>OV179164.1:8296602-11125442 GCA_921972225.1 Euplexia lucipara
AATAATCATAATCTTTATTCATTCAAACAATTAATACAGAACATAATTATACACTAATTAGGGTCACCATTTAAGTGCATAAAGCAAAAGAATTACAATGTATCTCTGGCGACACTAGGATTCCCTGTGTCGTGGGGTCCAGTCCTTCCGCAATATAAAAAAAAAATATATAATAGTAATTGTAGAAATTATTTTTTTATGATTACTATGTATTATAATGTACAAATTTCAAAATAAAAGTGAAAGTATACAGAAACAAATACAACAATACAAAACTATACACTATACAAAAATAAACTTGATAAGTTTATCGTGGCATCGTGCTGAGATAGGAGCCTTTTTGGTCTCGCACAGGTCATTTGGTTATAGGTACTATGTAAGATTTAGTTTTGGTTGTTCGAATTCCTGTGTGTGTCCAAAATAAATGTATTCTCTTTCTCTCTTTCGTCATTTTGCAGAAAAACAAGGTTAAAGGAATTACCCTATACGATATTCATTAAGAGGTATTGCGAGGGTTGTAATCCACCACAGAGGCCAGCACGGGTCGGCAGACCAGTGACTCCGCTCTACAGCTGTTGTAGACAATTCCAATACCATTACAATGTATCAATGAACAAGACAATTCCCTTACAAGGATGTCTAAATCTTCCACGACTCGTAATTGACTAAGAACACATAACTCTTTATGACAGCAATATAACACAGTAGATCAATTGAAAATGATTTGTAGGCCATAAAGATGGCAGTTGCTTAATAATTCACAGGAACGATTGATCAATCAAACAGTATATTGACCTACATCACTATGCCAACTAAAATAATATCTTGAAAACCAATTAAAGTTTTAATTTACTACGAACTTTTAATTGACTTGAGGAAACTTGAAAAGTTGTTTCACTTTAATGTCAAGTTTTCTCGACAGTTGACATTGAGAACTTACGTGAAGAACTTACCACCAGCGAGCATTTCTTCCGTAAAACATTACAATTTTAATTTATTTTTCAAAAGTTGGCAACATCGGAAATATATATCAAATACATTGTAGTTTTGAACAATTTAACATTACATTTGACTTTTAATTCACTCATTTTAACTACGGCTACGTACACATTAAATAGATATAAATAAAACAAACCTTGATCTAGCATAGAAGCACCTACTAAAATTATTTTAAAACGTCAAAATTTGTATTCGTGTTTGTTTTGTTTACCTTCCTACATTGAGAAAAACAAATGGCTTTATAAATCATGTTTTGAGTGAGTTTTTAGAATATTGTGTTATAGTAAGCCATGTTCGGGACGTTTTCATTTTGACGATTAGCTTCGATGCAGTACACAAGCCAAATGTTCAAACGATTTACAATTTTAAGTGACTGCCTGCCAGCAATATTCTGCCAGAAACCGCCAACTAAGTGCCAAAGTATCGACTGTTCACCAATCTAGAAGCCCAAATCTTTTGCTCAATAAAAACAGACAGGCGTATACAAAATTATTAACACGCCAACCTAAATGGAGAGACCCAAAATTGAATTGGCACTTCGCAAACAAAGTTAGACTTAGGCTTGGCACGCCATTTATTGCATGTTAACTACACTAATTGATCGAAACTCGATTTTGGGCGACTCGGAAAATTTCTGGCGCGCGAATGGGACCCACTGAATTGAAATGGAATTGCTCCAAAGACGAATCGTCGAAGTTTTCACTTGGTACCAGGCTTTAGTTCAATGGAATTTGTGTCAATTGGTCCACTGCGAGAGGACTTCCTAGAAACATATTTTTGTAAGGATTTAGGTACTCTTGCATTTCGTGCTACTGAAATTTGTTCGTGAATGTCGCTTGCTAACTTTGTGTAGATTCTGAGTCTTCGAAAAGGGTCACAGTGAACTTTAGAACTAATAACGTTGACTGTTTAAGACATCATAAAAGTAAATGATCAAATTCAATGTTGTGTTCTTAATAAACTAACTAAACTATGGCTTAGGAATGACAATCATGCCTTGGATACGACAAAATATTTAGTGCGCATAAACTTGGTTCATAAGATTATATTTTACTAGCGACGTGCCTCCGGCTTTGCACGACTGCAAACATTTTTTTCATACACATTTTCATGCAAAAATACCGTCGAAACACATTCCGGGCGGATTTTCTATAAAGATTTCGTCCGTACAAACCTTGGCCTGACAATTACGAAAAATTTGCCAAATCAATCGAGTAGTTCCGCAGTAGATACTTCATACAAGTGACCATACATATTTATTTAAGTACAGACGCCAGCACATCAACCTACCACAATGTGTCAAATTTATTTGATAGGTTTTCAACTTTATTCTAAACACAATAAAGTTCTTCTTATAGGCTGTTGTGCTGGCGTCTGTACATATAACAACAGTTCTTACCTTGTATATGGAACTTGGAGCGTATATCAAATGAAGCTGATTCGTTCAAAGCGAAAGTGAAAGGCGGTCCATTTTCAGAAGAGTCGTAGTCTTTCGCAGTCAAGATGACCACCTGACCAGGAGGTTCGTTTTCGTACCAAATAACTGGTTGAGTCTGTTGTAAAAAAAAAAATATTAACATGAATTATATTATCAACAAACATAACTAACACATCCAGCCGAACTATTTTGTAAAAATGTCTCCGTGGCTATGACACCTCACTTCACCTACTTTGTTACGGGGAATTCCCCGCAACAAAGTTTTACAGAATTACACTGAAGGATACAAATGAACATAGAAGTGAGTATGTTTGATGTAATTACCGATTGGATCTCATACAACTTTTTCCTAACAATATTTAAAACAATAATAATATCAAAGCTGATTATAATCTGCCCTGCCTAGCTTATGCCTAATGTTCCCACTTTATTTCCTGCGATACGGCCCTCTTTCTCTGAGTGAAGGAGTTGGCCGGAATCTGCCACGCGGGCCCAGTGCGGGTGTCTTTTTTTATTTTATGACATCTCAGGTTCCTCACTATGTTTTCCTTCACAGTATCGAAAAAAGGCGGTGATAAAATAATTTACACCAAGTAAAGCGCCAGTTGTGGGTGGCAGACGGAGGATACTGCTTATCCACCACTATGAGAAGCAAATTAAAAAAAGAAACTCTTGAAATTACCAGCGCTGCGGTATTTGTTTTCATTTATCGCAGCATCATGCTGAGATAGGGGCCTTTTTGGCCTCGCACAGGTCTTCTCTTTTATTATTTAGTTTTATATTCTTTTTGTTATTATTAATTTGTAGTTCCTGTGCTTGTCCCAAATAAATATTTTTCTTTCTTCTTTCTTTCTTTCTAAATTATTTGGTCTCAATAACAGATTTTTGTCAAAATCTCAATCTTGTCAGTTCACAGCCGCATTTCGTTTCTTTTAATTAAAAAGGCCTAAAAACAAATAAACCGAAATCGGCATTGCCTTCCATATTCATATAACTTCATTCTTATCACACTACCATTCGATACGTATTTATGTTTAATATAGCAAAAAATACTTCCGATATCCCAATGAACCCGCCGAATATTAAACAGAGGAATAAATTTTCTTACATTATTCCTTTCGGCTTAAAATTGTATTTGAGAACGGGCTGTAATACCGGAATACCGAAAAAGGCACTTCAAAATACCAGGTAACTTAAGTTCTAAGCTTTACTGTGGAAATATAATAGCAGGATTATGAATATCTGTCTACCATTTCTTCGGGTTTTTTGTGGAAAAATGCTTGTGTTACGAGCAAACTATATTTTTCGAGCTGAAATAATTGGTTGTAATTTTGCCACGGTAAAAGCGGTTATTTCAATGTAGATTCCAATACAAAACATGACCCTGTTATATTTCTGGAAGGTAAGGAAAAGATCTACCTGTAGTATACCCTCAACAGCTACAGCTCTAAGTCTCCGGAGTTCGGGGTGATACTCCAAAAGGAATTAACCTGTTTTTAATTATTATTAAAAAATATCTGGCCCGGGAATAAAGTCCAAACTTCATGCTCAGAAGTAGCGCTGGCACCACCAGCCAGCAAGTTATTAAAATATTAATCCTCCCAAAGCGGCACTCAATACAATAAGTGGGGAACATTACTTCTGTAAACTGTATTAAATTAATATGGGCAGCAAGAAAACATACCTGCATAAACCCAAGCCTTTTTAGGACAAACTATAGAGCGTCATCGTGCTACTATTCTAACATAATTTTTTTGCTTCATTTACATTCATACATTTGGTAATATACGCACGCCGGTGAGAATACTGATAGCACCTGACCTTACTGAAGGACATCAGCAATAAGGTCCGTGTATTTCCTTCCAGGACGTCCCCTCTCTGCCTTACAACTTACATCTTCTATATCTAATGTTATAGTTATCTTAAACGCCAATTGTATTTTAAGTGTGCTTTTATCTATAAATCAGTCCAATCTATCAACTAAAGTCAACATATAAATGTAGGGGTATGGACCACCGTAAAAACAATAATCTCTTTTTTACGTCTTTAATAAAATTAAAATACTTCTTATAGAAAAACACGTTATGTCATCTTACTCGCTCGCTCGTCATCATTTTCGCTTCTTCTTTTTTCAAATATATTTAAATACTATCTCTTTCTCCTTCCCACATTCATACTCTACCTATTAATCGCTGCGTTCATAATTATATCACTTCATTCTTTAAAATTATGATGCATTCTGAATTCAAAAATTGAAGACCACATCGCCAACATTATTCCTAAACACAAGATCTTTAATCTAAATAAATCTTCTTTACACAAAATACCAGCACGTTCCCGTCACATGACCATCTCGGTAGTCGCCCAAAGCTCTCCAGAGGACCATTCAGATCTACGGAATGGAAATTAAACCTACCCTTCGCGGAACATAGGACCAAAAGGATAGCTCCCCAAAATAAGAAATTGAACACCCATAGGCAGTAGATTTGCATAAAAAATTGACAACTGGGCCGATGCGTAGAGTGAAACGTACCCTTTAAGTAAAATAAGGGAAAGGGAACAGTGAGAGATACGTTTTGCTTTTTTATTTTGGGTTGTAGGATTTAGAAATTATTTGGGATGTGACGCAGTGGAAGATCAGTGGTTTAATTTGTGGAGGATGGAAGGACCATGTGTTAGGTCTGTATTGTGGACAGTTTCAAGCAGGAATTTTGGTTTTTACTAAGATATACCTACATAAACTTGATCTCACGCCTGTAATCCCCGAAGGGCTGGGCAGAGTTGTACCTGGTAGTAACGTCCACATTTTGCTAGTAATGTTTCAGTCTCATGTAATAGGGGGCGAGCATATTGCTATCAACTGGGCACAAATCCAGACTCCAACTTGGTACTGAGAAATTCCTGATGGAAAAACTCAATAACACCCGACCCGCGCCGTAGCGCTAGCGACCACTAGACTAACGAGGCAGTCACCTACATAAACGTAATACATAAACTCACGCCTTTTTCCCATTGGGGTAGGCAGAAACCACAGACCGCCATCTGCTACGATTCTTACATTATCTACTTTCTTTGCTTATTTTACATTTTATACATATTGTCATACACACACGCCGGTTGTTAGTACCTACTACGATAATAAAAGAAAAATAAGAATGTACACTAACACAAAATATACTCAAACTTACTACAATAGGCTATTTGAAAAAAAAATAGTTTTAAGTTCCTCATCTTACAAGAAAATATTCGACACATATTTTTTCTTCTTTCACGTAATCAAAAAATAACGGCGATACATTGAGTCAAAATGTCGCATGCGCATGACGTCACTAGTCATTACAGTTTATACTAGATCGAATGTTTTCTTGTAATCTAGATAAGGGACTAAAAACTAAAATTTTGTCAAATAACCCATTTACCTAAGTAAGTATTAAGTATAATAACTTTCTTTTGAAGAAAACCATGCTTTAGTTTTGAACCTTTATCCTACAATCAATTTAAGTATATCCAATAATAACGTTGTTCGCAGTAGGTCAATAACGTCGACTTAAATGTATCCATAATTTACGAAAATCAATTTGTTCCAACTCTGTGATAAATCCCTATTACACTTTTTCCGAACCTGGGACCCCTTGTTTAGCTGCGCCCTGCGACCACAAGACCTTGGAGCCAGTCAGATCAGATCACCTTAGTCGATAAATTCAATTTAAAATCGGTCTATACACAAAACCCACGACAAAAAAGGCCATAAGTCTACAGGAGCATAGGTAAGCTCCATATTCTTACCTCCGTCAAGAGAATTTCGGGTGACAGACACACAAACACATAAGGCAGAATAATGTGCAAAATTTACATAATATAATGTAACGGGCCGTTTGCGGAGGTACCTTCACTGTACCTGATTTATTGGCAATATGGAAAAGGTTTCCTCGTACCTATGAAATGAAAATAAAAACGTGAAATTCTTAGTCTTTTTTTAAGAGATAATTGAAAGAGGGAGCTTGGGTACGGATGTGCTTTTGTTTTAGTCTTTATTATTGTCTTTTGGTTGGCGTGTTGCCAGGGCTGCCCGTTATTAGGGTTGGCTGTGGCAGTTTAGAAATAGGGAGTAATTATTACAATAATGAAGTACCTACCCAGTTTCTGTTTAAACATTTTATGGGCATTTAGACTTACTCCATGCTTGTTTTAATAAACAATTGGATAGATAAATATTCAGCAGCACAATATTGTAAAGCTGTACACCTAGCAGCACAGGGTCAAATTCAATGCCTAGAAGAACAGCGGAGACAATCATCAGTATGAAGCTTAAAACGAGCTTCGAGATATAACTACTCTGCACCGTCGCGATGAAGACTAACTGCGTATAAAGACGGAGCCTGGCTGGTGGAGGATCGCTGGGACGACAGACTCTATTCAATTCAATTTCATTCATTCTATTACTAGTAGAAACTAGGCGATCTCCATCCTAGGAACTCTCACTAATTTGGTTGTATTTTTTTTATTTCAAATTTTAAAACTTAGCCGTTAAGTCATCCTTGAGTGAATTTTATGGTTGTTACCCATAACGACCTGGTCATGTTCGACAGCAAAGATTTAGCCCCGAACCTACAACCTTCTGTATTTTATTAAGCGTACCTCTTTACATTAGCGCGTCCAAAACAAATGTGGATCGCCCCAGACAACCGACACGTTCTACATTTGAAACGATTCTAAAATCGCTCTAACATTTAAATCTATCTAGGCCAATTTATATACAGCCTGTATTCTATAAGTTTCCGCTGAGCATACAAACTTCACGGTATCTACGATAAGGCCTCCCATTGTTTCATCTAAGTTATAATTTGTAAAATTGTATGGTGTGTAATAAAGAGAATTCTATTCTATTCTACGTTCATTATTTTAATTAATCCCATTCTTTATTTTTAGCCAAGGACGTAGCCCAAAACGTTGAACCATCCGACTAAACTTTCCTCCAAATTAAGCAGATTAATCTTCACAAATACTCCATTGTATAAACGCACAAAAGACACACAAAAATCACCCGTCCCCGACATTCTAAGCCATAGATTATGCTTAGCAAGGTGACATTATCGCAAAATGAATAAACGCTGACATGAGAGAGCCACAGATTCTTTGCGCAAACGATTTCTGCGTTGCCAGATAACGTTCGCACTTAATCCGGTAGCATTCCGGCATTTGGGGCCGATCAGCCGGGCCGGATAGACGAATTCGGAATAAGCTCCGGTTTCGGAATATGTATATTTTAGGCGATTCGGGACTATGAAGCGGTCGGTTTTAACTGTGTGGAGGATAAAGTTGTTTCATTCAACGGCTGCGAGCGCTTTCATATTATTTTGGGGTTCAAATAAAGTTTTTGATTGTGGAATCGGTTGAATGAAATCGTTATAGGTAAAATAAATTACTGTTCTGAACGTTTTGTCTCTTTGAAGCTTTATTACCGAATGTTTTTTTTACAATAAAAACTAACATGGAAAATAAAACAAAAGACCTGTGCGAGGCCAAAAAGTCTACTAAACTAAACTTCCAGTATAACCGGAGGCAGGTAAATACCAGTGTTTTACATGGACCGACTGCCTAGTCTACCTCCACAACCCAGTTAACACCTGGGTAACACGTTACCCCTTGATTGAATCGGTTGTCAGACTTTCGAGCTTCCGACTAATGTCTATCAAAGATATACAAATGACATCCGGGACCAACGGCTTAACATGCTTTCCGAGGCACGGAGGAGTCTTGGTATGTTGTTAATGGTCACCCATCCACGGACTGACCTCGTCAAGCGCAGCTTAACCTTCAATCGACCCGCGCGGCTCTTAATATTTAGCAACAAGCTCCTCCTTTATTAATACTTGTTTATTTAGGTATACTCCATGTATAACGATGATTGGGTTATAATCGTTTCACCTAACATTTATCACTCATCGACACGTTTATCGAAAACGAAATCTTTTAAAACGGTCTGTTAACTGTAGTGAGGGCTGTAAAAGTAAATAACAGCATTAATTTCAGTTTAAAAGAGCTTTGAATTTTATGCTCGTAGATAGATTTTGTTGTTGGAGAGCAGCGGTGGCCTAGTGGTGGAGGCCCCGACTTACGAACAGTAAGTCGTGGGTTCGAACCCAGACAGGCGGCATTACTTTGTGTAATTTATTTCATCACCATCTGCTCTATAAGACGGTGATGGAAAACATCGTGAGGAAACCGGCATGTCCTAGAACCAAAAATTCGAAGACATCTGTCACCTACCAATTCGCACTGGGCCCGCGTGGTAGATTATAGCCTATCCGCAAAATACGCGCTTTGACGTGGAGTTGCGGATACCAACCCGGTATTTTTAATCTTTTTTTTTAGATTTTGTTGTTTTAATTATTGGAAAAGTATTAAGTTGTGAAGTTTTACATTTCAACATAATCCGTTGTCTACAGAAGAATGGACAAAGTGACACTTGACCTCAGTGTCGCGTCGCGCCGTCAACGGACGCGTGCGTGCGTTAGTGTGCCGTTTTTGAAGATCGAATGTTGTTTAGGTAACCTATCTACACCTTTTTACTTATAATATAATTGTAGGTACCTAACGAATTCTTGGTATGAGGTTTTGCGTCGTTTGTACCATGTAGATATACGAATGATTATTTCCCCTGGCCCCGGGCAACGCGATATTAATCATATACTAAGCCTAAACAAACGTCACTCCGTCCTACACAAACACATTGCCAAAGGAATCTAGCTCGTACGAAGAAGATTTATGCGAAGAAATCTTACGATAGTAATGTTGTAGGATGCTTAGAATATACCTAGTAAGAAAATTCGAGTTTTGACTCACTAGACATTTTAACAGTAACTTTTAAATTTCGAACTTAATAACGTTTTTTTTTTATTCTGCCTAAAAAGTTAACTTCTTTAGTAAATGCACACATTAGTTGTTTTCCCCATCGGTAACCAGTATGTGAATTTGAACTGTCTATTATTTTATGAATGGCCGTCATCTTGTTATTTTTTAAATCCATTCCTACTATTTCATGTAAACCTATTTGTTTAAATCTATCAACCCGATATTGAAGCATTTCAAAGAAATAGACACAGGTACATACCTACATACACAACAATAACAAGACACTCTTTCTGGGGAAGTCTGGTAAAAATAACACTATCTCAATTGAAGTTAATTCAATACTTAAAAATCTCTATACAAATCAGGTACCAAAAACACACAGTAGTAGATGGGATTTTTACGAGTTTTGAGAAACAGAACCTGTGTGTAAACCTCACGACCTATCTCAGAATGCCCGGACATTTTACTATAGGTATTTCTTTATACTCTATTAAGTAAAATGATGATTGGGTTATAATCGTATTAGCTAACATTCACCACAGATCACTACACGTTTATCGACCACAATTTCTTTTAAAAAGGACTGTAAAAAGTAGCGAGGGATGTAAAAGCAAACAACGTTTTCATTTCAGTTTAAAAGAGCTTAGAATGTTATAGACCTTCCACTTAAAACTACTTCAATTGTTACTCTTTAATATTCCCACTTTGTTTCGCATTTTAAGAGTGTGTTAAAACTTTACTGGCACTAAACAATATTTACTGTTTCGAAGAATACTCTACGCCCGAGCCATCAATAATTATTGTATGTTTGTTTTACACGAACTAGAGACACGACCTAATTTGTATAACAGAACTTAAATGATAAAACCTTATTTTTTTTAAATTTCAGAAGTAGTTTTCTTACCTAAACACTTAAATATCAGAAAATAGCTTAAGGGTAATGCACCAAAGTAAACACCCAAAATTTTAATTTTCTTAGGTAGTTACGTTTTGTGGAATTAGAAAGTTCTAAAAACTTTATACCTACACAGACCCACAAAGCAAAATTCAAAATTATCAACGGAACCCTTAAAGTTCAAACAAACAAATTAATTTTCATAGACATTTGACGCTAAATCTAATGATTATACTTCAATAGGTACAATTTATTACGCACTCGAATATTTTTTTATTACTACACAACTTTACGTTAGGTACCTACACGAAAATTGTATAGTATTTTTAATATCCCGATCTTGAAAAGAGACGATGATCCCCGGGTTTGTTTCGGCTTTACGCCTCATCGGTAGTCAGTTAGAAAATGCCGACTTCAACCAGTTCAGAAAAAAAAATCAACGTGTAAAAGCGATTTTCATAACCTATCATTTCATATCATAACACTTTCTTAGCAGCAAATTATAAAAAACGTGGATAACATTTTAATTGGGCTACTATGGTGCTTTTACCTTAAGGAAAACAAGCGAAGTCCTCTTGAAAATTATTATGTATTGTTTCAACGTCTAGTATGATAGATAGTCGGTTCATCTACTTGTCTATGCACACTCTATCAACCGAGTCATCAATCATGCCATCATAGTTTAGGGTAGGCGTAATGAAATATGTTGGCCGACCGATATGGTTTATTTACAGGGCAGTTTTGACCTTTTTTATTTTATTCACATAACATTACTTCACGCCTGTAATCACTAAAAGGTAAGGCAGAAGTGTACCCACAACAGTGTGTACCACAAGTTCACCCACTTATCACCATTTATGTTAAAGTCTCACGATAAAGGGTATTTTGTTTATGTTCTTTAAACTAAGATTGGTTATTTTTTCAAATTAAAAAAAAAGAACATCTTGGCAATTTTATATTTCCCTCCAAACACGGAATTGTTTTTTTTTTATTCAATATTAAAGAATGTTTGAAATCACGGCAGAATGGGGTAGTGCTTTCGAGTTTTACTACAATAATAAACATATTCATACACACACACTTAGTATACACTCATAAACACACGTATAAACACACATTTATACAAAACACACTCTAACTTTCGCACACGGTCATAAACACGATTTTCATTTTTAGTAATAGTTTTATAAAAAAATGTGTAACTTGTACCTAATTAGCACAACGAAACAATTGTTAAATAAGGAAGAGCCAGGTTTATTCCATCACAAGTATCATCGGATTACTTCTGGGAAGCCCCGGCAACTTAATTGTATGAATTTATGATAATATATTTTAATTTAAATTTTCGCTAAAAAGCAGGGTCATGGATCAGAAACAGAAGGCAGTTAGTCATCTTTGACACGATACGTATAATAAGAAGGTCTAGAATCCTAAACCCGTTCGCTGTAGATTAAGTACCCTATGAAGAATAATTTGTATGTAAATGAGATCCAAACGCTAATTCAATACAGATTCAATAATTAAACTTCGTTCAAAGAAAGAAATAACAAAAACTACTTACATTTGTCAAAAACGGTGCGTTGTCGTTGATGTCCGTCAGCTCCAAGATGACCTCGGTCGTGGACCTCAAGCTGTCTGATCCTAATCGCCCTCCATGGTCAGCAGCCATGATCAAGATCTGCCACCTGGTGAACCCTAGAGGCTGGTCGCGGTCCAAAGGCTTGGTGAGTCGGAGACATCCATCGTTATCAATTTGGAGAAATTCTTTCTGTTCGTGTTTGACCAGAGAGTAGACGATATTTTGAGGGGCATTCCTGTCCTTAATGTCGGGGTCGTAGGCTTCCACCTGTTCGGATGAAAGGGTTCTAGTTTAGTGGGTTTGATCATATAAGGTACGAAGATGGAAAAATCAGCTTAGTAATTTTTTTTAGGACCATTTTATATATAGGTACAATTTTAACCTCTCCGTAATTACTAACACGATTTAAAAGCAACTGTATCTCGCGTAGATCGACTTTCTATAGACGCACGCGTAAATATACGAGAGGTTAAGCGGCAAATTGCCTAATGGCTAAGGCGTCGGCCTGGAGGTCGAGAGTTTGTGAGTTCTATTCCCATCCATTGCACTATTGACGTGGACCCACTCCAGACATAAGCATATTTTGCTTAGTTGGAGGGGGGTTAACAATACTACTAGTAATGTGCTACCAAAACCGCGAATATCCTTATTTAAAAAAAAATACAGGTGAAGTTGGTTGGTCACTTAGTAAAAGCTGTTTATTAAATTACTAGCAGACCTCACGCGGACTACGCGGGTGAAAACCCGCGTAGTTCCCGTGGGAATGCAGGGATAAAAAGTACCCTATGTCATCCGGGGATAGTGTAGCTTTCCAAAGGAGAAAGAATTTTTCAAATTGGTCCAATAGGTTCGGAGCCTATTCAATGAAAACAATCAAACCTTTCCTCTTTATAATATTAGTATAGATTTAGATTGAAGTACAAACTTTAATAGAGTAACATCATGCCTATGTTCCTCGTAGGGCTACGCAGTGGAGTACACACCAATACGGTAGTATACACACGTATTTCGTATTTTAAATCCCATATACAAGATGGCCGTAAATCGGGCACGAATCCAGACTACCGAGTTGCTAATGAGAAATTCCAGAAAGAACAACCTTTTCGACATTTGTCTGATCCGAGAATTAAACCCAAGATCTCGTCATCAAGCAGCTTACGATACGCTCCAAGCGAACTAGGCTTAACTTTTAAACTACAAACAGAAATATTCCCACATACCTTGACAATACACCCTTCGTACAGCTTTTCTTCTTCAATGGTCTTGGTGTAATTGGCCAAAAATACGGGAGGATTATCGTTCAAATTCTCTATGTTAATGATGACTTTGGCATAATCCTCGTAGATGCCGTCGAAAGCCCTGACGTCTAAGCTGTAACTCGTGATGTTCTCATAATCCAGTTCACTATTGACCCTGATTTCGCCAGTGAAGTTCCTGATGACGAAAGCATCGTATGTGTTCCCGGCAACTATGCTATAGCTTACCACGGAAGCTGTAAGGAAAAAATTGCCAATATAAGTACCTTAATAATAATAATAGCTGTCTGTTACAGTCCCACTGTAGGGTAAAGGCCTCTCATACGGAGAAGGCACGAGCATTGATCACCACGCTTGCTCAAGGCGGATTCAAACTTATATGAACAATATACAAATATTCCACAACTTTCACACAACGCCAAAACTAAGCAGAGCTTGTGCTATGTATGGTCTAGTAGTTAGTGGTTCTTACTGCTATGACGGAGGTTTTGGGTTCGATCATTTCTTCTGTGTCTGGGTGTAATTTATCTATATAATATGTATGTATATAGAAATAGACATATAAGTATGTTTATCAGTTGTTTAGTACCATAACAACACAAGGTCTGCTTAGCTTAGGACTAAGTTGTGTAGTAAGAACTTTATGATTGCCTAATGAAAACAAAAGTCATGACTAAGTGCCTAATAAAAACAAAAATAATGATAATAAAGCAGAAAGATTCCTGTATTTTAAAACTCTTTTCGTAAACACATTTAAACATCGTTCTCAGTATGTTACAGAAACCTCTAATTTTAACATAGATTACTGCTTTTAAAGTTTGTTTATGTACCAGTGTTATGCATTCAGGATTACAATTAAAATATTCAGTCTTTGTTCCATAATAAATCACTATTCAAAAATCGAATAAATAAAAATTTAGAAAACAAAAGAGAATTAATAAAAACTATAACGAAAACGAAGCTTTTACTCGGAATCGCGTCGTCAAAGAATTTTTTATTATGAAATTTTTATTCGCCGACAGCTATGATCACATCCAGTTGAGATTTTTTCTCTGCCATTACTTCGTATTTTATCCTTTAGTTATAATTTACTATAGACACAGATTTACAGGATGATTACACTACCATTCGTTTATATATTTAAATAGTAGCTACGAACTTACCTGTATCAATATCCACGGCGCTAACGACAGTTACCAATTCATTAATATTGGCATTCTCAGCAATGGACTCAGCAACATATGTATCTTGTGTAAAATGAGGTGGATTGTCATTCTTATCAGCTATCTCTATCAAAAACACTTGCTGGCCAGCATTATGTTTACCAGGAATCAAAGCTGACTCAGAATTGTCCGTGGCAATAATCTTAATGTTGTAGAAACTCCTTTCTTCTCGGTCAAACATTTTTAAAGTAGTAATGTTGCCAGTTATGTTGTCGATGGCAAAAGGATCAGATGCGTCTCCCAGTTCGTAGGTTATTTGGTTGTTTACTGATGTTCCATCGGCGTCGAAAGCCCTGACCTGCATGACGGGAGTACCAGGATTCTCGTTTTCAAGTACACTGCCTGATCGTATTTCACTGAATATAGGAATATTGTCGTTGACATCTTCTACTTCAATTTGTATTATTGTTTCTGCTGCTAATTTATAGTTGTTCTGTGGACGGAGAATTGAGATATTCAGTTGTTTTTGTTTCGTATAACCACGAGTAAATATTTACTCTGTGGCTGTAATTGTACTGTTTAAGTTTTAGTTTGGTTTAGAGTTGGGCTGTTTTAGTTTCGTAATATAGGAACTCCAACCTCGAGATTATGCTTATCTTTGATTTTATTGGTTTCGGTTGTACCATAAATTGTTATTTGAATTATTATTAAGTTGTTGTTGTACTAACAATACTGTTTACACCCTGTTAAGTGTAAATATTTAGTCCTATTTCATATAGCCCTTGAATATACAGAATGGAGTCATAGTCACAATTCGTTACATACTCTTCGATTTATTACAACTGTCACTGGGCTCCTGAATCATGTACAGACGCCAGCACATCAAGTTACCCCAATGTGTCAAATTTCTTTGATCGTTTTTCAACTTTATGTCAACAGATTATGATTCATATTCAATTGGGAAAATTTGACACATTGGGGTAACTTGATGTGCTGGCGTCTGTACCGTACAGCACATCAAGTTACTCCAATGTGTTAATTTTTTTTTATTATTTTCAACTTTATTACAAATATAATAACGTCCATTCGATTGGGAAAATTTGTCATTTTTGGGTGGTTTGATGTGCTGGTGTCTGTACACGAACTTATATGTATCTAGTTACACCTTGATGTCCCTTCCACCTTGTATTAAGGGGACTATATATATATATCTGTATAATAATCTTCAGCCAAGGCATGCATTAATGTTGTTTTATATGTGTCGAATAAATTACCGATTTACTCATTCGGGAAGACATTCATATTTGATTTCATATTTACCTGTATCCGAACAGTAAGAGTATAGTCTGTGATCTTCTCGAAATCCAGATGGTTGCCAAGTTTAATGTAGGCAGAGTCAGCTTCTGGCTCCAGCACGAAGGTATGCCATTTGTTCGTCTGCTCTGTTTGACCCTGAACCAGTTCGAATTGGAGTTTCTTCTCTTCAGCGATGTTTGACCTGTATTGTAAATAGTCATTGTTAGAACAGTGATTGGTTTGAGCTTGAGGGGTTGCGGAAGAATCGTATGGTCCCGCGACCCCTGGCGCAGGTGTTTAGCGGAACACCGGGGTGGTTTTTAGTCCGTAAAAGTCTGACAGACTCCTTCGCCCAGGGCAGGGGACATCGATGAGGGCAGTCGCTATGTAAACGACTGGTGAAGGTGCTTATAGTTAAAGAGAAGCCGACCCCAATGCGTTGTTGAGAAATGGCTAGGCTGATGATAATGATAAATTACATTAGAAGTAAGGCCTTCAAAATAGACTTGGCAAATAAATATTCTATTCTACAATTTTTATAGTAAGTACCGATATATAAGGAATATTAATTTTTGCGAAAAATGGTCCTTTAAAAAAATAAATGCTTTAAAAATTGCAAATTATTAATGTTGCCCCACACGACTAATTTAACCTGTATCGTAAATGCGTTTACAAACACTTAAACTCTCATACACAAACGACCAGACCCGAAAAAACTACTCGTAGGCCAAACTTTTTTTTTTCGTGCGGGAATCGAACCCAGGCCACGCGGTGCAGCAGGCTATCAATTAACCGCTAAAGAATGGTCTTAAGATTTGGATCACGTCACACTGTATCAGGAATATTACAGTTATGGGAAAACAGGATGATTATAATGAATTATAACGATGATTATAAGAATAATCTTAAGATTTAGATCACTTCAGACTGACGTCTGTTAAACAGGGGCTCGAGTCTGCTATTGCAATCGTGTCTCAATGACCGGTCATTGATCGAATATTTGACAACTTTGACAGTTTTTGTATAGGAAATGTGTCATAAGTTCATTGACCGGTCATTGAGACACGATTGCAATAACAAACTCGACCCCCTCATCAACAGTGTAGCACACACTTCTCCTTCTATTTGTTACCATGCAGCATTCACACTTCATACAACTTTACAACACAGATGAATAACAAGATATTACACCAGCTACCATCATACTGCAATTTTGTGGTTTCGTGAACATTACCTACAAACTCAACCAAAGTTTAACCAACGATGAAACTGACATCAGCAAAAACTGATGGAGTTTGAACATCTAACTTTTGAATTACTTTTAGTCTAGATTAAAGCTAAGATTGCCTGAAGGTTGGATATCTTGATCTTGTAGGAGCATATTTTATGGGTGAAGAAAAGAGTAAGACTACTTACTATGTGATACTTCAAATAAAATGAGTTGCATAACAAACTAGTTTGAAGACAACTGAGAATTTACAAAACAATAAATAAATAAATATTCCACAACTTTTCACACAACGCCATCTAGTCCCAAGCTAAGCTAAGAGCTTGTGTTATGGGTACTAAACAGCTGATAAACATACTTATATACAATTGGTTTTGCACTTTAACCTTTTAATCGTGTCAATTAGAGACACAATAGAAAGACAATGACAGCGCGGACACTGGTGTCCTCTTGGGGTTCGGCGACATTCGGACGGAGTACTGTGCGCTTCGTCACATCAACAGTGTGTCTCTTTCAAAAGAGAAAGAGACACACTGTTGATAGCCAATACGAAACTGTTTGACAGTCTGTTGATCTTTGAACACTTTATGAACTGTCAACGGAGATTTGCACAATTTTTATAGGCCTCTGATTTCGCAAAAAAATAATTTATACAACGTGTTTTTTTTTTATATCCCATAACCCTAGGGTATGATTGAGACCATCTCAAAGAATCAACTGGCATATGAATTATGCATTATGTTTCAATCACATTTTTTTTTTTTTTACTATCATACAAAATAATTCGACAAAGTCACGATGATTAATGTAAAACACCCTTACGTGAAAGAAAAGTGACGTTAGAAAGAAGATTCGTCGTACTGGTGACAATTTTTGAAATAATTAGGTAAAAAAAATAATATTAATAATACTTAATAATAATATTCCACGACTATTCACACAACGCCATCTAGTCCCAAGCTAAACAGAGCGAGAGTTTTTGGACCATCTATTCTAGGAGTTTTAGTATTATTTTTATTTACAGAATATAACCCTAGAGTTATGGGATATAAAAAAAAAACATCTTGTATAATGGAATGTGAATTAAAAGCAAAATGTATACTTACACAGCTCTCACAGTAGCAATGGGTGTGTTGAAATCCGAGTAATTTTCTTTTAATTTAATCGCCTGATCCGGCACTTCTATGAACGACGGACTTTTCTTGTTCGACTCCACAACTTGGATGTCTAAAGTTATGGAACTTTGTTGGGGCGGGTTTCCCATATCTTTTACTATCGCACTCAGCTTAAACTTATATCCTGGCGCTTTCTGTTTCAAAGAAAACAAATTAATTAGTGGCACGTGTCGGAGGAGTTTATATAAGGGAAAAGTAAACGAATTTATGTAGTGGTTTGTGGTGATAACATTCAGGTTTTAGAAGTCGCTTCGTAAATATTTTGGAGATTGTGGTAAAGGGATTTATTTATACATTAACATAGATACTTTTAATAAATATGATCCCTATAAATGAAGATAAAAGTAAACATTACGGAGATGTTTCATTTCATTTAATAAGCGGCTGGTACTGAGAAATACCAGTTGGAAGAACTGAATAACACTGCCCGACCCAGGCATCAAACCCAGGATATCATGTCTGACATTTAATAATAATAATAATAATGTATTTATTTCAGTAATTGACATTGGTGAGTAACACTGAAAAGTTGACTTCGGACGATTTTTTTTTTTGTCACAGTAATGTTTTATTATAAACAATTGAACAGGTTTCTTTTCTTTTTACTTAGCAATAAAATGTCAAAGACCGCAACTAAAGAAAAATAAAACAAAAGGAATACTTACATCAATAGTTTTGTTCAAAAATATGACCCCGTTGTCTGGGTCTATATAAAAATATGCTTGGTCCGGCGAATTGGAATCCAGACTGTAATGGACAATGGAATTGTTTCCATCGTCTATGTCCGTCGCAGATATCCTCATCACCTCTCTCCCACTCGCCAAGTCTTGAGGGACCGACTCCGAATACGACTGTATACATAAAACCAAGTTAATTTCATGAAACTTTGTCTACAAAAATCTTGGGAATTTGGAGAAATTGATGTCTGCTACAAAAGAATTTGTTGCTTAACTTGGGGTATCAGTGGCGTTCCATCCTTCATCGAAACCTTAACAGATTAAGAAGATAAGTATTGATTCACACACATTGTAAATGTAGATAGCATTAACAATATCCTATTAAGACATGTTCTACGCGAAGCATGCCAAAAGCTTAGAGATAGTTTTTTCCAAAATAATTATAATCGTGCAGTGTGATAAAATGCGCTTAGGGGGAAAGAGCAGCCTAGCTAAAGAAAACACACCAACTACAAATGTGCAAAGAAAGTGTATTGAAACACACGAAACACATAAAATATTATTACCAATACAGCCTTGAGTGGCGGCTTATGGTCCTAAATCACACATGCAGCAACATGCAAGTAGAGAAATAGAATATTTTTCAAAAAAAAAACGGTCATTAGTTCGATTGGTACCACAGCCAAAAAACACTACAATATTAACTGAACTATCAATAGCAATGGTAACAATCGAACAAATATACATATTGTACAAGTTATAATTGCAATTTTAGATCATGTTTTGTGCAGTAGCTCTCTCTTTTTGTGAAATTCTCTCATTAGGACAAACCTTCCAAACATCTCCGCGGAAGACCTTGGAAAAACAGGCAAGCGTTAATATAGTCTGCGCCACGTTTTGAGGCTAATGAACGAACACTTAATTAGTCACAATTAGGAGAAAATTATCAACTGCAAGTCGAAGCTAACGGTACACGCTAAAGTATCGGGGAAGACTTCATTAGGAATCCATTAAGAAAGCTTGGAGCAATGTTATAAATATAAGTTACAATAGACAACACAGTAAATGCAGAACATTAAGAAAAACAAAGTGATACTATAGAAGTTTTAAACACACTGCGATCAGTTGAACAACTTACACTCCCAAGATCTTAATTTACGTCGAACAGGAGACGCTATATTTGACAAAGCTCCAAATTTCAAATGTTTGGAGTAAAAACCATTTAATTTTTGACTCACTATGTAATTAATAACTGTAAAAACTATACTCACAACTTTGTCGAACACTGGTGGATTGTCATTGATGTCTTCAATGAGAATTTTGATAGTACATGCATCGTCGAGCTGTGGTTGACCGTTGTCACTGGCTCGGACTGTTATGTAAGCCTCTTTCTCTCTGGACGGTTCATCATGGTCGAAAATCTGTGTTATTTAATTAAAAATCAGTTTTACAGACACCGACTAGGATAAAATTATCACCTACCTTTTCTCCATTAAGATTGGCTTAATGCAAAATGTGTTAAGTTATAAAAAAAAACATTGATTATCCAAATTGATAAAGAGATAGAATATTATTAATTAACTAACGAAAAGCTTGCTTGATGGGATATCCAATTTACGAACAGTGTTGTGTCTGTTATTTTAACAGAAAACGGGCTAAATAACTCTTGATTCATATAAAGAGCTGATATATACATATTCTGTCTGATTATATCAGTGCCAATTTCAGATTTTAGACTTTTGAAATTTTGCCTTACCATCTGATTCTCTGTCTTCCTCATCTAGATTAACCCAGTTGTCAGTTAATAAAGCTGTGATGGGATATTAGGTGAACTTTATGCCAAAGTATTTTACTTACATCGGCCGTAGTTATTTTCCCTGTCTCAGGGTCAACGTGGAACCTCTCCTTTTCACCAGGAGTGGACACAAACTTGTATGTTACCGTCCCACCCATTTCGGGGGGATCTCTGTCTTCTGCACGAACCTAGAAATTTAGATTTAGTTTAATAATTATCTTTAATGTCTTTATTTTCACATGAATTGTGTGTACCCCTGTCATTAATTTGTACTGTGGAAGTAATAACCAAATAATGCGAATGTTAAATAGTTTGATGCTTCAGTAACTTATTAGGTAGACTCACAGTACTCCAGATATTTGGTTAGATTTACTGAAATCTATAACATTATCGAATAGAACTCTGAAGGCAAATGAATAGGCGGTATCTTAATTTTATTAGGGGTAACCCTTTAGATACTTTTATTAGAGTTTGTTGATCAACAACTGAATAAAAATAATCTAAAAAATAAAAAGAAGTTCACACTTTCCGAAGCCCATGAAGAGAAGACATGATAAACAGTTAAACAAAATATATTCACGAAGATATAAGAAGCCAATATTTTCTTATGACAAGCTACATGTGTGACGCATAAAATATTAAATGATTGATCAAACGAAATCGGAAGATGTTTTCACAAGCGGATGAACAGTATTTTTTCCGCAATCCATAGAATGTTAAGTTACTATAAGAAATCTTGTATTTTTGGATATATCCCTTATACCTCTCCCGTATACCTCTTCCCCATCATTTATTATATCGTTTCAATCATCTTTCATCTTGATATAAGCCTGTTTATATCTGTCGTTAAATATAGGACTCTGTTATTTACTCATTACTGCTTCTTTCAGTTATTTTGGGACGTTGACATTGGCCTCTTATTTCTTATTATTATTAGTATCGTAGAACATTCATACATTTTTTTTTCTTTAGAAGTAAATTTTACTGTTGTCTTTGAACACATAATTCGATTCAGTACTTGTTATACCGGTAATGTGTTTCCTTGGGTTAATAACTAACATAATAGAATTTAAAATGTCATATTGGGTAAGTTACTTTTTACAAGGGCGAAGCCAATAAAGGCTAGTCATCATCTTCCTAGCCTTTTCCCAACTATGTTTGGTCGGCTAGCAGTTTAACCAGTTGCAGCTGAATAAGTTAATACCAGTGTTTTACATGGAGCGACTGCCTGTCGGATCTCCACAACCCAGTAACTGGGTAACACGATATCTTCTGGTTTAACTGGTTGTCAGATTTTCGGGATTCTGACTATCTGTAACGACTGTCATAGATCTACAAATGACAACCGAGACCAACGGCTACCTTTCAATTGTGTCGATTAGAGACACAATAGAAAGACAATGATAGCGCGGACACCGGTGTCCTCTTGGGGTTTAATGAATTAAGGACGGCACTGAGGAGTCTTGATACGTAATAGGGTATATGCATGTATTTTTTTTACATTTTTAATTCACTGTTTACAACGTTTTAACACAGTAAAAAAATATAAACATATGTAAAAATGCAGTAGTGAAGCTTAAAAAAATATTTAAAATACAGGATAAATTTGAGCTGTTTAAACGCCGCCATTTTCGCGCGCCATTTCTTTACGTCATTTACTATGATCCTATTACTATTACTTAGGGTGTTTTCGTTCTTTTAACCATTTCACCATAAAAAAAGCTCAAAAACCAGTTTACCGGTATTGCTTGTACCCACATTATATATGCATTAAACATTATCAGATTGTGCTTTTACAAAACCACTTTCAGTAATTTTTCTTAAATGTTAAATAACCTCACTATAAAGCTAAAATTACACTTGAACATTAAATTAGTTCACAACACACGGCAATAAAAATTATTGCCGTGTGTTGTTTTCGACTAAAAAGTCCATTCTAATACTTAATGTCATACTTACACATTGTATGTTTTGTAGACGTTGAGTTGTTGTCGTAGTATTTGACGTCATTTTTCGTTATAACCAATGGTGATGCGTTTCACAAATTTGAATTTCGCACTTTTATTTTTACTTTTAAATAATTATGACGCTATCAAAAAGTAAAATAATGATTTAGTTCATATTTTCTGCCATTAAAGATTCGGAAAAAAATATTCGATACCATATTTAAATTACATGCATATTCCCTATTAATGGTCACACATCCACGGATCAACGTAGTTTAAGCTTCGATCAACCCGTGAGGCTGATATTTTTATCCAGAAGCTCCTCTTAAACTTAGTAATGATATAGAAATAAACTTACAGTGAATACATAGGTCCCAATCGCCTGTTCTTCCTTCACAGTGGGTCTGTAGTGCAGGCACTCGGTGAACAGTGGTTTGTGGTTGTCCTTAACCGCTAGTTTTGGCACCGCCGCCGCTGGTACAAACTGAAACCGCATTAGGCCATGCCTCTACGTCAATTTTAAGCTACATACACTTACACGTTATCTACGAAGTAATGGTCTCGCCCAGTCTTTACAGAACTGAGAAATAAAATAATATAAAAATACTAAATAAAACCTACAGTACTAAAGGTAAATACAGCTGTCATTCCATGCTAATTTAAGGCATTGAAAGTTCACTTCACTTCAGTTTTCACCGGGCTGCGGGCCAACTGCTTTAATATGTGATACTTGGTTCTACCGAACCAAAGCTTTCCATTCTACATATTTGTTGTATAATGGTTGTTCAATATTTTTTTCTCCAGAACAAAGCTGTGCCCTGTGTCGTAACACTCGCATAACATTTACATATAATGTTATGCGAGTAAGGTCTGGACTTTAAAAGAGACCTCTGAGTTTATTTAGGCATTTATTCTCAAGGATCGGTCAATATGGAAATGCTGGCAGCATTTAGTTTTGAAACCTATTGACAAATAAAAGTGTCTAAGATATTCTTTATTTTTTTTTGCAAATGACTTCACGCGCAACTAACAGTTGTTTTTTATTCAACTTAGCTAGCCAGTACTGATACATTGTTTCTCCAACTTAATAATTGTTGATCGACGTCATCAAGTATTTATTTTCTTTCTTTTTCCCAAGTTAGTGATTAATTCAAACTTGTGTAATTAGTTAGTAAAACTTCGTTAGTAAGTTTGAATAAGTGGAAGATAAACTTGAGTTATTCGTTAGTTTACGACGGTGTTTTAAACAGAAACAATACAGAACATAATTACTTAGATTTAACTTTCAGAAATGACACATCGTTCAGTAAAAAATGGGCGAGAGAAAAAAAAAAAAAAGAAACTTTTAGGACATTAATTATCTTGCATCGCATGCTGTCCACTTAAAATAATGACTAATCACGCAAACATACAATTAAGTTAAAAAAAACTCATTTATCAAAGCTTTCTGAAAATTTCATTATGTACAAATTAAATTAACAACTTTCTAAGTCAACATGCATTGACGTCAAACTTTGTATAAATTTATCATCATTCTGTATTTATTAACTAAAATAAATACGTATTATTTTGCTAAAGAATAAGATAAAAAACAGTGTAAGACAAAATATAAATTATTTTAGTAGCAACAAAATTAATGTTTGAACAATTTTGTCCCGCACTGTAAATCAAAATGAACACTAGGTGAACACTAAAATGAATAAATACTACAAATACTTTGTATTTAATTTAAACAAATACACATAATATTAATATAGACAAATATCATAAATAAATACCTGAGAAATATCCGGGAAACGCTTATTACGGATTAAAATATTGTGTAAATTATTATGAGAATTGGTGTTTTCATTATGAATTACACTTACGTTATTCCATGAGTGCTAAAAGCATATAGTATTTGCATTCGTACATAATAATCTTTACGTACATAACAATATTAATAGTCATGCAAAACATCTAGGATTATTATAATAATCAATATTTAAATAAAAAAGCGTTAAAATAACACGAAAATCTATGGGAATTAAGCTTTTGGGGGCGGGGTTGTGAGGGTGATAAATGAGTTCGTAATTATGAGATTTTTTTGTTTTTTTTTTATAAAGCTGTATACTCACGGAAGAGGTGTATATTGGCAGGTACCCGTCTAGATGTCTCGAGTGCCGTAATCTTGTTACATGGTGTGACGTGTGTTCTCGGGCTGTGAAATAAAAAAAACAAAATTAGATTTTGTTTTATTTTTTGAGGAAAAAAAATCGAGCCCATTTGCTAATGGACTCTGGAAAGACAGAGGTTGTCAACACTAATGCTTGTCAATAGATATGGTTATTTTTGTAACATTTACGGAACTACTTAACCAGTTTATATAAAATTTGGCTTACTGTGTAATTTGATCAAACATAAGCGATAGCATAGTTTTTACTCGAATTTCGGGCTCTATTTTTGTATTTTATTGCAAATTATATTACTTTTCATCAAGTGTCAAACATATGTCAGTCAGTATTAAAACTACTAAGCCCGTCATTGCGTGGCAGGATAACCTAGTACAAAATAAATTCAACGAAAGGACATAAAAATTCGCATTACAGCTCAAATTCTAAATCTAAATTCAATATTTGGATCGTAGGTACCGAAAATTATAATAAACCCGTGCGACATGAAGTTGAAGACGAGTCAGAAGCAGGTGCACTACATATTCTAATCTTATTTGGACTAATGAGTCTGTATGTCTGGTCTGTACGTCGCCGGTTCTGAATTAGACGTGGTCCACCAGACCACGATGCGGTCGTCAATATAATTGCTCATCCGAGAACGAGACCCTTTCCTGTGCAGAACTACGATCGTGTGCATAGAGACGTATGCCGATTGAATTTTGTGACGTCATAGGAAACAACATGCCAGCGCTTATCCGATTTAGTACTTTTGGTACTTAGTTTATGAATACTACTAGTCCATACTAGTACTCTTGGTTCTAATACCTAAGTAACGAAATGAGTGCCAAACGAAATCATAAAAACAAAAAACAAAGTACCTAAACTAAACTATTGACTACCTCATTGGTGTAGTGATCGCAAATGTTACTGCTGAGTATGAAGTTTCGGGTTCGATCCCCGGATCGGTGTTATTGAGTTTTTCCACCTGGAATTTCTCAGTAACAGCCGGGGGTCTGGATTTGTGCCCGATTGATGGCAATTATATAGGCTCGCCTCTATTACATTAGGCTTTAACAGAACTGGCGAAATATGGGTGTGTACTATTACAGGCACACTTCTGCCTAACTCCTCGTGCATTACATGGCGTGATGTTATGTTTACTTTCGTCCAAGAACTAAGAATTTCTTCTAAAACTCTATTAGCAGGCAAGCAAATGCTAGTAACAGTCGTGCCGCCAAGCACATACATAATGCAACCAATTATTATGTTAAAATCTAAGAGAACCGCTTCCAACATAGGAGTAACATACATTAAGTTATCAAGCTAATCTCAGGTGTAATATCACTTAGATGCGCAGCATGTGTTTACATAACGTTTACATAAAGCTAATGTCTGTAAATGTAACCTGAGAGTATCAAGTAAACGGGAATGTAACATTATACCTATTTTGTTTCTGCTTAAATGTTGAGCTTCCCTGCTGTAGAGATCCGAATAATATGTTACTTCAACATAATAAATCTTGTACCAAAGCTAAAACTTTCTTTCAATATTTACTTTATTTTAAGTAACTATATTAATTTAATAACGTATCTAAACGGTATCCATAACAAACCGAGACCAAATGACTAGGAAAGCATAAAAGGCCGTTGGTCAAATTCAAATTTATTTATTGTTTGTCACAGGTGAAAAATATTTAGTTATTATTATTACATAGAGGCGCGCTGTTACGTACCGTTAAGGTGTACAATATTTTTCATTCCCTTTCCCTTTTTTTCCCATTTTTTTGTCCCTTTTGTAATTTGCAGAACTTTGACAGTCGTCACTGGTATGGTAGTCAGAAACCCGAAAATCTGACTACCAGTTCAAAAGCCATAGACATGGAGTAACTGGGTGGAGCCCAGATAGGCGGTCGCCCAATATAAAGCAGCTGCAACTGCTGGTTGGACTGGAAACCGACCCTAACATAATTTGGAAAAGGCTGCAGGCTTAGCCATATTTCAAATTCTACTTCTATTCTATTCCTATTATAAAAAGAAAATGGCGTATATGAATTCAGCTGTTTGTCAACTGTCAAGTGTATTTCGTTTTCAGCCATATTACAAATTCTACTTGTTAACAGTTGACAAACAGCTGATTCCATATCCACCTTTTTCTTTCTATTGTCGCCTTATCGATTACAATAATAGAAATAGAATTTGTAATATGGTTAGGCCTGCTGGGTAGATAATTACGATTGAAATTGATAAGAAATGTTTGATTTTCAAACAGTTGTCCAAAAGGATTGTTATTGATATACTTAACCCTTTACCGCATACTAACCCATATAAGGTTCTCTAAATTAACCATTTTTTTTTGTTACTTTAAACGTGTGGAGAAACAAAACACAACTTATTCTAATTGGCTATGGTCTTACTACTGCACAAAAAAAAAACAGGAGTCTAATGGTCTAACTTCTAAACGTTCCACATGCACTTTTTCGTTGACGGGTGTGAAGTTCCTGCCAATACCGAAAAAGAGTTTATTCAAGTAGGATTATTGGGAAGATAAAGGTAAGTTTCTGTCGCGTGAAAATTGTTTTTGGTTGCGTTTACTCTTCTTCTAAGCATTAGTGAACTGAAATCTAGCTTTTTTTTGCTTACCTTCTATTTTGAAGGACTAATTACAGTAAACCATATATGGGTTAGTATGCATTCGCAGACTTACAACTGCATTTTGGCTATACCATATATGGTTTACCATGCACCCGGGGCTTTTTGGGCAGTATGAGTTTTTTTTCTGCTTGCTTGCAGAATAGATCCAGCTCGCTTTTATGGAAGAGCTCAGCATGTCAATGTCATACCGGTGAAGGATCGCAAAGCGATGACGAATGTGATTCCGATTCCGAAAGCACAAAAATGAATACATGAGCCTCTTTACTTTCAAGCAAGCTGTATCTGAGCATTTGTGTAAATCCGGCAAAGCCATTTCCCGCAATAGAGGAAGACCGTCAAACGCAGCAGGAAACCACAGCAGAGATGGAACACCATATGTGCAAGCCGTAGCAGTCCAGCATTGTCTAATACGGGCACACCAACGCAACCAAAGAAGGTCAGGAAACGTGGAAGGCCTCAAGACATGCCACTGGCCTCGGTGAGATCCGATCATATCGATCATATGCCAGAGTGGCGAACGAGTAGGCTAAAATGCCAAGTTTGTGAAAAAAAAAACATTCACAAAATAAAGATAAAAGGTAAAGTGAAAAATGCAAAGTGTTCTTGTGCTATAACGATAAACGTAATGCTTCATCAAGTTCCATGAGTAAAGTGAATATAGTAATTATTACATATTTAGCTCACTAATTACGTACTCAACGTACTCAAAATGTGATTGGCTTATATAAAAGAAAAAGATTATTGTTTTCTTACTGATGCATGTTAACCCATATATGGCCCATAACTTTTTGATACAAAGTCACGGCACTGCATACTAACCCATATATGGCCTTTAGTTTTTTTTCAGTTTCTGAAAGAGGTAAATTTTTTTTCTTGTGTTTTGTTACTTCTTAGTCTTCAATAAAAACTATTAACCACACTTAAAATTTTTATTCCACTTATTTCATAATTCATGCGGTAGAGGGTTAACTGCTTTTAAATAAAAATACAAAAAGGCCAGTTTACTTTTCCACCAATCTAGTTTATTTAAGTGCCAAAAGTAGGATTTACTTAATCGGAAAACCGTACAATTAGCGTTGGCGTGTCTAGCATAAATAAAAACCATCATGGCCGACAATTGGTAGCCATTTTCGGCTATTTATTGTTAAACCGATCGGATTCGAACCGAACTGTCTGTTTGTCGACCAAAAATAAATGTCTGGGCATGTAAAATACGCTTAAATTAAAAGGCATTACAGTAAAAATACATTGCTGGAAATAGATAACATTTTATTTAACTGTTCATTAAATTTCAATTTGCTTCTAGTGTTATCAGTTCATTTAATTAAGTTCTACTAATTGTAATGAATAATTTTGTTTCAATAGTAAGCCGCCTTTTTGCGTTTCCATAACTTCTGTGTTAATTAATATTAATGTGTAGAGTGTAGATACCTAAACAAAATTTTCTGAAATCTTATTTAAACTTAAATTTACTGAAACAACACACAGTTTCAAACATTTTAAAAATAAAATCACAAACCTAACCTTTTAAACGCGTCACATAAAAACATATTTAACACAATTAGCGCAATCGGTTGCGTCCTAAAAAAAATCAACCCATGCCAGCCATTGACATCGTTTACTAAGCGTGTGCCATGTTCCATATTCAAATCGACCTCGTACAATAGACCTCACCTCCCCCTTAGATGACCTCCCTAGGTAAAGGAAGTCCAACAAAGGATCTCAGAGAAAAAAAAAGGCTAAGTTCCGGTGTCAGACGCACGCGATACACGTACCGCTCCCTTTGAATGCACACTAACTGTCTTCAACATACCTGAGGTTTTACCTAGTTTTATTTTTCCGTTGAGTACAATAAATTTGTTTATTATATTCTTTCCTCGTTTTTATGTTTAAGTGCGAACGTATATTGTGCTGTAAAATATAGGAGAGGAAGCTTTTGTATCGTTTTGCTGTTCGGTTCAGAATAATTGTCGGGAGTTTACGGAGTTAGTTGTTATTGCTCTCGTTAAGCCGGTTTGAATTCTAACATAAACTAGATTAATAAGAAAAAGAAACTGTGTCGTAATGAGAACTGGTTATCTTATTATTCTTTTATTAATGCGTTCCTTCTTAAGAGGGTCGTGACTAATTAATAATACGAGAACGTGTCGATGGACGGTTAAGTTACGCTTCAGTCTTCTTCCATCGTTCGGTCATCATCCTTTACGTAACGAGGCTCGTACTGTATTGGTTTGTAGGTTGGTACGGGTAGGCAAAAGCCCGAAAGGCTGACAATCAGACTAACCAAATAATATCGTGTTACCCTGTAACTTGGTTGTAAAAGTCAGATAGGCAGGCGTTCCTTGTAAAATACTAGTATTTAACTGCATTTGTTTAGACTAAGGAGTGGAATTCCCTGCTTGCATCGGTGTTCCCGAGTTCATAATATGACCCCAATCTGTATAAGTCGCGAGTTAATAGGCTTGTTTTGGGTAAACTCGTTCCATCGTCGACCTCATCTCTGACCGCCGGACAAGATTGAGGTCAAGAGTAGACCCATTATCTACATTACCTCCACATAGTCATACCTATAACAGCAATGCAGTTGATGACTGCATTTTCTGTAAAGCTCTCATTAGCACTTAAGTTTGTATCTCCCACGAAGTTATTAATAATAATCATTCGCGTGCCGAATTTCGAAAATGCTACACTGTACTATCCCGGGAACCGGCCTAATAAGGTTCGTGTTACAAATACATAAATTATAGCCGGCTGTTGTACAATGGCCTTACGAATTGTTCCTATGGGAGGTCACTTGTCCTATACGGCCCTATATGGCCGCTGAGGACCGACGTCGCGTTTTCACGGCTAACTGTTTACGATCTCGAGTTTCGGGATGAATATTTAAGTAAGCAAGTGATTGTGTATCACACATACTACTAATATTATAAATGCGAATGCTTGTTTGGATGTTTGTTATTCATTCATGCAAAAACTATTTAATGGATTTTAATTAAACTTAACAGTAATAAAGCTCATACATCAGGATAGGATATAGCTTATAATTTATAAAGATATTGTGGTAAATTGTTCAAAATATAACGATAAGTGTCAACAAGTAAGTAGGTAAAAATTCTGATATCGCCGAGTTATTATTCGTGCGCTGCTAAAACCGTTAGAGTTACAGGTAGTTATGTTTATCTTAAATAGTCTCAAAAAAAAGTCCGCGACAGCATATTATATCTTTTACGTATAAGACATCGCCAAAATAGTGAACATTACAATAAAAATTTCAAATGATGAATTTTGGTACAAAGATAGATTAGTAGTACATTAAGTACAGACGCCAGCACACCAAACTACCCCAAACTATATTTTTTCCCAATTGAACATGAACCTTATTATGTTTGTCATAAAGTTATATTTTAATTTTACTCTTCAATTGTTCACTATTTAACCCGTGTTTTAATTTCAAATGTTTAATTTAATTTTATGTTCATGTGTTGTTTAATTTAATATTGTTTAATTTTACTTTGATTTAAATTTTATTCTGTTTACTACTTTAACTTATACAATTCTAAACTATGTTTAAAATGATGATGTATGCATGATGTGTTCTCCTATAACTGAAGGAGCACAAATCTTCAAAGAACTTTGTATGATAATGCATGTAATGTGTATCCTTTGTTGGAGTTCCTTTCTGAATAAAATAAAATAAAATAAGTTGAAAAACTATCAAAGAAATTTGACACATTGGGGTAGTTCAAATTACTCAATACTCAATACCAGTCGCAGTACCCACTAATCCTGAGCAGACGAAGTCGCGGGCACCAGTTAGTCGTCCATAATAATTATGTAGGTGATAATATTGAAGTAACAGGGTACATGTTTTTGGTATAGATTATGTATGAGGGTCGGTACATGTATATTATATTCCCTGAAGAGAAACCGGATTGCTGATTACGGAATTAGGCCCGAAACTGGGGTGGGGTTAACGCTGTTTATCGGGGTACCTAATCAAAATTGAGATATACATACATGGTGGTTTGTTCCAGGGTGCATTACTTGAAATAGATCAAAATAGAAGTTGATATCTAACAACTTACTGGGAGCCCAACTTAGATTCGACTAGCATATGGCCCTGACTGCTATACCGGAGGTCGTGGATGCGATTTACACCCAGGTCAAATGTTTGTGTGATGAGCACGATCATTTGTTCTGTGTCTGGGTGTAATTTATCTATAATATGTATGTATTTAGAAATATATAAGTATATTTATCAGTTGTTTAGTACCCATAAAACAAGCTCTGCTTAGCTTGGGACTAGATGGCGTTGTGAAATATTATTATGTATTATTATTAGATAGTTTCGGAGTTATCGGATTAAGTAAGAGAAATGTGAAAAGCCTTCCCCGCCGCTCCGTACATAAAAAGATATTTTTCTGATAGCTTATTGAAGAATAAATACCTACTTTTAGAACCAATTTACCATAAAGTAACTTTCGGAATAAAGTACAAAAATTACCTACCTTTGGAAATAAGGCGTCATAAAGCTCATGTTACGAAAATTCCTTGAAACTTCTCATGTTTAACGAGGCAGTTTGCTCAAAATAAACGCAAGGCACTTGACGTACAAATTGCAAGCAAAACTTCCATGTTTTTTAAGCTTCCTAATAAGGTATAAAAGCGTAAACTTTTATCACGTGTTTAGGTATAAAACACTTATTTGTCACGGATAGTTATTGTAAACTAACAAAAAACAAATAGACCGTAGGTCAAAAGAGCAAAATTACAAATTTGTTGCAAATTGTCAAAAGAGCAGAACGTCAAAGGAGCAGAACGTCAAAAGCTCAGACTGACAAAAGAGCATTTTGTCAAAAATTCTACTTCAACGCGTTATCTATGTTCTGACTCACACAAAGGAAAAAAAAATATTCGTAAAAATAATATGTATTTCAAATAGGTAACTGTTTAAATAACAGCAGTTTTAAATGTTCTTATTTTCAGTTTTGTTTGTAAAAAAAGCTGTCGTCAGATAAGAAATGACTGCCGCTATCTACAGCCTGCCAGCCATCTTTATGTATAATTGATGATTAAACGATCACTTTATACGAAGTGCTTCAGAATAATAAATTTATTACTTATTTATACAGAACACTTTTAATCCGTACTGACAAGAGAGGAGTGCAGTGGTGAAGCACTGTGACGGGAATGACAAAATGAGCTTTAGAGCACGTCTACCTTACAAAAACTAAAACTCTTACCTCTCAAAATACAGAGCTATGTGGTGAAGCCAGGGTGATAATACATGTGTAAATCTATAAGTGCTAATATTATACAGAGTCTAGGAAAAATTAGATTTTTGGTTTGCATTGATTGGGCTCCGGAACTACCGGCAGATATCAAAAATTCTTTCACCATAGGGTAGCTGCTACTCTATCCCCGGGTGACATAGACAACTTTTTATTCCTGTATTCCCACTGGAACGAGAACTATGCGGGTGAAACCGCGTGACATCTGCTAGTAAGTAATAAGTCTATGATTTCAGGTATTTTGTCTCGAGAACGAAGCACCAGTATAATAACAAGACAGCTTGGATGCGCTCCTAACCTAGCAAAGATTCTCACTCACTCAAGTTCACATTCACCCAGGGCACGCCCCTCTGATTTTTCAAAGCCATGAGCGTTTTGTATAATTATCACTTGCTTCAAAAACGATGAAGGAAAACATCGTGAGGAAACCGGCATGCCTGAGAGATATTTAGGTACCCGGATTACCCTGTATCATATCAAAATAAAAACCAAAAGGCAGAATGTTGGTGCTAAATTCAAATGTTTGGCTCGCTCTGCAGCCTGAACGCCTCGATGGATTTTACCTTGACAAGTGTCGTTAGATTTGTAATTACTCTGAAAGTGTTATTGTAATAAAAAAACGGTTATTTAACGACTTTCTTGTTTTAGGGCTTTTTTATAAATACTCAAAAAAGCAGTAGGGTTTTTTTAGTTTTTTAAATTACTTACCGTTTTTTGACACATTAGTTACCTACACTCATAAGCTCCTTCAACCAACACGCAAAATAATAATTCTCAATTATTCGGCGTTCAATCTAATGATATCAAAGATACGTACCACCGAAAGCATTATCCTTTGAGTCAGTCCTCGCGTGTTCACTCCCATTTATACGATAATACCTCCCCGGCTTATCTCAAGGTACCTCATAGATCCCCTTTTAAGTATAAACTGGGCTACCCGTGAAATGTTAACAAAATAAAAGTTGTTTATATCCGTTTTTTACTTTATATACGTTGGTATTGTTCGTATTTTTTTATCTAGTTCGTCGTTTGATGCGGATAGTGTGAATATTTTAATGTAAATTGTATTTTGGTGTGAGGGACCACACCAAAATACAATTAACTAGTATTAACATACACACATCAAAAGTGTCTAGGGATCAACATATATTTTTGCAATAACTTTTCTCCTGATTGATATTAATTAAAATTTTCTTTAAGGATTCATCAAATAAAGTGTTTTCGTTTGTCACAGTAATGATAAACCAAGTCACCTTTGCATTAATAAAGAAATTTGCCATTTTCCTAATAAAGGGATTTTTGACATTTGAACCACTAACATTAAAGTTCGAAAAAAAGACTGAAATAACAGTTTTCTTTAAAATTTTATTGGGTAACTTAAACAATTAATAATCCGTGTTTCTACCGCGAACACTAACAACACAAGAACATCGGTTTGGCATACTCAAAATGAGTTCATCCAAATCACGCTGTGGAATGGCCGCCCATGTTCGTTGCAACAACAAAAAAAGGTCTTCTTGCGACTGGATACCCTCCATATTCGGCAGAGCTCTTCTCTGTAGCATATCCCATGCATGCTCAATCGGGTTCAAGTCTGGCGACTGAGCAGGCCAGGGCAGGACATTGATGTTAGCTGCGGCGAGAGTCTGTCTTACAACTCGTAAGGCTTCATCACTCTTCAGGGAACTTAATTAGCGACCAAACAGTCAGAAACCGCTTGCATGAAGTGAACCTTCATTCCCGAAGACCGCTACGGGTACCACCTATAGCAATGCACAATCGTAGGATTCGATATCAATGGGCTCTTGAACACAGAAATTGGGCAGAAGAACAATGGCGTTTCGTGTGCTTTTCTGATGAGTCTCGTTTTGGTATGAGACCGGATACAAGACGTATACGACACTGGAGAACCCCTGGACGCCAACAGCGATTAAAATCCTGCCAGGAAGTCCATCCTTATAGTGGTGGAACCATCATGGTATGGGCGGGTATTTGGATCGGCGGAAGAACTGAGTTGATTTGGATCAGAGGCAACCTCAACGCTCAAATTTATGCTGAGACGATTGTATCAGACGTCATCGTTCCTCTACAAGTGCAAATCGGTCCCTTATTTCAGTTAATGCATGATAATGCACGACCGCACACCGCAAGAGTTGTAAGACAGACTCTCGCCGCAGCTAACATCAATGTCCTGCCCTGGCCTGCTCAGTCGCCAGACTTGAAACCGATTGAGCATGCATGGGATATGCTACAGAGAAGAGCTCTGCCGAATATGGAGGGTATCCAGTCGCAAGAAGACCTTTTTTTGTTGTTGCAACGAACATGGGCGGCCATTCCACAGCGTGATTTGGATGAACTCATTTTGAGTATGCCAAACCGATGTTCTTGTGTTGTTAGTGTTCGCGGTAGAAACACGGATTATTAATTGTTTAAGTTACCCAATAAAATTTTAAAGAAAACTGTTATTTCAGTCTTTTTTTCGAACTTTAATGTTAGTGGTTCAAATGTCAAAAATCCCTTTATTAGGAAAATGGCAAATTTCTTTATTAATGCAAAGGTGACTTGGTTTATCGTTACTGTGACAAACGAAAACACTTTATTTGATGAATCCTTAAAGATATTTTAATTAATATCAATCAGGAGAAAAGTTATTGCAAAAATATATGTTGATCCCTAGACACTTTTGATGTGTGTATATTACATTGTTTTTCACAGAGATTTAAGATACTGTACAGAGACATGGGAAGAAATGTCTTAGAAAAACTGTAGCATCATATATTAATTCATTAAACCCCAAGAGGACACCAGCGTCCGCGCTGTCATTGTCTTTCTATTGTGTCTCTTATGGGCTATTTCACAAAATTTTACTTTTTAGTCTCTCATCTAGATTACAAGAAAATATTCGACACTAATTTTTTCTTTTTTCAAGTAAGTAACCAAAAAATAACGGCGATACATCGAGTCAAAATGTCGCATGGCGTCAATCCAGTACAGTTTGTACTAGATAATGACGTTACAAGCCCCCTCTCCTCAACTTTAATGCGCTTAATCTAAGCAGTTTTCCATCAATTTGAAAAAGAATAAAATATGTCTCGAATATATTTTCTTGTAATCTAGATGATGGATTATAAACAAATTTTTTTTTAATAGCCCATTAAATCAGCCACTATCGCCACTGGCAATTTTTATTAGGCATCTACCTATTTATTTAAATACCTACTTACTTGCTTAAGCCGCAGCAATAAAGGTTTATAAATAAAATTTTAAACAAGTTCACAAGACTTGCCAAAATACCGGAAAGATTCCATCAATTTCAAAAAGAAAAAAATACGTCGTGTCGTATATTTTCTTGTAATCTAGATGACGGACTAAAAACTAAAATTTTGTCAAATTGCCCATTAACTCGATTGAATGGTTAATCAATACGCGGCAGCGTAGCGTTCTAAAGTAGACTCATAGCGTAGAAAATTTTGTTCATTATGTCTTGTCTATAGTAAATATTGATTGTTTTTTATTGTTTTTCTTATGGGGGCTCGTGTCTAAATAATAAGATCCTCACGGATCGCTCGAAGGTTAAACTACGCTAGCTGAGGATGATCAGTGAATGGGTGGCTATTTGATGCATATCAAGACTCCTTCGCGCCTCAGAAAGCACGTTAAGCTATTGGCCCCGGCTATCATTTATATATAGATATTCGTATATCTCTATATATTTATGTATAGATATATATAGATATTTATATATAGATGTGCCGTCGCTCCATGTAAAAAACTGATATTCAGTTTCTCCTACTTAGGTCAAAAGCTGGCTACAACATCGTTGGCAATACTAGGCAGATGATGACTTTGTTTTAGTTATAAAAACTTTAGTTTCTCATTTTAAAAATGCTACACGGCAATACGAATTTTTCTTTTGTTATGTATGTGAAATAAATCACACGTGCACGGATTGGCCCAAAACGTTTTTCGTAAGCTGTGCAAATACGTCGTTATTTTGTTTTTGTTGCGTGCGCGTATGAAATCGTAACAGTACAGCTGGCGCTGTTCCGAAACCATCTGTACTTTTCTTTGCCTCAGCTCTTAAAATGTATACCCTCTACAGAATTCCTTATCAACAAAACTCCCTTTATCTTTATGTGTAGAAATAAATTAGCGTTCGCCACTAGCAGTCAGCGGCTTCCTTAAATAAATCTAAGTGCCTAATTTACGCCCTACATCGCGTTGAAAAAGAAAAGAAAAAAAAGTCGAAAGTCTCTTAATTTACTTCGTCAAAGCCTCCATCCTTAGATAATATACCTCTAGATCGAGCTACCGCGTGGCCGCACATGCGACAGCAATATAAAAGTTCAGTGTTGCTATTCCCTAAAAAAGTCCCAAAATACGACGTATTCAACGTAGTAATAAGAGTGTAGAAGTATCCATGTGTGAGAAAATATAATTTCACGTAAAATACCTACTTTCAATCTTACCTTGATTCTCACAAATAAAATACACTACTACCAGATGAAGCTTGTTTTGATTTTTTCGCGTGTTATTTATCATTAAAATATATTGAGGTATGGCTGACATCCAGTGTGACATTGACATTGCTGTATAATAACTATTGTCCTTTATACAAAACCAACTTATTTTGAAAATATCTAATTTTTTGTTTATACTTAACATTTATTCATAAAATGAATTCTTACTTCCAAATATCTTTAAGTACCTACGCGATTGCCTTCAAGAGTAAAACTTAATGATTGTCGAAAGGGCTCTGTTCGTTCGTACACATGTTCACTTAAACTTAAAAATAAGGGTTCGCCCACAAATTTGTGTGTTTAGCCACCATAGATTTATTTGATTATTATGCCTACCTTTTGAACATTAGGCCTGACAGTTAAGGGAAAAGATTTGAAACGTGTAGCAACACTGTAAGTAAGTATTACTAGGTTATGTGATATAAGAAATCAAGTTTATTTTAAGAAATCTTCCATATTTTGGCCTGAAAGCCATGACAATAAAAGCGCACAAATGTATAAATTCAATAATCATACAATAACACAAACAGTATTGAATACTTACGAATGAAAAGCGATTTTGTTATTGGCCTTTTCTGAGCGGCTTTTACAGCCTATTATACTGAATCCTCCCATCGTAGCGCATTCACCATACACTAAACACTTATCTAATGGAGTCTATTTCTCATTAAATGACTTAAACTATTACAAAAATTGCAAAAACCATCCGAAAACTTAAATTAAATCGAGCATAATAATATACGTGACAGTGACAGCTCTTTGTTTGGCTAACTTTCAAAAGTTAGCCATGCAAAAATCCGGCACGCCGTAAGGGACAGAAGATACGATGCTTTGTCTCAATTTTCCTACGAATTTTGTATTATTGCGTCTCACTTCCACACTTGACACTGTAAATTGGGCTACGTCTAGAGGTATATAGTCTAAGCCTCCATCAATCAAGCTTCGGGCCGGCTTTAAATTGATCCGACGTTTCCATCACTACTTTTTGTTCTGTATGAAACAATAGTGATGGGATATCGAGAGTGCACAACTAATTATTTAGTCGAGATTGTAATTTATCGACTATCATTTTTTTTTTTCTGAAAATGTTACGTAAATAAAATAATAACTTGGATATAACGATATATGAAGCGTGGACACATTAATCCTAGATTAGTCTTGATATCTTATGTCACAAGACGGTGCGTTACAAGGCAACGTGTAAACCAAAATTTATAGACAGAAATTACGAGAACATTCTCACCAACCTAAACAAGTAATGGTTTTAGTTTACAGTTAGCATTTACAAGCTTAATCACAGGTTATAGTGTGTATCTTGCGAATGTAAGATTTTACGTAATAGGTGTCTTTTTCTTTTTCATTTAGGAACCCAATAACCATTGTCAAATGCTTCTTACACTTCAGGTATTTTTATACAAAAGTGGTGTTTACTATTGACTAAAGCTGAATTGAGACATGAAAGTGTACTCAGTTTTATTCTCATTACTTATGTTTCATTATGAATACTTACGCACATAAAACTTATATTCCACTACACTACAACTATTAGTCGATTTTATTACTCGGGAAGACATAAAACTACATGACGCGTTAAAGCGATAATTTACTACGTGAGAAACAACAAGAAGCATTTATCATTTTAACTTATGAGCTGTTAATGTTAACCTAGGTTAGGTTAGGTTAGGTTTAACGGGCAGGTGTCCGCAACTCCACGACCAAGCGCGTATTTTGCGTACGGGTGAGAATATGCCCTATTCCATCCATCCTAGCTCCTCGAGGAAGGCCAGCAGCGGTTTAACGCTACTGGCGATCTCTCGGAGGGTACCTGGGTTTCCGAAGAACTTAGCCCTGTATGCGGCAACCACTGGACAGTTGAGAAGCACGTGCGATGCCGTCTCGTCCACCTCGACACAAGCTCTGCACAGTGGGCTGTCTGTAACTCCTAATACAAAGAGGTGTTTGTTAAATGGCCAAATGTTAACCTATAAGTCGATTTGAGCCATGATACAAGTCCAGATTCGAGGTAGTTAAGCAGTACTAACACGATTATAAGTTTAGGTCTGTCACTTCAGTCGTAAAAATGTAGCAGTGTCGTAAAAATACAATAACATTTCGTTATGAGTCACATATTATTATACTCATGGTATTTATATGATTTGGTAAGGTCTTTTGACAAACCGTAACGATTATCCGTAATAATAGATTATCAATCTACGACCATCATCGATCCCGTGCTAATAATTCCCCTATAAAACTTAAAATCTACACCATAAACTGGATTAAAGTCTCAACATTTTCTCCTGTAAACCAATCACCATCAGTTAACTAGACACAAATGACTAAACCTCCTCACTACACAAAAACAAATCACAACACCATTTAGTCGATTTCCACACTCGATTAACATAATCGACTAAAGCCAAACGATCCCACCTCTAATTAAACCTATTAATTGTGTCTGGTTATTTTCCGAGACTTTCGACTGCTGTTTTGACGTTTACACAATGGTCTCTTTTTGTCCATTAGAAATGGGACCAAAGGTTTGTTGCATGAGCACAAATTAATGGTCATGTAATTACGGTCTGTTAAAGAGAAGGCGGATTTTGATAGGGAAATTAAGGGGTAGTCCTAATTTGTTATAATGACAGGAGGTCCGTGATTTGTAGTTTAATGTGTATGCAAGTTTTTATTTTGCTTAAAAGGGGGTTCGTAGTTTGGGTATAATCAGCAGCATTGGATTTGTAAGCTATTTTTAAAGGCCAGGAAAAACACAGTTAAAAAAACGTATTTAAATATTGTTTTAGATTAGTGTTTGTAATTTTGTATTTTGGATTTTGTGTAAGAAATCTTACAGGTATCCTGTCTGTCACATATATTATGTGTAGACATAACCTTTACTTTGAATTCTTATACTTCTAAAAATATTTCTATAAGCCCCATTTCCCTCATTAGAACACACGAACTTAGAACTGTTTTTCAGACAACTTTGAACTGTTTTCTGCATTTAAAACCGACTTTATATCGAGGTTTTCAGGCTAACTTCAAAAAAAAAAGCTCGGAACATAGGAATAGAATGTTAATGCAAAAGAGTTTTAAACGCATCCACTTTGATCAAGCACTTTGGAATGTTGATTTATTTATATTTATTTCTTTTAAAGTTTGTTTTAATATTCTCTTTTAGTTGGGGTAATTCAAACATGATTAGTTTGCTAGAAAGTTAGAAACGAAATATCTTTGAAATACCGAGCTTCAAACTTAAAGAGTAAATTATAATACAATTAGTGTATCTGATTTAGCAAAAGAATAACTAATAGCCCAACATTTAGGCCGTAGAGTAAAGCAAAGTAATGTTTCATCAAAATCGGTTTAGCACTTTTTAGGTAACAGATTAACAAACACCACCACACACTCACGTCCTCACCAACTCATAGAAATTATTTTACAACAATTTGTAGGATTAAACACCTAACAGACTTCTTCAAAAAAGACGACAAATTCATTGTTACATTACTCAAAGGAACTCCTAAAACCTAGGCATCTGAATCCTGACCTAGTTCTCAAACGTTCTGTAGTTCTGACGTCTGACGTGGAATCCGACGTCAAAAGCCAGATTTACGACAAAGCTACAAGATTGAATTGAATCACCTTTTCTTGCATTTAACCACGTGCTAGCGATTCACAAAGGGTGCTTTTCAAATGTGCAATACCGAAATTGAAAGCTTGAAGGGGCTCAATATAATCCTTAGAATGAAGAGATATTGCGTATTGATGATTTCTAATGTTTTAATAAAACCTCTTCGAATACACAGGATATAAATAAATAATCGGCGTATCTCTGTAGACAGTTCATAGTGATGAAATAAAATGAAATGATATGATATGTATTTTTATCACATCTATTCAAAAAGAGCTAGTTTATTCCATGTAAACAGGGACCAAAATAGCTCATTAATCCCTAGGGACCAAAATTGTTTTGAACTTGGAATATGGATATTGTTAGTAAATGTTTCAATCAGCAAAGAGGTGAATCACAAACCATGCGGGAGCCAAGCGGGAACAATGTATTGAATATGTTTCTTATCATTAAAAACAATTAACATTCCCTTCATAGAAAAAACGAAAGGATTATCAACATATAACTTGATTAATTATAAAGATATTTTTGTAATAACTACCCAAGATTTATCAAAGTACACATCGTAACACAGAAGTTCACATCTACGAAGAATGGCTTGCATGCAAGTAGGTGGGTACACGGCCGAGGTTGCCTGGGTTTCCCACGTACCCCACGCTTGGTTGCCTATTAAGGGTCACGGTCATTTAAACATGCACCACTTTCGTCCCAGTGAAAGTTAGTTAATTATTTTCTACTAAAAAGTTTCATATTTCACTCTTGTTTCGAATTCAAGCTTCATTTAAAGGGTTAAGAAATATTTGGTGAACTAAATGAGAGCTGTGATTCGTATTTTAATTACAAAGTAAGTAGGTTGTTATAAATGTTTTCCTCGTCAATATTTAGATACTATGATTTTATTTTTAACGTATATCGTACCTTTGAAAGGCATATAAATAGGCCCGTAACACACTTCTATTGGAATAAGGTACAGACTAACAAATACCCATAACATTAGACTTTTGCAGACATGGAAAAAAAAATACTTTGTGGTCTAATAAGGTTTAGAGTGGGTAGTTGACTGATTGTTCATTAATTTTAATTTGGCTAACATTGTATTATCCTAGACTACATTATGATACTGATATTGTACCTACTATTATACATAATGTGACATTAGATGAACGGCACTATTGTTGTATGCATTTCGGCGAAACATTGTATGGGCCGATATTTTAGTACATGATATTGTACACTCTGTTCTCAAAATATATAAATTAAGTTGAATTGATTACCTATGACTATGCAAGGAGTTTGACCTCTCTGTCTGACAGAGAGTAAACAAAATAAAATAATACATAGACATTACTAATCAAAATAATCTTCGGAAGGCATCCTAGCGGTGGAAGCCATCTTGTAAGAGACCCATTTGGCTGATTTAATTAAATGTGGAACCATTATTGAATTATAAATCGGTTTTATTGATGCGTCTAGGAAGACTCAAATTAAATCGTAACGCACCAGAAAAAGAGCTTAAATCGGTTGCACTACAAAAAATGTAATCACCTTAAGTAATTATAGTTTTATACCATTTTCCTCCGCAACAAAATCTTAATAAAGCTGGGCTTTTGAGTTAACTAAAATTCGGAGTAAACGTATCCGTGAAAGAACTCAATAATAAATTGATAAAAACCTAATTAAAGCAACTAAAAATCTAACTTTCCTCCGTTAAAAATCTAAATAAATCCAAATAAATATAAAAACACAACCACTATCTCCAAACCGATTAGTTTTACAAGGAATTCAGTGACAGGAACAAATAACCTTCTAACGGCCATACAAACATTTAAAAGCTTAACTAATAAGGGCCTTAATGACCGGATAACTGATCGCCCTTCACTTAATATTAAACTGAGCCATAAATAACCAAGACTCATTTGATTTGACGAAGATTTAGCTTTTCTTTTTAGGTTTATATGAATGATGTATATTGAGAAAGGTGTGACTGAGGTTGATTAAGTGGATACGACAAAAAACTGGGGTAGGTGTACAGCAGAGGTATACCTGTAGGTATACCTCTGCTTAACAGACGGGGATAACAGGTGTGATTCGTGCCCAGTTGATAGCAATAGCCACATATAGGGTGACTGGTAATTAGTGACCGATACTTAAACACGTGATTGTACTCATGAATACGAATAAATTTCCCAGAGAAAGTTTTTTTTATAGTCAATAAATTCAATTACGACAGTACTGCACAACGGGAGCGGTGAAGGTGGCGGGAGAGCGTGTGACGCTGCTACTAGTCGATTTTGCCTGATCGATCACAGGCGCGCGCGCGGGTTTACAAACAGTGTTTTTGTTGTTTAGAGCTAGCAAAGCTCAAATTCGTGGTTAAAATTTAAAAGTGGGATAGCTCGATCAAGTGGGTATCGTATATGAACGAGCCTTAAGTCTACATCGAAAACGTTTAGCGTTAGTTTGCAAAAACCAAAGAGATTTAAGATATATAGAGAAGACATGCGAAGAAATTAATGTCATACAAATAATTTCATCCCATGTCTCAGTAACGCCATCTAGAATAATATACCAATATTGTAACGCCAGCGGAGCGTTGGCACTAAATTAAACTAATAGTCTGCCGCCGCGCTGCAACCGCTAGGTTCGAGCATCATAGTGTTGTACATTTAGTTTCAACCTCATCGATAAATTGTTCAAGCTGATTTTCGTTCATGTCTGAATAAAAACACGTACGCATCATCTCTAGTCGATTGATGAAAAGATGCGCGGCTACAGCACGGGTGTAGCGCTGCAGTCGCGCTGCCGCCGCGCGGCACCTGGCGGCAAATTTGAAGGCCCTTACACCCACGTTTCACCAGTTATGTTTAGGGCCCAAGGAATATGTAGGAAGCGAGCCTATTGCTTAGTACATAATCCACCTCTAAATCCCAAGTTATCTAAGCTACATAGTGAAATAAACAGAACGTCGTAACAAGTTAGATATAATTCAAGTAAAGTCGCGTACAGACGGAGTTTCTAACGCAATTAACGTATCGCGACTAAGTCTGTGTTCAAACTTGTACCTGTCAGCAATAATTGGATGTAAGTTTAATGTCGGTTAGAGAATAATGATGCTAGTTGCTTAGAAAAGGTAATAATTATTTTAAAGCACAAATTGCTTGGAAAAAGCTGTTTGGTTAATTTGGCCGCAATTTGAGTAGCATGTATTTGCGTAGCATGCTTTGTCATTTTCTAATCTTTTACAGAAGCAAAAACCGCCTCAAAAGTGTCCTAAGGAAACATTACCTGTCAATGTGTACATAGCTGTGGCGCCCAATCGGAGGCCTCAGTAGCTAAATGTTGAGGGACGGTTTACTTACCTAACATTTGAGGAAATATCTTGAGATTAGTAAGATGTAGTCTCACGGCATTTGGCAACTGGTGCCGTCGAGGGGGCCAAGTCATAGTTAAAATAGTATTTAGGTAATCTCTAAGGTTGTTGGAAAAAATACCTACTTAGTAATATAATGTAGTAAATTAAGTAAAAAATGAATTCGAGCTATTTCCACGAGAACTAACTGGCGACAAATTGCATTGCAGTTTGGCAGATGCTATGTTTTGTTATAAGACTGTAACGTTGTAATAAAAAAAAAAAACATTTAAGAATTTATTAAAAATTATGCACAAGTGAAAAGAGCTGTACAAAGGCAGACTTAATGTCATGGGCTGTTTCTGCCCGCGAAATTCGAATCGTGTTTTATCAACATACAAGAAGATACTGAACTGCAAATTGCAAAAAACAAGAATATTATTCACGGGTTACCCTAGCTCATCCACCTTAAGGTGATAAAAAAAACAGAAAATGGCAGGCGCAACAGAGTAACAAAAAAGACATGCATTAGTGATATCTTATAAAGAAAAGCTTTCTCTTAGTGAATTATTGAAAACGTTGTTATAGCGGCTCCGTATGGACCCAACAATCAATAAAAATACCTCCACAGCTCACAAAAGCTGCAAACCTTCTTGCAGTCCACAATAATTGGCGATGTAACGAAGATTAATAGCACTCCAGTTAATGATAATGGAAACAAAGCGAACGAGCCTCCGAAACGCGGGAATTTCAATTCGCACTGTTTTAATTAAACGCCTGAAGCCTTAGTACATTTTGGTACAGTGCTGGCCGAAGAAATATGTACTGTATTGTGTAATACAGGTTGTAGTAATTTCTGATCTAATGGGAATAGTGAGGGATTTTTGATAAAAAAGTGTTTTTTTTTTTGCTTTTTCGATATCACATGTCAATCTCTAACCTGCGATTATTATTAGCACTATTGATCGAAGTCTCTGACGGTAAAGATCTTCTCATTTATATGCAATTCTTGTGAGACAGTGTTTTTTTTCCAATCTCCTCTGAAACTGCTTGACCGATTCTTATGTTTGTGTTTGTGTCTTATGATTGCGGGTGATCTTAGAATAGGTCGTAAACATTTTTTTTTTTTTCTGAATGTGAAGCCTACCAGGGCAAGTTAAAGTATAAAAAACCCGAAAAATATATATTTTTTAACAATATGTTTCTCTATGCAGTATGTTACAGTTAGCAGCTACTAGCATCAAATCTGACATTTGGATATTTCGGTTACTAAAACAAACCCATTTAAGGAACTAAATAGGTACATATATTTAGCATAATATTCATAGAAAACACCAGTTCGTAAATTGTTAAAATCTGTTCAGCCGAATAAAGTATAATACAAACACGCAACATAACCCTTCTTGGCAGTCGCTTGGTAAAAAATTAAAGAATTTATTATGTTAAAATAATTAAAAACTTTTAATTAAATACAGTTTTGTTCCACTAACCGAAGAATTGCGCACAGTGTAAAGTACTCGTTTAAGTACTAAGTTTGAGGTGGTTTCGATATCAAGTTGCGGTTGTTTTGCGGAAAGTGAGGTGGAACTTAGTTGTGTATAAGTTTGTAATTGTGGAGTACAGTTGTAGGCAAAGACATTCAATACCTATAGACCGGACATCACGAACAAAATTTTTGTCCGAATAAGTGTGTCCTGCTGGATACAAGTCTATGAGTTTTTTGTAGTATAAAACCTCCGCTGCCGCTCCAATATTCATAATATTATTCTAGATGGCGTTACTGAGACATGGGATCAAAGTTTTTCTATGACATTTCCTTGACATGCCCGCTCTATGGTTGTAGGTAACCTGCGTCTACTATTAAGCGTTCAATGATAGTAACAAATAACAATGTGCTTTGAGAAATATTACTTTTAAAGAGGATACGGAGCTTATAGCTAAATAATAACTACGTCACGGGTCGATCGAAGGTTAAGCTACACTTTAGGGTTGGTCCGTGGATGGGTGACCATTCATTATATAGGGTGACTGGTAATTAGTGACCGATACTTAAACACGTGATTGTATTCATGATTTCAATAAACTTTCCCAAAGAAACTTTTTTTTTATACTTACACAATAACTTATAACACTATAAACAACAAAAACGCTGTTTGAAATTCCCGCGCGCGGGCCTGTGATCAATCAACTGATAGCCTGACCTCGGGAAGGGCAAATTGTACTAGTAGTGTAGCGTCACACGCTCCCCCGCCACCCCCACCTCCCCCACCGCTCACGTTGCTGTCGTAATAGAATTAATTGAAAGGAGTATAAAAAAAAGTTTCTTTGGGAAAGTTATTCGTATTCATGAGTACAATCACGTGTTTAAGTATCGGTCACTAATTACCAATCACCCTATATATCAAGCCTCCTCCGTGTCTCGGAAAGCACGTAAAACCCATTGGTCCCGGCTGTCATTTGCAAATCTTTGACAGCCGTTACAGAAAGTCCAGAAGCTTGAAATTCTGACAAGCAGTTTAACCAAGGGGTATCGTTGTGGTACCCAGTACCTGGGTTGTGGAGTAGCTCCATGTAAAACATTGGTATTCAGCCGCGGTTAAGGCTCGTCCCCTATTACATGGGACTTAAAGATAACGATCCATTCCCATCCAATACCAAGAACTAATACCATTTGGTATTAGTTTATTTCCGAATTTGTTTTTATTCCCAACCAGTACCATATTTTTTAAATTAAAAAATCTATTACTAACGAATACCAAAACGTGACTGCCTCGTTGGTCTAGTGGTCGCAAGCGCTACTGCTGATCATGAGGTCCCGGGTTCGATCCCCGGGTCGGGCAAAGTGTTATTGAGTTTTTCAATCTGGGTTTTCTCAGAGCAGCCCGGAGTCTGGATTTGTGCCCGATGGATGGCAATAGGCTCGCCCCCTATTACATGGGACTTAAACATAATGGCGAAATGTGGGTGTACTACCAGGTACACCTCTGCCTAGCCCTTCGGGGATTACAGGCGTGACGATATGTATGTATGTATGTACCAAAACGTGACGTTTTGTACACTCAGCTACACAAAGTTTTATTTTATTTTCTAACATTTACATACTATAGGTACTATAGTAATAGAATGCTAAAAGTCTAAAACTTTCGGCAACCGAAAATTTTGCGAGGCTTTCGCGCGCTGCATTTGGTATTGGTTTTAAAATGTGGTACTCGTTGGGAATAGAAACAAATTCGGAAATAAACTAATACCAAATGGTATTAGTTCTTGGTATTGGATGGGAATAGATCAAGATAACAATCTGGCGAAATGTGGGAGTACTACACCTCTGCTTATGATGATGATAGTTTCTTGTCTATTCAACAAGTTCACTTTACTAATTTATGTAAATGAAGCTAGTTAATTTATTTATGAGTCTATTGAAGAATACGATAGCCTGTATCCCAGTCGTGTATCAATGCGGCTTCCATACAATACGTAGTTTAATTTTACGACCGTTATCCTGCTTGCGATGTCAATCTTTAATGGCGGCCTAAACACAAATGTATAGAAAACTAGTAGACATCCCACGGTTTCACCTGGGTAGACCCCGTTCCCGTGGGAATACAGGGTTAAAAAGTGGCCTATGTGTTAATCTAGAGTTGCAGCTAACTGCATACCAAATTTTATTAAAATCCATTCAGTAGTTTCTACGTGAAAGAGTAACAAACATCCATCCATCCATCCATTCATCTATCTATCCATACTCACAAACTTTCGCGTTTATAATATTAGCTCGTTTATTAGTAGGATAAGCTGTACAAGAATATACATATTCTAGAGGGGAAAGTCCCAGTAAAACATTAAGTATACGATGTTTTGTTTAAACGTATTTACGATACAGGTGAAATTCCTAGTATGCGGTTAACAATAGGAATTGCTCCTGTATCGTAAATACTTTTAAAACGAATAAAACTCAAATACACCTTTCGTTTTTGACTGACTTACAAAAAAGGGGGTTCTCTAGTTTTCTACTTTTTAACAAATGAGACGAAAGCAAATATAAATGTTTGAAAGAAAAAATGACGTGCTATCCAGAGCCAAATAAATTGGGGTAGGTATAAGCAGAAAGATGACGAGGACGATGTTAACAAAAACAAATAAAAATGTTTAAAATAGAAAAAAAACAATGAAACGTAAGTACCTAATGTTTATTTATTTACTTAGGATTTCCAACAGAGGATACAAAGATTACTTACACTATGTGACATACATTAGGAACTGATTACTGTGTTCCCCCAATCATAGGAAACCACAGCATGCACCTAATAACTAGTTACAAAAAAGTTTGACAAGACAATAAAAATAAAATATAAAATTTGAAAAACATAAGAATTTAAACAAAAACACGTGGTAATTTAAAATAAGAAAAAAAATAATCAAATGTAATGTTTAAAAATAGGAAAAAAAATGAAAAATATGTTTATTAACAAGGCACGGAACTTTACAGTATCAATAAATAGATGGACAGTCAAAACAATGCTTCGGTAAAGACCACAGGCTAATTAATCCCTGTTCGTTAATGGGTATAGGTATAGCGATTTAATAGGGTTTTGGACATCCAAACAAAAGCCTATTAATCTTCGACCTTTCCTATAAACATATCCTGTGAATAATCCTTTCTAACGAACCAGTATGATTGTTTGAGCATAGTTAACACGAGTTCCACAAGCACGAGTAAACTTCTAAACAAGGCTAACTTGATGGTGAATTGAAAAGCTTTTGCCGTTTCCAAATATTATTTCCCCTTAACAAACAGACATTCGTGAGGAAATGGTGCCTGAGAGGTATTTTTTGATGGCATGTAAAGCCTAGTTAGAGGCCCATGACTAACACCATGTTAGTCACTAACATCACGCCCCCATGCTTTGAAGGGTTAGGCAGAGATGCACCTATAGCATACCGACATTGTCTTCAATTACTTTTTAAGTATACAGGGGCCTGTAGCCCATACAAATACCTGTTCCACAAGGGAATGAAACACGCATCGCACGCAGCAGCCAATCGCTCAGCCACTGTGCCAACCGTCCCGTCGTGTTTAAAAACCGCAACAGTTAGGATGGGAACTCAAGAACTCAAGAGCTCAATTTAGTACGCCTATTTCTTCGTAGACGACAGTGTGAACACCGCGTATAAATAACAGAGTCAGTGAACGACCTAAATAATGAAGCATAAAATGAACATCGGCTATGCTCGTATATGAGCACATTGCGTTCGACAGAATGTGCTCTTACACACTAAAACCACACAAGGAATTTGCGCGGGAATTCTCCATTGTTCAAGCAGCGTGTATCACACACATATACCTACATACGAAACGGGTGTTAAGACATTTGGTTTTAAACCGTGCGTCTGTTTGGTTTAAAACTATTTGAAAATCATACTTAGCGGTTGAATTGGTTTTTTTCCTGATTTATTTATAATTTAGTTTATTATTTATTTTCATAGCGCAATAGAAATATAGATTTTATTTTTTGCCTATTACGGTTAATGTAATACAGCTCGCTGTCAGACGGTCAGACAGTGCAGGCTTACTAATCGGGTTCCGTTAGCATTAGGGTACTGAATGTGAATGTTTTGAATTAGCCTTTTAACTTAATATGTAGTGAATAAACGGCCCACGTGATCGTGGTTTTAACCAGTTTAAAACGTGTTTTAAACAAAATTAAAACGGTTTTAAACAACAAATGTTTTGTTTAAAACGTTTTTTTGAGCAACTATAGTCAGACACCTACTTTACTCTGTACGAGTACAAAACAGGCGTATTATGAATCTTTCACGTTGTTCTTTTTATGTACGGATATAAAATTGGACGTAAAATTCAAGTCACGTCCTGGTCCCCCGTACAGAGTCAATCATTGTTTTATTAGGTACGCGTATCTGTGAAACAGGGACCCCAAAACAATCTATGTGTGCCAAGTTTGTATAAGACTTTTAACGATATGGGCCTGTTTACCGAGTGTCATATCGTTGGTTTTAACCGCATTCGGTGGGAGTTTATTGTTGTACTGAGTAAATAAGATATGGGAGACCTTTGAAGTGCAGTGTTAGGGTAATGTATACAAGATTTGAACACGTCATGTTTTTGTTTTTGTATCTTTTGAACAAGCTTAGGTCTACCTCTAATAGTAATGTATAACATTACGCCTGCACTGTTGGCAGAGGTGTACACATAATACATCGAAATTTCGCTAGTAATGTGTAAGTTCGATGTAAAAGAGGACAAACCCATTGCTCTTATCCAGATTCCGGACTGTAAAATATAAACTCCTAAATTGACACTTCGCGTGACCTGAGGGCTGGCTTATTCTTTGGCCAAAGAATTAGCATTGCCATCTGCCGTGGCAATGCTGCCAGTCTTCTGGGCACGTTTCCTGATGACAGCGATGGGGAGGAGTACTTTGACGCCTGAGTGTTCCGATTTTGTTTTTTTTTTTTTTCTAGAAGCGGGATTTTGTATTTTTTTTCTTTACTATTTAATTTATAGTTAGTTTTAGTGTACATATTTAATTTATTTTAATTAGTTTTTTTGTATTTTAGATTTTAGTTATGCAATAAAAAGGTTTACATAGTTTAAAAAAACTCCTAATTAAAAGAAAATAAAACTTGGCCGACCTAGGAATCGAACACAGAAACTCATGCTCCGGTCTCCATTAGCAATATCTATGAAACAAGTTATAACGGAACTTGTAAATACTTTTTGTTTCTTATGATCAGTGTAAATGTAAGTAATGTGTGTAATAAATATTATTTCTTTCTTTCTTTCATTCTTTATTTCTAAATAAAAACTTTACATTTGATCGCTTAATAAAGCATTCTACATTTACGTTATAATACACTTCTTACCAGTTTCTCCGCAAAACCTTGCTAAGTGCAATACAAAAGTACTTACAAATGTGTACAATAATGAACTTGAGCCAACTAGGATCATTCTATAAAGAAATAAACTTTTTAGTATGAAACGGAATTCATTTACGAACTGGCCTAGTGCCAGACTGCGGGTTTCTATTACACTTTCCTATACTTCGTAAATTCTTGCTTTTATCTACTGTCTATACTTGTGTATTTTACGAATATTGGATTAAGGAACTATATGCTAAAATCTGTACTAAGAATGCATGAAACAAAAGAGTATTTGTAAGCCAAATGTTTGCGGAATCGCCGGGAGGGGACGCCCTAGAAGAACAAACCTTAGCTGACCTTATTGGTGACGTTCTTTAGAAAGGTTAGGGTGGCCGCATACGCGCCACATAACGCCTCCGTATTTCCTGTAGTTTCCATACATTTTGTTAACAAATACGTTACTGGCGGCATTTTGTGGCTTGAAGTACCTACTCATCTTGGCGAGCAAATGTGTGTACCATAGCTGGTGGCGTTCTATAGTTTCTGCTAACCCCATGGAAAACAGACATAAGTTTATATGTAGGTAGGTAGGTGTAGGCCAAAAAAATCAGATGCAAGTGAGTGAGTGTGCGATGATTTGGCACATGTAAGTGAAAACGCACAAGAAGTACGTACAAATTAGACCTTATTAAATAAATAAATAAAATTCATTCATTTCAGATAACTAGATCCATACAGTCGATTTGAAATTAAAAACAAAGTAAATAAAATAAAATTGGGTAACAGAACATCATAAATAACAAATAAAATATCATTATAAAACAGCATAAGTACCAGAATTAGAAATAAATTAAAATTAACACTAAAATCATGCAAATAAACATTAAAATCAAAAATAAAGCAAATGACCATTAAACTTAAGAATTAAATTAAATTAAATTAAATTAAATTAAATTAAATTAAATTAAATTAAATTGAATTAAATTAAACTGAACTGACTGACTGAATTATTGGTAAGGTTCCTCAGAAAGGTCAGGTGCGTTGTACTCGAAACCGGCGTGTGTGTATTACAAAATGTATTGTATACGAAGCAAAAGAAGTAGTTATGTAAAAAAACTTTTTTGCAAAAAATAAAACCGACTTCGAAAAAACACTAAACGGTGTAAAATAACTCTAAATTCGGAAGTCTGTGGCTTTGGTGGGTTTGTCTTACTCATGATGGGCCACCGACTTCCGAATTTAGAGTTATTTTACACCGTTTAGTGTTTTTTCGAAGTCGGTTTTATTTTTTGCAAAAAAGTTTTTTATTTTTCCATTTTTAGTTGTTACCATAAAAATATTTGCCATGAATTTATTTTATATTGTTAACAATACATGTCATCACAATAGGGTTTTCCACTAATCCCTAATAAATTAAAACTAACATACCTAACTGACGAAATCTAGGTATATTGTACCCTCCTGCGTACCTCTCAGAGCATACAGGCGTGATGATACGTCATTATGTTGTATAAACAATAAACATCCAAGCGATTCCAGCAATCACGACAGATTTGCTGTTTATTTTTGAAGAGTTCCGTTGTATATCTCCGAAGATCAGCACCAGATCTTCACCAAATTAAAATGGGACCACCTCAGGAGTATACTCTTTCAAATAAAGAAAGAATTTTGAGAATCGGTCCACAAATGGCGGAGAAATCAGGTAACATACATAAAAAAAAAAAAAAAAAAAAAAAATACATACACACGAACATAGAACCTCCTCCTTTTTTGAAAGTCGGTTAAAAATCGTTGCGGATTTCTGTAGTTTATACCCCCATGGGAAAAAAAATGTGTTTATGTATGTATATATTTAAGTCCACAAATAGCTTGATTTAGCTCCAAACTTCTTTAAGAAAATTTCAAATAAAAGTACAAAAAATACACGTATTTAACTCCAAAATAACTGCACACTCAACCCTTCAAATGCGATGGGCATTTATAAGCCAGGGGCTTACACGATCAAGTCAAAAAAGTTCAGACAAGTTGAAAAAACAAACGTCAGTAGAAAAAATAAATAAAGAAACTGTGAGTTGTTTGGTTAGAGGGTAAGTTGATGACGAAACGGTGCTGAGAGATAAACGAGACGACATTACTGTTTATACACTGAAGTAGTGTTAAAAGAGACGCGGTTAATTTTAACTTGTGAACTTATGACGGATGACTGATGTCAAGACAAGTAATGGAACGTGTTTAGATTGAAAGCTTTATTGACGGACCAGAACGTCACGCTTTATTTCTATTTTAAATAAAAAGGCATAAGATAAATAAATAAATAAATATTCCACAACTTTTCACACAACGCCATTTAGTCCCAAGTTAAGCTTGAGAGCTTGTGTTATGGGTACTAAACAGCTGATAAACATACTTATATATTTCTAAATACATACATATTATATATACTAGACCAACAGGCCAGTCAAATGATAATTATATGTTACTGTAAGTACTACAAAACTTACAACTTATGTAGGTGCATAATCACTAGTTATAAATGAGAAAGTATATGAAAATGTTTGGATGTTTGATACTTATTTACGCGTAAACCATTGAACAGATTTAAATAAAAATTGGCACGTAGATACACCATTTTCTAGATTAACACATAGGATTTTTTATCCCGGTAATGTTTTCTCTTGAGATAATCTTGGGAAATATACAAAAAAAATATTACGTAATGTTTAAAAAACACACAACAAAGAATTAAGGTTTATTAATTTTGTACTCATGATGTGTAACATGTAATCCGTGCATTTGGTCAGATTGGAAACCGACTTGCGAAAAGGCTAGGCAGATAATGATGAATTAGTTACATAATAAATATCTTAGGTATCAATTATGGACCCTCTCCTGCACAACACAGTTTAAATTTCGGCTAAACACAAGTCATCATATGAATACAAATAAATTAAAACAAAGAATAAACCACAATACGAAATAATCTTATTCCTTCAATTACAATAAAAGCCAGTTCCAAGTTGGCATACTTACAAATCTACGACATAACTTCAGCAAGCTTACGCCAGACTTGAATACAGTACCAAATATTATTATAATAACTATTTGTACAGGCAGAAACAATCTCTGGGATTTTTCGAATGAGAAAAGACATACCTAACAGTCAGAAATTAAATTATTATGACTGATATTTTAGGTATCCACCTGCTATGGCTAATTAAATACTACGTCGCAATGCCAAAATAATAAAACGATAATTTTCGACGAAAACAACTTGCGTTAGTAGGATAATAATAAAATCGAGTAGCATCAAAAGGGTTAGTGTTAATACAATGAATGATGGGGTAGTAGTAGGTTTAAGCAACTCAACCAAATGGCTATCCTCCTCTTGAAGAAGAGAAGTAAAGAAGAAGGAGAAGAATGGCTATAACTAATCAGATATACATTTATAAGGATTTCGTATAATCCACATTATCTGTGGAGACCGCAGTGCATTTTTATATATACGTAACATAATAAAGAAACATGAAGGTGAAGGTTGACTGGTAGAAAATGACTATGGCATTAAGTTATCTGTACATTAGTGTGCTTGAAGTATTAAATAAATAAATAAATAATTATTAGTCGCAAATTGTTGTTTAATAAGAATGTATTGAACTTTTAAGAAACAATAGGTAAGTACCGTTTGATTTCCTAAAAATTAAATAAAAAAAACAAATCAGTACTGTGTTGGTACCTTATTTCTTTACCCCCATCACAAAAATACATTGACAGTCAGCTTTTATGTAAATCTCAACAAATATTCTAGTACTACTTCATAAAAAACAAAAAGGGCCTATCTACATAAAAAAACCGAAAGAATTGAACAGGTGAGGCTTATAAGAAAGTCGTAAATAAAATCATGAACCAAGATTGGATGCCAGATGTTTTAGTGAAGTCAAGAGTGCAGTTGAGAACTGGCATCTGGTTCTACCATCTTGTAAGGATGTGCATGGAATGATTAGAGGGGAACAGATTTTTAAGTTGGTTGTAAAATGGTAACATACTAATTTGAAAATTAAATATAATACCAGCGTATTATTGTGTAACTGCTTGCCTTTTATTGGCAAAGACTTATTAGAAAGGTCGTTTCATCATTCCGTCTATATTAATATTATAAAGAAGTAAAGTTTGTGAGTTTATGATGTTGTAGACGGTAATCTCTAGATCTACTGAAACGATAAAAAAAAAATAAGAACAGAAAGCCACATTACTTGTGAGTCTCATAGGCTATTTTATTATTTTCAAAACTACGAGGGATGAAGACGGTGTTAAAGTTTGCAGGTAAAAGTATAAATTCACGCGCAAAAAGATGCGATCAAAGTGCTAGTATTAAGTTGTTATTAAGTCTAGATGTCCTCATAATATTTTCCGACATCAATATCAGCGATATCCAAAAGAAGCTGAGAAAGTGCATATGAACAGTTAAAACTCGGATTAGAACCCACATCATCGAGCATAACAGACAAAGCCTTAACCAGTGCGCCATCATGTACGTTTAAATTGTAAGTTATTTAAAGAAAGGATCATCATCTATTTCTAAATCGCCGACCGACATTCGTTTTGAATGAACCTACTTAATCTTTGGAGAAGGATGCGGTAGGTATTCTTCTCAATAAAACAAGTACCTATACGTTTTATTAAATAAAAACTAGTTCATAATTCTTATTCGGACAGTTCTAAAACTTTAATAGCTCTACGTGTTGAACCACCTGTCTGGAGTGCCGACATGTCGCGAGCATTGCAAAATCTCCGCCATTTTTTATTTTGGTTACATCGAGACTACTTATTTATGGAATAGGGATATTTTCGTTGTGTTTGTTTTATAGAATACCTACAATACATACGCGATTATTTACTATTGTATGTTACTATTTTCTGGTACTTACACGATATCCATCATCTGGTTTTGATTTTTTTTTTATTTTATTTTGATCTGCATAGACTTTTTCTTACTGTTGGGGTCATCTAAGAGTCTAACCGAATGCAGCTGAATACCAGTGTTTTATACGGAGGGACAGCCATGTTATGCCTGCCCCCTTGGTTAAACCGATTGTCAGGCTACATAATATGCTTCTTTAAAAAGTAGTGATTATTTTAGCACTTTATTTATATGTCAGCATATATAAATATTCAACACAATGTAAATTGTTTTATGAATAAAATAAATTGCATAAATCTGTGTTATGCGCCATTATCATCATCAATAAATCATCATCTTGAACTTTCCCATTAGTGAGGACCTTAATAAACATAGCTAAAACCTCACCCACCCAAACTTCCTTAAGTAGAAACCTCATAAACTCCAAGAGCTCCAAAGTAATCCGGTACGTCCCGCAGACGTATACATCGCAACTAATGCAACTTACGCTTTTGGGACACAATATGTGCGGGCGCTCCTTGGACGTGCACTTATTGTTTCAGGTCGCTCAAATGGTTCGGTTAGATTAGACGTTGATACCTCTGTCTTAGAACAATGGACGTATTCTGAGAACCTATCCTGTCTAGTATTTGATATCTTATCGGGTAGCGAGCAGGTGTTGTTCGGGAATCGTCTTGCGGTGCCTTGAGGCGGCTAGCCCGAGCAACCTAGGTAAAGGAGTTCAGTCAAGTGATATAAGCTTTCGATTGAATGGACGTTTAGGATCAGACAATAGCATTTACATACTCACATTCAAGCCATGTCGTGTGTATTGGAGAGCCTGATATTAGAGGAGAAGCGAGTTCTAGGTATCATAATGTTACGTCACGCCTATCTTCGGAAGCCTTAACTCTTTTAGCAAGAGGTATTCTTTTGCTAGTAATTCATGGCCGATACAAAAGGAGAAATCAACGTTACTGCTACACCTTGCCCATGGTAGCTCCGTTAATAGTTTCTAGGGTCATCGTAGTTTCTAGGGTCATCGTAGACCTAAAGGAACGCAACGGAGAGGATTTTATTAAGGCACTCGAAAATCAACTTTAAAATTATTGCAAGAAGTGCAAGGCCCGCTACACAAAATTTACATTTTCTACGTGAGAACGTAAATTTTGTATAGCGGGCTTTGCACTTTATGCGCAAGTTTTTATGTTGATACAAAAAAAGAGTGTGATGAAGAGGACAATAAAATGTATGAATTCCAAACGCATTAATCATGTCGATTTATTACTACATTCTAAGCCAAGCTTGTACGTTCGGACGTCACGTAACAATCTTCAGGAAAGTTCAAGACGCCCCCGGCAAAGAATGGGACATCCCTTAGCCACCCATGATCCTCATAACGCGACAGGATTAGGCCAAGAGGACTGACATAAGCGCCCTGTCCCGTCGGCAAATAACAACAAACTACAATCAGCAATCCTTTGTCTTAGCGGTGTTTACGATCATCTCACCTCCCAACGTTTATTGTGGCTATAATTACTTTTGTTAGGGTATAACGTATGTATACAGTTGTATATTATGTATAGGTACAGGATAGAAAAGTCACATGAGTTTTATACATAATTCTGGATTATTTCTTAATTATTTATTATTATTATACTCTTTTTTCTGATGTTATTTTTACTATGAACTGTAAAACCTATGATTTCTATCTACCTCTTTGAGATTTTTAATAAAAGCAATGAACTTACTAACTTTTACATTCAAAATCCTCTAATATAACCTACTACAATTGAAAACAAAAAGTAAGTGGAGTGCAAAATAAAATCAAGCCACAAACAATACCTAGACGTCAAAGTCTCGACTCCTCCGCATCACTGTCATCCGAAAGACTGCATGGCAATGCTAATTTTGTGACCAAAGAGTGAGCCAGCCCTCTGGACACGCAAAGTGTCGACTAGTCGGCGAGAAATCTCCTTGAACGGGCTACGTGTACGCGGGCCCCATAACCCGACCCCAAACAGCGTTAGTATATTGTACTCATATTATTGTACCTAAATGAAATTGCTCCTCGTATTTCCTAGCTATCACCGACCTAGTGTCAGACTGTTGGAAACCGTTCTTAATTGTTCCTGCAAGCTGAATGGAAAAACGAGATAAATTAAAGGAATCGTGAACGTTCTAGACGCTTATTAGATTAATTGGAATCCTGGAAGATGTAGTTATGGAACTATTTTCCGTATCAATTCCGATCCCTCCTTTGTTCAAGTTGAGTCTTTGATCTATGATTTTTCTGTTGGATTCAGTTTAGTAATTAATTGGTAGAATTCCAACATGATTCAGATTTTGGTCGATTTCGTTTCAGTGATCTTAAGCTACTTACTTCTATACGGCAACCTTGATCTGATCTCTCATTTGGGCTAAAACAGTTTTGTTATAAGTTATTTTTAAATTTATTAATACTTTGAAATCTGATGCCATGTATGATCTGCTAAATAGACTAATGAAATACAGCTGAATATCAGTATTTCACTAAAAACAACTGCCTATTTGAACTGCACCCAGTAACTGGGTAAGACAATACTCCTTGGTAAGATTGGTATCCACTATATAAAAGACAACCACAAAATACCTACTAATACTAACCAAAGTGCTTTTCTCAGGATGGAGAAGTGGTCTCGGTATTTATTTATTTATTAACCCTCGCATTAGAACGCCGCGTACAGAAATTGAACCAATAGACGATAATTAATAAAATAATCTCATCTGGTAAAAATGGATGGTATAATTCCACGGACCAGCCGCATTTTTATTAACCGACAAAAAAGGAGGAGGTTCGATGTTCGTGCGTATATGTATTTTTTATTTGCCATGAATACCTCTATGTGTATAGGTACGTAGGTGAACTTAAGTATAGTCTTAATAGCAAACCATAGTCTAAAGTTATGGTTATGAGTACTTAACTCAACACCTTTATTGTTTTTAGGGTTCCGTAGATCAAAAGGTATAAAAAGGAACCCTTATGGTCTAACAGCCATGTATACTTTCATAATTAGGTTGGTAACAAGCTGTTATTTTAACATTGCAGACTGATACTTTTATTTATTTGTGTAGATAGATTAGATTAATTAATCCAAATTTCCTAACGATGTTTTCCTTCACTGATGTCATTGATGTCTACGAAACTACACATTGCTAAGTAGCAATGTGTAGTTTCGTAGACATCAAGTAAAGTTACTTGCCTGTATTTGATCACACAAACTCGACTGATTACTTAACACGTGTCAAACTTAGGTTTATGAACCTTTAAAATTGATATCTGAAACTCATTAATTATCTAAAGAGGCATGTCTACAATTTCTCAGTCTTGCGTAACTTCTTGTAATAAGATTCTAAGTCTAATGATTACAGCCTGAGGTTCTAGTAATATGCAAGTAGGTACTTAGTACCATAACATAAAGACTACAAGGGTTTCGAACAACGGTATTAATCATGATTACATTATTCTAATTCGTAGAATTATTAGAGATGTCTGCTTGTTGAAAGTTCAGAAATTCTGAAATTCTGTGTAAATCAATATTTTCTAATCTCGCATGAAGTTCGCTATAATGTTATAGCCGGTTAAAAAATTTAAAAGGCAAGAGATCAATTATAGGGCATAACAATTCGCCAGCATCACTGTCAACGGTATAAGGTACCCAAAACTAAATAATCATAACCATTTATTTGCTAAAATGGGTAATTACATAAAGAGAGTTTTTGTGGGGTTCTTTTACAAGAAACGTGATTTAGTGGTGTATTAAGTTCTACATGTTACGGAACCCTTGCGTTTGTGAGTAGGTTTTGCACTTGGCCGGTTATATTTATATTAACAAAGTGTAGCATAAATTAGTTGATTCACTAAAAACCGACTAATTCTAAATAGTATTCACCAAACTAAATTATCGGTACAACCCTAAATGTTCTGATATGTCACAATGGAGGGAGAACGTCACTCAGGACCTCCTATAAAAACGGCTGCACGCATAGGCTCTGTCCTTTTTACATCAAGCGAGCAGCCTACTAATAGATAAGTCCCCAGTTATTGGGTAAGTGAACTCCGCCATTGTGTTCTTTTGCTGCTAAATTTATGTCCCGGCAAGCCATAACTATTTGTAATCTCTGTGTCTATTTAACATGGCTGCCGGCAATGTATTCTGTATCTAATATTAATTAGCACCTAGCTACTCACTATGCACATGTACTCTAAATGGTTATATGGTTCTCCGCATGGCGTGCATCCTATTCTATTCTCTATAAACTAAATCATGCTCATCCATGCTGTATCATAAACCGGCGACGCTAGTCGACGGTCAATGAGAACCACGTGGCGATGTGACGCCACGCCTTGCCTCTAGTCTGTCAGCCTATTCACCTATCATCTAATCACTGTAAACCACTGCGATGTGTGAGTACCCATCTTCCATCTTCTTCACTGCCTTGAGCTTGCCGCATCTAACGCATGGCAGGGACACGCACATCGTAGGGGCTTACAGGAACATCTTGAAGCTCAAGCGCCCCCCCTTGGCGCTGTTTCAGGGTTCCTGGCGCTGGCTAAACGACTATCGCTGCTTCGCCCACGCTGCACTGCCCTGCTGCTTAACTGTGCTCCCGCGTGCCTACCCACGCGGTGAGAAACACTCACCTGCACGGCCGCCCTACCGCGAGCTACCTTAAGCCGCGGCCGTGTAGTCAGTGGCCTGCCGCTGCTACCTGCTGGCCGTCTGCGCTGCCGCTGCCAGCCACCACCAACGCTGCCTAGGGCTGGTTGCCCTGAGCCCGCTGCCACCTGGTCGACCGCCCTGCCGCGCGTCCCTACCGACGCGTGAGGCCGCCTACCCGGCCTACCTACCGTGCGTGGCGATCGTCGTCTTCTGGTCGCTCAGGGCAGTACCGTATTACCTACCTTCAGTGACAGTGCGTGACCTTGAGAGACACTAGAACCCTAGACCCTAGAAACTTATGTATGTGTAGTGATACAATAAATGTGCTCCCGCGTGCCTACCCACGCGGTGAGAAACACTCACCTGCACGGCCGCCCTACCGCGAGCTACCTTAAGCCGCGGCCGTGTAGTCAGTGGCCTGCCGCTGCTACCTGCTGGCCGTCTGCGCTGCCGCTGCCAGCCACCACCAACGCTGCCTAGGGCTGGTTGCCCTGAGCCCGCTGCCACCTGGTCGACCGCCCTGCCGCGCGTCCCTACCGACGCGTGAGGCCGCCTACCCGGCCTACCTACCGTGCGTGGCGATCGTCGTCTTCTGGTCGCTCAGGGCAGTACCGTATTACCTACCTTCAGTGACAGTGCGTGACCTTTAGAGACACTAGAACCCTAGACCCTAGAAACTTATGTATGTGTAGTGATACAATAAATGTAGAACTAAGTCTTCCGTGTCTCATTTAACTACCAAGAAATCCACTACGCTACAGTGGCGCCCACTCGGTAGTCTCTAAGGTTCTCGCACTGGTCTCTTTCTCCTACGCTCAGCATCGTTGTGGTATTTACTAATAATTTTGTGAGAAAAATAATCTAAAATTTTTTTATCACCTACCTACAACAATAATAAAATTGTAAAATCTTATAATAAGCTAACTATAAGCCATCGCGTTGCTGAATGTACCTACTATATTAATTGGTGTGTTGTGTATTGTGTTGTCATCCTCTCACTGTGGCCAAGACACCTTTAGCCATCAGTAGATCGGTCTTATGAGTCTGTCTGCACAGAAATCCTGGTTCTTAGTTTAATTTAACCTTGTCAACAAAAGAACACAATGTCTTCTCATAAGATTAACTTCATCCATCTAAGAAAGGCTGAGTTAGAGTATGAGGTGACAATTAGAGGTGGCGACAAGGGGACAGTCATAGAACTTAGGAAGCAAATAAGCAAGCTAGCTAGTAATTATGAAAGTGATGACATTTTGCTCTCCGGGATAGATGAGAAGGATGATCTGAATTGTGTGAGTCAGACAATAACCGAATACACTAACTATCTAACAACGGTGAACTCTGATCGCTCTCTTAGCATAGCACAGTCTAACAGGAATCATATTTACTACCGTCTAGCAAGGATTACACCAACCACACAAGACACAATTAAGCTTAAAAACCAACTTGAGTCACGCTTCACTACCTTAGACACACAGTACAAGGCCCTTCAGACAAAATTCAATACCCCTACGATAGATAACTCTGCCAGTAAACAGCAAGCAGAGACAAGTACACCCAATCCAACTAACATCACGGTCACTTGTCAAAGCCACCAAGGCAATAAACCTAAGTTTGACGGGAACTCGTGTGTCAGATCATTCATACAGAAAATAGAGGAATTTAGACTCAGTAAGAGAATCACTAAAGAGGACATGCTCAATTTCTCTTACGATATATTCACGGGTAACGCTCTACACTGGTACAGACATATAAAATCAAACATTTTGTCTTGGGACCAGTTGATTGACCTACTAAAGTCAGCCTTTGATGGTGAGGACTATGACTACAGGCTACTTTCTGAAATCAGACAGCGTACACAGGGTGACACAGAAAATATAACTATCTACATTTCTATCATGAGTGGCCTCTTTAACCGTCTAAGTAAAAAACTAACAGACGAGGAAAAGTTTGATATTATCTCTCATAATGTCAAACCAGTCTATGCTGATGTGCTAGCCATAAGTAGTGTGCAGACACTGGATCAGTTACAAACAGTTTGCAAAAATTATGAGACATATAAAGCTAGGACTACACACTATCATGAACCAAGCAGAAGTAATCTCAGCACACTTGCACCAGAGTTTGCATACCATAAGCCAAACAAGACAACTAATAGCTACTCAAACAAACACTACAATAAAACACCACACTCAGGTCAGTCAAACTCGGTTTCAGCTATTAAAACTGAAAAACAGTCGTCTTCTAAAAAAGAGACTCCTTCTAAACAAGAGCCTTCCACTAAAGGAGGCCCATTCTGTCCTAGGTGTAGGGTAAATAGTCATTCTTTGAGAAAGTGTAAGGCAGAACGATACCCTATCTGCTTCAAGTGTGGACTCAAGGGTGTCACTTATCCTAAATGTACCAAGTGTCAGCCAAAAAACTAAAGGCAGTGGGTTGTTGTAACCAAATTAATAAACTAAATAACGATGATGGGTGGGCAGATTGGCTATCAAACGTTAAACAATTCTCCACTCATTATGCAGTTACAACAATCCACAACAAACCATTAAATGATACTAGGCCTTACGCCACTATCTCAATCAAAGACTTGACTACTTGTGGACTGCTGGACTCTGGATCCGCAGTTACTATTATTGGTAATAATTTTCATAAAGGTCTGATTAATGAACTAGGCCTAACCCTAGATTCATGTGATAACTCTCTAAAATTTGTAGCCGCTGGGGGACAAATGTTATCACCAATAGGTACCCTAAATCTACCTATTTCTTTTGAAAATAAAAACCATATACTAAAAGCTTATGTAATACCAACAGTTGACATACCCATTCTACTAGGTATAGACTTCTGGAATACCTTTGACCTATTTCCTAAGAACACTAAAGCAATCTTCCTTATGAACCATAACAAGCAGATCATGGAATCTAATCCACCTAACTCTGATCTACACCTTCATTCTTTTGCACAACTATCTAAGGCACAGCAAACAACAGCAGACAATATAATTAAACAGTTCAAAACCGTATCTTCAGACATTAAGGGTATAGGTCGCACTAATCTCATCACACACTGCATTGACACAGGTGACTCGCCTCCTATTAGGCAACGATATTACCGGATGTCTCCTGAAAAACAGCGCATTCTTTGTGATGAGTTAGATGAAATGTTAAAGCTAGATGTTGTTGAGCCATGCGAAAGTCCCTGGTCCTCACCAGTACTGCTAACACCTAAGAAGGATGGTAAATTAAGGTTCTGCCTAGGCAGTCGAAAATTAAATTCAGTAACTAAAAAAGATGCTTATAACTTACCTTACATTTCTGAAATTCTAGACAACTTAAAGGATGCTAAATATTTAACAAGTCTAGACCTCTATAAAAGTTTCTGGCAATTACCACTAAATGAAGCTGACAAAAATAAAACTGCTTTTTACATTCCTAGTCGTGGTACCTTTAGATTTAAAACTACACCATTTGGGTTGACCAACGCTCCAGCTACCCAGCAGAGGTTGGTCGATAAATTATTTTACGGCCCAGAATTCGAAAACAGGGTTTTTGCATTCTTGGATGATGTAGTACTAGTGTCCTCTGATTTTGATCATCACATATCCCTACTCTTAAAGATCCTAAATAAACTAACAGAGGCAAATCTAACTATAAACTTAAATAAATGTCAATTCTTTAGAGATGAACTGAAATACTTGGGTTATATAGTCAATTCTAAAGGTTTACACCCAGACCCAGAGAAGGTTGAAGCTATTACCAACTTTCCAATTCCAACTAACCCAAAGGAAGTAAAACGGTTCTTGGGTACAGCATCCTGGTACAGACGGTTTGTACCTAATTTCAGTTCACTGGCAGCTCCACTAAATAAACTTACCAGTTCCAGCAAAAAGGCTCCACCTTTTGCTTGGACCAATGAGTGCCAAGAATCTTTTGATAAACTAAGAAAGATACTCATAACAGCTCCAGTCTTGTCATGCCCTGACTATAGTTTACCTTTTGAAGTACACACTGATGCCAGTAACTATGGTATTGGTGCTTTGCTTACACAAACAAAGAACGGTGTGGAGCATCCTATTGCATATATGAGTAAGTCCTTAACTAAACCGGAACAAAACTACAGCATTACTGAAAGGGAGGCGTTAGCAGTACTGCTGGCTCTAGAACACTGGCGTTGTTATTTAGAGAACGGTCTAAAATTCACTGTCTACACTGATCACTCTGCGTTAAAGTGGTTCCTAAAACTACAAAATCCTACAGGTAGATTAGCCCGCTGGGGAATTAGACTCTCTGCATTTAACTTTGATGTCAAACACCGCCGTGGTTCAGACAATACCCTTCCAGACGCTTTGTCCCGAGCTCTTCCAGTGGCTGAATTGTCCACCCAGTCCACACTTGAAACAAACGATACGTGGTACCTAAACATTTACAAGGGCTGCCTACACAACCCAACATCTTTTCCTAACTACTTAATTAAAAATGATAAATTATATCGTCATATGAAAAGTAAATTCGCAATCTTTGATGAGTTTGACTGGAAGGAGGTTGTCCCATCTGAGTCTAGGTCAAAGGTAATAGCTGACAACCATGCAGAACCCACATCAGGTCACTTAGGCATCTATAAAACTTACAAAAGACTAACACTTCGTTACTACTGGCCAGGTATGCACAGTGACGTAGTGAAAACTGTAACTTCATGTGAAACTTGTATTGCTCACAAACAAGTAAACCATGCCCCTCTGGGTATCATGGGTAAGCCTAAGGAGTGCTCTCGGCCATTCCAAATGGTCAGCATTGACATTGTTGGTCCCCTACCTGTTTCCAGACGCCAGAACGCTTATCTTTTCGTGATTACCTGCTGCTTCTCTAAATACTGCCTTCTTTTCCCAATGAGGAATGCAACTTCAAAGATAATCTGTAAACTACTAGAGGATAACTTGTTCTTGGTACATGGAATACCACAATGTATAATACTAGATAATGGCACTCAGTTCACTTCTAATGAAACTAAAGCTTTGTTCAGTAAATATAAAATCCCTAGCGTACACTATACACCTAGGTATGCACCACAGATTAATACTGTGGAAAGATATAATAAAACTATCATAACAGCTGTTTCCACCTACATAAATAATGACCAACGTTCTTGGGACTTGCATATACCTGCAGTACAATTTGCTCTTAACAGTTCAACTAGTGAAGTAACCGGTTTCACTCCTGCATTCCTTGTATTCGGTAGAGAGTTAGTAGCTGATGGCTCTCACTACCAAAGTGCTGATATCAAGGAAATAGTATTTCAACCTAGAGATCAATATGCTGAAAATCTTGGTTTTCTCTCTAACATATTTGATCAAGTACAATCTGCCTTGCTGAAGGCTCACTCTAGAAATGCTACTGACTACAACTTGCGTCGCAAGAATGTAGAATATAATGTAGGCGATGTAGTCTGGAAACGTACCTATTACCAAAGCGATAAGGAAAAGTATTTCAGTAAAAAACTTGCTCCAAAATTCACTAAGTGTAAAGTATCTGCTAAACGATCGCCTATTGTTTATGATTTGGTAGATATGCAGGGTAAACCTCTGGGTACCTGGCATGTCAAGGACTTAAGGCGAAATAGTCCACCGTAATCACCCGTAGGCCTAGCTAGCTAGTGTTTGATCCATACAGGGTCAAACGATGCCAAGGGTAAAAACACTACGACATCTATCAACAACCAGTCGTAGAAGGTCTACTTGTACCTTAGATTAGTCCTAAACTAGTCAATGGCGTGCAGGAAAATCTGCATCCGCCAACTACCTACACTAACTATAATATAGTAACTGCTATTAATGTGGCATACAACACGTCCACAGAGGTTTATCTAATTGCTTCTGGGCTGCATGGTTGTAAGTTACATACCTTAAATTCTGTACCTAACTAGCTACACACACATACACACACACTCACTTGCATACTGCTGTCACACTCTTCACTGGCTTATTAAAAGTGTAAGCACCTTTCTGTTAAAACGGCGTTGCCATAGAGGGTATTGTGGATCCCAAGGGATGATTATTTATTTTGTAGCAGAATATGCTCTATAGTACACTACCCTTACTTTTGTGTTGTTATTATCATGTTCTAACAAGAACATCTTAAAGACAGTGCCTACACATAGGTGACTGCAATCATACTAAACGTTCTATGTGCATATTACACATGTAAGCATTTTCTGTTGCTTAAAACACTCACTGCCATAGCACTGCATGCTGTGGTCACTAAGGAGTGTATTTATTTTTATTAGATAGCAGAGTAGGTCATTAGGAACTACTATAAAACATTTGTGTTGTTTGTGTTACTGTAAACACTAACAAGTCTGCACTTTCATGAAGAATAACTGCAAAATTGAAATTGCAGACATTGTCCTACCCTATAATATGATAACTTAAAACTAAATTAGTTACAACTAGAATTTAAAACTTAAAATAGTAGAACTATAACTATAGAATTCAAACACTAGGCTCTAAACCAGTGTCTAAAACATTCATGACCAAGTTCATGGATATTCTAACAACTGTTGGCATAAGCCACAGTTGGACCTCATCTCGGCCTACCCCGTTGATAGAGGACTATTAATTGTGCTAATGGCCCTACACCATAGCACCTAATTTTATCATGGCTAACCATTGATAAAATACAACTGTTAGTCAGTTGGATCTCCTACCGCCTACCCGGTAGCAAGACACTAACACTTCTGGCTCTAAACCAGGTGTTTTCTAACTATGAGCGGATTGCAACTCAATAAACAAGCCTAAACAGCTACCTAAATACATATCTAACCTATCAAAAATCTAAAACTAGCTGTAATCTAAACACTAGTTACAACTACATACACACTATAAATCTATAAAGTCTTGTATAAAAACTAACTTCACTAAATAAATGCTAATTGATTGTTGATAAACACATACTGTAAACCTCTCATAAATGTCACGTAATCCTTACACATAATTAAAAACTAAACTTTAGTCCATAACGTTAACGACTTCTACAACTTCTGTAACTTAACAATTAATTCATAACCAAGCATGTTAAACAAATAAATTTAACCTATAATGCTGAGATGTCTTAACTAACCTAACTTTACAAGTGTCATCGACTTATAAAATTTTATTCAACTTTGACGTTTGACACTTCTTTGACTTTGGCACTTAACTATTAGCCTTTCTGCTTGTCATGGTTTTATCGTTCAGAAATATAAAATCCAACATTATGGACTCAGACTAAAAATTATATAACAATAAAATGTGTCATAGACATAGAACATAGACAAAACATAAATCAATTTAACATAGACATGGAACTTAAACTTAGCATGGACACTTAAGATTTTAAAACTTTAACAATTTTTTTAAATGCAAGTTAACTTAAAATAAACTAGATACTTGCGGTTTTTTTTAAACTAATACTATTTAAATTGCATTTTTTTTCTTTTTCTTGATAACATTCATTGACTATGAAGACTACATCTTCATGTTCGGATTACACACTTAGACATGGTTCAGCACTCACTTGACAGTGTTTGTACTATAACTACTACACTACATAATAGTGTTCAGCAATCAATGGTTATCTTTAATATTTGTTTCTAAATTTAACAAGAACCTACATTATACACATTACCCAGCAATTTAACACCTCGGCGACCTGACCCCCAAGGAGATACACTTGCACTATCTTGTTGTTTTTCCGACTGACTGTCTTGAGTTAAGCTACTCTAAATTAGTTTACCTCTTGTGTGTTTAGTAAGTCACTGACTTAGGACTACATTCAAGTCAGTGACGGACTTTGAATGATGGATGTTTGACGATGAATAATTGATGATGGGATGGAAGCACGCGAATGAGATGTATGTACGTACAGGTAGTCAGTCTAAGTGGTTTAGGCCTTCTAGCGGATATACCCTAGGGAAAATCCTTTCTTTGCAGGCGGGGTACTGTAGCATAAATTAGTTGATTCACTAAAAACCGACTAATTCTAAATAGTATTCACCAAACTAAATTATCGGTACAACCCTAAATGTTCTGATATGTCACAATGGAGGGAGAACGTCACTCAGGACCTCCTATAAAAACGGCTGCACGCATAGGCTCTGTCCTTTTTACATCAAGCGAGCAGCCTACTAATAGATAAGTCCCCAGTTATTGGGTAAGTGAACTCCGCCATTGTGTTCTTTTGCTGCTAAATTTATGTCCCGGCAAGCCATAACTATTTGTAATCTCTGTGTCTATTTAACATGGCTGCCGGCAATGTATTCTGTATCTAATATTAATTAGCACCTAGCTACTCACTATGCACATGTACTCTAAATGGTTATATGGTTCTCCGCATGGCGTGCATCCTATTCTATTCTCTATAAACTAAATCATGCTCATCCATGCTGTATCATAAACCGGCGACGCTAGTCGACGGTCAATGAGAACCACGTGGCGATGTGACGCCACGCCTTGCCTCTAGTCTGTCAGCCTATTCACCTATCATCTAATCACTGTAAACCACTGCGATGTGTGAGTACCCATCTTCCATCTTCTTCACTGCCTTGAGCTTGCCGCATCTAACGCATGGCAGGGACACGCACATCGTAGGGGCTTACAGGAACATCTTGAAGCTCAAGCGCCCCCCCTTGGCGCTGTTTCAGGGTTCCTGGCGCTGGCTAAACGACTATCGCTGCTTCGCCCACGCTGCACTGCCCTGCTGCTTAACTGTGCTCCCGCGTGCCTACCCACGCGGTGAGAAACACTCACCTGCACGGCCGCCCTACCGCGAGCTACCTTAAGCCGCGGCCGTGTAGTCAGTGGCCTGCCGCTGCTACCTGCTGGCCGTCTGCGCTGCCGCTGCCAGCCACCACCAACGCTGCCTAGGGCTGGTTGCCCTGAGCCCGCTGCCACCTGGTCGACCGCCCTGCCGCGCGTCCCTACCGACGCGTGAGGCCGCCTACCCGGCCTACCTACCGTGCGTGGCGATCGTCGTCTTCTGGTCGCTCAGGGCAGTACCGTATTACCTACCTTCAGTGACAGTGCGTGACCTTTAGAGACACTAGAACCCTAGACCCTAGAAACTTATGTATGTGTAGTGATACAATAAATGTAGAACTAAGTCTTCCGTGTCTCATTTAACTACCAAGAAATCCACTACGCTACAAAAGAAAACAATCTAAAATATAATAAATTTACTGACTTTCATATCATTATTCAATTTTAAGTTGCGGAAATTCGGCGTCCTCTTGGCCCTTGAAAATTACGCAACGTAATTTCAGCCAGATGAACGGTTTCTCGCAGAAATATTACACGCCGAACTTTTTGCCGCGTAATTTCAGCATATTACATGTGTTGTATTATTAAGAAGTTATTGTTGTTAAGTTGTGGAATATTTACATCTTATTTATATATTGTTAAACTCTGTCTGTATATTAGGACATAAATGCAAGTAACTTAACCATTGTCTTTCATAACTATTCACAAATGAGCTCCGGCAAAAAGTTTAGCAAGCCTAACCAATGACGTCACCAAAGAATTCCCATTTCTTTTAAATGTATAGACTTCTATATAGAAGCCATTAATGTTGACCTGAAGACTAGTCCATTAGCTTTATTACCAACCGCATTCCATCGAGATGCATCATCCTTGACTCACGCATTACCTGTAACAATGAACATCTTTTATTAATACACAGATAAAATGACCTTAAAGACATGCGGTCAGACCATGTGGCTACTTATGTATAGGATAGTATTATCGTCTATATACATCTATCTATCAGTGGCGAGAGATAATATTCTAAATGGCTAAATGTGGGTGTACTATCAGGGTACACCTCTGCCTGTTGTGTTTTAATTGTTGGGTAGAGTTGGTCTTCCAAACCTCCTAAGGGAAGCTGATAAGAATCGAGTTGTATCAACACTTCGCCACTACTATCTTTACTAATATATGTAGATAGAGATAGCTATACTACCTGTACGGCGGCGAATGTTGGCCAGCATTAAGTAGACACACCCAGGAACTCCGCGTCACGGAAATGAAGATGCTTAGGTGGATGAGCGGCGTAACGCGATCCGATCGCATACGCAACTCATTCATCCGGGGTAGCCTTGGTGTCCGCGACGTGGGAGAAAAACTACAAGAGTGTCGTCTGCGATGGTATGGACACATGCGCCGCCCTATCGAGTACGTTGGTCGGAGATGCATGTATATGGCTGTCCTTGGGGCTAGGCCCCGTGGTCGCCCTCGCAAACGCTGGCTGGACGTCGTCAAGTCCGACATGAGAGCCAATGGCCTGACCGAAAAGGATGTTGAAGATCGGGCAAAGTGGAGGAAGCTCAGTCGGAAGGCGGACCCTGGCAATAGCCGGGATTAACACCAGGTGGAAGAAGAGATAGCTATACTAGATAGATAAAAAAAACATTTATTTATTACACAGAAAAGACATAGACCAACACACAATATAAAATACAAGAGATAAAACAATGAGACACACACACACACATACCCACACACACATACCCACACACACACAGCACACACACACACACACACACACAACACACACACACAACACACACACAACATAACATCTCGCATGTAATCCCCGAAGGGTATAACGTTTTAACAATTAGATGAGATCGGTGTTTCACTATCTGACTACACTGAGAAGAAACACCGATAGACACTCAGAGGTCATAATCTCTTTTAAAGTCCAGACATTATCTCGGTCAAATCATGTAAGAACCATGCAGATTAGTGTTTGGAATGATCTTTTGAGGAAAGAACCACACAGATATGAGGGGACCAGATCAGTTAGTGCAAGCATTTGTCAGTAATCGTGAGCTCAACTCGGAATAGTACAGACGCCAGCACATCGAGTTACCCCAATGTATCAAATTTCTTTGATCGTTTTTCTACTTTATGTCAAACAGAATAAGGTTCATATTCAATTGGGAAAATTTGACACATTGGGGTAACTTGATGTGCTGGCGTCTGTACAAGTTTACCGACAATTCGCCAGTTATGTTAAAGTCTCATTATAATAAGGGGCGAGGCTATTGCCATCAATCGGGCAGTAATCCTCCGGGCTGCTACTGAGAAAATCCAGATGGAAGAACTCAATAACACTTTTCCCGACCCGGGGATCGAACCCGGGACCTCTTGGCTCTTGCGACCACTAGGCTAACGAGGCAGTCATAGTTAATACTATGACTGCCTCGTTAGCCTAGTGGTAAAAAACTTACATAGAAACAAATTTTACGTCTTTACTATAATTAGTAAAGACGTAAAATTTGTTTCTATGTAAGTTTTTTTAGAGGGAGTAATCTCATCTGTCGTCCTCCTAAATAAATACAGGCGTGATGCTATGTTACATTAATTTACCGAATGTTTGATCTAGATAGGAACCTGTGAAGTAATTAGTATATTCTATGACACTTAGTGAGTAATAGATAGGGGCATTGAACTTAACATTGTATGTACCTGTGTAATTACTTACTTACCTAAGATCTATATTCTGTAATAATATTATAATGGTATAGAGGTAAAATTTATTTGTATGTCGCCGGTGGCGGTGGAGGTAATCTGCGAAACTGCTCATTCGATTTAAGAAAATCTTGCAACAATGGAAAGTTACACTATTGCCGAGTGTCCTAAGATTCTTTCACGAAAACGAAGTCGTGAACACAATATGTACCTACAGTGGGTTTATAAATCAATTCGATATAAAGATGAGATTGATTTAATATTATTTACAAAATAAGTAAAAAATCAGTCGATACTAAAACTATGTGTTTCTTTTTTTTATTTCATGCTGGCCGAAATATTTATGATAATAGTTTTGAACCAAAAGTTTCCAAAAACAAAAGTTTCTGCCATACTCTTGTGTCCTTCGATTTGATTCGGATGATTGCCAATTTGACACTAAATAGAATCGAATTTATAAATTCGATCCTGTACTTAATTCGAGTAACCGAAAAACATTTATTAGCATCAGACACCAAATCCTTTAGACCACAATACAATAAACAGAAGGGGAGCGCATTAACACAATAATTTTCTTTAAAATTTGACAGCAGACGTCACAGAGCTGTCAGTCAAAATCAAAACTTGCGTCTCGTTTGCATAATTCCAATTAATAATAGCGATTATCACAAAGAAACTTCGCAGGGTGCCTTGACGCTTCCCGGAATCAATATTGTTCTTAAAATCTTCAACGCCTCGCTAAGCCGAGGACCAATTTCAATTTGAAATTCACTTTGAATTAGAACCCTTTGTGAGTGACACGTGAATTATTAATTTATGAACCGATCTTAGTGAAAATAAATAAAAAAAAGGTTTCGTAAAAAGACTGGACTTGTCTATTGGCCGAAAATTGTCTTTGATGGATGGAATTCTATCATCTGTGTTTTTAAACAGAGGAAAGGGGAATTTTAAATTAATTTACGCCTTACAGCGTTTTTACAAGGACACGAAAGTTGCTAATTTATTCAAGTATGAAGCGAAAAGAATTCTTTTACATTAAAATAACGCTTAATCTTGTTTTAAATAAGACTTTAAGCGATAACGAAATTATTTTAGAATTAAAGTTTTACAGTTTTCGGTAAGGAGTCAACCTACTACACGTGCATTTTAAACTTAATTTGTTGATAAATGCAATCTACTTTGATAGATTATTTAGGCGCGAATTTACGATTAGTACAATTCAATCGGCGCAGCGTCTATCTTACACCTAGAGGTAATTATAACAAGCTCTGCCTCTAAAATATTCAACCCAACCACTGTCTAAATCCGGAGATAGGACGCTGGTGCACAAGTGAGAACGATCAAATCTAAACCGGTTGGTTGACTGTACCCAATCCATATGCCGTAAAAAATTAGGGCCATATACCAGGTGGTGATTCCATTATTGCTCAAACCTGACCGAAAAGGACAGGTGTTTTCGACCAACACATGCTCATCCGATCTTTTGGATTCGAAGCCTATCGAGCAGATGGTCGGATGCAAACCGCTTTATTTTTGTTCGACGTTTTTTGCGTTATTTTTGGGAAGCTGTGTTTACGGCTGAGGGTGGAGTTATGTGCGAATTCTGTTTTGTGGCAGCACCTTTTTTCCCCTTTCCTATGGAATGTTCCGTAAATAGAAAAATCACAGGATCGTGTCGATATAATATGATGCAAAAAATCTAGTAGCCCTGTGAAAGAAAAAAAAAAAGAAAATACGTGTATTCAGTTCGTCAGGGTCTCGCCTCTCATGCACGAGGTTGTGGTTTAGGATCCGGTCTACTTTAAAATAGAATAGACTAGAATATTTATTTGGAAAACATAGGTTTTTACATTGTGATCTTCGGTTAATCATATGGGCGCTATGTTTAGCCGTAAACGCAAACAAATGTAGAAAATAAAAACACAAAAACAAAAAAAAAATTAAATACTCTCATAACAATGTATCTACTTTATTAGTTTATCTAAGACATTACTGACGTCGAATTACTAAAACATAGTCAGAAAACCTGGCCTTACAAGCAATTAATAATTATATTATGTCTGAACTTGCAAACCCGCATTGAGCAATCGTGGATTTTTTGTATGAGAGCCTTTGCTGTGCAGTGAACAATAGATTTTTTTGTAATCATTCTTAACATAAACATAAATATATAACATATATTACATATAACATGTATATTTTTTTATTTTTTTATTATTATATAACATATATTTATTATCTTAATATTTTACATTTCCGTGGGATCAATATACAAATGCGGTCAAATAAATAAACACCACGAAAATCTTCCTCTTTTTGAAGAAATTTTAATCTTACATTTCGTATCTATCCGGCGTTATTAAACGACAACAGTCCACTGAATCGGGACGCGATCTTAAAAACTCCACTATGTGACTTGGCAGATAATTTTATTGAATTTCAAATCGAACTGGATTGCAGCTTCAAGCATATCGTCACGTATTATTGTAATGGTCCTTATGTAGAGGAGATAGAGTTCATTTTGTGGGTTTAAGGACAGTGAGTCAGCACAATAAACATCTGGCCTGGTTTTTACGGTTATGCATCAGGATTGGAGAGCAAAAAGGTCACGCTCAGTAAAATCAGACGCGTCTCCGGTGTTAAACTGTGAAATTATTTTGTGAACTCAAAGGTTTAGAGGTTTAAAGGGTAAATTTCTTTGTCGTGATTTTAACTTATAACTAATTCTAGTTTCACGCGGAATGAATGGGACGTCGTTTTTTAAGACAACTGTCACGATATGCTGGACCATAACCCTTATTAGGCTTAACAATGATAGTTATAAATTAACGTAATGTTTTATTTGTTGAAGGCGTTTTGAACTTTTTATCATTCAAGACTAACTTCTAAAGATATATGAATAATTATTTGCAAAAGCATAGATTTACAATTATGATTTACACGCGTCAAAGTCAAAGTCAAACCATTTATTTCAATTAGACCCCTATAAAGCACTTTTGAACGTCGAAAAAAATTAACTTTAAAAATGATTCTAGTTGCCCCTTCCAAAAAGTAGATTTGTATGGAGAAGAATGGGCAAGAAAGTCCATACTTACTCTTTTAAAATAGATTTTACAAAACTTTGTATACATTAATAAGATTATATGTGAGGACGATGCACCCAGAATAAAAAGTACTATACTAAGATAGGTTTAAGCAAAAAATAAGCAATGGACGATAATTTCATGATTAAGTTACAGGCGTGTTGTCTGGCATCAACATTTGAACCACCTAAAATGAGTAATTCTTGAGTAAAATGTAAACATAGATTTCTATGTCGAGGAAATCTGACTTGGGCGGTTAGCGGTTTAAGATAGCGAACTATGTTTTGCAGATTACGTTACGTACTCATATAATCATTGGTTTTCACTCATGAGAATTAGTCCATGATGGAGCCAACGGCGCCATTGGGCCCATGATGATGGGCGGCATTAATACTTTGACACCAGGTTATTTACTAACCACACGATAAAAAGAAGAGGAGAATTAGAAAACTATTGATAATCCATACATCTTTTCAACATCTTTAACCCTTTCAGCCCTTTTCATCATCGGACCACCAGACGTACGGCACTGCGCCACCGGTACATGGTAGATATCCCAACCATACGCACTAAACGCTATGGAAACACATTCATTGTGCGAACAGCTAAAGAGTGGAATTCCCTGCCGGATTCGGTGTTTCCCGATAACTACGACCTAGGGGTCTTCAAGTCAAAAGTGAACAGGTTGCTTCTAGGCAAGCGTGCTTCATCGTCGACCACATCATCGCTTACCATCAGGTGAGATAGTGGTCAAACGCGTGCCTAACAATAATAATAAAAAAAAACTTCATTCACCAGTCCTCTCAGTAACAAAATTACCTAATAATACTCCAACAAATTCCATTAAAACTCACAATCATCTTTTAAAACAGCACACACGAACATAACCGGCTCACCCAAATACCGATAATCCGATTTCCATTCCATTTCAACATTAAATAGAGCGTCCGAATCTGTCTTTACTCGTACAAACGGACGGTATCAATTAAGTACCGATGGTGCAAATGTAAAATGTAAATACGTGTATCTGCGTAGTGGGCTGGTGCGTTTGGCCGCCAGTGTACGGTACACTATGGGAAGTTTGAGAAGTGGTATTTTTGGAGAGAGAAGGATGGTCCTGTCGTGTCAATGTATGTTTTTTTTTCGATCGGCCATCTTTTTAAGCAATAGTCGTAGTCGAGTGTTATTTTATATCTGTATGGGTGTGGATATAAGAACCTCCATGAGTCCTCTACTGCCTAGTTCTTTTTTACTATTTTGGGGTAACCAGATGCAGGTGAAACCAGCACTTTACACGAAAAAGCAATCTGTCTGACCACAGTAACTTGGCTATGCATTTCTAGTAAATTGTCTCATCTCATCTCTAGGAGTTTCCGCGTCAACCTTATTTAAACGAAAATAGTTTGAAAGAAGATGGCTTCTAGGTAATAAAACTCAAGATATAATAACATCACACCTGTATTCTATAAAGGACTAGGTAGTTTCCCCAAAATCGCAAGTAATGTTTTAGTCCCATGTAATAGAGGAGGAACCTGTAGGTTCCGGGATGTCCTAAGAAAATCGTGATAAAAATCCAATAACAGTTTGTACAACCTGGGAATTAAGCCAAGGACCTGGTCCAACCGCTAGACCCACTATGCGTCAGTAACTCAAGGTGAAGCATAATACAATCGGTGATAGCCTAACCTAGGTAAACCTTTCAAACTAAGTTAAACCTACCTAAAACTTATTCTGGACACACAACATCTAAAGAAGGATTACTTACCCAAGATTTACTTTTAAAGAAACCCAATAAACCTCGAAGTTCTATTAATAACTACCCTTAAGCCGCCAAACTAATGTGCTTATGTAAGGACGGGTCAACAATAGTGCGGGTCGGGTTAATGTCACGCAGTCCACACCCTCAGCTATTGTCCCCTCAGAATAATGCCGTCCAGTGTGCTCCTGACCTTACAAATATAAGGCAAAAGGTGAACCCGACAGACATTGAGAGGCATACAATAGTATTTGTTATTTACGTTTGGTGGTTTTTGGTGTAGGCACAAAAGGGATTGAAAATCGTTCTTGATTAAGCTTGAATTGTTGTTGAAATAATTGGAAAAAAGATAAAGCGTAGACGGTAAGTTGTCAGTTCAGAGAAAGTAAGTAGTAACACGTAATGTCAAGAAAAGAAAACGAAAATCAAAAGGCATTAAAACCATCCAAATCGCTGTCAACGGAAAAGTGCCCGAAAGGATGACAATGCTACGTTAAATGGCAACGCTGAATCTCTAGTTCACCAGGTCAGCCTTCTGGTCATAGGGTTCACCAGGTCAGCCTTCTGGTCATGGGAAGAGTCGATCAGCCGCTTAACGATAGTTTTAAGACAATAATTATTTAACATTTTGTTTTAATCGAATCGTTATTTTCTTAGCCATCAGAATTGCTTTTAAATTACCTTGAGCTCGAACCACTCTGAAGTTTAAACTTTTTCACCAGCATGTTTCCAACAAATCCAGCTTCAACAAACTTCCACAGACCTAACACGTCGCAATCCAAAGTATACAGAATTACAGATTGTATTGCCCCAACTTTTCAACCAACAAGTTGGTGCAATGTAGGTCAAATGCTGGCTGTAAATTGGTCGAAGTAACCACTTTATTGGTAGTAGTCCAAACAAAAAGTCTAGTTCACGACTTGGGGTGGTACTAACCCTTAATGTTCAGCTTGAAAGCTTAATGTTGTTATGCAGTTGTAAGTTAAAAACTTGATTGATTTACCGCAGCGTGCAAATGGATTTAGTAATGGCTTAACGCAATCATTTGGCAAAGCATGCCCTCTATCGGGACAGGTCAACTCAAAGCTGACCTGGTTGATTGGCATGATTACGAAAATTTCCTTGAAGTACAAATTTTAAACTTAGTATGTCAAAATACAAATTTAAAACCCTAGCAGCTCAAGCGACTTACTAAGTTATGAATTTGAAATACCAACTTGCTATGTTTTGAATTTGGCGCCGATTGTAAAATAGATGACATTTCGTTTAGTAAGTCCAGTGTCACCGGCGCACTAGTGTTTCGCTCCGTGTTAAAAAAAAAAAATACAAAGAAGATGCGAAGAAAGGCAACGATACTATGGAACACTATTTTTCTATGGATCTTCAGAAAGTGACATTATTGCCAGATATGCCAAAAATAAAGGATTCATTTTTTTTGAGCCGTCTAGTGGCTTTCAATTTAACATTTGCACCACTATGTAAAGATGCAAAGATAAACAGCAAGTGTGTTGTGTGGCATGAAGCAATGATGGGTCGAGATGCTAATAATATAATAGATGCATTGATGGTTTTTCTTATTTCGGAAAGAGATGTGAAAAAATTAACACTGTGGTGTGACAATTGGGGTTATTCACCAACTCGACACAAGAGACTGGACACACGTGTGTCCAGTTGGTGAAAATCAAAATTAGTATCACTTATTATTTCGTCATCTGGACACACCAAGATTTTTATTCGTGTCCACATAGTGAAACTTAAAATAAATTACTTTTATGTTTTCACCAACTGGACACATAATCGCATTTTACCCGAAATCAAGCTAAAGTACAGTCAAGCACATTAATGTTTTGTGTCACATTATCATCAGTCACTAAACGTCCTACTGCTGAGAACGGGTAATTAAGTAAGTATGTAATTTTAGAATTATTCACTATTTGTGAATTTTTATAGAATATATTTTTGACACTGACAGTATTAGGAAGTCACTATCTCTATGTTTGTCTTATAATCTTCAGCATGTAACCAGTTTTATTACACTTTCTGTATTCCCGGCGGCCAGCGACTAACAATGACGTAGTTTGCGCTAATTGTTTGTAGCAGGTAATAAATCCCAACCCTGTAACCCTTTGGTCATAATTCGTTATCAGTTTAATTCGTTTCGCGTGTGCATTAGGTGCAGTATTTGTGCCATTCAAAAGTGACGTGGATTTTAATATGGGTAAGTACTCAGTTAGTTTTAGATTCAACATTGTATTTTTTAAGTTATTTTAATTTAGCGATGCCGCTATATTTTATTTTTTCATAAAAAAATCAAATTGATTGTTTCATCATTCATCCCATCATGGCTAACAGAAATACTTTTTCATTCATCCATTCTCAAAAAAATCGTCCAATTTTATTAAAAGATGGATATAAATATGTTCACTTAAGGAAAAATAAAGATGGATCTTCTACGTGGCGTTGCTCGAAAAAGTCAACTTGTCGAGCCATGCTCAAATTAAATTTCAATAACACCACTATATTAAAAGCAACTGATCATAATCATGAAGGCGATTTGGCGAATAATGAGATTGTAATGAATTTAAATGATTGCGAGGATCAAGTAAAGCGTAATCTAGCTGCTTCTGTCTCAAGTCTATACTTTGATACTATTGAGCGAATAGAAGAGAAAGAACTCCATTTAAAAAAAAAACTGTATAGAAAAAGGAACAAATCATTTGGCGTTCAACGCATATCATTCAATAATATAGCTAATACAGTTGGGCCTATGTTTAACTTACCACCAGATATAGTAACAAATAGCAGACAAAAATAGTAAATGATCACCGAAATGAAACTCGCATTTTAAAGTAAAATTATAACCAAAGATTTAACACTTTGCTATCCTGTTTATGTAAAATAACTCCAAGTAAATCATGAGTAACCCAAAAATAGTAATTGATCACCAAAATTGAACCAGCATATTAATGTTAAATTATAACCAAAGTTTTTACATCTTGCTATCCTATTTAAGCAAATTTAACAACGCAGAAATTTAAAAGCGTAGACGACGGAGCCCCGGTACGCGGGGCTCCTATTTCTCTCTGCAGGGTTTAAAGGAACCTAACTAACCTAACGTCGGGATGCCCTAAGTCCTGATTATGGGAGCAAACTCTTTGGGGTTTAAGCAATCCCGTACAAAAATAATTATTCATTTTGAACCAGTAGTTCCAGATATTACCTCCTACATACATTTCATTTGTTTTTCACGATCATCCTATCCCCGTGATCCAACCAGTTGGACATAATTCCACCGTTGTACCACGGAAATAGTGCATTAATTTGCTCGCTAAGATTTGGTGATCATTTACTACATTTGGTGCAATTTAAAGTGCAGTCGTGACTTTAGCTAGTACTATTGTTATTATAGACTTTATTTTTCTGGTGTCAAGTTTATATTTTTGGTAAAAGAACTAAGGGTATCAAAGCATTTTATGGTGGTCATTATATTTAATCCCATACAGTTGTACCTGAGCAGTTTCAAGATATCTTGCTTGCAGATCGCATTGGAGATCAACGTATTCTCGTTTTTGCCCACCATAATATGAGAGAAATTGTTGCACATTCAAAGAGATTCTTCTGTGATGGAACGTTTAAAACATGCGTTAGAAAGTTCCATCAGCTATTCACCATTCATGTCGATATTGGGAGTACGAAATATCATACGAACATTATTCCCACTATTTAATTTACAGTACAGTACACAGTACAGTACAGTACTCCGATTCGTTGGAAAGATATTTAACAAAAACAGATAAACATTTCTCCTGTAAAATTTGGATTTTACGATTACCGACTTATTGTTTGGGGGCATCGATATATTTGTTTTATTTCAAAATTTGTCTTAAATAGAAGCTAATAAGGTTTTTCAAGTAAAAAAGTGAGGCAGCTTTTTCATGAAATTGAAGCGATTATTAACCTGACTGTACCCTTTTTTGCAAAAAAACTGGGTGTGTCCAGTTGGTGAAAACATAAAAGTGATTTAATTTAAGTTTCACTATGTGGACACGCGCAAAAATTTTGGCGTGTCCAGATGACGAAATAATAATTGTACTAATTCTAATTTTCACCAACTGGACACACGTGTGTCCAGTATCTTGTGTCGAGTTGGTGAATAACCCGACAATTGCACTGGACAAAATAAAAATTGGTTTTTATTTACAGCGCTGGTAATGATTGTTAATTCTAAGTGCATTAATATTGATACTATCACTCTGAGATTTCTCACTAAAGGCCATACCCATATGTCTGCCGACGGCGTACACGGAAATATAGAAAAAGAGATGAGGCGTCGAGATGGAGTTTACGATTACGAGGACTACAAGTCTATTATAGCGAACTGTAGAAAGAACATTGACGTTATCGAAGTGCAAAAATCATACCAATGGGTGAAAAAGAAACGAGTTCCACGGCAACACAAATGACGATACAGCTCTCAGCACATTTTTGCTAAACCCAGTGGTTGAAACTAAGTTCCTCAAAGGATCACGAAATCTGTTCTATAAAACAGATTTTGATGAGTCTTACCAAGAACTGAACTTCTTGATGCAGAAATTTAATGTCAACACTATTCCCCCACTTTCAAATACTATCCCCCGAGGGGTGAAATCATCGAAGAAAGATGGTATTGTTTCAAAATTGGTCCCCCTAATGCCATTGAACAGAAGGGAGTTTTGGCTGAATCTACCCACGAGTGATAACTCCATTGATTTGCAAACTGATGGTCAAATCGTTACCAATAACAACGAGTAGTTCAATATCAATAAGAATGATTTTATCTTAAGTTTATTTTTTTTTTAGTTTTGGTTGACTGTTGAGAGTGTGAGTCATGTTTTAATTTAAGAGTTCTTTAAAGTACGTTAATAAATATCTTTTTATAAGTCAACAGGATTTTTATTCAAAATCTGCATTCATAGGTACTTTGGGATAATTTTTTTAATCTTATAAACACTATAATGTATAATGAATTTGTTTAGTCTTCACGTTTACCATAGAAAATCAAATTGATAACCTAGTAAGCAGACTTACTAAGTTTTGATATTGTTTTTACATTCATATTTGGGTAAATTCACAAATAAAAATAAAGTATGAGCGATTCAACTGTAACTAAAAATATTACGAGTATAACAAACTAAAATGTCAACAATATAGCATAACTTTTCGCCAAACATCCAAATCGCTATCTCTTCTGGTTTCTTCGGGCGAACGAATCAAAGTAGCCGACCAGTTTTTTGGCTCTCCTGAACATTTTTGTTGGAATGTTTTGATTTTAAGCAGCCGAGCTGTTAAACGCGACGACGCACTCCTGCGCTCACCTATTTCTTCTTATTATATTCATTCGCGACAGTTTACTATTTATTTAATGTAACAGTTTTTAATATACATCATTATTATACAGTCCACGCGTGCATTATTTATACAAGTTAGTTATCGTACCCAACAGTCGTACATGTTAAACTCGCATACATTGTTAATATAATCTTATGTCAGGATTTTAAAAGAGACCTGAGCCCTGAGTTTCTTTCGGATTTTCGGAAGATCTACTTACAGGAATAAATATGATTGTATCGTTTCTTTTCATCATTTCATTTTGACAATGCAACAACACTCACTGCTTTATTTTGCGCTGTTGTGGTCAAACATATGAATATGAAATTTCCTTCGAATGTTCCTCGGTTTGTGTTACGTAAATGAGCTGATGTTTGTTTAAAAAGGTTGATAACTTTATTGTGTCATTATGAAGCATTGATAATAGGTAGATAAGGTGGAGGGGAGATTGTGCATTACCCAGCCATATTGGGTTAAATGCCAATCTTCAGCAAATGTAGTTTTAGAATGTGTTATGATTTAGCTTAAAAAGAAGAAAGAAATAAATAATATTTATTGGCAACAGGAAAGAACATGCACACATTGTAAAAACATGAAAATAACAAAAAAATAACAGTAAAAATAAATGCCACGGGTGCGCCAAAAGGCTCATTTCAGCGGTAATGCCAGACGTGCCTACCAGAATGCCACCTTTAAAAACTTTTGCTCAGCTGTTGAACAATACAGATTTTTTTAACAGAAGAAGGGCGCCTAGTTTTATATCAATTTACCATATCACTTTTCCCGACCTTGGAATGGACCCTTATGCTTAGCAGAAGCGGATTTAACCAGCAGACGCCGTTTATCGTTTGAATGATATGAATTATTAGCTATCACTATAAGTATAAAACATTTATGAATGTAATGATTTATAAGGGACATGACTGACTATTGGCAGTTAGCCAAACAAAATATTGTAGCTCATGAATTAAACAAAATATTTGACGAATAAATAGTGAAATATGAGTATTCATCAGACCGGAACATCGCAATATCAATATATTTTTTATTTAAAACAATATTTTTACATTTCAAGCGATGTGATGGTATCCAGTATTTATTTGTACGAATTTAAGTTTACGGGAACGCGATCGATTTAGCGCCTTATCATACTAGCGGATTGCGAACGTCCTCAAAGCGGAGCGGGCGCGCAACGGGATCGCCGCGAACAGCAAAGTGGACGCCATTTTGAAGGTACTGCCTCGAACAAACGCCAGCCCGTCAAACGAAAACGTAACGTATTTGCCACGCGTCCGCGACGTCCTCGCTGCGCAGCCGCGGCGTGTTCGCGATGCATTCGCTGTGCGTCCGCTCCGCCCTGCAGCCGATTCTAAACCGCTAGTATGATAAGGCCCTTAGTGTAAATACTCGCATTTCTCCTTTTCATGTTGTTAGTGAACGGTGTTAGAGTTTTCATGCTGCCCATGGGCCTCTGAATAGGCTTTACATGCCATCGAGAAATATCTCTCACGAATTTGTCACTAAACTAGTTGTCAGACTTGATTTAGGATGCCAAAGACATTCAATACAATAGACGGTAAATCACAAACAAAAATTTCATCCGTAACTTGTGTCCTGGTGGACACGAGCCTATGAGTATAGTTTGGTACGCTCAGCTGCCGCTTCAATAATGCTGTATTATTCTAGATGGCGCTACTGAGATTTGGGATCACAGTTTTTTTATGAAATGTCTTCGCGTGTCCCCTCTATTATATCAATTACATCTTAAATCTGTTTAAGGTATGCAGACCGTTATGAACGACAAATTTGCAGTCCAAAAAAATCACCTGCATCTTATCGGCGTCCTATTTTCCAAAAAACATAAAATTTCACCAAAATACGCTACATTTCACATTCTTGACTCAAATATTGAATAAGTGACGTTGCCGGCGCACCCTAGGAGCAAACATAGGGGTCAGGGACCTAAGATAAGGATTCAATAACCTTTTCTCTATCGGTTATGCAAATATGAGGGCAATCGGAACTATACCCATTGCACGTAGGTGGGTAGGTATGTAGTGATAAAGCTGTCTACTTTGTATCAGGCGGTTTGATAAGAAGGGACGGACGATCGGTTCCCACTTTTTTTTTGTAGGTCGATCAAGGCATAGGTGTGCTGGGTGTAAATGTTCAGTTAACACGTGGAGATACATACATTCATAAACTCACACTTTTTCCCATAGGATTAGGCAAGAACTACAGAACGTCACAGGTTTTTTTTTTGATAGAGGGCGTCTCGCAGTTCACCCTACTGAGGGGTGGCGCTGCTATCTGCTTAAATTGTCAAACCTGTCGACAACCTCAATACACAAGGCCTCCAGCCAGAAGCATGACGTCAAAATTTAAGTGACACTTTTATCTGGTCACACACGCAGGCTGGGAGTACTACGCACCTGACCTTTCTGAAGGACTAAGGAATAAGGTGTATGTGTATGTCCTTCTAGGGCATCCTGTTCCGACGTTTCTACTTATATCTGCCTTATAAATACCATTTGTTGGCCGCCGTTCATCCATCCCCTCAATGTGACCAAACCATCTAAGCATACTCTTTTAATTTTTTTGTCACTATCTTGTCTTAACCACAACTTCATTTTATCACATCCATCATAAATTCATAATTGCATCACACATATCTATTTAGTAAGAAACGCATTTATTATATTTCTTCGTTTTTATGTAGGTACTCTATTAATTTATTTCAGAATGTAGTGTACGTAGTCATCTTCTTGATTTAAGCAACTTAAAAGTCTAAAGTTTAAAAGTGCCTTTTAATTATCTTATTGAAAAAAAATATTTGACTTTGAAAACCTGCCCATGCACCTAGGGATATGGACCTGAGACTTAACGTTGATTACAAACAAATTCAAAACATGTTCACCTCTGAGAAGACTACATAAAAATAATCATAACATTACACATCAAGCCATGAGAACTAGCACACCCATCATTGGACACAAAGACTGTATTGTACACAAATGAACAACAAACCATCAAGATTATATTAAAATCAGATCACGTATAAGAGATACTCGTTATAGCAATAAATATCGTTGCTATGTAACACACGTCTTAAAATTATTCAGCTAAGTTATTAGACTTGATTGGGGAGGCTGGCGTATTGTGTGTGCGTAATAATTAGTAGCTTGAAATTAATATTAGAACCATTTAGAACATAATAGTGTGTTTACCAATGATATTTGATGTAATTCAGAAAGGTCTGGTGAGTTAGGTGCGTAGTATTAGCAATTGGTGAGTTTGTATTAATAGATGTATGAACGTGAAGAAAGTAAAAGGAGTAGGTATGTAAGGATCGTATCTGGCGTTCTGTAGTTTCTGCCTATCGCAGTGGAAAAGGCGTGAGTTTATGTAAGTACTAGCAGAAGTCACGCGGTTTCACTTGCGTAGTTACCGTTCCCGTGGGAATACAGGTATAAATATTATGTCACCAGGGGATAGTGTAGTTTTCCAACGGAGCGCGGTTAACAATTTTTTCAAATCGGTCCAGTACTTTCGCAGCCTATTTAATACAAACAATCAAATCTTTCTTTTTCATAATAATATTAGTATAGATGTCCAATAGTTTTCAGGCCATAAACAGGCTTTCTAAAGACTACATCGTTGTTAATGTATTATATCGTGTAACTAAATGTCTTTTTATTTTTGACATAATGTTGATATGATTTACCACTTCTGATGAAAAAATTACTACACGAATGCTCAAAATGTAAAACTGTATAGACCGTAATGTTTTCCGTTGTAATAATGATGTTACATGAATGACGGAGATTTTAATAGGATCCCTTTTACACTCAAAAAAGTTTAATTGTATGATAAAAAATTCATTTACCACGTTCGCATTCTATCGGAGCCCACAAAACCATGAGTCACACTCACACCTCAAAGCTTATGGAAAAATCTCACAGGTTTTTATAATATTTGTATTTAGACAACCCTCTCAGTAAATATTTACAGGATGACCTCCTTCGTCGAGCACGCAGTGTAAACTCCAGTCTTTTATTGTCTCGTCCGTCCCACGAGTCGAAACTTTACTAATTTTAAAATCAAAACATTTAAACTGTACAAAGTGCTCGCCAGTGTACATTAATTCCCAATTTTGTGTTATTAAAACAGATGATCAAACTTGGTATTACACTTGGAGCGAGTTGTAATACTATAATACTTATAAGTACCTACTTAGTTAATAAAATTAAATAGCTCTTGTAATTTAGTTATAAAACTAAATTAACTGTCAGAATGGGTCTTTTATTTTGAAACAATTTGTAATTGGAACGAAGATTTGAATTTTTTCGAAGATTCAATAGATTTTTTATTACTTTTATTAATATTTCATTTGTAAATACTGGTCTTTTAGGTCTGTTATAAACTTAAATTCTTATTTTTTTTATTAAGAACCTAAAATTTCTTATTAAGCGAAGTTACGTTCCAAAGAAGGACCTTCAGATTAACTGTATAAATTGTAGTTTAACACATTATTATGTTGTGTTTATTGAAAAGTGGGCTAAGTATTAATTAACCCCCTATTTTTCGACTATCCACCCTTAGATAAATACATCACTAAGTTTCTCATGTCCTAATTACCTAACGTATGATACAATAATACAATTATGTAGATGGTACATTACCAGAAACTGTATTGTTTTACACATAGCGATACAAATGTAATCTCGGAAGATAACAATGATATGGCCCGTATGTTAAGGTTTAACAAGCAAATTGAGCTTTAGTATCGCCTCGATTCCGATCACATGCCAGCATTCATTCCCATGACTGATCAGATTAACAGTCCATAGGTACTCCACATTCATATTAAACCGTGGAACTACGTCTGCATATTATCGCATAGCTATTGTTGTGTGAATTAACTTGTTTTCTTTATTAACATCATTTTGTTAGGGGATTCTTATGAATGAAGTTTTTCAAGGTAACTAAAGCTTAGGAGTACATATATGATGATTTAAAGCAATAGGAAATAAGGGTTATAACAGAATAGTGAATATGTTTATAATGTGTAAAAGAACCATTATTACATTCTTCCACTCATTCTTGTCATACATACTCGTACATAAACACGCCAGTTCCCAATAGGAACAAAATACAGTGCGGCATCTGTTGCGATTCTTTCATAGATACTTATTTTACTTCGTTTACATGTACAGACACCAGCATATCAAGTTACTCCAATGTGTCAAATTTATTTGATCGTTTTTCAACTTTATGGGAAACAGAATAAGGCTCATATTCAATTGGGAAAATTTGACACTTTGGGGTATCTTGATGTGCTGACGTCTGTACTATGCACCAATAAGGTCTGTGTTTCCATTTACAGTCTTTTTTCTTACGGAAAATGATTACTAGAAGAAAACCTTTCAATATTTATGTGTGAAAAATCACTGTTATGGGTACCGAAGGAACAATTGACAATTGACTGACCTGTTGGTCTAGTAGTTAGTGACCCCGTTCGATTCCCACCCAGGATAAATGTTTGTGTGATGAGAACGATCATTTGTTCTGTGTCTGGGTGTAATTTATCTATAATATATGTATATATTTAAAAATATATAAGTATGTTTATCAGCTCTTTAGTACCCATAACACAAGCTCTTAGCTTAGCTTGGAACTAAATGGCGTTGTGTGAAAATTACCTCCGGTACAGACCTATCTGTACCGGAGGTAATTTAAGGAACCTATTTAAGTAGGTGAACAACGGACGCAGAAGCAGGCAGCAAGGCATAGAAGCAGTTGGAACTCAAATAGTAAAAACGTGAATTTCAATTTGATATTACGTCGTAACTAGACTACTCTACTCGTATTTGTACCCTGAATTTACTTTAATCCATCTTGAATCTTACGAATTTTTGCTACCGATTTTATACGAGTGTCGCTAAAACTCTTGAATTATAGATTTCTACAAAAACTTTGATTTACGAATGGCCCAGTAGATTTATGCTCTTTGCGTTTCACGAATTGAATATATAATGTGGAGGCATCGCCGCCTTGTAATCCGAAGTTATCTATTAGGGCCTAAAATATGCCGTTTGCATGAAATTTTAAGCGGGTCTGGCGACGCTATTACCTTTAACTTCGCCGGACTTGGATTACGAGGCGTCGTAAAAATGTTTTAGATTTTCAGGGAATGTTTTTTGGTTGATACTTTGGTACTTTGATATTATTTTTATTTTTCTTTTCGAGTTTTCAAAGCGATGAAGACAGGAATTTTGACAGTTTTATAACTTTCTGGGTAGGTATCTGTTTTTTGTAGGTCAATATGGAGGGTTACAACAATGGAGGAAGATGGATAGATTGGGATGAAGTTGTCATGTATAGTTAGGTCACTATTCCGATACAGAGAAGTGTGGAAGAAAATAATTAAATAGGGATAAATGCAGTAAGGTTAATAATGATGAATGTGTGTCACATAAAATCTATAAGTGCCACTCCTGAATCCAATCGTAATTGGTTGGAATTCGACTTTTGTTTTGTACGAAATTATGTCAATTTGTCAATCATTCGAATGAAACTCGATTTGGACATAAGCCCGCTGGTTTCCAGTCAATTAACATACTTAAATATTTTTCGAATATAACCTACCTCTGAATTTCTTTCATCCGAATACTGAGGCTTTTACAGTTACAGTTCACCTATAACCCATTGAAATTGATATGTTACCTCTTGACATTTGCCTTTTTAATTAAAAAACCAAAAAGTAAAAGTCGTTTAAACAGGTATTAAATCTACTGGATGTTAAGATAACGTCGTATCTTTAATCTGGGGTGTAATTAAGACACGGCAGTAAAAATGCGCAATACGCACTGGAAAAAGATAAGTAATCATCAGATCAGTTACACTTAACACTTAAAAAAACGGACTTAGCAGAGACTTAAAAAACGGTTCAGATAGGAGGGTGCTATTCTGTAAAAACCTCCTCGTGAAATTGTAGCTGAATAGAAGGAGGATTGAGCTGCCATACCATACTAATGCTAGGCATTGACAGTTCTAGTAGCACTACATACATACTTAAACTCACTCTTTTTTCCCATTGGGGTAGGCAGAGACTACAAAGCGCCTTAAGCTTGGATTCTTACATCCTACTTATTTTGCTTCGTTTACATTCAAACATGTTATCATACACAGACGCCGGTTGCGAGTACTTCGCACCTGACTTTTCTGAAGAACCTCACCAATAAGGTCTATGTATGTCCTTCTAGGGCGGCCCCTTCCGGCGTTCCCACTTACATCTGCCTTATAAATACCTTTTGGGGTGATTATTACTGTACAGCCGGTCGATTCAAAATAAGTCATCCCTTTAAAACTTGAGTGATGTGAACTATAATTTCCTAGCGTTAGTATGGAATGATAGCTCAATTCCCCTTCACTTGACATACATTTTGTGATTTTTACAGCAGAGCGAACAAGCACACCGTGTTAATTGGTCTCAACTGTTTCCAATCAGAATGTAGATTGTACAGACAACAAAACAGATAAGTACCCGGGCAGCTATCTTCCAATTAGATACAAACAACTTTAAAAGTGCGCTGTGAAGCTTTGCCTTTATACATATATTTACATCGGTTTTCCATAGGTCTCTAAGTTTACTATGCCATTATGCACACAATAATTCTGTGACCCTAGTGAAAAGGGGTATAAGTCCAATTTTGTCGAAAATGAGTTAAGTGTACCAAAGTGATCAGAAAAAAATGCTCCATCGTTTGGTGAAGACAGATCTAAGCTATCTCTAAAAATAAGAAAGTTACTTTGTGTAAAAGGGTCCAACTGACACCAAAAAAAAACTGTAAATGTCGGTTTTCTGATCACTTTGGTACACTTAACTCATTTTCGACGAAATTGGACTTATACCCCTTTTCACTGGGGCCACAGAATTATGAATACAAGTATCCACGCTGTAGTAGATTTCCTGATTACCTAACCACTGCGGTTCGTATCCTGATGGCAGACATTCTGCTGTAGCTGTAGTGATGAAGTATGGAGGGGTGGGACAGCTGTTCCTACACAGCTCACATCTTTTATCTGACGCACTATCATTTCAAAAGGTCGTATAAGAAGTTATACTAGCTGTGGCACTCAAACAAATCGACAAAAGCCTCATTTACCAGAAGGTGAAGGAAATGGACATGCGTTTTCCGACTGAATGTAGGAATGTGTGTAATACATCAACCTACCCCAAACTGTTAAATTATCCCAATTGAACATGAACCTTATTGAGTTTAGAATAAAGTTGAAAACCTATCCAAGAAATTTGCCACATTGGGATAGGTTGATCTGTTCGCGTCTGTAAATAACTACAAATGAAAGACGATTAAGATTTAAATTGAATTATCTCCCTTTGAAGCACTTTTTCTAAATATCTTTCCGTACTTTTCCCTACTAAAATATTTCCTAGCAGCCACAGTAAAACATTGTCTACTTATCGCATCTAAACTTCCTTCTCCACTCAAGAAAAACAGTTCTAAAACCAAACAACTAATTAAAACATAGCGAGAGGAGGAGAGCAACAAATGCATTCAATCTATCACAATCTTCAAGTTTCAAGAAAGTACTGCAAGAACGGGATGGAAAAACGGACTCAGTAAGAGCTAAGTATAGTCAAGACAAGGCAAATTGGAGCGGTTTAAGAGATTAAAACGAACCCGGCCGCGATAACGGGTTAAAAACGGACCGAGGGCTAAGAAAGAAGGTTTATAAGATCACAAATGTAATTAAAATTATATTCAAAAGATATATTGACTTGTTCGTTTTAAAGGAGTTTATAAGCTCCGGATTTATGAAGAATCAAGGATAAATAACCTTGTTTATTATTTTCGGATTTCTTTTAATTTCTTTTGTTTTTTCCTGTACAAATCTTCAGTGTTAATTACCGCTGAGATGTTTATTGTCCTGTTTTAGTTATACAGCTATTTGTTCAAGGACAAAAAGTGCTCTTAACAACTTGTCACCCAAAATCTAGTTCGAACGTAAAAAAGAAAACTAGACCACGAGAAAACTGACATGAGAATACTGTTTAATATTTCACTCCGAAACGAATAAAAAAACTGTAAAAGCAGTCAGAAAACGAGCGTGAATGCTGAGTATATTTTATTAAAATATCCTTCATGCAGGCAATATACTACGCCAGTTCGCGTTATAACTACGAACTCATGTCTTACTCCAAGAAAAAGCGATTCCCAACTGGGGAATATTAAAGGGTTTCGTTTTCACATTCCCAATATGGAACCCGAAAAAACCAGATGAAATTCCTGAAGATTGAATGATTTATTCCTGACGTTGCCTTATAAAGGAGTGTATTTTTATTTGTCGTAAAGGAATTTATGTTTGCCCCTCGATTCTAGGCCTTACCTGCCCATTGCGGACTCAATCTTGATACTCAATAAACCCAATCTTTATATTGTGAGAATGTTACCTCTGTAGCGGAGGTGTTTTCAATTTTGTCGTGAAAAATAAGTTGGGCCCGTATGGCAGGGAATTTAATAAAGGCAGGGTAATATCACGTTGAGGAGATCTCCGCGAAATTGAAAATTAAGAACCACTTCCAACTTACCGCCGTTCCAATTTTTTTTTAACAGAATTGTTTTACCTTTTTATTTTACTCCGAGTTAGGTTAAGTTCTAAGTCTAAATCCGATCAAATACCAATGTGAATCTTGCAATTACTATGCACTTTCTAAATTAGTCTCAGATATCACTTACAGCAGACTAATTAAAATCATCGTGAGGAAACCTGTGAAGGCCAATTCTCGCAATTAAAAACTTTCTGCATCTAGTCGCTATCGCATATCAATGTCAAAACTGATTTTTTTTTCGATTTCCGAGGTGGTCTCGTAGTGAAAGTTGAACATATTTGTCCCATTATTAAAATACACCTTGTATATGTAAATGTGTTTAAAAAACATAATTAACTAAAATGGAACTGGGCAGGCTACATCTGCCGCAAGTCGCACCGAAATTGGGTGAAAACCACTGACTGGATCCCGAACAGTAGGAGCTGGTAGACCCATAAGGAGATGGCGCTACGATTTAGACCCCTACCTACCTTATCTTTTAGAATGGTCAGAAGTGTTTAAAGACAGAAAGAGTGGAACAATAGAAGGGATAGTGTTAACCAAAAGCAGTAAAACCCCTTTTGTATACCTCCCATGTCTCTTCAATATTTTCAGTTCAACCTTAACCTACCCTGATATTAAATCAAGCACATCCCTATCTATTGAATCCTATATTCTTCACAATATCCTAAGAGGGAAGCCTGGGAAGTATATTAACTCCTAAGTTCAAGTAATATATCATGAGGCTGGCTTTATTAAAACTACACTGACTTAATTTTCGTGACGTAATAAACGAGGACATACGGTGGTATTTTTTGAGCTGTTATCTACCAGGGTAGGTTACAACTCAAAAGTAGGTAACTTAGTAGCTCTTTAAGTTATTATTTGTATGTATTATATGGTGTACACTATGTAACAGTTTTATTCTATTCTCTAAAATAGTCAACTAATGGCTTTTAAACCGTAAAAAAAAATCTGATTAATATAAATGGTCAAATTACTGCCTCGTTGGTCTAATGGTCGCAAGCGCTACTGCTGAGCATGAGGTCTCGGGTTCAATCCCCGTGTCGGCCAAAGCGTTTTTGAGTTTTTTCATCTGGAATTTACTCAGTATCAGCCCGGAGTCTTGATTCGTGCCCGATGATGGCAATAGGCTCGCCCCCTATTACAAGGGTTACTTAAAACATAACTGGCGACATTATCTATTTCACTTTCTAGGAACCCCACTAAGCATAGTTTACAGTTTATTAGCTTCATGGAATTAATTACACATGCCAATGAACGTTAATTTAATTAGTAAAAAGAGTGTTATTTAGATTCATTAAACTACGAAAGAGGGTCTGTCATACGAAGATTTATGATTATGAGTCATGGTGATAAAAAACAATAGGTGTATTTGTGTGTTCGTCGACGAGGTTGGTCCGTAGGTGGGTGACTATTTATTTCATATCAACACCCCTCCGTGCCTCGGAAACTTGTTGGTCCCGGCTGGTATTTGTAGATCAAGATAGTCTTTAGGGGTAGTCAAAAGCACACAAGTCTGACAAAAAGTTTAACCAAGGGGTATGTCTTACCTAGTCACTATACTCCATCCGATTAGGTAGTTAACAAAAGGTAAACAATTTTGACATGTATTTTTAGTTAGTAACACAGTTTAAAAATAAAATGCAGCTGAAAACAAATTTAGATACAACAAAACGATTACATGATCAATTAAACAATTTGTTTAAACAGTAGTTGTATTTAATTAATAAGCGTTTATTGTAAAAAGACTTGTCAAGATTGTTTACCTTTAGTTAACTACCTACTCGGATGGAGTATAGGTTGTGGAGATCAGACAATAAGTGGCTCCATGTAAAGCATTGGTATTCAGCTGACCGCAACATTGTTGGGAGAAGGGTATGGCTGATGCAGACTCAAGACATTTAACTAAAATAAAGTTTTGTTCGACACAATATTTCCTAAAAGCCCCGCTTTGACATTAATCGGATGCCATGTCTAGGTTATTTGATTGGCTGCTGTTATTTCAGCCAACCAATCACCATTACAGAGATTCAACAGCAGACCTAATTATGAAAGCGGGTGTTAGGTCTAAATCATAGGACATGGGTTTGTTCAGATGTGTAATTAAACTCTCAATTCAACTCATTCATCAAATTTGTATTCATTGAAAATGAATACAAATTTGATGAATGAGTGATGTTTAGGAGAAACTTGTAGTAAAAAGAGTGAAAATAAACGATTCTATTCTATTCCATTATCATCCTTACCTACTTGCATTTATCCCAATTTATTTATGATCGGTATAAGCGCAGCATTTATAGCTAGGCAGCAGAAAAACATTATAGTATAGCAGTACAGATAACACTATCCCACTAATATTAAACAGTTAAAAAATAAAATCGTTAATTGGCACCTTCAAGTAAACAATAGGGTTTAAAGAAAAATATAATAAAAGACGCCTTAAGGTAAGCACGGTTGTGTTGCAGTCCAAGTTAAGATAATCTAATATCTTGTTATTATTGATATCAGAGCCCACTCTCAGTATTTTATCCATGTTTTTTTTTGTGCTTAGTTTGTAGAAAAAATGAGAACAGATAAGAAATTAAATTTAACCTACTAATAGAATACTAGGTATTGGGTATACTATAAAAGTTACTAAACAAAAAAGAAATATAAACAGCTCCTGTTTCTGTTTACAAACAAACTTAATACCTTTCGTAGAAAACTAAATATACCCATTATAAGTTATAATTTTTATTTCTTCAGAGTACTTTTCAATTTCGTAAAGCGCCTTACTAATAATTCCAAAGACACATTCTCTTGGAAAAAACCTGAGTTATTACTAAGAAATCTCCAAAGAAAAGTTAATATAATTCCACTTACTTACAACTTATAGGTAGCTTATTTTAATATTCTTACGGGTCAAATGAGATCCTCATTTTTTTGTAATTAACTTTAATATTATGCTGATTTTATTACGCAAATTGATCTTGCTAGAGGCTAAATGGATTGCAAATATTCTAGGTATTAGGTATATTAAATCGGGCTAAGAAGGCCATTTTATTTTCTTTTATCTTTTAAAAAACGTCGCTCCTCATTCGTTTGTTCAATCTCATAAACAGCCAGACCCGGAACAGCTACCAGTAGGCCGCTGAATTGTTTGTGCTGCTTTAAATTTGAACCAGCGTCACACAGAGCAGTAGCTCTTTGCTCAACCACTGCGTCAACCGTGCCATCATTACATTATCTGTATTTTATACGATTATCTTAGGCGATTCTGTGTCCTTATACCTAATACCTTATCCTAGTGTCGTGATTGTAAATGTAAGCCGAAATTTGGTGCCTTATTAGAATTTTCCCCCATTTTTGCAACAAATTGAATTGAAAATAATGATTATTGATTCATAATGATCTCATTTATATACCTACTACCTAAGAATACATATGGAAAGCAATAAAGATATTGAGTATTGAGTATGCTCCGCTTGTATGGGTCATAGATGGTTAATATTAACTAATAGCCCTTCGTTGAAAGGATGGATGAAAGGCGAATGAATAAATTACAAGGCAGATGTAAGTGGGAACGCTCGCTGGGAGGGGACGCCCTAAAAGGACATACATAGACCTTATTGGTGAGGTTCTTCAGAAAGGTCAGGTGCGTAGTACTCGCAACCGGCGTGTGTGTATCACAACATGTATGAATGTAAACGAAGCAAAAGAAGTACCTATATAAGAATCGTAGCATATGGCGCTCTGTTCCGCCATATAATAAGAAAGAAAAATACTCTACGACCTATTCTCAGACGCACTGAATATACACACAAAATTTCATAAGAATCGGTCAAGTAGTTTTGGAGGAGTTCGGTAACAAACACTGTGACACGAGAAGTTTACATATTAGATTAGTATATTAGTATAGATCCTTTTACATCCTTTCAAAAATAATTCAGTAAGCGGTCCGCTTACCGAATTGGCATGACCTCCCATCAATCTTAGAACATGATACTTAGGTACATCGTAACAATACAAGATCTACCAGTATGATGACAGTCGTGGTTTCTTATATCAGTCCAATACACTCTAACAGTACTAACAAGAAACGGAACACCGTGGGACACTCTACACCATGCAACAGAACCTACTTTTTGATTTGTACGTCATTCATTGATCGCTCAGCATGGATGTGATGAACTTACTTCTGTGTTTAGACGGCAATGGATCGTGCTTGAAGCGATAATGCATGTCGGTTTATGTATACAGGGTGCGATGATATAGTTTTCTTAGAAGTGATAATAATTCAACGGTGTTTTATTATTGTTTGAACTGATATGTATAATTGCGTTTAAAGTAGATTAGGAAATCTGGTTTGCAACCAGTTGGGTCCTATTCCTATCCTTATATTAGCTATCTTTTAATTCCCAATAACTAACTGGCTTCTTTAGTTGCACACCGAAATTGATGAAAACTGAAAATTTACAAAAAATTGGTACCTATTGCACTTTTAAGTGGACTTCAATTTACGGTGACTATAAGACAGATATGTCGTGATAGCCCAGAGGTTAAGACGCCTACCTCTCATGCACGAGGTTGTGGTTCAAATCCGGGCAAGTACCAATGTGACTTTTTCAATTCATATGTACTTTCTAAGTTTATCTTAGACATCATTGACATCGGTGAAGGAAAAACATCGTGAGGAAACCTGGACTTATAGTTAATATAAGTTTGAAATCGCCAATCCACCTTGAGCAAGCGCGGTGATCAATGCTCGAGCCTTCTCTGTATGAGAAGAGGCCTTTGCCCTGCAGTGGGACAGTAACAGGCTGGTATTATTATTATAAGACAGATTCGAAAACAAATCTCTTAAAAAATAGCGGAGTCTATCCAGGACATACATCGCGACGCTCATTTTGTATGTGTATGCTAAAGATTTAATTCGAACGTGGACAGACATATCACAGCATTTTCATACTACGACGCACTAAAACCGCAGACACATAAAACATAACGATTTTTATTACGCGGAAATGCAAGTGTTACCACCAAAACCAGTGCTTGGAACTATATTACTCGTATTTCATACTAAAACAAGCAATTTAAAACCATTTCTGACACACATATAAAACGAAATTATTTTAGTTTCACGTCGTATAGAGCCAAGTGTAGTGTGTTCTTGTTACTCTCCAGTTTTTATTATCTACTGGCTTATGCCTGCGGCTTTGCTTGCGGTACTTGAGGGATCGCCTTACCGGGATAAAAAGTATCCTATGTGTTAATCCAGGAAATGGTCTATCTATTTACCGATTTGCGTAACAAACATCGAAACCAACTGCTTGTAAGACCTCGCGGTTCTGAGCTCCTGTCTTTATATAGCAATGTAGTCGCGTCTAACACTTTGTCTGCCAGACTACCAGACACAATAGAAATTCAATTAATCGAGGCTCACCGGTGACCGGCGTGGCGTACAAAGACTAAACGGCAGTACACTCTTTATTTCTTTCTTTTTTTTTCGGGAGGGTTAGAAACTGTCCTGGAGTCAGAGATTAGATGAAGCCCGTGGACCTCTGACGGGGCTTCTTCACATGCCGTCGAGAAATCACGCATCGCGTCTCTCAGACATCGCAAGTTTCCTCACGATGTGTTTCTTCGCCGTTTTTAAAGCAAATTATTGTTTTACAATACACACATGACACCGAAAAGACTAAGGTGCTACTTAGCAGGCTATGACTGCTAAGTATCGAAACTACTAATTACTTCCACTAACAATACCTCTAGCAAGAATAAATGCTCTATTTCCGACATCGAACCTCGTATAATCAGCAAGCCACTCGATCAATTCATTCGAATACTGTCTATATAACAGTATCTGTCAAAACATTTACGAAACCGAATTTGTTTATGCGCTTCACTTATAGCGAACTTTATTTGTTCTCCAACGCGCACGAAGATTGATGACGTTTACATTTAGGCCATAGACCTCACACGTGAATGTATAGTCTAAATGGAAGTGGTAAGGTTCAAATTGCAGTGGGGGTGTTTAAGTGCGACATCAAGTTGCAGTGTTGGCAAATGATGCACTTAACAGTATTGCTACCAGTCAAATTTGTTGTTTTACCCATAACATGGCGTTAATTGATTCCGTGGCAAATGGATTGCTGGCTAATGCGAAAAAAAAATATTGTTAAAACATAGTTAGCCAGTAATGTATGAACGGTAATGGATGACTTTCATGTATTCCGTATTTTTTTTAAAGTAATGCATCTTTTTTATGAGCTCCAATGTAGTTTTGCAGAATTTATGTTAGTATTTAATTGAGTTTTATTTCGAGTTACGACTTTTTTTGGTGGTACTAAAATTATGACTGCAGCAACTTTAGTTATTGCGAGTTAAATACGGTTTTTTTAGTTTTGCGTGTACTTCTCTTTATAATTAACAAAATAACGAAGTTCTCACTTAGTTTTAAACTTTTCAAACATGACTAGTGTTACCGAAATTTTGTTATATTAAATTAGGTACTTGTAAACTTTATGCTATGGTTTACAGTGTGGAAAAATTCCCCTTCCTTCCAATTTCCCTGAAGGGAAACCAGTTTAAATCCACTTAGAGGAAACGTTGCTTTATTTAGTGTTTTAGGAAAGAAATAATGCCTTGTACCTACTTGTTGACAGAGAACAATTCTAGTCTAAGTAAACTTGTTATGTGTACTAAATATTACGTTTCATGGATATCTTGTACGATAGTCTTGTACGGAGAAATTTTATCTTAATCATTAAATGTACAGACGCCAGCACATCAAGTTACCCCAATGTGTCAAATTTTCCCAATTGAATATGAACCTTATTCTGTTTGATGTAAAGTTGAAAAGAGATCAAAGAAATTTGACACATTGGGGTAACTTGACGTGCTGGCGTCTGTACCAATAACAAAAAACGACGCAAGAAGGCAAGACGTTTTTTCAGCTAGTTTGATTCTCAGTTGAGGTGGGCGAAATCTGTGGAAGCAGTTAAATTTCCTTTAATAAAGAAATATTTCCTTTACATAAAATAGTCTATCTTAAGAAATTAAAGTGTTGCAATTTTATAATGTGAAAAGTAAAAATGTAGTTCCATACTTATAATCAACCGCACGCAAATTTTGAGTTCAAGCTGCTATTAAGAAGTTCTAAATGAAAAAAAAAACCTATAACATATTTACCCAAATCGGGAATCGTACTAAGGAATTACTTAAGCAATGACACATACATAATTAAGCAGAGCACCTTTAAGCCGATTGGTCTCCACACAAAATAATCATTCATCATCATTTGAACAATTTAACAAATGCATTTTGGTTTTTTCCCGACTGAACACGCGAGGTATAAATATTCATTTTTGAAAATGACTAGGGGTGACCCGTCCCCTCGATTTTTATAATCATGACGTGTTACCTTATGTTAATTGAGTAGAACATATAGCTAGGTATAACACATAAGCCAGTAAAGCCCGGTGCCCACTAACAGCATGGTGCAACAAGGAATTTTTAAAAAGACATTCAATAGGTACGGGATATATTTCAATATTAAAAATATTATAAGTATTTATATTTTAAAAATATTATTTTATTATATTTCAAAAATATTTAAAACGGGGAATAGTCAGGATATCACGAACAAAATTTGTATTCGATACTTGTGTCCTCACAAGTCTATGGGTTTAATTTAGTACGCTCCGCTGTCGCTCCAATATTGCTTTACATATAATTCTAGATGGCGTTACTGAGACATGGGATCAGTTTTTCTATGACAATTCCTCGCATAGCCCTTCTATACAAAGAGATTTAAAATACTATAGAGAGGGCATGTCAAGGAAATGTCATAGAAAAACTTTGATCCCATGTCTCAGTAACGCCATCTAGAATATTATATGAATATTGGAGCGGCAGCGGAGCGTACTACAAAAAACTCATAGACTTGTATCCAGCAGGACACACTTTTTCGGACGAAAATTTTGTTCGTGATGTCCGGTTTATAGGTATTGAATGTCTTTGCTTCTATAGTATTTTAAATCTCTTTGGATCTTAGTATTACAGATGATTTAAAACCCTATTTAACACTGTTAAGACTCACATTTCAAAGATACGCCACAGCCTGTTTCGGCATCGTTCGGCACGGTCTAGCATGCCGAAATGTAGACGCTCAGCATGAATAAATAAGATCTCAAATCATTTGCGCTTACTAAAGTTTGCCGTAACGTCAATGTGCGCCGGGCCTAAAGTCTATAATTACCGTTCTACGATCACGAATGAAAATACAACCTTTCTAGAATGCTTAGCCATGGTTTCATTGCATTTACTGCCTTCTAATAACACTAAGCTTTAGCTTACTGGCTAGGTTTAGGATCGTTAATTGAGTAATGACGCCTAGAGGTTTAAGTCATGCACGCGGTTGTGGTTCAAATCCGGGCAAGTACCAATGTGACTTTTTCAATTTAATGTACAGACGCCAGCACATCAAGTTACCCCAATGTGTCAAATTTTCCCAATTGAATATGAACCTTATTCTGTTTGACATAAAGTTGAAAAACGATCAAAGACTTTGACACATTGGGGTAACTTGATGTGCTGGCGTATGTACTTTCTAAGTTTATCTTAGACATCATTGACATCGGTGAAGGAAAACGTCGTGAGGAAACCTGGACTTATAATTAATATAAGTCTAAAATCGCCAGTTCATTTTGAGCAAGCGTGGTGCCTTCTCTGTATGAGAAGAAGCCTTTGCCCTGCAGTTTGACAGTAACGGTTTAAACTTACTGAGAATTGTATTGTTTAGATTCAAGTTCTTCAAACGAATCAGACAGATGTAGGTATTACTGAGAAGTTTATTACGCCATTTCTTTTTCAAAGTAAAAATACTAGTAATTTGTAATTGGCGAGTGAGTGTTTAGGGTACTGATTTATGTAACTTTTGACGTTCAAAAAGAACTTATTCTCGGCCTAATTTGAATAAATTAGTTTTCTATTTTAATTTAACAGCCATGGCATTATTATTACGTTAGTTAAACGTTAAATACTTTAAATTTAAAAGTTTCACTAACCAGCGCTTATAAAAGCAAAAAAAAAGCTCTTAGAATGTACGAGACGCCTTCAACGTCGGCCTCCATATGGATTAGTATTATTTCTGAGTCCGAACACGGCTTAAACACTACTATGCCATTAAACCAGGACTTTTATAACGAGTCTTTCTACTTAGGAAAAAAAAGGGGGGAAAAAAGTCATGCGCTCATATCGTTGTATGTCATCCATTTAGCAAGTTGCGGCATAAAGCTGCAGAAATACGACACGACATTCGGTCATCAATCAACCCGGGACACATTTATGCCGTCCACATTCTGCTGTGACAGTGCGAGAAGTTTTTTAAAGAGCCCAAGGTATTTTTTTGTGCAATATTTCTTATGGTGCAAAAAACCTTAAGTATTCGTTCGCTCTTTGCACCCGTTATTTGGCGGATAAGCAACAGCCCAGATTTTACAGTAAAAGTCATTTATTTGTTTATTTATATAATCACATACAACTATTATTACAGGTAGGTAATGTAATAGCGAAACGAACTCACAAGAACGCAAATTGTTCATAAATTAAATTTTGATCTTGTGAACAAAAAAAATGCGAAATGTTCATTATTAAATTATCTGTCCATTGGTTTTGGTAGCAACATAATGTTTACTTTACGAGAAGATACATTTTATCAAACGTTACTTCTTTTTTTGATGGTTTCGTTAGGAGGAGATGAATAAAACATAGACAAACAAAAAAATGACCCATTTTGGAATCAAGATAATTTACAAAAGTAATGTACTTTGATTAGTTGATATTTCTTTTTAAATAAAAAAGTAGATAGCTCCTAAAACCTCACAAAAAAACGGCTTCGGTCGCCTTAAGTGTGAACCTGTGTTCACCACCGCATGGGTGGGCAATGTGCTATTTTTGCATGCCATGTCCGTAAAATGTTTGTTTTAATAATTTGCACTGTTCGTTTTGTATTTTACATTTAGGGTCACCGTTCTCATAATGATACCTACTGCGCACCAGTCCAGTTCTCGCTAAGCTTATCTTGCTCTAAATTTTCAACATTCTCCTTGCGATTATGCTTTGTATCTAAGTATGTATATCTATTTAAATAAATACAATTTAATGTCGGTTTGTAATTTTAAAATAAAAGTAAGTATGCCAAAAGATAACTTTATTTTTGTCTTTCTGTCTGTCTGTTTGTTTGGACTTATCTCCAAAACGTCTGGGCCGATTAAGACGGGAATTTCACTGCCAGATAGCCGATGTTTTAAGGTAGCTTCAGTAACGTCAGTTTTATTTAAAAAAAATACTAAGGTATTCGTGTAAAATAATAAAACTAAGGTCGAGAGCAGCGCTTGTCTAAAATATATAGACACCGTAGTAATTTCTTACTCTCCTCGCAAACCAGTTCAAAACTATTTGCTCGGAACACAATCTATTTCCGTGAGCCAGTCTATGTAACCATAACACTTAGGGCAAATGATTGTGGCCTCAGCAGGTAAATCCATTACGTCCCACCTAAGTGGACGAAAATGACCCATATTATGGATCACTATGCAATCGATATGGCCACCATATCTTTTTATAATACGGCCTAAAAGCCTATATATATTCTAAGTGTACCGTTAATATCACAGTGAAGGAGAATAGTTTCGGTGTCAATACATTTTCGTGAATTGATTATTTTTATTATTTAAGTACGGAAGCCGAAAAGAGTTTGCTGTAAGTACTTCATTACTATGAACTACTTTTACTATGAAAATAATTAGGCGTTTCATACATGTTTTCGAGTTACGCTTACGTAAATGTGATCCACAACGGATTCAGTTTTGTACATTGTAAACATTATGTTAGATAAATCAATTTATATACATAGCCTGCGAGATGTTCTGTCTGAAGAAATCGAAGTTAGAATTAGAAGACTATGTAAGAATCGTAGCAGGTAATCGTGCTGTAGTTTCTCTCTTCCCCCATGGGACGAAGGCGTGAGTATATGACCTATGTAAGTAGTCTTTATTTAGACTAATATTATAAAGCGGAAAGATTTGTATTTTTGTATGTAAGGAATAAACTACTGCATCGATTTGATAACATTTTTAAAAATTACCGTTGGGACATTACACTTTGCTTGGGTGACATAGGCTACTTTTTATCCTTGTATTCCTACGGGAACGGGAACTACTCGGGTAAAACCGCGTGACGTCCGCTAGCTACAAATATTTTAGATACGTAACTTCGTACGACACAATTTCCGGATCCACAGCCCGTTACACATGAGTCCCAACATACTTTCATCCCAGCTCTAATTAATGGCTTTATCAGGGTCTAACGCTGTATGTTTACGAAGCTTAATTTTTCACGAACAACGTCATAAATTATGAAATATTAAAAAAGATTATATCAACAAATCCTAGCACCTAAAATCGGGACCCCTATCATTGAATTTATCAAAACCCTTATTACAAATGAGATTTGGGACCGGTCTCAACGTAATCCGTGTTCTGTACTAACCCTTTAGCGTAAGGGAAGTAAAATTAAGCTGTGAAGGGCTTCATAAAGAGACCAATTTTAATCCTTCAATTCTAATGAAAATATTTGTTGTTGACAGGTCTTGACGAACTTAGTGGATTGAGATTAATTAATTAATCAGAATGCTTGCTTGTACTTTTCCAGTCGAGGCGACTAAACCTCTAAATTCTGACCACCAGTTCGTATCGGGTGGTCAATAGGCCTCTTGGCTTCACATGCCCCGATGACTGAAGCATGCATGCCGTCTGTCGGGACAGGTCAACTCAAAGCTGAATTGATTCTTTCTTCAAAAGGCTTTTTCAGACTTTGCCCTGCATCGTTAGACTGGCATAATATATTAATACAATCTTATGTCTGGACTTTAAAAAAGAACATGACCCCTGAGTTTCTTTCGGTATTTCTTCTCAGGGATCAGTAACTTTAGAAAAGCCATTTAGTTTTAAAACAAATGACTTGTAAAAGTATCTAGGAAGTTCTACTTACAGAAATATCATTTCATTACGAAAAATATCTCCCAGGCATGCCGGTTTCCTCAACGATGTTTTTCCTTTACCTTTTTTAAAGCAAGTGATAATTATACAACCAGTTTAACCAAGGGGAATTCTGTTCCCCAGTCACTGAGTTGTGTTGGTCAGTTGCTCCATGTAAAACACTGGTATTGAGCTGCAGCCTATTAGACTAGAAGCGGACCCCAACATAGTTGGGAAAAGGCTAGGCAGATGATGATGATGTCTTGAATATGCTTCTGAGATCGAAATAAATACTAGAGACTAAATCTTTTTCTTCTGGTTAGTAACTAACCTGGTATCAGTTTTTATGTTGCTTACTCTGTATCAGCTTCACATGCCGTCGAGAAATATCGATTTGACTACAGACTTAAGTATACTACTAGGTGCCTACTTCCCTTTTGGCATTATAATCTTTGTATTCTATAGTTTTAAGGTTTATTTTGCTGTAATTGCAATTAACGTATTTTTCTTTCTTTCTGCCTTTCTTACTATAATATAATACTAAACAAAAATTACTAAAAGAACTTTCTATCATTATGTTTCTTTCGCCTCAACTGCCACCCATTAGCCACTTAAGTTGAGCAATTCTCTGGGCAAATGTTTGTACTGTCTTTCAACTGGTTTAAATAAAGAAAATTATTAAACATTGACTTTTGGAGTAAGTTTAATATTTCACAGTAACACGTTATGAAACCGGAAAAAGCATATACTTAACAGAAAGTTATATTAAGTTTTTTACTGCAATTTTTACTATAAAACGTGTACTTTAAACAAACAAATAATAGCTTCCTGCTCGCGAGGCGAAAATAAAACAGTATTTAAGCAAACATTACAGATACGGACATCGGGCGGTAAATCTTTCTTTATCGCCCAACTATCTTCGCGCATTTCAGAATTAGGGTTCCGTAAAACAACTTGCGGGTGGATAATCTTTCCGTGAAAACAATCGTTCGAAGAAAGATACGCCAGTTTACGTCGTGTACAAAAATATGTTAGTTTACCTTGTATAACAAGACGATAATTTTACCTTATGTATGAATCACGTGTTTGTTTAATATTTGTTTTGAATAGGAGAGATCGTATCAGTCTTCGTTTACTTGGTACTTGTTCCGCGTTGCTTCATCAAGTTTATGTGTTCGAGCCGGTCGATAGTTTCCTATCAATTGAATTTCAAATAAGCTTCATAACTATTTCTATTCAGGTATAAATTTAGAAAACAATTTGAGTGAAGTCGGAACAGCTATTAATATTTTTTCCAAGTTGAAATTTACTTTAGGAGAAAAAGGCTAAGAAGTCAAGCTAACAAATAACAACAAAAAAAAGCACATGAGCGGAGTGCAAAATATTTCGATATTTACAGTTCGGACCGGCTGATGTCGTTGAAAAGTGAATTAGGAATAGGTACTGAAATCAGAAATGTAATGCAATTAGGAACGATCAAAATCTAGTCGTAATGTCAGCATCTCAGCTACATTCAATGTCAAAAATGTAGGTAAAATATAGTATCTTTGACAGATTGCAATGTTGAACGCTCTTATTGCCATATTCATCGCCAATATATTTGAAAATAAAACACTTAAGTAGGTACATATTTCCTCGCCACCAAGTAGCAATTTAAAATAATTTTAATGTACCTATTATTTAATGTATAAACATTATGATATAAGGAACCCGACCCGAATAAAAAGAGGCTCACATAAAAATTGAGCCATTTTATTTGGATGTCGTACAAAAAGTAGTTAATCTGCATAACGGGATCCCGTAATGCCGTCCCGGATACCTCGGGATTGTGAACGTTTGGCATAATAAATATTATGGTAATACACCCATGCTCTTATGGGATTTTGAAGTAAGGATATTAGCTCTATGGCTATTTAGTAATGAACGCTTTTGTGACGGCAGAGATGTCAATGTATGCGTATATTGGAACGTGATTGGTGATACGGGATACGTGATTGGAGTTTTCTTACAAACACCACGCTTTTACTTCTCAAAAGGTTAAGCAGAGGTCCATTAATAGTAGATATACCTACAAAGTTATGACGGGGCAAGCCTTTTGACACTAACCCGTCAAAAAATCTGACGACGTGGTTCTATTCGGAAATTCTAGGTGAAAAAGATCCATTCACGCTCTATAGGTGGAGATCAGGTCCTAGAATGGATTCCTGCGTCCTGAACCAGGATCGGAAGACACGAACGGGACTCTGAGATTTCAAGACATAAGTTTATTTTATAATAAGCTTGTCTTCTAAACTTTATTTACTTCCCCTTTTTCTTCTTAATCTTGTTTTAGTTACCTTAACAAACCAATTAACAACATTATAACCTAAGGGATAACTTGATTTAACCGCACGCAATACCCTTCTATCGAAAAGCCCAATGACCAAATTAAACTTGCCTAACTATAAAACATTAACGTAGTCTCTATGGGGTGAAAGAAAAATTCCAAGGGCCTCCATAACTTAGGCGTGCAATGGCCTAAATGTCGTTAGACCGCTGCCCGGCCCATTCGGCAAGTAGCGATGTGTTTTAGTAAGCACTTATGAAAAGCTCTCGAGTTCAATTGATTGCTTTATTCGCGACATACGGTATAGAAGAACAATAAGATTTATGGGTACTTTTGGAGGTACCACTGAATCTGTAACATGCTTATTTTGTCACAGATTTTGACGAAACACGGTTGCAATGATACATGTTTAATTAATTAAAACATGGCAAAATTCACAACAACTTAACTTGTAACTACAGATGCTTGTCTTTAAAATTAAGGCTTAGTGTAATCTGATAAATTTGAGTAAATTTCTTTCAATCAGGATACCATCTTCATACCTTGGGGGTCTGGTTACAGTCTATCCTGATGCAACTGTATTTACTTCCTCAAACTATACTGTCAAGGATCTACAAATGACAGTCAGGGCTAATGGCTTAATGTGCTTTCAGAGGCACAGAGGCATCCACGGACAGACCTTCTTAAGCGTAGGTTAGCTTTTGATTGACGTGTGCAGCTGTTAATATTTAGCCAAGAGCCTTTTCACTAAGAGTAATACATTGAAATACAAAGGGTATTGATCAAGAACAATCCCCTTTAAAACCAATCTAAGCAATCTAATTTGATTTACAGCCATACTTAGCAACCAACACACTACACACGCCAAAGCAGTATGTCACCCAACTTCCTATATTATAGTAGTTAGAGGGAGCAAGCAATAATGTGTTCAAACGGCACGTGCGCATGATTCATTAACTATGGAGCCCCTAGCCCATGGGAAACGATCAAACAACCATATACAAAGAGAACTCAATTAAGTGCTATTTGAGACCACACGATAATTTGAGGCACTGTGGTGTTTGAAATATGAGGAAAACTATGTTGCATGTAAAGTTGTAGGTACTCCTTAATCTCAAGGGAAGAACAAGCTGGACTTTTGTATTTATAAAAAGTGCTGAAGAACTAAAAAGTAAAGAATACTTTGTAAGCAACGAATCTCAGCAATATATTTTGGAGCTGTTGCAAAACCTTCTTAGTTTTATTTTTAGTCTAGACTGAAACTTTCTTTACGGGTAGAAAAGGGGCGAGTTAGAAGTGAGAATGTGAAAGGTAACAAAAGTAGAGGGTGACCAAAGAAACGATGAGTGAATTGTGTAGATCATGTTATGGCTAGAAGGAAGGTGACTGTTGACGGCAAATAGAGATGTCTTGAAGAAAATAATAAATAAAAATTGTTGCATGAGTTTAAAGTAAGTATTGAAGTCATAGCGTGTCATTACATAGTTTAATAGTACAACGCAATGTCAACACTCCCAGTGAACAAAAAAGGCATGCATTAAAAAAGTTCCCATTCATAACCAGAACAATCGTTCCATACAAGTACAAACTACCTACAAACGGTATATTTAAGAAAAAAAACTTGGTTGAACTCTTGCCGTTCACGAGTTTTATGCCCAAGGACTTTTTTATATTTTTATACGTTTTATGACATCGGCTCTTGACAGTTAAGAAAAGGGTATAGAGCAATTTATTTTTATGCTTCTCTGTATATCGGTTATAAATATTGTAGTCAAGCGGTTAAACATACCTAGGGAATTCTGGGAACCTTTGTTTCGAAAACGTTCGTTGAATAGAAGTTTATGTGTAACGGTATATTTTCATAAGGAATTAATTGTCTCCAGACGTCGCAAGCGCGACAGCCATGACTTCATGAAGACTTGAATATACTTCCTACTATTTCAAAGGATTTAAAGATCGTAAATTTTAGAGCTTAAGCTGCCTTCATGCACCATTGTAAACTCCAGTCGGCCATTACAACTTCCGTGGAATGATAAAGGGTCGTTGCGTGTTGTGTTTTTCTAGATATACATAGGTTTTTAGAACACAACATCACGCCTGTAATCCCCAAAGACTTAGGCACCTGTAGTACACTCATATTTCGCCAATTATGTTAAAGTCTCATGTATTAGGGGCCAAGCCTATAGCCATCAATCGGGCACCTATTCAGACTCCGAGCTGCTAGCACTAGTTAGCTTGAGAAATTCCTAATGGAAAACTTAATTACACTGTCCGAGTCGGTGATCGAGCCCGGAGCCTCATGCTCAGCAGTAACGCTTGCTGAACATGAAGTTGGCATGTCAACTTTTGGGATATACAACCTTGAGGCTTTAGCAACAAGCTAGGCCGATAACTAGCTGTTCTTCAAGCTTTTGAATATACAGTTCAAAATTTTGCTAAACCCCCTTCATCATCCAATGCAACTGATATAATATTTGATTTCTACTCTTATGTTGACGATGCTCAACCGAATTAGACCTGTTTGCTGATAATGGACTGGATTAACCTTATTTCATTTCATTAGATATCTTCTGTATTAAAAATATAATAATAATTCAAATGAATGGTATCAAAAATTCGAGAGTTTTAAATTCCGTGTCGTTAAAACCGGTTTATAAAAAAGGGTTGAAACTAAGTGATCCATTCAGGCCCAAACAAGAACTAGATTAATCCTGTACCACTCAAAGAATTTAAATAAAGCCACTTGCAAACGAGGGATCCCAACTACCGTAACAAATCTGAACGGGTTCAGTTAATAATTCATGGCGCACAAAAACAGTTCCGAGCCTAAGCTCCACTCATAAGCGCACATGGTGATAGTAAATTAGAGATCTAATTGATATATTATCTGGGACCCCGGAAAGGGTAAGTGGTGACCCTTAAGCTTGACCACTGGAAGTTATTGAAGGGTAAAAAGGGCTTGTTACATATTCATGTAAAAAAAAATCTTAAGAGATTAAAATTCTGGCCTGTCATTTGAAGAGTATCAATTTAGCGACACGCATTCTGTTTCTCCAACCCAAAATAGCTTTCCCTAGTGATATAAAGAGAACAACAACAACTTATCCAGGTCTTAAGCTCCAATCAAACTCATACCAGGAAGCACGCAAGCATCTAAAAGACAAATCAAAGTAAAACTACTAAAGCAACAACCACACAACGCTAGTGTTAAACACTGCCGGATTCTGTGATCCCTATTAATCCTTGCGTGCGAGTTCCTGTTTTTGCCAGCCCTGAATCCGCGTGATGGCCAGAATGCGACCCGTATATTTAGCCTGCCTGCTCACGTCAGATTTTTTGTATCACCGATAATCGGAGCGATTACAATGCAACATTTTATTTCTCACCGACTTCTTCGTGTGCGCACTAATAATTTTTGCCATCAGTTCGTTCTACTTCTTTCCGACAAATGTCGGTCACCGATTTAACAGACGTGGGCAGGCAGCCTTAACCTATTTACTGGCAACATGAACCGTCACGTTTGGAATGAATGAATTTTGATTTGATAACCCTATGATAATGAGTAAACAATCCGTTTGGTTCAGTTTCTGCGGTTTGGTTTGATGAATAGTAAAATTGGTTAATCATGTGTGTTTTTGTTTCGGTGGTTTTACAATTAATAGATGACGTAACTTGTAGTACACTAGATGTTTTAGTAGTTTTCCAGTCTTGTTGAACTCTCATCTTGCCTAGCCTTTTCCCAGATACGATGGGGTCGTCTTCTAGTTTAACAGGATGTGGCTGAATATCAGTGTTTTAAATGGAGTGACTGCCTGTCGGACCTCCAAAACCCAGTTACTGGGTAACACGATACCCTAGTTAAGGTGGTTATCAGACTCTTTGATTATGACTATCTGTAACGACTTTCATAGATCTACAAATGACAACCGGGACAAACGGATTTACGTGCTTTCCGAGGCACGGAGGAGTCTTAATATTATGTTATGAATGGTTACCCATCTACGGACCAACCTTGTCATTCGTAGCTGAACCTTCCATCGAGCCGTGACGCTGTTATTATTTAGCTACAGTATCCTCAAGTCTTGTTAAAATGTTGACCTAAAATCAATCGGTTTAATTTCATTCGTTGATATTTTACTTAAGACAGCGAAAAGTTCCCTGTACGATCGAAGCGTCGTCGAAGAGCAGGTGAATTAGAATTATCAAATGAATTTTGGTCGCAAAATAGATGAATGAGATTTTTTTTTGTTTTTAAAAAGCTTACTAGTAACGTGGATTGCACACTACTACTATTCTTGTTAACCCTTCCAACTAAGCTATGCTTGTGTCTGAAGTTGATTCACGTCAATAGTGCAATGTGTGGGGATCGAACTCCCGACCTCTCGATCGCCAGTCCAACGCCTTACACACACACACACACACACACACACACACACACACACACACACACACACACACACACTTCAGCCATAGGAAGTCCACTGCTGGATATAGGCCTCCCCTATAGATCTCCAATAAGACCGGTTGCAAGCTGCTCGCATCCGGCGCGTTTGCGCGGCCTTAATGTCAAAGTCAAAGTCAAAGTCAAATCATTTATTTCAATTAGGCCATTTAAAAGGCACTTTTGAACGTTAAACTTACAAGTTAAATAAAATTTAATGATTCTAGTTGCCCCTTCCAAAAGGTAGTTTTGTATGGAGAAGTATGGGCAAGAAACTCCATACTTACTCTTTTAAAATAGTTTTTACAATATTTGTATACAATAAAAAATACATTATATGTGAATACGATGTACCTAGAATAAACAAAGTAAAATAAAAAAATAAATAAAAAATAACATACTAATGAGGTCGTCTGTCCACCTTGTGGGTGATACGTGGCTTCCACTCGAGAAACTTTCGACCCCATCGGTCATCAGTCCTCCGTGCTATGTGCCCTACCCACTGCCACTTCAACCTGCTAATCCGCTGGGCTATGTCGATAACCTTGGTTCTTCTACGGATCTCCTCATTTCTGATTCGATCTCGCAGAGAGACTACGAGCAACGCCTTAACCATTGGGCTATTTCCCCTTCAGTTTATATCAAACTTTCAGTTTTAACAGTTTATTCTCAATATCTTTCCACTTTCCACACTGCTAAGTTATTATTTTCTGGGAACACATTCTCACATAATGTTTCCTATTGCCGTCACCCTATTTTCTCTATCAACAATTCATTGCCCCCTATTGGCAATATTTCACGCCATCCCCTATAAGAACCGCATGTGTTTGAAGGTGCAAGGTGCATTTGCAATGAGATTACAATGTGTATTGAGTACTGTTTACTTTATGGCATATTTATTCAAAGGGCTATTTGCACCGAGCGAATCGATCATAATTTACAAATATTGTTTTGGGACCTCCCCAAACTGTAGCGCATTTTTATCAAAATATTGCAGTATTGCAGCTGTATTGTTTTCTTTAGTAGGTACCCTTAAACAAAGTAGCTACTAATGTCATTATGTATTTTCATTTCTTCAAGTGGCGATGCTATTTATGTGGGGACTAAATCGATGAATCATTTTTAAATTTAAACCTATTATTTTTTTCATCGCTATATGAAGAAGGGGAATCTTTTTCATTTGATTATTTATATTTCATTCAACTAATACGAGTAGTGCAAAACGCGGTGTCTGTGCAGTGCACGCCGTTAACCCCCAATTTTTATTTATGTCGTCACATTTTGTCTCAATAAACTTAAAAGGGAAAATACGAAATAAGTAGATAAGCTAAACGTAAAACATATTCATTGTAATTTACTTGTCCACCAACTATATTATAAAATGAATGGTCATTGCAAGCGAGCCTTAAAACTTCCAAATACTACAGCTATGAAACTTAACATTTCAACAGAAACATCCCAGCACAAAGTTTTTACACCCCGCCATTGTTACCTCCGTCGGTGTGACGTAATAAAATGGCGGCCACGCAACCGCCGCGTGTAATTTTGAACTGATGACATTCGCAATTTAAAACGTCTCACCCTAACAGCGACAGTTTAATGAGCATTTTAATTGCGGCCCTACCCGTGTCCATTACGAGGATATGAAGCGAACATCGACCGTAATGCCAGGTAATAACGGCTAATATTACGCTACTTAAACTGTGTGGAACTAAAAATCCTGTTTGCTGTCTAAAAGTGGTGAAGTTTTTGGGTTAGAGTGGAATATTTTGTTTTTTTCTGGCTTTATTTGACGGTAACGAAATTTGACATTAACTTTCAAATAGAAAAATGTTCTTTTTTACCCTTAAAATGAAGGAAGCAAGGACGGTATGGAGTGTAGAACAATATTTACCCGCCATTGCGTGTCACCAGACAGTTTCACTCAACGCAAGACACCCCAAGCTAACTTGACAGTTTAATTAATTATTAATTACTACATTGGAGGGGTGAGAATTATTAAAGATTTATTCCATTGTTCCTTTCCTTGCTTTGGACACGAATGTTCATACAAAACGCGTTGTTAACAAAAATGCCTACCGCAACTTAAGGTAGGTAAGTGCGTGTTTGTACGAACATAGTGTTGTAATGACGTTATCTGTCATGTTTGACGCGTTGCGTGGGCTAGCCCCCAGTCGGGGCCAGATTAATGATGTCGCATATAAACCACAGGACCCCAAAATTCCGCTTTGTTTTATTGCTTAATATTTTATCTTTGTTTTCCGGTTATTTTCCACATGAACCTTAACAATTTCTTGTGCCTATTCTACAACGCGACGAACAATCTAATATCACATCAATATTTACTATTCACACCAATTTTCTATAGAAGAAAATATTGACAGTTTTGCCAATAGAATGCAGAATGCAAACGTCTGATTGGTCGATAGTAGTCACGGCACGAAGTTCTAATTTCAATTTTTAGTAGTTGAATTCAGTCATGCTATTGGGTAATATTTGACGGTACGAACGACTTAGTTCCAGTTTGGAAATTGAATTTAGAAGTTTTGTTTCAAGTCGTTGGTTATATTGTTTTGGACGTAAATAAAGGTTGTTTTAATAGTTACTTGCACGGAGAAAACTTTTGGAAAGTCGACACAGTGAAAAAGCAAACTTTGGAAATCTATTTACGATCATTTTATTTCAAATGTATAGATTGTGAATTTCTCAATTCAAATCACAAAATGGCTCCCACGTTTTAAACGTTCAGTAAAAAATAATAGAAAAAATACTTCATGTATCCACGCAGGAATAAAAATCCTGCAACATTTCTACGAATACATACAAAAAACCTCGTTTACACGGTCTAAAATGGCGCGTACCGATTTTCTTTTTAATTTCCAAGCCGAGTCGACTGCTAGTGGCTAGAAGTGGCATTCGAAATACGAATTTGAGAACGCATTCGGATAGAGCAATCTCGGACGGCTACGTACGTGGCTTCGCGACTCAAGTTGCCTTAAAAGAACTTTATATGTGAAAACGTGATAGAAATATCATATATTAGTAATATTATTATATGCTGAAATTGATTCGAAATTTAAATCACATTCCTAAGCTTTAGTGTGAACGTTGACTAAATTATAACATTAGACCGTTAGGAATTTATGAGTATTTAGGTACTGATTTTTGAGACGTGAGAAATTATGTATGACAACATGTATGAATGTAAAAAAAGCAAAAAAAAGTGAGTAAGAATCGTAGCAGATGGCGCTCTATACTTTCTGCCTACCCATGTGGGCAAAAGGCGTGAGTTTATGTATGTATGAGAAATTGTTGAAAGTAACAATATCTATGGTACCCCCTTATTTCGTCTGTTACGTTTAAGTCGGATGTATTAGGGACTGAGTCTATTGCCGCCAACCGAGCACAAATCTAGACTCAGGGTTGCAACTGAACAATGTTAGAAAACCCAATAACACTTAGCTCGGCCCAGGAATCAAACCTAAGACCTTAAGCTCAGCAGTAGCTCTTTAAAACTCTACACCAACAAGGTAGAGTCTGAGCGAATAGTTAATCAGAATTATTAACATTTTAATGCATTGAAACGTTAAGCTATAAAACCTAGTGACTTAGTAGGAACCAGAGACCGCTCGGTTCACATACAAATAATTCAGGCGCTGTGCCAACGGGGTCGAGTGTAATATTTTGTAGATTTTATTACTTCCACTTGAATGGACTAGCTTATTTTTGGGACAGCTAAAAATCTGTTACAATGAATTTTGGATTTTAAATGATGGTTTTTACATAACATAAACACTCGCCTATAATCCTCGAAGGGTAAGCCCCATGTAATAGTGATGAACCTGGTGATGAACCTATAGCCACACATCGGACCCAAATCTAGAGTCCAACCTGAGAAAATCCAGATATAAAAACTCAATAACACAATGCACGACCCGGGGATCGAACCTGAGACCGCATGATCTGATCAGCAGTAGCGCTTGCGACCACGACACGAACGAAGCTGTCGGAAAATCAATTACAATGGAATTAAGGTTTAAATATTGATGTTTCCAATAATTGAACGTGACATCAACGCCACCATTTAACGCTTCCAGTCTAATCTAAACTTAGACACCGAAAAGAAACCCTAAAAAAAAAGAAAGATTATCATCCAATTTCATCCCCTTAACAGAACATCGGAAAAGCATCTTATAAAATTCTTATTAGCAGACTTCAATTGAGATAGCCCTGTTGACGTAGGGGGTTGAGAACACCCCAGTCTAACTACCCTTCCCTTTACATAAATAACAACAAGATGGCAACTATTTGATTAGTCAGAGGGAAGAGGGCTTACGCCCCTGTGTTCCACATTAAATGCATTTCCCTAAATGGATTTTATTTTTCGATCAACATGAAAATATTTTATTATAAATTTCATTAGATGCGTAATTTTTCATAACGTCATATTTTATTAGTTTAGAAGCTCATTTATGTGTTCAAGGCGGATTTTACGAGATGGGGCAGGTTATTAAAATGCGTAGGGGATGTTTATAGAGAAATTATAAATAGATTTAATGAGCATTGGTTTATGTGCCGTATATTAATTAACTAACTTCGTAACTATACATATATATCTGGGTCTTATGTGATTTTTATATTTTTGATTTGAAGAAATGAGGATCAAATAGTGAGAAGAGCAATAGTAATCGCCACTTTAACTACTATTACCACCCACTATTCACTATAATTATAACTTCAATAACCTCGCGGAAAACGCGGAAAATAGGCAACCCTTGCGAGGAAACCGGCATGCCTGAGATATCTTTCTCGACGGAATTTTAAGCCAAGTCAGAGGCCCATGGGCAGTACAGTTTTACAAAGGGGTATCGTGTTACCCAGTAACTGGGTGGTGGAGGTCCGACAGGCAGTCGCTCCAAGTAAAACACTGGTATTTTGCTGCATCCTGTTAAATTGGAAGCCGACCCCAACATAGAAAAAGGCTAGGCAGATGAAGACACAGACCAACAACTGCAATAACTTTGCCTAATAAGGATGCTGCAAAAACACGAAAGAAAAAGCATAATTATATACATAACGCTTATCTTTTCAGGCAAGCAGTAAGATTCAATGAAACAAGGGTGCCTTAAGGTTTATACCCGATTGAGTTAACGATTATTGCGATCTTTAATACCCGTTTAGAGCCCTCCCTTAAGGAAAACACGTAAGTTAAGGAATTACTTACCTTAAGCCCTGTCTACACGATGCTATAAGCACGCCAGTAGGCTTGTTTTCGTACAAATCTGGGAATCTTTCTGCTTAGAACATTGTCATTCTTAGGCAATCAGACTTCTTTATAAACGACTTTTTGTCTAAGAAAGACAAAAGAAGAATCATTTAATAAAGCTAGCTAACACTGCAGGTTGCTGATTACTAGTAGTCTCGTTAACCTTTCTAACTAAGCTAAATATGGTAGTGTCTGAAGTGAGTTCACGTGAATATTGTGGATGAGAATCGATCTCACAACCTCTCGATTGCCAGTCATTGAGCACTGCTGCTCGCATATAGTTAGATAGACAGACATACCTTCATCACAAAAATGGAGCTGTGGAAGTCCCAATGTAAAAGTAAGAGCTAGCCTTTTGCCATTAAACGGAAACGAATCTATCTAGACTGCGGGCTGAGTATTTTTAGATGGAAAAACCAAATTATGCTACGCCTGACTAAGTAATCTAACCCCGGACTTCATTCTCGGTGGTTGTGCTTACTAGATAAACTAGGCAGTCACATCAACGAATAATGACTGGTCAAGGTCATGTATTGTATATTATTACCCATGTTTGCAAATAAATAAATAATTTATGATTTAGGACAGTTACAAAAAAAAAAACAGCTGAATAGCTCTTGATTAAGACATTTTAATCGTGTGGTTACTGACCAACAATATGGTGTCTGAGTTTTTATTACAGATGAAGAGTGGGGCATTTTGGGGGACTGTCTTGTGTATTTTTTTTGACGTTCAAAAAGTGCTGATTCTCAGCCTAGTTTGAATAAAGACTTTTGATTTGATTTTATGCCGCCCATAGGCCTTAGGGCGAGACTCGACCAAAGCGAAGACGAGAGGAGATATCTCGTAATTAACCAATAGGATGTTTTATTGCGCTGAAGCTAAGCGGTGAGCGGTTAAAATGACGCAAGCTGTTTTGGTTGTTATCTCGCCCTTAGACTTGGCTTTATAATATATGCCGTCGAAAAATGTCTGTCAGGCATGCCGATGTTTTCCTTCATACCCATTTGGAAATAAGTGATAATTGTACAATACGCAAATGAATCCGATAAGTAAGAGGTTCGTGTGTCTTGGGTTCAAACTCTAGATCTATAACTGGGCAGTCTGCCGGTAACACCAGTGAACCACCACAAAACTATTTCTGCTTATGCAGATGATGGAAGGCAGATTTAAGACCTAAACTTAAATATTCTAGAATTTTAGCTTCATGAAGATTTCTCACAAGAGCTCAATATGTTAGCGTTTTGTGTACTTTAAAGAGAATTTACTGCGAGATAATGGACGTTCACCAGAAACCTATCTAAGGCAGCTTAATGGACCCTTTGTCCTTTAAATATCAAATCAAGCCTCGTATCTACCCTTACGTTTACAAACACCTGAAAGCGTCAATTCTGGTTAGGGCTTTCAAAGCTTATAGCGAGGTCTATCTATATGTAAACCACAGAGTAAGCCAGGGTACTAGGTAATAGGTTATAGTACAGAAGGTCTATACACTTTGAGACATCACGGAAATCTACGATCAGTAATATTATTGAAGGCAGCTATTCAATGATTTACATAGAATCTAGGCAATGTGATATTCCTAGGCGATCAGAGTCTTCCGGCTAAGATAAATACGGCGTAAGTTAGCACTTTGCACGGTGAGATGTTTGTTTAAAGGATGAAACGCTTACTTTACTTAGCTTAAATAAAGTCTAAGATCAAAAAGATCTTTAAACGTTACTCTCTTTAGCACACTAAGATTTATATCTATCACTGTTGCACAATTTCAAATTACAAGTGCAGGATAAAGATGGGTATAGGGATGTCAATAGATCTTGGCTTAAAATTGCTCTAATGACTTAGTGGTCATAGTCTAACAGCCAGTGGTGTAAGTGGTAGTTTGTTATTGCCCAATAGTCAACAGTCGCTTCACTTAAAGTACTACAGTGCTATTCTATAAGAAACACCTCGTGAAAATGTTGATGTATGAAATGAAGGCGAATTGAACTGTTTGTATTGACAGTTCACTTCACTCGAGATTTCAAGGGGTCAATTTTCCTATAGTAAAAAAAATACCTCGTTGCTGGTTGCGTGGTTTACTGTTGAATACCAACAGGTCATTTCATCAAACGGTTTGCATTCAACAGCAGACTGGAAGTTGGTTCCAACACACTTGTGGTAAGACAACGCTACATGATGGTTGTAAGTTTCCATTCTTCGAAGTCCTCTTGTTCATTGTAAACTTTACAACACGGTGAAGCTTCTGTTCAAACCCTATCAGTCTGTGGTCATCCTACATATATTCTAAGCACCCTCTCCCGATCGGACACAGCAATTAATAGGGACGTTTGGCAAAACACGGCCCTCCGATATTTCATGGGCCAGAACATTGAGCTAACGGCGCGAATCAAGAGCATGACGACATTAAACACCATATGTACGAGGGGAGGCATATAATTTGATCGGACGATAATTTTGAAGGGAGTGGACAATATTGCGGAATATTATTTATTAGTTTATGGCGATTGTGTATCGGCAATTAAGATTTGAATATAAGGGATATCTAGGATTGTTGTTGTTTTGCAGGAGACAATTATTCTCTCAAGCAACAGGGAAAATGGTTAAGAACTGCATATAGGTACCATACATTGCGGTTAGCAGAAATTACAGGATACTTTTGAAGATTTTACTCTCTTAACTTTTCTTTCCATATCTCTCTTTAGAGCGCATTCAGGACCAATTCTTATCGAAGGGGTCCTGCTTATCCCCTATCTCCACATGGGCCTGCCACGATATCTCTTACCATTTAAAGGATCCTATTAGGTAGCGAGTGCGTCCCAAAATATTTTATTGAAGAAATTACTTAAAGTTACTACTGTTTTGTAACAATTATCTTCCGCTAAACCCAGTCTACCGCTAAACATAGAAACCACCACACTCAAAGACAACATTTATCTTTCGTTTAAGTCACGGGCCTCGACGGTCTAGTGGAAGAGAGCGCTACTACTGATCATGAACTCTTGGGTTAGTTTTTCTATCTGGAATTTCTCAGTAGCAACCTGGAATCTGACAGTAGTAGGTTCGGTTGCTCTAACATGGAACTTAAACATAACTGGCTGGGGGTCTACAGATACATCTCTGCCTAACCCTTCGGAGTATACAAGCCTGATGATACGGTATAATTCACCAAAACAGATATCCGTAACAACGTGTCTAATAGCGTGAAGAAGTCGTCATTAGCCATATGTGCGATTCTGAGTCGCAATATGGAACCTAGTTTATGGAAAAAAATGTAATAACGTACTTCGTAGGGAAGTTCGTTCGATTCACGAATTGATTTGAACAAGCTGGGAGGAAAATAATATATGAAGACTGTATTAGACGAAGTGAAGAATAAGTAAACTTAATCATGGGAAATTACAAGGATAGTAATAATATGATAGATATTTACTTCTAACATGATAAAGGTGTGTAGTTTCTTTGGCTTAAACGCGTAATATCTGAAAATATAATCTGGATTAAAATACAACAGTTCTGATTTTAAAAGCACTATTCTTGAGGAAGGTCATAGACTTAAAATTAAATATTACGCTAAATTCTTAAGAACGAATGTTCTGAGGAGAAGGCTAGTTATATCTAGGAGCTGTAAATATTACGAATGTGCGATCACAGATCTGATGAATTAGCAGACAAAAGACACGTGATTGCAGTATTCATTCTCTTGATGGTTTAATCCCTAAGTTACTGTTTACAAGAGCTACCAGAAAAAAAATGGTCTAGAATACTTCTTACAAGACGCAAAAAGGCGTCCAGACCTAAAGCAAATAAAAGTTATAACTACAGACAATAAAGGAAAAGATAACAAACTTAATACTGAAACTGGAATTCCACTACGCAAACAAGACATGACCCTGAACAAATGTTGGCCGGCAACACCAATGTTTGTCATATTGTGGGATTGTTAACCGCAACACTGATTGCGGAAGGCAGGCGTGTGTCGGTTATTCACGGATTCATAAAGAAACACAGTGAGAAAATAATAATTGAATCCAGTGTTTAGAAAAGGAATAGTAATGCGGTTTATAAGATAACATGCATATCTACATGTTCATAATTTTTTCCCATATGAAGTAGGCAGAAAGTTAAAAACGCTTGATACTATTCTTACATATACTTCTTTTACTATGTTCATATATGTCCTACCTACATGCGTGTTCGGTTGTGAAGAAGTAATCTTTCTGAAGAACTTCACAAGGTCTGTGTATATCCTTCATTACATGTTACATATTAGATAACAAATGCAATATGCACTCAAATGAACAAACAATTCAAAAGGAAAAATCTAATTTCACAATTATTATCAATCTAATTCAAAATCAGTCACACCAGACTAATCTAAAAAAGGAAATCAAAATAAACTCCCAAATTGCTATTAACATAGTAATACGCGAATCTAATACAGTCTCAAACGAAAAAAACATGTGCAATACATGGCAAATGTACCCATATCTACCCTAATTTGGGGCGCGAACACACCCAAGGGAGTGTTACAATGAGCCGATATCAAATTGGCAACATTCATACGTAATTGCATTTTATTACAAATATTGTGCCCGCGGGCTACAACAGGGCTATTTCTCTGCCCTGCTTGGCTCAGCAGGGAACTCAGGGAGGGAAATTACCCAATATTTTAGTTTTGTGAGGGGAACACAATGAATTTTGGAATTATAGGCTGTCAAACATCAGGCGTATGGACATTGTGTTCATGCTGGGTCCACTGAAGATATTGTTAGTGGGCCTTTGTTAGTCGTGACGCAGTTAGCTTTTACTTAATTGAAGTTTATTTATTTAGTATGAATACCGAGGGTTGCAGAGAAGAGAAAGACGAGGATATATAATGCCAAACTACTTAATCTTCATGCCCATGTTTAACCAATGAATTTTCAAAAAAAATTCTCCTAGAAAATTCTAGGATGCGACCGCTGAGAAGTTGGCAAATAGACATGACATGAAGATGATGACGAAGAGTTTATTTATTGGTACTTAAAGATTTCAAAAAAGATTTCAGTCATCCAATTTTTGAGAAATTTAAAGAAGTTTCATAAAAGCAAACTGATGCAAACGCACACGCTACTGACTAATTTCTTTACTATGAAAGTTTTAATTTCTTACATACTTAGACTTAAAACAAAACCGATAAAGAACGTTCAGGTGTACATTACCACATGCCTTAAATTCTTTGAATACTCCAATCCTATAGGGACCTTCACACCAACATACCTGAAATAAACAGAATAAGTATCAATATTAAATGTTTACACAAGTGTTTAAATGTTTTAATGAATGTGTACACTGCCCTGAAGGTCAACGAACCCGATGGCAAACGAAAAACAGATCTGGACCAATGATCAACGTCAATGAGCTCAAATAGATTTTAAATATGTAGATTTAGTGCCTTGGCTAAATAATTTATTCATCCTCCTTTATTTCTAGGGCACGAATGATGTAGAAAATGTTCGTAACGTCTTATTTTATTGACTCATCTTATTCTCATACGTATAAAAAACCTATCTTAAGATCTATGGAACGTTCAAGATTACGTTCAAAATAATAATGGTTAAAAGTCACACGAAACATAGTGGTACTTATGTAATAGAATCAGATTAAACATGCGTCACACTTAATCATCTTCCTACCCTTATCGAAATTTATTTGTTACTCTATTTGCCGTCATATCAATAGCCATCTCCTTCCTCGCAATATCATCTTTCACACAATCCATCCATCATTTTGTCTTGCTCCACTATTATTACCACACAACAGGTATTGGTTTGCGTTTTTTTTATTCAACCTTAGTGTTACCCAATATGGTAGCATCAAGCACCCACCAAATTATACTCCAATATTTACATCAATCCCACAATTTTCTTTTGCAACATCAATTCCAATGAACATTTTTGAGTCTTGTTAAAGCAAAACTTACATAATATAATTGGTATAGACGTATCAGCCCGAAGCAAATCTTGGAGGTTAATATACTACATATGTAGATATAGATACAAATAGAAAACGCATATACGCGATACAAAGGGAATATGTATGACTAATAAGCGAGGCCGAAACTCCTTCGGAGTTTGGATACATAACCTGTATGGTGGGTAATTGGCTTAAATATTATAACACCAATTCGCGTTCGCTTGGTTCCAAGATGGAGGAGTTCTGTAGATGTTAAGTGTACTTTCAGTTAGTGTCTGACTGTCTATGGTAGGTAATAAGACGGATTATATTGCGGACATAATCTCTAGTGAAAGAAAAGGCACTGCAAATTGAAGTTGAACCTAACAAAGATTAGACATAAATAGTGAAGAATTTTCATTTGGAGCCTAAATATATCTAAGTTTTAAATATTTTAAAACCGCCTCTGAATTTAATCCGAAAACCGATTAAAAGAATCGGTTATTCGAACAACTCTGTGTTTTTGATAAATTAAAAGTTTATAATACCAACATCACTCGGGACTTCATAGCCCCCCGAGAGGTGGTACCGACACAATTTATAAATCATGTATGTATGTTTACGTTACATTGTTATTTCTGGCAATCCCAATGGGCATGAAAAGAAAAACAAAGGAAAATACGTATATATGTCTAAAGGTCCATAAAGGCCACTGTATAAGCCAACAAGTTGAAGCCGGCATTGGTTAAACATTCGCGACCAATATTTGATAAAAATATACCCAAACATTTGAAGAAATTATGTATGAAAATGTATTTGCTTATAAAATTTTCTTTTCACGAAATCTGAAGATATCGCGTCGGAGGCGTTGGAGCGAAGAGTTCCCAAGTTTTTACAAAGTTAACGGATACAACACGCTTCGGAAAAAGATATTGAAATAACTCAGTCATTCATTACTGAATATTGGATTCAAACTTTTAGAATAAAAGATATGCAAATTTATTTATACCAACGTTTGTGAAGAATATGAAATAGTTGATCAAAATAAGACGGATGTGATTATAAACATGAATCATGAACTAAGACAGTTACAAAACCATTGTCATGGGAAGCAAGAAGTAGACCGAAGACTGGTTGGCATTATCCAAGGAAAATAATTGAAACTGTCAAAAGCCATGGACCATGGATAAAGACTAATTTAGGCCAAGACAAAGCCATCGACCTACAACCAGAAAAAAGTGTTATATTTACAGTAATTTAAAAGATTTTTTTAAAACCTTGGAGTTACGCCAACGACTTCTAGAGCGTAAAAGAAACAAAGCTTATTTTTTAACCTGTAACTCTGGTGCCAGAAAAGTATATACTCGTATTTCTTGGCTTAGCCTTTTATTGCCTCGATAATTCACAAGTTTGTTTCTTACACGTTAATTTTCGGTACACGCTAAGTGCCTATTTTCAGGAACTTTGTGGAGATTGTGGATACTTTCCGAAAGATTTTTATCCAATAACCTAGAATCAAAATGATAAATCAATCAAGCCAAAGCCGTCTTCTAGAGTTAATGCCAAAATCACCATGTTTGGGAAAGAGACTGGTAATGTTACTGACACCATCTCTTTTACGGATATAAAAGCCATTGTTTATTCAATTTTAGAGAACCAACTAGGCCACAGTATGTTGAGTCATTTTTGCTGAACAAATCGGTCAGTTCTCTCTTGGGGAACCAATTAGCGAGGCAGCGTAGGTTTACTAATCTGTTAAGCGCTTCACGCCGAATGTTTGCAAATGTAAAGCTGTGATTGAAGCGACGAAAAGACGTAAAGAAATATTTACGTATGTCGATCAGCAACTCGAACGTTCCCCTTTAGGCATATGTTACTTCGTACCAAATCAAAAAGTAAATCGTTTCTTTACCTTCAGTTGTGGTTACAAGTGTGAGTAATGCTACTGTCATAATAAAGAAATCTATTTGACGTACCTACTGATAGGTGCTAATAAAATGTTGAAAAAATAATAAACAAATTATGATCCGACTGGAAACTGCTCGTTGGGAAAAAGCTATTCCATAAGATTTATTTCAGTAGCAGCCCGGAGTCTGGATTTGTGCCCAGTTGATGACCATAATCTCGCCCCCCCTATTTCAAGGGACCTGAAAACAAGTACCTAACTCAAGTAACTCTCTAGGGGTTAGCGTGATGGTATGTTCTATCTATTTATTATCACCTCTCTACCGGTTCTAATGACGAAGTACTAATTGTGAATACGGTTGTTTTGAAGCTACAGTTCAGTGCTATCTGGGGCTGTTGATTTTGATCTTTATAATTACATTATATGTATCTTGAAACAGCAAAAAAGAAAAGAAATTTTGCCTTAAAATGAGGTAAGTCTGAAATCAAGCAAAACAAGCTGAAAGAGACCTTTATTAAGCACTAGCTGCCCCGGCAGACTTAGTTCTGCCTTAGAATCAATTTAGGTATGTTGTGTAAAAATAATCCGGGAAGACATTTGTCCCTGTCATGTCGTCATCAAAGATGGCGCTGCATTTTAAAACATTTAACTATCGTCAAGTTTTCTTAAATTTTCTAAGGTTCGGCTCAACTTTCTTAACTTTTTCTTTTATAAGATCCTTCTTCTGACAATAACAAACAACAAAAAAGAATTAGCGAAATTGGTCCACCCGTTCACGCGTGATACCATGACCAAGGAAAATAGAGATTCATTTTTATATATGGCATTGTATAGATTGGAACATTAGGCAAAAGGCTGATATTGATATGAGTTAGGACACAACATTAGCAAGATAATTAAAAAAAAACACACACAATGAACGACTGATGGAAAACAAAGACATACTATTGCGCCGACTCAAAAAAAATTGGGAAAAGGGTAGGAATTACGTAGGTAAGTGTCTGTTGTAATTGGCTAAATTGCTTAGCACTCACTTCTGTGCCACAAATTCCTTTTCACAAGTACAACACCCCATCATAAGCCTAACCTTTTCCCAACTATGTTGGAGTCGGCTTCCAATCTAACCGCATGCAGCTGTATTCCAGTGTTTTACATGGAGTGACTGCCTCTGACCTCCACGACCCAACGACTGTCAAAGATCTACAAATGACAGCCGTGATCACCAGCTGTAAGCGCTTTCCGGGGAACGTACAAATGACAGCCAGGATCACCAGCTGTAAGCGCTTTCCGGGGAACGTACAAATGACAGTCAGGATCACCAGCTGTAAGCGCTTTCCGGGGAACGTACAAATGACAGCCAGGATCACCAGCTGTAAGCGCTTTCCGGGGAACGTACAAATGACAGCCAGGATCACCAGCTGTAAGCGCTTTCCGGGGAACGTACAAATGACAGCCAGGATCACCAGCTGTAAGCGCTTTCCGGGGAACGTACAAATGACAGCCAGGATCACCAGCTGTAAGCGCTTTCCGGGGAACGAAAGAGTATTGATTTGTGATGAATGGTCACCCATCCACTGACCGACCTCGTCAAGCGTAACTTAACCTTCGAACGACCCGTGCGGCTGTAACTATTTAACATTATGTCCGTATAACACAACAACAACACCTTAGTCAGTATATTTGTGAAAATCTATAAACTAACCAAGTACAGACGCCAGCACATCAAGTTACCCCAATTGATAATGAACCATATTCCGTTTAACATAAAGTTGAAAACCGATCAAAGAAATTTGACACTTTGGGGTAACTTGATGTGCTGGCGTCTGTACAACTAATCGAAAACAATTCGCCACTTTTTTAAATTCAAAATCTACACGCTGATTTTTTTCCAAGCAAAGAAATTCTGTCCCAAAACGATATCCTCGAAGATATTCGATTTGCGCAAGCAATACCGTGCCCGCAACTAAAGGACCATTAACTAACAGTGTTCGACGAAAGTTTTCAGTACTACTACATATTACATATGGAAAAAGCTAGGAATACGAAACAGATTTCAATTTCGACACCCTATGTTTTTCTTCCGACACAGTAGAACAACTTACAGTGATTCAACGGAAGTGGTTTGCGCTATAGATAATTTAACAAAAAATATTTAGAATATATTTGATTAAAAGTCAGAAGTTCATGGGCGGCATGAACTCTGACACCAGTTTAGTCAGACACAGTTTACAGACGCCAACACATCAAACTACACCAAACTGTTAAATTTTCCCAATTGAACATGAACCTTATTACGTTTGCAATAAAGTTGAAAACCTATCGAAGAAATTGGACACATTGGGGAAGGTTGATATGCTGGCGTGTGTACCATCGGCCCCACTTGAGTCAGTCAGGTAACAAAATCCTTTAAACTACGGAACGTGCGAATAAGCGGTCAAGGTCTGAGTTCTATTATAGCCTTAAAGGTAGTACTGAACCCGTCGCGTCGTGTGCGGATCGACTTGCACTTTGCAAGTTTTATTATCTATTTACCATACTTGTTTCACAGCCAATCTGCCAAACAAATGTCTTTTATTCCTTTTCTCTTTTCTAAAACACTCACAAATGTCAAAAAAGTTGACATTTCTCAGGTCCTGTCAAATGTATTGTCTATTAACCAATGTTACTCTATAGATTCAATTCCTCCATTTTGTTTTTGTTCTGCACTGATTGCCCACAGTCCGTTGTCTAACGGTAGTATTGAGACAATAAAACGTCCCCCGTACCACAACACGATACCTCTCAAAAGGATATTGTTTAGACTTCGAAATTGAGTCTGCTTTGAAATGTCATACGATCGATGGAAGCTGTTGTTGATAGATATCTGTAGATAGAATAGAAACTAAAGGTCTAAAAGGCCTAATGGAAACGGACGACGAAGGACATACTTATGTATGTACAGACGCCAGCACATCAAGTTACCCCAATGTGTCAAATTTTTTTGATCGTTTTTCAACTTTATGTCAAACAGAATAAAGTTTATATTCAATTGGGAATATTTGACACATTGGGGTAACTTGATGTGATTGCGTCTGTACATTTACTATTAAATGGTGATGTTCTTCAGAAAAGTTAAGGAGCGTAGTAAATATGTATGAATGTCTTAACGAAGCAAAAGAATCGTAGGAAGTGGCGAATGGCGATCGTATAGCTGCTACTTACGATTAAAAGAATAAGGCGTGAGTTCATGTACCTATGTATTTTTATGTATGCACAAACTAATAACCTAGAAATCTATAACGTAAGTTCAAAAGAATAGCATTGTATCGTTTGTACTGGGAGGCAATTTTGCGGCCTTCAGCTTTATATTGTTTATTGCAAGCCTGCCTTGACAAATGTGACATAAGAAGCTCACTTTAGTTGTCGCAGTTGGCATCAAAACCACGGTTTCATATACACTTTTATTCTGCCAGACAAGCAAAAAAAAAACAACAGTCTACCACAAAACGGTTCAACAATAATATAATCACACTTATCGCCTCTATTTCTATTCAGAACCAAAACACTAACACATGATTACGAAACCCCAGTACAGAATTCATTGAAAAAAAAAAATTGTAAAAACTACCTGAGAGGACCTTTTTAAATATGGAGTTTGGAATCTAGTTGTCTCAAAAGACAAGGTCCCAACCTTTATTGCGTTGCAATTTTGAAAATGGAACTGCTTGGGGACCCTGGGGACCGGCGGGGTCTACCCGACCACTCCCCACTGATTGTTAGAGTCCAGGTTATGACACTGTTAACCCGATTTCCGAAGGTTAGTTTGTTGTAGTACACTATCCTTTAGAAAATAACGGAATTAGAGAAGGTTCGACACGTGTTCGTAATAGGATATTACAGTATAGGACTTTTGGGAGTTCGATATTAAGATCAGCAGTTTTGGGTCGACTTAATAATCTCTTTTAATTGAAAGGGGACTTTTACTAAGTGTCAAATTTATTTGTGGTCTTTTAGAATACATATTGTCAGTGTCACGAATGTATATCTAGAATACTGCATTACCTTAATCCAGCTTTTCCGAATTCTGGTACAAACGAGATGAAATTGAGGAAAAATTACGATAATATATTCGAATTTCATGTACATTGTGAACAGGCACTTAAAAGATTAAGTGCTGAGCATAAACGTCAACCATTTCTGAACGATTTTACAGAATTTCTTAAGCTAAAGATTATTTTAACCAAAGCTATCTTTTATATCAATTGTATTATGACCTGGCTTTCTAGGCTTAAGTATACGAGCTTATATATTTTACTGTTAAAGTACTTGAATAATACAGAGAAAAGGATAAGAACTATATTTACCACAATTATTAATTAACGCATTTTATAAACATTTTGTAAGTACTTACTACTTACAAAATGTTTATAAAATGCGTGTTGCCACTTTCCCGCCAAAAAGTAATCTTTCTGTGTCTCCAATGACGTTCTAATATTCAAATTCAAGCAGGCAAAGGTCAAACCGTTCTGCCCCTAGCGTTATTTTTTTTAGGTTAAGTTAGTCTTTTGTAAAGCATAGTTTACACAAGTTTTGCCATTGATAACCAAAAACCACAAGATTATAATGTCAGTAGTAATTTAAGCACTTTTCTAAGAGACTGTCACGTGTTTGGTGCTCAAATATCATTCTTAAAGTAACTCTACTCTTTGAAAACCACGTCGGTCACCAGTGAGCTGCGAATAGTAAAATTTCCATTGTGTTTGGAAGTCAAAGTGTTATGTCTGGTACGACGAAGCATAAAACGTCCAGCTTAGGTACCTCTACCTATATTAGAATCTCTCATATACCTGCGTCTCGTATGTCTTTACTGGTAAGTTACACGATGTACCTAACTAGTATAGGTTTACGACAGTGTTAGTATATCTTGACTTAAGAAGAAACGAACATCTAAGTTAAGATATACTAACATCATAATCATGTAAAGACAATCAAATACAAATTCATTGAGCCATTACTCACAGCTGTATAAAAAGGCGACAATTTTCACTTCACATGTCGAGGTCGCAATTTAACCACATTATTTTTACCACCCATAGTCACGGAGGCAATAGTGAAGGAACTATAAACCAGACTAGCATGACCCCTCCACTCTTCGACAACGTCATTTAAAACCTTTAACATATGAGGTCACAGAATAAGGACACTCAAGTCATGTCACGACACACCGATAAATATGTCGTATCGGATTCCCATCAAATCTCTAGATCTTCAGTAGGTATACGAAGGAGTTCTAAAATGTAAGTCATAGTCCATCCTATCCTAGCCGAAGCGAACTTGGATTTGATTTACGATCAGACTTTCACAAAAGAAATCTAGCCAAGGAAAGTCAGAAATGATACATATTATGCATACAATTACGATTTTTTCCCGTGGGGGTATGCAGAGCTACAGAACGCCATATGTGGACGCATACGTCTTTTGCCTCGTATAAATTTGAACAGGCACGCCGGTTGCGAATACTATGGATAGAACTTTTCTGAAGAACATCACAAATTAGGTCAGTATATGTTCTTCTTGGGAGTTCTGGGGCGTTCTTCTGGACCTTTTGTTAGTCACCTTTCATTTATCCTCTCAACGTGACCAAATCATCTATAAAATTTTTGACACTTCATAATTCTTCGTCTATACCACAACGCTGTTCTATCACATCAGGCGAAAATGTGATGGTGATCAAATTAAAATACCACGAATCCAGTTCTGAATTCGAACAGCAAACGAGGCATACATTAAATTCCGTTTCCTTTATCATAAGATAAATAATTCGCAAGCAAAGAACGTTGCTTATTGGCTAAACATTTTTCTCAGCACAAGATTATAGAAGCAGTTTTAATGAGAGCAAGATTTTCTTTGACGCAGTAAGAGGATGGCAAGTGACTGTTTGTGTTCACGGCAATTTTCTCCGTTCACTATATACGTTGTTTCATTACTGCTTTAAGATACCAATTTGCCAGCTTAAACAGACACTATACACACTTTTAAACAACTTTTGCTTCAGGCAAAGTTTACTCAGAATTGTTGAAAGTTAGGCAGTGGCTGAGGGTCGTGTTTCCCCTGCCGACGTCTAGTCCGGACACTCGACAGTTTTATCTGACACTTACATTACTGTCGTAAACGAAAATAGTAAAATGTTATACTTAGTATTGTTGGTTTGACGACTGTCTGGCATTTTTTGACGGAAAGTGTCAGATGGTAATGACCCGTGGTGTCATTTGAGAAGTACGCCGACTAATTTTTATTAATGTTGAAATAGGCAGGTAGTATTGTATTATTTTTAAGTCATTTCGTTTTAAATGTCACACCTTGAATACTTATTCATCGGAGAGAAAACGATGTCTGTCTGAGAAACTATACCTGACTACAGTCGAATATTCCTTTTAAGTCTAATTACAACAAGAAATAGAATTAATTCATATTCAACTTTCATATGAAAATTAACTTCGCGACCATGTCCGTATAATTCGTGTTAATTTAAGAGAACACTTGTAAAATAGAGTTATATAGTACTCAAGTACATTTTTAGTGCTCATGACACATAACATGATAAGGTCGGAGTGAAGTAATTAACATAACTCTCTGCACTTCTACTAATGAGCATTTCATAACCGGTGGTGGAATTCCTACCAACTTATACATGTAGAAGTTGTATTATATCTACAAACAAAAACAACAGGACAAAGCCCATTAAGTTTTAAGTAGTACTTAAACACAAAGAAAAGATTTGATCACTATTAACTAAAACTTACGAAGTAAAAGAAAATAAATACGATGCCAAGAAAAGACTAAACGCGAACGAATCTCCAGCCAACAAAATCCGACATCATAGTATTAAATCTATGATTAATATGTATAACTAATACACGTGGGAACATTAGAAAAGCGTCGAGAAATATATGTAATTATGCGACGACAGGTAAAAAAGCTAACGATAAGAACAGCTGATGACATAAGTACATGTGTTCGGAAGAAATGGAGGGTTAGCATGCATTACAAATGAGAGTTTAATAGCCTGCTTGAGGTTGATAAGCTTATTTAAGAAGACACAATTATGGTAGAAGAAATGACACTACCCAGTGAAGGTAAGTCATCAGAAAATATAAACTATACTAGGAACGATATATAGAACAGATAAAAAGAAGCTAAGACCCAACAAAATAAAAGAAAATGGTAAGATCGTTATTCCAAATAACAACAAGACCCATTACGACAAACTTCAAAAAGGTTTTAAGTAAGCAAAGTACAACAATTGTTCCATAAAAAAACAGATTGTATGTTTTGGAAAACGTCGCAACTGTGGAAGCTATTGAACCTCACTTGAAGCCTAAAGGGTCGAGACTCGAGAGCTGTCATTATCAAGACCTTCCAGTAAAAATCTCTTAGCGACGAGTTTTTTCTCAACAATTTATCTACCGTCCCGGTACGACAGCGAAATCCCTTTCTGAACCTTACAAATCCACGGGCTCCCCCGGCGGCGGCTTTGTCAGAACACGAACATCTTCGCCAAAACAAATGAAACAATGTATTTCTGTAGGAATGTAGGAGACAGCATAAAAGTTGTACATTTATAGGATACTCCTGTCACTGGTCACATGACAACAGGGAAGCATTCATTGATATATTTTAATTTGAAAATGCCAATCAATGCCGTTGAACAAACGAAGAAATATCGCTGGTGGGCACATTGACGTATTTTCGGAGAAGAGCTCGCTCGACTGCCGACTATATTTGTGAGGGCCAATCGTCCGCATCGGAGCGATAAAGGGAAAAAATATTAACATAAATTCACTCCGCTTTTTTTGGACAAACGGGCAAATTCTTGCTGATGAATAGACTTGTGACATAAAAGCCTCATCAATAACAGTGTTCCTCATCAAGCAAATGTAAGCATGGGACACTGGTGCCGTTACTTAAGAAATTAATATTTGGGCGAGTGACATGGAGCCGTGCGAACCCCGAGGACGCCCGTCAATCCTGATGACAGCTCTGACAGTTTCACTCCAATGAAATATTGCTTTTATACACTTTTAGCCACTGAAATATGTAGCAGTTCCCCGCAACTCGTGTATTTTGATTGACCATTTATTTGCATTCGGTTCTGAATACCGAATTCGTTGTTAAATTTCGACGTTTAAAACTGCAACGGAATGTTAAAAAGTTTTCTTTCCGGATGTAGATATGAATAAATAATGTTTATAGTTAACAATTACAAGAGTAATTTCTTCGTACACTCTCGACAAGTCAGTCATTAGGTCGGCGGCGTACATTTAATTTGAATATTCTTGCAATACTTATGTTAATGTTTGCATAATTTGCGAAAGTGCAAAACATTTGTATTTTAAAGCACGCAACTTAGGTACAAATTTAAGAGTTGCTACGTCCCACAGATGATTTATGAAACCGGAAAGCAGAAATTGATTGTCGATTCTCTCGTCTATAGAATAACAAAAACATTAATAAGAACGAGGTAGGGAAATGGGAACAGTAAATTTTATGGCTATTTGATCTTTGTTGAATGAATTGTATTTTAAATGTATTCAATTATATGGACATGGGAAACGTAAAGGATGCAATTATTACAGTTCGTAGCAACTTCATTAATTGATATTAATGGAATGTAATTTTAATTATTTCACATTCATATTCACTAACGTATCAGAATTTCGAACATTAAAATACCTACGTATAACAATGTCTAAGTTCAAAACATCGAAAATTTAAATATCAATTATATAATAATATCGAAAATGGTTACACTTAAGCTTGAAATGTCTAACTTTGAAATGCCGAGTGATGAAAATATCTAGTGATTAAAAATACCAATACTCATCTAACTAAGTTCAAAATGTCAACATTGAATACACCCGTTATTTACGTTAAAATTACCTACTCGTTAAAATATCGAAAAGTAAATATTGATAATTTAACAAAGTGGAGGATTATTTTGTTCAATGTAATTAATATGTATTGTCCTAAGATATTGATTACAAGAAATATATATTTTTTTGTTGGGGTAAAAATCTTTTTTATTTTGAGAAGTAGCGCTCGCCGCACCGCTCGCTACGGTCGATCGGCTCGCGCGTCACAGTTCTAACCTAACATATTTCACCCAGTTCAAAATGACGACCCTTTAATACCTTTAATCTCCCGCAGAAATGCTTAGGTAGGTAAGTAGGTTAGGTTAGAACTATGCCCAACCGCGCGTGAGCCTAGCGAGCGAAGCGAGCTGTGCCGGGGCAGCGGCCGGCGAATGCTACATCCAAGTTGCTCGCAGATTTTATTTCACCATTTTATAATTATAATAATACCCAATGATCTTGATCCAAAGACTAATTTTACCGGATGCAACTAAATACTACTGTCATCATGACATCGAGCGACTGCCAATCTGACTTCCACAACCCAGCAACTGGATAACACGGTACCACTTCGTTAAATCAGTCTTTTGAGGTTCTGACAACTGTCAAAGATCTACAAAATGACAGCCGAGGTAACCAAGAGCTTAATGTGCTTTTTAGAGACAGAGGGTTTCTTGATATGTGATAAATGGACGCTCATCCAAGCGAAGCTTAACCCTCAATCTACCAGAGCAGCTTTATGTAGCGACAACGTACCTTTGAACGTAACCGGTTTAGCTTTGCCTTGCGCTCCTAAGACCTAAAACACAACAACAATTTTCGTCGAAACCCTATATCCTGATAGCTTCAAAATCCCATTACATTTCCCGGAAACCATAACAGACTAACAACATTAGTCCACAAAATTATAGTCCAACGGTTTGCCGAATACCCTATCCTTTTTCAACGGTCGACCATGACGGGAGACGGCTAAGATGATTTATAAGGGACTCCGAAAATTGATTGGTTCCTACCGTAAACCGAAATATGTCTGAGAAAACAAAGGACGGGGTACAACAAATGACGTAATACCGTAATATTATTTGAACTATTTTATCATGAATCTAGTTTTGGTTGTTTGTGTCATGTCGAGTTGAAATTGTTCATTTGATGATAATATAATTTCGTTGTTGACGACAGTGAAAGGTGTGCTTTGATGTCTTTGAACTTGGTATAGTTTAACCACTTTCTCATGTAGGTACTATTCTATTGATAAAAGTTATTTATTCCTGTGAATAGGTTCATACAAACGCTTTAACATGTCAATTTTCAACTAGAAGGTGAGGTCAGTATTTCACTATCTGAAAGAAACTCAGAGGTCATAGTCTGTTTTAAAGTCCAGACATTATCTTGGTCAGATCACGTAAGAACCATGCAAATTAGTGTCTGAAATAGACTTTTGATTCCAAAACAAAATCACACCTGTAATCTCCGAAGATTAAAGCTAAGGACATCCACATTTCGCTTGTTTTGTTTAATTCCCCCATGTAGTACTACCTAGACCCATTGTGAAAGGCCAGGCACAAATTTAGGGTCCGGGTTGCTACTGAGAGAATTTCACATGGATAAATCTAATAACACTGGACCCAGGACCTAAGGCTCAGCAATAACCATTACGACCAATAGACCAACGTGACAGTCATGCTATCTTAGTACCTATTCGTAAAACTTAAAATCTTTAACTGTATAGCAGAAGCAGCTATTTTAAAATTAATAAAGCGCTATGCAAAAAGAATCTAGGCAACGCATTGGCAACTTCACAGGTATCGTTATTAACATCGAAAAAGGCAAACGTTATCGGTTTTTCTCGCCAGAACTGCGACTTAATAAAATAGTCGACGCGCGCAAAAGGAATATCTGTGTCGATATAGAGATGAAACCGAATATATCGAGCGAATACGTCCTCTCTACTTCATATATATTTTCTTTAACAATTCCCGAATATATCCGAAACAATTCGGCCGTAGGACACATGACGTTTGTAACTGTATTCTCGGTACCTACATATTCATTCTCTATTATTGTTTATAACAAACTTGAGTTTATTTCGGACTTATTTTCGCTTATTTCTATTACGTTCTATTTCAGTTTTGAAAGCTGTTTACTGCGAAAGTTTTTTGACGAGCTTCGAGCGCCGAAAAATGTGTAATACTGTTTATAAATTCTTGGTAGGTGAGCCGATTTTTGCTGTCACGAAATAGATTACGTAGATATCTTTTAAAAGTAGGTATACTTGTGCCTAGTCATATCAAAAGAACTTGATGAAAACAATTCTCGCTTTAGAAAAGCCATCATTCATGATCATGATAATACAATGAAGACAAATCGTGCGGATACACAGGCGACCATCCATAATTTCACACAATTAATCAGCTGTGTTAATCTGTCCACATTATGCGCCATATTTAGTATCCCAACAAAAATATTTATGCGTACATCTAACACAATAAGACGTGTAGCTAAAACAATAAATGATATCACCTTCATCTGAACTGTAGTCGGTGGACATAGAGTAATGAGAAGATGGAGTTTCATAGTCAGGGATAGACAACGTCGGAAGCGAAAAACCTGGAGTAGTGGTGCAACGTTTTAGAGGACTACGTTCAGCAGTCAACTTCAATAGAGTTAGTTGTAGGAAAGCGATTGGTAAACGAGGATAAAGTAATCATCAAAATACTGCTTGTTTTACTGCGTCAGCAGTGCTAAATGTACTGACAGTCAGTAAAGTATCCCAACCGATTTATATTGATAGTCAGCTTGCTACAGTTACAGTGATATGGTAAAAAATATTGAATGGTAGCTGCTGAAGCAGTTGAATTATGCAGAGGTAGTACTCTAGGTTCATAAATGGTAGGCAAAGAGTTCGATTATTTTAAGTTGTTAAATCAATAGTCTTAAAGGACGAACAAGAAATTACGAAGTCTGTTTATGCCTGAGGTATCCATGGATTCCTTAGTCTGTGTCGGTGAAATACGACTGTGACAGTCGGTAATTGATCGACGATATCTGCGCGTACGCAGATCGCAGATATGACGGTCACTGAACTGAATATGCTGTATGCTAGATCTGGAGAATTTATTTTATTATTTGCTTTGTACATCGTATCGTCTAAGAAGAGAGGGCTAATATATTACCTTGTCCTGTGAGCAACTAAAGGTTTATGTATCAGAAACTGCTTAAGACTATATGGGAATAAGTAATAGCGAATTTTTTAATCATTTTATTTTTGGCAAATTCTGTACAAAAATGTTAGGTCTTGAAGTCTTTTTTACATTATTACGCTGAAACTAAGGCTTCGGAGTTTTGTTAACAATTTTAAAATGTAACTATATTTCAAATGGAGTCTTATATGCCGATTTCCGAAAATCCAAACGGTTAAACCCGCATTTCTCTATGTCACCTTTTAATAACAAAAAAAAAATACGTTAACTTTTTACTAAGCTACGAGACAATTTAAATGAAACTGTAGCAGAAAATTCAACTATAGCATCATCTTTTTGTAAACCAATTTCAAAATACCGGACGCTGTGCAGTCCAGAATTTTTTACTTATATTTTTTATCCATTGCTTCGTTAAGATGCTCTAAAACTGAGCGAAGTTACAAAAAGAAGATCCGGACCTTTTTAGTCGCACGCGGTCATTTAGTTTCTCTAGCGGGAAAAACTTGTTTCAACGAGTTATCCCATCGCATTTTAAACTCTCAGCTCTTTAAAAGTAAGCACAAATTCCAGTACCTTTTTGTTCAGCAAGATAATGCAATCTACTAATCATATTTTTATTTTGTTCATTAAATAACTGTATACAAAAGGCTATGACAATTTTAATCTTGCTTTATTCAAGATCACGGCGGACGTTTTAGAAATGCAGTTTTTGCTTGATTTCATTAAAAAATACAGCATTCGTCGGATGCTGGCAACAATAAATTTGAACATACTTAAATAAAAAATAGTTTGTAGTGTAAAGAGAATTGTTACATAAACTTCTAAATAATAGAAATACCATTGATTATAAATTCTCGTAAATGTTTTTCGTTGGAACATCGGCGAAGTTCAACAAAGCACGCATTTCAACTAGATTTGTTATTAAGTTAAGGAAAATGTAGTCTGTCTGGTACGGAGGAAACAAGCAATTTCCTATGACATAAAGGTACACATTGTAAAGATGGATCATTACGGTTGGAACCGCATAATTTAATCAAGTTCGATGCTCAAATACGCCAGATTATTGAAACGAGAATTCTATAATTACGAGTATCACTAGCTTCAAAAACGGTGATGGAAGACATCGTGAGGAAACCGGCATGCCTGAGAAGAGATAATAAAACTCTGACTCTGACTCTGCTATTGCAATCGTGTCTCAATGACCGGTCAATGATCGATTTTTGACGTATAACGTCAAACTTATGACACATTTCCCATACAAAAACTGTCAAAGTTGTCAAATATTCGATCAATGACCGGTCATTGAGACACGATTGCAATAGCAGACTCGAGCCCCAGGTTTGTTGTCAGATTTTTAATGCTCTGTACGCTTTCGGAGCTTTCAGTTTTAATACAACAACAAAGAGGGGTGGTAGACCATTCTCATTATCATTTGCCTACCCTTTGCCCATCTATGTTGGCTTCCAGTCTTAATGGATACAGCTGAATACCAGTGTTTTACATGGAGCGACAGCCTATCCCACCTCCACAACCCAGTGACAGTAAGACACGTCACCCCCTAGTTAGAATATTTGGGTCCTGACTACTCGGTCCCGGCTGTCATTTGTAAAAATAAAATGATGATAAAATGACATTTATTTGTGTTCATACAAAACACTTTAATTTTTTAGCTAGGTGAGGTCGGCGTTTCACTATCTGACTACTCTGAGAAGAAACACCTAAAGAAACTCAGACGTCAGTCTCTTTTAAAGTCCAGACATCATCTTGGTCAGATCATACATATAAGAACCATGCAGATTAGTGTCTGAAATGGTATTTTGGGGGAAAACCACACACATAGATCTTTGACAGTCGTTGGGCTCAACGTGCTTCGAGACACAGAGAAGTGATTTGATTTATTAAATGCTCACCCATCCACGGCAAGCATAACTTAACTTTAGATCGATCCGTGCGGCTATTATTATTTCACCACAAGTTGGAGAACCATAATCTGTACAGTTTTATTGTCGTTTATGCTGATGAAAGAAAATTCTTTCAAGATAATGTGAAAACATTATTTTTGCTTTTTCATCGCGTTTAACCACTTCAAGGACAGAACCACTGAACAGATGACTATAAATCTTATTGTTACAAAGAAAAAGACACCTGTCTTGAGCTTAAATCTAAGCCTGGATAAGCTCTAAACTTGAATTATTCATTCAAGTTTAGAGCTTAGCTAGCTTAGATCAATCTTTCATTCCTTTTGTCTGTTTCACTTGTAATCCGTATTTTGCACCTGCAAGACCTGATGTGTCAGAATGACACGAACTAATTTATTTTTTAACCGACTTCAAAAAAGGAGGAGGTTCTCAATTCGGTTGTATATATATTTTTTTTTTTTTAGGGTTTGTTACCTGTACTGAGGTAACAAACCCTAAAAAACCGTCATTTATGGGCCGATTCTCAAAATTCTTTTTTTGTTTGATAGGGTATACTAACAGATTGGTTCCATTTGTATCAAAACTCATATCTGATGAGGTATCTTCGAGGAATTGAGGGAACTCCTCAAAAAATATAGGCACACATGCACCGATTTCAACATTTTTAGTAACAAATCAAGCATTTTTATTTAGAAAGTAACATTTGGTGAAGGAAAACTGATGAAGAAGACAGGCAACGGAACTCTTCAACGCATAACAGCAAATTATTCGCGATTGCTATAGTCAGATGTCTATGCTGAGCTTTTGTATTTCCACAACATAACATTACGCCATTCTATTTTAAAAGGGACCGGTAGAGATGTACAGATTAATGTTTAGAGATAGAACTTCTTTAGCAATTGTTATCCAATTTCAATGATTGTTTCAAGTTTTGAAAGACTTTCTTTACCTACAAAGAAACTAAAAATTACAAAATAAAAACTTTTTTACAAAAAAAACAACCGACTTCTTGAAAAAAAACTAACAGGTGAAAAATAACTCCAGTTTCGGAAGTCGGTGGCCAATAATGAACAAAACAAAACCACCAAAGCCACAGACTTCCGAAACTGGAGTTATTTTTCACCTGTTAGTTTTTTTTCAAGAAGTCGGTTGTTTTTTTTGTAAAAAAGTTTTTCTTTATTTCAGTTTGTCTCTTATGTAGTAAAGTTCTTCATATTCACGAGTCAATCGCCCTGTGAAAATTTGCCCACTACATATCCTGCATACATTCTAAATAATAAAACCAGCCTTTTACTATCCCAAAAACTGTACACTGTGAGGCAAATACCTTTTCTCATACAGAGAAGGCAAGAGCGTTATTCACCACGCTTGCGGAATTGATGTTTTCAAACAATAAGTCCAGGTTCTAAGATAAAGTGAGAAATTACATGTGTATCCAAAAAGTCACATTGGTATGAGAGCTTTGCCCTCTTGGCCATCGTTACAAAACAGAATTTTGGATCACAAATTATTGGATTGGATTCAGATTTAATATCAAATCTCATACATGCTCAAAACTGTGTCCAGCCAACAAAAATCTATTCCAAAACTAATAAATACTTTCTCTAATAAGTAGTAGCATATTCCAAGTTCCTAAGTGATAACTTAATAACTCTGTGGCTGCCCGATGAGCTATCAAATTGCAACGCTTCAAACTCAACTTGACGCAGCTTGCTCAGACTAACTTAGTGCCGGGAATATAACTAAGTTCGACCTAAGTGGTTGAAATATAAACCAAGAAATCATTGAAACAGCCAGTAATTTCATAGTTGAGGATTTCTTTGAAAGCTCAAAGAATGTTTTAAAATGGAATCCTGGGTCCTGGATTTAAGTGTTTAACTAACTGTCAAAGACTAGATGGTTTCAGTTCTGGGAAGTAGTTTGTCGGATTCCTGTATTTGATTAACTGTCTGTGGGTAAAACTCAGGATAGCTCTTTAGAAGCAAATTACACAATTTTTGTACAACACATTTTGTTTGACAGTTGAACATTTTGAGCACTTCTTTGTTTGTACAGACGCCAGCACATCAAGTTACCCCAATGTGTCAAATTTCTTTGATCGTTTTTCAACTTTATTTCAAACAGAATAAGGTTCATATTCTATTGGGAAAATTTGACACATTGGAGTAACTTGATGTGCTGGAGTCTGTATCTAGTGACTAACTTGGTGTCAGAGTTTCTTAGCCGACCATGACTTGGCTTCTCATGACATAGAGAAATATCTCTCGGGTATTCATGGACTTGCGATCTACCTAATATTATGTATAGAGAGGTATATTTTTACGTAGGTTTTGTTACTAGTGGAAAGCTACATTAACGATAAGTGCTATGAGATATGGTTTATAGTATGAAAACCCTCAATGCAGACTAAGCCACGGGAATCTAGTTTTAAATAAATTACAACAGGAGAGACACGAGAGTATTACACTAAAAATCAACGTAGATTGCGTTATTAAAACCCAGCAGTACACCCACACAGTAACACAACGTAGTGAACCGAAATGTAACTAATTGACTGGATCAAAAAGAAATTTATTACAACGATGCTTCAAATAAGAGCATCGACCGTTCCCTAAACAAATTGACGTCCATATTAATTCAATTTATGCCACAAAGCTCCTGCTCTACCATAAATGATATACTGGCCTCACTTTTCTAAATCATTGTCCGTACTGCGTTTTCTGTTCCTTATAAAGTTATATATTCAAATGAGAGTAAGCGGGACGACTATAGGGTCGCCTACGCGGGTTGATAAGGGACGGCAATTAAAGGGAACGTTGAATGACCTCGTTCCCGCGCTCGGATTTCTTCGGCCATGTTCGGAGCGACTCGGGCGTGTAAGGTCCTTATCTCGGGATCGGAGAGCGCGGGCGCAACCCTTGCTTATTTTTTATTAATTCTTTTAAGGTTGGTTCAAGAATGCAGCGCAGTATCGGCGCACACGCCGTTATAACTGCTGTTTCTTGCTCAATTATGTTAGTGACGAGATCTTATCCGTTTTGATGACTGCGTCGGTTAACAGTTTTTCGGAATGGCTCCGTTCTGATTCTGTTAAGTGGATAGATACTTGGTTCCATATCGTTATGTAATCTACTAAGTATGGGTGTTTAAATATGAGTTAGTGATAAACTAGGTGCAATTACGTCTGCGTTTGTTTTACGAGGTGCAGTGAGGACTTAACCTAAATGATAAGAGGACAGAGTGAACTGACCTTTAGAGCGACAATCTTAAACTTCTTCAACTATTAACTTTATGGTTTTAATTGCTAAGAGCACTTCAAAACCAAAGCTACTGCTATTTTTATCTTCTCTTTCACGACAAGACAAAAGTTTTACAAAGTTCATTTACAGAGTCGCTAAAAAGTTTATATTTGTTGGAGACAACGAACAAGCAGATCTATGATCACACAGCTGCACGGGTTGCTCGAAACTTGAGGTCGTTCCGTGGATGGGTGACGATCAGTTAAACATCGAGACCTCCGAAAGCATATTTAGCCCTTGGCCTCAGCTGTCATTTGTAGATCTTTTTTTCTATGATTCTAAAAGACTGAAAACTGGTCGAATTCAGAATGTCATGTCCTACTTACTGGGTTGAGGACGTTGAGGAGATCAGATAGGCAGTCACTCCATGTATAACACTGGTATTCAGCTGCCTCCAGTTAGACTGGAAGCTGAACCCAACATAGTTGGAGAAAAACTGTTATAATTTAGCCACAAGCTCCTAATGGCTATATATGCATGTTAGTTCTATTTGTGTTCTTTCCCAGATTAAGTTTACCACCATTGACAGCTGCGTTCAATATCATTACACCATTGCGGCTACTTCAAACACCTGTCCAGACTGATGTCGATAAAAACCCATTGACTAACTCCCCTATTAAACTGAGGTTAAATTTAGAACTTCAGAGGGTTACTGTTGTACTAAATTAACTTGTACACGTTAAGTGATCGTTTGTTAATGATTCAAATTAGTTTGTACAAGAAGTTCATTAAATTATTTGGGACGTGGGTGCTAGTTTATTTTGGTCATATTTTGTGTCCTTTGAAAAGGTTTTTAAGCATGAAGCTACCGAGTCATTGATAAGCGTAGAGTAACAACAAGTATAACCTTAAGTTCTTTAAAATACAGTTTGGCATGATGCCGCATTTCGTACTTACTAAATTGACATAATCCACAATTGGGGATCTATAATTGTATCTAATATAATTTTACCTACTAAGTGTTAACATATAAGTGGTATGAAATAAAGAATTGAGGATTGAATTGAAAGGGGGCATTGAAGTTACCAAAATATGTACAAAGAGTAAAAAATCTATGTGAAGCACTGTGGTAAGGTAAGATAAGATATGATAAGATATATTTATTTGCTCAAACATGTGTACACAAACAAAAATAGAAACATGCATGCAAGATAATATATTACAAAAAAATAAATGTTCAGATATATTTGCCACATAATAAAGCGTGCGTGAGTTGCCTGTAGTATTTAAACCAAATTTAGTTTAAATATTTAGGAATATGCAACTTCTTCCTAATGTAAATATGCCTTTACTACAGAAGTAGTAAAAGCTAGCTTAAGCTAAATTAAAGGTGTTGGCGACGCAACTCAAAATCCCGGTAAGTTTCAATACTGGGCCTGGTTTAGTTATTAATTTTACTTTGGCAAGCCTAAGGATAACCCAAAAATTCATCCTCCCATATCGGAATCCCTAAAAACGCACCTGAAACTCTGCACCCTAATTAAACTCACGTACCCCTAAACTTTCACATAGCAAAGGGGCATCTAATTAAAAATGTTTCGAGCAAGCAAATGAACAAAGTAATGTCAGGTATCACACACATAATAGATAGGACACAGAAAGTCAAGTTCACAACGAGCCAAAACGCTCGCATGCAGGTGCGCTTGAGGGAAATTTATAAAAGAAAGAAAGAAAGACTTATTTACGCGTAACGCCTACATAAAAAAAAACAATAAATAGAAAAATATTAAGGTCGATTGAATGGAGGTAACTTTAGAGTCGAATAAAATTTTATAAAATAAATGTTTAAGTAGTTCCGTAGTTGACAAACATCTTGCGCTTAGTAGCAATGATAGCCAAGTGGTGTGAATGGCGCGTCGGCGGCAGACTGCCAGATCAAACCCAAGCCACGTACCTTTGACTTTTGGTGATTATCTATTGCTTCGGTGAAATTAACATCGACCAGCATACCTGAAAGATATTTCTTGACGGCATATCAAGCTAAGTTAGGGCCCCAAGGACGGCATACTTACTACGCTTCTCATGTCGCCTGTACAAGTTTCGGTATTCACATGTCAACGTCATAATACATGACGTGACATGTCATGACTGGCCTGTTAGTCTAGTAGTTAGTGACCCTGACTGCTATGCCGGAGGTCGTGGGTTCGATTCCCACCCAGGACAAATGTTTGTGTGATGAGCACGATCATTTGTTCTGTGTCTGGGTGTAATTTATCTATAATATGTATGTATTTAGAAGTATATAAGTATGTTTATCAGCTATTTAGTACCCATAACACAAGCTCTTAGCTTAGCTTGGGACTAGATGGCGTTGTGTGAAAAGTTGTGGAATATTTATTTATTTATTATTTATAATACCCGTTTTAGTTCGTCACTTTGATCATCACTTGGTGGCGCCAGTGTCAAAATCACTCCATTTAAGAATACGAAATTTTAATTTCACATGATTTCACTGCGGATTTAGAAGTAATTTCGCAAATAAACTTTTCAGAATAGCACTGCAGATCGCGACCCGAGATATACATAGGTAAATGTAAGATTGGTGATTGGTGGTAAGACCTGCTGTCTTGTATGTAGCAGATAGTGAGTGCATGCGAATTTGTGAGTTCTCGTTTGAGATCGCCGTACGTATGTGTACACACGACTACATATCTCATCTCTCGCATTGCATAGGATTTCCGTACAGTGCGAGGTCAGCGCAAACTGGAAATGCTTGATGTATAGCCGTGTGTAGTTATGTGAGAGCGTATTTTACACGCCACACAAAGCCGACCTTCTGTGCCTATCTGCTTTATGGCGTTACATCTGAATTATGTCAGGTCGTCCGTGTCAATGACCTCATTACTAATGATGAATGAGCTGTTAAAGAGTCGCCCATTACGTCTGAGTGTCGCTGTTTCATGAATTATCTGAGGATAAGAGCCGGTCACGAACGTTTTTGAGGGACCTAACGGAGTCTGTTTAGGAATTTAAGTATTATAGAGACACCAGGAGTAACAGAATTCAGGACTCCTCAGTGTTTCAATTTAAGGTCAGTTTTCCCTCACGCGTGAAGTACTTAGTCAATTCTTATATTATAAAGAGGAAGGATTTGTTCGTTTGTTGGTTTGCATTGAATAGGCTCCGAAACTACTGGGCCGATTTGAAAAATTCTTTCACCGTTGGGAAGCTACACTATCCCCGGGTGACATAGGCTACTTTTTACCCCTGTATTCCCACAGGAACGGGCACTACACGGGTGAAAATGCGTGATGTCTGCTAGTGTCAAATAAATTAATACGTTTGTACCCACACCATAGGCACAGCTCATTATTCATATCTCTAAAAACCACTATGTTACACGTAACTCATACACTCACGACCTTTCCCGACAAGGTCACAAAGATAATGAAAAAGAAAGCTTACCTAGTTTTCTTGCAACAAGATTTATGTACGCAATAGACCAGCGATCAACGTGTAAACCCGGAGAAGGTCAGGTTCTAACCCGGCCTCGTTAGACCTAACCTGGGCTCCAGCGTTTGATTTATAAGTAAGACTGCTATACTAGACTCATCTTTTTTTCTTACAACTTAACATAACATCACGCCTGTACTTGTAGTGCACCCGCATTTCGCCAGTTATGTTTGAAGCCCATTAGGAGGGGAGCACCAATTAAGAATATTTTTAAAATCAGGGTTTTTTGTTTCTTGTAAATATTCCAAGCGGATGAAGATTTCTTTTTTTTTATATTATAAACCAGTGCTTGACTGCAATCCCACCTGATGGTAAGCAGTGATGCAATCAGTGATGGTGAAGCGCACTAGTTTATTAAGAGCCTATCAAGTCGCGGGCAGAAGCTAGTTTATTAAATTAGACCTATGACATAGACCATTAATTCCTAGTTTCAGGTCGTAAGGTGAGCCTGGCAGAAAAAACATTCTAAATATCTTAAGATTTTGAGCTCCCAATGACGAATCATTTTCTATTTTTTCCTTTTCCTACCTTGTTAAATGTCCGTCTCAAAAATCTCTGGGCTACACAATGGACACTTTCTTTTCACTGGAGCGTTAGACGTTTTTATCATTAGCAGGTGCTTCCGTAGTCACTTTGTGTCGACTTGGAAGTGCTTACGTCATGTCCGTTACAATTCTGACGAGTCAGTGACATTGGCTTTTAAAATACACTACTCTAAGACTAGCAAATTTTTAATTTATTTATGTTTACCTACCACGAGAAAATCAATTGGGTACTTACAGTAAAAATAGAACTTTAATTAAATGCATTCTGTTTTGAGCACCAGACAATGCCTCGTGGTGAAATAATCTTATTATGGTGGGAAGTGTGCTTATTATGGCAATATAAATGTGACATGTCTTTAGTCTTTTCTTATCAAGTCCATTCAGATTTGTAAGATACCTCTTTAAGCAAATAAGCCACCCAGTGTATTTTTTTGCCGTTTTGATGGTGTACAATAAATAGTAATAGAGCAGTGGTGGCCTAGTGGTGGCGGCTCCGACTTACGAACAGTAAGTCGTGGGTTCAACCCCAGGCATGCGCATCTTTGTGTAATTTATTTGCTTCACCACTGCTCTCAAAAACGGTAAAGGAAAACATCGTGAGGAAACCGGAATGTCCTAGAACCAAAAATTCGAATTTGCACTGGGCCCGCGTGGTAGATTATAGCCCATACGCAAAATACACGCTTTGACGTGGAGTTCCGGATACCAGCCCGGTATCTTTAATCTTTAAATAGTAATCTAAACTATTCTATTCTATAGATGTTGCAGTTTTTCTAGCTTTCAAAAGGATACTGGTAGATAACGCTAACCGCTCCCGCTAACCCTCACATCTCCGGCTTCATAGGTAAACCTACTCATAAACTTTATACCACAGCTAATAAACTTACATGTAATGTAAGCAATAACTTGAAGTACAACGGAAATTAAAGGTTCCTCCGTTCATGAGTTTAGAATCGAAGCCATAAATCTAATCTAATCTAAACTCAACGATCAAATATAACGTCAGTTTAACGTAGTTAACGGCAGTGATACTTAAACTGTAATTAGTTTTATATGTTAGCAGTTAATTTCGAAGCTTTAATCGGCGATGTGCCGTTGAAATGTGTAAAGTTTATTATATCTTTGTATAGGATAATATTATTATTGGTTTGGTCACGTTGAAAGAATAAATGAAAAGACACTAACGAAAGGTATTTACAAGGCAGATGTAAGTGGGAACGCCGAGAGGGGACGCCCTTGAAAGACATACATAGACCTTATTGGTGAGGTTCTTCAGAAAGGTCAGGTGCATAGTACTCGCAACCGGCGTGTGTGTATGAATGTAAACGAAGCAAAACAAGTATGTGAGAATCGTAGCATATGATGCTTCGTTGTTCATCATGGTAAAAAGGCGTGAGTTTATGCATTGATTGATTGTATATATATTATGTATTATTTTTGGAATTCTATCCTTTAGAGAAAATTTGAGCTTAAGCTATGAAAAGGGCTCCTATAGAATTCGAAATGAATATATCAGACAGAGAACCAATGTCATCGAAATAGCTCAAAGGATTAGTAAGCTGAAGTGGCAGTGGGCCGGCCATATCTCGCGAAGAACCGACCAGCGCTAGGGTAAATTTGTTCTTGAGTGGAGACCGCGACTTGGCAAACGCAGTGTAGGACGCCCTCTGGCTAGGTGGAATGACGACCTGCAAAAAGATTGCTGGTAGATGCTGGATGCGGCAGCCTGAATACAAGGCGTTTTGACGCTCATTAGCGGAGGCATCCGTCCAGCAGTGGACAACTGTCGACCGATGATGATAATTATTTTTGAAGAGTTTAGAAAAAGACCACGATTTCGTTTTGAAGGTAAAACCTTCTGAATTTAAGTATTCACAAGATGAGACAAAGATAGTCGTGATTTATGAAATTCGTGCGACGAAAACATCGTGTTACTGACGTCCGTTTTGGACGAAGCTCGTGACTGCTGATTGTGTGTGCTTGCCTTTATTTTTTTTTATGTTAGTATAACACAAAATAACCAGAGAGTTTCTAGACATAATTTCAGGCTGGCCCAGAGAAATATTAAGGAATCTTAATTGGTGGTCGGCATTTTATCTGAGTTCCATAAGATATTGAGATGGATAGACTTATTCTTATTCAAAACAGGGTAGAGATACATAATTCTATTCGTACGTTCCTATAATAAGCATCACTTATTACCAAGTTACCAACGATCAAAATAAAAGCACAATATGGTAGAAATTCGTCCAAAGTAAACAGACACAAAGATTTATTTCTTTCTTTAACTTGATTAATATATTTTTCATTCTGGCCATAATATGTCAATGTTTATTGCGAAATAACACGAGTGCCGTTGACGAATTTGTGTAATAAATCTGGCAAGCTTTATCACGTGTCCTAACCAAAGCGACCGTCGCACAACGTTCTGAAAATCGAGCTCCATACTGATAGAAACTAAAAGTGAGGAAAAAAAATGTAATGCGTCTAGTAAACCTCCCTCTACGTGGTACTAACGTTTAGATGCTATGAGTAGCTTCACGCGTAAAAACAAGGTTTCTAGGTTTTTTGTATGGGAGAAAACACACTTCATTTTTATTAATGTACGCGTTAGTAGACCCTTTAAGTACCTGGTAGTATCACGTAAAGGGAGGCCTACCACAGGCATATTTTTTTTTTTTTTTTCTGACTTTTTGTTTCTAGCTCGATTTTCAGACCACTACGCGTCGCACGGTTACGCGATCGTCGCGTTCATTTGTCACTCATTTGTTCGGAAATCGGAAAGGTGCTACAGTACCTACCTACATTCGGCGTCTCCGGAACAATTTTATTGACAGCGACGGTCGCGTGTTCGCGGGAGGATCGTATTGGTTAGGACGCAGCCTTATGCTACAAAAAGGTTTGCTTCGAACATATTGTTATTCATTCATCGGACTTCGTTAAATACTACATTCATTATGGTTGTTTGTGTTATTAATGTCTATTGTATTATGTTTCAATTGAAGCTATACTGATACGAATTAGGGGCCGTCTCTTTTCTTTTGAATATTGTTTGTAAGTCGTCAGATTCCTCAGAAATTGTTTCAATTAATTTGATTAATTAAATTATTGTTTTATTGTCTAGTTCCAAACTAAGCATACTAGACTTCTAGACAACTAATAAAAAAACTTCGAAATTCATAAATATTACAGATAAATTACATCCAGACACAGAACAAACTATCGTGATCGTATATACATGGAATGTTTGTTTTCCTTATGATCGGGTTATATTCATCTTACATTGAATCTGATATTACTCGTATTACTTAAGTTCGCTTACTCAAAAACGAATTCAACGTAAGCAACCCTTTTTATTATTCGTTTAAGATATTGTAAATAGCTTTCAGATTCTTAGTAAGCCAGTCATCTATCAATAAGATCTTTAAACATCTCAGTCATGTCTATTTTCTCACCACGTCGCGTAGTTTTCCTGCTCAAAGTCCACGAAAAACTATTACGTCGGCTGTGTTCAAATCCGAACCAAAGTTACATATCCCAAAATCTCACAAAGGCATGAGGCGTTCAAGTTCAAATCAGCCCACTAGTTATCTGAGGCGAAACTTCCGTCAACTCCTGGCTATTTGCCTAACTCTAATACCTAATTGTCTCCTAAAACCACGGAGTAGAGCACAAAACTGGAAACTAATTCCAAAGTACGGCTGTCCTGTAACCCGTATGTTAGAAATGTTGTTACTTACATGAAGAAGTGGAGAAAGTGGTAGTAAGTGGGATTTGCAAAGACGGGTTTAAGTTACCTATGCAAATGTCCTGGACTCCTGGTAGCGACCGGCAGAGCTATTCCGGATCACCCTTGACAGTTAATAGTAATTATGACTGGGCAAAGTGCTCAATGATTTAATTACGGCCGCGGTGCTGCTGTGCGTCAGCGATGTTCGCTGAGGCTAGATCTGACGATTTCCACGCTATAATGAGAAAGAGGAGCGGTTCGATCCTACACCGCGGCCGCGGCAGCTCAAACGGGAGTGTGTTGTGAGTTGTCCGAGCGGTGGGACTCGCCTTTTTTGCGGAGGTGGCTGCAGCTGCATGCTAGCGCTTGCGCCTATTATATTATGTAATTTGCTGTGAATTTGATTTTATTTTTATTTGATTTTAACTTTTATTTTTATTATGATTTTTTAAATCATTGGAATTTTTGTATGCATTTACATTATTGATTTTTAGTTCATTTATGAATTAGTTAGTTAGGTATTATTATGAATGAATTTTTATATTGATTGCATTGTATTTTTGTATTGAATATTGTTTCTGTGAATTAATTATCTTTTTATGGATCTATGACATCTGAAATAAATGATTTGATTACGATCCGTTTAGCCGTATAGCAGGGAAAAGTCGACAAACAAACACAGACAGACAGACAGAGTTACTTTCTCATTTATAATATTAGTATGGATAAGTATAGATAAACAGTCTGTTCACAGCCTTAGTCTGAAGTTTAGCGACAGACCGGCGACAGAAACTGTTAGCTATGAGTCTTCATACTACACTGGTTATAAGATTGGAGTCATACAATTAGTTTTTGTATTGTTATTTGTATGCTGGACTTGGAATGGAAGAGATAAAAGAGTAATCATTTCATGAACTAGAGTCCTCTTTTGGTCATTGGCTACTTATATGTATTAGGTCAAGTAAAATAAGCTAGGATAACAACATGAACGGTAAGACGGCATATCCCACATTTTTTTATTAACTCTATAAGTATTTATAATTTTCAATTAATAATATAGGTCAACGAATTTTGGTAATATGCATAGTTAATTGAAAGAGCAAGTAAAGAAATATAATACATACAATTGTCGTGGTTGATACCAAACTCCTCCGAAACGGCTTGACCGATTCTTATGATTATATTGTGTGTAGGTACCTACCTATATTCAGTAGGTCAGAGAAGATTTTTTTTAAAGGAGAAAAAAGTTTACTATTGTTTTATCGTCTTAAGACATTGTGGACAGGTCCTGACATATTTCTACAAGTATGTGGTGTATATCGTCTCTTCTATTTGTATGGTTTGAGCATGATCTGGTTTCAGACTTATTATCCCGCCCATTGGTCTGACTTAGCTTCACGTATCGTCGAGAAATATCTCTCAATAATAAAGATAAAAGATAAATATACCGGGCTGGCATCCGCAACTCCACGTCAAAGCGCGTATTTTGCGTATGGGCCATAATCTACCACGCGGGCCCAAGTGTTAGATGCCACATGTGTTCGAATTTTTGGTTTTAGGACATGCATCAATAATATTAACGTTTTTATCCCAAACTAGCTTTTCAACGCAGTTTAACCTACTCCTTAGGGTCCTCTCATTGTATTCCTTGCGTGTTAAGAAATTACACTAAAAAACAAATCCTACTGGTATTTCTAAAGATTAATAGAACAAACCTAGTTCCTTTTATGTTTTATTCCTCGAACTAAACTTAACTTCTGAATACACAACTATCGAATGATATTAAGATGGGTAAGTAACATAACCTCCTTTCTAACAAAGAGATCAGTCAGCAGCCGTCCCGTCTTAAACCAGAAACTGAATGCCTATTAGAAAGCGCACGATCTTAATACAAGGTAAAGCTTGATATAAGTTCTAGGAAAACTAGTTTCTAAGACCTAGGTCTATTTAGGTCATGGGCGGGTTCCCAAACAGTGGGGCGCTCGCCACTTACTTGGAATAGTGACCAAAAGCCTAGCGACTATTATCAAAGCTGATTTGGTTCTTTCGTCAAAAGGCCTTACCAGACTTTGCCCTGAATGGTTGGACTTGCATTATTTATTAACACAAACTTTAGACACTGCGTGACCGGAGGGCTGGTTTATTCTTTGGCCAAAGACTTTGCATTGCCATCCAACATGGCAAAGATGCCAGTCTTCTGAGCACTTTTCCAGATGACAGCGATGGGGAGAAGTACTTTGACGCCTAGTTATTCCGGTTTTGTGAGTAAGTATTGTGTTCTTTTTTTATTATTATTTTATTTGTTGTTACTTTTAGTGTATTTCATTAATTGTTATTAAGTTTATCAAGTAATTTTATTTGAATAAATGGTGGTATTACAAACTTTTGTCTGAACTTCAAAAGAGATTCCTGAGTTCCTTTCGCAATTTCTACGCAGGAAGGTCAATTTGAAAATGCGGACGCCATTTAGTTGCAAAAAGTATTGACATGTTACAGTACTATCTACAAAGATTTACTTAGGTAGAGGAATAAATAATTGCAATTTACTTTCTTGGTAGGAATATAAACAATTGTCTTAATCTAATGGCAACCATTTTTGTGGGTAGTGGTGAACATTTTGTAACTCTAATTCAGCATGATGGCAGTAAGTAACTTTTGATATAAATGGCGATTCTAGACTAACATAAAGAAACTAAATTTTAACTATAACTAAAAAGTGTTTTGATTTAGATTTTAAGACTCGCTGAAAGGTTACTTGGTTGAGTTGTTGCTTACTGTATACATAGAAGTAAAAAGGCAAAATTTTTATTAAACCATAAAATGGCATGTCCCAATTTAAATAACTAGCGATACCCGCCTCGCGTCTGCTGCAAGAGGCTTCAAGATTTAGGTGGCTTTTGAAACACTTTGAATGACGCCAGCAATTTAGAAATATTTCTAGGAAATATCGCATTATAAATCGGCTAAGATAGAGAAATAACCAAAACAGAGAAAAAAGTCACATTGCCTGATATACGCTGGATATTAATAATCTATCTCGGTTGCTATCTTGATCCCGATCTTTGTTTGTAACCAATCAACGACCGAATTCGCCTATCCGAGTCTTAAAGATGTCCAATCAGAAGCAGCCGTCAAAAACAAAGGAACGGGATTTCGATTGAGATAGAATATTAATATCGGGCGATAGGAATCGAAGATAGGACTACTAGCCATGTGAGCTATTGCGCTTGCGACTACGAGATCAACAGGGCAGCTTTTTTGGTAGCAAGTGCCGAAACGACAAAGAATCAGTAAGTACGAAATACATTGACTGCACCATTTTTATGCTGTTTCGGGAGTATCGTGGATGAGGCTGGCAAAGGGCGTGCAGCTAAGAGACCCATACCGAGCGGGTGGGTGAACTCGAGCAGGGGTTGATGATGATGATGGATGATGGATGACGGACAAACGGACCTTCTAAACTAATATCACAGTCTAAAAACCTACAGTCGTCCGACGAAGCTAGACAGGGCAATCGTGCGGGGTGTGAGGGGCGGGCCCGAACTGCGAACAAATCGATGTGCGTAGTTCGGGAGGTATTATTCAGGGCTAACGCGTGTAGACGTTGTCGGCATTTTTCCAGAGATCGAAGGCGTCGTCCTACTGTGTTAATATTTATACTGTGCTAATATGTCGTGATACAATTGACGTTTCATCTAATGATGACACTGTTTGGTGTCATGCACGGGGTTGTGGAGTCAAATCGGGGACCGTGGAGCCAAACCAATGTGACTGTTGGTGAGCGTGTGGACTGTATGACTGACGATAGGTATTAAACGAAGACGATGGCGATTATTAAGTAGCTTTAATAATTTAAGTAAAACTATGTAAACCAAATCTAGTACGTTGACAGACACCAAGATGAAGTAAAAGTCACAGTTTTAAAAATATAAAAGAACAAACCATAGAAAAACAAATAATTAAAAAAGGTTTATAACAAAGCTCCAGCCAGTCGCCAACAGTGACATTTTAAAATCATAGTTTATTTTAGACATCACGGACACCGGTCAAGGAAAACATAGTGAGGACCTGGATGTTATAATTAAGCACCTCATATTAGGCATATGATGTGTTGCTGGGGAGTTTGTTCCGCAACTGCTTCTTCCCAGTAAAAACAATATAGGAAGTGGTGAAAGGTGACTCATTTTGGGGGACTGACTTATGTAAGTATTTTTATTTTGACGTTAAAAAGAGCTGATTCTCAGTCCAGTTTGAGTAAAGACTTTGGATTTTGATTTTTTTGAACATAACGTCACGCCTGTAATCCTCGGAGGTATATCTGGTAGTACACCCACATTTCGCCAGTTGTGTTTAAGTACCATGTAACAGGGGGCGAGCCTATTGCCATCAATCGGGCACACATCCAGACTCCGCGCTGCTACTGAGAAATTCCAGATAGAAAAACTCAATAACACTTTGCCCGACCTGGGGATCGAACCCGGGACCTCATGCTCAGCAGTAGCGCTTGTGACCACTAGACCAACGAGGCAGTTTTTTTGAATTAGGTGCTTAATTTGAAATTATCAACCAAATTTTGTGTTTGTGGCCTTGCAGTGGGATAGTAACAGGCTGGGATTATTATTATCAGCTACCAATCAATAAATCTCATCCTTAAGATATCTAACAGTAGGTACTAGTACCTGCATCTTAACACTGAAGCCACAATAGAACATACAGGAATGCGATCCCGGGGGAGGAATCCCGGTGCCCGCACAATCCCGGGTAACACGTATAAAGTTAAGGACGTAAAAGTTGTGATTCCGTGCAGAAGTTGGTTTGTTTAAAACTATGGCGGACTGTTACGCTAAGTTATAACACATTTTGACATCTGTTCAAGTTGGTAACGTGCTGTTATATAGCATTTAGATTAGGATTGTAGGCTTCTAGTATTGTTTTTTGTAAGTATCGCTTAAATAAATAACATCTAAAAGAAGTTATCAAGAGTTTGAGACATTCCAAATACTTTTTCTTGTTTTTTTCTTCATACAAGATACCAAAATAATCGTTTCAAATAATCAAGAATTTTGACATCATTTTCTAACTGTAATTTGTGATTTATTTATCTTAATCTATTATAACTATAACAGTTTCAAAATACAGATTCCATTATTCGAAATTCAAAATAAGCACGCATCATAAGTGAACGCCATTTGTAAAATATGAGTCCATAGACACAACAAACGAAGATAAGTAATGATTTAATGTCACATAGATTAATTGCGAACGCTACGCATCTCGATCGCTGGAGTACACTTCGTGATTTTACAATTCCAAGCAACTTTCTTATTTTCATTATTTGTTTATTTACATTAAGAGAATAGACGTAAGTAACATTCAGAGATCGCAAGCTATTTAAAATTCGATCGATTTTAGAACCGAAAATATATATGTACAGCTGCATTGTGGTTAAAATAATGCATCAAACATTATAATAAGTAGGTATTGCTTTATGTAGGTTTATTCATTTGCTTTTACTGCGTTCCATCTACTATGCTTGGTCTCAGCATCATTTTAAGGTACTTAATCTGTTATAAAATGCCTAAAGCCTTGTGTATTTTACTATAAATAAAAAAAAAACAACAAATCTAAATAAATAAGTATCATTTACGGATATGAATAAAGTCTTAAAACTAAATAGGAGAGAAACTATATTAAAATTACTTATAATTTCATTTTTCGTGAGTCTGTGCGTTCCCGAAGTCGACGTAGTGTTAACTTTGTAAGTGAATCTCTAAAACTGTGCCAACTGTGGAGTAGGTTTGGAAAACTGCATGAACCAATTCCAATTTGAGCATTTCGCGAATGAAATTTTTATATGGGCCATGATATTACCTACTTGAGAAAGACTAGGTAGCTTTAGTAATGAAAGAGCCTTGCTACAATTTATTTTCATTGTATTTTTCTTAGTTTACACAGTTTAATAGTAAACAAGAACAAATTTTCGGCGGTTTACAACTATAAATAAAAATGTCACAGTGATCGAGTTTCGTAACCTTGATCGATTCTAATCTTCACTACATTAGTGAGGTCTGTCCGTAAATCAAGATTAGGATCTTCGGATCCTATTGATCCCATTCGGAATTTAATTAAATACCTACTTGAAGAGTTTTTCGGTCTGGCCCGCAACTGCTGCTGTTGTTTTGTTTGCTTTTTTGCTGCCTTCGTACACTGTTTTGTTTTTTATGTTCTAGTGTAACGTTTGTTAAACTCAGCTTTTGAGACTTTACAACATAATTTTCAACTACTCCTATCAGTCTTAATCTAACTTCTTGACCATAGTCAAATGTAGAAGGCAATCGTTTTCAATTTGGCGCGAATAGTGAGGTTCCTCACCTTGCTGCGAGCGGATCACTATTTTATACATACTTAATTTACATTTTTTTTTATTTTAGACTCAAAAGTTAGTATGAATATGTGTACTTACTTAGTATTTTTTTTACTTGTCACCTGTCCACTAGAACCAACAACTTTTTATGTCCATAAGAGCGTTACAAGTCGTTTGACAAGAACACAAAACCGATAAGAAAAGGTAAGTAGCAGTAGCAGTAGTAGTAGGTGGACAACCAAACCAAAGTTCCTAAAAAAATATCTATCTTATAACCGCCATTCAATCGTCGGCCATCTTTATTGGCCCACAGAGCACCTAATAACATGGCGTATTTATTTTAAAGCCGAGAAGCACAGACAATAAATATTTTCCTTTTGAATTTCGCTCAATAAAACACTCGGCGCAGTGTTTGTGTTTGTGTGTACGGCGGATTTCAATTTGTTATACATATTTGATTTTCGTTTAGTTAAATATCGCTTTTTAACGGGATGAGAGTTTTTGAGTTACAAGTGATTGGATACTTTTTTAAGTACCATGTAATAATAATAGTTATCTTCGTCTATACACATTAACAAAAAATATGGATAAAAAAGTCTAAGTGCTAAGTAAATTTCTTAGAAGAAAAACGATTAGAAGTTCTGAGGATCAGCACTTTTGACCTCTGACATAACCTTTCAATGATTTACTCACTGTGTTCACCATTTACCATTTCACTCATCACAACTCACTCACTCACACACACATCAACATCGTCATTTTATCACACTTGAAATGACAAAATTCAAATCATAAAAACTCTATTCTATTCAAAAGAATCTTGATTAAAAATAAACATTACCACACGATGTTTTCACCAAGCGAACAATTTTCTCCGAACTCCAATATATTTACCTGTAAACAACAGAATTATTTGTTAATGAACGACATTAATAGTGTTGTAACAATTAAAACAGGACGCAATGTGGTCGGAACTGTTAACGGTAAATGGAAACCGCAAATAAATAATTACAATAAATATTGATAATGTTTTGCAGTCACTAAGGTAACCTGTTCTGCTCATAAACGTATTAACACCAGTGATTTACTTTTATTTATTTATTTATAACAATCTTACCTACACTATCATTACAGATCTATGATCCAATGCGACAGAATGGCCTTACTACTAACTAAAACCTAAATCTAAACCTTATACCTAGTTAAAAAAAATATCTTAATCTAAAAAACTTATTGCATATAGTGTAACTTTTGCGAATTCACTCAAGTTGCACCACAATACATCTACCCTCCCGTGAACACATGAAGCGACTCACTATCTGACCACTACAACCTTCCGCGTTTCATGTCGTCAGTAACTAACCTGGGACTTGGCATCACATGCCGTCGAGAAACATCTTTCAAACATGGTTGTTTCCTCACGATGTTTTCCTTCACCACCATTTTTGAAGCAAAGTGATTCTGCAATATGCACCTGAGTCCGAACGGTCAGAGGTGCAGGCCTTGGGATTGAACTTGAGATCACTCAGCCTATAAACCAGTGTCTGGGTACCATGATAACCTTTGGATAAACTGGTAGTTAGACTTTCGGGGCTCTCAGTTCTCGTAACGACAGAAGATCTGCAAATGACAGCCAATACCAAAAGCTTAACGGTGCCTTCCGAGGCACGGAGGGGTTTTTAATGGTCACCCATCCACTGACCGATATCGGCAAGCGTAGCTTAACCTTCGATAGACTCGTTTGACTGTTAATATTTAGTTACAATCCTATCTTATCTACTTATATTCTAGCATAAGAATACTAGTCTTCTTTTCAAAGGATTGACCTAAATTTTCAGTAGACTGGAAATAATGGCCAGACTAAAAGCAAGAAAAACCACCTTAGACTTTGAATAATTTAATAATGAAAATGTTACCTGCATGTTTATTAAAAAGATACCTTATTACTTTTGTAAAGGAAGTTGCTGATACACTAAAGAGTCAATCAATAATTTTATTATATTTATTAAAAATTATAGGAAGATTCAATGACTTTTTCGTTGTTTTTTGCTCGACATGACGCCAGCACAGCATACCTCGAAACATAAGATTTTGCCAATTGAACATGAACCTATTTGCAATAATTTGAAAAACTATGAAAACAAAATTGACACAATGGGGTAGCTTGTGACTTCTTCTCGTCGTGCATGCTGTCGGGTTTTTCTGTTCCTATAAATCAATAAGATTGGCCATAAAATGAAATGGGTGTCTTAACATTAATTATTTAATAAATAAAAAAAACGTAAGAAGCATAAATAAAAAAAGTCTTAAAGAGCCATTTAAGTACGTCTTGACTGTTACGTCTGAAGTGCCATCAACAGGGGGAGCACAAATTCAATTTTAATTGAACGATGCCGATTCATTGGATGGAGACAGGAGGGTGAACGATAAAATTAAACGTCAATCTTACTTTATAGGGACCGGATTACGCTGATTTTTACATAACCTACAAATTGGGAGGGAATTTTAATGTGGAGATAATAAACTTGATCAGTTTCATTCGACTAGACGGGCAGTAAGTTCCTTAATAAGTAATTAAATTTATCGTTAACTGTTATGGTGGCCCAGAGGTTAAGGCGCCTACCTCTCGTGCAAGAAGATGTGATTAAAATACAGGCAAGTACAAATGTGACTTTTTCAATTCATTTGTACGTTTTAAATTTAGAAAGACACCATTGACATCGGTGAAGAGTAGCATCGTTAGGAAACCTGGACCTATAGTTAATACTTGGAATCGCCAATCTGCTTTGAGCAAGCGTGTTATGCAATGCTCGAGCCTCATCTATTTGAAACGAGGCCTTTGCCCTGCAGTGGGACAGTAACAAATTAGTCTTATTATTATTATCGAACAAAAAAACACATCCCAATAAATGTGTAGGTACAGGTAATAAAACTCGACTACCAAAAGTCACTTTCTAAAAAGTATGAAACAAGAAAATAGTGTTTTTATTAAGATATTCTGAAGGATAGTCGTAGTCGTATGCCCCTTTTTCTTATAGCTTATGATCGCTTGCTTATCTGTTAGAATGGATTGTTTTGTTAGGGCAGGTAAAACATCGTGGTCAAAAATAAGATACGTTTAATTGTTATATGCACTAGTGAAACAAGACCCGTACAAATGCGGACTTCACTGCCTCAGGCGTTTCCTATCTCCCTTATTATTCTTGCGTTCTCTATCAACGTTACTTAAGTTAATAATGCAATAATTTTCAAAACAGACAGAATAGATAGTCAAACTTTATTAACACGTTGACTGTCAGACTACCAGACACAATAGATAATTAATTGTTCGCGGCTCACCGGTGACCGGCGACCGAAGTTTACTATCACAAATGTTCCGCAGATATTATATTACCAAATTCTAGCCGTACTACGTTTTACTACAACAATTTCATTGTATAAAATATTATATTCCTGCAAGTAATGCCATAAAGAATCTTCGTATGACTTGGCTCGCTATTTGCGCCGGTTTCAAGGGAATTTAAACAAGTTGTTTACAGGGAACACGCTGTAGATAATAGGGTTGACAACTTACCACTGTAGAGAAAGAAAGGAAGTTTACAAGAAAATTGTATTCTTTTTACACTATTATTATTGATAGGCTCGCGTTTGATCACTATCTCACCTGATGGTAAGCGATGATGGTGGTCGACGATGAGGACCGCTTGCCTAGAAATCACATATTCACTCTTGACTTAAGGACCCAAAGGCTATCAAGACATGGAGCGCACAAAGAAGGTGACATATTTGTGTAAAACGAAATTATGTTAATGTTAGGTGTTTGATTCTATTTCTGATTTATTAGTCTTATGTTTATTTCGTTTTTATCGAAGCTAGAAACCAAGTAAGCGTACACAATATCAAAATACGTAAACGTATGCGAAATATTACAAACGTTCGTCTAAAACATACACGTAAAACAGTCACGTGCCTGTTTTACGAAATATCTAGCTTGAAATATGTATCCGTAACAACATTATTCAAAGTTTTTATCTCCATTATTTCAGGCAGCCCTAACAACAGGATATTCTTTACACAAAATGACTAATAAATGTATCGTTGTCTTAGCAACACCCTTTATGATCAATATAATATAGTCACAAAGATAGGTCATGGGTAGCAAAGAGTTTAGGTTTAGATGATACTGTCATGTTTTTCGATGAGTAAATTAACACGTCGTGAAAAAGTTTTTTGACAAAAGAATAAAACCGACTTCAGAAAAACAACTAAAGGTGTAACATAAATATAAATGGCACGGATTCAAAGAGGCAGTTGTAAATAGCGGTTTTGGTAAGTTAAAAAATATAAATGGCAGGTTTAATAACTAGTTCAACAGTTAAAACTAAGCAGTAAAGTAAACAAAAATGAGAAATAAAAAATAATGAAATGGATCAGTGAATATATAATTGAGCAGGAAAATAATTAAATGGGCGGTGAAAATTATTGAACGAGCGGTTACGTGTGGGCAGTAATAAATCGGAATTTGTCGGTAAGAAATCTCATTCTAAGCAATTCTATAAACAATGAGGTGGTAAAGTAGTTTTCGAGATAAATAGCTGAATATCTTCTGGCCCTGAGTTGCTGGGCCTCCGCCGGCTTCCTTCGTCGGCCTACGGTCCGGTCTCTATGCCGTTATCCGAAGTTGTTTTTGCTAGCTAGCAGCTAGCCGTAATAGATTGATTATCTGTAATACGCACCTTAAAACTGTATTCAATGAATTTGAGTTCGGGTGTCACCGCCCGCTATGATCTGCCGAACTATTCATCGAACCGCTCATTCCATCATTTTTACCGCTCATTCAGTTATTGGTCTGCTCAATTATTTTTAGAATTGACAATGTATGATAAAATATATAATTGATTTTTTATTACTGTCCATGTTTTACTGTTGTGCATTTTCTATGACATTCCTTCGCATGTCGTCTTTATAGAGGGTACCTATCTTTAATCTCTTTGCTTCAAACTTATAAAATATTATATTATTTCACGTGTCTACTCATTTGCTTATGTTTCCGGGGCTCACAAAGGAAGCCCCATAAGGGTCAAGAGAGTACACAATACAGATATTATATTACCATGTAATATTTACTTTGTATTCGCAAAGCTTCGTTTTAACCCCACGTGTAAACACGATAGGTAGATACAATATGTATAAAAAAACATACAATATTTAAGACTCCAGAGCCGTTTAAACAGCAATCTTGATCCATAACACTACATTTATTTTATTATAACTAGAACTTTTCAAAATTTCCCTTTGAAATTAAAATCTCCCGTATCCTCCCTTCATAGTTTTGAAAATATAGCTTTTATTCGCTGATAACGTAAGTACTTATTACTAAAAATCAAATCAAATCAAATCAAATCAAATAGTTTATTTGTAAAACATAGGTATACAAGCTGATGGTCACATATGCAGGGTTAATTAAATCTCTATGTTTTGCCAGTATGACATACAAATATTATCTAACTCTCTAAGGAACCGGACTAGAATCGGTTTAGTAGTTTTTGAATTAAATTCTTACAAACAAACAAAAATTAAATCTTCTTTGTTACTTATATTATAAGTATACATTGTATAATGATGAAATGTAACTTAAGGTATCCAAGTATTTTGACTAGCCTGTTGGTCTAGTGGTTCGTGGGTTCAATTCCTTCCTAAGACAAATTAATTGTCTAATGAGCACGATCACTTGTTTTGTGTCTGGGTGTAACTTATTTTTAATATGTATGTATTTTGAAATAGATAAGTATGATATTATCACTTGTATAGTGCCCATTGCACAAGCTCTGTTTGGTTTGGGACAAGATGGCGTTGTGTGGAACTTGCGGAATATTTATTTATTTCACTAGTAATTTCAAAGCGAAGATAGCCCGACCCCATATTACTTAGAAAAATGCATAAGTAAGAAACAGTTCTGCAAAAAAAAACCAAGATTTTCTTCTATAATTCTACCTCCTGACCTCCAAAAAAATCTACGCACACTTAACATTTCAGACCCACTTTTCCCGTCTCAAACCATAACGACTTCGCATCCTCAAAGTTGAAGGGCCAACGCACGAGAAAGGTGCTCGGAACAAAATTAAATTACAATGATTTACTTTAGCGAAACCTGCCCGGAATTTAAATCTGGTATGTCGGTATACCCAACCGCCATTTTTGACTCGGTGCAATTTACCTTCTTCCGTTGGCGGCCAATGCGGCCGTGTTATTACGAAAACAGTTGAGTATAACCTAGAATGAATAATTTTGGCTAGCGCTAGACGGGACCTAGTTTTGGAAAATAAATCCTAGATGCGAACTTTTGGAACGGTGTTCTTATGAAACCAAGTATGCGGAATTGAGATTACAGTAGTTTCTATGTGCACTAGTACTGTTGCATGAGGTTCTAGGTTCGGTTTCCAGTTGATAAGTGTTATTCAGTTTTCTAGCTGGAATTTCGCAGTAGCAGCTCTGAGTCTGGAATTGTGCACGATTGATGGCAATAGGCTCGCCTTCCTGAGTTGGTACACCTACACAACCACACAGGAATCCAGGTTTCGGGCCGCAACTGAGTAATGCCAGATAGAAAAACTCAATAGCAGTTTCACCCACCCGGGGATCGAACCTGGGACCTAATGCTTAGTAGTAGCGCTTGGGACCACCAGAGGTAGTTAATCCTGAACAATAAATAAGCTATTTGTATAACAAATAAGATCAAACACGACATTAAAATAAAGAATTAGAATCCATTTTGTTTAACAGGGACTCGCAAAAGAAACAATTGCTATATTTTCCTATTCCCTATTGGCTTACAGTACGTAATTTGTTTGTCAAAATGAGCTTACACAATAATTTTGAATATTAAAATATTCAAGAGCAAGGTAGCAACTCGTAACCTTTGATATGTGACCTTTGAGTAAAGCAGATTTAACAATAACTAATACTAAGGAAAGTTTCTGAATAAATAATGTTTGGGATCAAGATACTTTAATCTCTTTCTGTCTAATATCGTGTTATTTTGGCTTGATTACGGTAATTTGTTTTGAAATGAAATGATATAGATAAGTAGATATTTACAGATACTTTTACAAGTCAATTTTTTAACTAGTAGATGAGATCGGAGTTTCACTATCTGACTACTCTGAGAAGAAACACCGAAAGAAACTCAGAGGTTTATAGTCTTTTTTAAAGTCCAGACATTATATTGGTCAAATCATGTAAGATCCATGCAGATTAGTGTCTGAGATGGTCTTTTGAGTAAAGAACCACACAGATGTGAGGGGACCAGATCAGTCAGTGCAAGCATTTGTCAGTAATCGTGGGCTCAAATCGGAACTTGTTTGTTAATTTATTTGCTGCTACATAAGTAAGTTATCCAAATTGTTAAAAACACATAGTCAATGATTTTAAAATTTGCTAGTTGGTTATAGGGAAGGTTCATATCTGACGGAATGTGCGCCGAGCGTTTGCGACAATGTACCTCGACGCACTAACGCATCATCTGTTGAGTGTGAACCGTCAAGTGTTTTTCTATACATTTGTCTGTTCTGGCGTTACGCGACCGATAATACGCGGCGCATGATCCGTCAGATATGAACCTTCCCTTAAAATGGTGTTATCTATTTAGTGGATATGGTGGGTTATTGGTAGGTGCAATATGGTTGTTTTATTATAATAGTATGTAGTGTAATCATACTCAACATTATTGACTAGAAGCTGGATTGCAACCAATAAACTGTAAGCCACGTAAATTATAAGAGTCATTTTCCTAAAAGTATGTCCGGAATGGGAGAACCTAATGAGCTTTTGTTAATCTAGGAAGACCACCGGGCTAAATACTGTGGCGGTGCTAAATTAGGGCAGACTTTAAATCTAGAATAAATCAGGATTATCAGGTAGGCAACTAATTAGGTAGGTACCTGCACGTTGCTGCAATTAACTTGAAACAAGAAACATTTTAAAAGATTTTTTAAAGTCACTCGCGACTTTAAAAAATCTCTTTTTTTTATTTAATGCTTATACAGGAAGCAGCTGACATACAACAACATTCAGAGACCTTTGTGAGTACTCTACATCAACCCAAGCCTTGTTTTTTTTAAGAGTAGGTAAGTATGGAGTATCTTGCCCATTCTTCTCTGTAACTATCTTTTTGAAGCGGCAACTAAAATCATTATGTTTTACTAGCAGACGCCCCGCGGTTTCACCCGCGTAGGTCCTGTTCCTTTGGGAATACCGGGATAATAAGTAGCCTATGTGTTAATCCAGGGTGTCAGCTAACTCCATACCAAATTTTATTAAAATCCATTCAGTAGTTTTTACGTGAAAGAGTAACAAACATCCAACCATCCATCCATCCTCACAAACTTTCACGTTATAATATTAGTAGGATTTAACTTATAAGTTTGACGTTCAAAACTGCCTTTTAAATGGCCTAGTTGAAATAAATGATTTGACTTAGACTTAGCCTTTTAGTCTGCTTCCCGATCATCTGCCTAGCCTTTTTTCCTTTTTCATATATAGGGTGACAGGTAATTAGTGACCGATACTTAAACACGTAATTGTATTCATGATTTCAATAAACTGTCCCAAAGAAACTTTTTTTTATACACAATAACTTATAACACAATACAATAACAAACACTCTGTTTGACTGGTAATTAGTGACCGATAATGAAACTCGTCATTGTACTCATGGATAGGAATAACTTTCCCAAATAAACTTTTTGTTATACTCATTAGCTTTCAATTAATTCAATTACGTCAGTACTGCACAACGGGAGCGGTGGGGTGGCGGAGGAGCGTGTGACGCTAATACTACTAGTAGATTTTGCCCTTCCCGCGGTCAGACTATCAGCTGATAGATTGTGCCGATTCGTGCCTACTGTAATCGATCAAAGGCGCGCGCGCGGGGATTTCAAACAGCGTTTTTGTTATTTTATTGTGTTCTAAGTTATTGTGTATAAAAAAAAGTTTCTTTGGGAAAGTTTATTGTAATCATGAATACAATCACATGTTTAAGTATCGGTCACTAATTACCAGTCACCCTATATTTATGATCGGTTTTCTTTTTAAGGAAAAATTTCACACGGTTAAACAGGACTTATGATTGTCTTCACCATCATCATTCATAGTTTACGTTTTTGTATGAAAAAACGTAAAAATAAGGAAAATCCGACGAAAAATTTCTATGCTGTGCAAGTCTAGAATGATGTACTGTAGAACAAAATGGTACAAGTATGTCCCTTCACCATGTATACTTACTTAGTAGCAAATTCCCAATACGCAGAATAATCGCGATTGTCAGTTATTCCATTGAAATGCGATTACGTAAACGCATACAGACAGACTTGCATTGATGAATAGGAAGCAAGAAACTTAATACTGTCGGTTATATTTAGGTGTAAATAATGTTGCAATGTCCGTAGAAACTAGTGAGTGATATTGAGTACACAATCGTATTGCAGATATTGATAAGTATGGGTGTCGTGTTGATTTACTGATAAATAGAAGTGATTGTGACTAAAAAGTTGTGCCACATAGTTGCTGTTCTTCGTGAATAACTCTTCTGTGGTTGGTTTATCAGTAGTATAATTTATATCCTACTAATATTATAAACGCGAAAGTTTGTGAGGATGGATGGATGGATGTTTGTTACTCTTTCACGTAAAAACTACTGAATGGATTTTAATAAAATTTGGTATGGAGTTAGCTGACACCATGGATTAACACATAGGCTACTTTTTATCCCTGTATTCCCACGGGAACGGGACCTACGCGGGTGAAACCCCGGGACGTCTGCAGGCTAGTATACCTACATTTAAAACAGTATAAAGACGTATCTAAAAAGTGTGTAAATAAAAAGAATAAAAAAAATTGATTGACATATTTATAAATAGGTACCTAAGTAGGAACACACGGCTACACACCAAGCTATACATTTCCAATATAAGCTGATCTCGCATTGATATAAGATTTCCGTAGAATGCGAGGTCAACGTATACTGGAATGTATAGCTTGAATGTCGCCGAGTGTACATATACCTAAGTATTGGTTAGTGGCCCTGAATGCTATACCGTAGGTCGTGGGTTCGATTCCTACCCAAATTTAATGTTTGTGTGATGAGCACGAGCATTTCTTCTGTGTCTGGGTGTATCTATCTACAATATGTAAGTGTTTAAAAATATACATGTAAAGAGAATTTATTCTCTTTAATTTATTCTTTTTATTAATGACAGACTGACAGGTCTAGAAATAATGTCAGCCTTCAAACTGACGATTTACGTTGAATATTATTTTGTGTAAAATTATAACATTAAATGTCGTTTCTTTTTATTATAGAGAAACTCAATTATGTTTTGATTTACGCCTTAATCCCATCTCAATCGAACTAAAATAACAGACACCATTATAAAACGACATTTCGTGAAAATGGAAAAACTGAAATTTGTTTTTAAATCGAAACCAACGAAAGATGGAAAATCTAACTTTATCGCCGTAACTACAATTATTACACAAGACGAGAAAGTTTTCCTGATTCCAGAGGAGTATGAAGCAGCTACACTTCATAAGTATATTTACTCGTCTAAAGTGTACAATATATTACGAAATACGATAAAAAAAAGACACCAGACTCGAAGTGTTTGGATAAAATTAACGCCAGAAATGGTAAAAACATACTTTGATGAAGATGACAATATGATATTTGAAGACCAATACCTAGAGGAAGTTACAGAAGAACAATTGGCTTTAAAAAATAAAAGCAATTCAGAAGACCATATGGTAAAAATTTTGGAAAAATTAGTAGAAAATCAACAAAGCAGGGAAAAACAAAGTTTAAAAAAATTAGCAGAGAGATTTGTATTAGATAAATTTGATGGCAAAAATGTTAGTGCATGTCGATGGATAGAGGTTTTTGAAAAAGAATGTACAAGATTTGACATAGTAGAAGACGAAGAGAAAATAGAAACATTTAGATTATTCCTAGAAAAATCATGCACGGATTGGTATGCTTCCATGATGATCAAGCTTAGTTTGCAAGTTTCAAGCCATCAAAAGTGAAGGATTTAGACTAAAATTCACAAAATGCACATTTGCCGCTGACTCTGTAAAATATCTTGGTCATATAATACAGAATAATTCAGTTCGACCATTAAAAGATAACTTGATATCAATTAAGAATTTTCCAACCCCTAAAACAACAAAAAATGTGAGGCAGTTCTTAGGAAAAATAAATTTTTATCATAAATATGTACCAAAAATAGCAATAAAACTTGATCCATTACATAACCTTTTGAAGAAAGGGCAAACTTTTATTTGGACTAAAGCGTGTCAAGAATCATTTGATGAAATGAAACAAATATTATGTTCTCAGCCAATATTAACAATTTATGACCCAAAATTACCAATACATATATACACAGATGCCAGCATAATAGGAGTGGGGGCCGTCTTGAAACAACTGCAAGAAAACAAGGAAGAAAAACCTGTAGCATATTTCTCAAAGAAATTGAATGAAGTACAAAAAAGGAAGAAGGCCATATACTTGGAGTGCCTAGCAATAAAAGAATGTGTTAAGTATTGGCAACATCTGTTGATAGGTAGAAAATTCATTGTTTTCTCTGATCACAAACCTTTGGAGAATATGAACATAAAGTCAAGAACTGATGAAGAACTAGGAGATCTAACGTACTACCTTTCACAATATGACTTTAAAATAAAATACTCTCCAGGAAGATACAATTTGGAAGCTGATTGCCTTAGCAGGAATCCAGTGTTAGAGCCCAATGAAAATCTGGAAGAACAATTGAAAGTAGTCAATTTAATACAACTAAAAGACATTTTACAAGATCAAGAAAGAAATGAATATATACAATCCAGGAAAGAAAAGCTAAAATTACAACAAAAAGTTTATTATAAAAAAGGAAATAAAAAAGATAAGATAATTCTCTCAGAAAAATTTAGTATGGAATTCGTTAAAAGAATACATTCGGATCTGGGTCACATAGGAATAAATCAAATGCGAAGAACAGTAAGTTCATTATATACAGCAGAAAACTTAACAAAGAACATATATAAAATCTGTAAAGAATGTATAGTATGTATAAAAAACAAAACCAGAGGACAAAACAAATACGGAATGATGTCACACTTGGGTCCGCCTACGAAACCTTTTGAGATATGTTCTATCGATACAATTGGAGGTTTTGGGGGATCCCGTTCCACAAAAAGGTACTTGCACCTGTTATCAGATCATTTCACAAGATACGCATTTATTTTAACGTCAAAGACTCAAAATGCGAATGATTTCATTAAACTAGTGAAGAACACTGCTGAGACTGGAGATATTGGCATGATACTTTCAGATCAATATCCAGGTATTAATTCGAAGGAGTTCAAAAAGTTTTTGGATGATAAAAATATTCGACTAGTCTTCACTGCAGTAAATTCACCCTTTTCAAATGGGTTGATTGAGAGACTGAATCAAACATTGGTAAATAAAATAAGATGCAAGATAAACGAAAAAGATACCAAACTGGCATGGACCACCATAGCACATAATTGTGTAAAAAAATTTAACGAAACGGAGCATACTGTCACCGGATACGCTCCTACGTATCTACTAAACGGTACCAATGTTACGATTTTGCCAGATGAGCTAAAGTCAAAGAAAACTGAAACCGATTTGATTCAAGACAGAAAAAAGGCTCTGGAAAATACAATTCAGTCACACATTTACAACAAGAAACTTTACGACAAAAATCGTAAGCACTTCGACTTCAAAGTAGGTGATATGGTGTTTGTGGACAATGGAAACAAGCTTAATAGAAAAAAGCTTGACGAGTTGAGAATCGGACCTTACAGAATCGTGCAAAAGTTGTCAAACACGATTTACAGGATCGACACGGGTTATAATAAATCGGAGTCAAACTTTTTCCACATCTCGAAATTGACTCCAGCTCCTAAGTTTGACTTAGATACTTGAAATAAATACCTATGTATGTTAAATTAGATTTTATAATGAATTGTAATAATATTTAATTTATGTTATCTTTCCCAAGGGGGGTGATGTAAAGAGAATTTATTCTCTTTAATTTATTCTTTTTATTAATGACAGACTGACAGGTCTAGAAATAATGTCAGCCTTCAAACTGACGATTTACGTTGAATATTATTTTGTGTAAAATTATAACATTAAATGTCGTTTCTTTTTATTATAGAGAAACTCAATTATGTTTTGATTTACGCCTTAATCCCATCTCAATCGAACTAAAATAACAGACACCATTATATACATATATACGTTTGATTATCAGTTATATAGTACTCATAGCACAAGCTCTGTTTGGTTTGGGACTAGATGGCGTTGTGGAATATTTATTTATTAGAGGCTTATGGCTAAAAACCACCGACACGGGTCGATTGAAGGTTAAGCTACACTTGCCAAGGTCAGTACGTGGATGGGTGACTTTACATTACATATCACTCTAAGTCTCCGTGCCAAATAGTAGACAGTGCTAACTTGACAGGTATCAACTTCATTACTCATCAATGGCGTCGCGTCAACTGTCAATAGGTACTTCCTTTCTAGGTCTATCATCCTTTCCTTTTTGCTAAAACAATGGATTGCAGTAAAACCGACCGCTCGATTTATTGTTCCGGGAATCATAAAACACACACAACTTCACACAAGCCCCAAACGTGGTACGACCTACCTTGTACACGAGGTTCGATGGCCGATGCAAATTCGCCAAATTCCGTTTCGCAATACGCTCAAAAGGAAGCCGAACAAAATTCCCGCGAAAAACTTCTTTGTGCGAAAACCAGTGTAATGTGCCACGGTAGAAAGTATAAATGAAGGAGGTATATACGTAATGATAAATACTGAAGCGATTTGTTCAGTTTTCGTGGAAAACTTCAAGTGGTATGTGCGATCGTTTGTTTGCCTGTTTTGCATATAAATTGTTCTTGACGCTATGAATTCTGATACGGGTAACAGGTAAGGACTTTTGTTATACCTATACATTAAACGTTGTTACCGGAGTTACAAAAAAATAAAACAACATTTTTGTAATTTAGAGGCTCGTAGAAGCAGGAATGCGAAACATTTTATTTTAAAGATAAGTTTAACAATTTTAATTCATATTGTTTTATTTCAAATTTAGAAGAATGAAACGAAGAACGTGTCAATGTATAGTTCATTCTAGCTTCTTTTAGGTTTTTATTTAAATTTTGAAGAATGAAACGAAGACCGTGCCCATATATTGTTCATCCTAGCTTCTTTTAGGATTTTATTCAAATTTAGAAGAATGAAACGAAGACCGTGCCCATATATTGTTCATCCTAGCTTCTTTTAGGTTTTTATTTAAATTTTGAAGAATGAAACGAAGACCGTGCCCATATATTGTTCATCCTAGCTTCTTTTAGGTTTTTATTCAAATTTAGAAGAATGAAACGAAGAACGTGTCCATGTATTGTTCATTCTAGCTTCTTTTAGGTTTGTATTTAAATTTAGAAGAATGAAACGAAGGACGTGTCCATCCATGTATTGTTCATTCTAGCTTCTTTTAGGTTTTTATTCAAATTTAGAAGAATGAAACGAAGAACGTGCCCATGTATTGTTCATCCTAGCTTCTTCTAGGTTTTTATCATTATTACTGTAACTTTCAACTAAAATGAAATAATATAAGTAAATGAAGTCCATATCATTTCTTAAAATAAATTGTTGCATTGGTTACAACTCAGTGTGACAGCTGCTGTGAAAATAGATTTAAATAATAAATTCGATGTCTATCGTAGCTGTTGTAACATGCTTAATTGTATTTTATATACAAATTAAAAAATAACTTTTTTAACTTCTGTCTAATTCTATTGTAAATGGAGTAGAACTTATTTAAAAAATTCAAATACCAATTTTGTTCGATAGATTTGACAGTCACATTATTTTAGCCAAAAGTTTAAATAGACCGTTCGTAATATAGACAGTCTCAAAAATTAAAAAAGTTACCACAGCTCGCAAACAAATTAAAAATAAGTATTAAGGTCCGCTGCGGCGTCTAATCGTATCGAACTGTCAATTTAGCTGGATTATTTTTGTTCTTTCCTATCCTATTTGTTTTATTTAATGATTGAAAATAGACCTTTTAACGTTGGATCCATTTTGCGGTTTCAGGGTTCATGGTGATGGTTTAAAATGAAAGCGTTACTTTAAATTCAAAATAGTTTATTGTGGATCATAGGTTCATAGGATGTTTTAAGTACAGTTATTACATAGGTCAGCTATGTCCCGCCATTAAGGCATACAAAATTCACAGAAATAAAATATTCAAATCACTAAATTGACATGCAATACATTTTTAAAGGGGCGTACTTTGTTTTGATCTTCTTTTGTATAGAGCTAGTTTTAGAAGCTAAGTACCATATAATTCGAGCTAACCAATCAGTTCGGATTGGATAACGCGGCTTGTGGCGGGAATGATTCCTATAGCAGCTTCTAGAAGCTAGGTACCTTACAATCCGCGCTCACCAATCAAGGCGGATTGGTTAACGCGGATGGTGTAATTTTGTGCGTTCCAATATAATTATCGTCGCGGTACTTACTTACAACCGAAACATTTTCAGTGTTCGTGTGATACGATAACGTACTGTGTTGAAAGTTTGAAATTTGGATGTTTCATAACCAGTTTTTTTAAACTTTAGAGGTAAACTTTGTAAGGAGGTTTTTGTAGGGAGTAAAACTAGATCCACCGAACCGAGTTAAAAAAATCTGTTACCACTACATAGCCACATTATTTGCGAGTGAGGTACTACTTATTTTATTTTCAAAACTAAGCGCGAATTGCTACTGATATAAAAAAGCAACCAAAACAAAACAAGACCCAGTTAAGACCCATGTTTTTACTCGAAGTGCGTAATGCATTTCGCCTTAAAGCCAGGGTACACACTACACGAAAACTTTACAGCGACCCCACCAAGCGAAAATCCCTCAACCATTTAACGCCACCTATATGATAATACGACCTTTTAGTGAACCCTGTGTGAAAAGGGCCTCTCTGACGTCAAACGCAATTCCGTGTCCCTTCGCAAACTTTCAATAAATATCGCGTTCCTATGCATACGCCATCACCCCCATAGATTTGCAAACAGACCCTCACTCATTCGGGGTTTTCATTTACTTAGGTTGCTATTTGAATATTTACAACTAAACGGTAAATGTCCGTAAAATCGCCGCCTCTGTAATTAATGTAAAACATTTCACAAATTGGATTATGTAAACTATGTGGACGGTTTTAATATTCGGTGGGTAGGGATGCCGCACGTTATTCGAGGGTACAGTCTATGGTTTCATGCAAAAGGCTATGGTTTTGGGTAGTTATTTAACAGAAATCTCCATTGCTTCGCTGGTCTAAGGGGTGTGAGCGCTAAAGCACGCGTAGCAGTAGAAACAGGTACGTCGAGGAATGTATCGACAAAGTATGATAGATGGTAGAATCATTTCTGCTAATTGATAACATTTCAAAATTGACATGACCCTAAAACAAAAATACCGTTTCTTCATTTTTGTATGCTGAGTTGAAATATATATTTTTTTATTTTTTTTATTGCTTAATTTCTGAGAAGAAAAAATAATAACGCAAAAACATGCGATGACGTCACTTATACGGTGGAATGAGGTGGTTATCTTTGCGTAAGCAAGCTAATTTTTAAGATAAAACCACAATGATGACATATCTAATGTCAAACAATACATATCTAATGTCAATGTATGACATTGACAACTGACAGTGACATCTAAGTAACAGTTTTTTTTTTGACGTATCACAGTAAAGCAAAGAATGTATCGCCATTCCACCTTATGAATGACGTCATTTACGTCTTTTTAGAATGCACCGAATTTCAAGGTTAAAATTATGAATGAAAAGTACATAATTTCGAAAAACCAAAAAATATGGGTCCTCTAGTTTTATATTTACTTTTATATAACGTAAAAAACATGCAGGTTAAAATTTTTGAAATGTTGTCAATTCTAGAAGAAATAACGCTCGATATTGACTGGCCTGTTGATCTAGTAGTTAGTGGCCCTGGCTGCTATGCCGGAGGTCGTGGGTTAGATTCCCACCTGGGTCAAAAGTTTATGTGATAAGTACAATTATTTGTTGTGTGTTTTAGGTGTAATTTATCAATAATATGTATGTATTTAGAAATATACAAGCATATGCCGCGTCGGGCTTTTTATGTATTTTCTTTTTAGGTTTTTCAAATAGAAGTAAAAACAACAAAACTAAAATAAAGGTAGCAAGCAATTACTGATTCATCTTGCTTTGTTGGTCTAGCGGGCGTGAACGGTTCGATTCCCGCACGAAGTAAATATTTGTAAGGCTTACAGGTTCCGGTTCGGTTTGTTTGTGGTAATCATACAATACAAGAAAAATCTGGGGCAACGTGTCACAACGTGATACGTTTGAAATTTCATTGAATCTAGCGATGTACATGTTGCAGTCAAAACTCTTAACCAGTCAAAAGTACTATTGACCAGCAAAATCAGTCAAAACTACTTTTGATTGAACAGGTTGGCCAAAAGTGGTTTTGACTGACATTATTGGTTTTTAGTAAAAAGTACTTCGACTGTCGCTCGTCGTCAAAAGTAGTTTTAACTGCATTAAAGCATCAGTCAAAAGCACTAAGGGATATGGCTATCACTATGGTCATAATGGTCATGGTTCTAACCTAACCTAACCCGCATGATTCGCCAACCATAGACCCATACCTGACTGATAAAACCAGTTAAAACCACTTTTGCCGGAATCACTTAGTTAAAAGTACTTACCAGCTCCATTAGGCAAAAGTACTTTTAACTGTTATTTTAGTCAAAAGTATTATTGACTTAAGCATACGGTCAAAAGTACTTTTGACTGATTTTGCTAGTCAATAGTACTTTTGACTTGTTAAGAGATTTGACTGCAACATACACAAGCCTACACATCAAGCGATATATTTCCAGTATAAGCTGATCTCGCATTGTATAGGATTTGCATACATTGCGAGGTTCAGCTTAAACTGGAAATGTATAGCTGAAATGTGTACGGTCTGACGGATTATATCCCCATCTTCACCACAACAGGACCAATCATACAAACGACCTTGCTTAGTTTTTTTTTGTTGTTAAGGGGCAATTTTGCTCCAGCAAATATGAACCAATAATTTAAGCGTCAAACTGGGTTATTGAGTGCTTACAGAATGACCTACTTCTTAGATAACTATGTTTAGCACTATTGCAAGGAAACTAGCTGAAAACTTTCGTGCTCCAGAATTTATAACACTAACTTAACTGCATCAACTTCAGTTTTAATTGTAAATTAGCTAATGAACAATGCTGTCATTACAAAATAGGCTCAGACATATTGTGCTTAAAATTGGTATTATAGACAAGCATTTCTATTAAAATTATCTCAGTTCGTTGGTCACTCTATATACTGAAATAGACTTACAGTGGAACTAATAGAAAGGAGATACTTCGCTGAAACTTTATCTTAATTGCATACAGTTCAGATTCAATTGTCACTTAAATTTGCTTAGGACCTTTTTAATAATCCCAGTCATTGTAAAACCAACTCACATTTCTGCACTTAAAGTTTGTATTACTCTAACTCTCTCTTTAGATCTAACCATGTGTTACCCGGTCACTGGGTATTGGAGTTAAGAAAAAAAATGCAATATCTACATAGCAGACAATTTAATGTTCTATAATTTAATTAAGTGAGGACAAGTAACATCAAATGTATATATTTTTAAATTTTATTTTTCTGTTCACTTAGTTCGCAATAAAGAATTTGAATTTGAGAAAAGCTATCACACCCTATTTATAAAGCACTGGTATTTAGCTGCCTCTGGTTAGACTGGAAGCCAATCCGAAAATAGTTGGGAAAAGGCTAGACCGATGATGAACCATATATTATTATCTCGGTTCGTTGAACGCCCTACTGTAGTCTAAGAGTGGAACTAATGGGAAGCAGTTACCATGCTGATAGCAAGTCTCACTCAGCAAACGGTCAACCAGGTAACTAGTGACTGCCAAGTAAAAGCGATGCCGATCGTATATACGACATTCCTTAATAGTGGGTCAGCTTGATATACGAGAAACAATTTGTAGGAACACTTATACGACCAATTCAGTGTCCCATCTCCATTACAAACCTATATATACACGTATTTATTACCTTTTATTCGGCCTTTTGTACCATAAAACGTAAGATAGTCGCGTATGCAAGTAATCTCCAAAATACAATATGGCCGCCTGTGCAAGTAAAGTCTAAAATTCAATATGGCTGCGATTGCAAGTAAAACAAGAAATAGAATATGAACGCGTATGACGTATACGTATCATCTGCCTAGACTTTTATCAACTATGTTGGAGTCAGCTTCCAGTTTAACCGGATGCAGCTGAATATTAGTGTTTTATATGGAGCTACTGCCTGTCTCACCTCCACAACCCGGGTACAGGGTTAAAACGATACCCCATGGTTGAATTGCTTGTCAGACTTTCAGGTAGCGTATGCAAGTAAACCACAAAATAAAAATAGCCGCCTGTCCAAGTGCAAAATACAATATGGCTGCCAGTGCAAGTAAAACACAAAATACATGATGGCTGCGAGTGCAAGTAAACAACAAAATACAAGATATACACTACCGAGCATTATAAATGACCTACAGCGGGGAATGCAACAATAATAAGTGTAAATTGCCATTCGGAACAATGAACAATATAAGAGTATGCCAAATATTTTTATACTTCCCGCTACAAAGAGCCGTAAACATTTATTGCATACAAAATGGCCTATAACTGCACAGATTTCTCAGAAACCAGTTGGTACACTATTGCCCTCGGCTTCGTGCGTGATTAAGGGTTATAACTGACCTGAGGGGCTTCTAGCTAAATAATAAAAGCCGTAGGTATGGGCCGATTTAAGGTTAAGCTAGGATCCCTCCGTGAGTGAGACCATTCATCCAAACCCTCCGTACCTCGAAAAATTCGTTAAGCCTTTGGTCGTAGCTGACATTCGTATATCATTGGCGTTACGAGTTGTCAAAACGCCTAAGCCTAAATCTGATGACCAGACTAACTAACAGGGGGTCGACTCTGCTATTGCAATCATGTTTCAATGACCGGTCAATGATCGTTTTTTGACGTATAACGTCAAACTTATGACACATTTCCCATACAAAAACTGTCAAAGTTGTCAAATATTCGATCAATGACCCGTCATTGAGACACGATTGCAATAGCAGACTCGAGCCCCTGGTATCATGTTACCCAGCAACTGTGGAGGTAAGATATGCAGTTGCTTTAAGCATAACATTAGTCTATTTAGCTGCATCCGGGAAGACTGGATGCCGACCCTAACATTGTCAAATGAAGGCTAGGTAGTCGATGATCTAACCATGATGCATACATAATTATGTGTACAGTGTCGTTCAAAAATATCTATTTGAACTTCTTATCATTTACAAGAAATAGATATTTTTCATGAAATGCAGTACAGTTCCAGTGACCGTAAAAGGTGACTTTCCAATCACAGACGTCACGATTATAGATAGCCAATATCTTTTTTATATCTTATCGATACATTCGAGCTACAGCGTGAGACAGTTTTAAAGCAAACCAATATGATATACATGGTGTAATATTTTTCGATAGGAAAACTCAGGGATTAGGTCCTCGCCTTTAATGCACAGAGATGTCACACACCACTGTCACGCTGAAGCCAGGATGAAAAACATTATAAGGAAAACTGGACTCATAATAAAATTAATGTGGAGATAGTTGTTCCGGATCTGGCTGTTTATGTTACATGTAAGTCTAAATTTAATAAAAGTACCTACCCACGATAGTGGGAATTTTTTTAAAAATATAAAGGTCATTTCGAAATCACTATTATAGTGATCAATACTAGCTTTCTCTGGATAAGAATAGGTCTTTGTCCCATGGGTCAGTAACTGGTATTATAACAACGTTACATTAAAAATAACGGCAAAATGTTTCACACTGAAATCAATTTATTATTTAAATGCAAAGCTAACAATGGCACTACAAAAACAATGGTATTAGCTTATAGAAATGATAATTATTATAATGCGGGCACAGCACGGATGTGCAATTATGATAATTATAAGAAATAACAATACAATATGAAAACAATGACTATTCCCATAGCGGATACGGTTCTCGGCGACAATGACTTTTATTAAGTCGGTTAAATAAAAGCGGCCTGGATTGTTTATTAATTAAGACTTTTTATTAGTAATTTAATTATGTCAACCGCTTAACAGTTAGTAGGCAGTAGTAGGAATAAGTATACTTACTTCATAATAATAAATTTGAACTCCCTTATTCAAGAAAATTTGAGTGTAAGTTTTGCCATAGTTTAAGTTAAGTTTATATCAAAACTCACACTCCTCTGTAAGAAGGCTAAAACAATTCCGTTTTCACCCCTATTCGTAATTTTAGTAGGAAAAGCCACCTTGAATGGCAATGCTGATTTCATCTGCCAAATCAAGCCCAATCCTATGGTCATGTGCAAACTGTTGGTACGTTTAATTAGCATGCGTATAAAGAGATCTTATGAAAACAAAAAACTGCAAAGTGTGAGCCGGACTCGCGCACGAAGTGTTCCGTACCGTCCGTAGCAAAGCAAGGCAGCAAAATCTCGTTTGTTGTATGGGAACTCAACTCAAAATAATTTTTAGTTGTTATTATAGCGGCAACAGACATGCGTTATAGGTGTCAACTGTCTAGCTATCACGGCTCATGAAGTAGCCTGGTAAGGTTCCGTAACCTTCACAATGGAGCGTTTTTTTTATTTGAAAGCTTGGTAGTTTAGGTGTAAGTTTACGAGTGGAGGCCAGGGTGAGCTAATCATGTTTATGATCTCTTAATTATTAAATACCTTTATTTATCATGAGAACAATTAACCACTTTAAAGTTTTTATGTAGTTTTAGTTACCTGAGTTTTATAAGTAGCTTGGAATGACTTGATTGTGATTCGTAAAATGCACCGTATAACGAAGTCCTGAATAAAAAAGCTTCAACACTGAAACATATACAGTCAATTGAACAAATTAAACATATTGCAGAGATTCTCATGAAAATTGTGACAGTATTTCGGGACACAGCCGCACAGAAACATTTTGAATATTGATACGATATGATAATAACGTGACTTTATTTTTGTACGCTGGTAACTCGCATTGAACGTCGGAAAGTCGCTATCAGGAAATTTGTACAACATACTGTGTGTACATTGTGTATTATTAATTTAGAAATCCTCATTTGAACTTGTGGAAAAAAAGGTTTTAGATTTTCAGGCAGATTTATTAGAGACAAGTTTTTAGCTGGGTCACCTAACCCAAATTGAGTGTAGTTTTGTAATGCACTGAATAACATCTTATTAAATTAGAAGATTAAGCCTGTATTTTCTTAGGCTTGCGGAGACGTCTACTGAACTATAAATCGCAGATTGCACACCCATGCTACTGCAAATCGTATGTTTCAGGAGCCGAGCATGTTAGCAACAACTGGGCAAGAATCTAGGCTCTAGACTGAGACACTTCGTATGCAAAATATCAATGACATTTTACCTGACCCAGAATCAGGAATCCTAGGACCGTACTAGACCAACAAAAGCACCCGCGACCACCAAAGCAATGAGCCATTTCCTAAAGCTAATTAATGCCATTAATTACTATAAATTTAACACTTTAGCCACAAACCCACTCCACCAACCAGGATTTAAATAAAATTGATATTTTTTCCACAAAACTCCGAACGGCCGCGGCTACTGTAAAACGCTAGTCAAAATTTAAATTTTTGCTCATCGGAAATAGAGGCCTTTGTGAAAGAACCAATTATTTTTTTGCATGGCCGATTTTCCATTACAGTTGAATTAATCTCTAGGCTGTTTGTTTTCGTTCTAAAGATATTATTGGACCTTTATACCGTGCGCTTTTTGTGGGCACCGGTCAATTTTCAATGAATTATAGATAGGCTTTTTTCATTGGCATTTTAAGTCTTTCCATAAAATAACTAGAGCGTATTAGGTTTTATTAATGCATGGTTTGGTCGGTTCAAACGGAAAGAAAGAATAATTTGCAGAAATTACAGAATTTATTCTCGCATCTGCTCTGTTCAAACAGACGAATAACAAAAGTGTTAGTTGCGCGAGTTACACACACAAATGCACACATCAACTGTACAATTTGACATTGTCCCTCCGAAATAAAAAAACCGTGGCACCACTTGTGATAAATTAACTACGGTACAATGACACCGTCAAAAAATCTGATTTAGTGGGGTGTTACACAATCATGGTTCGTTAAACCGCGGACAAAACCCGACATATTTTAGTTGGAACCCCACCACCAAATAGCAAACTAGCTATTTAGACGCAACCCTAATTTTGTGCCATTCATTTTAGGGTTGTCAATTTACCGAAGCTCGAGGTTCAGTGATTCAATTATGTAATACAATTAAAATTCTGTTTGTTTAGAGCATATGTTTGAGTAGCAAGGGAAAATAAAGAAGTAGCGTTTCTGACCAACACGAGGGGACGCTAGTTACAGTGTTTTTACCATCATAAATAATTTTGAAATATTAAAATGCACATACCTAGTTGATTTATCTGTATAATAACCTACAAAGCATTATTTTGCATAGACTCAAACTAACTTTTCAGACAAACGTATTGCTGTGGAGTTTCTTTACCAAATTTTTCTTTCCAGCAAAATCAATTAGAAGTGGTAAAAAGCAGTCTTATGTCATTTTTGACGTCCCAAGTCAAATCCTGATGTCTGTATTATCTACTCCTATCCATAAGAAAATATGCTAAGCCAAAACTTTTGATCCTTTTTTAAGAACAATTCACAAACATATGAGTGTGAGATTTGGACACGCGGATGAATGTGAGATTTATGGAGAACAAGCGTAAAAAGCAAAAACGGTCAAGTTTTGTCAACTGGCGAACGACCTCTAGTTGAAATTAGGTCTTAACCTATAGGCAACGAAATTGACACATAAAACTATACCATAATTTTCATTGCTTTTTTTTTCCAATAAATATTTATGTATTTATTTAAGTACTCCCAAAACTTTCGTACAACTAACTGCGCACCCTAACCCCGAATGATGAATAAAAATGCAAATCGCTCCGGGGAAACGGAAGAATGATTTTGAATAGCGCGTAAATTGAGAACAGGTGTAGAAGGGTACCAACCGGTTTGTGAGCGATAAAACAAGACGGGCGAAGTATCATCGCAATGAATTTTTATTATAATACTAATGAAGAATAAGCACTTTTAATGGGTTGTATTTTTTAGTTAAAAAATTGGGGTGTTCTTGTTGTTTTTGAGAGGATTAAGTAGGTATGTTGGATTTGGTTTTTTTGTATTCATTATTTTTAGTGTATGGGGCAGCGTTTAAGCAGATGTTCAATAAGTATTTATCAATAAGACATAATATATTGGGCTAAATTTAAAATATAAGTTGAGTATTAGTTACTACTTTTGTGCAATACGTCAATATTTGTGATTGGCAAGAGAAAAAACTAAGAAGCGAAGTTTTACACTACCATTTTATTGAAAGAAAGAAAGATAAAATTATTATTTGTCACAAAGGACGTACTATTAAGAAAATAAAATCAAACGGTAAAACTCAACTACTAGCATTAGGTTTAAACATACATTTCTCCACGGCTTGAAGCCAATTTAGAAGCTCATGGGGGCCTCGGTCACTAACCACACATGAAAAGAAGAGATATAAGATAAAAAAAACTTCGCTTAATAAGATTGCCAAGATTGTACTGGCATAATATTGTAATGTAACACTAAAAAGATACCCCCCCCCCCCCCCCCTCTCTTGTATCTACTCATGTCGAAGCGCTACCAACATCCTAACACTAAAGTAATGCCCTCTTCACACGTCTGTCCAGAGACTCACACGCATCGCTCCGCCAGCACAAAGGCGGGTCATCACAGTAGTTAGTGACGGAGGGATGAACGTAATTCCGAAGTGTTGGCGACCAAGGTAGAGATTACAATGGAAGGTTAATTTGTTGAGGCGGCACTGGACAAGGGCAGGTAAAGGCTTATAGCCGGCTAGAATAATAATACGACTTGACTGTGTCTACTATACTAACCTCGATTGTCTTTAGATTATTAAGGCAACGTAACTAATAACCTACGTCGCTGGGCTAGTTGTTGCATGTGCTAACTAGGCAAGCCTCGTAGGGTTTTTACATCTGGATTTTTTAGTGACAGCTCATAGGATTTGTGGGTTTTTGTCCGTTTACCGTCAACAGGCGCTAAGGATAATTTATGTCCTTAATCCATAGGAGTTCTAAATAACAAGCGTAATCTGGGAGTACTAGACGTACCTACACCTCTGTCTCTGTCGTGATGTTATTTTATAGAACTAAAAATTATCGGAATAATAGCGCCTGTTACCAAAATCCCAAATGGAACTGATAAAATTTGTCTAAACGTCATGTTAATGTCACGTCGCTCAAAAAAAAAAAAAATAAGTTCTCTTTTTGAATTTGGAGACTGATTGGCTACCTAAGCGTTTAATCGTTAAAAGTTATTTATGTACAACTCTAATCCCCAAGATTCAGACTAACGTCTAGTTTGCTAATCACCGTTCAAACACCGATGTAAGATGTACTTGATTACTAATAAACTTTATCTTAGGTATCTTAATTTATTTTAAATCTTTTTATTTTTGCCGCTATTCTATATTAGAAACGGATTGCAGCCATATTGAACCAGAGACAATAGATTAATCACAGCGCCTAGTTAAGTCCAAGGACAACCAATGAGTCAGTGGCAAATCAGTTCTGACTCAACATTCCTGTAGATACATTATAAAATATACCGAACGGTTTTATAACAAAAGAATAAAAACCGCGACATTCGTGCCGTGAGGTCCGTGACTTAGATTAAGGTCACATCTTTCCGTACATATACGGGCAGGGATAGTAAATCAGGTAGACGGACGGGTAAGAAGAGAAACTACCTATGTATTAATCAATTTATGTAATAGAAATGCAGATTCAGTTTGTCAAGACGAAAAACAAAAGGTTCTGTACTTCATTTGGAGTCAGATTTTCAAGCTTCTGACTACCTGTATGTAAAGACTGACAAACATCATAAAATTACTGATGATCACAAACTGCTTAGTGGTCTAGATATAGTTATAAAGCGACGATCACCATTCCACAGATTAAACTCGATAAGCGTAGCTTTAACTTTGATCGAGACATGCGGCTGTTTTTTTTCAGCTGCATCTTCTTAAGAAATCAACGACAAATAACACCAATTGGTAACTAGACTTAATTATGATTACTGAAAAATGCGTGATCTGACTAATCCGCCTATATATGCGTGGTCCTTTGCTCTAAATAACATCTTATCTTAGACGCTGAGAAGAATGGTCTTCACAAATTAATGATATGACCGAGATAATATTTGGAAAAGATAATGTGACCTCTCGAGTTTCTTTCTGTGTTTCTACTCAGGGTCAAATAGTGAAACACTGACCTCACCTCACCAGTTAAAAGTGTTTGAAAAAAGTAAAAACCAGAGAGAAATAAATATATTTCATCTTTAAGGCCTAGTAAACAAACAAATTACAGGTTGAAAAACTAAAGTCGAGACGATATCATGAATTCTGATCCCAGGGTGGAAAAAAACTCCAAGAATTACTTCGAAAACACCAAAAATTCCAGGTTCCAGCACCTGGGAGTACAAAGGTTAAGATCAATTACGTTGTTCCGGCCTGTTTTTTCCGCTAGGTCCAATCTATAGTATAAATATTTAAGTAACTAATTAAATATTTATAAGGCTTGGCGTTTCCCTAAATTATATCACAACACTCCAGAGATTTCACTTCGCAAAACAGAATAATTTACTAGAAATCTACCAGCGAATAAAGCACAAATATGTTCATAAAATATTTTCTTAACTGTAAAATGGCGACTTCGGAACCTTTGTGAAAAAACGCTTATTTATTGAGATGTATTTGTATTCTATTATCGCCTAGGTGTCAGAGGTGTACCTGTACCACATTTCGCCAGTTGGCATCAATTGGGCACAAATCTAGACTTTCTGGTACTGAGAAATTATAGATACAAAAGGCCTTTGCTCTGTAGCATACAGGGATAAAAAGTAACCTTAGATGTCACCCGGGGATAGTGTAGCTTTCCAAGATTTTTTAAAATCGGTCTAGTGGTTTTTTATTTATAAATCTTTCCTCTTATGGGGTAGTTGGGTTAGGCAACCTAGCTTTTGGCGAGGCCCGCGGGGGTCGCGGAAGTATCTTCCGTTCCCGTGACCCCCCGCGCAGGTGTGAGAAGGAACACGGGGTGGTTTTTAGTCAGTAAGAGTCTGACAGACCCCTCCGCCCTCTCCGGGGCCGCGGACATCCATGAGGATTTTTCACACCTAAAAAAAAGGCAACCTAGCTTACGGATTGTACCTAGTACAGTAAAATGCCATACTATAAGTTACAAAAGCAAGCTGCATAATTTGACGCAAAGTCAAGCGCCAAGTTTTTTGCTCAGCTTCGCATTTTAACCCTTCTCTGCATGATGTCACTAGTTAGAAAGTTTTAGCTAATTCTATGCGACTTCAGCGTAGAGTTTCATGTCTATTACGGAGGGTGGGTTGAACGAAAATGTTAATTATAGCCATTGAAGCGGAACTTTGCGAAGACATTATTTTAGACAATAATTTGATTGGAGTTTTGTTAATGATTGGTGTTTGTTTATTGTTTATTGAATTGTGAACGTTGTAAATGGGGCTATGTGTACGGACAGGTATATTTAAAGGCTATCTTGAACTTGTCAATCGGGAATTCTCAAATTCGGGAGTCTAGTATTCAGGTAATGAACAAGAATTTATTTTGTTCAATATCTGAATACCTACTAGACCATTCTAGGATTAGGCGTAATAATTAATCGTAAACATTTGTGATTTATTGTGTTTCTAATTATAACTTTTCAGTTACAGCCCTGGTGTGGATTTGTGCCTGGCAGCCTATGGACTGCACGGGACTCAAACATGACTGGTGACATAAAATAAAAAAAAAACAATAATGGTTAATTAACAACAACTTCTATAGCATAAAACAATTCCTAGATCGAAAATAGCGTTGTTGTATAATGTATAATATTAATCATTAATAATAATAATAATAATAAGTTTATTTGGACTAAATAATAAGCCTAATACAAAATAGCTACTTAGAACTAAGACACAATGTATAATTAGGCAGCTTAACTAAATGACTCCTAACTTCCAAACTAGGTAAAAACCTGTATCTTGGAAGTCAGTGCTCTTACGTGGAGAAATGCTTATACAAGCTGGACTTAATGAACAAAAATAACTGATAAAAAACTTTAGATTAGACTACAAATACACTATAGACTAAAAGGAAAAATTGCAAAAAAGAAAACAAACACAAATTTCAAAAAAAAAGAAAAAATCATTTCGTTGAAGAAATTGTGATTACAAATATTTGCATGCTATGTTTAATCTTGGCAAAACATGTCTGTTCCATTTTTTTACAAGACATTTTCATACCATGTTTTACGCAAATAAATTTATTATTTTTATTAGGCTGAGATGTACCACTTTTGGGGAACAGTCTCCCAAAACGCCTTTCCTTCACCACTTTCCAATTCATAAATTGGTTTTACTATAGTAATTTTTATACCTCTCTGCCCAACCACAGGGGTGATATTATGTTTTATGTTAATTCACTGTACAAAAAATGCACAGACCACGTATTTAATTACACAATACATCGCGATAAAATTCGCTACTTGCAGACAACGTGCCCAATCTACACTTACACCATAACATACCAAGCAAGACATATGACTCACAGACAGATGTACAATTGTACTATATTATTATTGTTTAACAACCGCAGCTGGCATGTCACGAGCCATAGACACATGTGACTGATTCATCTTAAGGACTTCCGCTGGTTAAGATACTTTTTTCAGGTCAATAAGTTTGATTACACGTGATAGACTTTAAATTTCTATCACTGTTTTTCAACGCCCTGTGGTTTAACTAGTGGTGCAAATCTGGGCACCTATGCATCAATGAAATTGTCACATAATTCGCTTGCCGAGGTCGGATTGTGTGCACCGTGCACGTAAAACAACGTTAAGTTAGTCCCGGCTGTCGATTGCAGATTTTTAACAGTTGTGATGGGAATTAGACGCCCCACGGACGTCTGACATCCAGTTTAACCAAGGGGTATCGTTGGCCAATAACTGGGTTGAAGAGGGCAGTCGTTCAAAGCAGTCTTGACCAATGGCATAATTATATCCTACTGTTAGATCGCTGTTGTGACCAGATTGACATAGTTCGAATTACCACCTGGCATATGGAAATATTTTCAAGATTCATAGGTATGTGTGCAATATGAAGCTTGCCCATGGGAACATATAGTAGTACTAGTTGTAGTACTTGTATTAGATTGATGCGTGAGCGAGCGTGCGGGACCCACCGCCACCGGTTAGTTGCCCGTCTGTCCACTACGCATAGAATGTAAGGAAATCTGGAGAAGAAGCATTTTTCTTGTTCTGTTAGTATTGTATAAGGATAAATACTTAAATAAAGGGATTGGTATCACACACATGGTGCCTCAAGCAATTCCTCCTACAACAATCCCTCAACACCCGACACAAACTGATTAACATAACAAAATTTAAGCCACGTTTGTTTAAGAAATTTAATCATTCCTAAGCTTATTAAGGATGCGTGTGTCAACCTCATTACCCTCTTTATGTGCCACGCTTGAAGGGTTGCATAAATAACACCCTTTCTTTGTTACCCCTGATTACTAGGCTTTGCTAAGATTATGAACAGTTTTCTGAAGGGTAGAAAGAACGTGGCAATTATACTGGTTAGGAATTAACGCTGTGTGTTCTTAGATATACCTATAAACTACGACTTTCTACGGCGCGGCGTTTTACTTTTCTATACATCTATATACTACCAACAAATAAGGAGGAAATAGGTACTACTTTGTTTGAAAAAGTGCAGTTTCCCAGGCTAATTTAAGAAAATTAGTTTTGTTTGTTTGTAGGGATTAAACTCAAAAACTGTTGAACTGATTTTTAAAATTCCTATTTCCAATATCACAGAGTAATATAGGCTACATCTTATTTTAAAAACTACCTCAATATTGTTAAAACTAATTCTGTTAAAATCATAATCTTAGTAGTAAATATTATCGACACGAACAAGCATAAATTCGCTTACTTTGTAGCGAGATTCGTTGTCCTCTAACCGTAGAAAGGTAAATATTATTGACCCCAGGTAAATGAAGTAGAAGGTTGTAAAGTAAATATATTAAATTCGGCACAAGGCCGTATTCAGACAGTGTTAGTTTGTGTACTGCCTGGGGATATTAGAAAACTTTAAGAACAAAACAGTTTCGGTACGTTTTTGTAACCGGAACTGAAAATGGAACATCAGCTATCTTTTTTTTATGTATTTTGCAAAGACTTTTTTCTTTGCATTCAGGGATATTAGAAAAGCAAAAAAATTTGGGCAATTACAGTATTAATTAATAAAGAAAGGTACCTACCCAATCAAATAATGGTAATCACTCATCACTGCTCAAATTAAATACGTGAAAATAATAATTTAAAATTTCGGCATATAGAGATTAACTACACCATAAATATGTTTTATGGTGTAGTTAATCAGGTTTTATAGTATTCGTCAAAAGTGTAACTTCATATTAGTGAAAAATAATATTTCGGATAAATGGTTTGGGAGGTTAACGACTACTTAAAAACAAACAAGCAAACAAACTTGATATTATAATATTAGTATACAATGTATAGATTTGTCAGAAATCAAAGGTACCTATTTTTTGTAATATTACTACATAGATTTTACCGGAATCAAACGCATATTACAATCACGACATCTTAACTAATAAGTCACTTCACACATATTTGTGATAATTGGAAACATACATTAGAAGTATACATCACAGACCACGGAAGCTTCTAGAGACAACATTGTTAACATTTCTATACAAACCTAGCCTGTCAGTGTCACCGATTACCTAGGTTTACAGACGTCAGCCCTTGACAATACTGACTATTGTTGTGCACTCAGGGCATGCTTGCATTTTATCGCTAAATGATAAATGATAAAATGATAAATGATAAAATGATAAATGATGTTTATTTTGCAAATAGGTTTTCACAAACACTTTTACGCGTTATTTTTTAACTGATAGATGAAATCGGAGTTTCACTAACTGACTACTCTGAGAAGAAACACCGATAGAAACTCAAAGGTCATAGTCTCTTTTAAAGTCGAGACCTTATCTTGGTCAAATCATGTAAGAACTATGTAGATTAGTGTCTGAGATGGTCTTTTGAGGAAAGAACCACACAGATATGAGGGGACCAGATCAGTCAGTACTCGCTTACACTACGTTGCAACTGCCACTTTCAGAAAGCGACTGCCGTAACCGCGGTTGCAAGCCGACGTGGCAGTCGAAACGCTGTTTATACCAAGTCGACTACCAGATTGATCAAAGGTTAGCGCGAATAGTACAGGCGAATGAAACAAAAGCCGTCACTTGCAGAAGGCGTCTGAATTGTATTACATGCAGTGTTTACTCGACTCGATTCTGTGAAATTGTAGGAAAAGTGAAGACGAATTAATAGAGCTGTCATTCCAAACTAATCCTTGGGATTGACAGTTCACTTCACTCATGTGTTCTCGGGGTAACTTTAACTGATTCTGTCAACCTGCCGTCTTCACCGGAAAGCGAAGATCGACTCCCGACCAAGGGTAAGCGAGACATTAGTATTGCCATCTCTCTCGCTTCTAGCGCTTTATTTCCGTGCGCTATGGTACACATTGTCGTTAAGGCGCTCTATCGCCCGCTTGCAACCAGTGTGCGCATCGCTTAAACCTCGTTAGGGTTGCCCAAATTAATTGGCAGTCATTCTTTTTAATTCGTGGTGTTTAAAATGCAAAATGTCGGGCGTTTCATATGTGTGTAATTTGATTGGAAGTATTACGCTCTTATAACCTATCTTACTTCAACGTTTTTATTCTACTTCATTGAATTATTAAATACCATTCTTACCCATTTTCTCCTTTACGAATGGATAGTGACTAACGTGATGTTATGTCGCCCATGGGCCTCTGGACTTGGCTTCACATATCTTTGACCAATATCTCTAAGGTATGCCGATTTCCTCACCAAAAACCCAAAAAGTCAGAGAACGCACCTTTGACTTTTCAGATTACTATACTATATACTAGGAAGTGGCGAAGGGTGGGCTTTTTGGGGACTGTCTTATGTAATTTCGACGTTCAAAAAGTGATGATCCTCAGCCTAATTTGAATAAATGACATTAATTTTGAAAAAAAAAAAGATTAATGTGCGTATTGTATTCACCTTGGGTTCGAACTCGAGACCTGTGACTTAGCATTCCGCCAGTCACAAGGTTGTCTATCACTGCATTACTCATTAAGACAAAAAATCTGTCTGAATCAGTATGCATTTAGAAAGAAAGAAAGAAAGAGAGAAAGATAGAAAGAAATAAAGAAAGAAAGAAATAATATTTATTGGCAACAGGTAAAAACATCCACACTGTTAAAATATGAAAATAATAAATTATAATAGTAAAAAATAAATGGCATGTCTCACGGCTGCGCCGAGAGGCTCATTTCAGCGGTAATGCCAGACAGACGCAGCTGTCTGACGCTGGTTTTCAAATGCACCTTTTGGGACGGGTGACGGTTGAGTAACACAATATAACATAGTACATATTAATACTGTACATAAAATAAAAATCTGTCAGCAAACAGCTTCAAAAAGCAATCACATACCAAATTCTGTCCATACAAAATTACCTAGTCACGGGGCAGCCCTAATCCTCAGTTTACGTTACACTGAGCCTAATTAGCGTGAACAAATGCGTTGTTTGTACAGAGTGTCGCGTTAACGCCTCGCGATCATCTGTGAACCAGCCTATTACGTAGTAACGCGGTGGGCACACTGTGGCAACGAAATAGGACTAGTCCTAATGCAGATGTATGTAGAACGAAAATAATGCCTACGAATTTGTTTCAAAGCGACATTAGTGGGAAAAAGCTAAATTGTCTTCCAGTTGGTTCCCATTGTCTAGGAAAGTGCATCATCATCTGCCTAGCCTTTTCCCTACTTTGTTGGAGTCAGCTTCCAGTCCAACCGAATGCAACTGAATACCAGTGTTTTACATGGAGCGACTGCCTGTCATGGTTGTCAGTCTTACAGGCTTCTAACTAGCCGTAACGTCCAATAAAACTGTAAAATCTACAATTGATAACTAAGACCAACAGCTGAACTTGTTTCTCCATCCACGGGACGACCTCGTCAATCGTAGCTTAACCTTTGATCGGCCCGTGCGGCTTTTTATTATTCTCACTCTCCTTCAAAATGTATACTTAACTAAAAATCCCCAAAAACACACTGTGGTCGTCGACAAAGCACGCTGATTTCGTCGTATATCTCATTATAACTTGCTACCACGTTCATAAATGGTTGTTCATAATACATTTGAGCACATAATAAGCAGTGTTAATAGATTGGCGGTTAATTAGAGCCAACAAAGGGTCTTTGTCTGCGATCATCTGTTAACGGCCAATACGGTTAGGTAGAGAGAATGTAAAATACGAGATGCATGAGACATTTCCTGGTAGTATCGATATTTAATCAATTATGAACCGACGCTGGAGCTTGTGGCTAAATAACAACATACTACAGGTTGTAAAAAGACCGATCACATAGTAACTTTAACCAAAAAATAATGCTGGGAAAATAGTTTTTTTTTTTCATCTATAAAAAAGAGATGCTTTTTATTGCGCGCATTGCATAGCGCGACAACGCAACGCATCTTTAGTTTTCGTTTACGTTAAGGGTCGTTTTACAACATGTTTAGTACCTTCCTTTCAACCAACCAGTCTAGGTACAAGGTATTGCGTTACCTAGTAACACGAGTGTTGGGGTTGTGTTGAGGGTTGTGGTGATCAAATAGGCAGCTCACCATAGGAGACGCTGAAGTTTAGCTGCAGCCGATTAGTTGGAAGCTCGCCATTATATTACTCAAAAGGCTAGACAGATAGTAATAAGTAGGTTTCCTTTCCTGCAAATCTTTTCTCCATAGTCCCTCCTAAGGTTTTCTGTAAGAGATAACTTTTAGCGATAAGGCCACTTATTGCCCTACGGAGCTCCTTAACTTATTATTTGCTAAGTTTTTTGCGGTGTAGGAGAGTATTTGTATTCTATGCTGACAGTCGCATGGATCAATCGAAGGCGAAGGTAAAACTGCGGTTCCCGAAATCGGTCGGTGTTTAGGTCACTATCCGTTAAAAACTGTCACCACTCCGTACTTTGGAAACCGTTGTTCCAGCTGTTATTCTTTGATCGCCGATAGTGGTCACACGTAGTCAGCGAGATAGATCACTTCATACCAATAGATTTTACCAAGAAGGCATTCTGTTGCCCAGTTACAGGGCTATGTAAGCCAGATTGGCGATGTAACGTACAGACAGTCAACCGCATCTAGTTACATAAGAAGCTAACCTTATTTAGTAGGGACTAGGTTATGTGATTACGGTCTTAGAAATCACTTCCCTAATGCCTATCACCCTTCGCGAATGTGATACGAAGGCATCAGAATTTTTTTGTTTGTCTCTACCAATCTGCGATCAGTCCACGAACTATGAGAAGATTTGTTGAAAGTCAATGCATTAGACTTCATGCCTATTTTTCTGTTAAGTCTATTGCCTTTTTGTGAGGAAGCTGATATTAATGAACTCTTCAGTCTTCAGTATAAAACATTACTTTTAGTACATTGTTCTTTAAAATGTAGGTCACCTAACACAGTCGGTAATCACATCACTCTGGCCAAGGAGGTTTGAGCAGTCGCGGCTTAAGCCAACGCGCTGATTGGTACATATCAGTAAACACGTGTCGAAGTTGCTGTTGTTCGCAGCATGCTGTTAAAAGAGGCTAAAATGGGAATGAGAGACGAAAGAGACCAATTCAAAGAAGAAACTAAGGTATGGAATGATCTGTCGGATAAGTAAATACCTACGAGCTTACCATAGGTTGGTTCCTAATTTTCTTGAGGTCGTCTTCCTGTCTCATCAGATGTAGGTGAATGCTTCACATGGAGTGGCTACGAATCTGACCTCCGGAACACACTGCGTTACTAGATACCTCTTGGTTAAACTGGTTGTGAGACTTTCGGGCTTTCTGTATACGTGTGTCGACTGACAAAGATCTACAAATGACAAACAGGAGCAACGGCTTAACGTGCTTTCCGAGATTCAAAATGAATGGTCATCCATCCACGTATCGACCTCGGCTAGCGTACCTTAACATTCGATTTTCTCGTGCGGCTTTTATTATTTCACCACATGCCTTCATGTTGATAAAGGAAACATAAGTTCCTAACGAACGCGGATATTACTATGAAACAGCAAGCATCGCGGCAAAAGCTAATTAGTTCGTTTTAGAAAATAATTTTGATAACGATGACATAATTACGTGGATGGATAATCAGTAGCTTTCAACGTTAGAAAGCTAATCGTTCAAATTAGGCCTAATTTTGTGCGACCGACAGTACCCTTTAATTAGTGACGGATAATCTATAATTACACAGTACAAATTCACCATAAACTATTCAATGTTAGTTAAGGCTAATGTCCCATAATATTACGTACGTTTTAGGCATCATATTCGTGATGTTATATACCACATTATGTAAACATTCCCAAAATGATATTGATACGCGTATCGCATAGAAATCGGCTCAATATTCATGTTTAAGAATGGCTCATTTTGTGTTCGCGCGTGTAACTTCGCCTAAAATAAGCATTGGAGCTTGTAATAATATTATCCAGAATTGTTAAAGACATGATTTCGTCTAGACTGGGATAGAAGAAGATTCGGAGGATGGTTTCTACTTGATTTTGGCAAAGTAAATGTGTAATCGTAATCAAAATCATTTTACATGCTTCTTGTTATAAGTTGAAGTTGGATCCATAATTAAAGACAACAGCAGAATTACTAGACTAACTGATTTAGAAGGAAGGGCAATGTCTATGTTTTTGTATGTTTTTTGCTTTGGCACGCCATCTTAACTGTTTGATGGTTTTTTATCAAATAAGTTGTCATTTGATTCATTGACTGTTACAACTTAAAAAATAAACAAGATGGCGGCCGCCAAGTTTAGCCTTAACTGCAATCAAGTCGTATTTGAAATGACATGGGCATGTGGCCCGATCAAAACAGCGATATAACATAACTCTATAAATGTTGTAGGATAGGTACTTAAATAGTTACTTTTGCTCAATCTCGATGCCACCGACTTTAACTGCTGCAAATGTGATCTTGTTTTTTAATTTACTGTCGTGAATGTCTCTTGATACTTAATCGTGTTCGTTATATTAGAGTAAACTCTCAAATCTGCACTAGGACTATAATCTTCAACGGGGCTATAAATACAAACAGAGCCCTTTCGAAGCACGCACCATGTCCATGTTTGAAAGAATGCCCACGCGGTAATATTCAATTTGAATATCCGCCTATTTCGTGTCCCTATATTTTATTCAATCTTTGTTTTTTCTCGAATACATCAGAGTAAATCTTGTAAACATTGCTATAAATCTTCCTTTGATATAGTTACTTTGCATTCTTTTAGTCGGGCAAAAGAATCGCTGACAACTGCTCTAGTTATAGACTTTTAAAAAGGAAACTTGGAAACAATGTGGTACACTTTATTACTATATCTCCTAATCAAATAATAAACTTGGTATTGAACGAGTATATTTGAAAATTTTGCTCTGAAATCGAATAAGTAAATTGAAAGTTGTTTTTCTATACGCTAACAAAAATACTGGGTTTGTTTTATTCTATATTTTGAAAAGAAAATATTGATCTGAGTATATCAAAGTATTCCTTAACTATATTTTTGATGGCTCCAGGTAATGTAGGTCTTAAGTAATAAAATCTTTGAAGATCGATCATATGAATATTCTCAGACAATCTGTGATAAATTTAAACACCTTCCTTCTGTCAGTAGGTCATAAAAATTCATGCCAGCTTTAAAATTGAAAGAAATGACACACATAAAACTAGCGACCATAAAATATATCAGTAAAAAAGAAATCTAATCCCAAAAGCTATAAATATTAGGTCAACGCACAGCAAGCAAATGTTAAATTGGTTGATATATAAAATATCCTACCATCCAATAAATGATCTAGATTAAGTGTTGTTAGGAAACTACGTAAATCATCCTAAACTGATGTCAACTAAGCTCTAAAAAGGTTTCTAGTTGTTCCATGTTAGGCAGAAAGGTTTCGAGACCTTTGTCGGTTGGAATTTGAATATAAGAACGTTTTCGGAAACACGCGGCTGAGAGAAAACTTTTTGGCGGGAAAATGGAATCACGTTTATTCAATGTATTTTGTTCGTTTATTCAGATCCCATTGACCTGAGTTGAATATCGGCAAAATAATTGTCATTTAAACAATAGAATGTTTGGAAGTTTGTTAATATTTGCGTTATCCAACTTCGTACTATTATTACAAATATGAAAGCTTGTAAGGATAAATGCATGAGAGTGTGGATGTTTGTTGTTCTTTCACTCAAAAACCACAGAATTCAAAACAGTTATGAAAAATTTACACTATATTTTTATAGGTATTGTGTAAATTGCCCAAAATATAACAAAAAATGTCAAGACGAAGGTGTGCGCTGCGAAAACGGTAAGACTTACACGAATATGCGGGTAAAACCGCATGGTACCGCTAGTGCTTTTCTATGATCTGTATTTATTGATCTTAAACCAACAATAAACTTCAAACGGTTCATTAAATACAAAGGAGGATATAACAGATTCAAATTTATTTATGTTTTCATGTTCAGGGAGATTAGGCGATGAATATTAAATGAGGCAGATAGGTACTGATACCGATGAAGGAAACAATGAAGAGAATCGGCTATTGAATTTTCTACCTGATGACGTGCCTGTACCAGGTTTTGGCACGTTACCTTTTTTTTCTTATACTACATATACCGCAAAAAAGGGATCAAATTCGCTGTAGCGTTCCTTTACCAAAAAAATACAAACTGTTGGATCGGAATTTTGGTGTTGCATATTCTTTATCGTTTGTTTTGGAATGGCGGCTTCGAAACACGCTATTTGGGCCACTTCCGATTCGAAACCGACTTTGATCATTTTTTGGAAATGCCTTTGAAATTATTAATCCTTTTGCGTGGTCAAATGCTTAGAAAATTCCGGAAAAAGGTCTAAAAACGCATGGAACTCAACCACCACTGTGTATCAAAAAAGCAAAATTCTTTTGTATCAAGAAAATATGTAAAATCCCAAGAACATCCACAAGTCTAAACATCAATTTCCTTTATAAAATGTTTGGCGTAAGCGAAGGAAGTTGTAGTAATATTTATGTGGGTAAAACTTTTGCATCTCACGTCTTACGGCAGATAGCAAGTTGCAAGGTTCCAATGAATATATTAAACAGTCACAGGTAAGGTAAGTTGGTAATACTTCCCGACTTAGTATTCATGTTGGAGTGCCTATAGCGGTAACCTGGTTACTTACATACAGAGTACCTTTGATGAGGAACACCAGATGCCAGTGCACTCTACAAGGAGACATTTAAGTCCTTCAAAGCGCATCTAAATGGATAAATAATACAGTTGTTATGGAATCCATAATTGGATAGTCTGGAAAAGGCATTCAAGGACAGCTGTTGACGTATAATGAGGTGGTTATGGATACCATATTTGATTGTAGTAAGCTGGGACACACAATGTGACAACAATAGACAAGTATGAAGTCATTGTCTTCCAAGTCATGCAAAAGAACTTAAGCTCCTTGGTGCAAAATCGTATTATGGATCATGCATAAGCGTTCTATACGTTAAGTATCAATGAAAGGACGTTGTGGCAGTAATCCTGCCCAAGTTTCATGGAAGGTGTTATAGGTGCGAGGTGTGTAAGCGTCTTAACAGTCAATACATCGAATGCAACGGAGGTGGTTGTACGTTTAATATTCCGGGAGCGAATTACTCGGCGCCGAAGCTCCTCACGTGTTGAATTACCTTACACGCCTCGCTTGACAGATATATATACAGAGCGTAAATATGTGTGGGTATATAGCCGATAGCTTCCTTTGTAAGTTTGTTACCAGCTAACTTCGATCACGCTTTAGACGTTTATGGGGTGGGCACGACTTTAAGAGACACAAGTGCTCGTGAGACGATGCCGTAAATGTTATAATCAATACGGCTTTCATTTTGTTCCCTTGGTTCTTAGCTTGAAAACCCCAAATGTATATGTATAAGACTGGTAAAATAGATAATTTGGCAGCTTACCTGGTAGATTACCCATGCAGTCTTTAAGGGACGTATAATGAGTAATGACAGAATAGATGATGTACATACCTGAAAAGATAACAAAAACATTAGTATTATGGACGCAATAGAAAACATATTACAGTACAGCATTATTATTATCTACATAGAATGAAGAATGTTTTGTGTTGTCAAATAACTTGAACTAAAATATGGTCAGATGTAATGCACTTATTGTTATCGCATCCAGCTCCCAGACGGCTTATTTTTTTCCGACACCTCCAACCAATATTAGCCAATGTAGACAAAAACTTTACAAATTTTATACTTAAACCTTCCTCGAGAACCACTCTATCATTGGTGAAAACAGCATGAAAATAAGTGAAGTAATTCTTGTTTTTATCGCAAAGACAGACTAACAGGTGCGGGGAAGGACTTTGTTTTTAAATAACATGCTTAGTGATTATATTCTTTACGTTAAATAACTGATTAAGGCTAAATTAGAAATCTCTTAGATATCAGTCTACGTTATTGGTCTGCCACTACAGCACAATATTCAATTACCTCCTAACACAAGATACAACGACTTTTAATTCAATCACAAACCCATATGGAATCGAGAGAAGATTACCATTAAACCTGTAGCGATCGCATCCGAATGCAAACACGCGTCGTATTGAGTTACTGTGGAATGCATCGAGTCAGGACCAATCGAGATATCGAATGGACGCAATCGAGCAATCAGATCGATTCGGTGCGACAAATACCTAAACCGTATCGTGTGGACTAAATATTCGAACAGGAGAACGTGTGCGGAGTGGATTATTTTTTCGGCGCTGCTCCGGTGACGTGCTTTTGAAATGGGATCATTGTTAAAAATCGTGGGTAAAAGAGGGGCTAATGAAAAGATGTACTTAATTTAATGAACGAGTTTCATATAAAAAGGAGAAGTGATAGTCTACAGGTGTCTTCCGCGGACCGTCAAGTCACGGATCTCCAATTCGAGCCTAAGGCACGCACCTCTGACTTGGCAGATTCATATGCACATTGTAGAATTACCACTTGCTTCAATAACGGTGATGCATAACATCGTGAGGAAACCGGTAAGCCTGAGAGATATTTCTAGACGGCATATTAGGCCTAGTCAGAGGCCCATGGGCGATATTAAAACTCTGACACCCCGTTAAAATCTCTAATTCACGAAAAGAAGAACATATACCTATAAAAAGTCTGTCCAGTGAAGAAATACCAACTATTCTTGTATATACTTAGGAACAATCCGACTACCATCTGACGTGAACCTCACAACAATAATAATAAAATCTTTGCTGCATTTGTGTCAAAACCTAAATATTTACGAAAGTAGAACAGAACTTGGCGTAGAAACCAATCGCGTGACAGCTCACTAATTAAGTTTTGAAGATTTTAAGGTTCACGCAAAGCAAATTTATAAAACACGCGAATTTCTACGATACGTAATCAACGGTTACCTACCCGAAATTGTGTAGTCTGTGGGACTTCGTAATATGAGAGAAAGGAATGACTATTCCTCAGAGATACCGGATCAATGTAAACATCTCTTTACCCATTTTTTCTGGTATTTTTCTTTCTTATAATGGTGGATAAAGAAAATATTACTGGGCTCTTGGGTATTCTATCTTCGTGAGTGAGTATTTTCGGTGAGTTGTGTCCAGTGCGAAACTTTGGGAGTATAATAAACACACAAATAATTTCTAGGCTTTTAGCTACGCTTGCCGAGGTCATTCCAAGGATGGGTGACCGTCTATCACCCATACCCTCCATGCCTCAAAGTACGCTAAAGCTGTAATTTTTAGCTTTTTGACGTAAATTCAAAATTTTGAAAGTCTTTCAACCAGGGTGTCGTGGAGTTCAAATAGGCAGTCGCTCTATGGAATATGCTGGTACCCAGCTGCGTGTGGTTAGACTGAACCCTAACCCCAAAATAGTAAGTTGGCTATATCAGGTATTGACGAATTAATTATTCCAAGTTATATCTATACGAATATGGATATTTCTTCACCCCTCGTTACTTATTTGTTGTAAGCCAACTCCTGAGTGAAAGCAAAGATGACCTTTTTCCACACAGTTCAGCAAAATATTCTTATCAAACTTCACTACAGCACGTTTTACTTGGAGTAAGTATTACAGCTCCATTTATTTCTATTCCAGTTTCGTATTATATAGATTTTTCTGCTGCCATAACAGTTATGTGATTAAACTTTTACGATTTTGTATCTAGGACGCAGGCTATACCGGAATATTAAAAGCGTGTGAATTACTTCTTCCTTCATTTTATGTTGTGCAATAACATTTACAAATTCAGGATTGATCGAACGAAGGTTAAGGTACACTTGCCAAGGTCAATTCGTGGAGGTGTGACAAATCATTACATATTAAGAACGCTTCACGTGTATACTTACGGGGTGCCTCGTATACACATTAAGCCGTTGGTCTCGGCAGTCAAATGTGGATATTTGACATTCGTTACGAGTGGTCAGAACGCTGAAAGAAAGATGCGAATACAACCAGTATCGAGTTGCCTAGTTATAGAGGTCAATTAAATACTAGTATTTCAGTTGCATCCGATTATACTTGAAGCAGACCCCAACATACGCAGTTTGATCTCCGGAAAAATGCCGACAACGTCTACACGCGTTAGCCCTGAATTATACCTCCCGAACTACGAACATCGTTTTGTTCACAGTTCGGGAGCGGCTTTCCCGCGTCTCGCACTTCACACCCCGACCGAATGCCCTGTCTAGGCGGCTTCGTCGGACGACTGTAGGTTTTTAGACTGTGACCGAAGTGACAGATTGTAGAAACTTTTCTTTTGTTTTGACTACGACAATGTCAAGAATGAAGAGAAGAAATTATAGATTCTTGAGTCGAAAAAAAGTCAACAATATCGAGTATTATTCCTTCTATAATCGGCAGAAATGTGTCATATGACGCGTGCTGGTAACATGAGTTCTTACGTCAAATAATTTTACAACTTTCCCAAGCGTCGATTTGAGAAAACTTAAAGACATTTTGGTGTTACCCACAGACTAGTTTCCAGACTAAGATACGATAGAGGGAGAGTGAAACAAAACGAGGCTAGACTGCTATTGGTTTATTGGATTGTTCAAGAATGTGCTCGCGACAGCTTTTGAGTTGAAGAAGTTTGAAATCAAATATATTTCAGTAAACGTCTGGAACGACCGTAAATGTTATTTTCTGTGAAATGCACTGATGTGATATGAATTTAAGTGTGCAGTTTTGTGTTTGTACGAGAGCATTGTTTGAATCTAACCTTTATGCTGTGCTGGGAATGGTTAATGTCATTTTAGTTGCACATAGAAATGATGACATCACAGTGGGTATCTAGTATTGGGAGACATTTATTTTGTTTAATTTTTTTAGACGTTGTCATACAAAGCAGGCATGTTGGACACTCATTAAGGCCGCAGGAACGCGCTGGATGCGAGCCACTTCCAACCGGTCTTATTGGAGATCTATAGGGGAGGCCTATGTCTAGCAGTGGACTTCCTATGGCTGAAATGATGATGATGATCATACTTGGATTTTTTCCTGTTTCGTGGGTGCGTATACATACATTTAAACTCGCATACATAAACAGCCAGACCTGGAATTACTATCTGTAGGCCATGGAAATATTTGTTCCGTGCTAAAACCGAATCCAAGACAGCAGCTAATCGCTCAGTCGCTGCATTAACTGTGCAGTCGTTAACATGGACGTACACGCCATTTGGCCCAGAGTAGGCATCATATTTTCCTTATTGAGTATATGAAATAATATTTTATGTTATTGGACACACTCATTAATTGTTATGAGCATTTTATGCTACTGCCTACAAATTACTTGTAGAGAAACCATAATAACAATAAAAAATAGCAGTCAATTAGGTAACATTACTAACTTGCAATAACGTAAGAAATCTTGACCCATCTAAAGACCAAAGAGGGTCTTTAAAGTGAACGAGCCTACTCCCACCATTGAAATAGTCCGCTCAATTTATGCCCCTTTTCACTAATACTAGGTAACACTTAAATAAATGCCGAATGTTATTGCCCTGCTGGATTTTGAACCCTCGGCTTTAAGCTAAGGGTTGGAAATCCAGGAATACGCTTTAATTTAGGTGTCACTTAGATAATGACGTCTTCAAACCTTTGTAAGGCATTCAAGTCGTCTTGTTCGCTAATATTCAGAAGTGATTGTCAGACCAGTCAGACCTGATTCTGTAATAACACTAGTAATGTCAAATCTCGCCCACAAGTTATACCAAAGGAGTAAGAAAATTGCTATCTACAGTTGGCCATAATCTCAAAAGTTTACCGTGAATTTCCCCGAAATATTTCTTTAGATTTCGTATTCCGAGTGGGTATTAGGGAAATCAAATTGTTTCGTGAGTCGAGTTGGCGTGGAATGACGAACTGAGGAGTTAGTGAACTTGGCAATCTTGGCAAAGTCGGTCAAGATTGATGTTTGGCAAACGCCTCGGGCGATTTCGTGTCCCTATCCGTGAATACTTGTACACTGGTGTGGAACTTCTGACTCAAAATAACTGTGACGAAATCGAGTGACGAAAATGTATTCTTGGTCGTGATAAATGTGATTTGGAATTTGGTAATTTTAGAATGCACCTGTGCATTCTAAAGTTACATTCATTGCACTTTCATGCTTTCAATTAATTTAACCGCAAACGAAAGCTATATTTATTCACATAACATAACATGTATAAATAAGTAAAGGTTCGCGATACGAAATAGAAATGATCAAAAATGGTAGACCATGTAAGTATTTAACATCGGCAAAAAAAGGTTACGAGGAATACAAAATTGACGTTTCAATTAAGTAGACAAAACATGTTGTTATGTCAACTTAAGTAAATGAAGAACAAAAGAAAGCCAACTGCTATGATCCTTACAGATTCCTTTAGCTTTGTTTACGTTCATTCATACAACAGATGACCGATTTCCGTAATTTTTCCTTTCAACATGACCAAATAAGTAGGTACACTCTTGAATAAAAGATTATGTCACCTAAAACGCGTTTCGTCACAGAACAAAATCGTAAGCAGTGTACTCGGCTCATTCGGGCCGCAAGGGCACAAACTTTTATCGGATTAACTAAAAGGGTTTCCTCGTTTGCGTAATTATTTCACTGAATATATTGTCTTACTACGTGACTTTTTGTTCCGAGACGGTAACAAATCGCACTTTTAAATTGGTTTGCCTGTTAGAAGAAAAACGTCTTTATCTAGCGGGGTGGCGGCAAGGAAATTCGGAAAGTAACAAATTTCGAATTTTATGAGAATTTGAAATCGATTGGCGTAAAGATTTCTACATAAAACGTTACCTACTTTTAAGTCTTCATTTATAGTCTAACTCATTTTAAACAAATTATATTACAGAAGTTACTATTTTAGGATACTAGTTTTAATTCAGAGAAGGAAATACGAATCACATCTATAGTCTCCCAATTAGACAGTTCTCAATATTAAAATTACATTTCCCGTGTTGTTGCGTTTTACTACCACGTCAGCCGTTGTTATTGACATTGTTAAATGTAGTATCTTGAATCTGGGTTAATATTAAGCAAAAGGAAAAATCTAGTTAACTTATCCATAAATCGAATTCAGACTCTTACTCTCGCTCTTAGCAGTAGCGCTTGCAGTTGCAACAGACACATACAAAAAGTGTGTCTTTTGGAATTCCAGATTTATCCTCACAGAACTTAAAGATTACTTCAAGGGGGATATCTTTACAACATCAGGTCTCATCCACCAGCTATTTCCCTCCGACTTTTGCACTTACCTACATTCTTTTACAAGCACAAGATTTTCGTCCCGCAAAATTTGGTAAGTACTTACTTATATACCTTTATTCCCCTGCCATCCCATTTTCCTCTAGTGAGATATCGCGGTCCAAAGTCCAGATAACATTGGCCCGGACCTTTGACCGACACTTTATCGTAGAAAGTCTATCAGACTCTATTCGGCTGGACTTCGGAATTTATTTACGTAACACGATTTATTAGGTTTGATGGGTGGGACAGACTTTCAATATTTTGTCTTTTTATCCTTGGTATAAAAATACACAGTACCTACCTTACGTTGGTATTTATGTATTGTACATAGGGTGACAGTGACTTCAGAAGGCAGAGACAATAACGTAAAACGGGGTTAATAGAAACACAGGGGTTAATATTATTATCATTATTACTAGCCTGTGTTTTCCCACTGCAGGGCAAAGGCCTCCCTACTTTCCTTCCACCTCTCTCTGTCACCTGTCTCTGTGGGCTTTTTGGGACCAGTCCTTATCGAAGGAGTCCAGCTTGTCTCGCCATCTTCGCTTGGGCCCACCGCGATGTCGTTTGCCATGTAAAGGAACCCATTGGGTCGTGAGTTTGGCCCACTGATCGTCTGACATGCGGCAGATGTGTCCAGCCCAGTTCCATATTAGCGTGGCAGTTTTTTGAGTGACATCAGTAATTTTTGTGAGGGAACGGATTATTGTATTCCTAACCCGGTCTTCAAGATTGATACCCAGAATACTCTGTTCCATAGCTCTCTGGCAATTAATGGTTAATAAAGACAAAAGGTAAAGAAGATTTTCACGCTAATTCAATATTATTTGTTACTAACGAGGTGTAGAAACTATTTATGTCAGTGATTTAAAAGCATTAGAGTCCTTGCATGGAAAAAACTACTTCCTCCTCAAAGTTTTGTTTCTATTCACCCCAGCGTTCCTACTGACCCGGTTTGACTGTAGCCTAAGTAAACCTCTCTGTATCACCACAAAAGCTTCTGGATTATTATTTTAAAATGTGCAAGAGATTAATATACTTACCTAGTACTAAGTATCTACTATTAATCATGTTGCTGTGGTGGTGAGAAATAAACTATTTCATTGTTTTTACATTTATTTTATTTATAATTCCCAACGTTGAAATTTTCCGGCATTAGCTAGTTCATAAAGTACATAAAAGTGACCGAAATAGACCTTTAAATTTCTATTTCAAATTGCAGGAAATAGTGATATATATCCCAGTGACGCTATTTGACGAGGTTTAATTACAGTATTCATTTTGATGTGGTTGCAATTAAATGAAATTAATGTTTTGTGTTAGTTATCACTGTGTTTAACACAAAATACCTCAGAGTAAAATATGTTAACCCTTTTTTCTATTGTTAACAACGAAACTAATCATCGTCGATTGTTTTATTCCAATTTTGTTTGTGATTTTGGAGCATATTTCTCTTCCATACATCTCATATCTTTCATTCATATCTTGCATCTTCACCTTCTTTCTATTCGTATCTTCTATAACATAATCAAAGACAGCTGTAGCCTTGTCTGTTAAATGTTCATCAAAACATGTCCAACTAGATGTGGCTATAGTTTGACTGATATTTCAGCTTTAATGCGTTTAGATGGCTTTGACTTTATTAAGCCTCATTATATCCATCTACGTTTGTCTTAAGTCTACCTCTGTACATATGTAATTATGTAGATATAACCATCGAAATTAAACCAATAGAACTCTATACTATCTTCACGATATTTTCTTCATTCCTATTTACAGTTACATTTCTAGGAGCATTATTAGATATCTATCCAAAAAATAAACGAAGCATTTCCTACCAAAACTATGTTAAAAAATTCATATGATCGGGGAAGGGTAGCCCAGCCGGCCTATCAAAGGATTCCTCGTTTATTAGGCGTAGTTTCCACTATCGGGGTCTCAACTATTAGCAATGCTAATTAACGGTTGCGTTTGCAGGGTGGTCTCCACTCAGGCGCAACCCATTGAAGGTTGTCTCCTAATTCAATGGCACCATGTAATCTAACTTGGGAAACGTGATCAAAGATTCGTACGCCTTCTTTTTAGGATTATGAAGAAAAATAAGAACAGTGTTAGTAAACTTATGAGACTGTCAAGTTGATCTAGTAGTCGGAAAAGTAACTGCTTAGCATATTATTATGGTCTAGGATTTGAGTGCCAGATAGAACTAAACTTTTTTTTCGGTTTTTCATCTCTTGTTTATTTTTTCAGTTGTAGTCTGGAGTTAGGATTTGTTTCTAGTTCATGGCGAAGCTCGCCATGGGACTTAAATATGACAAGCGAGATGTAGGGGTTTTTACTACCTATATGCTCACCTCTGCCTCTGCTATCTCCATAGGCACAATGTAATGTTTTAGTAAAATACACAAATTGTAACAGTTGAAACACAGAAAGACAATTTTCAGTAAACCATTTAGGTGTAATAAAACTGCTGTTCATTTATTACGTGATAACGGGCGCTTGAGTTTTAGCTTTACATTATATCTATGAAGATAAAAAAGATTTTATGGTCATAAAAAATATCAACATGAAGTTAGTACTCGCAATAACCACTACCCGGGTATATCCGTGTTATGTTTGCATTAATGTACAGTCAGCTAGGAGGGAATAAGACAAAAAATTGAAAAAAAAAGTATGCTTAGACGCTTTGGACACGGTGAGAAGATAGATGAAAGGCGACTAACAAAAGGTATTTATAAGGCATACCATTATTATGTAAATCAAGGAAGGAAAGCCGGTGGTAACCTCGAAAGGCTCATCGTGACCGGCAAAGTGTATGGGAAAAGGTCTCGTGGACGCAGCCCAATACGTTGATCTGACCAGATTCGCACCACTCTTGACTCTTCAGTATACGATGCCCTTTACTCTGCCAGAGACAGAATCAGATGAACATCGTGCAATTAAAAGTGATGAAATGATATGGTCACGAGTCACGACCCTCACCATTGAGGAGTACGACGCAAGAAGGAGGATTATTATGTTAATTAATTATTATTACCGCCAATCCATCGTAAGCAAGCGTGTTTACTGAGCTTTCATTGCTGGTTTGATTCAAGTTCTTCAAACGAAGACAGATGAGTTACTTGGGAAGTTTGTACCGCCACTTCTTCCTAGCAAAAACACTAGGAAGTGATAAAGAGTTTTGCGGGATTATCTCATGTATTGATGACGTTCATAAAGTGCTGATTCTCAGACGAATTTGTATGAAGGACTTTTCATTTTGATTTTGGTGATCAAAACTTGTGCCTTTTCTATATGAGAAAAGACTGTTGTTATGTAGTGGGCCAGTAATAGTATTATTATCTCTTTTGGTGTCCGTACATTGTAGAAACATAAAGTACATTAAACTTAATAAACAGCAGAACTTTAGCGACGACATAATTACAATGTTCTCGTTTCTTTGATCTAGAGCAACAAATTACTGTGATTTATCGTGGGCAACCATCTTGAAAATTTCTCGTGATCGATGACTGTAATTACTAACACTCATTAGTAGTTATCGTAGTTTATATTGTAATAAACTCATGTGTATTAGTTGTTACAGGCGACATCGTTCACACGGAGTGTTTGTTGTATTTTTGTTTTACCGCCGAGCTCTATTGTTTTTCAAAAAATTAAGTACCATTTGTTCCGTCGTTTAACATCATAATGTGAGCAAAAGGCCCGTCGAAATCTGTCCAGTTGCCATCAGCTCAAGCAGACAATCAGACATACAGACAGACAAAATTATTGCCACTACTACCCTCATGGGAAAAAGGCAAGAGTTTATATGTATGTAGGTATGTAAACTGTTCACTTTGAAATTTCGTAGGTACACAGCAAACGAGTCTAGATTTTAGAAAGAAAGTATGCACAAGTAAGTATAGAAAAGTTGAACAAAGACGGATTTAATGTCTTAAGCATTTTCTACCAGTCTACCTTAATATGTTGCCGAGACAGAACATGGTAGGTACAACAATAATACAATACTCCATATCTCTATTATTTTTTCCATATTACTTACACGGGGCAGCAGACGTAATATTAGTGTTAGTATAGATACACTTTTGCCTAACCTTAAGGGAATACAGGTTTACTAATACGTAATAGGTACATTACAATGTTTATGTGACAAAAAATAAAAACAGCGTGACAAACAAAAGCAAAACTCCAACAGAAATAATCATGAACTTGAACTCTGCTCCAAACATAAATCGCTCAAAAATTTACAAGAATCCTACAAAATTTATTGCCTGTGTCGAATTTTAGGAACATCGGTACAGTAACAGTAACATAGAAAAAAAAATGACGGTACAAAATGAGTAAAACCACGACTAAGCAACAAAAAGACAATAAATAACGTAACTCGAAGACCGCATTACGACATTTGCCCAGATAAGGGAAATACAGTAACAAAAAAATGCAGACACTGGTAAAAGTAAAAAAGTCGAATGTAGTAAGACTAAAAAAACCGTTCCGACGTAACATAAATTAGAATGAAGTGTTTCATTCAAAAGGCGATAAGCCACCCTTAGCCAAAGTAAGTTAAGTTCACGGAAAAGTTTCAAGTACCAACGTACAGAATATATCAAACTTATCTGATATAGGTCGCCGGGTAACGTTTACAAGGGCCAAAATCACTTGCAGTCTTGTGAAGTTAGACTTAGTTTTTGATGAGGGAAAGGAGCTCTTGTCAAGGAAATACCTTTCTTATGTTTAGACGTTACAGGAGCGTTGATATGCCTTGAGCTTGTAACCAAGACTTTGGAGAATTATAACATAAGGATTATACATGTTATTACTGGTTCAGCCTGTTACTGATGAGCAGTCAAATTATGTTCATGAATTTGTGCTAATAGACTCCCGTAAACTATTTAGTTTATCAAATTCTATCTTCAAAACTTCATAATCAATATCATAATTCTACCATTCATTTCTATTTTATCTTCATAATTTTTTTCTTATTTTAGGTTAGAAACTATCCGGATTCAGCTGAATACCAGTATTTTAAACAGAGCGACTGTACTTATACCTGGACCTCCATAGCACGCACGCTCGTGTACTAACACGCTATGGTCCATCGGCGCCTGAAAATAATAGTGGGTACCACAATAACCGTTGGTCTTCATCTTATCCTGTGGTTAGTAACTAACCTGGTGTCAGAGTTTTATTGCAGCTCATGTGCCTCAGACTTGGCATCACAACTTCACAAGCCCTCGAGATATATCTCTCAGGCATGCCGGTTTCGTCACGATATTATCCTTCACCGTTTTTTGAAACCAGTGACAATTATACAATACGCATTTGAATCCGAAAATTCAGAGGTGTATGCCTTGGGTTCGAACTCGAGACCTATGATTTGGCAATCAGCTGCTCACACCTCTAGGCTATGACTGCTTTCCTAACATTGGTTAACAGACTTACAGGCTTCTGGCTTAAAGAAGGCAAGGGCTGTTAAAGAACTAAGAATGACAGTCGGGACTCACGTTCTTTCCGAGGTAATGTATTTACCAGCACATCCTTACTTATCAGGAAAATACTAAGTTTCTCCAAGTAATCTGGATATTAGATATAAATATTCAAGTACAATGCCACAACTTGTTTTAAGGCCTGTCTCTACCGCACAATAACAGAGTCGTGTTGTTTCGCGCTAACTTACCCTTTGTTTAAAGAAAATACCACCATTGTTCCTTGGCCTCGCAGAAATAGCCGACGTAAAGTAACCAGGAATTACTACTTCAGAGCAAATGGATTTCTTTCTTATTTGGCTTTTATTTAATGACATTGCAGTGTTGTCAGTGTAGTCGCATCTCAGCTTTTTGCTATGCCCAGAAAAAGAATCAAAGGATTCCTCGGAAATGCCTTCTTAGGAACAAATTTTAATTATATAATTACAAGAATACTGGTGGTGTTGGTCTAGTGATCATCAGCTCGATCCCCGAGTCAAGCAAAGCGTTATTGAGTTTTACCATCTGGAACTTCTCTTTAGCAGCGCGAGTAGTTTGGAATGGTACCCGATTTTAAGCCCTATTACTTGGAACCTAAACATTACTGGCGAAATCTGGAGTATTACCTATAGGCACACCTCTGCCTAAATTTTCGGGGATTACAGACGCGATTGTTATGTTATAATTACAAGAACAACCAATGGTTTCAATTTCACATAAAGCAACATAAAGGGATAATTTTACCCCCACATTTGCCAGATAAACCAAAACACATACGCGAATCGAGTATTACATCACGGGAAAGCAAGCAACGTTATCGCGGTAGAAAATTTCACATACTCACGCGTGTACATAAGGTTGAAAGTAGCAGTAATTGTTGGTAAAACGGTGTGGCAAATTATACCTGGCGAGAAGTATTGCTGCTACACAACCGAGAAATTACTCCTATACAAATCGCAACGGAGTATGAGGACGTGGTGAATCTAGATGTGGCTGTGTTGGTACGATTATAAAGAGGGGAAGATTTGCATTTGCATGTAACGAATAAACTTAAAAACTACTGGACCGATTTGAAAAAATCCTGCACCGTTTGGGCAGCTACAGTATTCTCGGGTGATATAGGCTACTTGTGACCCCTGAATTTTCACGGAAACGGGAAATACGCGGGTGAAACCGCGTGGCATCCGCTAGTAATTTTACATATTATTTGTTTACATTATTAACTATTCGAGAAGCTGGTGTCTGAGTAAGGCCAAAAATGACTATATTTCAAATCCACAAGAGATCAAAAAGTTTTACTTTTGAAATTATGCTAACAAGTACGTCAAAAGTAAAACTTTTTGATCTCTTGTGGATTTGAAATATAGTCATTTTTGGCCTTACTCAGACACTAGCTTCTCGAGAGACAGCGAGTGTGTATATGAACGCAAGTGTCTTCAATTGCGAAATTTATTGCGACCCGATTATTAGTGTCGCATCATCCGCTGTGTGAATACGTTGTGTTCAAGTGTATAGTGTATTTCTGTACTGTTATGTCGAAATTTCTAGTAGTCCAAACTTACCTTAATGCTATAAAAAGTAATTGCTCACGTAGTTGTCCCCGAGTAATGCTTTAATTGCGTTTTCCGTGTTATTTCTCGTTGGCAACACTGAATTAGGATGTGGACGTAGATGTGACTGAATCGGAGCGTCGTTTCGGCTTTATTTGTTTAGGATCAAGCACTTTATGAGTGGGAAAACTGTCGGTGATAATGAACGGTGACCAAGCGGGAGGATTTAGTTTCAAAATGGTTGATAGCTTGGCTTTGAACTTGAAACCTTTGGGGTTGTTGATTTATAGGGGTCAAAGGTTTCCCTTATAGTTAAATGAACCTGTACCTGATATGTTACGATAGCTGTATTAAAAACAGGGCAGCATTAAAACTATCGACACCAGCTTAGGCCACATGAAAAGAAAAAGAAGATGGTTACTGAGACAGCGCGCAGACGGATAGATGGACTGCCATTGGGGGGGTAAAAAAAATTGGGTCCTGTTGTCACCAGCCGTAAAGGAAGCTTAGGGTCTTGTTGGGGTAGTGTTTGACTCCGGTATAAGTTAATGCCCATTTCTGGAATGTTTTTCTTATCTATAGGACTAATACTAAAAACATATTAACAAATAAAGAGACACAATAATAGCATGTCTCACGGCTGCGCCAAAAGGTTCATTTCAGCGGTGTAATGCCAGACAGATGCTAAGATGCTGCCTGACGCTGATTTTCAAATAAAGCTTTGGGGACAAGTGACGAATGAGTAACATTTATCAACATACTTAATAAATAAATAATATTTTACGTAAATAAATAGAATGTAGCTTAAAATCTGTTTATGGTAAATAATGTACCGATAGTGAAAAAAAAAAATGTCATTTCCCTTTAATAAAAACACACCATGTGTGTTCCGAGCACCTTCCAGCACTGCGCTACATTAAGTCTGTGAACAGTAGCGTTTGTAACCCACACACTACATATTGTATGTGGTTGAATAATAGCCCACCACACTCTGGGGGATGAATTTCATTACACCTTTACGTTTGAAGGCGAGAATTTCTTTGTGCGTTTTGTTTTACTACGATTTTTTATTTCCTTTAAATTTGAGCGAAGGCATTCGAGTATGGCTGCCATTTTATTTATGTTCAACATGCGTGACGGTGCGATAAGACATAGGCACGTAAATAAATTAAGAACCTCGATATTTTGTTTCGCATTTAACTACCACTCACTTCAATAATCCTATATTCATCCGTGCCGTCAAAGACATTCAATACCTATAGACCGGACATCACGATCAAAATTTTCGTCCGAAACTTGTGTCCTGCTTGGACACAAGTCTAGGAGTTTTTTTAGTCCGCTGCCGCTTCAATATTCATATATTATTCTAGATGGCGTTACTGAGACATGGGATCGAAGTTTTTCTATGACATTACCTTGACATGCCCGCTCTATAGTATTTTAAATCTCTTCGGTGCTAGTCAGTAAAAAACCAGAATGTAAGTTAAGTGAAGGAGAATTGTGCTGCCATTCCATACTAATGCTAGGCTTTGACAGTTCACTTCACTCAAGTTTTAATGGGGTGACTTTTATTGAATCGACCGGCTGATCACATGAATAACATTGCACCTGTAATCCTCAAAGGATAAGGCAGAGGTATACTTAGAGTACCAACACTAACAACACATCTGGTCAACTGACCAGATGTTGATGTGATGATGTTCGAGCCCCATGTTATACGTGGGCATAAAACCAGACTCTGAAATTCCTGATAATAAACCAAATAACACTTTGCCGGACCGGGGAATAAAACCCAGGGCCCTAATATATGAGACATGGCGGTTAAGACCACTGGACCAACGAGGCGATCAAATTTAAATTCGAATCACGTAAGTTAAATAAATCTTTTCTAATCTTTAAATAATCAAGAACATATTTCAGAAATACACGAACTTCCACAAGAGTTTCCAAAGAAACGGTGATTTGAACTTTATTCCCTGCCGTTTTCGATGTAACTTTTGATTGATAGTAAAAGTAGTATTACAATTACCAGACATTGTTCCAACAATACTAAGCTAAGTGCACATGTATTAGTTTACAATAAACTAAAGGACTGTTATGAGTATTAGATGGCTGATCATAAATTACCCGAAACATTGGACCGGGACCGGTGTGAGGATGAAACGGCACAAAGGTTTGAATCTACCACTGTACAGGAAGGCGACAGTATGTTCATAAATCAATCATTTGTAGGTACACAACCTCTGGGTTTAATGAGTTTCTTTGTCAAAGCAGAAACCAGTAGTAATATTTTCTGATCGACAATCAGATAAATAATTTCTAGGTATGTTTCAACTGCCATGGACAGTTTCTTTCAAGTATTTTTATTATTTAAGTATTTTTCCTAAATAGCAAAAGTAGGATGTCGCTGAGCTAGCTTAGTTAACATTGTTTCACCATACATTACTCATCTAACCTTGTTCCGAGTATGTTTGAGTCCTAATCCCAATCTAACGGACCACAGAAGATGATACTTTTTTTACAATACAATTCAGAACCCTAAATGGGTTCTTCTTGTATCATTATGAACAACTTTTACCATGAAAATCTTTAAACGCGAGAAAAAAATGTATTCAATATTTTTATGCACATGTAATTAATGTTGTATAAGTATTAACCTCATCACATTTAGATGATAAACCCCTTTTTGGTCGAACAAAATTTCTTTTAAAGAACTTTTTGGCGCACAGCCGTGAGACATCGCATTTTTTTTTTAAATTTTCGTGTTCCAAGCTGTTGCCAATAAATGTTCTTTTTTTTTTAAGGATTATTAAGACTTGTACTTCTGTTCGTTTACTGGCCAGAGACAAAAGGCAAGCTAACTGCAAGTCACTGCAGCAGAAACATTATTCATCCGTACGTGCCCCCATGTCATGTTTCCGTGAGACTGCTTATGTATGACTATTTAAGTATAAGTATGAGACTAGCTAGTTCTTAAGGCGAACGTTTATTGCTAGATATCTGCAATTTTGAAGCGGAAGGTTGGAAATCATTCAAAGGATATTCACTTTTAGCTCCTAGTTTTTAAGAAATAATGCTGTTTTCTGTTAGAACTTGTGCGTATCATCGGTCATCTTTAGTTTATTGGAATTCTAAAATTCAATATTTTCATTCGATATGTATGGATTTGACTAAACTACAAACAAACTAATTGTTGTAGCAAGACTAGACTTGATTTTTTTTTTCGTATTTTAGGAAAATAATGTTACTAAGCTCATTTTTATTAGTAGTTTTGTTCTTAGATCGGAATAGTATCTATTACTAGCTTCTTCCGGGAACTGCGTTCCCGTAGAAGTCTACTATTTTTTAACCGGCTTCAAAAAAAGGAGGATGTTCTCAATTCGGTTGTATTTTTCTAGCACTCGTTGATAATGTAAAAGCTACATTACTGAAAGATTTTTTCTAAAAAATAGTTTGGATGATTACCTCCCATACCTACTAATTCACAACCAAATTTTACCTTTTTAAAATACTATTACTATCGACTGTCCCAGAAAAAAGTTAAACCATCAGGCCATCGTGGCTAACGCAAACAATAACTTAGAAAGTTCACGAAGCGTTTAGTTCCGCTTTTAAACCCTTTAACTGATAGTATCGAGAACGTTTATACTTACATAGTTAAAATGCCTGTGTTAACTGCGGTAACTTAATCCTATGTATTGCTTTAACACAGTGATAATCTAACTTAAGTATTATTTAAAGTAATAGTTTTATTTCACAGTTAATGTTTATTTTATATTGTTACTAACTCCGGTAAATTTTGTTCCGCCTTAGAATCAATGTATAAGTTTTATTTAGTTTACGTTCTATTCTCAGACCTACTGAATATACATACAAAGTTTCATAAGAATCGGTCAAGCCGTTTAGGAGTTTCGTAACAAACACGGCTACAAGAGTTTTTCTTTAATTACAGTGGTTCACTTTCCATGCACAATTGTGATTAAAATCCTGGTTAGTAGGTACCTACCCAAGTGACTTTTTCAATATGTATGTACCTACTTTCTAAGTTTCTTTTAGCCCCAACGCCCACTGGCGCCACTGCACGGCAAAGGATTTTTATAATACAAACGATTTCGAATCCTATTTAAAACTGTTAAAACTCACGTTTCATTGATACGCAACAGCCTGCTTCGGCATCCTTCGGGACGGTCTGGCATGCCTTGGCATTCCGAAATGTAGACGCTACGCCTGATAAAACAAGATTTCAAATCATTTGCGCATACTAAAATCTCCTGCCGTGCCATGCCGCCAGTGGGCGTCGGGCCTTAGACAGTACTGGCTTCAGTAAAGAAATTTTGTGAGGAAACCTGGATTCTGAAATCATCAACCTGTCTGGAGCAAGCTTGGTGATTAATGCTTGTGCCTTCTGTGCATGAGAAGTAGGCCTTTGCCCTGCAGTAAACAGTACCTACATCGTAAAGCACAATTTCACAAAAAAAAAAATATTTTTATTAAGAAATTAAACAACTTCAATCAATCAACCGAGTTTGTTCACAGTTAGACATAAATGCCTTTGAAATTGTATACTAATCCACTTTACACTTTAAAAAAGATTCAAAATCCATCCATCAAGCAATTAATTTTTTTAAAACCCTTATTAGAAGTACAAATTCACGATAAAATCTCGAAGTTACTTAGTTTTTATATACCTATCACTCAAAATGGCTAATTAATTTTCAGAAGTGAATTAGGACCTTAACGACGTTGATATAGGGTATTGCGTGTTTACCCGCAATATATTTCACTTAAGGCTGTTTATTTCCAAGCCTGCCAAGTGGTATAGTGGCAAGAAATCATTTGTGGACTTAGATTTTCTAGGTTTTGTAAAGCAATGTTTGTTTTGACACGCCTTGAGGTATTATTTAGTTGGGACGTTAATAAAGATTACGCAATGGAGATATTTTATTACGGGCATAAAAACGAATGTCACATTGAATCTTTTATCTTTTGTCTTTTTGTTGAATGACTTCAGTTTTAACGCAATCCCACACTCAATCGTAACTGGAGAAATGTAGGTGTGTACTATAGGCACCTCAGCTTATTTCTTTGCTTAACCCATCAAGCAATAGGTGCAGGCGTGAAGAAATGATTAAATGATGATGATTACTTAAGCGCACACCTTTACACACAAAAGCGCGGTCTGAATTCCAAAAATCCACGGGTATTACATCCAAAACTTCCTCCATAACAAGATAACAAAATAAACGACAGAACTTTATCAATTAAAATTTCATTACCAATACAGATTGCCATTTGACAAATATGGCGGGCGTAACTGGCGCCCAACCCTCTAAAGACTTGCCCTTAATAAAATTATGAAACAAATTGAACAACTTTGCTCATCCATCGGTTTACGACACTCATCTAAAAATACAAACTCGATAAGCTGTCCTTTGCTAATTTGTGAATTAATTACGGTTTGAAATGTTCGCGGGAATCGTTTGGCACTCGAAGGAATAATTGTTTTTCCGTTAGTTCTTTAGCAGACGGGTGTTATGCTGGTGTGGAACTTGGGGCTAAATTTGCTGGAAATTAAGATGAAGAAAAACATAAACAAAGTTGTTATTAGCTTGAGACTTAGGCTAATCTGCTCTGTAGTACTAAATCTACAGTAAATTTTGATTTAGAAGGTAATCTTTGAAAATATTTAACGGATTTAAAAATACTAAACCTGTGGATGTCACATATTTGACAAGTGCCATTGGATATGGTATAAATATGATCAAATACTCAGACTACTCCACGCTTGCTCAAGACGGCTTGGCGATTCCAAACTGATATTAACTGTAAGTCCGGGTTTCCTCACGTAGTTTTCCTTAGTTTTCCGTAGTTATATTAATTTCAGAGAAATATATCTAATTAACTTCCACAGAATAAGATTTTAATCACCAACCCCTTGCCTTGCTAAGATTCGCCAATTTCAACAATTAATCGAAAACGTCGGGAGAAAATTAATTTCTGAAAGGAATATAATTTCTAAAACTTAATGAACGTAACAAAGAGGTAATCTAAAGAAACGCGTTTATTAAGTTTATGGTAACAGTGAACCTTAAAACTGAAAATTTAATAGAGCTTAGGAACTCACCCTCCGTGGTTACATAATGCGGTAATTTTTATGAATCATATTTTAGACCCCCGAAGTCGGTTTGTTCGTAAGAAAATATTTTATAAACCACTTGCAAGGGTTTATAGGGACCGTATTTTGGTTAAGGGCTGTTTAAATTGGGATATCAATTGTACGATCATTTTATTTAACACACGCAGTACTTTACCTTTAACCGTAGTTAAAATCTTCTGTGGTGGTCTATATTGACCGCGCCCTTTTTCATCATTCATCATATTGTAGATATTATTAATTTCATCACATATTCTTTATATTGTATATTCATTGCATAGCGGGCCTTTCCAGAATATTAGTGCTGAATGCCCTTCACGCTGCCAACCCTGAATAAGATGTTTGTGGATGAAGGGATTAAAGTTATGCGTATATGCCAGGTGTTTTGTGAGAGAAAGTATGCCAGAGAGTCTACTGTTTCATGCTAATTTGAAGGTATTTATTACTATCATCTTAATTGTAAATGCAATTGTCAAAAGTGTCTCTTATGTCATTTAATATAATTGTGTTATAATTGTTGTGTTATTGTTTGTTGTTGTTGTAATTGTTGTTGATTGTTGTAATTGTGTTGTTGTTGTTAACCAATCTGCAAAGCCTTGTGCATAGGCGTAGGATAGCTAGCCTTTCGGTTTTTTATAGGATACATTTTGGAGAGTGTGCACGGGAATTACGTGACTTGATTCCGCCATCGCCTTTCTACCATCGGACAACCCGGCGGTACGGCGAGTGTCCACCCTTACATCGTTGGCACTCCCACGATTCGGACAAAGCGTTTCGCTTCGTCGTTTATACCGCGTAAATCAAAGGACTGGAACAACTTGCCTGCTGCGGTCTTCCCGTCCGATTACAATTTAGGTGTCTTCAAGGCTAGAGTGAATAGGCTCTTAATAAACTAGTGCGCTTCACCTTCACTGCTTACCATCAGGTGGGATTGCAGTCAAGCATTGGTTTATAATATTAAAAATTGTTGTTGTACCGTTTGCCACTGCGATATTTATTTATTTTTGAAATATCGTAGCTGGTAAAGACAAATGACAGCCGGAAGCAACGGCTTAACGTGCTTTTAAAGCCACGGAGCACGGAGGGTCTTAGTATGTAATGAATAGTCTTCCATCTACAGATAAACGTCGACAAGTGTGACTTTACCTTCGCTAGGTCTGTGCTACTATTCTGAATGAAAAAAAGTGCAATTTAAGCCAAAACTTCGTGAACTATGAGAGTTAATTTTAGATTTACATCGCTCCCTATACAGACGAATTTACGAACAACACAAGTAACTTTGATGTAATCTATGGTGTAATACATTTACCAGACACCGCTCTCCCATCCCATAAGCTATGAATACCATAATAAACGCATATAACAAGCCATACTGTACTTTTTATGATACATCTTTCGGGCATCGCGTAAACGGTTCCCATCGGCAGTACATATTTCTCGTAAACCACATATTACGGTTAATGTGACTGTTAGCTACTAAAACCTAAGTTATGACGGAAATATGCAGAACTGAGTCATAATTTCAAGCATCCGAAATGTCGGAAGACATCTTAAAATATGGTGCTATTGACTTTTAAGACGTTGAATTTTATTACGTTTTATATTTTATAACGTTACGCCTGTATTGTCTGAGGGGGGACAGCAGGGGTGTAGGTACTTACCTACCAACAGTACGCCTACATTTTGTGTTTAATACATTTTATTACTTTTGTATAATATCGGTACGATTAGTAGGCATTTGGCAAAACCGAAGATACTTCCAGAATTCAAATTCAACCCCTTCTGGGTGGTTATCATCATGTTATTAATTACCTACGACATCTGAAACTATGTAGGTACCTACATTGGCAAGAACATAATATTTTGCTTCATATTACTTACCTACTAATTCTTATTTCCAGAAGAGGGCTTGGCTTATGGCTTTATCTTAAATATAAAGTAATTTTTTCCAGAGTTGGTGGATGGATTATCAACATAATGACACTCTTTGTAGTTGAAAAAGCATATTAAAGTCTTGATCAGAAGCATACGAATCTCATACAAAAGTGCGGTGTTTCTTAAGGACTAAAGCTGAATGGAGCTGAATGAATGTGGTTAATCCTTAAGCCATTGGTCCTGACTGTCATTCATAGTTCCCCAACCGTCTTTACAATGAAAATGAACAGGTAAACTGCTAACTAGAATTATATCGTGTTCCACACACGGAAAATTTAGTAAGACAAAGTCATTATCATGCCTATGTTAGTAGGTTTACAAGACGACAAGATCCCTTGTCATGTTATGATATTACGGTACTGTATACCAACTTCCGACATCTCGCAAGGGAAACTACTTATACCTAGTACCTACTTATATGTATACGTATATCTACAATGTTGATACGAAATAGGTATTAACGATAATGGGTATTCCGTATTGGGTAAGCAGTCATGTCTTAGAGGTGTGACAAAAACGGTGAAGGAAAACATGGTAAGGAAACCGAAATGTTTGAGAGATATTTCTGGACGCCATGTAAAGTCCAGTTAGAGGCCTATGGGCGGCACAAAAACTTTATTTTCACAGGGTAATACTAGCCATGAATATTTAAAGCAAGTTTAACTACGGGACAATCACCATGAAAAAGAATCTTTATTTATTTAAGTCTATTAGTTTACATGTCATACATACATATACCTAATTGGTGCGGTCATACATAGACCTTATTGGTGAGGTTCTTCAGAAAGGTCAGGTGCGTATTACTCGCAACCGGCGCGTGTGTATGACAACATGTATGAATGTAAACGAAGCAAAAGAAGCATGTAAGAATCGTAGCATATGGCGCTCTGTAGTTTCTGCCTACCCCCATGGGAAAAAGGCGTGAGTTTATGTATGTATGTCTATTAGTTTAGTCGGATTTTCTTCTGGGATTTTCGATGGTTAACCATTCATCACATATCGAAGTGCCTTGGAAACCATGTTAAGCTGTTGATCCCGGCTACCATCTGTAGATTTGTGACAGTAGTCGCTACGAGTAACAATAAACAAAGAAGTCTGACAACCAGTTCAACCAAGGGGTATCGTTTTGCCTAGTAACTGGTGCTGCAACCAGTTGACTCGATGCCGACCCCAACATAATTTGGAAAAGGCTACAGATGATGATTTTCGAGTTTGTCTCATGGATAAAGTAGTTCTTATTCATGGGTAGCACACTCTGAAAAATTTAATTGGTGATAAAAAACTGTACAGCAAATGGAGCGATAGTGTTATGCTTGTTATGTAAGCCTCTAGTGACGTGAATAACGCACACATATCGACACGACAGCCTATCAGAAATACGCTTTATCACGCGATGACTCGTTACTAGTTGTTACATGACAAACGGTTCTTCCCCCACGAAACGAAACATGTTCAGTGGACGGAGTTTGATCGAGTTACATGCGTATGAGCACACCATTTACTTCTTGGTAGAAGTCGCGGAATTGGTGTAGTGGATGTGGTAGGTACTGGAGTAGGTTTGTTGTGCATACCCAAGCTCCACGATCGAGAAGGTGGCTGGATCAGGTTGTATGCAGAAGGCGGAAAACAGGGTGTTGTTGCCTGGGATACGCCTATGTCCTGCAGTAAACTGCGATAGACTGAGTTGATTGATTGGTTGATGGTCCTCTGCTTTGCACACAGAACCGAAGCTTTCATCCTAACGAAACTCTAAATAAGCCAAGGTTCGGTTAGGTTTATCGGGCAGTCGACTATCGGAAGGACACGGTGCGGCATACGATGTCAGAGTGTGCCGCTTGGGAGTAGCCGCGCCGTGCCCTCGTCTCTGGAGTAGGCAGTGACTTGTCGCTGCCGGCCGTGGTCGAGAGGATGGTCGGCAGCGTCGAGTCCTGGGACGCGGTGGTGTCCTTCTGCGAAACGGTTGTCTCGCAGAAGGAGGCTGCGGAAAGGGAGAGGGAGATTACCTCCACTCACCCGGCCCGCAGTGGACGCACCGGCGCAGGCGGAGGGCGGACAACGCTCTCTTCTAGCCCCCCTGAATGGGTCCAGGGGCGACGGACACGGCGATGTCCGCCGCCCCCCACGTACATGGACGCGAGGTGGCAGCACGTCGTATTCACGCGCGCCCCTCTTAGTCTTCACTCCGACCTCCCCGGGGCAGAGGACATCCATGAGGATTTTCCAACCTGCACCAAAAAAAGGCTTATCGCGTCGCGTGGGGAGCTTAACGCCTCCTTTGCTGATTTGGCGAGGCCCTCAGCAGGTGTCCGGAACTCCACGTCTGAAACCGTATTTTGCTTGCGGGTAGGAATAAACCGTATTCTATCCATCCTAATTCTTGGTGCTTGTGATACCTAATCAGAGGCCCATGGGCGGCATTAAAACTCTGAGACTAGGCTGGTCTATAACCACGCCATAAGAAAAAGATAAATTTCTCGAAAAACGCCAGAAGCGGTTTAATAATAAGCCAAAAAGTTACCTTTATTTTAAACAAAACTTAAGACATAGACTCATAACATGCTTAATGGCATCAAATGGCCAACCAAACTGAGCAAACGTGGTGATGAATGCTCATTTCTATCTCTGCATGTAGTCTTGTTGCCAAGCGAACAATGTAGACCGGTATTGAATAGTAAATACAACTTCCGATTCGATATCGTTCGAGTTTGTTTGTAATTGTTTGTTTGTTCAATACGAGGCGGCTCTGTTATTTCATATTATGGTGGCCACTGAAAATGATGGGCTTGTGACTTAATAATAGCAGGTGCACGGATCGATCGGAGGTTAAGCTATGCTTGTTGAGTTCAGTCTTTGGGTGGGTGCCGTTTTATTGTATGTTAAGCCGTCGGTCCCGGCTAATGTTACATACTTTTCTACTATCTTTTTTAATACACTTATGTCTTCAATGCCAAGTTGTCTTCGCTGACAGCATTTAAGCAGACATTTCTACTATTTCATTTGCACGTATCTCTACTGATGAATATAAGAAATATTGTTAATTATGTATGTATGTCAAAACACGGATACCATAACAGGTTCACCCCAGTCCATAGTATGGCCTTTAGACTAATACGAAATTATTTTTTGTACAAATATAACTATTATAGCTCATCGCTCGAGACTTCATCCCCGTGAAGGCCTATTAATATGTTACTCAGTGATAAAAGAACTTTCTTATGGTGAAAGAATATTTTAAATAGGTAAATAGTAGTTTTTTAATTAAATCCGTACAACAAACAAAAAAAAATCCACTTTTTAATATTATTTGTATAGGGTTATAGACATAGATCCTATTCATACGCCAAGATACATAGGTAGACACATGTCATGAAAATTGTTCTTTCTTTATGTCTAACTATACAATACACACTACTACTAAATACAGCGTGTCCTATCTATCAAAACACGGAAGTTTTAGTGCAGTTTCAAGTGGCTTCATTGATCTCTGTGGTACGATTAAAAATAATGTTGATCGATGAATGGAATTATAAGTGGTGGTGTACAAATTGGGACTCATGTTCTTTTATGCAGGAATATTTAAGTACCTAAAGCTTAAGCCTGAGTTAAGCTTTTGATAGACCATTAACGGCATACATAATTTATGTAGTTTGCAGTGTTCAAACTAGATATATAACATTGGCCAAGTTTCTTGTGAACAAAACTGGTGTCATAAGTTTTATCTAAGATAAATGCGAATTAAAGCTACAACCAGTATAATCCCCAGATTTATCATAGCTATATTTTTCGAGGTCTGAGTTTAGCATAACTTTGCTGCACGTTTTTAATGGCTTTAAGTACAATTTATAATTATGTGGTACCGTCGAAGTTAAACAAACAGACATTTGTTACAACAATTGAAAAACCATTGCCAACAAGTCGACCAGTCGCCACAAGCAGCACCCGTTCACGAGTATACTCAAAGATCAGACATTTCCCTGTGCATCACATGTCTCAACAATCACTTGACATTAATTTACGGTTCGCAGAAAATCGCAAACCTAACAGTTATCTTTTTTAACTCATACAAAAGAACAGCTATTAAAACACACACGAAATTAATTTTAATTTCTTTAACCAAATTGCTTACACTTTAAAAAAAAACACGCGGTATTCGAGAAAACTATAATAATATTCAAGAAAGAACTAAAAAAAATATGTCCGCGTTATCGTGTATGACCGTGACACCATGCGGGTTTCCATTATACCACTACATTGATACGAATTTAGACCACATTTAAATGACAATAGAATCTCTTTTTGTTGAACCGTTTGAGTTTACAATGGCTTAGAGGAACAAAGTAGTGTTACAAAAAAATGTTACGAAATGAAATGTAAAAATTAATGCATTATGCGACTGTTTATGGTGCGTTGTTATAAGATTTCTTCACATGAATTGTTTGTAGGTGTGCTTATTATTATTTCGTCACAGAATTCTTTTTTTAGCACTGTGTTTTGCTGTGCCTGCAATCTACCGGCAATGGAAGACATATCTAAGAGATATAGCTGATCAAAACTGACAACCAACCTCCTCTTCTCTTTTAGTTGATGTTGTAAATACAATAACCCCTACGATGTATGGACATCAGAGGGGTTATTATCATGTCGGTATGGACCAGGGCACGGTATAGACGTTAAGCCGTTGGTCCTGGCTGTCATTCTAAGATCTTTGACAGTCGTTAGAAGGCATACTAGTCTAACCAAAGGATATTATGTTACCCAGTCATTGGGTTGTGGAGGATAGATGGGTAGTCGCTCCATGAAAACACTAGTTAACCCATTTTTATCTGGTTAAGTACACTAAAAGCCGACCACAACACAGAATTCTGTCTTACCCTGACGAAACAACTTCCCTTGAACTTAAACCCGCTCAACCATCAACCAAAAACAACCGTGACAAAAACAACTTTTTTCATTAACCTATTAATTATGAAAGAAGTCTTAAAACTATCGACTCGTGACGTATCGGTCAATGGTGACTAGCCTCAAGCAACCCGTTGCGGCCACAAAGGTTGTCGAGCGGCCCCCGGTCGTTGACCTCGGCTGACCGACGCCGGCGCAGCATTCGCGTGAACATGAACCATTCTTATAACAAGTACGAGAGCACATGGCTGATGGTATATGCTTGTAGCGTACGGAATGGTTGTGCTTAGAAATTTTAAGTTAAGCAGAAAAGGACTACTTTAAAAGGTGAAGAAATTTTAAAGACTTGGCTCTGAGAAAATCACAACAGCAGACATGAGATTTGACAGCTAGTTAACTGAACAAAGATGTTGAGGACTTTCGGTATTCAGGGGTGAAATTAGTGAATTAAGACCTAGACCTCTTAATTCTTTAGAAGCCGAATCAAATTGACGAAGCTGACAATAACTATCTTCCCAAGTCTGTCTGGAGCTCTAGAGGTCATTAGTTCAAATTCCGTTCGTTTAAAAGTTGAAGTCCAAAGTTAGCCAAGCTAATTCGGTCTTGTAGAGAAAGATATGTTCTTTCTATGTAAAGCTTAGAGTAGAATACTCAACTATGCTAATAATAAGCATGCAAAGATCTTATCATACACTTCATACACAAAAAGTAGTTTCTTAAGCTTTAATATCGGCTGTCTGACCTCAAGTCTCGTGCCCGTTTAATCCCACTCAATTATGTAACTTCGGAGTAAGATTGTTACATAATTTTAATACAAGAGACGACACCAAAGATAATGTCTAGACTTCCAATTTAGGTTCATACCGCAAAATTCGCCTGAAGTCGTTATTAACTGCTAATCAAAGGACAATAAGACTAAGCTTTACCAAGAAACTAAATAACTTGAGGTTTGTAGTAGTACTTGAAAACAGTACAGTAAAGTTAGGTACACCTATTGTAGATTTCACCAATACTTTGTTTGCAGCTTAGCTTCTAAATATGTAAAAGAAAAACGTTTTTTGTAAAAAAAATGCAGCTCTTTTTGCACTGTCACTTCATTTTAACAGTTTAACCGTGTAGCTCCCATTCCGGTGGGGTAATACGGGGGTAAAAAGTACCCTATCTCACTCGGGGATCAAAAACCTTTAGTTGGAACATGTTCAGGAAACCACGAGAAGCACCCAGAACTAACACCACTCTTCAGAAATACTCCCCTATCTTCTAAACCCAAGATTTCCTGAATGAAATAGAGCGTTAAAATGATCTCGCATTTACTTCGTATGTCACTGTACGTCGGTTTAACGTTCTTAACTCAATCCAAATCCTTATTCCTTACACGTCAACTTTGTAAGGTTTTCGCAAATCGGATTTGATGCTCCCTCGTGATGTTTATAATCGGCCAAATATTAAATAAAGCCGGTTATTGAACCTTTTAGTTGCACTCAAGTAACATTTTAAGAAAGTTTGCGCTTGGATGTAAGACACTGGTAACTGGTCGTCTTGCTGGCTTTGGTTTTGCTATTGTTTTAACTATTACCTGTTTTTTTTTTTTTGTTTTATTTATTTAACTTCCACAGTTCTAGTTTATCATTTTGTTACATTGTGTTCTGCAGATCTATGGATTTAATCCAACTCTGCACATGCAAGCTGGCACACCCTTTTTACCTGGAGGATTCTTATTAGTCAGTTGTTTTTGCTTGAGTTAAGTTAGTTTTATTGTCGGTAGCTATATATAATACTGGTATTCTGTATGTTGAGTGTGCTAGCTAACATGTAGTGAATAACTAATTTTAATTATTTTGTAATTATAACTAATTGTACTGTGTAAATTCAAGTTCTTCTAACTTATCAGACAGATGTGTTGCTGGGGAGTTTGTTCCGCCACTTCTTCTTCCCAGCAAAAACACTAGGAAGTGGCGAAGGGTGGGCTTTTTGGGGGACTGTCTTCTGTAATTTCGACGTTCAAAAAGTGCTGATCCTCAGCCTAATTTGAATAAATGACTTTTGATTTTGATTTTGATTTTGACACTTTTGGAGAAACTTGGAAGTTTCAAGAACTGTCTCAAGACTTGGGAGGTTGGATAGGTTTTGGTGAATCATGTTTAAAATATAACAGATAGAAGGAATCCTGACCCATTGTAGGGTTTGTTGACAATTGGTAGCTAATACTCAATACTAGATCTAAATCATATTCTTTTCATTAATAGACCTTTTTAGACACTAATCTTATCTACTATATAAAAATAAGTCGGGTTTTCCTTCCTGACGATATAACTCCAGAACGCACGAACCGATTTGCACGGTTTTGCATTCGTTGGAAAGGTCTCGGGCTCCGTGAGGTTTATAGCAAAGAAAATTCAGGAAAAAATGACAATAAATTACATTATTAGAGCTAACATACTAATAAAAATAAATTAAATTACATAAATCAGATGCAACCTTCATAGTCACTATGAAAAACTATGACACAAAATTAAAGAAAAGTAAATGACAGATTGACAACTGACATAATGTCAGGCAAAAAGTAAATATTGAAAAGTATTGTGTTCACTGTGAAATTGTGAAAAAAAAGTAAAAAAAATATAAGTTATTCGTTTCCTAATATTTCAATTGGAAACCATCAAATCAATAACGTGTACCTATTGTGCAATTTTTTTTTTTAATTTCAACAGCAGGCATTTGTCTTTAAGGTGGTAAGTTGAACTATGTAAATTATGTGGATCGTGCATTTGAGGTTAAATTCACCACTCTGCCCATAGTCCAAAATGCCTAGAGGACGACGTGCGAACATCGGCCGCCGCACAAGACATGCAAGCCAAAGTTTTATTAGCAGGAGATTTTCGTCAAACATTGCCAGTGATTCCACGATCAAAACCAGCTGATGAACTCAATGCATGTCTAAAGTCCTCCAATTGTGGAAACATGTCAAAGTACTTAATTTAAGCAAGTATATGCATATCAAATTGCAAAATGACCAATCTGGAAACATATTCTCTAAACAACTCATTGACATTGGTAGTGGCAAATTTCCTATAGACATGTTGACTGGCTGCATTAACATTTCTCAAAGTTTTTGTCAGTTAACTCTATCAAAAGATGAACTTATCCAGAAGGTGTTTCCAGATGTTTCTTAAAATTACAGGAACCACGATTGGTTGAGCGAACGAGCTATATTGGCTGCAAAAAACATAGATGTGAATTAAATTTAAAAATGCAAGAACAAATTACAGGCGAATCGAGGATAATATAAATCAGTTGATTCGGCTACTAACCAAGATGATGTAGTATACTATCCACCAGAATGTTTAAACTCGCTGGATTTGCCAGTTGGATCGGTAGTTATAATGTTGCGAAATATCAACCAACCGCGTCTTTGCAACAACACACGGTTAGCGATAAAAAATTACTAAACAACGTGATAGAAGCAACTATACTGAAAGGAAAGTATAAAGGAGAAGACGTTCTCATACCGCACATCTCAATTATTCCAAATGATGTGCCGTTTGACTTTAAACGACTAGAGTTTCCAGTTCGGCTTGCTTTTGCTATGACCATAAACAAGTCCCAGGGGCAATCATTAAGTGTTAGTGGTATTAATCTGGAAAACAGTGTTTCTCACATGGTCAATTGTATGTTGCCTGTTCCCGTGTTGGAAAACCATCAGATTTGTTTGTCTATGCGCCAGATAATCAAACAAAAAACATCGTCTATCACAAAGCACTACAATGAAAATAAAACTGATTTTTGTTAATAATTATGATTCACATGATTAACAATAAAGGGATTACTTATTTTTAAATGCTTATATATGTTTTATTTAATTGTATTTCTTATTCACAACGCCTTATCACCAAGGTGACAGTTCTGTTCAGGATAATTTTTTGCCCCGACTGTAAAATATGTAGGAACAAAAAAATGTCGCATTACAAATCATTTTGACAGGATTTTATTGCAATTTAATTAGGCAGTACGAAGTCTGCCGGGGCAGCTAGTAGGCTATAAATATGTTCTGATCAAAGAGATTTAAAAGACTATAGAGCGGGCATGTCAAGGAAATGTCATAGCAAAACTTTGATCTCATGTCTCAGTAACGCCACCTAGAATAATATATGAATATTGGAGCGGCAGCGGAGCGTACTAAAAAAAACTCATAGACTTGTGTCCGGCAGGACACACTTTTTCGGACGAAAATTTTGTTTGTGATGTCCGGTCTATAGGTATTGAATGTCTTTGGTTCTGATCAATATAATGGCCTGGACTGTAAAAAAAGACAATGAACTCTGAGTTTTTAGATGGTAGCTAAACAAAGACCCTGTAATATTGGAGTGTGCATAGTGCTAACGAACACGTGGCAAATCATTTAATTTCATAATTTTACCTAAAGAAAACTCTATACTGGCTACATACTGACTAAATAATAAATGCCACACGAGTCAAACGAAGGTTGAGCTACACATGATTTCTGTGGATGGGTCACCATTCAATACTTATCACTCGTCCGTGCCTCGGAAAGCACGTTGTAGCACACCGTTGGTCCCGGCTGTCATTTCTATATAATATTTATTATATTTTTGACAGTCGTTACGGGTAGTCAGAAGCCTGAAAATCTGACAACCAGGTAAACCAACGGGTATCGTATCGTGTTACTCAGTAACTGAGTTATTGAGGTCAGACAGTCGCTCCATTTAAAAATACTGGTATGCTGCAGCAGGTCCAACTGGAAGCGGACCAACCAACATAGTTCGAAAAAAGCTAGGCAGATAACAACTTTTTACTGTAACAACAACAACAAAAACACAACACACACATATTAACTTAAAAAAACTTACATAGGGAAAAATAATTAAATAGTTGATTTCTATCACGTCAATTACATTGTATAGATTCAAGTTCTACTAAATTATTAGACAGATGTGTCGCTGGGAAGTTTGTGGCGTCACGTTTTATCAGCAAAAAACGTAGGAAATGTGATGGTTGATTTGATAAAACTCGATCACAAAACGCCTCACAATTTCTCGGAAAATTTTGTAGGCCAATTAAAACAGAGCCAATTATTATTTCTTATTAGTAAAGGTTTGTTGAACCACGGAGACGGTTCAAGGTTTACGAAATAAACAGTCGACAGTGTTACAAATAATTAATATGAATCGTCAAGTATAATACCTGTGAGGTTGCGTGATAATTAGCGTATTATACGCCATACATTCATAAAGTGGAACATGTGAGTGAGAGAACATTGTACAAAATACTCGAAATTTGTTGTTAAACAAACGGTTTATTTTGATATTTTGCTATATTTACCTGGTATGTACCTACATATTGCATGCACCTATGGATGTCGGAAATGTTAAAAAGTTTTGATTATTTGAAAAAATATGTGTTTACTTCACACTTCTACAACAGACACATTGACATAAATACTGCACACTCACACTCAAACACACACACCCTCCATTACACGCTCACACATCCTCCATTACACGCTCACACACCCATCCTCACCGTCTCATACACACACAACACACATTTTCACTCAGCTTTTTGATTTTAGGAACAATTTAATGTGTAGTTTAATAAACACTTTTTCTTTATGTAAGAGCGCAACCACCTAATACGAATAAATAAACACTAGATTGATTATTATCAAATATACTATTTTTTGCATGCAATGTATTTTGTGACAACCTCAGAGGTGTAGAGGTGCTGTATTATGCACCTAAACATCCTAAGAGAAACATGCCGGTTTGATAAAGGGTGTAAAGATATCGATACGTTCTCGACACAATTCACATCAATATTTATTCAACAAGCCCATGGTAACAATAAATATCTGGAATATCTATAACTACTTCTGTTGCTTAAGTTGTTCTGTTTTGTACACGACAGTAATATTTACGTAAAAACCAGCCAATTGGAGTCTGCTTCCAGTTTAACCGGATTCAGCAAAATACATTGATGAAGACATCTTACAAACTTAAGCTTTTTCCGCGAGGCGTGTAATCCCCTTATTAAATAGCTAGAAGGAACGCCATTAATGACGTTTTAAACGTGTAGAATTACCTAGGATTGCGAACAACCTCTGTTACAGTTACAGACATTAAGGTCGTTTTGGCTCGCACGATATAACTGTTCTGAGTACCTATTGTAGGGCCGTCTTCAACCCGCTTGTATGAGAAAGTAAGCTTTATCAGCTATAATTAATTTGCGAACAAAATCCGAGTATTGATTTGTTTCTACAAAAAACATAATAGTGGTCGCCCAGTGGTCGAAAATAACTGTTTTAGCTCTGTGAACTCTGAGCGCAATATGCTTAACATATAGGTAAGTAGGTACCAAGTTTTGTCTTCACGTATAAAATAATACAGGGTCACAATATGTTCTACTTATCAATAACTATACCCTTTTTAAAGAAAAACAGAAAAAGACACGGTGTTCAAGGCACAAAAGAGATGCGTGCGCTCAATATTTAAAATTAAACCAACTGATAGTTGCGTGCCTTATTTTAAAAAACATAAAATATTAACTTTGCCATGTTTATATATTTTAGAGATAGCTGTATTTGTTAAAACAAATTCACATCGATTTAAACGATTGGACGAAGTAGTCCCACGTAATAGGCGCGACAACAGCAGGATATGCTCTCATACGGCTAGGACAGCCCTCATGCGCAAAAGCGTTTTCTGTATGGCTCCTATCATATTTAATAAACTGCCTAAAAGTTGGAGGGAACTGCCCTTATCACTTTTTAAGAATAAACTGAGAATGTTTTTAATTAGTAAAGTATATTACAATGTTTCAGATTTTTTGAATGAGAAGGACTTTTCCATCCCGACTTCTAATATAAGTAATAAACAAATAAATATTTGTATAATAATTTGTTATGATAAATAATTTACTCACTTTAACATTACTATTCTATTCTAGACATTGATATTAATTCGGTTTTACTAATTCCAGTTTAATTAAGTGTAAAAATGGACATCGTATACTTTGTTCTACTTGACATCTGAAGATAAATAATTGTGTTATGTTTGTTTATGAATAATTTTTCAAATGTTCCTAATATATTTGCACACCTCATATGGTAATAATACAGTGTACTTTATGAATATTTTGTAACATCCTCTGAACCTGTGTTATGCAATAAATGATTTGATTTGATTTGATTTGAAAGCAATACATTAATTAGTCTCAGTTACGAGCCGCTCGCGAAATGCCTCTAGATAAGAGTGATTCTAAGAAACGTCGCCGGCGCATTGATAGCTTCACTTCACATTTTCTTCCTGACACGGTTCCCAGAAAAAGAATGAGCAATAGATTTGAATTAAAGCTAAGGTTTATTTTACAGATTATTAGTCAGGTAATAAAAATTCAGACCCTTTAAAACACGTCTGCTAATACCTACCCAACGCGAGGTCTGACGTTGTGGCATTTCAGTATTAAACTATGTATTAATAAAATGGCAAGCTGAAAAGGCTTAGGGTTCCTACTTTTTTGTTTTAAAAAAAACCGGGCATAACTATCGTATTAGCAAGCTATGCATGTGCAAAGCTCCACAGAATAATAATATGCAGAAGTGGATCTACCCTAAAAGTCATACTGAAGGTAATGGTAATTTAAAAATGGTAAATTAAAAAAGGTAGGTTAAATGGTCGCGGGAACACACGATTCCGCAACGACCAGGGTCGTTGCGGAATCGTGTGTTTCCGCGACCCACCATCATCGGTGTGGTGTTTAGTCAGTAAGAGTTATGAGATAAATGTATTGAACAGCTGATTTCTTTTCGCCATTTCATTCATTTCGTCCTACGGTAAAAGTTGTTCATAATGATGAGTATCAACTAATGTTGGTTAGGTATCCTACTTAGTAATAATAAAATGTGAATGTTTGTGACGATGTCCGGGTATTAGTTACACAATCACGCATAAACCATTGAACAGATTTGGCTGAAAATTAGCACAAAGAAAGATTATTCCCTGGATTAACACATAGGATACTTTTCTTCCCGGTAATGCCTTGCCTTTTACGCCGCGGTCGGAATCTAGTACATTACATAACATTGCAAGTTAGTTTCGATTCTGATTATTCTGTACTCTATGACTGATCACATTCACGTTCCTAGATATCCAGGTACTTACACAGAACGCGGACTAGCCTCGGCAACCGGTTTTCGTCGTGGTCTGCTTTGCACGACGTACTATTGTCTAGTAAAATTACTTGGTGATTCTGTGCCCACTCTTAACATTGTTTGAAGTAATATTCTATGAAGGTTTCGGATTTTGCGGTGAGGGGGAAATGTGTACATAATGGTGTTATGTTCCTGGTATTGTATGCAAGAGATAGTGTAATGCTACTGAGTGTGAAAGGAGTGCAACGTTTTCAAAATGTTGGTAAGTATCACATTCATTTATTATTTTTATTAGAGGAAAGTTTGTATTTTTGTACCCAATAAACTTAAAAACTAAAGGACCGATTTGAACAATTCGGTCACCGTTGGAAAGCTACACTATCTCCGGGTGACATAGGCTACTTTTTATCCCTGTATTCTCACGGGAATGGGAACAACGCGGGTGAAACCGCGTGACGTCCGCTAGTAAATTTACAAAACAAAACAAATACTTAGTCTATACTAATATAGACTACTTAAGTATTTGTAACAATAAAAACAAAATAGCCTAGCCTAATAGTTACAAATTCAAACAATAAACATACTATTCATTCTGTGGATTTTTTCCATCTAGAATCTCTTAGTGCAGCCCGGTGTCTGAATTTGACCCGATTGATGACTGGCCCCGGATGACATGGGACTTAAACATAATTGACCAAATCTAGGTACCTACTTCTGCCTATCCCATCAGCGAATACAGGCGTGATATGTGTAAAAAAAAACAATTTTTTGCGAAGTTTTTTAAGCAAACCACAATTTGCCAATATGCCAATAAAGTCTTTGTTTCAAAACTTAATGAAAGTCAATTCATTGCTAGGATCGTTACGACAACCATTGTCCATATTAATATTGACTATAAAGTATAAAAACCACGACGAAATGAGGACTTCAACTCTTCACTATATATAATGTTTATAGATGAGGGCACATAAAATATTTCATAAAAAACTAGGGCTATAACAATAAAACAGCTCATTAAAAACGAGCCGAACAGTAGCAGGTTATAATATAAATGATAGCACCTACCAACAAAAGGAGTTATAATTTTTCATTAATTGATTATGGGTAAGTGTGACGTGTAAATAGACCCCCTAACTCCCCCCGTGGGGGTCGTAATAGGCGATGGTCCACTCTAGTTAATGAAGCTGAAGTTAAGTTATTGGAGTAATCGTCACATGTAGGACTAAAGTACATAACTACATTATAGAACAACAAACCACCCTTGGCCTGTGACTTTTAAACCTTCTTCTTTAACGGCACATCCGGCCTGTAATCTCCAAAGGGTTATATCAAGGCGCACGTATAAAACATTCACATTGAAAGGAATGGATTATTTCTAATGGAAAAACTCAAGAACACTAGACCCAGCACGGATCTTAATTCATTAAACCCCAAGAGGACACCAGCGTCCGCGCTGTCATTGTCTTTCTATTGTGTCTCTAATTGACACGATTGAAAGGTAACCCAGAACTTCAGCAGTAGTGCTTGCAACTGCTAGACTAACGCGCCAGTCCGGAGGATTCTTCCTTTCTGAACTTTGGAAAATGTAAATTTCCTTTTGTTCGCGATATATTATGACTAATATAAAGCCTTGGCCCTTGCCTAACTTTCACCACTAGATGGAAGTTGTAGATAATGCTTATGTACCAAATCAATAGAAATATTAGATAGATTGGCTTAAGCATATAAAAGCTAAACTAGCTGAAAGCTACTGCTAGCAAACAAGTGAGCATTCCAATGTAGTTATGTTTCAATTCAAAAACCTTTCATCATGCAGAGAAGGCACTTGCATAGATAAACACGCATGCTCTTGCTCAAGGTAGATTAGCAGCTTCAGGCAAACATCACTTAAATAAAAGTCCTGGTCTTAACAATGTCAGTGATGTCCATGATGACTTAAGAAAGAACAGTACAAATAGCAAAAGTCACACTGGTACTAAACCCACAATCTTGTTCATAAAAGGCAAGGCCTTAACCACACACCCAACACAGATGAAGTCGGATAAAAATCTGAAGCACCCGTTTATGAGGGAGTCCTAAACGAAACTAGATAGGTTATCTTAATCCGACTTTATATAGAAGACGATGATGTCGAAAATGATGAGAGTCAAAAGGAAAAAGTTGAGCGGATAGAAACGGAAAAGCCACTACAAATTTCTATGTCATCACAGCGGCTACCATTCACGACTAGACGAATAGAAAAATAGAGAAACTATTTTTCAATTTCCCAACACAAATACGATAACGTACAAAATCCACTTATGTCATTTTGTTTGTCATTGAATACGTACGCGTGACAATAGAATGAGTGACTATTGACTGCACAATTGTACATATGTCGCCGGATAGTTGGAAACATTGTTATTTTGTGAAATTTCTAGGACTTATGCTTAGGACCCAAATTATTGGACAGAAATAAAAGATTTTCGGAATCATACTAGCTATAATATCAATAATACAAGCCTGATACTGTCCCACTGCAGGGCAAAGGCTTTTTCTCATACCCAGAAGGCACAAGCATTAATCACCACGCTTCTTCAAGGCACATTGGCGATTTCCGAGGTATCTTAACTACACTCGATAGACTGTATGTTTGTCTTAACGTTGTATGTAATTCATCATCTGCCTAGCCTTTTCATAACCATGGTTAAAAGATGTTTTTAGGACTGATGTTAGACACTTTCTTCTATCTCATCTGTTAAAAACACGCGTTGGTAGCTTTATAAGTCCAGAAATAAAGACATTGCTAAAGGAATACCTACTGGTATTCCTTTAGCAATGTCTTTATTTCTAGGATAAATGAAGCTTTATTATTATCTGGATATTTGTGAAATTAACAAGAAATATAAACAAAAACTACAAATAAAGGCTTACCGCGAACAACAATGGAATGGAAAAACATTATTATTTACATTATTATCACGCTATGCATTGACGGATGCTCTGAATGTTTGACAGCGAAATTGGAGCCATGCACCAACCAGAACGAAGATGAATATTATTAAAGACCCTTAGATTTATCCAATCAAGAGACCACGTCTTATTTTACAAAATCTAGCTACGTAAGCACAATTTCTAGAGTTTATACAATTACACGATTTTTACAATTACGCCGCGACACATACATAGGTAATAGCTGTGTGTTTAGTGGAAGTAGTGGTTATAGTAATGTGTCAAGGTCTCAAAACGACTCTCTAATACCATTTACATATTGTAAACATTGGAGCTGGTTTAACACCAGTTTCAATATCCCAGTGTTAAACTTAAGTGACTTGGCAAGTTACTATAAGTTAGTTGCAAGTTAGGTCACGAGTGGCTGGACACGGATCGAAATAAATGGCGTGCAATTAGAGATACCTATTAATAGCCCACGATTCAAATTTTCTTAACTTTTTGCTTAATTTTTATTTATGGAAAGACAGTTTGTAAAGCAATTCTTTGGGACGCGCACAGGAAACATAATTTTTTAAAAAAACCTATTAATGTATCTTTGTATTAAGAAGCGAAAAACAATTGTTAAAGTTGGGAGGCAATCTTAGAAGATTCTATACAAACGATTTAAACAAAATCTTTCAATAATATATGGGTGGATCCAATATTACAAGTGCTATAAGATATGTTTTACCACAGACCTATAAACCACAAGCAGAAGCTATTTATACGTATATGAAAGAATGAAAGAAAATACTATGACACAACGCCAAAGCTAAGCAAAGCTTGTGTTATCGGTACTAAACAATAAAAAAACATACTTAAATACATTTTCCAATAAATACGTATTATAGATCAATTACACCCAGACACAGAAAAATGATCGTGCTAATAGGTATAAACATGTGTCCTGGGTGGGAATAGAACCCACGACCTCCGGTATAGCTGGCAGAGCCAGACCAACTACTAGACCAACAGACCAATTAACTACTAGTCAGCCATTCATATAGCATTGTGCGCCATCATACTGCATATTTTGGGTACATTTAATACAAAAGCGAAATAACTACACTCAACTTCATTGTTTCGTATAACTGTGCCAAAATGGCCCTAAACAACCACCACCACCGAAATTAATATTTCATTAACTTAATAAACTCACAGAAAAGCCAAAAACTTGATTAAGTACAATAAATATGCTTTGGAGCAACAGAATTAGTCACAATGTTTAACTTTGGGTCAAATACATACAGCTAAGTAAAATAAAGTAAGCCACTTTTTATTTATCTTTGTTTTTAGTTTTATAACTTCAGTAGTAAGGGTTGGATCGATTTTGGGGACATTATGCTTACATTTTCAATTGATTGTGGTTCCCTGTCAATTCTGGTTAATCAAAGGTCAGGTTAGTTTCAAAATAAAAGCCTTTGGTAATAGGGTGTTTGACAGAATATGAACATCACAATATAATCAGTTCATCAGTTAGATTTTAATAAATAATACAAAAGTTTTTTTTTGAGAAAAAATTCAAAATCTTTTCATTGATAACTCGTAACGGACAGCGTTACGAGTTATCAATGACAATCTTTTGAGTTTTTTGTCATGTATAAGCATTAAGTTATTTTGTTATGGTGTGAGCACAAAACAAAAAACACCTTAGGTATTTACTTAAAGAAATGAAATTTTAATGGTCCTGCAGCTGGTCGTAGTAGTACCTCAAGAAGGTAAGGTTACCTACAATACCAAATACCAAGGTCTGGTAGGTCTTAATTTACTGCAGGCAGCAAGCATGGGGTTATGAAGATGGGCGATTAAGGAAACTGTGTGTCGTAACTTCGACAAATGTCAGTGATTGAAATTTAAATATCATTGGAAGGGTTGAACGAAGTGATTTCGTAAGTTCAATGAGGAATAAACTACGTAGGGTGAATGAAATGAAATGTGAATTATACTGATAACCCAGTGGCTGACTTCGCCTCTCATTCACGAGGTTATGGGTTAAATTCTGGCAAATAACGCACGAGTATTTACACGTACAGTGACAAGTTAAATATACAGATCGATCTCTACAAGTATTGAAAGAAAATTAATTGTGTTACAAATATAATATTCTCAAAACCAGGAATAAATTTTTGTTAGTTATTTAGTTACTTCGTTAGTTGGAGTTTCTGACATTTTACATCAAAAGTTCCAGCGGAAATTTGACAAGTTCAAGCCTTAAAAACCATGCCATAAAGTAGCAAATGTCCAAAATTTTAGATTGATGACACGAAGCCGTGCATTGCCAGGTCAGAGTACGACCTGTCCTATATTAATCCAAAAGCTAAGGCAATATGAAGATAAACGGATTACACGCTTGCTTAGCTTTACTTTCCACTAATCTAATCAAAGTTTTTAATTAATCAGCCGATTAAACACTTAACTAATCGACCGTACTTTTCTTAATCGACTAACTTTCTCGTACAATTGGAAATTTAGTAAATTAACGAAACTATTCACACTATAGTAAGTTCTAGACATGCTGAAGGAGGTTAAGTATTCATTAGTTTAATTTAGGCGGGGAGTGTTAGATGTAATGCTTGATGAATGCAAGTTCGGTTGTCCAGCGTTTAACCTTTGATTAACCTTTGTATTGTACAATCCACCCGCGATGATGGATGCAAGAATTGATTGTATGCAGCTGTGTTGTATTCAAATTGACCTAAAATGTAGGTTTGGGGTAAATTTTCAGATTTAGTCGTTTCCATGAAATGGCTATCACGATGTGTTTGGAAAACAGTAAGGGAATTTACACTCACACACATTTGAACATTGTTGTTACAAAACTGTTTTTATGTATGAATTTAAATGACCTTGTGCAAGCGTGGTGACTATGCTCGTTCCTTCTCTGTTAGAGACGGGGATTTACCCTGCAGTAGGACAACAGACTAGTTTATTATTAATAGAAAACATATTATTTTTCATATTCCTCAATGCCGTAAAATGAACTTTCATAAAATTTAACAGAACATAGTTTATTCTGTAATGATTACCGACAGCAAGTTTCTCTTCGACCTATCAATCCTTAGCATTGGAAACGAATGACATCTTACTACTCCTTGACATCACCTACACTTTCACGAAAAGATTTCCATAGAATAGCACTATAGTAAGAAGTAATTTACACTCAGTCAACCACAGCCCAGTCTTTTCTACTCCACCATCTAGCCCATCTAAAGGTTGTCTGCAAGAGATCGTTTTTAGCGATAAAGCCGCTCATTGTATCTCCCTATGTAGCCCTTACAGTTATAATTTGTAAGTTTTTATGGTGTACCTACAATAAAGAGTATGCTTCTCTATTCCATTCTGAGTTATAGTAGAAATCAATTTTCAAATCAAATCTCATTTCACTCAGTCAAAATTACATAGTCATTCTCACATGATCTGACCAAGATAATGTCTGGATTTCAAAAGAGACTATGACCTCAGAAATTTCTTTCGGAGTTTCTTCTCAGAGTAGTTAGATAGTGGAATACCAATCTCACCTTCTAGCTAATAAAATGACTTATAAAAATATCGTTTATCATAAGAAGTCCCTTAAAACGCCCACTCGCTAGCATTTAATAATGTTTTCTTTCCCCAACGTACAGTGAGCTTCCTTCATATTAGTAAAGATCCCACAATTTCATGAAACTAATATTCAAATGGACCACTTAAATCGGCTTTTAACAGCCAATCCCCACATATATGTACTAGAAACCCATAACGCTTTCGGTATACCACTTATGACCGTTACACATGATCAGTTATGTCTTCGAATGTGAAGACTTGCATTACAGTTACTATGAATTTATCGCTGGTCGTGTGAATGTGAATAAAACGGGTTTGAGGTGATTTGCGTGAGAGTTCGTTTAGTGGTACAACGGGCACGAAACGTGAGGTCCTAGCTGCGGTTCCCGGGTCAAGGAACAACGCTCTGATGCCACCGCTCTGTTTTTACTTCAAGCTCTATTCTTATAGTTCTAATCTGAAGGCAAAATTGCATTAAAACATTACACTTAGTTTAAAATACAATAATGACGTCTCTAAAGTTGGACTTAATAGCAAAACTACTTTTTGATTTAAGATGTAATTTGTCTTAACCTTTTTTACTAATATTATAAAGAGGTAAAATTTGTAAGTTTGTACGTTTGTATGTAGGGGGTAATCTTCGCAACTAATGATCCAATTTTAAAAATTATTGTACTGGTGGAAAGCTGCACTATTCCCGGTGGACATAGGCTACTTTTTATCCCCGTATTCCCACGGGAACGGAAACTACGCGGGTGAAACTGCGTGACTTCTGCTAGTGTCAAGTTTTAATAGTATAAGAAAATGTCTACCTAATTAACAAAGCCTAAGACAAAATAAAACAACATTCCGCACTTATATGTAAGTCCTATTATTATGTATGTTATAGGTGGCCAGACTATTGTCTCAATCAATCAATTAATATTCTTTGTATCTAATAAACAATTTCTCCGTACCTATGGTTTAGTAGAAACGCCGAAATGCGAGTTTCTAGGAATTGTTGGATGGAGCCAGAATTTGGTGTCAGTCAAGCGTTCAGGACTTGGACCTCTGAACCGACAAATTGTTTGACTGAATTCCAGTTAGACAACGCAAGTTTGTAAGTTCAAGTCTCAAAACTATGTAGTATCAGGGAAAATTAATATTCGAAGATACCTGCATATTGGAACTGCATTGGGCTGGTATCCCTCGTTCGTCTTTTGACGTTAAGCCAAGTTTCCACCGAAAAGGCGTAAGTAGGGGTGATGGTGACAATAGTGAAAATCGTGAAAGTGAAAATATATCGGTAAGGACAAAACAGAAACAATAATAGGTAAGTAGTAACTTTCTGCCAAGATTTAAACACCTAAAGAACAGAAATATGCGTTGCGACTATACTTTTAGGAACAACATCATACTACCTACATAACATCACGTCCGCAGACCAGGTAATCCCCGAAGGATTTTTAAACATAACTGCCAGCCATCAATCGGTCACTTTTAGCATAGGTACAGGAAGCATTTCTTTAAAGGAACACTCAAATCTAAATAACAGAGAATGATAAACACCACCCACATCAAACATTTGTCACTCACGCACACAACACACACACACACGCGCACAAACACACACACTCGCGTACTCGAGCACACGCGCACTCACACAAACACACCCATCTCTTACTTGATTGTTTACACATTCACAATTTGTATCAACCAAAACTAGGAAAGGGAACTGACTTCTGTAACACAGGTTTTTACATAGCTCAGAAGTCAGGGACTTTATGGGAACTCTGTAAAAAGTTTGCGAATAAAAAATATTCTATTCTAAATTCTACATACTTATATACAGGTTGTAACGGAAAGGGTATATACATACAAACAGGGTGAATAGAGAATTTAATAACGAGTCTTTCCTCAAAATTTCAGCTCTCAACTAATAACTTTGAAACTTCTCGATATTATTTAATATCGATAGTTTATTAAATGCAAAATCATAACAAACGTGTCACCGCACTATGAGGGTCATAATCCTGTCCGGCAAGGTTCCAGTATATCTATCTCGGGTTCTGCGCGCCTAGTACATACCTATCGGGCTCTGTCTAACCGACGAAGGCGCGACGGCGCGGGCGGGCTCAACTTTACAATTATGTATGTATATGTATAAAAACATTGCCATGTCGTTTCTTATCACCAAGAGAATCCGTGCCCTTCGTATGTATATACCCTTTCCGTTACACCCTGTATAAACAAACTTAGTTATCATCTATACAACCATCCTCAAAACAAAACAACGACAGCGTAAACGACAATATTAGACAAACCATTTACCAATCAATGACATTTGACCTACATAACATCTCATGCCATTTCCCTATAATAGCAAAACATATACCTATACAACTAGTATGATAACATCATTCACTGGAGTACTTTCAAGAGCAGCTCTAGTCCATTACAAAGCTATTTCGATGGCCTTAACAAGCAAGGCAAACCGAGTAATCATTACTGGCTGACGTCAGAGTCTTGGAGACTAAGCTTTTTCAACCCCAACTTTTTCTTTCCTATACTTGGACCAAACTTCCGACTTTCTGCCCCAAGGGAAACCGAACCGCGAAGTAGGCTACAAAAAAATCAGAATTTTTTCTACGTCCTATTTTCTTACGTAGTTTTTGCCGATAAATGATTTATTCACCAACCTTAGTTGCTTTCTAATTTTGATTGGACTTTCCAATTTGTACTTTCTTCGGTTACTTAGTGTGTAAAATGAAGGTGTTAATTATCGTCGTTGTTTGTACCTGGAACAAAAGAAATTTGAAACATTAGAAGCAGTCAAAAGAATAATTCATTTAGATCTTGGCACGTGTACATAACAGTCTTCAGAATAAATTAGGCCATCTCTCGTCGAAATGTAGATTGAATTACAAATTAAGTATTCGAAGACAAGTTTGACAGTAAATCGGTAAGTAACCAAACCAAAACTCACATTAAAGGTTAAATATAATATGAAGGTACACCAAGTCGTAAAAATTCTATTAGATATCGAATTTATTTGGAATGAAAATTTTTGGTAGACGTCGATCAAACGAAAATGCCAAGCAGACAACTCGTGTTTTCGTACATTTTATTCTATCCATCCATTTGTGGCCCTATTTCATAGTATAAATCGTAATTCTCACGTGCCAAATACCAAATTCCAAAAAAAGTGCCTTACCATAGACATATGTCAGAAAAATCAACTTAGTTCGAAATTCAAACTAAATATCATTATAAAGCCAGATAAAAAAAATAACGGCCAAATATTGAAAGTTGTTAAAATTTTGTTGAAATTACAGCAATATGGAGTTCATAATATGTAAGTATTTAATGAATTGTGAAATTAAATAGCAGAGATTACTTTGTGCTGAGATGGCAATCTAATATTTAAAATTCTAGTGCCACAGTGTTTGTTACTAAAATCCTTCTAAGCGGCTCGGCCGATCCTTATGAATTTTTGTGTGTATATTCAGTAGGTCGGAGAACTAAGTATAAATAAATAGTTTGTTTTCTATCGTCAAAAAAGAATTTAGTGGTGTAGTAGGCAAAGCGTTTAATATGGCTAAATCTGTAAGAATGTATGAAAGCGGCTTCTCCAAAACCGATTGCTAATTAAAATCAAGCTATCAATACTTACATTCCACAAGTAAAACAAATAAACCGTGTATAATCCGAGGAATTACAAAGCTCAGCTAACAAACAGAAATGTTTTATACAGCGAACACGGTAATTGAATTAGAACTTAGTGTTGCCCCCAATAACGTTAACGGGATTTCGTTCAGGAACGGATAACTTTTTAATAATTCCAAGCGACTTGCATAATCCTTTGTGCGGGAAAGATTTTTTTTTTAGTATTTGTCCGGTTTCCTTTTTAAACAAAGGTAACATCAAGAGGATCTTATTTTTTTTTGCTCATGGCAATACCGTTTGTAATGAGGTTTAATTTAAAACAAATTAGCTGAATCTGATATTAGTATCGATTCCTTTATGCACAAGGTATCCTATATTTATACTGTCTGTTATTAACTATTATTTGCTGTCAATTTACACAAATAGTTGTCATTTCAAATGCATCCAAAAACATGGCTAAGTTCAAGATCTAGGTTTCCTATAACGATGTCAGTGATGACGAAGATAAACTTGGAACTGATATAAATCAATTGGTACTTTCGTGTACCATTGACAGGTGTCAATTTCAAATTATTTGAAAACTGAAAAGCCAGAGAGGATCCCAATCCCACACACAGTTCCATATCATTTATGGGGCGACAGTTAACTCCATAAATCTGTAGCTTTATCAAAGTTCTAAATACTTGCTGGATCAAACGTTACACCATTCATGTATTGGACAGCAGTTGTATGAAGTTCCTATAACACATATACACCCAGAATGTTTTCATTACATTCTCTTTGTAGAATCAAATTATAATAGTATGTGTATATAAATTGTATGAGATCAAAGCCCAGCTTAGATTAATTTTATCTTTTTACGGTTCAGAACAGATACGGCGTATGTGGTGTTGCTCGTGTAAATATACTTTGATTATGCTTTAAATAACGGACGCTTAATATCGGCTTAATTTGGCTTTTGAGAACAAAGAAGTAGCGAGTTTGTCTCGCGGGTAATGTCACCTCGTTTACGTTGGACTTACCTCATTACTGAACAGAAATATAACCGACTCAATAAATAATAATCTTTGTAATGTGCCATGGGTATTCCTTTTATATTTATTTACGATTCAAGATATTCTTTGAACCGTAACGATTGGTTATTCATCTTCTCATTATTGGCAACTGATTACAAATGAAAATACTACTTCCCACTAATATTATAAACGTGAAAAATTGTGACGATGTTTGGATGTTTGTTACACAATCACGCGTAATCCGTTGATAATAATCGGCACATATGTAATTAGACCATTTCCGAGTTTGAACACATAGGATACCTTTTATTCTGGTAATGTGTTCCGTTGGAGTTGTTTCAACATAAATGTTATTCTAACTAAACTCTAAAATTTCATCTTGTGAAACTTTCTCACTTTTTATGCAGGCGAACCAGCGGGGAGTAGCTAGTTATAAATAAGTAGGTTCTTAAGTAATGTTTGTAAGCTGAAGTGGAAATAGAATGATTGCCGAAATGACGTCATATTTTGAGAATATTATTGAAAAGAAGTTAATAAATGCGAATTCTCTCACTGATTTACACGGTGTATTAAGAAATTAAAACGTCACAGAGATATTCTGAGTGACTGTACCTACGTGAATGTATAATCGTTTGATCGGCGCAGGCGCCGATGAATAACTCAGTCTCAGAGCGGAGCTAAACGCAATCTTTCATGTGACTCAGTGACCACAGAAGTTCGTGACTCAATATTACGGACAATGTGATTTCTGACTCAACAAAAAATATCTCTGTCCTTTTCTAATCAAAAAACTGAATCAACTGCATGAGAGAGACAAAAAATGTAAGGCAATTCAAGTACATTGAAAGTCTGTCTGAACGGTAAGTGGGTCGACTTAGATCAAATTGCTGCTACAGGTTTAATTTTAACCGGTAGGCAACATTTTAATGGGCGATACTCAGAAATGATCGGAAGTGTGTATAGGAATGTTTGTTCTCGTGATTCATGAACCGAAACCTACTTATGAACCGAAAACCGTTGAACTTGCGCAACAGTCGGATGGTGAACAACTAAACAGTTTAGTTTTGTTCCATTTACCAATTCGTTGTAACAATGGCCGAAAGTCACAGTAACTGTAAATGTTTGACAGGTATCACGGAATAATGAAGACGAAATTTCTAATTTAGAAATCCGATTGATACAGTTACACTACTTTTTCTACTACTAGCCTGAACCGTCCCATTGTTGGGTAAAGGTCTCCCTCCATTCTTTGCAACAGTCGCATGCATTTGCGCTACCTCTCTCCAATCCTCAAGAAAGACATCCAGGTTATCATCACCTTCGTGCTCTGTCACGACCCCGTGTAACTGATGTAGGGCACTAATTCCGCGACTCATGGGCCTATAGCTGATTCGGCATGTTGCAGACATGTCCTGCCCAGCCCCATTTCAGTTGGGCACCCTTTGGTGCACATTCGACTATTTACGCTTTGAAGCGCAGTGTGGTGTTTTGAACATGATCTGTCAATTTGACACCCAGAATACTGTGCTAACCTTTACTTGGAATTATAAAGTACCTACTCAAAGAAAAATTACCTACAAATTAAACAAACATTACAAACAAAAGCCCGTAAAGAACAGGAATTTTAACATGCATTACGGCCCACTTCTAGTAACTTATATGTATGCATCAATCACGGGGCCAACCCTATTCCAAGAACGAAAACGTTCCTCATTTTCAAGCAACAGCCGTAAAAACATGCTGTAGAAAGAAACTGATGAAAATATTACCCACCGCGGTCGGGTATAACATATCATAAAGGAAAAAATATAGCATATGGAAGCGGGTACACGATAAACATCTCGGCAATATGTCAGAAGGACAGCGAAAATGGTCGTAAACGCCATAATGATATTATTCGTGTATTACGAAAGGGTCCTAACCAGATTACCGGACTGTCAGATGACCGACGGGGAACAATATTGTATACTTTGGGTACCACCAGTACCCCAAACCAACCAATAACGTTAAGTGGATACTTTATAAATTTCTTTGGCGCTTAGATAAAATACTGTTTCCTTTTTTGTTCACCGCAAAAAAGCCACAGTTACAAGGCATTTCCGTAGTCCTTAAAATAAGAATAGAAACACAAAGCGAGCTGAAAACAGGCCCCGTATCAAAAGGCTTAAAGCCTTAAACGATTGTCGAGAGCAGAAAAAAATAGGGGTTTGTTCTTGGAAAAGTGGTAAACATTTTTTTAAGGAACAAGAAATTTTTGCATGAAACCGGCTTACAAATTACCACCACACATTTGACAGTAGTTAAAGGCAGGCACGAAAGCAACTAATTGTATAGAATAACGAAGAGAAAGGTGGAACTATTAAGTTACAACTTATATAGAACGGCCCTGACAGGCCTAGTCGATTGTTATTGAGAACTTGTAGAATGTTACAAAACCGTAATCAAAATGAATGTACAGAAAGTTTCTTTAAATTCATTTTTAAGCATTAATAAAGACACCAACGCATTTGCAATCGCTTATTTTGAATTATACATAAAATCATCATTGTCTAGGAGTTTAGCAAGGCACACAGATCGGTCAATTAGCAGTAAACACAATCTAAACAAGTCACTTACTTATTTATAACATGAGATACGATTATTCAGTTACCGAGGAAATTGTTGTCGCGAGATCCGAGCCACACTGAGTCATTTTACACCGAATTTCACTTAAATTATCTGTTGCTAATGGCCCACTTTAAATGTAACGTTTCAATCCAAAAAATAAACGAGTTACCTACAAAGATTTTTTATTGTTGCAAAATGAGTGCCGTACCTACACAATGTAATGTGTCATGTTGAGGACTTATCTTACACGTAGAGGTACGAATCACGACCGCTACTTTGTTCTTGAACTCGAAACGACAAATATTATGTGTTCTAAAACTTTCACAAACTCCACGTTGTTAGAAAATTTTGAATTTGTGTTTTCAGGTTTCAAAATATGTATATTTAGCTAACAATACGTTCCGGCTTTGTTGAATGTCCAACGTTGTCGCATAAGTAATGCAGAAACTTGAACTTTATTTCAGCAAAACATTGTTATTTCATATGTTGTTTATTTTCCCATTCATTTTTAAGTATGGCTCGTCGTGAACGAGCTGTGGTCTTCAAATGGACGGCATCCGTTGTATACGGCGATGATTACAAGTTGTGAATCTCGTGTTGCGATGACATCACCACACTGACACATTGTAATGAGCTGCCATTGGTTTTACCAGCCGACTGACGTTCTCTACTACACCTAATCTCATTCAAATAATTTCTAATCCATAATCACTTGTATCAAATGTCACAGACAGCACAGCAGTGACTTGTGACAGCATTTGCCATGTCGCTTATCCATCTTCCCAAAACAATTCTAGAAATATCAACAGCTGCAACTAAAATTTCTTCTTCTTTTTGTCCTCAAAATGAAGCCATTAAAAAGTACAGTAAAGTAAATAAAAACTTGTTGGAGGAGGTCATAAACTAGTATCCAGGCCGGCTGTGTTCAACTGCGATAGTTCTGACCTTGGAGTTGAGTATAAATGCAATTATGCATGCCGCTGCATGGAACGGAATGTGTTACGCAAGACAGAGATAGGTATATAATGCTATATATGCAATAACTATCGCGTAACAGAGTAGTCAGGAATAATACTTCGCTTGTTCAGTATCTAGTGATCTGTTTTTAGTTAAGATTATTATCTTAGCAAAATGAGTAATAGCGATTGGTACAAGAGTTTTGTCTAGTTGTTTCAAGTTATAATATTTGCTATAGCACTTTTGGAAACACTTTCAATACGTATATATATTTCCCCCCACATTATATTAACTTAAGGTAGATTTCCGCTATACCTACTTAAACCTAAAAATATATGGACAATTAGGTATACTGGTTGTAACTTTACCTCCGCTTTTAAGGGGGTTAGAAAGTTTAGACTTATGACATAGAATTGAGAAACTCACTTTCTGTAGATAAAAGTATCCGTAAGTCATATTGGCACTAGCCAAACCAATGTCTCGATATAGATAAAGCTGAATGTGTGAAGGAGGCCAAAGTAGAGGAAGCCACTAAGCCAACAGGCCAGTCATATGGAAGTAGAAGACATTATGCTGCGCAGACCCCAAATAAATCAGGATAGTCGCAATGATCATGGGCAAGAAACATCAATACATTACAGAATCCTAATGTAACATTACCAAAAGTAAAACAACAGCTGCTTAAAAAGTTCTAGAAAAATCTTAACAAACAACTCTCATTGTTTCTTATTTCTTACAAAAACAAACTTCTCCCGGCCTTAATATCAGGTGCCTTGTTGAATTAATTGTATAATTACTCATCTGAGACGGACTGGAGTATTCTAGACTTATAACCTCGCTTATTATTTTGCTAAACTTTCAAGTTCAAGGAAATAAAAGAAAGTATTTAACACTTTTACCGTAACTTATCTCGGGATTAGGGCGAAAAATCAGGGGTGAAGGAAGAACCATCAGTTACAGTGACGCCCAGCGCAAGTATGAGACGGAACACTTGGGTAGTCTAGTTCGTTAAGAGTCAGACAGACCACTGCACCCTTCCCGGAACGGTATCTTAGGCATAAAAAAAATGTATTAAGAATGAAAATGTTAAGACCTGTGTACTTAGACGCCTTACTGACATTGTTTGTGCTCAAGATAACATAGTGGAAACTAATACAGGGCACAACAGCTCCCTAGGGGAACTAGCTTTAGAATAATACAGTGTAACCCTCAACTCGGACTACACACAGTACAAGTTTATAAAGGTTAACGCGTCCCATAAGTCGCATACATTAAAAATAATTGGTTCCAACTAGAAAACAAACAGCCCTTTGTCCAAAAAAACCCAATTTGTAACGGATCACGAATTGTGAGGAGTTAGGCGTGTATTTAACAAAACTTTAGAAAATAACAATCGTAACGATAAAAGTGCTTTAGTTTCGTACCGGTGTTTCAGTTTGACCTCGACTTCGGTTAAGTACGCCACAGCACAATATAAAAGGCAATAATAAAATGTGAGAGCTTTCAACCCCTCGTAAAGATAATAACTGGGGTACGTTTAAGTCACGGAGAATAAAATAACCCCTCAACGGCTTTGAGGAGTTTGTAGAAACACTTTAATCGGAAGTAGTAACTCCACTCTGGTATAGGACACAGACAAAATCCTAGATCGAAACTCAAATATTCAAAATTTTGGCTGAGAATCAACCTTTTTGAACTTAAAAATAAATGGCCCCGCATTGTGCCCGCGTCGTAGATAACAGCCCACTCCTACTTACAGAGAAGATGCCTGTATCCCAGCAATAGGACCATTAAAGGCTGATTATGCCCCAAAATTACCATCGTTCAGAGGACAAGGTGGTATGTAACACGATGAAACATTTTCATCTGTAATGGGAGCTGTTACGGTGGAATAAAAAGGTAGACAGTCTGACAACCAATCTTACGAAGGGATACTAACCAGTGACGGGATTGTGGAGGTAAGAAGATAGTTGTTCCATGTAAGGTATTCTTTCAGCTGCATCAAGGCTGGTAACCGACCTCTATTTGAGGAAAAAGGTCAGGCAGATGAAGAGTCCTTTTAATTAAGCCGAAGATAATTTGTTCAGAATAAAATAAAGGTTCTTAATCGGACAACTTAGCAGACCACCTTTCAAAGACAAAGACTGTAACAAGAAAATGCTTATTTCTAGACTAGCCACAGGTGTTAAAACAAAGGTGACCTAATCAAGTATTCATGATGAAACTGCTCACTAACTAGGTTTAGGTCAACGAAGCTTATTCATCAAAATCCCACACGTTTTACGATTTGCTGATGATAATGTTTATTTTATTGTTATGTCGTCATCGTGTTGTTTTTTTTTTTATGAACGTAATACTTTTTTGTAGATGGAATTTTTTTCGCGCTTTACGACTCTGTGATTCATTTGTGTCTTTATTGTCATTGGTTAATTAAATTAAAGGTGAATGGTATTCAGGGGGCTCGTCTGTTTCCATGTGGCATTGAAAGAGCTTAACAAATTTTATTACAAAGAAAGAAATTATGTTTATTGGTTAAAGAAGTTGTACGTCCACTGTCTCTAATGATAGTGTTAGCTGACTCCTCCGTGCCTCAGAAAGCACGTTAAACCATTGGTCCTGTCGTTACGAGTATCTAGTTAGAATCCCAAAAATCTGACAACCAGTCTAAGTAAGCGGTATCGTGTTAGTCAGTCACTGGGTTGTGGAAGGTCAGATAGGCAATAGCTCTATGTTAAACACCAAGACACTCAGATCCCAGAAAAGGCTAAGCAGATGATGCGTGTTAGTAGATATTTTCCTTACATTAATGTTAGTGAAGACAAAACAAAAACTTAAGGACTAAATTAACTGTCAGTAATTGCACGTTATGACTGTGACAAGAGGCCTACAGCCTTCAGCATAGCATTGGTTTTCAATGGTCACCTAAATTCTATTATTGCCAAGTTATCGTTCTCAGTTCACAACAGAACAGCAGTAGGTGAAAGAAAACGTTTCCATGGTATTCCGCACATTTTGTTCCGTATTATTTCTTAGATTCACCACAATGGGAAGCCCTAAAAAGCTTTCCAAAAGTCGTACATATACACTCATCACATAATATGTTACAAGAAACATACAAACTCGTATAAACATTTCCAAGTGTGTCACCCTTTGTGCCCGTCTGTGTTTCTCACTTCCATAGCACCAAAGGGAACAAATAAAGACAAATAGCCCGATTTATATCCGAACACATTAAAACTTTTCGTGCTGTTTGGATCTTCCTTGTTACTTGTCCATTTACTGTTGACCTTTTGAATTTAGGTTTTATACCCTTTCTTATTCTCAAGGGCTGTGAGGTCCAAATCCAAATAGAAGTTATTGAGTAAAAAGATATAAAAGTTCATGCTTTCTTTTAAAACGACACTGTCAAATGTGATAAGGGTCAGTTGTGTCGCATTGGTACTGCAGTTTCGCAAACATTTATGGATTTAGTTCTTGGATGTAGGTCGTGTCGTTGACAGGATGGGAGGGACATCGATGCTTAAGCTATTACCATAAGATCAGCAGGTATATGTTTTGGACCCCTCAGCTTTAAAATTTTTCGTCAGTTTTATCATAACTTTCTCAATTTCAACGCTGAAGGTTCCAAAATCATGTCATAAACTCATGCTACCAATTTGTGCGTAATGTCCTATTCACCCCTTAGGTATATCTATTACCAACGTATCTACTATAAAATATTGCACGCAGCCATATAATAACAATGACCCAGCACATGAACAAAGTGAATTAAATGGCGTGATTTCATAACGTATGGTTTCCACATGAGTGTATTAGTAAGTCCTTCAGGAATGCTTTAAAAAAAATGAGAAGTTTGTCACACCCACGCAATTACACCATAAACGGAGGGTGGTGGAAAATTAGCTAGTTTTTAAGCACCATATTAAAAGCAATTTACCGACACAATATGCTAAATATTGCGGGCATGACTCTATAGTTTGTAACAATAGGTTTACACAATACGAATCTAAATTTCATTCAATAGCAACCAAAAGAATGGAATTATATCCAACCTTTATACAGTTTCATTCGTAGTTATGGCAAACAGTTCAATGTAACATGGCGTGTTTCGGAGAAATATTAAAAATAAACTTATTTACACGCGGCCCTGACTCTTTACGATTTACTTCGACGTATAAATCTATTGACATTTTCGGGTCTAGGACGGGAGTCCAGAGGAAACTTAAGTTCCGAGACTTTGTAATACTATTTTTCGCACACCTTGAGTTATAACATAGAAAAGGCTTATACTATCTCACTGCAGGGCAATAAGCATGAATCACTAATTCACCAGCAACGCTGTAGATGATTTCTGACTCAAACGTAAGTAAAAATAATTAAGGGTTGTCCAGGTTTCATCACAATGCTCTCCTAAACCGATGTCAGTGATGTCTAAGATAAAATTGGATAGGTAGGACTAATTGAAAAAAATATCTTAAATTTAAGAATTTATTTACTAAACTTACGTACACTATCGTCCGTGGTTTCCAAACACAACAATAAATTGAAGAATCAACTTCGGACTAATACAAAAACTGACTGACTGTTGGTGGTCCACCAATAGACAGATAATTAAATTACAATTGCTTTTCCCAGAAATGTACCGTACGCTTACAATTTTATTCAAAAAACGACTAAACTAACAGTATTTAGGAAAATTGTCTCAATATCAATAGTGGTTCCCCTGGTGGCAATTATCGCGGCTTTTCACGGCCCTTATCATTAACGCAAAGGTCTAATTAAGGTAACAGCCAGTGAAATCTCGCGTGCTTAGGAACCGTTTCACGGAAAAGGCATTTACGTTCGCATAACTTGCTAACTGCTGGAGAATTGAGATGGAGCAACAAGTCTTTAAAGACCCGAAAAAAATGCGTGCTTAGACTTGTGAGACTGCTATAGTAATCCATGTCGTCGTGTATCATCTAAATTGAGCTACGCTTACCGAGGTTTGTTCGTAGATGGGAAACCGTCCGCAACATAATAGAGACCCTCTCATCGTTGGAAATCTTTTTTAGTCGTTACGGGTACCCGAAAGCCTGATAAAGTCTCTATAAAGCATTTGAATCTGGGATTAATCTGCATCTGATCATTAGTCTTAAAACCGACCTAAACATAGTTGGCTAAGCAGATGATATTGTACTACACATCTCTTGTTGAAGAAATGTCACAAACAAAAAATCTGCCGAAATTAACAGAAAGTTGACAAAAACTTGTGCTCCGTAATTGGGAAGCCCAAGCCTATACAAGAATAATAAAATGAGTAATTCGAATAGCGAAAACAAACAAAAGAAAAGACCAACCTCCAGACTTGAAGAAAAGGAGGTGTGAACTGGGCATTTAAAGGAAGTAGGTTTCATTGCTCAGATGGAAGAGTTGTTTTGTTTGGCAAGACATAAACGTAAATTTAATATCAATATTTACAGCCCTTTGACGCTAAAAGGCACCACAGAAGTACGTAGACACGACAACTCGACAGATTTTACTTAAAAGTCAACGGGTATGTACAGAAATGAAACACCCAGTAAGATATTGAGGAAATCAATAAGAATGTTACATGCAGTCGCACCAGGAAGGGACGATCGTAATTCTTGCGATCCCGACTTTTCCTGTATTGAATATCTCACATGAACGTATGTATCCGCTCCGAATAAACATTGTGCAGACGAAACTTTCCTGGATTTCGAAAACCCGAAATTCACGGCAACTGTTCCAATTTGTAATACCAAAGCAAAGTGCGAAGAACATTGGATTGGAGGTGTATGTGCATTTCATCTTCAACGCAATTTCGCTCCCGAATTGCGGATCAGGCGATTCCCTCAACTAAAAATTGTTTACATAGGACCACCTGTTTGAAGCTTAATTTAATTCCCTATAACAAATTCCCTAACACACATAACAAACTAACAGCTTGCAATATTGTTCACAGCTTAGATCTCCCATAACTTCCTATAATAAACGATCTTAGAGGACAATAGTCCAATGTCTAGAAAGATGATTGGCGTACACTGTCTGTATCTTCTAGTCCTTGAACTGTTGTAGCCTTGGCTTTATCAGTCTTCATGATATTGTTATCTCTTGTTTCTTGTTGGTCTTAATTACGATCCAAATATTTAATGAAATTCTCAAATCCATCGTTGCAGAAAATTATAAAGACCCATTCAGAGACTAAGTAGGCAAATGAAACAATCCTACTTTTCAATTCAAGGTAATAAAGTTGACACGCAGTAAATTTAAATCCTGTTAAAGCCTGTTATATTATAAGTAATTTTTGGGAGCTCAATGTATGCTCAAAATTCCATAAGTAAATGCGTTAAGTGATGTTAAGTAGTCTTAAGCCTCCTGCGAAGTACCACCAGTTTCTCGTTGGCGGCTTAAGCAAAAATGGCGTATGCCATTTTGAACTTTATCCTTGAACGAGCTCTGTCGCTGACATGAGAGCAGTTTTATGATAAAAGAATGAGGAGTGTGCCAAATCTGATAATATGGAAATTTTTCCCCGTGTAGGCAAGGATGGCATCACCTTGCCGCGTCAGATTATTTAAAATCCCTTCAATTTCACCCATAGCCAATTTGTCAGAGAAGCAACATTAATTTCGGCAACGCCCTCCCAGATATTACATCAATTTCTTTTTCGAATCAGAGGGCTGTCATCGTGTACCGCTAATGGTATTGGGAACACGCGGACTAATTAAGTCGTCGTTGTTAATTTATAGCTTGTTTTCTACCGTTGAAACAGCTATAATCAAAATAAATCGCTTCCCCCTAAGACACGCAAGGGAATACAACAAATTGGATTGGAAACTAAAGATTCCTTATTTGATAGTAACGTACCTACTTAATTGTAGTCCCGATGCTGTTTCAAATAGTGCACGGGAAGTCGAGATCTTAAATTGAGAAACATCGGATTCGTACAAGAAAATAATGATCAAATTTTATCGATACCGAGTGTTGCAGAAAGTTAGAAACGTATACCTGTTTAGCGATGCCTATCTTAGAGGTGCCGTGCAATACTGTAGGAACATTATACCAACTACCGATATCGCTTTAGAGGGCGGGTTAGTGGTGGAGTATCGATTTCGTGGCCTCGGGCGATTGAGTTACCTCTAATAAGTGGTCTATAATTTAGGACCATCTTCCTACCATATAATAACAATGTTAAGTGCTCTCGGTAAGTCAAGCAGTGTAAAACGCCACGTGGAGAACTATTGTACGTCTGAGGACAAACTTTACAACAAGATGATACTGCATAACGAGTCGGTATTCTAAAACTTTGTTACGAGTCAAGATTGTTGCGTCCTCCCTTAAAATATGTACAAAAGAAAATTTTGCTCTCAAATAACTCATACTTTTATGCATTACAAACTCTTTTATTATGTATTCGCTTCAGAGATTTTGTTGTAAAATTTGTTCTGACTTTTATATAAAGGTTCGTTAGTAATTTGTTTCGGGGACCTCCATCAAAGTTGACATTTCCTAACGAAAACATAAAATTTTGTAAGTTCAACTGCATACCGTAAATATCTAATTATGTTCAGTGAGTTTAAGGAGGAGGAATACTTTCAAGGGCGAGGAAGGAGGACAAATAAGTTATGACAGGAGAGGATATTATTACAAAAAGTCCGTTGCTTTTTAATTATCTAGAAAGAAGGAAGGAATACTGATAAGGTCCGTGCGAGGGCAAATAGGACCGAATTTACTAAAAAAAAAACACGAAGTGTGTAGAAATTTCGGCATCAAGGGTTCTGTACCTAACTTAATAGCAAAAATATTTAGACAGTATGAGACAGATATTTCGATTTTCAAATTTCGTTTAACATTATTCATCATAACTCAAACAAAACTTGTTGTGTTTATTTAAAATAGTTACGTACAAGTTTACATTGTTTAGAGTATGCATGTGGGAGTCAGTGAGTGATGCATGAGACTGTATGATGTATGTTGTTGTTAGCATTAGTCGTAGAAAAATAATCCATAACTGAAAGAGTTTTGTCGCAGTAGTACTTTCCAAAATAAGCATCTGTGACAGACTGACAGACGTGGAAGGATTCCTTTGACCATTTTCGTACGGAATCCTACAAAGGACGAAAATTGTAGTATCCCTGAGAGCGATTCATCATACGACCTCGTACGTGATGGTCTTATATAGTAGCGAATTAGCTGGAGTAGGTATCTTGGGAGCTATCTAGTGCTGTTAGTGCGAGCCTCGTTGAGACCAGATAATGGAAATATCGCATTTACTGCTCTTAAGCTATCCATCATAGATGCCGCCATTAATTGATGGGCTCAATTACCGTTGCGTGGCAAGGTTTAATTTACTTCAATTAAAAAATATTAACACTAATGTAAACTGTAGTTTCAGCCTAGAAATAGCGAAGAAAACTATTTGATGATGAAGTGATAATTGCCAAAGAACAATGGAAAGAAGTTTTCAAAGCTTAAAAATGGAAGGACTGGTAAGGAATGCATAGATCCTCTGATTTGAGTTCACATGCTGTCGAGCCATATCTCTTAGGTTTACTGATTTTCTCACGATGTTTTCCTTTACCGTTTTTAAAGCAAGTGATAATTATACAATACGCACGCGAATCCGCAAAGTCAGAGAGCCAAGGTTCCAATATTTCTGATGTAAATTGCAGACTAACAATCACTCGAAATGCAGTAATTGTTACAGTGAGAGTTGTTAGTTGTTACAGTCAAACGCATAATAGCTTCAGAGTTATCTAGGTGAGGAGCGATTTAAAAGTATTTCATCCGTTAACAGAAAACCGGCCGACTTTTGTGTTACGTGTTCATTGAATGTATTCACCGCGTTGGAAATACAAGTTTTTGTTTCAGTAAGGCAAATACTTAATGCTTAAAAAACTGGGACATAATAGTTTGCGCAGGAACTTTTTTTTTTATATTCTAACCTCGTTCACACACTTGGCCAGGCTATGTTTGTTTAAATAATTCAAGGTGTTATGTACCTAGTTCGTCGAACTTTTTTGGGTATCTGTTAAAATAAAACGCCTGGAGGTTGGCGACATTCATTAGGCCTTAAATAATCTGTGCCACGGAAGGTCATAACTGGTAATGGCGTTAACGTGGTAAGCAGAATCGTCCATGACGAGTTGTTAATGTGAGTACTGAGGGATCTTTGGGTAAATATAAACAACCGTACGGGCCTATCAAAGGTTAAGCTGCGCCTGCCAAGGTGAGTTCGTCAACAGGGTGACCATTCATTACATCAAGATCCTCCGTGCCTCGGAAAAGTCACGTGAAGTCCCGATTGTCATTTGCAGAACTTTGACAGTCATTACGAGTAATTATAACCCTGAAAGTCTTACCAGTCTAACCAAGGGGTGGCCTATTGTCAGGCTGGTAAAATGCGGAGTCTGACTACATCCACAAACCAGCGTTACTTTAGTTTAGAAAAATATCGGTTCCTCTTCGTCACCGAGAATAGTTTTTGCTTTAAGCACCAATTTTCCGGACAATCAATTTGAAACGCGCTTAAGTTCCTCGAATTAACCTAGGTCATCAGTTTCTAAGTTCGCCGTTTCTTTTTAAAAACTACCACCATTAATTAAAACAAGACGGTATCTTATTTTGAACTTGAAGGAACTTTACGCTTTGTCTTTGAAAATCTGTCGGTTAGCCAGTTTTCTTTTTGTCCAATGATTTGTAGATAAAAGGGATTATAATATAAAAAAATGTTCTTAGGACCTAGAAAAATCTAGAGAAATAAGTACATACATACATACCGTCACGCCTGTAATCCCCGAAGGGCTAGGCAGAGGTGTACCTGGTAGTACACCCACATTTCGCCAATTATGTTTAAGTCCCATGTAATAGGGGGCGAGCCTATTGCCATCAATCGGGCACAAATCCATACTCGGGCTGCAACTGAGAAATCCCAGATGGGAAAACCCAATAACACTTTGCCCGACCCAGGAATCGAACCCGGGACCTCATGCTCAGCAGTAGCGTTTGCGACCACTAGAACAACGAGGCAGAAATAAGTACCTATCATCTTATTTGTGAAGGCTTTTCTCAACTATGTGGAGTCGGCGGAGTCGAACTGGATGCAGCTAAGTACCAGTGTTTCTTTATGGAACGACTGCCTGTAACCTAACCTCAGTAACCTCCACAACCCTGTGACTGGGAAACCCGAACCTCTTGATTAAACAGGATAACATACTATCGCGGCTCTGAATACTTCAAATTTCTGGTAAAGATCTACAAATGACACCAGGACCAATGGCTTAGAATGCTTTTAAGGCACGGAGGTGTATGTAATGAACGGTCAACCTCTGCAAGTTTATCTTAACGTTCGGTCGACCCGTGCAACTGTTAAGTATTTAGCCGCAAGCAGTTAGTATAATAAATATACATAAATACCTATCCAAATAGCTATATGTGTTGGTATTATGACAGTCCTATCGTCAGGTGAGCATCGACTCCAGTTTTTGGGCGGCCCACGCGTGTCTCAGTTCAAGAAGTACACATCTCAATTTGATCGCGAGCGGATTACTTATTTCGACTCATTCGAGCAATTACAAACACGTGTTCGACTGGCTTTCATTGTCCTAAATGTCAGATAATCCATAATGTTTGATACAACATAAAAAATGTTCTCCAAAAATTCCAGCACAAAATTGAACTAGATTTTCTCCACACGTTGTTTAATAGTTGCCCATAAATAAAAGCGTACAACACCTCATATTTTTGGCTTGCACGTAAAGGCTCGCTTTATTCGACACTAAATTGACAGTGTGAAAGTGATATTAATTTCTACCAACCAACCCGTATCCGTATATTTAATTTGCCTAATTGACAGGGGAAACGGGGAAACAGTATCGTGGTTCACCTGCCCCGTCGTATTTATGTGTAAGTAAGTAATGAATGCGATGAGATTTTTGTGTTAAAGAATTGTGATTTATGTTCAGGTTGTAACGAAGGTACTCGACAGTAATGAAGGACAGTTGTAACCCCTTTTTAGGTAGGTACATGAGGGGTTATGGAGTGCTGCTGTTAAAAGGCGGGGGATGTTAACCACTAGGGTGAAGAAGCCTGTTTTAATTGGGGCAGTGACACTCAGAAAGCACCGTATTATGTTCAGACGTGGTTTTCTTGTACAAAGAAATGATGTCACTGTTTACGTTGTAGGTAAAATTAATGAATAAGTACGTCATAACAAGGATTGTAGTTTGGATTTTTAGAGAAACTTTAATAAGTATTTTACTTTCGGTCTCTTTTTCCACTAGAATGCAAGGCCTCATACAAGTATTGGTCAAACGGTCACCCGTTACTAAACCTATAAAATAAAACTTTTTATTAAGTAGGTACGTAATACTCATCATTTGCCTAGCCTTTTCCCAACTAAGTTTGGGTCGGCTTTAAGTCTTACCAGATGCATGATTACCAGTATTTTGCAAGGAGCTACTGGCTTTCTGACCTCTACAACCCTGAGACTAGGCAATACTATTCATCTCGGTAAGACTGGTTTGTCAGACTATCGAGCTTCTGAATACTACTGACGACTGTCAAAGATTTACGAATGACCAACTGCTTAACGTGCTTTTCTAGGCACGGAGGGATCTCAGTTTGTCATGTAATGGATGGGCCGGGCCATCTATGGACATTGGACAGATCTCGACAAGTATATCGTATTGAAAGAAATTTGACAGATTGAGGTTCCTGTCTATATAATCTGTCACTTTGCCGATTCGTCTGTAGACAAAGGCCGTTTCTTCGGTGTTCATGCTACGCAGGCATGAAGTCTGTACCTATTTTCTCCACTTTTGACAGTTCTTTTCGAAACATTTCCGGTCAACAAGTGTCAAACAGTCTACATCAAATGAGACCTAGACAAGCAATCTACACCTCTAGCAACTTGACAGTTGCTATAGACAGCATGTAAATTTCTTTCTCTACGTACAAACGCTTGTCGACGAGTCGCCTCATGCTCGGGTAGAAGAAATGTCAAGTAGGACAGAAAGAAAATTGTCGTGTCTCGGAAGAAAAGAAATTAAGTGTTCATGCTACGCGGGCTGTTCGAATGTTACTATTAAACTACAAGCCCGTAATTACTATACTACACTACACTCATTAATTTCTAAATATCCCCTTATTTTTATCTTGACATGAAATAAGTTAATCATTCCCAAACAGCTTAATTTTCATTCTGCCGTTCGAACAAAGAGGTCGTTACTTAATTTATCGTATTTTTATTTAACTTAGCTATTGCATAATCAATCTATGTCGTTGCGACAAGTTAATCTGTATGCAGCTGTGAACGACGTAGTTTTACACAAGTTAACACGTCAATTTGATTAATCATTGCCCCAGACTTAATTAAAAACTAGTTTTCTTTTAAAATAAGATTGGTTTATTTATTCTAGTTCTAGATAAATAGGCTCAAATAGCTGGAGAAATTTTTGATGATCTCTGACAGTACCAATCGAAATTGAAAAAATATTGTTCATATTGATAGTTCAATTATTAAGGCAACCCTTAAAAGCTGGTCAAATTACGGAGCTGTTTTTAAATTAACAATTGCTTTATCAATATGCTACTGATGCATTGTATTTTTGCAAGGAGTTGATTCTGTACCCATATTTCTATAGTCCCTATTACATTTAACAATCATTGTTAAATGTTAAATGTTGTCAGTTTTTCTTTAATAATTTATCATCGATAGAACTTTTTCTGTTTATTGATCTGCATCATACTAATGACACTTTTACTAAGTGTGCTGTGCGTCACAGCACACTTAATAAAAGTGTAGTATGTATTTTTAGGTTAAGGTATTTATCTATGGGTCTTTGTTACCTGAAATAAATGGTTTATTGTTATTATTAGTATCACAATCCGAAGGAATTTTTTTATCCATGTTTAAATAATTCGTATGCAGTTCGATAGCGTAAATATCGCAGTGAATGTTGTATTGTCAAGGTATTATTAAGTTTAATTGTGTTACGCTTTCCTTCTTATACTAATACAATTATCCGAGGAGAAATTCTCATTCTTTAAAAACTTTCGCATCTAATCACAGTTTGGACCCATCAAAATTACCTCTTAATTACCTGCATTTTTTGACAAGCTGGGTGACAATCAACGTCTAAGATTTTGAACGGTTTTAATTATACAGGTAAATTTCAATGTTAATCACAGCCACATTACCACTTTTCTCGCACAAGCCACATTCCTGTCTGATAAAATAACATTTATATCAACTTGACAGGAAATTATAGGTTTCGGCGTGCCTACGTGAAAGTATGTACGTACCTATCTACCTATCTACTCAGGTACCTACAGACGATATCAGGGTACGTCTGAACCGGCACATTTATATGCAAAACATGTAATTTTTTGTGCTCGCATCCTGTCTAGAAGTCGTAAATTATATTGTAGCTAAGCGATTTATTGTTTGACAATACATGGGACATGTTTTTCGTAACAGTTGGCGTGCCAGGGGAATCTTCTATTATGCCATGTATTACAGCATATGATGATATATTAGTTGCCTGACTAAATATAGGTACAGTGGCCAGCTCATCAAGTTACCCCAATGTGTCAAATTTATTTAATAGTTTTTCAACTTTATAACAAACAGTATAAGGCTCATGTTCGATTGGGAAAATTTGACAGTTTGGGGTAACTTGATGTGCTGGCGTCTGTACATATCCATGTATTTTTCAAAACTCTTATAAATACTGCAATGGCGTCAGTTTGGGGAAACATAAGGCTACATTTCATTTCAATTTAATGTATTGTTACCATCACGCCTATATTTTCCAAAGAGTGCCAGTAATTAAATGCTTAGTAATTATGTAATGTTTGAATAAAGATATTGTAATCATTTACTAAACCACCAATTAATGACGTCAAGTAACTAATTTAATTAAAATGTATCCTTGTTAGAAGTGTTTTTGAAAATCACAAATACATACGAGTACTTGTAGTAAGCATATTTAAATAAGTGCTTACAGTGTAATTACGTTTAAGTGTCAATATTGTTGAAAATACATTATAACATTTATTTTTTAAGGAAATCTAAGGAAAGCTGAAAGGGGTCCTAAAAACACCGTCCAAGTGTCCATCGGAACACCCACCTGTGTAGTTGGAATGAATCGTCGCTGAAAAGGCAAAATTTTTCAACCGCCGATTCGAACAAAACCGCGGTAATTTTTGTTCTTTTATTTATAAGTCAACTTTATAGGGGTACCCAACTGAAGCGCCCCCAAAAGTGTTTCGATTGCATAACTTCATGATAAACATATATAAGGTGTTTTCTAAATATCTGCCACCCTCTTAAGGGGTCATTGTACTCATACTCATTATAAACATCTTTTACTATGGGACAAACTCCAAAATCGCGAAAATAAAATCAGCTGTTCCCTACATTTTTGGTCACGTGACTCGTTGAAATGTAGGGAACAGCTGATTTTATTTTTAGAGGATGGCAGATATTTAGAAAACACCTTATATATGTTTATTATGTAGTAATGCAATCGAAACACTTTTAGAGGCGCTTCAGTTGGGTACCCCTATAAAGGGGACTTATAAATCATATATCGCTCATAGCAACATTGTCATACCAAGAGAAACCGAAACATGATTCAATTCTACCTACCTCCTTTTACCTATTTAAGTAACAGAGTAAACTATAGTCGTATAGCACACCCATACTTGACGGGGCCCACGACGCAATGCACCATAAAAACCGAAGATAAGGCCGACTCGCTTTTATCACCGTACCGCTACAGTTCCATTGTCGTAAGGGTCACGGGTTCACGACGATACGGGAAACGACATTCGGTAAATAGAGAGAAGGTGACGGTTAACGGATGACGGGAGTGAGAGTTTAAAATCAGTTATGTGACCTCTAAAATAGCTGTCAATACTTATTTAGCTTCTTAGGATAAATACGGTTAAGCGAACGAGAGGTGAAACTATTGAGAACAAAGGCAAATGGTCGTGGAATCATTCCCGTGTTGAATTTTTTTCGAAAACTGAGTTATCTTAGGGACTATAAACTTAAAAAAAATGAAGACCAATTAATAGTAGGTAGTTCTGACAGATACAAGACTGATACTATAACGTACGGGAATACTTTCAGTGTTAATACGAACGATTTTAAAATAAGAACAGCTATCTTGTGTAGCATTAAAGTTTATGAAGCCAGCTTTAATTAAATTGACGTTTAGCTTACGTCAATCATTCGCACTAAGCATACAGATCAATCATTGCGTCAATGTTTATTATGTTTCAACCTGCAATATTCCCCGGTAATATTTTTTATTGTTTGAATCATGGTCGGTTACTATGTATTTAACTCTACATGGCTACATTCAATTTTGTGGTATTGTATTGTTCTTAAAGGCAAAGGCAAGTAACTATTGAAAGGCATTTGTGATAGGTACCTAAAAGTGAAAGGTAATGAATACACAAAACAACTACAAATGAATCATTCAACAAAACCATTGTGTAATAATAAACCTACTTACTTATTACAATAATAATGACTTATTACCTACTGTATTGGTGACAAACAATGAAAACGCACATCCGTCATAAGCTAGCCACAGTAAAGTTGTTTACTAGCAGTAAATGTAATCAATAATAGTGACTTATGTGCTGGCCCCACTTTTTACTCCTACTTACTACTAAGAGCCTACCCAGATGACGCGTTTACGCGACGCAAACTCACGCGATATAGCGAGAGACATTCTCTTGTCAATCAAATGAATGTTCAATCCAATACTGAATTTATGAGAAGCGACATCAGTGAGAAACATGGCGTGAGGAAGTTTTGTGCATAAATGCAGAGGGTCACAACACAACTCACAAGAGTATTCAAACGCCAAACACCACAAAAACGATGAATATGGTGTGGCTTAAAAGAAGGTGACCATTGATATGATGGCAAATGCAGTCATAGATGAGGACTTCATACTCAAGGCACGCTCCTTGGACTTTCCGGATTTATGTGTGTACCTAATGTTTTTATCCTCACTTGCTTCATAAACGTTGATTGACAACATCGTGAATTCATGAGGAGAAACCTACTTGAGAGATGTTTCTCGAGTAGACGGCATGTGAAGTGTGTGTCTAAGGCCTTTAGGCGGCAAACTCTGACACCAGATTAGTTAATAATCACACAAAGAAGAAACAGAACACGTACTAAGCGGACCACAAAAACCGATCTTAAATGGGATAATGTATAAGGGCAGAGGTATGATGGAATTTCAGTTTCAAATGCTATCTCGCTTAGTAGGTACTTCTGTTACTTTTACCCAATAGACAAGAGAGTTTTCAATTTGCACTTTGTTTGTGCTCAACTCCCACGGCACCGCGCGATTTTATCATCGCGAAATAAATATTTTCCGAACAAGCTCTTAACCAAATATGTGGGCGTAAAATTGGGCAATATCCTTTGGAATAGCGACTTAAAGCAGCCAACTTTTAAAGATGGCGTTTAATATACCGATCCGTAATAAATATGACCGGACAGGATATAGGGTGGGCAGCTACAAAAATATTACGCTTAGGAGGAAGGAAATGGAGCTATTAAAAAGTTAAATATAGATTAAAACTATATAGGAAGGTCAACCTGTCAAATTTCATAGACAGTATTTCAACTTTATGACAGACGAATAAGGTTTATGTTCAATTGGGTAAATGTATCTATATAATATGTATGTATTTAGAAATATGTAAGTATGTGTATCTGCTGTTTAGTTGCGTACCCATAACACAAGCCCTAAGCTTGGGTCTCGATGGCGTTGTGTGAAAAAAAGTTGAGGAATGTATTTGGCAGGATAAGATAGCTTGAAGTGCTTGCTGGCGTCAGGTGATATTACCACAATGTTGATTGCGATTTTATCCTCATCAATATCATCATCTGCTTAGCTTTTTCCCGCATAAGTTGGGATCGGCTTCCTGTCTAGCAGGATGCAGCAGGATACGGAGCAATTGTCTATCTGACATTCAAAACCCAAAGACTAGGGTACCACGATACCTCTTGTTTTAACAGGTTTGTTAGAATTTCGAGGCTCTGAGTGACTGCCAAAAATCTACTTAGGTACCTACCTTCAATATTTCATTAAGAGTATACCTACTTACCAATGTAATTACAAAAAAATGTGTATAAATTTAATTTTATCATGACCTATCAGCTTCAATATCTAAGAAATCCGACAGAAAAAACAACATTATCTTGAAGAACATTCTTTGCGTAATATTAGCTTCTTCATAATTTAATCAAAACAGGCCAGCCTCCGAGATTAAAAACGTCATATCTTTTTTTCTTTTCTGTAGCCAATAGATAGCGGTATAACTCCTGGCTGGGTTTATTACAAAAATACTTATTTGGCGTCATCATAAGCCTGGCCGCAGTGATAAGGGCGTTTCTAAATAAAACTCTCCGTAAATCCTCAAATTTTATCCCCTTTTTGTAGGAGCAGCCGGTTCAAGAATGTTTATATTAAGAGTGCTTATGAAGACAGGAAACATACATTCCTCGCACTCTCTCGATTTGAGAAATCAGAATCCTTATAGTTTCCACAACATCCAACAGTTTCTCTTTGGAATAATATTAATAACTGGTAACTGCTGATTATTTTGTAATAAATAAAATAATAATGCTTGAACATAGTCCTCAGTCTTGTATTAATTAACACAGTTAATTAACTAGACCTGTCTCATTGAATCATCGAACCTGGGCAGAGGCTGGTAAGTAATTATTAATACATTGAAATTAATACATTGAAATCAGACGTAACTTTGGAATGACACATATCGTACCGAGAAAAATTAATTGCTTTACTAACAGCCATCCGCGGTTTTGTCTGCGTAGATCTCACCTATATATCTCTACGTTATATACCTTATTATAAACAGGAAGTGTTTTTAATTTTGTATGCCACGAATAAACTCAATAACTACTGGGCCGATTTCAATAGGTTCTTTGACCATCGGGAAGTTACATTATCCTCAGTGACATATCTGGGTGACACGGGCTACTTTTCATCCCTGTATTCCCACGGGAACGGGAACTACGCGAGTGATACCGCGTGACTTTCGTTAGTAAATTATAGGCTCTAAAGTATCTACAATGCAGTCAACTTTACTTCATTCCGTTCAGTCGTTTTCTTGTAAAAATTAAATTAAAAATTTAAAAAACCCCCACCGCAAAAAAGTAAAACATTTAAAAAGTTTAAAATAACACTTTAGCCATGAAATTTTACTTCACGTCGGGGTACCGCTTAAGTAAGGAATGTTCCTAGTACTTGTAGGTATGTAGGTACTTATTTTAACGGTACCCCGACGTTGCGTAAAATTTCATGGCTAAAGTGTTATTTTAAACTTTTTAAATGTTTTACTTTTTTGCGGTGGGGGTTTTTTAAATTTTTAATTTAATTTTTATTTTAAAATTTTTAAACGCATTCATTTTGTTTTATAGAGTTTACAGTTATGAGAATTTTTCAGTGCATTGTATGTAGAGTCAAATGCTGGTTAAAACCAATCCAAACACGACATATCTGCTATTATTTTGTCAAGAGTCTACCTACTGGTGTGCTGGATAGCCTGGCTGCAGCATCAGCTCATCCAGTTGCCATCAGTGCATTGTGTGCAGAATCAAATGCAGGTTAAAATGAATCCAAACACGACATATCTGCTATTATTTTGTCAAGAGTCTACCTACTGGTGTGCTGGATAGCCTGGCTGCAGCATCAGCTCATTCAGTTGCCATCAGTGCATTGTGTGTAGAATCAAATTCTGGTTAAAATGAATCCAAACACGACATATCTGCTGTTATTTTCCCAAGAGTGTATTAGTCTGCCAGATATCCAGGCTGCATCAGACAAAATACACCATAATGGTGTTTATTAATATTACACACATGGGTGTTTGAAATTTTAAGACACACATATGTTTGTAAGTAAAGTTAATACCCGTAGACGTCTAAAATAGCAACGGTGGCTAACATAAAAGAGCTGATAACCTTGAAACGGCTGAACCGATTTTGATAAATTATGTCTAAGAATCATCGCAAGAAACCGTACTTTCAAATAAAAAAAAACGCATCTAAATCGGTTCACCCGTTTGGGCGCTACGGTGCCACAGACAGACAGACAGACAGACAGACAGACACACACACATAGCGGTGAAACTTATAACACCCCTCTTTTTGCGTCGGGGGTTAAAAAGAGCAACAAAAATACTTGCATCGTTATAAAATTTACATATTATTTAAAGTTTAATTAAGTAGAAGGATGTTCTAGCGTGTCGTCGCGAAGTTACTAACACAATTTAAATCTAATACATTGGTCTTGGCCGTTTCATGGTAGGTAAATATAATTTACGATAGACAATTTTCGTTTATACCCAGCCATAAGTCTTTCTGCAAAGCTACTTCATTGTATATTGAAGATAAATGCTTGGGAGGTGTAATGCAACATGGCTCATGAAGGAAAGTTAGTCTTCGTATCTTGTTATTAATGTCAGACTTCTGCATTTCGGCTGCCCCATTTCAAAACCTAGCAAAGGCTCGAAACTAAATTTTTCAGAAGACCGCATAAACGAAATAAGTTAAATCCAGAATGTTGAATTGGTTTTAGTGAGTAAATGGTAGTTACTAGGTTTTAGTGGTAAAGAGGGAGTGTATTAAATTATGCACTTACTAGGTATCGACGTTTTGAGTGAGTTTTAAATGCTGCTGTTTTTGTATTTTGTGGGGACTAACTAAGATAGCAAGATTATGCAATACTAGCAGACGTCACGCGGTTTCACCCGTGTAGATCCTGTTCCCGTGGGATAGGTGGTAGCCTATGTCCTCCGGGAATAGTGTAGCTTTCCACCAGTGCAATATTTTTTAAAATTGAATCATTAGTTCCGAAGATTACCCCCTCCATACAAACTTACAAACAAACAAACAAATTGTAACCTTTTCATAATATTAGTATAGAAAACTACTTTAACTAACTACTACTTTTACTAAAATGTCACTTACTAGGCTTTGAAATGGGGTAGTCGATTTGTTCCTTGAACTCCGAAACTGTTGTCTGTTTTTGTTAACAACTCCGAAAATCCGAAATCAGTATTCCTTAATACTGATTACGGATACATTAATAGGGTCATTGCGCCGGTTAGCGACCAGTTAGCTGAGTTGCCCCCTTCAGATGAGTGAAAGAAAATGTTACTTACAAGCCACATAGTATGTGTCAATGCAAAATTGGCCCCAAATATAGTCTAGTTTTGATATAAAACATAAAATAATAGACTTTAGTACACAAAATATTTTAAAATGCTGAAAAAGTGAAAATATAGCGAAAACGTTAGTTTGCGACCACTTTCATTAGTTAACGTCCGCCAGTAAGCTAGTTTGCGACCACTATTTTAATATTAAAAATAAGACAATAAAACAATTATACTTGATTTTAAAATGTTCTTAATTTTGGTTTTTAATTAAATATAATTTTAGAAAAAATAATTGTTCACAAAAGTCCATTTCTTAACCCACTTTTCGCCTTCCTTGGCTAACAGAGGATCTGGTCCCTTTGTCTCGATAGCATCACATGTCTTCCCGCTAAACCGATCTTAAATTGTATCTGATGATCTGATACAGTTTACACGTTTCACATATCCTGACAGTCCCCCAAAAAACCGGCCCTTTGTCGTTTTCCATTGTTTATATTAGGAACTAGCAGACATCACGCGGTTCCACCCGCGTAGTTCCTGTTCCCGTGGGATTACAGGTATAAAAAGTAGCCTATGACATCCGGGAATAGTGTAAGCTTTCCACCAGTGCATTTTTTTTTTGAATTGGTTCATTAGTTTCGAAGATTACCCCCTACATATAAACTTACAAACAAATTTTACCTCTTTATAATATTAGGAATAAGAAATGGCAGAACAAACTCCTCAGAAACACGCCTGTTGATAAGATAGAAGAACTGAGTTTTTAAATAATTAGTTCGAATCAAATTATTTTGCTAGATGTTAGCTAGCACACTCCAATAGACATAATACTAGTCATGCATAGCTACCGGCACTGACAGCTAAACTGAAACACAAGTCTACCATTAAACTGACTAAAAAGAAGCCTCCAGGTATAAAGGACGTGCCCACTTACATATGCAGAGTTGGATTATATCTATAGGTCCTGCAACACAATGTCACATAATCATAATCTAGGACCATTGAAGTTAAATCAATCAGACGTCTAGTAACCACAAGCAGCACCCGTTCACGAGCGTAACGCAAAGATCAGCCTATCCCATCGCCATATTTGAGGGAAGGTGGGAACCCAACCCCAACCCTCGACACTGCCGCAAGCAGAAAACAGAAAAAAATATCAAACTGGCATTTCAATAACCAATTAAATTTAAAAAATATCACCCGTGGTCGCATACTCAATAAACTTACACACTTATTTGGGTTTGCGGCTATTGTTTCTCTCATACTAAAATATGGTGGTCGCAAACTAATGTCTTTGATTTCGTTAAAGTGTATTAACGACCACCTTTGCCACCCAATGTTTGAAGGTAATTTTCTCAAAATTCCTTCATAGAAACTGGTGGTCGCATACCAAAGAATTGCATCCTTACACTTTAACAATGCTATACCTTAAATTGCGACAGTCCCGTGTAAACCATTAGGATCATAATAAGCAAAACAAAATATTGCTGTATTGGTGGCATTGCGACCATGCGGTCGCAATCTAGCGATTTTGGTAAATAAACAATTTGGTTACCGACCACTAGATTTTACTATAATATTGAGTATAAAAATAAAAAAATACAACTAGATAATTACGAAAACTTAACTATTGTTCTAATTAAACAACTATCATGCGTGTAAAACATGCCTTAGGTTATAAAACTTAAGTGAGAGCGCCGCGCGTCGTGCTATTTTTTTCTCAAATCACCATAGAATTGCACACCGCTAAATTATTACGCGTATTCAGCAATTTTTTTTCAGCGTTGGGTTAATCCTTATGTTCCAAACTGTAGTAATTCCTGTTGAATAGTCATTTGACAAACGAGTGAAATTTTTTTTTCATTAATTTTTCATCTAGAACTGCTATTATCACGATTTCAAGAAACTTAGTCCGTCAAATGGTCGCATACTGGAGGTGGTCGCGTAACCGGCGCAATGACCCTACCATATCAAGACACATTGTGTCTCAAAAAACATGATCAACTTCATGACGGAAGAATCAACAAATTGAGAGATAGTATAGAAACATTTCTACCGATTACGGAAGAAATCATGTTCGATATTGTAGACTCTTGTCGACTGAAGGATCGACCCATTACTTCGCTACATTCTTGACATTGTCGTGCTCAAAACAAAAGGAATATTTCTACAATTTGTCACTTGTCGATTATTCTGTAGACAAAATGCTTTTCTACGTTGCTCATGCTATGCATACTGCAGTGTGTAAAAATCGCGCCGTGGAAATGTAGGTGAACTGAAGGTGAATTGAGCTGTCTTTACTTCACACTAATTTTAGGCATTGACAGTTCACATGACTGGCCTGTTGGTCTAGTAGTTAGTGACCCTGACTGCTGACTGCCGTGCGTTCGATTCCCACCCAGGACAAAGGTTTGTGTGATGAGCACGATCATTTGTTCTGTGTCTGGGTGTAATTTATCTATAATATGTATGTATTTAGAAATATATAAGTATGTTTATCAGCTGTTTAGTACCCATAACACAAGCTTTCAAGCTTAACTTGGGACTAAATGGCGTTATGTGAAAAGTTGTGGAATATTTATTTAATTCACTAAAGTATTTGACTATCTATCTTTTTTAACCGAAATTAACAGGAAAAGTTAACTTCCCAGTTAATTAAACGTCCATTATAAAGGTACCAAGAAGTAAAACGACGGAAAGGTCTTTACAAGGTTCAAAGCAATTATAACATTCAATCTTAAAACAATTGCTATGAAAAAGAAAGCTACTAGGACATTTTGTTAAAATATCTAAAAGCGACGTCTATAAAAAGACCGTCCAAGCGTGAGTACTACTCACACACCAAGGGTTCCGTGACGAGGAATGGAGCCCGCATGACGAGGATTGGAGTTTCTTACCAACAAACTCCAAAAAATTACGTGTTTTGTTGTTAGAGCGGCAATAGAAATACGCTCTTAGCTTTTAATAATCAACTATCGACGTATAACGGTTTATGAGATACGCAGAAAAACAACAGACGAAGCAGAATGCTCTGACTGGACATTTCCACTCATTTCTGTGTGGTTTTTTCCTCAAAAGTCTACCCCGCACATTCTCACATGATTTTATTAAGATAATGTCTGCACTTGAAAAGAGACTGTGAACTCTGAAATTCTTTCGGTGTTTCTTCTCAGAGCAGACAGATAAATGTAACACCAACCTCACCTCACTAGTTCAAAAAAAAAACATTTTATTTGTATGTCGTGTAAAACATAACAAAGGTGCAAATCTAGGCCCACATTTCACTTATAAGGTTTTAGTTCCATTTTATAGGGGGAGGAGCCTATTGCCAGTATTGTCACCAATCGGGTTACAAATCCAGACACCACCGGACTGATACCGAACATTGGCAGCAAGAGATTATTTGTAAATACCAATTTACAGACATATATATCATCTAATTATTTAGTAAAAGGACCCCGTAGATCACGGATCCCCAAAAACAATTGAATATGCAATTTAAAAAAAACATACGGCCAACCTTGAATCCGCAACAAACGATCAGTGAATAACTTCTTATGAATAATTGAAATCCAGAAACCAATAACAAAACTAAAGCAGAAGAAACGGTTAAAAACATATTTATAGGATAAACAAGGGAAGGTCACAAAATATTTACCCCCAAGCGTATTGTTTGCTCAACCGGAATAAAGGACAAACAAATAGATGATAAATATAATTAATTATTATCATAAGAAAATACTTGCTCTCTGGTAGATAATACTGTCCTTAGTAGGGATTTATGAGTTTATCTGAGGGAATGTATTAATTGGGATTAAGTATGCTATAATATTTTGATGGTCTTGTATGGCTTCTATGTACACACGGCTACACATTTCTAGTCCAAGCTGATCTCGCATTGTGTAGGATTGCTGAACAATGCGAGATCAGCATCATCATCTGCCTCGCCTTTCCCCAATTATGTTGGGGTCGGCTTCCAGTTTAACCCGATGCAGCTGAATACCAGTGTTTTACATGGAGCGACTGCCTGTCTTACCTGCAGAACCCAGTTCCTGGGTTACACGCACAATACGTGACCTTGTTTAAACTGGTTGCCAGACTTCAAGGCTTCTGACGACTTGTAACGACTGTCAAAGATTTCCAAATGACATCTGGGACCAACGGCTTATCGTGCTTTCGGAGGAGTCTTGAAATGTATAGATGGTTACCCATCCACGAACCGACCTCGTCCGAGCTTACCTTCGATAGACCCAAACGATAGTTATTAGGTTTGTGTGTTGTGAACGATAATTTGTTCTGTGTCTGGGTGTAATCTAAAATATGTATGTATTTAGAAATATATTAAGTATGTTTATCAGCTGTTTAGTAGGTACCCATAACACAAGCCCTCAAGCTTAGCTCGGGACAAAAATATGGCGTTGTGTGAAAAGTTGTAGCGAAAAAAAAATTGCCACAAGCTTCTCAAAATGCGAGGTCAGCGTAAGCTGGAAATGTGTAACTTGATGTGTAGCCGTGTGTAGTCACAAGTATTTATAAATACCACGCCACATTCACAAGCGACTTTTTCTTTAACCCCATATTTTTTTTGAAACCTTAAATATTATGAAATTCCTAGATTGTTCCTCAAAGCAAAAGTTGATATTTCACGAGAATTTTCTAGTCGAATTTCTTTTTAATTTGAAAGGTAAGTTTCTTATGTCAATTTTCAGAGGCATTATGAAGTCATTGTTCTTTATAGCAAGCTTTATAAGTTTAGTTAGGTTATGTAGGTACCAACCACGATAATAGCGAGCGATGTAAAAAACAATTTAGTCATTTAAGTGAACAATCAGATTTTTTTTATTTGTATTTTTTTATGGTATAAATACAATAAAGAGTAGGTACTATACTCTTCTATTATCACTACGTTGAATGAGATGAACGAATATACGTTTAATCGTACACCTAGACAAAATCAGCTGTAAGGTTCGGGGTTATAAATGTGTTGCTGTAAAACCAACTGTTTTATTAATTCGCGATTCCAGGTTTCGTCTTGCAGTAAGTCACAACGTCGAGAAATAACTCTCAGGCATGCCGGTTTCCTCACGATGTTTCCCTTCACCTATTTTTAAACAATGCGCACGTAATTCCTAAAAGTCAGAGGTTGCCTTGGATTCAAACTCGAGGGTCTATCCCATGATGGGACAAGTGGGATGATAATGCACTAGTCCCATGGAAAAACTAATAATAATATAATTTTAAAATTATGTCCCACTAGTTCCATACGAAAGCCAGTACCGATTTTATGATTGCAACAGTGAATCAGCCAGCAGGGGTAAACTAGGTGCATAAGAAAATGTAAATTTGATTACACGCTGTACAAGTGTACTGTATACCGATTAATGGAGGTGAAAGAGAGAAAAGTACCAGGGTAAAAGAAATCAACAGGAGTAATCTGGTTTAAAGTTATTAAACAGCAATAATTTAGCAGTCCGCCGTTCACACTACTTCGTTGCTCACTGTTTGAAAGCATAATTATGTCGGTGATAAGCATGTTGTTAGACAAAATTAAATTGGGTACATTGGGTACAGTCTAGCCAATTTCATGTGAAACCTAATTTAAGATCTAGTGACAATTTTGGTATGGAGTACAGAATAAATAATACTGCTGTAGCTTAGCTAGAGGGAAGCTTGTAAGATTACCGCGCAACACGGATGACCTCGGAAATAAAACATAGAGTATCAGATATGGATAGGCATAACTATTTAAATAGAAGCACACTGTTTGTCTCTGCATCACCCAAAGGTTTTATTGGTTGAAATTGCCTATGGCATTAAGGCGAGGTGTCCCCAGCCGTGTAGGCATTTAACGCTTACCTCAGGCCCCGCAACCAATAGCGCTACGTAATAAACTACGATGCATCGGAGAAACGCCGCGCGCTGTCGTCGTACCGCTCATTCATGACTTCACGAACTCGAGTAGGTACACAGTTGCGTCACAGAATAGAGTAATGCCGTAGAGCAACTTCAATTTATTAATTTAGATATGATAGAATTCTTGAACTACGATATCAATATTGTAATTCAAAAATACTTAGATGCATTGAATGGTTATTTAATTTTAGTATCCCACCTAATATGAATATAAGTATGCGTGGAAAATATGGGTTTAGGGAAAATGGGTTAAATAAATAAATAATTGATTTGTTAATCACAGTTTAATTAAGATTAGCTAAAATATTGCCAGATAAAAGTAAAAAAAGTTTTTCTAACATGGGTGTCATTTTCGTGGTTTTCGGGGTCGCTGATTACGAAAATTAGGTCAAAATAAAAATCCAAGATGGCGACGAAGAAAATTTTTGGTTTTTCCGTCATGGGTGTCGTTTTCGTGGTTTTCGGGGTAGCTGATTACGAAAATTAGGTCAAAATGAAAATCCAAGATGGCGACGAAAAAAATTCTTGGTTTTTCCGTCATGGGTGTCGTTTTCATAGTTTTCGGGGTCGCTGATTACGAAAATAAGGTCAAAATGAAAATCCAAGATGGCGCCGAGGATCATTTTTGGTTTTTCTAACATGGGTGTCGTTTTCGTGGTTTTCGGGGTCGCTGATTACGAAAATCAGGTCAAAATGAAAATCCAAGATTGCGCCGTGGAAAGTTTTTGATTTTTCCGTCATGGGTGTCGTTTTTATGGTATTCGGGGTAGCTGATTATGAAAATAAGGTCAAAATTAAAATCAAAATTGCGCCGAGGAAAATTTTTGGTTTTTCCAACATGGGTGTCGGTTTCGTAATTTTCGGGGTAGCTTATTAGGAAAATGAGGTCAATGAAAATCTAAGATGGCGACAAAGAAACTTTTTGGTTTTTCCGTCATGGGTGTCGTTTTCGTGGTTTTTGGTATCGCTAATTATGAAAATGAGCCCAAAATGAAAATCCAAATGGCACCGTGGAAAACTTTTGGGTTTTTCCGTCATGGGTGTCGTGTCGTTGTCATGGTTTTTGAGTTCATTGATTTTTGAAAAATTTTCTTCGTCGCCATCTTGGATTTTTATTTTGACCTAATTTTCGTAATCAGCGACCCCAAAAGCTATGAAAACGACACCCATGACGGATAAACCATAAATTTTTCTCGGCGCTATCTTGGATTTTCATTTTGACCTTATTTTCGTAATCAGCGACCCCGGAAACCACGAAAATGACACCCATGTTAGAAAAACCAAAAATTTTCTTCGTCGCCATCTTGGATTTCTATTTTGACCTAATTTTCGTAATCAGCGACCCCGTAAACCATGAAAACGACACCCATGACGGAAAAACCAAAAATTTTCCTCGGCGCCATCTTGGATTTTCATTTTGACGTTATTTTCATAATCAGCGACCCCGAAAACCATAAAAACGACACCCATGACGGAAAAACCAAAAATTGTCTTCGTCGCCATCTTGGATTTTTATTTTGACCTAATTTTCGTAGTCAGCGACCCCAAAAACCATGAAAACGATACCCATGACGGAAAAATTAAAAATTTTCCTAGGCGCCATCTTGGATTTTCATTTTGACATAATTTTCATAATCAGCTACCCCGAAAACCACAAAAACGACACCCATGACGGAAAAACCAAAAATTTTCTTCGTCGCCATCTTTATGTGTTATGGGTACTAAACAGCTGATAAACATACTTATCTATTTCTAAATACAAACACACCCAAACACCTAGACACAAAACAAATGATTTTGCTCATCACACTAACATTTGTCCTGGGCGGGAATCGAACCCACGACTTCCGGCATAGCAGTCAGGGTCACTAACTACTAGACCAGCAGGCCCGTCACTAGACCAACAGGCCCGTCATCGTATGATCTCAATCATACCCTAGAGTTATTGGATATAAAAAAAACACGTTGTATAACTCAGGCATTAAAATTATATAACTCAGGCATAACGTAGTTTTGTATTAGCGAAAAATAAAAACATACTTGTAGGAAATGAGCAATGTAATACTGTACTTTGCTACACTGTGGTACGAGTGTGCTGTGGTACGTGACCTTCACAAACATAGACACAAAATATAATAATATTATTTGTTGTGTTGTGGTAGCTGTGGGTAGTTTTACCTAATACTCACGTGACGTGCTGCTGGTGGTTTGATGTTCATACTGGAGACAGTTCCTATGAGTAGACGGTGTGACCACCATCCCATCTTATTCACTATTTACTACAATAATGTTCATCATCATCATCATCAGTCTATAATGTTCCCGCTGCCGAGACACAGCCCTCCTCTCTATGAGAGGGAGTGGGCTATAATCCACCACGCTAGCCCACTGCGGGTTGATAGATGTCACACACCACTGGGCCACCACTGCTCAAGAGTATGTTGATGCGAGTATTTTTTTTTGTTTCAATGCGCAAATTCATGGCGTTACTGATTCGATACTGAGAGAAAAATCTTTTACCTATTAGAAAGCTACGTTATGCCTTAGGTTACGTATATTTTATTATCACAAAACAATTAGAAAAAAAAATGGCGGGCGATTTCGTAGGCAAAATCTATTAAAAAATACAAAATCCCAGCAGGTTGAACGGGTGAACTACCTATTTGACGTCACGCAACAATAAACCACTATAGCATTTGCGCGCGTGGCGACTTTATTTGCTCTATGTTAGGGTTCAAATACTACTGTTCGATACACTTGGTATGGTTGGTAAATACGTTTCGCGGTAAAAATAAAGCATGAAAGACTTTCGCGCTCATCGTTGTTATTTGCATTAGTATTTTTTTTTTGTAAACGTTGCCCTACTCTAGAAATTTCTCCTGTGTCGTGGGTGCGTTTACAAACATTTATTCTCACATACACAAACACCCACACCCGCGAACAACTACTTTTAGGTCATACAAATATTTGTTCCGTGCTGGAATCGAACCCGCGACACGCTGCGCACATCGCTCAGCCACTGCACCAACCGTGCAACCGTGTCCTTGTTGTAAAAGTATTATCCGTACCTACCTAAGTTTGTGATTCAATTTATCATCTAAGGTATTATTTGTATGGTAAAATATAATTTAGGTAGGTACCTAAATAAAAAATATCGTCAAAGTATTCCTACCTTTTTTGTTTACCTATTCAGTCTTCGTAGAGCCAAAGAAGAAAATTTTTTATTCATGACCATTTTGATTTATTTTACTTATCTACGAATTTATCCTAATAATGTACATAATAAAACAAAAAATATTACAACTATTTAAAAAACTAAATTAAAGTGATGATAAAGTATGTACATGTATTACTATTTATCGAAATCGATTTTATAACGGGGATGACGGAAAAAATTGGCGCACGTCCGACCTCGAACACGTTCCGCTCGGGACTAAAGGACTCGGAGCGAGCGCAAACTAGTGAAATACACTTAACTTTGGAATTTGTGATACATTTATTTTCATATTGCACATTATGTGACCCGAGATAATACACATTTTTTACGACCTTTATTATGATATAAGTTTTATTTTTCAAAGCCTAATATAACTCAAGTAAAACGATTATTTAGCCATCATTTGGACATGTCTTTGCGATTTAATTGGATGCAGTGAAGTGTTAGTAATCGTGTATCGCATGCCCGACATATCATAATCAAAGAGTCAACTATGTAATACATTTTTTTCAAAATTTAAATCCGTTCCATGTACGAGTAAAACGCTATTGTTGACGACGTTTATTGGGGTAACCTCGCCTTAAGTTTATGAGGAACTATGAACAACTGACCTCATTAAAGCCCGAATATACACGAGCAAGTAATAGGTACAGATTAATCCAGAAACAAACAAATGTAAATAACACAAACATTAACTATAAAACAAAATGGTATAGTCAGCGAAATTTACAATTGCATTTCATAATCTCCGCTTTTTCGCAAAACAAGCAGTTTTAACATATTCAAAATCCTCTTTGCTGATTATTCTGAACTTTAGCAAAGCGTTGCGTTTCGTGATAACTTAAATTCTACTTTACATGCTGATATTATTTTTGGAGAATTAAAATTATTTGTAGCTGACTATTTTAAATTGGACTTTTATCTTTCGCACATTCATTTATTATGTTTTCCTCTGTTTTTCTTTGCATCACCTGAAGGTCGACCAAAATGCCTATGGCATTAAGTCCGCCTTTGTACATTAGTGTGCTTGAAGTATTAAATAAATGATTTATCTCCCAAGACATGATAAAATATTAGCAAGTAAGATATATCCTTTCTAAAAGCATGAAAAGAATACTTCTCTATGTTTTATTACGTACCTATTTAATTTTATCAAACTAACCATATCGAAAGGTAAAATAACCGTGTTATATTTTGCGTGTTAGTTCCTAAGTAAAATTACTAAAATAAAATAAGTTACGCAAGTTATAAAAGCTATCTGATTATATCGTTACGAAAAAGAGAAAGTGTTCATAATCAAACAACGCTTCTGTTAACAATAGTTACTAAATAATAAAATGGATAAAAAATACCTGTTACTTAATATCGTTTCACTAGTTTAATATTTAACCTCAGGGTGAAACCCTGAGGTTAAATATGGCAACAATGAGTTGTTAACGGTATAAAAAGTGATAGGTGAGCACTTATTATAACTACCAACAATGTATTTTAAGTTTTTTTTGCCACATAAGTAACATAATAAAGGTTTGTTTGTTTAAACGCGTTGATCTCTTGAACTGCCAGTTGTATTTCAAAAATAGTTTTATATTTAATAGCCTAATTTTTGCGGATTGTTATAGGTTATATCATCACGCTAAGGCTCTAAGGAGTGGGTAGAACTACAGGACAGGACACACATGACACAAAATAATCCTTTACCGGTCTGTCCCACTTAATGTTATGAATGTGAAAGCTTATGAAGATGTTTGGATGTTAGTAACTCAATTACCCGTAAACTGTTAAACAAAATTGGATCAAAATTGGCGAACAGATTTTTCCATTTCCTGGATTAGCACATAAGATACTTTTTATTCCGGCAATGGAACACATTACCGGGGATAGTGGAAGCTACTCATTATATTACGCGGGCGAACCCGCGAGCAAAAAAAGGCTTTTTTTTTCTTCAATAATCTTCACCATGTAATAGTCGTTAATGACGATGAATTTGATTTTTTAACACAGGGTTTTCGTACCAAGATCGATCATCATAACAGTATTTCAATCAGGCATTGAACATAAACTCAACAAGAAATCAAATCGTAACCACACTTCAAGAGAATGAGGGCAACGCTCCACTTTCCGGCTGTAACCGGTTTTAGTCGGCGGGACCAACACGGCTGCTACTTTACCGTTCCGATTACACGTACCTAAACGTGTTTTTTTTACAAAGACTAGGTATTTTGAATATCCTGATACGTTACAAGATGGTTCGATTTTCGAATGTGCTTCGGGAATGACGCGTCCTCCAATGACATGACGACTACATAAAATTGCAATAGGGTTGCCAAAGACCCGCTCTTTGGATTTTCTATGCGGTTAGACATGTTGAGTTGTTGACACAATTTTCAAGTAAGTATGGTGATCGGCATAGTTGTATGAACCGCACTGAATGTATAAATTCTGTAGGACTCAGTCGATATTCAGAATGCCGCTGTTATTTTATTTAGTGACAGTTAGGGAATACCCTAACTGTCACTAAATAAAAACTACCTTCGCTTATTTTGACTCCGAAACAAATTATTTTCCCGCCAGATTTTAAACGACGTTTTAAATTAAATATGGGACAAGCGGCGGAAACTCAATGACATCGTCTTTCCGATGCCGGAAGGTTTTTAATTTTTTTTCTGTGTTTAACATTGAGGCAGAGATAATTTCGGGTTTTATTTATGGCATAAGTAAATTGATATCGGGAAAAACATGAAACAATTTTATGCGGAGAATTAACCGAGTTAATTGAGTTGGTAAGTTAGTTACGTTCGGAATAATGGACAGAGTGAAATACACGGTATTTTGAAGTGCAAAATATGATGTCATATTTTATAGATAATACGACTGATATACTTAAAGCAAAACAATAGTGACACTAAAACCTAAGTAAACACAGCTTAAAGCCTAATTGCGGTTGGCTTATTTATTAAATAAACTTTAATTTGTTGTTTGTTTCAGTCTTATACCTACTAACCTACCAAGATCTACAATGTTTACAACTGTTTCAACAATAATTTTTTGTTTCTTATTGCTGTAAGACATTTTTTGTTATCTACTTACAAACTTGCATAACAAATTTACTTTAGACAGTGGCAGAATTATTGACATCGGTTTCGAGTGCCACTATCAAAACGTAAATAAGTGAAATTGGTCCTTCGAGCCGGATTTGAACAGTAGAAACAAAATGCCTGTTACGCGTATGCGCATTGTCTACATTCCAAACTGCAAATCTTGCAAAAGTTTCTGTCGCAATAATTCATCTATTATAAATAATCCTGAGAAAACTATTAATTAAATGCAGTCAATGAGCTATTTAGAACGCCTTCATAAATGATGTATTGAGTACTTACCACCATGGTTATTATTTATCTAAATATGTCAACAAGCGGCCGCAGCCAGTAATTAAAACCTACTCAGACAGGCAATGAATGAGATGACTCATTAGTTTCATTAAGTGCCACCAGAAGCCGTTTTTACTAGTTTTAAAACCTTCAATGGTATACATTTCTGCTGCGCCGAGTCGGAGCTGGTAACCTTAAATGACGTCGATTCGTTCGTAGGTCGGATTTAGGCGCTTTGCACATGGAGCAACTATTGCAGCAAGTGGCAACTAGCTTTCTACATATTGTCAAATGGGATTGCGCACACATAGCAATTAGAGTTCGAGTGCAAAGTTGATACTTGACTCAACTAAAGTTGCACCGTGTGCAATGCGCCTTAAAATACGATAGACAAACATGTGCAGATATGTCATAAAAAAAACTGTGATTCCATGTCTCAGTAACGCCATCTTGCATAATATAGCAATATTTGGGCGGCAGTGGAGTGTACTAAAGTAGACAAATTGACTTGTGTCCACTAGGACTCTGGGACACGAGTATCAAATGAAAATTTGTTTGTGAAGTTTTGTCTATAGAAAGTATTGAATGTCTTTGGTTGGTTACCAGTTCTAGCAATAAAGAAAATGTCTGCAAAGTTCTCTGATGAGAATTTTTATTTGCTTTTTCTTAAGATTTTACATTATTGTGATACTATGAGAATTTATACGATCACACTATTGTTAAGCATAATTTATAATACAGGTGGGCTTCGCTTATACAGTGTTTTTATAACCATACAACTTACGATTGTGATTTTACAATTTTGTACTTTATACCTTCAACAATAAAACTGGAAATCGAGTAAAGATTTCAAGGCTAGTGTGAGAGTTACGTTATTGTAGTATGAGACATCAATTCTTTATACATATTTTAAAACAATAATAATAGTTCCGTGTATGACAACCTGTTGATAAATTAGAAATAACTTCTGTATTTAAGCAAACATGTATGACTCACGTAACGTCACATTTTTCTTAGAATTTTTATTCTCTTTGAGCGCTAATGATAAGCGAAGACAAACTTTGCTGATTATATGTTTAATTTGTGTCAAATTTTAAGATAATTTCTTGAAAAAAATACTCCTACTTAACAACATCATTTTTTAAGTATGTATATACGTATACAAAAACCTAAAAAGTTGTACTTATTCATGATTATGAACATCTTTTCTTGAAACAAAACCTAAAATCAGGAAAAAAATACCTTTCAAAATTCACCATATTGAGATGATACTTACCTATAGAGCAGGTAATTATTTTTCCCGATATTTAAGTCTAAATTATAGTCTGTAATGAACAGTCGCCCATCCACTGACCGACCTCAAGCGTAACTCAACCTTCAATCGACCCCTGCAGCTGTTCAGTCACGTCCCAAACCAACCAACTGTATACCTCTCCAACTAAGTAAAAAATAATGTGATACTTGTACATATTTTTCGCGAAACTGTATATTTTGCTCCTATATTGCACAGTATTCTGATTGCGCAAAGATAAAGGATATGAAATTGAGAAGTCTAAAGTCTGGATCGTAAAACGTGCCACCTAAAATTTATTCACCAACTTCATAGTTTATTTGAAGTGCCCATTGTTTAGATAAGTAACGAGTTGTACCCAGAGGCATAGGCAAAAGTTAGTATCAAAATTATTGTGTAATAATAATCATTGTTATCTGTTAAACGCTATCATTATCTTTGGGTGTAAATTATGAATGTGTAACTTTATGAAGTAGGTAGGCACCTACAATTGTTACGAGGCCAGTATAACTAGATAATTGATGTTTAGATAACTGCTAAAGTACTGTTTTTTCGACTAACAACAAGTGACAACCCTAATTCCGAAAACAACGTGTTTGAATTTGGAACCAAAAACTACACTTTGCCCGCCGATTCTGCAAGAGTGTCAAAGGATTTTATTCGTCAATGGTCAAACTATCAAAAATAACGACAGCTTGTAACAGATTATTTAAAAGCCATTTGAAAGACCGTTAGAACTGTGAAGATTATTGTAAAAAAAAATCACCGACCAAAAACTACAGACCAGTAAAATTAAACAAATAAACTTACAATACAATCCAAACAGTTACTTTGTGTACAGAGGCCATAAAAGATTAAAACAAAGATAAAAGCATCGTTAACATTATTCTCACACTACTCTAATGACCAAGTATTACAAAATGCCATTTTGAAAATGACATTTAAGCACTAGAACCGAGACCAACGAACCGAAAAAAGAAAATGAAACTGCTATAACTTTTATTCACATTACAGGAATACGGGTATTATGTGACTGAAATAACAATTGAAAAGGTTTTTTCTAGTAATACGCTTCGGCTAAATTACTTGAGATATCAATCACATTTTCTCTTTCTAAAAAAGTTACTTATATTAAATTAGGGTTTCTACCAACAAACGTAATCGAGAACGTACCTAATAAAAGTTTTTTTATTGTAAGTAAGTTAATCAAGATGAACAAGGAATTTATTTTTTTCTTTCTTAATTCAAATGTATTTGAACTAAGAACGAATTTATAGTTCTCTAAAAACAGTAAGAAGTGTCAATGTCCCATCACAATTTTAAAACTCGAATATAAAATGTCGGTCGCTTGCAGTCTTGCAGTGCATTGCGTGTTCATCAATGCGTCCTTTGCGTGCGTCTCTAGTTATTACCAATCTTCAAATCGTCGCCATCCGCTGGATGTGCCGTCTAGTAAACTATGGAGACATCCAATCAAATGAACGTAGTTTACCTAATCATTTTCAGTTTACAGTCTAAAATTACGCTATTTAAATCGCACAGAACACGCGTGATTTTTTTTCTAAAATGTAATTAACAACGTAACTTAGAATCCATATTGTGCCTTAAGTTAAAAATAATTTCTTATATTCCGTCCGTAGTTACTTTCTTACCTCAAGATACCCAAGGGACGAAATTATTTACCAAACAAAAGAAGTACGAGTATTTTTTGTCGACAAGACGGCAGGTGGCGATCGGCGCGTTCCGATTGGCTGCGTTCAAGGACCCCCAGACAACCCCTAACTTTGACGGGGCAACTAATAATGATACACACGCTTCGATTGCTTCCACGTAAGTTCGTTTTATGGTACAACAGACTTGTACGGTTTGCGTCCTACCCAAAGACATTCAAAACTTCCTATTATTATAGACAAACAAAATTTACATGCGATGTTTTTCTCCTAGTGAATAAAAGTCTATGAGCTTAATTTAGTACGCTCCGTTGCCGCTCCAATACTGGTATATTATTCTAGATGGCCTTACAGAGACATAATATGGGATTAATTTTTCTATGACATTTGGTTCCATGTCCTATATAATATAGTATCTCAAATCTCATTGGTCCTACGTTCTACCCTAGGGTCCTAGGTACAAAATTTATCCACATTAGTTGTTAAGGTTCTAAAGGTAATTTAAATGTAATGTATGTTTGGACTGAAGTTGGCAGTAAACAGTAATTGAGAAATTAGCTTTAACTTCGTGTAGAAAAACTTTATTCTCTTTTTGGTGATTTTTCTCTCGCAGCGCGACATTAACATAGCACTGTATTATTATGGCATTGCAATGTATTGTCACAACTGTTACAGGTGTATTAGTTATAAGTAAAAATTAAGTTAAGAATGAATTAAGGCGCATATACCACACTGGTTTAGATGTATGTTGATAAATAAAAACTTGATATTCGTAAGTCCGATCTCATTGCTGTTTGTTAGACAGCTTAGGACACCTAAACTGCACAACGGATTTAGATCCGATTATTAATATCATCTAGAGTATTTATTCAGGAAGGTTTCTGTATCTAAAACACATTCATCTTTAACCTTTTTATAGCCGAAATCTTGATGTTCAGACATGTCTCCATAGCATCCGTGCAAAGAAGTCGCGTCGCCGCCCGTCGCTATTACACTACAATAAACTACCTCCAACACTATCACATTGTTTTGGGAACGCGATATATACACCTCTATTATGGGCCATATAGTCGTTGCTATTATGCGACGTGACTCACGGCATATTTCCAAGATTTGCTCGATAAAGTACCTACGTCGAATAGCAAATTTTACATTACAGTTCCCTTCAAATAACACTTTGAATGAAATACAGGGAACGTTTCGAGTCAGCCGAGTCCGCAGACCGTACAAGGGTGAATGTTGTACTACGTTAGATTTAATGTGGGTTACTTTTAAGGTTTCCACCGTTGCGGGCGCTCGATATATTCGATTCGGTCTGTGAGTCACCGCAAAATCGAATACAAACTTGCGAAACTACACCGCGAGGCCCGCGGCTCACCTTTTATACCATTGATTCCCAACTAGTAGACCGCGGACCAATTTACCCAACAGCCAAAATATAGTCCGCAAAAGACAAAACGACATTCATGCCAAGCCAACATAGTTTTTCTATAACAAATGTTGCATCCGCCTTGAGCAAGCGTGGTGATCAATGCTCGTGGTTTCTCCGCATGAGAATAGGCCTTTGCCTTGCAGTGGGACAGTAACAAGCAGTTACTGGCGTACTGTTGCAGTTTACTTTTGGCTAAGCACATTAATTTTTCGGATACTTTTGGGCACCCGCCGAAAGCGCTGAACAATGACTACAAAATATTAAACAGCGTCGTTAAAATTATCCGTTTTATGACGCTGTTTAATCATTTATTGTTGGATTTATCAAATTTTAATATTATCGATTTAAAAAGAAAGATAAAAATCCACTTTTCAGTTGAGTACGAATGGAAGTTCCTTCTTGATGTTTTTTAATCTTTTGGTGTTTTGCTAACAACAATGAAACCAAAACGGCCTTAGGTCAGAACAAGCTTGGGAAACACTGTAATACACCATTACTTTCGTGTTGAATTCGACGAATCGCACCGGATTGTTGGTTTATTTCCTCTGATCGTGTTAAGAGCCTCTTTTAGGACGCACTCTACTCTGAATGAAAGGTAAAAACTCAGGTCAGCAAATGTTAATAGGATCCGTTGAACTAGTTCCAATTTCGTTTGGAACTCGCTTTTTGGTCGAGCTAGCGACTTCAAAGGGGTAAATAAGCTTTCATATTTTTGTATTGTTTTATTTTTGCTTATTTCGCTGTTCTGTCCTTTATTTTAGAGTTTTGCGAAGTGGGTATACAATTATAATAAGATTTTAAGTTGAGTACGTTTCATGTATAGTTGTGATCGTTAAGCACCTTTTAATCGTGTCAATTAAAGACACAATAGAAAGACAATATCAGCGCGGACACCGGTGTCCTCTTGGGGTTTAATGAATATATACTTACCTACAAAGCTGTGGTTTCAAGGTTGTAGTCTACTGTTTACAAGAACGTTTATGTCACCAAGTAGGTACAAGGGTCTTTTAGTTTTGTTTTATAGATGCGACAGGTCTGAATTAGAGATTATATTTTTTTTATGATTGTAACTTGACCTAGGCAGTTTTTAAATTTTTTTTGGACATCACTGACATTGGAGGAAAAAAAACATTTTGAGGAAACGTGACCTTACAAATAATACAGGTCTGAAAATGCCATCTTGACTGGAGCAAGCGTGCTGATAAGATAATGCTTGTGGCTTCTTTTTATGAGAAGAGAGGTTTTTGCAATGCAGTAAGACTATCATAAGCTGGAATTATTGTTGTTACAGATTAGTAAAGAAGTCTTAAAGACTTAGGTAGTAGGTACCTATCTAAGTAAATAAAATGCCTCATTGGTAAGTAGGTAGTCCCTCTAAGTTCTTAAGACGCCAAAGTTTGTTGCGCAGTTTAATAGAATTCCTTGCTCAGACTATGTTCTAAAGTTTGTTTTAAAATGATTGATCAGCAAATACCTACTTAGCACTTTTGAATCAAAGAAATGACTCATTCAATAAACGTGTTCTGTGTATTGCTTAGTTAAAGAATATTACCGATAAATAATATCTGCATTTAATACAAACAAATAGTTTAATTAATTATGTAGATATGCAGTTCATATGTAATGTTGTTTTGTTTAACAATTTTCATATTAACAAATTAATTAACCTAACTGGTAGATCAAAACGCGCACTGATTACCTTATCTTTTATATTCAAAATGGCGTCTTGTCAATTACAAGTAGGTACGTCACAAAGTGTGTTGTAGGTAGTAGACAGTTTAAAATAAAATTCAAAATGTTACACTGTCGTTCGAAAACACAATGGCGTAAGTCACACCCTAAAGGACATGGTAAATACTTCAAGCTTAAAGAATGAATTGCGATAAAATTTATTAACAATAGTATGCGCATGACAGGGCTGTCCCATCGCGGTGGTCCGCGTAAAATATGAGACCACAACTCACAAGACACCCGCAGTTTTATTAGTTTCAGCTATCATACCGGAACGTTAAATTCTCACTACGTAACTGTAAAACAAACTCACAAAAAACACTGCCACACAATTTCATTTGCACACTAAAACCGCAAAAATCTACATAATATGATTAAATAATACAATTTCAAAGCAATTATTACGACCTAAACATCATTCGTGCCTGAACTTGACAAAGCAATTTCGGGATTAAAGAGGCTAATAACATTAATTAATAACAAATCCCCTATTTCTAGTACAACACAGAGCGTATTAAAATTCCAAACTGCCCGTATGAACCGAATAACAAAACGGGATGTTATGAACAGGGTTGTCACAAGCAGGAAAGCGCGCGACACAGCGGGAAACGGTGTCGGCAACCCTGCGAATGGGGAGATATTCCACTTTCATAACATGTCACAGTTTCATGGCAACACGTGTCAAAGCCGGGCAGGCGTGTTGAAAAACATCCCTCTAACGCGACTGGACGAATGTTTGCATGTTTTTGCTTATACACCGCACGACTTAAAAAAAAGAACCTACTAGCCAGTGGTTAAAAAAAAAAGTGTCATAGAAAACAATAATTAAGAAAGTCGAATTTCGAACGACATGTTTGTCTTTGTTGGTCTAGCAACCAGTTTTAGGGGTATCATGTTACCCAGTCGTTTGGGGAGTTTAGATAGGCAGTCACTCCATGGAAAACAAGGGGAAAGACTCGGCAGATGATGATGTGTGGTGTAAATATTTGGCATAAATTTTGTTTGTAAAAACAAAACAAAAGTTACTCATATAGCAAAACAAAATGTTGTCAGTTACACGTCTTGTCTGCTAGAAAAAGAATACTGCTTAGTGAGCCATGGGGCACAGCGCGACACTAGTCTTCCATAGTCATAACTAAAAACTCCAAGCTGGCAGTCATGATAGAATAATTTATATTTTAGTGCGAACACTTGACATAGCGTGACTCAATTTTTATATTTAGTCAACCACAATAAGCATTACCCATAGATACCTTAAAATGGGGTGAATAGAAACTCAAGGGTGAATAGAAACAAAACTTTGAGAACGATTTTCAGGTAGTAATACAAAAGTTGTTTGTAACATGCGATTCTAATGCCTTTAAATAATTGAGAAAATAATTTCGACACCTAGTTAGTATTCAATAATATTTTCTAATGTGAAAATGCTCCCTCAAACTTTGTTTCTACTCGCCCTCGAGTTTCTATTAATCCTAGTTTACCAGTATTGTCTATTAGTAAAAAAAAAGATGAAATATTACGTACAAAACGAGTATTTTTAATTACAAAATCGTCCGAGTTTACATGAAGTTTACTTCCAACGTTTTTAATAAACACAGGCCTAAGTTTCGGACGTTATAATTATGATAAATGTTGAGGCAAACATTAAATGATTGATATTTTAACGACAGACCACAAGTTGGGGAGATGTCATTTCTAATGGAGTAGCGAAATGCGAAGACAAATTGCTTGCAACTACTTTAAAAAAGTCAGATGTAAGACACCCAGTACTTACTTTAAAAAAAAACATGGCGGATGTCCTGTCAAATATTGTCTGACATGTATTTCCTTAACTTTGTATGAATACTTACTTGTTTTTTTCTCGTTAAATAAGTGATTATCATGATGACTTACAGGTTAAGGCTACCTCTCATGCACGAGGTTGTGGTTCAAATGCGGGCAAGTTTCAATGTGACTTTTTTATTCATATGTACTTTCTAAGTTTATCTTAGACATCATTGACGTCGATGAAGGAAAACATCGTAAGGAAACCTGACTTATAGTTTAAATATAGTTTGAAATCGCCAATCCGCCTCGAACAAGCGTGGTGATCAATACTCGTGCCTTCTCTGTCTGAGAAGAGGCCTGTGCCCTGCAGTGGGACAGTGACAGGCTGGTATTATTGTTACTAATAAATGAGTATATTTCGAAACACATGCTTATGGTATATTAGTATTGGTTCTAAGAAACCAAAATTAGCGCCACTTGAAGCCACGTGAAGTTTTTATTAGATGGAAGATAAGAAAAAAACACTTGACTGGAGGTTACATCGTCCACGAAACGAAAGTAACCGAAGCGTGTAACGAAACGCAACGTATCTTTTGGCCAAATCAAAAAAATATTATAAACTAGGTGTTGAGGAAGTCAAGATTCCTTATGATTGATAAGGCGATAATTTTACCCTCAGCATATTTTCGTCAATGATTTTTTTTTTCGTCAATTATTTTTCGAACGTTCGTAATTTTGTTTGTTTTAAATCATAATTTTGAGAAGAACAAATTATAGTTAGGTACTGGTAGTAGTTGCTAAGTAGTCATAATAATTGTAGGGTTTCAGCTTTTTGAAATCTTTCGCTATATTTTAAGTTTAATCATGCCAAATCTCGCTCACTTTGGGTGCAAAAAGGTAGCCTACGTTTTCGCATTACAAAAGTAAATTTTGTGATACGAAAAAAATATGATTGTATAGTTTTTGTTATTCTTGCGAGTATTGTAATTATCACTGGCTTCAAACATGGTGAAGGAAAACATCATGATGACACCGGCATGCCTGAAAGATATTTCTCGACGGCATGCAAAGCCAAATCAGAGAGAAGAGAAGTAGATCAGATACTCTAGTTGACACATTTCCAGGGCATAATTTGTTATTGAATGACGCACAATGCTATACTGATTAACAAATTTCCTACATAGACCTATCAGTCTATGTATCGCGGTGATGGCCGGTATAATAAAGCTGTGACCGTGGCGTCCAAGAAACGACAAAAGAGATGTGTGTCCTGCGGTGAGATAAGCGGACAACATTGTTGCCATTGCAGGATGGATTTACAGTGGATGAGACTGGCACAGGGACGTGGAAATTTGTACTAAAAAATAGAGGCCTGTACCCAGCAGTGGGTGACGTTGATGATGACCTATCAGTCTAAATCCACACCTTAACGCTATAGTTTTTCTCACTCCACTTCCTACCTAATATCAATTTCAGAGCCATCTCTTAAGACACCTACAAGACAGAAATCCTATTTTCAGTGGAAAAAAATATCCCCAAAATAGCAGCTGTCAAGGGTAAACGATTACTTCCCCTAAGAGACTTCTGAATGGCGTCAGGACCTTAGTTACCTTTGACATTTAGAGATATGATGTTATTTAAAATGGTGTAGGTATCATCTAAAAGTAAATTATCTAAAACTACAGTTGGTAAAGAACATTGACTTAAAGACTATTGCAACAAAAGATAGAAAGTTTTCATTCTTTATTATGCAATTTGTTTGATAGAATACTACTTTTGGCCTTACTTCTATTACTTTAAAAATATTATTATATTATGACGGCGCGGACACCGGTGTCCTTGGGGTTTAAAATGAATTAAAATGTGGAAAGATTAAATTGGCTCCGAAACAACAGGATCGATGATTTGAAAAATTCTTTCAACATTGGGAATCTATTACACTATCCCGGGTGACACAGGTTACTTTTTCTCCCTGTATTTCCACGGGAACAGGCAATACGCGGGTGAAACCGCGAGACGTCTGCTAGTATAGTATATGTCACTAACCTTTGAGATCAATTTAAAACTTTCATAAGTATTAAGTCACATTTTGTACTAGCCTGTACTTAAACACGACATCAATGAAGGACAACATAGATATTTCAATTAAAGTAAATACAACATTTACTTGCTAATGGCATTATAAGTGAGTATATAATTATTGTGAAGGAAGTATCATTTATTTATTATCTTCAAGCTGATTCAACTTCTTGTCACGATTCTTCAGTCGGCCACAGAATGACCGCCACTTGAAGGAGACAATCCACTGAGACTTGAGACATACTTGGCCTGTTTTTATGATATAATAACTACCTATTCATACTTCGCTTCTAGCTTCACATATTGTAGTAATCTCTACTTAAACCTAGTAGCTTGAAATCACGTATTTAGTATGACAATAGACCGACTTACTGTTTATTGTAGACCTAAGTCACAATCTCTTGTTCCGACAACCTTTGGATGAACTTGAAGTAGAAAGACAAAATTTTGGTATCTATCTAGGTAGTTTCTGATGTTCTATTATAAGCGCACAAACAAACAAAGTGGTTTACAGTAAGTCTAGCTAGCTGGTTCTTGAAGTTTCAGCCGGCCCCAATGGGTCGAAAAGTGATGCAAGAATTGGGCTATCATCAATAAACCGTTTTTTTTCTAACACGACTGGTAGGTAGTTTTAGAGATAAGAACATTTAAACATAATTAGGTAGGTAATCAACATTTGATTGATGAGGAATAAACTAGCGTTCTAAAAATGAAAGATTATGATAGTTGTTGCAAAATTGTGACATATTTAGGTACTATCAACCCCACTTGAGGTGAATCATTTCGCTAACAAACTTTTTTGAAAATGCAACTTGCATATGAGATGGTTCACTGGAACTGAGGCAGAATTTACTTACATAAGAATGTCCAATAGCCCATATCCTCGTGTATCTTGAAGTTAAGACATTTCAAGGTAATTCTTACACATTTCCCTTATTTCTAAAAGGTCAAGGAAAACTCAACTGTCTGTATACATTCACGTTATTAATTTATTATTGCTTTTGTATTTAAAAGTTGTGCCTACCAAACAAAATATCTCGTTGGAATAAATATCCAAGGTTAATTTTCAATTAAATATTAAATACATCGGGTTATCTTTATCGGTTTTAACACATTTATTCAAATTATTCAGATTCACATTATTTAAATTATTGTTTTATATATTATATTTTACGTATGGGAAAATAAATATGCAATCAACATATTTTTAAATAGACGAATCATTGTTGAGATTTTTTTATTAATGAGGAAAATTCTATTAAGTAGTTACCTAAATGTTGTTAAAATGAATGAAGGGGTTATTAGTTAACCACTTTTTCAAATAAACTTACCATTGTTGTAATTCCTTTATTGTAAAAGTTGGCCCAATGCTTAATTCTTTACCTTTTATATAATAGGTTGTATGTCCAAATCCGGGCAAGTAACAACGACTTTTTTTCTAAGTTTATCTTCGACATCATTGACAACCGTGAGGGAAAACTAAGTCTGAAATCCCCAATTTGCCTTGAGCAAGCGTTTTGCTAATGAATTCTCGTACCTTTTGGTTATAAGAAGAGGTCTTTATTATTCAGTAGAACAGTAGCAGGCTTGTTCTTTTATTACTATCATCAACATTATACATGTTATAATCTACTAACCATTAAGTCTACTAACCAAGTCTATTAACCACTTCTTACAATTTTAATCTATTTCCTTATATTTTCTCGAGCGTAATAAAATACGGTGTTAATAAAACATCTAAGACGCTCGGCGACTATACTTGAGGCAGATATCAAAAGATGAAGTATTTTATATCAATTTGCGCATTCGTGCAAAGTATATTTAAGTAGCTCCGTTCCCTCCCCGGTCTTAGCGTTATAATGGTCCCATTTATGGGGATGGGGTAAAATATCCGTATAAAGGAAGACGGACCAAGAATTCCGATGATTGCAGCGTGCTCAGAATACTCCATAAGTCTCAGCTATTAACATTAACGGACCTTCCCAAATATCCCTTTCATTGCTGTTAAAATATAAGATATTTTATAAGAGAAGATCTCGAGAAATTAAATTAATATTCTTGGAGTTTAAAAGATTTCCCGTAAAACGTGATGGTTATTGCTGCCAAAATGTTCTGTGGGCGCGAATGGACATTGATTGGCCATTGTGAGTTGGCCACAATGAGCAATCACGGATTCACGGAGGTCTAGTGCTTTGCCTCACTCGAAACTCACTTCATTCCACAAAGCTTGTTCATGACACTCGCCATCGGTCATCATCCTAACATTCGTCGCATACCTAATTATATCCCATCATACAGTCTGCAGACCACTCTCTATATTTCGAACGACAGCTCGTGGAATCGTTTACAATTAAGAAACCGATAACGAGTACGTTATTCGCATTCGGTTCGATATTAAGCCTCCATTGTGGAAAAGCAACTAGTTTAAACGGAAACCTGCACTAGATAGAGACTCGACACACTAGATAAATTGGTATTTTTCTAGCCAGCATGAACACGAGCCCTGGGAATGTCTTTGGAACTTGGTAAACTTGATAAATGTCTACATTCTTCGAAAACAAAGTCTCGAGTTCAAACTTCTGTTACTTACACTTGAACCTGTTGATTTTAGGTGTAATTTTAAGTAAATTTTCGGAGAATAATCACTGAAGAAAGACTAACAATCGGGTCACCTCGAAAATCAATTAAAACCCTGTCACTAAGGGAAGGTAGTGATCGTGGGGGTCTATTTTTAAATCGACCGCTATGGCTTTGTGAACGATACCCTCGGGAAGCATTCAGACGATGTTCGCTTTAATAGGGATCTATTGTTATATCTCTCCCGATTAATAACGATTGTTTATTGTAAGCTCTTAGGAAGATGATTGTAATTTTGTACGACTTCATTTACTGCTTGGTTGCACTAGCAGAATGCACTAAAATCGCTTGCAGCTAAAATTGGTGTGATAAAATTATGTGTTGGCCTGATTCGAGCCCCAGTGAGGCGGGGACTACATTATTCGGAAAGTTCCTCGTACTCAGTCCATTTGGTGCTAATTTCCGAATTTGCGTTCAATATTCAAGATTTTTACTGGCAATTCCGCTTCTGTGGCACTAATTACATCTGAGCACAAAACTGTACTAGTAACTGTTGTAGGTAGAAGTTAAAATTAGCTCTAAAAACAACATCGGCCCAAATCTGTCTTAACATTTTATATCAACACACGAGTTTCATTACATTTCCGTGAACTGTTAAACAAACAGACATAGTTTTCTTAGCCAATGTAGTGGGTAGTTACTTCGGCAATAATCGGAAGGTTTCGGGTCCCGCGATTGTTGCTTACATTGCCTTCTACGATACCCTTGAGGAACGTATAGCTGTACACTAATAGGGATCCATTGTGATATCCGCTGGCTTAATTACAACTGTACCAACTGATATTGAGGATGTTCTGTAGGTCAATAGGATGTTTTTCCATTGCTAATTACTGAACAAACAGCGCAGACTGTCTTTTTATGGAGCGAACATTGCGAAAATCCGGATAAATGCTTATTGGACAGGGTGCAGGGAAACATCCGTACAGTCAAACAGACAGTCTGACAGAGTAACATAAGAGTCCGTAAAAAACAGTTAAAAAAGATTCTTCTAATTCGATTTTTTCAATGCAAATACTATTCAAGACCCGCTTTAGTACGTTATTTATAAAAAGTTAATAGAAAAACTTAACACTTGATGTCAGTTGAACTAACAAAATGCTTTGACCACGCAGCGCGTGTATCGCGACTACGCAACACGCGTCCGAAATGCCGGGTGCGAGTGAGGGTGATTCACCGGAACTGAGGCCGACTGTACCAGGAAGACTTTCATCTATCTCTACATAACATAAAAACACTAATAGAAGGTAACTCGATTCTGTTTCTCAAAGAGCTTAAGCTGTACAGCTTTCCATTTCAATAAATACTTGAACAGAATCTTAGCATCCAATAGCGTACCACATAGAACAGCAATTTTCTAGATAATCTGTGAACATGCCGAGAGAAAATCTACAGGTAGATCCCACTACACTAACGGATACACATAACGCCTCTTTTCTCTCAGCACTTTTCTTCATAGTAAAACTAAAGAGCCCACTTCATGTAATGGAAACTCATCATGATATAATTTCTAGCATTTTTTAAAGTGATAGCCATCTATGCAGCTGCGCAAAGAAACTTAATATTGAAGATTATATCTTGCTAGTTTCTCGACAGTCGACAGTGTCGGAATGGATATTTTAGATTGGCGGATAAGCGACCATTTATATTTTACCTAAAGACGCTTAGTTTAATTTTTGATTTTATTAGTTAGGTACATGTTTTTAAGCTAGCAGACATAGCGCCGATTTTTTAATGATCAAATAAGTTTAATCTCAGGAAAAAAATGGCGGTTTTGACAGCTTTCATATCCATGGCAAACTTTTCAATAGACAAATATTGTCCATGGATTATATTTGTCTATTGAAAAATTAGCCGTAATTAAACATACACCTCTGCCTATCCCTTCGGGGATAAGAGACGCGTTGTTATTTTATGTGATAAATTAACTCTTAAAATGATAATCTTTACAAGTATAGGTACAGATATAACAAAGAGAAGAAAGAGATCCTAGGGCATTGAGAAATTATTTGCACAATCAAAATACCTACACGAACGAACAATTAGAACGTAAAGGGGAGACGAAATTTAACGCTTGTCTAAAATCACGCACTAAACCTAGGTTATGCGCCAACGTGGCTTTTATTCTATATTCTATACCAACGGACGTCACGAGATTTCACCCGCGTAGTTCCCGTTGGCTTAGGAATAAAGCCATAAAAAGCTTCCCAACGGTGAAATAATTTTACAAATCCGTCTAGTAGTTTCGTTGCAAACAAACAAACAATCCATCTAATCTTTCCTCTTTATATTATTATTATATTATTAGAGAAAAATCACGCTATGTGAAACTAGTCTCAGTCCCCAACAAAGATAAAGGCAGAGTGGCGCACAAACAATATCCCTTTATTTGTGCATCTACCAACATAGATATTTTGTCGTACACAGTCCCAGTAATTCTTTCAACTATCTCAGTTTTCCAAGAAGATTAACTGTTAGTGTTTGGCGCACAAAATACAAATAGCCTTTGGACATTTAAATTTGTTCTGCTCGTTACTAGATTTGTGTTTAAAAGCTAGAATTCTCATTACGTTAGAGTTAAAGTTTAATTAAGCGGTGACTGCTGAGCGGTTTTTGACTTTGCTTTGTCGTCATAAATATACTATTAGCTTTAGAATGTCCATTGCTGGAAATTTAACTTCTTAACAAGCTGTTTTTCTATATATAAGAACTTAAAAGAATTAAGCTGCGTTTCGTGTTGTTTTTTTTATTTGAAAGTGCTAATCTGGTTTGGGTTTAACTTTAATTCTTGATGAAGGTTTTAGGTCATATTTTAGGTCGAAAGCGTGTAGGTAATACAGACACAGCTAGTTGAAGATGGAAATATTGCCATAAACCACGTTTGGGAAATAAATACTTTAATGATTTTTTTTAATTTAATTTATAAATACGATTTAATATTGACCGCTTTTAAAATATCTAGACCCCGTCACTAAAACCGGCAATGAACATTATGAACAAATCCTTTCGTACAGTACGAGTAATTTAAGAAAAAAAAAAAATTCCCCATTCAAATATATTTTTTTATAACCGCTATGTCATTCAATTGACTTTTTAAAAGTTTTATAAAAAAAATATGATACAAGCTTAGCAAGTATAAAGATATGAACACATTTATTATTATTAGTGCAGACGCTACGTAATACTTACACCAGTAAATAAATAAAAAAACATCGTCAGAAATCCTAGATTTACTCTGAATCAGCAACCCGCTTTGAGCAAGAGAGGTGATTAATGTTCGTCTCTCCTCTGTATCAGAAGCCTATTTCCTACAGAGTGGGACAATAATAGGGCATATTATACGTCACATGAACTACCCTATAACGTCAAAGTGAAAACCATCAGTGTTCGATCCACTCAAAGAGTAGAAACACAGGATTTCCATTAGATGCTTACTTAAGTAGACAGCGCAGACATAGGCATGATCAAATTACCTTCTACCGATGTGTACTTACCTTTATGCATTGACGTAAGTATTTCATAAAAGAAAAATCCTTTTTCGTTTCTGAATATTCAATTCTAGACTGTTCTTTAGGTAATGTTTGTTCTGTTTTCGAATTTTTGTAATATTTCAACTTTTCGTTTCGGATTTGTTGAGGACTAAGTTTTGTTTATTGCAGTTCGGAGTTTGAATGTTGTGTAGTTGGTCTAGTGCCGAGTACGAGATCTTGGGTTCCATTCCTGAGTCGTGCCATGTACCTATTTGATTTTAATAACAAAATAGCACCCGCAAAATGGCAGGCCGAACCAACTATAGCTTAACGTGCTTACGGGGGCACGGAGTGGTCGTAATACTCGTAATATTGTATGTTGATTGGTCACCCATCCACAGACCGACCTAGTCAAGCATAGCTTACCCTTCAACAAACTAGTGCGGCTGTTATTATTAAGCCACAAGACTACAATTAGAAGCAATTAAGTACAGACATTATTTTCAACAACTTTCAATCAAATATTTCTTTATTAAAAACAACCTGTAAGTACTTAAACGTTTTGTTGTAACCTCGTTTACAATAAAGACAACAGTAAACATAATTAAACAAAAATTACACTTGGAATATTTTTGGAGGCAAAACCACAAACAAAGATGGTGGGTCGCGTGACGATAATCACGCAAGTAAGTGGTGTTATAACAAAAGGCGGGACTAACAAGTCCCTGTTATCAAATAGTCGATAACACGCCTCGCTGTGAGTGCGTTTGATATCGACCTGAGTACTCAGATTGAAATGTTGTGATCTATGTCTATGTGCATCAGCAATATCGGAAATTCGATTTTGTAGTTAGATCTTTCTAAGTTTATAGAACATCAGTAACTGGCCTGTTGGTCTAGAAGTTGACCCTGACTGCTATTTTACAAATCATGTTTTGTGACAAAAAAAGAATTAAAAAATCGCGGGCTTTCCAAATTTGAAATCGCCAAACTGCCTTGAGAAAGCGTGGTGAACAATGCTAATAAATGCTTTGTATGAAAAGAGGCCTTTGAGGTTGTAGGGGGGAGGGGGGGGGGGTTTGTCTGGATCTACTGTAAGTACCAAAATTTAAAAATTTTGTACCAATAGAAAGCTGCTTTATTTGTGACTGTCATATGGTTGTATTTTATTTTCAAAACTCAAAAGGGGAGGAGGGGATGTTAAATATGTACGCGAGCGTAGTGCTAGTTTTGGCGTAATTTTAAATAAGGTGACGTTGTGAGTGAGGCGTCATTCATGCTAAAGTCCCTATTTACTTAGGTATAGAAACGTTTGTACAAGAAATTCACACACATGCACATTCTATACAACTCAACAAATTTCAAAACCCAACATTCAGTCAGCTTATTGTTACTTACCTTCCATAAAAAAAGGTCAGCCGCATATAACTGCATGCATACCATTGCCATTGAGTGGTCCGGTTGCATGATGACGTCATCCGATAGGCAGCCGTGTCACAGAAGCCATACACAGACCACTGGGCGGGCAAAAGCGACCGGCATCGTAAACTTCGCTCACCATTGCCACTTTAGTTCAAAACCTCTTCGTGGTTATGTGAAAGGAGTAAGCAATGGGTAATGTATTTTGAATAAACTACAGTTTTTGCTGTAGAAATTGTCAGTGGTTGAGGTGAGAGCAAGGAGCATAAATTAAGGTTAATGAATGGCTTATTGTGTGAGGGACAGGAAATTATTATTGGTGGGACGCTCGTGTTACTCAGAGGGTCATACTTGACTGAGTGCTCACAAACCGTATGTTACGATATTTTTTTAAAGTAATACTTGTTTCGGCGCGTTATGGAAAAATTATGAGAGTAATTTTTTACGCTCACACCGTCGCGTCACGAAAAACCGACCTGACTGACCTTAGTAGTCAACACTTTAGTTTTTTTCCATTATTAGTTTTCTACAAACGTAAGAAAACGCGAGAGATAAAATATTAAGAAAGATTTTTATCTTGTTACTCCAAAGAAGTACAGTACACACAAGTTATTGATGTAAAAGAATATGACGCTTGCATTAATAATAGTCAGTAATAATTATAGCTGCAGAACGAGTTTGATGATTACGGTATTTCAACTCTTCGAATGCTAGCTGAGACTGCATTTTCGTTTAACCCTGACATTTTGTTGAACTAAACCTATTTGGCGCAGTCGCAACGCACATAATGATTTAAATTATTGTGTATTTTTTATTTTACTTATTTTTTCTTTTGTTACTGTTTTTTTCTATGATGGCAATAGGCTCGCCCCTTATTACATGGGACTTTAACATAACTGGCGAAATGTGGATGAACTACTGGTGTGGTGTGATGTGATGTTAAGTTTAGTGTTTATTTATTGAGCATGTTAGTTTGTTTTTCAAACGTCATAGTAGACTACTAAGAAGTTGTAACTTATTAAAATTAAGTACCTAGGCTGACGATCAGCTATTTCTGATATCTGAAAGTCAAAATTTAATATATATATATTATATATTAAGACAGGCCCTTCAAATGCTTCAACACTTCCAACACTTCACAGTGCTTTTAGTTCGTTTAAGAACCTACTAAATTTGTAACTTTTAGCCTTGTGCCAAATAAATGCTTTTTCTTTTTATTTTAGACAAGAGTCAAGTTCTTAGTAAAGTTATCTTAAGACTAGTTGGTAAAACAATAAAATAACTCGTTAGCTTGGAAAAAAAACCAGCACATGGTCTTCTCCGAATGCGAAGCAGCTGTGGACATTAAACCAAACTTGTTTATTGGTCATCGCATTTCTTTGGGCCACACAAAAATGCGGGTCTCTAAACTCCGCCTTAGTCATCCTACGGGTCCCAATAAAAATAACTTCCATTAAAAGGTGCACTGTACGACCATGATATTCGAAACATGGCCCACATAAGGCACAATTAAAAATATTCACAAATGTCAAAAAAACACTCAGGTTGACAATCAGCACTTTTTACATTTTTACTTTTTAAACGTCAAAAATACATCTCCCTAATAAACCTAAAACTACTGGACCGATTTGAAAAAAATCTTTCATCGTTTTGAAGCTACACTATACCCGGGTGAAATGGGTTACTTTTCTATTCCTGTATTCCAACACCGGGAAATATGCGGGTGAAACCGCGAGACGTCCGCTAGTTTATTAAATCGTTAACCAATTTGAGCAAGTGTGGTGATTGAAACCAATGATATTATAAGTAAAAAGGTGTAGATAGGATATAGGCGCTCAGCAAGCGACACGTTAAAATGTGACTAACTAGCCACTATTGACCTTAGTGTCGCGTCGCGCCGTCAACGGACACGTGCGTGCGTTAGTGTGCCTTTTTTGAATAGCGAATGCTGTTTAGGTAACCAATCTACACCTTTTTACTTATAATATCATTGATTGAAACGCCTTCTTTTAGCCTGTAGTGGGACAGTAACAGGCTGGTCATTATAACGATAACGCATTAACTAAAATTAAATGTATTTATTATTGCATTATTTATGCATCTGTTAGTTATTCTTGCGGCTTGACTTGCATCTGAAAATCAGCGTCAGATAGTACACCCTGTGTTCTCATCGGCCATTATGCTGACCTGAGGCCGTTTTGGCATTATAATCTTTGTACTACATAATTTTAAGGTGTATTTTGTTGTAATGGCAATAAACGCATTTTTTTTTTGTTCTGGTACTACGTACTTATTACTATTAACGAACGCAAAACATTTTTCAATATAAAATAATATCGAGCCAAATCCTGTGACTCAGTTTGGTATATTAAACCTGTCTGTTGAAGTACAGTTCATATTTTAGATCCACTGAACTTGTACCTACTTAGGTCGTGGTGGGCTGGCTGTCCGTCGGGCGGCCATTGTTCTCAGTATGGCTTTAGTAACTCTATGCTTAAGCCTGGTACATAATAAGTAGCGAGGACTGGGACCTACTTGGTCATAACCTTGTTGGTTGTGCTTCGAGTTCCGGCGATCTACTTTATGGAAACTCTAGTTACCTAAATCTTTCTAGTATTATAAATGTCGAAGTTTGTGAGAGAGTGAGTGTGGATGTTTATTGCTGTTTCACACCTAACTACTGGATGGATTTTGATGAAACTTTTCAGTTGTGTAGTTTGTAAATCTGAATAACTTCCAGGCTGTAACTTTATAAAAGTTTCATGTAAATTGGTTAAAAATGTAAGTTGCGACAATTTTAAAATACTTGAATAGGTAAGTCGGAAAATATTCTGCTAAAATTATAAAATATTACAAGCTCAGAGGTTACTACCTACAAAGGGCAGTGTTATTGGGTTTTTTCCTGGACAAGGAACTTGAACATTACTGGCTACTTTCAGTATTTTTCCTCGAAACGAATAAAAATACTGAGCTCTCGAATACTTTTGAATCATCGATAGATAAATGCTGAATGTGTGGACTAAAGCCCATGCCGTTATTTTAACTCGACATGTAGCTCGATTAAGTAAAACCACAGTCTAAAAACCTACAGTCGTCCGACGAAGCCGTCTAGACAAGGCAATCGTGCGGGGTGTGAGGGGCGAGACTCGGGAAAGGCGCTCCCGAACTGCAAACAAAACGATGTTCGTAGTACGTGAGGTAGGTATTACCTATTCAGGGCTAACGCGTGTAGACGTTGTCGGCATTTTTCCAGAGATCGAAGGCATCGTCCTACTGTACTAATGTTTATACTGTGGTAAGACCGTCAGTGAGTTTAGGAGACTTTCATAGTCCGAGGCAGTACAAAGCAACAATGGCCTACCTATTAATACGTACGAGGTACTGGTCACGATCGCCTTTCACTAAGACAAATGACTTTATCGGCCATCTTAACAGTCCTAAGTAATGGTTGACCTCTTCTAATATTATTTTATTAAATAATAACCCTCCCTTTTAGAGAAACGACTGGATAAACAAGAGAAACTCGATTAAAATGAGCCCTTTCACTGTTGATGTTAAGAATTTTCTGTGCTAAACTAAACTTAGAGAGACCTTTAAGACCATAATGTACCATACTTATTGCAAATAAATGATTATGATTATTATTATGATTAGAGATGTTAAGCTATGTTTTAAAGAAGGATCAAAGAAGAGAAGCTTGTGACTCGATAATTAAAGCCGCACAGCTCGATCGAAGGTTAAGCTTCGATTGACAATTCATTACGTCATGTCTCATATCAAAACGCCTCCGTGCCTCTTAAGGCCGTTAAGTCATTAGTCCCGGCTGTCATTTGTAGATCTTTGACAGCCGTTACGGGTCCTATAGTCAAAGCCCGAAAGTCTCCACCTTCACAACTCAGTGATTGGGTAACACGGTACCCCTTGGTTAGACTGGTTGCCAAACTTTTGAAGTTCTAACTACTTTCGCACAACACACAACCCGTATCAACGTCTCTCCAAGACACGGAAAGGTATTGATGCGTTAAATAGTCACCCATCCACAGATCGACCTCAGGAAGCACAGCTTAACCTCCTATCGACCCGTGCAACTGTTATTATTTAACCCCTCCCTTAAATCAATTTAAATGGATGGACATTGTTTTATTTAAACACACTATCAATTAGGTAAGTTATAATAGGTAGGTACCTATGTTGTGTTAATTACTGCACAACAAGTTTTTGATGATAAATCGATACCTAGGGTCATTACGCTGGATCGCGGCCCTGCGTTGTTTCGCGGCCTTTTAGAGAACCAACCGTATAAATATTGCAAAAATAAGAATTCTATCTCACTCTTGCCAACGCGTTGTGGCACTTTAAAAAGATGGATAGTTACAGAATGTCATGCCTATTCAAATTGGTCGATTAACCTAATCCATGTGCCGGAATTAAATCGTCCATTTTGCCAGCCGCGCAATCAGCGCTCACATGTACGCAAAACTGCGAAAAAAATAGCGAACAAGTCCCGCTTTAAAAGTAAGTATTTCAAGTTAACAATTACTTATTACTAGTGTGATTGTTTTTGGGTTATCATAGTTGTTTGTTTCATGTTATTTTGCATTTATTTTGGGAGTAAATCACTTAAATACCAGTTTTTTTTGGGGGCCGCCAACCAAAACAATAAAATTTTAGTAGAGTTGGTATACGGCCGGGTGGCCGCGGCACTAGCTCATTGAATGAAATAAGTTGGCTTTCTTTCTTAATAGTAATGTAAATAAAGCTTTGCTTTGTGCAGCATTTTTCTATTGTTGTTGTTGGTTTAAATGATATAGTTAGTTCACGGCCGCCAAAATATAATTTTATGCGGATTTATAGCTATCATGTGGCCGCAAACTAACACATGCTAACAAATCAATTTTGGTTCGCGGCCCTCTGGAAATCATATGAAAAACGAAGGCCGTTATCTGGCTATTTGAAAATAAAGGTGTCAGTTTACGGCCACTTCTTTTACACAGACTGTTTTGGTTGGTGTTTAGATCATTTTTGTTATTAATTCCCAGTATGTCTACGAAAAAACCCAAAAAAATAAACTGTGACGTACACTGCTGAAACTCTACAGAACGCATTAAAAGAAATTCGCGAAGAACAAATCCCAATCAGAGAAGCATCACGTAAATTTAGTATTCCGAGATGTACAATTCAAGATCGATTCCATATATTAGACCACCAAAAAGTTTAACAGACAACATGCCACAACACTGGAGTCTAGGAAGAAGCGAATCCGGGTGGATGAATGGAGATGTATTCTTCGAATACATCACTATTGATTTCAATAATTGGATAACGGAAAATAATATCAAGAAGCCCATTCTTCTGCTAGTCGATGGACATAAGTCACATATGTCTTTTGTGTGGGGCTCTGTCTGTGAAGAGCTTGGTATTATTATATATGCTCTTCCCCCGAACACTACGCACATGCTGCAGCCTGCCGATGATAGCGTGTTTCCTCCATTAAAAGCCCAGAAGTCACATCAGAAAATTCCAACCCAGGGAATTCCACTCGCTGTTCGCACAATGAATGTGTTTCCATAGCGTTTAGTACGTATGCTTGGGATATCTACCATGTACCGGTGGCACAGTGCTGTACGTCTGGTGGTCTGATGATGGAAAGGGCTTGGTGGAATTAAATCGTGCAATTCCGATGCACACTCTCCGAAATATAACCAATAGAAAACCGACAGGCTAGCAACTCGGCGTCGATGCTCAAGACTTTGAAGTTTTGACTCAACGAGTACATCATTGCCGATGATCTTCTTGGCTCGTTTCTCAATAGACTCAAGCGCATCAAGCTGGTATTTGGCGGATCCGTCCTAAAGATGAAAGCAGTACTCCATACACTACCGAACTTGCGCTTGCTTGATAGAGGTTGAGCAGCTGTTCCGGCGTGAAGTAAGGTGTCTTAGCAAAGGCGGGACCTTTGCTAAGACACCTAACTTTTTTGCAGCTATTTGAGCTCGATGTAAGAACTAAAATTGAGAGTGGATGACAACGTTACACCAAGAAGATCAAGATGGTCGGTTATAGGCACGGTTACACATCGGAAGATGGAGCCGGTTGAAATAGGCTCCGCTTGGCGGAAAACAGACACGCCTGGGTTTTCGCAGCATTGAACTTGACCAAATTGGCATCACCCCACTCGGCGACTGCCTTCAAGGACAATTTGAAGCGCTCGACCAAAGCTTCTCGGAGAGACTGGATCTGTGACCCACCAGCCCGTGCGTCAGACATGTAGCTCTCTCTTAATTTAGTCGAGCGAATCGTTCGCGTGAGAACTCGGGAATAACGAATGAAAACCTCATCGCTACCCGCAAAGTGATTCGACATTTGAGACCAGTCCTAAAAAAGAAGAAAATTGACACAAGATCCTAAAGGAAATAAAAAAGCTGAGAAGATCAAAACCCAGAGAACCTTAATATATTACCGGATCTGAAGACAATACAAACTCAACACTCGACGTGTCGAGCATTAATTTTTGGCAATTTTTTCGGCTCATTCATCTGCGAATGCTTCCAATCTCACCCCACCGCTCGTTTCTGATCCAAACCATGCATGCATGTATGTTTCTGATGTTACGTCTGCAAATCTTACCGATCTCGCAGAAGTATAGAAGAAGAATAAATGAATTACCTAGAGGTTAGGAGTTTCGAATAAGGAAAGAAAGGTGGGAAAATAGAGGAAGGAAAGAAAAAATGACAGAGCGGAAAGAATTGTTGCATAAATTATGAAGGTGAGTTAGGAGGAGAAGGTAAAATGCTATAGAGATTAACAAATCTTGTGGAAATAAGAGATGTTAGAAAAGGCAAGGTTAAGTTAGAGCACAAGACATGAAAGGGACGAATATTGAAGTGAACATGCTTTTTAAGAGTAAAGGCATTTGATTGACAATCGCGATTATATGACATATGTGGAATTTTATGATAGGACCATTAGGTATGGCGAAAAGTGTACGTAATAACTGTATTTATAACTGGCGGCCGAAAACTAACTCTAGGGTGGCCGCGAACTGAAAAAAGTGGCCGTCAACCGGCATTTTGAGTAAATTTTAGGTTTTTATTTATTTTAAAAAAATCTGTTAGAATAGTCCTCCAATTCTTGTGTCCAAAAATAACTTGATGATATCTGCTACACGTTCAGAAACAATCAGAACCTGAATTATGGACATATCATACTAATTTCAAAGAGCAAAGTTGGGAAGGCGACTAAAAGGCCGCCAACCGGTGCAACGACCCTACTTATTTTAAATTAAATATATGAAAGTGACTCTTTGTCTGTTAGCCCTTTTATTTTAAACCTGCAAGCGGATTAAGATGAAATTTGGTTGACAAGTAGACTGGGTTAGGACATAGAATACTTTTATCTTAGCAGTACAGACGTTCCCATGACCTAATTGCCGACTTATAGGTACCTACGAGAGTGAAACCGCGGGAGTAAACTATTAACTCCCAATTAAATTACTAATTCTAATATTTGTATTATTAATAAATACTTTTTGTAGTAAAGCTCCTAAACGGCTGGACCGAAATGGATGATATTTTTCGAGAATGCTTAAAATTCACAATTTTATTGTACCCGGTAGGTGGCGCTGCGATCGGGTTCGAAACCCACAACCGCTTGTAGGTAGGTACCTATTTGTATTAAATAGGTCATGCCATGTTATGCTAAGAGAAGAACAAAATGTATGCATGCAAGAAATTGAAGTGGAATCACATCCTATTTATTCAATTTATTTTACGTCACTATTCGTACAGATAAAAAAATGTAAAACCACGACATTTTGACAGTTTCTAGTCTGAGTGAACATTACGTCTACAATTAAGTGGATGGAATCAATAATTCGTGGGTCCTTGAGTTTTAACTAGAATCGTGAAAAGACAAACGTTGTCCGATTATTAACCGGTTTTGAAGAGAATAGGTACGATTTCTTTCTGGAAAGTTAAAAATTATGACGTATCGCTATACAATGGTGACGTCACGAATTTTATTGAATAGTACGATTGCACCACTTCCTTGATGTTGTGACTCATTTGTCTTACTTTTCAAGGTACAGTTTAAAAGGAAAAATACCAACTTAGGTATTGGCAAATACATTCAATACAGTTAACTACGAGTAAAGTTAAGGACCTCACGAAAAATTCATCCGTTATTTGTGTCTTAGTGGATAGGTAGGTACCTACAATACCTACGAAGCGTACTAAACTAAACTAAACGCATAGAGACTTCTCTATACGTTTAGCTTAGTACGCTTCGTTGCCGCTTCATTATTATTATATTATTCTAGGTGGCGTTACTGTGACGTGGGATCAAAGTTTTTCTATGACATTTCCTCGCATAATTTTAATAAACAGGTAGGTATGCTCTCTATATTTATTTTAAATCTCTTTTGTTTTTAGCCTTTTTACCAAACATATTATATATACCTACCTAGGTATCTAATGTGTTTTTGGAATATTATTGTTACTACCTACCTACCTACGAACATACCTAGTAGGTACACCTTGTGTTCTCATTTGACAATTTGTTAAACTTTTTGAGGCTCTCTGCATGAATATTTTTAAGGTGTATTTTACTGTAATGCCAATAAACGCATTTATCTTTCTTTCTCTTTTGTTTTCGCAACAAAGCTTTTATGACTTTGCATTCAAACATTCGAAAATTCACTTGTAGTTTTAGCGGTCATATTTCTTACAATGGTAGGTACCTACTGTACCGAAATCAATTTGGAACTAGGATGTTGAACATAGAAATAGGTAACCTACCAAATGTTTCATACGCAAAGTTCCAGACCCAGAGAGGGCCGGGTCTTTATGTACCTATGTCGCTACTATGTGTACCTACCAGCGTAGGTAAAAATCGCGCTGGTTTGGCCCAAGAGACTTAATAGGTATTTCGACTAAGACAGTCCATTTTAAGTGTCACCTAGGCTAGTAAGGTACCTACATACCTGACCTATTATTCCTATAACGATAGCGAGCATGTTGTACAGACAAGAATCCACCAATAGTTGTAGGCATATCATTTTATTTCTTGCAGAAAATATCAACCGCCAATAAAGTCGGCGCGGAACTAAGAACACGTGAAAACCGCATAGGTAGGTAGGTAATAAATAATAATTGGTTCAACCTTTACGTACATAACTACCTACAACATTACTTAAGTAATTATTATGAACATAAAATAAAGTAGGTTTTATTCTAGTATTCAGTAGGAATATGGATAAATACCTAACCTAAAAGTGATAGTCGTTATTACCTATGGTAGTTATCTACATACTTAGGTACTCAAATACTTCTTACTAGATACTTTATGGCGTATTCACCGTACCCATCACTATAGCATGGTTTTATTTTTGATCACAAGTTACCAATCATGTACTTAATGTAAAATAAGTAACTTAACTGTGCTTCTAGCAACAATACTTCAGGTATTATTATTATTTACTTACTAAGTATTTGTTGAAGCAGGTAAAAATTTATTGATAGGTGTGGCGCGTCGCTTCTTATCGTTAAATTCCATTATCAAACCGCTTGTCACAACCAGTCATTTAACTTAGTCATTCGATTTTACTTAGAAACAGGAAACAAACACTTCATTCATTTAAATGCACTACTCGTATAGATAAAACCGGAAAAATGTAAAAGGTAAAATAACGTATCAACCCAGACCTAGCTTCCTTGGATGTGTTAGAAAAGAGTACGAACTTGTTTATGACGTCATTTAAGCATTCTCATTTTAAAAATTCAAAAGACGTTCCATGAAACGAACAAAAGGCAATAGAACAAAGCACCACGACAAACGTAGGGCTGCGTGTGCACAGGTAAGAAAGCAGTTTTTACCTTTTGTATATTGCGCCGACGCCACCGCTAGCGAATAGAGCAACACCGCCGCGAGGACCTTACTCCCGCGCACGAACATGTTTCTTGACTTGAGGTAATTCAACTTTTTCGTATCACAACTCCGAGCACGTCACTATTGTAAAAACTTGTCACAATCTCCTACAACGCTCTCACGAAGTCTTATAACACATAACACGCACACTATCACAGATTTCAAACGCACATCCATTTGAAAAATGTTCGTTTATCCGATAAGGTAGGTAACCGCTCAGACGTGGGACGAGGCATGCAGGTAAAACGAGTAAGCCTATTAAGTTTCAATGACTTAAAACTACTTATTTGTAACGTTTTACATGGACTGATCACAAACAAACACGTTCGACACGGTAGTTCTGCACAATTTTGAATTTGGAAACTTCACATATTTTCGTAAAACAATTTCGAAGTTCGGAGCGACAACGATGCGTACGCGGGACACGACCACCCAGCGCATCGTTCGCGGCTCAACTGGCGTGAAGTGAGTGAACAATCAACAAGTTGCGATCGCGCGCGAGGCGGGCCGTTGCGCTCGGAGCATGCGCTATCCGCGTCTATGTTCATACTCGACAGGCACAAACAATGTTGACAGTGCTGCCCCCTGCCGCCCGCGCGCTGTGTCACCCCGCCTCGCTCCGTCGACGCCGCCGTGGCCGGCCGGCCGGTAAAACTCGCCAACTGGTTGTTTTCGCGCAAAAACAAGAAGACAGAATCTCTCCTCTGTCTAAACCTGTTTCAAGTCCACACCTAGTGGATCCACTATTATAAAGGTACAGAAATAAAATACCAGTCTATTCATGTAGCTAGGCAGTTTAATGTAGGTACATCCGTTCTATTAGCAGTCAACGAAACATTTCTGATAATCAACTAACTTAGTATCTTGATCTTCACAGTTGCTGCTCGTCGGCTGCGCTTGCACATTATCTTGATACTGAAACAATGGATGAATGCTCCAATTATTTTGAGTTGAATTGAATGTAGGTCCTAGATAGGTGTTACGGAGATTCTGGGTAATTAAATATTTGTCTAACTTAGGGTTGCCACTATCGCCAGATGGGTATAAAAAGCAATCTTAGACTTCAATCTAATTCCCGTTGTTATTCCTAGCTGGCAGCTGCAGGCATAGGTAGATTATTTTTTTTTTTTGAATTATGTACTCGTCGCTCAATAATAAAGAGGACCTCGTGGCTAAATAATTACTGCTGCTGAGTTATTCATCAACTCGCCCTCAATAAACTCGCCCGATCGGGGGAGACAGCACATTTTTGAATTTACCTATTCTTATATTCGTCAACTCGCACGCCGGTGTAAAGTACAGTCAAATACATTTCACACATAATCGATTATTTATCGCAGGAGTAGATCAAAATATTATATTTTTATTCCGCGAAGCGCAACCATGATTGAAATTAGAGAGCTAGGGGTACGATGGATTTATCAAATACCTATATCGATAGACAGTTTTATAACGACTGTCTAAATTACTTACCAGGCAAACATAAATTGACTGGAACTAAGTGTTAAGCAACTTATGGTCAATTATGTTAAAGAGACATACAGGTTCTTTAAATTGAATTATGACTGTTGATTTAAAAGTACCAGGGTATCAGAAATATTTATTTTGCTACTTATGATACACTCCAAAAGCCTTTTATAGCTCACAGTACCAAATCAGCAATGATTTTAAGTGTCGTGCGAGTTGACGACAAGAAAAATAAATTAAATTGTTTTGTGCCATCTCCCGCGATCGGGCGAGATTTGGTCGGGTGAGATGACGAATAACTCCAGCTGCTCAGGTCGATCCAAGGTTAAGCTTGCAGACTTTCTTCCGTCGATGGGTGACGAAGCATTACGTTTCTACCGAGACCCCTTTGTACTTTGGTAAGCACGTTTACCAACCGGTTTCAGCTATGTTTGAAATATCTTTGACAGGCTACTTCAGGCAGTAGCTTCAAAAATAAAATAAAAATAAAATAAAAATACTGGTATTCAGCTCCATCCTGTTTGACTGCAGAATTGGGAAGGTGAGTTGGGAAGAGGCTAGGCAAGTGAATATTTATTTTTAAAATGTTTTGAAATTAAACAGTAACCGGCTTCATAAAACACACACAGAAAAAATTAAAATAATAGTATGTATTAATTCTACCTAGTTTTGTTTTGTAAGTCTGTGGCTTTAATGTTTTTGTTCCATTCATAATTTGCGACTTTCGAAACTAGAGTTGTTTAAGGTACATATTTTAGTGTTTTTTTCACGAAGTTGGTTGTACCTATGTTTTATACTTTTTTTGTAGAAAGCTTTTCATAAGTAGGTATGAATGATATTATATAATTTATTTCAGTTATTTTAACGAAAATACCTACTAAATTAGACTCTGACATAAGACTGAACTGATTTAGATAAAATTTAAATGGGATCACCTCTGAAATATCTTTTAGGTAGTGTCAGTAGGTGTCCGGATAAAGCCGGACATAGTGAGGGTTTTTCATTTAGTGTGCGGCTAAAATAAACGGTGTCCGGTTTTTTAAAAAAACGTACCTAAACTTTTTTATGGTAATAATGAAAACACTTTGATTTTACATACCTATTGTTTTTTGTCGTATAAGTACTGAGACACATAATCCTCAAAAATATTGGGTGTCCGGCCTTTTTACCCAATTGTTCGGCCAAGGCGGCTGATCTGTCCGGCTATAAGGTTTGGCGACCTGGCAGCCCTAGTAGTAGGTACGTTTTTATAGTCACTCGACGACAATCAATGTAAATATTGTCAAATACTTATTTAGACGGATTAAAATTAAAACGCAAACGTTTTACAGAAGATGGCAATCACCCCCAGCCCTTTAATAAAAAGACTGTAATTACTATGTATACCTACCTACTTTACCTAGTTAAGTTCATGGTTGAAGATTTCTAGCAAGTTCTGCTTACCGTTCAACTGAGGTAAGTAGGAATGCCTGTGACATGAGTCAGGCACTTAGGCCGCGAGGGCAACGGCCAGTTATAGGGTTCTAAGTTCATCTTGCGACCTTTCGATTGCCAGTCCATCTGTACATAAAGCTTCAATCATTGGCCCGTTTGAAATTTTGTATTAAAGTAAAAATAATGAACATAACTTAACATCTCGCCTGTTATTGCTGAAGGGTTAGGCAGAGTTGTACCAATACTTAGTATGCATATACCCAGATTTCGCAAGTTATGTTTAAGACCCAGCATGTACAGACGCCAGCACATCAAGTTACCCCAATGTGTCAAATTTATTTGATCGTTTTTCAACTTTATGCCAAACAGAATAAGGTTCATATTCAATTGGGAAAATTTAACATAGTGGGGTAACTTGATGTGAAATATTTTTATGTGCTGGCGTCTGTACATCAATCGGGCTCAAATCCAGACTCCAGGCTGACAATAATGTAGTAAACAAAACGCAAAAACTGTTTATTGTATTTGTAACCTACTAAATCTACCTACTTAAATGAAAAGGTTTTAAAATAGGATGACAAGCTCTGAAAAATATCAGCTCTTCCGTACCTATACCTTTTGTCTAGTTACGTGTCAGTACAATTGGCTTCAGTTCCGGTGAATCACATCACATCAGAGCTTTAATGCTCATACGCAAGTTGCGAAGTTCAAAGCATTTCGTTGGCTTACTGATTTACGGCAAGTGGGGCCGACTGTACATGGTGTACCTACATACAATGTATTGAATAGGTAAGTTGCTGATATTTTTTTCGCATTCAGAGCCTCTGTCGTGATAGTACCTACATTATGATATAAGTGCGGTAGGTTGATAATTACAGCCGAGGCAATATTGCTAGCCCGAGCCGCAGGCGACGGCTACAAGAAAGCAGAGGCTGTAATTATCAAAGCGCACGTATGTCATACGACGTTTTACAACATATTTGCGAGGAAATAAATCAAACTCAGACTGAAATTTTCTAATAAAAACAATACAGCCAAAAGAAAAAGCGCGCGGATTCATTTTAACTTGATCACAAATAGGCGATGCGCGCGCTTCAGTGTTTTTTTTAAGTCAAAGGCACAAAAACAGCCAGTGTTACTAATAAAGTAAATTAATTTATATTTTTTTGTTTTAGTTGCTAATGGTTGTAATTTTTTGTTAAAATTAATTAAAGATAAAGATAAAGATAAAGATTATTTATTTGTTTAAATTATCGAATTAAATGTCTACTTTTTTAAATTTTATCTCCCAAAGTAAATTTTATTCATAAAATGTTGACCACTTTTCTGACATAAAAACTCTTTGTTCGGATTTTAAAAGAGGAACCGTTTGTTTTAATTTGGAGCATCTTACAAACCGTACGTGTTACATTACCATTACGCACCAGTGCGTAATGAGATTATGAGATACAATACATTACGATACTGAATTTGGCGGAATAAGAGACCCTTTACGAGCAAATGTGTTCTAAAAGATGTTTATAATGATAATAACAAATAACTCTTTTGGATTTGCATTGACTTAAACTAAGGTCGTTAAAATACCTCTTTTTAACTAGTTTCCTGCCATGTGTTGTAGGTACTTACATCAAAAATATTCCCTTCTATTGGATACCGTGTCCTAGTTCTGAACCCACTCCCGCAATTGTCATAATCGAGGGTGCAGGGGGACCAGGCACTCCATTCGCTGATGGTACACCTTTCATCACCTAGGGCTTGCTTCACTTCACCTAATACTGGTTCTTCAAGCTCTCTGGAAGAAGAAATAAATGAATGTCGTTGATGAAACGGATGACAAGGTACTTAGTTGAAGGGGGATTTTTATGCGTCGAGGGTAGAGATGGGTAATCACCCGGGTTAAAACCCAGTTTTGGGTTATAACCCATTTATAACCCGTTTCATTCCACTCACTGGGTCGTTTGGCCGGGTGGAAACAAAATATTTCTAATTCTTGAAAATATTTCTGGTTAGACTGGGTTAAAACCCAAATCACCCCGTTTTAACTCGAATGGGAAAATTGGGTTTTAACCCACTACCCATCTCTGCGAGGGTTGAGATGGGTGTATTTAGGTTCGCAGGTTGCGGAAGAATCGTACGTTCCCGCGACACTCGGCGCATATTTGAGACGGAGGTTGTAAGGATGTTTTTTGTAATTAAGAGTCTGACAGACTCCGCATCCTGTGGATTTTCCAACCTACGATAAAAAGGGCGTATTCGGGTAGAAAGTCGGTTACTGCTAAGCTAGTGTTACCAAGTACGTATCGACGACGCCGGAGTCAACCAAATCGGATCTAAGCCAAGAATTGTTTTTTTTTTCTGTTAAAATATGTGAAAAAAATATACAGTAGGTACCTAAATTATAATTATTCTGATTTCTCAGTATTCTTTAATGTACAGACGCCAGCACATCAAGTTACCCTAATGTGTCAAATTTGTTTGATCGTTTTTCAACTTTATGTCAAACAGAACAAGGTTCATATTCAATTGGGAAAATTTGACACATTGGGGTAACTTGATGTGCTGGCGTCTGTACATTAAAGAATACTGAGAAATCAGAATAATTATAATTTAACTTAGTACTTGCTTCGCAATATCTTTATCAAAATAATATCATGTCTTCCTGAAGCAAATTTTTATGTCATTCATTACGTAAGTACATAATTATAAATCTTATAAAATTAATTACAAAAACACTTACTCTACAGGTTCCTTCTGTTCTTCTCCGGCCTGCTGCTCGGCTTCGTTGGCTAAAAAAATAAGTTATTTATCTTACTTTAAACAAACTTACTTAACAGAATTTCGATACAAAACTTTTCAAACACCAACAGCAAATAATGAATAATAATAATAATAAATATTCCACAACTTTTCACACAACGCCATTTTAGTCCTAAGCTAAGCTTGAGAGCTTGCGTTATGGGTAACAGCTGATAAACATACTTATATATTTCTTAATACATAAATTACACCCAGACAGAACAAATAATCGTGCTCAACACACAAACATTTTTCCTGGGTAGGAATCGAACCCACGATCTCCGACATAGCAGTCAGGGTCTCTAACTACTATAGCATCAGGCCAGTCAAAAATATTGATCACACTGATGAATTGAAATTGGATCTAGGGGCTGATTGGCCCCTTAGATCAAGAAGTATTTTCATATGTTACAACATTTTAAAATAGAATTGTCTGGCTAACCCATTATTCGTAGAGCCCATAGTTGATGAAATATTTATACAGGTGTACGGGGCAAATGTTACAGGCTTTTCTACCCCTGAATATGAACAACTTTTACTATGGTCCCAACTCGGAAATCGAAAAAAAAAAATCTGCTGTTGCATACAAAAGTTGAATACCTACTCGACCAATATGTGTGATACAGCTGATTTTTTACACACAGAGCTCTTTGTAGAACACTCTGTGAAAATTTGTTCCATGACTAAAACTACATTTTGTATGTTACACTTATGACATTATGGTATGCAATAAAGTTTTCAGTATTGACCCTGCCTCCAACGTAGCAGGGAAAAGGTTGACAATGATGATGGTAATAGTAATGATATTAATGCCTGTACTAGGTTAGATAAACCTATATAACAGGCAACAGGGGTTTTTCGCATTGGTAATAGTAGCACAAAATAAATATTTACAATATTTAACATTAACATAGACAGAATGCTAACATTAAAGATAGATTTATTCAATAAACAATCAACTTCTACAAACAAACATAATAAAAACAAAAAAGAAAAGTAATACTATTATAGGGCATCAAAAAATTCATCCGCATCGCTGTCAATGGGAAACGTGCCCAAAGAGACTGGCCGCATTGTCACGTTAAATGGCAATGCTGATTCTCCAGAAAGGCCAGTTTTCTGGTCACGTGAAGAGTCGACCAACCGCTTGGCGGTGTCCCGGAAAACTAAACGGGCATTCGGACAACATGGCCCGAATGCTTCAACCCCAAACGGTTCAAATATACAGGGTGTCTCATTCAAATCGGTCAGTATGAAAAAGTCTGAAACTATAAGACATACGAAGATCTATTCTAAGGAACCATGTCATCGATTTTAATTACAAGAAAAAATGCATTCATACCTTTTAAAAAACATCTGTACTCCGTTCGGGAATCGACCCGGTTATTTTGAAAAAAAACCTACACTATTTCTATTTAGATATCGATTGTGTAGATCTTAAGCAGTAAATGTCTGTATGAAACATGATGTCTAAAATGATTAAAATGCATTGTTTCCACATACTTTAATTTATTTTAGTAGGTGCTCGAAGTGACCACCGCCTTTCGCGGTTCCTCAGAACAGATCTTCGTATGTCTTATAGTTTCAGACTTTCCCATACTGACCGATTTGAATGAGACATCCTGTATAATTTCCAACTAAAACAACATGGTGACGAGAGAAGGCTACTGACCAGCAGCGTCTTCGCTACACTCCGCTCCTATCAGCGGGAACACGTCCAGTCTGCGGACCCTCAGCTTGGCGAAGGGCTGCAGATCGTTCAGGTTCATCTGGTAGAACGGGGAGAATGTGTCGAAGGAGCCCACTTCTACTCTTTCCACGTTGTTCACTGGAGTGGTGACTGTTGTCTGTGACTGAAAGGAGGAGCTTCATTTTAGTCGGTTGGCGTCTCTTGTTTTTTGTATTACAATCTTTGTAGACGTAGGTTTGGGCGTATTGTCTTCTCCTTCTTCTTGCTTTTTTCTTTTTCGTGTAGCTAGTGAGTAACCTGTCGGTCAATTCTGTCTAAATCACTTCTTAAAACTTGAGTAAAAAGGACTGTCAGTGCCCCGAATTAGTATTTGGCTATTATTCGAATTAAATCTTAATCAGTTTCCTGTCCCATGAGTCATATATGACTCATATCGATTGTTTAACTTTGTGGTTAGTGAAAGTGTTATAAAAATAATAATACCAGCCTGTTACTGTCCCACAGCAGGGCAAAGGCCTCTTCTCATACAGAGAAGGCTCGAGCATTGATCACCACGCTTGCTCAAGGCGGATTGGCGATTTTAAACTTGTATTTAGTATAAGTCCAGGTATCCTCACGATGTTCTCCTTCGCCGATGTTAATGATATCTAAGATAAACTTTAGGAAGTGCATATGAATTGGAAAAGTCACATTGATACTTGCGCGGATTTAAACCACAACCTCGTGCATGAGAGGTAGGCGCCTTAACCACTGGGCCATCACGACATTATTGAAAGTAAAAGTGTTAATTTAAGAAAAATACCTCGTACGAAATCCCATCCATCGTGCCAGCATCCCAAGGGAACAGCGGAATCTCTTCATCTTCAAGCCACCCGTCATCAGTACACAGTTCAAATTTCGAAGTTCCGAGGAACCAATCAGGTGAGGGCCTCATTCCCACAGCTATGGAGAACAGATGGTGGAATCTGTCGACCCTAAAGAGGGCATGGGAGGGTTCCGACATGTATGGGTGGTGGCGTCTCTTGCCTCTTATAAGGGTTCTGGCGCCTGTTCGTTCAGCCATCTAAAATTAAATAAATGTAAATGTAGGCAACAACATTATTTTAAGCTAACAGGTATGAGGATGTAGAATGTAAAGTTGCTCATCCACCATTGAAAAGAGAGGATCCTTCGACCAGACGGGTGTTGGGATCTGCCCCCCTAGCCAAGTTACAAACGATTCGTATCTGTTCTCTTTCTACAATCGAGAACGCCTCAAATCCCTTTGTTTTGACCACGTGACTTAGCGAGAGGTGATAAGTCACGTGGTCAAAACAAAGGGATTTGAGGCTTTTTGATTGTAGAAAGAGAATAGATACGAATCGTTTGTAACTTGGCTAGGGGGGCTGGTATACGTACAATCGCGCGGATACCTTTAACGTCGCAATGTAGAAGGTAAAGTGTGGGACAGTAACTAGGCTGGTATAATTTTGCTTACCTTTGTTTTGTTTTAATACACACAATGAAATTAAGGTAAAAAAAAACCTTTTATCAACATTATTATGTAGGTCAATGCCAATAAATGAAAGCAGATCTTGATCCAAACACCATAATAATCCGCTAAAAATCTTTTAGTGTGGTGAAAAGATGTAGCCCTTGCAACATCTTTGTCGCCAAATACGAACTAAAAACTGATATCCTACATCGCGATGTTAAGTTATTTACGCGAAAACCACAGTCGAGCAGTAAAAGCCCACTAGACACACACAACACTATTCTGGTCGAAGGATTCACCTTTTTCTGTACACCCTTTTCCTAATAAATAGCCTTAGAAGGTAGACAAAGCAATAACTTCAAGTGGTCATGACCCTCAGTCACCACTTGAACTTGACTTGTCATGTCGAGAAAGAAGAAGTCTTAAAACTTACGTTTGAAATAATCTCCTTTTCCAAGAACGTACTGTCGCCGGTCTCAGCGAGTATCTTCAGTCCATCTCTGGCATTGAGTCCTTGTTGCCATATGGAGTAGTTGTACGCGTGGGAGCAGCCTACCATGTGACTGTAGCCATTGTCATCAGGCTTGCTGGGGTAGTGACGTGGGTGTGCCACTCGCGACCACTTGCCGTAGAATATCACCTGCAATGGTTACGTCTTGAACCCCACGAAAAAGCATAGATGGGCCCTTAGTGCCAAGCTACTAATTTATCCTTTGAATTCGTCAAGTAATCAAGACGCGTGGCCTACTGGGCACGTTTTGCCTTGTCAAACCGTGCTACGGTTGATGGAAAAATTATTTATCAATTTAATACTAAGGTGAGAATCAGTACATTGAATACGTCAAAAATCTCTTGCACCTTTTAAAATGCAACAAATTTCTCTTCTTTCACAATTTTCAAGTGTTTTGCTGCAAAAAAAAACGGCCACACCAAATCCCCAGCGACACACCTGTCTGATAAGTTGAAAGAACTTGATTCTCAATAGACAGATGACAGACAGACCAAAAAGTGATCTTATAAGGTCCGAAAACCTAAAGGGCCATAAGGTAACACAAAGCTACTAAGTTGTTAGTACCATTAAGTGGGAGGCCTAGATGTACTGTGGGTAGAACATTGGTTGTCATATAGAAAATGCCTGAACTCAATTTATAATAGGTAGCATTAAAAAAAGAGGTTTGTAAAAGCAGGAATGCAGCACATTTTATTTAAAAGATAAGTTAAAACAATTATTATTACAATTTTAACTTTAGAAGAATAAAAGTAAAACGAAGAACGATTTTATCATTGACACTCAGGGTCGGCAACGCGCGTGTGGCGCCTCTGGTGTTGCAAGTGTCCATAGGCTACGGTAAAGGCCAACCATCAGGCGGGCCGTAAGCTTGTTTGCCACCGTCGAGGTATAAAAAAAAAAAAAAAAACTGTCATTTTCATCTAAAATTAAATAATATAACTAAATGAAAATCACATCATTTCTTAAAATAAATTGTTTAAATGGTTACCTACAACAGAACTAAGCGTGACAACTGCAGTGAAAATAGATTATAATAAATTCGGCGTCTATCGTAATTATACATGTATATTGTGCTTTCGTTAAAAAGTGTGCATTAAAACTAACTTTTTTTTTTTTAACTTCGGTCAAATGCAATTGTAACTAAATGGTAAAAAGTAGGCCTGTACTAACAACGTATACTAAGTTGTTAGTACAGGCCTACTTTTAACCGTGGGGCCTAGGGTGAGGGGCCTGTGGGTATAAAATCGGTTGCCAAATAGAAAATGCCTAGATAATCTTTATTTAATGAGACGCTGGTCCTCCCTACCTCATACCTCGCCTCGCTACAGAGATTACAGTACGGAGATGCCGGGAACGGTGGGCTATCAAGAGCCTTATCCGTGTTCTTATGCAGTAAAATGGTTAGGTTATCTCCTGTGTACCATGTCTCGTCGTTTTCGGCCACCATGGCTCGGATTCGGACCGTCTGGTTCTTGGAGCTTTGCTTCGGAGACACCCAGTGGATCTGGTGAGGTTGATAGAACAAAAAATTACAAGAAGAATGATTTACACTTATGCACACATTACCTACAGTGCTGTGTAAATCACCGCGTGAAAATTTAGGTGAAGAGAAGGCGAATTTTCGCTGTCATTCTATACTTACTAATGCTAGGCAGTGACAGTTCGCCTCCCTCAAGTTTTCAGGGTGTGCCTTTCCTGAATCGACCAGCTGGCCGCAAGTAGGCCTTGACGTAGGTAAGTGAAATCGCAAGTTATTTTATTAAAACCACCCAGTGTGAATTTAGATGAAGTAAGCATAAAGACAACTGTCAATGCCTAACATTAGTACGGGATGACAGCTCAATTTGTATTTACTTCACTTACTTACTACTTAGAAAGAAAAAGTAGAATTAAAGTTTTCTCTCACTTTAACTGTAACAGTTTATTACTTACACGGTCTTTTTCTAAAGCTCGACATGACATACGTACGCCCAGGTAATGTACAGACGCCAGCACGTCAATGCTACTCCAATTGAACATGAACCTTATTCCGTTTACAATAAAGTTAAAAAACTATAATAATAATATTCCACAACTTTCACACAACGCTATCTAGTCCCAGACTAAGCAGAGCTTGTGAAGCAACTCATTAACATACTTATTTCTAAATACATACATATTTTAAACAAATTACACTCAGACACAGAACAAATGATCGTGCTCATCACACAAATATTTGTCCTGGGTGAGAATCAAACCCACGTCCTCCAGCATAGCAGTCAGGGTCACTAACTACTAAACCAACAGGACAGTCAAATGTCTAATGTGTCAAAGACATTTGACACATTGGGGAGCTTGATGTGCTGGAATCTAGACTATTACCATTAACTGTATCATTCTAAGCGCTCATGCCCACGGGACGGGTTTGCCCGGAGCTAAGCCCGGTGTCAAACCGGGTCTACGGGCGGTCGTCAGTCGTGTATGAAACTCTATGAAGCTAACCACACGACGACGCCCGCCGGTGCTAAGGCCGGCTCGCCGTGCAGCCGGGCACGGTGCTCGCCGTGTATACGCCCGGCGCGCAGTGGAGTATGGCAGTGTGTGAGCGCATGCACACCAGACCGGACCTACGAGCGGCGCGTGCACAGGGCTACCAATGCAATGGATAACCGGCTCGTGTACAAACCGTATAGTGTGCTCGGTCGGACGGTTTCTATCCGGCGCCGACAAAAAACCGGGCCGTGTCAAAACCGTTTCGTAGGCATGAGGCCTAACTATTCAATGCTTGTAACATCACAACATAATAAAAATGTGCATACCTCCACGCTAGTTTTATCAGAGTTATCAGCATTTTCCACAGAGCTGGAACATCTTTCACTGTATCGAGACTTGTCTTGGTCTAAAGTCTTCAACGTGCCCACATCAATGTTTTTATGACTGAACTCGAAAACGTTGTTGTCCACATCGGGGTCTTCAGCAGTAATCATGAACCAACGGAAGGGTTTGTCACTAATCGTCGAGTGAATGGTTACTATGAAAACGGATAAGGAAAATTCAAATTCTTTATTTCATGTGAAGCTCATCTATCTGAAAAGTTTGTTTGCTTGAACGCGCTAATCTCAGGAACTACTGGTCCGATTTGAAGAATTATTTCAGTGTTAAATAGCTCATTTATCGAGAAAGGCTATAGGCTATATATAAATATGCGAAGGCTTATAGGAACCGAGCAGCCATAAAGAATGTTTTAAATCGGGGTTTTTTTATTCCTGTAACTATTCCACGCGGACGAAGTCGCGGGCGCTGGTAATACATTGTTTAATATACGAATAGGTATAATACAATCTCTGAAATATAAAAAAAGGTTATAAAACAATACGCAACAGTGGCACATGTAACTGACATCAGTAAACTATTTAAGAACATGTAATGCCTGTAACAAAATAAATTTAAATGCTCTTAGAGTGCTCTGACGGCCTGACCATTTAGTAATAGCAACATGTTTTCAATAGATGAGTATTTGCGCAAAGAATATTGTTAGGCTTAATTATGGTCAAATCAGTTTTAAATTTTGTTATTCTAGTTAAATACGATTATCGGGTATTGAAAACCCGTCTTCATAATTGAATACGTAAATTGGGAGGTTTTTCCTTTGCAGTTGGAGAGATAGGACAACAGATATTTAGCCAGCTTAGCTTCCAGTTTAACCTGATGCAGCTGTGTACCAGTATTCTACATGGTGCGACTGTTTGTCAGACCTCCACAACCCAGTCACTGAGTAATACGATACCCCTTGGTTAAACTGGTTGTCAGACTTTCGAGCTTCTGACTACAAGTAACGATTGTCAAAGATCAACAAATGACAGCCGGGACCAACGGCTTTCCGAGGCACGGAGGACTCTTGTTATGTAATATATGGTCAGTCATCCACGGACCGTCCTCGTCAAGCGTAGCTTAACCTCCGATTGATCCGTGGGCTATTAGATAGTTAGCCACAAGCTTCTTAATGTACAATGGGTATTTGATGTTAATTTGTATAGAAAAAATAACTTACAAACGTATGTTTGGTCCGGCGTGTACGTTCCACTACCAGCAGAAGTTTGTATATCTAATCGATAAATGCTATTGTTTTTAGAAGGCTCCATCACAGTAGCTTGCGGAGGCCTTTGATCGCATCTTCCTGGCTGCCCTGCTACCAACCAAGCTGATGAAAGTAGTGCTACTAAACATTGTATGTACCTGAAAATGAAATGTGGAGACATTTAAACAAACATTAAGCGAAGGGTGGGACGTTTCTGGGGGTCTGTTTTTATGTATTTTTTTTTGACGTTCAAAAAAGCGCTGATTCTCAGCCTAGTTTGAATAAAGACTTTTTTTGATTATAGATACCAGTGGCGTAGTGTCCATACAACTGGATTCCTATCAGCTTTCCTTAGGAGGTTTGGGAGAGCAACTCCAACACTATATTGACTAATGGTAGCCGGACTCGAGTATTGCCAAATATAAGGCATTTAGACTAAAGGTATACAATATACACCACTATATTTTAATGGATGGTATTTAAAAGTACTTCAATTTATTCCCATTTCATTTACCTAATTTTGCCTGTGTTCCGCCAAATATACTGAATGTGCACCAAAATATGTTCATTAAAATATGTCATAACGAGCATCTATTTAACAACTGTTGCAAATTTGTAAAAATAGTAATACACCAAATTTTAAAAACAAGCATTTATTTTTTAAGTTTTACTTCAGATAATGCACTGCAAAATGTATTTGAATCAAACACCATTTAATGCCCAATGTAGCTTTATTAATAAAAAATGAACACATTATAAAATGTAATGCTTACTAAAAATGTTTTTTTATCACTAATCAGTTGACAAATAATTTCGAGGTAGGGCTCGCCGGCTGCTGCCGCGGCACCGCTCGCTTCGCTCGCTCGGTTCGCGCGTGGTCACAGTTCTAAGTTAACCTAACCTATGGATCCCTTCCACATCATTTTCCTCCACCGTCAACGGAATATTTGGTGCACGATCAGTATTTTTCGGGGAAGAATAAAATAGTTATTGTTACAATAGAATATTTGCGGCGCACTACAATAAAAAGTGTTATATATATGTATCTTGGTGTTAATTTGGAATTTGTTTGATGTAACATATTTTGTTGGCCGAGTAGTTTTTAATTATAGTAAAACAATTAAACGGGTTTAAGATCAATATTTTAGAAATGTATGCATATAATGGTACATCCATTAGATTTTTGGTGAACACAAAATATTATCCTATTTCAATTAGTACAAAAAAATATAGGTTGTATCCGTACCTGTTACTGATCATATTTGCGTAAACAAAAGTAAAAAAAAACGAAAATTAATTTTTAAATAAGCCACTATTTAGTTAAACTTAAATAACGAAAACAGATATATCGTGTTTAGTTTGGATTCGTATTAACCAGCATTTGGCTTTACATTCAAATGCACTGAAAAATTCTCATAACTGTAAACTCTATAAAGCAAAATTAACATGTTAAAAAAATTTAATACAAAAATTTAATTAAAAATTTTAAAAACCACCAGTCTGTGTTTTGTTTTGACGACGAGAAAAAAAAAACAAAAATGACGGCATAATTACTATTCTCTGACTGGACACAAAAACATTGCGTAGTTTGTGTTATTGTGCAATATAATTGTTAGTTTGGATTCAAAGCGTCTTTCAATCTTATTGAACAATGTTAATGGAGGTTGTTATGGCACAGTGGTCGAAATAAACGTTTTAGCTTTATGCACCTCTGTATTTAAAAGTTCTAACCACTCTTCCGTGCGAATATTTGTAAAAAGGCATTCAAAGTTTTCGCTTCACGTGTAGACTAGTAAATGTCTTGCCTGTTGTAAATATATCGTATGTTGCTTCCAGAGCGGCAGAGATGAGTCACATATAACATCCCAAAAAGTCAAAATTTAACAAGTGAATATAAACCTTATTCTTTTGTAATAAAGCTGAAAAACTCTTTAAGAAATTTGTCAAATTGGGTTAACTAAATGTGCTACCCTCTGTACCATTACCATATCCTATGAATAGGTCACATACATATCTTCAACATGTATGACCGTCATGAAATAACTAAAAGATATAGATTTTCTCCATGATTACCTACAAAGCAATAATAAGCTCCTATGTAATTTCCCAAAGCCCCAGACATAAAGTTATTCACGAACTATCTAATTGAAAACAATCTTCAGAAATTGTTTTGAAAGTTTTATTATTAACTCCTAATTATAACATGCGAGTCACTTCAAAGTAATATTCGCTCACTAAATTAATTAATATAAGTTTCTTCATTATCAAATTCTATCAATAATTTGGGTCATGTTAGAGTAAAACACATGATTATATACGTACATTGTGTTCAAACAAATTCCTGGTTTCCAGAACTCGAGACATTAGCGTCGGTACGTCAAAACTTGAAGTTTCACCGTCACAAACCACTTGGATTCAAACTGCAGGTCTCACAAACATAGGTCTTTGTTATTTGTTGAAGTTAGTACAAATTGGTGCAGATTCAATCGATTAGGTTAGCGCCGTCAACTGGAAAACGTATCCTCAAAATAAACCCAAGATGTGTGTGTTTGGAACTGTGCCAAGTTAGAGATACGGCACACTTCTTTTGGATGCGTTTAGAGTGGTTCGCGGGCGTTTTGGTAACTTTCTTGTAACTGAGTTTTTCTCACTTTGTAGACTTTATTGAAGTAGGTATGTAGTGGTAGAAAATTCTAGTTTACTGTCAGCTAAACTGAGGTGGTACCTAACTTAATCAATCAAATAACTAAAAAATGAGTTATTGCTGTTTAAATAAAACAATAGTTATAGAGTCTCTACCGGAGTCAATGGAATGGCAACACTGTTGTGAAGTAAAAGTTGACAGTTGTTAAGTTTGGTCTAGGTATAATTAACTTCAAGAATATTGGACAACAAATTTGCAGCTTTATTCTAAAACCTTTAATTAAGTTTTTCTTTGTTTATTTTATAGCCAACACGTTGAGACGATTTATAATGGCGATATACCTTCTTGTTGTTCGTTTGCAATTCATTGCTATAAGTTTTCTAGCAGGCGTTAAAATTTTAATCAGCGGTTTATCATGCTATATCAAATTTAACTGCCCTGGAAAACTTTTTCGCTCTGTGAAGCGTTTTATAGGTTTCGTAAACAGGATTAGAAGTTTTAATCAGGTGGACTACCTGTACTGTATTCGCAAGATACGTTTGCAGACGTAAAACACTCGAATGTTTACTAACTTAACTTGGGTTACTTAATTTTATTTAACAATATTATTCGATGGTGTTGAATCTTTTTTTATGCTTGAGGTACCTATTTAAATCGGTGACATGTTTTTTTTCATTTCATGTTGTTTTTAAATTTTGTAAATAGTGTAGGTATCTGATAATTATTGTCTATGCTAGTGCGAATTGTGGTAATAATAATTATGAAGTTATCGCTTACTTTAAAAAAAAAATGCTCTCGAAAGGCACCATAATTTCTTCTATTAATTAACTCCTACCTATAGGTTATGGATCGCAAAAATAAATCTAACATTTGATTTCAAATCGAGATACATTACCATATTCTTAAAAATAAACAGTCCCCATTACATTTAGTAACTTTTGATCTCTGTCAACAATAAAGCCGTCTATTCATAGGCAAAATCCGCGCGAAATTTAAATGCGTTGGCGAGCAGTCGAATAACTTTGCCGAAGAAAGCTCTGGCGACCATTGAAAACGAAGTGCAATTCCTTTCAAGTGGAAAGTCGCTTTACACTTACAGTGTAACATATTTTAATGACTGTGTCGCTTGGAATAATAAATGTATTTGTGTTGTGTACTTTGGTTGGAAGGCTGGCTTATAAGTATAATTCCTTGTAGCGCCGTAGAGTGCAGGCCAGCCTTGACTGCATCCTAAAGACAGCTATAGCTTGGAGGTAAAAGTGTTCACTTCTGAATGTCGTTGTCCGCAGATGTGTCTTCAACAATCTAGGTACTTGTCACCAAATAGGTGTTATTATTTTACTAATATAATCAGTGCAAGTGTTTAGGTGCACAGTAAAAATCTCGAATTAATTCATTAAACCCCAAGAGGACACCGAAGTCCGCGCTGTCATTGTCTTTCTATTGTGTCTCTAATTGACACGATTGAAAGGTAAGTTCTTTTTTTGCGAATTTATTCTTTTGAACATTAGTTATTCTAAAAGTTGACTGTACCGTGACAGACCCAAGAAAACCTAATTCCGAATCTCGGGACTCGCTTCTTGGTAAATCAAGGATTGATTTTTCAAATCGAAGTATTGGGTTCGAACTCTAAATCTGTGTCTTGGCAGTCCTCCGGTCACACCGCTAAGCTATTACTGCTTCTCCTGTCTTATTGCGTTACATTTTGTTAAAAAAACGTTAAGTACAGTGCGCTAGGAATTTCTCCTGTATCCTGGGTGCAAACCTTTTAAACATTTAAACTCACAAACACGGATACCCAGACCCAGAAATGCTACCTATAGGCCATCTAGGTATAATTGTTCCGTGCGGGAAATTAACTCGCTAATCTCAGAACGGCACCCCGTCGATCAGCCACTGCACCAAATAAGTTTTGATATTAATTTTCAGAATCAGAACTTTATTAGCTATGAATGTAGGTGTTGATGTTGATGTTGATGAGATGTTGTAGGTAAATTAAAGAGATCAGCTACAGTCCTACCTTACGGCGTGCAAACGATTAAATAAGTTAAAATAAACAATGTCAACAAAACAAAAACAGAAATTAAAATTAAGTCAATCTTACCTTTACATTATCGTATCCTGTCCATTGGCTTTTATCCTTCTTGGTGTTATAAGGATTGACGGTGTACCCCCAACCATATCTACGAAAAATAAGAGATATTTTTTTGATAAGTTATACCTACTACTTATATTTTTTGTAAAAAGTAACACGAGATAATAATAAAAAGCCATTGAGATAAAAATACCCAAATGATATCAATTTCTTCACGAAATACACTGATAGCTTATTTGAGTGGGTTTTTTCAACAAAACCCATTCTTTCATATTTATTTGTTTTTCTTTAAAAATCATGTTAAAGGTTGAACATGTTTAAATTCTACCTCTTAAACATCTTTTACGTAAAATAATATTATGCGGCCAGCAAATATATTGGCCCAACTGCCCTACACAGGCTAACATATTTTTAAATCGCAATTAAATACCTATTTTATCTAAAGTACTTTTCACTTAACATAATAAAAAAAAAATAAAGTCATCCGCCGCGCGATAAATTCAAAATCTACTGCACCGATTTTCATGCAGTTTTTACCAATGGATGGATAAAGCGGTTCTCGGAAGGTTTGGTTACTTACATTATTTGTCAAGCAGCCACTGCGGGCGAAGCCGCGGGTATCAGCTAGTCTATAAGTTAAATGCCTTTTCTTTTTATACTACCTCATCATTAAGTATTATTTTATTTACTGTAATAACTATAAAACATAACTCTTTGTTTCTATTGTGATTATAACGTATAAAACTTTATGTAGGTATTATACATAAAGTTTTAAACGTCATCCCTAGTGTATTATTTTATGGTTTACGTAACTCATAATTTTAATTGCCAATGAATAATACGTAAACTTCTTATTTCTATTTATAAAACAAAGGAATTGTGACATTAAAAATGCTTAACACTAATATCACATTTTTATTCCTTGAGGGTAAAGGCAGGGGCCTTTTGACATCAACTGGTCTCGTATCCAGACTTCTTTGCTGTTTTTTTTAATGGTATAAACTAGTGTTTGACTGCGATTCCACCTGCTGGTAAGCAGTGTTCCAATACAAACACAAAGAACTAACAAATTAATGGGCCATTAGACAAAATTTTAGTTTTTAGTCCCTCATCTAGAAAACAAGAAAATATTCCACACATATTAAGCTATTGCGTAGCTTCTATCGCGGGCCTTGAGCGCGGGGACCGAATCCAGAAATTCCGTAACGAAAAAAAACCTCACGCTCCCCACTCCGACGGGCAAGGAGGTGTGGCTTGAAGGCCGTGCATCGTCTAACGTCGTTTCAGTTCGGCAGTCTTCGACACGGCGTTGTGTGCGATTAGATGGGATGTTGTGTGGGAGGTGAGGGGGAGGGGGAGGGGAGGGAGGGGAGAGGGAAGGGGAGGGGTGTGGGGGAGGGGAGGAATGGGGAGGGGGAGAGGAGAGGAGTTGATAAAAAATGCTATGCAATAGCTTTACCGTGACAGTCTCCAAGTGCCACACGTCATTTTTTTTTTTCTATTTCAATACGATGGAAAACTGATTAGATAAAGCGCATTAAAGTTGAGGAGTGGGGGCTTGTAACGTTATTAGCTTAGCATAAACTGTATTGGCTAGTGACGTCATGCGTCATTTCAACTCGATGTGTCGCCGTTATTTCTTGATTAAGACGTGAAAAAAGAAAAAATATGTGTCGAATATTTTCTTGTAATCTAGATGAGGGACTAAAAACAAAAAAATTGGACTTTTATTTATTTTATTGACATCTCGTTGTGTATACTGACATTTTTATTATAGACTACTGGATACTCCTTGACATTGAGAAATACAATTGTTTATTAATTTGGAAGATTTATTGTTAATCAGCATGACATAGTCAGAAGGTCTAAAATCTGACAACCAGTTTAATAGGGGTATCCTGTTACCCAGTAACTGGGTTGTGGAGGTCCGACAGGCAGTCGCTCCATGTAAAATACTGGTATTCAGCTCCATCTGGTTAAACTGGAAGCCTACCCAAACATAGTTGTGGGTTTACTACCAGGTACACCTCTGCCTTACCCTTTGGGGATTACAGGCGTGATATTATGTTGTTATGTTAATTCATCGTATTTTTGTGAGTTGTGTTTCACTAAGTAAATGATTAAACTAACAATCTATGGATACAAAATAATCTAAAACTTCTATCAACGAAGAAGTTCAAACTACAATTTTCTCTCACCTCGACATTAGAAAGGAATTAAAGCGTTACCACCTGTGCAAGATATCAGGAACACATAAAAGGTTCATAGTTTCCTATTTTTATTTGGGGGAGTTGGGAGGAACGGTTCTGGGGGAAAGGAGGGAATGTGGAGGAATCGCGGGGAATCGCACCTAACTGTTCAATTAACAAAGAAATTGATGGTCGGGATGTTTGTTCCGTATTTTATTTTAATTGTCCAAGTTTACGCTGAATTTGAGACAATTGGTTCTTTTGTTTCGTGTTATTTTAGTCGTTTTAGTGTTTTCTGGTTTTGTCGTCACAACATCTTCCTTTGTACATACAAAGTATTGTAACTCCCATTTAAAAAAGTAGGTAACGCCATCTTGGCCACCCTTGTCTTAACGAAACTACTTACCTTTTGGAAAGTGCAAAGATACATTTTCTCATTTTATTTAACTTGTAAGTTGTACGTTTATAATTAAGTGCCTTTTGATGATCATATGGGTTGGGTTGAGGTGTACCTGTAGAACAACAACATTTTGTTAGTTACGTTTAAGTCCCCTGTGATGAGGGACAAGCCTATTGTCATCAATCAGGCACATTTCCAAACTCACATACTCTGCTACTGATGAATTCGGAGAATATTTTGCACGACCTGGGAATCAAACTCAGGACTTTATGGCCAGCAGTAGCGCTTGCAACCACTAAACTAACGAGGCAGTAAATAAATGATTAACTTTTTACTAGGTATGCTTTGAAACAACACATTAAAGATTGATATGATGGTGATTTTCATGGGGTTAATAAATATAGGGACAGCTTTAGTGTCTTCGTTATAGGGTCTATGGGAATCTTGTTTCTACCCATAGGTGTCGTAAATGGGTTCTAAGATATTTAGGGGTGTACTGGGAACGTTTTCCTTGTGTTGATAACAAGATGCCATCTTTATAATGAAATCAAGACATAACTTGAGTCTTAAAACTGGTCGTTTGCTTATTTCGATCAATTTGGAGTTTATTTTCTCATTATTGTTTGCTTAAGGCATAATTTTTTACTGTTTATATAACAATGGGCAATTATTACTTGTACAGACGCCAGCACATCAAGTTACCCCCATGTGTCAAATTTTCTCAATTGAATATGAACCTTATTCTGTTTAACATAAAGTTGAAAAACTATCAAAGAATTTTGACACATTGGGGTAACTTGACGTGCTGGCGTCTGTACATAACTTGTCAATAGATAAGTTCGACATGGTGTGCATGAATCAAGAGTAAAAGAGTGAATAACAATATTTATAAGGTTTTGATTATATTTAAGGTTTTTTTTTTTGGTTTGTTGGTTCTTAGGTAAAGTAAAGTAAACTAAAACAATGCAAACTCTTAAAATTAATATTATTATTTCCAACCACATCATGCAAAATATACCCCTAAGCAAATAACACAAAAATGGACATCCAGTCCACCTTCCAATAACTTGAAAACAAAGAGAAACCCACTTTAAAATAAAAACCGCTTCAAGCATCCCATTAGTCATCTCGTAAGATGTGAGCCAACGATTCGTAGGAACCGATTTACTGGCCATTCTCTTGTACCGACAAGCGTTGGTAACCGATACGATTTGTGGCGAATTCGCACGGATTTATACCGGCCCCGGGGACTGAACTTATTGTATGTGTCTGAGGGAATTTGTCGCTTGTCTGCAGCGGTATTTTGTAGCACATAATATATGTGTGACAAATGTCTGATATGTACGATTTCCAACTACAGTCCGCGCTGGGATGCGTCTTAGCACATTTCCCACTGTGCTAAAATATAATTCTGACTTCTATACAATACTTACTTAAATATTCCACAAATATTCCACAACTTTTTTACACAACGCCATCTAGTCCCAAGTTAAGCTTGAGAGCTTGTGTTATGAGTACTAAACAGCTGATAAACATACTTATATATTTCTAAATACATACATATTATAGGTAAATTACACCCAGACCCAGAACAAATGATCGTGCTCATCACATAAACATTTGTCCTGGGTGGGAATCGAACCCACGACCTCTGGCATAGCAGTCGGGGTCACTAACTACTAGACCAACAGGCCAGTCAAAAGTTAAGTTTCATGTTTACATGGAATTTATATTACTTAGAACGCGGCATACGCGCGGATTTAATAATCGAGTTCCAAGCAGAATAGATTCCTTGCAAACGTAAAACTTAACTATTGTTTATATGTCTGATTTTCCTTTAGCAGTGTGAAATGTACTACGGCGCGGCCAGTTTTGTAAAACCGTTCGTTATATAGGTATATCTTTTTTCAGCAGTCAACACAAGCTGTACTATTGTATTAACATACACACATCAAAAGTGTCTAGGGATCAACATATATTTTTGCAATAACTTTTCTCCTGATTGATATTAATTAAAATTTTCTTTAAGGATGCATCAAATAAAGTGTTTTCGTTTGTCACAGTAACGATAAACCAAGTCACCTTTGCATTAATAAATAAATTTGCCAAATCCTAATAAAGGGATTTTTGACATTTGAACCACTAACATTAAAGTTCGAAAAAAAGACTGAAATAACAGTTTTCTTTAAAATTTTATTGGGTAACTTAAACAATTAATAATCCGTGTTTCTACCGCGAACACTAACAACACAAGAACATCGGTTTGGCATACTCAAAATGAGTTCATCCAAATCACGCTGTGGAATGGCCGCCCATGTTCGTTGCAACAACAAAAAAAGGTCTTCTTGCGACTGGATACCCTCCATATTCGGCAGAGCTCTTCTCTGTAGCATATCCCATGCATGCTCAATCGGGTTCAAGTCTGGCGACTGAGCAGGCCAGGGCAGGACATTGATGTTAGCTGCGGCGAGAGTCTGTCTTACAACTCTTGCGGTGTGCGGTCGTGCATTATCATGCATTAACTGAAATAAGGGACCGATTTGCACTTGTAGAGGAACGATGACGTCTGATACAATCGTCTCAGCATAAATTTGAGCGTTAAGGTTGCCTCTGATCCAAATCAACTCAGTTCTTCCGCCGATCCAAATACCCGCCCATACCATGATGGTTCCACCACTATAAGGATGGACTTCCTGGCAGGATTTTAATCGCTGTTGGCGTCCAGGGGTTCTCCAGTGTCGTATACGTCTTGTATCCGGTCTCATACCAAAACGAGACTCATCAGAAAAGCACACGAAACGCCATTGTTCTTCTGCCCAATTTCTGTGTTTAAGAGCCCATTGATATCGAATCCTACGATTGTGCATTGCTATAGGTGGTACCCGTAGCGGTCTTCGGGAATGAAGGTTCACTTCATGCAAGCGGTTTCTGACTGTTTGGTCGCTAATTAAGTTCCCTGAAGAGTGATGAAGCCTCACGAGTTGTAAGACAGACTCTCGCCGCAGCTAACTTCAATGTCCTGCCCTGGCCTGCTCAGTCGCCAGACTTGAACCCGATTGAGCATGCATGGGATATGCTACAGAGAAGAGCTCTGCCGAATATGGAGGGTATCCAGTCGCAAGAAGACCTTTTTTTGTTGTTGCAACGAACATGGGCGGCCATTCCACAGCGTGATTTGGATGAACTCATTTTGAGTATGCCAAACCGATGTTCTTGTGTTGTTAGTGTTCGCGGTAGAAACACGGATTATTAATTGTTTAAGTTACCCAATAAAATTTTAAAGAAAATTGTTATTTCAGTCTTTTTTTCGAACTTTAATGTTAGTGGTTCAAATGTCAAAAATCCCTTTATTAGGAAAATGGCAAATTTCTTTATTAATGCAAAGGTGACTTGGTTTATCGTTACTGTGACAAACGAAAACACTTTATTTGATGAATCCTTAAAGAAAATTTTAATTAATATCAATCAGGAGAAAAGTTATTGCAAAAATATATGTTGATCCCTAGACACTTTTGATGTGTGTAATTACATCACGACGAAGGTTAGGTTGCGAATGGATCGTACGTTCTCGCGATCTCCGGCGCAGGTGTAGGACGGAACCCCGCGGGGTGGTTATAAGGTAGCAAGAGCCTGATAGAGTCCGGAGTCTAGATTTGTGACCGTTTGATGGCGGCAAAAGGGACTTAAACAAAACTGGCGAAATGTGGGTGTACTAGAAGAACAACTCTGCCTCACTGAACAGGGATTACAGACGTCATATGATTATGTAATGTTGTTATAATTATTAATTTAATTTCTCTCTCGGTCAGTTGTCAAAACAACAAACGTAACAACAAAACAGGCTGTTCAGCTTTAGTCTTTAGAGCCATGACGAACAGTGTTCGTGTTGGGAAATTAAACAGAGTGTTCTCGTTAAGAATTCTCTGTAAGAATTGTTAAAATTGACACTAGAGAGTGGCAATATTGTAATGTAGCTAGCAGTTGCAGATATACGCTTGTAATACAACGCTTGTAGTACAATATCTGCAATTGAACACAAAACTTAAATTAAAAATCTGCATTCAAGAAAGTTCCGATATCGTTTATGACAATAAAAATTCCTATTGTAAGCATTTTTAGTTAGTTGATCAATTGTTATTTGCCGAGCCTTTCCCCAACTATGGTGGCTTTCAATCTATTCGGGGGTTGCGGTAGTATCTTCTGTTCCCGTGATCTCCGGCGTAGGTGTGAGACGAAACACGGGGGTGGTTTTTGGGCAGTAATAGTCTGACAGTACTCTCTGCCTATCCTTGTCCATGAGGATTTTCCACCGTGCACCCATTAGGGCTTCCAATCTAACAATAATATGATGCAGCGGAATACCAGAGTTTTAGATGACGACAAGCGACTATCTGACAATCTGACCTTCACAGCCCGTGACTGGGTTACAAGACAGGCTTTTGCCCATGGGACAGTAACAGGCAGGCTTTTTAATACTGGTTTTTCCTTCTATACCTTAACATTCCAAAGACAAAGGTGAAATGTCTTATGTCGACATGTCAATTCGCTGGTTTACCACCACATAAACTCTGTCTCATATACACGCAGCAATAACTATAAACCTTTTACAGGTTTCCCTCTTATTAATGAATCTGTTAATTGTCTGCGGTTTCCTTGCGTTAATCCTGTTCGCTGTGTTTGTTTTCTTTTTTATGCTGCAAATCGGCATGCTGTCGAGAAGTATCTCTCAGGCATGCCCGTTTCTTCACGATGTTTTCTTTCACCGTTCTTGAAGCCAGTAATAATGCGTTGGGTTTGAATTTGAGAATTGGTACTTGGCAGTCGAATTATAGGCCATCACTGCTTTTAATAGTTTGCCATCAACGGAGCACAAACCCAGGGTGCCCAACTCAGGGGTGCAATTGAGAAATGGAAGATTGAACTACCCAACTACAATTTCCCCGACCTATAAATCTAACCCTGGTCATCATGCTCAGTAGTCGTGTTTGCAAACACCTGACCAAATGAAGTCTGTCAAAAACAGCTTGGGACTTGAAAATAGTGAAGGTGATATTAAACAATGAAATGCACACGGATAAAGTCGCAAGCAAAGTGCTAGCAGGTAATAAAATAGTTTAACGCGTGGTTAACTTTTGCTTTCATATTGTTGTATCATAATAATACGACATCAAATCACCAAAATTATGTGTAGAACTGAATGATAGGTGTGGTAAAAATGACATGAAAGTAGAATAAACTGCTTTAGAAATTTATGCGGTGTCTGTGAAATTTGGGATGTGGCGAAAGAGACATGAAAGAAGAATAAATGCGGTGTCTGTATAATTTTTGATGTGGCACAAGAAACATAATAAATGCTGTAGAAAAGCAACGTCTGTGAAATTCTTTGCTAAAAATGTGTGGAATTACTCTATTATCTGCGGAAACGATTTTCGAAACATAGTGTTCAGATGTTTTGGACGTTATATTGTTCGGTTACATTTAAAATGTAACCGGATACTAAAGCACGTTATATTGTTCGGTTACATTTAAAATGTAACCGAACAATATAACGTCCAAAACAATGTCTATTAACGCTAAAAAATAAAAAAATTACATCTTTTATTTTTTAGCGTTAAGAGAATTCTTGCAAAATGTTCAGCTAATTTTGAACTTTAAAGATGTTAATTCAATTCTGGCTCTAGTCTTGTTAACCAATTTGTGTTAGCTAGGGTGTTCATGAGTTTTGGAATTATGGATATGGTCATCGACTTTTGACAATATGCTGACTGTACCTATAACAACTGTCATAGAGATCTACAAATGACATGCTGTAGTATCCGCCTTCTTCCATGGGAAAATGCGTGAATCCATGTTTTTATTAGGTACAGAGGCCAGCTCATCAAGCTACCCCAAACTGGCGATTTATTCCCAACCTTTGCTGTTTGTGATCTCGTTGAAAAACTATCAATCAAGGAAATTTGGCACATAGGGCTTTATGTTCTTGCCTCTGTAGGTAAGCTATAAAAGAAAAAGAAAACCAAATTTTCTCAGATGGTGCTGCATCTAACTTGAACACAGTGGCGAAGTGTTTATACAACTCGATTCCTATCGGCATCCCTTTTTGGGGGAGGGGGAGGGGAAAGGGAGGGGTGATGGGAGGGGCGTGGGAGGTGTGGGGGAATGGGAGGGAGGGGGCGAGGGGGAGGAGAGGAATAGGGAAGGGGAGAGGGGGAGGAGAGGAATGGGGAGGGGGGGAGGAGAGGAATGGGGAGGGGGAGAGGAGAGGAGTTGATAAAAAATGCTATGCAATAGCTTTACCGCGGCAGTCTCCGAGTGCCACACGTCATTTTTATTTGTCGGCTTCCCACTTAAGGCAATGGGCTATTTGACAAAATTTTAGTTTTTAGTCCCTCATCTAGATTACAAGAAAATATTCGACACGTAAGTATTTTTTCTTTTCTCACGTAATCAAAATATAACGGCAAAACATCGAGTTAAAATGACGCATGACGTCACTAGCCAGTACAGTTTTTGCTAGCTATTGACGTACCAAGTCCCCCACTCCTCAACTATAATGCGCTTAATCTAAGCAGTTTTTCATTTGTTTTATTAAAAAAATTGTGTCAAATATTTTCTTGTTATCTACTTGAACGACTAAAAACTAATATTATTGACCCCTCGCCACTGCTTAAACATAACTGGTGAAATGTGTGTGTACTGCAGGGAATCCAAACGATTTTATTTCGAGTTAATAACCAATACATACTTATTATCTTTCGTCTGCACATATGATAACATTATCGGTTCGTAGAGTGTGATTGGGAGAATGAATGTTAATTGATTTATATCCCAAAATAGCACGAAACTGTGGAGTCGGGTAACCACTCGATTCTTGGTTAATGTGCGATGAGCGATTTGGCTATTTTAACACCGAAGTGTAACAAATAGACTTTAGACAGGTTCATTACAAATATATTTATTGGAACAAAAACAATAGTTTACATTAAGAAACTTTTACATAAACTCCCGCCTATTCCCCATTGTGGTAAGCAGAAACTACAGAGAGCCTTTTGCTTCGATGCTTTCATAATACAAACACAGTTTACATGACTGTACAATATAATAGGTATATATTGGTATGACTAAATTTGAACCTGAGTGTAATTTAATGTGTTAATGTAATTTTTATAAAGTTTACTTTCATACATAGGGTCATACACTCACGTCGGTTACCACACACCTGAGAGTAAGTACTATATGCATACCTGACCTTTTTGAAGGACATCACCAATAAGGTACGCGTAGATCCTTCTAAGGCGCCCTTCCAGGTGTTTCCGCTTGCTTCTGCCTAATAAATGTCTTTTGATAGTCATTTATATGTGAACGTTAATAACTTAAACTGATACACTATAATATAAAACTGAGTTGCAATCGACTACAATATACTTACTCACCCCCCCCCCCCCTCTTACTTATACTTATTTTTATATAGTAACTTAGTAGTTATATATAAAATGTTTTAATTTTAAACCGACTTCAAAAAAAAAGGAGGTTCTCAATTGGGTTGTATATATTTTTTAGGGTTTGTTTCCTCAGTACTCCGTCATTTATGGACCGATTTTCATTTTTTTTTTCATTTCTTTTTTAAATTAGCTGTGCTTGACATAATTATTGTTTCTATTAACAAAAACACCTATCACCTCATTGGGCGTTGCACCTCATACATAGTGAATTGTAATACATTAGTCCTGAGTGTTCTTAGCTATGTTTGATGAAAATTGGTCCAAGATGGTCGCCGACACAAAATGGTGGATTACATATTTTTTTCACAAGTTTTGCAATAATGGTATCAAATGAAAAGGCTTGGCTAGTAGAATATTATCACACTATGAAAATTTCAAATCCAAGATGGCCGCCACCACAATATGGTGAATCACATATTTTCTAAACGATCTTTGTGTCTTGGGGTTCATTTTATTATGAATTCGATTGTATTTTTTTGTAAAAAAAAAAAAATGATTTTAGTTTTTTGCTAACGTAAATGACTTATTATTCGCAACTACGGTCCGGTGTGACGGCGGCCTACAGTTTTCCTGTACCGAACACATCCTTAACGAGAGATATCCGGAGGTTCTTCCTGTGCACTTAACGATGTGCGATCCCCACACTTTTCCTCTACTAAGTGCTACAATTATACCTTATTTTTTTTAGTGATGGCACCTTTTTATCTTCGCTAATGAAAATAGGGCAATTTGTGAGGTAAGAACCACACAGATATGAGGGCTCAGTTCAGTCAGTACGCGCATTTGTCAGTAATCGTGAGTTCAACTCAGTGACTTTAGTACTTGTCCTTTCGAATTCAGTTTCTTTAGAATATAGCCAGAAAATGTATATCTACACTAATACTTGATGGTAATTTAGGTTATAGTTTTTTTAATGGTGGAGTTTCGAAAAGTTAAAAAATAATACTTTTCCTCTTTACAATATGATTTAAGAGTGTAGATATAGATTTTCTAAGACGTTGACATTGAGTCAGTCCGTATTGATATAGTAGATAGTAAAAGAGATTAGATTCTATACACCACTAATTTTTAATTAGTACAAATAAAGGGCTTATTCTAGACGGTCTTCTCATTATATTTGTAAAGTATCAATAAATAATATTTATAAACAGCAAAGTTATTAGCGTTTGTTTATTTCCCAAAAACTCAGCCAATTTATGGAAATATTATACAGGCTATTCATGACATAACCGCGTCATCTCTCGCTCACGTTCGCGTGATCTCGCTCAAGCATGCCCCGCCTCTAACAGCTGTTTTCGTTATTTAAGTTTAACTAAATATTAACATATTTGAAAATTTGATTTCGATTTTTTTACTTTTGATTACGCAAATATGATCAGTAATTGGTAAAGAAACAGCCCATTTTGTTTTGCACAACTTAAAAAATATTGCTGTATATGGATTCTAAAGCTAAGTTCACGGTGACGACTAAACAAGGGACATAGCATATCTGAAACATTGCACATTGTATGCATCATCAAATTAACAGCCTACCTTCGATGCAGCTTCAAAATTCAATTTCAGTTATTCTGCCTTCAGGCTAGGGAATAATCCTGCTTAAATGAGAGAGAGCGTTAGTTCGGCCTGTATTTGGTTTACTACCTGATATTTAATCTAGACTAGACTGAGGCTTGCGAATTTGGCTTAACACGGAAATCACGGAAAAGTATTTAAAGATTGGTCTCCGTTCAGAAAAATCAAAGTATACTAATTAGTAGGCCATTCAAAAATATACTTGTCGAAATGAGAACCTTCTCCGTTTTTTTGTCGGTTAAATGACACTTTTTTTTCGTGACATTTGACACTAACATAACTCTCCTTCTAAAAAGGTAGGTAGTTTTGTTTAGAGAATAATGGGAAAGAAACTGCATAGTTACCTAATCTTTTAAAATTGGGTTTTATACATGTTTTTAATATATGGATCAGATTAGTATATACGTGTACACAGACGCCAACACATCAAGTTACCCCAATGTGTAAAATTTTCGCAATTGAATATAACCTTATTCTGTTTTACTTAAAGTTGAAAAACGATCAAAGAGATTTGACACATTGGGGTAACTTGATGTGCTGGCGTCATTACTTGAACAAAGCAATAAATATATTGAGTATTGAACAAAACCTACTGTACCTAGAAAGGTAAAATATTACATTGATAGCTACATGGTGCTAGCAAATTTACAAAAAATATTGTTGTAGATGATGAAACCAAACTTAGGATGGACTTGTGTTTGTCAACAGTCCTCGCTGAGACTAGCAGCCATGGCCAAAGATTCGTCAGGAGGAATGTAAAAACCAGAAAAGCCTATTAAAAAAAGCCTTTTTTAACAAAAACAGCGGACGCACTAGGTGTATAAACACCGTGATCTTTCCATATTAATTCGACAAGCAACAAAATTAAAGCTGTTCATCTGAAAACTAATTGAGAGCCGGCGTTCAAAGCGATCGTAATACAAAAGGGGCTACGCGGCTACGCCATACAAATGTCGTAGCAGACGTTCTACGAGCGCAAAGAAAGCGTAGGCGCGAAGACTGGCGCGTAGCGATCAACGCAATTGAAATGAAAAATATTGACCTAAGCTAAGTTTTCCTGCAAGTGGTTGCAAACTCTACTACTGTACATGACGACCAGGGTTTGATTTTCAAGTCAGGCAAATTGTTAATGGGTTGTTCAATCTCGTATTTATCAGTAGCAGCCCGGAATCTGGATTTGTAGCATCCACCCGGTTGATGGCAAAGGGCTAACCGCAGCCTAATAAAAAACTAGTGTTAGCCTAGTTGTGTGTCCGGCCGACTATGAAGTCATATAGGTCTGGAGTTCTCGTATTCATGTACTTATTGTTTCACTTGCTTCCAAAACGTTGAAAGAAAACATCGTCAGGAAACCGAAATGCCTGAGACATTATTCTCGACGACATGTGAAGCTAAGACAGAGACACATGGATAGAATAAAACTTTGGCACTAGGTTAGGCCCTCACTAAGTCACTACACTAAAAGTAAAAATGACGATAAAATACAGGGTGTCTCATTCAAATCGGTCAGTATGGGAAAGTCTGAAACTATAAGACATACGAAGATCTGTTCTGAGGAACCATGTCATCGATTTTAATAACAAGAAAAACTGCATTCATACATTTGAAAAAATCATCTGTACTATTGTAGTAATATTGTAAACGTGGTCACTTCGAGCACCTACTAAAATAAATTAAAGTATGTGGAAACAATGCATTTTATCAATGCATCATGTTTCATACAGACATTTACTTCTTAAGACCTACACAATCGATATCTAAATAGAAATAGTGTAGCTTTTTTTTTCAAAATAACCGGGTTCGATTCCCGAACGGAGTACAGATGTTTTTTAAAATGTATGAATGCAGTTTTTCTTGTTATTAAAATCGATGACATGGTTCCTCAGAACAGATCTTCGTATGTCTTATAGTTTCAGACTTTCCCATACTGACCGATTTGAATGAGACAACCTGTATAGTGACACACATCTGCCTGACTGGGAAATAATTTATTGTTTTGCTTTTAATATCGTGGGATTGTGCTGAGACAGCGGCCTGGTCTTTTGGTTATAGTATAGGATTCCGTTATAGAACGACCTTCACCGAGCTGGATGAAACCTATTTTTTATTCAATTTAATATGTCAATAAGTATATTGCATAATATGGGTTGCCTAAAAAATTCAGTCCTGGATATGATTAATTTATAATTAAAATAAAAAATGTTCACCGGTTTGGTTAATAGACAAATTCCATAGATACCAATTTTTGATTGGTATGTAATTTGTCTGAAATCTTAATTTTAATAGCGGGATCTTAGACTAATATATGATATTTTAGATTTAATTTTTGTAGTTAAAATTCCTGTGCCTGTCCCAAATAAATGTATTTTCTCTCTTTCTTTCAGATGAAAGATTGATTTCAGGCAGATGCCTGACTGGGAAATATAGTCGCAAAGTCTTGTTATCTTTTGTACGTTCTATTTAAAAGCAACTTAGTCAACAGCCCTCCAGTTAAATACAGTTCAAGTAACATCAAGTATAAACAAACCCTCAATATCTATCCTTAACTAAATTATTATAAAGATGAATCAAGAATTCGGTATTTATCATTGTAATTTCAGGAGCCAGTAACAAAGGCGAGCAGCCGAATAGTTTGCGAAATAACCTTATTGTTCTAACTGGATTGTGTCAATATTAACTCTCGCAAATCTACAATGGCGGCAGTTCGGTTAAATGTTTAATGTCATGTTGTATTCTACTAGAATTAATGTTTTAATAAGACCGATGCCTGGGAGAAGTAAGGAGGTTTGTTTCTAATGTTTATGTTGATATTATATAAGTTTTAGTTGGGATAAATCCGGCGGCAGACCTCGGTAAAAGCTGGGATTATTATCAGTCAGTAGTAGTAGTAAGCTAAAGGCAGGGTTATATGGTAAATTAAATATGACCATAATAGAGAGTTTGGTTATATGAACACGAAGTTAATGTTTGTATAAAACTGATTGTTTATGATTGTCACGCAAAAAGTATTTATTCCTTTTTGTTTTTTCGTTTGGAAAATACATTGCTCCACACCAGAAATTTGTGTGGTACACACAATGAATCTGTGTGGTAAGTGTGTTTACAAATATAAAAACTCACATGTAAGTGTTATAATCAGCATTATCAACCATCTATTTAGGAAAGATTAACAAACCTGGCTCAAAGAAAATATTAAAAATAAGAGAGACAATATTTATGTATTTGCACAAAGACTCCTACATTTTCTGCATCTTCATACCTACAATTCAGTTATTAAACATTACAATATAAGAAACTTCACTCGAACACAAATTAAGAAAAAACTAACTTCCTGGCTTTTAAACCTTTCGTTTGATGAAACCGAAAGTATAATTAAAGTCTAAATTACATTTTAATCACACACTTTTCACGCCTCATACTCACTTTTACACACAATCAATTCAATACACTACACATTCTCAACCCTCTTATTGACACATACATACAGTTACATACAGTCACAGTCTGTTACTCTGTAAATTATTAGTATTTATGTATTGTATTTATTTATTTTCTTTTTTTTTGTTTTCTTATTTATACCTACTTATTTTATATTTGTATGTTAATTATCTATGTAAATAGTACACCACAAGTTGCCTACTCATCTTTTCTCCTCCTCCTTCAAGTCCATCCAAAGGTTGTCTGTAAGAGATCGCTTTTAGCGATAAGGCCGCCCATTGTAACACCTTATGTACCCCTTAAAGTTATTATTTGTAAGTTTTTATGGTGTACAATAAAGAGTATTCTATTCTATTCTATTCTGTTACATTTACACATCTTAGCACAGCGTTTATACTTTAGTTATTTAGTTTTGTTTGAATATTGTTTTTATTTTCATTTTTATTACATAAATTAATGTTGTAATTTTTTATGAAATTGGTTCCCAAGATACAGGCTTGCCTAGTTTGGGGCCAATGTTAAAACTGTGCACAATTATGTTTTAAAATAAATAATAATAATTATTATTATTGTTATTTGCCAATCTGCTATTTCTAATTTATAAAATTCTCGTGCTTAGCGTTTGTTACCAAACTCCTCCGAAACTTCTTGACCGATTCATATCTTTTTCTTTTTTTCGAAGACGGGTCGAAGTTTACTGGAGCAGCCAGTATTAATAAACACATAATAAATCCAAAAGCAAAAGTTCTTTAAGCAGAACCGCGAACTGAAACTAGTCGTTCAAGGGTCCATAATAGTAAGCTTAGTTTGCAAGTTCCCTTTTATGGCACAACAGAGGTCGCCCGCGGCGGTACAGTAATTAGCGGGGTCTACTGAATGCCCGTTGTACCTACATCTTACTTACTCCTTACGTTTGTCGAAGAGTGACATTGGGTTTACAAGCTTCCGAGGCTAATAATTTGTGAAACGGTTTTATTATGTCGAAGAAGGGTGAATGTTGCTTCAGTCGGGGTTTGCGGAAGAATCGTTCGTTACCGTAACCCCCGACGTGAGGTGTAAGACGGAACACTGGTGCGGTTTTCAGTCAGCAAAAGATTGAGTTACCCAAGAGAATTTTTTAATTTAAATATCATTTGACTGTAAAATAAAAGCTTGTAAAATACTGCGATTTTGTATATCTTTAAAACGTTGCACACATTAGGAATTTCTTCCAAAACGTGTGCGTTTACATACATTTAAACACATACACATACACTAACAGCTGGATCGTTACACGTTACTAACGTTACTAACGTTACACTACATAACGTCACGCCTGTTATCCCCGAACGGCTAGGCAGAGGTGTACCTGGTACCACATCCACATTTCGCCAGTTATGTTTAAGTCCCATGTAATAGGGTGCGAGCCTATTGCCATCAATCGGACACAAAGCCAGAATCCAGGCAGCTACTGAGAAATTCCAGATGAAACACTCAATAACACTGTGCCCGACCCGAGAATCGAACCCAGGACCTCGTGCTACTGCTTTAATAATAATGGCTTAATAATAACAGCCTCACGACCAGTGAGGCTGTTATTATTAAGCCATTATTATTAATCGAGGGTTAAGCTAAGCTTGGCGAGGTTGGCCCGTGGAGGGGACTATTCATTACATATCAAAATTCCTCCGTGCCTCGGAAAGCACGTTAAGCTGTTAGTCCTGGCTGTCATTTGTGGATCTTTGATAGTCGTTACAGATTGTCAGAAGCCCGAAATCAACAACCAGTTTAACCAAGGGGTATCGTGTTACCCAGTGGTTCCCGACAACTGGGTAACACGAGGAGGGGGCTCCTCTGGAGGTCAGATAGGCAGTGACTCCATGTAAAACACTGGTATTCAGGTGCATTCGCTTAGACTTGAAGACGACCCGATGATGATATTGGAATGGTTGGTGCTGTGGCTACTGCGCCAGCTATGCCAATAAAGACTTCTTCATTAAGAGGTGTTAAAGAGCCTCATAAAAATACAAGCATCTACATTCTATCGAGTTTCAGTTAGAATTCTGTGCCTTGGGATCGAACACGAGATTTGGCAGTCCGCCTTTAACCACTAGGCCAGGTGGTCCAACTATTTGTAAAGTTGGACAACTGCCCCTAGTAAAGACCCATGGTCCAACTAGTTGGACGAAGCAGTTGGACCACTGCCCCGCACTGAGGCTATAACTGCTTTTAATTGAAAAAAAAAAATCTTTCTGCGTTAGAATCCATTTATTAGTTTTATCTAGTTCACGTAATATTCAGACTTACTAATAATATCACACAAAATTCATAACAATCGGTCAAGATGTTTCAGAGAAAATTTGTAACAAACACGGTGATACGATATATGTATATTAGTTACATAGAATTTAGCTAAATCACAAGCAAGCTCCTCTTTCCGCCTTAACGAACAAACAAACCCGCATAAACCATATCTAAGTCCTCGTACCATTTCAAAGCAAACACACTTTCACTCTCAACGTCACTACACCCCACACGTATAAGTTTCTACACCCCCCACATATCATACCGCTGTATTGTTGCTCTCATATGTCAAGTTTGTGTGTTCCATGTGATACATCATTGTGTTTATCAGTGATAAATCTCACATAGTTTGTATACCTATTGTCCTGTCTGTCTCTCAGAGGTAGTCGGACAAAACACCGTGCTACACACATATTACTCAATAATGTAACATCACGCTTAAAATCTCAAAAGGGTTAGACACAGGTGTGCCTGTAGTACACCCACATTTCACCAGTTGTGTTAAAGGCGTGCACAATCAGGCACAATTCCAAACTTCGGTTGCTGATGAGACATTTCAGACGGAAAAACTCCTATACACCACTAATTTTTAATTAGTACAAATACTTAAAGGGCTTATTCTAGACGGTCTTCTCATTATATTTGAAAGTATCAATAAATAATATTCATAAGCAGCAAAGTTATTAGCGTTTGCTTATATCAAAAAAAGTCACCCAATTTATGGAAATATTGTACAGGCTATTCAAGACAGTAGTATTAATTTTATTAATCGTCATTTCTCGCTCACGTTCGCGTGATCTCGCTCAAGCATGCCTCGCCTCCAACAGCTGTTTTCGTAAACTAAACATATTTAAAAATTGAATTTAGTTTTTTTTACTTTTGATTACCTACGCATATATGATCAGTAACAAACAGGTACGGATACAGCCCAATTTTTTTTATTAAAAAAAATGTGGTGTATAATATAATACTTTTCTCAACTGAGGAATCAAACCCTCACCACTAAACCAATGAGCCAGTCAAAGTTAATTATTTCTTTAATTGCACATTTAGTTTTCGTCTTATCCATAAATATAGAAGTCAATTTTACTGGTGTAGAAAACCCGAAAACACGTTTCCCGACCCGGGGATCAAACCCAATACTCCCAATAGCACTTGCGATCACTTGACCAACGGAAGACGCTGTATTGTAGGCTTGGTACCTGTATATTTCAGTTAAGTAATACATTATGTACAGACGCCAGCACATCAAGTTACCCCAATGTGTCAAATTTTCCCAATTGAATATGAACCTTATTCTGTTTGACATAAAGTTGAAAAACGATGAAATAAATTTGACACATTGGGGTAACTTGATGTGCTGGCGTCTGTACTATAGTTGTCATGTACACCCATTATAGCTTCGAATATTATATGAATTAATGTGTCTGATACATTACTTACTGCATAGCTATTCAGTTAGCAATTCTGTTATTGCAGAAACTCTTCACACTCTATTAATCCTTATGAACGTCGTTAACTACAAATATAAAGTCTCCGAGTCTATTGTACACACTTCTCCTTACTTTGAAAGCCTTTAATTAGAAGTCTAACGCGGCCTGCATGCATGGCGGGACATATAACAGATAGTTACGGAAGGTGAAGTCTATACAACAAAGCGAATAACTCCGAAAAAAGAATACACATACGCAGAGCTTAATGCTACACGTTAAATCTTACTAACACATGTATACATCATTCAAGTAATCATGTGGTTTGAGACTAACGTAACGGTATATCATAAAGGGTTTGCACGTTTGCCAATTTGTCAAACTTGGATTAAACTTACTGGTATTGATACAGACGACTGGACATCAGTTTGACTTTAACCTCGAGCTAAAAAAGTTCAAAGTCAAGTTTATCATCGCAATGATAATCCAGTGTCAAAAAAAATAGGAAATTTAACATATTTTGACAGATAAACATTGAGATTAGAATGCAAACGTTCTTAGAATAGAGCATTTACCCCTTGAGCCTATTGCAGTACAAAGTTTGAGTATAAACAAGTTTTGTCAGAGACATGAGATATGTTCTATGACGCCGCACAGAATCGCCATTTTGTTGCTCAAAAATTCACTGAAAGTTTTTGCACATGCAAATTGCTCGACGTACCCCAACCTCCAAACACACAAACTTTTGGTTCTACTTACTGTTCGTGGATCATACCAACTATGCTTACGTGCGTCACCCGCTGTTCTATGAAGTGGACCTTCTGCACGTCTACCTACTTTGTGGTATAACTGTGGGAACAAACTTACTAGTTCCAGGAAGAGTGTGCAATGTTTGTAGACATAGTCGCTGTTCTCGCTTGATTCTTTCTGAGGCGACAAAAGAACTACTCTGTATATGGGGTAGTATTATTTAGCTTGTATTTGTACAGTTAGTTAATACCTAGGTACTGCATTCATACGTTCTACTTAATCCTGCTAATATTAAAGTGAAATTTTGTATAGATGTTTGTTACTCTTTTACGCAAAAACTAATGAATGGATTTTAATGAACCTTTACAATAATATAGCTTGAATATTAGAATAACAAATAAGCAATAATTTATTGGGATTTAAATTACTTTGGGCAAAAAAGAACTACTTGAAGTACTAATCCTGCGCAGACAAAGTCGCGGGTAGCAGCCAGTAATATTATAAATGTCAAAGTTGTGAGATTAGATGTATGTAAGTGTGGATGTTTGTTACTCTTTCACGCAAAAACAAATGAATAGATTTTGATGAAACAACACAGTTTTGTAACTTATGTACCTACTAAAATAACATTTAAGCTTCAAGCTAACAAGGTATTGTGTGTAAGTTGCCTCAAATATATAAAGAAATAAAAAAAATTGCGATATATTTTGTCGTGCCCAGCGAAAACCGTAAGAGATACACGAATATGCTGGTTAAACTTTTGGGCACAGCTAGTACACGTAAACTCACGCTTTTTTCCAATGGCGGTAGGCGAGATTCACAGAATATGGTAAATATTCTGTAAATCTACCATTGTTATATACGTCTATTGCTTGGTTTATGGTCAAACTTATAGTCACAGACAGTAGTCATAGTAGTTTATTGGCAAGGGACTCTTACAAGTCATATACAGATTAATTACAGGTCATACAGGTGCCAGATCATATACACGCCGGTTTACCTTTCTGAAAATGAGGAAGGTGTGTATGAATAATGTAAATACTCTTTATTGTATACCTTAAAAACTTTCAAATAAAAACTTAAAGAGCTACAAAAGGTAAACAATCATAGAACAGAAAAAAAAGAAAGAATAGAAATAAATAAATTATAAATAACATTCCTTTTTTGAGCAGTTACAAAAATAGCGAGTAGGTTCATCTAAGTTAAGCACTGGTATTTTTAAAAATAGGAAAATATATCTGTGTTCACCAAAATAATCGAGATATTTCGAAAATCAACTTGTATTAATAACTTTACAATACTGAAACTCTCAAAACACGCTACTGCGAAAGCCTACGATTTCTTGTTTGGTTAGAAAAAAAGAGCTAAAATCAAAATAACATATTCTGTGTTAAAAATACGAGACACGGCGGAACTTCCACGGTGAAAAAGGGTTTCGCAGTGAAACACAAAAAAAAAACAGGTGTCAATTAAGAACAAATTAGCGTCTCGCAACATTGGTAGGACGAGAGTTTTGTTTCATTACGGACAGTCAGGGAGTTTTCAACAATCTAAAAATAATCTTAAAGGAAATACGGGAACGCTTCTCCGTAAATGGAATCTTTATTGACTGTGATGAACTAACTAGAGGAAATCTAACTAAATTGGAACTCAAATAATGTTGAGGTTTTTCTAATAGTAACTCACATCACGCCTGTACTCCTCCGAAGGGTTAAGCAGCCATGTCCAGAGGCCAGCACATCAAGCTACCCCAATGTGTCAAACTTCTTTGATAGTTTTTACTTTATAACAAAATTAATAAAGTTCATGTTCAATTGGGAATATTTTACAGTTTGGAGTAGCAGATAGTATGTACACACGCCTGCAAATCATGCTATATGTTTCCAGCTGATCGATTAAGTTAAAGTCACAAAGTAAAAACTTCTGTACAGTGAACTTTCGATGCCTTATTAATAAGTAAAGAATGACAGCTCAATTTCGTCTTCACTTCACCTACATTTTTACGGGTTATTTTTTACAGAATAGCACTGCAGTTTATACTAAATTCTAAGATATTATCAACTGCAAGATTAGCTAATACCTACTGGTACTGTATACTTTGATAAGCAGCCATATTTACACGTACAGACGCCAGTTCATCAACCTGCCCCCAATGTGTCAAATTTCTTTGATAGGTTTTCAACTCCATTCTAAACACTATAACGTTCTCACTGAACTCGGCACTGGTGCTGGCCGGGATACTACCTCTAGACCTCCGAATAAAAGAGGCAGCTGCCATGTGTGAGGCTAGGAGAGGGTCGTCGCGATTCGTACCGGGAGATAGAGAGATTGAAAGTACGGTAAGATTTGCAGAAACTTTGCGCCCTGCCAAGCAAATGTCCCTTGAGTTTATGTGCCTGGCGGACCAACAGCTTGTGGACAGTCAGAATGTGCAGACTAGCGTATCCGAATCAGTCCCACATCTCATTTTGGACTGCCCCATCTATGCAATGGAAAGATACAGTCTATAGAACAAGAAATAGGTACAACACTCTTGAAGGAAAATATAGCAGAAGTAATGTCGGGAGTCCCACCCATTAGAATGAATGAGGAAGGATAAGAGAAAGAACAAGTATGCGGAATGGAAGTGCGAAAGGAATGAAATGCGAGAACTTGTACGACTGAAGAGTTAGATATAAAATAGCGCCGTTCACTTGGCGGAGACAAGCCCAAAAAAAAAAAAACACTATAACGTTCACGTTCAATTAGGAAAATTTGACATTTTGGAGTAGGTTGAAGTGCTGGCGTCTGTACATTTTGCCAGTTCTGTTTAAGTCCTTTATTTATTTTTTTATGCGAAAACAAACAGTTACACAAATATAGTAATAAGCAGGTACTTAGTAAATTTAAAATGACATTGTATATGTGAACTAGCGATAGCTTTACATTGTACTTAAACATAACTGGCTAAATGTGGGTGATTCTTCATGTTTTGGTGTGGTTGGTGGCTAACCTGGAGAGTTTACGCCGCTCATGGGCTTTACATAACGTCGAAATATCTTTTAGGCCAGTTTGTGTTCCTTCAGCGTTTTTGGAGCAAGTAATAAACGTATACAATTGGGTATTGGCTTCGGTTCGAATTCGAAGCTTATGACTTGGCGTAAGCTGTTGACGATGACGAATCAAGTTTGTAGTCTAATTACTAGTTTATCCATAAAATCTCCGAAAGCCTGGTTCTCTCGCGCCACCAACAACTTCTGGATCAAAATACCAACAAACACTTCTCAGAAAATACGATTAACAGTTGACTACATTCCCTTTGTCCGACTTTCCTTTGTACAGCGTGGTCACCGTACTGGATACTCGACACTGATTACACCTACAGCACGTTTCAGGGTGTTTCAGGGTGTTTGAAGCTTTGTAATCAAAGCACAATTAGCCACACCGTTCGTCTTCTAATAAGGCGGAAGAAAAACAGGCTCGGATGTCTCAAATAAAGTTTTTTTGTTCGATTGAAAGGCGATTATAAGGAAGGGCTTTGAAGAGATTGAGACAATGGTTCAAGGTTTTTCTTAATGTTTTCTTTCTTTATGTTTTTTTATTTTTTTTGACTGGCCGGACTGGCCCGTTGTTCTAGTAGTTTGTGGTCCTTACTGCTATGCCAGAGGTCGTGGGTTCGATTCCCAACCAGGACAAATGTTTGTGTGATGAGCACGATCATTTGTTCTGTGTCTGGGTGTAATTTATCTATAATATGTATGTATTTAGAAATATATAAGTATGTTTATCAGCTGTTTAGTACCCATAACACAAGCTCTCAAGCTTAACTTGGGACTAAATGGTGTTGTGTGAAAAAGTTGTGGAATATTTATTTATTATTATTTATTATTTGTTCTGTGTCTGGGTGTAATTTATCTATAATATGTATATTTAGAAATATACATATATACAGGGTGTAAAAAGGCCGATCACATAGCCGATAACCACACATTCTGTACATATAATTAAGTAACTTTAACCGAAAAATAATGCTAGGAAAATTTCATCTTTATAAAAGAGATGCTTTTTATTGCGCGCATTGCATAGCACGACAACGCAACGCAACTTTCTATCAGCTAAGCGTATGGCCACTCGCGCTTGGTCGTTGACCCGACCGGCCCGCTTGTTAAGTATCCATTGCATTTTTGTAAGTTCAAATGCGTAATTTGTTATGAAAAAACGATAATTTTGATAATGTTTGTTCGGAAGAAAGTTTACTAATGATACTTGGAATACAATTTTGAAAAAAAAACGAAAAAAAAATTGCACTTTGACTTTCAATATCTCCAAAACCAGTGAATTCCCGTTTACCTTAAGGGTCATACAGGGTGTACCTGTATGTTGTTTATCAGTTGTTTAGTACCCATAACACAAGCTCCGCTTAGTTCGGAACTAGATGGCGTTGTGTGAAGAGTTGTGAAGCTTTTTTATTTATTTTATTTATACTTTGGTGAGTCAAGATGTTAGAGCGTGTGAATTTAGACATAACATAACATGGTTAGGCAGAGGTGTAGGTATCTGGTAGTACACCCGCACTTCGCCAGATCGGTTTCAGTCCCGATGAAATAATTAGGGGCGAGCCTTTAAAGTAATCGGCAAAGAATAAGTTGTTTGAATGATTAATTTTTCTTTGCTTCGCATTATTGTGTTGTATTTCTTTTACTTTCTTTGTAAACTGAATATTAAAATGTCTATGTGTTATGTTGGGGTCGGCTTCCAGTTTAATCGGATACAGCTGAGTACCTTCCAGTGTTTTACATGGAGCGACTGCCTGTCTGATCGTACAGCCCAGTTACTGGGTAACACTATACCCCTTGGTCCTGGTGATCAAACTTTCGGGCTTCATAATGACTGTCAAAGATCTACAAATGACAGCCGGGACCAACGGCTAAACGTCCTTTGCCGAGGCACGGAGGAGTCTTGATATGTACCTAATGAATAATCCATGAAAGAACCTCGGCAAGCTTTGTTTAACCTTGGATCGACCCATGTATTATTAGTTATTTATGCACAAGCTCCTCAGTAATAAGTAATAGTGTAGTATCATTAATCGTTCTACCATTTCTATTAATAACTACGTTCAGTAGTGCCTTCAAAATACGACACTTGCTCCACTCTATTATCATAATATGTGACGTCAGAGACAAGAGCTTTGAGTACCTACCTTGTGACGTACGAGCAATTAGATAGACACAATCATGAATGTAAGTCATTCTCTGAAGTTCTGAACACATAATATATCGAATGTATAGAGCTTTCAAAGATTCATGGATATTTAATAAGTTATGTGAGATAACCACAATTTTTCTTGTTCTTATGTAATTTATTTATTTTATTTAAATAACATTAACAGTAAACCAAATAATATCAATTTGTAATCTATTATGTACACACCTAAAAAATAAACAAACAAAAGAACAGTAAAACAATTAAAAAAATTCATCCGCAACGCTGTCAACGGGAAAAGTGCCCAGAAGACTGCATTGCTACGTTGTATGGCAATACTGATTCTCTGACCGAAATAAAGGCCAGCCCTCTTGTCACGTGAAGAGTCGACCAACCGCTTGGCGATGTCCCGGAAAACATTGTATTAATTATTATTTTTTATCTATATATACTCTATACATACAGGGCGGAAAACGATTCCGTTCCTGTACTGCACTGCTCCTTGGACACCATGAGTTCAGAATAAATTCCACCAGTGTCAATTTTTTTACGTTATGAGATTTTTGAAAAAATAAATGTCTTATTAACTTTTGAAGGAAATATTTTATTTATTTCTTTATTTATTTATTTCTCCATCTTACATCTATCATATATCATTTTATATCTTTCGTTTAGATAGGTTTTACGATTTTTTCATGGTTCTTTATAGTTTTGAGCAAAAATAACACCATCATCATCTCATCATTTCTATCTAATGCAATAAGAATTGTATTTAGAAAGTAAATAACCCACTTCTTTCATTTAAAACCTCATTCGAAAAAAAATACATCAGGAAATGCCGTCGAAAAAGTCAGATTCCGGACTGCTATTGAGCAATAGGCATGATGCATGATTATCAAAACTTTATTTAGTACATCACTTACTGATGGACTAAATAAAACTTATTTGTAATAAAATATAACACACAGTATTAATTCACTTTTTCATAATTTGAATGAGTTTAATTTGATTGATTTGAGATGATTAATCCAACCATTTGACTAAACGTATCGCCGTTTTTATTTTATAACGTGAAAAAAGGTAAATATTTGTCTAATATTGTCTGGACAAATTTAGTCGTCTAGCCTATTCCAGATAGAAAAACCCAAGAATACCTTTTCCGACCCAGGGATCGAACTCATCAACTCGGACCAGACCAATGAGGCAGTCAAAATGAGTCTCAGTTCAAAGTAAACCATTAACAATACAAAAGAAACAATTAGGTATTTTCTTTACCTCACGTATCTAAAACATAACAACTGTCAGTACAAAATAAAGGACAATTTAACATGAACAAATGAACAACGCCAGCAGGTGAAACTGGCGTGTAAACGAAGCAAACATGTCGGCTGACTTATTCGTCCCTTTGTTCGGACCGTGGTCCGGCTGGAGTCAAAGCTAATGTGGACCAGCCCGCACCGTGCCGATAATTAGGAAGACCGCTCGCAACTTCGTTACTAGTGTCAACTTGTAGGTGTGGTGGAGTAGTGATGTCCCACGTGCCACATACAAAAAGTATCGATATTCGTTTTCGTTTTTATTTTGCATATTTTTATGTCAATTCTTGAAGTGAAAACTTCTTTAGCTCTCTGTGATTTTAAAGTCGATGAAACGAAAAATCGACAGTGAAAAGAGGCAGACACATAAATTCATAAGTTTTTAACGTGGGAGAAAATGAGATAGGAAGCATTATACAGTGTTTATTATCCACTCGTGTTTACAAAGGCATAGTGGTAGTTTGGTTTGGTCTCAGCGTTGTACGTGTCTGTGCGCGCATGCGTAGTACAAAGCTTGAGAAAAGGCATCACAAAAACCTGCCAAAATTTTAGAACTAAGATTTTTAAAGGTTTCACTTCTACCACATGTGAATTAAACAACAAACAAAAACAAAACAAGAAAAGAACTAGTGCGCTTCACCTTAATTGATTGCATCACTGCTTACCATTAGATAGGATTGCAGTCAAGCTCTAGCTTATAATATTTAAAGAAAAATTGCACGCATATTTTTTTGTTTATTATATTTTGTTCGTGTGTGTTGCTCTGTGTATTTTGTGTGCACTGAATACATGTTTTATCTATCTATCTATCTATATTTGTAGTGTGTTGATATCGCCTTTCATCGTCTGTCTAACTTTTTTCCAACTTCGTGGGGCTTGCAGCTAAGTACCAGGGTTTTGGTTTAAATACAGGCAAATAAGTAATGCGACAGTTTCAATTCATATGTGAGTTAATCTTTGACATCATTAAGGTGAAGGAAAACATCGTTAGCAAACCTGGAATTAAAGTTTACAATATAAGTCTGAAATCGTCAATCCGCCTTGAGCTAGCTTGGTTGTTATATTATGCCAGTGCCTTCTTTGTATGAAAAGAGGCCTTTGCCCTGGAAAGTAACAGTAACAGGCTGGTATTATAACATCATTTTAAGCAAAATGTGTACTGACGCTATCATTCGAATTACCGTTTATTTTTTTTCTTTTTCCTTCGTCTGTTTTTTAAGCAAGTTCTTGTAATAAACATATTCTCTTTCTTTCTATATTTTATACGGATCTGCATTACTATTTTTTGAAATCTCCTCGTGAAATGTAGTTAAAGTGAAGGCGAAGCAAACTGTCATTTTATACAAATTTTAAGAATTGACAGACATTAAACTGGCCTGACCTCCAATCATTTTTGGGCCAGGATGTTATTTGTAAACAATTTGTTTATTACATTTTAATAATTGATATTATTATATCGCACATATAGAAATATTATTCACCAGAAATAAATATCCAATGAAAATATCGACATATCGATAGTTTTTTGGCATGCCTTCGGTGAGAACTAACATGTATGTTTGTCAGGGTGAGAAAGGTGTTCTTTTTTAGTTTGGGTAAAGGTTTTACTTATATACGTTGCTCAAGGTGATATACACCTAATACGCCAAAATGTGATTTTCATATACGTTTTCCTAAGATTACGAAGTACTTTCTAGGTTTATCTTAGACATGATTGACGTCGGTGAAGGAAAATATCGTGAGGAAACCTGGACTTATAGTTAATATAAGTTTGAAATCACCAATCCGCCTTGAACAAGCGTGTTGATTAATGCTCGTGCCTTCTCTGTATGAGAAGAAGCCTTTCCTCTGCAATGGGACTGTAACAGGCTGGTATTATTTTTCCCATGTCATGATTATGTCAATTATCGATCACACTTGTACTTTACACCATTAAGAAAACCTCCCATTGAAATTTCTTTACCAAGTTCCTCCCTAATACTTAATTTTCACAAAAAGTTGACTTCCTGACAAGGCAAATGACGCGGCCAATCAAATCTGGCCTTTGTTAGAAAATTATTTTCTTTATTATTACGAACAAAGAGAAATTTCATTTTCTATCAAACTTAATTCAACAATGTCAAGGCTCTCTTATTATTTTTCGTATACTTTTGTTTTGAATGGTTTAATCTAATACCTACTTGGTTTCGTTTCTTTTATAGATATTTTACGAATTGAACGAATTTTATTGTACGAATAGGTTTAATAAATTATTATCTTGATATAGCAATTTTCTTAAGTTACGTTTTATTGAGTAATTTTATTGTGGCTTATTTATTTTCAGGGTTGATAACCTTTGAAGATTTTTATATTACTTCTATTTTTATGAACAAGGTGTAGGATAACAGAAACAAAATATGTAACTAAGTAAATAATAAACTGACTGGAGTGCTACGTTGGTCTAGTGGTTGCAATCGCAACTACGAAGCATGAGATCCTGGGTTCAATTCCCGGGTAGTGCAAAGTGTTATTGAGTTTTTCCATCTGAACTTTCTCAGTATATTTGGAGTTGTGGTCGTTATAAATATCAGCGTTGTTTTAATTAATACTGTATACTTGTAGGGGCTTAAAGTAACAACAACCGCACGGGATGATCTGAGGTTAAGGTGTGCTTGTCAAGGTTGGATGGGTGACAATTCATTGCATATCAAGGACGCTATGCCGCTGGTCCTGGCTGTCATTTGTAGATGTTTTACAGTTGTTAACGGAAGACAGAATACCGAAAGTTTGACAACCGTCTAACCAAGGGGTAAAAACAAATACGATTTTTAACCGACTTCAAAAAAAGGAGGAGGTTCTCAATTCGGTGTTTTTTTTTTTTTTTTTTAGAGTTTGTTACCTCCGTACTCCGTCATTTATGGACCGATTTTCAAAATTGGTCCCATTTGTATCAAAACTCATACCTGATGAGGGATCTTCGAGGAATTGAGGGAACTCCTCAAAAAATATAGGCACACATGCACCGATTTCAATATTTTTAGTAACAAATCAAGCATTTTCATTTAGAATAACAGCGCTGCGATGTTTATATTTTTAAATGTCGCAGCTAATGCTGAGATAGGCGCCTTTTTGGTCTCGCACAGGTATTTTTATTATTATTATTATTTTATTTTTGTCTGTCGTTTTTTAATCTTTTTTTTTTTATTATCTGTATTGATGTTCTTTTGTTTTATGTTCTGTGCGTCCAAATAAAATATTTTCTTTCTTTCTTTCTTTCTTTAGAAAGTATCATTTGGTGCCACGACGATATTGACGACAATCAATGTCAAAAACTTTTTAAAAATGTGGGGAAATTAGTTATTATTGCCAGACTGAGACTGAAAGACAAAACAACTGGTTTACAAATTCACTTTTGAAAACAAAGTGACGGATGAGTGAAACATAACATACATACATGAATATTTTACATATAAAAATATTAATTAATAATAATATTTAATAGTGAAAAGTTTTTTATATGTAACAAATAGCTTAAAAACTGCTGGACCTATTGGAAAAATCCTTTTACCCGTTCTCGTGGGAGAACGGGAACGACCCGGGTGAAATCATGTGACGTCCGCTACTATATAAATAAAGTGCGAACATTGTTTAAAATATGGGATCATTTTTTCTCTTTAATCTCTTAACCCGGTTCAATATAATTGTTCCTTAGCACAACTAATAATGATATTAAGGGTGAAGCCATAGTGTAATAATAACATGTAAAACATGATACGGATATAGTTACAACTTCAAGGCTCGAACCCCAAAACACCGTGTTAGAATTAAACACAACTTTTCTATTATTCTTTTTGACGGTTCCGTACAATTAATCATCCATAAATTTTAATTATACAGCTGTTTTAAATACATAGAAAAATTAGATCAAAGAGGTTGAAACTTGTAATTATTACAAGAAAGAAGGAGAAAAAAAGGTAAAAAAAAACTGACTTAATTAAATGTTTATAATGGGTCGTGTTGAAAATGAGAAAGTTCGGCGTTTTTCACAGCTCTACGTCTTCAATCTTTATTCATTAATTAGCTGCAGGTACTTTGTTATGGCCCGCGGGCGTCGCTCTTTGAAAGGCAGGAATTCATGTTCGATGAAAAATTTACAGCACAATGATTTTCATGAAGTATTAGGTATAAAGGTTATTGTATTTGTAAGCTTCTGCCTCGGTATTGGGATGGTTATCGACATAATTATAGTTAGGGTCTGCCTCATTGTCAAGCGTTTTTGAGCACTATTATGGAGTATGAGGTCCTGGGTTCGATTCCTGGGTTGGGATAGAAGTTTCTGGCTTTCTCGATGTGGAATTTATTTGCTTAGTTTGAATTCTGGATTTGTGACCGGTCTGCTTTGCCTATCTAATATAAAAAATGCTAATACTTATAAAAAAAATATATATAAAATTTTAATTTATCTAATACTCGTGTCACAGTGTTTGTTACCAAAATCTTCCGAAAAGGCTTGACCAATTCTACTGAAATTATACGTGTATATTCAGTAGGTTTGAGAAATAGGTCGTAAACTAATGTTTCTTTTTTTAACAGAAGGTGGAACGTAGTTTGCCGGGCTGGGACTCGTATAAGATTTTGCCATAACTGGCGTAATGTGGATATACCTAATAGGTGCACTACTTTATAACCCTTTGGGGTACATAGGCGTTAGTTTTGCACAGATTACATAAGAAGTAAAAAAACAAAAAAAAAATATGTTTCGAAAATCTGACAACGAGTAACCAAGGGGTATCGTGGTACCCAGTAACTAGGTTGTGGACGTCCGACAGGCAGTTGCTCCATGTAAAACACTATCCGGTTCAACAGGAAGCGGATCTACCTACAGAGTTGGGAAAAGGCTAGCATATGATTACTAATTAGCCTGTAGCCCCAAGCGAGTTTTCAATGCTTACTATCCCAGAATTATGTTTTCCCCATATGTACAGTATACACCGATATTAAATTAAACATCAGAAATCGAAATATAGTTTTCATATAGCAAACAAACCAACAGTATTTGTGTAGTTAGCACCAAAATATATAACATCGTTTACATTAGGGCCGTCCCTCGGTGCGTATTATTAGGCTTAACGAATACCATGAATATGTAATAAATTTCGCTGAATAATATTATCACATGAAGGAATTACGATACGATACGATGTAGTTTAGGGAATTTATTTTCACGTTTCAGTGTGATTGTTTGCTCATAACATTTGAACAGTGATAGTGTAACTGGTGGAACCTCCGTGTGACCTCCATATGACCTCCGTGCCTGGAAAAGCACGTAAAACCTCAACGGTTTTAAGTGCTTTTCACAGACTCCTTCTCACAGAGAAGAGGCCTGTATCACAGCAGTGGAAATATTATAGGCGGTTTATGCAGCTGATTTTAATATTTCAGGTCTCATAGTAAAAGTTTTTTTTTAAATCATGAGGAGCTTATGGCTAAATAATAACAGCCTCACGGGTCGATCAAAGGTTAAGCTACGCTTGACGAGGTCGGTCCGTAGATGGGTAACAGTTTATTACATACCAAGACTCCATCGTGCCTCGGAAAGCACTTTAAGCTGTTGGTCCCAGCTGTCATTTGTAGATCTATGACAGTCGTTACAGATAGTCAGAAGTCCTAAAATCTGACAACCAGTTTAACCAAGGGGTACCGTGTTACCCAGTTATTGGATTGTGGAGGTCCGACAGGCAGTCGCTCTATGTAAAGCACTGGTATTCAGCTGCATCCGGTTAAACTGGAAGCCGACCCCAACATAGATGAGAAAAGGCTAGACAGATGACACATAGTCATCTGTGTAGAATAGAAAGAAAGAAAGAAGAAAGAAAACATATTATTTATTTGGTACACATGCCGCAAGTGCACAAATCAAAGTAAAAAAGAATAATTAAAAAACTAAGAACTAAACACGAAAAAGAGTGTGTACCTACCTATCTCACGGCTGCGCCAAATAGGACCAGTTCACCAAAGTGCCGAGCAACTAGTGCCCGACGCTAGTTTTCAACTGGCCCTGAGATGGTGATGTGACGGAAGTAAAACAGTTTTGTACTTTGTGTTATTAGTTAGTTGTGTGTATGAATAGGTACGTATATAGGGTGACTGGTAATTAGTGACCGATACTTAAACACGTGATTGTATTCATGATTTCAATAAACTTTCCCAAAGAAACCTTTTTTTATACTCAGTAACTTATAACAATAAAATAACAAAAACGCTGTTTGAAATTCCCGCGCGCGCGTCTGTTTTCGAACACAGTAGGCACGAATCGGCACGGTCTATCAGCTGATAGTCTGACCTCGGGAAGGGCAAAATCTAGTAGTGAAGTCACACGCTTCCCCGCCACCCCCACCGCTCGCGTTGTGTTATACTGTCGTAATCGAATTATTTGAAAGTTAATGAGTATAAAAAAAGTTTCTTTGAGAAAGTTATTCGTATTCATCGGTACAATCACGTGTTTAAGTATCGGTCACTAATTACCAAGTCACCCTATACATATATGCAGAATATGTATACAATAATAACGAATAAGACTGGGTTATGGAGGTCCGGCAGTCGCTCCATGTAAAACACTGTATTCAGCTGCATTCAGTTAATTTGTAATTTGTACATGGAGGACAGATGGCGCTAGTGCCACGGGTCACATCAGCTCCCGCGTATTTTTAATCGCAAAAATATTTATAACGCATCTAAACAGCAAATAAATAGTGAGCTACAAGCTTACCAGTGTAATAAACAAGTACTAGTGTTATCCGAGTGTAATGTGTAGATAAAGTGCCTAAAAAAGTGCTTAAAACTGAGCTAAACAGCAGTTGTTTACATCTAAAACTACCTGTGTTTGCCTACAAGGATACTTTAAAACAAGTGACTACAGTGTGAATAACATCAAAATCAGTCAATGTACAACTAGAACTAAATATTAAAATCAAAATTAAATAAATAGTGTATGTGACAATAAAATACTGTCTGACGGTGGTAGAAAAAAAAAACAAGATTCTAATTCTCTTCGTAACGAACGTTTTGATTTAAATAACCCACAGCAAAATTGGAGACGCTTATTTGAACACTCGTCAATAACGTTCAATTGGCTCTGGGGCTTGTAAGCTCAGCCTCAGCGCTCGACGCTCCGAGTTCAAACCCAGCGATTCAATCAACACTTTTTGTGAATCTAAAATTTCTCAAACATATCGCAGTGCATTTAAAATAAGTATAAAAAACTTGCGCTGAGAGTTAGCGGGATCAATAATAAAAAAAAGCAGCATACTATAACAACTTTACAAGTACAATATGGATGACAGTAATGAGCAAAATATTACATACAGGCGCATGAGACGGTCTATATCATTCCACGAAATGTCTAATACTTCAATATTTGATTCCACAATGTTGAGTTTACCGGACACCTCGATTAACACTCAAAAATCTTGTTGTGAGGACTTGCTATCTAAAGTTGAGACGTTAACAAAAACACTTGAGTCAGCTACCAAAGAAATAGACAATCTACATGATGAAATTAGTAACTTGAAGAATGAGTTGGCAAAGTGTCTGAACGTAATAGAAGTATATAAAAAACTAGAATCCTCGGACTTTTCAAATAGCCTATCAAATCGCAAGAAAAAAAGGCTATCAATACACGACAAGAATAGGTCTTCCCTAACAACTTCATCCCCTACACCGGAAGTTGAAATGGCGCATTTGGCTCTTATTGAATCTGACACTTATGTTAGAGAGTCTCCTGTTGTGGATAACAACTTAATACCGCCATCATTATCTTTAGAAACTAAGTTAATAAGTATTCCAAGTGAATCTCCAAACATACAGACTAATATGACATCAGGACCGATAGAAAACGTGAAATCGGACTCCGAAACTCTTTCGCAACAAGAAGTATCTACTACTAAAAGATCACCATGTAATAGCATTTCACATAAGCAACCAAAGCAAAAAGATAAACCGGTACCGCATAAAGCAAAACTGTGCGTCATAAGCAGCAACAAGGCGAACAATATATTATCGATAGCTGAAAACACTTTTACAGACAAACAAATTTGTCACTTATTAATGCCGAACAGCGGAATCAAAAATCTACTAAGCAACATTAATAAAAACCTTTCCAATTTCTCAAGGGATGATTACTGCATCATACTCATCGGCGACGAAGATTTTCGTAAAACTAGCAACTACTTTGACTTAGTTATATATATAAGAGAGATACTGATCACTATTCAACATACTAATGTTATAATATGCTTACCGACTTATCGTAGCGAATTTTCTATGATGTATAACTCCAGAGTTGAAACATTTAATAATATGCTGTACCTTGACATTCAAACTTATAATTACGCAACACTATGTGACTCTAACTACGATCTGAAATGTGATTATACTATGTTCAAAAAAAATGGAAAAATTAATAATAATGGAATGAAAAATATATTTTACAATTTAAAATACTATTATGTTACAAACAATGACATCAACAACATCAATGATAATGTAAATGTAGTGTCTCTATCCGATTCAAGTGTTGAGGTAGAAAATTCTAAAGAGTTATTTCGAGCATGAATTTATATGTATACTTCACCAAAACATTAATGGACTGATAAGTAAATCTGAATCACTAAGTGTTCACTTAGCACAATTAAAATATTCAATTGACGTTATGTGCGTTACAGAGCATAACATGATGCAAGGCGATGAGCAGTATCTTAGAGTCCCTAATTTTAATTTAGCGTCTTCCTTCATGAGAAGCAATAGACATGGCGGCTCCTGCGTCTTAATAAGGAATGGGCATGCTTACAAGAACATTGATGATATCAATAAATTGTCTATTCCCAATATAGTTGAATGCTCGGGTGTTGAGTTAATACAGTACAAAATCTTCATCGTTTGTATCTATAGACCACCTAAAGCTGATAACTTCTCAATACACGGTTTCTTAGAAAGATTACAAGAAATTATAATCCGATTTAGTAAAAATACTAACAAGAAACTTATATTGTGCGGAGACTTCAATATTGACGTAATAAAATCGACAAAAGTATCGGTTCAATTTAAACAAATATTGTTGTCCTATAACATGAAATTAGAATTTAGTAAAATAACTAGGTTCCAAAGCAAAACCTGCATTGACAACATAGTTCACAATAATATAAAGGGGTGTAAAAGTGAACTAATTGAACTTGCAGTCTCAGATCATACAGCACAACTGCTAAAATGTCCTGTAAAAAGAACAGATATACTTAAATTTTGGTACGTTATGAAAAGAGATTTTTCAAACGGAAATAGATCTAAGTTCAAGAAATATTTAGCACAACTTACTTTCGCAGATGTGTATCAAGAGGCTGACCCAAACAAGGCATTTGATATTTTTAACGAAATGTTTAAATTAATTTACGACCAATGTTTTCCATCACAACAAATTAAATTATTCCCTAACAGAAAAGTGGGATGGATATCGCGAGGGTTAAAACTATGTAGCTTGAGAAAACGCAAGATGCTATGGCAATATAGAAAAGAACCAAGTATAACTAATAAATTGACACTTAAAACTTACACGAAAAGGTTAAAAACAATTATAAATTTAACTAAAAAGTCTCAGAATGATAACTATATAAAATTATCCCAAAATAAACCTAAAGCAACTTGGAACATAATTAATAAAACCAAATCATATAGTCCTAATCTTGGCATACCTATTATAAATATAAATAACTAGCTGCCCCGGCAAACTTCGTTGTGCCTTAGAGTCAATTTATTGCTCTTATTATTATTTTTTTTATATTAGATATACATACGTTGAATAAGACGACAACAAATAAATCCAAACCAATAATAACTACTACTACTTTTAAATTACAACTTGTATATATAACCTAACCTAACTGACCATACCTATCCTATAGCTAACCCAATTATCTAACCTAACTACCTTAAAATGCATTGATTTAAAAAATACTAAATTCATAATTTTAATCTGAACTATTGCCTCTATGTTACATACAATTTATGCCTATAGTTTTCCCGGTCTACTTTAACTAAAGTCCTAACAGTAAATTTGTTCTATTTGCAAAGAATTATTAAAGTTCGTCTCTGTCATCATTGCTAATTACGTAAAATAAAACCTCTTAGTTTAGTAACAAAATAAATTTCAGAACGTAGGTGCGTATTATAAATTGACAACCTTACCTTCTTGGGTTTAGCTTAAGACTTGTCAATTTCAAATTGTCACCTGATAATGAACTGGGAAGTTTGACTCCTGTCATGTCATCCAAGATGGCGCTGCGTTTTTAAAATATGCAAAATTAAATGTATACTTTTCAATATTTCTGAGAGATTTTCTTAATATTTTTTTCCGTAATAACCATCCTTGGACTTCCACAAACATTTAAAAAAAAGAATTATCGAAATCGGTTCAGCCGTTCACACGTGATGCCGTGACAACGCGAAACGGGTTTCATTTTTATATATATAGATAACGATATAGTTAATCCCATAAAGATATGTAATGCGTTTAATAATTATTATGCTGATATAGGAAACAATGTTGAGAAAACTAAATACCAATGTAAAAAATTGACTCATATATCTAATTCAATATTTATGCCTCCAATCACACCACCTGACATAATTAACATTGTAAAAACACTTAAAAATACCAACAGCACGGGATATGATGGTATTAGAACATCAATTGTTAAAGATGTAGGCATCACTATTGCACCTGTCCTATGTCATATTGTTAATGTGAGCATCGAAAAAGGAGTATTCCCCGATAAATTAAAAATAACAACAATAAAGCCACTTTTTAAAAAAGGTGACAAAACGGAAGTTGGTAACTACAGACCTTTGGCCCTCATACCAATATTTGCAAAAATATTTGAAAAAGTTATTTTTAATAGTATTTATCCATTTTTTGAAAAAGAAAAAGTAATCATTCCACAGCAATATGGGTTTAGAAAAAATAAAAATATAAATATGGCTATTTTTAATTTTCTCCAGTCTGTAGTTGTGAATATGGATAAGGCAAACCCAACTGTAGGTTTGTTTATGGATATGACTAAAGCTTTTGACCATGTAAGACACGACATACTATTAGATAAGTTATACTGCTATGGAATAAGGGGCAACGTTCATGACCTTTTAAAATCGTATCTATCCAATAGACAGCAAATTACAGAAATGACAAAATTATGTATAAAAACCAAAAAAGAAATAACATATCAGTCAGACACTAGAATTCCAAGGTATGGTGTTCCCCAGGGCAGTGTACTGGGACCCACACTTTTCATTATTTATATTAATGACCTTCCGATGGTAACTTCTTCTAAAATGACATTGTTTGCCGACGATAGTACCGTGCTATATACTGGACCCACAATGACATCATTAGAAATTGACGTTAATAATTCACTGACATCTATAATTCAATGGCTTGACATAAACAATTTAAAGATAAATTTATCTAAAACTAAAATAATGAACTTTAAGCAGAGAAAACTGAGCAATTTTAATGTTAATAACGTCGGATATGCAATTAAAGAAGTAGATACAACGAAATTCTTAGGGTTACACTTAGATAATAAAATGAATTGGAAGTCACATATCAACCATATTTGTACAAAGCTCAGCCAGTATGCTTACGGTCTATACAGACTTAGAAATGTAACTAATTTATTCACATTAATAACTGCTTACCATAGTTTCGTTTCCTCCACATTGCGTTATGGTGTTATATTTTGGGGCAACTCAACAGACTGGGCATTAGCATTTAAATCACAAAAACGCTGCTTACGATCAATTTTTCACCTCAAACAAACGGACTCATGTGTTCCCTATTTCAAAGAGCACAAATTACTGCCCTTGCCTTGTATCTACATTCTGGAAACCGCAATTTTTATTAAAAACAATCCAGAACTATTTAAGAAAACTCAAAGAGCTCGTCATGCTGGCAAATTGTGTGTAGTGGCCAGTAAAACTGCCCTGATGCACAAAAGTATATTTTGCAAAGCTGTTCATATATATAATAAATTACCTAAGGATATGAGAGAAACTAACAATATAAAACTATTTAAAAAATATGTGCATGATATGCTTGTGCTCAAGTGCTACTATTCTCTAGAGTTTAGATTTGCATATTAATCCATATGTTTTTAATGACATTACTTTAAGACATCTTTTTTAATTATTTTATTTGTAATACCTTTTAACGTAATAATAGATAAGCGAACACTGAGACATTTTATTAAGATATTGCAATTTAAAAATTATCAATGACCATATTAATTTGCACGCCTTAAATGGTAGAATATGGTTTAAGAAACTGTATAACTTATGACTGTTATGACTTGTAAGATCTTTATATACACCTGTATTCAGCAAATAAATAAATAAATAATAAATAAATAAATAATAATAAATAAACAAGACAAGCTTAGTGGCGTGACCGGCAGACTGCCAAGTCTTACGTGTGTAGTTCGAGTCTAAGCCACGCAACTCTGACTTTTCATGTTCATGTGCGTATTGTTTAATAACTGCACTTGCTTTAAAACTGTTAAGGAAAACATCGTGAGGAAACCGACCATGCCTGAAAGATTTTTTTTCTCCGTATAAATGTGAAGCCCAGTCAGGATTACGATGTCCTAGCACGTATAGGCGCAGCTTGGGCGAAGTGGTAACAGGCGTTGTATCCGACCGCAAAATGCCTCCGAAGCTCAAGGGGCAGATATAAATGCATCATACACCCTGTACTCCTGTACGGCGGCGAATGTTGGCCAGCATTAAGCAGACACACCCAGGAAATCCACGTCACGGAGATGAAGATGCTGAGGTGGATGAGCGGCGTAACGCGATCCGATCGCATACGCAACTTATTCATCCGGGGTAGTCTTGGTGTCCGCGACGTGGGAGAAAAACTACAAGAGTGTCGTCTGCGATGGTATGGCCACATCATGCGCCGCCCTATCGAGTACGTTGGTCGGAGATGCATGTATATGGTTGTCCTTGGGGCTAGGTCCCGTGGTCGCCCTCGCAAACTCTGGCTGGACGACGTCAAGTCCGACATGAGAGCCAATGGCCTGACTGAAAAGGATGTTGAAGATCGGGCAAAGTGGAAGAAGCTCAGTCGGACGGCGGACCCTGGCAATAGCCGGGATTAACGCCAGGTAGAAGAAGAAGATGTGAAGTCCGGTCGGAGGCCCGTGGGCAGCTTAAAACTCTGACACCATGATAGACACCAACCATACAAAAAAACGAGAAGCTATAACATCACTTCTGTATCCTCTGAAGGATTGGGCAGAGTGTTGCATCTATACCGAACAACAAACTTTCATCCATTCAGATTTAGGCTCTATTGTATTTTATCCAGCAACAACTTCAGTCTCCGGATCGAATGTTTTTTTTTTTTTAAATTTGGTTAACTGTGTGTACTTGATCTAAGTTAAGAGATAAGGTACTTTTTATCTCTAAAGATATGACCTTTAGTGTAAAAAAAATATGTCATCTGTTAGATAGTTATAAAACTTATTACATGGCACTGTGAATTACTTGTAGGCCAACGCCTGGACGGATCTAATTAAAACTGCGTGCTATTTACATTAAATATAGTCCGTAAACATCCTAGCAAAAACACTAGGACTACGTAATTTGTAACGTTCCAAAGATGCTGATTGTCAGCCTTATTTTAATAAATGACTTTTAATTTTGTTGCATAGACTGGCACACCAGACGAGTCATACTTCACAAACTCCTTTTGCTTTGTCCATTACAACATTTCATATCACTCCTACAACACTTGGCTAATAATTTAAAATCACCGTCTCAAGGGTCCGTACATTCAAAAGTACACACGACTAAGGCTCTTTACTCTTGAAGGCTTATTGAAAGCACAATGGCGAGCAAACAATACGTGCGGTTCCGTATTGTATTCCGATCCAAGCCATAAACGTATGTAGGTATAATATACGTCATACGACGCCATCTTTTTTGCCTATTGTGTTATTTGAGTCATGATTTGTGTAGTCTTCTTCTTCTCATCGCGTGGTAAGTAACTAACCTGCAGGCCTAGCCATATTACCAATTCTATTATATAAGGTGTTTTTTTTGATATCCCATAACTCTAGGGTTACATTCTGTAGGTAAAAATAATACTAAAACTCCTAGAATAGATGGTCCAAAAATGCATAGTTTCGGAGATATCATCAATCATAATTAAATTATCAGTTGTTTAGTACCCGTAACACAAGCTCTGCTTAGATTGGGACTAGATGGCGTTGTGTGTATAAGTATTATTAATATTATTTTTATTACCTAATTAGTTCAAAAATTGTCACCAGTACGACGAATCTTCTCTATAACGTCACTTTCCTTTCACGTAAGGGTGTTTTACACTAATCATCGTGACTTTGTCGAATTATTTTGTATGATAGTAAAAAAAAGGGTGATTGAAACATAATTCATATGCCAGTTGATTCTTTGATTGGTCTCAAACATACCCTAGAGTTATGGGATATAAAAAAAACACGATGTAGAAAGAAAATGGCGTATATGGAATCAGCTGTTTGTCAACTGTCAAATTCTACTCGTTAAAACTTGACATTTGAAAGTTTGTGAACTGTCAGAAATTTCCTCAGACATACCGGTTTCCTCACGGTGTTTTCCTTCACCATTTTTGAAGCAAGTGATAATTAAACAATACACACATGAATCCGTAAAGTTAGAGGTTGGTGAGGCCTTGGGTTCGAATTCAGGACCTATGATTTGACAATCTGCCGGTCACACCACTGCTGTAATATTGTATTTGTGTAGTTAAGTAACAGAATAAATGGGTTCCCCATCCATTTGCATAAAATTTTAAGACATAATATTACTTAGCATAATTTTGTTTGGCATAATTATATTTTCGCATAATATACTTAATTACGCACAGGTTACGCATGATTAGTCGACGGAGCCCCGCTACGCGGGACTCCTATTTCTGTCTTCAGGGTTTAAAGGAACCTAACTAACCTAGCGTCTGGGTGTCCCAAGTCCTGATTTTGAGAGCAAACTCTTTGGGATTAAAATAGTGTGTGTATGCCTAAAATAATTATGCCGAAGTGTGCCAAAACAAATTGTACCAAAATCGTTATGCTGAAGTATATTAGGACAAAGAACATTATGCAAAAAGAAGGGATCCCAATAAATGGTTTATTTGGTTTAACCTGTGAAGATCTTCGTCGGGTAGCAGTTGCATGGAAGTTGCCGAAAATCTAGTTGACATAGCGTGTGTCAAAAATATTTTAGCCCTGTAGAGCTATTGCGCGCGCATCTCCGCTGACAGTTCATAGTGTTGATCACTGGGCAAAGTGTTCAACAATTAACTGCCAAACAGCTAGTTTCGTATTGGATACCATTAGTATAACGAAGCGCACAGTGCCCCGTCTGATAGTCACCGTAACTGGAAGTCCACTTAAAAGGTTTCACTGCCAGCCAGATTGTGAGGGTAGTGCCAAATGCCGAACTGTTCTTTACAATTTATTTAGCTTCTAAGACATCAGTGATAAGGAGATATAAAAATAAGAATTATTATTATTATTTACGTAAATAAAAAAGATAAAATTAAATCCACTGACTCATAGAAACTGTAGGTACTGAGAATGGCCCGCGCCAGCGCGGGGTCAGCCCCTCGCGTCATACCCCGCACCCCGCGCCAGCGTGGGCTCGGCAGTGAAGTTGTTAAAGAGCAATACCATTTTTTTGTAAATTCTCAGTCGTCTTTAAAGTTCGGTGTGCAACTCTGCCCCCGATAGTTAAAAAGACGTATCTAACAAAAAGTAAAAACGGAAAAATAAATGTTTTAATTAATGAAACGGGAAATCGTTTGCTGTCTTCTAGTAAATTAAAATTTTACATACTAAAAGTTGAAAATATTGCCTTCTAATAATAGGCTTTAACTTGGTTTAACCTTTGAATTGAGTTAATTAAAGACACAATAGAAAGACAATAGTGATTCCGGCAATATACATAACTAAAATCTGGAAAAAATCTTAGATACGTCTTTTTAACTATCGGGGGCAGAACTGTACGCCAGTTAGTCATAGCCAAATATAAAGATACCCTGTAGGACACCACAGTGCTTAAAGCCCCCGGCTCTGTCTACAGCATTTTCGCTGATAAATTAGCTGATATATCTAAAGCTGGGTACGCCCAAGGTGATACATATTTAAGTATACATATAAGATATTAAATATTACATTATAATTATGTGATGACTCTACTACCTAATCTTGGTAATAGTTAATCTCATGTATTATGTACCGGTTAACGAGACGGTTAATAGCTTAAATATCATCTGAACTTAGTTGTCGCAAGATTTCGTGGTTGGTGTATTCGCTAGTTTATTAATATTAATAAGTAGTTTGCGCTACAAATGATAAAAAAAACTTAAATATTTCTTAATATAAACATATTATAGATGTTGGGCGTGGCAAAAGAGACATGAAAGTAGAATAAATGCTGTAGAAATACGTTCTTTGCGAAGTATGTGTGGTGTAACAATGAATGACAGATTGAGGAATGATGTGATAAAGCAACGTTATGGTTTTAAAGAAGATGTAGTAACAAAAATTGAAAAGAGTACTTATGCTTAGATGGTTTAGTCACGTTGAAAGGATGGATGAAACGCGACTAACGAAAGGTATTTACAAGGCAGATGTAAGTAGGAACGCCCGAGAATTAGGAATAAAACTAATAAAAAATCTATTTAGAACACAAACACAAATCTTAGGACTAGTACAAAGACAGCTTAGCTAGCTAGCTAGCTTAACAAAAATGCAAGGCCTCCTGTCTCCCAAACTAGGCAAAAATCTGTATCTTGAGAGGAAGTATAGCGGTTCATCCACGTAGTTCCCGATCCCGACGAAATACAGGGATAAATACAAAAGTACAAATCTGTCCGCTTTATAATATTAAGTAAATAAATAAAATAAATAAAAAAATATTCCACAACTTTCACACAACGCCATGTAGTCCCAAGCTTAGCAGAGCTTATGGATACTAAACAGTTGATAAACATACTTATATATTTCTAAATACATAAGTATAAATGAGTCGACTAGTTTCAAAGACGGAAATCTGTGCATTTTTCAAAAAATGAGTTATTAATGTGGTAACACAGATAAATTTGAATAAAACCGCTTGAATTAGAAGCTACCTAACAAAAGCGGTAATCTGCTATATAAAAATCTAATCAAAATCCTGGCTTAGGATCATATATGGCATTCTGTTATTGTTATTTCATTTGAATTCGAGTAAAGTAAAGCGTTTTTTTTTGACATAACCAAAAAATTACTAAAAGTCAGATTGCCGACTTTGAAACTAGTCGACTCATATTATAGATAAATAAAACACACACACACAGAACAAATGATCGTGCTCAACCCACAAACATTTGTCCTGGGTGGAAATCGAACACACAACCTCCGACATAGCAGTCAGGGCCACTAACTACTAGACCAACAGGCCAGTCAAGTATAGATACGACATACGACATTCGACATTCGACATACGACTGAATGGACATGGAAACGTTTTTTCTACTAAATACGACAATGTTTGTGGATAAAGAGTTTAAATATTTCTCGTTCTATTACACGGTCTACATCGTTTTTATCAAACAAGGCTAGCATAAAAGCCAGTTAACCATACAAAAAAAAATACAACGACCCCTAAAATTTGAACCTAACCCAAACTGAAGAGGTTTTCAAATCGCAAGCACGTATGTACGTAACCATCCGCCGACAATAGGCCACGTCCAAACCCAACGTGAGTGCCACAGAACGAAAAATGCACCAAAAATTCAATTCATAGTTCTTGCACAGTTTTTGCGGTTGGTTTGGTACTAAAAGACCTCTCGTTACCTAGCAGGGAGTGAATGAAAAAACTGCAATAATTGTCAGCGGTGGTCACGTTTGTAAAACTGTATTTTTTTCCAAAGAGATTGTTATTTGGGATTTACTTGTATTTTTTTCGAATGGACAGTTTACACAGTGTTCAGTCCATAGTAATCTATCTTCAATAATATAAAATTGTCGTGTTTGTAACAAAACTCCTCCGAAACAGCTTGACCGTTCTTATAAAATGTTGTGTGTGTATTCAATTGGTCTGAGATTAGGTCGTAAGCTATTTAAAAAAAAAGGCGAAACGTTTGCCTGGGAATCGCCTTATATGCTTGCCTTCAGAAATATACAAATATGTTTATCAGTTGTTTAGTACCTACTCATAGCACAAGCTCTGCTTAGTTTGGGATTAGGCGCTTCTCACACTGCCCCGCATGATGCAGCGTAGCGCGTGGATGCGTGTTCTTCCGTTGCTTGTAAGTATCTCCGTTTGTATGGAAAACACGCACAGTCCAACACACAGAAAATGCATCCACGCGCGTTCATTTCAGTTGAGAGACACGCAACACGCAGCGTGATGCGTGGCAGTGTGTTAACCGCCTTAGACAGCGTTGTGTGAAAGTTGTGGAATATTTGTTTAAAGTAGATATTATGGTAAGCAGTATCTGTAGTATTTTTCTGTCTTGTTTGACAGTACAAATCTACTGAGTTGTTATTGTAATTATGGTTTCAAAGGCTGTTTGTACATTTCAATGTTTGTAAACGCACCCACAATAAATTATCTAAAAAGGTGTAGATAGGTTACAAGAGCTCAGCAAGCGATACGTTAAAATGTGGCTCACTAGCCACATTTGACCTCAGCAGTGTAGCATCGCGCCATCAACGGACGTGTGCGTGCGGTGGGTACGTTTTTGAAGATTGAATGTTGTTTAAGTAACCTATCTACACCTTTTTACTTATAATATCGTTGCCCACAATACTTCCTTACAGTAAAAATTAGAAGGAGAGTGTCCTAGCCAGTTATGTATACCTCACAATCAACACAAACCAGCTATCTGACATTTTGTGCTGAACTGGCGCAGCCGATTCACATGTTTTTTTTTTAATAAAAAAGTATTGTCGTTTGGAATTAATTTTTATTGTCTATCATAAAGACTTACAAATAATAACTTTAACGGCTACATAATTTGTTACAAAGGACGGCCTTATCTCTAAAAGCGATCTCTTACAGACAACCTTTGGATGGACTTGATACGTGAAGGAGAGAAGATAGATGGTTCGTTTATATTATATTCTGTTTTTTTTTCTTTCTTTTGTTTAGTATTGTGTGCCTGGACTGGAATACATTATTTCTTTCCTTCTTTGTTTCTGTACAATTTCTAGTCAAAATCGAATGGAGCACTAATCCGAGCCTGGAAGTTAAAAATCTAAACAGAAAACACGATCGTACACCGCGCCGCTTGACTTGGCTTAAGTGTTTTTACTCATAACGCATTGGTTTGGCATAGAAATGAAACCTTTCAACCAAGTCTAAACCCCTAGCTCGTTAATATCTGAAGCCAGGGTGCCAATTAAAAACCATTTCCATTTTTTCAGCCCAGTTTATGTTGAGTATGAAAGTTTTAGACAAGTACCTAATATCGGCTGGCCTGTTGGTCTAGTAGTTAGTGACCCTGAAATTACAGAGCGCTATATGCTATGATTCTTACATACTTTGTTTCGTTTACATTCATGCATGTTGTCATACTCACAAGCAGGTTGCGAGTACTACACACCCGACCTTTCTGAAGAACCTCACCAATAAGGTGGTACTTTATAGTATTAAAGGTAAGTTTAAAATCGCCAATCCGACTTGAGCAAGCGTCAATGCTATCAATGCTCTTGCCTTCTCTGTATGAGAATAGGTCTTTGCGCTGCAGTAAGACAGTAAGTATTGCATGCATCAGGTGAACACAGCATTCCTTTTTATTCAGATCTCACTTTACAATAATTAATATATAAATGGATAACAAGTAATTAAAACTGAGATCAACAATATAATATCTTTAAAATTAATTTGAAAAATAAGCGTCGTTAAAATAAGATTGAATAAGAATAAAATAAATAACCTGGAATTAAATTAAATTACAAAAGATTGGATTAAATAATAGACACATTAAATAGAAACAAAAGAAACATTACTTATCAAAAATTACCAAAAATTACGACAATTACAAAAAATATCGGAACATTTTTTTTAATTATAAAAATAACAAAAATTAAAAAAAAATACAACTATTACAAATTTCAATATGCAAAAATTACAAAAATTTCAAACATTACATGTTATTTGCACAGTTCTTTTAAATTTAGTGACGCTGCCTGTGATTTTTGTATCCACTATTGATATTAAATACTTGAATATTCCCCAAATAGTATGAAAAAGAAAAATTCCGATCCAAAAATAAATAAACCAAGACTAACCTTCTTACACCGCTTAAGTATTGAGCAAAGGGTATATTACTCAATAGGGGTTCTATGGGGACTCAACCTGTTTGGAAAACATGGGGGTTAAGCCGCTTACACATAAAGGGCGAACCTTTGAATATAACCAATGATTCTTAGAAGGATATATCGGTTGAACATTGCAGAATACTTGATCAATATAAGGTACTTTAATGTTATGGGGTTATGACTCTAGTGAGGCTACAAATGAACAGTTTCCCCGTATTCAATCAATTTTGCGGAATATTAAGATACAAACATAAACGCATGTGAGTTTAAGTTTCATATGAGTTTACGAAAAAATAGTAGTATATACACTGGCCTGCAAAACTAAGTGCCTACTACATTATAATTATATTTTTTCTAAACTACTTATAGAAGTTAGAGATTTAAAATAAAACGTATAGAAAACTTTATGAGCTATACTATAAGTAACATTTTTAACTTAAAAAAAAACTAAACTTTAAAAGTATTCTTGTTTTAAAAAAAAATAACTTTTTTATTTTGTTTTAGTTGTTATTATTTTTTAATAACTGGTATTACCTCGTCGGGCTCTGACTACTGCTTCGAGCCTGTTCGCTTACTGAACACGACGTACTTAAAAATAAGTTATTCCAATTTTAAAAGTGTGTTATTTAATTTTGCATTCCAGTGTATATCGATATACTATCCGGATATGTGTACGGTAGCGTGTTAAGAATAAAGGTCATGGCACATTATACCTACCGGCACCGCTCCAAACCGGTAATTGACTTGTCATTTAATTTAGAGCATTAAATCGTGTGTAGTACAGTATATTTCACAATGTCAATATGAAAAAGCCAACGGCGAGCAGTCAGCGCGCTTGCCACTACCATACAACTCGACTCGCAGCCCGCGTGCCGATAGCGAGCCGAGCTTGTGCTTACAGCGCGTCGACCGCATGCTTACAGCATGCCGACTCCGAGTCGCCAGCAAAAGAGAGACATTATGAAAACGTGCAAGTCCTAGGCGTGTTCAATCATAAATGCCATATAACAATTGACAACATTTCAAAATTGACATGACCCTAAAACAAAAATACCGTTTCTTCATTTTTGTATGCTGAGTTCAAATATATATTTTTTTAATTTTTTTATAGCTTAATTTCTGAGAAAAAAAATAAAAACCAAAAACCATGCGATGACGTCACTTATACGGTGGCAAGAGGTGTTTACCTTTGCCTAAGCAAGCTAATTTTTAAGATGAAAACTATAATGTCAAACAAGACGTTTCTGTCAAAAATTACGTATCTAATGTCAAAAACGACATATCTAATGTCAAAAATGATATATCTAATGTCAAACAAGACATGTCTAATGTCAATGTGTGACATTGACAACTGCTAAATGACAGTGACATCTAAGAAACTGTTTTTTTTTGACGTATCACAGTAAAGCAAAGGAATTATCGCCATTCCACCGTATGAATGACGTCATTTGGCGCTTACGTCTTTTTAGAATGCACCGAATTTCAAAGTTAAAATTATGAATGAAAAGTACATAATTTCGAAAAAGCAAAAAATATGGGTCCTCTAGTTTTGGATTTACTTTTAGATAACATAATAAAACATGGAGGTTAAAATTTTGAAATGTTGTCAATTGTGACAGCTAGCTTGCACCTCGCGGCAAGCGCGCGGGCTGCGAGCTTGCACCCCGCAGGAGGCGTGTGGACTGCAAGCTGGCAACTTTCCGACGATGCGTAGTTAGCGCACAGGCAGCTAGGCTTAGCTTAAATCCGAGGCGACGCCGTGCGGCAGCTGTACAGTTGCGGTGCCGTTATAATGTGCCATGACCTTAAGAATAATAAAAATATCAATTGGCATAGTTCTTTAGGTCTGATAGACCTGCTATATGTAAATATAATACTTATACTAAACTGCATTTCGTTAGACTAGAAGCCGACCCCTACATAGTTAAGAAAAGGCTAAACAGATAATGTCTGGACTTTAAAAGAGACTGACCTCTGAGTTTCTTTCGGTGTTTCTTTTCAGGGTAATCAGATAGTAATACACTGACCGCACCTTCTAGTTAAAAAATGGCATATAAAAGTGTTTGTATGAACCCATTTACAGAAATAAATACGATTTAATTTGATTCTTTTCAAGTTTGTTCCCATTTTGCTCGACTTACGGGTTTGCAAAATAGATCGAGTAGTTTAGGCTGGAAGAAGGACCGTTTCTTAACAACTTAATAAACATTTCTAAACTAAACTGAACACGCAAGCACATTACTAATACAGCTTACACTGTTTTTATTACAAACTAGTCATTGCATAGAGGGAAACAAGGTGAATTCGCACTATTGGTGGTAGCACATAAAAGCCATAAACGCTATCAGCCCTCGAACGGCCCTCCCGAACGGCTCACCAGCACGGCAACCTCTTTTGCAATGTAAATACCGATACCATTCCACCTCGCGTAAAAAATCGCTCGCGTGGTTCCCAACAACCAGTACCGAAGACCCCTCCACACACGAACTTTTAACGACCTCCAACCTCCATATCGTGTATCAGAGATCTTCTTAAACTGGCCAGGAATGTGTCAATTCTACCTTTTCGTGTATAAAAGACTGCGAAGGGGCCACAATTGTGATAGTTTTTTTTTTGGTTGAAGTAATGTCTGTCATTTTGTTACGGCTGAATAATCAAGCATTTTTCATTATCTTGATTCGGTTAAGCCATAGACATAGAGAATAGACTGAGTCCTTATCCAGATGTGAAGTAAATACTTGTAAAAAAGTGTGAGAGAGACAAAGCGAACGTGCGGCCCATAGAAATCTTCTTTATTATATCTATGGTGCGGCCAATAGTTGTCTCTTTCTAGAATTCTGATTATAAGAGAACGAAAGTGACAGGCATTTGACGCACAGTCACTCTGTCTTTTTCTATAGGGAGTGGTAAATTTTGTCCGTGTATTCCTCATTGCTCAGTCCATTCTCTATGTCAACGGGTTAAGTTAATGTATTACAAGGACAAGCTTAGACTGTTGTAACAGGAAAAGAATCAGAATTCAATAGTAGCTTGTATTAGAGATTTGTGCTTGATTAATGGCAGTAGGCTTGTCCCCAATTAAATGGGGCTTAATTTAATATAACCAATAAAATGTGGGTTAAATAAATAAATATTACACAAATTTAAGGTACCAAACTATGCAGGGCTTGTGTTGTAGGAGAACTGATAATCATACTTATATATTTCTAAATATGTATATTCTAAATACGTATTATAGATAAATTACACCCAGACACAGAAAAAATGATTGTGCTCATCACACAAACGTTTGTCCTGGGTGGGAATCGAACCCACGACATCCGGCTTAGCAGTCAGGATCACTAACTACTAGACCAACAGGCCAGACCAAATGTTACGTTATTAAGCACATACAAGAGTTAGCTGCTGTAAACCGCTGATGAGTTTCCACGACTGTTTCTCGTCTCCATCATCAGATCTACTGTAGGTTTCCATTACATAATATGTGTTCCAAGTTTCAACAGAGTCAGTTCACAGGTGATAATACAGTAGCTGTAGAATCCCCTTTTCCTAATTATGGATATTTCGTCGGTTTCAAATTTTCAAAAATACTATATGTGCAATTAAAAATCATCGAAATCGGACCACACGACAAAAAGTAATGCGTGATCAAACATAAAATAGTATTATTAATTTTACTTTAAAGAAGGCTTACAGAATAACAATCCAGCTAATAAAGAATATAATATTTAAAAAAAAAGTCGATAAAAAAGATAGCACACACACGTCAACGTGTGACGCGTGTATATGCATACTAGCTGTTGCCGGTGGCTTCGCCCGCCACAACTCGAAAAATAACCCACGGGAAGATATAATCGGGATAAAAACTATTTTAACGGGATTAATACCTATGTGATAATCTAGGTTATAAACCATCTGTGTACAAAATTTTATCCTAATCCGTTAAGTAGTTTTGGCGTGAAAGAGTAACAAACATCCATCCATCCAAACTTTCACGTTTATAATATTAGTAGGTAAGATATACGTCAAGTTCTGAGCCTACTCTTTTTTCGTCAGTTAAAATATAAAATCTTGGTTTCCCGAAGCCACGTTAAATCATTAAAATATTCCAACAAGGAAAGTGAATGAAAAGATGTCCAGCAGTTTATTTTAAATGTTAACATTACCATATCACAGGAAGGAAGCGGCAAAACATCGAACCTCCTTTCGCGTGTACCATGGACAATATACAATTCGTTTTATTTAAATTACCGACTAATGATATTGTGGAACTGGAACGTTCTTTAGAGTTTGTTTATAGACTTTTGATGGCTCTCTGGTAAGGTAAAATGTAGGAAATACTGTTTATTGAATAAATGCTCTTGGAAAAATCCTTTGAGAGCTTGTTCCTTCTTGGCAGGTACTTTTTTGTGCATAGTTATGTTCTCGCTTAGGTTTAAAAAAATAATTCTGCGAATTTCTTAACTTTCCAATGAATATTTAAACTGCTGAAAGAAAGTTCGTTAAACTAAATAATGGCTGTACTAATAACGGTACAAAGTAATTAGAAGTAACTTAGTAATTTATTTCTTGGTGTATGAAATGTTGGTGTAGACTTTAAAAGTGCTTTGAAAATAATTGAAATGTAGGATACAGATTTTACTTTTCGGTTCATTTGCTTGTTCTTAAATAAATATAGTACTTTATGTTTGTTTATTTCGAGTGACTAAAGTTATCATAATTCCCTGACCTTACCAAGTCAAGAGTGAATAGGTTACTTCTAGGCATGCGTGCCACATCATCGCTTACCATCAGGTGAGATCACCACCTCTTTACTGTCTCAATCTTATTTATTTATTTTTTATTTTATTTTATTTTTTCGTTTCTTGTCTGCTTAGCGTCCGTACGCCACTGCACGGATTCAGCAGAATATCAGCGCCAGGTACATTAGCCTGGCACATGCTGAGCTGGACTCCCATTTGGTGCAGCCTTGAAACGCACACCGCACACTGTATTGAATCATTCATCGTTCATTGTTTTAAATCACTTTTGATTTTGTATTGTGTGTTTGTCTGTGTCTTTTGTGTGTACTAAATACATGGTTTATCTATCTTATCTATCTATCTAGATAGTGACCAAACGAAAGCTAAACAATAATAATATAAAATCAAATAAAACATATCTTTTTCTTTCTATACAACCGAGTTCCATACAACTTCTCAGTGACAGCCACCACTTTCAAACTTCCTCTCACATGCTCAGTTCTTATACTTTCCATTCGCGTAACACCACACTCTAGCATTCTCATCTTATTTGCATGCCACTGCCTATTATAAAGTACTTAAACTGTTGTAAGGAATTAAAAGCTTGAGCCCAAGTACACTGCCCTGTGAAACTCCAAAATCAATGAAAAGTTGTTCACTTGAGAAAGAGCTTACTTTTGTATTCGGGTGGTTGGACTAATAGCTCTTAAATAATCATTTGTATATTACTCTTATTATTGGTAATTTAAACAATAGTTTTAAAAAATATCTTTGCTAAAAGACATTTTTAACCAACTTAAAACACGACGGCACAGCTTGCGCATTAGCTAAACAATTGGCTGCTGCGCCGCGCGTCAGGGTTTAAATTTTTTTTTAAATGTACGGTCTACTGATAGTTGCTCCGGGTCTCATTTGTATATGTGAGTGAGCTAATCTATTCACCACGATAAGAAGTTCATGCTCTATTTTTAACCGACATAAAAAAGAGGAGGTTCTACAGTCGTTTTTTTTGGGCTCGTTTCCTCATTAGGTACTCCGTCAAGCATTGACCGATTTTCAAAATTATTTTGTTATTTGATAGGGTGTACTAACAGGTTGGTCTCATTTGTATTTAAACTCAGATCTATTGACGAAATCCTCGAGGAATTGAGGGAACTCCTCAAATAATATAGGTACACACGTTCCAATTTTTACATTTTTAGTAACAAATCAAGCAATATCTTATATACAAAATTCTCGTGTCACAATGCTCGTTCCCATACTCCTCCGAAACGGCTTGACCGATTCTCATGAAATTTTTTATGCATATTCAGTAAGCCTGAGAATCGGCTACTATCTATTTTTCTAACCTGTAAGTGATAAGGGGTGTTCACCCCAAATATTTTTTTTTTATATTTTTGATCATTTTTATTTTTTTTATTTTTTATTATGTGGCATCAAAAAATACATACAACTCTAAATTTGCACTTTTTTATCACCAACCCTTGCTTTTTAATAGTCATAGCAGAACTTTTAATGACTTTGAAATATCACGAGGAGAGGGAAGAGGGAGGGGAGTGGGAGGGTGAGAGGGAGAGGGGAGGGGTAGGGGTAGGGTGAGGTGAGAGGGGAAGGGAAAGGGGGAGGGGAAGAGGCAGGAGCCGGGTGGGGGACGGAGGGAAAAGTAAAGGAAGGGTGAGGGGAGGGGGACGGAGGGAAAAGTAAAGGAAGGGTGAGGGAAGGGGGATGGAGGGGTAAGGGGAGGGGCGTGGGAGGTGTGGGGAGAGGGAGGGAGAGGGGGGAGGGGAGGGGGAGAGGAGTTGATAAAAAATGCTATGCAATAGATTTACCGCGGCAGTCTCGGAGTGCCACACGTCATTTTCTTTTTTTTTTAACCTTTCAATCACAATGTGCCACAGCGAAGCGTGGCAGGGTACAGCTAGTCATTTATAAAATATCATTAGATGAAGAAAAACTGATAAAGAAGATAGGAAACGGAACTCTTCAATGCATAATAGCAAATTATTCGCGATTGCTATAGTCAGATGTCTATGTTGAGCTTTTGAATTTCCATAACAGAACATTGCGTTCTTCTATTTTTAAAGGGGCTCGGCAGAGATGGACAGAATAATGTTTAGATAGAACTTCTTTAGCAATTTGTTAACCAATTTCAATGATTTTTTCAAGTTTTGAAAGACTTTCTTTAATACGAATAAACTAAAAATTGCAAAATAAAAACTTTATACAAGAAAACAACCGACTTCATTAAAAAACACTAACAGGTGTAAATAGACCCTAGTTTCGGAAGTCGGTGGCCAATAATGAACGAAACAAAACCACCAAAGCTAGACTTCCGAAACTGGAGTTATTTTACACCTGTTAGTGGTTTTAAGTGCCTATGCTTGCTATCGACAAGAAAATAAGAAATAGAAGCATCTGCTTTAAATTAGTTTTTGAATTAATCTCAGCTCTAGATATAGGACAGCAGAATATATGTAGTTACAGCCAATGATATTGTAAGTAAAAAGGTGTAGATAGGCTATAAGCGCTTAGCAAGCGACGCGTTAAAATGTGCCTAACTTGAGCTCACTAAAGCGTCGCGCCGTCAACGGACGCGTGCGTGCGTTAGTGTGCCGTTTTTGAAGAGTGAATGTTGTTTAGGTAACCTATCTACACCTTTTTACTTATAATATCATTGGTTACAGCTATATTTCCATAAAACAGAATCGAAGCTTCAGTTTCCACGAAACAGATGAAAACATAACATTTTTATACGTATTCGCCCATTGCGTACATCAATTAGTCGGGACTAAAATCGTCAGTTTAATTAAAATGAATGTTGTTGAATGTCGGTCGTTTCATAACTACTAACGAAAATGGTCCGCCCGTAAATGGGAGAGAGCTACTATTAGTAATTCGATTTGCTTGTACGTCTGTCTACGTATACGTCGCTTGCGCATTATGACGTCAAGCACTGCGTCAGTCGGTGACATGAATGGCGGATTTGATGTGTGGATGTTGAATGTTTTATGTGGGTAGTTTTGACTGCATAATATGTATGGGTCGGATGTAAAGAGCAACTGGAATAACTACTGATAGAATCTGATAGTATGCGACTGGCCTGCTCGTGGTTAATGGCCCTGACTGCTATGCCGGAGGTCGTGGTTTCGATTCCCACTAGTCCCCACCACACTTTCCCCTAGACAAATGTGTGATGAGCACGATCATTTATTCTACGTCTGGGTGTAATTTATCGATAACTAGCTACCCCGGCAAAGTTCGTTTCCCCATTGAAACAATTTATTAGTCTTGTTTAGTTTTTATTAGTTTACAACATATTCTCAGACCTACTGAATATATACACAATGTTATATATAAATTATACACACGTTTAATAAGATGACAACGAATAGATCCAAACCAATAGATAATAATAACTACTACTACTTTTTATTTAGTGAGTCTCTACTGTGATCTTAATTAAACATTTGTGTTCGATAGAATTAAAACTACAACTTATTTTAATATATATAACCTAACCTAACTTACCATACCTATCCTATAACTAACCTAACTACCTAACCTAACTACCTTACTGAAATGCATTGATTTAAAAAATACTAAATTCATAATTTTAAACTGAACCACTGCGCTGCGGTGCCTCTATGTTAGGTACATACAATTTATTTACTTTTACCGGTCTACTATAAAGTCCAAAAAAAAGAATGATTGAAGTTCGTCTCTGTAAATTGATTTCTGAAATATAATGTAACACTTTTTTGTGCTACTTACATATAACCTCTTTCTAAGTTTAGTAACAAAATAAATTTCAGAAAGTAGATACGTATAAATTGACAACCAAAAAAAATTATGTTGATCAGTTGTCATGGTGACACTATTTAACTTTTCGTATTTTTTAAATCTAAATACGCAATAAACAAAAGAAATTCAATACCTATAGACCGGACATCACGAACAAAATTTTCGTCCGAAAAAGTGGGTCCTGCTGGACACAAGTCTATGAGTTTTTTGTAGTACGCTCCGCTGCCGCTCCAATATTCATATATTATTCTAGGTGGCGTTACTGAGACATGGGATCAAAGTTTTTTTATGACATTTCCTTGACATGCCCGCTCTATAGTATTTTAAATCTCTTTGCAATAAACGCAATATTTTACATATATGTTGTCGATTCAAAATCCTTATTTAAATACGTTATTTAATTACGAGTGGAGTATACCGTACCGACGAGGGACGAACATCAAATGTTTGACAGGTAGGAATAGTTTCTAAGGGAAAGCGAAATTGTTGTTTTTACTATATTCCAAGATTTTATTTCATATTTACTCACCTTTTAAACCTTTCCTGGACTTCCACAAACATTTTAAAACTAAAATCAGCTAGATCGGCACAGACGTTCTTGAGTTATAGCGAGACTAACGAACAGCAATTGATTTTTACGTATATAGATATGTATGTATTTAGAAATATACAACTACATTTATCAGTTGTCCAGTACTTATTTATTATTTATTTATTGCACGAGCTTTGCTTAGATAGCGTTATGTGAAAGTTGTGGTGTGTTATTTATCAACTCTTTACCTGGCGTCCCATGCTCGTGTCTTCTTTATATGAGAAGTGGCCCTAGTCTTGCGGTAAGTCGTAAACAGACGGGTATGATTATCCTGTATACGTACGTCAGGTCAAACCGTCAGACACCACGCCACAGTCAGAATCAACCACTTAGGCTTGGCGTTTAACCCCTACAAATCTGCGCGCCGCGCGCACGCTGCACGCACGTCACACGGCGGCAGCACCCGACGTTCACGCAGCAAGCGCGCAACGCGCGCGCGGCTCTCGCGCTACTCGCACGCCCGAAGATCGCGGACGCCAAATGTGGGGTCAGCCTTAGTATATTACACGATAGATACCAAATAAAACACCAAGAAAAACACACTAAATAAAACAAAACACAACGTATTAAAGTTAAGCCGTCCTAAAATCCTAGCAATTTTATACTCCATTGTGTGTTTAATATCAGTGTAACAACCTAACAACAAAAAAGAGGGGGAAGGGGAGAGTAACAAAAGTTTCACGTAAACATTCTCCCGAAAACATCGTAGTTACAAATAAAGTTTTTTACTCGAACCGGACCACTTATCTGTACCAATTTCTTGCTCGTTGTCCTGTGCGAGCTGTGAATGCTATAAAGCGATGCCAAGACATTTTAAATAACAAAGCCCGTTTTATCGTCGACCACTTCATCGCATGGTCAAACGCGTGCCTATCAATAATAAAAATAAAAAAGTCGAATTCAAGACATTTACGAAAATATTTGATTTGATTCATATCGACATCGCTTCGTATAGCATCGCTGCTCAGTTAGGTCACCGTATTACTGTAGTCAGTCGTTCGTATAACCGTTACGTACGCATCAATCTCGGAAACTTTTCCAATATCAACTTAAATTTTGATTGAAAGAGTTCCAGTGTGTTCAGCAGGATCTTCGGTGACTAAACTTCGTCAGGAGACAAGAGTTTGGTAGATATCGTGAATATCTTTATTTTCCGAGAGTATTAGAGGCAATGGGTTCTTGAGTTTTGTTAGACTTACGGATTAAAGGAGGTAATGTTTTGTTTTGATATTGAAATGGGGTGTGGGATTTTTGCGATAGGGTGTGACGAGATTGAAGTTATCAAGGCGATCTTTCGTTTTGCTGAGAAACTGATGGATATAGGACCGACGTATAAAACTTTTTTGAAAGATTAAAAATAATGATTGTATTTAGATTTATAAATTTTTAACATATTCGGGACACTCTAAGAAGTCGGATTCATCGTTTATTGTTGCGTCTTGTGTCGTGACAACTTTGTATGATGACTTCTACGTAAGTAATTGAAAAGTCAACTCGTGATCCTAATTAATTACAATGATATCCATACACTATAAAGACGAGTACCATTAGAAAGCGTTAACTTTAACATTATATTAAAAAATGCACTCAATAACACAAACTCATCGTTGATTAAAATTCGTCCACATCACTGTCAATAAAAAACAGCTCCAAAAAGACTAAGTCGCGGCATTGCCACGTTGAATGGCAATGCTGATGCTCTGGCCTCTACTCCCAAAGCCAGACTTCGGGCTGTTAGAAGAAGAGAGAGAATCCATCTGGTACTAAGAAGTACCAGATGGTTTTTTTCACCCGACTCGTAAATTAAATCCAAGATCGCAAGTGTGATCGCTGAGTATGCAGTCACACTTGCGACCTCAAGCCCATCGAGGCAGTTACTTCTGACCCAGATTATCACATAGTTTCTCCGATCACATTGATGCGTGTATCTAATTTAATATACCAAATAGTTCACTTGGAAGAACCAGAGTGGCGGACTCAAAGACCCTAACTAAACTAATGGAAACCAATATAACCACGGTTCAAAGTTATCGCTTTATACATGTATAATATAGTTTATGTTACCTATTATACAGGCTGTGTATTCGGATTCATTTATGATGAACGGGACTGGAGGGTAAATTAAGCTTGTCTATAGGTACTCCATTTACAAAATACTATATTTACAAAATAGCATTGGATAAAAGTTAAAAAAGTTTATTTTTACCCGACTACGCCAGAAGGAGGGTTATGTTTTTCGAGAGTCTGTATGTATGTATAATTGTTTGCCACGCTCTGCAGTCTGAACGGCTCGATGGATTTTAGCTTGAGAGGTGTCGTTAGATTTGTATTTACTGTGAGAGTGACACTGGGTATATCAAAATAAAAAAAATAAAAATATGGTGGATTTTTGGCGCTAAATCCAAATTATCAATTCACTAAGCCCACATTACTAGAATGGGTCCCGACTGCTACAATTTCGGGTACTACGACTTTCTTGTTTTAGGGCTTTTTCATAAATACTCAGATAGACCAGGGCCGAAGCCTTCAAAAATGGTAAAAAATGAAAAAAAAATACAGTAGGATGAAACCCATCAGAAAAGGAGGGGAATATGATAAAAATGAAAGGAAAAATAAATTACGGTCGATCCGAGTTCGGGAAGTGGGAGGGGGGGGGGGGGGTATAGGGTAAAAAATGGTTTATCTTGATTTCCGGCAAAACTACAAGTCCTATGGAAAAAAAGTCAAATGACAAAGTTGTAGGTAATAAAAAGATTTGTGTTTACAAGTAAAAAATTCAAATAACCAAGTTTTTGGTTTTTTTATTTTTATCTTTAAAATATTAAAAAAATCAAATGAATTAATTTTGTATTTTCTGAGAATCATGTCATCAGCATCACGTGACATTTCGAAAAATTATGCCAAGTCCAAACATTTCGGTTTTATATACCTTCGTTATTGTAATGAAAGTGAGTGTGAGCCTTTTGTTCTTCTATACATTTAAGTTCAAATAAGACAGGTGGAAAAATTTGCCAGTTTAGGTCTACATTATTTTTAAGACCACTTATTGTGATGAGAGAATAAATTTTATATTGATTGATTGGCTGAGACACCCTGTACAACCTTCGCTACAACTGATTAACATAGGTAGTTAGATGAAGGCAATAATACAAAGTTCTACTTCGATTACTTGTCTATTACCTAAGTTAATATTGTTACTCGATGTTGGTTTACAATTACATGTTATGAAATGAGAGCCGGGAGAAGGATTTTATTATTTTACATTTATTTTTATGACTTTTAGATATCTTTCTTGTAGGAAACAAGGCTTTTCACTCTGTGAGAAGGCTGTCATGAGTCTGGAATATTTTAGTACTAGGACATCACAAATGTTGCGGAATTCGTTCGAAAGAGTCATCGTGCATGGAGGGGGACAGAAAAGGCATAAGGAGAACACGGTTGGTTTTTCAGTAAGAATCTGACTTTCCCTAATGCTTTACCCAAAGCGGAAGAAGTCATGAATTCATGATTACCCACCCTTAAAAAAAGGGCAAAACAGATGTTCTTAAAAAAATCGGAAACTTTCTTAACACTTTACTGAAATCGTACTATACAATATTAAGCCTCTCAGTACACAAGTTAGGTGACCCCGTTTAAAGTTAGGTGCAGTCAGCATAAGGTGAACTGGTGTCAGCGGCTTATTGGTCTAGTGGCAAGTGGCCCTGACTGCTATGCTGGAGGTCGTGGGTTTGATTCCCACCCAGAACAAATATCTGTGTGATGTGCACGATCATTTTTCCTGTGCCTGGGTATAATTTATCTATCATTTGCATGTATTTAGAAATATACATACATACACACGCCGGTTGCGAGTACAACGCACTTGACCTTTCTGAAGAACCTCACCAATAAGGTGTATGTAGAAGAAAATATAAGAAAGAAATAGAAACACATAAGTACGTTTATCAGTTATATAATACTCACAGCACAAGCTTTGCTTAGTTTAGAAATAAATGGCGTTGTGAAGGTCGAGTAATATTATTATATTAATTATATTTTATTCCTTAAATGACAGACTGCTATACCCGATAGTATGTCATTTTAGGTGAACTGGACCTATCATACCATAAGTAAATTAGTTTTCTATTATTTATTTCGTATCTACGATGTTTTCCGCCAACACTTTTAAAACAAATTTCACAAAAGTGCGCACACAAGAAACAAGATAATATAATTTCACTCGGCTCTCTCTACCATGTGTATAAAGGTACATATTGGGTACAATTAGGAGCGTTTTACATTTTAATTGACTGAAGCCAAGAGTGCTTTTAATTAAATTTATTAATAGCCAAATATGGACGGGTATTCTCTCGTCGTGTCATTGTTGTTTTTGATGTCGTTGTCATTATTTTAGTAACTGCCTTGTTGGTGTTTGTTTGCGAGGGCTACTGGTTTTGAGGCCTTGGATTCTATCCCTTGGTCGGGCAAATTGTTATTGAGTTTTGCCAGCCTGTTATGTATTTCGGAGAAATATGACTAGGATATATATTACTTTAAGTTATGACACTGGCCTGTTGCTCTAGTGGTTAGTGACTCTGACTGCAATAACGGGGGACGTCGGTTCGATTCCCACCCAGGACAAATGTTGGTGTGATGAGCACGATCATTTGTTCTGTGTCTGGGTGTTTTTATCTATAATATGTATGTATTTAGAAATGTATAAGTATGTTTATCAGCTGTTCCGACGCTTATTTTTGATGTTGTTTTTGCTTAAAACTGTAAAGAACCATGAAAAAATCGTCATTATAAACGCTAAATGCCTTCCTTCTAAAGTAAAGAAGTCCCTTATTTTTTTTTTTTAAATCTCACTGGTTTGGACAGAAATCACGATTTTATACAGTTTAAAGGGTGAAACTTGGAAAGTAGGGAAAGCCGATGAAAAACTCCAACGGTCCAGAATGATGAAGAGAACTTACGATATAACCGTATGTGCGACTAAGGCGAAGAAAAAATGAGGGTTATGATTTTGACTGCGATGTATGTATGTTCATCTGTTCCCTCATAACTTCTAAACTACTTGTCATAATTTCACTAATGAGGTATAGTTGGAAGCGTCTTGTTTGTCCGGTTAGAGACTATTATTATGATGTTAGATTAAATTGAAAATGACGCCCTCTAGAGGATATTTATGAAGTGAATTAAAAAAACAAAAAACGAGAAAATATATTCTAATAATTTCTTGTTTCATACTTTCAAGAACGTGATTTTTTTGCAGTCGCGTATAAGTTTTTGAACATATTTATGTTCAAAACATGGTACTCGTATAGAGAGAAATATTTAATTCCTAATATCAACAAAAACCTTTTCCATGTTTCGTTATGAGATCGCAGACGGAAACTTGATATCGTAATCAAAAATAAAATAACATTATTTCTGTTGCCAGGAAATTGGGAGTGTTGGTAATGGTTAAATTATTCATAACACTGAACTGTGTATCACGTGACAGAAGCGTCATTCACTCTACATTAAATTACCACCTTTTTTGATGTAGGTATTTTTTTTCATTTGTTTACGTGTAATGCCTTTGCGCAGGCGGGTTATTTAGTAAGTCATCCTGTGGAAAGTTGAGTGAAGTGAACTGTCATTAGAATGGAATGATAGTAGGTACATTTCGCCATCACTTCACCTAAATTATCACGCGGATATGTCAACAGAATCACACTGCAAGTATACACCACTATTTTTTAATTAGTACAAATACTCAAAGGGCTCATTCTAGACGGTTTTCTCATTATATTTGTAAAGTAGCAATAAATAATATTCATAAACAGCAAAGTTATTAGCGTTTGTTTATATCCCAAAAGTCACCCAATTTATGGAAATATTGTACAGGCTATTCATGACATAGTATAGTATTCATTAATCGTCATCTCTCGCTCACGTTCGCGTGATCTCGCTCAAGCATGCCCCGCCTCCAACAGCTGTTTTCGTTATTTAAGTTTAACTAAATAGTGGCATATTTAAAAATTGAACGTTTTTTTTACTTTTGATTGCGCAAATAACAGGTACGGATACAGCCCAATTTATTTTGTACTAATTAAAAAATAGGGGTGTAATAAGCCCCTGATATGGAATCTTGTGAGAAATTGCATAGAGTGAGACAACCAAGAGTCTCGCGTCAAATGGATAGCAGTACGTAGTGTTGTTTAGTTACTTGAATATATTTTGTTAACTCTCTAACTACCACAGGTAAGTATAGATTACAAACCAAGATGTGCCTATCACGCCAGGTGTCACAACTACATGACAAATTTAAAGGACTTGTTCGTAGCTTGGCATCTAGGGGACGTTTTAGCTTTTTCGAAGTGGCGGTTAAGAGTTAAATAAAACTTTGCCCCACAAAAGTAACTTCTATCGGTTTAATAACAAATATTTAATCTCACATATACAAACAATCAGACCCAAAAAAGGCCATCCAAATATTTGTTTCATGCGGGAATCAAAACCGCTACCCGCAGCGCAGTAGCCACCGGTCGAAGCAGCCGTATTCTATGAATACATTAACTACTGTTCTTTTATTTTCTACCGTTTGATGGTCTATTTGTACTACTTAATAATATTGTCAAAATGTTGGTATCTTTCCACAAACATTATTAATAAAGAGTTGAAGTTTCTTTTCATTACCCGATTTCGGCGAAGCAAATGAGAGAGTTATGATTTTTATATCTGTTTACTGTACATGTTTTTAACCTCAAGCGACAAAGGTATGTAAAGAGGCCCATGGACTTCATAAAAACTCTGACACAACACACTGAAGAAAGAAGGTGTCAAAATGATAAAGTTCACAGCTTTCCTAACATTACCACCACACTTCAAAATCAAATAGCAGTTGCAATCCTCGACCATGTCAGTAGTTTCTTACCTTTCAATTTGGCGGGTTTTCATACCGATTCGAGTGATCCTCAAATACAGGCTGCATACAACTGAGATTTCCAATATCAGTCGAGGGCAATATGTCTCAAGACTAGTTCCCTCCTAAGTCAAGTTTTATGAGTTACCGAACAAATATACTTACGTAAAACGGAAAAATATTTAGCGTTTTATATCTGGGGACTTAGCACCCTCGGTGGGGAGATGTAATGACTTTCTTGGGGGCCTTTTTTCCCCGAACTTTTGGTGTGGGTTATTTTTTTGAGATTAGCTGTATGATTTTTAGTGCTGTTGAGTTGGTAAGTTTGAAGTGAATTGTTTTGACAGTACTTTTGCATTTTATTCGCCATTACCATTTAAATCGTTATTGTTAAGATAATAATGTCTAGGTAAGTAAATATAATTCTCTTAAACGTATATTTGTATGAATGCACCTCATTGACTATTTTGTTGTTTGTTGTTTTTGTCTTAATTTTTGGATTGTTTATGTCTACGATAATTAGAGCCGGTAGGTGGCGCTTTGATTAGGTTTGAAACCAACATTTGTCAGGTTCGCAGTAAAATATATTTATTATTGTACTAAGTATTATTAGTTTATTCGTAATTTATTTTATGGTGTACCTAACACCATAAAATAAATTACGAATAAAAGTAAAAAAGACATCAAACGTGTAGATCCAAAGGGGAATTTTTTGCAATGTTCTTAACGAATAACATTAGTATTCAACAGTCTTTGTAAACCTGAATATATAGGGTGTATCAAACTTAGGTTCAAGTGGCCCCCTACACTAATGGATATTATTTTAATGCACTTCGTATAAATAATGAATGAATGCCATTAATCACAAGGCACTATTAAGGTCATGTCATTTTTACGATGGATGCCCCCATATTTCCGGTCACAGAGCTTATCGGATGTCACTTGTCCTCAATAGATCACTATTTAGTAGGTCTTTTATATTCATATTTATAACGTGTCAGGGGTAAGCAGGAGAAACAAAACAAATATCTGCTTAACTGCATCCTAATCTCTGGACGCACGTGATAAGTGGCGAAGGGTGGGCGTTTTTGGGGGACTGTCTCATGTATTTATTTGACGTTCAAAAAGTGCTGATTCTCAGCCTAGTTTGAATAAAGACTTTTGATATAATGATTCATTTAGTTAATGGTTCGTCATCTGCCTTGCCTTTTCTCAGCGAAAATAAATAAAAGAAAATAAAATTTTGAATCAAATGACGTATATTTATTATATGGCTTTGTGTGAAACATGCTAATTGAATTATGTATGTTTTATCAAAGTGGGTTGACATTAAGGAACAAAACTTAAACTTTGAGGTGATGTTTAAGTATAAAATGCACTGAGACAAAGTCGGGAGCATAGTGCTAGTCTTAAAAAACAAATATCTTAAATTATTGAGGAAACCGGCATGTCCTAGAACCAAAAATTCGAAGACATGTGACATCTACCAATTCGCTCTGGGCCCGCGTGGTAGATTATGGCCCATACGCACAATACGCGCTTTGACGTGGAGTTGCGGATACCAGCCCGGTATCTTTAACCTTTAAATCTTAAATAATTTCAGTTTTGTTGGCGGTAGCCGAAATTTTTCTTCTGAGTTATTTATTTTTTATATAAAATTACATAGTAGACTTAACAGGAGTCCCAAGACGTCTACAAACAAGTTTTAATTACATTTTCACTTAAGAGATAATAACTAAGAACTATATAGGGCTTACAATACAAAATACCTACAGTTAACCGGAACGTGCCTTATGAGTGGCTAATCATACCATTACCTACAAGAAAAAAAAGAAGAATGGATTTCATCACGGCGAAAAATGTACGAGAGCTCGAGTTAAAGTAAGGAAGATATAATCAAGTAAGATACTGACCCTAGCAATTTGGGTGAAGCGTTTGGCGGCTTGCCGGCCCAAGCATTTGGCGCCGGCCCGGGCGGGGTAGCGGTCGCCGGAACTGACGCTACGTGTAGCGGTCGCGCGTAGTGGTGCTACGAAATTGCTACGGCGATGTATAGCGCTACGAATATACTGTCATGATATAATTTGAAAACTAAGTTATTGCAGGCTAAGGTTTACCTTTTGAATTTAAACACTGAAATTATATTTCAGTTTATAATTGTATGGATACACGTACAGACGTCAGCACAATGCCAAACTGAACATAAACCTTAGTCTTGTAGTTGAAAAATTGTAGCTATCAAATACATTTGACAGATTGGGGAAGCCAGAAGTGTGGGCATTTGTACATCTCTAATAAATAATAAAAAGTACATTTATGTCAACATGTAATTGTAACTCACAATTCAGCATTACTGCTTCCTTTGTTTCAGCCATTAGTTTATTTGTCAATATTGTTTTATCGTAATCCAAAATGTACGATTGATTTTTCGTGATTTCGAGTCTTATACTAAAAGCTCATATTCGCGGGAAGCGTGTAGACCAGGGGATTGTTTTTATTTATTAATAAACAAAATTCCCTGTAGAACCTGTTAAAAGTATTTTTTTATTACGCTCACCGGTCACTGGTTGACCCATAAAACCAATATTTTGTAAGAAGATCTTTGTATAACTAATCATAAACGAAAACTAGTTTACCTAACAAATTATAAGCCAATATCCAAGAAAATTGGATTGCAATAAACCTTTAATAATAACAGAGAAGTAAACACAAATTACATAATGTAAACATATGACATACTCAATATTGGAGGAGATAAGGGCCATTTATATAACCACATATGTACTGATACATTGTTGGGGTTACGACATGCCGAAATTGATAAACTAGCTACGTATGTTGTTAATAGGAAAATTGTGTTTGATTGTGTCGAAGATTACCCGAATCACCCTACTAATATGTCATCATACAAATGTCAATCTTTGTGAGAATAGGTGTATGTTTGTTACTCTTTCACGCAAAAACTCTTGAATGATTTTCAATTAAAGTTTACAGGTTTGTAGCTTATACATCAGAATAAATTATATTATAAAGAAGAAGGATTTGTATTTTTGTATGTAACTTTACTTAAAAACTACTGGGACCGATTTGAAAAATTCTTTCACAGTTGGGTAGCTACACTTTCTCCAGGTGACATAGTCTATTTTTATCTCTGTATTCCCATGAACTACGCAGGTGAAAAGGCGTAACGTCCGCTATGAATTTATAAAGGTATTGTGTAAATTGGCAAAATTAAAACGAATAAAGTCGAATAAGTCTTATTCGACTTATTCGACATTATTCGTTTTAATTTTGCCAATTTGCAAACTATGCCATCTGCAAGTCGTTTTGCCTGTGCTGCTAAAATTTTAAAGGTATAAGTAGGTATGAGATGAGCGACAGACCGTTAACTGCAACCGCAAACTGCAGGGGTTTCTATAATTCTCTATGAAATTGATTCCGAGCGCGGCAACACCGCGGCCGCAAGCTGCACGCCGCGGCTGAAGGCCTCATGTTTTCTAGAGATTCATCGAAACCCGTGCAGGTTGCAGATTGCGGTCTTCGGCTCATCTTGGACTTAAGGTACAGACGCCAGCACATCAAGTTACCCCAATGTGTCAAATTTCTTTGATCGTTTTTTAACTTTATGTCACACAGCATAAGGTTCATATTCATTTGGGAAAATTTGACACATTGGGGTAACTTGATGTGCTGGCGTCTGTACAAGTCCTAAGTACAGCTGTTATTATTTACCCACGTGCCTCTTGTGGAGCTTGCGACTAAATATTAAGAGCTTCACGGATCGCTGGAAGGTTAAGCCACGCTTGACGAGGTTCGTCCGTGGTCTGTGACCATTCACTACGTTTCAAGACTCCTCCTCTCCGCGAGATCGAATCAGAAATGAGGAGATCCATAGAAGAATCAAGGTTATACAGGACATAGCCCAGCGGATTAGCAGGTTGAAGTGGCAGTGGGCAGGGCACATAGCACGGAGGACTGATGACCGATGGGGTCGAAAGGTTCTCGAGTGTAGGCCACGTATCGGCACGCGCAGCGTAGGACGTCCACCCACAAGGTGGACAGACGACCTCATTAAGGCCGCAGGAACGCGCTGGATGAGAGCCGCTTCCAACCGGTCTTATTGGAGATCTATAGGGGAGGCCTATGTCCAGCAGTGGACTTCCTATGGCTGAAATTATGAAATGAATCAAGACTCCTCTGTGCATCGGAAATCACGTTAAGCCGTTGATCTTAGCTGTTATTCTTTTGTAGCTCTGTGACAGTCGTTACAGATAGCCTGAAAATATGACAACCAGCTTAACCTATGGGTATCGTGTTACCCGCTAACTTTGTTGTGGAAGTCTGACAGGCATTCGCTCCATGTAAAATACTGGTATCCAGTTAAACTGGGAGCAGCAGTGCTTACATTTTACCATTATAAAAAACTAGTATTTATAGAAAAAATAGTCTCCCAATTTAAACCTATAACCCGATCCCATAACTCACGTCCCCCTATCAAAACATAATAACACATTCACCCGTCAGCTATAGCCGTACAGCTACGTTTGCGACCGCACTGACATCTAGCGTTTGCATCCCGCAACATTAATCATAGGCGACGCGTGTTGTTGTCGTCGAGTTACACGTAATATCCGCTGTAAAAAGTTGTGTGTGTAAACGTATTGTATTGTGTTTGTATTAATTTATGTGTATTGGTTTTTTCGTTTTCGTGTGCTTACGGGTGTTCGTGAATGTTGCGTTTTCAACTGACTTACAATAAAGAAGGAGGTCAGGCTGTTAACCGAAATTGCCAATCAATTTTCAAGCAAGACAATTGTACTCGTAAAAAAATCTAGGAGTTGATTACTTCTCTAAACGAGATTGTGGTTCAAATTCGGGCAAGTACCTATGTTACTTTTTGGATCCATATGCATGTACAGACGCCAAAACATCAAGTTACCCCAATGTGTCAATATTCTTTGATCGTTTTTCAACTTAATGTCAAACAGAATAAGGTTCATATTCAATTGGGAAAATTTGACACATTGGGGTAACTTGATGTGCTGGCGTCTGTACTTTTTAAGCTTATCTTGGACATCATTGACTTCGGAAGAAACACGATGGGTGGAGACTTGAAATCGCCAATCCACCTGGAGCAAGCGTGGTGATAAGTACTCGAGCCTTTTCTGTCTGAGGGAAGGCTTTTGCCAACAGTGGGACAGTTAAAGCATGTTTTTTTAATCCTAGCATATTATTCCAAAACTGCTATATTATCTTTTTAGATAATATAGCAGTTTTTAGTTGCGTATAAGCGTTGAAGCAAAACTTTTAACTCAGTATCTAGCTAAGAGGATAGCCTTTGGTAAGACTTTTTGTCGGACTTCTGACTACCTGTAACGACTCTCATAGATCTACATATGATAGCTGGGACCCCCATGACCCCTCCATGGTTTAGAAAGCATGGGTCTTTAACATGCTTTCCGAGCCATAGAGGGTTTGCATATAATGGATGGTTAGCCATCCAAAGACTGAAGACCCTATGATGGGGAAGTTCCAATCAGGAACCAAAAGATATGACGAAATGTCTGTCCTAAAAATAAATACGATATATTTTTAAGTATATAGGTTGCAATAAATATAGATACTGCTTTCCTTTTGTTTTATTTATTTTGATTTTACGACATCACAGAAAAGTAAAAATTCCGTTTCATAAAAGATCGTGTGTAAGCGTCACACAGGTACGACCAAACAGTTTTATATATCTATAAAAAAAGCATCTTTTGTTACGTTTTAAAACTGAGATAAAATTCTAGCTACGAGATGATCGTAAACAATATAAAACTTTTATAAGGGCTTGTAAATTTTTTACGGTCCTGTATATTGTTATCATTGGCCCACTTTTATGTTGCACCTTTATTTCGGATGCTTTCTTCATATTTTACGTTTACGTAAACGACTGCGTGAACTAAGTGAGATAGCATTCTCTCAAATGTTTACGGTCATCGTAAAACTGTTTGAATGTCCTTTGAATCCATATTCGCGCCTCGGAATACCAAGTGCTGGTGAGACGTTTTAGAAATACAAACCAGTTGTCTTACTACAAATGTTTGACATAAGCTAAAACAATACGATTTTCAAACTGAAAATACTCGATTCGAATACAATTATAATTCATTTATTGATGAAGAAAAACATCGTGAGGAAACCGGCATGCCTGAGAAATATATTTCTCGACTTTGACACCAGGTTGTGACCACACGGAAAGAAGGTTCAATTTTACCGACTTCAAAAAAGAATATACCGACTCCAAGAAGAATAAGGTTATCTATGTAGTTGCATTTTCGTGTGTTTTGGCTTTTTCTATTTATAAGAGTAGGTATGTACTTACTTAAGTTCTTTCTAAGTTTATCTTATATTAGATATCTTCGACATCGGTGTAGGAAAACACCGTGAAGAAACCTAGACTTCCAAGTCAGAAATCGCCAATCCGCATAGAACAAGAGTGGTGATCAATGTTGGTGCCTTTTTTCTATGAGAAGATGCCTTTGCACTGGAGTGAGACAGTAACTAGCTGGTATTATTATTCATATTCGAAATTTATAAACTGATTAGGAAAATCTCTTTTTTTCTGAAAGGATATGCTTTCCGTTTGGTCCTATACCTACATATTTTTAAAAACTCTATTCTTATCTATGAGTATCTAATATTTACAGACAGATAAATATAAACTTAAATTATAGTTGTACTCTTAATTTAAGAATGGTTCGAATTGACGGTTCGCTTACGTCAACATATCGTGTTAGGCACACAATACTTTTAAGTTTACTTATAATGGATATGTGCTTAGCTAAGGTTTTAACCAGTGCATTAACACGCGGCTTCTGTTACCTGAGTTTGTTTATCTTGGTATAAGTCTGTGTGCGGAGAGTGCAGGCTTAAGATATATTGTATAGACGCCTCCGTTGCAACCTACTTTGCTAAGTTTGTTGTAATAAGATTATTATGAGATATTTCCGAGTTTGCTGTATTCTGCGCAGCTGTAGATTTTAGATAAGAATGTAATAGGATAATGCTTTTGTTGTTTATATAAGTTTTCTGTACATTAGTAGTGGTGTGTACACGGGATTTATGCTTTTTACTGCCACTTGGGCGTGGGTAAAGCGTTAACTAGTTTTTTAATCACGAATTTCTATTTAGCTGATCCGAGTCTTTTCCTGTCAGTTCATCGCAATATGCTCTCCCCCTATCGCATGGACTATAAATGAGTATATTACAGGCGCATCTCTGATTAACCCAACGGAGAATACAGCTGTGTTAAGATATTTTGTAATGCTTTTTAGTGAAAATAACGCGAAGCGGCATTTTGAGACCCAGTGACGTTTTCGTGGCTGTCAAAAATCTTTAGGGTAAGTATCATTGCTTTTAACCTCAAATATTTGGGCAGGCCTACGTGCAGGCTGTAGTAGGTACAAGTCTTTTGGCTGATGAGTATTTTTGTATTATTTATTTGTAATCAGTCGCCAGACTACAATCAATCAAATCAAGAGATGTTAGTTATTAAGTTATGACTGGCCTGTTGGTCTATTTAAAGCACGTTATTCTTTGTTGACGATGATTTTTTCACAAAACCAAAATGGCCGTAACGACACTTGCCGGTCATTAGTACGTCATCCGTCAGAATGAAGGTGCAGTGTGCAAGTGGGGATGACATTTGGAGGAATTAGGATATTGTGGTGTGATCGCTCATGGCTTCTACTTACAATACCTTGTTTCTGCTTACTTGTCGTTTATTCTATGGAAGTGGCTAAAACGACACAGACTGCCGCAAAACTAAGGCAAGTAAATAACAATCTATGGTCAAAAATATTTGGCTAAGTCCTTTTTTGATACGCGTTTTATATGAAAGATTTTCAATAAATACACCGCGTAATTATGATGATTAATAATGATTTTCTATAAAAATCTGAATACAAAAACTGTTAGAACCAGTGCGTATACACAATATTAAGCCCGAGAAGTAATCTTGTAATAAATTTCTTCATGAAGAGTTATCAGGCTAAGAATGTATGTACAATTAGTAATTAGTTCGGTATATTTCAGATATCAATGCAAGTACTTAAACATAACTTGCAAAATGTAATTCTACTAAACATACCCCTCAGTCTTACCCTTTGGCAAAATACAGGCGTAATATAAAGTTATTTTTCTTTTCAATCGCATAATACTTGGGTATTTTCCAGTAGTTCTAATAATAGTTTTGCGGACAGATTCACAGCGTTGTACAGTTTACGTTACTGTGAATCATAAAAGCGACCATTGCACGTTTTCACGAGTTTTCAGGATTCTGCACTGTGTTAAGAATAACATGTTTTAAAGTTACCTATATCATCTGTACCTACGTATAGAAATAAATAAAATTTTGGTGTCTGTCTGTTTGTTTGAACTATACCTACTCCATATAAAGTAGTATTAGAAACATTATTATTATAAAGATAAGTGAAAACAACTTTTGGTCACATTGTTTTATTTCAAACAAGCAGACGTCCCGCGGTTTTGCCGCGTAGGTCCTGTTCCCGTGGGAATACAGGGATAAAAAGTAGCCTATGTGTTAATCCAGGGTGTCAGCTAACTCTATACCAAATTTCATTAAAATCCATTCAGTAGTTTATACGTGAAAGAATAACAAACATCCATCCATCCATCCATCCTCACAAACTTTCGCGTTTATAATATTATATTAGTAGGATATTAGTGGGGTTTATAAAAATAAAAGTGAAACTAAGAATGTCTCCATGTCTTGTTTATCTCTGCTTTTTTTAGGGTTCTATCATTGATACTGTAATTTTCAGACTAAAATGAATTAATAGACCTAAAAAAAATCTACATAATTTTATAAAATAAATTGTTCCAATGGGTACAACTAATGGGTTATTTGACAATATTTTAGTGTTTAGTCCGTCATCTAGATAACAAGAAAATATTCGACACGTATTTTTTTCTTTTTCAAATTGATGGAAAACTGCTTAGATTAAGCGCATCAAAGTTGAGGAGTGGGGGCTTGTAACGTCATTGGCTAGCATAAAATACAAAGTGTGGATTAAAAATAATCTTTTTTTAACTTCTGTCTGCTTCTGTCTGTAAATGGAGTATGGGTATCCTCAGAAATAGTTGGATCTATTTTGACAGGACTTTTTCTGACAGATAGCTGATGTTATAAGGAGTAATATAGGCTTGCTTTTATTTTAGAAAAAGATTGAAGAAGAGTTTCGTGGAAAAACAAATAAAAACCTCGGACTGTCTCGCTGGTCTAGTGGTCACAAGCGCTACAGACTGCTTAGCATGAAGGCCTATCGACCCCCGGGTCAGGCAAATGCATATTGAGTTTTTCTATCTGGAATTTCTCAGTATCAATCCGGAGTCTGGATTTGTGCCCGATTGATGGCAATAGGCTCACTCCCAATTACATGGGACCTAAACATAACTGGCGAAATGGAGGTGTGCCTACTACGCCTCTGCCTTTACAAACAAATTAAAACCTTGTTTGTTAAACTCATCCGTAAATAAAGAGTCAAGTAAAATCACAAGTTAATAAATCCAGCAATATCACTTATTCCTGACATAATAATGTAAAATTTATAAACAATGTTATCAAGTAAGCTTCCGTTAAGTGCTGTTCAATAATAATTGCTATACATTCCGCGGTCTGGGAGGAAATTAAAACTGAATTCAATGAGCATTACCGCTGCTCTTGATTTAAACAGGTACATATTTATACCCCACTAGCAGTTGCACGCGATTTCGTCCACGTGAATTACGTACTTTTACACATACATACATACATACATAAACTCACGCCTTTTTCCCATAGGGGTAGGCAGAAACTACAGAGCGCCATATGCTACGATTCTTACATACTTCTTTTGCTTCGTTTACATTCATACATGTTGTCATACACACACGCCGGTTGCGAGTACTACGCACCTGACCTTTCTGAAGAACCTCACCAATAAGGTCTATGTATGTTCTTCTAGGGCGTCCCCTCCTGGCGTTCCCACTTACATCTGCCTTGTTGCCTTTCAACGTGACCAAACCATCTAAGCATACTCTTATCAATTTTTGTTACTACATCTTCTTTTAAACCACAACGTTGCTTTATCACATCATTCCTCAATCTGTCATTAATTGTTACACCACACATACTTCGCAAGGAACGCATTTCTACAGCATTTATTCTACTTTCATGCCTCTTTTCTCTTTTTTTTACGTACTTTTATTTATTTATTTATTTATTATGTTTAGCACACAAATGTACAGAGACGGATTTAATGCCATAAGCATTTTCTTCCAGTCAACCATCCGAAGAGATTTAAAATACTATAGAGCGGGCATGTCAAGGAAATGTCAGAGAAAAACTTTGATCCCATGTCTCAGTAACGCCATCTAGAATAATATATGAATAATGGAGCGGCAGCGGAGCGTACTAAAAAAAACTCATAGAATTGTGTCCAAGCAGGACACAAAATTCGGACGAAAATTTTGATCATGATGTCCGGTCTATAGGTATTGAATGTTTTTGCAACCATCACACTTACTTTATCCCTTTGAATTTAAACACCCCCCCATTCCCTTGTAGTTTTCAAAATGTTAGTCGGCTATCTAACATACATATCTAATGGTGGATACAGCTATCTAATGGTGAAAGACTTTTTAAAATCGGTTAAGAAGTTGTTGATTTAGTTGAGAGACAGGGAGTTGGAAGGGGCGGGGAGGGGGAGGGAGGGGGGAGATTGTGACAGAGGGAAGGGGGGATTGTGAGAGGTGTCGGAGGGGAGTGGAGAGGGAGGACAGAGAGAGGGGGTGGAGAAGGAGGGGGATGGGAAGGATGAGGTGAGAGGGGAGCGGAGAGGAGAGGGGAAGAGGCAGGGAACAGGAGGGGAAAGTGAGGGAGCGGTGAGGGGAGGGGTGTGGGAGGTGTGGGGGAGGGGAGGAATGGGGAGGGGGAGAGGAGAGGAGTAGATAAAAAATGATATGCAATAGCTTTACCGTGGCAGTCTCCGAGTGCCACACGTCATTTTTTTTATACATAATTGGTCTACTCTTGACCTAAATCTTGTCCTGCGGTCAGAGATGAGGTCGACGATGGAACGAGCTTACCCAAAAGAAGCCTATTAACTCGAGACTAAAACAGATTGGAAACACCGAACACCGATCACCATTTAGCTACGCGGCTAAATGGTGATCGGTGTTCGGTGTTTCCAATCTGTCATTTGTAGATCCTTGACAGTAGTAGGCAGAAGCCCGAAAGTTTGATCACCAGTTTACTGGATTGTTCAAGTAAGGTAGGCAGTCGTCCCATGTAAAACACTGGCTTCATCTGGTAAGACTGGAAGACGATCCCAACATTAACTGGGAGCAAATAAATAGAACCACTTCCCCTTTTCACGTATAATGGTTAATTTTTTTGGTAATGGAACGTATTAATTCGAACCATAAAAGTTTATTTAATAACTTATACAATGAAGGTAAAATTATTGGATTACCACCGAAACTTAACTTCACCTAACCTTATTTAATGATTAATTTGGCTCTGAAAGAAAAAATGGCAATTTTGATAGAAAATTTTGTAATAGTACGGGAAAAATTAAGTGGCTCGATTTATTTGCTTCCAAGTGTAGTTGGGAAATGGCTAGGCAGAACGGCCATTTGCTATGTATATTATTTAAAACAATAACTATGCTATATGCAATGTCACAACGCCTTCAGAATTCTGGTAAGGCTCTCTCAATTCTGTAGCGCCTCGGGAATGTTTGCTGACGCAAGGGTGAATGATTTTTATGCCCCGATGAGTAATAAACCAGCCTCTTTGATCCCTCAAATTCGTAGAAATGACCACGGGAAAGGGTCCCACCAAAGTCATAAAATCAAAATCAAAAGTCATTGATTCTTTTTAAAAGTCAAGATAATAAGACTAACTTCCCAGCAACACGGCCGTCTAATAAGAACATGAGTTTGCAATATTGGTAATTAATAAACATTATAAAGCAATTATTTAAATTAATTACTTTGCTACATGTTAACTAGCAAACATCAATGTACAGACGCCTACCAACCTACCCCAATATGTCAAATTTCTTTGATATGATTTCAACTTTATTCTAAACTTATTAAGGATCATGTTCAATTGGGAAAATTTTACAGTTTGGGGTAACTTGATGTGCTGGCGTCTGTACGATACACAGCGGTCCCAGTGATTAAGTTAATAAATTCATTGATGCCTTAAATATCACAGCATTTTTATTGTACAGACGCCAGCACATCAAGTTACCCCAATGTGTCAAATTTTCCCAATTGAATATGAACCTTATTTTGTTAGACATAAAGTTGAAACACGATGAAAGAAATTTGACACATTGGGGTAACTTGACGTGCTGGCGTCTGTACACTGAATAAGGTAATTATTCGCGGCTTTCTGAAACAAAAATTAAAAAGTTACTTTGTCTCACTCAGTGAGCAAAATCGCATTTTGCTCACTGATTTAAGGCAGTAAAACCTACATGTTTGAGCTACTGTAGTGAAAAAATCCTTGGTTAAACTGGTTGTCAGAATTTCGGGCTGATTACTATCAGTGACGACTGCCATGGATCTACAGATAACAACCAGGATAGGCAGGATACGTAATGAATGGTTACCCATCTGCGGACCAACCTCGTTAAGCGTAACTTAAGCTTCGATCGACCCGTGAAACTTATTATTTGGGCCACAAGTTCCTCCGAACTTACATCCCTTAAATTATTGCACGCGAATTAAAAGTGTGCATGTGTACCTTTACAATAATTCCTAAGCAACACAAACTAGCAATCTCCAACAGTATCAAGCAATACAAGTTCCTTGAACACAGCTCCAACCTAATGACTTCATACCAAAGTTTACCTTCTACACGGGGACGTAATACAATCAAACAAGTCCACGGTAATTCTAGGGTAACACCAGGGTAATTCTATAGGGTAATTCCAAAATGAGTGGAAAAGGTAAATGTTGTGGAAAAAACGCCTAGAAAGACTAGAAACGAGAGCGAACGCCACAATTTAATTTTTCATGTTTGCCGCGGGCCCACAGTTAAAGGGAAGTTCTTGCTTTTTTTATATCATTTTATTCAGTTGAGCTGCAATTACAGTGTATTGCATAAAAACTTTGTGTTTTTACACTTTCTTTTACACTGTCGAGATAACTGTGTTAGTGGCGAGTAACAAGTTAGTCGTCTAGGTCCTTTTTTTGTATGTAAGTTTGTTGTGTATTCGCATCATGTAAATTGCGTTTTTCTGTTGTTTAGTTTTGAATGGATTAAAAGTTTTGTTCTGTTACCAGTTTTTTGTGATGTATGGGTGTGCTACTTCTGTATGCTCGAGTGCAGTGTGTTGTGAAATTTTATAATCAATGAAACCTACAATGCGCTTTAGAAAATTTAGATAATTTCAAATAACATTGATACCAATTTAAAGCCGTGTGTTAGTTGTTTAGTTCTTATTTATGTATGAAAATGTGTAAATTCCTCACATTAACAATTTCTCTTACATCGTGGGTACGTTTACAGAATATTAAAGCTCACAAACAAACAGGCAGACGCGGAACAACTAACTGTAGGACATATAAATATTTTTTCGTGCGGGAATCTAAAACGCGTCACGCAGCGCAGCAGTCAACCGCTCAGCCACTGCACCAACCGTTCCGCGAAAAAAATAACAAAATATTACAATGTGTCATGTATCATGCACATCGACGTCCGGATTGTGCAAAGCGTTATTAGAATCTGGCCTTTTCAGTAAAAGCCTGGTGTCAGGATTTGTGCAGAATTGTCAAAAAACAGGTAAAATGAGAAGCTAAGGCTTGACTGCGGAATAAAATACTTTGGCTATTTACAGCTACATTTAATCTAGAACTGTTCAAAAGTTATGGTTGCGATCGATAAAACAACGTAAGCGTCTAAGATAAGAATGCCGGCTATAGTACATTACCTCCAGTAATTTCAATTTATATCCGCACTTACCGCTCCCATTAAACAAAACATAGCATGACATTATAACATTACATTCAAACATAAATTCAAACGTACATTTGCAAGTGAAATGTTGCCAATTACGTTAATTACAAACATTACTAAAATCAGTGTTGTAGGGGCCAACATTCATGATACACAGAAACCTTTACAAAGATTACAAATAGATTTTTAATAAGTAGTGATCGCACTGGTTGAAATTGTTGTATATTAAGTTCAATAGAAAATTACATCTTTGCCACAGTATAAATATGGACAGTATGGAAACTAGGCCTAGTTGTAGAAATAAATACCTACGCTCCACTGCAGCATTAGGGTTGTCACTCTTAATGTTTTTGAAACTAACCTGTATTTATTAAAACATCTGATTCTGCGTTCTGTAGTGATCAAACAATCGAGTTACAATAACTAGTTTACAAATAAAATTTAAATAGGTAATCTCATGGCTTCGGTTAATACTAGTAAAAGAAGATCGTTTATAACACGGAACAGTTACAGGAACCGTGACAACGACACCCATGACGAAAACTTTGATATTTTATGCAGCCGCCATCTTGGATTTACATTTTGACAGCACTTTCGGCTTCAACACCCTCGAAAACCATGATAACGACACTCATGACTTAAAACTTGATATTTTTTGCATTTACATTTTGACAACACTATCGGCTTCAACACCCTCGGAAACCATGACAACGACACCCATGACGAACACCTTGATATTTTTTGCAGCCGCCATCTTGGATTTACATTTTGACAGCACTATCGGCTTCAACACCCTCGAAAACCGTGACAACGACACCCATGAGGAAAACCTTGATATGTTTTGCAGCCGCCATCTTGGATTTACATTTTGACAGCACTATCGGCTTCAACACCCTTGAAAACCATAAAAACGACACCCATGACGAAAACCTTGGATTTTTTTGCAGCCGCCATCTTGGATTTACATTTTGACAGCACTGTCGGCTTCAACACCCTCGAAAACCATGAAAACGACACCCATGACTTAAGACTTGATAATTTTTGCAGCCGCCATCTTGGATTTCTATTTTGACAGCTCACAGCAGTAACGGCTTCCCTCGAAGACGAAAACCATGAAAAGACTTCCAATGAGAAATATCTAGCAGCGACCATGTTGGTTTTACAAATCAATTTACGAATTTATTGATCGATCACGGGGACTTATTACAATTATTAAATTTCGATATCGATAAATCATTCTTACCTTTCAAAATCAGCAGGGAGTTTAAAAAACGATAGCTCCGGTTTGAGTACATTAGCGGCACTCACGACTGACAGCACCGCGATGTCCGCTTAGAGGTCTCGTCGATTCGCGTGTTTGTGTGAGTGTGCCGTTTCGAACGTTAGTACGTAGTTTCCGTACTGTCCATATTTATACTGTGTCTTTGCTTAGCATTTCCGTGTATGTCAATGTCATCTCACATGTCATTTGCTCACATTTTTGTTGGTTTTCAAAAGGTTGATCACCATCGTTTCTAATAAACTTGATGTTGTCAGAATTCTTAAACGTCTATTTACGAAAACAACAAATATTTAATTTCATTCAATTTTAAATATTTGTAACACGAATGTATAATTAAAATAATAGTTTTCTGAACTTTTCCTTCACGTAAAAATTCACTATGCCACATCCCACATTCCTCCTTGCGCGCATTTTTCTTAATACTTAGTACGCCACGTCGGTCACCGGTGAGCCGCGAACAATTGAATTTCCATTGTGTCTGGTAGTCTGGCAGTCAACGTGTAAAAGGTTATCCAAAGATTTCGCTTAGCGTATTAATAAATTGATACCTTTTTCTGCCTACTAAAGGTGAAAGCTATAAATTTGACGCCACTTCTGTTGAAGTCACATGTAATAGGGGTGAGCCTATTCCGTAATCCGAACGATTACTGAGAAAATACAAGTGGAAAAACACAATAACACTTTGCCCAATCCGAAGCTCGAGCCTGGGATCTCACGCTCAGCTGTAGCGGAAGCAACCATTAGACCAACGAGGCAAAATCGAACTATGAAACAAATAATATCAAACAATATTCCCAAAGTCGAACAGATAGGTAATAAGCGTTCACTGTAATTGTCAGAAGTCAGAACTTAGCGTAATCTGCTCAATGTTAACGACAGTACTTATGCTCTATAATAATAACAATAAATTGTAACGTAAGTGCAGCGGAACGGTCTAACTTTTCAGCTATTAGTTCAGGAGTATCGTCACAGTGTACATTCACGAGCATAAGCACCGTGAGCATTCGAGCCTTCTTGGATATTTAAAATTCACGGTATATCGATAGGCTAATCACGAATTTTCATGATAAGATGAGACAGTTGTTAACAATTCTATAAAATGTACGCGAAACGTGACAAAAACTGGCATACATAGAAGAGTGTGAGATTTGTGTGTCAAGGTCCGAAGGTGGCATACGTAGACAATCAAAAACATTAACATAGAAAGTTTTATGCCATATTCTTTATGTATGACAAAATACGTCAAAAAAAAATATAAATATAAATAAATATTCCACAACTTTTTTACACAACGCCATTTAGTCCCAAGTTAAGCTTGAGAGCTTGTGTTATGGGTACTAAACAGCTAATAAACATACTTATATATTTCTAAATACATACATATTATAGATAAATTACACCCAGACACAGAACAAATGATTGTGCTCATCACACAAACATTTGTCCTGGGTGGGAATCGAACCCACGACCTCCGGCATAGCAGTCAGGGTCACTAACTACTAGACCAACAGGCCAGTCGATAATGCGAGAATCTTTATACATTTGCATTAGTCTTGAAGGCTATGCACCTCGTATAGTATACATTCATTGCATTAGATCCTTTGCTCACTATCCCGTGAGTCTCGTGACCACGAACAAAACACGCCCGTGCATGTTTCAAGGATCGACAATATTTGACCCAGTTTGTTCGTGAGATCAAAGTATCTTTACCATGAGGGTATGACAGATGACATGAGGACCGCACTAATGAGGACACGAGGGTTATCGTGAGGTAACTGAGGCCAAAACATTGGTGAAGGAGCTTCGAGTACTTGGGTAGTTCTGTTGTTTCGTTAGTGGGGATTGTGATAAAGTTATTATAAGTACCCACGGGAAATAAAAAGGCAAGAAGGTGCGGTTTTTGAAACTCTGGTAAGTCTATAATTCTGCTTTAGTAATTTCCATTTAATCTCTTGATAGGAAACTTGTAACATCGGCCTGTTGCTGTTCCACGGCAGAGCAAAAGCTAACTCATAGAGAGAAGGTACGAGCATTGATCACCATGCTTGCTCAAGGTGGATGGGTGATTTAAAACTTTTCGTTGATTTCTTGGTGCAATGTTTTGGTTGTTAATTTCAGTTCAAAATCTACCTAAACAACGTTGAAAAAATCAGAGAAGTAAGTAAATTATTTTCTTTTAAATGAGACATCTTATAAAAATCATGACTAATTTTAAATTTCTAGTCATGTATCGATTGAAGAACAAATAATGTTATAAATATCATGTTTCGCCAACCACATACATACATTAACTCACGCCTTTTTCCCATGGGGGTAGGTAGAAACCTGGGTATCGTAACTGGTTTACAAAACAGGAATATATAATAATCCATGCTAATAATATTTTAAAGAGGAATTGATTGATTGTTTGTTTGTTTGCATTGAATAGGCTCTGAAACTACTAGACCGATTTGAAAATTTCACCGTTGGAAAGCTACACTATCCCCGGGTGACAAAGGCTACTTTTTATCCCTGTATTCCCACGAGAACGGGAACTACGCGGGTTAAACCACGTGACGTCTGCTAGTTATAAATACTTCTATTTAAAAAAAACACTAACCGGTATAAAATAACTCTAAATTCGGAAGTCGGTGGCCAATCATGAATGAGACAAAACCACCAAAGCCACAGACTTCCTAATTTAGAGTTATTTTATACCGGTTAGTGTTTTTTGAAGTCGGTTGTATTTTTTTGTTTATAATTATGATTCACATGATTAACAATAAAGAGATTACTTATGTTTTATTTAATTATATTTCTTATGCACAACGCCTTATCACCAGGGTGACGGTTCTGTTCAGGAGAATTTTTTGCCCTGACTATAAAATATGTACGGACAAAAAAATGTCAAATTGCAAATCATTTTGACAGGACTTTATTGCAATTTAATTAGGCAGTACGAAGTCTGCCGGGTCAGCTAGTTACAATATAAAAAAAAACTTTTTTACAAAAAAAACAACCGACTTCTTAAAAAAAACTAACAGGTGAAAAATAACTCCAGTTTCGGAAGTCTGTGGCTTTGGTGGTTTTGTTTTGTTCATTATTGGCCACCGACTTCCGAAACTGGAGTTATTTTTCACCTGTTAGTTTTTTTTAAGAAGTCGGTTGTTTTTTTTTGTAAAAAAGTTTTTATTTTGTCATTTTTAGTTTCTTTGTGTGTAAAGAAAGTCTTTCAAAACTTGAAAGAATCATTGAAATTGGATAACAATTGCTAAAGAAGTTCTATCTAAACATTAATCTATACATCTCTGCCGGCCCCTTTTAAAATAGAATGGCGTAATGTTATGTTGTGAGAATACAAAAGCTCAGCATAGACATCTGACTATAGCAATCGCGAATAATTTGCTGTTATGCGTTGAAGAGTTCCGTTGCCTGTCTTCTACATTAGTTTTTCTTCACAAAATGATACTTTCTAAATGAAAATGCTTGATTTGTTACTAAAAATGTTAAAATCGGTGCTTGTGTGCCTATATTTTTTGAGGAGTTCCCTCAATTCCTCGAAGATCCCTCATCAGATATGAGTTTTGATACAAATGGGACCAATCTGCTACTATACCCTATCAAACAAAAAAAGAATTTTGAAAATCGGTTCATAAATGACGTAGTACTGAGGTAACAAACCCTAAAAAAAAAAAAAATACAACCGAATTGAGAACCTCCTCCTTTTTTTGAAGTCGGTTAAAAAAGAAGCGCTCATGTATGTAGTCATACACACACGCTAAGTACTACGCACCTAACCTTAAAGACCTACCTTTACCTTTTTGGTTTGTCTGTCTATCTGTATGTGCACGCATTTTAGTTCAAAAACTACTACTTATAGGGATTTTAACCAAACTTGGTACGATTGTAATCAATACGACTGGGCAGGTTGATCTTAGTCTCATTTGTTTATCACATGGTCAGTTGTACGTCGCTCTTTTCCGGGTCCGTAGTTCCAGAATTTTTTATGCATACATACCGGAAGGGTCAACTTTGAATATAGTCTATGCGGAAGTTGTATGCTAAAATTATTACGTTGATATATCAACGCACAGCCCAAACCGCTGGTATTAGGGTATTAGAGACATGAAACTTGAAGGGGTGTTCTTTGTGAAGAGTAAGTTGGTATCTACTAAGAAACTTTTTTTGGAAATTCAACCCTTAAAGGAAAAAAATAGAAAAAAAAGAATCCTGCCTCCTAATGTTGTTAGTATCACACGGATATAGTAGCTAGGTATCTGTCACTATTCTTATTCCTCAATCACTAAAATGGAAAAATGAATGCATTTCCATAAATGTAACAAATCAATGGCATTCACAAAAGTTTGAAAACAAAAAGTTTTATGAAAACGTCCAAACAATCAAGACTATCAGAGGAAAGTCGCCTAAAGTCGTAAATTGCATTCTAACTTTCACCACATTTCACCCGACTTCCAGTCTGATCCATTTACGTTCGTAAACTCCAGACTTGGCCCACTTTTCGGTCTAAATCCTAAATAACTTGAGAGACATGTCTGAGGATAGAACGGATATTTTCTATTGGACGGCCATGGTTCATAATAAATGAGTAAATGTTAGCATTGTGTGAAAACGATGACACATTCTACCCAACCGCCTTTTTTCACATGCTTTATTATGTAATATATAATTTGGGGAGTGTAATTAATTGAAAGTTATTAGTAAATTAAATAACTATCATTAATTATAATTACCAAAAGTCGGGTTAAAAGTAAGACATTGATCACATTTATTATTCTTATAGTAGCGATATAATTAAGTGATTTATTTTCAGAAATAACAAATTATATTCTGCTGTTCGATCGACCAACCGAGGTGTGGCGACTATAAAAATCAACATTAAAAATTAAAGTAGCGAAGTTCTCTTTTGTGAAAGTTTTACCTGTTCGAGTCGGGGTGCCCCGAACACGATTGTGTTTATAAACCTAATGTTATCGAAACGTTGGAACAATTTTTTTCAATGAGGTATCGTTGAATGGGCTTTTGCCCCTTTTAAATCTAAGTACTGTAAAACAGGGTTAATAGAAATACAAGGCTGAATATAAACAAAAGTTTGAACACGATTTTCACGCTAGTTTAATATTATTTGATACTAACAACGTGTTGAAACTGTTTAGGTATGTCAATCATTAAGCATAAGAGTCCTCGTATGTAACAAACACTTTGAAATATCCTCTTCAAAGTGGATGTAAAAAAATCTACTCACAATAATACCCGTCAAAATAATACGTCATCTCTGTAAACAAAAAAAGAAAATCAAAATTAAAACAAAGCCAAAAAACCCATACTCGTAACTTTCCGACGCAAAATACGTTAATATTTTGTCAACACTAATTCGCATACATTGAAGTCACACCAATACATCAGGAGTGACAAGCCGTTGGCAAAATATTTCCACTTCCATTATTTAATTTGCCCTGGCTCACACATCAAAGGTACCTGTAATTGCGAAGCGCGGAGCCCATATACATAACGAATACCCTTTCGCTGATGCTAGAGTGGTGTACGTGATTTTTGCACTGAGGCCGAATGCGAAATTCGGCCTTGTGGTTAGTTACCGAATACGAAACATGCGAAATTTTCAGCTTACTGAATGGCGTTTTTTACCGTCTCTAGGAGGCGGATTTGTTGGTATTTCGTTGGCTTTGTTGTTGGCTGTTGACGTGTCTTTCTGACTAAGGGTTGTCGCCGGTCAGCTGTTTGGCTTCACATCAGCTTTGCCTCCAAACGAGCCGTCACTGCGCTAACCACTCACCGTAAGCCCTTTGCCGACAAAACGCTGACTTTTGACGTCTGCTAAATTTTCTTTTGTCTGTGAAAACAAGGTACCAACGCTACTGAGTTAGGCATCCTGTCAAATTAATGTGTCAATGTATAGTTAACACTGCTTGATCAACGTTTGCAACCAATAGGCTAATGACCCACTTTTAGTTTTGAATCCGTCAGCGTCATTAGATTACAATATCGTATGTTTATTTTTTTACGTAATTAAAAAATAACACATTTAGTCGAAATGGCAGCTGTTTATGCTGAATTATGACGCCACTGGTCTCCCCCCCCCCCCCCACCTTTACTTTAAAACTAAGTACGTATTGTTTTACTATGTATTGAACCAGCAATTTGAAAAAGCGATTGAACTAAATGAAATTATACAACTTACGGCCCTAATATAATTTTGATTACAATACCGGTCTACTCTTCGTTTATTACTCCGCTGTTAATGTCTGTTTCTTCAATTTAAAATTGTTTAATACTAGTTCTGACTGCTAAAATATTTAAAACAAATCCATAAATTATTTTTATTCACTTACTAAATAATTATAGACTTCTTAAAACCGAGGCTGCAGCCGAAATAGAATATCGGATTCGTCGCTCCACTAAAACCATTTCAAAATCTCCTTTTTTAACCTTTTCACAAAGCCAATGTGTTTGCATTGTGTACAGTCACAGACAAACTCTTTGTTCAATTAGCAACACATTTCGGACTGGTTGCGATGACGCTAAACGTAGGTACTCTCGTCGACTGTACCGTAAATTTATAGTGCAGGTCAGCTCATATTTTCAAGAGCCACGAGTAAATTTTGTTTGTAATTATTTTCCCTCCTATCGGGCATTGCTTATCTTTTTTGATTGTTGAATTTTATTAAGATTGCTGTTTTTTTTATATATGGCCTGTTGATCTAGTAGTTAGGCGATTATCACACTGCCCCGCATCACGCTGCATGTTGCGTGTCTCTGAACTGAATTGAACGCGCGTGGATGCATTTTCTGTGTGTTGGACTGTGCGTGTTTTCCATACAAACGGAGATACTTACAAGCAACGGAAGAACACGCATCCACGCGCTACGCTGCATCATGCGGGGCAGTGTGTTAATCGCCTTAATCGCCTTAGTGGCCCAGACTGCTATGCCAAAGGTTCGATTCCCACCCAGGGCAAATGTTTGTGTGATGAGCACGATTATTTGTTCCGTGTCTGGGTGTAATTTATCTATACATATAATAAGACTGTAAAAAAACTGTGTCTGTACATTGACTATATTTAAAAAATAATAATTGAGGGGGGTTATCTTTATCGAATTAAAATCTTAACACAACTTTTATGGCGTGATAAAAAATTTAATACATTGAATTTTTCAATCTAAAATTACGCAAGTTTCACAATATAGACTACAGTGACATTGTATAAAATATGAAGAAAGATTAAAAACCAATATAGATGTCATCAATTTCAAATGGATATTGAAGAAAAAGTTATTTCATTTTAAGCAGCAATGTAATCTCTGAGACTTAAGAATTCATTCTGTAACTGATTTTAATTAAAACTTTTTGGTTGACGCATTTTCTGCATTTTTTAAGGATTATTTGAACATTGAATTTAAGAGACAGTCACTTATTCAAGGTAAACTGAGATTAATTATTTAGACAATATTAAATTGCGCTGTAGATATATTATGTACAATTGTACAGCCAGTTATTGGAAAGGTTAGGTCGATATTTTTATATTGCCCTATGCACGATGCTTAGCTACAAAGACGGACTATAAACTTTATGAACCAGAATCGGATTATGTAAAAAAATATTAGTAAATTGTTTTTCGGATCTGTTAATGTCAATTTATACACCGTGTCGTTATCATAGCGTAGGCGTCGAATGTTATATTTCAATTTTGTACGAGTATTAATCTAATACATTAATTTCTAATCTACCATGAGGGTCTACTAACATCAGCTTGCTCCTAACTTCGTCAAATAATCAGATACATTCATTTCTGATACTTATACAGAGAAAGTAAGTAGAGTAATTCCTTCTAATCATGATCTAATACCAGTCTTATCTTTATGAAAATACCTACGGTTAAGTACCTAAAACACCAACAATATTGTTAAAAACACATCCAATTTATCTACCCAGACCGTACAGACAAGTTTGTCCTGAAACTATCAAATAAAACCATCGCAAGTTGAACTGAAAATAAAAAACAACGTCAGCTGACGCATGCGTCCCGTTAGAAAATTCAGCTTTTTTCTTATAATTTAATTCATCTACAAGTGTCGGAGGAAACTGTAAAGTAAAAAAGCGAACCACACCGTTTTACCACAAGTAAAGTCCTCGTGGTCTAAGTTAATTAACTTTCCCACTCTTTTAACGAAGAATAAATTTCTTTAAAACGTTTACTGTAATAAGGTAAAGGTTTTTTAGTTGTCGAGTGTACGTGAAGTGAGTGTTTGTGTGGAGAGCTTGTGAATAAGTGTTGCCTTTGAGCGGTTTGAGCGGTGGCGTACGATATAAACGGAAATAAAAATTACGAGCGTATTTGCGTTTTGTATTTGTTGGTTTGCTATTTTTACCAGCCATTTTTATAGCTAACATTTGTGATCAAATATTCTTAAGACTGCTCCTTTGCTAAAGTGCTCGCAAGCGCTACGGCCGAGCACGAGGTCCCGGGTTCGATCCCCGGGTCGGGCAAAACGTTGTTGAGTTCAGCCTATTTGGAATTTTTCAATGGCAGCTCGATGTCTGGATTTGTGCTCGATTGACGGCTATAGGCTCGTACCTTATTACATGGGACTTAAACATAACTGGCGGAATGTGGGTGTGCTAAAGGTGCACCTCTGCCTAACCTTTCGGAATTATTACAGGCGTGATGTTATGTTAATGCTAGGTATGTATTACTTGTAGCGACATCAATCTCGCCACATACGAACTAATGATCGATATCCTACATCGCGGTATCAAAATTATCCGCGCAATTTGAATGTATATGTCACAGTCAAAACTCTTAACCTGTCAAAAGTACTGTTGACTAGCAAAATCAGTCAAAAGTACTTTTGACCGTATGCTTTAGTCAGTAATACTTTTGACTAAAATAACAGTTTGCCTAATGGAGCTGGTTAAAAGTACTTTTAACTAAGTGATTCCGTCAAAAGTGGTTTTAACTGGTTTTATCAGTAAGGTAAAACCATCTATGGTTGGCGAATCATGTGCGTTAGGTTAGTAGGTTAGAACCATGACCATTAGCGCCAGATCCCTTAGTGCTTTTGACTGATGCTTTAATGCTGTTAAAACTACTTTTGACGACGAGCATCAGTCAAAAGTACCTTTAACCGCAAATTTGCAGTCAAAAGTACTAATAACCAATAATTTGCTACTCAATAGTACTTTTGACTGGTTAAGAGTTTTGACAGCAACATATACAAGTTCCCGACTACAACCGTCGGGCAGTAGTTAGCCCACCAGACACAACACCCGTCTGGTCGGAGGATCCTCCCTTTTCAATGGTGGATGAGGAACTTTACACCCTGTTCCTCATACCTCCAAATACTATTTGATAGTAGTGGGTAGGCTCCTTTAAGCCGAACTAACGTTTTGGTGGAGCCCTATATCTAGCAGTGGGCGTCATTTGGCTAAAGTGACAATGATAATGATGTAAACCACTTTAGAACTGGATTTTTTTAGTCAATAACCATCCATCTTTTCGTTTTGTGAAACGTTATAATAATAATAAATATTCCACAACTTTTCACACAACGCCATCTAGTCCCAAGATAAGCTCGAGAGCTTGTGTTATGGGTACTAAACAGCTGATAAACATACTTTTAAATACATACATATATATTTACACCCAGACACAGAACAAATAATCGTGCTCATCACACAAACATTTGTCCTGGGTGGGAATCGAACCCACGAGGCCACGACCTCCGGCATAGCAGTCAGGGTCACTCACTACTAGACCAACAGGCCAGTCAAAACTAAAAACATACTATCCATCTTCTGCACTCAGTATTAATTACATTTAAAATTCAGGTAATGTCTTTTCTTTATACTCATGTGCTGACCAATCACGCACCCGGAAATAATAACACAATACATGCAGCATGTACGATGGTCTTTATCCATTTTAATAAATAATGGTGATTCAAATCAATAGATATCAATATTAGAAATTAAACTAAAATTCACATGAAACAACACGAACGCGGTGGGCACTATAGTAATTACTTCCTTGATTAAATTCATCACTTCGTTACTGATACATTTGGTGTGTTAAAGCTCATTTACACGGGGTTAAAATGTTTCGAAATCACGGAGACGAAAAAAATGAATTAAACTAAAACAAATAAACAATAAAAATAAACAAAATAAAGAATTATGTGCCTGCGACTGCGCCAAATAGGTCCAGTTCAGCAAACAAGCCAGACAACTAGTGCCTGATGCTGGTTTTCAACTGGACCTGAGGTTGTGAGGTGTCACTGACGTAAAAGCAGAGTAATAAGTATGCATACAATGTGTGTAAGTGTCTGTGCGTGTGTTGCTTGCAAGAAGAAGTGGCGGTCCCAACTCCCCAGCAACACATCTCTCTGACTCCTTTCAAGAACTTGAATATAATATATACAACGTGTTTTTTTTGATATCCCATAACTCTAGGGTATGATTGAGACCATGTCAAAGAATCAACTGGCATAATAATATGAATTATGTTTCAATCATCCTTTTTTTTTACTATCATACAAAATAATTCGACAAAGTCACGATGATTAATGTAAAACACCCTTACGTGAAAGAAAAGTGACGTTAGAAAGAAGATTCGTCGTACTGGTGACAATTTTTGAACTAATTAATAAAAATAATTAAATATAATAAATGAGGTTTCGGTGTTTACATTACCAGCCTGTTACTAAACCATGGCAGGGCAATCCGCCTTTTCTCATACAGAGACGACAAGAGCATTCATCAGCACGATAGCTTAAGCTTAAGACGACTCCAGAAGTAATTACGTATATGTCCAGATTTAATCTCGACGCTCACCGTTGACAGGGACACCCAAGATAAAGTAGGAAAGTATGAACATGTGAATTAAAGGAAATACACACACACATTCCTCCAGTCCTATGTTAGACCCCCTTACCTTATATTATATTTCTCGCCTTTCTAGCCGTAATCCTCAATACTGAGTCATCACGACACTTCTTAGTTTAGGTACATATTGTTTCATAGTGGGGATATAATGAGCATTGTATACGGTCATTTGTTACTAACCCACCTTCATCCAATCATCAAAAAAAGTTTTTTAACATTTTTAAAATACGCCTATTCTGCTGTGCTAAGCTCAAAAAAATATAACAGCGTAAAGGAAGACACATTCAATAAACCTCGTCAATGAGTTCTAGCTTATTTAAAACATATTAAAAACCCTTAAAAAAATTAATCAATCTATGAAGGCAAAAGAAAATATATTTACAAAACTTAAATTTACTCGAAAATAGCTTTCTCTGAGATACCACTTTTGCGTTAAAAGGCGGTAAGTAGTAAAAATTAAACCAGAAGTTAGTATACAAAAATCTCTCCATGTGTAAACGAGCCATTACCTGATATTTAATAAACAATGAACTCAATCATTACATTAAACACACAACATAATTAGAAATTAGATTATTTAACGGATTCGAATTAGTACGCACTATCTGTCGTATAAAGTTGATGTAAAACTATTTGAATTTGTAAATGAATTATTAATTCGTCAAATAGGACTGTTATAATAGCTTAATCTGCACATTGTGTTTACGCATCCGAAGCGATAATGTAAAAGCTCATAAATGTATTTGAGTGATATCTAATAATAGATTTTGCTCACTGATTCATGGCGGTTAATCTTAGCGGAAATACGCGCAGGAGATATTAAGTCAAAGTCAAATAATTCATTGAGATAGTGGTTTTAAATAGTTCTTGAGGGTCTTGTAGCAAAACAATAAGGCGATTAACACACTGCCCCGCATGATGCAGCGTAGCGCGTGGATGCTTGTTCTTCCGTTGCTTGTAAGTATCTCCGTTTGTATGGAAAACACGCACAGTCCAACACACAGAAAATGCATCCACACGCGTTCAATTCAGTTCAGAGACACGGAACATGCAGCGTGATGCGGGGCAGTGTGATAATCGCCTAATAGTCGCGTGGCTTGATTGAAGCTTGGGCGGTCATTCATTACAGTTCAAGACTCCTCCGTGCCTTAAAATCACGTTACATACTCACTCATCATCTACCTACCAAGGCTTTTCCTAACTATGTTGTGGTCGGTTACCAGTCTAACTGGATTCAGCTGAATACCATGGTTTTAAATATAACGACTAACTGACCTCCACAACTCAATGACTTGGTAACTTATTACCCCTTGGTTACACTGGTTTTCAGACTTCCTCGGAGTTCTAACAATTCGCAACGACTGTCAAAAATGACTGCTCAGACCAACGACTCAACGTACTATCTAAGGCTCGGAGAGGTCTTGATACGAATGGTTACACACAAATAGACCAATCTCGGTAAGCATAGCTTAACTTTTGATCGATCTCCGCAGGTGTTATTATTTAGCTAAGAGCCTCTAAAGAACTGTTTACCTCTGTAGCGACATCTATCTAGCCACATACGAACTATCCTACATCGCGCTATTAAAGTTATCCGCGCAGTTTGAAGGTATACAAGTTCCCGACAACAATCGTCGGGCAGTAGCTAACCCACCAGACACAAAAACCGTCTGGTCGGAGGATCCTCCCTTTTCAATGGTAGATGATCAACTTTACACCCTTTTCCTCATACCTCCAAACCTCTATTGCCTGCAAATCAACACATTGGCCTGACTGACTGACTGACTGGCCTGTTGGTCTAGTAGTTAGTAGTCCTGACTGCTATGCCGGTGGTCGTGGGTTTGATTCCCACCCAGGACAAATGTTTGTGTGATGAGCACGATCATTTTTTATCTGTCTGGGTGTAATTTACCAATATTTATTTAGAAATATATAAGTAGGTATGTTTATCAGTTGTTTAGTACCGGAGTTCAGTAGGTACCCATAACACAAGCTCTGCTTAGCTTGGGACTAGATGGCGTTATGTTAAAGTTGTGGAATTTATTTATTTCTACCAACATTAAGTTGAGCATTTTACTTACTCGTTGTCACATTAGGGACATATCCCGACGTAGAATAGGCAACACAAAGCCACCAAATGAGCTCATATTTCGCGAAGTGCCGCGAATCTAAGTCGTATTTTAGATTACAGCCGTATGTACGTACAATGAGTACATAAATTGAGCCCTTCATATCACGTAGTAGATAGTACAGTAATGTAAATGAATAAATAAGGGTAAATTATTTATCTTCATGTATGTATGTCCTACATTAGCCTGTTAAACTAAATACTACACTTTCAAAATCTCATTTTTTTCTAAACTATTAAAGTTGAGATTTAAAATATATTTTTTTATAGTAAACTAGATAACTAATAAACACACTTAAATAATTCTAAATAGAGCCATATTATTTATAAATTACACCCAGACACAGAACAAAACAATGATCGTACTCATCACAAAAAAACATTTGTCTTAGGTGGGAATCAAACCCACCATCTCCGGTATAGCAGTCAGAACAACTAACCACTAAACCAACAGGCCAATCACTTATCGAACAAATCTTCATCAGTCAAACAAAACTACAGTCCACTTTCTTGTAAAAACCAGTTTAATAAAAATCCAATACAACTACTTATAAATAACCATCAGAGAGAAATATAAATGGAAAACAGATAGCAACTATAAAAAAAAAACAATGCAAAATACTTCGCATCGATTGCACTTAGCTGAGCTCTGCTGAGAACGCAAGGCGTCCGTAGAAATAAAAGGACCGCTCTATTCTTAGCCTTTGAACTGTAGTTTGTTAAGGGGGATATGCGTAGCCTGCAACATTCAAATTTTCTTGTGTTTTTCGCAATAAGCCGTTAAGTGTCAGGTTGTATGTTGATTAAAGGTCATGGCACATTATAACGGCACCGCAACTGCACAGCAGCAGCATGGCGTCGCCTTGAATTTAGGCTACGGCTAGCTGCCGTGCGCTAACTACGCATCGTCGGTAAGGTGCCAACACATGTATTTTTTAACTTACTGGGGGTGTCTTTTGTATGAAACCATATGTATCGGAAGAAAGAAAGAAAGAAAGAAAGAAAGAAAGAAAGAAGGAAAGAAAGAAAGAAAGAAAGAAAGAAAGAAAGAAAGAATGAAAGACGACAGGCTATGGTCGGACCAAAGTGAGTGCAGGCAGGCCAGGGAAGCACTTCCCTCAATTGATAGCCGCTTCACGAGACAGGCTCTCCGGCTGACTAAGCAACAGCTGCGAATACTCACAGCTGCCATAACAGGCCACGGGCCATTTAACAAACACCTCTTTGTATTAGGAGTTACAGACAGCCCACTGTGCAGAGCTTGTGTCGAGGTGGACGAGACGGCATCGCACTTGCTTCTCAACTGCCCAGTGGTTGCCGCATACTTCTTCGGAAACCCAGGTACCCTCCGAGAGGGGGGCCACCTCACAGTGCTTGCGTCCACGTCGCGCCCCCTGGAAACGATCCAGTACTGACCACCGTATTGCAGTGCCAGACTGGGTCGGCCAAAGTGCACTGTGGCGGCTGTGCCGCTAGACGTGGGTTCGATTCCCGCTTGGGATGGATGTTTGTGTGTGTGTTTGGATGTGTGTGATTGGGTTTGTTGGCTGTTTGGTGCCCATGGCACAGGAATAGTCACTCTCTGGACTCAGACGACTCACTGGTTGGTGCGTCGGACGTGGAAGTCCCTCGGTCGTGGTAACGAGTCCGCGGGGGCGGTTTTGTCCGAGGGGGTCTCGGCTTCAGGGTCGACGGGGTTGCCAAGGCTGGAGCGCCGACGGTGACCTCGGAGACCTCTGTCGTGGGGGGAGATGGCCCTGGAGGGGGCCAGTCTCTCCTCCGGGCCGCTCTCTGTCGGACTCTGACTTTGGGGCTGCTCATTTTTTATGGTGAGCGCGATCGTTGTGCTGTGTCTGGGTATGACTTGCGAGTAAAGTGTGTATGTTCAGAGGTGTTTATTTATTTATTTATTATTTATTTATTTATCATTTAAGAAAGAAAGAAAAGAAAGAAAGAAAGTGTGTGTGTTTGGTCGCGTGTGATTGGGTTTGTTGGCTGTTTGGTGCCCATGGCACAGGAATAGTTACTCTCTGGACTCAGACGACTCACTGATTGGTGCGTCGCACGTGGAAGCCCCTCGGTCGTGGTAACGAGTCCGCGGGGGCGGTTTTGTCCGAGGGGGTCTCGGCTTCAGGGTCGACGGGGTTGCCAAGGCTGGAGCGCCGACGGTAGCCTCGGAGACCTCTGTCGTGGGGGGAGATGGCCCTGGAGGGGGCCAGTCTCTCCTCCGGGCCGCTCTCTGTCGGACTCTGACTTTGGGGCTGCTCATTTTTTATGGTGAGCGCGACGTTGTGCTGTGTCTGGGTGTGACTTGCGAGTAAAGTGTGTATGTTCAGAGGTGTTTATTTATTATTTATTTATTTATTATTTATTTATTTATCACTGTCTGGCGGAAGCGGGTCCGAGGGGGTGGTTTGTCCGAGGGTGCCTTGGCTTCAGGGTCGACGGGGTTGCCAAGGCCGGAGGGCCGACGGTAGCCTCGGAGGCCCATGTCGTGGGGGGGGATGGCCCTGGTGGGGGTCGATCTCTCCCCCGAACTGCTTTCTCGGACTCGGACTTTCAAGCGGTTCACGGTGGCGACGGGCGGGCGACGGTACGGGGGTGCCTTCGCCCGCATTGCACCCGTCACCACCTTTGTCGGTCCCCTAGGGGAAGCCATGCGGGGCAATCGTCGGCGGAGGACTGGACGTAAAGGCTGTGCCGATTTCCCAGTCCCCTGCCACTTAGACGAAGCGGGAATAAAGCTGGGTTGTTTTAGTGGGTATACCGGGTCTGACCGGGGAGTCCCACATAGCCTCCCATCCCCCGATGGGCGGGTATGCGTAATTGTCATTTTTTCCCAGCGCAAACAAAAAAAAAAAAAAAAGGTACCCTCCGAGAGATTGCAAGTAGCGTTAAACCGCTGCTGGCCTTCCTCGAGGAGCTAGGATGGAGGGCATATTCTCACCCGTACGCAAAATACGCGCTTGGTCGTGGAGTTGCGGACACCTGCCCGTTAAACCTAACCTAACCTAACCTAAGCAAAAAAAAAGCACACAATAAACATTTTGTTTTTGAGTCTAAAATAAACGGTACAAAAAATAGTATGTCAGACACACTCGTATTGTTCATTATCTGTAACGTTAATGTTGAACTGATTACAGTAGCACCGACTACGATCGGTCGTCGGAATACCCAATCATTCTTCATAGTTTTTTTTTTGTACAAAACTATCAGTCGGAAGCTTTTAGTCCATAAATACAGTAATTGAATTGAACCGGTTAAAAATATAAACAGTTTTATGTTAAGTTGATTTATTTGACGTGAATATTTATCGAATGATATTTGCTTTTAGTTTGCACTTTGTTTTAATTTGCGTGGTCGCGGTTTGTACTTTACTGAATTAATTTTATTTTGATTGTGTTTTTGAGCTCAATTAAAGGGCAACACTTAGTATACCAAATGTGTGTACTTTTTACCACATACCTATGTGGTTTTTAATATCTTTTGGGTAAATACTATAATTAAATTAAAAAATAAATAAATATTTCACAACTTTCACACAACGCCATCTAGTCCCATGCTAAGCAGAGCTTGTGTTATGGGTACTAAACAGCCGATAAACATACTAATATATTTCTAAATAGATACTTATCATAGATAAATTACACCCAGACACAGAACAAATATTATCATGCTCATCACGCAAACATTTCGTCCCATTAGAAGAATAACGTTTTATCTGCGAAATGCCAACTTTTCAGTAGAGCGATTAGAAGTTTCGCGCGCACATATTGGCTTATAACTCTTTAATGAAAGACACTAGCCATTTTATATTTTAACAGTATATAAAGAATACAGTACGGATTATGTATTTATCATTATTTATCCTAAAAACTATGCCTGTGCTTAAATAGTGCGTCGTATGTGCATATGTAACGTTATACTGTCTACGAAAATAGCTCAAGTACTGTCTTAAGAACACATGGAACGTTATTCGACAAAAGTTATCGCGTTACATCTGCATATGAAACAATATTTTAAGGAATCGTAAAGTTATTTCAATGTCTTATTTGAAATTCTTCTATCTATTAATTGAATATAACTTGATTTTATACCCTATAATTTTAGTAACGACGTGTAATTTTACTTTTGTGCAACGTACTCATACATAATAGAAGAAATTGATTCGATTTCTGTTTTGTTCAGCGCAGATATCGAACTAGAACCTACTTCGTTATCTGATCGATAACTAATTTATGGATATCTTTTTTTTCAAGTTGTCATATACACGATCAAAAAGACAACAGCTGCTCACTTAAATTCAAAAATCGAAATCAAAAGTTATTTTGTCATAATAGGCTGAGGATCAGCACTTTTTGAACGTCAAAATTACATAATACAGTCCCTAAAAAGCACGCCCCTACCCTTAGATACAATTACGTTCTCCTTCTTCTTATTTAGTCAGATTCGATGGGCACTAACGTGGTTACCTCCTCCTCCTTGCGTCGTACTCCTCAATGTTGAGAGTCGTGACCTCCCTGCTTTATCACCTTTTTCTTCACGATGTTCCTCCATCTGCTTCTATCACTGGCGGTGTGAAGGGCATCGTATACCGAAGAGTCAAGAGTGGTGCGGATCTGGTCGGACCAACGTATTGGGCTGCGTCCACGAGGCCTTTTCCCATTCACTTTACCCGTCACGATGAGCCTTTCGAGATTACCACCGTCTTTCCTTGCTATGTGACCGAAGTATTGAAGAATCTTACGTAGGCACTCGGACGACAACCGTTGGTGCAAAATGCTGTCCGAGGGATTCGGAGCATCCTTCTCCAGTACCACATCTCAAAAGCGTCAATACGTTTGCGGTCTGCAGTTTTCAGCGTCCAAGTCTCAGCACCATATGAGAAGATCCAGAAAACCACGGTCCGTACCAGTTTGGTAATCATCTCCAACAATAGTGCTGTTAGCCTATTTATCTCAAGCCGGTAAAACTGCTCTATCGCTTAAACTTCTAGTTCAAAACATTTTCTTGCGAACAGATTGTATAGCAGCCTAAGCTTCAGTGGGCACATTGCGCGCAGAACAGATGGACGTTGAGGCCGCAAAGTTCTTGAGTGTCGGCCACATACTGTAAGACGCAGTGCTTGAAGGTCTCTTGCAAGGTCGACCGATGACTTGGTGAAGGTCGTGAAAACCCGATAGATGCGTGACGCACAAGACCGGTCGTTGTGGCGACACTTGGGGAAGGCCTTTGTCCAGTAACGGACGTCTTTCGGCTGATAAGATGATGTATGGTCGAAGCTTGCCCGGTACTTTTTATCTAATGTTAGGAGGAAGAGAATATTTAGAACTGAATTTCTATTTATGTTGTTGCCCAATAATTGCGACATTTCGTTTTTTCTATTTGTGTATCTGTATGAGAAACAGACTTGTCTGTACCGTAGATTAGAAGGATCGGGATATACAATCACACTACTCTCTCAATCTCAGACTGAGTTGGCAAGATTGAACAACGGGAACATTATGTTCGTCTTCTAAAGAATGTTCGTTGAAGGCTTCCAAATTCATGTGATACCTTCTGCCGATGTTATTTAAATATCTTTGGCTGACATGTCTGAATTTGAGCTGGCGCTTTTGCAGTGGACTGTTTAGTAATGTTTATTTTCAGCGCGTGTCAGTTCATATATACAAAATTCACTACCACACGCCATACAGGATACGGTGTAGGACATTTGTGGGTACCCTACTTGATGAAGATGATATTAAAATTATGCAGATGGCAGGTGATTCTTTGAAACTCGATGCAGATTCAAGTTGAAATGGAGTGAACGGATAGTGGTTAGAAAGTCGAGTCGTCGGTTCCGCTGGTGCGGCATAATAAGTAGCGTGAGCAGGAACATTGTCTGATGAATCTTATCATCCCAAAGGGGCAGAATTAAAACTGTTAATCATATTATATTTTTTTAAACAATTTTTTGTAGAAATAATATAAATTCATGTTTAATTTAACTCTGAGACCACCTTTGACTAAGTTAGTTCTTAATGTTTATCACCTATAGTTAGTAGTATTTTTTTAAACCTGAAAGGATTTCCTAATTTTGTATAAACTGATAATTAATTATTGAGAATGGCAGTGCATATAAAATAATATTTAACCATGCTAAAGGACTTTTAAGATTTCGAATAATGTCTTACGATAAAACAATTAGTAGAAAATTGTGGCATTTGCACTTGCGATACTAACTTTAATATTTTGTTTAATAGAATAATGTTTCATGTGTACATGCGGACATAAAAAATACAAAATTATTCGTGGTAAAATGTTCTACATGCATAAGAAACCACAAAGTTAGGGAAATAAATTAGACAAGTTTTATTGTATAGTTTGTGTTATAGAGCTTATAAATAAACTATTTATTTCGTGTTACACTAAAATTTAAAATGTTTTTGCAACTTCATAAAACAATGTCTTATGTGATTATAAATACTGTCTTTGTGGGAAATAACTACAACTTCGGTTAACACAAAAAATAAAAGGTTTTCTTCCACTTTTGATCGCTAATATCGATATTTATCGCCACCAACGCGACTCGCGTCCACTACGTTGAATAACGTGATTTGTGATGATGCGACACAGCGCACGGAGCCGAACGCGCCGAAACCGGACACAGAATATCGCGCTATGTGATCAAGCAGCGTTATTCTAGGTTCTCACAGCAGAAGAAACTTTATTCGAGCGTTATAACTTTTGAAATACTGGTTAAAAAAATAAAAAAAAAATACCAGTCGATAGCTTACGTTATTGTAATGACGAATTTAATATAATATCGTTTTTGACATATGTGATGATAAAACATTATTCTACTAATGGGACGATTTGTCCTGAGTGGGAATCGAACCCACGACCTCTGGCGTAGCAACAGGCCAGTCTAAATGAAGCGACCACATCATCGCAGAATCGCAAGTGAGATAGTGATCAAACGCAAGCCTAATAATAATAATATTATACCAAAAGAAACTCAAGGGGCCATTATTACCCGTTGTATGAAAGTTTTGAAATATTTATTTAGAGTTTTAGTTCCCCGCAGAATCTAACATAGAAATCCACTACTGTCTGTAAATACATGAACAGCTACAAATTCTACACAGATCGGGCTAACACTACAGTTCACGCTTAGCGAGAACTAATCAAATAATGGTGACAAATTTATGGATAATTTAACTTATCTCTCTATCTATTTCTATTTTTTAACCCCCGACGCAAAAAGAGGGGTGTTATAAGTTTCACCGCTATGTGTGTGTGTCTGTCTGTCTGTCTGTCTGTCTGTCTGTCTGTCTGTCTGTGGCACCGTAGCGCCCAAACGGGTGAACCGATTTAGATGCGGTTTTTTTTATTTGAAAGCAGGGTTTCTAGCGATGGTTCTTAGACATAATTCATCAAACTCAGTTCAGCCGTTTCAAGGTTATCAGCTCTTTTGTGTTAGCTACCGTTGCTATTTTAGACGTCTATGGGTATTATCTTTACTAACAAACATATTTGTGTCTTAAAATTTCAAACACCCATGTGTGTAATATTAATAAGCAACATTGTGGTTTATTTGGTCTGATGCAGCCAGGATATCTAGCAGACTAATACACTCTTGGAAAAATAACAGCAGTTATGTCGTGTTTGGATTCATTTTAACCTGCATTTGATTCTGCACACAATGCACTGATGGCAACACGAGGAGCTGATGCTGCAGCCAGGCTATCCAGCACACCAGTAGGTAGACTCTTGGAAAAATAACAGCAGATATGTCGTGTTTGGATTCATTTTAACCTGCATTTGATTCTGCACACAATGCACTGATAGCAACTGGATGAACTGATGCTGCAGCCAGGCTATCCAGCACACCAGTAGGTAGACTCTTGACAAAATAATAGCAGATATGTCGTGTTTGGATTCATTTCAACCAGCATTTGATTCTGCACACAATGCCCTGATGGCAACAGGACGAGCTGATGCTGCAGCCAGGCTATCCAGCACACCAGTAGGTAGACTCTTGACAAAATAATAGCAGATATGTCGTGTTTGGATTCATTTCAACCAGCATTTGATTCTAAACACAATGCACTGATGGCAACAGGATGAGTTGATGCTGCAGCCAGGCTATCCAGCACACCAGTAGGTAGACTCTTGACAAAATAATAGCAAATGTGTCGTGTTTGGATTCGTTTTAACCAGCATTTGACTCTACATACAATGCACTGAAAAAATCTCATAACTGTATACTCTATAAAACAAAATTAATGCGTTTAAAAATTTTAAAATAAAAATTAAATTAAAAATTTAAAAAACCCCCACCGCAAAAAAGTAAAACATTTAAAAAGTTATAAATAACACTTTAGCCATGAAATTTTACGTAACGTCGGGGTACCGTTAAAATAAGTACCTACATACCTACAAGTACTAGGAAAATTCCTTACTTAAGCGGTACCCCGACGTGAAGTAAAATTTCATGGCTAAAGTGTTATTTATAACTTTTTAAATGTTTTACTTTTTTGCGGTGGGGGTTTTTTATTTTTTTTTTTAAATCTATACCTACACTGCAGTATTGAGAAAAAGTCATTAACAGAAAAAAAAACAAGTAACATATCTAGTAGGAAATTTTAATGTGAGTGTAGTGTGATGTCGATCATGTGTAAAGAGAAAATAAAAATTAAGTGAAAAAATTACGGAAAAATGCGAACACTTTATTCCAGGACCCTGTTTTGTTTGTTGCCATACTTAGGATGAAATAGGTTTACAATTTTTATACCACTCTGTGGATAATTTTATCAAACGAAAATTATGACGTTTAAGGTACTGCTAACGTGGTCTCTTATAAGCATAATAATCAATTATTTAAGGTCAAGTCTACTTAGCTGGATAAATCTGGAGACGGCTCACTGGGCATGATATACTAGCATATTACAATTAGTTAAGATGGATTACTTGGAACAGTGAAGATTAGTCATAATGACCTGTTATGACGATGAAGCACGCTTGCCTAGAAGTAACCTTATTACTTTTGACAATCCCTAACATTAGTATGAAATGACAGCTCATTTGAATACGCCTACGTTTTCAGAATTGAACAACAGATTTGAGAACCTTCTCCTTCTTTGTAAATCGATTAAAAAGGACTTTAAATCACCTCAATCGGCTAACCTACATTGATCAATCTACAGCGCTATAGCCTGCACGTACTTCAGCAAAACAACATTTCTCGAACAACGAGCAGTATCTCGTGAATTCGCTGCTCGTTCTCGAATTAACATATGCACATAATTTGCGATATTACTGAGTAAGTGGCGGATGGTAATATTGAGCAATAAATAACAACTACCGGGGCTGCGTCGGGGTTACCAACACTTGAACTAAAGGAAGTTCTGTCGAAGACTTTAGGTTAACTTTTGTTGGTTGGAGATTAGAATGGATTAAAGATATGACCTATATGATTCAATATTTGCTTGCCATTTACGGTGAGAGAAACAGTAAACAAAAAGCGCTGTCAGCTGAATAGATTGTACTTCAAAAGACTGACTAACTATCTCAGTGGCTGGGTAACACGTTCCCTTTGGTTGAATAAGTTGTCAGATTTTTGGGCTTCCGACTTATGTTGTCACTAATGAAAAATGATGAATGATTATGAATTGAAGCTGACCGACCATTCAAATCGCCGTAGATTCGCTCAGTTCATTCAGGAATAACAAGCAAAATTGCCGCATTTGGGCTTCTGAAAATCCTAAAGCAATTATTGAGAAGCCTTTGCATGCTCAACGTGTCACTGTGTGGTGCGCTATGTGGTCTGGAGGCGTGATTGGGCCGTTTTTTTTCGATTTTTTGATGAAAGAATCAACATTTGTCAGCGTGGTCGTGGTGGACATTTGACAGATATCATTTTTCATTCATAATTGCCAAACTTTTCTCTTTATAATACAACAAAAAAAAAAATCATTTTCTTCTAAATTCTTTGTTTTATTTTGTTTTAGAAAACAAAGTTCTTGTTGTAAAACCCTGTATAATCCTCAAATACTTACGCGCGAGGAGTAGATCTTCGTAGCTCATAGCAACTACGTCTACGAAATAAGTGTGTAGCGCGTAGCCGATATGCTACGACGCAACAAGGCGAAAGCTACGAGTTTCTAATTCAAAGTAATCATAAAAATAAAGTTTGTATTTGCCTAAGGTTTATATTTACCTATTATTTTGTTTCTTAATTAAACAAATAGCCCAGTGTTATAAAATTCAAATTAGCATTTTCCTACAATTTACATTTCAGCTCTCATTCCAACTTCGCGGGAAATTGGTGTGTTCTGGCAACACTGTCCGTGTTTATTGCAGCTAACGTCACGCGCTGGGGGTTGCCCGAAATTAGAACACATTGTGATCTACCTACTTACTTACGAATATGGTTCCATTTGTACATAGTGCTGCACACATAGTTATTGCATTCCCTTCACTGCATTTTCAATTGTAGGAAATAATCAGTGTTTTGTATAATTATGGAAGTGTACTTACATACATAAAATCGTTACATCACCCCTATATTCCCCGAGTTAGTTAGAGGTTTACCTGCAGTACACCCATATTTCGCCAGTTTTATTTAACTTTCATGTGAAATGGGGTGACTCATTTGCCATCAGCCGAGCACAAATCCAGGATACTAAGAAATCCCAGAAAAACCCAAAAACACTTTTTGCCCTACCCGGGAATTGAACTCAAGTGTTTTTTGTAAACATGCGGTCTACGCATGTTTACAAAAAACACTTGCGACTTCTAGACCAACAAAGCAGTATTATCTATCTGTACTAGACCTAATCTATAAAATTATCGTGTAACAGTCTTTGTTTCTGCGAAACTCCTTGACCAGTTCTTATAAAATTGTGTGTGTATATATATATATATATTATACTAACTAGGTCTGAGAATAGATCGTAAACTATTTTTTTATGTGTAAAAAGGTAATTGGAAGTTTGCTGGGGAAGCTCTTCAATAAATAAAATTGAAGTGTCTGTTTTTTTAATAAATGCATATTTATTATTATTTCATAAAAAAACACACAACATAAACATACATAAATATTTAAAGAGTGTTAGTGTATTACGTAACACAAATATGCACCTAAGCATATGTCAGTATTTTTAGTACCTATATCTAACTTATACCTATGGCTGTCCTAACCCAAAGATTTTGGAAAGAATAGTCAAAACGGGCAGGCATGAAAGTAATACCTACGGCACCAACAAAAAAAAATATGTTTGTTTGTCTGTCAAAAAATCCATGAAATTCCACACAGACGAAGCCGCAAGCATAGTTAGTCTACAATAACACACGTAAGATAACCGTGTACGCGTGAAAACTTAACCATTACAGTTTACAAGTTGCTTCATTATTCTCAGATCCGACAACATTATCAATTTTAAACTGAGGAGCGGCTCAAACAATCGCTAACGCCGCGCGCCGCCCAAACTTAGGCACTTCATACTTCTTGATCAGTTTCAACCTAATTCCAACCAAGATGGAGGCGTGTTCGTTAAAAAACGATAAATAACTCGGTAAACATTCAACTTTTTAGGATTCTGTCGGATGATAATACGAACCTTTAAATTTTGATGTTGTACAGACGCCAGCACGTCAAGTTACCCCAATGTGTCAAATTTCTTTGATCGTTTTTCAACTTTATGTTAAACAGAATAAGGTTCATATTCAATTGGGAAAATTTGACATATTGGGGTAACTTGATGTGCTGGCGTCTGTACATGACTATTAGATGAGACGAGACGTCCATGGAAAAAGGCGTCAGTTTATGTATGTTTGTATGTGGCAGAATTATGTCTCCTCTTCTGTACCTATATTCCTAAATATTCTAAAAATTAATATTATTATGTAACTAGTTGACAATTTAAAATATTGTATCAACCTTCGGTAACAATCTGAATGACCCCGCCGAGACTCACCAGAGGATGCTTATTTGCCTCGACACATGTCAGTAAAACTTTAGCAAATTTTGAGAATATTATTATGTTTATTTATTTATTTAGTACATGGAGGACTTACAGCTAATAAAAACAAACAAAACAAACAAAAAAAAAATAAACCATAGTCACCAGAAAGCCAATTACAAGTCCTCACGTATAGTGATAAGTTAAATGTTTAAATGGTGTGAGCAAAGCAAAAACACCTTATTCATTACTTATTCGATTTTTTAGGTTTAATTATTATTATTATTATTTGGTGACGGACTCTACTTTCAACCTTAAAAGTACATTTAAAAGAATGTGAATGTAAGTACCATGCAGTGTGACTAGATAGAATACATGAGTCCATAACTGTCCAACAGTTTTGAGTAGGCACCTACTTTTATGTGGCACACACAAACGACCGGTAGATAAAGTCGTGTGATGGCTCAGTGAGCTCCCTAAAATAGATTTGAGCTACACGATGACTGAAGCATCTATGACCGTCTTTTGAGACAGGCCAATTCACATCTGAATTAATTCTTTCTTCTGAAGACTTTCCCAGACTCTGCCCTGCATCGTTAGACTCGCATAATATATTAATACAAACTTATATCTGGACTTTAAAAGCGACCATGCCCCTGAGTTTCTTTCGGCTTTTTTCTCTCAGAAATCAGTTATTGTGGAAATGCTAAAAATTCAATCATCAATTATGATACCCTACGGACTCTCAAAAGCCACATACCAACATTCACCTGACAGATTTTTATCGAACTGAAGTTCGGGCTAAAAAAAACCTCGATAAAACTTTTCCAATACTAATAAAAGTTGGTGAACAAGGTATATGCCGCGGGTACGCCTACAGACTACAGTTTTGTTTACGCACTTAACGTAGGAGATTTACTGGAGCCTCATGTGAGTATAAATGTTGGTGTGTACTTATGAAACTTTTCCTCGATACTCGTGAGTATAACAATATCGTTTTTGTTAAGTATCTTGTGTGTTAAGTAAGGGGAGTATGGTTTTTTTATGTTAGATGAGGATATTTACATGATCTTCTCAGTTTATTTTCAACTTTGACTGGCCTGTTGGTCTAGTAGTGAGTGACCCTGACTGCTATGCCGGAGGTCGTGGCCTCGTGGGTTCGATTCTCACCCAGGACAAATGTTTGTGTGATGAGCACGATCATTAGTTCTGTGTCTGGGTGTAATTTATCTATAATATGTATGTATTTCCAAGTATATAAGTATGTTTATCAGCTGTTTAGTACCCATAACACAAGCTCTTAGCTTAGGACTAGATGGCGTTGTGTGAAAAAGTTGTGCAATATTTATTATTTATTTATTTAACTTACTATGCAGGCGATTTTGTTTGAGTATCTAATGACACACGGCAGTTAAATAGTAAAGCATCTTCAATTATAAAATGGTTTTTGATTACTTTCGTAGCTGATGCGGGGCACGGACGTAAAAAGACGTACAATAAAAAAAAAATATTACAATACAATTAACAAAACTGACTTAACAAAAGCGAAAATGGTCAATTTTGTACACACTTGAACTGTTTAAAAAAATAATAGTCTAAACATGCTGCCGCTCATCGAGATACCCTAATGTGTGAAAAAAAAAACAAATTTCTTGGATAGTTCTTCAACTTTGCTACAAATAGACTAAGGTTCATGTTCAATTGGGAAAATTTGACAGTTTGGGGTGGCTTGATGTGCTGACGTCTGTACATATAAAAAGGTTCAATGTGAAAATCCAAGAAAGTATTTAAAAGCGTCGCTAACACATGTCCTACATATCACTTTCTTCATCCAAACTTACAAACATAACCTCTATAAATTAGTCTAATGCGTTATCTGTATGACAAATGTTTTGTTAAGAACTTTCTAAACACTTAAAAGTGTTAATTAGTGTTAGTTCTTTTAATAAAAAGAGGCCAAAAAGTATTGTGAATGTGATGATTATTTTAGGGCAACACTAAGCTATGTAAGAGAAGTGTTGTACTCAACTTACTAATTAGGAAACAAAAAGTATGTTGAAACTAAAAACTGGAACAACATAGTAACTTTCTGCAAAAAGCAAAAGAATAAAATAACACATAACATCACGCCTGTAATCCGCGTAAGTTTAGTCAGAGATGTACCTGTAGTACACCCAAATTTCGCCAGTTATGTCAAAATGGGACTCCGGACTCCGGGCTGCTACTGAGAAATTCCAGATGGTAAACCTCAATTGCACTTTGCCCGACCCGGGGATCGAAACCTCATGCTCAGCAGAAGCGCTTGCAACCACAGTCAAGAATAGAATACTTTGTAGATATCAACGTGCCCATTTGAAGTCAAAGCTAACTGATGTCCATTCACGTAATATGGCGTTAATCAGAGGCCGATGCCCAACAAAAACTGAACAATGACCACACAATCGCAGAGCAGATACAACTGATCTAATATGCATGAGGTACCAGCAGAGAGCTAGGTGACTACATACTACGTCAGAGCACAACTTGTAACGTCTGGATATGCGCAAAATGAGCGTAGATAAACCTTTTCGTTCGTGACAAATCTAAAAGTGAACTTGATGTTGATAAATTGACATGTTGTTGTTATGCTGACTAGCCTGTTGGTTTACTAATTAGTGGCCCTGACTGCTACCAGTCCGGTTCGATTCCCACCCAATACAAATGTTAAATGATAAATGATGATAAATGATATTTATTTCTGTAAATAGGTTTTCACAAACACTTTTACACGTCTTTTTTTTAACTAGTAGGTAGATGAGATCGGAGTTTCACTACCTGACTACTCTGAGAAGAAACACCGAAAGAAACTCAGAGGTCAGTCTCTTTTAAAGTCCAGACATTATCTTGGTCAAATCATGTAAAATCTATGCAGATTAGAGTCTGAGATGGTCTTTTAAGGAAAGAACCACACAGAATGAGGGGACCAGATCAGTCAGTGCAAGCATTTGTCAGTAATCGTGAGCTCAACTCGTAACTTGAGGAGCTCCACGTGCTGACGAACAATACCAAAGAAAGAACATTTGGGTTGATCCTATAAAGAACTCAAACTGTCAGACAAAAACTGTAAAATAAATAAATTGTGGTTGTGGAAGTAATAAGTAAGTTGTGGAATATTTTTTTATTTATGTGATGAGCACGATTGTTTTGCAGTGTCTGGGTGTTATTTAAGTATCTCAACTACGTATGTATTTAGAAATATTTAAGTATGCTAATCAGTAACTTATGTAGTGAGTGATTTGTTCATGTAACTTGTCCGAGTAGACTTGTCTCGTTGTTGTGTGCTTATTTAGTGTTCATTTTGCTTAAAACCTACCCTTAGCGAGGCCAAGCTACTTCGAAACGACAATCTGGATCCACCACAGCATGTCTCCCTATCTTCCATGATCTCTGCCCAACCAATCGATACACAGCTCACTCCCATATCTACGCAACGTATAACTATTCGTCAATTATGATTAGTGACGAATAGATGCAAATGATCCCGGCAAATTGCATACGAATTATCATTCGTGTACGTTTGCTCGTAAATCAGCTGTCCACGAACAAAACTGTTTGGCATTTCATGCTATGTAGATAGACTGCTTGTTTACGATTGACATTGTCGGCTGAACATTTGTTGGGAATGTAGTTGTGACGGTAATGTATGAGGTTTTTGTATTAAACTGTGCGTTTTTGTTGATTACTGTCGCTAATATCGAATACCTACTTCTTGTGACTATACGGTACCTTTGAGGCTTCACACTTGTGTGGATACCTATTTATAAGATTATGTGGATATTTATTAATGAGATCAACACTATTTTTTATTAAAAGATTTCATACATCGTTTGTTTTTATTTGAATATTTTGTTCTTTATGTTTCTACTAATTAAGTAATTCATCATCATCATCATCACTTCAGCCATAGAAAGTCCACTGCTGGCCATAGGCCTCTCCTATAGATCTCCAATAAGACCGGTTGGAAGCGGCTCGCATCCAGCGCATTCCCGCGGCCTTAATGTGGTCGTCGTAATTAAGTAATTACTATTAATTAAAATTGTCTGCCTTAAACAAATCTTTTGTACTCCTCTAAGTTGCAAATTCAACTAAGTTTTGTTCTATGTTTCTAGTGAATAAGTCGTTGGTGTGAAGTCTTGAATTAGTTCTGTGTAAGACATAATCGTACTCAGACATCTTAATTCATAACAAGAATAGCTTGTGAGTGCACATTGGCACATTTGTTTAGGTAAGTAAATGTTGATGACCCATACCGTAGTGTCCAGCTACAACGAATGAATGTGCGTCAAAGGATCATGACCAACGATGTATGGAAATCTGTCTCAAGTTGAAACACAATAAATCTTTATTTATTATAGACTACGCTTTATATACTATTCAATAAAAGTGTTCATTTCATCATAAATACCGGAGTTTTGAAGTACAAATATGGAATCCAACAAATATGGTGATAACCTACAAATCATGTCTAACCTACTCGCATCTTATAGAATGACTACAGATCACTCTGAATGTAGGTTCAAAACAACAATGTTAGTTGAAAACAAAACAAGAGAACAGTTACTAATAAAAAAAAAATATATATTCATGCTTTTTATGGATTTACAGCGGCTTTGCAGAATCCCTATCAACCGGTCCGTCTGTCTGTCATATGGCTTGATAGTAGTTTTGCATCTGCGTGAGACTTAACGTAAACATAAATAGGTATTGTCTTATCGTAAATATAAAATATATACGAAAACAAAATTCCTGAAGTGAAAAGCTTGTAAAAAATAAACAAATAATTTCTATATTAATTTGGTTTTCATACATGCAACTTTTCAGGACTGCTTTTGGTCATTGTTCTTTCTACCTTATGTCAATAAACACTTTAGGATGTCTCCATAAAGTATAAAAGACTTGTGACTAAATAATTACATACTAGTATTAAGCTGCATTCGGGTGAACTGGAAGCTGACCCCAACATGCATGGGAAAAGGCTAAAAAAACAATGATATCTCTATAAAATATAACTGTAAGTTATAAGCTATACCATCACGCATTAACTTGTTGCCGCCCTCGATGCAGGCTTAACCGCGTTTTTAACCGCCAAGTGATGGGTTGACGACAACTTAATAACATTGCACACTTTGCTGGTCGGAACAGCTTGATACCCATTATCCATGCTGTTTTTGTGATCGTTTTAATAGTGTATTTATAAGTTATAAGAATATGGCCAGTGTTGATAATCATCAAATTATTTTGTAATGTCTTCATTACAAGCATTACAGGCACGTTTCGTCAGTTTGTACCATTATACACCTCTGCCTATCCTTTTAGGGATACGGATAGAACATGAACATTACATGAACCAAAATTTTACTTTTTGTTGGCATTATTTATCATTTAAAATGTTTTTTTTTTAACAGGGAAAAATGACGTTGACTACGTTTTAAAGTAAAAGGTTTTAAAATGTAATGTGGAGATGAACCAACAGATTTTAATTTACTTCCTGAGACGTTTAACAAAATTTGTAAATGTAGGTAATGTTTATTAAATTAAATTGTGTTTAATAAAATTAGAGTGGTTCGATAGTAGAAAACCGGGATTTTCTAACTGACTGATCAGTCATGGTCTCTTTATATTTAAGTTAAAAAAATACTCAAAATTAACTATCGCTATATCTATTATATCAACAGAGAGTCAACTTGTTCGGAAATGCTATACTTCAGTAGGTAATATAAAATCCTGAAAATCACAACAAAGAATTAAAAGAATCGCATTCCCGATCCATCGGATCAAGTTCCCAACATAATCAATGAACACGATCTCTTGAGAAAATACAAAACAGATCAGAGGTTTTTTTTTATTAACCGGCCATCCAATACCCATTGTGTGCGATAGGGCTGCTGCTTATTCAAAATTCGGTTTTTCATTATATTTCCGTTAATGGTTGACAGAAACAGTAAACAATTTGCTGTGGAGTTTGTTTCGCCACTTCTTCTTCCCAGCATAAACGCTAGAAAGTGGCGAAGGGCGGTCTTTTTGACGTGACTATCTTATGTAATTTTGACGTTCAAAAAGTGCTGGTCCTCAGCCTGATTTGAACAAATGACTAAACAAAAAAAAGCTCTGTCAAAATGATAGAAACATGACGTGCTAACGATTTCTATGAAAGAGAAAGAGCTATGTGACATTGACAAAATAGTCGCCTAAAAAAAAAGGATTGAACTATTATACAGGGTGTTAGTGTGAACACCGTTATCCTTGAAACCAGTGGTTTGGTTTCACTTATAGAACGTAAATTCAATGAATTTTTTTTTTTTAAATTTTTAAGTAAAGTCCCAATTTTTCCTTTAAATTGTTTCACCCTATACAACGGCACGCAAGTACATAGTAGACAGAGTGGCGCCACGGGTAATTGCACTTGATCAGACACCGTAAGCTGTGCGCCCGCGCCCGCACACACACCTCAGTCTGGCTATAGCCTCGCTATCGAGCGCATGTCGGTTTAGACACGTTTTTCGTACACAAGTGGGTAGTTAGATAAAAATAATTATGTCGTACACAAACGTACAGTGGACGGAAATGGTACGGCTTTACGCCGCGGCTGGTGAGAACCTGGCCGAGGCTCGCAGAATGTACGTAGATTTATTCCCTGGACAACCTGTGCCAAACCGGGAAACGATTTTGACGGCGACTCAAAGGTTAGCTTTGGGGGGAAATGAAGCGCCGGGTGTATGCCACTGAGTTTCATAATACGTCGGAACTCAAATTGCGGATTTGTAGTGCGTTCAGAGACATACAAAGTGACACTGTTGTGCTTCCCAGAGTGCGAAACAGTGTGCGAAAACGTGTGGAGTGGATCCCATTTTGAACATCTTTTAAGACTAATGTAAGTACTTAATTCAATCAGTGTAGATATTCAATCAGTGTAAATTTAACCAGTATTTTTAATGAAACTGTAGATAAGTTGTTGTCTTTCTTTCATTTTCGTTGTTGTTAAATCTAACTTACATTTGGACCCGTCACGCAACAGAAGGTAGTAGGTATTTTTGCCTGTCCTAAGCCAGGAAAAGTATGAAGGAAAGTTACATCACAGGTTATGTGTATTGTGTTTTTATTGGAATATTGTGTAGGTAGTTAAAACGGACGGTCAGTGCAGCAGGTCAGCGCCCTTTACGCGTAGTATCCATGAATTTATGGACGGTGTCGGACAGAAACTTTCTTATATTTTTGAATGAAAATAACGTTTATTTATTTTTAAATTCAGATAAACATTGTTTTAATTAAGTCAACTACCTATGGTTTTAGTGATAACGGTGTCTACACTAACACCCTGTATAATATGCCTAATACATTTAATTTAAGTATTTTGTTTTAAGTTTCAAAAAAGCTTACAGACTAATAGCAATCATAAATGTCATGCAAGGTTTGCTAATTACAAGCTTCCACGTGTATATATATTTTTTTTAAACTTACTAAGACTCTAGCAGGTTTACAATAGTCACGAGTTTTGTAAGTTTACTTGACCAACATTAGAAAAACGTTTGAGCAATTGCTAAAATCAACAGTCTTTGTACAATATTGAGTAATCACGGTATTACCAACCTCTTGAAAATATATCTTGCTACTTTCAATACGAAACGTATTAACGAAAATACGGTAGGTACACTAAGGTCTAACCTTCCTAGAAAACATAAATCAGGCCCAACATTCGCTCTAAGAATCAGGGTTTGAATACTAATATAATCTTTAACAAACAAAATACGCCAAACATTCGAACCTTTAATCTTGGACCCCACATTGTAAGGTACACTGGACCCCACATTATAAGGTATGCTTAAAAAAAACAAGCATTGTGTGGCTTCATGACCCTTTCCCGAAACCCCGATATTTTAATATGTGACCCACTTTCCGCTGTATTGGAAATTATGAAAAACAGATATGAGTTATTTATGTGAGTGGTATGTAGGTATAAACGTAGTACCATATGCTGCTATACTTACCTTCTAGGTAATTCGTTTCATTTAACCACGTTTAAACACACGCGCCATTTGTAACTTAATTCAACTAACCTTTTTGATGGACGTCACTAATTAGCAAAAAGATTCAAGATAGGTACTATCACAGTCTAATAAATTAAAAATTTAAAAAACCCCCATCGCAAAAAAGTAAAACATTTAAAAAGTTAAAAATAACACTTTAGCCATGAAATTTTACTTCACGTCGGGGTACCGCTTAAGTAAGAAATGTTCCTAGTACTTTAGGTATGTAGGTACCTACTTATTTTAACGGTACCCCGACGTTACGTAAAATTTCATGTCTAAAGTGTTATTTTTAACTTTTTAAATGTTTTACTTTTTTGCGATGCGGGTTTTTTAAATTTTTAATTTAATTTTTATTTTATATTTTTTAAACGCATTAACTTTGTTTTATAGAGTTTACAGTTATGAAATTTTTACAGTGCATTGTGTTTAGAATCAAATGCTGGTTAAAATGAATCCAAACACGACATATCTGCTATTATTTTGTCAAGGGTCTACCTACTGGTTTGCTGGATAGCCTGGCTGCAGCATCAGCTCATCCTGTTGCCATCAGTGCATTGTGTGCAGAATCAAATGCTGGTTGAAATAAATCCAAACACGACATATCTGTTATTATTTTGTCAAGAGTCTACCTACTGGTGTGCTGGATAGCCTGGCTGCAGCATCAGCTCATCCAGTTGCCATCAGTGCATTGTGTGCAGAATCAAATGCAGGTTAAAATGAGTCCAAACACGACATATCTGCTGTTATTTTTCCAAGACTGTATTAGTCTGCTAGATATCCTGGCTGCATCAGACCAAATACACCACAATGTTACTTATTAATACTACACACATGGGTGTTTGAAATTTTAAGACACAAATATGTTTGTAAGTAAAGTTAATACCCATAGACGTCTAAAATAGCAACGGTAGCTAACACAAAAGAGCTGATAACCTTAAAACGGCTGAACCAATTTTGATGAATTATGTGTAAGAACCATCGCAAGAAACCCTGCTTTCAAATAAAAAAAACCGCATCTAAATTGGTTCACCCGTTTGGGCGCTACGGTGCCACAGGCAGACAGACAGACAGACAGACAGACAGACACACACACATAGCGGTGAAACTTATAACACCCCTCTTTTTGCGTCGGGGGTTAAAAACATACAGTCGTCCGACGAAGCTGTCTAGACAGGGCAATCGTGCAGGGTGTGAGAGGCGAGACGCGGGAAAGCCACTCCCGCACTGCGAACAAACCGATGTTCGTAGTGCGGGAGGTATTATTCAAGTCTAACGCGTGTAGAAGTTGTCGGCATTTTTTCAGAGATCAAAGGCGTCGTCCTACTGTATTAATATTTATACTGTGGTACTATAGAGAGAAAATGTTAAGAAAAGTCATAGAACAACTGTCCTACGTCTCAGTAACGCCATCTCGCATAATATAGTAATATTAGAGCGGCAGCGGATTGTTCTTAACTAGACTCATCGACTTGAGTCCACTTGGATACAAGTTTTGGAAGAAAATTTTGTTCGTGATGTCCCGTCTATCATTTTTGCTAATTAGACTTATAAGTTCCTATAACAACCAAAAGTAGCCCTACAATGAATGCCTGACGTAAATATATCTGCATTAAAATCGTACGAAATTGAACAAATAGACCTAGAATTCCTTTAGAATTTAAATTTCAATTCACGACACAAGCTCACTCAAATATATAAATAAAGACTTAAAAATAAATTCACATTGTATGCGAGAAGATTATTTTGAATTTTCTTTTAGGCAGTGAATTTGTATTTAGCAGTCTTATATTGAGGTACTACTCATTTTATTAGTTTACGCCGTATGGCGGAGGACATATTAAACTGAAGATCTGATGAAGATCACAAAGAGCTGGTGATCAGGAACGATCGTTTTGGAAATCAAATCAAATCTTTGAAGAAGACAAATGTCCTGCAATGGACATCTTTTGGTTTAGATAATTATGATAATATGTTTTACAGTTAAAAGCCTTGAAATGACCAAAAAATTTACAGCACTCACACTCACTCAGTCACTTTAATCCATGGCAGCCCTGGACGAGCCTTATCGAATATTTCTTAGGCTTTTTATATAACGCGAACAATAGCTCAGCGAGCCTTATTTCGCTTTTCTCTCGGCTGTCCCGTTCACAAAGCGTGTCCATACAATGCTTACGTTCTCAAGTATTTTCACAGCTGGCTCATAATAGAATAGTAAGTGTTACGGACGTCGATACATAGATTAAGATAGTAATGTTATTTAAGGTTTAGAGTTAAGTTGACATTTAATAAAATACTGTTTGTATTAGGGAACCGTGAAAATAATAATTAGATTATGTTTGTTTTATTACCCCTTAGTCTTAAGTAAACTCTGTAAGACGGCAGAGAGCATGATTACGTCACGAGCGGACAGGTAGAAACCTGTCGGATGATGCAATCACGTCAAGGATGATGCAATACGCTCTGATTGGCTAATCACGCTCTGTGCGACGTTACGCCTCAAACGAATTGTACACAGACAAATGTGAATATAAGAAGGGCGGTTTGGCTGCAAAAATCGTAGCAGTGTCCAGTCGGGAACGAACCTTCACCCAAGCAGCAAGCCAGCCCAGAAACCTGAAAAGTCTAGTTTTATTTAGAAACACCCTACAACAAGAACACACATACAGTCCACCTCAATAGTTGGTCCTTCGTTAGCCGGATATCTTCGAACCTGACGAACTGAAGATTAAAATGAAGACTAGAAGCATTGCGGCAAAGGAAACCGGAGCTACATCCGAGTCGGGCTACGATAGTCGGCGTCCCCGCATGTTTGAAGACCCGCCTAGGTCGCCGTCGACCACCGCGTCCGCGTCTGCGCGCCCTCCGCATGGTGCGCCCGTGGCTGGGACCGGTCCCGCCACCCTCGCGCTCGCGACCGCACCCCCCGCCACCGCCGGGGCGGGGATGGCTGCGTCGACTACGTCCGACAGCGCGTCCGCCGCGCCGGCTCCACGCCTCGTACCGGCGAGTAGAGCAAACGCGAACGCGACCGCGACCGCGACCGTGACCGCGACCGCGTATCGAGGATCGCTCGCCACGCCATCGGCAACGTTTTACCCGACAATGCAAGACTCCGCAAGAACTATTACAGCTGCGCATAACGCTTCAGTGAAGGATACAGCAAGTACGATACGTTCTCGAAGATCCTACAGTAGTGATGTGGCCAGAGTAAAGAAGGCAGAATACGAAGCACAGAAGAGGATCGCTGCAATACGGAACGAGCAGTTAGAGCTTGAAAAGGCGCTCGTCAGCAAGCGATTTGAATATGAAGTGTCAGCGATCGAAGCAGAGGCTGAGGCTCGTGAAGAGGGCTCCGTGCGCGGAAGTGACGACAGGGTGGATGAGTGGCTTCAAAGTATAGACCGAAGTCACCCCCTAGTCGTGGACCAACCTCGAGAAGAGCAGCCTCCGCATCACGCTACCACGTACACAGCTAAAGAGACTGCCGAACCCGTCACATGTGTTGGTGCCGACACACCTACCAGAAATATTAGAAGAAGACAACGATCGGCCTCGCGGTCACCCACCAGAGGGGAACGCCGTGTTGGAAGAGGAATCGAACAGTTGGCCGATACGTTGAACAAAATGATGCACGTACGCCCTTTGCCAAGACAAGTGACTGAGCTGCCTACGTTTTCCGGAGCAGCCACTGAATGGCTACCATTTAAAGCGGCGTACAGTGATTCATCAAATGTATACAAGTTCAGTGCGATCGAGAATTTAGCGAGACTACGAAACTGCATCAAGGGTGAAGCAAGAGAAGCAGTGTCAGCGCTCTTGTACACCGCGTCAGACCCACAAGTAATTATGAAGACGCTTGAGCAGTACTATGGAAGGCCGGAAATACTCATGGATCGAATGATGGAAGACTTAAAGAAACTACCTCGACTGACGAGTGCGGCCAGTGACTTGAATTCGTTCGCAGTGAAATTGCAAAACATCGTGTGCGTGTTGTCTAACATGGATAACCGCGGATATATATGGAACCCGATGTTAGTTCGCGGAGTTGTAGACAAATTAAGCCCGCATATAAAATCGAAATGGTGTGATTACGCTTCTGAGGCTGTGGAATCGTCGCGTGAACCGGAAGTGATATTGTTGTCCAGGTTCCTGATGCGGGAGGCTGATCGAGCTATGAGATATGCCTTCACAATTACGACGCCCGCACCCGCCCCGAAGAAAGAAACGAAAAATGTATCGCAAAGTAATACAAGAAAGAAGGCGGGCCGGGAAGTGGTCTACACGACTTCTGAAAAAGAGGAAGAAAGAAAACAACAGTGCTTGTGTTGTGGCGGTGACCACGAAGTACCTAAATGTGCAAAGTTCCTGAAAATGAGTGTCGATGAAAGATGGGAATGGGCGCGTACTGGAAAGATATGTTTCAAGTGCGTGACGAGACGCCATCGACGCGAGCATTGCCGTGCCAAGCGATGTGGTAAAGAGACGTGCAGCCGCCCACACCACGTGTTGTTGCACAAAGAAACAGAGACGAAAGAGACGGTGAGTACGGTGACTGACGTCGAGAAACAACACTCAAAGGAATCAGTGATGGCCGTCTCAGCGTCAAGCAGTGCGTCACAGCGTGTGTTGTTAAAGATGTGTCCAGTGATATTGAAAGGGCCTGGCGGACAAGTGTCGACGTTCGCATTAATGGACGAAGGCTCAACGACATCGCTCGTCGACGAAGATTTGACACGACGTTTACAAGTAAGTGGGCCGATCTCTACCTTACGCATACAAGGAGTGACCTCGCAACAGCACGAAGAATGTAGCCAAGAGGTCAAGCTACAGATACGCGGCCAGAGCGGAGAATTCCAGGAACTACGTGCACGTACAATGAAGAACCTACGGCTTCGTGGTCAGACGGTGGACAGTGTGACATTAATGAATTATTCACACCTTCAAGACATACGAAAAGACGCGTTCTTCGAGAAAGCCGCACCGAAAGTATTGATAGGTGCTGACAATTGGCACCTAATAGTCACACGTGAATTACGTATGGGTAAGAAAAATGAACCCGCAGCTTCATACACTCAGTTGGGATGGGTGATACACGGCACTGCACCGCGCGCCACGCTTAAGAAGGAAGAGGGACAAGTTGTGCTACATCTATACGATGTGTCCGCAGCGAAGCAGACAGATGATATACGTCGTGTAGAAGACTTAGTAAAGTCGCACTTCAAGATCGATGCCCTAGGAGTTTCTTTGGCAGAGAAAGTCAAACCGGAAGATGATAAGGCGATTAGTACCGTTCAAGGCACCATGAGAAAAGTCGGTGATCACTTTGAAGTCGGGTTACCATGGCGTGATGAAGATGTTTCAATGCCCAATAATTACAACTGTGCCTTAAGAAGATTAAAAACGATTGAAAAGAAGATGGATGCATCGCCACACTTCGCAGCACAGTACAGCGCTCTGGTCAAAAACCTGCTCGACAAGGGATACGCTCAACAGTGCAATGGAACAGAAGACCAAAGCAAGAAAGTGTGGTACCTACCACATTTCCCAGTTGTAAACCCGAATAAGCCGGGAAAGATGCGTCTAGTGTTTGACGCCGCACACCGATATTGTGGAGTGTGCCTGAATGACTACCTACTGGAAGGACCTGATCTCTTGAAGTCACTACCAGGTATCCTTTTTAAGTTTAGAGAACGCCCGGTAGCCGTTACAGCAGATATACAGGAAATGTTTCTTCAAGTGAAAATAAGGGAGCAAGACCAAGCTGCGCAGATGTTTCTCTGGCGAGGCAAGGAACGTACTGTGCCACCAGAGAAATATAAAATGACCTCAATGATCTTCGGAGCCTCGTGTTCTCCTTTCATCGCACACTCGGTACGTGACGCCAACGCAAGATTATACGCAGAACAGTACCCTAACGCTGCGCAGGCCATAACGTCTAGCCACTATATGGACGATTATGTAGACAGCTTTGCAACCGAGGAAGAGGCGATTAAGACAGCGCGTGACGTCATGACAATTCATCAGAATGCGCACTTCAATTTAAGAGGTTGGTGCTCGAATAGACGCAACGTGGTCAAGAACATTACACTGGAGACGCAGGCACACGACACTGAAGTAAGACTTGGACAGAGAGCAGAGGACACAGATAAAACATTGGGTTTGCTGTGGCAAACAGGCTCAGACAAACTAGGTTTCAACACCGGACTGAGTCGGCTGTCACCCGAGGTGAAGACAAGAGACAGAGCACCAACAAAGCGAGAGGCTCTCGGGGCCGTGATGGCAGTATACGATCCTTTAGGCCTCATCAGCCACTTTACAGTTACCGGTAAAATCTTGCTCCAGAACCTATGGCGACACGGCGTAGGGTGGGACGAGGCAATCCCCGAAGAAGACGCAGAGCACTTCGACCAGTGGATGCAAAGTCTACACGACGTGACTAGGCTGCGCATACCAAGGTGCTACGGCAGGGGCCCAGACGACCTTGTGGAACTACATATATTTTGTGACGCAAGTGAGCAGGCATACGCAGCGGCCGGCTACTGGAGAATCCGAAAGCCAAACGGACGAGTAGATGTAAAGCTTGTCGCCGCCAAGTCACGAGTTGCCCCTCTGAAGCCGGTCACTATTCCACGACTAGAACTACAGGCAGCGGTGATCGGCACACGACTGGCTGAGACAATACTGAAGGAACACAGAGACAAACCCAGAAGCGTGATCTACTGGACGGACTCACAAACCGTCCTGCGATGGATTCAAAAGGACGCCGTGAAGTACACACCATTCGTAGCACATCGTCTAGGTGAGATTGCTGAGCTAACAAACGCTAGCCAGTGGAGATGGGTACCCACCGGGCATAACGTGGCAGACGACGCTACACGCCCTAACTACAACATGCACATGAAACCAGACGACAGATGGTTTACCGGCCCTACGTTCCTGTACAATGACGAAGAGTCTTGGCCGAAAGAGAATGTAAAAGATAGCGACACCGAGGATGAAACCGTACATGTAATAGTGGAAGAGAAAAAAGAACGCGTTTCTTACTTACCCGACATTAGTAGGTTCTCTTCATATGAAAAGTTGTTACGAGTGTCAGCCATACCCTTCCTTTTCAAAGAAAAATGCAAAGATAAGACCAGCCAGATGACCGTCAACCTGATAGAAAAGGCTGAAAAGTCATGGCTGAAACAAGCACAGTTCGAAGACTACGCAGAAGAAATACAATTACTCAAGAAAGGGAAGCCGGTGCCCAAGTCCAGTAGCTTATATAAACTGGATCCTTATCTGGAAGATGAAGTCCTTAAAGTCAGAGGAAGGATCGGACACGCGGCAGTCATGGCGGCCACGAAAACGCCAGTGATTTTACACGGCAAACATCCATTTACACGACTACTGGTGGAAGACGCTCATCGCAGAGCGGGGCATGCCAATAACGAACGCGTTATCAATGATTTAAGACAACGATACTGGGTGGTTCACTTAAGACCTACAGTACGAGCTATTGCCAAACGATGCCAACTCTGCCGTATTAGAAAAGCTACGCCAGTAAAACCGACTACGGGTAATCTACCGATGGAACGATTAGTAGAAACGCAGCGACCTTTCACCCACTGTGGGACTGATTATTTTGGTCCAATGACGGTCGTCATAGGAAGAAGACATGAGAAACGATGGGGAGCTCTATTCACCTGCCTAGTCACGAGGGCAGTGCATCTCGAATTGGTTTCCAGTCTGTCTACCGACTCGGCGCTAATGGCAATAAGAAGAATGGCGGCGCGACGAGGTTGGCCCAGAGTTATGTACTCAGACAACGGTACTAACTTTAGAGGAGCCGACGCCAAACTACGTACAGCTTATAAGGAATGGGAAAAAGACTTCGTCCACTTCGGGCTTGAACACCGAATGAAGTGGAAATTCATACCACCGGGGGCGCCGCATATGGGGGGAGCGTGGGAGCGACTAGTACGCTCCGTTAAGACAGCACTGGGGGCAACCCTACATCAAAGGGCACTCAAAGAAGAGGTGCTACTGACACTGTTGACAGAGGCCGAGCACTCTATAAACGCCCGGCCTCTAACCCATGTCTCTGTTGATCCCAAGGATCCGGAGGCCCTCACACCAAATCACTTCCTGATTGGTACCTCCTCAGGCCTGCCACGCACAGGGCCTTGTGAGGAGGTCAGCCGCAAGCAATGGAGAACTGCCCAAGCGCTCGCCGATCACTTCTGGCGGCGCTGGGTAGATGAGTACCTGCCTACGCTGGTGCCTCGAGGGGCGTCAGACGATCAACGGAGGCCCCTTGAAGCCGGCAACTTGGTCATCATCATTGACTCCACGCTGCCGAGAGGGACGTGGCCACGAGGCGTCGTGGAAAAGGTCTACAGCGGTCCAGACGGCAAGGTGCGATCAGCTGACGTCAGAACTACAGCGGGCATCCTGCGCCGTCCCGTTACGAAGCTCGCCGTCCTCTGCGTGGAAGATAAGGCTACGGTAGCCCTGCGCCGGGGGGAGGATGTTACGGACGTCGATACATAGATTAAGATAGTAATGTTATTTAAGGTTTAGAGTTAAGTTGACATTTAATAAAATACTGTTTGTATTAGGGAACCGTGAAAATAATAATTAGATTATGTTTGTTTTATTACCCCTTAGTCTTAAGTAAACTCTGTAAGACGGCAGAGAGCATGATTACGTCACGAGCGGACAGGTTGAAACCTGTCGGATGATGCAATCACGTCAAGGATGATGCAATACGCTCTGATTGGCTAATCACGCTCTGTGCGACGTTACGCCTCAAACGAATTGTACACAGACAAATGTGAATATAAGAAGGGCGGTTTGGCTGCAAAAATCGTAGCAGTGTCCAGTCGGGAACGAACCTTCACCCAAGCAGCAAGCCAGCCCAGAAACCTGAAAAGTCTAGTTTTATTTAGAAACACCCTACAACAAGAACACACATACAGTCCACCTCAATAGTAAGATTTAAAAACGTACTTCACAAGAGGTAAATACGACGCTCGGAGAATACAGTATTACATTTATTTTGGTCTGTTACCGGATTGTACTTTATAACATGACATGTGTCCATCGTAATACACTATGTAGCTCTTGAAGTTATTTTTGACTAGTTTTATGGTGTACAAAAGAGAATATTCTATCCTATTCTATTTTGTTTTTGAGAAGAGACAGTGAACGTGAAACTTTGAGTAAGCGTAGTTGTTTTTCGGAACCATTTTAATTGCAGCTGTTAATAGTTTAATAGAAGATAACGATTTGATAACAGCGAGTGTGTGTTTGACGGCACAGATATATATATGTTTGACCGAAGGGTACCTAGATGTTACGGGTCTGTATGTTTGTGTATCAGAGTTTAAATATCTGTAAATGCACACACGAAACAAGAGTATTAATTCTTAAGTGCCCTGTTAACGGACAAATTTGCTTGACAAATTTGTTTGTCAAACTTTACGTTTTCATCAAACAATAGCTTATATAACGCCTCAAACACAAACACACACACTACATATACACATCAAATATCCACTACGGGATACACTATCAAATATTTTGACAGACACGTAAAATTTGACAAAAAATTTGATCGTTTCCAGGGCACTTTAGCTTTTAATTTTCAGTTTCAGGTGAATTCGTACCCAGTAAAAACATAATCATCATCTGTCAATTTCCAAAACAATGTCAAGATAATCGAAGGTAAACGCAAACAGCTAAAGGCCATTCACTTGAAGCGACCGCTGATCAGATCTCCACAACCCAGTTACTGAGATACCTTTGACAAACATTTCTCCCCTGACATTAAAACAATTAGATACAAACTGTTGAATGTAGTTGAGTCAGTTGATAGTGTGTGCCCCAACATCCTTCAACAAATTAGCTGGATTACTTAACAAGTTGGCAAGCTATCATTACTTATGCCCTGTAGTGATCTTACTCCGTGCTTAATTACCGAGCGAGGCTCAAGTGGTCCCAATGCAGAATTCATGTCTTCGAGTTGTTTATAGTTGGTTGAGACATGTGTATATTTGTGTGTTGTTACTACAAGGAAGAATTTTAAGTTAACTATAATAATTAATACGCTGAACGAAATCATTCGATCTCTTTTTTAACCGACTTTCAAAAAAGGAGGAGGTTCTATGTTCGTGTGTATGTATTTTTTTTTTTTTTTTTTTTTTTTTTTTTTATGTATGTTACCTGATTTCTCCGCCATTTGTGGACCGATTCTCAAAATTCTTTTTTTGTTTGAAAGAGTAGACTCCTGAGGTGGTCCCATTTTAATTTGGTGAAGATCTGGTGCTGATCTTCGGAGATATACAACGGAACTCTTCAAAAATAGACGGCAAATCTATCGTGATTGCTGGAATCGCTTAGATGTTTATTGTTTATACAACATCTTGACGTATCATCAAGCCTGTATGCTCAGAGGGGTAGGCAGATGTGTTCAATATACCTAGTTTTCGACAGTTAGGTATGTTAAGTTTCATTTATTAGGGTTAGGTGGATAACCCTATTATAATGACATGTATTGTTAACAATTAACAATATAAAATGAATTCATGGCAAATGTTTGTATGGGAACAACTAAAAATGGAAAAATAAAAAACTTTTTTACAAAAAATAAAACCGACTTCAAAAATAACACTAAACGGTGTAAAATAACTCTAAATTCGGAAGTCGGTGGCCCATCAAGAATAAGACAAAAGTACCAAAGCCACAGACTTCCTAATTTAGAGTTATTTTACACCGTTTAGTGTTATTTTTGAAGTCGGTTTTATTTTTTGTAAAAAAGTTTTTTTAGAAAATTGGGCGCAAAGAAGAGTGTTGGGTTTGGCATAGTAATAGGTTATTTATTTATTAAAAACTATTAAGTATATTATGTATATTTATTAAAACTGTATGCACAAGTTTACAAAAATGTACAAAGGCGGACTTAATGCCTTAGGCATTTTCTACCAGTCTACCTTAAGGTGGTGCAAAGATGGAACAAGGAAGGAGCAACAGGGTAAAAATTAAGTTCAAATAAATGACACAACAATAAATTCACAGATACATACTGAAACAAAATAAATACATAGTCAAGAGACACAAAAATACTCTTATAAAGAACAACTAATCTGAGTACCTACCAATCAACCCAGCGATGAACTTCCCAACATCTTATGCATAGGTTCACGAACTTTCATTCCAAAGGAAAACCGCCTGGACGAAGAAGAAAGAGTGAATAAAACTAGCGCGGTGAGAAGGACATCGTAGAAGACGATTATTCGTGGACCGAAGATTTAAAGCGTGCGTAGAGCATAAATATTAAAAGTGACTAGTCAGATAAGAGGGAGAAGTGGGATTTTTAAGTAACGAGAAAAGGGTTGTCAAAGCCCTCAAGGCTCTGCGCCTATCTGCCTGTTTATGTGGAGGAGAAGTAGGTACAGAAATCTAATATTGTTATGTTAGAAATATTCAAAATTAAATAAAAATTAAACATTCATTGTTTACGTAAATTTTAGAAATTTTACAATTCTACAAACAAATAGATTATCATGTAACCATAGCAATCAACCTTTTGGAGGGGTGCTTCATCGTCTACCACATCATCGCTTACCATTAGGTGAGATAGGGGTCAAGCGCGTGCCTATCAATAATAAATTTTTTAAAAAATGTATAAAAGGTATGACTTTGTTTTGACCTCAGTATGCCATTAGCTTCTGAAATATTTAAACAGGTCTGAAGGGTCTAAAGTATCTACTTCATTCCTCTACAACTATTACTTACTATTGAAAGTAAAGCTAGGTTTAAGTAACCTAAACAAACGCTCACTTTCACTTACCTCCAAACCGAATTAATTCCATTCACCAAGAACATATAAAAATTAAATTAGGCGTGATCAAAATTCGAAAAGTTTATAATCGCCTCGCTGCCCGAAAACATAACGGCAAAAATATTTAATTACAATAAAACATAAAGAAAGGGTTCTTAACAATGAATTCTCAAGTAATTATTGATAAATTACCCAAGTTTTCTCGTAACTTACAAACTTAAGCCTTTTGCGATGCGGCCTCCTTGTATAGAAGGCAAGATAATTAGAGAAGGACCGCGGTTGCTTTTTGTTATAATAATTAGTAGACAACGCTTTGTAAGCGCGCAGTTTTCATTACGCAGTGTACAGGGTTATTTGTGAAACACTAATAGCCTTTCAGGGATTCAAATTAGTCTTCATAATAAATAAACAACTACCTATTGTTAAGTGACCAACCATGAAATGTTAAAATAAATATCAGCTGATTCATACAAAATGCAATTTAAAAAACTGCCTTTTTATAGAAATTTATCGGTTTACCGATAAATTTCTATGAAAAAGGCAGTTTTTTTAAAACAGAACGTTTCTAAATAATTTTGATATTTTTTTGCTACGGCCTATCTTCTCTATGATATAAAATAGCTAGTAAGAGCAGCAGGTATGTAGGCAGTAAGTTCATTTTTAAAATACTTACTTGATTAATTGTGATAAATAATAATAAAAAATGCCTAATTTAAATCCGGCCAAGTATGAACAGACGCCAGCAGATCAAACTACCACCAACTGTCAAATTTTCCCAATTGAACATAAATCTTATTCTATTTGTAGGTAAGTTGAAAAACTATCAAAGAAGTTGGACACATTGGGGTAGTTTAATGTACTGGCCTCTAGACGGTTGTCAGTTAAGAATACAATTCTATCAGAAAAACATCGTGAGTAGGAAAACCTAAGTCTGGACTTCTTAATACACGAATTAGTCTGAGATCGCCAATCCGGAGTTATTCATCAACTCGCCCTCAATAAACTCGCCCGATCGGGGGAGACAGTACATTTTTTAATTTACCTATTCTTGTATTCGTCAACTCGCACGGCGGTGTAAAGTACAGTCAAATATAAAATACATTTCATACAGAATCGATTATTTATATAATAATATTGACAAGAGCAAAGAGGTCTACAAAAAAGGGATCCGTTTAACTCTTCATAACACTCGATGCACACATTACAAATATGATTTCTTTCTTTCTTTCTTTCTTCTTTATAATGATAAATAAGTAGTCTTTTATTCTAGATTGTTGATTATTATTATATGTATATTATTTAAATTGTAATTTTGTTTTATTTTATTGTAAACTCATTATTTTGCTACATAATTCCAAAAGACTTTTATAGTTGGCAGTACCAAATTAGCAATGATTTAAGTGTCGTGCGAGTTGACGACGAGAACATTAATTATTAAAATTAATTATAAAATTATTTTGTGCCATCTCCCCCGATCGGGCGAGATTTGGTCGGGTGAGATGACGAATAATTCCCAATCCGCTATGAGCAAGCATAATTATTGTTTACATGCTTTTTGTATATAAGAAGAGTTGGGCAGCAGTGGGATAATAACAGCATAAGCCAACAGTTTAATAGATGTCATTTAAATAATTCAAGGCCTTAAAAAAATAACGCATTCTATATTTTATAGAAATGATAGAGCTTTAAACCTTTTCCTGTTTTAAAACTATATCATAATCAAAAATAACACCGACATAATTATCAAATATCAAAAACAAAACCACAACAGATCAACATTTAACGCGTCCTGTATAAACAGCGGACCAATCCCAACGGAGAATTTACATAATTTAGAGACCATAGACTATAAATAAAGTATGGCGGATCGCTAACAACCAGATCATGGCACCGGAAACACGTCACCGCAAACCGAACACGTCATTACGATTTCCTATTTACCAGCATTAATCGTGACGGAGTTACGGATATGTAGGCTTTTGATTGGTTAACAGAACCTCCGATGAATGGAAAAAGGTTTATGGTAAACTGGTTTATAAGAGCACTATGGTATTAATTACGAATGTGGAATCATCGATTCTTTAGTTTTGTAAGGCAGTTGTGTGCGTGTATCTGTCAAATTTCTTTAATAAACTTCAACTTTATAGCTAAAGCATAATGTTTAAAATTAATTGGAGAAATTTTAAAGTTTCGGGTAGGTAGATGTGCTGGCGTCTGTACATTACCTACGCCAGTTTTATTTAATTCACTAGCAGACGTCACGCGTAGTTCCCGTTCCCGTGGGAATACAGGGATAAAAAGTAGCCTATGTCACCCGGGTATAGTGGAGCTTCCCAACGGTGCAAGAATTTTTGAAATCTGTCCAGTAGTTTCGGAGCCTATTCAATGCAGACAAACAAACAATCAAACCTTTCCTCGTTATAATATTAGTATAATGAAACCCAAGCGGACGCCGGCGTCCGCGCTGTCAATGTCTTTCTATTGTGTCTCTAACTGACACGAATGAAAGGTTAAGTCCCATGTAGGGGGCGAGCCTATCGTTATCAACCAAGCACAGATCCCACACAGAATCCCAGCTACTATTGAGAAATTTCAGATGAAAAAACCCAATAACACTTTCTCCAACCTGGCAAGCGAATCCATGTTCAGCAGTAGCGCTTTCTACCTCTACACCAAATAGACAGTCAATAAAATAATAATTAACTCGTATATTTGTAGTTAAAACTAATCAAGAATAAAATCACGCTTTTAAGAAAAACCACCAATTTGTCCTACGATGTTTCGATAGTCGATTTGATAGCTGTCAAGCGACGTCAATGTCGCCAACGCGACGTCACAGCGTGACACGCATACGCGGCGTTCGAAATAGCTTGCTCCATTACACACGACGAATGCTAAAAAACTTTCATATTGTTCAATTGCAATAGCAGTGAGCATAATTATTTTTGTGACATAATTAAGATACGCAATCGACATTTATTCCTCTATCCAATAGCGTGGGTGTTAGGAGCAATACCTAGTGTCAATTGAAGCACGTGACGTGACGTGACGCCCCTGATAGCCGACAGTGTGACACGTGTTTGCGACGATACACAAATGATTTACAACATGTTTGCCATTAGTTTCACGTCAATCACTAATGAGCTTCTTGACATAAGTAACAGTAATGATTATGGGACTGTAATAACTGAACTTTGTTTTTAATTAATAAATGGAACCCGAGGCTATTTTATAATCTATTGACTTATATGTGGGTGTCGCAAACAGTAGCTGGGACTTAATTTATTAATTTACGCAAAATAATTGTTTATTTCAAACACTGAACTGACAATTGAAGCAGGCGACGTGACGTGACGTCACAGATAGCCTGGCAAACGTGACACGCTCGCGTGACGATACGCCCGTGATTTACAACATGTTTGCGAGTTTGATTCACGTCAACTGCTAATCAGTTTCAATACTGACATAATGAGGGACTAACGTGTAAGAGGATTGTGTAAATCGATATGTTTGTTCACCAAGTATGTCTTTGATCAAATTGGCCAGTTTTTAGATTGTCTGCTTTTATTAATATTATTAGTAATCGTGAAAAAAGGTTAGGGCGCATAGCCTGGCAGTAAGTTACTTTCGAGTCCAAATATTACTGTTACTACAACTACTGTTGTTGTACCTGAAAATGTCTACAAATACCACAAAGTGACCTAGAGACCAAAAAATATCACAAAAAATGACGCACCTCTACAAATATCCGAAAAATATACTATGAGGTTAACATAAAATAATGTCAGTTGAGTGACAGTCTGACAGCTCGATTAGCGGTTTCAATTTGGGCAGGGCACAGGCACAGGCAAAGGCGTTTGCATGCCGGCGACGAGGTGTCGCGCGCCGTGTTACGCCGAATCACGGCTACGCGGATATTTTCGAGACTGGCGACGTATAAATATGTCTCAGGCATTTCACTTTGCATGCCACACTGAGTAGAATTTAAGAATGGTAATGTATGTAAGTTTAAAGTAAAGGAAAATGTTGAAGTCTTTTTGTTTTTAATATTTATGTAGAATATGGGTCACAGTATTAAATTAGTGTGGGATACTGACTTTTAATTATCCCTGATAAAATAAAGAGAAGAAAATTAAATACACAAGTAGGTACATCACTTTGGTTAAGGTTCCACAAAAGTAGGTATAATGATAACATAAAACATCCGCCAGAACCTCATAAAAAAACTCATTACAAAACCGAATACGACTCAGCAAGAACGTTTTATTTACAACACCTAGTACTTCATTACATATAACAACAATGCCTGGACTTCATTCGACCGCAAAAATAAAAAACCTTTACCCTCATTTAAGTATCTCAACAACGTTTTAAAAAGATAAATAGGCACTTTAATCACCAATTAAGGGTATCACAATCAACGTTTACACCGAGGTCGGGATTTCCTCGATCAAACTAATGCCGGCATTACGACACAGCATCTCTCAGGGAGCACACCATTTACACTCTCCAGGGGCAATATTAAAAATAATAAACCGCCTGTCGGCCGTCGATTACCCAATTTTCAGTAAAAGCGAATTTTTCCCCCGCTCTGGGTAATGACGCTAACTGAGTGTGCCGAGTAGCCCAAGGCTTTATTGCACCTTTTTAGTTGGAATGATGATAATTTCGGTGTGAAGTGCTTTTTACTGCTCTGTGAGAACTCGTGGTCTCGTTTTGCAGTCGATACCTACTGCACTGGGCTTCTAAGCTGTTCCGTAATATATGTCAACGGTAGTGTTAGTTCGTGTTCTCTTTACAGAATATAACATATTCACAAAATTGCTTGAATATTAAAACACGTTCTGTGTCTTTGGCAGTTTCGCGTGTTTGTCTAGTGGTCGCAAGTACGTACGTACGTTTAAGTGGTACTGCTTAGCATGACGTCTCGGGCTTGATCCCTGGGTCGGACAAAGCTATATTAAGCTTTCCGTTTGAATTTTTCTCAGTGGCAGCTTGGAGGCTGGTTTTGTGCTCGATTAATGACAATAGGCTGTTCCATGGGACTTAAACTGGGTCTACTGTAGGTGAACCGCTGTCTAACCCTTGAATACAGGTGTAATGTTATGATTAATTTCAACTTCATTAAAATGGACGAGCGGAGCTTTGGAGCACATCTAACTAAAACAAACAAAAACTCTTATCTCTCAAAATACAGTGCTATGTGGTGTATCCTCTGATACTATATAACTCCCAATTTTCCCGCAAACATATATGACTGCTAAGTTAACTTAGTTATCACTATAAATCCTTCGCACAGAACACTAACGTGCTGACAATTAAAAATGCACTGTAATCAGTGCGATGAACGACGTGCCACGTGACGTCAGCTGTCACGTCACAGCTTACGGAAGGTGGCGCCACCTATTTACACTGGGCGGATTACGGTGACTAGCTACGAAACTGTGTAAATATTGTATACAGTGCCAACGTCAAAAGGAAATTTTAGATTTCTTGGTGCGCTGTTTGGTTTAACAAATGTACTTCTAGCTGGTTTTATGTAACTAGATTTTTGAATCGACAGTGAAAGATTCTCTTTTTTCGGTACCCGTATTGCAACAACATAATTTCAATATTTATTTAAATAGACCCATACAATATTAATATTTTCTCTCTAATTAATAAATTATAATGTTTTAGAAAAGCTTTGTGTTTATGAAAGAAATATTTGTACGCCATATTAAGGCAGACGCGCTGGAACTAATTTTGTAGCACCTATTATTTTTTTTTTTCCACAACTTTTTCACACAACGCCATTTAGTCCCTAGTTAAGCTTGAGCTTGTGTTATGGGTACTATACAGCTGATAAACATACTTATATATTTCTAAATACATACATATTATAGGTATATTACACCCAGATACAGAACAAATGTTCGTGCTCATCACACAAACATTTGTCTTGGGTGGGAATCGAACCCACGACCTCCGGCATAGCAGTCAGGGTCACTAACTTCTAGACCAACAGGCCAGTCGTATTATACCATTTTCTAACAAATAAACATGTTTTAATTGATTTGATTAAAAAAACCGCCGAGATTGGAACATATCTGTACTTACTTACTATATAATATACGTTTGTTTTAAACGCCCTTATCTCTGGAGCTGCCAATCAGTTTTGAAAAAATATTTCTGAAAATGATAACTTAATTTGTAAGTACTAATTTGTACTTAACTTGTATATAAGTCTGAAATTGCCAACTTTTCTTGTGAATGTCTGGCGAATAATGTTCAGGTATACTTTTTCTGTAAGAGAAACTTTCTATTAGCAGTCGTAAAGAAGTAATTTGACACATTAATTTTGTTCTATTTTCTATAAGATTCGTACCTACCTAAGGTAATTTTCTAAGCACCCACTGTAATCACTGAGAGTTTGCCAAGAGCAATGAAAAGTCAGCAATAGCAGCAATTACACTATGTATTATTTTAAACAAAATCAACATTCACAAATGAAAATTCACGAATGCAAATAAAATTTTAATCTTCACACACGCTGAACGCTTATCAAAGGCTTAAAGCGAAACAGTTTATTTGCTAAAATTATTTCAGTTGCAATCAAACATGTAATATTTGAACGAAAAACCACCTGACTACTAAAAACAAAATCCGTTATCGAAATTGAAATAACAGTATTTTTCATGTCAAAATTTATATACCTACAGATTCAATAATAAATCTAACCAAACATTTACACTGAAATATTAAAATAAACAAGTTTTAATATATTCAAAGCGAATAAACACCATTCGATTTTTAGTGACAATTATTCCGATACAACATAAACACCGCATCAGTGACGTGAGCGACGTCAGTAGACGTGACAGCGCGTCAAGCGTGTCATTGCAAGCCACGTCATAGCCGGGCTTGCGGATAATGTCCGCCGTGATTACGAACGTGGTACAGCACTAGCTTTGTCATCCTAGCTTATTATTATTCATGTACCAGACGGTGCTTCGATTAGTTAATTAGAAGTCATCGGGCAGAGTGCTGGGATTTAGATAATGGTGGCAGCTAATTTATGTAGTGTTGTATTGTAAGCTTTGGGTTCGTAAATTATAATACAGCTGTCATGGACTAGTTGACAGGCGTAATCTTTTATAATTAGTTCGTATTTTAAAAGGTATTACAGGGATTTCGTGTAGATTTGTCAAACAAGGAACTTTTTATCAGTTATACCATGATATAGGTATGATTATAAGGTTTAGTTCGTAAGTTGTTATTCTATAATTCTATATGTGTTATGCACCCGTAATAATTAGTCTTGTTAAGTGATGACCTGAAACACAGGTTTTATTAACCTAGTTCAGGAAAGTCGCTAATTATATAAATTATTCTGGGTTTAAAATAAATTTTCCACAAGTCCTGATTGTTAACTTAGATATACGCATATGTAGTCATTTGTTTGGTACTAGAATAATTATTATCTATTTAAGATTTATTTGTGGTATTTATATGTAACTAGGTATACTGTGTAAAATATTTAATTAAGATTTGATTTGATTTGATTCGATACTATACGTGAGGCGAGTATTAGGAGGTAAGTACCTATTAGGTAGCGCGTCGATGGCACCCTAAGCTATCAAAATTCAACAGTACAAAACAAATCACACAAATGCATTCCTAAGCTTTCAACCATGACAGATATGATATTTGAAAACCTGGCACATAGAAATCCTGCAGGTCACGTTATGAATACTGTACGCGGCCGCGCAAAGACTCAAAATTCCGCATCCGTGGTTGTGTATAAGCTTGTGTGGCCTAGATCGAGGCCGACACGTGCGGCGGACTCGTGAGGCCTTTGTGTCAGGCCCAGCATGCCACTGCAGGAGGAAGGGCCGAAGATCAGGCCTTGGCGTGGTTTTAAGCTCGACATTCACGGACGGAGGAACGTTTCTGGCTACGCGACTTTTTTCTTGCCTAGACAGACATATCGAGCGAAGGCTAACGATATAAAGCATTTTTAATTAAAGATAACTTTTGTTCGTCGTGATTTTTTTAAGGAAGCAACGTGTTATTTCCCTGCAGGTTTATTTGCAACTGAACGAACATACTCGACTGTAATGTACATGTAACTATAGATATCTATTACTTAAGCAGATAGGCTCATAACACACAATATTTTAAACTTTTTAGACAAGCATCTAGATATTCCTATTAAGTTGACAGAACATTTGGATAATTTGACTGCAAAGAGGCCGTAAGCAAGATTTTATATGTGAAGGTTCTTTTAGTAGTAGTACCTACGTTTACTAGTATTAATAGACTCTGAAGTTCTAGAAGAATGGATTTAAATATAGAGCCGTCGGTCATATAGCCTGCCAAGTGTTGTGCCAGACTGACTGACAACACTGACTGGTGTTGGATGACGAGATGATCCAAGTTGAATAAATAACTTTTTTTTTTTACTATTATAAACCAGTGCTTGACTGCAATCCCACCTGATGGTAAGCAGTGATGCAATCAGTGACGGAGAAGCGCACTAGTTTATTAAGAGCCTATTCACTCTAGCCTTGAAGACACCTAAATTATAATCGGACGGGTGGACCGCAGCAGGCAAGTTGTTCCAGTCCTTCGATGTACGCGGTATAAACGACGAAGCGAAACGCTTTGTCTGACTCGTGGGAGTACCAACGATGTAAGGGTGGACACTCGCCGTACGCCGCCGGGTTGTCCGATGGTAGAAAGGTGATGCCGGAATCGAGTCATGTAATTCCCGTGCACACTCTCCAAAATGTATACTAATATAGAAAACCGAAAGGCTAGCTATCCTACGCTACGTCATTAAGACGTCGAGGACAGACCTTAACAAATTTCTTCTGTAGAGGGATCTTTAGAATTATCTTTTATTGAGGAACAGGACTGCTACTGAAAGAGTATTACTTAAGTAGTAATTCGTATTAGTTAAAGAACTAAACATGGATGTGAAACGGACTTTCACTAAAAGCAATCTCTTACTACTGACAACTGTACTCTTTTCAAAGTGTACCGTAGTTTTGTAGATACTGTAGTTTGCCAGGACTGGGTTTTCTGTACCTTCCTGTATAATGCACCCACTACTATGCACAACGGGAATTATTCTCTTTGGCGACTATTTAAATGCTCGCGTTTACCCGCCAAATTATCAATGCGGAGGCGCGTACGTGGTAGCAATGGTAATGTTCTTATAACTGTGCAACTGACGCGACATGCGGGCTTTGTATTTGTGCATAATAATATCTTTTTTTCAGCCGAGTATCAACAAAACAAAATAGTTAAAAAATATAAACCTAATTAGCACTTTGCTCGCGACTAAGTCAGTGTAAATTTCGCATTTGTCCCTTTGAACTAAAATCATCCCCTCGCCGTCCAGCCCCTAGTACTTAGTTTAAAAATAAAATATAAGTAGATAGCCTATTTAACTCAAGGATAATGTATCATTGAAATGGTAAAAGAATTTTTGAGAGCAGATCGGGCCAATAGGGTTTAAGTTTATTTATTACAAACATTGAATAGAATACGGTTTTTATTGTCCATAAAAAATTACAAATTATACCTTTAAGGTTTACATAGGGTGATAAAATGGGCGGCCTTATCGCTAAAAGCGATCTCTTACAGACAACCTTTGGATGGACTTCATAGTGAAGGAGTAAAGATGAGCAGGTAGTTTGTTGTGTACTACTTACATAAACATATACCATATATGACTATATGAATAAATATATAAAATAAGTTTAAATAAGAAAAAAATAAAATACGTAAATACTAATAATTTGCAAAGTAAGGAACTGTTATACAAAAATAACAAGCGTTAATTTACATCTGTCTTTACTTAAAATACATTTCGATTCTCCTTTCCACGGCTGATACTTATTATGCTAAAACCGTTCAGTCTTCTATTTCTAAACAATCGCATTTAGTTAGGTATGCCTAAAAACATTCCATGATATTCCCCAAAATATACGACATATTAATAGCCACGATCTATTCAAAATCGTGAACAATATCGTGGAAAATATTAGTAGCATTCCCGTGCAAGCGCTATCGAAGGCTTTAATGCACGTTCGACACGAGCCGGTTGATTTATGCACGCAGATCGGTGCAAATATAGCGTCCCAGTGAAGACTCACGTGTTAAGTAAATATCAATTTAACGGGAACTGTTCAATTATTACGGAACGGTACACAGATACGAGAGAATTGGTTTCGTCAAGGATTTCGTTGTGTATGTGTTACGTCAGACACTGTTGTTGTCTTGAAGAGTTTAAATAAACTGTTTACAAAACAATAAGTACGACCGACTTCATTAAAAAACATCACTGACAGGTGTAAAGTTACTTTAGTTTCGGAAGTCTGTGGCTTTGGTGATTTTTTTCATTCATTATTGGCCACCGACTTTCGAAACTATAGAGTAATTTTACACTGGGTAGTGTTTTATGCCCGTTGTACCATATGCACCATTAACCTGCACCATCAATGGTGCAGATGAGACTAATAAGTTTCGTTTGCACTATTAATGGTGCAAACGAAACGGCGGATTGGATATGGTCTCATCTGGACCATTGAGATGACACAATATACTATCAATGTATACTTAGATATTTCCTCTTTGCTTAAGTAGGTATTATTTTTAGAAAAGTTAGGTAACATTAAATAGGTTTACGTGTGTGTGTGTGTGTGGACTGGACTGAGGGACCTCTTTTTGTAGTTTTCAGGAATGAAGCGTCATTATTTTTTTCACTCCCAACCCCTAGTTAACTGCGATGTCCAACTGGTTGTACTACGGAGAAGTAAATTTACCCATGGTTCAACTAGTTGTTCTATGGGGAAATATCTTTACCAATGGTTCAACTCGAGTGAGTTGTTCTTTTCTTGGTCCAACTAGTTGTACTTCTGGGAATTGAATTTATCTATGGAACAACTACTGGTAATAAACAGGAAAAGGTTATCTATCAATGCTGAAGTGCCATAACAACGAAGAAATTTAAAGTGCTTAGACGACGGAGCCCCGCTACGCGGGGCTCCTATATCTGTCTGCAGGGTTTAAAGGAACCTAACTAACCTAACGTCGGGATGCCCCAAGTCCTGTGTTTTTGACGTTCATTTGTTTTACACGATCATCCTTTCCCCGTGGTCCAACCAGTTGGACATAATTGCTTCGTTGTCCCACGAAACAAGACTACTTAAGCAAAGAGGAAATATCTAAGTATACATTGATAGTATATTGTGTCATCTCAATGGTCCAGATGAGACCATATCCAATCCGCCGTTTCGTTTGCACCATTAATAGTGCAAACGAAACTAATTAGTCTCATCTGCACCATGTATTTTTCGGTAAAAAAAATAATTTTACAATTTTTAGTTTTTTGTTTTTATGTAGACGATTCGTTATTTTACCATTTGTTTTAATATTACAATCAAATTATAAAACAGATTTAGATAAAAAAAAATTTGTTCATAAAATGAAAACTACTGGGCCAATCTATGTTTTTATGGGACCAAATGGCAACTATTCCGCATCAAACTTGAAAACAATCACATAAATCGGATTATAAATCTCATCGGTGTTCATACATCAAAAAAATACCAATTGCCAAAAACCAAGCCCTCTTCCTCTCTCCTACTACCTCTGCTGTGCCCGACAGGGTCCATAGTGATTCTGCTATAATTTTATTTATAAGACCTAATGTTACACTATGGAACGCAATAAAGTATTGAGTATTGAGTATTGAGTATTGAATTGAAAACCTGTGCCTGAAGTCGGTTAAAAATGGATTTAAATACCTATTCAATATCATCTTACATCTCGTAAGTCAATTTATTGGCATCGGCGCCTATTTCATTTCATTTTATGCCAGAAACGTAATTGACCTTATGAGAGTTGTCTCATAGGGTATATCTGTTGAGATATCCATGGCCTTTCTAGCCATATAAATCTTCGACAATATTATTTGGGCGCTGCATATCATCTTCCATTCTGCCGTTATCTTAAGATTTTACGAAAAGGAATATGATAATATATATAATAATACTGACCTTATTGGTGATGATCTTCAGAAACGTCAGGTGCGAAGTACAGACGCCAGCACGTCAAGTTACCCCAATGTGTCAAATTTCTTTGATCGTTTTTCAACTTTATTTCAAACAGAATAAGGTTCATATTCAAATGGGAAAATTTGACACATTGGAGTAATTTGATGTGCTGGCGTCTGTGCTTGCAGCTGGAGTGCGTGTTTGACTAGATGTACGAACATAAAAGGATCTCAAGGTTCGAAGCAGCTGCCATCCTCTCCTTTCTGACTACCTGCAGAGGAAAAAAGAGCCTGTTTATTTTCGTTGCACATTTTTTCGATACATTTAGAACTCAAGCACACCTGTGGTCCCGAACCATTTTTCATATGGCCCTAAACAACTCCATTATAAACCTATTTCTAGTCAGAGTCTAAACAATACAACACACTGCTCATATTGTAAATTCCCGCGGGTGTGGTCGAGTGTCTGTGAGGCCATAACTCAAAGCTCGCGAGCGATGTCACGGACAAAACCTATGCGAGGGCACTTTGACACTACATACAAGTGAACTCGAATATATTGCGTGATTTGTGGGAAATTTGACCCTATATGATAGTGCTTCAAGTTAGGCTGTGTCGCCACTTGTGATATCCGCCTGTGTTATTATACTTCCCATCATTTTGGTTACCAAGTCGGAAAAGCCGTGGGTTTTAAGCTGTGTCTTTAATATTTTTTTTGTTACCAAATGGGCCTGCTCTTGACCTCAATCAGACCAAATGGAAAGTGATGGATGAGGCCTACGATGGAACGAGCATGCCCAGAAGATGCCTGTTTACTCTTGGTTTGAAAGGAGACAGCTTCAATGGGGGAGGCAAAACAGATCTTGGCTGAGAGTTCCTTCCTTTGGCTGTACGTTTTATAAACGTGGAGAAGAAGCGCTGAGTCAAAATCGCAAGACATTTTATAGTTTTCTGTCAAAGTTGGAAGAACCTACCTAAGAGTTCTGGAAGTAGAAGAAGCATATTTTCCAATTTTGTTGGTGCTTGCAGTCTATCCGGACGCAGCTAAATACCTAGTTTTCTATAGGGATAGGTCATCTGAAGATCTCCTCCATAGCTAGACGTCTGGTTGACCTTGGCCTGCGTAGCTGACTCAATCGACCAAGCGCAGCTGTTAAACTTAACCACAAGCCAGCTTAACCAAATACGTTCTAAAAGTAACGCTAGATGCTAAATCCAGAATCTTCCGACATCACAGACTCACAACACAAGTTTCCCCTATACGTCGACAACACATAATTATCATTAACCAGCGCAAGGCTTAGTTAGCGTTGACACGGGAACCCGCGCGCCCTCTAACCTCATTATTGACGAAACTCAATCCGGCCACCGCGCTGCCACTCCTTCCGTAGGTACTTAGTCACCGTAAATTATTGTCAAATAACTATTAAGTAACGGTAAACGTTATCTTGTAGGTAGGGGTGTTTTGTTGGCGGGTAATTGGGTAGACCTTGGCTTTAAGAGTTTATTGTTACCGGTATAGTAAAAAAACTTTTTGACCTTTCTTTGATTGATTTAGGGTTTTTGTCACCGACTTCTGAAGCTAACAAAAAAAAAATACTTACACACGAACTTAGAACCTCCGCCTTTTTGAAGTTAGTTAAAAATAGAAAAAAACAGTGATGGTCTAGTGGTGTGACCGGTGGACTCTCTAGTTCAAACCAAAGGCACGCATCCCTGACTTTTAGGATTCGTGTGCGTATGTACCTACATTCATCACTTACTGAGATAGTTTACTCGACTGCATGTGATGCTAAGTTAGAGGCCCATGGGCTGTATAAATCACTGATTCCAGGTTAGTTGCTAACCCCACGATACGAAGGCGAAAGGCGGGGTTTAGAGCTTTTTGCAAGACTGTCTTATGTACAGACGCCAGCACATCAACCTACCCCAAACTGTCATATTTTCCCAATGGGCTATTTGACAAAATTTTAGTTTTTAGTCCCTCATCTAGATTACAAGAAAATATTGACTCATATTTTTTCTTTTTTCACGTAATCAAAAAATAACGGCGATACATCGAGTCAAAATGTCGCCATGACGTCGCTAGCCACTACAGTTTATACTAGGTTAGTAATGACGTTACAAGCCCTCAAGTTACCCCAATGTGTCAAATTTTCCCAATTGAATATGAACCTTTTTCTGTTTGTATAACATAAAGTTGAAAAACGATCAAAGAAATTTAACACATTGGGGTAACTTGACGTGCTGGCGTCTGTACTAAAGATATACCACTGCCGATCCTTTCGGAGACTACAGGGGTGTGGAGTATTCACCATCATTCATACAATTCCTTTATTCCAATCTCACTTTCAACCCGTTAAGCACCTACCACACATTAGCACGTACACAAACGATCGCGGACGTCGTCTGAAGCATCCCGGCGGACGTTGCACAGTCGCAGTAGAGTTGAGACCAGACTCGAAACGAATGCAATATCTGCACGTGACTGTACTAGAGACGCGCTGCGGACTTGTGTCTGCGATATGGAATATAAAACTGTAACTGAGAATAAAAATGTGTGACTTTAGAAGAAGTAATGTGGAGGAGACAGTACAGACTGATGTACAGTCGGCTTCAGTTTCGATAATAAATAAAAATAATAAAATAAAGTTTATTGTACTGCACCGGACACCGCTCCAGTGTGCGGTGATGCGGTTCTTAACTTTACACAGTAGAATCTTGATTTGCAAACAAAACCGCAGGGTAACATAAACATAACATAACATAACCTAAACATAGCGCACATATCTTATCTCAAAAAGATTGAGCGTAATTTAAATGTAATTTTTAATGTATGCATGCTAATATAAATAGGTTGGTTTTTTTTTTGACGAAATGAATCCCGCACGGTGGCGATGCGGTGTGCGTCGCCACCGTGCGGGATTCATTTCGTCTCCGCAGCGGGATGCGACAGCAATGTGATAACCGCCTAAGAAATCGCTTTATTAATCGTCGGCCATTATAATAGCGATAAGGCCGCCCATTGTATCACTTGCTTGGCTTGTAGCCCTTAAAATTATGATTTGTAAGTTTTTACGGTGTACAATAAAGAGTATTATATTATAAGACCCTATGTAGCCCTCAAAATTATTATTTGTAAATTTAGATTGCATACAATAAAGAGTATTCTATTCTATTTTATTCGCCCTCTATTCTATTTTATTCGCCCTTCTAGCCTAGTCGAATTAGAAAAAAGCGGCATTAGGATTCGACAGGGAACACATTTTTAGTGGTAGTTTTTTCTTCGCAAATCGGTTTGCACATCTCAGTTTTCAAAAAAAATTCTTGGTCGAAAAACTGTTAACCTAACATTTTAGTCGGGAAGTTAAAGTTTTGCCACTACGAAAGCCTTAAAAAGAACTAAGCCATTTGAGTTAGTTTAGTGAGAATAGTGTTAAGTAGTGCAGTGAGTGCTATTCTTAATGAACACAAGAACAAAGTGTCGTTTTATTATAAAATAGAGACAATAACAAAAGTGCCAATGGACACATTCTTAACTTTGTGAGTTTTTAGCCACTTAAGTTAGTTTTAAATTACTTATTAGCCTATAGGTCTAGATTGTAATTTTGTTGAGTAACCGTTTAATGCAGTTACATCAGAATGAAAAAAAAAACGAATGCTATGACTCCTCTCGCTTTGCTCGCGAGTGTAATGTAGGTGAAGTAAAGGCTAAATGAGTTGTCATCTCATACATGCTAGACATTGACGGTTCACTTCACTGAAGTTTTCGTGGGGAGATTTTGAATGCCGATTTACGGCACGGTTGGCGAAACGCAGCCGCTAAGCGATAGCCTGCAGCGCTGCGTGTCTCGGGGTTCGATTTGATTGGCCTGTTGGTTTAGTAGTTATTTGTTCTGTGTCTGGGTGTAATTTATCTATTATGTGTAAGTATTTAGAAATATATAAGTATGTTTATCAGGTGTTTAGTACCCATTACACAAGCTCTGCTTAGCTTGGAGTAGATGACGTTGTGTGAGAGTTGTGGAATATTTATTTATTAAATTTCCGCGAGGTGCAAATATTTGCATGGCCTACTGGTAGCTGTTCCATGTTTAGTAGTTTATGAGTGTACGTGTAGTGAGTGTGTGAGTTTAAATGTTTGTAAATGCACCCATGATATGGGAGAGTGTGGTAATGTTTTTACGAAAAAAGTAATTTTAGACCGACTGACTATCAAAATATATTTAATTGGGGATCCAACATGCCATGTTTGCTTTCATGTTTCAATTTAATTTATGACATTTCTACTGAAAATTTGTATGCCGATTGGACGCCCAATCAAAGACGGCGTTATTTTTAAAACGGCCATTCTACAACGTAGGTTTATTGTTAGCCCCAACCCCAACTTTCATTTATGTAAAAACTTGTATAGGTATAATAATAGTCCCTGGCAAACCTCGAAAAGTGTTGGCACTGGGTAATGTATTTCTACTTTCCACGTCTAGGTAGATATTGTGACGGTTGGATGCAAAAAGGAACCTTATTACTTTCATACTCGTAAATTAGCAAACAGATAGTGATAGTTCATACCAATAAATCAGCCAAGAATTATTTATGACAGCAAGCACTCGTCCCTAAAGAAACGATCTCTAATATAAACTTCTAAATACTTACATATTATTAGAAACCAACCATTTCACTTTACGTCTTAAGGAATGATGGTTATCGATACGTAAACAACAAACAAACTTCGGTGAACCTGAACTGAAAGTGCACTTAGAGATAAACCGCGCTTTTACAATAATTGATTTTTCTGTGCGATCCAACCTTGTTGAACTAGGTAAGTTTAAGTCAACAAATCGTCGACTTACCCGGGCGCTTGCACCAAACCCGGATAAATAAAGCGGTGTGCTGCACGAACTTATTCGTTACATCATTTTGCTATAAATTCTAAATCTAGCGTTTTATTTAGCGAGCATTCAAATAACGTTGGAAAGTTTATGGGATAAAATGGTGTGGATAGTTTATTTTTTTTATTTTAAATTAGTATGCGCTGTTTGGATTTTTATTGCTTGCTAGCGACCCACCCCGGTTTTACGTGGGTGCAATCATTTTTTTATTGAGATATTCATCTATAAATTTCTTAAAGATTTTTACCGATTTTCGCGATGAATTAAAGTTTAGTTTATACTAAATATGCATATGGTTATGGTTTCGATTCAATAAACATTATTTACTTATATTTTGACAAATATAAAAACCACAATAGAACAGAAAAGTTAAATCGGTTAAACCGGCGCTAAGTGGTTTCACATTCATGCGGCAGGTGATTTATAGTTAGATACTTAAACGAATTGCAAAATTTTATAAATAAAACTACAAGGTACATGTGTAATTTATCTCACACGTACTATATATGGTGTAAAATAACTCTAAATAAGGAAGTCTGTGGCTTTGGTACTTTTGTCTTATTCTTGATGGGCCACCGACTTCCGAATTTAGAGTTATTTTACACCGTTTAGTGTTATTTTTTAAGTCGGTTTTATTTTTTGTAAAAAAGTTTTTTATTTTTCCATTTTAAGTTGTTCCCATACAAACATTTGCCATGAATTCATTTTATATTGTTAAATGTTAACAATACATGTCATTATAATAGAGTTATCCACCTAACCCTAATAAATAAAACTTAACATACCTAACTGTCGAAATCTAGGTATATTAAACACATCTGCCTACCCCTCTGAGCATACAGGCTTGATGATACGTCATGATGTTGTATAAACAATAAATATCCAAGCGATTCCAGCAATCACGATAGATTTGCCGTCTATATTTGAAGAGTTCCGATCGTTGAATATCTCCAAAGATCAGCACCAGATCTTCACCAAATTAAAACGGGACCACCTCAGGAATATTTCGAAAATCGGTCCACGAATGGCGGAGAAATCAGGTAACATACAAAAAAAAAAAAAAAAAAAAAATACATGCACACGAATATAGAACCCCCTCCTTTTTTTGAAGTCGGTTAAAAATGTAGAAACAGGGCCTTGCCTACTTGGTGATGTTCTTCAAAAAGGTCAGTGTATAAGCATCAGGGCTATTTCGTTTCTCCGTTGACGTTTATGGTGATGATCTGGGCAAACTGTTCAACGATCAACTGTCAAACAGCTGGCTTTTTTTTTATGAGTTCTCAGTTGTCAACAAAGTTCGGTGTGGACGCCAGTTAGTCAATGGCAATGATAAGATAGCCAAATAGCCCTGCTGAAGGCCAATTCCCGTAATCAGGAACGTTTAATCACTAAACGACTATCAATGTCAAAAAAACTTGAGAGGGTCACCCGGATGGAACGAAGTTATATAGTTAGTTATATTATTTGTTATGTACAAAAAAGTTATATATTATTTGTTATGTACAAAAAACCTGTATACACACAAAAATAATCGTCGCGACACCACACTGTTCAATGCGAAATAGAATGACGAAACGAAAATAACTGGCTTGCTTTCTATGAGAGAGATAGAGAGAGAGAGAGAAACATAAATTTATGTCATAGAAGCTACAACCTCCTCCCTCCTACCACTTCTCCGCTCCTCCTCTCCCCTCTCTTACTTATAATATCATTGGGAATTGCCCCCTAGAAAATCTTCGAAACAAAAGTAGTTCGGTAGTCTAACAACCATGGGGTACATATCGCTTACTTAGTACTTATGTAACTGGGCTGTGGAGCTCAGTTCTCGACTCCCAGTTGGAACCGTTCGCTTACAGAACCCTAAAATTGCAAAATCAGCCACATCATAATACATTTTTCCCGTCAAACGAAGCATACGTTTCCCACATTAACATATTAACTCCAGTTGAGTAAAAACCATTACCTCCCTGTTCGCGGCTTAACCACGCGCGATTAATATAATTAGTACAACATTATGCGGGCTTATTATCAAAATGGATGCTTAGATTTATAATGCATAAGTTAACCTCTTTGTATTGTTGTATGTTACTTTAGAACAATAGAAACAAAGGATTGGTGCATTTCGACCCGTGCGTTGGGGCTTTGGTGAATAAAGGGAGCTAATAATGTAGGTAGTGTTTGTTTAATTTGGGACTTACTTAATTATTAGTAAGGGTTTTAAGACTAAGTTTGATATTAATAATACCTTGAAACTTTACCACTGCAGGGCAAAGGTCTGTTCTCATACAGAGAAGGCACGATTGATCACCACGATAAATGCAGCATAGCAGTCAGGGGCACTAACTAGACCAACAGGCCAGTCAAAATAGCAATATAAAACTTGAAAGAACTAGAAGTCTAGGTTTCTTTATGATATTTTTATTCACCGATGACAGTGTAGCCTAAGATGAACTTAGAAAGTAAAGAGCATATGAACTGAAAAAGTTCCATTGATACTTACCCGGATTTAAAAGCACAAAATTGTGTAAAAGAGACAAGGTCATAATCGCTGGCTGGACCTTAACGACACGAAAACAACACTGAAATATTATAACCTCTATAAATATGACTTAGGTTTGTTCGGATTCGACTTCGCAAAGAATATATCATAGACGGCAGAAACAACGTATTGAAACTTTTCCAACTGTCATTTTTTTTTTTTAAATTATGATGTCACGACGTACCCGTATTCCATTCATAAAGGATGAATGGAATACGGGTACGTCGTGACATCTTATACCATCATATACCAATATAAGTATCCAACTAGCACGTGAAATCATAAATCTGTTATGTTTGCAAACAAAAGGTCAAGGCGAAAGCAATCGTCATCAGCCTGCCTTTAATGATAAAAAAGTATACCTAACAGAAAGGCAAAATAAAGGCGTATCTGCACAAAGTTCATTATACAGTAATCCGGGTCGAAATTAAGCCGGGAACAGGGAACGTAATCTAATTTGAGGAACGCTCCGACTGTATGTAGGTACAGAATTAGACCTGACGACACCCGCAATTCGATATAGGCCACTTACGTTTAATTAATCGCAATTAATTTAATTCAGTAATTGTATGGGTACGGTTTAATTACTTTTAATTTAAATTTTATAGCTGTTCGAGCCGGTTTTATGTGCATAATGGCATTCGTTTTTTTTTTATAACGATCGAATTTTAAAAATCTGACGTTTGGAATGTCTTTTTTTTTAAACCGAATAGCGTTCATTGCTTCGAACACCGGTCTTTTTATACGATTTATCTAAAAGAAAACTAACTTCTTCTATAAGCCTAAAATGACACAAATGAGACCAAAACATCAAACAAACCAGAACAACCATTCTGTATTCCAACATCCCGTTACACGTAAATAAAAACCCATTGAAGAAACTAAAGTAGGAAGGGGATAATGTCGACAGAACACCGAATCGTGTAACATTAGTGCTCCCAGAGGTGAAATCCGAATTGGAATCAATTTTGCGGAGTCGAATGTTCGTCCGTGAGTAAATAACGAAGGTTCAGAAAAAGGGGGCCTTGCTACGATGACTTAGTTTGAGTGTTGACGTGCGTAAACATTTTGATGTTAGTATTTTTAGTTTAAAAGGGGAAATGGTTTTTTGAAGTTATACTTCTTTTGGCGTGTTAGGAAAAAAATATGAGAATATTATTTTACCGTCACGAAAAACCTACACCCTGAAGTTAGCCATAGTCAACATATTGATCGACCTTTTGGATATAAACAAAAAGTGACAGCAATATGCACGTCAGTTGACATTGACACTAAAATGCAAAGCAAAGTTGTAATTTTCGATAATACATAAGTACAGAGATTTAGTGAAAAGAGATTCAGCGCGAAACATAAAAAAAAATAATAGTAGATTATTAACCAAGGGGATAAAGCAGTGTCTTCTGTCGCGGGTGACGATTTAAATCGCGAGCGTAACGAAGGACTCGAGGTTTACTCCCGAGCGTAGCGAGGGTGTTAAAAACTTAAATCACGAACGAAGCGAGGGATTTAAGACGAATCCTGAGTGTAGCGAGGTATTTAATTTCACCCAAGACTAAGACAGCTTTATCACCGAGGAAAATACTCTACTTTTCGTACCATTTGCGAAAAAATAACACAATAATAATATGAGATAAGCATTTATTAAAAATAATGACAATTAAAAGTAGACGATTTTGAGAACATTAACTTATTTATAAAAATAAACTAAAATAAACTTAACGTTTAAATATTTGAAGCATGAAGCAAACAACCTGGTTGTTTGCTCCATGAATTGAAGAAAACCAAAACGCGGCAAATTCCTAGATTAATATTTTTTTGTCGGAAAAGCAAAGGCATCAAGCTCATACGGCCTCGTCGGTTTTCGTAATTTTATTTAATTAATAATCATAACTGCGTAATAAATGCGTATTCCTTTTTCAAAAAGATGTATAATGCTTTATATACAAACTCAATGGTGTAAAATTAAATGTAGTTCAGTATAAATTTCGGTAAGTATTCCAAATTTAAATCACATTCTCTCCCTAGGGGATGAATGAAATCCAGTACAAAAAAAGTTTTTTCGTACCACTTGCTCAAAAAAGTGACATTCTATGCCACAAAAAGCGAACATAACAATAGTCATTTTTAATCTGTTAAAAACAGGGAAAGAAAATTGTACTGGATTTCATTCATCCAGGGAGAGAATGTGATTTAAATTTGGAATAGGTACTTACCGAAATTTATACTGAACTACATCTGTGTTTACACCATTGAGTTTGTATATAAAGCATTATACATCTTTTTGAAAAAGGAATACGCATTGATTATGCAGTTAAGATTATTAATTAAATAAAATTACGAAAACCGACGAGGCCGTATGAGCTTGATACCTTTGCTTTTCCGACAAAAAAATATTAATCTAGGAATTGGCCGCGTTTTTGTTTTCTTCAAATATATAAACGTTATGTTTATTTTAATTTATTTTTATAAATAAGTTAATGTTATAGAAATACGTTTACTGTTAATTGTCATTATTTTTAATTAATGCTTATTTCATATTATTATTGTGTTAATTTTTTCGCAAATGGTACGAAAAGTAGAGTATTTTCCTCGGTGATAAAGCTGTCTTAGTCTTGGGTGAACTTAAATCCCTCGCTACACTCAGGACTCGTCTTAAATCCCTCGCTTCGCTCGTGATTTAAGTTTTTAACACCCTCGCTACGCTCGGGAGTAAGCCTCAAGACCTTCATTTCGCTCGCGATTTAAATCGTCACCCGCGACAGAAGACACTGCTTTATCCCCTTGGTTAATAATCTACTATTATCTTGTTACGCCAAAAAAGTATAACTTCTAACGCGTGTACGTACAGACATACTTTTTATGATAGATAGGCACGCGTTTGATCACTATCTCCTGATAATAAGCAATGATGTGGTCGACGATGAAGCAACCGGTTTACTCTAGACTAAAAGACCCTGGAGTTCTCAAGGGTTAGTAGAAAGAGTTGAAGTTTACGCAAGCTGACGTAGATCCGTTGATGGGTGTAGTAGGAAAAAGGCTTAGGAGATGTGATGATTAGTCTAAATTAGATAATAAAATTACAGGAATGTACCTATATATACGTATAGTCAATAAAACTAGACGCCCCGAACTATTTAAGACACTATTTGTTTATAGTTACAACTTAATTTACATTGAAAGATAATTTTATTCGAGATTTTACGCTGTTGACATTATAATTACTTACAAGTTGTTAAGCTTTTTGTTTTGGAAAGGTAAAATATATGAAAGGAATTGAATAATTGATGGTAAGTGGAAACCAAGTTAAAATAATCCTTTAATCCAATTTAAAATTTCGAGTGTCGTTCGTGTATGGCAAAATAACACAATATGAACGTCAACCAAACAAAAGAAGTTTGTAAGCATGGTAGTAGGTATTTATAAAGAGCATTTCAAGTAGGTAGGTGAGTTTGAAGCATACTAGGTACTAGAATTGTCAAAGTCTGTTTCGCGGAACCAGGTATTCCAAATACCTACACATAGGTAGGTACTGAAAAAGAGATTTTTCCGGAAACTTTTAACTTTTTCGAAGTGAAAACGTTTACGAATTTTCCGTGCAGCGTACAAAGTTATAAAATGAAAAATCACCGTCTCACGTAAGTACCTAGTTGTAAAAATATAGTGTCGTAAATTGCGGAGGCTGGCGGGCGGCGCCGGGACGCGGGGCTAGTCACACGAGCCCGTGAATAGGACTCCGATACATTATAAGCCGAGATTTACTGGCAGTCATAAATAATCGCTCTTTCCCCACTATTTCGTACAAAATCGGTATAATTCATAGTAACAAAGATATCGCTACCTCCTTTCTAACATTTTGTTGTCACTGTGCCGACTAGTAGTCTCGTAATACAATATTCATTGCTCCGTATCCTATATGTACTGTTTCTTTATTTTTATTGCCTGACAGCCGATAAATTTATTCTTTCATTATTCCCTTTGCTGATAGATAACGTTTTTTAGGGCTACACGTTGTTATTGTTTGTTTCTTGAAAGGTAACAGGGAGAAAATCGCTTTGTTTGTTTCGCTCAACTGCTCTTTTAGAGGACTCGGTCAGATACTCAATACTCTTTATTTAATTTAATGTATGTATACCGAAATGTGTTACAAAGGTCTACTCAAAGGCTTATTCCCAGGCGCTCCATAATTTTATTCCCGACGGCTCCAAATTAAAAAAGCAATATAATAGTAATAATTAAAATCTTTCCCATGAGCTCCAAAAATTTTCAAGTACAGATTGCACATACTTAGCTAAGTTAAGATTGATTTGTGACTGCCTATGTACTGAAACTACTTACCTCTAAATTATATTATTGATGGAAGCAATTTGTGTTTTGTTGACCTTACGCATTTTGGTTTGGAGCCGCTAGGAAAAAAAATAGTATTTTATTATTTAACTAATAAAATTATGGAGCTGTTGGGAATCAATGTATGGAGAGAAATTGTTTGGAGAACATTAGATTTGGAGCTCTTGGGAATTAGCCTACTCAAAGTGTATCGTGTTCACTCTGTCACAGGTTGTGGAGGTCAGCAAGGTTATCATTTCATTACCAATGGCTATATGGCGTCCACTTTTACACCAAACTTTGACAACAACTGAGAATTTACAAAGAAAAGTTTTTTTTTTTTGGATTTAAATAAAAATGTATTATGTTTATATTCACTTAAAGCGGATTTCAAGTTACGGTAACAATCAGACGGGGGTAAGGCCTTATCCAGATATAAGCGTGAGTTTGATGCGTTTTGTAATACATTGCTCTTCAGCTAGAAGCTCTGTTAATAATGTATGCAACATTCATAGCATTGAACCACAGTATAAATATTAATACAGTAGGACGACGCCTTTGATCTCTGGAAAAATGCCGACAACGTCTACACCCGTTAGCCCTTAATAATACCTCCCGAACTACGAACATCGTTTAGTTCGCAGTTCGGGAGCGGCATTCCCGCGTCTCCCCTCACATCCCGCACGATTGCCCTGTCTAGACGGTTTCGTCGGACGACTGTAGGTTTTTAGACTGTGATTGAACTTCAAATCGCGTTTCAATTCGTAGCGAATTCGTTCCTTCTGGGCCAAGCCTGGGTCTGGGGCTTAGGGCTAACTTCTATGCATGTGCGCATCACGTCATTCTAGATAGATAGCCAATTCAAAACTATCTGTTTGACAGTTAATCGTGGAACACTAAGCCCAGTGCGCATCACTGTGAAATGTCAACGGAGTCGCTCCATGTAAAACACATACATTCAGTTGCATCTGATTGCACTAGCAGCAGTCGACCTATGATTTAGGCCCTATTTACTCCTTACGAAAGATAAATAAATCTAAAAATATTATGAAAAGGTAAATTATGTGAGAATGTGACTTTGTAAGTGGTAATCTATGGATTTTGAAAATTCTTATACCAATATAGGGTGACTGGTAATTAGTGACCGATACTTGAACACGTGATTGTACTCAGGGATACAAATAACTTTCCCAAAGAAACTTTTTTTTTTACTCATTAACTTTCAATTAATTAAACCCAAAATAAATAACGTCAGTACTGCACAATGGACCGGTGGGGGCGGGGCGGCGGAGTGGGGGACGCTACTACTGTAGATTTTGCCTTTCCCGAGGTCAGACTATCAGCTGATCGAACACAGCGCGCACGTGGGAATTTCAAACAGTGTTTTTGTTATTTTTGTGTGTTATAAGTTATTGTGTATAAAAAAAAGTTTCTTAGAGAAAGTTTATTGAAATCATGAATACAATCACGTGTTTAAGTATCGGTCACTAATTACCAGTCACCGTATAGAAAGCCGCATTATTTGTGAGTGTCATAGGCTGTATTTATTTTAAAAACTAAGAGGGATTGGAGGGGATATTAAAGAAGAAAATGGACGCGGACGAAGTCGCAAGCTAAGTGCTAGCAATAAATAAAGCTGTAGATTATTTAGAAGTAGTTAGTTGGTACCCATGTGATAACCTAGAAGGCTTGCGTCGCAACAACACATTAAAATAAATCATTGGCCTCTGTAGACTTGTACAGATTACACCGGATCAGATTCTTGTTTACAGGCGGTAACTACAAGATTCTACTAAAGGGAAAATACAGCTGCTTGGTGTAAAAACGAACAGGAATTTATATTGAAGTACATCATTGAGCGATGAAGAAAAATATCGCGAAAATATCGGGGTTAACATAAATTTTAAATCGCCAAGCTGCTTCGAGCTAGCCTGGTGATCAATGCTCGTGCCTTTTATGTATAAGAAGACGCCTTCGTCCGGCAGTACACAGTAGCTCAGTAAACAAGCTGGTATTTTAAATCATTTTTAACGTGTTAGTCTCTGCAAATTGTAGTCGAGTTTAAAAAAAATCTTATTCTATTTGATAGCCTAAATCTTAAGGTCCTCCTTTAAGAATTAAGCTATGGAATAAGATTTTTTTCTATGATCCTATGGAGCGGTTAAAACGTTGAGGCGGTGCTAATTTTGTATATTGTGTTAAAAGTACTATGATTGTGGGTACAGGTTAACGTTAACGTTCACAAAATCCAAACCTATCTTAATTAAAAATTTCGTAGCTCGAAATTAAATAATTGAAAACAGTATAATACAATAAGGAATCACGTGATATCTAAATACCTACTGTAGATTTGTTTCGATTATAAAAGATAAATGTATTAACAAATTAAGATCCTACTTCTTTTTTTGCAAATCACATGTTTTAAAGAAAGAAAAATGTTGTTGATTTAAACTACTATCATATACAGCTTTGATGTAGGTAAGTGACTACACTTTTAAGACAATCCATGTACAGACGCCAGCACATCAAGTTACCCCAATGTGTCAAATTTCTTTGATCGTTTTTTAGCTTTATGTCAAAGAGAATAAGGTACATATTCAATTGGGATAATTTGACACCTTGGAGTAACTTGATGTGCTGGCGTTTGTACATAGCTGCGTAATCTTCAAATTGGTGAACCGTAAGTACCAATTCTTCTAACTTAGTTGACATCCTTTCCCGCAGGGAACAATAAAGAAAACAAATTCAGAACGCAGCACAACAAAACCTATTTACTGACTCATGACTCTGATCCCAAATCCAAGGTAAAATCGTGGTCCAAACGTCATGATTAACAACGTTCCCTGAAGACTGTGCCAGTGGCCGACCGGCCTACACTCCCGGCCATCGCTTTGTGAGAAATATCTACTGGACTAGACGACACCAAAAACGTGAAGGTACAACGGGATTCGTGTTACGGAGTACAGGCGACACAACGCATGTGAGAGTAGAAGGTCAACTCCAAAGGATGTTCTATCAAAGATATAAAATGGTGCTCGACTGCAATCCCACCTGATAGTTAGCAGTGGCGCAATCATTAGTGGTGAAGCACACTAGTTTATTTATTTACCATGGCATCAAAACGCCTAACAGCAATTATTAGAGCAAAAATTATAAAAGAATAAAATAGTATCAACTGCTTCTTAACATCATCCTTTCCTGTGTCATCGAACGGGCGGTGGCTGTTGTAGATCACACATGCATCATGGGTCTCAGCATTTAAATGTAACAAACTCGAAGTTCCAGATTATGTCGGAGCCGCGGTATTGCAATGACCGTAGGACCTCGAGGTCAAGACTAGAGTTTATTAAAAGCCTCTTTTCCTACATTCTTTCTTTAAAAACAACGTTGCCGTACAATAGGAATTTCTCCCGTGTCGCGGGAGCGTTCACAATCATTTGAACGCACATAGACAAACAACCAGACGCGGAACAACTACCCGTAGACCATACCATTGTGTATGAATGTATTTCTAAGTTGTGTTAATTTAAGAATCTTTAATTAAGCTTGGCATGTAACTGTTGTTGTTTTGTCCCTAACAAATAAAATAAAATAAATTTAAAATACTAATATTTCACTCTAGCAACGAAGTAAGAGAGGCTTATAGTGTGCATAAGCAAGTATCATTAGTATTATTATGTGATACTGTGTGTGACGCGTATGCGTAATGCGTATTGTTTAATTATCACTGGCATTCTCGAGAGCATGTTATGCCAAGTCAGTGCCCAATAAGCGGCATTAAAACTCTGGCACCAGGTAAGTACCACCACACTTTATCATAAATCGGGATTCGATTTTTGATCTTCAATCCGAAGATCTTGGATTAGATTGATTATTAGTTTCGGGCGTAAGGCTTCTGTAGTATTTCCCCGATTGTGGCGCGATACGGGGCGATCATATTAGGCAGCCAGTGACAAATTCCGACGTGTTTGCCAACTGTAAGCGAGCCTTGGGAAACGACGCCCGCGTTCACTCACTGATCACTGGACGCCTAAAACTGAATGAATGGCATTCCCGATACCTCGGAACAGCGTGCTGGTACACAGTGGTTCATGTCTCTGTCACGGTTTTTTGTACTATGGTGTTATTTAAATCTGCCTAGCAGTGACGCGGGGTAATTTTTTTAAAGAGGGATTCCTATAAATTGTATCGTTGTTTTCGTATCGCTATTTGTCGATTGTTCCCAACCAGTCACACTGTTACTCGATGGGGCAAAAAATTAAACAATGTAAGTAAATTATAAATGAAGATAAATGATATATTTATCATCATTTATAATTTACTTACATTGGCAAGTCGTTTCTGGCACTCGCAGGCCGCTGCCGCGGTACCGCTCGCTTTGCTCTCTCGGCTCGTGTGGTCACAGTTTTAACCTAACCTAACCTACCCATTTTTTAAAGGAGAAATTAGCCTAATCTAAATAGTTGCATTCCGGGCAAAGAGATTTAAAATACTATAGAGCGGGCATGTCAAGGAAATGTCATAGAAAAACTTTGATCCCATGTCTCAGTAACGCCATCTAGAATAATATATGAATATTGGAGCGGCAGCGGAGCGTACTACAAAAAACTCATAGACTTGTATCCAGCAGGACACACTTTTTCGGACGAAAATTTTGTTCGTGATGTCCGGTCTATAGGTATTGAATGTCTTTGGTTCCGGGTAACTAGTCCCAAAAGTTGCCCCATCGAGTAACAGTGTGACTGGTTGGGAACAAACGCTATTTGTTGTGTATCTTGAGGTCATCGGTCCACCTGCCACCCCAGTATACCTTTGGTTTAATAATCTATAGTATATTTGGCAATACTTGAGTCTGGCTGCCATTATTCAATAGCCGCTAATAGTTGCTCCTCTAAACCTCCAAAGGCAAGCCAATAGGACTTGAGTTGTATGGATGCTTCGCAACTGCTGCCTAGCCCTTTCCCAACCATGGTCATTGGTTTGTTGCTGATGTTGTTTATATCGAGCGCAATATTAATAAATAAATAAACATCGCCCAATTTTCATTTATGCTATTAACTTAGTCCTAATGCAATCTTCGGGCTGCTATACAGGGTGTCTCATTCAAATGGGTCAGTATGGGAAAGTTTGGAACTATAAGACATACGAACATCTGTTCTGAGGAACCATGTCATCGATTTTAATAACAAGAAAAACTGCATTCATACATTTTCAAAAACATCTGTACTCCGTTCGGGAATCGAACCCGGTTATTTTGAAAAAAAACCTACACTTTTTCTATTTAGATATCGATTGTGTAGGTCTTAAGCAGTAAATGTCTGTATGAAACGTGATGTCTAAAATGAATCAAATGCATTGTTTCCATACTTTAATTTACTTTAGTAGGTGCTCGAAGTGACCACCGCCTTTTTCAATACCGCCTCTGGACTATTTCTTGTGGGGTAACGTTGAGGACGAAGTGTACAAAACAAGCTATGACACCGTTGTAGACCTAAAAGTAGCCATAGAGACAATTTTAACGCAAATTCACCACATGAAGATACAAAATGCAATTGTAAGATCGTTACCTAAAAGTGTTGAATATTGTATTGAAAAAGGCGGTGGTCACTTCGAGCACCTACTAAAGTAAATTAAAGTATGTGGAAAGCATTTTATTCATTTTAGACATCATGTTTCATACAGACATTTACTGCTTAAGACCTACACAATCGATATCTAAATAGAAATAGTGTAGGTTTTTTTTTCAAAATAACCGGGTTCGATTCCCGAACGGAGTACAGATGTTTTTTAAAATGTATGAATGCAGTTTCTCTTTTTATTAAAATCGATGGCATGGTTCCTCAGAACAGATCTTCGTATGTCTTATAGTTTCAGACTTTCCCATACTGACCCATTTGAATGAGACATCCTGTATATTAACAAATTCGATATGAGTAAGCACAGAGCACAATAAATAAAAAATAAAAATAAATAAGTAAATATTCCACAACTTTTTCACACAACGCCATCTAGCCCCAAGCTAAGCTAAGAGCTTGTGTTATGGGTACTAAACAGCTGATAAACATACTTATATACTTCTAAATACACACATATTTTATAGATAATTTACACCCAGACACAGACCTGTTGGTCTAGTGGTTAGTGGCTCTGACTGCTATGCCTAAGTTTGTGGGTTCGATTCCCACCCAAGACAAATATTTTGTGTGATGAGCACGATCATCCGTTCTGTCTGGGTTTCATTTATCTATAATATGAATGTAGGTATTTAGGATTAAGTGTATAAGTATGTGTGATTAGATCGCTATCTGTGAAGTTCTGTATTGTATATCTTTTTTTTTTTTTAAACAAAACATTTTTCAGCTCCGAGTAGACCTGGATTTTAACTACACTGCTTTAATAATAATACAACAGGGTTTATGTACTTAATTAGAAATCACTAATTATTCTAATTAACCAAATATTCTCGTTTCTGTTACAAACAATTTGTTAAAGTTATATGAAAGCTTCATTAGTGGATCAAAGTAATTTAATAAGCTTGCTATATAATTGTACTATTGTTTAAATTCATACCTAATTACTATACTAAAGGACTTCTGTTTTTAACCGACTTCTAAAAAGGAAAAGGTTACGCGGGCAATCTATACTTATACTATATACTTATACTAATATTATCATAAAGAGGTAAAATTTGTAAGTTTGTATGTAGGGGGTAATTTTCGGAACTAATTATCCAATTTAAAAAAATATTATACTGGTGGAAAGCTACATTATACATAGATACATATTCCCGGTGGACATAGGCTACTTTTTATTCCCGTATTCCCACGGGAACGGAAACTACGCGGATGAAACTGCGTGACGTCTGCTAGTTATTAAATATTGCAAGGTTTCTTGGTCCTTGGTAAAACTGGTTGTCAAACTTTCTGGCTAGCACGAAAATATCAACTCTCCATACATTATATCCTAACAGTTGATCGAGTTTTGTATGGAGAGCTGGTTTTTTACTCCTGCGAGGTTGTTGGTGTCTTACAAATAACCCTGTATAAGTATACAAAGGTACATTCATAAACTGACGTCTTTTTCCCATGGGGGAAGGCAGAAACTGCATAGCGCCACCTGCCCCGATTCTTAAATACTTCTATCGCTTCGTTTACATTCAAACATGTTGTTATACACACACGCCGGTTGCGAGTACTGCGCACTTGACGATTCTGAAGAATATCACCAATAAGGTTTTTGTACTATGTCGTTCTAGTGCATCCTCTGCCGGCGTTTACTTACATCTGTCTTATAAATACATTTTGTTAGTCGCCTTCGTGGAAATATTGAGGTTAAAATAATAGTCTCACGTACTTTAAGTAAAAAAAGATTACTTATATTGCACTCTTTGTAACGAAAGTAAATTTATGCATGTTATAATAAATTACGATAGACGTCGAATTTATTATAATTTATTTTCACTGCAGCTGTAAAACTTAGTTGTAACCTTTTCAATATAATTTATTTAAAGAAATGATGTGGATTTCTTTTAGTTTTGTTGTTTTATTTTAGTTGAAAATTAAAGTGTCAACGATAAAAACCCAAAAGAAACAGGGATGACATTCTTCGAAATCTTTAACCCTTTAACCGCCTACGTCGGGTTTGTCCGACAACTATTTTCGGGCCCATTCCGACTGAGTCGTATTTATACGACAAGAAAAAAAAAATCGTCCAATTTAATTCTTGATACTACTTTACATTCTTCTCAAGTATAGGCTAATTCAGGCAACATGATAAATGTATTGACGATTTTTAAGTTGGGCGCTGCGGGCACGACAATCGATATAAAATCAGGCGGTTAAAAGGTTAAAATAAAATGTTCTGCATTCCTGCGAACATAAATGGAGTATTAGGCTAACTGAAACTTATCTCGCTTACTGCCATGAAAGTCAGCGACAGATATATTATCTCCTTCCATCTCAATACGCCTAAAAAGTGTGTCATTTTAATTTGCAAGTTAAATCGTTGGCAGCGACCGCTTCAGCCGGGCCTGCCATGTCCCAAGGGCGAGCTCATCCATCTCGTCTGCCATTAGGCAGCGATCGAGGGTTGAACAGATACGGTGTCATTTGTAAAAGGTGATCGACGGAGCTGCGTTTAGAGACGTTTGAAGGAAGATTTTTATGAAAGGGACGAAGGGGTTTGTTTATCTGTAAATCTTTTAGTAATCCGGTTTAATTCTTTGAAGAAGACGGTTATTTCTGCTTGAAGATATAGATAGGCGCAAGTTTTACGACTTTGCCACTTTTTCAGTTACTAATTGATATTTTATTTCACTTAAGGGGCTAGTGGTTAAATATAATAACGGGTCGATTTAAGGGTTAAGCTTCGCTTGCTGAGGTCAGTCTGTGGATGTATGACCCTTCATTTCATATTAAGGGGCCGTGCCTGAAATCGACTGATTTTGATCAACGGTAATCATTATTTGTGAGAAAGAGAAGAAGAATTTATACAATCCTATTTGTGATTTGAAAAACTTTTTTACAAAAAAAACAACCGACTTCTTAAAAAAAAACTAACAGGTGAAAAATAACTCCAGTTTCGGAAGTCTGTGGCTTTGGTGGTTTTGTTTTGTTCATTATAGGCCACCGACTTCCGAAACTGGAGTTATTTTTCACCTGTTAGTTTTTTTTTAAGAAGTCGGTTGTTTTTTTTGTAAAAAAGTTTTTATTTTGTAACTTTTAGTTTGTTTGTGGGTAAAGAAAGTCTTTCAAAACTTGAAAGAATCATTGAAATTGGATAACAATTGCTGAAGAAGTTCTATCTAAACATTAATCTGTACATCTCTGCCGGCCCCTTTTAAAATAGAATGGCGTAATGTTATGTTGTGGAAATACAAAAGCTCAGCATAGACATCTGACTATAGCAATCGTGACTAATTTGCTGTTATGCGTTGAAGAGTTCCGTTGCCTGTCTTCTGCATCAGTTTTTCTTCACCAAATGATACTTTCTAAATGAAAATGCTTGATTTGTTACTAAAAATGTTAAAATTGGTGCGTGTGTGCCTATATTTTTTGAGGAGTTCCCTCAATTCCTCGAAGATCCCTCATCAGATATGAGTTTTGATACAAATGGGACCAATCTGCTACTATACCCTATCAAACAAAAAAAGAATTTTGAAAATCGGTCCATAAATGACGGAGTACTGAGGTAACAAACCCTAAAAAAAAAAAAAAAAAAAAAAAAAAAAAAAAAAAAAAAAAAAAAAAATACAACCGAATTGAGAACCTCCTCCTTTTTTTGAAGTCGGTTAAAAAGACGAGTTCCTTGCTTTGCATGTTGAGGAATTAAATTTTCGAAATAAGTCACGTATTCATGGAAAATCACTAAAATTCACCCACATGTTTTCCAAAAAATGACGCGAGACTGACGTTTGATCATTTAGTTACAAGAAACTACAATAGATTTAGAAAATTAAAAAATCTTACCAACACCAGTATATAGTCTACTTGCACGTGAGGGAACCACTTTTTTAATTTTTACTACAACATACGGAAAAAAAATCAGTGTCGTTACTTTCCGGAAATTTCAAGACTAATCAGTATTTTTTTTTCTATTGTTTGAGTCACTTTTAAGAAATTTTAAAAGTAGCCTATTAATCTTCAGTTTATTATATATTCGTACTATTTTTTAACTTGTGTACTTTAACATGTGTACCAACATAGTAAACAAATATGTATACACAAAAATTTCGGAGATTTATTTCTCAACCTTCTTAATTTACTTAGAAACTCAAAATATGATATAAAATATTAAAACAGTTTAAGCGATCACTACTCTCGAGCTTTACGCGTGTGTTCGTGAACCGTACATACTAATATTGCATCGCAATGATGTTACCTAAACTCCAGCGAGCGAATTTTGTGCACGGCCCCTTAAGACTCCATCGTCATCAGTATGTCTTGAATAGTCGTTATATAAGTAGTAAATCGAGTAGTGACTACCTCATTGGTCTAGTGGTCGCAAGCGCTACTGATGAGCAGGTGGTCCCGGGTTCGATCCCCGGTCGGGCAAAGTGTTATTGAGTTTTTCCATCTGGGGGATTTCTCAGTAGCCGGCCGGAGTTTGGATTTGTGCCCGATTGATGGCAATAGGCTCGCCCCCTATTACATGGGCCTTAAACATAACTGGCGAAATATGGGTTGTACTACCAGGTACACCTCTGCCTAGTCCTTCGGTGATTACAGGCGTGACGTTATGTAGGTATTAGGGCTAGCTTCAAGTCTACTACCGCCAACGCCAACAAACAAGAAACCGACTCCAACATAGTTAGGGCTGGGCTAGCAATCTAGCTCGCTATTGTCACTAACTTAGTCACAGCTCTGGTACCTATTCAGATTCTTACTCATACTTTAACTTCGTTTACATTTATTCCCCAACTCTTCCAATAACAGCAGCAATACCATCGACAAACAAGGCTCTCGTCAATTAATCATAGCGGTAACGCGACCACAGTCGTACAATAAAACTGCACATTTCACGTTTTGTTTACATCGCGCGGCCCGCGGCACCGCCACATGCGGCCCGCGGCCTGAATGCGGCCCTCATTACCTCGATACCGTCAGTCGTCACGCGGTACGCTAATGTGGTATGCTTTAATGTTTTTATCATACCTGTATATTTTATATTATCATACCTGTTTATTAAAGGATGAATGAAAGGCATCGGCGTGTGTGTATGACAACATGTATGAATGTAAACGAAGCAAAAGAAGTATGCAAGAATCGTAGCATATGACGCTCTGTAGTTTCTGCCTACCCCCATGGGAAGAAGGCGTGAGTTTATGTATGTACCTATGTATGAATGAAAGGCGACTAACGAAAGGTAAAGCATATGCAATTTATATTATAAGTAAAAAGGTGTAGATAGGTTAAAACAACATTCGATCTTCAAAAACGGTACACTAACGCACGCACGCGTCCGTTGGGGCGCGACGCCACACTGAGGTGAAGTGTGGCTAGTTAGCCACATTTTAACGTGTCACTTGCTGAGCGCATATAACCTATCTACACCTTTTTACTTATAATATCATTGGGCATATGTATGTGAAAACGCCGGGAGGGGGCGCCTTAGAAGGACATACATAGACCTTATTGGTGAGGTTCTTCAGAAAGGTCAGGTGCGTAGTACTCGCAACCAGTACGTATAAAACAAGTAGGTACAATGAAAACGAAACAAAAGAAGTATGCAAGAATCGTAGCATATGGCCCACTGTAGTTTCTGCCTACCCACATGTGAAAAAGGCGTGAATTTATGTATATTTTATGTACCTGTATGTATACGCTATGTACTTGTAAATGCAGTGTACCTGTATGCCGCTGACGGTTAAAAATATAATAGTTGCGGTCGCGGAAATGAAAATCATATAATTTTAAGCAACCAGCCAGTTTAAATGGCTGGCACAATTTATAATTTCAACGTGTCGGAATTTCAGCTAGATTTCTTAGCTTTTTCAGGTCGTTGACGAATTGTTTATGGTTAGACTTAAATTATAACAGTCGTGTTTATAGTGTGCGCTAATAGTGAAGTTAATTATTGCAGGTTGTGTTAACGAATTTTTTTAGGGTTCCGTAGTCAACTACGAACCCTTATAGTTTCGCAATTATGTCTGTCTGTCCGTCCATCCGTCCTCGCTTAATCTCTGTGACCGTTAGCACTAGAAAGCTGAAATTTGGTACCAATATGTGTATCAATCACGCCGACAGTGGTGAAATAAAAATTGGAAAAAAATGTTTTATTAGGATAGCCCCCCTATATGTAAAGTGGTGGTCGGAACGGTATTTAAAAATGAATAGGGGTTTATTAAATCATTTTTTGATAATGTCAATAATTTCGGAAATAATTGCTCCAAAAGTACAAAACAATGTGTGTGTGTGTGTGTGTCCCTCTCTAACTTTTGAACCATAAGTTTAGAAAATATGAAAAAAATCTGAAAAGTAGAACTTTATAAGGACTTTCTAGGATAATTATTTTGAACTTGGATGGAAACAGTTTTTGCACAAAAAAGACAAAAAGTTGTACAAAATAATTTCTGGACTTAGTTTGTAGTATAATCGTATAATGCAAGCATTTTGAACACTTATTGTGACGGACGGGAAACTACGGAACCCTACACCGAGCGTGGCCCGACACGCTCTTGGCCGGTTTTTTAACAACTATTACGACATTTTTATTTACTGAAATGAAGTTGGAGTAGTAAATGTTTTAAAATAACGATTGTATTAAGAAAAACTTTTTTACAAAAAAAAACAACCGACTTCTTAAAAAAAAACTAACAGGTGAAAAATAACTCCAGTTTCGGAAGTCTGTGGCTTTGGTGGTTATGTTTTGTTCATTATTGCCCACCGACTTCCGAAACTGGAGTTATTTTTCACCTGTTAGTTTTTTTTTAAGAAGTCGGTTGTTTTTTTTTGTAAAAAAGTTTTTATTTTGTAATTTTTAGTTTCTTTGTATGTAAAGAAAGTCTTTCAAAACTTGAAAGAATCATTGAAATTGGATAACAATTGCTAAAGAAGTTCTATCTCTAAACATTAATCTGTACATCTCTGCCGGCCCCTTTTAAAATAGAATGGCGTAATGTTATGTTGTGGAAATACAAAAGCTCAGCATAGACATCTGACTATAGCAATCGCGAATAATTTGCTGTTATGCGTTGAAGAGTTCCGTTGCCTGTCTTCTTCATCAGTTTTTTTTCACCAAATGATACTAGCTAAATGAAAATGCTTGATTTGTTACTAAAAATGTTAAAATCGGTGCGTGTGTGCCTATATTTTTTGAGGAGTTCCCTCAATTCCTCGAAGATCCCTCATCAGATATGAGTTTTGATACAAATGGGACCAATCTGCTACTATACCCTATCAAACAAAAAAAGAATTTTGAAAATCGGTCCATAAATGACGGAGTAATGAGGTAACAAACCCTAAAAAAAAAAAAAAAAAAAAAAAAAAAAAAAAAAAAAAAAAAAAAAAAAAATACAACCGAATTGAGAACCTCCTCCTTTTTTTGAAGTCGGTTAAAAATAACATTTTTTGTCATTATACATAGTGTATAAATAAATGCATGTTATTATTAATAAAATAAGATTGAAGTGTGTTAACTAAATGCTTTGCAAGTACAATACTTTGAAGTCTCACCTATGTGTGTGTGTGCAAATAAATATAATTTTGATTAGATTTAATCTGATTTGATGAATAATATTGATCTTAACGCTATCTGAATTTCCTCTTTTTAAACTTATTTAGGTCTACAATTAGACTACTTAATAAGAGGCATCATCTGTGGAAATTAAACAATGTTTTCTTTCGCTTGCGGCCTATAAAGACTAACATCTAGATTCGTCAATATTTTCATCATCATCATTTCAGCCATAGGAAGTCCACTTCTGGACATAGGCCTCCCCTATAGATCTCCAATGAGACCGGTTGGAAGCGGCTCGCATCCAGCGCGTTCCCGCGGCCTTAATGAGGTCGTTTGTCCACCTCGTGGGTGGACGACCTACGCTGCGCTTGCCGATACGTGCCCTCCACTCGAGAACCTTTCGACCGCATCGGTCATCGGTCATCAGCTCAAAGTAGCCCAACGAGCTATGGAGAGGGCTATGCTCGGAGTCTCTCAGCGAGATCGAATGAGCAGAAATGAGGAGATCCATAGAAGAACCAAGGTTACCGACATAGCCCAGCGGATTAGCAGGTTGAAGTGGCAGTGGGCAGGGCACATAGCACGGAGGACTGATGACCGATATTTTCATCAAATAATATTATTAAGAGCACTATTTCTTGACTGGCACGAAGTAAACAAATAACCGCCTGTTTCAAATTCTTCCAAAATCCGTGGTCGCTAACAACTGTCACCATAAATAAAATAAACGCGCTTAATATGTCAACATACGAATAAAAAGTTAGGTAAGTACATCCTTATTTACACAAGTATGCGAATAATTCATAGGGTTGTCCGGCGAACATTTAGTTACAAATGTCGATCGTTACAGCCATGGGATGCTATTTTTCAGGGTTGGCACGCAATCGAGCTACTTTATCACGTTGGATAGCGTTTTCAACGTACGCTACGGCTGGTTATGGGATGACGGGTGAAATTACGAATACTGCAACGAATAGGCGAAGAGATAAGCTTCAGTGATTAAATGTTTCGAATAAATCAGTGTTGCCATATCTCTTGGCGTTTCCTTATTTCCTTTGTGTGTTTGGTTGATAGTTTCGGTGATTTTGTATTCAGTGTTTGTAAGCGTACGTGGTTCGTCAAGATCCCTGAGGCATTCTAATTCGAATGTATACAGCTAAGAAAATGGTTGGTTCTGACAGTATAAACAATTAAGCAGAATTAGGTATTACGCCTACAAGGACCACGTACTGAAAACAAGACTAATTTGTAATGTATGTTTTGTGTGGGATTGTCCCCCACACTTCTGAGGATAAGCCCTACAGAGTAAAACAATTAAAAAGTCATAAAATATTTTAAGACTCATTAAGAATATTTTTTCATCATCATCAGCCGAGCCTTTTGCTAACTATGTATGTTTGGGGCGGCTTCTTGTCTAACTGGATTCATCTGAGTAACAATGTTTTACGTGAATCTGCTAATCTGACCTTCACAATCTACTGCCGGGGTAACACAAGGGGTACACCCTAGGATAAACTGACTGTCTTTCGTGGTCCTGTACTGTCACTGACCACTCGTTACGACTGTCAAAAATCTGAAACTGTCGGCCGGGACCAAAAGTTTTCCTAGACATGGAGGGTTCTGAATGCTCACCCATCAATGGACAGACCTCGGCAATCGTAACTTAATCCTCGATCGAAACGTGCAGCTGTTATTATTTAGTTACAAGATTCTCTTAAAATATCTTCATGTACAGACGCCAGCACGTCAAGTTACCCCAATGTGTCAAATTTTCCCAATTGAATATGAACCTTATTCTGTTTACCATAAAGTTGAAAAACGATCAAAGAAATTTGACATATTGGGGTAACTTGACGTGCGTGCTGGCGTCTGTACATGCAAGTAATCGTGGCTACAATTGGAATATCTATATATTCCAATTGCAGCTACGAAAGTGTAGTGAAAAAAACACAATAGGTACCTACTACAAAATGCAGAATTTTCCATGTGACTTTCTGACATAGTGACTTCAATATGTAAATTGATGTGAGTGTATCAGTTGGTGTTGCCCGTCAATCTGATGGTTCGACGCCATGACAGTACAGACGCTCGGGAAATACGCTGAGTGCTTCATATGTACGAGTGGTACATCACTTCGAGCTGCGTTTAGTTGAGCGAGTGGAGAAGTCAGATTTTATGATTTATTTTAAACGTAAAATGCCAAAATGGTACAATTTACAAAGAAACATTAATATTATTCGAATTACTCTATTTTCTGTAGTAAATATTTACTGTAGTAAATACCTACAAGAAAGTAATTAATGCCTATTCTTTTATTTTCTTTTCTCTAGTAAACTAAGTTTTAAAGTCAGTTTCTGTATAGGTACTTTTTCTAAATAACTTTTTTATTTCAAAGCAACAGTTTACTCTTGCTTTGTACAATTAACGAATTCACAAGAAATGCATTGTTCTATATTCTTCTTCTTCTTATCGTCTGGTTAGTAACTATATACCTGGTGGCAGAGTTTGCCACCCATTCTGACTTGGCATCACATGCCGCCGAGAAATATCTCTCAGGTTTCCTTATGATGTTTTCCTTTACCGTTTTTGAAGCAAGTGCTAATAATACAATACGCACATGAATCCGAAAAGTCAGAGGTGCGTGCCTTGGGTTCGAACTTGAGACCTATGATTTGGCAATCCGCCGGTCACACCACTAGGCTAGCACTGCTGTTGTGCGGCTGCTGTTGTGTGTTTTATATTAATTTATAGGTGTTAGAGAACAATTATTTTTGTATAGCACGTTCGGTGAACCTGTAATGATATGTAGATGTAAGATAGAGAAAACAAATAATTAAACAGCGTATGTATACGTTGTCAAAATTTTATGGCTAGAATATAATAGATTAGAATAGAATACGACCTATTGTTATTATACCATATAACTTACTGATTACACGTCGAATTATATTTATGTTTATTTTAAAATACTCTTGAGCAGCTAGACAACTTTATCCTTACCTTAGGCAAGCATTGGCGATATCAGCTTAATTGCAGTAAAGCAATGAAGCTAAAGTTAACCAGAAAAGACAATTGCAAAAAAAAATGTGATGTACGTCTGTCGAATTGAATTTAAATGTGTATGTAATGTGACTGTGTGATTAATATTAATTTAAAAATAATTCAATAAACTCGCACCGAAAATCAATGTAAACGCAGCACAATATAATATGCAGAGATCATTGCGACTACGTCAGAAGAGAGACAGGCTAGCTGCGACCCACTAATGGCCGCCTAACAGATACCTGTCAAATATCGCAGGTACATCTCCACCAATTATATACCGATGCCAGCTAATGGGGCTGCAATATTGATGTAGTCTGTCGCTAATGTATTAGACAGTGATACCGATATATGAAGACGGATTGGTTGATAACTTTGCTAATAAGCATACTTAATACCAAACACATGTCAAGTTACTCGATGAAGAGAGAATAATTCACTTCAATAGGTTGGTATTAGGAATTTTATCAGGCTTTAAGATGGTTCAGAACAATTATTTAGACCTTCTACGATGAAAATATAAAACTCTATCTTTTTTGGTCCTTCGAGCCGGATTGTTTGCGTCGTGTAACACCAATGATATCATGGAAGTTCCTTGTTAGTTGGTCCAGTGTTCGTAAGCTCTACTGCTAAGCATGAAGTCTCGGGTTCATACCCCGGGTCTGGAAAACTGTTATTGTTTTTTTTCATCTGTAATTTTTCAGTAGCATTTTGGAGTTAGATTTTTTGCCCGTATTATTATAATAGGCTCGCCCCTAACTGCATGGGTGTACTATTTACTGTACCAATTTTTTCTTCTTGCTCACACGGAAGCTAGTTATAGATAAATTACACCCAGACACAGAACAAATGATCGTGCTGATCACACAAACACTTTTGCTGGGTGGGAATCGAACCCACGACCTCCGGCATAGGAGTCAGGGCCACCAACTAGCTATTAGACCAACAAACCAGACGCTACTAGATCTACTACTAAACCAAGAAATAATACTCCCATAAATTAGTAGTTCCGTCAACTGGAGACGAATCCAGGCTGCTGCTACTGAGTAATTCCATCTGAAACCCCCTGAATACCCCAATTACATTGCCCGACTCGGGAATCGAACCCAACTTCACAAGACCTTTGACATGTAACAATGAAAAGGACTTTTTTAAAGGAAAATGGACAAAAAATCTTAAGAAAGGACTTATAGTTAATTTTTCAGCGTCAGTTACCTCAGCTTAGCAAGTTTAGGCAAAGATAAATTGATACAGAATCACCACTTTAATGTGACCTACTGAATCTCTTAAGTTCTTTAAAAAACAAGTCAAAAGTTAACTGAAAGGGAGCTCTAAATATTATAGCTACCGGGGTAAAAAAACGCTGATTTAGCGATATTAACAATTTCACCATTCAAGCATCGAGTTTTGATTATGTTGCTTTTTTATGGACATTCTGCCTATTTTTATCTAAGCTTAAGCATTTACGGTCTTTGTGACGTCTTTGTCTTTTTTTTATTTAAAAGCAATAAGTGAAATATCCATAAAAAGTTTGTCTTACAACAGTAGACTGAAATAAAATGTGACGAGGTTTGTCACCTCGGGCTTCGATTTGTGGCCACCGAAAGTGTTTTTCATTAACATTGAGTTCTAAGAAAATAATAGCTTGAACTCGAAATAGATAAGTATTCCGTCCCGTACCTCAATAGGAAAAAATGGAACCCCTGTAAGATGACTTTGTTGGCCGTCTATCTGTTTGTCTGTCGGTATGTCTCTCTAAGATACTTTATTTCGGGAATGCGTCGAGATATCAAGAAAAAAAAAATGACCTTACAAACCAACCCTCTCCTCAACATGAATGCGCTTAATCTAGTAGTTTTTCATAAATTTGTGTATTTTTAATAATCATGCCTTTTAGCTTCAAAACCAACGTTCGGTCAGGACATCGTCTGTCGGGTCCGCTAGTATTTATTATATATTTTTATTAAAAAATTACATTTTGCGAGATCCATGACATTGTCTAAGTTTCATATACGCGGTCACAACATTTTTTTTTCATATATAGGATTTCATCATAGTATAGGATACAGACAGTTTTTTTAGCCTATAGGTACCTACTTTACTTCTGACTGCCTCGTTGGTCTAGTGGTCGCAAGCGCTACTGCTGAGCATGAGGTCCCGGGTTCGATCCCCGGGTCGGGCAAAGTGTTATTGAGTTTTTCCATCTGGGATTTCTCAGTAGCAGCCCGGAGTCTGGATTTGTGCCCGATTGATGGCAATAGGCTCGCCCCCTATTACATGGGACTTAAAAAAACATAACTGGCGAAATGTGGGTGTACTACCAGGTATACCTCTGCCTAGCCCTTCGGGGATTACAGGCGTGACGTTATGTTATGTGTGTGTGTTTACTTACATTTTCGAAATAAGTTTTTCACAGTAAAGCACTGCAAGTTCATATTGTCACTAAACTAACATAAAAGGTTCTCATGTTACTTCCCAGCAGTATGTTGTTTTAATGGTGACCCATTATCAGTAATTAAGTCAGATCAATTAAATGGCCCACATCAAATAGCTACTTAGAACCAAATTACAGTACATGCTATGAATATTTAAATCTGTAAGTGCTGCTTACAAAGTGCTGGCTTGTCGCAGCATTACACTATTTAAATAATACGTGATAACTAATCTTGTGTTAATAAATTGAGAATTAAGCTTTTTCAGTAGTATTCATTACGTGTGTATACTAAATTAAACTTAATTTAGGCTATTTGTCAATCTTTTGTCTCTCCCTAAAAAAACAACGCAAGGGGTGACTTTATACGTTCTGTCAATGTTAATTGCGCATCCATACAAACTTATTACTACTACCTACTTATTATTACTTAACACTTAGTTGACATCTATGGTTAAGGTCTGATCTGTCACTGTCAGTCTCCATCATAACATAGATAATGTATAATAATGTATCTTATTTTAGTTTTTAGTTTTTGAACAAAGACAGCGGCACCATTTTGCAATGTCTCATTCGCCATTCCACGTTAATAAGCAAGCTTGGAGATTAATGCTCGTGTCTCCTCTGTATGAGAAGAGGCCAGGCTAGGCTTTGCTCTGCAATAACAGGCTGGCACAGAGACTAAACAATGGCTTCTACGCTACGTGTCGCGGGTTTGATTGCCTAACGACGTAATCTGCATGGTCTATTATAGTGTTGTTATTAGGCTTTGGACATGCGTCAAAATATCAACCTTTTTAACTGTAACATCGTTCCCTGACTTTGTTTATGGTGCATTGTCAATACTATCTTAATATTATACAGTTTAATATATTTAAGTGGTGTATGAACTATTCTTAGAAAAATATTTATTTATTTAAGCTTGATCTTCAGTGTCATAAATAAGATTACTGTAAACAGTTTTTCAGGGTGTTAGGGACATCCGGAGACCATGTACTCTCTAAAAAATTCGTGTCAATTTTTTTGTCGGTTAATTCCCAAGTTTATTCTGATGTTCTTTAAAATCGTGATTTCTGTCCGAACTACTAATGAGATTTTATTTATTAATTAATAGTTCAAGCACACAAATATACAGAGGCGGCTTAATGCCATAGGCTTTTTCTACCAGTCAACAGTCATCAGGTCATCAAATAGTGGGAGGTGCAATTCCGTAAGAAATATAAAAAGGTAAGTAAACATAATTGAGAGACAAAAGAAATCAAAATAAATAATAAAAAAATAAAATTTGAAACTAAAGTAAAAAAGGGTATTATAAAGCGAGAGATAATCCAGATAATTTTAAATTGATTGATAAACATATAATTGTGATTGTAAATAATATAAAATCTCAATTATATGTTTATCAACCAATTTTCCTAAAAGACGAATATAAGTCACGTCTATAATTATTATAGATGTAACTTATTTGTCTGTTAGGAAAAATACTATAGGATTATATGGAAATTATGGTTTTTTGATACGTTTTAGGGTTTTAGGCATAAATGTCACCAGAATCATTTATAGAACTCAAAGTAACAGTATGTGTGACGGATTTCTCTTCCACCCTAATTTTAAAGCCAATAATGAATATTACATTTTTAATAAGATACTTACATGAACAACTTCTCTGAAAGCATTCTTAATTAAAAATTAAGTTCTTACTCTGGGTATGAAGTCTATGAAACTTTTCACTTGTTTTTATTAAAAGTTTAAATTTCGACAAAGAAAACTTGACGCTGACCCGTTTTCATTATTATGTTGGATAATGTACAATGCTTAGTGGAGTAATGTTAAAGAAAAGTGTTTTATTTCAAGTTGAAAGAATCGTTGTCTTCAATATAGAGCTTGTTCCTATGAACTTGCTAGAACATTTGCCGACCAATATACAATTGATACAACTAAAAATCAAAATAAAAAAATTATATCATGAAATTAGGCTGATATTCAACACTTTTTGAATGTCTAAAATCACAAAAGATAGTCTCCCAAAACATCCGCATTTTACTACACGCAGGTAATCTATACTAATACATAAAGAGGAAATGTTTGATTGTTTGTTTGTTTGCATTGAATAAGCTCCAAAACTACTGGACCCATTTGGAAAATTCTTTCACTGTTGGGAAGCTACACTATCCCCGGGTGACATAGGCTACTTTTTATCCCTGTATTCCCACAGGAACGGGAACAACGCGGGTGAAACCGCGGGAGGTCTGCTAGTAAGTATATATATAAACTCACGCCTGACTCTCAAGTGGGTAGGCAGAAACTACAAAACAACACCTCCTACGACTCTTTTGCAACGTTTAGGTACATTTATAACATGTATTTCTTTGTTTATAGACGCACGTCGTCGGTTGCCAGTTGGTACTGGCAACCGACGACGTGCGTCTGCGTGCGTGTGTGACGTGCGTGCTGGTGCACGCACCAGATTCAATCAAGTAGTAATAGTAAGTATCAAGACTATTCTAACGGATACCTAATTCATCGCTTAAGTATAAAAACTTATGTTCGTTTTATCACGATTAAATAAAATATAGCAATCTAAGAAAACATCAAAACCAAAAATAAAAGTCTTTATTCAAACATATTGTAACAAAAAAAAAACAATGAAACAACGTGAAATGTGACGACAACAATAAGAAATATTAACAATTTTCTCTCGTTTTCGGCTAAACATAAAACTTAAGCTGAAAGTGGCTATCGTTCGGTTGAACACTAGTTTCAAGTTACCATAGTTCTTGAGACTCCATGCAAACCCTGACCTTCTCCTATTAACTAAATGAAAGAGATTTACTGTAATAAGTCTGGGGGACATAATAACAATGTTATTAAAGTTCCGTTAGCGTACTCAGTGTTCCATATTAGGCACTAAACTGGGCCAAAGTACTCTTGTGATTTATACGCCAGACCTTGAATAACAAAATGGCTTAAAGAAGTTTTTGGCATTGTGCTAAGGTTTATTAATGTGGAAAATTTTGCATGTTTCTGAACAAAAAAAACGTAACTATGCTTGTATTATCTGAAAGGATAGACAGAGGTGTGCCTTTAAAGTACCTACCTACAATACCACATTCCAGTTGTAATAACTGTACGAGCAAACCCGTACGTTTTGTATTGTTTCGCTAAAATGCTGACGCTTGCACTCACGATGCGGTGCATCGCGTTCCATTTGTCAATCATTTACTTTAGTACTAATAAATCCGTGTAACAGTAAACATCGTTTTACTTATCAAGTTCCCTAACCTGGGTCGCGGCGCGGTACTCATAACATTTAAACATTAATTAACAAGGTGTAAGGTGACCACCGTACAATAACCAATAACACTGACGAAACCAGCAATTGAACCCAGGACTCATGCTCAATGTTACACCTACCATTCACTAACCACTAGACAACAATTTTACAGTCACACTAATCTAATCTAATCTATCATAAGAATTAATAGTGGTTTGCCTACAAAGCCTAAACTAGAATAGAATACTCATTATTGTAGGTACCTACACCATAAAAACTTACAAATTATAACTTTAAGGGCTACAAACGGTGATACAATGGGCGGCCTTATCGCTAAAAGCGATATCTCACGGACAACCTTTGGATGGAGTTAGTAGTGGAGGAGAAAAGATGAGTGCAGTGTGTGGTGTACTATTTACATAAATATATATCATACAAGACTATTTGAATAGACATATATAATAAGTATAATTAAAAAGAGAAAAAAAAATACAGAAATATAAACCATTTACAGAGTAACGAACAGAGCCTATTGATTTTTCGCAGGCAAAGATATCCCACTCAAACATCGAGATATAGGGATTAAGTGTGGGAGTAAACTAGAGTTCAATGCATTGGTCATTGGTCATTGTATTTTTGAATGAATTTATTTTAATAACTAAGTATTATTGTATTTTAATCAAATGTATTTTAATATTTCGTGTAATTTGTATTTGTAATCGAATTTTATTCTCATGGGAATTTTCCTGAAATAAATGATTATTATTATTATTAATGCGCAGACGTAGGGCTGAGTTTTCTCAAGTAAGTGAACGGCTCCAAATGACAAAGATTATTGCTACTTAAATTAATAACTGGCCAAGTATGAGTTGGACTTGTACAAAAAGAGTTCCATGCCATAAACAAAACCGCTGAATAATAAAATACCTTTAAATTTTTCGTTTTATTATTAAGAATAGGTGACCTAGTTATAGGGATTCTAAGGGCGCCATTTAGGTACAGAACCCTAAAATTTCAATTTATATTAAATTTTCTTCTTTTTAAACATACTTACAGCGGACATGTGACACATGAATCAATTATTACAATAAACAGCTCAGAGCTTATATTGTTGGTGAAAACACGTAATGTTTATTAAATAATGCAACTGTTTAATCACAGCTCATCCGAGCGAAGTATAAATAAATAATTTCTAGCGATCATTGCAAATACGCCTGTGGTCCCGCACAACAACAATAATGAATACTGTTGAATATTAATCGGCTGTACGCTCCACAATCGAAATTTTAAATCGATTACACTCTACATTTATTTTAAACCTTCCGGAATAATTATGTTCTACGAATGTATCAGTATTGTTGGTAAGGTGGGTGTACACTGAGCTACCTTTTTGGGCAACCAGTAGCAGCGACTTAGCCGTATGACCAATTCTTCAAATTACTGGTTTTTACTTTCTAGATAATAATGCAAGTGATGCATATTTTATTGATAACAAAATAATCTTACTAATTAATTTTAAACTAACTTCTAACTATTACGTACGTACATAAAAAAAAGTAAAACAATTAGGTACAGGCCATCAAAAAAATCATCCGCATCGCTGTCAGTGGGAACAGCCAGTTGCTTAAAAGACTGGCCACATGATGAGGAAAATAAATGTTATATTACATAACTTAAAATTTATGTAGGTGCTCTGTACACGTGTAATTGACAAATTAACTGTAGATTTTAAGGTTAATTGTTGTTACACTACCACAAGAATGTATTACTGAATAAGTCATTGGATGGATTTAGTATTATTATTTATTTTATTGGTACTCAATGAAATAAATAATAATACTAAATCCATTTATTACAGGCGACGCAGGCCAAGGGATAAGTTCCGTATGTAAAAGAGTAGGTACCAACTAGATGTTACTGATAAGATAATGCAAGTGATTTTATTATTACTGTTTATTAAATTATTTTAGGTCTATTTACACAGGATTGAACATTGGGTGGCGTGCATAGATGAACACATTGAACACATAAGTAAATAAACTACGTGGTCGAATGTATTGTGGTCACAAGCAAGACGGACTTTGGGCAACCAACGTTGGTACAACCCCCTATTGGGTTGTACCACCCAGTGTATTCCCAGCTTTGTTTTCCGGTAAATGCTTACCAATGTTTCTCTGCAGACGACACAGATCATGTTGCGGGCTTGGGGCGTTTTAATTTGTGTGACGTCATATTGATACCGGTTGTAATTAATGTTTTATCAAAGGTAATCCAGTAATGCTGTACTTGTCTGGTTTTACTTGCCAAAATTATCAAGTATTTGGAGCCAAGTATTTTGATGTTGCTTTGATAATTTGATTAATGGTTGATTCGGAATAATTTTCTAAACGGCTTCAAACAAATAGTGTGTTCACTTTATCGCTGTCAGTCGGACCGATTTTATAACTCCTTTTTATTACAAAAATCTTTGTGCAAATGTGTCTTTTGGTGAATTTTGAATGTGAAGTCTAAACTAGAGGTTTTGGAGTTATCTACTGTATAATACGTTGATATTATTTTTACTTAAAAACTAAAAAAAATCCTTCCTTAAAAAAAGTCCTAAAAGTAAACTTCATCACGGTTTCATTTAAAATCGGAATCTCCAGGATTATACATGGTGTAAGGGACAGCCCTTCTCAGACTGATGGGGTGAATTCAGTATATTACACTAAGATGACCGGTACAAGAAATTATTTCAGGAACTTTATGGAAATCCAATAAACTTTATTTGTTTTATTTCCTCATATGCAACGTATTTTAACCGTGGCAAAACTCACGCAGCGAGCCTTCGGGCGCCCGCCCCGTCAAGTCGTCGTTCGTTAAAGTATTTCAACATCCATTGTTGGTTTTTTTTTTATTTTAGCCGTATTATTTACATAAATGGAGTGCTACTTTCAGATACTATTATTATACATTGAAATGAAACTAAAAACCTGAAAAAACGAAAAAAAAAAATCCTGTCAAAAATTTCGGTGGATTATGATTCAAAATCAGGAGCTCAATGCACCCTATCAGTTTGAGGAGGGCTGTAGGTACCTTACACCCAATAAAACATAATCATATTAGTTTGAACTATTATTATTTTTGAGATAGGTACTCTTTAAATTTACAATATTTTTTTTTCAATTATAATGACTTTAACTTTTCTTGAATTCGTTTGGATTCATTGAGTTTTTTTAATTGTACATACATTTTTTTTTTTTTTATTGAACACTAACTGCTCCGACACACTTTGTTTTTCCGCCTTAGAATCAATTGATGTCGCGTAAAAATGTACGAGGAAGACATTGTCACTTGTCGTGTCATCAAAGATGGCGCTGCATTTTAAAATGTATAATTGTCGTTAAGTTTTCTTAAATTTTATGACTTTCGGTTCCGCTCATTTTTTTATATTTTTTTCTTTCTTAGGATCGTTCTCTTGACAGCAACAAACACAACAAAAAAAAATTAGCGAAATTGGTCCAGCCGTTCATGCGTGATGCCATGACCAAGGAATAGAATAGAATACTCCTTACTGTACACCATAAAAACTTACAAATTATAACTATAGATATACCTACAACAACAACCACCAACAACAACAACTAACACACACACACATACACACACGCACACACACATACACACACACACTATAACTTATTTAAATAAGTAGATAGTTACTGATTGCACTCTTGAGGCATGTTTGACGATATTAAGCTTAAGCTGAAAAAAATATTGTAAGAACTGAACAGTATCAGAGATGCGTTGACAATAATTCCGCCCTGTATGTTGATAGTCAACATGACTTTTCTTTTCTTCAACACTACAAAATAATCTTCACTTCATCTTCTATATATATATATAAAAATGTTATGTTGGTTTGTGTACGCTTCAAAAACTCAAAAAGTTCTGCTCCGATCGAGCTGAAATTTTAGCATGATATATAATCCGCATCAATTATTTTTTTCTTTTTTTTTAACCATTCAATCAAAAATGTTATGTTGGTTTGTGTACGCTTCAAAAACTCAAAAAGTTCTGCACCGATCAAGCTGAAATGTTAGTGATCCGCAATACATGATATAGTATAATCCGCATCAAGGATTGCTTTTATCAATCTTTTTTTCTTTTTTTTTTAAACATTCAATCACAATAAATAAATAAATATTCCACAACTTTTTACACAACGCCATTTTAGTCCCAAGTTAAGCTTGAGAGCTTGTGTTATGGGTACTAAACAGCTGATAAACATACTTATATATTTCCAAATACATACATATTTTAGATAAATTACACCCAGACACAGAACAATCACAATGTGCCACAGCGAAGCGTGGCAGGGTACAGCTAGTACTTTATGTTATATATCTGCATCTCGAACCGATTCCACACCTACCACATAAACCGCTTTAGTGTACAATTTCAGGTGTACAGGGCTTCGCCAAAGTTTTAATTTCGCGAGAAAACTTGGAAGCCCCTGGCTTAGCGGAATGTTACTGTAATCAGGTTAATTGGACTTTTGATACGCCGCCATTTTCTTTTGCACGAACCACCGGCACTGTTAATGATTGCACATGGAACAATGAAGAAGAAATTAGGAAATTCTGCAAGAGAGTTAGGGTATGTAAGTGCATTTTTATGTTTTCCAAGTCTTTGATAAAACGGTGCTTAAGCACTAGTGCATAAATGTTTGTTTTGCACTTTAGACTTTTCCAAACTATGTTGGGGTCACCTTTCGAATAAACAAGATGCAGCTGAATAGCAGTGTTATACACCCAGTTACTGGGTTGGTTAACCTGGTAGTCAAAATTTGGAGCGCAAACTGCCCGTTGACTGTTAAAGATCTTCTTACAAATGCCTTCGGGGACCAAAGGCTTAACGTATTAATGACAATCACGCCTGTATTCCTCAAAGGGCTAGGTAGAACAACCTTTACCAGTAATAATTAAGTCCTATGGATTAAGGCCGAACCTATTGTCACGAAAGCAGACTCCATACTTTACTGCAAAATTCTAGATGGAAAAACCTAAAATTATTTGTTCGACCCGGGAACCCTAGGCTCGGACCACGGATATCTATGGTTCAGACCATGCTTAGTAAGGAAAGGTAATTTCTTGTACCCGCCATTTTTCTTTTTTCCATTTTTCTGTATCGTGTTAACACTTTCCACACACATAAACAGTCAAACCCGAAACAAGTGTTGTTGGGCAAAAAAATATATTTATAGTACGGGAATCAAACACGCGATACACAGCACAGCGGCTAATCGCTTGGCCACTTCGCCGACCGTACCCAATTTGACTACCAGGAACTGCAAATTCACAACACGTTTCACACGCTAATAAATGAGTTTTTCCAACAACACAGATAAGTAGATTACTTGTTATTTATTTACTTAAAAACATTTAAGCAGAGTTCTTCGCATTTATCCATTCAAAAAGATAACAAGACGAAATCTCGATTTTCACAAATAAATTCCCTACAATTGCCGCGGGTAACCCGAATCGGCGCATCGGAAAACTTTTAATTTTATTGGCTCCCCAATATCGGGAGAAAACGCCTTAAGGGTATGCTGTTTGACTTCGGGTTACTGGTAATCTTACCCTGATTCCCGCAATAATTGAACGATCTCATGATTTTGTTACAACTTGAATTTTGAAGTATTTTTTTCCATGACCGACTCCATAAGGCTAAAAACTATAATAACTAATGAGCTTACAATATTTGCCCTGCTTGTCTCAGCAGCAGCACCGACAGCAGCTGAAAGATTATACCGAATACAGATTTCAGAATGTACAGACGGGCGCATGTCAAGTTACCCCAAAATTTCTTTGATCGTTTTTCAACTTTTTGTCAATCAAAATAAGGTTCATATTCAATTGGGAAAATTTGACACATTGGGGTAACTTGATGTGCTAGCGTCTGTACATGTATACTGGTTTCACCGTACCTAATGAAAGTGAGAATATTGCCAGTTGCGAGAGGTACATTGTATTCTAAATGCCTAGCTATACATTGAATTTCGACAAATAAACAGAGCCCCAAGCCCAGGACTTGTATACGTAACAATAGACATTCAATATGCCTGCCTCTACGTGTACCTATAGGCACAAAAGAAAAGCTAGTATTTCAATTGCAAGCTACAGGAACGGCTTACTACAGCTTCAATTGCTTTTAATCCGGCGTGAATGACCCTTACATAAATTCTTGACATAAGCGTAACGCCTTAATTAAAACAATTTTTAATTTAATTAACAACTAGCTTGAAGCATGTAAGTTATATATGAGTCCAGCACAATGTGTTTTACCCATAAATATGAAAAAAACTAATTTAATCTATACATATAATAAAATTGTAGAAAAGTGGTGTCTGTACAATGGAAATATATAAAAAAAAAGTAGCAGGGGTTGTTATTATATCGGTGCCGAACCCGAAATTGTAATTTTTTTTTTTTTTGTCTGTTTGTCGGTATGTTTGTGCACGCTAATATCAGAAACGGCTCATTCGATTTAGTTGCGGTTTTCACTAATATATTGTTGTAAGCTTCACTTAACATTTAGTGTTTATTTCATGTTGATCGGTTCATAAATAAAAAAGTTATGTCAATTTAAAGAATCACGGCGAACATTTGTTAAGGTATTCTATCAGAGTACGTAAACGCCTCGCGCCTGCTGTTCCGTGGCTATATAAAGCGCGCTGAGAGCCGCGCCGCTGCCATTGGCTGGAGGTCTTAATTTTTTAAGTCATCTCCACAGGAATGCCTGGTTAAGCTGTACACGTCCTCTTCTACGACTCGACAGCGAGATGCCCGTCAAATAAAAAAATAAAAAAAAAACGCGCCGCTGCCATTAGGATTCAGTTATTCGTAGCGAACGCACGTATCCTGGAGACTATTATCATCTATGTATGGAAACGCAACGCAAATACCTACCAACTTGCGAAAGTCCAAGCAGCAACAATAAACGTTGAAATTTTGAGCTATGTTCCGGGGGATTATGTTGAGTAAATCTCCATCCAACAGAGTCATGGAAGAAGGAGAATCTACAAGCTACCCAGTAGAATTTTTAGAATCCCTCAATGCTCCTGGACTACCAGCAAATAAAATAAAATTAAAAGTAGGCGTACCCATAATGCTTCTTAGAAATTTAAGTCCCCCAAAACTTTGCAATGGCACCAGGTTAAAAGTGACCAATTTACAACGAAATCTGATAGAAGCAGAGATTTTAACAGGGTGGGGAAAAGGTGAAAATGTTTTCATTCCTCGGATTCCTCTCATTCCAAACAATTTTCCTTTTAGTTTTAAACGAGTCCAGTTTCCAGTCAGCCTTTGTTTTGCGATAACAATTAATAAAGCCTAAGGTCAGACGCTGAAAGTTGTGGGTGTAGATCTAAGTATCAGCTGTTTCTCGCACGATCAGTTGTACAGACGCCAGCACATCAAGTTACCCCAATGTGTCAAATTTTCCCAATTGAATATGAACCTTATTCTGTTTGACATAAAGTTGAAAAACGATCAAAGAAATTTGACACATTGGTGTAACTTGATGTGCTGGCGTCTGTACGTGGCTCTGTCACGGGTTAGCAATCCAAGGAGCCTGTATGCTTTCACCCCCGATGGCCATACGTCAAATATCATGTACAGAGAAGCATTACTGTAAAGTAAATTTTTAGCTACCCAAACGACGGTCTATGTAATTCAAAATATGCTGCCCGAAAAGTCACTATTCCACGTGGACGAAGTCGCGGGCACAGCTAGTATATTATAAACGAGTTTTTCCAATTTGATAATCGTACATAACAGGTGCGCGTTTGTTGCAATCATTACTGCTAGAGGTGCAGATGTGAGAACGTCATGGAGCAACTTTTGCTCCATGGTGAACATCAACGAAGCAGAAGAAGATGAATCGTAGCGGTGCTTTGTAATTTCCCGCTTCCTCCATGGAAAAAAACTTAAGTTTATGTATGTAATTACTATTATGTATACACCTAAAAATAAACCAACAAGAGAACAGTAAAACCATTATAGGGCATCATATGAAAGTTTTAATTTACTTACTAAAACTTCAACAGCGTATTTGGTTGTGAGAAAGTAGCTTCCCCGAGCGACGTACCTTTGTTATGTCCGTCGCACCAATCAATCGACTACTGCAATTAGCGAAGCCTTTCACCACGATGGCAAATTCAAGCCATAGTGCCTATGATTCACTCTAAGAAGAACACTTACTAGAGACATACCATGACTGCAAAAAAACACTCACTCAATGGCTGACAAACAAGAGTTACGCCGAAATCGAGTCGATCCTATATGCGTTCAAATGAGCTCATCTTTGGTTATTTTAAATATTTTTTACTGAAGTGTTTATTTTAGATAGTTTTATTATTTTATTGTGTTCTTACTTAGTTTAAAAATTGTCACTAGTTTATAATTTATGTACCACTACTGTAAACTAGAAGAGCGGAACTACCTACTACAAGCATTTTTCTTTTGCTTAAAAGGTAGTTCCTAATTTTTGTAATGTTACTTACATAAGTTGATGAAATAAACATTTTTATTTTTTTTATTTTTTTATTTAAGAGTTTAACCGCACTTATTCAGCTCGATACAGCATTTGTCCATAGAAAACACCAGCTTAGTATGACAACGCGTACGTATGCTTTCAACTTTTCACGTCCGAACGAATGCGACAGGAAACTGGTATTTTCTATACACAACAGAGGGATAAGTGTGTTTAGTCCCTTAACCGTACATGTGTTGTGCTAACGAAACGAAACAATTCATCGAAGCACGCGCAATCCCCACCGCAACACACCGCACTGTACCGCACCTACGGCAAACGGTTTGAATATTTCATACCTAGAAAATACAAGTCCGAGCGATTTGCGAAGCGGACAGACTGCCCGATAGCTATTTGACACTTTAGAGGTGAACTGAAGCAGGTGAACACTGCTCCGTGCTTTGAAATCAGTGGGCTCTTTGACGTCAGACTTTTGACGTCAGGTAAGTGCCAGCTAAGGCCAGTGCAGGCTATCGCCTTATTTCAAGAAACAAAATGATGCAAGAGCATACGACCAAATGAATATATAACATGCTTAAAATATGTAGGGGGACCACAGATGCTAGTGATCTCCTCAATGAGCTGATTCGTTTTCATGTTCCTAGCAACTACCTCCGCGGTCGGAAACACCGTCTGCTAGCTGTGCCTACATGACGCACGGTGGCTCGTGCCTCATCCCCGATTCCTCGCGTTCTCTCCGCGCTGAATAGCCTCATGGAAGCTAACCCGAACTTTGATATATTCGCAGATGATTTTGATATTTTAATGCGCACATGCCTAGTGTTTTGTGAAAGCAAAATTTAACATTTTATTTTGTTTTATGATACATAATTTATTTTTGTGTAATATTAATTAATTAGTTTATGATGATGATGATTAATTAATTAGTTTATTATTATATTACTATTTTGTTTTAATTTTGATTTTATCTCGATTTTATGTTGATTTTATTTTGATTTTTATTTTAATTTATTTTTCATTTTTATGTTGATTTTATTTTGATCTCATTTTTGTATTTCTTTTTATTCTGATATGTTTTTGTGTTTTGTTTTTTCTTATTGAGTATTGATAAATGTTGTGTTAATGTAATTGACTTTTCAAAGTCGTGTTAACATAAATAAATAAATAAATGACATGTTAATGCAGCAGGTCAGAAAATAATTGTGTCCTGTGGTTTATAGAGGTCTTTTAAAACATGTTTGACAAGCTTTTAGTCTTGCATGTCTTGCAGTTATATTGCCTTTTATAGGTTCGGTACATATCTGACGGAAGATGCGTCGCGTATTATCGGTCGTGTAACGCCAGAACAGACAAATATATAATAAAGTTTTCAACCTTTCACACTCCACCGATGATGATGATCTCAGATATGTACCGACCCTTAGTTAGCCATATTAACATCCTTTTTTTTTCTGTACGGGTTTAGATTCTTAGTCAAATTCAGAAAAAAAAACAAAACGTTCTGTGTCTTTTCAGTTTTATTTTACTGAATCAATTAAAGCTGCTACAATACCATTTATTTTCTTTTAATTGTCTAACAAAGGGCAACAAAAGGCAAAGGAGGAAATCCCTTTCCAATATTCCCTTGTGTTTATCTTCTTACACGTGTCAGTGCAAACTTAACCTTCTATCTTGTCCTGCACACCAACCTCAGCCAGGATGACACGTGGACATTCCCATGCCTATGCCTGGCAATTCCAGACGCGTGAACAATTATTCTGGAACCCGTGTGCAATTGTCCCTCCGTAAACATTTAGCTCCATATTTTGTGCTAGCAAATGCATTTCATACACACTCCAGCCACTCGTTCGTTAAACTTTTTCATGGCGACGCGCAATGTGTTATTGACAAAGGTGATATTTATTCAGCCATTGTACGTACTGGCGTTTGTAACAAAATATTGTTTTCGTTAAATAAAAATGGTGGTGCTGTGTTTGCGATTGATTAGCTGCAGCGAACGCCTGTCGGATGCTGGTTCATGTGGAAATTGAAAAAATAATAGAATAGCTATTGCCGCGTGATTTTTATTTGTGTGTATTCTATTTTCATTACATGCATGTGGGAATTAATATTTATATGGCATACCGAGTACACCTATAGTGTTCATTTCAATTGGGTTGATTTTGTTTTTTTTTTCATTTAGACAGGAAACCATATTCAGCGCATCAGCGATGTTTGCCGACGCACAAGTGGATGGCTTCCATGCCATAATTCGGAAGCGGGCGTCATCGCTGATGCGCAGGGTGAGGGACAGTTCCAACAGCTACCTGAAAGTAATTGTTCAGAAATTGGATAGTCCAATATGGAGGCAGTGGATACAATCCATCTTAAATAATATAGAATGTATTAGAGTGAGTTCGCCCCCTATTACATGGAACTTGAACATAAGTGGCGAAATGTGGGTGAACATTAGAACACCTCTACCTAATCCTTCGGGGATAATAGGCATGATATTATTATGTTATGTTTAGAAGTTTGAAGTCGCAACCGTATTTGAGCAAGATATGCTCTCTTTATGAAAAATGAGGCCTTTAAACCCTGTCCTGCAATGGGCTGTATAGTAACAGGATGACAGTGTAAAATTATTGATAACTATATAGCAGACGTCCTGCGGTTTCAACCGCGTAGGTCCCGTTCCTGTGGGAATATAGGAATAAAAAGTAGCCTATGTCACCCGGGGATAGTTTAGCTTCCCAACAGTGAAAGAATTTTCCAAATCGGTCCTGTAGTTTCGGAGCCTATTCAATGCAAACAAACAATCAAACATTTCCTCTTTATATATTAGTATAGATATGGACTAGCAGACGTCCTGCGGTTTCACTCGCATAGGTCCCTATCCTGTGGGAATACAGAGATAAAAAGTAGCCTATGTGTTAATCCAGGGTGTCAGCTAACTCCATACCAAATTTTATAAAAATCCATTCAGCAGTTTTTACGTGAAAGAGTAACAAACATCCATCCATCCATCCATCCATTTATCCATGCTCACAAACTTTCACTTTTATAATATAAGTAGGATTTTCTCCATCACAATTTGTATATCTTTAGCCCTATTCAGGTCAGTCATGGATACATTTATCTCTAAAGCTGTTCAACAAACTACTCATCCGCTTGATGAGTTCGTAGAATTGTATTTATTTTCCGAAGCCAGTCGTGGTCAAAGCAATGGAATATTAATATTTGCCAAATGAAATTCAGTTTGGATGTGGTGGTGCCTCCGGGATGCTTCGTTATGGATATCTGTAGGGGATGGGCAGCGGGAAATGTTGTCCGACGTATGGAACATGCGATTATAATATGGTGTTCAATCTGAACAGATATTTTAAGTACTACGAGACTATTAAGAATAAGGGTAAAAAAAGCTCCAAATGGTTCGTGTAAAATTACTCACGGCGCTGCTTGCCAGTTCTGTTAGCTTGAACTTGGCTTGTCACGCTTCCGCGTGTCTAGATATGCGTATAGAGACCATTGTGTAATGGCCCTATAATAAGTAAATAATACCTACTTTCTGTTTTAGAAACTAGGCCCAACGCGAACGGGGGTATTAATCGTGGTAATTTAGGCTATTTAATAATATATTTCACGGTATGTGTACGATATAAGTGTGAATTTTATTTCGGGGATCGAGTCGAGTATGCGTCTAGCCTATAACAGTCCCTCTGCAGGGCAAAGGCCACTTAGTTTCTCACACATAGAAGGCACTAGAGCATTGATCACCACGCTTGCTCAAGGCGGATTGGCTATTTTAGACTTACATTAACTGAGAATCCTGGTTTCCTCACGATGGTTTCCTTTCACCGATGTCAATGTTGTATCAATTTAGGTAAATCTATTTGTAACTAGTGAATAACATACAGGTTTCGTTAGAATAAACCAGAATAATACGCAATATTTACAGAAATTTACAAGCTAATCCAATTAACTTTGTAAAAGAATTTTCATTGTGGAATGGACAAAGAAATAATATTTCTTCGCACATTTTTATTTAATTACTTATCAATGGAAACGACAAATATACGAGAATCACAATAAAAGTTTTTAGAAATTGGCCAGTAAAATATTCATTTGAATTAGGAACGACTTATGTCTCTATGGGAAGAACTCTATGGGAGTGGCCATAAATGTACATTGAATTAACAATGTTTTCTGAGTTTATTTCTGATTTTCTTCTCAGAGGTTAAGAAATGCCGACTTCAACTAGTTTAAAAGAAAAAAAATGACGTGTGAAAGTGATTTCCATCCTACTTGCTTATTAAATAAATTCAATTCATTTAAAAAAAAATGGAATTGTTCCTACTTTGTAAGTATAACTCCACTTAGTCATATTTATTCCTATTTCTTGAATCATCATTATGTTAATTACCTGTCTTCTACCTTTTTCTATTTTCTATTTACGAAAGCTTTTAATTGGCCATAATTTTGTTACTTAAGTATTCAATATTTTTTTTCTACCTTTTTTTTCTTTTAAAACTAAAATAAGAATAAAAAAAAATTAAAGAAGAGGCTTATTACTCAGTCAACGGTTTCATTGCATGCCAATATGCTTAGAAAGGAAATTTTTAATATTCTTATTGTTTTTCAAAGTAAAATCTGTTTACTTTGAAAACCAAAATTAGTTGTAATAATACAGGTTGTTATTTTTATTACACACTTTCTTCTCAATTTACTTTAGACATTGGCAGAATAGTCAACACCGGATTTGTTTGCACAAACAAAAAATATAATAGAAATAGAACATAAACAGGTTCCTACATCGTTCGGTTTTGTAATTTTCCCTGTGACTCTCGTAAAGCAGGGGAAGTAAAGCCTTCTTAGTGGACTGTTCACATTATTGGCAGTAGACCGCACAAGTTGGTTAAACGCGACAACAGGAAGTCAAACACGCAATCAAAAGCTCGTGTAGGCTGACCCACTAAACAGGAGGTACCTACCAAGAGTATTGACTAAGATGAGTAAATAAATAAAGAATAAGTTGTTTAAGAAAGTAATCAAAGCTTGCTAGGCTTGCTAAACTAAAAGGTACCTATATTATCCATCGTTATTATAATGTAATTTTTAATCACGTATACATATTATTGTAAAACATCCTGTTAAGTATAAAAAAATGTTTACGTAAGCTTTCTAGCTTATTTGCGTCACAGATTTGGTGTTTTTGTTACACGGGTAAGATACTGATATACCTGAGTAAATAATTATTACATCCTGTTAAGTATAGAAAAATGTTTACGTAAGCTTTCTAGCTTATTTGCATCACAGATTTGGTGTTTTTGTTACACGGGTAAGATACTGATATACCTGAGTAAATAATTATTGTTGGTAACCCAAATAAAAATAAAATAAATACTTAATTCCGAATTTTAGGACATTTCAAACCTATGTACGAAAGTGGACGTAATACCACAAAATTGCATAACTAGAAAGTGTGAGGGGGACAAAACATCAGTAAAAAACGTTGAAATAAAAAAAAAAACCATTCACTATCGTATATACGAGGACACGGACGTTTACCCACATTTCGTCAAATGAAAATAGAGGGCGAGCTTTTTGCCACCACTTTGTCACAACAACACTTTGTCCGGTCTAGGTATCTAACCCAGAGCTTCATGCTTAGCTGTATAATATATAATGAAATGAAATTAAATGAAATGATATTTATTTCTGTAAGTAGATCTTCTTAGATACTTTTACATGTTTTTTTTTAAACTAAACTAAATGGCATTTCCAAAGTGACTGATCCCTGAGAAGAAATGCCGAAAGAAACTCAGGGGTCATGGTCTCTTGTAAAGTCCAGACATAAGATTGGATAGATACATATAGTTCTTCAAACGAATCAGACAGATGTGTTACTGGGGATTTTGTTCCGCCACTTCTTCTTCCTTACAAAAACACTAGGAAAAGGCGAAGGGTGGGCGTTTTTGGGGGACTGTCTTATGTATTTTTTTTTACGTTCAAAAAGTATTGATTCTGAGCCTAGTTTCAATAAAGACTTTGTTTTCTTTTCGGGATTCTAACTACTCGTAACGACTGTCAAAGATTAAGAAATGACAGCCGAGACTTAACGTGCTTTCTGAGGCACGAAGCGATCTTGATATATTAAATGGTCACACATCTACAAACTAACCTTGGCAAGCATAGTTTCACCTGCGATCAAGTCGTGGGGCTGTAAATATTTAGCCACAAGCCCCTCTCACAATCCTTCCTAAAGTTTGCCATGTAAAAGTGTACCCTAAAGATTTAAGTTCCATTTTTCGCAGCAGTGGATAACAAAGTACTATTGTCGACTTAAGAAATAAATCACAATGGAACTTAAGCTTGTAGTGGAAATAATATTATCTATTGTATTCGCGTCGTTAGCTTAATATTAAGTGCTGCTGACTGTACCAACGCCGTTTCCTTTACAATATTATTTCTAAGGATGAAAGAATAATGTAATGTATTACGGCGACTCCGTATTTTTCTTTCTAGATAGGAATTAAATAGACTTGGAATTTTTCACTTTTACCGCTATTTTACGTGGGACTTAACTGTATTTATTATTTATTTATTTATTAAACCTTTATGCACAAGTAAACAAAAATGTACAAAGGCGGACTTAACATATGCCTTAGGCATTTTCTACCAGTCTACCTTAAGGTGGCGCATAGATGAAACGAGGTATAGGTGCAAAAGAAACAGATACATACATACTGAAACAAAACTGCCAACAAACAAACAAACTTACAAACAAACAAAACAACCAAACAAAAAAACTGCTAACTGTGTACTTGAACTACACCTCTGCCTTACCCTTCGGAGAATACAGGCGTGATATTATGTAAAAATGCATATCATCTATCTCCTGTCTTTGTTTTTTTATATATTGTCTTCTTCTTCCATACATCTATTATTATTTACCTGCGTTACCTATTAACGTTATTTTAATCCGGTTAAATCAAGGACTGAATTCGATAACCATAGTTGATTAAAGAAACTAACCTTACTAACATACTTAGTTATAAATAAAATGTAAGAAAACTACTGGGCCAAACTATGTTATTTTTTTATGGGACCAAATGGTAACTATTCCGCATCAAACTGAAAAAAGAACACGAATATCGGACCATAAATCTCAGCTAAATCGGTGTACTTAAAAAAATACTTAGGTATATAATCGAGAACCTTCTCCTAAAGTCTGTTAGAATATACTACTTCCCGTTTTAAACAAAATCCATCGAGCTCTGGCCATCGACCCAATTTACACATCCGATCTACATGCAACGAAAAATATCTTTAACATACACAACTCCCATTAACCCAGTAACTTAGTTCTCATTCAAAGCCTTTCTGTATTAGCTTAACCGGGGTTCGTTAACCCCTGTAAGTGATTATGCATCAATCGGGAGCTCATCTCCATTGTTCTAACTGTCTGACCAACCAATGGATTGCCGTACACATCTGCTGTGCCAATCTAGTTTCAATTTGGCCACGACTGCTCTCATTCGCACCAATTTGTATGTAGATTTAAAACAGACTATTATTTTTTTGTGGCCCGATTGGAAAATGTTGGACAATGTTTTGTGTACTTGCTGTTATAGTCTTTGTGAAATCATTCTCGATTACTAATACCACACAGATAAGGCACGCCCATTTATCACCACGCTTGGTGATTAATTTGAGTTATAAGTCCAGGTTTGGCCACGATCTTTTCTTTCTCCTATTTAACTGATGTTCAAGGAAAACTTAGTAACTACTAATATCTTCTCTACTTATAAAATAAATTCAACTTCTTCAAACGAATCAGACAGATGTGTTGCTTGAGAGTTTGTTCCGCCACTTCTTCTTCTTTCCAGCAAAAACTAAGAAGTGGTGAAGGGTGCCGTTCTTATATGTTTTTGGCGATCAAAAAGGGCCAATTTTCAGCCTATTTTGAATAAGACTTTTGATTTTTGATTTAGAATTGAAAAATTCACATTAGTACCAACAAATGACTACTAATGGAAAAATATTTAATCATATCTGATTGCACTGAAATTGAATTAACAATATCTTGGAACAAGTTCGGTCAGGTATTAGTTTAAAGTAGCGAATGCTTTCATAGCGTCTGTGTTTTAAGGAATTTAAATATTCTTAAAGCCACGCAAACTCCGATTTAAGAAAATGTTTACCTTACAAATTCCCCCAAAGACTAAGATTCCTCGCGTTCCAACAGAAACCCGAAGTGCAAATCCTTAGTTTTTGCGTCGGCAAGTTCTTGCACGCGAGGACGTTAGGCGTATATAGTTCTACAGAACTGGCACCAATCCAGTAATACCCACCATATCTGTAATTTCGCTCATATCACGTTATTACCCAGGCCCGCATGATTACGCAAATTGACTATCGTAAATAACTTTTATGTAGTCCGACGTATTTGTTAGCAGAAATTATTGTCACGCGCCGTAAACTTTTATGTGTCAACTAGATACGTTGCCACTTACGTTGCCGACATACCCGCGGCTCACGATACCGCTTTCTGAACAAAGTTAGCTTTTTACGTCCCTTATATGTTCCATCATAGATATCTTGTATAATTTTTCCATTAAGTGCCGAATGTTCGCTGTCCGATATCTACGTAACTTTCCTTACAAATATTCTACACGATAAAAAGAATTGGCATCAATATCAAAGTAGCTCCAACTTGCAAAAAACCTGCATTTTTTATCATGAGCATTTTCTTTTAAGACAGACGATTTTCCATTTCAACAATGGCTCTGCTAAGATTAAAATATAGGTAGCTATTGATTGTGAATAATACTAGCAAGTAGCAGATGAGAAATGAAAATATTTTTCCACGTCGCGACTTGCTTTTCATCCTTATTCCGAGGTTTCCATTCAAAGACAATTGGAATCAAAGCATTTTCAAGCTATAATCTTGTTACTTCGTTCTGTAGATTAAGTCAGATAAAACGTTGTATTTGAGATTACTCTACACTTTCTTAATTAACAATTACCAACATGTTATTATTAAAACTTGGTTTCTTGTTAAGAGATTTCGTAAATCCTTGAGAAATAAATGATAATTAAACCAAAATAAAGAATGTACAAAGGTACAAACAGACCAATCTCGGTGAACTTTGAAAACGATTTCAAATATTACATTGCCTGTATGTTATAATTGCTAAATATTAATGGTCGCACAGGTCAATCGAAGGTTAAGCGACGCTTGCTGAGGTTGCTCCGTGGGTGGGTGATCATCTATACCTACTTAGATAGGTACATCCCGAGAAACCTCCGTGCCTCGGAAAATAAGATCAACAGTAGGTCAGACGTCATTATAAGATCTTTGACAGAGGGTTATTCACTAGCCCAAAAAAGATTTACAATCAGTTTTACCAAAGAGCGTGACCCAGTAACTGGGCATGTCTCTTTAAAATAATTGACCAAAAGTTGCTTAACACTTAGTTTCAGTCAAATAATGTTCGGCTGATAAATAATTTAGACAGTCGATATTAAACTGTCTATAGATATATTTCATTAATCCATCATACCCCTCGCTCTCGAATTTAATCATGAATGCGTTGCGAGGAATAAAAATATAATATTTTTATTCTGATATTGTGAGCGCAACTAATGGTTGTGCTAAGAGGAATAATTTAGTTGCGCTTCGATGGGTGCGCTTCGAGGAATACCCCAAAAGACTGCTCATTCGATGTCAATATTTTACTGATAGAACCACACCAATAACGTATTCGGTATTGGTGTGGTTCCATGCGATATGTTTTATTTTGCAGAAACAAATGAATTACCTACATTTGTTCGAACCCAGTCGGGCGCATTACTTTGTGTAATTTATTTCATCACCACTGCTCTCAAAAATGGTGAAGGAAAACATCGTGAGGATACCGGCATGTCCTAGAACCAAAAAATTGGGGACATGTGACATCTACCGATTCGCACTGGGCCCGCGTGGTAGATTATGGCCCATACGCAAAATACGCGCTTTGACGTGAAGTTGCGGATACCAGCGCGGTATCTTTTTATCTTTTTTTACCCACATTACTTAATGCAATATTTCGTCACTTCTCTGATTTTACACGTTACACCAAAATCAAAAGAGGTGTATAGACGCCAGCACATCAAGCTACCCAAAAGTGTCTAATTTCTTTGATCGTTTTTCAACTTTATTTCAAACAGAATAAGGTTCATATTCAATTGGGAAAATTTGATACATTGGGGTAACTTGATTTGCTGGCGTCTGTACAATGCCAAATCGAATGTCAATTATAGGGTCGTCTCTTCTTATCATGTATTTAATGACTAACCTGGTGTTAGAGTTTTTAGGCCTCCCATGGACCTCTGACTTAGCTGCACATGCCGTCAAATATCTCTCGGGGATCCGTTTTAGAAGCAAGTAATAACATGAATCCGAAAAATCAGAAGTGCGTGCTTTGGGTTAGAACTCGAGATTTATGGCTTTACAGTCCTTCGGTCACATAGACATTAAACATTCCTCCTTGCGTCGTACTCCTTAATGCTAAGGGTTCAGACCTCCCTGCTTAATCACCTTTTTTTTCACGATGTTCCTCCATCTGCTTCTGTCTCTGGAGGTGTTAAGGGCATCGTATACCGAAGAGTCAAGACTGGTGCGAACTGGTCGGACCAACGTATTGGGCTGCGTCCACGAGGCATTTTCTCATTCACTTTGCCGGTCACGATGAGCCTTTGGAGATTACCACCGTCATTGCTTGTGACCGAAGTATTGAAGAAACTTACGTATAGGCACTCGGACGACAACCGCGACTTGCGAAGAGATTTTGAGTTCTTGCAATATGGATACGTTGGTACGAAATACTGTACAAGGGATTCGGAGCATCCTTCTCCAGCAACACATCTCAAAAGCATCAATACGGTTGCGGATATTAAACTTTATAAACTCCAAAGACATCAATCAGTATAAAACTCCGCCACTTTGCGTGCCTACACAAACATATGATAATGACCTCTGGCCCTCAAAAAACATCGGATAAAAGCAAAAACAAAGCATTTATCAGCCCTGATCCATTTCTAATTGTCCCTTTATAAACGGCGCCATAAGCCGGCTTACATCCGGACTATGAGCCGGGCTAATCAGTTTACTTAATAAACCTTTTTTTATCATAAATCGCACAAAATGACAGAATAAGTCTGTCGCGCCGTCGACCAGGGCTCGTCAACATTTTGTGAACCATCTGATTTCCCTTGGGATGTTATGGTTTAGATTTTAATGTTCATTCGTGAAATAAATAGCTTTTTTCAACATGATTTTAAATCATGGCTACTAAATATTTTGAAATTATGTTTATTTTACATAGGTAGATACTGTTTGCGAGTTTGTTTTGGTTTAGCGTTGATATCGATATTAGACCTGTCGTTTACATTACTGATATTTAATTAAGCAATATACAAACAACATAGAATTCCTATAATAATGTTATTTTAACGAAATGAGAGATATTAGAGTAAGTTATTAGACAATACGGTACCTTATCTAAAATAAGTCCTAAGTTTTTACACTTTATTTTATTGTTCAATTTATATGTAACTTTGTAGGGAATTATAGTAAAAAAATAAATGGTTAACTGATAGTTTTTTTAAGTGCAAACCTTCTAAACATTGAAAGGTGTTATTAATAAACGCGGAGTAAAGTTAGTACTAGTATGATCTCTGGATCTACCATACATTTTTTAGAATTAAGTTTGGAGTAACTTTAATCCGTGTTTATTAATAAGAGGGCACTTGTCTCTTCATTGTTTAAACCCTCACTGACCAAGTTGAAAATACGTAAGTATTTTCAACTTGGTCAGTACTATTTCTGTCAAAAGCAATAACAATAAAGACAGCTTCCCAACTATAATTCATTTTTAGCGCAACATTTTATGAAATCCTTACCATTTACATTTTTAGTGGTTGGCGCGATGCTTTTCTGTGCACTAAAATCAACTCTTTATAAATATTATGAATTTATTAAACAGTCAACGCTCCGACTTAGTATTTATTTTATTCAGTTATTTTTCTTTCTTCAATTTCACACTATTGGAGTACCTCAAAAGCAAAAAGAGCTATCTAGATACCTATAAGATTGCGAGGTCGGATTCCTTTACGATATATTCCTTTACAGATGTCAGTAATGTCTAAGATTAACTTAGAAAGTAGGTACATATCAAAACAACAAGTTACGTTGGCACTTGCTTGGATTTGAATACCGGACTGTGATGTTCTTTAATATAATTTAATAAATATGTGCTCCTGCAACCCATCCGCTCGGTATTACACTGACAGCTGTGCGATTCTGGTCAAATCACCGCGTGAAAATGGAGGTGTAGAGAGTGCGAATTGAGCTGTCATTCCATACTAATGCTAGGCATTGACAGTTCACTTCACTCAAGTTTTCACGGCGTGACTTTTATTGAATCGACCGGCAAAAGTCGAGGTGAGCGAACGTGTCGCACACACTCGAATAGAAATATAACTGTTTTTCATTAAACCATCCAAGAGCTAAAGTGAGACATGATAAAGAAGGACAGACAAAACAAACCTCTTTTATAAAAAAAAATATTTCCCAAAAAAAACTAATCTACTAAAGTTCTAGGCACTATAGTAACAAAAGGCATACAATTATTGTTAATAACTCCTTTTCCTTGCCACTTATTCCTCGCTTAGTCCCACGCAATGGGTGCCTATTTCTTCCCGACTTCATTGTATAATATTGAACGATATTTCGATCATATATTTTTCCTTTCAAGAATAACGTTACGTCATAAATTTTAACAAAGGTACCAAATGTTTTGGGTACCTACTTACGTAGTACATGGACGGCCGAAGGTCACTTCTGGATTTAGGAAACAGGTAACAGTGCTTAGGTTATATACTTTATTATGTAACTGTAACTAAATATCCCAACCCAATTATGGTAGTATTAGTTGTTTGAAATGTGTGTATTCTCCGGCAAATACAAACTTTAGAACCAAAAAATAAACATTATCACTTCAGGAATGTCGACAGAAGTGAAAACTTTTCATCAGGAAATAAAAATTGCTTAAAACGTAATAAATAGTACCTACATTATTACTATTACGACAAAAGTGCGGTAAGTTGATAGTTACAGCCAAGGCAATATTGCTAGCCCGAGCCGTATGCGAGGGCTACAAGAAAGCAGAGGCTGTAATTTATCAAAGCGCACGTACCTATGTCATATGACGTTTTATAACATATTTGCGAGGAAATAATTAAAACTCGGACTGAAATTTTCAAATAAAAACAATAGAGCGAAAAGAAAAAGCGCGCGGAATATGGTAATATAAAACCGTGCGTTTTACATTACCATAACGCACAAGTGCGTAATAAGATGCATTACGAAACTGCATTTGGTCGAATAAGAGACCCTTTACGAGCAAATCTAAACTAATATTATAAAGAGGTAATATTTGTTTGTTTGTTTGTATGTAGGGGGTAATCTTCGAACTAATGATCTAATTTAGAATTTTTTGAACTGGTGGAAAGCTACACCATTCCCGGATGACATAGACTTCTTATCCCCGTATTCCCACTGGAACTGGAACTACGCGGGTGAAACTGCGTGACGTCTGCTAGTGTGTTATAAATTGATTCACATATAATATACTATACAGAGCCCTCTATTGTATGGGACTTTGACATAACTGGCGCAATGAGGGTGTAGGTACTACAGCTACACCTCTGCCTAATCCTTCGGGGATTACAGGCGTGATGTTATGTATATACCTTACACAGAGCTGTCCGCTTCGGTAACGGGGATAGTGTCGTGAGTTCAAAGGTTTTTGTTTATCTCAAAAATGACGTTTGGGTTTTATGTGTGTTTTCTTGATGTGTGGCGGACGTAGTGGGAACTTTCAATAAGTTGTTTATTTAGGTTGATTGGAAATAGATATACCTAATTTACTTGTTAATTACATATGAAAATTATTGTATTAGAAAAAAGTATGACGCGAACGCGCGGTCGTCCAGAGAGAATATTTTGAATAATATTCGAAGTATGAAGCGAAGCGCGCGTACTTCCAAATTCAAAATTTGGAGCGCCGCACGTCGCGATGCGCTTATCGTACCAGCCAGCATTCACTTCTTAACAATGACCAACGCGCCTTAAAAAGTTTTCAGTATTAGTAAAAAAATATTTTTAAATTATGTTATTGAAGACAAATTACAAAGAAATTAAGTAGTATAACACGGAAAATTATCAACAGCTGCACGTCGTGGCACGGTGGCAATGGCAAGAAGAATACTACTCAGCATAATTCTGGGTAATGAAGGGCCCACAGCACAGCGCCGGTTTTCAGTGGTCACCGGAATGCTGTGGCGTACTTACCTACGTTTTCTATGAATAGTTTGATTATTGTCATTCTTACACCAGCTTGTTTCTTTTGTTGTGTATTTTGCACTTTCCAGTTATAAATCGAGTTGAATCATTTCGTTTGGAATATAATATAGTTACTTAGGTAAAATTCAGTAGTCGCATAGTTCTTCTGATGATAGAACCAGGGGTATCTCGAATGTCCGAAAGAAAAGGAAGAAAAGTAACTTGGTACATGTCGGATCTATTTGTAATAAATCAATAGGATTATAAAGATAGAGTATGCCATCAATACAACTTTGCCAATACCCAGCAGCCATTCTAAAAGCAGGAAAATAGCCAAAATTTGGTAAAATATGAATGTATTTCTAGCCAAATGCAGTGCTGGAGTACTGTGACTATTCGAACCTTCTCAGACATTTTTATAAGTTTATCGTATTTTAAATAAACAATTCCGAAGTCTTTTAGAAAAAAATATATTAAATAGGTCGGAGTATGCTTAGATGGTTTGGTCACGTTGAAAAGATGGATGAAAGGCGACTAACGAAAGGTATTTACAAGGCAGATGTAAGTGGGAAGGCCGGGAGGGGACGCCCTAGAAGGACATACATAGACCTTATTGGTGAGGTTCTTCAGAAAGGTCAGGTGCGTAGTACTCGCAACCGGCGTGTGTGTATGACAACATGTATGAATGTAAACGAAGCAAAAGAAGTATGTAAGAATCGTAGCATATGGCGCTCTGTAGTTTCTGCCTACCCCCATGGGAAAAAGGCGTGAGTTTATGTATGTATGTATGTATGTATGTATATTAAATAGGGTGAGCAATGTGGGCACACATATGTAAAAGTACCTAACTGCTTGAAAAAATAAATTCCATTTACTAATTCTACGTAGGTGACCTTTTAGTGCTAATACCAGTAAAAATCCTAAAAAAAACCAGCTAAGAAATTACAGTACTCAAGGCATCGGTGCTATTCTGTAGAAACCATCTCGTAAAAATGTAGGTGAAGTGAATGAGAATTGAGCTGTTATTCCATATCTACTAATGCTAGGCATTGACAGTTTACTTCAATCAAGTTTTCACGAGGTGACTTGTACTGAATTGACCGGTAGAATATCGACGAAAAGACAGGTATCATGTTATGCATAGACTTTATTTAAGTAGTTTTAAAAATAATTTAAAAAAACATATTTCAGTAACCTTCTTTATAAATTAGTAGATACAACCAAAATGACTAACTAGTTTATACTATTACTAGCTGCCTAGGTAACTTCGTTTCTATTCTCAGACCTATTTAATAAACACACAATATTTCATATCGGTCAAGCCGTTCGGAGGAGTATGGTAACTAACATTGTGACATGTGAATTTAATATAGGTACATGATATGCCAGCTATTATATCCCATTAATATAGGCTAGAATATAATGTATTTTACGGTGTCACTGAAGTAAACGTATGCACAAAGGTAGGTACGTATGCACCACATCTAGACATACGCGCCATACAACATAGGGTGCTCTCATACACTTTGCTGGGTATGACTTCTCAAAGGCACTGAGTTCTGAATACTAAATCCAAAATGCTCACTTTGACAATGACGTCCAATTGTTAAATGTGTGTTTGTGTTGTTGTTATGTGTGTGTCATTTGGATAGAACAGAGAAGGCTCTCGTTATTTACCCACGTCAAAAAAACAATAAAGTGTCCTCAGCGCCAAGCTACTATCCTTAAAATTCGTCATGAAGTCGTGACGCGTGGCGTTCTGGGCACTTTTTAATGTGTCATCAATACATGAATAAAGTTTAAATAGACAGTAGGACCATGTAAAATGTTGTTATTCAACAGCATCCAGTATTGATGAACCAATCTCATAATTAAAAAGAAAACTTGTGCAGGTGCTCAGTAGGTACCTACAAAGACTGGAGCTATAAGCAGTTTCGTAAGCTAAGGAGTGGGATTCCCTGCTGAAGTCAGTGTTTCCTGATAGTTACAACCTAAGGGTCTTTAGTCAAGAGTCAATAGGTTACTTCTAGGCAAGCGTGCATCATCGTCGACCACATCGCTTACCATCAGGTGAGATAGTGGTCAAACGCGAGCCTACTACGCTAATCGATACTCATATTAAAGAGGCAAGATTTGTATTATAGTATGAAACCAATAAACTTACCTACAGATTTGAAAAAAAACCTCGGGAAGGTCCATTATCCCCGGGAGACATAGGTTATTTTTTTATACCTGTATTCCTACGGGAACGGGAAACCGCGCGTCGCGTGCAATTCAATACTTAAAAAAAATAGCAACATATACCTATAGCATAGTAATAGAAGACCAACATAGTTTCAAAAAATATTATGCAGATGATCTGCAGACAAAACTAAAATGCACAGATATAATTTCTAACTTAATAATAAAAATATTCAGTACCTATAAAAGTAAAACGAAGCCGCCATGTTTCACGTCAACACGCTGCGCTGGTAACCCAGCTAGCTGGCAATGTAAACCTCTCTCGGGAATCGAGTGAAAGCACTCGCGACTGCACGCGGTAACACTTCCGCCCACTAGACGGAGAATAGTGAATGATGTATTATGTATATATCCTATATCTGTGATACTAGAAAATACTCATTCTGCTATCGACAACCATTTTCCAAAAAATATGTCATTTAGTCCCAAGCTAAGCAGAGCTCGTGTTATGGGAATGGGTTAAACAACTGATAAACATAGATATATACCCGGACACAGAACAAATAAATGATCGTGCTCATCACACAAACATTTGCCTTGGGTGGGTATCAAACCCACGACCTCCGTCGTAGCTCTCACGGCCAATAAGACCAACAAGCCGGTCAAAATAAAGTGAGTGTGTAATTCACCCCCTGCCATTCATTCGTGTATTTTGATAACATTGATAAGGCAGGAAACATAGTTTCTCCGTAATACTAGGTTACCTTATCCTCCCTAACCAATAGTTCTTTGGTTACTATGGCCTGCAATTATATTTCTGCACCAATCATAGGTTCGGGTGGTTCGTCATAATCGTAGGTTTTCCTTGGGAGCACTTGTATAGTGCCTACAGGGAAAATCTGCGGTTGGTGCCTCACCTTATTAAAAGCGACAAGGGGCCTATGCGAGTAGGCTTCGGCCACTCGTACACTTTCCAAAGTTCCGGGACCACAGAGTACTGAGAAGTATGAAATCAATAACAATGTCAAAACCAGCATGTACTGGCCCACTGCAGGGCGAAGGCCTCTTCTCTTACAGAGAAGGCACGAGCGTTGATCACGATCATCCTAGCGGATGGGCGATTTCCAGCTTATAACAACTACTTATAAGTTCCTCGTAATATTTTCCTTCATCTGGAGGCACGGGAGAGCCCCCGCCAAGACGAGCCAAGCGAAACGCAAGGGCACTACCTACCTTTTCTCGAAGTGTTTCGTCGCTTTTTAGAACCCTCATAGAGTTGATTTCCAATGTACCAGAGATTTCATATTCTCAGGATATGATGTCATCAATAGACTTATTAAATATACAAAGTTTAAATTGAATAACTCTAATACTTTAGATTTGACTGATATCTAATATACACCGATTTCGTCACTGACACAGTGACACACTGATGATCATCAAAATGTGTGAAGTAAATAACGAAGCAGCCAAGCTCTACATTTTTACTGATATGTAAAATTTGTGAAGTTAGGGTCGGTAGGTTAGGCCGTGTAAATTCAGAAGCTTGGCTCTACATGAGATCTGATATCTTTTTCACAGGGCAAACCTTATGTGGTCGTCTTGGCAACATTTTACATGAAATGTTTCGATAGGATAGATATTTCTCGACGGCTTTGACTTTTCGTATTCATTTGTTTATTGTTTCACTTGCTTCCAAAACGTTGAAAGAAAACGTTGTGAGGAAACCGACATGCCTGAGTTATAATTCTCGACAGCATGCGAAGCCAAGTCAGCTCGACTCCAACTTAGTTAACAACACAGAAATATTGGCTATTTTCTGTACTAAATAACCTATAATAATAAATAACTAATATATATTTACTTATTGGTAGTACTGAATAAAAACAAAAGTTAACGCTAACTAGGAAATTCCCGAAGCCCAGCGGCGATAAAAATGCTATGTAATTTATATTCGAACTGTACTTTTTCTGCCATTGTAGCTGGAAATATCCTTTATTATTCCTTAGTTTATGATCTTTGTTTTCTTCAATTATCTTTTAATCTTTGCCACGTGGCTTGAAGCTATAAAATTAGACGTCTTGAGGAAAATAGCAAGGAATTAATTAAAAGGGAAACAATGTAGCTATTTATGACGTAACTAGGAGAACTAATTTCATATTAAATTGAATAACGTTATTTTATAAACTAAGCAGCTTTTAACATTTTATACCCAGATTAATTAATTAAGTACCTATACATTTTCTCGTCATTATTCTGAAGTGCGAGTAGGTACTGTCAGTTTGATTTAAATATCTTAATTCCGTTAAAACGTGGGAGGAGCTTGTGGATATATAATAACAGCCTCACGGGTCGATCGAAGGTTAAGCTACGCTTCACGAAATTGGTCCGTGGCTGGGTGACCATTCCTACATATCAAGAATCCTCCGTGCCTCGGAAAGCACGTAAAGCCGTTGGTCCCGGCATGTCATTTGTAGACATATAATAAACAAATAATAATAAATGTCGTGATGGCCCAGAGGTTAAGGCGCCTACCTCTCATGCACGAGGTTGTGGTTCAAATCCGGGCAAGTACCAATGTGACTTTTTCAATTCATATGTACTTTCTAAGTTTATCTTAGACATCATTGACATCGGTGAAGGAAACCATCGTGAGGAAACCTGGACTTATAGTTAATATAAGTTTGAAATCGCCAATCCGCCTTGAGCAAGCGTGGTGATCAATGCTCAAGCCTTCTCTGTATGAGAAGAGGCCTTTGCCCTGCAGTGGGACAGTAACAGGCTGGTATTATTATTATTATTATTAATAATAAACCATTTATTTCAGGTAACAAAGACCCATAGATAAATACCTTAACCTAAAAATACATCCTAATAACACTTTTCTTAGTAAAATCTTATAAAACTATGTTAGTATCACTTCACTAGCCCGAAATTATGTGCGTTCTTGTGGAATTTGTCCGCGGAAGCGACGGAACACCACATCCTGCGGCCAAAAACTTTCTTCCAGCACCAAATGGAGCGTACACGTTGGGATGCGCACCACAAACGCCTTGAAATTGACGTTGCGGCGCGACTCCAATAGCTGTGCTTTTGGCGTGTACTTTAATCTTTGGCGCACGTACTCCTCGATATCCTTAGCCTCAGTGGTGTATGACAGTCGTTACAGGTAGTCATAAGCCCGAAAGAAACTGACAACCAGTTTAACTGTGTTACCCAGTAACTGAGTTGTGGAAGTCCGACAAGAAGTCGCTCCATGTAAAACACTGGTATTCAGTTCACTGGAAGCCGACCCCAACATAGTTGGGAAAAGGCTAGGTAGATGATTAATTCTGTTAAAACGGAAACATTTTAGAATTTAGAAAACTAATAGGTATTCATATGCATAATCTACGTTTCCTTATAAACCGGTTTGTGCTTTCTTTTTACCCACAATATTAATTAGGCACTGGATAAGTGCGTTAGACTAATCGTGGTCACAATATTCAAGGTATCTTATATTCTACCAGCATCCATTTAACTGAAAATATCAAATGCAATTAAGTAAGTGCTTTGTATCACGAAGACTATCTAAGCCGATACTAACACAACACAGCAGCCGGCTCCAAGCCTGAAATGAGATTACTAGTGAGCTTCGCCCCCCGGCGCCACTCGCCGCGCACTACACAACAAACTGAATTTGCAATATTTTCTATATATGCCGCGCCAAATTCAAGAATCAAATCAAAGTTGCGCGAGATTTCGCCCCTGGAGATACGACTATGTTTGCTAGACCGAAATTTATCTTTTCACAACCAGAAATCGTGTTTACTATTTTTATGGTGGATTCCTTTAAATTCGTCGAGCGGGCGGGACTTGAGACTATTTGAGTTCGGACTGCCGCAGCTTCCTCGGAAATATTGAATTTTATATAAAGTTTAAGACGAACTTCGTATGTACTTTCTACTGCATTCCACTTATGAAATTGCTTTTCATTTGGGAGCAAAGTATTCGTACATATGTACTTTGAACTGTGTTTACTGTTCAACATATATTCACATAAAAGTGTAGAAACGGCGTGCACAAAAACAAAGGATTTGCATTACAAAAGCGGGCTCTGCCTGCATCCTAATGAACAGTAATTGTTTAAATCCACAAGAAAGTGGGGAGCGCGGAATACGCAACAACTTACAAACAGTTAATTACATTAAATGTACACGTCGTTTTTATATCACAGACAGCGAGTAGTGCACAATTGCACAGTTGCACTATGCACAGCTTACGTAACAACACCGCATTTCAATGCTACCGGAATTTAAGGGAGATTGTAACTGTACTAAAAACTATTTGCAGAATGAAAAGACGCTTTTAGGTTTTACCAATTTTCTGGTGTAATTCTACAGCTGATGTAACATAACATCACGCTAGTATTTCGCGAAGGGTTAGGTAGAGCTGTGTAACTAATAGTACCTACACCCAAATTCCGCCAGTTATGATTAAGTCCCATGAAATAGGGAGCCTATTGCTCTTAACCAGGCAAAAATCTAGGCTTCGGCTACTACTTAGAAATCCCAGATGGAAAGACAAATGACATTTTGACCGACCGGGGAATCGACTCTATCGATCTCACACAGAATAACAGTGCACCCGACCACGGGACCAATGACGCAGTTAAACAAAAAACTAAAGTGCTACAGATTAAACGACTATACCTTATAATGTATAATGTTATGTTGTTGTTATGTGTTATGTTATGTTGTTGTTGTTGTTGTATATGTTATGTTTGTTGTTGTTGTGTTAATGTGTTGTTGTTGTTGTTGTTATTATTATTAATGTTTGTACATTTTAACTATTAAACGCGGCTAATGAAGCGTAAGGTAATTTGTAAAGTCTGCGTTAGAAAATAGGTCGCCTAATTAACAGTGCTTAAAACATAGCCTCCTAATTAAGATTGTATTATAGGCAAACAAAACTTAACACTATCACGCCTGCATTCTCAGAAGTGTTCGGCAGTGGTTCAGGTTTGCCAGTTATTTTATAAGATGGTGAATCTACTACCATTTATTAGGCACGAATCCAGATCCGAGCTACGAATGGGAGTTCCAGACGGATAAACCCATTAACACTTAGTACGAGCTGGGAATCGAACTCAGGACCTTATGCTCAGCAGTAGCACGTACGTAACCACAAGACAAACTAGACAGGCAACTAACAAAATAAATAGTGTTTATTTATTTCTTCATGATACTAAGCCAGCTACTGAAAGTTGAACGATGTTTTTGTTCTTTTATATCAACTCAAGGAGTGGAATTCCCTGCCTGCATCAGTGTGTCCGAGTGCATATGACGCAAATCTGTTTTAGTCGCGAGTTAATAGGCTTCTTTTGGGTAACATCGTTCCATCGTCGACCTCATCTCTGGCCGCAGGACAAGATTGAGGTCAAGAGTAGACCCATGATATACCTATGTAAAAAAAATACTAAAACGTGTGTGAGCATTTCATTATGGCTTTAGAACAGCTAATAAAAAATTTCAGAATACGAAGGGACCATTTTAGTACCGACAAAAATATTCTTTTTATAGTAGATAATCATCTAAATCTAAATGTTTGTGTGATGAGCACGATCATTTGTTCTGTTCTGTAAGTATGATCTTATTTTGATTAAATTTAAGTTATTTATTCAGCTCCCACGCAACTGTGTAACATAGTTTTTTTTTTTATAAGTTACGACAACGTTTTATATACATGCAGAGTTCACCTATAAGTGGTTGTTACACTTTACTGTTTGGTTGCTTATGTTTAAACAGCTTGTACCAGTGTATATGTTGCAGTCAAAACTCATAACCAGTCAATAGTACTATTGCCTAGCAAAATCAGTCAAAAGTACTTTTGACCGTATGCTTTGGTCAATAATACTTTTGACTAAAATAACAGTTAAAAGTACTTGTGCCTAATGGAGCTGGTTAAAAGTACTTTTAACTAAGTGATTCCGTCAAAAGTGGTTTTAACTGGTTTTATCAGTCAGGTAAAACCGTCTATGGTTGGCGAATCATGTGGGTTAGGTTAGTGCTTTTGACTGATGCTTTAATGCAGTTAAAACTACTTTTGACGACGAGCGTCAGTCAAAAGTACTTTTAACCGCAAATTTGCAGTCAAAAGTGCTAATAACCAATAATTTTTAGTCAAAACCACTTTTGACCAACCTGTTCAGTCAAAAGTAGTTTTGACTTTTTGCTAGTCAATAGTAGATACTTTTGACTGGTTAAGAGTTTTGACTGCAACATATACAATTGTTGGTGATCTAAATAAATAAAAAATAAATGATCAAACGAGACCAACAACGGCGTAACGTGCTCTCCAAGGCACGGAGAAGTCATAGTCTCCCAAACAGGGACCAACCTCGTCAAGCGTAGCTTAACCTTCGACTAACTCGCTACATACTCATTGAATAGAATCAATAAGTACACACCATAGATATAATAAAGAAGGAGATATGCCCGTTAGACGAAAATGTATCGGAACCATGTGTCTCCACTTTGCCCCTACCACACGGCAACTACTACACATGCAGTTCAGTAAAAGCAATAGATACGCAGTCGCGCACACACCCGCATTTCTTAAAACAGAACGTACTACACAATCAATTATAAACCTTATGCTGTCAAACACAGCGTGTATTTACCATGCACCATACAACTTACGCACACAAAAACAACGGTCGCTATCACTTCGTCGCATGAAGCAGCGGCCGTACCACGCGATGCATCCGCTCAATGAAGTATCGTTGTGTGATTTTTACATTGCTCGTCCAGCCACTTAGCGACAAACTTAGGTAGTGGTTACGGAGCAATGTATTTATTGCAACAATAGTACAGTCGCTGTGATTTTTGAAAACAAAAATAACATAGTAAAAGCAAGAAATATATTACGTTTTGTTGTTTTGCATGATTAGATAGACAAATATAGTAAAATACGTGTACTTACATGTGATAAGTAATTCCGTGATTTACATAGTTTTGATTTGTGCTTCGGATTTTACAAAAAAACACTGAACAACACGGCATTGCTATAAAATGTTACAATCGCGGTCGAAAGCACACAAGTTCGCGCAGACGGCCATCGCGACGTGATTATTTTGAGCATGTCGCGGAGACACCGACACGCCCCCATGCCACTTCTCCTATTATTTAGATTTCTATGGTACACACTTATAAACACTGCATTTAATACTGCTGATCTGCAGTCTGGCAACAGCCCTAAGGATATTTCCTTCCCTATCATACAATCTCCTTCGTTCACAGATTTCAAGTGGCCAGACAGTCTGTAGAGACACTCAAATTTTATTATTTGTACGAAGGAGTATTGTTCAGGGAATTGGTGTTTTTAGCGAATTTTAGGATTCAGCCGGTCTATTCAATAGACCGTAGAAGTCACGCCGTGATAACTTGAGTGAAATGAACTGTCAATACCTAACATTAGTATGGAATGACAGCTCAATTTGCGCTCACTACGCCTGTATTTTCACGCGGTGATTTGACCAGAATCGCACTGCAGGTCTTTTTTTGTTCAAAGAAGGCACATTAATCACCAAACTTGCTTAAGGCAGGTTTCGAAATTGTATTTTTGTTCAACCGACTTACAAAAAAGTAGCGGGTTCTCAACTCGGCTGTTTTCTTTAAATGACCTCATAACTCCATCGTTAATAGACCGATTTGAAAAAAATATTTTTATGGTCTCATTTGAATTTCACCGAAATCGTTTGGTAGTTTGCTTCTAATATCAAAACAAATGGAAACAAAAAAAATTTACATAAACAGAAAACGAAAAAAAATGCAAAATAGAAACTGTTTTATAAAAAAATACAACCGACTTCATAGACTTATTTTACACCTGTTAGTGTATTTTTATGAAGTCGGTTATATTTAGTTTGTTGGAAAAATCCTTCCGCATGATGGAACCCACTTTAAAGGACGACGATCTCATTTACTAAAAAAGGCGACGTGTAAAAGTGTTTGTAAAAACCTATTTACAAAAATAAATATCATTTATCAAAGCTCTAAAGAAGATGTAATAGTTGAGATAATCCACTCCGCAGAGCACACATATGCTCTACGAACATTACCAACCAACATAAACCACGCGTTTTAAATATGCACTTTATTATAATTAAGTTGTTACGTCACCTATATGTTAATGCAGGTACACGCAGCCCTGCATTATGCAAGAGCATATAATGCATGCATAGACAGTGCGCCAAAATCCCTTGTTGACGGACAAAAGCGAGTAATTTGTGACGCTGACGACGCAGGTCGCCTCCGTGGGTCAGTGCAGGATTATCCGGTATTACCTCTGCATATAACATCACAGGACATGTGTGGCCTGCAAGCCTGCCCCCGAATGTGTAATTAGATTTTATTCGGCCTGCTGAACCCCTCTAAATTAGCTTTGTGTCATCGAACATCGAGCCACGAGCCACGAGTTCCGTTGTCCGACCACTGATTAGCGAAACGGTTCATTTTGTGCGGTGAAAGTACAGACGATTTGATCAATCGTTTCATTTGGTAACGCATTAAATTTGTAACGTGTCTAACTAATTTGAATAGTTTTGTATTTGGATGATGGTGATTAATGTGTGCTTTTGTAAATGTGTATTTATTTACGCTTAATGCTGTGGCAGCCCCAGCATAGTTCAAAATGGGTTGGGCAGATGATGACCACTGTAAGCTATTGTACCCTTATAGGTTTCATGTCAGGTGCTGCCCCCATAAAATTGTATTTACTATACCTACTTGCGACAAATATTTAAATTAGAGATTTCCGTGGAAAAACAAATGCTTGTGCGATAAGCACGATCATTTATTCTGTGCCTGGATGTAATTTATCTATAAAATAGCACAAGCTCTGCTTAATTTAGGACTAGATAACGTTGTGTGAAAGTTGTAAAATATTTTAACTATTTATTTTATTTTGTATCTACACACCACTAATTTTTAATTAGTACAAATACTTATAGGGCTTATTCTAGATGGTCTTCTTATTATATTTGTAAAGTATCAATTAATAATATTCATAAACAGCAAAGTTATTAGCGTTTGTTTATATCCCAAAAAGTCACCCAATTTATGGAAATATTGTACAGGCTATTCTTGACATAGGTAGTATTATTCACTAATAGTCATCTCTCGCCCACGTTCGCGTGATCTCGCTCAAGCATGCCCCGCCTCCAACAGCTGTTTTCGTTATTTAAGTTTAACAAAACAGTGTCAAATTTAAAAACTGAACTTCGTTTTTTTTACTTTTGATTACGCAAATATGATCAGTAACAGGTACGGATATAGCCCAATTCTTACTTGTAGATACTAATTAAAAAATAGGGGTGAATATTTAAAGTCGAAAGTTCATATCATTTCGCGAGCAAGTGAAGCCGTTGGTTGCGACTGTCATTTTTAGATCATTTACAGCGTAGCGGGTAGACAGAAAGCCACAGACTAACTGATGAAATATAACTCCGGTTTCGGAACTGGAGTTATTTTTCATCAGTTTGTGTTTTTTTAAGAAGTCGGTTGTTAATCGTAAAAAATAATAAGTAATCGTAATTAAAGTCCAATGGCATTTTTGTAAATTCTCAGTTCTCATCAAAGTTAGGCGTGCAGTGCAACTAGACGCCAATTGGTCACTGCCAATGAAAGATGGCCAATAACCATGCTGAAGTCAATCCCAACATAGTCGGGACAAGGCTAGGCTGATGACGCTGATGCACATTGCTATCCTGTATGTAAATTAGTTCGTAAAACTTGAAATAAAATAATCCATAGCACCCAGAAAATCTAAACACAATAACCGCTGTTACACCTGACACCAAAAACGTTGTTTGACGTCCATCATAACAGAAAACGATGTACAAAACTAACAAAGGAACTCGATTAGAAATTCGCGGAGAGAATTAAAAGTTGTTAACTAGAACCGCGATGAGTTAGTGTTGGTACATGTGTTGGGGGCGGGTTTATGTGGGACAATGAAGTAAGGACTGGTGCAGACTGTGCAGATGAGGAAATGAAACGAGGCGAGGCAACAAGCCGAGATGAAGACGGACGAGGCATGATTGCAAATTACATTGTTCATCACTTAAATTTAATTATCTCAGCTTAAACTTGAATTTGGGTGTCCTCCGAGAAACCCGTCGCCTTTAGAAACGCCCACATGACGTTTCTCAAAGTAAAAATATTAATATTTATGTTACAGGAGTTGCGATATTTGCCATTTTAAAAGTAAAATAATACCACCATTCCTAGAGAGAAAGAGAAGCAAAATAAACAGCTGATTAATTACGTTCAATGAAACATTCACTTACCAGATGAAAATGTATGATACAGCTGGTTTTTATTCCGGGTTAATCTCGTAGGAGAAGTTGTTTAATACTCATGATGAGGTACAGAGGCCGACACATCAAGCTGCTCAATGTGACAAATTTCTTTGATAGTTTTTCAAGTTTTAAAAAACAGAATAAGGTTCATGTTCAATTGGAAAAAAAATATAGTTTTGGGTAACTTGATGTGCTGGCGTCTTTTCATTCATCTCTTGAAAAGTTTCTATTGTTTCAATATGAACACAAAACGATGGGACTATTCTGACAATTTTCTTTAGTAAAATAATCACTTTTACTGTCAAATCTTGAGACAATAACATCCACATAAAGTTGCGACCTGAAGGAATTTAATCTTAAGTTACCTTTATATCTCGACTTCGCCACATGTTAGTGTGAACCAGCCTTAACACGGGACTAGTGGCGACAGGCGCCGTGTCGCGGGACATTCAGGATAAAATTAAACTTACGGGGACCGTGCAGCCGAATATCAGAGTACCTAGCCAAAGGTGGTGACACAATTACATGTTGAACATTCAGTTAGCACTGAAAGCTTGGGTTTCTATACAATAGGGGTGAAATTAAAGGCAACAGGAAAGTCTATTCCGCTTTTACATTTTTATTTACTAGACTGTTACCACAGTATAAATATTAATACAGTAGGTCGACGCCTTTGATCTCTGGAAAAATGCCGACAACGTCTACACGCGTAAGCCCTGAATAATACCTCCCGAACTACAAACATCGTTTTGTTCGCAGTTCGGGAACGGCTCTGACTGACTCCTAAGTCACATGTATTCCTAGTTTAGGAGTCAGGGTTTCACCCTTTCTTGGACCTTTAATATTATTGAGAACTGCAGCTAGATGTTTTCTAATGGTTTTTTGTTTGAATAAAGTATTATTATTCCGTAGATGAATTTAAATGCCTATCATTTAAATACTTTAAATAATTTAACTATAAGAACATTCAAAAATATAAATAGTAGTATAGCCCACCGGTATCGGAAACAAGGTCCAAGCTAGGCCGAGCCCAGAAGTACTGGTTTCTGAATCATACCCTTGATCCAGCTGCCCAACGAGAGCCTCTTCAGGTATTGATCGAGGCTCTTGGCTATTAAGCCATTGGCTGACAGAACTGTATTATTATTTTTACATAACATAACGTCACGCCTGAAATCCCCGAAGGGCTAGGCAGAGGTGTACCTGGTAGAACAACCCACATTTCGCCAGTTATGTTTAAGTCCCATGTAATAGGGGGCGAGCTATTGCCATCATCGGGCACAAATCCAGACTCCGGGCTGCTACTGAGAAATCCCAGATGGAAAAACTCAATAACACTTTGCCCCACCCGGGAATCGAACCCGGGACCTCATGCTCAGCAGTAGAGGTTGCGACCACTAGACCAACGACGCAATCAATTATTATTTTTACATACATACATAGGTACATAAACTCACGCCTTTTTCCCATGGGGTAGGCAGAAACTACAGAGCGCCATATGCTACGATTCTTACATACTTCTTTTGCTTTATTATTTTTATTTTGCTATAAATGTGTAAATTATTTATTATCACTGATTTCATTATTTCTATCCAAACAAATACAATACATGATTACATGGAAGCTCGATAATATTCATTTTCCTTTCTAAAACGTCAATATCGCCGGCGTTTTCAACCAAAGAAAAGAAAATACATTTATTCAACTTACAGAAATCTTCAGCATATTTTTTTATCTTCCACGGACATTATTACCATTCAGTTTGTTGAATTAATGTTGGTAAATCTTGTTCTCGCCTCATTACGAATTCAATTTTTCAGCGGAACTTTGACCTCCTCGCTGTGAGAGCTTTTTGCAACTTTTTGTAGTACGCACGTACTCTGAAGTTCGCAGACAGCTGTTTGCAGTACTTAGTAAGACTAGTTGCTTGTTTGACTCTTGGTCTGAGTGTCTTGAGTATTTAGGTCAACAAATAAAATATCTCGTAAAAGTACTTTATCACTTCAAACTTAGTTTTTTGGTCAATACCGATCCACCCAGGCTCAAAAACATGTATTAAGATTTTTTTAAAAGTTCTAACTTTCTCTCAAAAACGGTGAAGGACAACATCGTGAGGAAACCGGCATGTCCTAGAACCGAACATTCGAAGACATGTGACATCTACGAATTCGCACTGGGCCCGCGTGGTAGATTATGACCCATAAGTAAAATACGCGTTTTGACGTGGAGTTGCGGATACCAGCCCGGTATCTTATCTTATCTTAAGATCTAACTTTTGTCGAAATTTCCCAAATATTTGATTAATTTAAAAAATAAAGCAAAATATTAATGAGTGAAATAGATGATAGCCTAGCCGCTTTAAAGAGATGCGTGGACATCATTTTTTGGCAATTGTGTTTTATTTAAAAGTACATACGAGTATTAGATGTACAACATACAGGGGGTGAATACCATATAGGGTGACTGGTAATTAGTGACCGATACTTAAACACGTGATTGTATTCATGATTTCAATAAACTTTCCCAAAGAATCTTTTTTTTATACACATTAACTTATAACACAATAAAATAACAAAAACGCTATCCGCGCGGCGCCTGTGATCGATCACAGTAGGCACGAATCGGCACGATCTATCAGCTGTTAGTCTGACCTCGGGAAGGGCAAAATTACCAGTAGTAGCGTCGCGCTCCCCCGCCACCCCCGCCACCCCCGCCGCTCCCGTTGTGCAGTACTACTGACGTAATTGAATTAATTGAAAGTTAATAAGTATCAAAAAAGTTTCTTTGGGAAAGTTATTCGTATTCATTAGTACAATCACGTGTATTAGTATCGGTCACTAATTACCAGTCACCCTATATATCTTCATTAGGTATAGTAAGTAGATGGTATACCAGTTGCATGATTCCAGAACAAACTATCAGTCCAGTGCCACGTCTGTCCTAAAGATTTGAGTCGTCAATATGCTACAAAAGGCCGGCTGCCAAACTCAGCAGTACCTAATGTACGATTTCCACCAAAAGAGGCGCTTCGGAGCAGACTTTACACAGTTCAGAGTTCTATACTTTGAGTACATACTCTTTGGAACGCTGTAAGACGCGCGTATGCCGTGTTCATGGCAATTTAAATTCCATGCAAACATAATTCTTAACTATTGATTTGAAAGTCTGAACTTAATTTAGAACAGTATGAAATGCGCTCCGGCGGCAGCGCGCCCGTGTGTGTGGTGGCAATAGGAGCACCGAAGATAACTCTTTAAGTACGATTTCCACCAATCACTTCAGCAGTAGTGAGCACTTTATTACACCGAAGTTGACCGGACAAATTTATTATAGAAACTCAAAGAGATTTAAAATACTATAGAGCGGGCATGTCAAGGAAATGTCATAGAAAAACTTTGATCCCATGTCTCAGTAACGCCATCTAGAATAATATATGAATATTGGAGCGGCAGCGGAGCGTACTACAAAAAACTCATAGACTTGTGTCCGGCAGGACACACTTTTTCGGACGAAAATTTTGTTCATGATGTCCGGTCTATAGGTATTGAATGTCTTTGTAGAAACTATACTCCATCCGATTAGGTAGTTAACATAAGGTAAACAATTTTGACATGTATTTTTAGTTAATAACACAGTTTAAAAATAAAATGCAGCTGAAAACAAATTTAGATACAACAAAAACGATTACATGATCAATTAAACAGTATAGTTGTATTTAATTAATAAGCGTACTTATATGTAAAAAGACTTGTCAAGATCGTTTACCTTTAGTTAACTACCTACTCGGATGGAGTATAGAGATCTTAATCTGCAGTGCGATTCTGGTCAAATCACCGCGTGAAAATGTAGTCGTAGTGAGGGTGAATTGAACTGTCATTCCATACTAATGAAAGGCATTGACAGTTCACTTCTCTCAAGTTTTCACGGCATGGCTATTACTGAATCGACCGGCAGGTGTCTTACGCCCGATATTAATATTCTATCTCAATCCAAATCCCGAACCTTTGTTTTTGACGGCTGCTTCTGATTGGACATCTTTAAGACTCGGATAGGCGAATTCGGTCGTTGATTGGTAACAGACAAAGATCGGGATCAAGATAGCAACCGAGATAGATTATTAATATCCAGCGTTAGGCTGCTTTCCGACTTGAACAAGCGCCCGCTAAGTGCACGCCACGAGCGGCAACACCTACGTCTAACGAGCTTATAATTTTTTTGTATGTAATTTGAGTCTTATGAAACACTAGCAGACGTTCCCGTTCCCGTGGGAATACAGGGATAAAAAGTAGCCTTAGTCACCCGGGGATAGTGTAGCTTCACAACGGTGAAAGAATTTTTCAAATCGGTCCAGTAGTTGCGGAACCTATTCAATGCAAACAATCAAACCTTTCCTCTTTATAATATTACTATAGATGAATAGATCCAATCGTTCACGCCGTAGTATTATATCACAACCCATTAAGAGAATACCACGACACCTCTTGGTTAAACTGGTTGTCGGACTTTCGGGCTTCTGAAAACCCGTAACGACAGCCAGATATCTATAAATTCCAGCTGGGACCAACGGCTGAACGAGTTTTCCGAGACACGGAGGAGTCTTGATATGTAATAAATGGTTACCCATCCAGGGATCAACCTTATCCAGCGTAGTTTAATCTTTGGTCGACCTCTGCGGCTGTAATCATTTTGCCACACAAGTTCCATTATACTACATATTAACTTTAAAATCATTCTTTGTGCTCGAAGTTTTCTTAAAAAGGTATCCGAAGTAGAGTCTTAGTCGAAACCATACAGTTATTAAGCCAAAACTAAACCTAATTTTATACGCTGAAACAAGTCCATAAAATTACAACACAATTATTATTCAGCCCAGTAATCCTAGAAATAAATATGTATTAGGCATTATAATTTATACTAGAATGCGCGAGTAATGTTCGTTTGCATGCTTACATTATAACACTTGGGTTTTAGCACGCGCCGCATTAGATTACACTACATACTTCAAATGTGGTTTTAATTACTTTGTTGCTGCTTGCTTATTATATTCCTAATGTTTGTGGCCTGTGGGTAAGCAGAGGTGTTTGATGAAATAAGTTTATATTACGACACAATGGTGGGGATTCTCTAGTTTAGTTTTCAAACTTAATGAAGGTAATGTTAACTTTTATCTGTCTAGAAAGGGACAGATAAACATAGGTAATAGCTATCAACTGCGGGTAATAAATAGTGAAACAATACAATATGAGTGAAATATAACAAAAAGATCTCAGCATACATCTTTGGGACTACGAGGCGTAACTTATACCTTATTAATTGGCTTTTCTTAACTATTTTGGGTCAACTTGCAATGCTAGATGCAACTGAATACCACTATCCTATTGATATTATAAATGTGAAAGTTAGTAAAGATGTTTGGATGTTTGTTACTCCATCACGCGTAAACCGTTGAACATATTTGGATGAAATATGGCACATAAATAGACCATTTACTGGATTAACACATAGGATACTTTTAATCCCGGCAATGTGTTCTCTTGGGATAATTTTGGGAAAGTGACTTTTTGCGCGTGCGAAGCAGCGGGCTTAAACTAATTTTACATAAAGTGACTGCCTATCTGCACTTTGTAATCCAGTAACTGAGGAACAAGATAAAATCTATTGACTTATCAAGAGCTCAAAAACCCAAAAGTTTAATATCTAACCAGTTTTATACGACGACAATAAAAACTCACTGAATTTATGAGATTATTTTCTAGTCAATATCGTAACCCACACTTTTATTAGCGACTAGCTTTTGCCCGCGGATTCGCCTGCGTGGATGTCGAACGTCTGTCTCCTAATTTTTCTCTTTAGGGGTTGAGTTTCCAAAACTCGTTTCTTAGTGGATACTTAGGTACTCTTCACAAAGAACACCCGCTCCAGTTTCATGTCTCTAAGACCAGCGGAGGCATTGCAAAAAGAACATCAACATCTTTGAAAAACATACTTTTTGTGTATGATCAACATATGCGAGGATAGGAGCTCGAAAGCGCATATTTTCATCGGACTTGCTTCGAATTTATCGTCACTGCTCGGCTCCTATGTGTTTTAATGTTATGTTATATAGCCTATAACCTGCCCAGGAGTATGGATTACAATAGTACCAAGTTTGGTTAAAATCCCTTTAGTAGTTTTTGACCTATGCGTGCACATACAGACAGACAGACAGACAGACAGACAAAAAATTTACTGATTGCATTTTTGGCATCAGTATCGACTACCAATCATCCTACAATATTAATTTTGAATATATTTTCAATGTACAGAATTGACTTCTCTACAGATTTATTATAAGTAATAATATATCATATAGATATAGATAACAAAGTTCGATAAATTCTGGACTGTGAATGATCAAGACAGTCATTGGTACTTTTAAGTTGCCGCAAAAAACCGAGGTTATAAAGTCAGACTGTCCTGTTGGTCTAAAAGTTAGTGGCCCTGACTGCTATGCCGGAGGTCGTGGGTTCGATTCACATCCAGGTAACGTTGCACGATCATTTGTTCTGTCTGAGTGTAATTTATCTATACTATGTATATGTTTAGAAATATATTAATATTTTTGTCAGTCTTTTAGTACCCATACCACAAGCTCTGCTTAACTTGGGACAAGATGACGTTGTGTGAATAGTCGTGGAATATTTTTTTAAATTATTTTTATTATATTTGGCATAAGCATTCCAAATGCTGAATTCCATACATTTTCGGAATTATTGAACCTCATTATCGTTAATGAAAATGTGACACTGTCTAGTTCTTGTGACTTTTCGACTATCAAACATCTAAAAATAACAGCCTAAACAAACGTCTTAATGTGCTTCAAAAATCACAAAAGGTTCACCTGAAAATGTAATATAAGTAACCTTCTATTGACCCTTGCAGCAGTTATTACGAGCCCACGAGCTCTTTAGCCAGACTGCTGCCTATTTATTATTCAAAAGCGGCTATCCGTATCCATAATCAATCCAGGAATAAACACACAATTATTTATAACTCAACAATATTATCATTCAGCTCCCAGTGAATTCGGGATCCGCTTCATAAATCATTTGAATAATTCGGCAATTACAACCGCCACGTTCTCACTATTATTCAAACGTGGATTAGTAATTAACAATAACAAATGATCGTATTTGTCGACCCTAAGAACATGGTATACAATAATATAAACTTGTTAGTATGGTTGTTAGGTACGTGTAAGGTTAGATCATCATCATAATCTGCCTAACCTCTTCCTAGCCATGTTGGGATTTTTACATGTGTTTTTCCATGGAGCGACTACGACAGACTACCACAACCCAATTTTTGGATAAAAAGATATACTTTGGTGAGTCTACTAGTAGTTAAATTTGTTTTAACAAACATAAACATTCCACTAGTTTCACACATCGCTCTCTAGTCCCAAATTTTATAGATTAATTACACGCAGACACACTACAAAGACATGTGCTCAAAAACATTTGTCAAAGGAAGGAATTGAACCGAATGGGAAAATAGAGAAGGTAAGAAATTAAAAAAACCGTATGTAAGCGAAAAGTAAGAAAATCTACATCTGCACTTAAAATATTATAAAGAGGAAAAATTTGTGTGTGTGCATGTGTGTAATGAATAAACTCAAAACCTAATGTGCCGATTTCAATGATTCTTCCACTACCTTTCCTACGGGAACGGGAACTGAGCGAGTTAAACCGCGTGACGTCCTCTTGTCTGTGGATAAAGAAATTAAGAGACAAAGGGCAGGTGAATGTTTGAGCGGCCCCATATTATGTTTTAAAGAATCAACCAGCCTTAGATATAGTAAAAAAAAATCAAGAATAAACCCAGAAACAAAATCTTGTCATATTGCAATGTTTGAGAAACTTTGTATATGTTTTGGATAAACTCCAACTCTGTTGTATTGATTCGTACAGATTCTTCGTCGGATACATTCAACAAACAAGTTGAAATGTGCTCTTTAGTCGTTCTTATTATAACCATCATGTTTATGGTTTTTGTCCTTGCCAGGCTAGTGGCAGTGTTTCGTTTATCTAACAATGGAAGAACCAAAAGAGGGCCATTTATTTGAATTAATTTTATTGATATTTTCTGATTCACGTCGACAAAATAAAAAGTTATAAGGCCAGAATATACCTATGCAAATTGTAATTTTTACTACAAACTGCATACCTACAACACAAAATTATAATTGTGCATAACCATGAAAGTAAACTTAATCTAGTCTTAGACCAATTAGACATAGGGATGACTATTCATATCATTGAAATCACAAATATAATAAGTTAAAAGGTGTACTGTTCTACGCGCTCAGCAGTGACACATTAAAATGTGGCTGACTAGCCACACTTTACCTCAGTGTGGCGTCGCGACCCAACGGATGCGTGCGTGCGTTTGAGTGCCATTTTTGAAGATCGAATGACGTTTAGGTAACCTATCTACACCTTTTTACTTATTCATTGATTGAAATAGTTCAACAAAACACGGTATTATTAAGTACAGACAGTGATAATAGGACAAATAATAGGATAGGTAACATTTTACCGGTTTGGTGGTGCACAGATACTACGTAGATTAAATGATTAAAATAACAATGTCTTCATCTTAACCGAACACTTATAAGCTGTGTACAAGTGAAGGTACAGACGCCAGCACGTCAAGTTACCACAATGTGTCAAATTTTCCCAATTGAATATGAACCTTATCCTGTTTGACATAAAGTTGAAAAACCATCAAAGAAATTTGACACATTGGGGTAACTTGATGTGCTGGCGTCTGTACATTAAAATTTGTCAATTTATTTTTGTTATATTTTAAAAAATTCAATACTTAGACATAGATAATTTTAAGCAAGCAAATGTCATCTCTTAACTGACACAAGCAAGCATACTTCCGATTGGTACAAATTGAAGGGTTAAGCCATGAAGGTGTGATTAATTAATTTTCACATTAACATGAAACCAATGGCTTAAACTAGGTGATAACGAAATTGAAATGTTACAACAACACGTGTCGCTAATATAAATGGTTATTGAATCGGCGGTTGGTGCGCTTGCGACCATTAGCCCTGCAGTTGAATGTTCGTATTATCTTAATTGTCGAATCATTGGCTCGTTTATAAATGAACAAACAATTATTCATGTGGTGTGCGATAAATTTGTTACCTATCTGCATGACACTGTCGTCATCGGACAAAAATGGTTTTAGTCAATGATATTATCAGTGAAAAGTGTAGATAAGTTACCTACATAAACAACATTCGATCTTCAAAAACGGCACACTAACGCACGCATGCGTCCGTTGACGGCGCAACACTGAGGTCAAGTGTGGCTAGTTAGCCACATTTTAGCGTGTTGCTTGCTGAGCGCCTATAACCTATCTAGCTTTTTACATTATAATATAATTGATTTTAGTAATACTAAAGTTGAGGACAAAAAGAGTTTTAAAGTGACGCTTTTATTATAAGACTAGTGGTGTGACCGGCGGATTCTCAAATCACAGGTCTCGATTCCTCGATTTCGAACCCAAGGTACGCACGTCTAACTTTTCGGATTTATGTGCGTATTGTAATTATCACTGACTTCAAAAACGGTGTACCTCTCTAAAGACAAATGGAATTCTATTATAAATCTACATTCACATTTCATGAACGATCCTACAACATGCAACATGTTCTACACAAAAACGCACTCAAAGGTACAAAACAGAGTTACTAACGAACTTAAAAACAAAAAACACAACTAAACTTTTAACACTTATAATAAAGGAAATTGTTTATAAAGTATAATTGTTTAATTTCATACAATGCAGCTGTCGTTACAACTGCAACATTGTCGACAACAGCCAAATTCCTTCTCTGTTAACCATTACAACCTGACCTTTCACCCTGTTTTTTCATCAATTGTAGAAGCGTAATCGTAAAATGTCGTGGTGGCCCATGGGTAAGACTTGCCTCTCATGCACAAGGTTGTTGGTTCAGATCAGGGCAAGTAGCTACTTAACAATTAATATTATATAAAATAAAATATTATATCTATAATATATATTTTGTGTGTCACGTATATTCAGCAGTCAGACCTGCTGCATGCATAGGTCGTAAACTAATAAAACTGCTAAGTTACCTATTTTTTCATCTCATTTTGTTATTCCTTATATTTATTAGATCATTTTACCCTATGTTCACAAATTTAGTAAATAATTTAAATTTGTTTTTTTTGTAATTTGAAAGTTCTCATGGATATCTTCTGCCCTGGGAAGGGCGCAGGTTTTTGTCTGACTTTTACTGACTAACAACCACCCCGATGTTTTGTCTCACACCTACGCCAGGGGTTGCAGGAACGGACGACTCATCCCCCGTGAGCCTTTACACTCATTTTGACATTTATAATATCAGTAAGTAATAATTGGGATTTTTACAGAAAGGTAAGTGCGAGTAGTATCATTGTCTTGAAGAGAAAAAGGTCTAGTTAAACTGGTGATGTAACTACACGGGGTATGTTTAGCAAATTCGGAGAAAAGCTCGTAACCCGAATGAAAATTAAATTGACACTAGCGTCGGAAGCACTACTTATCCACTGTTCACTCACAGAATAATTAATTCTTTGTTCTCGTTGTTTGTTCTGTTGCACTTTAGTTCCACTGAGATGGCTTTTACACAGTTATATTGAAAAGCTGGAATGGGAGTTAAACAAAAGGATATCAGTTTTGTTACCTAACTGTAGTACAGACGCCAACACATCAACCTACCCCAAAGACATTCAATACCTATAGACCGGACATCACGAACAAAATTTTGTATAGATTATTCATTCATTTATTTTATTATAGGAAACTCATTATGTATACAAAATATTGTAAAATCAATTTTTAAAGACTATGTGTGGAGTTTCTTGCACATCCTTATTCATTATGAAAATACGTTTTGGAATGTGTAACTAAATAGAATCATAATTTGTAAGTCTGAAGTTGAAAATTGCCTTTTATGGGTATAATTGAAATAAATGGTTTGACTTTGACTTTGATTAGGGATTAAAACGAAAAAAAAAAATACCATGCGTCGAAAGTCGCGGGCACAGATTCAATAAGCACCTCCAACTATAGAAAAAGTTCAACATAACCAGGTCGTAACTAAACAACAACAACCAACTAACCGGGTCGGAACACCAGCTCATTATTCCGATACTAATGTACCGATTGCTTCTCAATGCCCACCATTCAAAGAACTAACAGATTTTATTGAAAAACTTCTACAAACGTTATTATATTATTAGAGTTAATAAACGAACAAGCTGCTTTGTTGTTTTCATTCAGACTTCGTTATTGGTTATGCACGTATTTCTCGATTAGCTTAATATAAATTGATTGAAACTATTGTGCATATACGCAATAACTTCGACTGTATCCAGCAGTAATTCTGTAAAATTCGTTCCGTGAAAATGTAGGTGAAGTGAAGGCGGAGATCTTTACAGCCGGTCAAAAATTATCCCAGGAAAACTTGAGTGAAGTGAACTATCGAAAAGGGTTTGTATTAAAACTGGGGTAACTAAATCAAGTGGTATCAAATAAACTGTTTGCATATATACTTGCCTACTAATAATTTGCCGCAGCTTTTAATTTGTCAATGAAATAGTTACATACGTTACTACAACTTGCAAATTATTTCTTTAAAATGTTACTTACTTACTTACTGATTTTACCTTATTTATGTAGGTATATTAAATTAGAATTATTTTAATGTTAAAAAATAATGCATTGTGTACCTATTTATAAAGTCTATTAGCTGTCTATCCCAATAATATCCAACCAAGTCCATTAGACTCTAAAGTTTTGATAACTTTTGTCCTCATTATTAATGCTAGTAGCAATCTTAGTCAGACTCTTAGCTTCTAGTTAGATAGTCAGTTACTAGGGAAGATTTCAAAAGTATCGATATTTTTCAAATCCTAAATCCTCGATAAATTCTTAAAAAATATTAATAGCTATCATTAATATTTTTTGCATAGACAAAGAGAATGGACTGGGCAATACCTGCACAAAATTGACCACTCCCTAGAAAAAACAGAGGGACTGCGCGGTAATGTAATACCTGTCTTTTTCTGTTGGTCTGTGGTTAAAGAAAGAGACAACTATTGGCTGCACGTTCGCTTTATCTCTCTCACACTTTCTTAGCAGTATTTACTTCACAGTTGTATAAGGAACACTGAGTCCATTCTCTATGTCTATGGATATTTGTTGTCTAGTCGGAGCTGTATTTCTTTTTAAATCTGAATACCAGTCTTTTAGGACAGCGAAAAAATATCAAAATGTATTTTATTTTATCGAATGGTTACATTGAAATTTTTACATAAAACCTATCTTAACAGATTGTTTGTCGGAAAATAACTCTGCGAGCTCGCATTTTGGAAGATACGTTACTGTATAAGCCAGGGATATAACATACAAAGGTCTAAGAAGTTTCTAACTAGGGCAGAGCCACTTTCAATTTAGTAGTAGGTAAATTAAATTAAGCTCGCTAACATCCGAGCAATCGTAACGTAATTATTCCAGAACTACACCTGCTTCCTACGTACCGAGTGATTATAATATTAGGTACATGTGTTTGGAACTGTGTTAGTAACTAAAGGATCTTATAGTAACCTAACACGAGAGTCACACGCTATGCTAGGCTGTAAAAAACATCTTGTGAAAGAGTGTAGGTGAAGTAAAGGTGAAAAAAGCCAGTAAGAAATAAAACTCACTTTTACTCGTCATTGTTTTCTTCTAAACTAGCATTTCTCTGAGAAAAAAGCCACAACAAACTCAGGGTTCATCGTCATTTTATCAAAATATTTGTGTAACAAAAAACGCAGAGCAGTGTCCGGTTTAGCCTTTTGTGGAAAGCGCTAGAAACAATTTAGGTAAGCAGCATGTATGTGTCAGCCATCTTGAGCTCAATAAGTGAGTTGTAATCACTAATGTTAGGGATTATGTCATCTGCCTGCAGTTTCTATAGCTATTTTAGGTTCGGCTTCCAGTTTAGCATGATGCAGCTGAATTCCAGTGCTAGGAGGTACAGCCTAGCTGATCTTTACAGTCTCAGTGACTGAGAAACACAATGCCCTGCAAGGTTAGACTAGTTTCCAGACTTTCAGGGTCCTGATAACGCGTAACAACTCTCAAAGATCTAAGAATAATACTTGAGACCAATGGGCTTAACGTGCTTTCCAAGGCATGGAAGGTTCTAGGTAAGTATGGGATGGATGCTTAACTAATGGTATGTTAACATTGGATCAAAAAATGTGCCACCATAAAGGTGTAAAATAAATCTAGTTTCGAAAGTCTGTGCTTTAGTGTTTTGTTTAATTAATCTATATATATAAAAGAAAGTCGTGTTAGTTACTTCGCTTATAACTCAAGAACGGCTGAACCGATTTAGCTGAAAATTGGCAGGGAGGTAGTTTAGAGCCAGGAGAAGGACATAGGATACTTTTTATCCCGTTCGACATCATAAAAATAAATATCAAGAATATCGGTTGTCTCAAACATTTTTCAAACGCAGCGCCATCTTGGATGACATGACAGGAGTCAAACTTCCCAGTTCATTATCAGGTGACAATTTGAAATTGACAAGTCATAAGCTAAACCCAAGAAGGTAAGGTTGTCAATTTATAATACGCACCTACGTTCTGAAATTTATTTTGTTACTAAACTTAGAGGTTTTATGTACCTAGCATAAAAAAGTCTTATATTTCAGAAATCAATTTACGTAACTAGCAATGATGACAGAGACGAAATTTAATAATTCTTTGCAAATAGAACTTATTTTACTGTTAGGACTTTAATTAAAGTAGACCGGGAAAACTATAGGCATAAATTATTGTATGTAACATAGAGGCAATAGTTCAGATTAAAATTATGAATTTAGTATTTTTTAGTAAGGTAGTTAGGTTAGATAGTTGGGTTAGCTATAGGATAGGTATGGTCAGTTAGGTTAGGGTATATATACATGTTGTAATTTAAAAGTAGTAGTAGTTATTATTGGTTTGGATTTATTTGTTGTCGTCTTATTCAACGTATGTATATCTAATATAAAAAAAAAATAAGAGCAATGAATTGACTCTAAGGCACAACGAAGTTTGCCGGGGCAGCTAGTTATAGATAAATTACACCCAGACACAGAACAAATGATCGTGCTCATCACACAAACATTTGTCCTGTGTGGGAATCGAACCCACGACCTCCGGCATAGCAGTCAGGGTCACTAACTACTAGACCAACAGGCCAGTCATAAAAGACTGGCAGCATCGCCACATTGTATGGCAATGCTTCTCCTTAGACCAAAGTAAGGGCTCCTTCAAATTAGCCGCAAGGAGCCGCGCCGCGCTGCAACCGCTAGGTTCGAGCATCATAGTGTTGTAATTTAGTTTCACTCTCATCGATAAATTGTTCAAGCTGATTTTCGCTCATGTCTGAATAAAAACACGTGCAATGATGCACTGCGCTGCGGCCGCGCGACACCTGGCGGAAAATTTGAAGGCGCCCTTAAAGCTAGCCCTTGGGTCACGCAAAGTGTCATCTTAACGTCTTGAAAGATATTTACCTACCTACTTATTTACCTACTTATTTATCATAGAATATTATAGATTAGAATACTCTTTATTGTACACCATAAAAACTTACGAATTATAACTAAGAGTTACATAGGGTGTTACAATGGGCGGCCTTATCGCTAAAAGCGATCTCTTACAGACAACCTTGGGATGGACTACAACACACATGCTTAACTTACATGCTTTATCTGTACTAATATTATAAAGAGGTAAAATGTGTTTGTTTGTTTGTAAGTTTGTATGCAGGGGGTAATCTTCGGAACTAATGAGCCAATTTTAAAAATAATTGCACTGGTGGAAAGCTACACTATTCCCGGATGACATAGGCTACTTTTTACCCCCGTAATCCAACGGGAACAGGAACTACGCGGGTGAAACCGCGTGACGTCAGCTAGTTTAGTATAATTAGTAGCCACCAATTTTTTCGAAAGAAAGTTTGGAATTCTTTAATGTTTAGTTTCAGTAATGATGCAGTTTTGATGTAAAACAAATCATAAAAAAACAGACAACTGAATTGAGAATCTCCTCCTTTTTGTAAGTCTGTTAAAAGTAACAACTGCCGCTTATTTCAATAAGCAAAAATCATCTGACCTCTAGAACGCAGTGACTGTGGTTAAACTGGTTCTCAGACTTTCGGGCTTCTGACTAGCTAAAACGACTGTCAAAGCTCTACAATTGACAGCGGGGACCAACGGCTTAACGTGCTTTCCGAAATACGAAGGAGTTTTTACTTATAAAATAGTCACCCATCCACAGATAAACCTCGTCATGCGTAGCGTAACCTTCGATGAATCCGTGAGGCTGTTATTATTTAGCCACAAGCTGCTCTCTTTAAGTAAGCAAAAATACGTAACATAAACAAATGATGAACCATTAACCGCCATAATTCTTAGCTTTTTCATCATAAACTGCTCAATAAAGTGTATTTACTGGAAACCCTTAAGAAATGGTAATATGGTGCTAATCTCCCACGGTGATTAAGGGTCATTTGAACGGCGACCCAACTTTACGACTAAGATATAAAATAAAGCGTTTTAATATTGCGTTTTCATAGAGTATTTGTTTATTTTTCACGAAACAGTTCACGTAGTAATTGAGGGTAAGGCGGCTGGGGAGCAATTTTTAAATGGCTCGTATGAATCACCTACTGGCTTGATAAATACAACTGTGGTTTCATGTACACATTTTATGTCTTCGCAAGCTTCTGGCCGCGATTTGTCAGCTCCATAGAGATTTAAGATAAATGTCTATGGCCTGTATAAAACTCAACGATATCATAACACATCCTATATCACTCGTCTATAATAATGTTAGTTTCCATTACCTAGTGTTTTTATTTTTAATCGGATTCGGAGACACAAGACACAACTTTCTATCGGTAAAATAATTTTCTAAATCGGTTCAATAGATCCAGAGATTACCCCCCTGCATAACAACAAGACAGAAAGAAAGAAAATGCATACGACCAAACAACAAAACACTGGTCCACTTGGAAATCACAATCTTGGGTTGCTCAGCAGTTACGCTTGCACCCACCAAACCATTGAAACTGTAAATATTTCAGGTACTAAGGTATCAACTATTCTACGACAAAGAGTCCCGATTTCAGTAATGTTTAATAAATATTCCATTTTCTTGACCCACCATATATGAACAGTACATACTTAAAACTATGTCACCTCTTCGACAACGTCACAGTAACAAAGTACACTGAGAAATATTTCAATTTAAAAGACACATAGGGAGTAAAGCGCGTCTTCTAACTTGGGCTAACTTTAAGTTAGATTCGATCCGGGAAGTTTCCCTAAAATATTAGCGAATACACTTCACTCCGTATAGCGTAAACACACGAAATATGTTACATATATATACCCCATCTTGCGATGGGTACTCTGCAGGATTACAAATTATATTTTTAATCTATTTCTATTATAGAAATAAAATGGCGTAGGTATATGGAATCAGTTGTTTGTCAACCTGTCAAGTGTATTTCATTTTCAGCCATATTACAAATTCTACTCGTTAACACTTGACACTTGAATAGTTTAAGAGTTATTTAGTGGTAATGACATAGTAATTAACTTTAAATTGATCTAAGTATACTTTATCTTCTATTTAAATTCTTCTATTTAACATTTTTGAAAGCCTTTCACCCTTTCCAGAAATAAACATTATTTATCATTTTTCAAATGCTTTTTTTTAAATGAAAAATATGCTTTTTTAATTCGTATAATGATAAAACAGAATTTCTATCGAGTATTTGTTGTTAGATTCATCGACTAATAATTTTATACATTGCAAAGAATCTTACGAATATTTTAATAAGGAAAGCCGTCTACGTCGTAGCATATACATTAGTTACACGGATTTACGCGCTTACGAGGTTCATTCCCCGCTACGCCAACTAGGCGTACGCGCCACAAACTTTATTTTACGCTGCTCCGCCGCTGGCCTACGCGTCTACACTCTTCATTTTACGCGGCTGCAATTATTATACTACGAATAGTATAATAATAATTGCAGTCGTGTCTAGCAGTCTAAAATCTATTAGCACGCAAAAGAAAGGCTTGCTAGTCTGTAAAAGCGTTATGAACGCGTTCATGTTTTACATAATATCTCTTGTATAGCATAGTTTTTGTATCCGCGCGTTATATGACCTGTTTGGCACATATGAAGTTACGACCTTTGGGAAATCTCCGTCAGATATTGTTTTGAAATGGCTCATTTTAAAGTTTGCGAGCCCGCGGGGCAGTATTAGTGTCGTGTTACGGAGATGAGATGTGTAGTAAGTTATATGTTTTACTACCATGTTGCGAAATAGCTGATTTTGTTATTCTACATTGTTGCTCGGATTTGGAGAAAAAAATTTTAGTGTGCTTACGTGTACACACTGACGTGACGTAAATAAACAGTTTTATAACACATTTGCTAGTAAAGGGTCTCTTATTCCACCAAATTCAGTATCGTAATGTATCTCATTACTCACTTGTGCGTTATGGTAATGTAAAACGCACGGTTTTACGTTACCAAGATGCTCCGACTAAAACGAACTGTACTTTTTTTAAATCTTAGCAAAGAGTTTATAAGTCAAAAAAGTGGTAAACATTTTATGAATAAAATTAACTTTGGGAGATAAAATATAAAAATAAACATTTGATTCCTTAATTTAATTAATTTTGACCATAAATTACAGCCATATGTAACAAAAACAAAGTGCTGATGCGCGCGCATCGCTAAATTGTGAACAAGTAAAAATTATTCCACGCGCTTTTTCTTTTCGCTTTCAGTCCGAGTTTTATTTATTTCCTCGCAAATTTGTTAAAAAACCGTCGTATGAAATACGTGCGCTTTGATCATTTCTGCTTTTTTGTAGCCTACCAATATCGCCTCGGCTGTAATTATCAACTTACCGCACTTATATCATAATGTACTATTACACACTTATAAGCTTACACAGCCCCTATTCTTGATTAATGATAATGCGGAACCACAATAGAATAGAAACAAAGGCATTAATTATTTCCTATAGACAATAAACAACCAATAACACGACCATAGTTTTCATCCGATTAGTCACGTTTAGTACACTCCGCTGCCGCTCATATATTGCTACATTATGCTAGATGGCGTTACTGATACATGGGGTCACCGTTTTTCTATGACATTTCTTCGCATGTCCTCTCAATAGTATTTTAAATCTCTTTGTTACTCGTACTTACAATAGAAAAAACTTTTTGTAAACACATTTGCTCGTAAAGGGTATCTTATTCCGCCAAATTCAATATCGTAATGTATCTCATTACGCACTACTGCGTAATGTAATGTAAAACGCACGGTTTCTAAGATACTCCGACTTTAAACGAACGGTTCCTTTTTTTAAATCTTAGCAAAGAGTTTTTATGTCAGAAAAGTTTTATGAATAAAATTAAAAAATATTTTATGAATAAAATTAACTTTTGGAGATAAAATATAAAAAATAAACATTTAATTCGTTAATTTAATTAATTTTGACAATAAGTTACAACCATTAGTAACCAAAACAAAAAAATATGAATTAATTTACTTTATTAGTAATACTGGCTGAATTAGTGCCTTTGATTTAAAAAAAAACTGATGCACGCGCATCGCCAATTTGTGATTAAGTTAAACTTATTCCGCACGCTTTTTCTTTTCGCTGTATTGTTTTGATTTGAAAATTTCAGTCCGAGTTTTATTTATTTCCTCGCAAATATGTTATGAAACGTCGTATGACATACGTGCGCTTTGATAATTACGGCCTCTGCTTTCTTGTAGTAATATTGCCTCGGCTGTACCTAATTAGCAACCTACCGCACTAATATCATAATGTACTATTTTGACATTGACATCTGTATAAAATGTCAACTGGCAGTACAAAAAAGCCTTCGATCACTAATAGCACATTGATCGAAGAAAAAAGCCGACAAAATTGTAAAAAGAACATACCTATAAATCCATTAAAACACTACAGAACAAAAATAGAACACCGTATAAACGAAGAAAATCTAATCCTAACAGCCATAACCAACTTAATTTCCTTTCAATAAAAAATAAAAACGCATAAAATACAGTAGTTTAAGAGACGGAGGCTCCACAATAAAGAACCAAGATTCATGTGAAAGGGATTATATTTATGTCCTATGTTTACTCAGATTAAATAAACAAGCTATTGTATCCCTAGTGAAAAATCGGTGTCCCTTTTGTCGTGATTTACAACATATGGATAATACCTAATACCTATATTCCATTTACTATTGTAAATGGCATTAGAAAAAAAGGCTCGTAGAAGCAGGAATGCAGAACATTTAATTTTAAAGATAAGTTAAAACAATTCTAATCAAATCTGTTTTATTTTGTCTGTACGCAACATAATACGAATATTTTGTTTTTCTATATTTTGGTATTATCAGGTTTACTGAGGGTATTAGATTTAAAAAAAATGGTACGGAGTTAGCCGACACCCTGAATAAACACATAGGCTACTTTTTATCCCTGTATTCATGGGAATACACTACGCGGGATCTCCCACGTAGGTCCCGTTCCCCCACGGGAACGGGGAACGTGGGAGATCCCGCGTAATGTCTGCTAGTTTGTTCTACATAAAATATATAAATAGCCATAATATAATATAATAAAAGATTGATTAAATAGTGTGTAAGTATTTCTATATTGAAATTGTGTTGCTGCGCCCTAACAGGGTATCATGTATGTACTTTTACCTTTTATAACACCCTATGTACCTATCTACTCATGATCGCAATAAATATTTGAAGTTTTAGTAGTAGTAGTATTTAGTTTGTTTGTTAATTTCTGTGTATTAATGGAGTCCTTGTTACTTGAAAAATAAATAAATTATTATTATTATTATCTTGGTCAGATCATATAAGAAGAACCATGCAGAATACTGTTACTAGTTAGCACAATAACCCTCAACGACCGTCCCACAGCTAGAAAAAAACCGCCTCCCGTTAATTCCTAAAGCTGCAGCTACGGCAAAAGCAATCCTACTCAAAATATACCAAAATGTCAACATCTTAATTGGTATCACCATCTAACTGTTTCCAATTCTCACCGTCGTCGAAGAAACTTAAATCTTTCAAGCAACAAACTTGAACTATGTAAATTGTTAAGTCCTCCAACTAAGATGCTGTTACTATTCGAAGATCGAGCAGTTGATCCAAATAGTATAAAATACAACCGAATTGAGAACCTCCTCCTGTTTTTGAAGTCGGTTAAAAACAAGAGCCTCCCGGAATGTCCCGGATGAACTGATAATGACTCTAGACCGTTATAGAAAAGACAATCTTATCTGGTCAAAATACATATTTTTAGCATGAAACATAAATTGTTTTTAAAAGTTACAGTACGATGGGGTTGACGTCGCTACGTTTGTGTAAAAAAATCTCCTAAATAGCTGAACCACATATTTTCTAATCTACTTATTATTTTACATGAGAGAAATTCCTAGTTTGTGGTTTTAATAAACCCTTAAATAACTAAACTAATTAATCTATAAACTCATATTTCCTCTTAAGTGACTACACTAAATGATTTCTAAACTGATATGTATCCCTTAAATAATTAAATTAACCTAATCCAGTAAAAAGACCAAAAAACGTGAGATATTAGTCGATTACTCGTGTTTAAAGGGAGGAACATCTCTCCCAATCACCGTACACACCGCTGATGTAAGAAAATAAATATGCTTGTAGTTCTCGCAACGTTTGGCAGGAAACAAGTTTTTCCTTTAAAACATAGCAAAGTACTGAAAGTATTTTATTGTAATATTTAAGCTGAAAAAGTTTCTAAAAATAGCTAAAGAAAGCGGCTTGCCGTTTATTGTTAATATTGTGTTCGTAATTTACACATGAAATTATGCTTTCTGTCGTGTCGACTTTCATTGGTTTAAATTTAAGTAGACCCTCAAAAATATTGTATTCACAATTATTTACACACAAAGAGGTTTAAAATACTATAGAGCGGGCATGTCAAGGAAATGTCTTAGAAAACTTTGATCCCATGTCTCAGTAACGCCATCTAGAATAATACATATATGAATATTGGAGCGGCAGCGGAGCGTACTACAAAAAACTCATAGACTTGTATCCAGCAGGACACACTTTTTCGGACGAAAATTTTGTTCGTGATGTCCGGTCTATAGGTATTGAATGTCTTTGTTTACACATGAAATTATACTCGTTGGTCTTGCATTTTACGTGTAAAATCAAAGTTTTCAATTGGCAATTATGCTTTAAGTTATCTGTTAACTCTGGTGTCTGTTAACTTAAAGTCGAAGATGAAAAAGATACTGTTAGTTGGTTAAGTTATTCTCAGTAGCTGCCACAACTTTGGTAAGGTACCTCATATCGGCATTCTCATTCCCAGCATTTGCGCCAACCTTTCGGAGAATTCCGTCAGATACGCGCCCACATAGATACCAGCAAACAAAGCGATGTCCGTATGTTAACGAATATTTACGTAATGACCACTCAGCATCTCCGCACAAAAACGACTTACACAAAATCGTTTCCTTCATCCGAACTCTATGAACGCCCAAAATGGGCAATTCATTGGCCGACATTATTGAATTATGATTAATAGTCCGGAAGTAAGTCGAGGATACATCACGAGAGGGGCTGGCGCGCTTCCAACTGTGCGAATAATGCTCGACCGTCTGAAATATGCTCCTGAAGACACAATAATGCTAGCTTAATCATGTCCATACGTCTTCTACCCAACGGCTCGGAAATATCACAGTCGCTTTGTGATCTAGTTATGTAAATACTCATCTCGTGTACACACGGTTTGTTGTGCATTTTTATCTGACAAGCGACAGCCCTGTTATTTGGGCCGTTTGCTCTCTGAAGTTACGATGATTGGGTTGTATTACGCCAAATTACGAGCGTCTGCCTCATCGCTGACGCTGTCATGCGTGCTCGTTCCGCACTTCATTCACAGCAGAAATCCCATAGATTTCTGCTGTAAATGAAGTGCGGAATGAAGTTAGTAACTCACTAACACGGGCTTAAGGTTAGAGTGGCAAACTGTAAATCACCTTAAATAATATAACATAACATAATTATCTGCACGCCTGTAAGTAGTACACCCACATTTCACCAGTCATGTTAAAGTTCCATGTAATAGGGGGTGAATCTATTGCAATCAATAAGGCACAAATCCAGACTTCGTGCTGGTGCTGATCTACTGAAAAATTGTAGATGGAAAAACTCCATAACACTTTTTCCGACCCGGGGATTGAACCCGGGACCTCATGCTCAGCAGTAGCGCTTGCGACCACTAGACCGACGAGGCAGTCAGTTTTATTTAATAAATAAAATAATGTAAGCAGAAATCGGAAAGTTCTATAACCTTAAAATCTCTTTGATTGAACACTGCCTTACCAATTTTCATTTAGTGAGTATAATAATGTCATATGATCCCTTTAGATTTTTCCTACTTTAACTTCCACAAGACCACAACAAAATTACTTATTGAATCAAAACATTTTGAATAAAACCTGACAAAGGTATACTTTCTCTCTCTTCATATTTAAATGAACTGACAGAGTAATGGAGGAACCAATTTTGTATTTGATTATATCATGTTTCCTTTTACCTTATTCTCTATCAACATTGAAACAGTCACCAAAATAAACAAACTAACGACTGCACAACTTGCGCAGAGCAAACATCAATTAATGGCGAATATGTAAATTGAAATACATTCGAATACAAAATAGTTATTCGATATTGTAACGGTACACTGTCGGACATGGCAGCGTCTAGTAATTTGGGGAACAATTTAAATGTTTGTCGTCCCTGATTCACAAAAAGCACGAGCACGTGATCTGAATACACGATCATGGATTCGCAACATTTTTTTTTGCAAACCTATCTGTTTGGAAACAACAAAGATATTTGATTTGGATTTTATATGATTTTGGATTAAATTAAGTCAAATCTTATTCTCTGATAATTTAATAAGCTATCGGATCCACAATTGAAATTAAACCTGAACGCTTTAGAAATGCAAAACAGGCACCCGTTGGTTTCTGTCAGTTCATATGCTGGAGAGTGTACGCAAAGCAAAAGGCACGCTTGTTAAAATTAAAATGCTGTATTGTAAACCCAAAGGCCCAAAATTGTATTTTATCTAACTGTTTTAAGATACACTTTTCAAGAAAGTGTGCTGCAATATTGCAAAAGACATTTTAGACAAAGATGGGCTAGGCCTGCTCTTTTTCATGTGGGTCAGTGACTAACCTTTTTTTTTTTTGTTGGGTGGTTATTCCTCATGGATGTCCCCCGCCCGGGGAGGCGGAGGGGTCTGTCAGACTCTTACTGACTAAAAACCACCCCGTGTTCCTTCTCACACCTGCGCCGGGGGTCACGGGAACAGAAGATACTTCCGCGACCCCCGACTGGTGCCGGCCCCGCGGGCCTCGCCAAGTCAGCGAGGGGAGTGAGGTGTTAGACTCCCCTCGCGACGTCTAAGAGGGGCGCGCGTGAACACGACGCGCCGCCACCTCGGGTCCAAGCACGTGGGGGCGGCGGACATCCCCGCGTCCGTCGCCCTGGACCCATTTAGGGGGGCTGGAAGAGGGCGTTGTCCGCCCTCCGCCTGCGCCCGGTGCGTCTGCTGCGGGCCGGGTGAGTGGAAGTTATCTCCCTCTCCCTTTCCGCAGCCTCCTTCTGCGAGATGACCGTTTCGCAGAAGGACACCACCGCGTCCCAGGACTCGACGCTGCGTCAGTGACTAACCTAACCTAACCTGGTGTCTGAGTTCTTATTTGTATTTGTATTTATTTGGATCTCCAACAAAGATTACACCTTACACGCTAAAACGAACAAAGTATAAATAGGTACAATTCCTTGTGCATCTTCAATTAAAGGAGACCACAACTTGCGTTAAAATATCAAACAAACAATTATTAATTAAACTAAGGCAGTAAAGTAAAATAAGCTATTCGTAGTAAGCTATAATATGTAAAAAGAACAAAGATAATTAAATTGAAAAAATATTGAGCTGAATGGTAAGCCAGGTAGGTCAACACTTACTCAACGTTAAGTTTTGAGTGTAACAGCAAAGCATTTACCTAAGGTCCAATGGATCTCTGGCTTGAAAGAAATATCTATCAGGCCTGTTATATGTAGGAACCTACAATACGGACATTAATCCGAAAAGTACTACTTACCATAGTATCTACTTTGATATGAGTGAGTAATAAAATCTATATTCGGAAACGAAACTAAGAATGAAAATCACAATATTTATAGAGTCTCAAGTAAAACTCTAAGTACCTAGGTATGTCTCCCAAATTACACGTCTAATAACACAATTAGAAAACGAATCATGACAAAAACAAGAAAGTAGGTACAGTTTAAACTTAATTAACCCACTTTCTAAATTGAACATCCTACATACAAACGTAATCAAAGACATTAGAAAACTAGACCAATTACCGGGATTGTGTCTCAAGCGGCGAATAAAGCAAGATTGCATTAAAATCTCTAACTTATTACTTGAGCCTGACTCTTTGCTCATTACCTGTAGAACAATCGAATTAACAGGCACACCACACACGTCCAATCTGAGACAGAAAACGTTAAGCGGGGAACAAACGTGCGACTCAGATAGTCACAATCCTGCAGTACCTACCGGGAATTAAGGCCAAGTTCCCAACTACGCCGGAGGTACGCCGAGCGAAATTGAGCGTCGAAATGTACAATTAGAACTGGCACAATTTTAATTTGAACGTGTGTTTCGTTCAATTAACTGGTTTAGTTATCGAATGAAAATCTTTAGGGCGAGTCGTCGGGTACCTATGTTATTTTAGCTGGAAAACTCAAAGTTAGTATTTAGTCGGTCGTATGATTTTTACGAGAATATTCTGATTATAGAACTCAATTGCTATAAATTTTATTACTTGTACTTTTGTTTACTTATTTTTTAAGGCGTAGTTCCCACACGTACCTATACACACGAACATACAATTTTTTCCTCTTTATAATATTAGTGTAGAAAACCAAACGGGGTTAATCTACAACTGACTGCTATATATGCCGGAGGTCGTGGGTTCGATTCCCACCCAGGACAAATGTTTGTGTGATGAACGCGATCATTTGTTCTGTGTCTAGGAGTAATTTGTCTTTATTATGTACTAGCTTCTGCCCGCGACTTCGTACGCGGATCCTTTTGCTTATGCCAGCGACAACGGGGTCGTCAAAATCGAAGATCTGAAACATCTGATGTCGAATTCTATAAGCCCGGGGACGGGAAAACAATGGGATGCGCGAGACGATTCAAGATGTTCCAATTTTTTTATTTTTGTTGGTCAACAGGAAATGCCATCAGACTTAACAACTTTTGCTAAGACGCCATTTCTATTATGTATATGTTATATTGTCTCTGGGCTTTGGAGTTCCCCTACAGGTGCTCCAGATCTTCAAATTTAGTCTCACAGCAGAAAACACTCTTCACGTGGAATAGTTTTTGCAATGGCACCATTTTTATATCTCTTTTACTTTAGGTCATCATAATATGTTGCGTGACGTTCACGATCAGCGGTCAGTCGCGCATCTCCTTCCCCCACTTATCTCTAGAGTCGATGCGTATATACGCTGAAAACTCAAGCGTCATGCTTTTTCCGTGAACGTCTCCAACTCGCGAGACAGTGCATGATGTTCACGATCAGCGGTCAGTCGCGCACATATTCTTCACTGGTCTCTAGAGACCTGGATGTAGATGCGTAAATACGCTGAGAATGCAGGCGTGCTTCGCGATCCCAAGAAGTTTCCACGGAGCGAGTTGCAGCCTCATGTTCTCGAACAGCATCAAGTCTCTCCTAACGCTCTTCGGTAGATTGTTGGGATCTTATGGTCTTTAATCATTTAGCACCTTTGGAACATTGGGAAAAATTTGACCTCTTTCTAGGCATGGTTATAGTTTTATTGTGATGATACCTGATCAATTAAAATCTAAGTGGCTGCTCCCCTGCGTTACCGGGTAAGCTACCGTGTAACGAAGATAAATGGAAAAGGAAATTAAACACTCAAATAACATAAGCCCGAAGGCATACGATAAAAAAATGGGAGTTTTAGCCAGTAGAGTGTAATTTTGAACGATATACCATCGTCATCGAAAATCAGTCCTGAACTGTTCCCGCCTTCACCGCGTAGTACCTCCTACTTAAGTTATTTTATAATTATGCAATGAAATTAGTGATAGTTTTAATTTCTATATCAAATGTTTCTGATCTTCGATTTTTATAAGTCAACAGGAAATGCCTATCAGACTGAACAACTTTTGCTAAGACGTCATTCCTATGTGAGTTATGGTGTAGCTGGGCTCTTGGAGTTCCACAACAGGTGTTCCAGATCTTCGATTTTTATACGTCAACGGCGAGTGCTCATAAGGCTGATAACTCATGCTAAGACGTCATTCCAATATATGTTATAGTGTAGCTGGGCTCTTGAAGTTCCACATCAGGTGTTCCGGATCTTCAAATTTATTCTCTCAGCAGAAAATGCTCATAACGTGGAACAATTTTTGCTATGGTACCATTTTTGTATCTCCTATAGTTTAGCTGGTCTGTTGCGGTTCTGCATCAGGTGTTCCGGATCTTCAAATTTATTCTCTCAGCAGAAAATGCTCATCACGTGGAACAATTTTTGCTATGGGACCATTTTTGTATCTCCTATAGTTTAGCTGGTCTGTTGCGGTTCTGCATCAGGTGTTCCGGATCTTCAAATTTATTCTCTCAGCAGAAAATGCTCATCACGTGAAACAATTTTTGCTATGAGGTCATTATTGTATCGTCTATAGTTTAGCTGGTCTGTTGCGGTTCTGCATCAGGTGTTCCGGATCTTCAAATTTATTCTCTCAGCATAAAATGCTCATCACGTGGAACAATTTTTGCTATGGGACCATTTTTGTATCGCCTGTAGTTTAGCTGGTCTGTTGCGGTTCTGCATCAGGTGTTCCAGTTTCCACGATAAATTATAGCCTATGTGTTGACCAGACTTAATATCTATACAACAAAAAAAAAATCATTCAAATCCGTCCAGTAGTTCCGAAGATTAGCGTGTGCAAACAAACAGACAAACAGACAAACAGACAAACAGACATACAGACAAACAGACAAACAGACAGACTTTTTTTTTTGGATTCGTGCTCTATTACTGTTTCTAAACCCCCCTCAATTATTATTTTTTAAATATATTCAATGTACAGACACAGTTTTTTTACAGTCTTATTATATGTATAGATGTATTTAGAAATATATTAGTATGTTTATCAGCTGTTTAGTACCCTACCCAGAAATCACTCTCAAGCTTAACTTGGAACTAAATGGCGTTGTGTAAAAAAGCTGTGGAAAATTTATTTATTATTTATTACAAACGCTTTTTGAGGGTCTCTGGAAGACAAACACGGCACAGTTCACCCGGATAGGTATTGGCTTACAAGACTTTTAGTTAAACACCTCTCTTTATCTATAGATAAAGAGAGGTGTTTAAAACATACATAAAAGCCTTGTAAGCATATAGCATATAGTTTACTTATTTTACAGCCGACCCCTAGGTTTTCGTTGTTCCTAACTGTCTAACTGTAAAAAATCAAAATTTATATTTAACCTAATGACATTTTAAATGAAATAAACAGGTATTTTTGAAAGACAAATGACATGGGGTAAGATAGAAATGATGAGGATTTCGTATTTTTTTAAGTTTTGAGCAAAAATGACATAAAAAAGGTAAAGAAAATGGATAAAACTGTAAAAAAAATCTTCATTTGGAATTTCTCCAAAATCATGTACCTAAACAACTCATTTTGTTCGGAAATTCAATGATGCTCATACTCCATTCCACTCTCTATACCTAAGGAAAATTTTCTATAAATATCGTCCTATTTCTTTACAGTATTTCTAAAGACATTAAAACAAAATAATCTACTGAAAAGCCAAGGATATTTAGTGAAAGCTGAGCTTTAAATCAAGATTAACGACTCTGTGTCTCCCGCCATTACTGTGTGTCAAGCCAACTTAGCGAGTGCAGCCGCCGCGAGACACATATCATCTGGATTCGATTAAAATCTAATCCAACGTTATTATGTTATTAGAAACTGGGATTAAATAAGAAGATTTAAAAAGCGTAAGAAGACTTTTAAAGCCATTAGAACTGATTTCAGTCTTATCTTATTGACAGAAAACGATGTAAATTCTTCTCAAAACTTTTACTTTTAGAGCTGCTTTACCTATCAACTGGTGCATGACCACCGTGGAACTGAACAGAACGGGCATCAGAAGAATTGACAAAGTGACAAATTGTAGAAATATTTCTTTTGTTTTGAGCACGCACGACAATGTCAAAAATGAAGGGAAGAAATGAGTGGTGTAGAATCTTCAGTCGACAAGAGTCTACAATATCGAGCATTAAGTATTTCTCCCAATAGTTATTTGTGCAACAAGAGAGCAAAGTCTTTTTCATCCCACCATCTCGGAAAGAGTGTTTTTAATCTTCAATATCTGAGTGGAAAAGCCGTTTTTATTCTCTAGAGGATAAAGTAAATTGAATTTAGAACATCACGTGCACTAAGTTTGTGAATTAAAAAAAACATTAAACCTATTTACTGCTACCTCTATGGTGCCGAATATATCATACAACTTTTTTTTAATTTATTAAAAACTCAGACTCGGAACCTTCTTGGTGTTCTTTTTTCAATTTGCTTTGTACGCGGTTCTTTACGCGGCATTTTTTCACGTCATTGTTAAATCCTAGAATATTAAAAACAAGAAACTTGAAAACAAGTGAAAAAACTAAAATGAGTGATTCTAGCGACGAGGAAGTTTGTTTGACGCCAACAGAATTGACTGAAACTGTTAATAATGCGCAAATGAGCTTTCTCCCTCAACAATCACGCGAGAAGTATTTAAAACAGTACGATATGTTCAACACGTGGCGACTAGCAAAAGGAGCCAAAACTTTCTCAGATAACGTTTTTTTTTGCATTTAGTTATTTCCTCGCTGAGGTGGAATGAAAAGTTACGTGTTGCACTCGAGTGCAAAGATTTTTCACCTCGTGCTCTTTTGATTCCCTCGCTAACGCTCAGGATTCTAATTTTGAATCACTCGCTGCGCTCGTGATCCAATTTTAGAATCCTTCGCTTGCTCGGTCATCAAAATTGAACACGCGGTTAAAAAGCAACTTTGCACTCTTGTATAACAAATAACTATTTTCGCTGCGAGTGCTGATTTTGAATCCTGAGCAAACGAATGATTCAACGATTGAATCACGAGCGCAGCTTGTGATTCTAAAGTTTAATCCTGAGTGTGGCGAGGGATTCAAAGGCACGAGATGCAAAAAACTTTGCTCTCGTGTAACACACATAAGTTTTCACTTCAGCAGCGAGAACACTTTTTGGAACTAAAAATAAAAATTTACAGGTTAAAATATGTCAGTTTTATTTGCAGTAAATACTTATTTTCGTTTAAATCCAACAACGAGTTAATAATTCAATGAATTACATTAAAAGACATAATTATGTTTTTGCAAACAAAAATATTTAGCACGAAATTCCGAACGTGTTTGTCTTTGGGGTCGAATTGGAACTTCGAAAGGGCTGGTCATTGTCTCTCTATCTTTCTAATGGCGGGAAAGAGATAGTGTGTGAATGTTACGAATTTTATGACTAACCCAAGGCTGAATAAGATACATATTCGCGGGATTCTAGAAAAAAAAAAAAGTTATTGTGTCACTCAGTGAACAAAATCGCATTTTGCTCACTGATTTCAGGCAGCAAAACCTACATGTTTGAGCTACTGAAGTGAAAAATATATTTCGGCAGAAATGTTTCTTTGGTGGTGGTGGTGGTGGTAAGTTTTTATGGTGTAAAATAAGAGTATTCTATTCTACCATATGTCACCTTTTCGATTATTCCGTAGAAACGGGTAGTTTCTACGATGATCAAGCTACACATTCAGAACCCAAGAAGCACACTATCACACTTGTCCTACACACTACTTAGTTACTTGTTTCCTTTAAGTATAAGGTAACTGTTCTGAAAAGCGCAAATACACTGCGTTCTGAAAAATATATAAAAACACTAAGCTTTTATGTTCAAGACGTGACGACGGGATAATTAAATTTACCCGCAGAGAGAAATAAAAAGTGACTTGATGAAATATGACCGAGAATTCTATTTAACAGCTTCTGCCATTAATCGTAGCTGTTTTCTAATTTACTTTAAAAAAGAAAATGCGTGGAATGTTAGTAGGTAGGTATGTACAAGTTTTATTTAGGTAGGACTTCCGAATTCTTTGGCTTCGAAAAGTCAAATCTAACACACGTATAATTTATGTAGATTCTTTGAAGTGTAAATTGAACTAAAGCTGTTACATTACCACAATAGGTAGGTATTTTTTTTTATAATTAGACTAGCCAGTGCCCGGGACTTCGTCTGCGCAGGGTTAGAACTTCGAAAAACGTATTTTTTTCTCCAAGGTCCTCTCAAGATCTATCCTCATACCGAAATTCATAAAAAATGGATCGGCGGCTGAGTCGTGTAGGCGTAACTGATCAATTTTAAGCCCCGACACAAAAAGAGAGGTGTCTGTCTGTCTGTTGCACCGTAGCTCTTAAACGGGAGAACCGATTAGATGTGTTTTTTTTTTATTTGAAAGCAGGATTTCTTGCGATGGTTCTTAGATCTTAGACATGATTCACCAAAATCTATTCAGCCGTTTCAATGTTATCAGCTCTTTTGTGATAGTTGCCGTTGCGAATTTAGACGTCTATTTAGGGTATTAACTTTACCTAAGTACATACAAACATAATAATATTATGTTCGACTTAAAATTCAAAACACCCATGTAGGTATGTCATAATTATCAAATAAGATTATGGTATTCTTGGTCTGATACTACATACATACATACATAAACTCACGCCTTTTTCCCATTGGGGTAGGCAGAAACTACCCCCATTAAAAACCCCCAACGCCATAAAGTAGAATTCACATTTAAAAGTTTAAAATAACACTTTCCTATAGTTGTGCAATGAAATTTTAATTTTATGGTGTAAGGGTTTTTAAAATGTTTTTTTTTTTATTACCTTATGAGCATTAGAAATAAATTAACAATTTGTATTGTACTTATGGTTTACTATTTCGGCGGTAATGGCTTACACATATAAAAGATAAATGTAAGTATGCTCTAGCGGGCTTTTTTGTAGGACCCTGTAAGTTAATAATATACCCATAAATATATAACTTATTTCTCTCATACAGGTACATTGTAACACTATTAATATGGTATAATTCTGCCTTGAGTCTGAACTAGGTTCGGGACCTTTTTACTGTGGGGTCGGGCTGCTGACATTGATTCCATTTTTATTCTACAAAAGAGAGCTGTCAGAGCTATTTATAATCTACCGCGTCGAGAATCTATAGGGGAAATAAATACGAAAAATAATATTATGACAGTGCCTTGTCAATTCATTTACGAAAATATTATGCATGTAAGAAAAAATCCACATCTTTATAGTAAAATAAGTGATAGACATAATTTTAATACTAGAAATAAAGATAAAATAGCTCAACCATTTTTCAGATTAGCTAAAGTACAGACATCTTTCATGGGGTACTGTGTTAAATGTTACAATAAAATACCTCTTGATATTTTAAAACTAAATGAAAGGAAATTTAAAACTTATATTAAAAGTACACTTTATAAACAGGTATATTACAAACTAGCTTTTGCCCGCGGCTTCGCCCGCGTGGATGTCGAACTTCCGCCCCCTATGTTTTCCCATTAAAGGGTTGAATTTCCAAAAATCGTGTTTAAGTGGATACTTATTCTTAACTAAGAAGTCCCCTTCAAGTTTCATGTCTCTAATACCAGCGGTTTGGGCTGTGCGTTGATATATAAACGTAATAATTTTAGCATAATACTTCCAGATAGACTACTTTCAAAGTTGATCCTTCCAGTATGTATGTAAAGATTTCTGGAACTACTGACCCGGGAAAGAGCGCCGTACAACTGACCATGTGTAAAACAACTGAGACTAAGATCAACCTACCCAGGCGTATTGATTGCAACCGTACCAAGTCAATCCCAATCCCTATAATAGTTATTCAACTATGCGTGCACATACAGACAGACAGACAGACAAAACATTTACTGATTGCATTTTTGGCATCAGTATCGATCACCAATCATCCTCCAATATTAATTTTGAATATATATTCAATGTACATAATTATCTTCGTAGTGTGTGATAGTCCATTGAACTGTATGGCGAGCGATATTGTATCTTAAGATAAAATATTATAATATCTTAGCCGTGTGCAGCGCCCCTTGGTGAACTCCACTGCGGGTGACGTAACCTACGACAAACTTATTATTTGCGGTTGGTACAGTAGTCGGGTCTAGGGGTCGAACCGCAAAGTTAAGTTTGTTTTTTATTGTATATACTTTTCCGGGATAAAAAGTACCCAGTGTTGTGCCCAGGATATTAAAGAATAAGTATACCATGTTTCATCGTAATCGAACCGGTAGTTTTTGCGTGATACCTGAACATACAGACAGACAGACAGACAGACAGACAGACAGACAAAAATTTTTTAAATCATATTTTTGGGTTCGCTGTCGGTCTAGTAACACCCCCTGCTATTTATTTTTTTGATATTTTCAATGTACAGAAATTTTACTTCTACAGATTTATTATAAGTATATATAGATATATAGATTAGAGGATTATATTCAAGATAATAATGCTTGGCAACATGCTGGTCCAGCTCCATAGGGCAATCAAGGAACTTGACAAAATCTTAAGTTGCTTTATTTTTGCAACACTCACGCTATTCTGCTGTGTATTTTTTTTTATTATTATTTATTTAATATTTTCTTGATTTGTTAAATATTAATCCGTGATTTTAATATTTGTAAATGTGAGAGTACCATGTATCTATCCACATAATTTAAATGCTTAAATTAAATGCTTAATCTATCTTAGCATAGTATGTTATTTTTTATTTATTTTTTTATTTTTACTTTGTTTATTCTAGGTACATCGTATTCACATATAATGTATTTTTTATTGTAAACAAATATTGTAAAAACTATTTTAAAAGAGTAAGTATGGAGTTTCTTGCCCATTCTTCTCCATACAAAACTACCTTTTGGAAGGGGCAACTAGAATCATTAAATTTTATTTAACTTGTAAGTTTAACGTTCAAAAGTGCCTTTTATATGGCCTAGTTATTGAAATAAATGATTCGACTTTGACTTTGACTTTGACCTGTATTACAGGTTTCCAGGCTCCTTTCTCCTTTATAAACATAATCGCATTTCCGGCATCTTTACATGAGTCATTATGATCTAAAAACTACGAACATAGCAAACCGTTCTTTTTTTTAAAGAGAGATAAACATTTCCAGTATTAATTATAGATATTTAGCAATACGAAGTTGTGAAGTTGGTTACAGTAGTACCAATTTATCCTTGAAATAATTGGTGGCGCTGCTCGCCAACAAGAACTTGACTTTAAATCTCTAACATAATGCTAGTTCCAAATACTACCGTTTCACAAATAAGTTGACTTGATTTTACTTTAGTACAGGAGTCTACGGTAGACGCCGCGCGCCGTCACGTCAGCATGCGTAGCATGAACACATTGAACACCGAAGAAACGGCCTTTGTCTACAGACGAATCGGCAAAGTGACAGATTATATAGACAGGAACCTCAATCTGTCAAATTTCTTTCAATAAACCTGCCTGCGTAGCATGAACACTTAATTTCTTTTCTTCCTAGACACGACAAAGACCGTTTCTTCGGTGATCATGCTACGCGTGGATGTCGGCCCATATCGCTCAGCCATCGCTGAAGCCGACGTACCGTAACTCTAGTGGTTTTTGCAACGCATAGGTACTAGAATAGCTCGCAGATGGCAGAATGTTTTCCTATTTATGTACTTGACACTGGGGGTGTTTGGGTGAAACCTAGAAAGAAACCCTTCCTAAGGCTGCCTGTTCACAAAAGAGAAGCGAACTGTTGAGCGGAGAAACGGAGAAATATTAACCATTAGGAGTGCATAAGATTTTCGCACAGCTCTAGTCGACTATCGCATTGGTAAAACCTATTTCTCCGTAACTCCGCTCCGCAGCCTCTCTCCGTTCTTTAGTAGACAGGCAGCCTTAACCCACAAAACAAATCTGTCTGTCCATCCATGCGCCTGCCTCCCTTATAAAATGGTATTTTTAAAAACATGCCAAATGTCCTTTAAATAGGGTTATTAATCTCATTTATTCTCAGAATTGGGGCCCGATTTTGTAAATGTTAGGAAATCTCAGCATTTTTAGAATTTTCAATAGATAAGTTTTTTTTTTATCGCTAACAGTTTAAAATCGATGGTAATATGTGAGCGAGCGAGCGCCACGGTGCGACTTGCAGTTCCCCCTCTCGACGTCTCTTTAAAATGATTGAACTAGGTAGTACAGAGCTGGCTGACTGCGGTCAGCCAGCTCTCGGCGAGCCGTAATAGCCTGATTACACCTACCGAGTAGAGTGGCGAGACAGTAAAATCCTTCTCGGCCGAGACAGTGATGCAACCGAGTAGCTGTTCACACGTATTTTTGAAATTGTGGCGAGACAGTCAGTCAGTTCAGTTTACCGGACAGTACAGACGCGAAAATACATGAGAGCAAATTCGCGGGAAAAATGACGTGTACTGACTGAGTGGCGAGTAGTTGACGAAAAGCAGGTGTTCACATTCACCGAGTGAGCGAGCGAGACAGCGCGGAGAAGCGGGAGGGTGGATACTCGGCCTAGTAAATAGAATGGGGTCCGTGGCTGTCTCGGCCAGCGGCCTGTCGCTAGGCCGAGCGGTCGGCCGAGCATCCGACTACCTATGTGTTTACAAATACCGAGCGCTCGGCCGAGGGCACTGTCTCGCCACTCTACTCGGTAGGTGTAATTCAGGCTATAAGCGCGGCGGCGGCGTTGCCTAGCTGAAGAGCCGAGTCGACGTGCCGGAACTTCTGATCCGCTTACGTTACGTGGACGCCTGATTGACGCCAAGGGGAAAGGCGAGGCGGCGACGATCTGCTCTTCAGTTGATATATAGGGTGGCAGGGACATCGACGCGCAAACGTCGTGAAAAGGTTACACCTGGTGCCATAAATGAAATTACGAAGGTCATTCATCTCGGAAATGGCTGGTAAAACAAATGGCATTTTTGAGTGCGCAATGTATTGCAAACAACGCGATCAAAACGTTCTGCGGAAGGCGCGCGCGCGTGTGATACCTAACGCGCGCCGCGGCCGCGCGCCTCCGCTGCCTGACGAACGTATAAAACCTACAAAATATCGCCGATCGACAACATTGATAGAAAATCATGTCTAATCAGTCTTGATAACTGATGGTAGTTACTTTAAAAGTACCTCCTATGGAAATAAAACTAACAATACCTAAACTTATTCTCATAAAATAGCGATACCGATGAGGATTGATAGCAAAAAAGATTCTTTATTAGAACCTAGCTATCCAGTAATGTTCAATTAATTATCTTAAGTACCTACCTTAATCTCGCTCATTCCTAACGAGATAGGGTTCGAAGTGGTCGCTCGCAGATCTGAGCGCGGCGCAGAGTTTCAACGTGGACAAGGGGTAAAATAGTGGGATCCTGGACACACTCCTCACAGAAAAATATCTAATGGGGTCAAGTCCGGTTAGCGAGCTGGCCATGGTTGTGGATCGACACTCTCAAACACACACACACACAAACACTCAAGGAAAAAATTACTTTTGATATTAAAATCTACCTACGTTATGATCACAAATTCGCGACAAACAACACGCCCGTTTGCGATCAACGAAATCTAGGAACTGACAAAAATCGGAGAAATGCACAAGAAATGTAGGTAGGTTTACTAATCTTCTTTCAATTTAGTGCACTTTTTTATTTGTTGTTTTTTCTGTGCCTACCGGACACAGTTCAACAAAAGTAATGATAGAGTGAACAAACACATTAAGTTGTACCTAGTTACCTCCTCATGAAATTAATTGCGATAATGGATGTGTTTTTTTTTTTAATAATGTTGGTAACAAAAAATTGTCGAAAAATTACGTGACTATCAATACGCGGTCTACTCGTTTTTTTCATCTTCTTTACGTAACACGACAAAGATCTAAAAACATAATTATCCTCCATAATGAATCTAAAATAAAAGTAAAAGGGTCATTCATTTATGTAGATGATTAAAATGCCTCAAGTGGCGCATCTGTTATTTATGTATTGGGATATATCGCGATCTGCCGACAAAGACGGCGACCGCCGCGCCACCGCGCCGGGCCGCGGTCTCTTTGTCGGCGTTTAAAAGCGAATAGCGACCTACCTACATGTTAGTGTTGACCTCGCATATGAACTTTAGAAAAACAGCTGATCAGGTAGCCCTTTCGAGATTTAGGTACTTTCATTGCTGTTTTAAGTGAAAAAAGTGAATTTACTATTTCTTAATTAAAAATCTCATTGGGTTAGGTTAAGTTAATGATTTTATACAGTTTACAGTAAACAAAATTTCAGAAAAAAACGTTAAATTTAGGAAAAAGCCAACGAAAAATTTCAACGCAGGGGGGTCCAGAATCATGTACCGAATCCATAGTGAGCGGTTGTGCGTCGATGTCCCTGCCACCCTGTATGTGCTGGCTGTGACCATTAAATGACCCCAAATCCAGATGATATACCGCTCAGCACTCCTGGATCTTACATAATTATAGATTCTCCATGATGATGATACTTTAATCTATCCCTAAAGCATAATTATTATTATTTTATGAAACCAAAAATTATTGGTTAATACACCGTGAAATTGTAACGGTTGTTTTCCCGTGTCAAGATGAAAGTACTGATAATTATCAACAACTTTTACTATGAGACTGATCCTGAAATATCAAAAAAAAATAACAGGTACAAAATTTAAAAAAAAAATCAAATTTTAAATTTTGTACTTCATACAAAATTAAAATTTTCCATTTGGAAAAGTATCCTACTGTATTAGTGTCTAACTACATCATATTGTTTGGTCACCCTAATAGAAGGAGGACTCTCGCGAAGCTTTCTCGCTCGGACCGTGTACCGGCAGCCTATGCGCATTCCAGTGGATATAAGTTTCTTGACCTGCTGTCACAAGCCTGTCAATGTCACTACTGTCATAGATGGATCCTCTTATGTCCTAACTTAAAATTAACCTCAAAAAAATATTGTTTACAAACCCTCTGATCCAATTTTGGTGAAAATTATACTACCAATTACCACCGTATTATGTGACTTACTCACAACATAGTTAACAACAGGAAATAATAATGTCGCTCAGTTTAAAACCTTTTAGATGTTATCGATCTGTTTATAACCTGACTCGGTACTACTCTGAAGATAAAACGAAATATCAAATATTAGAAGAGGGACCAAAACCACGGTTAGTTCACGGTCAACCGTACCCTGAGTGGAGGAAACCCTGGATACAAAGAGATGGGGAGTTTAGAAGCAAACTATCAGTTTTTGTGGAGAAAAACCCAAGCCCAAATATTTTGACTGCAATGTCAAGTATACCTAATTTAAGTATGAAAATAATTAAAGAGTGGTGGGGTGAAATGAAAATACTGCAAGAAATAGAGAACCAGAAGTTTTTACCACAAAGAGTTGCTACTCTTGGATCAAATTTAGCAGCAGTGCACTTTTTTACACACCGTGAATGTGCTGTCAGGTAATATGTAATACTAACACAGATTTTATTAATATAGGTATATAAGGCATGCCTGATAAACTGAAATTAGTACAGTTATTCATTCATAAATATAACCAATTCTAAAGACCACCCATGGAGAATACACTTTGTTTAACCCTTGCCAGAGTCGAATCCTATTTGGCCATAGAGAATCTAGCTTGATTTTGAATACATTTTTTTAGGTTGAAGAATTCACCAAAATGGATCTCCGGTGATATAACTACATTGAAACTTCCTGATCGCTATATGGATGGATTCTTAGTTGAAGCTGTAGACTGTACCAATTTTCACCATGGTGGTATCCGGTATGAAGGCTTACAAAATTTGATGAACCTCAATTTTCTTAAGTGGTTATGTTTGAAGAACAATAAGTATGTAGATGTATGGGGCATAGATAGAATAGCTGGGCAGAATGGCCATACACTTGAATACTTGGATATAAGCGGATGTAATATAAGTGTAGGGTGTGTTTTTGCTCTAGTCAAAATGCCAGCTTTAAAGTTCTTAGTTATAACGGACCCTGGAGATGATATTAACTTACAAGCAGCTCTCTCAATGTTAGAACAAGAGAAGCCAGATTTATTAATAAATGCAGTATAAATAGCAAACATAAGATATCAGTATTGACTTCTTATGCAAGTATAATGTTATAGTGAATAAATAAATTATTTGTTACCCATGCCTTTTATATTATTTTTGATGTTTGACCTTTACTTTACTTGCGGAGGAGGCTTTAAACGAATTACTCCAACTTTACTATAAACTCCTCCCAATCAAATGGCTCTTTAACAAGCCTAAAATAATGGTTTCAGCATAACCCAAAGACCATACATACTGACTACTGACAGGACATCACAAACCAAATTTGCATCCGATGCTTGTGTCCTAGTCTATGAGTTTAATTTAGTATGATTCGCTGCCGCTCCAATATTGCTTTATTATTCTAGATAGCGTTATTGAGACACGGGATCAAAGTTTTTCTTCACATGTCCTCTCTATACATATAGTATATTAATATCTTAAATATCTTTGGCATAACCCAACCTTTTTTTTTGTGGGGTGGAATATCCTAATGGATGTCCGGAGGGGTCTGTCAGACTCATAATGACTAGAAACCACCCCGTGTTATTTCTCACACATGCTACCTGCCCTACTTCCGCGACCCCCAACTGGTGCCGCCAATTCAGCGAGGGGAGTGAGGTGTGTTAGACTCCCCTCGCGACGTTTAAGAGGGGCGCGCGTGAACACGACGCGCCGCCACCTCGGGTCCATGTACGTGGAGGGCGGCGGACATACCCGCGTCCGCCGCCCCTGGACCCAATCAGGGGGGCTGGAAGAGGGCGTTGTCGGCCCTTCGCCTGCGCCCGGTGCGCCTGCTGAGGGCAGGGTGAGTGGAGGTAATCTCCCTCCCCCTTTCCGCAGCCTCCTTCTGCGAGATGACTGTTTCGCAGAAGGACACCACCGCGTCCCAGGACTCGACGCTGCCGACCATCCTCTCGACCACGGCCGGCGGCAGCGACAAGTCACTACCTACTCCAGAGACGAGGGCACGGCGCGGCTCCTCCCAAGGCATAACCCAACCTGCCTTAAAGTGGATGTGCCATGGTATCCCGCGAAATTCAAATTTTCTAGTATTTTTTGCAATTTGCCATTCTGTGCTAGGTTGTATGTTGTGGAGTGCTAACGTTTTATTTATTAATTCTGTTTGTTACACGGTTGTTTGTTGTTGTTGGTGATACCTATTTGTTTTTGTTTTAAAATCCCTGACTGCTCGAAAATGTGAACGAGGCGCTGTTTTGCATGGGAGGGCTCGAGAGATTATCTCTAATGTAGACAAATACTTAGTATAATTTAGAAAATTATTCGTTCATAATTCGTAACTAAATTTTTTTCTAAATATAATTTAGTTACGAATTATGAACGAATAATTTGTATAAAAGCAAAAACGCCGCTGTTCTAAGCAATTGCTTTAGACAGTGGCATTTTTGCTTTTATACCCCTCGTTGTCGCCAAGGCGCGACATAAGATGTAAAAGGAAAAAGATGAGAATGATTGATAGTAAACCAAGTGTAAGTATGTGTCTGAAACATGAAAACACTATATATCTTGTTTTGCTGATCTTACCCAATTTATTCGAATTGACAGCTATGACGTCACAACGTGGCGTTTAGTCATTCCTATTCTCATTTGAAACGCAAGGTAAATCATATTTTATTCAACATACGGCAATTGGCATTAACACTGAAAAAAAAATGAGTTTCGCGGGCTACCACCTTAAGGCTTTATTCCTGCTTGTATAAAGGCAGGTCATGTCAGTAATACAGGCCTCAACTTATCTAGTATTGTTTCTCTGTAGTATTGGGTGATACTTTCATTTGTTTGAAGAGGAGGTATAAAAATAAAATGCAAAAAATGTTTTCGAGGTTTTTATGTTTTAACATAAGTTCATACAATGATCCAATATGCTTGAACAAACTGTCCACAACACTATGGGTTGGTTCTCTATTACCTGCTCACAGTTGGTTTGTTGTTGATTACAATGTCTAAATTTAAAGTGCCACTTATTGGTCCATTAGTTGGATTCATAAACATTTAAAAAACTTGCTCATGTAAAAGTGGTTACTGCTTCAGATATTATTTTTTTCTTATGATTGTTTTGTTTCTAATTCAATCTAACATTAAATTGAACACTTAAATTCTAAATAAATCATCTAAACAAGATATTTACATTTACCATTTTGACTAAACAATTACGCTAATAGCTTATGTAGAAGAAATAAATAACGAATATGAAATGCTTTATTTAAAATGTCCTTTCGAAATAATTGCTAATATTTCTTAAAATATAACATTTAACACCTTGACTGCGGGCGCTATCGCCTACGCCAAGCCGCCCGTGCGGACGGCCGCACACCTGCTGCGAGAGCCGCACAGTCGTATCGGATGGTCGAAAAATAATACGCCAGTGCGGATATAGCGCTGGGTGTGTTTTAATCCTCCAGTGCGGCAAAACACAGGCTATTGTGTTTTTTCACGAATGTAACAAGTTATTTCGAAAATGACCATCCTACACAATAGGACCCTCAAACTAACACAATAGGGTTTAAAATCCTTTGTGAACACCTGGCATCTTAATTACTAAAGTGAAATAAAACAACATTGCGAATATCAACTTAAGCTCTAACACAATAGGGTTTAGGATCCTTTGTAGACACCTGGCATACCGGTCATAAAAAGCTTAATTATACAATTTTCAACTTTATGATTTTTGTAATTTTATAAGAAATTCTAGTGAAACCCTTACTGGTTCTGTATTTTAAATAATAATTTCTCATTGACTTGAAACTTGAAATTATCAAACGTCTAAACAGACGTGAAAACTCACAGCAGTTGCGAGAACCGCACTCGCGGCATAATTAAATTTTACACGCTGGGCGTGATTTGCCGCACAGCCGTATTGGAAAATATGAAATCACAACCGGTGTGCGCGAGCCGCACTGGCGTTCCGGCGGCGAGAACACAGCGTATGTGAGTCCCGCAGTCAAGGAGTTAACTTGTTACGCAACATAGTTAATTCAGTCTAATAAAGTAAGACTGCCTATTATCTGTTGTTTATTGACTGACAAAGCTTAGAGCCCAGGACTTAATCAGAAGCACATTATTTTGCATCAGTAAGTAGGTAAATGTAATGAGTATGAACTGAACTCAGTTTTGAAAGTCAATAAGGCACTAGAAATATGCAGCTATTAAGATTTTTCATATTTGTTATTACTATAACACACACAAAAGACATTCACTCAAAACTCAACATACCTTCAAAACTAGAATTATTTCAACAAGAGGCAAACTTAAAGGATATGGACAGTTTAAAAACAAATTGAAACATTTAGTACAAACCATTGCAATCATAAACCATGGCGGAAAACTTCTATATATTTTTATTAGATATTGCAACGAAGTGTGTAAATAAAATCACCATGTATGCTTTCATAAATATTTTATAGAGTCAACTTAGACTGCAAACTTGCTTATCTGAACTTTTGTGTTTATTGATTAAAAAAACACTATAAATTATTTGATATCATTTGAAATAGTTTCACCAGAAACTATGAAATATTACGAAAACATATATGTTGTAGTGCGTGTGAAAAAATAAAATACATGAACCTACATTAATTTCGTTAAAATTCTCGAATTATAAAATCGTTTCGTAACTGAATGCTCGAAGTAAAAATCAACTTTTCTCACTAACTCGGGATATTCACCTGCCACAACAATATTTTTATTAGATTGATTAGTAAATATATTTCTATTATATTGCTATACTGTAAAATTGAAAACCAATCTTATTATATGGGTGTTATTCTGAGTCAAAGTTATAGTTATTTCACTGATTAAGAAAAGAGGCCTATCACTTGCCCTTACTTTGAATTAATTACCCTGCTTTCCTGAACGGTAAAACAAAGTACAATAGTCACTAAGTACACGTGACACGAAACAGCGTCTAGGTCGAATAACTAATTCAAATTAGGGACGAAAATATGTGTATATTACTACTAACTGGTAACAACAGTTCTATTATTTATTTATGAGTTAAAATGTATGACAACAATGACGATTATGATGAATTGACTACGAGGGGGGGCGTACCAAATCCCGCTAGTTTAATATCGGCAGCTTGAATAATACAAGAACAAATCGACAAGATACACGATCAAGCTAGAAGTAATTTAGATGTATGACAAGAGGTACATTTCAATGGTATAAACTGTCGAGTTTTGGTACCGGCCCCGTCTACTTGCCTATCGAGATACAATATTTAACCGTGCGAAAATATCTCTTAAGTTTTATACTTTTAATAAATTCATTTCACTTCCGGACTCCTAAAGCAATTATCTAAATACTATTAACGCCGAAGAGATCATTTAAAAAATACAATTTTGATATACATAACATTTGTATTGGCCGAAATTTCACATGTATAAATTATATATTTATCTTTTTATCTATACTATAATTAGTATTATCTAAATAAAACCTTAATTACTTTGAGAGCCAGGAATACTTAGTGCTAGTATACAATACAACTAATATTTACAATGAGATTATTATATTGTATAAATATTGATTTATCTAGTGTCGTTACTGATTTGAGCTATTTTTGTAAACCATAGCAGTATGTTTTAAAAATGGATCGCTACGTCGATCGTTTACTGACAGAAAGAGTAATAATTATGTTTACAATTTGTGTCACATCTCACCTTTTACCCAAACACTAAACTCGCTTGATAAATCGCTGTACAACGTACATTATTAAAAATAATTAAATAAGTAGATATTAATCTAATAAAAATGAAATAATTTTAAACACTTGGAAGACCAACATCACAACATAAATAGAAAACGATACAAAATAATAGAGACTTAAACAATTGTGAAAATGTTCGCACCAAAAGTTCCTTGCTTCAACCTCACTCGACATGTTCACACAACTCACGCATTACTTACTATGTGTTGCAGTAGACATATTTATCACTTATTTAGGTCTCTACATTCGTACAACATGTACACTATCTTGGATAGTTTCAATAATCCACCATTTATGATACAACACTTAGGCGTCTCTTTTTGTAAATGCAGTTATCAATGACATGGCAATTCGGATCAAATCTTAATCTCATTTACGATTAATCAGAGTTCAACCATAACTTAAGAAGAACATTGCTATTTTACCATTTGAATATGATTGATTGACAATGTATTGGTTAATAGAGACCCCATTTACCACTAAATCAATTCGCAACTACAAACAAACTTCCATAAGACATTCTTTCACGCAACTCGCTCAATGTGTAATTGAGTGAAGGCAACATTTAAATAAACAATATCTCTCGATAAACACACAAATCTGGAGTAAATACACTATATCAGCTAAATATATCAATTGCAAATATATAATTCTCTAAATATATAAATATGTTGTTTGTAATAAAGTGGTTCTGATATTGCAACGAAATTCGACTGGTCAGTTCTATAAAATTCTAAGCTTTTGCCCGTAACGGGTTATATATTTTATAACTTCGAATTAAATCAAAGGATAAAATTTAACGACAATACCGAGAGAATAAAAAACAAACTTTTGAGCATTTAGAAAACAAAGTGAATAACAAGATATGAATTCTTCTATACTTTATTTTGGTATTAATGTCTAGCAGAAGGGTTATTTTCGATGTAGTTTCCCCCATCTTAGTTAATAAGTGGTTTTGCAACAACACAGATTTCACAGATTTCAGTCATACAGCACTCACCAACAAAAGTACTTAAATACAAATATACAAATAAGAATTGAGATCGTGCCCATAGTGACGATGTGCTTTAAACAATGCAATAAATGATCTTTTAGTTAAACAACCAATTAAAAGCGAATATAGATAATGTTTCCGTTTATCTGAGGGTGTTTTAAGGCCATGAAGTTGGAAACTTTCAAACTACTAAAACAGTTTCATGCATTCTGAAATTAAAGCATCCTCAGATGAAAGAAGTCGGATTTTTTTGTGATTTTTTGCTTTTTTTGTATTACGTTTAATGTAAAACACTATAGATATGAATATCTCGTAACCATTCGACTGCCTTTACTCACTTATACGGAAGGCGCCCTAGTCACCCGGCCACGTAAGTCAGATTAGCTGCTAAAGCCTGGCTGACCAGTGCGTATAATATAGAATTACAGGAATCAATATTGGCTAAGATCAAAATATACCATGGAAAAGGGAACAAAACATTAGTACCACTGTTATTTTTTGTAATAAAACTACTTTAAACATAAAATTTAAATCAACGAATCAATTAGACCATGCATCGCCAATTCTCACGGACTTAACATTACCAATTAATTTTTATGTTTTTTTTTCAACTTTTTATTAATTAAAAAAGTATTTCTGAATAATAATAATAAAATACTATAAACGAGTAGCTATACGTTAATCTAATCACTGTATTAAATGCTTCTGCATTTATAATCAATTGTCACGAAACCATTCGCGTTTCTGCTCCATCATTAAGAACACGAAGACATTTAACCGTTGTCAGCGTCAATCTAACCACATTGTATTGCTTTCAGTATGGAAGAAAAAGAGTGTTTTAACTTATTGAAAACTGGTAATTGACGAGTTAAGAACAATCTGGCAATGCGTATTGGTCCGTGCGTTTGTGAGACATGTGTGTACAGCACCAGACTTAATTTTACCAATTCCGTTCTTGTCAAACTAAACTAAATTTGGACTATTTTCATCTTTTTCTCTCTTATACAATATGAAAGGGACGGAGCTGTCAATTTAAGTAGGTAAAACTTAAGTTTTCATAATGACTATAGGTTGACATTTTAAACGCATCTATCAAAAACATAGAGAAAACTAATTTGACATCTCTAACTTAGTTCTCATCTATCTCTGTCCTTTTCTTAAGCTGTAAGTCAGTAAGAAATGCCAATACTCCAATGTTAGTTTAGTTTTCGAACAAGGGAATCTGCACTATGGAACATTCGAGCTTTAGAAAGAGACAACGCTCTATAAATCCGAAGTTTAGAAAGAGAAAGAGTGATGTGACGTCATATTCACGGACGGGTACAACGTCAATGTCAACGGCTAAATATCCCGTGGTCTTACTTCTACTCCCGCACAATGATGGAGATGGTGTATCCGCATCGCTAACTGGCCGTCGAAGTCGGCTGCAAGGTTGCGGACGCGATTGGAGAATTTACTGAAATAAAAATTATATTTTGTTTTGAAAACAACATGTTGTGAAGTCGAAGGGGTTGATGGTCTTAGTAATTATTTAACTGTGAATGAATCTTGGTCATAAGTTGATATGCAATATTTGAAGTGAATTTACAGAAAGAAAAACATAAAAAATTTGCTATACCCATCTATGTGATACATATGGAATGCCGTAAAGAATTAAGAATCGTGCAAATAAGGATTGTATTGCTAAAAGAAATGATTTCCAAACAAAGGTTTTTATTTATTATTTTTATCTAACTAATAATACATTTATAACATACTTAATAAAAACTAAAAGAAAAGAAAATTATAAGGCATCAAAAAATTCATCCGCATCGCTCTCAACGGGAAACGTGCCCAAAAGACTGGCCGCATTGCCACGTTGAATGGCAATGCTGATTCTCTGACCTAAATAAAGGCCAGCCTTCTGGTCACGCGAAGAGTCGATCAACCGCTTGGCGATGTCACGGAAAACTATATGGGCATTCGGACCCCACGGCCCGAGTGTTTCAACCCCAAACGGTTCAAATATATAACTTCCGATAAGGTTGTTATATTTTCGCCGTTTGAGGTTTTCAGCACCTGCAGCAGCCGCACCAGCACAACCCGTCGTACTAGGAAGATGGGATGGCGCAAGGGTATCGACACATGTTGCATCCCACACCAAAGGCCTACCCAACTTCCAAGGCATTATGGTTACACCGTCTGGTCTCTTCCCATCGTCGCGTGCCAAGCCATTAGGTTCTAATATAGCGGGCACCCCGGCGGTGACAAGAGCACGACGAATGATGTCATTAATGCTAGCGTGACGTGCTATGCGACCTGCACTTCTGCTGCAAGACAGGCCGTGGTGTCCGAAGCAGTCGACTGCTTCACCGCATTGACAGCGATGCGGAGCTCCGCAAGGAGCGCCCAGACGCAGGCATGTAGCGAGCCGGAAGGTAGTGTCACCCAGCATGGTGCCAATGTTGGGTGACGGTAAAGCCTGAAGCCAAAGGCCCGACTCCCACTCACCCACAGCCAGCAGGCGAGCACGCTCAGCAGGTTCGATAGACGTATTAATAAGATTATTCCGTATCAAACTGCAGAGCGGCTCGTCCCACTGTCTCTGGGAACATGGGTTCACGGGCAAATCTGTATCCGGGCAAGCCACTTTCCAAGCGTTCACCGCATCGGACAAACACGGCACCTTAAAGTGGACCAGAGAGGAGGCTAAAATGATGCTAGTCAACTTCTCAGTGCTGTGGACCGAGGACAAGAACGCCGGTAAGCTTATACTGGTAATTTTACGAACGCCGAGACCACCAAATCGAATAGGTAAAGTGGCTTGCAGCCACGCTCGGTCGTCCAAGGCCACATTCAAAATCGATGTCAATGTAGAGTGAATAATTTGATCAATTTTTTCCAAGAGATGTGGCTGTGTCCACAACGGGGAACAGCGTAGATAATACATACAATTTGGACCAAAACAACAGTACTTAATAAGGGTGAAAGCGGAATGTAAATTAATTTTAGAAAGTCTTTCCGAAATATCGTTAAAATTTTGAATTTTATCGTCAATGAAATTGGAAAAGCTATCTTCAAAAATTGGGGAACCTAGGAGGTGCAGCGAGTTCTTTTCAGACAATTTTATTTGAGGGGCTATTGCATTGAATTTCTGAAACGTTTTTTGTGTTTGGTTAACATCAGCAACGTAGACTTCGCATTTCGAAGGGTTAAGGTCCAGGCCAATTGATTTAAATTGCTGTTTGAGGAATTCCAGGTCTTTTAAAACTGTGTCAACATCACCTCCTAGTGTACCGTCATCTAAATACCATACATTAAATTTTGAATTTAGTTGTTGGATGATTGGGTGAATAGCCAAGCTGAAAATGACAGGCCCGAGAGGGTCACCTTGTTGGCAGCCGACTGCAGATTCCAAAACATTGTCCTTGTATAATAATTTTGAAGGGTGCCTATAACATTGCCAAATAAAACCATAAATTTCGGGTAATTCCTTTTTGACTTCAGCCAACAAAGTGTCCCTGTTTACAGAATTGAAGGCGTTTTTTATGTCAACCTTGAGGATGACCTCTCCTTTACCTGAATTCAAAAAGGTGGAAAGGGCATGTACGGCAGCCTCGCAGCCACCTTTGGAACCAAAACCGAGCTGTAGGGGCTGGAACTTAGTTGTAAGTTTTTGGCAGTATAAATTACAACATATTTTGGCTGCCGTACGCCTGTAGGTGCTGCCAACGGCAATTGGACGAATGCCGCCGTCTTTCTTGCGTAGGGCACATAGATTGGCACCATACAAAATATCGACGACGGCAACGTTCACACCGCCGGTGAGCATTAGTCTGATAAGAGATCCAAGCTCCTTCAGAAGCGACTCACCGGCTTCCCCGGTGCCTGGACTCAAAAGGTCTTTTAAATGTTCTTTTATTTAATTTCCAAACCACCATTGGATGCAAGATAGGCATTTAACAAAATTATAAACACAGCGTTAATCTCGAATTATGATTAGTATTACTTATCGGCACAGTTTTAATAAATGATGATAAATGATATTTATTTCTGTAAATGGGTTCATATAAACACTTTTAAATGTATTTTTTTTTAAAAGAAGAGGTCGGTATTTGGCTATCTGACTACTTTGAGAAGAAACACCGAAAGAAACTCAGAGGTCACAGTCTCTTTTAAAGTCCAGACATTATCTTGGTCAGATTATGTAAGAACCATGCAGATTTGTGTCTGATAATGGTCTTTTGAGGAAAGAACCACACAGATATGAGTGGACCAGATCAGTTAGTGCAAGCATTTGTCAGATATCGTGAGCCCAACTCGGAACTTGAGGATCTCTGATAATCAGAATGATCTGATATTCAAATATAACATCATGTTTGTGTTCAACACCTGAAGCAATAGGTTGAGCAGCGGTGTATCTCTAATACACCGATCTTACGCCAGTTATAGAGGGAGTCCTTTGCCATCAGTCGGGCACAAATCCAGAATGAAATGAAATACCCAATACACTACCCGACTCGGGGATCGAACCCGGCACTACACGCTCAGCAGAAAAGCTCTTGACCAACAACATTGTCATTGATATTCAATATCTTGTAAATTCAGAACTTAATTTACACTATAGTGGTACTTACTAGTAGGGGTGTTCACTTCGGAGTGAGGAGTGAGAGTCTGGGCCATTAACTTCTGTCTCACTTCGCGAATCTTTAGTTGTAGAGCCATCTTTGTCGGGAAAATATCCATGTGGGTTGCCTGAAAAACAAAAAAAAACTATATGAAACATTGAAATAGGGATATATTTTGCTCTACAATATGTTGGGAAGGTTATGTATGGACTGTGGAGTCTTACTAATACTCCCGCGACTGGATAAGTGCAGTAATGTACAGACGCCAGCACGTCAAGTTACCCCAATGTGTCAAATTTCTTTGATCGTTTTTCAACTCTATGTCAAACAGCATAAGGTTCATATTCAATTGGGAAAATTTGACACATTGGGGTAACTTGATGTGCTGGCGTCTGTAAATTATGCTAAGAATATTGATCATTATAATAAACGGTAATCTTTAGTTCAAGTTAAAATCAAAGCACATACTCGCTTTGTTTTATACAAAGCGAGTATGTGCTTTGATATACTCTAATAATATTTGATCTGAATAATAACTCTTACAATTGACGCACGCGTAAAAATGTGTTTAGAGCGAGCTTGGGGGACAATAAAACCGTGACGAGATGTGCTGTCTGTCGTTAGAGGGTCAGCTCATGTAGTAAAACATAAACAAATCACTGCATGGGATCAAATCTGTCCAATCACGGGCTAGATATAGATCAATATGTGAATGTGCGTCAAAATATGGCATGCGAGCTTACCTGGAAGTGGGTGGTAGCCTGCGTAGTGGGGAACATGCCGTGCTCCTGGAACAGCTTCAGCACCAGGTGGCGCCGCTGCTCCAGCACGCGCCGGTGCCCCGCCTCGCCCCGCGCCCCGCCCGCGCCCCCCGCGCCGCCCGGCGCCGAGCACGGCGTGCGGGGCGACATCTCCTCCATGCCCTCCGACGACACTGAGAGGACCACTTGTTATAGCAATAAGCAAATAGTACTCCACAAACTACCTATATAGGGTGACTGGTAATTAGTGACCGATACACACGTGATTGTATTCATGATTTGAATAAACTTTCCCAAATAAACTTTTTTACAGGTACACAATAACTTATAACACAATAAAATAACAAAAACGCTGTTTGAAATTCCCGCGCGCGCGTTATTGATCAGCTGATAGTCTGACCTCAAGAAGGGCAAAATCTACTAGTAGTAGCGTCACACGCTCCGCCACCACCCCCACCGCTCCCGTTGTGCAGTAATGTCGTAATTAAATTAATTGAAAGTTAATGAGTATAAAATAAGTTTCTTCGGGAAAGTTATTCGTATTCATGAGTACAATCACGTGTTTAAGTATCGGTCACTAATTACCAGTCATCCTATATATATTTGCTCCTTCTCTATCAAATCCATCCTAAGGCAGGAGGCCTTCTTTCTCGGTCGTACCAACTTAATACCGCCAAACCCTTTTCTTCAACGGACCACTAGACGTACGCATATTTTCGTAGTGGGAAAAGTTCGCGCATATAAAAATGTGTGAAATTGTGCGTGCGCAAACTTACCACACTACAAAAACTCTTGCCAACTTACGTGTCGGTAACTGTACGGCGCTACGCTACCGGTACATGATGGACATCCCACCCATACATACTAGTTTTGGGAACACCTTTATTGTGCGTACAGCTAAGTGGAATTCCCTGCCGGAGTCTGTGTTTCCTGATAGCTACAACCTAGGGGTCTTTAATTCATTAAACCCCAAGCAAACACGCGCTGTTTTTCTATTGTGTCTCTAATTAACACCATTAAAGGTTCAGTCAAAAGTGAAAATGTTACTTCTAGGCAACCATGCTATATCGTCGACCACATTATCGCTTACCATCAGGTGAAATAGTAATCAAACGCGTGCCTATCAATAATAAAAAAAAACCTTCAGCGGTATGTACCTACACTTTCGCATGATACCGGGGTCGTTCTGCCAGACTACCACTTCACTCGCGACTCCTCTCGCGTGCATTTTTTACTTTCACATCTCCTCCACCCCCTCTAGTTTTGTTTAAACTAAAATATAGCCTATGATACTCACAACTAAAGTGGATTTCTATTGAAGATAAAAGATTTTTCAAAATCAGTTCAGTAGATCTAGAGATTACCCCCTACAACATCAAAAACTCAGAAACTTAACCTCTTCATACTATTAATAAAGACATAGACTAGCCCTTCAATGGAATAAATAACACATACCTCTATAAGTCTCAAGATTGAAGTCAGGTCCAAAGAAGGTGTTCCCGACGAGTTTGTTGGTTGTGGTGTGCGGAGTGCCGTAGGAGTGCGGAGTGGGCATCCCGTTGCCGTTCAGCACCTCCTGATCCAGTTGCGGCGTCACTACTGTGTTCTCTTCTTCTGTGAAAAACAAAACATTATGTTTCAATTAAAATTTAGATAGTATGGGTAAATCGTAGTTTTGGCTTTATAATAATATAGTTAAATAACTTGGATCTCACCTTGGTTTATACCCGTGAGATTCAAAAATACCAGGTACCTATAGCTAGGTACCTGAGAAAGTAAACATTGAAAACCAAAATAATAATAATATTCATTTCATTCGGCCAACAGTGATCCATGTTTGTTAGTAATACACACAGCTTATATTCTAGTGTTAATAACAGGACTGGGTAACTATATCTTTCAGGGTCAGTTAGAAAAAAGACACGGTCTAACTAGAACCCGCATGAAAGTTTTCATTACTGCTGAATCAAGTTTGTCAGCGACTACGTTCAGGATGCTGTTAGTGCTGCTACGCACTCTGCGCAGTAAGGAGGCGGTCCTTTTGCGTATTATGGCGTGAAAGCCATCAACGCGGGCTTCCGCAAACACGCTAGATGCACTACAGAAACGGGGCAGCCCCAGCAGCATCCTGAACCCATTATTATATTGAACGCGCAAGGCACTGAGCGATCTCTGTGTATAGCAAAACCACAGGCTGCTTGTGTAAAGAGTCTGGCAGTACGCCTTAAAAAGCGATATTTTAACATGCTCGTTGCAACGAGCAAACCTGCGTGCCAACATGTTATTCTTAACCGCCAGTGCCCTGCGCTCCCTTTCAATGTCCATTTGGTCATCAAGATCTTCAGTAACATAATGTCCCAAGTATTTAAAATGATTTACCCGCTTGAGTTCATATGGTTATGCGCTTGTAGGGACATATATCTCGCCACATACGAACTAATGACCGATATCCTTCATCGCGTTATTAGAGTTATCCGCGCAATTTGAACGTATACAAGTTCCCGACTACAATCGTCGCATCGGGCAGTAGTTAGCCCACCAGACACAACACCCGTCTGGTCGGAGGATCCTCCCTTTTCAATGGTGGATGAGGAACTTTACCCCCTGTTCCTCATACCTCCGCACGCTAAAGAATATATTTTGTTTAATGGCTTTCAGCTACTCAGAAGACATTTTTGAAATTAATATGTGTGAAAGAAAGAAAGAAAATATGTTTATTTGGGACATGCACAGGAACAACAGTTCAAAACTAAAAATTAAATGTAACATAATAAATAACAAAAAGACCTGTGCGAGGCCAAAAAGGCCCCTATCTCAGCACGATGCCACGATATTTAAAGAAAAACAATAAATACCGCATTGCTGTTATTCTGATTATGGTTTAAGTACACGAAAACTAAACCCAGCAGTCAAACAAGATTTGTTCCATCGTTGTATGTTTCGATGTTTTTTTTAAAAACAAAGTAATAATAATTAAGTATTTTTTTTAGTTTCGTATAATTGATATGCCTACATAAACAAAAATATCGAAATACTCTAGAATGTAACCCTCTGTTACTATTTCAGAGATTAAGTATTGGTCTATCCATCCTTCCATCAATAATAGAGCAGTTTGCAGTGTGCCAAGATAAAAACATTTCTTTAATTTTAATCTAATCTATTTGAAAAAAAAAAAACTTTTCAAAAACACTATCACTATTCCTTTGTTTTAACCTAATATGGTGACTGGTAATTAGTGACCGATACTTAAACATGTGATTGTACTCATGAATACGATAAACATTCTCAAATAAACTTTTTTTTATACTCATTAACTTTCAAGTAATTCAATTACGTCAGTACTGCACAACGGGGGCGGTGGGGGTGGCGGGGGAGCGTGTGACGCTACTACTAGTAGATTTTGCCCTTAGGTCAGACTATCAACTGATCGATCAAAGGCGCGCGCGCGGGTATTTAAAACAGCGTTTTTGTTATTTTATTGTGTCATAAGCTATTGTGTAAAAAAAAGTTTCTTTGGGAAAGTTCATTGAAATCATGAATGCAATCACGAGTTTAAGTATCGGTCACTAATTACCAGTCACCCTATATGTACTTACTGTACTAATGATTGAATAAATAATGTTTTTTTGTTTTCTTTTAGCTCTCGGAACCCTTGGGTTCCAGTTCTTTGAAAGTAAGCCCACTCGCAGAGGCCTATTGATTATCGTCTTTAATGAAATGAGGCACCAACCGCAGATCTTACCTGTAATATACAAGGATTAAATGGCAGCTAGGGGGTTACTAGCACACTCGATAATGGGCCCTCTAAAACGGCTGCTAGCACAAAGTGACGTAGCGGCAAGAAGGCAACATGTCCTGAGGTACTAAAGAGTGGAGCGGCATTCCACGGCTATTAGGACAATCTCGAAAGTACGTTCAAGATCCCTACCAGCACCTTACTTTACTTATAATAATAAGTAAAGTAAGGTGCATTAGGTATTTAAGTAAGGTGGTGTATTACTATCCTTAAAGCTAAATACGCTAAGGAAATGGTAAATCAATATAGCTGCTCCGAAGTAGAGTACAGTACCAAACATACCCATCTTGTTATGTTTCTTCCTCATGTACAGCTGCGGACTGCGCGGCACCACCATGGCGCTCGGGCTGCAAGCTTCCGGCTTGAACTGGGGCAGGATGCTGAACTTCTTATCGAAGTTCACTTTCTTCAGTACCCTGTTGGACAACCAGGTAGCAAGTTAGTATACAAAACTGTTGAAATTGTGCAATCTGTTAATTATATACAGGGTGTAAAAAGACCGATCACATAGCCGATAACCACACATTCTGTACATATAATTAAGTAACCAAAAAATAATGCTGGGAAAATACTTTTTTTTTTCATCTTTAGAAAAGAGATGCTTTTTATTGCGCCCATTGCATAGCGCGACAACGCAACGCAACTTTCGATCAGCTGGCCGGCGACTGGCCTGTTGGTCTAGTAGTTAGTGACCCTGACTGCTATGCCGGAGGTCGTGGGTTCGATTCTCACCCAGGACAAATGCTTGTGTGATGAGCACGATCATTTGTTCTGTGTCTGGGTGTAATTTATCTATAATATGTATGTATTTAGATATATATATGTATGTTTATCAGCTGTTTAGTACCCATAACACAAGCTCTGAAGCTTAACTTGGGGCTAAATGGCGTTGTGTGAAAAGTTGCGGAATATTTATTATTAATATTATAGCTGAGCGTATGGCCACTCGCGCTTGGTCGTTGACCCGACCGGCCCGCTTGTTTAGTATCCATTGCATTTTTGTAACTTCAAATGCGTAATTGGTTTTGAAAAATCGATGATTTTGATAATGTTTGTTCGGAAGAAGTTTACTAATGATACTTGGAATACAATTTTGAAAAAAAAAAACAAATAAAAATCCACTTTGACCTTCAATATCTACAAAACCAGTGAATTCCCAGGTATGTTCTAGAAGAAAAAAACTATCCCAGTGATGGGTAGAATATGTAGTTTTCGGACTAAATAATAAGAGCCGCTTATTGACTAGCAACATCGACGTCAAGAGTAAAACATCCTATCTCCTATACTCCATTTACAATAGCATTAGACAGAAGTTAAAAAATGTTACTTTTAATGCACACTTTGTAACGAAAGTACAATTATTAATAAGCATGTTACAATTACGTTTGACGCCGAATTTATTATAATCTATTTTCACAGCAGCTGTCACACTTAGTTGTAACCATCGCAACAATTTATTTTAAGAAATGATGTGGATTTCGTTTAGTTATATTATTTCATTTTAGTTAAAAATAACAGTGTCAATGATAATAACCTAAAAGAAGCAGGGATGAACAAGACATAAAACGTTATTCGTTTCACTGTTTTTCTTCAATACTTAAAATAAAATCAATTTTAATAAAATTTATTTATCTTTACTGTGAAATAAAATTATCTGCATTCCTGCTTCTACGGCCCTCTTTTTTCTAATGCATACTAATACATACAATCATAATTTATACTTTCTAAACTTTAATAGGCAAGATTGGACTGGAAATTGGACATTAATCTTTTGGACACATGGACACCAGGCAACATCGAGGTCAAGAGTAAGACATCCTATCCTAGTTTATCTCAAAACGTTGAAATACATACTCGTCTCGTTCTTCCTCATTCCGTTTCTTAAACAGAGTCTTCTTGTGCGAGGGGCTGGGCAGGTCGCTGTGTTGCTTGGGCGACATCGCGTCGTCAGAGCTGAGGGTTCCGTTGTTGAGCGATGCTTCAGACCGCGGTGTATTGACACTACAACCCGTTCCTGACGGATCGTTGCCGCCTGTGGACCCGGTAGACGTCCCTGGTGAGAAGGTGGTATTAGGACACTGATTTTTAAACAAAAATCATGTTTATCAAATCATCAGGGACATTACCTGTCTGGCTGCTTATTCTTTTTCCCAATATTTCTAATGAGCCAGCTATTCAAATGGAAAAGAAAATATAAATAAAAATAAATGTTGTTTTAATACAGGTTCTTAGTTATTCCAAGTTCAGTCAGTAAATAGCTATGTGATAAACAGCGTTTAAGTTTCGAGACGATAAAGCTATCATGAGTTAATTAGCGAGTTGATGGTGAACTATATATTATTCAAGATTTCAGAAGCAATTAGTCTTACCTCGACTAAGTCTCTTCTGTAGAGGCGCTCGGCCGAGCTGCGCAGGCGTCGGTGCTAGCGGGAAAGGACGCGCCTCTTCCACTGGCGTTTCCCATTGCCTGATAACGAAAAAAGCATTGCATTATACTGCAAAAAAATAAAGCCATGTTTAACAACCTGAAAGGCTCAATGCAAACATTAGCCATTTTTTGCATTATTTTAATATAATGATCGGTGATTGTAATTATTTAGCTTTTTGTAATTTAGAATTGATTGTAGTTATTAATTGTATGTTGTTGATTGACTTGTGAATGTGTAATTATGGACTTAGTCTGAAAATAAATAATTATTATTATTATTATTAGCAATCACTTTATATTATACAGCCCGTTAGAATAACAAACCCTTGTTATTTCAATGGTAACACGTGCCACAACTAAATGTAATGTCTAAATAAATGTGTATTGTTTTTGCAATATGCGGATTTTTTAAACATTTTTATTTAATTTATATTTTAAGTAAACAAGTGAATAGAGACAGACCTATTGCCATGGGCAATGGGTATTTAGGAATTACTTTTAGCTGTCGCTTTAGAGTTATTAAGACAGAGAAAAATAGTAGACAGAGTACAACTATCATATGTCATGTCTATTTTGTTTTAGTTGTAAGCCTGCTACTGTTCCTCGGGCAAGGGCCTTTTCTCATATAGAAAAAGCACAAGCATTGATCACCACGCTTGCTCAAGGCCGATTGGCGATTTCAAACTATTATTGATGTTGTTTTATATTATTATTCCAAAGCCACATTGTACTTTAAAATATTTATTATTAGAAAACATGAGGGAAACACATCTTGTCATTACAGATATTCTGGCCAAGGGAGAACCAACCACAGATTATTAAAATACTATACACACATGTCACAGATAAGTAATAATCAATCATAATAGGAATGCATGGGTTGTTACCTCAACACTCTTCCTCAACACATGCCTTTCCTATACATAAATTTAAACCTTCACACAAACTATTAAATACACTCTTAGTTACAGGTTTTGTTAAAATGTCAGCAAATTGTCTCTTAGTATTAATATATTTCACAGAAATCAAATTCTCTTCAACCTTTTGTTTTATAAAATTATATTTTACATCTACATGCTTCAATCTCTTTTGATCAGGATTCTTAATGGCTTTAATTGTACTTTGATTATCTTCAAAAATTACAACATTATCAACCTTTATATTCAAATCAGCAAGTAACTTAATCATCCAACATGTTTCCATTATACATTCACATAATGCAACAAACTCTGCCTCTGTTGTGCTTAATGCTACAGTGTTTTGTTTACGAGATTTCCATACAACAGTATTATTAAAAACTTTAATTAAATATCCAGATGTGGACTTTCTATCAGAATCCCTAGCCCAATCAGCATCAGCATAAGCTAATAAAGGCATACTAGAATTATTTTTGGTATACATTAAAGAAACATTTACAGTTTTCTTAACATAACGTAACAATCGCTTTAAACTTCTCCATAAATCAGCACTTGGCTTGGATTGAAACCTACTTAAATAATAAACAGATGCTGCTAAATCAGGTCTTGAACCTATCGTTGCATACATAAGTGAACCTATCAATGAACGACATTGTTTTTCTAAAGATAAATCAATCTCAGAATTTTCATACTACTTAAAATTAGCATCCATTGGCGTGTCACACCCATTACAATCTAGCATGCTAAATCTTTTTAAAATATTAAACAAATAGTTGGATTGGTCAACAGAAATCCCTTCAGATGTCCTTTTAATAGAAATTCCTAAATACATTAAATTGTCATTACCTAGATCTTTCATTCTAAATTTAGTTTTAAGAAAACATTTAACATTATCAATATCTCTCAGACTTGAACCAAAAATTAATAAATCGTCTACATATAGAAGTAAGTATAATTCCCCTTTAGTATACAAGCAATAGTCATTATTTGATCTCATAAAACCATAAGATGTTATAGTCTCATTAAATTTTTCATACCAATATTTTGGTGATTTCTTTAGGCCATATAAGGACTTTTTCAACTTGAGTACCAATCCTGACTTGATGTTCATTCCTTCTGGTGGTTTAAGATACACCTCTTCGTCTATGCGTCCATATAAAAATGCTCCTTTCACATCCATCTGACTTATATGATAATCTTTGTTAGCAGCCACTGATAAAAGAGTTCTTAAAGTTTGCATTCTTAATACTGGTGAGAATATATCTTCAAATTGACCTTCTTGTTGAAAACCTCTCACTACTAGTCTTGCTTTAAAAATACTGTCTGTTCCTGTATTCTTCTTTGTAAAAACCCACTTTGCATCCAATATTTTTTGGTCTTCTGGCCTTTGGGTTACTTCAAAAGTTTCACTTTCTTTTAATACTTTTAATTCTTCTCTTACAGCTATCATCCATTCCTTTTCATCTTCTCTTCCTTTTATTTCTTCATAAGTGTATGGAATATTGTCCTCATCACAAAATAAAGCATAAAATGCATCAATGTCATCTTCAAAATTCATTATGTAGTCTTCTTGCCATGTCGGTTTCTTAGATTGTCTTCTTACTCTTCCTGTTTCTTGACCCTCTGAATTTCCTTTTCCTATTTCTGCAGTATCTTCTTTTTCTATACTTCTTACATTTTCTTGGTTACTAAATTTCTTTTCTTCACCTAAGTTTCTGCCATGTTCTTTTTCTTCCATACTTTCCTCATACATTTTATTTGTAAGTTCTTTTTCAGATTTTCCTGTGTCTTCTTGATCATCATATCTAGGTAAGTGAATATTCTTCTCAGTATTTTTTCTTCTCTCATCAAAAACAACATTTCTTGCGATGATGACTGATCCTGTTTCTTCATCATAGAGTTTATATCCGCCAATAGCATATCCTATCATTATCATCTTTTTACCTTTATCATCCAGCTTTTTTCTTAATTCTTTAGGTACATGATTATATGCAGTACATCCAAAAATTCTTAAATTTGACACATCAGGCTTCCTATTTTCCCATAGTTCACTAGGAGTCTGCTCTCTTCCTGAAACTGGGCTTCGGTTAGTCACATAGGCTGAGAATAATACGGCTTCTCCCCAAAATTCCTTTTTCATTTCAGAATCAATTAACATTGTCCGTGCTTTGTCCATAAGTGTCCTATTCATGCGTTCAGCCACACCATTCATCTCTGGGTTATATGCTACTGTATGTTGCATGACTATGCCATTCCTATTACAAAAGTCTTTAAAATCATTAGAGAGATATTCACGCCCATTGTCTAATCGCAATTTATAAAGATTAATATTAAAATGATTTATTACCAAATAGTAATAATGTTTAAAATGCTCAAAAACCTCTGATTTATTTCTCATTAAGTAAACCATTGTAAAGTGTGTGTAATCGTCAATGAATGTTACAAAATAATTTTTATCATCATATGTACTTGGAGAGATTGGCCCACAAACGTCAGTGTGTACGAGTTCTAAAGGTTGTCTAGCTCTATACCCTGGTTTATTAAATGGCTGTCTACAATGTTTACCTAAAACACATGGTTCACACAAGTCATTTTCTATTGTTTTATTTTTTAATCCTGATAAACCATCAACCATATTTTTCCTAACTAATAAATTCAAATTAGTATTACCTAAATGGCCAAACCTCCTATGCCATAATTCAATCTCATCTTCTTTGGTTTTACAAGTAAAATTACATGTTTGTCGATTAGTTTCAAAAAGCACAGTATATAAAGTTTTATGTTTATCTCCAATTAATAACAAATTGTCATGAGTGTACACTCTTACTTTTCCTTGATTGAATACTACTTTCATACCTGCACTTTCCATTTTAGATACACTTAATAAATTTTTCCTTAATTCTGGTACATACAAAACATTATTTATATAACACTCATTTTCCCTTGTACCTACTATACTTTTTACTTGCAAATTACCAACACCTATAGCTTCTAAATTTATTCCATTCTTGGCTGCAGCAATTTTAATTGGAACCTTTAATTCAACATAATTTTCAAAATGTTCTTTCGTATTAATTAAATGCTCAGTACATCCAGAATCTACACAAAACTCTATCTTATAATTATTGTTAAATATATTACCTTGCTCTTCATAGCTCAGGAATGCATTGTTCTGTGCTGTATTGTTACCTGCTAAATTTGCATCACTTTGCCCTCTTGTCCAGTTGTCTCCACGGTTGCCAGGTCCATTTCCTCGTCTATACCCATTTCTCCAGTTACTTCCTCTTCCACGTTGTCTCGTGTCATATCCTTGCCTGGTATTTTCTTGTTGTCTGTTATAATTTCCTTGTCTGATATCTGCTTGACCTAGGTATCCACGTCCTCTATTCATTCTACATTGGAATTTCTTATGTCCTGGTTTCCCGCAGGTGTAACAATTAAATGCCGCTTGTGGATTTGTATCTGCCTTTTTATTATGCCCTTGGCGCCTCTCGTCCTCTGCCAATAACCTTCTCTTTGCAAAAATGTATGTTATCTCACTCTGGGTTTCAAGCGATGAGATTACTATATTATAACTTTCTGGCATTGATAGTAACAAATAGTTTATTTTTTCTTCTTCAGATAATTTAACCTCAGCTCCTTCTAATTCATTGAATATTCCTTCAATCTCAATTAAGTGGTCTTGAAGAGCCTTCTTTTCATTGTACTTTATTTCCGATAATTTTCGCCTTAAAAACAAAGTCCCAACAGTACTCTTTTTCATAAAATTTTCCTCTAAGCTTTTCCACATAAGATAGGCCGAATTCTTCTTTAAATAATCAATGTGGGAGTCCGCCACACCGGCAATTAGTAATGCCTGCGCCCTTGACTCGAGTTTCTTATTTTCAACTTTAACAACAAACTGTTCACTCTGAATTGCCGCTAAGCAATCATTTTCAGTGAGAATACTTTTCATGCGAAACGCCCACGTAGCAAAGTTTTTTCCGCAGAATGGTTCTATCTTAAACTTTACTGACTCCATCTTATTTTTCTTCTTCCTTTTGTTCTATCGAGTAATTATTCTGTAATCGTACCTTATATTCCTTTTCTTTCACTTTCGTTGGGACTGGGCCCATAACTATTATTGATGTTGTTTTATATTATTATTCCAAAGCCACATTGTACTTTAAAATATTTATTATTAGAAAACATGAGGGAAACACATCTTGTCATTACAGATATTCTGGCCAAGGGAGAACCAACCACAGATTATTAAAATACTATACACACATGTCACAGATAAGTAATAATCAATCATAATAGGAATGCATGGGTTGTTACCTCAACACAAACTTATATCTAAACTAACATTGTAAAGAGGAAAGATTTGATTGTTTCTTTGTTTGCATTGCATAGGCTCCGAAACTAGTGGACCGATTTGGAAAAAAAACACCGTTGGGAAGCTACCCAATCCTCAGGTGACTTTTTATTCCTGTATTCCCACGGGAACGGGAACTACGCGGGTGACATCGCGTGACGTCCGTTTGTTAACTATAAGCCCATAGAAAACACTTACGTGGTCGTTTTGGGCGCAGTATTGTTGTTACTTTGAGATACTATCACAGATTGTCCGCCCTGCACGTTCAGCACGCTTTGGTTATTATTCTTGGGTGTCTCTGCTTCTGTGGACAATACGGCAATAGTCATTGATAAATATATACACTTGTAAAATGACAATAGTATGCAAATACATATTGTGGTAAGATTCGTACACGCTTTTCATCAATTAACCGCAGTTGCACTCAGTGTAAGAATGATAATCACGTCAATATTGATGATATGTTGTAGTATTTACTATTAGACTCACGTGCAGAGAGTGCACGATTGAAAAGCATGTGCCTATTATACTCATTATCTGCCATCGTCATGTAAAGAGAACCCGTCATGTACAGATGACAAACCAAAATAGCCCGGCACGCCACGCATCTCGACTATACGACGAATTAAAAGCAGTAATTCATAGCTTGGCGCCGGGGGATTCACAACCACGTCACGTCACGTTGACGTGGTTGTGAAAAGGATACGGTCGAACGTTGAAACATACGAGCTGAGGATCATTTTACATGTGGTTTCTGTACACCTGCATAAAAAACCCATGCTCAAAGCCTCATGTTTATCTTCATCACCATTTCAGTCGAAAGTCGTCCTGATATATATGTATGTTTAAGTAGCTACCGCTGCGCTGCGCTGTGCTAGCGCTGTGCTAGTTTTACTGCTGGACATAGGCCTCCCCAGAGCGGCCACAAAGACCGTTCCTGTGCGTGTCGCATCCATCGGATTCCAGCGACCCTCACCAAGTCATCCGTCCACCTTGTGGGAAGGCTTCCAACGCTGCGTCTTCCAGTAGGTGGTCGCCACTTCAGAACTTTGCTTACATTGTACAAATGTTTGGGGTTGTTTGCCAAATGTGATGAGAATTCAGCAAATTGCGCTTTGTTGTGAAATTCTGTGAACACTCACCAGTATTGAAGGTTGGCACATACAGTCTCTGCAGGTGAACGCAGTGCATCGACTGCTCCGAGGCGGGACTCAAGGACGCCTGGCTCGGCTTCAGGAGCAGGTTGCCTGATGCGTCCAGGGAGAGGGTTAGTGGGCCCGGACCTGCGGAACATAACATCAATCGCATTATTATACACTTGCAATAAAGAGTATACTATTTAAGTATATCATTATTATAGTTCTCGATTCATACGCAAATTACGTAGTTCAGGCACATAACACATAATAATATGATCATGACATAAAATAGAGCAAGACTATTTTTTTTATGTTTAAAAAAAAAACGTTACATCACGCCTGTAATCCCCGAAGGGGTAAGCGGAGGTGTACTCTAGTGCACCCATGTTTCGTTAGTTATGTTTAATTTCTCTGAAATATAGGGCGAGAAATTGCCACTAATCGGGCACAAACCCAGACTACGGGCTGCTACTGAGAAAATTCTCGTTCAAAAAACTTAAATACTATTGAAAAGAATCAGTGTCATCAAGTAACAATGTTAAACTGGTCCACTCATATCTGGGTGGTTCTTCCCTCAAAATACCATTATCAGACACAAATCTGCATGGTTCTTACATAATCTGACCAAGATAATGTCTGGACTTTAAAAGAGACTGTGACCTCTGAGTTTCTTTCGGTGTTTCTTCTCAGAGTAGTCAGATAGCGAAATACCGATCTCATTTTCTTATAAAAACAATGAAATGTAAAAGTGTTTGTATGAACCCATTTACAGAAATAAATATCATTTATCATAAAAAGGTCGTCACTCAATCATCTTACCGGCTGATATAAGCTATTGTCGTTTTTGTTGTATTGTTTTCTCGGATGCATAAGTTTTAATCGCTTTTATCATATTTTATGATCAACATTAAATCCCGATTTAATGTTGAACATAAAATATGATAAAAGCTCAGTTAGTTGAAGCCACTTTTTTAAACATTAAATGCAAACTTTCTTTCGTAATAGTATATGAATAGATGCTCACATGGAGAATTATCACCGATACTTCTCTTGACGAAGGTGAAACTCTTGAGCACGGGATTACTGAGCGGCGTCGACGTAAGCGGAGTCGACGTCTGCGTCGGGATCGTGTTGGACATACCGCTTGATATCACCTGCAGAACAATACATCAAATACGTAAATATTTAAATGGCAGGTGTACTTCTGCTAGAAGGCGTCACGGCAGACCTAGAAAAAGATGGCGGGAAGACCTGGACCAATTAAACGACCAGTAGTACCACTTTTTAACAATGGATCGAAAAATCTGGAAGTCATGGGGAAATGCCTTTGCCTAGCAATGGGATGATGCAGGCTAGCAGTATCAGGTTTAGTTCTTAATAACATTTAAAGATGACAAATTTATATTTTTGCAACTATGTCACGAATAAATTTAAAAACAACGGAACCGATATACAAAAAATCTTTGAAAATAAACACTATCCACAAGTAACATCTAAGGCTACTTTTTATTCCTGTATTTCCTGGTAAAAGGGAACTACGCGGGTGAAAATAGACGTCCGTCAGTATCAAATAAATTAGAGCGACGTCTCTACAACCCAGTGTCATTCGCATAAAAAGACTGTGAAAAAGCAAGTGAAGCATAATAAGCTGGCGTGCCTGAGAGGGATTTCTCGACGGCATGTGAAGCCAAGTCAGACGTCCATACTGCCGTGGTATAACTATAATGCCGTTATCTGCTAAAGTCATTTTCAGACTCACAAAGTTACTTAATGTTGTTTTTGCTTATTTCTCACGTGAGAAATATGTACTTAACGGCATTTTTAAAATAATTATTTCCAAAACTATTCAAGATATAGAAAATTCGCAAACACAGATCGATAGATTTTTTTTTTCTCATTAATGTAGCATCAAAAGTTGAAAATCGACCAGATGTTGGATAACGGCATTTTAGTTATACCACGGCAGCATAGGTGGCATGACAACTCTGACACTAGGTGAGTCACTAACAATACTAAAAGAAGATCTTCTTATGCGAAATGAGCAGTCATTCACTTACTCACTCACTCACCTCACCACCCACTTCACCTTGACTTCACCTACATATTCACGGTATTATTTTTATAGAAAAGCGCAGCTGCTGCTGCCATGTCTAATGTTTAAGTTTTTTTTTTAAGCTTCGTAAAACATTATTACGCCCGTGTCTTACCTCAAAAATAAATTGAACATTTTATTAATTACCTGAACACTAGAAGTTGGCGAGCTCATAATGGACGCTATAGCGTTGTCTAACGCGACCTGAGTGGTTAAGTTGGGCGTGCTCAGAGAGATGCCTTGCACGCTGTGGGTCAGGCTCTGTGTGCTGGACGCTATGGACGTCGGGTGAGGAGAACTCGGGACCTGGCTCGACAGGAGCGGCTTGTTGATCTGTGTGAACGCTGCCCACTGTCTGTGGTTTTCACCTGGAGAAAATGGTGCTGTTGAGTAAAATGAAACTTAAATAATTTACCTCCCTTCCGTACGAATACATTTTACTTTACTTATCATAGATTGCTTTTTAACTGTCTCATTAAATAATGATAAATCACGAATATGAAGTTATATTGAGTTATTTTATGATTGACCGGCCTGTTGGTTTAGTAGTTAATGGCCTTGACTGCTATGCTGGAGGTCGAAGGTTCGATTCCCACCAGGACAAATGTCTGTGTGATGAGCACAATCATTAATTTGTTCTGTGTCTGGGTGTAATGTATCTTTATATATCTAAGAAAATATAAGTATGTTTATCAGCTGTTTAGTACCCATAACACAAGCTCTGCTTAGCTTGGAACTAGATGGCGTTGTACGAAAGTTGTGGAATACTTATTCATTTTACTTTTAAGGTACTAATATTTCTGGTACTGTACTGGAACAATTCACTTCCTTCCTGAAAAGGGGCGCTCATAACCGCGACACAGTTGTACTACTGCTGTTATCATAGTTTCATTTTGATTATACGAGTATTTACATGTGTTTCTTGTTCCAAATTAATATATTTATTATTATTATAATATAACAAAGAAGTACACAACGATTTTGAAGAAAAGAATGAAATAGAATACTCTTTATAGTAGGTACAGTATACCATAAAAACTTACAAATCTTTACTTCAAGGGCTACATAGGATGTTACAATGGGCGGCCTTTAAGCTAAAAGCGATGTATTTATAAACTATGTATATCAAACGCTTGCGGTATATTTTTTTATGAGAAAAACGATTAATAAGAACATTTCCGTTCAAATTAATAACTATATTGTTAGATGCTTGATCTTCCTAACTTGAAATTGTCTTACTTTATATGTAAGGAATATTGTATGATAACTTACTGGTATCAGCATGAGTAGACTTGAAGGCGCCACCGGTCGGCTGGAAACCTTTAGGTCCGCCTGGACTGGACGCTGTTATACCGCCGAGAAGATTGTCCGACGAACCAGCCCTGGAAATGAAAAATTGACGATTCAGTAATTACCTAAAAGTAAAGCTACATTACAAACGCTTCGGGTCGCAGCGAATCACATTTTATTGGTTAACCCGTCGCATGTCGTCGTTTTTCCGCGAACATTGTTTGTATGGCTTGCGATCCCCCGGGGGCTCATAAGGACATTCGAGCAGTTTCAAACTGCACTAGATCGATGTGTGAAAATTATTGCTATTTGGTGCGTCGCGCTCATTATCTGCGGAAGTCATTTTTATACGCAAGTATTTTACATTCACCACGCAAAGTGGGGTAACCATTGGTTATCGTGTTACCCAGTTACTGGGTTGTGGAAGTCTGACAGGCAGTCAGTTGTTTCTTGTAATACACAGGTATTGAGCTGCATCCATCTTAGTTGGGATAAGGCTAGGCAAATGATGATGACGCGAGGATGAGTGCTAGATAAACAGATTAACTTACCTAGCTTTAATAGGTTTAGGTCTTCTAGTATGGTCGTGGTGCGACGGCAAGTAGTCTCGTGTGTCCAGTCCTTCAGAGTCAGAATCTGTCACCTTCTCTCCGCATTTCAGGTCGATGTCCACGCTTTGTACCGCTGCTGGCGGCTCTTCTATTACCTGGGATGACTTTAAAATATAACAATTGTTATATGAGTAAAATAAAAAAAAGCGTGAATGCCCCGCGAGACGCATAACTACGCATAACGCTGCGTCGTGGTTCTTGGGTTAAAAACAAAAAAATAATGTTGCCCCACGTTGTATCGTGGGTGGGTGGGTGTTTACAAACATATAGGCGCTTTGCACACGGAGCAAATTAGTTCAGGCAACTATCAACTATTTGAACAAAAGTTTTTTTCTTTACAAATTGCTATTTGCTATGTGTGCGCAATCCCATTTGATAATAATAATATGAAAAAAAGCTAGTTGCCAGTTGCTCCATAGTTCTAAATTCAAATCAATTTATTTGCCCACAGCAGAGTACGGATAGGTTTACCAGCGGGTCCCAAACTAGGCACAGCCTGTACGTTGATGACCCAAACACTACACAAAATTAAAAAAAAAAAACAAAAACGGCGACACTTTGTGTTTGTGAAATGAAATATTTAAATGCACCCACATAAAACACAGATTTCAGAAGAGGTTTTACCCTGTCTATGTTACTGTCTTTTGAAATATGGTCTACCTATTTTGATCTCGGTTTAACACGCTAAGCGAAGCCACCTTTACGCACCGTCTGGAGCCTTCATGTGATAGTAAATATTTGAATACTATGTTTACCATTTGGTCATCGTCACTAAGTTGGGGTGATCCCATATGGTTGTATGATGCAACCGGCACAGGTAGGTCGGTGTTGATTGTAAGAGAACCACTTGTAACCACCTCTGATGGCGTTCGGGGGCTCTGAAAACAAATGGTGAATGAGACTGATTTAAGAAATGAATACATGCCAATTAAAGAATTAGATATTTGCAGAAATTTAAGCTGGGCAAAGTAATCCAATACAATAATGTGAGTGGCAACGTGAAAGGCATTTATTTTAAAGATCACCAATGAGAAACACTTTACATTTATTTAAGTATTTATTAAAACTTTATGCACTAGTAAAAGTCACTGTACATAGGCGGACTTATTATTATTATTATTATTAAGTACCTGCGTACTTGGGGCATTTGCCCTAATCCTTACACGAATTCTTGGCAAAAGCGTAACGCACGATTTTATAACTTTAAACATAATTGCTCTTCTGCATTTAGGTTTGAATAAATGACGCAAGCACATTTAATATTATCCATGCATAGATATGAATATTGACATTGAAGCGTATACACATAAAATAATTAGTTTTACATTATTGTCAATTTGTAAGATTGTGTTGCCAGTGCGATAAGGTTCAGAATGACACACATAAGCAGCCACTGCTGGGACACAGGCCTCTTTTCTGTGAGAAGGAGTGGTCCGTAATAAACCACGCGGGCCCAGTGCGGGTTGGTACATGTCACAGGTCTTAGAATTTATGGTTCAAGGATATTAAGGTTTCCTCACGATATTCTACTTCACCGTTTTGAGAATAGTGGTGATGACATAATTTACACAAAGCAAAGCGCCTGTATGGGTTTTAACCTACGGCCTACAACTCATAGGGCTCGTACACAAAACTGCGTTGCGACGTCGCATCGCAAAAATGTGCGAGCTCCCTCTACGCATCGCAAGAACTTTTAACGTAATTTTCTGCGTTGCGAATACGCATCGCAGTTTCGTGTACGAGCCCATAAGTCGCGGTCGTTACTACTGGGCCACCACTGCTCTCAAAATGACATAACTCTCAGTTAATTAGACAATGTGTTACCTGTGGCATAGATCCAGTTGGATCTTTACTGCTGGAAGATTTCCTGCGATCCTTGTTGCACCACTTCCATTCGGGATGAGCTTTGAAATGGGCTTCTTTGACCTGAAAATGAAAAAACACATATTTAAAATCACAATTAAACAATAGGACTGTTTGTGGTTTTTTCTATAAGAGAAAAGATTTTTGCGCAGCAGTAGGACATTAACAGACTGGTTTTATTTCATATTATTTAACAACAGGAGGTTACATTATCATCATCATCAGGCTTGTATTTGGGTTAGGCAGAGTTCTACCTTATAGTAACACTTCGTCAGTATATAATACAGAGCATGCCTATTGCCACTATTGAACTAAGAGGATTTCCAGAAGAACAATCCCTGTAACACTGTCCAACTCGGGACTCGAGCCCTCTTGGTCTGAAGCAGCGCAAACGCTCTAAATGAGACCATGACCCCCGAGTTTCTTTCGGAATTTCTTTTCAGGGATCAGTCAACTTGAAAATATCGGCAGCGGTTTTTTTTTTAAATTGAAAAATAAAAGTATCTAGAAAGATCTACTTACAGAAATAAATATCAATTGATCATTTCAAATATCATTTTATTTAATTCAACGATGAGGCTGTATAGGATGTGACGTATGTTGTAAACAACACCCATTTATATTGTAATGTAAACGGTATTGTACAACTGCATATTGAGATCGCTACAATACGTGTTGTACATAGTAATAATGAGTGTATTGGAAGGTAACCAAGCTTGAACATGATAATAGCAAGACTTGTATGTATGACATATTGTATCCTGACTCCTCAACCAAGGGTGTCGTTGGGACAGTGTTGTTACTGAATATTGTGCCAAATTGCCAGAAGAAGAAAATACAAGGCAGCAGGTACATCGACGCCCAATCATTCAGTTCAAAGACACTAGCTCCTGTAACTCAGGTTGCTACCTAGCTCAGGAGCTAGGGCTTCAACAAAATAATTTTTACCTATATATTTTTATGTCAATAAACTTATTATTATTACTATTCAGTTCAAAGTAAACCTAATAAAATAACTAGATACAGGATGGGGGTTTTAATTGGGCAGGGTAGGTAATTGTATCCTTTCCTTATTAGGATCAACGCGTGCAGCACGTAGTCCACGTGAGCAAAAGAGAGTGAGGTGTGACGAGTGAGATTTTTTTACTATTTTAACACGTACTCTTAATACTTTGTACGCCACGCCGGTCACCGGTGAGCCGCGATCAATCGAATTTATATATGGTAGTCTAGCAGTTAACGTGTATTTTTATGGCACAAACCTCGCTAGCAAGTTCGTTATACTTCTGTTTCTCCTCAGGCTTGAGCGAGTACCACCACTCGCCGAGGATCTTGCTGACCGTGCGGTTGTCCTGGTTCGGGTGCATTTGGTGCACGATCTGACGATGGCGTTTGGAGAATATCATGAAGGCGTTCATTGGACGACGGATGCGACGCTCTTTCTGCAAATAGAAAATAGTATTAAGTTTCTGTGGAAGTAAAATTACCAAAAAGCTATAAAGATAATGAAACAAAAACCGGCCAAGAGCATGTCGGGCCACGCTCAGTGTAGGGTTCCGTAGAATATGTAAACGAAGTTAAAAAAAATGCTTGCATATACGATTATACTACAAACTTAGTCCAGAAATTATTTTGTAAGTCCAACTTTTTGTCTTTTTTGCACAAAAACTGTTGTTTCCATCAAGTTCAAAATAATTTTCCTAGAAAGTCCTTATAAAGTTCTACTTTTCAGACTTTTTTCATATTTTCTAAACTTATGGTTCAAAAGTTAGAGGGGACACACACACATTGTTTTTTACTTTTGGAGCGATTATTTCCGAAATTATTGACATTATCAAAAAATGATTTTAGTAAACCCCAATTCATTTTTAAATACCTTGAAAATATAAAAATGTCACTTCCCACTACACATTTAGGGGGGCTACCCCAATAAAACATTTTTTTCCAATTTTTATTTTACCACTTTGTCGGCGTGATTGATACACATATTGGTACCAAATTTCAGCTTTCTAGTGCTAACGGTCACAGAGATTAAGCGAGGACGGACGGACGGACGGACAGACAGACATGGCGAAACTATAAGGGTTCCTAGTTGACTACGGAACCCTAAAAATACTATAGATTTTCTACTTTGCTTACTCACTGGGTTCCAAGCTCCCAACTTGGACACCCAAGGGTGCCAACTTGAGCGGTAAAAGCTGATGACTTGAATTTAGTTTTAAAGATTTTCTGCAACAAATTGGACATGACATATCTACCAAGGCTAGACTCGTCCTACAAAAAAAAACTGTCGTCAACAAATCTGTTCTAACAAAAGCTTACCTTTTCCTGTGTAGCAGGTGAATTGAGCGCAGACGCATTCTGCGAAGGCCGCTTGTTGGAGTCATCTCCACCTACCCCGGAGTCTTCAGATTCGAACACTTCGTCATCCTCGTCCATACACATCGGAGGATCTGGAATACATTGTTTGTCTTAAAAATTGACAAACAGAATACACGTGTTTTGAGTTTTAATGCAGTATTAAAGTCCGTAACAGTCCCAAAAGGTTTCAAATACGTCGGTTTACAGGACTTGTTTCCTTTTTCCCATTGATGTAAACAAAATAAGGTGTCAAATCAACCAAAGCTATTTAAGGGGTTCTTGAAGACATTGAATGTTAACATAGATTTTGGCGGGTACAAAATTGAGTTTCTTAGTCTCAGAGTAAAAGAGCTTTTTAACAACTGGACAGATAAACTGTCAGATGTGGGTTTCTATTTGGCTAAGCAACTCTAAAGAAGGGAATACCACAATAATTCTCAACAGGAACGCAAAAAAAAAATGTTTTTGTTTGAATCAGTTCCATTCCAGCAGAACAAAGAGAGCTTTGCAAGAGTAGGATGCGAGATGAGTAGGGCTTTGTGGCCTTGTGGTCAGTGTGTTTTGCCTTGATTTTATTTGGGGCATAATTATTAGGTATTTTATTTAACCGCTTGTGCCCTGCTTGTCAGGGAAAACAGGCCTGAGGTTGTGTTATATTTATCTTAATACATACCGGTAGCCTCTGTCTTAATCTGGTCCTCAGTCTTAATAAGCGGCGCAGGCGTGTGCGGCGTGTGCGGCGTGTGTGGCGTGCGCGGCGTGCGCGGCGTGCGGGGCGACGGCGGCGCGGCCGGCGCCAGCGACAGCGTGCCCGTCGGGGGCGGGGAGCCGCTCAGCAGCGGGACGAGAGACTGCCACGGGAATGTGTTGCCCGATACTGAGGATATTACATGTATAGATGAAAAATAATCGTATAAATTATCAAGAACTTTGTTCTACTATTGTTGTATTAGACATTGTGCATCTCCACCTCTTCCCAGAAAGAGGAGATATGTGCTAAACTATATGAATATGCTAAAGATTATTCTAATATAACTTTACAAGCCAACTTTTATGCTTTTATGAAATGAGTTTTGTGTTTCTTAACCGAACTACATTGAGTAGAAACCCAAAGTCTCCTTTAACGTCTGTATAATTACTTGTAACGCTCAAATCATATGAGGAGCACCATGTAGGCAGATGTCTGAGGTTATGAGAATCATACGAATTTAAGCCCACTAAATTGACGCGTGTTTCAGTAATTATAATGATAAAAACTTTAGTACCTCTGCGGTCTTTTAGTACCACGAATGCTTGACGCCAACGTTACGTCGAAATGTACGATTTTAAAATTGAAAAACATTGTTTCGATTATATTACAATATAAGTTACTTTTAAGAATTTATTCATAATCTATGATACTAGCAGTGAAATAATTTTAGTTTATTAATTTAAACTAAAATTCTGCAGTATTATTGTATTGTTTTAAAATCGTTTGAATTGGCGTTACGCTTATGACAAGTATCCAATCTAAGACTAGAAGCAGCTATTGGCAATGTTTTCATTGCAGTCCAGTTGCACATCGAACTTTCACACTGAAACTTCAAGTTAAGGTGACAATCAGACAGAGTACTTTGCGCTTCGTTACATCTCTGGGCGTGTGCCTGACGTCATCTTAGATACACTCTGATGCTAGCCAATACGAAACTAGCTTGACAGTTATCGCTAAACACTTTGCCCAGTTCGTGATGCGCAAAAGCCCTGTAAGAGCTCATACGCACTATGCGGCTACCGCATGTGGGCAGCCGGACGGCTGGCCGCAAGCACAATTATGTACGTAATATTCATTTCTAAACGCACTGCGATGCGGCTACCCGCAGACCGCTCCGGCCACCCGGCTGCCCGCATGCGGGTAGCCGCATAGTTCGTATACAGCTTAAGTCTTAAAATTCTAATAAAACAAAATGAGATAATAAAGAGGTTCTGTTATTTGTTCTGATATCTCGTCGTAACATTTGCAACCATCCGAAATATATTCGAAAACGTGATCCACATCACACACACCGGTTCGGTAATTTATCCGATTAATTTCTTTATCTTTATCGCACGTCGTAACATTTGGAGTATACTACAATAACAATTTAGTGAAAGGAAAAACAAACATAATCGGGCGTTATATCCAAGGCCACCGCATTGAACTTATAAAAAAACCCAATCAAGTGATAAAGAGAAATTGTTTCTGATTACATTTCCTGCAATTTTTTTACAATATTGTTTTGTAGTAAGTGATAGTACTCACCGATAATCGTGTGTGACGTAGGAGGCGGCAGAACTGGTAGCAACTGGTTGGGGTGCACTATCACAGCGCTGTTGTTCATGTTGTTTACCTAAAAAGAAAGTTTTGTAGGACTTAAAATAATTGTGGTTTTTCCATAAACAACAACACAAAAGTAAAGATATTTTTGTTCAAGTGAAATTTGAAAATTACTTTCAATAGAATGAGTATATTATTTTCGATATTAGGGAAAATCTTTAGTGTGGTATATTTTTAAGAAAAGCGTAATATAGTAATGCGTTTTTCGGTCAAGCGGCGACTTATGGCATTTTTATACTTTGAATCTTCGCCGCCCCGCGTTTAACTGGCGCTCACGGCGGCTAGTGCGTAAACGGGCTGTAATTGAGGCGCGGCAAGTGCGTAAACGGGCCGTAATTAAGGCGCGGCAAGTGCGTAAACGGGCTGTAATTGAGGCACGGCAAGTGCGTAAACGGGCTGTAATTAAGGCGCGGCAAGTGCGTAAACGGGCTGTAATTGAGGCGCGGCAAGTGCGTAAACGGGCTGATATTGAGGCGCGGCAAGTGCGTAAACGGGCTGTAATTGAGGCGCGGCAAGTGCGTAAACGGGCTGATATTGAGGCGCGGCAAGTGCGTAAACGGGCTGTAATTGAGGCGCGGTAAGACGTAAACAGCGAATTAATTATGTTTTTTAAAAGCTTATTATTTTTTTTACTTTTCAGTTGTAATGTAATACATACCGACACAAATGTATGCAACATTAACTCCACGATTTACTATGTAATTACTAACAGCATAAATTAGCAACATCAGTAAACTACAAAAAAACATATTAAAGAACAACCTTCTCAAGCTAACTAAATAAAATGTATTATATTATTATAGGGTGACTGGTAATTAGTGACCGATACTTAAACACGTGATTGCATTCATGATTGCAATAAACTTTCCCAAATAAACTTTTTTTTTATACACAATAACTTATAATACAATAAAATAACAAAAACGCTGTTTGAAATTCCCGCGCGCGCGCCTGTGATCAAGCAGCTGATAGTCTGACCTCGGGAAGGGCTAAATCTACTAGTAGTAGTAGCGTAACACGCTCCCCCGCTGAAGAGGCGGCGGGGGAGCGTGTGAATTAATTTAATTTCGTCAGTACTGCACAACGCGTTGTGCAGTACTGACGAAATTAAATTAATTGAAAGTTAATGAGTATAAAAAATGTTTCTTTGGGAAAGTTATTCGTATTCATGAGTACAATCACGTGTTTAAGTATCGGTCACTAATTACCAGTAACCCTATATATGGGATCACATAACAAACTACCTTAACCAAATGAAAAAAAAAAACAATCACATATTTTACACGAATACATCAGTGTACAGACAAAAAAAAACCGTTAATGCATGAACTCCCCCTTTTTTTAAGTCAGTTAAGAAGTAACTTACATGATCACCGTTGTCCAAGCTCCGGTGTTCTGGTTCATTATCGTTGTTGTTCAGCTGTTGTTGCAGGTGACTTATCCGCTGTTCAATCTGAAATATAACACAATACTTAATAAAGAAACAAAACCTCAGCATACGTCATCGTAATACCGTTATAATCTCTTCTATTTGAAATATACACAGCTATCTAATAGTCAGTCAGTTTGCTTAGGTCCTAGAGAATCGGTGAGATTAGATGATAAAATTAATCCTTTGACCGCTAGTCATGTATAGATGACAAACCAAAATGTGCCCAGTACGCCACGCGTCACGATTACATGACAAACCAAAATGTGCCCAGTGCGCCACGCGTCACGACTACATGTCAATTTTCAAGAATTTAACCATAGCTTGGCGCCGAGAGCACGTTTTAGCTTTGTCGACAAACACAGCTACTTGCCCAAGTTGGTCCGTGGATGTGATGTCCATTACATCTCAAGACCCCTCGGTGCTTCGGAAAGCACGTATAGACGTAAGTACCAGCTGTCATGGCTGACATTTTTAGACCTTTGACAGTTGTAACCAAGACGACAGGAGCCCGAAAGTCTGACAAGTAGTCTTACAAGTCTAACCACTGGGTTGTGCAGGTCAGATAGGCAATCGGATGGTTATAGGTTAGACTGGAAGCCAGCCCAACAGTTGGAAAAAGACTAGACTGATGATGAAATTTATAACAAAAAGTAGATTAGCCAGATATCAAAACAATATTATTTATATCGGTGTTAAAGCAATGACTATTGATTGATGGCCCAGATAATTAACACGTGCGTAATACCGATACCAACTTTTACTGAGATAATGGAAAGTCGAGCGACAGCAGTGGCAATATTATTGCAAAAACCTTTCGAGATAAAAAATGGTTTCGAATTATTTTTAAGGTGTGCCACGCTTATACGCATATAGCTCACGATTACTGACAAATGCTTGCACTGACTGATCTGGTCCCCTCATTCTGTGTGGTTCTTTCCTCAAAAGAACATCTCAGACACTAATCTGCATGGATCTTACATGATTTGACCAAGATAATGTCTGGACTTTAAAAGAGACTATGACCTCTGAGTTTCTTTCTGTGTTTCTTTTCAGAGGAGTCAAATAGTGAAACTAAGATATCATTTACTAAAAAAATGACTAAAAAAATTGAAAAACATTACACCCGTGTTCCCTAAAGGGTTTAGGAAAAGTATAACTATAGTATGTACACCTACAATTCGCCTGTCATGTTTAAGTCCCATGTAATATCGGGGCGAGCCTATTGCCATTTCAGATAGAGCAACCTAAAAACGTTGTTCATCTCCTTGGCAGTAGCAACTTGACCATCGAGGCAGTAGGTTCAAGGTACTTAAAGTTTTTACCTAAGTAAAAACTAGCAAGTGAGCGATTAATGAAGTGGTGTGAAAACAAAGTGAGTGACGCGGCACTTGTTAGCTGTAACGAGAACGCCTGGCTGACTTGAAAGCCCAACGTGAACTGAATTTATTATGACTTGAAATTAATGTGCGGCGTAAACTGCTGAATTGCAGCATTGATCATTTTAGTACAGACGCCAGCACATCAAGTTACCCCAATGTGTCAAATTTCTTTGATCGTTTTTCAACTTTATGTTAATCAGAGCAAGGTCCTTATTCAATTGGGAAAATTTGACACATTGGGGTAACTTGATGTGCTGGCGTCTGTACATAAAATCTGTTTTAGTTACTCACTTGAAGCGTCTCCGCTGGCTCGTTTTTAATAAACACATACTTCTTCTCCGTGGTACTTTGAGGCACCATTGTGACGTAATACCTCTTAACCGGATCTTTAACATCCGGCTCCACAACGGACAACAACCGTGCCTGGAGCGGCGCCGGTTTCAAGATCCTCTTATTATTATCTTCCATTACGCGAGTCTCGGATAGTTCTGGGGGCCGATTGTCAATAACGTTACGTAGTATATTGTTCTCTCTCTGAGTCGGATGATCATCATCGTCATACTCCGAGACTCTTCTATTCAGAAAATTTTCATGATTATTTAATGGTGGCGACATTTCTGTGTCGCGTCTATAGTTGTCGTGGATCCCGTTTCTATGAATCGCCTGCGTTCTGTATATCTGTTCTACGTCTATTCCGTTTGACGTTGGAATAGTTCTAGGGACGATAAGATTGTGGGCCAGCTCGTTCGTATTGCGGATACTGTTCGCAATACTTGTTTGCAGACTCTGAGTATTCAAGTTGTTCAAGTTGAGAGATATACTCGAAGGGAGGGTAAGGCTTGAAAGTGTTGTGGTGGTAGCGTTTATGCTTGTATGTACAGTGTTCTGTAGGTTCAGTCCCGAAGTTTGAACTCCGATCACGTTTGACTGGGAGACGTTGTTCGTTTGCACGATTGTAGGCCCGTTTCTGTTTTCCACCTGCGAAATGAATGTCTAATTTTACCATAATAGCATTTATCATAGTTAAAAACTACAGATTTAATTTTATGATAAGTAATTTTTAATACCTGGTAATGGTAGTTAGGTCCTGGTGAAACTCTGATGACGCTGGTGGCCACACCACCGACTGGTGAATTAACCCTGCTAGGACGGACTAATTCGGGCCTAAAAATAAATATTTCGGAGTTAATTTAAAACAATATTTTGGGGGCTTATAGTCATAATAAGACCATACCAGACCCAGCATACCCTATACATGATCATTTTTGGATGTAATTTATCTATTATATGTATGTATTTAGAATATATAAGTATGTTTATCAGCTGTTTGGTACCCATAACACAAGCTCTCAAGCTTAACTTGGGACTAAATGGTGTTGTGTGAAAAGTTGTGGAATATTATTTGAATCTATCTTAAATTATGCTTAGGAAGCTTTTGCATCGGGCTTAGGTTCGTCAAATGCCTACGCAGCGTAGATATTGCGCATACACCACCCTAACGCAGCGCCACTGCAATTATTTTCAAACAAATAATTCGCAGTATATTATGTAGCCTGTTCTGGCCAACTAGAAACGAACGTTTGTAAAATAATTAGTAAGCAATATCAATCGTGTTTTCTATCACATCACAAGAGACACGTTAATTGGCATAGTAATCATTTAGGAATTTATATAAATACTTTATATAAGTTTGTATAGGACAAATCTTGAGAACTGAATTAGAACCACTTACTTATGAGTAAGTGGTTCTAATTCAGTTCTCAATTTGTGTAAGTTAGTAAGGTAAGCTTTACTAACTTAAAATTTTACATGTTAGTTCAGTTTTAAGACATTAAGTAAGTACATTTTTAAGGCATTTTTTTCTGATAGAGTATATAAATCAAAGCATGTTTTTAAAAAAAAATATCGTGTAAAGTGCGTGAAGTTCAGCGTACCTGATGAGATGATGATGGTAAAGCGCAGCGGGATGGTGCGGCTGCGGCTGCGGCGAGGAGATGGGCACGAACAGGTTGTTGCGCAGCCCCGGCGACCCGCCGCCGCCCACCGGCGACGCGCCCGGGCTGCCCGAGCGGGAACTACCCAGCGATACTGGAGATGACACAAGACATTAACATACGCTTATGCCAGGTATACCTACATACGCACAAACATTCACTCGCATCCACAAAACCTGCACATCACTTAAAAATATTACTGCAACAGCATCTTTGATGGTTTTATTCGCATAGAATTATTTTATCCTGCAAAAATCTTACCGAGGTGGGGGTCCTGGTGGCCTGTAACACGGGTTTTATTCCTAAATCTACTTCAGGCACCAGTCTCTCACCAAGGTGGAAAAGTGTACTTTATTCTTAAGACCACTTATTGTGACGAGAGAATAGTTATATTGATTGAATTATTTTATCACTAAGTATGAGAGAGTATACTGATTTCTTTAACACATGTCGTCGAACCTAGCACAGAAATCAGGGAGGTATTCCTCGAAGCGCTACTATTTTGAGGCGCTCCTAATGAGGCGCTCCTATTTTATTCCTCGGAGCGCACCTTTTAAGAGCGCTCCCGTTAGCAATTAAAAAAATATATATTTTTTTCGAGGAAAAATAACAAATATCTCAAATCAGTGACTTGATTATTTTTTTTGTAACTTTTTATAGGATAAACATTTTTTTAATATTTTATATTTTTACCCACTACTTAATTATTTAGCTTTGGTTTTGTCTACCCAAAAGCCTGGCTGATGGATGACCGCTAGGACTCTTACCATTCTTCGAACTGAACCAGCCTAGGAACTGTCACCCGTTTCGTTGGATATTATTATTTTGAACTAGCCGGTGCCCGCGACTTCGTCTGCGCAACATTAGCACTCCAGAATAGCTCGGAGATAGCATATTTTTTTCCTACTTACTTTACACTTATCGTTATATTTTCGACAATTCATTCAGTATCTTTATAATGTAAATGTATATTATAGCCTATGTGTTATTTTGATGTATATGCTATATTATTTTAGTTTCATTAAAATCTATTCAGTAGTTTTTGTGTGAAAGAGTAATAAACATCCATACAAATCGCAGTTATAATATTAGTAGGATTTGGAAATGTAACGGTTACGTCATCCTGAAGAGAATTTTTTGGTTGTCATCCATAACGACCTGAGTAATCATGTTCGACGGCCAAAATTCAACCTCAAATCTGACGCCTCCTTCACAATGAATCTTATACTAACACTTCACTCCCGACATCGTCTTGTGCATTTCGTAATTTAAGATCCTTTCCACTTCACCCCATCTTAGTTTTGGAAATAAAATATAGTCCACGACACTCACAAATGACATGACTTTCTATTACTAAAAGAATTTTTTAAATCGGTTCAGGAGATCCAGAGATTGTCCCCTATAACGTCACACACCCACAAACTGTACCTCTTTCAAATATTAGTAAAGATAAAGACTAACTTACCCAGCATATTAGCAGCCTCAGTCTCATCAGAATCGAACCGACCGGTGACGCGGTAGTGCGGCGGCGTGGTGTCAGACTCGCGGGATGTTTCGTCGCCTTCCACGCCCGTGCCACTGGACGACAGTGATTTACTGCTACTTCTGGAAACAAAATGTTCATAAACAATTGTATAAGAGATATATATAAGGTGCAGCGGGGCAATCTCGACAGCGGGAAATTTCAACTAATCTTAATAACTTCTACATTTTACTTCATTTGAATAAGTGCCATCTATGACCGGATAGCTCAAAAGCAACTTCATAGTTTCTAAATAGATGGCACTGCTAGACCCAATATTGTGTGATCGGCACGGCCATTTTGTTTTCTTCTCTTTTTCTTGTTTGCACGTGCAAATTAGTGTCTCACATTTTTGCGAAAAAAAGTGGTAATTAATGTGTTTTTCGAAGATTTTCAAAGGTAAGACATTTAATTAAAGCCTATTTCATGTTTTTAGCTATTTTTTTCTGTTGTAACTTGCGTTTTAACAGCATTTTGGTGTGAGTTTGAATAACCCCACCTGGATTGTAATGGCGGCTAATTTCAACTTTTTTGCAGTTGGAATTGCCCCACCAGATTTTATATGGAAATGAACAAACACTAGTGATGTGCATGTTTCGATATGTTTTGACGATGTAAATACTTTACAAATATTTAACTTGTAGCTATATTATTGTAATCTTTCTATTCGCAGGATCGCAACACGATTCAAATCGATGCATTTCGAGGGATTTTTCAATTTCTTACTACTTTATTAATTTATTGCAGATGGTTCGCCACTATAAAAAACCAACGGACAAGTCATACACAATGGCAGAATTGCAGCAAGCAATTTTTATATTTGTTAGATTATTAATTACTGTTTTAAAACTAATAAAGACAGATGAATCTTGGTCCTAAATTATAAAATTGCGTAACGTTTATATGACCGATTGTAGATTTAGGACGAGGGGTGCTCTGGTTCTATTTTAAATACATATTCCTTTCTTAAAATGAAGTTTTGATTTATGATTAGTGAGTACCTTATAGTACCTTATAGTACCTTTAGTAGATAGCAGACCAAAATTATTTATTGGTGTATCTATCGATTTATTTTTTATTACGTTCCCATCACTAAAGTATGGCGAGCAGTCGAAAATACCCCGCCTAAACCTTTAACGTGTTTTTATTAAAAAATGAGCCTAGCTGCATAAATGAAAAGATTCAATTTAGATTACTATCCTTATAAAAAAACTCTGCATCTCACTAACATCAAGCTAAGAGCTCTAGAAGAGAAATCATAATTAATAGTTGAAATTGCCCCACGGAGGGGGAATTACAACTATTTTTGCCTTTTTTGACAAAAACACATTTTTAAGCCTATCTATTAAATATTTTTCAATATGAGTTTGTAAAAATAATACACAGATAATGACTCTGGAGCGTCAAAACATTACATTTTTAATAAAACTATATCATCTAATATTTTTAACCGACTTTCAAAAAAGGAGGAGGTTCTATGTTCGTGTGTATGTAATTTTTTTTTTTTTTTATGTATGTTACCTGATTTTTCCGCCATTTGTGGACCGATTCTCAAAATTCTTTTTTTATTTGAAAGAGTATACTCCTGAGGTGGTCCCATTTTAATTTGGTGAAGATCTGGTGCTGATCTTCGGAGATATACAACGGAACTCTTCAAAAATAAACAGCAAATCTGTCGTGATTGCTGGAATCGCTTGGATGTTTATTGTTTATACAACATAATGACGTATCATCACGCCTGTATGCTCTGAGGGGTACGCAGGAGGGTACAATTTACCTAGATTTCGTCAGTTAGGTATGTTAATTTTAATTTATTAGGGATTAGTGGAAAACCCTATTATGATGACATGTATTGTTAACAATTAACAATATAAAATAAATTCATGGCAAATATTTTTATGGTAACAACTAAAAATGGCTTTGGTGGGTTTGTCTTACTCATAATGGGCCACCGACTTCCGAATTTAGAGTTATTTTACACCGTTTAGTGTTTTTTTTTGAATTCGGTTTTATTTTTTGCAAAAAAGTTTTTTATTATACCTTCAAAGTTGTGGTTTAGGTTTTACCAGTCGAGATTGCCCCGCTGCACCTTACTAAATAAATAAATAAGTCTAGTCCCGGCGGTAGTAAGGCGAAACGTCTGACAAGCAGTCTTGTTCATACTCAGTAACCGGGTTCAACGGCAGTGATAGCGTTATGGTGACCGGTAGATTGCCAAATCATAGGTCTCGAGTCCCAAGGCACGTACCTCGTGACTTTTCGGATACATGTGCGTACGATAATTATCACTTGCTTCAAAAACGGTGAAGGAAAACATCGTGAGGAAACCGGCGTGACTGAGAGATATTTCTCGAGGGTATGTGATGCCAAGTTAGAGGCCCATGGACGGCATTAAAAATCTGACACCAGGTTAGATAAGACTGGGTTCAATGAGGCTATCGCTCCATGTGATATACTAGTATTCGGCTGCATCAGGGTAGACTGGTAGCCGAACGACCGATCTTTGATTGCAGACCCCTTCAAAATAAAGACTAGTCTAAATATTTTTTTTTTCTAAGTGTCATTTAAGCACTTTGTAATATTTATATTTTAGCGTTGTAGAATTTTACTGCTTTAGCAATTCAGCAGGCCACTTTAAATGTTCAAATCCTTTTTATGTTAGTCAGTTGATAATTTTGAACAATATAAAAAGTTAAAGAGATCGTATTTGCGGGTTACCTACATTTACGGGTGAACTGATTCAATTCTGTAATAGTATAAGTAATATTTCACATAAAATCAATCCATTCAGTGTACTTAAGGATAAAACTAACCATTCACCGTAAATTGAGAGCAACAGTGAATTATGAATCTTTTGAAACCAGTCGTAGTTTCAGTAAATTTCCCGTTCACACAAAATTACATTATTAAATCAGGAAAACGCAATTATTGTACAGAGTAGGCACTCATTTACAATATCCAACCATTCCAATCTACAACACAATTATTGTCCTTTTGAATTGGTATTTAAATAGTTAACAATCGACAAACGTATCCGTAGCTATCATTCGTACTAAGCATGTTTTACACTAGCCATTGTCAAACAATCAATTTCACTAAGAAAACCTGAATAAATACCTTAACATACTGTTTTGGCATGCATTGTGTTAGAAAATCCACGGTTAAAACATGGCCGAATTCTGAGCCAATTACTATTAAATAAAACAACACCATTATTGGACTACTTTAACAAAAACAAAGGACAACCATGTGTTAAAATAATTTAAAAACCCGGCAGTTCGGATTTGCACACCGGGCAAGGGCATTTTTCCATTTTCAAAGTATAATTTTTCATTGTTTTCGAGCTCAATAACTAAGTTTGTTTGTAAAGGGATTTAGTACTCGTAAAACACTGCTAATTATAACTTGATGTTATTTTTCCTGTAATATTGTTTTATATTGACTGGTTGATTCGATTTGGCACAAATTAACTGATTTATTGACCAGTTTAAACGACATTCATTTCTGTAAACATCTTCATACAAACACATTTACACACCTTTCTAAATTAGAAGGTGAGATCAGTGCTTCACTATCAGACTGAGAAGAAACACCAAAAGAAACTCAGAGGTCACAGTCTCTTTTAAAGTCCAAACATTATCTTATTGACGTATGAATTGATATGACAATATCCATATACAGTAGGGCCTCGTTAATCCGGAGAGGCTAAAACAAAACCCTTTCCGGATTATAGAGGATTCCGGATTATAGTGTGCCATATTTACCTAATGGTAATAAAACACATGATTAACCTAAGTTTCTGTTTATAATTTTCGGACTTCATTTTAGAACCCGTCTCAAAGTCTACGGAGAAACATAACTTCGTGGCCATCAAATTCGTTATCTTCAGCCCATTTCAAAGCAGTGTTACCAACTTTTTCGGAGGCGAGAACTTCAACGCTTTTGTCCTCATCTTGCTCATACGAATTCGAACCCCATTGCCCGGCCGGATTACAGCGATCACCGAACAAGCGGGAGTCCGGATTAGCGAGGCCCTACTGTATTTACCTCTGTTGCGGAGTGTGAGCAGATCCTTGAGCTAATGGAGTATTGGAAGATCTGGTGACTCCTCGAAGAGAGAGGTGGCGGGAACAGAAGCCCCTCCGCTGACTCTCCTTGGTGCACCCATCTTTGGAGCATAACCGTCGCCATTGCTTGCCGTTGAACTTCTTCCGGATACCCGTCGGGGTTGATACGACATCACCTTTCTTGTATTTGTGCGGTGTTGCCGCTTGAGATCTGTTAAATATTCCAAAAATATAATATTCCACATCTTTCACACAACGCCATCTAGTCCCAAGTTAAGCTTGAGAGCTTGTGTTATGGGTACTAAACAGCTGATAAATGATATTTATTTTTGTAAATAGGTTTTTACAAACACTTTTACACGTCGCCTTTTTTAGTAAATGAGATCGGTATTTCACTATTTGACTACTCTGAGAAGAAACACCGAAAGAAACTCAGAGGTCATAGTCTCTTTTAAAGTCCAGACATTATCTTGGTCAAATCATGTAAAATCTATGCAGATTAGTGTCTGAGATGGTCTTTAGAGGAAAGAACCACACAGAATGAGGGGACCAGATCAGTCAGTACAAGCATTTGTTAGTAATCATGAGCTCAACTCGGAACTTGAGGAGCTCCACGTGCCGACGAACAATACCAAAGAAAGAACATTTGGGTTGGTCCCATAAAGAACTCAAAAAAAAATAACATACTTATATATTTCTAAATACATACATATTATAGGTAAATTACACCCAGACACAGAGCTAATGATCGTGCTCATCACACAAACATTTCTCCTGGGTGGGAATCGAACCCACGACCTCCGGCATAGCAGTCAGTGCCCCTAACTACTAGAACAACAGGCCAGTATAAAAAGATGACAGTTTATTTATCTATACTAATATTATGAAGAGATTAAGTTTGTGAGTAGAAAAGTTTGTGAGTTTGGTTTGTAGGGTGTAATCTTTGGATTAACTGAACCGACTTTGAAAATTCTTTTACGAATAGAAAGCCACATTACTTGTGAGTGTCATAGGTCATATTTTATTTACTAGATTAGGGGATGGAAGTGGGAGGAACGTTAAAGTACGCGGACGAAGTGCTAGTCGGTAATAAATATAACAATATCTTATCTATTAGACGTCGTATAACTAAGTTGGAGAGGCTTGCAGATTTTTCTATTATGCAGGTCTACAACCGATAGCTGTAATCAGCCTGAGATTAAGTACGCACGACTCGAGTTATCTGTTTTCATATTTATTTTTAAGAAGCTCTTGTTTTGTACGTACAGAGGCCAGCACATTATGGTCCCTCATCTCTCAAAGGGAAAATCCATTTCCAAATTTTAAAACTTAACCATTTGTAGTGATTTAGTAACTTAATGAGTACTTACATATGTGTATCCAAAGCCGATTTTTTATGACACTTAATTTTTATTGCATTTAAATAATTCCGTTTGGTGTTCAGTACGTACTATCAAAGTAGGGATTGCAATTCTTGATACAAAAACTCCCACCAAGTTCTATGTTAATAACAGACGTTTTCTTCTGGTTTTATATAATATGTATGCATCTACGTAGGTATTCATATAGGTACAGACGCCAGCACATCAAGTTACCCCAATGTGTCAAATAACTTTGATCGTTTTTCAACTTTATGTCAAACAGAATAAGGTTCATATTCAATTGGGAAAATTTGACACATTGGGGTAGCTTGATGTGCTGGCGTCTGTACATAGCCTTCCATGTTTTTGTCTCTGGATCACCTTAAGGTAGACTGGTAGAGAATGCCTATGGCATAAAGTTCGCCTTTGTAGTGTTTTTTTTACGTGTGCATAAAGTTTTAATAATGGTTGCTTTGCTCACCGAGGAGTAGGGGGTTGAGATCTGGGTGTGAGACTGCGCTCCAACAAGCTCGAGGTGCTGCCACGGCTTTGGAGACTGCTGCGTTTGCTGTTGCTGCAATCTGCTGACAATAAACATTATTAATACTTTCGAAGTATTCAAACAAGGGTTAGTACTTATCTGACGGAAGATGCGCCCAGCGAATGCGACACTGTACGTCGACGCACTACGCATCATCGGTTGAGTGTGAAAGTTTGAATGTGTACAACGTGTTTTTTTTTATGTCCCATAACTCTAGGGTATGATTGAGACCATATCAAAGAATCAACTGGCATATGAATTATGTTTCAATCATCCTTTTTTTTTACTATCATACAAAATAATTCGACAAAGTCACGATGATTAATGTAAAACACCCTTACGTGAAAGAAAAGTGACTTTAGAAAGAAGATTCGTCGTACTGGTGACAATTTTTGAACTAATTAATAAAAATAATCAAATATAATAATACTTAATAATAATATTCCACGACTATTCACACAACGCCATCTAGTCCCAAGCTAAGCAGAGCTTGTGTTACGGGTACTAAACAACTGATAATTTAATTATGATTGATGATATCTCCGAAACTATGCATTTTTGGACCATCTATTCTAGGAGTTTTAGTATTATTTTTACCTACAGAATATAACCCTAGAGTTATGGGATATCAAAAAAAAACACCTTGTATATTTGTCTGTTCTGGCGTTACACGACCGCACCTTCCGTCAGATATGTACCGACCCTAATGGGCAAGATGGGACGACATTGTTGCCATTGGGGGAGTATCGTGGATGAGGCTGGCACAGGGACGTGGAGATTGGCACCAGCAAAGAGAGGCCTATACCCAGCAATGGGTGAAATCGGGCTGTTGGAGATGATGATGATTCAAAGTAAGTATATGATTTGAATATAACCCAATTAGCTTGGGTAATTGGCATGGCCAATTAGACGCGTAAATGTCGCCAATATGCTGGATCTGTAAGGCTTTAGACTAAGCAAGATGTAATTTTGAAAGCCCACGTCAGCTAGCGTGGTGTCAACTTAGCGTAAACTTCCGTCTAACGTTAGCATTACGTCATTCTCATCCGCCGTTATTTGAGAAGGCCTATTCTATTATATTCAGCTTTTGGCCCATTTTTTTTATGGAGAATTGTTGTGACGCTATAATTGTTTCACCAATAAAAAAATACAGGAAAAAAAAATGCTGATAAAACAGTAGTCAACAGTTTTAAATAAAGTTCGGTGTGTTTCTTTTTCTTTTCTTTCAATCTAGAAATTTTCACGTTAGTTGCCTGAAGAAATTAATGAATAACAAACGGCGTCTAAATGGGTCACATTTACGAAACAGTTCGAGTGCGCACGCGCTTAGTTGTCAAAATAAAAAAAGTGTTCGGAATGTGTGTCTCACAATCGTTCCTGTGTGACTAATAGACTCATGCACAATGTGATGTCTAGACCAGTAAAAAATATAACAAAGAGATTAAAAATCTTCATCTATCCGAGAACAATGTTGTGATTGAATTTTAAAATCAGATTAATTTGGTCATAAATATCAGTCAACGAGGAAATTATAGTCATTTATTTCACACTAATTAAATGCTTTGACTTTGGTTCGCTGTTTTACGGTAAAAACCGTTGTAGGATTATTGTATCAATTATTAAAATGACGAGTTAGAAATAGTGAGTGTCTTTTTGTTAGACTAACATGTAAGTTTACGTTAGGTTAGGTTTATCGGGCACAGTCGGGGGTCGCGGAAGTGTCTTCTGTTCCCGTGACCCCCGGCGCCAGTGTGAGAAGGAACACGGGGTGGTTTTCAGTCCGTAAGAGTCTGACAGACCCCTCCGCCCTCCCGGGGCGCAGGACATCTATGAGGATTTTCCACCCCAAAAAAAAAAGGTGTTTCGGGCAGGTGTCCGCAACTCCATGACCAAGCGCGTATTTTGCGTACAACATGTAACTTTGCCCCCTATATACATCTATCTACGATCAGAATTAGAACTTTATTATTAAAGAAGGAACAGGTATAATATTAAACATACATAAATAAGATCGCCTAAACACACGATTTACATAGGTTATTTCAAGGCAATCTTGTAACTGATTGGATGTGAATTATTTTTAACATACTACCTACCACATACAGCATTAGACAGAGGTGTGCTATTATTATAGTCCACCCACATTTCGCCAGTTTGTTACAGTCCCATGTAATAGAGCATATGGCGAGATTATTTCCATTAACCAGACACAAATCCGGACTTCTATTGAGAAATTTCAGATAGAAAAACCCAATGGCACTTTACTCGACCCAGGAGTCGAACTCAGGACCTCGTGTTCGGCAGTAGTGCCACCACTAAACCAACGAGGCAGTCACACCACACACTAATAATATCACCGAAATCCGTGAACTCATCATAATATCACAGTATAAATATTGATGCAGTAGGACGACGCCTTTGATCTCTGGAAAAATGCCGACATGTCTACACGCCCCGAATAGTACCTCCCGAACTACCGAACATCGTTTTGTTCGCAGTTCGGGAGCGGCTTTCCCGCGTCTCGCCCCTCACACCCCGCACGATTGCCCTGTCTAGACGGCTTCGTCGGACAACTGTAGGTTTTTAGACTGTGATAATATCATGAGTCAGAAAAAATACTTTCACATTTTATTTAAGTACCTACTTATAAAAAAAAAAACATGCAGTTCACAATGGGATTTAATGCGTATTAAAATTACTGTCGTGAAAAAGGCACGGTCGACTGTCCACAATGGTATGCATTTTACTTACACTTGTATTGTATGGAAGTAACCGTTGGGCGTGGCTAAAAGCATGAAAGTAAAATAATTGCATTCTTTGCGTAGCATGTCTGGTGATATTGAATGTGAGGTCATGTAATAGAGTGATAAGTTATGTGGACTGAGCATTGGTAAATTGACAAGGGTTCGATCAAGTAGAAGGGTTCAATAGAAGTCATCATCTGCCTAGAATAGAATAGAATAGAATAGAATAAGTACCCTTTATTGTACACCATAAAAACTTACAAATTATAACTTTAAGGGCTACATAGGGTGTTACAATGGGCGGCCTTATCGCTAAAAGCGATCTCTTACATACAACCTTTGAATGGACTTGATAGTGGAGGAGAGAAGATGAGTAGGCAGTTTGTGGTGTACTATTTACATAAATATATACCATACATGACTATCTCAATAGATGAAAAAAAGTAAATAAATACAATACATAAATACTAATCCTACTAGTTGTCGTGATGGCCCAGAGGTTAAGGCGCCTACCTCTCATGCACGAGGTTGTGGTTCAAATCCGGGCAAGTACCAATGTGACTTTTTCAATTCATATGTACTTTCTAAGTTTATCTTAGACATCATTGACATCGGTGAAGGAAAACATCGTGAGGAAACCTGGACTTATAGTTAATATAAGTTTGAAATCGCCAATCCGCCTTGAGCAAGCGTGGCGATCAATGCTCAAAGCCTTCTCTGTATGAGAAGAGGCCTTTGCCCTGCAATGGGACAGTAACAGGCTGGTATTATTATTATTATTAAATACTAATCATTTACAGAGTAACCAACTATTAAGACGTGTTAGGTTAGGAGAGAGGCCTAGCATTTTCTCAACTATTTTGGCTTCCAGTTTTACCGGGTGGAACTGAATGTAACCAGTGTTTTAAATGGAGCGACTGCCTGTTCCGACAGGCAGTCGCTCCATTTAAAACACTGGTTAGAGGCCCGCCTCTACAACCCAGATACTGGGTAACGCGCAACCCCTTGGTTAAACTGGGTCTCAGATTTTCATCTAACGACTGTCATAGGTGTACAAATGACAGCCGGGACCAACGGCTTTACGTGCTTTCCGAGGCACGGAGGAGTCTTGATATGTAATGAATGGTCACCCATCCACGGACCGACCTCGTCTAGCGAAGTTTAACCTGCGATCGACCTGTGAGGCAGTTATTATTTATCCACTAGCTTAAAGGATATGAATGGTAAGAAACAGGTTTATCATTCAACGGCGACACTTTTTTAAGTCTGTGTGGTTGTTGAAAAAAGCCAGCAGGCCTAGCCATAGTATATTATGACAAAATCTATTTCTTTTCTATTTCTATTATAGAAAGGAAATGGCGTATATGGAATCAGCTGTTTTTCAACTGTCAAGTGTATTTCATTTTCAGCCATATTACACATATTACAAATTCTACTCGTTAACACTTGACAGTTGACAAACAGCTGATTCCATATACGCCATTTTCTTTCTATTGTCGCCTTTTCGATTACGATAATAGAAATAGAATTTGTAAGGCTAGGCCTGCTGGTACCTGCAGTACTAACGTAACGAAGGTTCGAGGAGTGTGTCACTTAAACTACACTCGGATTAGTTTAGTAGTAACATGCCTTTGAGTGTGATTACGTCAAAGAGATTTAAAATACTATATAGAGCGGGCATGTCAAGGAACTGTCTAAGAAAAACTTTGATCCCACGTCTCAGTAACACCATCTAGTGTATATTGGAGCGGCAACGGAGCGCACAAAAAAAACTCATAGAATTGTGTCCATTAGGACATAAGTTTCGGATGTCAATTGTGTTCGTGATGTTTCGTCTATATAGCAAGTATTTAATGTCTTTGTGTTACGTTGTAGAAGTTGGATTAATGTCGACTAACATAAGGCCGATGTAAGGCGGAAACGCAGGAAGGGGACGCCTTAGAAGGTAATACAGTAGTCTTTATTTTACAAAAAAAAGGTTTATGTGGGTAGCAAATTACTACTAGTCTTGTGAACCTCTCCAACTAAGGTAAATATATGCCTGTGTCTGGAATGCGTTCAAGTCAATAGTGCAATGGGTGTGGATTGAAATCATGACCTCTCGATCTTCAGGCCGACGACTTAGCTGTTGGACTATTGCTGCTTCCCGTTATTGGTGGTTTCCTTCAAAAAGGTCAGGTGCGTAGTACTCCCAACTAGCGTGTGTGTATGAGTAGGTACATTGTATAAACGTAATCGAAGCAAAAGAAGTATGTAAGAATCGTAGCAGATGGGGTTCAGTAGTTTCTGCCTACCCCTATGGGGAAGAAGGCGTGAGTACGTATGTATGTTTGTGATGTAATTTAAAAACATTTTAATTTCATATTAGGATTGAATGATGTTTGATAATGTAATTGAACCTGAATTTTAACTTTTTAATTTCAGGTTTTTATATTTTACTGACAATTATCAATAATCATAAATTAATAAGACCTACTGTAAATGCTGCGCATTAGGTATGCGCAGCATTTACAGTAGGTAAGTTACTCTGTAAGTGACTTTTTACACAGTATGCCCTTGTAAATGTATTGTAGTCAATGTTTTGTATTTAAGTAGTTGGTGGGGTATATAAATAAATAAATAAATGTATGAATGTCGCATGCCGCATGCCTAATGAGCTGTAAGCCAAAATAACCACCACGTAGAGCCCTGACACAGCTAGAAGGCGCCGAGGTGAACCTAGAAGAAGATGGCGGGACAACTAGGTCAAATGAAACGACCTGTGGCCCAATTTATTTAGCCCTGGATGGAGGAAAAATCTGGAAGTCGTGGGGAGAAACCTTTGCCTAGCTGTGGGATGATGCAGGCTAGCAGCATCAGTATCAGTTTGAATGTAAAATCACATAGTTACCCATATGCGAGACATCAGCGGGGAACATGATATCCTCTCTGCGCAAATCGTCGTCGCTCTCGCCGTAGTCATCGAAGGGCGGCCGCTTGCGCAGGTCGTCCATAGAGCCGTTGGACAACGCGCCCACCGTCACCACGCCGCCTGCGCCCGCGCCGGGCATGGGAGATGATGTGTAGAAATTGTCGCCGCCCATCTGTGTATACAGTATTTTACTCATGAGAATTTGTGATCATCAATGGTAACACAATTTTGCGTAGATAGGGTGTAGTACCCAATCTACGCGAAATAAAGGCTTAATGAGTCTAAAGACTGAGGCAGCCACCTCCACCGCGCTTTAAGTTATCGGAAGACCAGAACAAATTTTATGGGAATGCTATGATTTTGGTAATCACGCTAGCATTGTCCACATGAAGCTCCAATATTTACTAACTTACATGAAGGACTGACTTTATTTTTAATGAAACGTAGACCCACACTAGGAATCCCTAATTTAAACGTTTGTACGTTTACAGAGACATTTAAAGTCACAACTCTAACAGCCAGACCCAGAACAACATCAGTTCTGATCGATTTGCCAGATTACAGGAGCAACTGTCTGATGTCTGTTTGCTTCACTTCACCACCTCTCAGGTCTTACCTGTGTGGGCACATGGTGTATGCGCAGCGCCGGGTGCAGCGAGGATGAGGAGTGTGTGCCCGCATCCTCCAGCTCGTCTGCCCACGGCGGTTGCAGCAGTCTGATGTCTGCCCGCTTCACTTCCACCATTTCTTTGCAGAGATCACCGTCTGATACCTGGATTTGATATTCTGTATACAGCCTTTCGTCTTTTTTGTAGGTTTAGAGACTATCCACAATTATTCAACTCAACACCAGTTTTAAATGAGATGCGTATGCGTCCGTTCAGCTGAGCGGACGCGTACGCATATAATGCAAAACTGATGTTTTTTTATGGACAAAAGCTGAATTGTGCTGAATAAATATGGTAAGCTACTTATTCAGCTTCCTTCAACATTAGTAGCCGATATGAAGCGACCAGTACCAGAAAAGCTCAACAATAAACTGCATTTTAAAACCCTCCATATAGTTCCAGTACGTATTTAAATGATCGCTACTTCTTTCGTTTTGAAACAAATTCACTTACTTAAATAATAAATATTTAACCAGTAATAAGCAGTGATAATAAAACATAGCTGATTGGCTAAAGGTCGATATGAACGATGATGCGTATTCGATAAAAAATGGGGAATTACATGACGTGCCTCTAAGGTGCGTGTGACGCGTATGCGTATGCAATGACTAACATCTTTCTCTTGACATTAATTTAAGCACAACTGTCTTGGTATAGGTACATAATGAAACAAATATTTGTGAACTAAATAAGTAAATTGCATCATTCTCTAGTTGTACACTCATGGCCTGCGATTAGTTAACAAGTTGGAAGGTTATGTCTAACTGGTTAAGATTAAAAAACTGCCGTGTTATTAATATTAGTTTTTTTAAATAACAATAAATGGCTGTGCAATACTTAGGTATCTATAATTTAAAAACATTCTATTCACCTAAGCAACTGCGTCAATTGGCAATTATTAATTTCGAGATAAGCATAGACATGGTATTAGTGTATTTTTTGTGAATCACCGGAATACGATGGAGAAATTTTTCGAGCGCAGAAAAACAACGAACGTAAAGATCCCATAGTGTTTTAATAGGCTAAATAGACTTCATGATCTGAAGAACATCGTCCTCTTCATGACATTAAAACCTACGAGAGACAAAGATCCATGACAGAACTATGTCGAAAACAAATCCATAGTGTTAGTTAAATCACTATATATCATTGGGGAAACCCATTTAATGCTCCAAGCTATTTACAGAAATAAATACAGTTATAATCCTCACCTTAACTCGTATCCTTATAGGAGAATTAAGCACTTCGTACACAAGACCTTCAACGAACACATTTTGCACATTCTCCCGGCTTGGGTCCGTAGTCCTTACAACACACAGCGAGCCCATGTGCAGATGGCTCATTTGGGGGCTCGCATCACTAATAACATCGTTCTTATTCACACCGAACACGTCACTGTATTCGATCGGGTCACTTTCGAGCCCGTCGAGTTCCACTACCACTTTACAACCCTCGGCTTGACGAATAACTCCCGGTACGTATAGGCCGCGCTGTTTTGCTAACACTCTGTGATCCCGCCATTCTGACAAGTCGATGTTGGGGTATGACATGTAAGACTTGAGCTCAGAAGGGGGTGAAGGGTGCTGGATGATTGGAGAGGGCTGCAGCACAGATGGCTGGTACTGGGGCTGGTATTCCACTGGAAGTGGAGCGTTTACTGTGTTGTTGTTCGCGCAGCTCATTTCTTCCAGAACGGAGGGGTCGAATTTTCGCTTCTTGGGCAAGTTCCGGACGGGTGCCTGAGTTGGCGTTTGTTGGGCAGCCGGCTGGGCATTGCCGCTGCTGGCGTTGCCCAGGTTCGTGGGATTAGCCATCGTTATGTTGGGAGTAGGGTGTGTTGATGATTGAGACAGGCTCACTGTGCCCACGCTGCTTATCACTGAAGCAGGTATCTGTAACAAAAACCCATTTATTTAAATAGAATACATAACATGGAAATTAGCTGTCGTAGTTTCCTTATTGACATTTAAATATCTAGCGAAACTTTGCACGCGAATTGTTATGTTGTAAATGGTGCATATACCTAAACAGGATGCAAAATCAACAACAAAACTTATATTTTTTTGCACAGAACAATTTATAGCGTCGGGAACGTACTCTACGAGTAATAAGTAATAAGGTATGATGCGTTTTTACTTAGATGTAGAAAAATAATGCTTTCAAGTTACATAATATTACCTAAAACTAACTCATTAGTAATTTGAGACACAGCGTAGGCTAATTAATCTAATCTTAATTTTTGACACTCCGAAAGTGTGATAGCCAAATTAAGCAAGAGGTATCGTGCTACCCGTTACTGGATTGTGGAAGTCAGATAGCCGTTCGTCGCTCCACGTAAAACATTGGTATTCACCTACATCCGGATTTCTGGAAGCCAGTCGATGATAATGAGGGTGATGATAACGTACACTAATCAATAGGTACCTAGGTATTAGATACCTACGCAAAGATATATCGCCTCCATTCATATAATAGGTTAGCGATAACTTTAATAGCATTCGTCATATTATGCTTAGTAATTCATAAGATATTCCTCTATGGGTAATACGAAATATTATAAGGTAATTCGTATTAAATATTTTATTAAAATAATAAATTGTAGTATTCAATTAATTCTGGTAATGCATAGTGTTATTATTCCATTTGTATTTACGGCGGTTTATTACGAGTCACACACAGACAATCTAAATTATTTTAATAGTAAACTATTTTATTCGAAAAATAATACGAGGCGAGGGAACTAGCATGTTTGTTGCATAAAATATTATGACTATTATCACCAATTTTCAAGCAGCTGATTTTAGATCTAAAGGTTGTTAATTTTAAACTAGTGTTTAATTTTAGAAATTATGAAAACGTGACTTTCAAGTTTTTTTTTTGATTTGCAGGAACCTATTAATACATTACTTATTACTTATAAATAGAAAAATTCTTTTACAAGATTTTCTTGTTTGAGTTGGTGGATTTCGAATAAAAATGTTAGTTTTAAACTAGTGTATAAGAAATACTTCATCTTTAGGTTGTATCAAGCATATCTTTAAGTTATGTTAAGCATCAAGCAAATATGATAAAACGAAAGACCCCAGTCTTAAACGACTCTCATTCACTACGACAATAAGGTATAAGTATGAATTTAAAGATTAGGTAAGTACTTTAGTTAATAAAAGACGTCTAGGTACATCTAATTGGGCCCAATGATTCTATTTAATACATGATTATTGCAAGAAATGATAAAGATGCAATAGGGAAAAACCCAGAAGCCCCATTATCAACGACGCGGACGCCATTTGTAAAATCCAATCAATATGTGAGTAGTGGTAATGTTGTCAGAATATTGTAAAGATGGGTAAGCTGAGGTTAAAAGAGCTGAGTATCCGAAACAATATGTAAAAGTTTGTTTTTAACCGACATAAAAAGGAGGAGATTGATGAGATTTTATCACGGGATTTTAATTTATCATTAATTAATAAATGAGTGCGCTATTACATCAACGATTGTATCATTGCGCAGGTGGGTGGGATCGCAGTCAAGCACTAGTTTAAATATCAATAAAATGAAACATATTGGAGTGTCAGAAGTACTGCAAAACAGATGAATAAAAGCTATTCTTTTGTTTTTTCAAGTTGTTAAAATTTGCGTTTTGCATTTAATTTGGTCCAATAGTTCAAAAGATACTTTGAAATGCAAATATAAATAAATTAATACGCCCGCGAGCGATGCGATTCGACGTGGTACAGATACGTTAAGTATATTTGCCTTCCCGCAACCCTTAGGGCAGGTGTGAGACAGAACACCGAGGTAGGTTTTAGTCAGTCGTCAGTCAGTCAGTCTGACAGTCTCCCGAACCCTCCCAGGGCGACGGATTTGAGGATCTTTCACCCGAACCAAAACAAAATAAAATGTAGAGCGTTACGAGATAGCCACTTTTTTTCTTCGTGAATTTGAAGCTTTATGAGTAAAAATCGGGGAATGCATAGTCCACAGGCACGGAGAGGCAGAAAATAGTGTGGTAAGTTTATTTTTAGTGGCCTTTCTAAGAGCAGTAAGTATGTATACCTAGTATCTATAGTAATATTATAAAAGGAAAGATTTAATTGTTCGTTTGTTTGCATAATTGCATCGCATAGGCTCCGAAACTAGACCGAATTGAAACTATCCCCGGGTTACATAGCCTACTTTTGTTCCTGTATTCCCACGGGAACGGGAACTACGCGGGCGGGTCTAACCGCGTGACGTCTGCTAGTATATTATATGGTGAACCTCACCTGATCATCGATGTCTGCGTAAGAGTTGTGTGAGCGTACGTGCAGGTGAGCGGAGGAGGCCTGCGAATGCGGGGCGCCGCCCGCGTGGGCTCGCTGCATCACCGCCTCCCGCTACCACCGGTCACTCATCGCGCGCGTAGCGCATGCCTGCCGAAAAAAAACAAAGTTCAGTGCTATTGAATACCACGAGGCGATGAATCATCAATCACGTTGTCCGTAAAGTTAACCATCCACTGCTAAGGTAGGATATGCACGGTTATACAAGTTAGCTGTGCTGAGCGTAGCTAGGCGTCCAGATAAAGCTGGACATAGAATAGGCTTTTTGATTGCTTGTCTGGCCAAAGTAAAAGGTGTCCAGCTTGTCCGGCTTTGTAATAAAACATAAAAAATAATGGTAAAAAAAACGTTTGATTTTACATACTTTTTTGTACCTTTTTATACTGAGTGAGACACAAAATCCTTAAAAAATGTAGGATGTCCGCCCTGTCCGGCCTTTTTACCCAAACTGGCTGGTCTATCCGGCTTTTAGGCGTCCTGGCAATCCTTTGCGCTGGTCATTTGTTTGTCAGGCACCGACTTGTGCGTAGCATAGCAATGGAAGATCACACACACAAAACCACCACATCCTCAAACAAAATGAAACTAAGTAGCTTAACCTTGGGCTACGGTTGATCCGTGGAAGAAACGCGATTGTAAAAGCGAGCTATTTCATCAATGTGTGACAATGGTTGTAAATATTTCCTCTTTTACGATTCAAATGTATATATAGGTACGCAAATATTTGTCAATTGGTAGATAATGAACAAAGATATCATCGCAATATCAACGAATTTTCGTCGCTGTACGCACTTCTAATCTTGATTATCTTTTTCAGTCATGAAAGTGACTATTGGTACTATTGCATGTTTGTTGAACATTATTGAGGAAACGACCATGGTAATTTACGTCACATCTTTTCTTTGGTGGTTAACCATCAAACTTCATTGTTACTTTGTTAAATTTATTCCTATTTAATCTTAAGTGTTAGATAGTATAATCAAATAGTTAATCACTTGTAATTCACATATTGATTATACAAGGAAACCATTCATTCATTCATAGAACGCGCAAAATTATGCGTAGTCTATCATAGACAAAAAGTGTAATACCTAGTATTATGAAACAAAAATACAAGACTATGTTATCCCCCAAATAAACTTAGGATAAAACTGTAACGTTGGCTGCTGACCTACATTGCTGTACATGAATCCGTTGATCTATTTAAAACCGAACGAAACAGGCATTGTATTTATGATATGGGTAAAGATCTGTATCATTTTGGTAGGAGGTCGCTAATGTGTTGCAAACATTGCGCGTAACTTACATCACCCACCCGACCAGTAAATGAATAAAGAAACAGTATATTAAAGAAAAACAAAGTATAGGGGAAGATCACAGAAACGATGTAAGCAAAGACTCAAAGATGATCATCACCTAGTTAAAAAAAACATTTTACATGTTTGTCGCGCAAGTAATAGAGTTTGTAAAAACCAATTTAAAGCCAAAAATATAGTTTATCATCTGTCTAACCTTTTCCCAACTTGGAGGAGGAGGAATAGCTCGTTACAGATAGTCAGAAGCCCGAAGATCTGACAACCAGTTTAACCAAGAGGTATCGTGCTACCCAGTTACTGGGTTGTGGAGGTCAGACAGGCAGTCGCTCCATGTAAAACACTGGTATTCAACTGCATCGGGTCATCTGGAAGCCGACTATAACATAGTTGGCTTAGGACCTTTAACCTTCTGACTACTCGTATCGGTTGTCAAAAATCTACAAATGACAACCGGTACCTACTTAGCGACGGTTTAAGAAGGGTTTGATATACATACCGAGGTCGGTCAGTTGATGGGTAACCATTCATTACAATGAATTACACAATTACAAGCCGACCTATCTAAGCATAGATATGAATTGAAGTAGAAAATGGGGTATTGCTGAGATGACAGCTGAAAGAGAAGTCTGGAAGAAACAAGAGCATATGCTGCGCCAATTTTTAATGAATGAGATTAAGGCCAGGAGGCTGAAACTAATGAGCCATCTATAACACGAGAGCAGTTAACGATTACCTACACGACACATGCGTACATGCACCGGACATGTGCTTCAAGTAACACTAACGTACCAGCTGGTGATTTACGCACAAGAAAAACATCATAAACACATAGTCACGTGCTTATCACACAGTTTTAGTTCACAATTATATCGTTAGTAACGTAAAGGTGTCTGAGGCAAAAACGTAAAAAACATATTACAGAAGAAACGGAAGCGTGTAAATTACGCCCCAGGTATTTGCACGTAATAATGCACCTTTTAATTCAATTAAACGCACTTTCTGCAAACAATAGAACCTCACCTGTCGCAGACATGGTTATTAAACACTGACTGACTTAAAGAACCTTTAAAAATTACACCATTACGAGGAACATTTTACATAGTGCGGCGGCGTGAAGTTGATACCTGTTGTATCTAAGCTAATATATGCATTGCGCGTCTCTAGTGGTCAGCTCGGCACTATACAGTGAACACTATTATATTATATCTCGATATCTAGGGTTGTTACCGTCCCGGTTTCTCAGCGCTTGTCCTAGTTTTGGACATATCCGGCCGTCTGCGGATATCAGAAACAGTTCTAGATTCGTTGCTGTTTATTAATGCCTTTGCTATTAACGCTAATTAATATTCTAAAAATAGTAACAGACTATAATGTGCTCGTAATGTACACTCATTCTTATTGTGTTGTGAGTGAAAACAAACAAGTGACTGGTTTAGTCTTTACCGCTGTTTCTGGCATGGCAACCCTAATGATCAAATGTATGACCTTATTGAAGCATGATACGTGAACGTAAAAAGCCCAAGATACGAGTTTTTACTCATGACAATAATATTAATATCAGTGAAACACTTTGGAACGAAAATACACTTTGTCACATTAACAATAGAGAGTGTTACTGAGTGCAGGATTTCGACAAAATGAATCACAGTAAACTGACTCATAAAACCTGCCACTCCGAGTATTTAAGGCGATTCCTTTATAGTCCGTTAAATTAAAATTTCTTACGATTTTCCAAATTGCAAGGTTGTTTCTCCTCGTTGATCCCATTCAAAAGGCGCCAAATATGATAAAATCACAACTGAATTACTTATAATCATTCAAAATACCAACATAGCTTCCGTAGATTTAAGATATTTTCTGCAAGTCAATATAATATATTCAAGAAATCTTCTTTGCAGCAAATGTTCAAATGATTAAAATCTTATGGATTTTCAATCATAACTACCGCATGTTGAATTTGATCAGTAACAGCAACAGCGTTTCGGGAGTTTAAAAAAGACAAAGTTTCTTTCGGTGTTTCTTCAGATAGAGAAACACCGACCTCACATTCTAGTTAAAAATGACGTGTAAAAGTGTTTGTATGAGCCTATTTACAGATTTTTTTCAAGAACGTAAACTAAGATTTAAAGAATACTTTGCAGGCTACCTTGAGGAATACCCCTTATGCTAGCCGGAATGAAGAGCCTCTCTAATGATGAGATTACGATTGTAATTTACTTGCGAATCGACCGGCACCGTCCTAATTTTGCAAGCATCCCAGTTTTCCAGGTGGATTTATTTTTAATCTAATTCCTAAAGTGGTACCTGTTAAAGGCACGCCCGTCCGACAGTTCGAATTGGACAGCGAAATGGTTTTAAAAGCGAAGCTATAAAAATAGGGGAAATACAAAATAAGATAATGCTTTTGCAACGTGGACTTTTAGCATTTTATATCTAGGTATCAACTGACCTCAACAAAGGAAATAAATGGAGCAAGATTTACTGCAGCATTAGGTAGACCCCTAAATTTGGTGAAGTCGTTACGGCGTGTGGTCATGGGGTAAAGAAAACTGAACCCCAGTCCACACTGACCCCACCCACCTCCCAGTAAACTGTTGTCTGTTTAAGTAAAGGTCGTAATCTCAATAAGTGGAAGCAGAGTAAACCAACTACTTTGGTAGAAAGGAAACCCTTGAAAAACAATGTAGGGAGAAAAGGCCAAAGTCATAAAACACACAGAGATGGGGGCAAATAAAACTGATTTAGATTCTAAATGTTATTATGCGACTATTCGCCTGTTTTAAAAACCGGGTTTCTAAACAAAACTGCATCAAATTCGGTCCATTTGTTTGGGAGCTACGATTCCACAGATGCAAACATCAAACTAGCAACACTCCCGCTTTTTCGTAGGAGGTCAACAATTTTCTTAGTAAATATGATTTATAAATAACTATTAGTCTAAACCTAGTAAATACTTGCACAATGAACATCTTTGACCTTTGTTATCCGATGGCAAAGTAGTCACAAATGTTCAGACTATAATTTTAGCAGGGACAGTTTTATATGCGTCCAATAAACACAAAATCAAATATAGGTACATCATTAGTATTTAATTGCGTGAGTATGGTATCTAATTAAAGTTTTGTCTAATTACTATGTCCTGTCCAAGTTCCAACTGGATATTATGTGTTTATGATAGATAACAAAACTTGTTAAATGGCTGTCTCTGGCAAAAAAAATAACGAAAAACCGGTGATGAGTAATGGAATCAAACGATGTTAGCATACCTACCGAGCGGCAGTACGTATTATATTCACTAGGAATGCTTTATTACACGAAGAAGCATGATAGAGTGATAAAACTATATTTATACACCTACTAGGTATTTTTAATTGATGTGAGCTGATTTTTTTTTTTTTTACTTTTTTCCTACAAATGCATTCGCAGCACTTCGCATTTAGAGTTAATTTTAAAATAGACTCAGCTCGGATCAATAACCCGGGGCTAAGAGGTCTCTTTTGTTTAATTTTTATACGCGGAACCGACTGAATGTAGGTATCTCAACTTAGGTATTCTCGTCTAACTTTGAGAGAATTTCCATTTTGCTTGTGTTAACTGCATAATTATGATCGGCATAACCGCAGCGTACAATGAAATGATCGCAAGTATGGTTTTGTTTTTACCTGACTTCAGCGAAGGATAAAAAACTTTTTTGCAAAAAATAAAACCGACTTCAAAAAAAACACTAAACGGTGTAAAATAACTCTAAATTCGGAAGTCTGTGGCTTTGGTGGGTTTGTCTTACTCATGATGGGCCACCGACTTCCGAATTTAGAGTTATTTTACACCGTTTAGTGTTTTTTTTTGAAGTCGGTTTTATTTTTTGCAAAAAAGTTTTTTATTTTTCCATTTTTAGTTCTTGCCATAAAAATATTTGCCATGAATTTATTTTATATTCTTAATTGTTAACAATACATGTCATGATAATAAGGTTTTCCACTAATCCCTAACAAATTAAAATTAACATACCTAACTGACGAAATCTAGGTATATTGTACCCACCTGCGTACCCCTCAGGGCATACAGGCGTGATGATACGTCATGATGTTGTATAAACAATAAATATCCAAGCGATTCCAGCAATCACGATAGATTTGCCGTCTATTTTTGAAGAGTTCCGTTGAGTATCTCCGAAGATCAGCACCAGATCTTCACCAAATTAAAATGGGACCACCTCAGGAGTATACTCTTTCAAACAAAAAAAGAATTTTGAGAATCGGTCCACAAATGGGGGAGAAATCAGGTAACATACATAAAAAAAAAAAAAAAAAAAAAAAAAATACATACACACGAACATAGAACCTCCTCCTTTTTTGAAAGTCGGTTAAAAAAGGAGGGTTTTGTTATTAAGTTATATCCTGATTCATAGCATAAAATCCCTTTTCACCTTAAGGCTGAGGATCAGAGGGTCGGAAAATAAGGAGTGGCGCTAATGTAGGGTAAAAACAGTATTACCTATACTGTTTTTCACTACATTATATTTCTTACTGTAGGACAAGCAGTGATAACCTAATTATAATAATTCTCGAGTTCGAAACAAAAGTACGCACCCCTGACTTTACGGATTCAAGTGCGTATTGTATAATTATCACTTGCCTCAAAAACGGCGAAGGAAAACATCGTGAGGAAACCGGCATGCCTGAGAGATATATCTCGAGAGCATGTGATGCCAAGTCAGAGGCCCATGGGCGGCATTAAAACTCTGCCACCAAGTTAGTCATTAACCACACGATAAGAAGAAGACTGTTGGACATAAAACAGTATAAAAATACTGTTTGTTTTGGTCAAGACTCAGAAGACAGAAATTGCTTAAATGTGCGAGAAGCACCATGAAATATGTTCTAAAAACATTAATAAAAAAAGTACTGTTCATTGTTTTGAAATACTGATGATTTACTTAATTTTGCAACCTGAATATACTGTACAATAGCGTATAGTCCCGTAAAAATAGAATCAAGAATCAAATCTTCTGATAGAATAGAAGACGATTTCTGTAACTCTCTTCCTATATCGGCCAAAGCTTGACTGTATGTACCTAGTTGGTTTCCGTACAAATCACAACAGCCATTACACCCGTCAATTATTTTTGTGTGAATTGCTAGCCCCGCCTGACTATTACTTACATAACGAATGATTGGTAAATAAAATGCAGTTAAACTTCAGTATACATTGAATATTTACGAGTACGTTAGCGATATTATCCTAACTATTTAATTGTGTGGTGGATGTGTAGTGTATCACGAATGGGTTTAATTAAGAAATGAGTCATTAAGAAGTCTGAGGTGCTGCCGGGGACCGAAAAGTAGTGAGGATATAGGTTATCATCGTCTCGAGGAAAGTTTTGAGTTGAAAAAAACCACGATAAATGGATTGTGTAAGAGATATATATATGGCTAGAAAGGAGGTGCGTTGACGAATGACGACTTATAGAATAAGGTACGGAAGAAGATGCATATTTTCTTCATGCGCAAACCCCAAATAAACTGGGTTAAGGACGTTTGGGCACCAGTAGCAAGGGGTCAATTTTCTTAATAGGGAAGAAAATTGACCAACAAAAAAAAAAGTTAGTATTCGTATCACTATTTGTTGTCTCTCTTGAAGTCATCGGTCTACTCTACTATCCTGTATACCGTTGTGTACTTAAATGCCTTATATTTGGTAATACCAGAGTCTGGCTGCCATTGGTCAATAGCGTAAGAGTTGCTCTTCCGAATATCCAAAGGAAAGCAGATAGCAACAGGACACTTCGCCACTGTTGTGCACTCACTCGTCTCCGATCCATATTCATGTTTAAAAATCAAACGGTCATTCTTGAATTTTGGAGCTGTTGTTCATGAATAGGTATTCGTAATAAGAATCGTATCCAAGTAAGAGCACAACGCCCTAAGGACACAAAGATGATCGGTGGAAGGCTGTTCGCGGTTGTTTACAATGATCGATTACTCCCACGCAAAACTCCCAAGGTGTACTAGGGCAAATCGGTTTGCTTACGGAGTATCTACACAAATATATCGTGTGTAGGCGGATTGTAGTAAAGCAAACGAAAACAAGCAAATTCATTACGAAATTATCAGCCATCGGGTGACCTTTTATGGGGTTATTTATGAGATAAATAAAAAAAGTTTGGCAGCAAAAATGAGACGATAGATCGCATTTCCTGGCTATGTGCATTTTACTGTCTTACGTGATACAAACTAAATGTGGTGTAACATTAATGTGTACCTACAAAGAAATTCCGATCAATAATGCCATAGATAGGAGAGCACGGGTCGATCAATTTCAATTTTTTTCAATTTCAATTTATTCATGAAACAATTAACATTGTGTTGAATATCCGCTGCGTTGTGCTGCATCCGGTTAAACCAGAAGCCGACCACAAATAAACCTAGTTCTTGGGAAGGGCTAGGCTGATGAGTGGAGAATAGATAACTAGTGTAGATTCTCCATTATTAATTATAGGTCCTGTACCTTACTCTATTCAATACCAAAGTCTAGTCAAGAAAAACATGATTGTGCTTTCAATATCTCGTATTTTTTATCAAGTATCCAACTTGGAATATAAATTGCCCATTAGTTATGTGCCTTCTAGCCGCTAGGTAAAGTCGGCAAAAAAAATATGGTGAAGCTTAATGTCACCATAATATTTAACTAGAAATATTACTGTGAATTTATGAAGATAAAGGTATTTTTCATACAATGTTGCTTGCTTAAATAGGTATTGTATTCTTTATAGCAAGAAAAATTACTTACATTTAAAACAAGAAACCACAAAGCAACAGCAACTAAGATTAGACCACAACTTGATAAGAATAATTAATAAAAAATTATCAATGAAACAGTTAAGTATCAGCTCCCACGGCCCACATGAAGGAGGAACAAAACAGCATAGACATTATTCTTTGAAACTGTTTGAATGCTATGTAAATAGTTTAGAATTACAGTAATTGCAGACTGCAAACACAATAACATCTTTAAGAAAGTTTATAATTTTATACCAGTTCTATGTGGGTTGCTCAGGAGTTTGTTGGGCATCTTCACCACTTCACTACTTCAACCCAACAAAAACACTGGTGGTAAAGCAGCGTGTTTTTTGGGACTATCTTTTGCAATTTTTGACATTCAAAATGTGTTGATTCTCAGCCTAATTTGAATAAATGAGCTGAAATTTCATTTGATTTTTTTTTTATATTTAAACTGCACATCTTAAAAGAAATTATAGAAAAAATTAAATTACTAATAACTAAACTTACAGGTAAATGATTGTTTTCAGATTCGTAAGCTATTTATATTATAAAAAAGTACCTACTAATTAAAGAATTCTTTTTTTTTATTAATTCTTTGTAGTCTTGACTCATGGAAATCTCTGAAGTTTGTATGCAATCCTGCTAATGCTAATTATCACAAATAGCGTTTTTTTATTAAGGAAAAAAAAATGTAAGTTCTATAAAAGTAAATTGGAATTAACTACCTAGTCACAAAGCTACAAAATTCTTGGTGAGCTAGTCGAACAAACAAGTTATTGTTTTTTTCAATGGTCTTAAAATACAATGGACCGTGTAGAAACTATAATACCTCTATCTAAAGTTCAAATGGTCTCATTTTATTTATACACACATTGGACAAGTTTAAACATGTTTGAACAACGCCCAACCCTATAAGGCCTTGATCAATGGTACTCAATATAGGTACCTAATTCATGTAAGCTGAGGTTATACCTAAGGTCACACCTAAGATTATTTAGTAGGTAGGTATGTAGTTATATGTTTTTGAGTACAAAACATAGCTGCAGTTTATGAGAACAATGCCAAGCAATTATCTACTTGTCACTTTTATTCACCTTCCACTTCTGAAGGCAAATTAAAATAATGCAATTGAAAAAAAAAACAAGAAAATTAGATTTATGGTTATAAGTTAGATTAAGTGACACTCTAAGCTGATCATTGATGGAACCTGTTTGGTTAGCTAAATGTCGATATTCTCATGGCATTATTTTCCATGCATTTTCTATTAAATATTGTTTATAATCAAGATATTAAGTGCATAGAGGTACCTGAATATTTACAAAAACCTGAGTTAGAGGCCAGTAAATGAAAGAATAGATTACATAAAAAATAATTGACCATGTAAAAATAGGGAAGGAAAATATTATTGTGGAAAATTGTTGTAATACAGAGGTTGTGTTTTAAAAGACAATGTTTTATCAGTTTATATAAAACAACAATTCCAAATCACATTTTTTGATCAAAAGCTAAGCTTATTAAATTGTTTGGTACTTGTAACACCCTGATTATTTTAAGTTTACATTAAAATGTTGATAGGTAACCATTGAATGCGACTTTCCTGTTTGCATCAGTTTTTTTCATTTACACTTGTGTCAGTTGTACAATAATAGAAACATTCAGTTACAATCTGGTATTCTTTCGTGCACTTTTTATCTATTATAACTGGAAATATTTCCATTTGTTTTGTTTTGTTGCTAGCTGTTAGCAAACAGTTCTTTAGTGATAGCAGTGTTTTGTTTCTCACATTTGATTAATGAATTGAACAAAATATCGCCAAGACGATTACTTAGTTACTTAAAATCTACAAACACTGATCCTGGCTTGTAGAGTGGTCAAAAAAGAAAAACAATATCTATGAACTCACAAGTGTAGAGTACTGGCCGAATGATTAGCACTGGTATGCACGGCCGTAAACGATTCAGAAAAAAACATTTGGTGGTGCAAGGCAGCCACTGCACTGCTAGAGTGTAATCAGCTGATAAGGGCGATGTAAACGCGAGCACTACGTACCTACATAGGCGTTCTGCACACGATCGGCGCATGCTTACAGATTTAACTGAAATCAATTAGCCCAACGGAACGTGTGTGCCGCGTACCTAGCTCGGCAATCGCGGCCGCTGCCGGCGCGTGCTCTTCGCTATGACTAATGAGACTTGCCACCACCACGACTGCGCCACACGATGCACAAAATCGAATACCATTACTTATTCACTGTTGCATGTTTATTGTCATGAGCGCCCTACATGCACAGACATCATATTTTATTTCCTCTCTCGATAGTATTACTGGCTATGGAATACTCACCGTCGCTTTCCATTGTCCACAACGCGACGCACAGTGTAAACAACCAAACCACATAATAAAACAAAATGGAAGTCCGACTCGCCCGCACCGAGATGAGAAATTTTATGAGCGCTCTCGAGTTGTAAAACGTCGTTACTATCCTATCGTAGTATTTTAGCAGCCCCCCTCCAGTTTATTATCTGCCGTCACCAGATTAGATGGTTCACCACGATCACAAAGCAATATCTGCAATTGCTCATCGAATACACTTTTAACAATAAACGAATAGTCAAATGTCGATTTACACTAAAATTAATGTCCACTTGAAAATAATAATCATTGAAGCGTTTGACGTTCCAAGACACAACACCCACATCAAAAAATTTTACATGGCGACTGGCCTGGCCCAGCTTTCAATAATTTCCACTCGAACATATTCCCGTTTCGCTCGTTCACCATTCATTTAATTATTTCTCAATACGAGTAAAAGAGACAGCGATATATAAATATTTCCTATGTATGAATAGAATCGGTGTTGTGAAGTGTCCCTCTCCCCGGCGATGGCCGAGCCGAGTTGAATGGACCCGAGAAGCGTTCAACCATTGGATCGATGACAGTCACGTGACACAAATATGTAGCGCTGTAGCTAGCGCGCCAATATTCAAATAATACCTGAGCAGCGTTATTGCAATGCAATGCAATGTAAGGTATTGCATTGCAATAACGGTATTTATCAATCAATGGCTATGATGTTTAAAAAATGTAATAATTTGAATCTGATCCGTGCTTGCTTGAAATATATAAATACTGCTTATAAAAGAAAACAATCAGTAATGAAAAGTGCACAAATTACGTTAAAGAAGCACCTCGCTATTAGCATTTTTAGTAGGTAGGTAGGTTAGGCCTATTAAAATATGAAACTGATTCTGGCTTCAGTTACTGAAGGGGCAAAATTAGTAGGTAAGTAGTTGAATTAGTAAGTAATGAGTTGTACTTATTAATTAATAAGAAGGTAGTTACTCAGTTTTACTTATTAATTAAACTACAAAGCCCCATAATTTATAAAATCTATCAGTAACTCATTTTTTGCCTACACAAAGTGTGTAGGTACTTATTTTTATTTGAATGGGGATATTTTATGATACTTAACTTATGTGTTATTATATGGCACATGAAGGATGGACGAAAGACAGCTTTGTTGAGTACTTACCTACATATTAGGTACTTACTTGAGTACTATGTATTCAGCAAAGTTGTCTTTTGACTAGAAAGTGCACTAAGTGCTCAAAGGTTGAGAATATGCCATGTTCAAATGTCCCGCCGATGTTAGCGCATTTGTGTTGGATCATTCATGTTGCCTTCAAATGCTAAAACTGAATGGTACTGATCACGTGTGGTAATATCTCAGACCAATAAAAAAGTATTTTATTGGTCTGAGGGTAATATTTTAATTATGATGGTATGGTAAATTGGGTTAGGTTATTTATTTTATTATTAGGTAAGTAGGTACCTAACCTACAGACCGCAATGTTATAATGTGCATGCATATTTTTTTGCACCTTCTGTCCCGAAAAAGGGCAGTTAAATAACTGTCCTGGAGGGAATAACTAGGTATATAAGTAATTCGATGACATCTTCGAAAATGCGTTAGTAAAAAGTCTCTAAACAATACAAAGACATTTAATCCTTGCTCATCTATAGACGGGACATCACAAACAAAATTTTCATCCGATTCTTGTGTCTTAGTGTCCTAGTGGACACAAGTCAATGAGTTTTTTTTAGTACGCTCCGCTGCCGCTCCAATATTCATATATTATTCTAGATGGCGTTACTGGGAGATGGGATCAAAGTTTTTCTATGACATTTCCTGGCATGTCCGCTCTATAAAGAACCTTTTACAAATCTCTTTGAGACAATACAACCGGAATTTGAAAAAAAAAGAGAGTAACTTAAGGACTTTTTCCCCAAAATAAATACCTATATGGCTGTTTACTAATGAATATAAGCTCCTATAAGCTCAATAACGTGGTCAAGATAGCTTTAAATAATCTTTATTTCTCAACATGATACAGTTCACCTAAAAGAGATTTAACTTTTAACTTATATAATCGTCGTCTAATGACGAAGCAAGCAGCTTCACTCGTTCTGGCTTTACATTCCTGCTTAAATGGATAGGATACGAATCCTTACCCTTCCCGGGCAGGGCGAAAACATGTTCGCCCCCTACTACACGTTCAAAACATTGCCTAGGTAGGCGCAGTGGCTGAGGGACTAGCTACAACGTTGCGTGTCACGCAGAGGTTCGATTCTTAAAATTCCGTCTAGCCCCCTTTCACAACGCGCGATAAGGAACTTCGTTCCAATAAAAGGAAGTTAGTGATAGCATGGCGTTCATAGCGGGTGACATTATAGAATGGAAGAAAAGAACGTGTTGCGTCGACCCCAAATAACACGGGACAAGGGCAGGAAGATGCTTACTTACGGTGAATCAGTTAGAGCCAACGAAAAGCTTATAACCTAATGACGTATTATTATCGTTGTTGGAACCACATAATTCAATACTTACTGCAAACGGTACATACATCACGAACATTTTCATCCGATACTTGCGACCTAGTGAAGAATTTAGTTTGGTACGCACCGCTGCCGCTCCAATATTGCTATATTATTCTAGATGGCGTTACTGAGACATAGGATCATTTTTCTACGACATTTCATGGCATGTCCTCTATACTTAGTATCTTAAATCTCTTTGGACTTAAGAAGGGTGATTTACCGGAACTGACGGCGACCGTACTACTTACTTACACCGTGTGTACACACGTTCATACTGATTATTACCATCAGGAACAAAAGTCGATTAACACTGACTAATACACTTTGTCACAGTATATCGACATACTGCTTCTCATCAGTTCATGGAGTAGACGATAGATTGTTTTATTTTCATTATAAGTTTTATTTTTTAAGGTGCTCACGCCCAAACTGGACCTGGCTTGTTTAGCAAATTAATTCTGCCTGGTATAATAATTTATTCAGTAGGTACCTATTGGTCTTTGCAATCAATGCTTTTGATGTTGGCTTCCAGACAGCCCAATGGTAAAGCCGCGACTTACGACTTGTAGGTCGTAGGTCAAAAAAAGGCGCTTCACTTAGTGTAAATTATTTCATCACCACTATTCCAAAACGGAGAAGGAAAACATGGTGAGAAAACTGGCATGTCCAAGAACCCATGGTCATGTCCTGTATTTGAAGACATTTGTGACATCATACATCCCGCACCGGGGCCGCGTGGTAAATAACAGCCCACTTATTTTCACAAGGCTTGTGTCCCAAAAGTGGGAATTGTTTTTTTTTTATAAACTAGCAGACGTCACCGGGTTCACCCGCGTAGTACCCGTCCCCGTGGGAACACACGGATAAAAAGTAGCCTATGTCACCCGGGCATTAAGTCCTCCTCTGTACATTAGTGTGCTTGAAGTATTAAATAAATAAATAATAAATAGATAGTGTAGTCCAGTAGTTTCGGAGCCTATTCAATGCAAACAAAGAAACAATCGAATCTTTCCTCTTTTTAACAATATTATTGAAGTACATTATTAGATAAAAAAAATATTTCAAAACTTTCACACAGCGCCATCTATTCCCAAACTAGGCAGAGCTATGTATATTATTATGTATGTTTTGTGTTTCTATGTGCATGTTCCAGTCCAGTTTGAAACTTCAGTTTTATTTGTTTCACTGTGAAAATGTTTTTATTTACGCATTAACCTCTTGTGGTTGTGATTTTGTGATACTTACTTTTAATAAATATTATGCTGAATTTTAAATTTTACAGGACTCAATTTAAGTTAAATGTCGAAATAATTCGACATGTTCAATACATTTATTTATTTTTGCTAATCACTATTAGGACCCAGTTGCACCCAGATTCGAGTAAGGTATGGCTGGTACCAGTGGGCAAGCACTTGTAAGTATCATAATAAAGCTTTAATCTCTGAAAAAAATAAGAACAAAAGTGTTTTTACGAGAACCTAACTAATAATAAGCCCTATTTTTTATATAACTTTTACATATGGTTTCAAAAATGGCAACTAAGCTTTAAGTAAATTGTGTTCTTAATTGTATTATTTTTTTGTGAATTATTTAAAATAAACAAAAAATAGACTCATAAAAATTAAAATTGATTGTAACCTCACCATAATAACAAAACACTCTCTGAATTAGTCTGCCTTTACCTTGAAAGCCAAAATGCTCATAATATGGCCAATCTTGTGACATCAAAACAAACAGTGTTTTTTTCTATATATTTTATTGTGTATGAAAACATATATCCTAGTTACTTAAAATTAAGTAATGACTACAAAACAAGTCTTTTACAACTCAGAAAGAATAGTTATGGTGTGCTGTTTTAGTGTTTTATTTAAATATTTTAAGCAAATTATAATTTTTAACCCTACAATACCATTATCAGAAATAAAGATCTCCACTTTTATAACTGCAAAATCATCAATATAAATTTACAATAACTTATAAATTAATATCTTATTAATAAGATTCCTTTAGCTTACTAACAATTTACTCAAATGTTACAGTTTTGGATACATTTTTATGCAATATTAGATTCTGGTGATGATAACTGATGTTTTGTAAAACTGTTATACATAATGCTATTAAGTAAAAGCGTTAGATGCAAGATTTAGATGCCAAGGCCAAACACGGAGACGATGCAGTACATGGTTTTGTTCTCCCAGCGCACAGTGCATGAGCCGTCAGTATTATTATCCCAAAAACAAGAAGATGCCGTGTGTAGTCCCGCTCCATTCTTTTGCATGATTGTGCATGTCACTGTAAATTATAATACATTTGTTGAGTTATATTGTCTACTGTGCCAATTTTTATAAATGCTCGCAGAGGTACAATAGCGCAATGCGATCTGCATCGACAAGACTATAACAAACATTGAAACATAAACAAGCTTTCATTTTACCTATGTATTTGTAAGGCTTTTGAAGCTTCGTCAACTGGCCCAAACAGGACTCCACTACAGCTGAAGTCCATTGATTAACTTTGTTGTGCTGATAGGCGGTACCTCCGATTGAATTCTCAATAGCTTCTTTAATAATTTTACTCACATCGTCCACAATGAATTGATTCTGAAACACGTCATGTCGTTAGAAATCTTGGAAATATGAATCAATATTTACTTGCCAATGTTTGTGAATTAGTATGCTTACTTCTTCAGCTAAATCGTTGCATTCTTTGACCTCCATGATTTAAAATAATGAGCTAATAAGTTCGGAGAGTTTTTCGGAATTCGTTTTATACAAAAACAACAAAATTTTTGACGCTACAGAAAGAAGTCGACTCCCAAATTGACATTAATTGTCTAAATGTTGGTACAATACAAAGCACAAAGCATAGCATGGCATTCTCTGAGTAATTGTCTATGACACTAGAGTAGCATTGCCGGCCATTACGATGATATGGCAACATTAATTCATTAAAAATAGACGAAAATTAAACGAAACGAACGCTTTTGAAATGTTTTCATGAGCTTTTATTTAAATGCCCTGAGCATTTGAGTAAAAAGCTTGTTAAAAAGGTGAAACTAAGAACAGCCTACCATGATATTGAAAGAGAATACTCCTAGCATTTTTTGTGTCTCTACTGTTGACCAATAGTCTCCTCGTAAGGAACCAATCGTAAGCCAAGACAAAACTTACAAGAATGGACAATCTTAGTAACTGAACTAACATGCCTTTCAACGTACGAGAAAGTTAGCTTGATAGAAAATTATTGCTTGTAAAACTACTAATACATTTTGATGCAAGTCAAGCAAAAGATTTAAATAATAAAATTCATACCAGCCATGTCAGCAATTCAAATCCTGTCAAACCAGTTAATTTATTCCGACTGGCAATAATTGAACTAATGTCATATTTTATTATCCTTTTTGTGAGGAGAACATGGATATTTTCAGTTTCCTAATTTAATACAAATAATGGCATCATCCGTGCAAAACAATAGAGTATCGCCGCCGGGATACTGTGTGTGTTGTAGAACGTGCAATATGTGGTGTTGTAGAGCGTTCAAATGGCTCCCTGTAATGTTAATAGTGTCCATAATATCTTGGTCTTATTATGCCTACGTTATCCAATTGTGCATTTGTTAGTATTTGAATAATTTGTAGATAAATAACAGATTAATTATGCATGCATTTAGCAACATTGTTCACATTAAATTCCTTTTCAGTAACCATTACGAGTACGGTTCAACAGTGTATCTATTTGGTGTTCTATCACGTTCTGCTGATAATGTTCTGCTGGTCGTACTGGCGTACAGTTTTCGCAGAACTGAAACCAATTCCAGAACGGGTAAGCAATGCTTTCTAATCATTCAAATTAGTTCACTATATATGGCTGTCAATGAATTGTTTAGTACACAAAGACTGAGGAGGTTCTACTTCTTTAAGTTTTGCTACAGTATCCTGTAGAAAGTGAGCTAGTAGGGCACGAGGGTTTATAGCCAAGAACTATGTGAGTACTCAAACATATTTTCGCATTTAAGACAAAGAAATCATGCATAGTAAATGAGCTGCAGATTTTTAGTACAAGTTTTAACATAAAATCTACCTTAGATAATAGAAACAGATAATAAAATGATGTCTTATGATATTTACTGACTAATTGTATGTAGAGAAATACTGTATTATTCAATTGAAGTGTCTGTATCAATGTAATGCTTTTGACCTACATTTCAGTTGTAGTATACTTGTTAACCTAACATAATGTAAAATCTTTATTATCACCTTTCTGCTTTATTTAATATTTGTATTTAATATTCTATAATAACTACCTAATTGATGTTAAAATGGCATTCTTTTGGTTAAAAACCAGTTTGCCAATGCTTTAACTATTCTGTTATCAAATGTTTGGTCTTATCATTTTAAAGGGTATCAGTCAAAAGGGTGTGTTAATCAACAGGTCTAAGGAGGGCATTGTTGCCATGACTATTTACTGGGTGAATTTTTGATCATTTCAACTACTGTCATTGCCTTATATCTATCAAGTTCCCTCATAGATTTAATAATAAATTAGTTAATTACAATCAATTACTTTAGTTTATTTCTATCCTCATAGAAAAATTTAATGTGTCAGGGAATTTATTCTTAATTTTGACAATCGCCAGACCGGATGCCTTAACCATTGGGCTATTGCCGCTTTAGTTTCTGCCTACCCGCATGGGAATAAGGCGTGAGGTTATCTACACTATACATATTATTATAAGTCAGGTTATTACATCTGACTCATTCTAGGATTATGACTAGCAGATGTTTAATTTCCTGTTTCTAAGTAGGTACATGGTATATAATTGTGTATTGGAAAATAATGCTTTTAATTATTTACTAGATTTTAATTTACTTACTAAAATAACTAGTTTATGTAACTCAATAAATTATTGTGTACTAGTTTAGTTTAGTTTCGGCCCCATGAATTTTTTACTTTTGTCTTCGAACTTTCAAATCACCCCTCTTAGTTTTAAAAATAAAATATGATGACCTCTGTTATTATGTAATAATAATATAGCTTTCTAATGGAATTTTAAAAATTGGTTTAGTGGTTTTTTAGTTCAATCTCTACAAAAAAAAAACAACAAGAAAAACAATCTTATATTATTATATTTTATGTACCCATATTTTAAGTTTCAGCTTTTTAGACTTTGTAGTTTTGACTATATGTCGACAATATATTTTTCGTCAGCTTTATCCTTATTTTTATGGTCCAGTGAATCACTTTACTTTTCAAATAAAAATCTTAGTACTTATGTTATCCAAAAAATAATGAGATGTTTTTATGCAGGGAAAATCATTCCCAATCATTTACTGAACTTAGAGTATCAAGTTGTGCGTCGACTTCTGTGCTGAATGTATTTAAAAAATATTAATAAAGTGTTGTAATTGTTTCAGTTCAAATTAGAGTATCAAGTTGTGCGTCGACTTCTATGCTGAATGTATTTGAAAAATATTAATAAAGTGTTGTAATTGTTTCAGTTCAAATTACCTGAGAATGAATTAGAAAAATTATTGAGCGCAGAATCTGAAGACGCGCAACGAGCGGTATTGGATAACTATGCCAAAGACCTTCCAATAGTAACTAGGTAATGTCTTATCTTCAATATAATTATGTTATTTTGCTGTGTGAACTGGCCAAGAGCCTAGAACACTTCTGCCAAGTACCTATTCTGGAAACAGCCTGAATGATGTATGATTGAAGTGTGTGGGTTGCGGGAAGGTAAACGAAACACGTCTTTACGATACGAGTGGTTTAATACGACTCATGCTTAGAACTAACACATGAATAAAGGTTATGAAATATATATGACAATACACATGTACTTACACACTACACCACGGGGGTACGAGAGAAAAAAAAAAATGTTTACAAAATTACATTTTTTTTTTTTTTTTTTTTTTTTTTTTTTCTAACAAAATCAGTTACATAATATGTACTTAAAACTACACTACACTATTTAAAATTACACTATTTTCTAAACAATTTTGTTCGGTTTTTGTGTACAATTTCTGATTTATTGTTTTTCACTTTTTTTACATTTGGTTCCATGTCTTCAATTACAATGTATGGGCCATTAAACAAAGTATCCAATTTATTTGCAGTTTCATTTTTTAACAATATTAAATCACCTTTCTCATATCGCACTTGATTTACGTTTTTGTCGTACAAAGTTTTTCGCATCTGTTTGCTTTTAATCAAATTATTTCGCGCATCTCTGTGTGCTACTTGTAAACGATATCTTAATTCTAAACTATAATTATCTGGGTTATATAAAGGTTCTATGCTAGTACTTAATCTACTCGGAATGTTACTGGGTTTTCCAAAAACTAATTCATACGGGGCATATTTTGTAGAAGAATGTATAGTGTTATTATAAGTAAAACACCAAAAGGGTAGCCAATGGCTCCATGTATCAGGGAAATTATCGCATTGTATTCTTAAGAATGAACCCAAATGTTTATGCGCGTTTTCGAGCGATCCGATTGACTCGTGATGATATGAAGTTGAGTTCAATTTTTCAATTCCTAAAAGTGAACATACCTCCGTCATAGTTGATGACATAAATTCAGAGCCTCTATCTGTGGCTATAGTTTTTGGGATTCCGAATCTTAATATAAATTGATTAACTAATGTTCTAGCAACGGTGACCGTTTCCTTATTTTGAAGAGGATATGCCTCTACGAATTTACTTAATTCACACTGTAATGTAAGTATATAATTATTACCATCTATATCTTTATCCAAAGGTCCTACTAAATCTAGAAACACTTTCTCGAAAGCATATGAAGCTGTGGTGGTTATCACCATCGGTTCCTTTGTTTTTAGAGAATGTTTTGTTTTTTGACATTTTTCGCATTTATTTACAAAGTTTTTGACGTCTGCTTCCATCTCTGGCCAGTAATATTTCCTTTTAATATTGTTTAACATCCTACGCACGCCTGCGTGACCACTGGTGGGTAGTAGGTGATAGTCATTAATAATAAATTTCTTATCATTGTCATTGTTTATTCTTTCAACTCCTCGTAAAATACATATCCGTGGGCCGGTCCACATTTCCTTATTTTTTATCTCTTCTATTAGTTCTTTAATGAATAACGCGTTATTTTCTCTTTTTATTATACATATTTCGTCGACGTTTATATTTTTAATTAATTGCTCTAATTTCTCCACAAAAACGGCTCGCGTGTATTGTGCTTTGAAATCTAGATTAAAGTATATTATTTTCTTATTTTGGGAATATGCAAAACACTCGGTTTCTACATCTATGCTTCCTTGTTTTCTAATCCTTTTTAACTCTTGTTCTTCTATTAAAATTATTTCTACTGCATCACCTGGCATCCGCAATAATTCCACGATTCTCGGTTGATCAGGCCGATCGTCTGTGTTATTATTGGTGATTGGGGTGTCGTTGTCATCGTTTAAATCTTCTAATTTCTTTTTCTGTGCTCTAGTCATTACATTAAGTATTTTATCATTAATACATTTTAATTCTTCGGAATTAATTGAAATTCTAGACAACGCGTCTGCTACGGCGTTTTCTTTTCCTTTTATGTATACTACGTTAAAATCGTATTCTTCTAATGTTAACCGAAACTTTAATAATCTGCTTGATGGATCTTTCATTCCAAATAAATATAGCAATGGTTTATGGTCTGTCATGATTGTAAACTTTTTTCCAAAAAGATATGGCCTAAAATACTTTACTCCCCACACTATCGCAAGTAACTCCTTCTGTATAGTTGGGTAATTTTTTTCTGCTTTGTTTAAAGGTCGACTTGCATATGCGACTGGTCGCATATCTTTATTACAAAGTACTGCACCTACAGCTATACCAGAAGCATCAGTTTGTAAAATGAACTCGTTTTCGTCTGAAAAATCTGGGTACTGTAAAACGGGGGGTGATATTAATGCTTTTTTCATTATTTTAAACGAATTTTCGCATTGGTCAGACCATATAAAAGGGACATCTTTACGACATAAAGCATTTAAAGGGACAGTTATTTCTGCGAAATTCTTTATAAACTTTCTGTAGTAATTACAAAATGCGACAAAACGTTTTACTTCTTCTGTACTCCTTGGTGTTGGGTAATTTTCTACTACTTTTATTTTTGCTTTATCTGGACTAATTCCTTTTGCGGAGACTGTGTGTCCTAAATATAATAATTCCTTTTTCATGAAATTACATTTGTTGGGATTTAATTTTAGGTTTACTTTTCTAAGTCTCTCAAAAACATATATTAAATTTTTATTGTGTCCTTCTAAATTTCGTCCAAAAATTACAAGGTCATCGAGGTATACAAAACACTTCTCATATGTTAAACCTGACATTGCAATAGTCATTGCCCTTGAAAAAGAACTTGGGCTAGTTTTAAGACCCATCGGCATCCGTTTCATCTGGTATTGTCCAGTATTAGTTGTAAAAGCAGTAAGTTTTCGTGACTCTGGGTTTAAGGTCACTTGGTAATATGATTGACTAAGGTCTAAATGGGTAAAATGAACGGCACCTGAAAGTGACTCTAAAATATCAACGATGTTTGGTAAGGGAAATTTGTCATCCTGTATGACATCATTCAATTTACGGTAGTCTATTACTAATCTCCATTTTTTGTTATCATCATTTGTCTTTTTTGGCACGAGTAAAATTGGGCTAGACCACTCACTTTGAGCTTGTTCTATAATATCATCCTGTAACATTTGTTTTATTTGCTTATTTATTTCTGGTTTTTGACTATGTGGCAACCTATATGGTTTTGTATATACGGGACTAGCATTCGGTTTTAAATAAATATCATGTTTATATGATTTAGTAGTTGTGAGCTTGTCACCCGGTAGGTGAAAGATATCATTGTATTTAGTACATATTGCTTCTATCGTTTCACGCTCAGCAGAATGTAGGTGATCTAATTTTAGTAATGTTAGCAAAGTATCTGCTCTCTCTGAGTTTGACTTACTTTTATTAAACTGACAAATTTGGTAATCGTTTAATGAATGTATCTCTGGTTGGAAGGTAGGTATAGTAATTGATTCTTCTTTAGTATTTAATATTTTAATTGGGATAACGTTATTTACTGGCTTTACTATTAACGCTGCTAAAAATAACTCTTCTTGTAATTGTTTCGGTAAAACAACACAATCATTATTTTCCTTATTATTTATTAGTGGTATGTAATGTATAGACTCACTTCGGGCAGGAATAGTCAAGTAACTATGTGATATAGTTGGTGTCGCATAAAGTGGTATTATATTTTCGAATTCGTTATATAGAATTAATGTATCATTTTCCAAGTTAATATGTGAATTAAATTTCGATAAAAAATCTAATCCGAGAATTCCATCAGATTTACACGGTAAATCATTGAACAAATAAAATTTGTGATTAAAACTACCATTTTGAGTACGTAATGTAAGGTAAACATAGCCTTCTGAATAAGTTTTACCACCAATACCATTTATTACAATGTTATCCTCATACAAAGGAATGCGTTCCGATAACACCTTCTTAGTAACAGCGGAAATGGACGCGCCGGTGTCAAGTAACCATGAACGCTTGGTATTGTTAATGTTAAGATGTACGTACCTAACATTTTTGTTACACGTTAAAATGTTACCTTTAGGAACGAAAAAACTGATTTTTGTTTTCTTGTTTTTCGTTCTCTGCTCTTTCGTTCTCCGTTTGGGGGTCTCCACTCACTTGGGCTGGATACATTTTCCGTTGACTATTTCTATCCCGGTTACCTCTACCACGGTAATATCTAGAAGGATTATGGTTATTTCCTGAATTTGAATAATGATTTCCTCTACCGCGTGTATAATATCCACCGCGGGGATTGCCATTAAACCTTTGCCGATAATGACTGTTGTTATTATAATTTTGACCTGTACTATAATTTCCACGATAACGAGAACCTTGATTATTATAGTTATTTCGGCCTCCTCTATTGAAATGATTATTATTAAACCTGTTGTAATTGTTAGACTTACCCCTCGCGCTGAATATACCGTTGGACGTTGAGGGCTGACCCAGCTCCTCGTCTTCAGCTGCACGCACCGCATCTTTCAGCTCAGAATAATTCCGTGCTGAAATGATAGTGCTTAAACGTTTATGTCTTAATCCGTCTGAGAATCTTTTAATTGCGAGTTTCTCATTTATTGGTCTCAGTATCTCGCTTGCTTTTTCGTTACCGTCAGATTGCGCAATAGTGAGGTCTATAAATAATTCCGATAATTTGTTTCCATACTCGTTGATGGACATATTATTTTGACTCAAATTATTTAATTGACAAAGTATAGAGTTGGCTGATTTTTTCGTGAGTAAATAAGTTTTCATATCCTGTATAAGGCTCGCGACGTTGTCATATTCACTCTTTAATTTTAACTTGGCTGTTTTAGTTAGTCTTGTTTTTAATACAAAAGAAATAAGCATTTCTGTTTGATCTGCGTCCTTTAAACAGCTGTTATATAACTCTACTGCATCTATGATTTTTTCAGTTGTACTTTCTGAACCATCCATAACGGGTATTAAGGACGTCGCAGTTTTTATGTCAAACTTCTCCATGTTTGATAAGTTTGTTTTTGTTTCACCTTGAAAATTATATGACAAAATCTTATTGTAAATTAAATCTATTCTCTCTTTTAGTACTTCGTAAATATATTCTGCTAATTCTAACGAGGTTTTTTGCTCAGAAATCCTAATAATAGTTTTAGACAATGAATATAACTCTTTAGCTTTTCTTATTTTTTCTTCAACCTTGTCTTTATATTGTAACCGTTTACTTGGTCCTAACTTCCTTAAATTGACTTGGATATCTGTTAATGCACTTAAAATACTTTCTAAATCCCTTTCCATAGAATGTGTAATTAAAATATACTTACATGTAAATATCCATTTTTAAAAATTTTACACATGATACTTGTAGGTTGATCCTTACGAATAGTTTATGGTTTTAACCCAATATTTGTCCATGAGACATTCTGATAATAATCAGGCTGTTGGTTGCTGTAAGTAACACAGAATTATAACAAACGTAACAATATAGTAGGTACATATTATACTTAATTGTTCATTAACGGTTTTGAGTCGGAGCCACTAAAGTTTCTATGTATAATCCGTATTGGATGCTGCAACACAAATGTTTTTTTTTTTTTTTTTTTTTTTTTTTTTTACACTTGTTTATTTTACGAAACTTGTAAATCACGAGACATGACGTTGTACACTGTTTCCACTATTCACTACTCACTGATGTTATGTTTACACATTTCCATTTTCTTCTTCACGTTCTCGCCTTCCCGACAGCCGCAACCGCATTTTTCTTATAAACTCTGATTCTATCTGTCTTCCGATCCACTTCTTCTGTTTGTTCTTCAGCTTCTTCCATGTATATATGATCACTGCAACGGCGATAATTGTCAAGGCAGACGCTATTAATATGTTATTCATCTGGATGTGAGATTCAACAGCAGTGTTACTTCCTCCCGACGCATTCTGTGATATTATCACCTCCTTATCCTCGGTTTTGGAATATGACTTTCCCATTTTTGAGTCGGTATACGAGTCTTGCAGTGCTCAGTGTTTCCGTAGTTATAATCATTTTATATGTCGTCGATATTCAAACGTTCTTGTTCTGTGCATCGAGGCACACAGGAATTCGCTGACATCGCTCAATTCGCCCGTTACGCGATACCCAGCGACGTAGGTAGCAACTCTACACCGCGGCGCTCGCGCATGGCAGGGTCGCCATGAAGTGTGTGGGTTGCGGGAAGGTAAACGAAACACGTCTTTACGATACGAGTGGTTTAATACGACTCATGCTTAGAACTAACACATGAATAAAGGTTATGAAATATATATGACAATACACATGTACTTACACACTACATGATGAGTAAGTATCATACTGGATACTTGGGAGCAAATTTGTCCACCCACTTGCTTTTTTCACAAGTGCTTTTTGTGACCAGACCTTAACGAAGGAGGCCAGCTTGTCCTGCCATCTGCGCCTAGTGCTACCACAAAGTGACATTGTCACGTGAACCGGTGTAGTACGAAATAAAATTGAAATTTATTTAACTCATCACACACTCATCATCATCTCTCTCATTGATTTGACTTTGTCTTTTTTCTAAATTCAGGTACACCTTTCTCAATAAGACGAAAAGTAATGTTCCTGTTATTTTTTTGTTATACCACCCCAGTATTTCATTTAGTTTTTTTCTCAATTCTAGAGCCATAACACTTGTAAGAAAGATCACGGGGTATTTATTTCCATTGACAACCAAAAAAGAGATATTAGCAAAGTTTGCCGAAACCATACCCGTATTAACGAGGTTTGTCCTAGTTTTGATACTGTTTAAATAGAATTGAGAAAAATACTATGTAAACGATAATAACTACATAGTTTTATTTATGAATGTTGTGTGTGTAGAACTGTAAATGTACCTATACTTGTGTTTCAATTATTGTTAGCAACATTTGAACTGCATATTATGTTGAATGAACTTAATTTTCCTGCTCAAAATGTATCATTTTCAGTATAAGTCTCTTGACGAATAATGGTGGTAAACAATAGGGCTTAGTGCTTTTTAATAAACATAGTGTACTGTAATTTTGAGATTTGATTAACACAATACAGCCCATTGCCTTGTTAAATAATTATGTCGACGAGCAACTAGCCCCATCAAAAATATTAACCCGTAATTTTATCAAATCTGATCGCAATACCTAACCAGATTTTGGCATCCCCGATTGGGTTAGGTAAGGCTAGATCTGTGATAGACCACGCGTGAGGCGAGTGGGCCAAGCGAGCGGTACCGCTGAGCACAGTTACTTGAATTTAGGGTCCTAACCAAATGGGTCAAAAATGTGACCACCTGCAGACACGCGCGATCCGTACCTATAATACAAAACGGCTTTTCCCCACTTATAATTAACAATATTTACTTATGTACACATCAAAACTTACGCAAGTATGACCTCCGTAATAGATAAACAACCGCATACCTAGAGATGACAGAATCTACATGGTACATTGTACTTGAAAAACTTACACGATACCTACTTGAAAAAAGCTGCCGAAACTTTTAAATTTCGAAGGATGCTTTCACCTGGCTCGCTGTTTACCGGCGATAAGGTGCTGATAAAGAAACATTACACACGTAGCAAATAGCAAATGCAAGGCAAGAGAGTGTTAAAAGAAGAACCTTTTAAGGTACCATACGAAGTAAGAATACTTCTGACATTGCGGCCAAAGTTTCACCGTAAGAAGAACCTTTTGTACCACACGAAGTAAGAATACTTCTGAGTCTGACACTGCGGCCAAAAGTCAGAAATAAATGACAACAAATAAATAACACATGTTATTTGGATAATTTATCTGTTCCAGAACGATGTCCGGCTCAGTCCGCTACTGCAACAGGTGCGTGCTCGTGAAGCCGGACCGCGCGCACCACTGCAGCATTTGCTCGCGCTGCGTGCTCAAGATGGACCACCACTGTCCGTGGGTCAACAACTGCGTCTGTTTCTTCAACTACAAGTTTTTCATTCTCTTCCTCGGCTATGCTCTCTTCTACTGTATATTCATCATGGCCACGTGTCTGCCTTACTTCATTAAGTTCTGGAAGGTATATTCCTCTAGTTTTTTATTATTTTTTTGTGTGTAACGGTCGGTACATATCTTACGGAAGATGCGTCGAATCGCGTATTATATGTATATCGGTCGTAATGTAACGCCGGAACAGACAAATATATAAGTAGTAAAACATTCAACCTTTCACACTCTACCGATGATGCGTTAGTGTGTCGAGGCACAGTGACGCATACGCTCGGCATAGCTTCCGTCAGATATGTACCGACCCTTAACTCTTCTTGGCCAGTATCTATTTATTTCTTACAGCCCTGTTTGTGATTGAATTTTTTTGCAAGTAACCTTATTTTCTTCTTTTTGAGAAAGTAACTTCACTAATCGTTTGCTATAATTGTTAGAATTTAGTTAGTAGATTCAACCGCACTTATAGGGAAGCAGTGATGTTTAATGCCAGTTTTACCGGCATTATTGAACATGTTAAGTATATTTGCAGATGTATCAGGATTACAAGCATGCCCACTGCGACCGTTTGATTGAGAAAGGCTCAGTTTCTAAAATGTGCATGGATATGATTAACGTAATTGTTTAATTATTTTACTTTAATCAAGCCTGTTTACTTATGCGCGATCAATAGGTTAATGTTGCTACATACTTAGATTAGATTTTGTTATAGTACAACGTCCATTATTTCATATCGAAGTAATAGTAAATGTTATCGTTTCATGTTGCTCGACGAGTGGCGGTTTATTATGTTTCTAATATATACGAAATGTCAATGGTCTGACAGAACTACCAAAATCCCAATCAATTCTCTTTATGAACAATTCCAGTAAAATTTTTGAAAATTGTTTATTCTTTTTCGCGCATATTACAGAATTCTTTAGTCTTAGTTATCAATGGGTTTTTAATGAACCAGAACTATCACAGGTCTCATTTAGTTATGCAATTATAATAAATATCTTGTGGTTCAAACAGAACTGGTCTAGCAACGTGCCAAGTTGAGCATTTTTCACATAGATGGTCGCACCGATTGATTACTTTTGGCCACAATCTAGGCATTTCATTACGTAGCTAGGTGAAATCATCCGGTTTACCTTGACATTTATCAGATAAACTTTTGTTTTGATAAGTGTTTTATCTGATAGCTATAAGTTCACATAAAATATTACACGATGTTGGTAGAATCGCACACTATTTTTATCATAATCATGTATTTTCCACATTGTTTGAATGTTTGGTATCGGTTTCGCAGTGGGATGGCTTTTTATGTATTTTGAAGATTTATATGCATTTAAACAGTGTGGAACGTTTAGCGTAGTTACCGTATCACAATAATTTCGCAATTGATATCTTAGCTAATCTAGGAATTTAATGATACATGTTTTTAGAGATAGCTATAGCTAAAGCACTTTATTTTGTGAGTCATGGCGATTAGTCATAAATGGGTGTAAAAACGCTTAAAACGAAGCCGATTATCACTTTTTCTTCTAGTCATTGTAATAATTTTATTTTGTACTAGATTTAACCTTTAAACCTCCTAGCCCAGTCAAAATAGGAGTAGGTACTTACGAAAAAATAAACCGCAGTAATTTCCTTTCGGAGATCGTTGAAAGGGGTAACTGTTTAGTGTAAGTATTTACATTTTAATTTTCTTTTTGATATTTGAATATCAAAAAGAAAATTAAAATGTAAATACTTTAAGTACATAAAAATTCATGTTGACATGAATTATTTTAAAGTGAGTTTTTGTTTATTGGTTAACTTGTTTATCTTCAATTTTACACGAATATTGTAAAAATGACGACGAATTTGTTTGGAATTAAATTTCCTACAACTTTGGCCATCACCATTTTTATTCTAGGACCGAAAAATATCATATTTTTTCGTATTTAATAATAAAAAAATCTCTCTCAGTTTCAAGAGGTTCCAGTGACCCACATCATTGACTTCCGAAAAAAATTAAGCTTTCAATTTTTTTCATATCAACCCTTTATTTATCTAATTTGACTGAGCTAGATATTGAAGGTCAAAGAACAAACGTTCTTACGAGATTCAATTGTTATATCTAAACTTTAAATAGATCCCAGTAATGTAGCATGCAGTTACGGGAATAATGTTTTGCATGCGTTACATTTCACAGTAGGTACCATATCAAAATATTTTCTGCACCAAAATAAAGTGGTTTTCCAGCAATGATTTTTGTACAATGTACAGACGCCAGCACATCAAGTTACTACAATGTGTCAAATTTCCCGAATTGAATATGAACCTTATTTTGTTTAACATAAAGTTGAAAAACGATCAAAGAAATTTTACACATTGGGGTAACTTGATGTGCTGGCGTCTGTACTTAAGTTTCCCCGTAGTTGAATGCGTAGATAACGGCTTAGTGGTGTGTTAATCGGGTTGTTAGAACATGGACCGACACATTTTGCGGGGAAGGGGGGAAGCAAGTGACAGTTTGTTTCCCTCTACTTTCTAGTTTTATATAATTGGCATCACAACCTCATAAGACATTGTTACCATATCTATAACGTTGTAAAAAAAGCTGTTGAGTTTCCTATCAATAGATAAATAAAAAAGTGAACCCAAACCAAACCCTTTCAGAAATTGTATTAGTCCATGCGCCAAACGCTCTACATAGGTACATATTTTATTATGCGCTCTTTTTTTTCTAATGATTTCTGTTCATTTGTTGTTATTCAGCTTTTTTTTTGTTATGAGAAGCTTTATCTACAGAGTGTCTCATTCAAATCGGTCAGTATGGGAAAGTCTGAAACTATAAGACATACGAAGATCTGTTCTGAGGAACCATGTCATCGATTTTAATAACAAGAAAAACTGCATTCATACATTTAAAAAAACATCTGTACCTACTATTGTAGTAATTTTGTAAACGTGGTCACTTCGAGCACCTACTAAAATAAATTAAAGTATGTGGAAACAATGCATTTTATTCATTTTAGACATCATGTTTCATACAGACATTTACTGCTTAAGACCTACGCATTCGATATCTAAATAGAAATAGTGTAGGTTTTTTTTTCAAAATAACTGGGTTCGATTCCCGAACGGAGAACAGGTGTTTTTTTAAATGTATGAATGCAGTTATTCTTGTTATTAAAATCGATGACATGGTTCCTCAGAACAGATCTTCGTATGTCTTATAGTTTCAGACTTTCCCATACTGACCGATTTTAATGAGACACCCTGTATATCCTTCGCTCTTAATCATGTCGAATCGTCATACTTCTAATAAGTCTTAAAAGATCAAATCGTTTCTTTCATTACGGCCAATAAAAGACACTTTGGAATGTCCAAAAATTACGAAAAAATAATTTAGTTTTGTCCCTTCCAAAAGCTAGATGTTAAAAGAAAAGATTGGGCAAGTCACTCCATACTTACCTTATTAAAATAAGTCGTTTTGCAATGTCTGGGGGTCAATTTATATAATTTTGCTACAGCACTTTCCTATTTACATATTTCTATGAAACCTTTTATACCATGGCAAGCTGCTTAAGTGCACTTGATTTAAAAATAGCCTACTTTTGGACACACCCACTTAAGGGGTGTATATAGTACGGCGTTGTTAATTATGTGAAGGACGATAGCATGCCAAGTAATAACAGATACTATTTAGCTGGGCAAACTTTATATAAAATAGTTAGTTATCAAAAGACCCGAAAAAAATTGACACCGTATACTCAAACACCCTATACAATCTTAGAACGACATCACTGTGACGTACTAAGCGAGTTGCCATGCTATACCAAAAGGTGTTGCCATAAAACATAATTATAATTCTAATCTTCGACGATGTTGCCAGTTTAGTGATATTTTGAGTCCATTTTCAGGGTGAATTCGGAACGGCAGCTAATGCAGGACGCTATCACATAGTATTCGCGTTTTTCGTAGCGATGATGTTTGGTATATCTCTGGGCTCGCTCTTCGTGTACCATTGCTACCTCGTTATCAATAATAGGACTACTTTAGGTAAGTTCTACTCATTTTGTTATTATGTGTAGTGTAGCCGCTCCATTTAAAAAAAAACTAGTATTCTGCTGCATCCAGACAATTAGAATATATTTGAGGCAACTTACGAGGCAAAATATCCTTATAGTTTGGTCCTACTAGCGCGGAATTAGATGATTCTGAATGTCATTGTGTAATAAAATAAAAGTAAACTTTTGTAATTTTCTGGTTACAAAAACACTCCTTACAAGATCATCTCACACGAATTCATTTAGGGTCATCTTATTTCCGAGGTCACAGCCCCCAGGGCACATAGTCTGAATAGTCGGTTCTTTATACAATAAACACTGATAAATTCCTTCCAATAGTTCAGAACTGCTTCTGGTAACTAACTGCAATTACTATGACCTAAAAAGTAACTGTTAGCTTTTAAATGACACTAAAGTTAAATTTTACTTTCAGATATGATCGTTTCTTACCGCCGGTTGGGCAGTCCAACGGGACAGATTTTAAACAGTATGCTAAAATCCTTGGTCAATGGTAATTGCAGTCATTTCCAGTAATAGATAGTACCTGTTAGATTTTTTTAGGTAGATTGGTATACCAGACAGTATAGACTAGGATTTAAAAGTAGAAAATACGTAATTATTACTTCCAGCAATAGCTATGTTCGTGTACAAGTTGTTGTTTAATTCTCTTAGCTAGACCAGACTATTTAAATAGACATTATAACGCCCCTTTTTGCGTATCATTGTATGAAGAAGTTTGATTGGCAGATTAGTGATTTGTAAAACCGTGAATTAAAAATTGGCCAATAATAATAGTTTTTATTGACCTTCTCAGACATCTAGTGCCGTTATGTTAATTATTATGTACTGCAAATTTTATCATTATCTGTAGTTCTGCAGCCTGTAATAACACAATTTTTGTCAAATACTTACACCATTTTATTATACAATTTTAGAGTCGTTTAGAGCGCCTATGTTCCGCGGAGGCACCGACAAGAACGGCTTCTCTATCGGCCGTTTCAACAACTTCAAGGAGGTATTTGGCAACAGTCCTAACCTCTGGCTGGTACCGGTCTTCACCAGGTAAAACCTCTTTTCTTTAATTATAAAAAAAGCAATAACTCAATCATGGGCCATTGTGGTTCTGGCAACATTGACGTTACTATGGCAACACTATGAAACTTGTAACACAGCATGTTTGGGTAAATAGCCAAAACGCACGTATAATGTATAGGTCTAATACATAATATATGGATGCTACAAATATATATAATTCGCGTGTTAAGTGTGACCTGTGTGCATGTCCCCTTACATGTCTGATGAAAAAAGAAGTGAATGACAAATTCTAACATTTTGTTAGTGTGTGTAGTTTAGTATTGAAAATAACCCATAACAGTACACCGGCAGCGATGGAAGATAGTTAAACTTCTCTCATACTAACTAGGCATGGATGTAGGGTCTCATTCACTTTATTTTATGTAAATATGTATGTAAAACAATAATAATAATTACAATATTTATGTACAACACCACTAATCATACGAACATTCATTAATTTCGTTCTCATCACTTTTTTCGTAACATGTGATAAACGTAACAAGTTATAAGCTTGGGTTTTGGAGTTGTTTAATATATTTTTTCACATGCTAGTTTCCACCTTTATGTAAATTATGGCAGGCCATCACATAATATACTATAAATATTACAAATATGTCCCTAATAAAAAAAATACTCAATTTTTCGTGGCGCGGGCGAATATTTGGACCTTTTTACAACCATTGTTTTATGCTTGTGTTACGTAGATAGGTATTTTTTTTGTTTGTTTTTAATCTCCAGTAATTATTTTTGCATTGCTTGAGTTTAATTTGTTTTCATCAAAACAATTTTTTTTATGACCTTGCCCTATTCGTTTTCCCTCCATCAAGCCAATCGTAGCCAAGCGAACAATATTCGTTCCCGCCACGTATTTCAAATCTCTCAAATGGTGATCATTTTGTCAGCCTCGGAGACGGGTGCGAATTCCCCGTCCGTCGAGAGCACCAGCTACAGACGTTTACCACGCCCCAGGAAACTCATGGGTACGAGTCCATGGGCACCACGCGGTCAAGGTCAGACTCCAAGGACGAACACCCTTCAGCCAACCACATACCTTGAGGATATTAATGTCTAAACAAAAGCTAATACGAATATACTAACACCATGATATTATTAAGATAGGGCTATTACACGCCACTGAATTATCGGGTTCAGTGTTGGAATACTTCCATCTTCTCGCGCTGTTATAGGCCTTTTGTCACGAACCATTTATCTGTCCTTTTTTCGCTTCGAAATATGATCACGAATTCTTGAAGCTCATACCTGAACGATGTGAGCTCTGTGACGACAATATATTAAAACATAAAATAACCTCTACAGCCTTAGAATAAGGTCGGAATTATGAATCGATACTTGCCATATAATGTGATCGGCAACTATTTTTGAATGTTTTGTTTGATCTGACTACATGTATAGTTTTAATCGAGTGCAAGCTATGAGACTATTGTCCTTAGTAAGTAGAAAATCTACGGTTTTTTAGTAAGAGTTGTGCATACGAATTACTTCATATCAATAGTTAAATTTTATTTAAAGTTACGTAATAGAATAATTTTACTCGAATAATTTCTTATTCACCAACAGTGCCTTTTTGACATAAATATATGTGCTCAATTTAGCCTTATAAAAACATTTTATTACTTGAACACGACATTTATAATGATTAGATAATAATATGCTCAAGTTATGTGGAAACTTTCAGCTGACATGTGTTTAATATTTTAATAATTATGATTCAAATATAAAAACGACTGCAACGTGCAAATTGCTTTTTAATGCATTTATTTCTGAGCTACCTATATACAACACACAAGACTGATAAAGTTAGAATGTATTTTGTAAGTATGTTTTGTGCACAATAAAAATATTTTGTTCTTTGATTTTGTTTTTTATTTCACAATGCTACACTTCTTTGATCACACAATGCTTACGTAGAAAGCTGTAGTGATTAGCAAGCAAACGGATCCAAATAATAATAATTATAATAGTAGATGATAACTTTCATTGGGAGTGTTTTACTAATTTTCTAATTTAAATCGTCTGTGTGCTGTATATGTAAACTATACATCTTGTCTTCAACTTATTTATTGTCTTTTCTCTTGTTCTCTCAGTCTATGTCTATGCATGTCTTAGGGTGCTGCAGATACGTTCAACGACTAAAACGTATTTTTTATGACTTCTGTTGTTCTCCATGATGTGGATAGTGTTGCATTTCTAATGCACATTAAACTCTTCCAAAAACACAATAAAAAAGAACACAAATATTGAAAAGTTTTGACAACAATTATCGCGTATTAAATGTTATTTTTCTAAAACAAATCGTACCTAAATGTTTATTGAAGTAAGTCGTGAAACGAAAAAATAATATTTTGTATACTATTTTCTATTACAATAAAAGCGTACCTACTACTAATGTTGACAATATTAACGTCTGTAGGGTACATAGCTTATAAACTAAATTATTTAAAGTAATAATATATTTCTTTCTAAATACCGAAAGGTTTAATACCTGAGGTTTAAAATGTCGTAGGGATTTGTATATTTCTGATTGATTATATAATCTACCTTCAAAATGACTTAAATATGGATACCTACCGAAAGTTCATAATACCATTATAATATAACGGGGGTAAGAAGAAACTCAGGGGTAAATCGAAACAAAAATTTTATCAAAATTTGCATTTTAATTCCAATTTATTTTGACTTTTCTTTTGCCGACCAATAAGAGTTCCACGATTAATTTTAGATCATTCTTGATATATTTAATTTGATTATTTTGCACATAGAAATTTTATACAACGATTGTAGACTTTGTGTAATACCGATTTTCGATATTTTACTTTAGATATCTTAACTTTTGGTATTCCGACAATTATTCTGTCTGTAGCACCCACGCTTCATTTTCAAAATACTTTAATTATTCAAAATTCTATTACTTCTATAACGGTTATAATAGAAAATAAGAAGGTTTATTAACATTTTAGCTCGGAGATGGGCCGCGAGACTGAGAGATGGAGACTTTGCCCCAGAAAGGGCCGGACCGTCCCGCAAATAGTATAAGGATCTAACATTTTCCATTTCGCTATATTTTATTACAATTACAATATATTTAAAATAAATCCGTTCGACTAATTAACGTTGCTTTTCATTCATTGGCGTCATCCAACCTTTTCGAGAGCGATTCCAAATTTGTGTCATTCACTTCTTTTTTTATGTAGGTAGCCCATTAAGTAGGTGTCCCTTTGCATGCTAACATAGCCGGATGTTGCAGCTTTACTTAGGAGCAGATGTGCGCAAAGTGAGAATTAAGTTGCGCTTTTAGTTTATTTATATTTAGCACGCTGTAGATGTGTCGTATACAGGGTGTCTGATATGGCGATGTCGTTAATTGAGGTGATTTGACGAATTAATTGACTTGAGAGTTAAAAAATATGTTTGTAAAAATATGACTATGAGTGAATAAATTCCCTGGTCAGCAAAACTCGGGACTGGCTGTTCAAAGTGCACTCATGAATTCTTATATTAAATGACATCGCCCTATAATTTAACCCTATCTAGTACCACAGTAGGTAACAAAGTTTAAGTCACATTGTAGGCTCACTAACATACTCATTTATCAACATTTTTTTTATACAATGTCGTGTTAGATAAAAGCTCGAGTTTGACATCGACGACGATCTACAAAAATGGTATGATATATTTTTTTCGTAAAATGATTAAAAAAAGGTTATATCGAAAAATATTTTTTTTTCTCTAATTTCTGAACATTTTTATAACTTTTTTATTCTACGACAAAAAGTTACCGGACGAAAGTTGTAGAGAATTCAATTTGCAACAAAAAATGTTAACATTTTTTTTTATCAAATAAATAGTTTAAGAGATATATCGTAAAAACCAGTTCATCCCCTATTTTCAAGATGGCGGCCGCGGGACAAGGGTGGCGACACCACAAACTTGGTTTTAGTTTTAGAGGACGCAACCCCAAATGTAACTTTTCTATGGACTATACACTGTCGCTTGTCGCTGTGGTCTGCGTGTTGTCTGTGACGAACTCGAGCTTTAAAAATCAACGTACAGCCTAAAATTTAAACACATTTATCGGTATCTGACATTCAGTCACAAATAATAAGTATTTTACAAATTTAGATGAAGCTGCAGCGAAACAAATAGGTACCATGAGAAATATTCACAAATATCATAGCTAAGCCTATTTACAAGCACACAAAACAAACAGGAAAATCTAAATATTGCTTCTTCTTTTCAATAAATTCAAGCACATCACACAATTGTTTATTATACACAAGATGTTAAAAATATATGTGATCGCACGCACACACTTATAATGCACCTTTAAAAATATATTCTCTTGATCTATAAATTTTAAAATATGCAACCCTATTTATTCTACCAACTGAACAACAATAATACAGTGTTACCAACATAATGAATAAAAATCGACGGTGTAGCTTCGGCGATGGCATCGTGTTTCCAACCCCGAGTCAGGAGGAAGAATCCGAGTCACTTCTCAGCTCGGAGCGGTGGGAGCGGTGGGGCGAGCGAGCGCGGCCTTTCGACGAACGAGAGAGTTCGTCCTTCGACGAACTATGAGTTTAAGCTGTTGTAGCGGCCGCTTGAGGTGCAGGCTTGAAATACAGGAATAGTTGATCTGCACGCGTATCATGATCAGCGTAGAAACGGATTTTGTCTACAGTCTACAGAAGAATCAACAAAGTGATAGATTGTAGAAACATCTCTTGTTTTGAGCGCGAAAATGTCAAGAAAGAAGAGAAGACATGTGTAGATTCTTCAGTCGACAATAGTCTACAATATCGGGCGTTATTTGTTCTATATTATTATTGTTATTTAGTCCGAATTGTCCCACTGCTGGGCAAAGGGCCTCCCTCCATGTCTTCCATCGGTCGCAATTCTGCGCCAACTCTCTCTAATTCTCAAGGAAGGCATCCAGGTCGTCCCGCCACCTCCGTCGTGGTCTGCCGCGGTCCCGTGTCACTGTAGGGCACCAATTCTTGGTTTTACGAGCCCATAGCTCGTTCGGCATGCGGCAGATATGTCCTGACTGTCAAATAGTCGACTATTTGTGTTTTGGAGCGCAATGTGGTGTTTCGAACACGATCTGTGAGTTTGACACCCAGAATACTGCGTTCCATAGCACGTTGGCAAACCTTCAGTTTAGACTTAAGGATGTTAGTCAAAGACCAAGTCTGGGCACCATTATGTTAAGATGGGGAGAATACACATGTCCATGAGCTTGCGCTTCAGTGACAGGGGTAAAGTACTCTAGCTCTTTCATGGACCAGTAGCTTTTCCAGGCATTTTCTATGCGTCTAGCAAACTCTATTTGTTCTATAATCGGCAGAAATGTTTCTACAATTGGTCACCTTGTCGATTCTCTTGTCGACATATCCGTTTCTACGGTCATCATGCTACGCATGCTGGAATGCTTTTAGCTGAAGACTTGTGACACTGACGCCACGTTTTATACATCAGAATGTGAATTCAAGGGAATCTCAATATTGTATAATGTAACCCGAAGAGAATCCATAATTCTTTCACTGCAAGAAAGAGATGGAGCTACAGAAGAAATAGCACTGTCTCCCTTCTTTGCATCTAAACGATTATGGTTTGACGTTTTCAAAATGCAGCAACTCTATAACGGCCCATAGATGTAATTCTTATATGCGTTTCAAATGAGAATAGGAACGTCAATGACCTCTATCTGTCAGATGTCACTTGAAAAGTACGGTCCGCAAGACTAATTCATTTAAGACGTTTTTTCATTTTGAATAACTGCAACTCGGTAAAAAAAAAACTAAAAATAATTGATTACGCGAATAAGGTTTCGTTGCAGACCGTACTTTTAAATAAATAAATAAATAAATATTCCACAACTTTCACACAACGCCATCTAGTCCCAAGCTAAGCAGAGCTTGTGTTATGGGTACTAAACAGCTGATAAACATACTTATATATTATTATTTATAAATACACACATAATTATAGATAAATAACACCCAGACACAGAACAAAAATGATCGTGCTCATCACACAAACATTTGTCCTGGGTGGGAATCGAACCCACGACCTCCGGCATAGCAGTCAGGGTCACTAACTACTAGACCAACAGGCCCGACAGACTTTTCAAGTGACATCTGACAGATAGAGGTCATTGACGTTCCTATTCTCATTTGAAACGCCTAGTACGAAATTTTACCGCGTAACGTCAAGTGATACAAGTCGATCTTCGGCTTTAGGGTAGCATTCAACTTTAATAGATTTGAGCAATAATAATAAACTGGTCTAGTTTGGAGTTGAAGCTGATTTAGAAAGTATTCTTGTTAGGTTAAGCTTTTCCATTTGATATAGGTAACTCTGATTTGTAGAAGAATTGTGTTTGTATTTTGAATTATATAATTCTTAATAATATCTTTAACTTTTTGCTAGCTAGTTGCTCAAAATGCGTTAGATACTTATTTAATGTTATGAATGGTTGTATCTCAGTTAGAATCCGACAGACACATTGTGTGTTTTGTTAGTACAAACGCAGCCATAATCTTTGAAAGCCATAATTAAAATACTGATGTAAAGCCAAGTCTGCACTGTTCGGTCGTTCGCAACACCCCACTAAAAGTTACGAATTATAGATAAATTGAGTGAAATGGTGCTGAACTATACAAAGTTATAAAAGGACGGATCAATACATTTGGTACTTAGTAAGCTTTGCCTTACAGAAAATAACGCTGAATAATAATATAAAATTACGATTTATTATAAACTTATTGCAATGTATAAAATAACTCTGTCCGATCCTAAAGGGACACTATTACTGTATGACATACAATAAAAAAAAAAATGATCATAGTGTCGACAGGACTTGTAAACACCCAATGGCCGCCTTTGCCACATTACTTACGGATTGGGCTGTTTTTTTCTACTATTAACTTAATTAATAGAATGAGTATTAGAAAATAGATCAATGATGATTGACATTTTAGTTTATTGTAGCAATATTTTTGTTTCAAATGTCAGGGATGGACAACACTTTGTTTGATATACAGGCTTTTTCAAAGCCTAGTTAGGAGAACGGCACGTCACCCACCTGATTGCCAGATAATCAAAACTACCCACTTTGTAAAAACTGAAACATGTATTGCAATCTGATTTGTATATAAATAAATACATATTATTATTATTATTACTTAATATACCCACCTATATTATAAAAAGAGTTAGTTGATGTTCTATGCCTATGAATCTCCTTCAAATTGAGATTTTATTTGATAGTTTGTTTTTGTGTTTTATTTAACTCAGGCTCATCTTCATCAGTATAAAGGCACACAAAATAGTATAGGTATTTTTGGAGGCTTTCTGTTTTAGGGTTATTTTTAATGATTAATAATTATGATTTCTAAGTAATGTTAAAGGTTGTCCATCTCTTCTATTAGATATATTTTACTAAAAATATCTTCCTATTATTAAAGACAGGAAGATAAAGAACAAAATTATATAATAATATTTTAGCTCTGTAAATAGTGCTTAAATATGACGAGACTGGATAAAGATTTTTGTAAGTATTCGAGTTTTTCGTTCAACAATCGTAATTGACATCTTCCAGCAGTCAATTTTTATTATTTGTGACAAGAAGTATGTCAAACTTCGCTCATAAGCCTGCGTGTCCACTGAAGCGGAGCGAGGATGCAAAGCGGGGAAACGGATACATTTTAACCATTAGTCCACTGAGGCAGACCGAAAATTATCTGAAATCCTATTGGTTAATATTTCTCCGCTCCGCCAGGCAGCCTTAAACAGTTATAAGGTAACATTATTAACATCGTTTCATTTTCGTCATCTCAGACAGGTACGTATTTTTAATATAGGATTTTTAAACTTACTTAATGCCTACTTTACTTAACGGCAAAAATATTGAAGCTTTGTCTAATTTTGGAGTACTAAGGACAACGGGAGTCATCTACTTACCGCTTCAGGCTCTAGAAGCGTGATATTAAAGATATTTTTCAAATATAATAAAGTGCGTTTTGTGAATTAAAAAAATACATTGGCACTTTCAAGCGCTTTGTGATTTTTACAAGATCTACTCTTAATGATTCATAAAATAGTTTTATTTTAAAATGTTTAATAAAATAAAAAATATGGTACAGAGAGTTTGATTAAGAATTCGGTATTTTTTTTTACGATGAAATATTATTTAAAAATTGTATTTCCAACAGTATTACATAAATAACATTCCTTGATACGAATTAACCCAATGTTAATTTAGTTTTATGTAAGTTATTTTAAATTGTGCCAGAGACACTAAGTTTTGTTTAGAATTGGTTTTTGTCATCTCAGTTTTTGTATATTTCCTTAAACGTCATAATCTGAACATCTTTTAGATGAAAAAAACAATATTGCTTATGTTAATTTATTTTTAAATGTTTTACTGGTCAATGTCTGATTATGCGACTATTTGCCACTATACGCCGCAGTCTAAATATACCATACATTGTGAATGAACTTTTCTTATTACTTAATTTGGTTTAGTTAAGTTTGGTAAATAGTAAAGGGCTCTGTCCAAATTAAAAGCATATCACGAGCTAGATTACATTTACATAACTTTTAGAATGTTTAATTCATCACATTATTTTATTCCAAATTCTTCATCGATATCCCATACTAGTCATATTTTTTATTACGTTTTATAAAATTAATTTCTTTTTATACTATTACCTATGCTTAAAAAATCCAGAGGCATTTATTAATAAATAATTATAATTCCCTAACTATTTAAGCGAATTGCTGTCACAAAATTATTACGTATTTATTTTTATAAAAATTAAAATAATGTTAACATACGCTTGTACGGGATGTAAATAAGTAGATAAATTTAATGGATGCAGACACTTTTATAAGTGTCTGCAATGACATGATGTGCAATGATTTTGTAATTTAAGTACAATGATGATGTGTAAAATAAAGAGGACAAAATATTTTCACGTTTTACTAAAAGTAACCAAACCCCCTAAAAGTCACCAAACCCCCCTCCCTATGTAACGTATGTTGTTAGATGATGACTGCTCAAGATTAACTTTAAATAAAACCAGATATTGATACAAAAAAGTAGTTTATTAAAGATTCAATAACAGGTGGGCACTTAATCGATCACAAAATAATCACGTTATAATCTAACAGCCGATATCAATTCTACGAATCAACTCGATCACATTTCACAAATAGTACAGGTACAACAAATTTTATTGTTTGTTTGGTTAGATTACTTTTTTTTGCCGCGAATTGGTAGCAAAATCACACAGGCAACATTTAAAATATCAAATGAAACTTAAACATAACTTTCGTAAAAAAAATACTGGCACAACATACAACTGAATAAAAAAAAAAGAGATTCACATAGAGCTACCATAGCTAAATACTCAGGGCTGCCAACATTGCCCTAACATCCTTAGGATTATCTTGTTTGATAAGATCTCTAAAGGCGCGTATTGACGTGGCTTCCTTCTCCAAATTCTTGGATATTTGGTGTGCTCTAAGGGTTATTTCTTTAGGAATGCCGGCTAGACGGGCCGCATTGAAACCGTATGACTTGGGACAGGCACCGGGTGATAATTTGTAAAGGAAAGTTATTGTTTCTTCGGGGATATTGTCTTCGCTGTCAGGTGTTGACTCGTCTGTCTCTACCATGCAGGCCTGAAAGAATAGAGAAAATAATAATTATCTATGGGTATAAACTGAGTCTAATGTAGAGAACTTCAATCTTATTTGTCACACCATAGAATGTTACATGTCTCGAAAAGCACGCTCTGATGTTGGTCTCGGTTGTCTTAGTAAATCTTTGACAGTAGTTACTACTATAGTTCGTTCGCGTTAAGAATGCAGTGCAACTGCAAGATAAAGGTGTATTCCACAGTGGTGTTAAATTCAAACAAATTATATTTTAAAAGATTAAGTTTAATGAATTTATAAAAATGAATTTGAAAAGATTTGATTGGTTAGGGGGCGGGGCTAGGCCGACGGATTATGATGACTTTACTGCATTCTTAACGCGAACGTACTATAGTCAGATCCTCGAAAAATTGACAGCCAGTTTAAACCAAGACTTATCGTGTTTACAAGTTGTGACTTGTAAACACGATAAGTCTTGGTTTAAACTGGTTGTCAATTTTTCGAGGATCTGACTATAGTACGTTCGCGTTAATGATGGATTGTGGAGGTCAGATGGTCATTCGGTCCATAGAAAACATAACAGTGTTTTAGTGCTGTAACTGGTTAGGCTGGAAGCCGACCCCAACATAGTTGGGAAAAAAATGAATGACTAGCGGACGACACGATTTCACCCGCGTAGTTCCCGTTCCTATCGGAATACAGGGATAAAAAGTAGCCAATGTCACCTTGGGATGGTGAAAAATTGTTACACCATTGGGTAGCTCAGCGAGAACGATTTTTTCAAATTGGTGTAGTGATTTATTAGAAAGAGGAAAGTAAATCGTTTTATTTGGACGCACAGGAACATATTTAAAACAAAAATACAAATAATACAAAAAAAAAAATGATGTAGCGACATCTATCTCGCCACATACGAACTATCCTACGGTATTAAAGTTATCCGCGCAGTTTGAACGTATACAAGTTCCCGACAACAACCGTCGGGCAGTAGTTAGCCCACCAGACACAACACCCGTCTGGTCGGAGGATCCTCCCTTTTCAATGGTGGATGAGGAACTTTACACCCTGTTCCTCACACCTCCAAACTGGTGACCCCGACGTGATGCGTGTTCAAATCACGTCGGGGTCACCAGTAACACACAGTACACCAAAAACTAAATAAAAAGACCTGTGCCAAGGCCAAAAAGGCTCCTATCTTAGCATTAGCTGCGACATTTAAAAAGATGAATACTTACCGCATTATTAGTTATTTGTCATTTTAGTATAGATTTATATAAGACAGTACTTACCATGTGTCCCAACATAATCCCAGGGTATGAAGACAGGTGGTGCACCAGCGAATGGTAGTGAGTAGAGAAAATGACCCTGCAGCCGCGCTTGGCTAGCTCCACGCAGACGCCTGAAGCGATCGCCGTGCCATCGTATGTTGAGGTACCGCGACCTAGAAAAAGATTGATAAATTATTTATATTTACATAATACGCACACCAATTACACTAAGTAACATAGAGACAATTACAATTACGATAATAATAATACCAGCCTGTTACTGTCCCACTTCAGGGCAAAGGCCTCTTCTCAAGGCGGATTGGCGATTTTACACTTATATTAACTATATAAGTCCAGGTTTCGTCACGATTTTTTCCTTCACCGATGTCAATGATGTCTAAGATAAACTTAGAAAGTACATATGAATTGAAAAAGTCACATTGGTATTGGCCCGGATTTGAACCACAACCTCGTGCATGAGAGGTAGGCGTCTTAACCTCTGGGCCATCACGACACTACTAATTAACTTAACACCACTAATTACGATGAAAAGTTATAAAAAGAAATACAAAAATAAAACTAACATGGAACAGTAGACTCCCTGGCATACTTACTCTCACAGAACACCAGGCATACTCGCATTAATTTAATCCATTCAAATTATAGGTATTACAATGTTATATTTATAAAAATATTTAAGACTAGCTTCTGCCCGCGACTTCATACGCGGATCCTGTTGCTTATGTCAGCGACAACGGGGTCGTCAAAATCGAAGATCTGAGACGTCTGATGTCGAATTCTAAAAGCCCGGGGACGGGAAAACAATGGGATGCGCGAGACGATTCAAGACATTCCAGATTTTTTATTTTTATTGGTCAGCAGGAAATGCCATCAAACTTAACAACTTTTGCTAAGACACCATTTCTATTATGTATATGTTATATTGTCGCTGGGCTTTGGAGTTCCACTACAGGTGCTCCAGATCTTCAAATTTAGTCTCACAGCAGAAAACGTTCTTCACGTGGAATAGTTTTTGCAATGGCACCATTTTTATATCACTTTTACTTTAGGTGTTCCATTTTCCAAAATAAATTATAGCCTATATGTTGCGTGACGTTCACGATCAGCGGTCAGTCGCGCATCTCCTTCCCCCACTTATCTCTAGAGTCGATGCGTATATACGCTGAAAACTCAAGCGTCATGCCTTTTCCGTGAACGTCTCCAACTCGCGAGACAGTGCATGATGTTCACGATCAGCGGTCAGTCGCGCACATATTCTTCACTGGTGTCTAGAGACCTGGATACCTGGTAGATGCGTAAATACGCTGAGAATGGAGGCGTGCTTCGCGATCCCAAGAAGTTTCCGCGGAGCGAGTTGCAGCCTCATGTTCTCGAACAGCATCAAGTCTCTCCTAACGCTCTTCGGAAGATTGTTGGGATCTTATGATCATTAATCATTTAGCACCTTTGCATAATTGGGAAAGATTTGACCTCTTTCTAGGCATGGTTATAGTTTTATTGTGATGATACCTGATCAATTAAAATCTAAGTGGCTGCTCCCCTGCGTTACCGGGTAGGCAACCATGTAACGAAGATAAATGGAAAAGGAAATTAAACACTCAAATAACATAAGCCCGAAGGCATATTTATACGATAAAAAAATAGGAGTTTTGGCCAGTAGAGTCTAATTTTCAATGATATACCATCGTCATCGAAAATCAGTCCTGAACTGTTCCCGCCTTCACCGCGTGGAGGTACTTATGTTATTTTATAATTATGCAATGAAATTAGTGATAGCTTTAATTTCTATACCAAATGTTTCTGATCTTCAATTTTTATAAGTCAACAGGAAATGCCTATCAGACCGAACAACTTTTGCTAAGACGTCATTCCTATGTGAGTTATGGTGTAGCTGGGCTCTTGGAATTCCACAACAGGTGTTCCAGATCTTCAAATTTATTCTCTCAGCAGAAAATGCTCATCACGTGGAACAATTTTTGCCACAGTACCATTTTTGTATCTCCTATAGTTTAGCTGGTCTGTTACGGTTCTGCATCAGGTGTTCCAGATCTTCAAATTTATTCTCTGCAAAAAATGCTCATCACGTGGAACAATTTTTGATATGGTACCATTTTTGTATCTCCTATAGTTTAGCTGGTCTGTTGTGGTTCTGCATCAGGTGTTCCAGTATCCAAGATAAATTATAGCCTATGTGTTGCCCAGACTTAATATCTATACAACAAAAAAAAAATCATTCAAATCGGTCCAGTAGTTCCGAAGATTAGCGTGTACAAATAAACAGACAAACAGACAGACTTTTTTTTTTGGATTCGCGCTCTATTACTGTTTCTAAACCCCCCTCAATTATTATTTTTTAAATAAATTCAATGTACAGACACAGTTTTTTTACTGTCTTATTATATGTATAGATTTAAGTGTCTGTTTGTAAAGCCGAAATAGCATGTGAAGTTCTACCAATAAACCTTTTATTATTTTTTGTCTTTGTCTGCCTGTTTGGTTGGGCATAACTCCTGAAATTCTGGCCCTATCTTCACGGGAATTTTACTATCAGATGGCTAATTTAAAACCTAGGAAATTGAACGAAGATTAAGTCGCAGGTACACCCACTACATACTAATATCATAAACGCGAAAGTTTGTAAGTATGGATGTATGGAATTTTAGTACTCTTTCACGCTACTGAAGCTATTGAATGTAAGTTTAATTTGAATAATTATAGCTTATACATCATAACAACACATACGCTGTATTCCACTTGCTTTAAAGCGGTAAAATATCTTGAGGAAACCGGCAAGCCCGAGAGATATAGACTCAATGCCATGTGAGGCCAAGTCAGAGGTCAAAGGTCAGCATAAACTCTGGACGTAAAAATATAAATATAAATATTCCACAACTTTTCACACAACGCCATTTAGTCCCAAGTTAAGCTTGAGAGCTTGTGATATGGGTACTAAACAGCTGATAAACATACTTATATATTTCTAAATACATACATATTATAGATAAATTACACCCAGACACAGAACAAATGATCGTGCTCATCACACAAAAATTTGTCCTGGGTGGGAATCGAACCCACGACCTCCGGCATAGCAGTCAGGATCACTAACTACTAGACCAACAGGCCAGTCAACGTAAAGGAACGAAGAAGACTATTGACAGCACACACATACCCAACTCGTCCAACAACACAAGCGAGTGCACAGTCGCATGCGTCACTATGGCGGCCGTCTCGTTCATCTCCACCAAGAACGTGGACTGTCCGGAGAAGATGTCGTCAGACGCGCCCAGGCGAGTGAAGATCCGGTCCACCAGGCTTAGAGAGCACGCTGAGGCGGGAACGTAGCTGCCCTGGAAACGAGAGAAATATTGTAAGTATTGTATTTACGATCAAAAGTTATGATACTTTTGACGAGGTCAGTCCGTGGATGGGTGAACATTCATAGCATACTTAAGATTCCAGGCTTCAGAAAGCACGTTTGCCATTGGTCAAATTGCCATTTGTAGATTAATAGCAGTCATTACTATTAGTCAGAAATTCTTAACCCCGAAAGTCTGCCAATCAGTTTAACCAAGAGGTATTGTATCAACTTTAAGTGCTTGATGACTGAAATGATTTTATAATGACAGATACTTTGAAAAAACTCATAAGCATATTTAAGTGAATTAAAATTAGATATATATTAGATATATATGATAACTTACCAGATGTGCGAGCACGGTGAGCAGACCCGCTTGTCTCATGAGCGTGGACTTGCCGCCCATGTTGGGACCAGTCAGTAGCAGTAAGCTGGCGTCTTCTGTTCCCAGTTGCGTGTCGTTGGGAATGAAGTCTTCTAAGTTGGGTATGCAAGGATGACGGCCTTCTACTATATTTATGTATGGCTGGAAAAAAAACCCATTACTTTATTAATAAGTAATCGACCCAAGATCCGTTGTATAGTTAGCGGCACGAATCTTGAGCTCTGGATGTCGTGGTGGGAGTAAGTTTGCGCATATGCATTTACCACTAAAATTGATCATTGCTCAATTCAATGCCAGCGCTCAAGATCCGTGCCGCCAACTGTACCAACCGAACCTTAGTTTTGTACCCGATCGCAGAGCCACCTACCGGGTCCAAATCGTAAAACGAAAATATCCAGGGCCCAACACATTTAAAAAAAATAGAATATATCCAATTTGGTGCAGTCATTCGAAACTTATATGTATATACATTTGAGCGATTCATTTGTATTTGTATTTATTTGGATCTCCAACAAAGTTTACACCTTACACGCTAAATTAAACAAAGTATAAATAGGTACAATTTCTTGTGCATATTCAATTAAAGAAGACCACAATTTTTATCAATATAAATAGATTTTTTTCAGGAAAAATAAAAATATGCTTTACCTTCTGTTCCTCATCATAAGTAATATTAGGCAGGCACACATCACCGCTCTGCTGTCTCGCGAACTCAGTGAAAGCCAACAATATGTCTAGTGTAGACAAGCATTGTAGCGCAGTCTCCCATTGGTTGTAGTGAGACGAAAACTTCTCGAATATTCTACGACTGAGATCTTTTAGCACGTTCGTTTTTTGTTCTTCAGCTGCTATCATTCGGGCTAGAAGTTCCTGGAAATAATTTGCTTCTTAAGTTCCTAGTTACTACCTCGTTGGTCAAGTAGTCGCAAGTGCTACTGCCAGCTGTGCACTAATATGTCGCTGATTCGATCTCCGAATCGAACAAAAAATTATTGAGATTTCTATCTGGAATTTGTCAATAGCAACCCGGAGCACAACCTTTATTGCCCGATTGATGGCAACAGGTTCACCACCATATTTCACAGGCGAAATGAAGGTGTACACCTCTACCTAACCCATTGAAGACTACAGGCGTGACGTTGTGTGTGTCCCTAGTTACATTTCGTCCAAGGCTGTATACAAAGTGTAACTATATTAACTAAATACTGGAACATTGTACCCATACAAAAGAACATTTTTTCTGTGAGATAAAATCTAAAAGTCAAAGTCAAACTGCACTTTTCAGCCGACTAATATTCTGAAAAAAATATGAGTTGCTGTATACTATAATTATTATATATGTACTTCAAGCATATATGTATATGTATATGTACTTATAATCATAACTCGACAAAAGATACGAAACAGTCTTGTGTTTATCAATAAAATGCATAATTTAATAATTGACACAAGAACAACAATAATACAGCAAGCACTTAAGATTGTTTTCTAAGGTGGCAACACAATAAAATCATTGGTGTTGTTAGTACGTATATACAGAGGTCGGTAATATTTTTTCTAAGGTGGCAACACAGTAAAATCCTCGGTGTTGTCAGTTCGTATGTACAGAGGTCGGTAATATTTTTTCTACCAGATATTCCGTCGCCTTATTCATGCCTGTCTGTCATACAAAAAGAGCTTTTAGTAGCATTATAAGAAAGCTTCAAATAACGATACATACTTTCGTCTCGACGGTAGAGAATCTCTTGTATCCTTTTCTTGCTCCCTCCAAGTTGTAGTCGGAGCTAGCCTTGGATGCAGCACCCTGGGGCACTTCGATCTGATATCTTTTCTTATCTGTGCCCACGTATGATAACTGGAAATAATAGTTTTTTTTTTTAATTATTTGATGTTGTTATCATACAACTGACTCCCTCGTTCACAGCAGCAGTTCTTCAAGCCCAAAGTATAAATACAATGTATATTTGATGCTCGCGACGCGTAATTTTTAGTTATCTTGCAGAGATAGTAAAATAACAGGATTGACTAAAAGCCCGTGATTTGCTAAAAAAAAATATTGCGACAAATCCCAAAATCGCACGCAAAATTGGGTCGCGACCCGGGGTTTAGAAACGCTGGTCTAGAGGTAGTACTGCAAAGAATAAGGCCCTGTGTTCGATTCCCGGATTGGTCGGTGTTATTAGTTTTCCACCTGGAATAACATCTGGGGACAGCCATTGGGAATTCCGTACCATCGTTAAAAGGATTTGTTGTTATAGCAGCTATAGGATTACACACAGTGAAAAATTTCAACTGTCTACCTATTAACGTTCATGAGATACAGCCTGCTGACAGACAGACTGATAGCAGAGGTTGAGTAATAGGGTCTGGTGGCCCTTTTTCTGAATGAAAATAATTAAAAAGGCTCTGTAAGACTTACCCGACATTTGAAATACTTTTCTTGTTCACTGAGATACTGTTTCAATTCTTCCTCTATCTCCTTTATAAGTTGCAGCGTGTTGTCGTACTCCTGGTCGACTCCTTCGCCAGGTAGAATGCGACCTTCTTTCTCGGCCTCTTTTTGGTTGAAAGCTTCCTGGTATAAATAAATAATAATAAGTATTCCACAACTTTTCACACAACGCCATTTAGTCCCAAGTTAAGCTTGAGAGCTTGTGTTATTGGTACTAAACAGCTGATAAACATACTTATATATTTCTAAATACATACATAATATAGATAAATTACACCCATACACAGAACAAATGATTGTGCTCATCACACAAACATTTGTCCTGGAGGGGAATCGAACCCACGACCTCCGGAATAGCAGTCAGGGTCACTAACTACTAGACCAACAGGCCAGTCAAAGTTATGTGAAGAGATTTAGGCAGCTGATAAACATACTTATATATTTCTAAATATATAAAACAAAATTACACCTGTAGCGGTCACAGCTACACCGGAATTCGTATGAATTCGTAATATTAATTTAAACTTTTTATAATTGTAAACACTCCACAATACAAAACTTTTCCTTATTGTCCCGTTACACCGAACTGTCAAATTTGGACAAACGTCAAACCAAAGACCAAAAAACTTCAAACACAAAACACGATCATTGTCTGTGGGTGAAAACTAACATATTTTATTAGAAGTATATTTACATATTTATTTAGTTGCTATATTTACATCACACATAATATTTTATTTACAAATTTAACAATACGCATAATTATTTACACTATACAAAATATAGGCTTAAAATTGTAATGTTCTGGTCGCTGCCTTTCCGAACGCAACTTCGGGCGCGTTCGGCAAAGCTCGGCTTTCATCGGAGCATATGACTTGCCTAATAGCGATAAAGCATCGTCATGTAGATCAGTACTCGTTTTGACCTCCCGAACAGTACACGCTTGAACTTACAACCAAATCTAGACTTGCTCGTAGACCTAAGTTCTGCTAGTTGACTCGATATCGTCTTCTTAGCTTTTTGTCTGTGTCCAGTAATTTCCCCGCTGTCGTCTTAACTTAATTGTAGCCTTAAGCGACTCAGAAGTGTTGAGAAATTAATTATACAAGGATAACGTTCAAACCACCGTTTCATTTCGCCATTTTGCTCTATACACTTCATTGGTGACCCCGTCAAAGAGCACAGTAGCCACGCGGAGCAAAGATGCCTACCGGAGCAGAGCAGGGAGCGCAGGCGGACGCAGCAATGGTCAAGCAGGACGTGTGCAGAGTCAGCGTGAAGTTGCCGCCATTCTGGCCTGAGGAGCCGACACTTTGGTTTGCACAAGTAGAAGGTCAGTTTACAATAGCCGGCATTACCGCCGACACCACAAAATTCTACACGGTCGTGGGTCAGCTAGACCATCGCTACATGGTAGAAGCTCGGGACATAATAGAGAACCCACCAGCACAGGACAAGTACGCCAAGCTGAAGGCTGAGCTCATACGTCGACTATCCGACTCGCGTGAAAAAAGGGTTCAGCAAATCCTCACTCAAGAGGAGCTCGGCGACCGGAAGCCATCACAGTTCTTGCGGCACCTGCAGACTTTGGCCGGACCACATGTTCCAGACACATTCCTAGCCACGTTGTGGGCGAGCAGGTTGCCGACGAACATACAGACGGTAATAGCTTCCCAGCCTAACCTTCCGCTTCAGTCTGTCGCAGATTTGGCCGACCGCGTGCACGAGATCGCGCCAACGCGGCCAGCGCTCACGACACCTCCCGCCGTGGCGAGCACGAGCACCAGCAGTGACATCGCGGAGCTGAAACAGTGCATGGCGGAGTTATGTCTACAGGTGGCGGCTCTACAAAAGCAAGGTCAGGTACACCATCGATCGCGCTCCACAGATAGGTACCGGCGTGGTGACAGAGAACCGACCCCAAGCCGACGCCGCAGTCGCTCGCGCTCCAGCAGCGCGTGGAACGACGCTCACTGCTGGTACCACAACAGTTTCGGTGACAGGGCCACGCGGTGCAGGTCGCCATGTACGTACGCGGGAAACGCCGTCGGCAGCCGGAAATAGCGGCAAATGGCTGCCCTCACAAACCACGCCGCCTATTCGTAACAGATCGGGACTCTAAAACCACGTTTTTAGTAGACACAGGGTCCGATCTGTGCGTATACCCACGTGCAGCCCTACGACAGCAGCGCAGCAGGACGGCGTACCAGTTATACGCGGCAAACGGAACTGCCATCGACACGTACGGTTGGGTGGAGCTCCACTTGAATTTAGGGCTTCGCCGCGTGTACACGTGGAAGTTCGTGGTTGCAGACGTCACCAAGGCAATCATAGGCGCCGACTTCTTGGCGCATTATAACATCTTGGTAGACCTCAAAAGTCACCGGCTAATCGATGGGCTGACCCAACTGTCTTCGCCGGCGTCGCCAGCGGCCGAATCAGCAGCAATGATCGCCTCAGTGAAGTCCGTAGGAGGCAACACGGAGTACCACGAGATACTTCGCCAGTACCCGGAAGTCACGCGGCCTGCTGGAACACAGAAACAGGTCAGTCACGGTACCGAACATCACATCCGCACTACACCAGGTCCGCCTATCACTGGACGACCTCGCCGTCTTGCACCAGACAAACTGAAGGCAGCACAGAGGGAGTTCGAGGCTATGCTGGCTAACGGCACAGCACGGCCGTCAGAGAGTCCGTGGTCGTCCCCACTTCACCTCGCTCCTAAGAAGGACAACAGCTGGCGGCCATGCGGTGACTACAGGGCACTCAATGCCCGTACTGTTCCGGACAGATACCCCATCCCGCATATACAGGACTTCTCACATCAGCTGGCTGGCAGCCGAATATATAGCAAAATCGATCTCATTAAAGCATACAATCAGATACCAGTCCAGCCAGCCGACGTTCACAAGACAGCGATCACAACACCTTTCGGACTGTATGAATTTCCATTCATGACCTTTGGCCTCAGGAATGCCGCTCAAACGTTCCAACGGTTCATGGACGAGGTGCTGCGCGGGCTGCCGTTCTGCTACTGTTATTTAGACGATATTCTCTTGTTCTCAGAGACAGCAGCCCAGCACACCGAGCACCTGCATCAGCTTCTGAAGCGGTTATCCCAGTATGGAATTATTATTAACTCGGCAAAGTGTGAGTTTGGCCGTACCACCATAACTTTCCTAGGACACGAAGTATCCGAAGAAGGTGTTCGCCCGCTGCAGGAGAAGGTGCAGGCAATCCAGGACTTCCCAGCTCCCAAGACTGTCAAGGAGATGCGTCGCTTCCTGGGTATGTTCAATTTTTACCGCCGCTTTGTCCCAGATGCCGCTCGCTTACAAGCGCCACTCAACGTAGTTCTGGCAGGACCTAAAACAAAGAGAACACAAACAATTAATCTATCGCAAGAAATGCTAGACGCTTTTAACGCTTGTAAAAATGGCTTATCTAGGGCAGCTCTGCTTGCTCACCCAGAGCCCAACGCCGAACTCGCGATATTTACAGACGCTTCAGACACTTCTATGGGTGCAGTATTACAGCAGAAGGCAGGTGTCACATGGAACCCACTAGCATTTTTCTCTAGGCGACTGTCAGCTTCACAGAAAAAGTATAGCCCTTATGACAGGGAGCTCTTAGCCATCTACGACGCAGTCAGATACTTCCGCCACATGGTTGAAGGTAGGCACTTCACCATTTACACGGATCACAAACCCCTGTCATATGTGTACGCACACAACCGTGACAACTGTTCACCGAGGCAATACCGGTACCTGGACTACATTGCTCAATTCACCACGGATATCAGGTTTGTCGCAGGCAGGGACAACATTGTGGCAGACGCGCTGTCGCGTGTGGAGTCGGTGGCAGTACCGGCGTGTAATTACACAGCTCTTGCACAGTCCCAAGAAACAGACCACGAGCTGCAGGGGCTCTTAAATAACAACAGCACGTCACTCAAGCTGTGTAAAGTGCATTTCACGGACTCAGGCACTGAACTATATTGTGATGTCTCCACTGGTAACACCCGCCCTTATGTTACAGAACCCTTCAGGAGGCAGGTGTTCCAAAAACTACACCAGCTGAGCCATCCCGGCAGACAGGCCACAGTCAAACTGATTTCTGAGCGTTTCGTTTGGCCTGGCCTAAAGAAGGACTGCAGGGCCTGGACCAGAGAGTGCGTAGAGTGCCAGAAGAACAAAATCTCGCGGCACACAACCAGTCCCACCTCCGCTTTCCCCGTCCCTTCCCAACGCTTCTCCCATGTCCACATGGACATAGTAGGGCCACTGACCGTGTCATCAAATTACAGGTACATACTAACTGTGGTCGACCGCTTCACCCGCTGGCCTGAGGCGTACCCCATCGCGGACATCACAGCGGAGACATGCGCCCGCACTTTCATCACCGGCTGGGTGTCCCGCTTTGGCTGCCCCCAGCGCATCACTACCGACAGGGGCAGGCAGTTTGAGAGCAAGCTGTTCCACACCATCACGGAGACCCTCGGTAGCCAGCACCGCCCAACCACAGCATACCACCCAGCCTGTAATGGCATGGTGGAACGCCTACACCGCCAGCTGAAGGCAGCCATCCGCTGCCACACAGACACCAACTGGACCGAAGCACTACCCCTGGTGCTGCTCGGCATCCGCAGCGCCTGGAAGGAAGACGTCAAAGCATCAGCGGCAGAGCTCGTTTACGGCGAGCCCCTAAGACTCCCAGGCGAGTTCATCGCCCCCACACTCACCAGCACAGTCGACTACACCGACTTCGCGTCAAGACTCCGGCATCACATGGCGAAGCTGTCTCCAGAACCGGCGAGTCGACACGGCAACAAGCCGTTCTACGTGCCCGACAGCTTGTCAACTTCGTCTCATGTATTCTTGCGACATGACGCCGTTCGCCGACCGCTAGACCCGCCGTACACCGGCCCCTACAGAGTCCTGCAAAGAGGCGACAAAACGTACCGTATTGAGGTAAACGGAAAGGAAACCACAGTAACCGTAGATCGGTTGAAACCCGCTTACCTCAATAACGCAGACTACAGTCCCTCCGGTGTAACCAACGGCGGATCCAGGGGGAGGGTCACGGGGGTCATGACCCCCCCCTGAGCTGGTTCCAGGACTTAGGTGGACCACTAATTGAACATAATGATTTTATTTATATATCTTGTCACCATACAGATTTTATGTAACTACATACCTACCTTCAATATTTAATTAATTTAATATAATAACTTTGAATGATGGCAAACGTTTGGGAACGAACGCATCGAAAACTTGAATTTTACCGCGCCACATTTGCGCGCGCTTGTCAGAAAGGTCTTTCTCTACCTTGCGCAGAATTAAATCGTGGCTAAGATCTTCAATGGTTGAAGATCGCCTTACCGGACTGGCACTTCTCCACGTTCATAAAACCCATTGACGTAAATGACGTAATAACGCGTTTTGGGAGAAGACGTAAAAGAAAATATTGATTTTGTTTTATTTAATTAAATATGTTTTTTGTCTGTTTCTATTTTGTTTGTTGGAAACCCTTGTCGTACCACCTCTTCACTTCGTTCTTTTGCGGAATTTTGCGTCATACTCCTCGACATACCTCTAGCTGTTATGACAAATCATTCACCACGGTTATGAAATATAAATAATGTGACTCAGGTTGGCTGGACAAACCTTCAATAGCTCGCATTTAACCAGGTCAATAGGGCACTTTATGTGACGACTAAACACCCTTATTGCAGAACTTGTGACGCTACAGAATCTTAGATAATCGATCGAAAACGTGTCCAGCCAGCTTGAAAAACCACTTTTCACTGGTCTCTCAATCTCGGTAACGGAAGTGATTTTGACGACTTTTTGCATATCAACGGGCATCACATTTTGTGACAGGCATCGAGCTAAAAGTTTTGTGATACGTACAGTGGTTTAGTAGAAAAATGCAAAAATCTGTATCCAGCCAGCTTAAATTTACGTAGAAAACTTTTGGCTGGTACTTCCGAATCTCAAAAACGGGAGCGTTTACGAATATGGTTCCTTTACTAACATTTGGTGACGCAATGTTTGACAGTAATAACGTTTGATTAATGGCGTTACGTGTAAGGGTTTACGAGAAATCAATAAAAACTTAATGTCCAGCCAGCCTGAGTTCAAGCTGGCTGGACACATGTATCTCCGCTGCCTGATGATCTACGACCTTCAAAATGTGTTCAACATTTTGTGACGCGGACGATAATGATAACCTGAATTTGTGACGGTGAAACTTTGCGTAGTTTCAAAGAAACTGACCATTTAAATTTTCCCATTAATAGTTTTTATTGATTTCTCGTAAACCCTTACATGTGACGCCATAAATCAAACGTTATTTCTGTCACACATTGCGCCACCAAATGTTAGTACTTAAATGAACGACATTCGAAAACGCTCCCGTTATTGAGATTCGGAAGTACCAGCCATAAGTTTTCTACGTAAAGAAGGTTGGCGAGAATGGACCCACATGATTTAAAAATAAAGGAGGAGTCGTTCACTTGCAAGTCTATATGTAATTACGAGTTTGATAAAGGTTTATATAAAGAATATTGAGTTGCTAACTCATGGGAATTAAAAGTTATAATTAAATTAAATCTATTAAAAATAACTTATTGTGCAGTTTACGAACGCATCGCGTGTCTCCGTTTTACTTAAAACGTAAAATAAAATAAAAAACAACGTGAATATGCAAAACTAGACATTTTTGATAAATAATAATTACAATGCTAGCATGTTTTATTACAAACTTTTTTTGTGTGAACATAAGTTGGAACGTTTGCTATTAAATTATTCATATGGTTATAATCTTTTACCTTGCATAGCTTTTTTCTTCCAACTTTTACAGCTGACTATCCATTTGCATTTTTGATAGTTTTGTGTAGTTCTAGAAGTAGTACTAAGTTTTAATAATGTACGATCCCAATATCAATGGGTCCCAATTTACATACCAGTTCGCCATTCTTCTTTAAGCTGGCTGGACACAGATTTTTGCATTTTTCTACTGAACCACTGTACGTATCACAAAACTTTTAGCTCGATGCCTGTCACAAATTTATGTGACGCCCGTTGATATGCAAAAAGTCGTCAAAATCACTTCCGTTACCGAAATTGAGAGACCACGCTGGACACGTTTTCGGTCGATTATCTAAGATTATGTAGCGTCACAAATGCTGAATTAAGGATGTTTTTAGCCGTCACATAAAGTGCCCTATTGACTTAGTAAATGCGAGCTATTTTGAAGATTTGTCTAGCCAACCTGAGTAACATTATAAATAGGCTGCCTCATTCCGTGCGTGGTAGTGCTTCTCTGGATGTCTTCAAGAGAAGATGGCAATACGCACGTGTATATGTACAAGATATTATTTGTTAAGTTTTTCAAGTGTACAGTATAGAATAAATATTTTTAAGTACAGTAGGTACTTACGTAGGTACATTTAAAATACCTACTTTTTACTGGTATCTATTGTTATCAAAATTAAATTATTAGTTCTTGACTTGACCACGACTATATGACCCCCCCCTGGCGCCAAAGCTGGATCCGCCCTTGGGTGTAACCAGCGCACCAACGGTCGCAAACACAGCACCAACGCCACCGCAGCCCACCGTCGAGAAGAAAACACGCTCCGGCCGCACCGTTCGCTTCCCGGACTACTATCACCCGTAGCTAAGTAGCCACGGTCTCAGGGGGGGAGTAGTGTAGCGGTCACAGCTACACCGGAATTCGTATGAATTCGTAATATTAATTTAAACTTTTTATAATTGTAAACACTCCACAATACAAAACTTTTCCTTATTGTCCCGTTACACCGAACTGTCAAATTTGAACAAACGTCAAACCAAAGACCAAAAAACTTCAAACACAAAACACGATCATTGTCTGTGGGTGAAAACTAACATATTTTATTAGAAGTATATTTACATATTTATTTAGTTGCTATATTTACATCACACATAATATTTTATTTACAAATTTAACAATACGCATAATTATTTACACTATACAAAATATAGGCTTAAAATTGTAATGTTCTGGTCGCTGCCTTTCCGAACGCAACTTCGGGCGCGTTCGGCAAAGCTCGGCTTTCATCGGAGCATATGACTTGCCTAATAGCGATAAAGCATCGTCATGTAGATCAGTACTCGTTTTGACCTCCCGAACAGTACACGCTTGAACTTACAACCAAATCTAGACTTGCTCGTAGACCTAAGTTCTGCTAGTTGACTCGATATCGTCTTCTTAGCTTTTTGTCTGTGTCCAGTAATTTCCCCGCTGTCGTCTTAACTTAATTGTAGCCTTAAGCGACTCAGAAGTGTTGAGAAATTAATTATACAAGGATAACGTTCAAACCACCGTTTCATTTCGCCATTTTGCTCTATACACTTCACACCCATACACAGAACAAATGATTGTGCTCAGAAAACCAGCGCTGCGGTATTTGTTTTCATTTATCGCAGCATCATGCTGAGATAGGAGCCTTTTTGGCCTCGCACAGGTCTTCTCTTTTAGTATTTAGTTTTATATTCTTTTTGTTATTATTATTTTTTGTAGTTCCTGTGCTTGTCCCAAATAAATATTTTTGTTTCTTTCTTTCTTTTCTTTCTTTCTCATCACACAAACATTTGTCCTGGAGGGGAATCAAACCCACTGAACTGCTGGAATAACAGTCAGGGTCACTAACTACTAGACCAACAGGCCTCTCCGGCCTGAATGTAACATGATGTCATGAAACATCTTTATACCAATACAATAGGCATGAAGAGACGGTCTATGAACGTCAATGTTCTATTTAGTCCATCAGTTAGAGAATAAAAAATAATTTACAAGAACTTTTTTGCTTTTTCTATACTAATATTGTATAGAATTAAAGTTTGTATGTAGGGGGTAATCTTTGGAACGAATGATCCAATTCTAAGATTTTTTTCACTGGTAAAAAGCTACATTATTTCTGAGTGCTATGGCTACTTTTTATCCCTGGATTTCTACGGGAACGAAACCTGCGCGAGTGATACCGCGTGACGTACGCTAGTCATTTATTAAAAAAAACGGACACGACTACTTTGACGAATTACAATTCGTCGCTTGGCGCCGAGGTTACGTTTTTGCTTTTTAATCTAATTAGACAAGAGGTTGGTCAAGAGGTTAATTCTTTAGACTTCCAAAGAATAGTGTTTTAAAAAGCGTTAAATACTTTTTAACCTCAGACGAACAATAAAAGGAAGACAGCGCGCCACGAATATCAAAAATGAAGCCGCCTTTTCATGTATGTGTGTCGCTTAATGTTGCCTTTTGTTGAATTTTCCCCCCTATAACTGAGTATTTTATTTACCTTGAAAAACTTCAATGTCTCCCTATAATCCGGATACTTCCCATCAGGATGGAACCGCATGATTCTCTTCAGCAGCGTAGCATCAATGTCAGAGAACAAATCCACCAGTTTCAATGCAGCGTTGAACCCATTCAATACTGATATAAAGTCTAACACCTTTCGTTTAGAATAAGTCTTCTCTTCATAAAATATGGCGCGCGAGTCTGGGTGCTGTTTTGAACGTTTTAGATTGCCTAAAGCATGAACTCTGAAAATTAAGATCATTTTTTTCATCATTATTCGAGTAGCTTTTTCTCAACTATTCTATGCAGGTAAAGGATTTCAGTCATGCGCAGCAAAAAGTGGCTCCAGATGCAAATGTGCGAGGGAACACTAGGGTGGTTTTTAGATATTTGGAGTTTGATAGATCCTTCTCAGGGCAATATCCATGAGGATATTCCACTTCCAGGTCTTTTGATCATGTAATATGACGTGTGATCTAGTTTTGGTTGTTAAAATCCTCAGAAAAAAACGGTGACTACACTCTACTGTGCGTGACCTTTATGATCGGGTGAAAGAGAGAGTTAAATATACGCCGTGGCGCTCCCACATTGAATGCTATGTTATGGTATCTCTATATTGGTATTAAAAAAAATGAGAAGTTCCTTATCCTCTAAATTGAAAGGGGAGGTTTCTCCGACCAGTCGGATTTGTGTTTAGAGTGCTACTGCCTGATAGTTATTGTTAAATTTATGCATTCAATTATGTTAATTGCGCGGCTAACGCCTGATGAGTTATAGTGACGTAAAGTATAGTTATTATAGCCATATTTCGACTATCGACAAAAGCTGTCAAGACCAAACAACCTCATGCTCATTTTTATTAATACTGCTTGACTCTTTATTTTGCGGCTTGCGCAGTCGAAAAACAGTGCAGTTTTAATTAGACATCAGATTTAGGTGCCATCTCACGTACAATGGTCCAATTCGAGACAAAGTGCGGAAACCAATCCGATAGATAAAATGTCTTTAGTGTCCGTGATGTGGATGTATCATGCATACCTGTGTTCTTCTATAAGTCTACAAACAATACTTACTTAGCCAATAGCCTTTCCAGATCCGGTAATGTAGTTAAAATACTCTTAGCATCTTGGCATAACTCCTGGTTTTCAAACAGGGCCTTCACAGCTTCCTGTCTCTCTTTTATTACTGTCAAATTGCAACTTGGTGCGCAAACCCATTGGTATAGTAACCTGAAATGAAAATTTGATGTTGGGTAAGATTAGCTAGGTCAGCTTGATTTTATGTTATTTCATAGAATGTAAGGTAATGTTATGCTGGTTTTGTTTCCACCGATGTTACCATTATTTAAGTGACTGTGTTGATTCTACGTTAAAATGTCTGTCTCATTTTCATCGCGAAAATTTCGGATCCCTATTGAAGAGTATGTTCGAGCACAAAGAAGCGTGAAATTTCACATAATTACTGTTTATATGGTGAAGAACTGCAAAAAGCTAAAACAGTCGAATTGCGTCTATAGAGCGACCATTAATTAGAATTAATTATACTAACCTTTTTCCCATATGAGTTGCACAAAAATTCAACCTTTCATACAAACACCCCTCATCTTGAACAATCCTCAGGTTCCTCAACGTGATCGCGTCTAAAACCATAGTGCTGCCGCCTTCCCAGCGATTTTCAACCTTAACCTCTGCCGGTAAGGTCTTGTTTAGCACGTCGGGGGGTGCGTAGGAGGTGAACTGATTCATGCCTAGTACTTGTATGTCTAGGAGGCAGTCTGTTAGGCAGGAAACTACTCCGCCTAACGCTTTTATTGCTAGGTAGCAGTTAGCAGCTGGAGTAAGGCCGAGAGCGTCGCCTGAAAAAGAACATTTTGCTTAAGTCTGTTTCCACTGCTAGCTTTTCTCGAGGAATTAGGTTGGATGGAATAGAGTAATAAGGTTTATTCCCACCCGTACGCTAAATACGCGCTTGGAAGTGGAGTTGTCCGTTCAACCTTTTTTTTTTATTTTAGGGGTGGATAATCCTCATGGATGCCCCCGCCCCGGGGAGGGCGGAGGGGTCTGTCAGACTCTTACTGACTAAAAACCACTCCGTGTTCCTTCTCACACCTGCGCCGGGGGTCATGGGAACGGAAGATACTTCCACGACCCCCGACAGGTGTCGGCCCAGCGGGCCTCTTAGATGTCGCGAGGGGAATCTGACACATATTAAGGCGCGTGAACACGACGCGCCGCCACCTCGGGTCCATGTACGTGGGAGGCGGTGTCCGTCACCCCTGGACCCATTCAGGGGGGCTGAAAGAGGGCGTTACACACAGGTAAACCTCAGTCTAATCCACCGGGGATTACATACGTTATGTTATGTTATGCTTATGTACTAAAGTAAAAGTAATCCAATTTTAAGTACCTTCATGTAAGAATGGCTTGATTCCCTCAGGCCACTCTCCATCTGCATTGGTCCTATAGTACTTCTCTGCAAGAATTTTCAGTGTCTTTTCAGGAGACCAAATGTTCTGGGCCTCTCTGCGCGCGTTGTGGCAATGTGTACTAAGCAATTTGGACGTTCGGGGCGTTGTTTTACGGTCGTAAATTACCTGGGGAACAAAAGTAGGAAAAATAAAGTATGTATGTGGACCTGGGACATGGACAGATAATGATATAAAATGTATGATATTTTTCAATTGATGGTCTTTACATGCTGGTGAAGAACATATCTCGATTTGAAACTGATTGGGCATTGCTCTGAAACATGAGGCAGACATATATAAATCAAAGTGGCTAAAGAAATCAAAATAATTAACATTTATTTAGTACAAGATTCAGTACAGAATTTTAAAAAAAGATAATATTATGTGTAAAAAGTCTAGACTGCCTCATTGATCTAGCTGTCGCAAGCAGCACTGCTGAAAACGGGGTCCCGCGTTTAACGATATTGAGTTTTTTCATCTGTTAATTCTCAGTAGCAGCCCGGAGCCTGGACGCGGGCCCGATTGATAGCAAAAGGCTCGCCCCCTATTACATCGGCTTTAAACATAAGCTGTGCCAAACGTTTCCAGCAAAAATGACAGATGACAGATAAGTAATAGCTGAATACCAGCTGAAATAAATTAATTGCAGTATGGTTAAATAAATTAATTGCAATATGGTTAAATAAATAAAAGAAACAGTAATTACCAAAGCTGGTGGGTAATGCGCCAGAGTCGTCAGCAGCCTGGAAGAATGCTTGTCGTCTTGGAACTGTCCGATGTGGAACAGACCTATCGAGGTGTCCACGAAGCATATGCCATATGTGCTGCTGCCATTGCTCTCCTGTGAAAATTTCGTAAGCTTGGTACTTTTTAACCCTGACCGCCACAGTCGTGTATAGATGACAAACCATAATGTGCACAGTACACCACGCGTCACGACTTGATGACGAATTTAAAGGACTAATTCGGAGCTGGGCGCCCCAGCAGCAAGCTCATGCTTTTTTAACGTGCATAAGCTTGCTGCTGGGGCGCCCAGCTCCGAATTAACGTGGCGATATATACGTGATATTTATCTCTTCTATACCAGGAATGGTGTTTTTCTCATGATTTATAGGTTAAAAGCTCGCAGCTCAAGGGTTGGGCATCGAACGTTCACGTTAAAATTCATCGGTTGATTTCGAATACTCGACTCCGTTGTCCATGTTGTGCCTTAACAGGCTTTTAATCTCTAAATAGAATAATGAAGTACCGTTATTTATTCATGATTATAATCTTCCTAACAACTATTATTACAGGTAATATACCTTACGCGATAGCGTGGTCTTAAAATTAAACCTATTATAATCTAATATAAAAAATACTCGTGTTGCAGTGTTTGTTACATAGCTGCTTTACCGATTCTTTTGAAATTGTGTGAGTATGTACACTACAATAGGCCTGAGAATAGGTCGTAGACTATTCTTTTAATTTAAAAAAGGCGAAGGAAGTTTGTCGGGGCAGCTAGTGATGAAAGATGTCTATACCTCTTCAGCGATAGCCATCATGTAAGCGGCAGATGGGTCAGCTGGGCCGTTGTCCTGCAGACCACACACTTGCGCACCCCTCATCGATACTTGACAAATCTCACGACGCACCACTTTGTCAAACTTGCTGGTCAGACCATCTGTAATATATACAAGATTGTCTATAGGTGTCGGTTTGCATCCTCGCAAAATTAGTTAAATATTTTACTATGCATGCTGTGGTCTCCTGTAAGTGAAGGAGTAGGTACACCTACGTGATACTTTTGTTGTCGCTGATGTATTTCATGTGTCTGTGTATATCCTTTGCTGGAGATCCTAAATAAATAAATTCAAAGCGGAATCTATGGTAATGATTCTCGACACGCATCAATAATAAAATAACTAGGGTTTTTTTTGCTAATTATTCTTAATAAATCGACATGTGTAGGAGACGAGAGACCTACCGGTCGTCGACACAAACGCACCAGCGACAATGGCTACCGCATACGCAACGGAGCGAATCTGTTCTTTAAAATTGGTGTACTCGTATTCTGAAATACTGTCAAACTTCATCATCATCATCATCTCTTGCCGTTTCTTGGACGCCGTCCGGTGACAGCTTTACTCCACCAGCCATTACCGTGCCTAGCTAGGTGTCCTGCCCAACTTCATTTGAGTAACGCAATTTAAATAACTGTCAAACTTAAATAACTAAAAAAACCAAGTACTTACGTATTAATTATTGAGCAGCGTATTTTATTTTATTTATTGCATAGAAGCCTCCAAAAATAGAGATACATAGAAGCAAGCGAGATGCCATGTCGGTCATCCTTTTCTATTCTAAATAGTTACTAAAAACTTACTCTTTTTACACCTGTCCTGCATCATGTCTGGTGTCTCAGTTTGTTCTACTCTGGCCACCTTGTATCCTTTTGACACAAGCGTAGACGACATCCTGCCGTAAGCACTTTCTGGAAACCCTGAATGAGCGAATTCACCCTGAAAAAGTAAGAGACATATATTACGTCATGAATATGTATTCTGTGTTCCTCATAGTTATCACAGAGACGGCAATACTAATCAATATGCACTGGTGATGCAGAAAATGAGTTAAGCACATTTCTCGTATCAATGCATAATTTAAATTTTCATCCAATAGAATTCATATTAAATCATAATCTTTACTTTACACTTGAATGTTGTGCATGTCAGTGGTGTGCGTTTATTACAGACAAAAAGACTCTCAAGTAAATATTTATTAAAATCTTGTTTTATGTTTGATGATGACAAATTATTTAATAAGATTTTTAATTTATTTTCCAGAATTATCACATCATAATTAGAGTGCAAGTGGAATGGATACTGGTGGAATTATTACTGGTTGACCATTAAATATTTATTATATACTTACACCACTCCTAGAGAGATAGAATATGTGCCTTACCTTCATATAGGAGAAACCAAGTTCATTAACACCCACAGCGGCATCCATGTGATACAGTTCATAAAACTTGCCTACTTTGAAGAACAAAACACAGTCATAGTGCGACGATTTCATGTCCCACCATTGACGATGAGCCTGAAAAAACATTAAACTAAACGTAACTTAAACCTTTTTCCACAGGTTAAAAACAAGAAACGAAAGTTTCTATTTAATATGATTATGAAGACTATTTCCAATTCTTGTACTGCTATAACGGGTTGAACGACATTGGTCAAGTCAGATATTCGTCAAATCGGCAATTCGTCAAATTTGAAATTGGTCAGAGCTGTAGTTCGTCTGTATTCCCTGTACTAAAGATATGGTTTAGGTGATAAGGAGAATTTTTCAAATCAAATATTTGCCAGAAGTTTGAGTAAGTAAGTAACCAATAAAGTAAACAAAAACCTTACATTTTAAAAGTTACTAGCCATGTTTTTACCTGCTTTTAAGGGCCGAAGGAAGATGTTAAATAAAAATAATAATAAAAATGTTTATTGCAATTTCATTAGGTTTAACAAACATAAATTGGAGATCACCTTTTAAGCAAGAAGATGCTTGTGTTAGGTGTCTCCGCTCTTCCACTTAACATAAGACAATGTATGCAATTGCAAACTAAATAACAAATTAAATAGACTTATCCTCCTTTCAATGCACTTATTTTTGTTTTTATGGTACAACTAGCAGACGTCCGCGGTTTCACCCGCGTACCCGTTCCACTGTGATAAAAAGTTAGCCTATGTGTTAATCCAGGGTGTCAGCTAACTCCATACCAAATTTCATTAAAATCCATTCAGTAGTTTTTACGTGAAAGAGTAACAAACGTCCATCCATCTATCCATACTCACAAACTTTCGCGTTTATAATATTAGTAGGATTTTATGTAAGTGCCATACTTACGCGTTTTATTTCTTGCTGTTGTTCTTTAAGACTTGAACACTAACATATTATCAGATATTGGCCCAGAGATTTGTTGTTCATGAGATTAGCATGTTAAAACAATTTGTTAGGTTAACAAAAGCAAAGCCTTAGTACCATTGAACAAAATACTTACAGGTGTCTGATTCTTATGAAAATCTGGTGGCACAAATAAGGTGGAAGAATCATATTCAGGATGGTCCGGCTTCCTCTTCATGGCATCCCTGATCTTATCAGGCTTCAACCAGTCGAGTTTGCAGTGTACCCAGTTACCTTCATCCGCTGCTATGGGCTTCTCTTCTGCTGCTTTAGGAGGAGATGGAGCAGGTCTGAAAGATATAGATATATAAATGAGTCTACAAGAAATCTGTCATGAATAGCTTAAAATGCCTTTTGTAACAGGACATCAAAGCAAAACTTATAACTTCCCATTTTTAGGGTTCCGTAGTCAACTAGGAACCCTTATAGTTTCGCCATGTCTGTCTGTCTGTCCGTCCGTCCTCGCTTAATCTCTGAGACCGTTAGCACTAGACAGCTGAAATTTGGTACCAATATGTGTATCAATTACGCCAACAAAGTGGTAAAATAAAAAGTGGAGAAAAATGTTTTATTAGGGTAGCCCCCCTATATGTAAAGTGGGAAGTGATTTTTTTTTTAATTTCAACCCTAACATGCGATATATTGTTGTAAAGGTATTTAAAAATGAATAGGGGTTTCCCAAAATAATTTTTTGATAATGTCAATAATTTCGGAAATAATCGCTCCAAAAGTACAAAACAATGTGGCCCCCCCTCCTCTAACTTTTGAACCATAAGTTTAGAAAATATGAAAAAAATCTGAAAAGTAGAACTTTATAAGGACTTTCTAGGAAAATTATTTTGAACTTGGATAGAAACAGTTTTTGTACAAAAAAGACAAAAAGTTGTACAAAATAATTTCTGGACTAAGTTTGTAGTATAATCGTATATGCAAGCATTTTGAACACTTATTGTGACGGACGGGAAACTACGGAACCCTACACTGAGCGTGGACCGACACGCTCTTGGCCGGTTTTTTAGTTGTGGATTAAAAAGATGGATGTTTGTTTAAGTGTTTCTTCTGCTTAAGATTACTGTTATTCTTACATCTATTTCATAATACCAATTTGGTAACTCAGAAGGCATGGACATTAATATAACCGTGCCAAATTTTTGACTGGTTGTCAATTTCACAGATTTTTTCAAGATTCTTTTGGCGCGTTAGGGAAAAATGATGAAGATATTTTTTTACGATGCGCGTGCACACCGTCACGAAAAACCGACACCCTGAAGTTAGCTATACATAGTCAACATTTTTTTTTCTATTATTAGTGTAGTTTTTTGTACAAATGTTAGGTAACGCGAAAGATAAAATTTTTGGAAAGATTTTTATCTTCTTACCTAAGAAGATAAAAATCTTTCCAAAAATTTTATCTCAAAGAATTACCGTTCTAACGCGTGTACATAAGTACACACATTTTTTTTATTTAAAAAAAAACGTAATATATACCCATTACTAGACGAGGATTTGTTTACTGGTTTACTTGATTTCTTAGCTTTAGGAGATTCAAACTTGAAACTATCTTGCAATTTCTTCTCCATGGACGGCTTCTCAATATCAGATGTATCCATTTTGTTATCTGCTGAAAAATTACTATCATTAATTAAAACAACTGTTTGAAATAATAATAATAAAAATGTATTGCACAAAGAACTTAATTTCTTTAATGGGCCACAAACTAGGCAAGCCTCTGAATCAATTATATTATAAAAATGAAAATAATAATATACTTATTAAACATAAAAATAAACAACTAAAATGATTAAAGAATAAATGCTGTGCTTTATTAATAAAATAGAAGTAAGTATAGTAATAATGACTGATTAAACGAAAAAACATGCATGTTCTCTGTCACAGAAATACGACACGAGCGGTAGGGACACGGAAATATGTGTTGCATATATGCAAGATTATACAAGCAGTTAAAATGTTAATATATCTGATCTATTAATCTTGATGTCAGCCCAAGTTTGTGTAACCCACCTTTGTTCTCAGCATCAGAATCATCCGAGTCCACAGGGTTAAGTCTGATCCTCTTCCTGCGCTTGGAAGCAATGGGGACCTCATCCTCACTGTCGCTGTTGTGTTTCACTTCAGGAGATGGGGTTGCTTGTCTCTCTCGCTTTTTTTCTGAAGATTACAAGAACCACTTGTAAGAGGACAGTAATAATTATTTATTTATTATAAGGGCTTTTACACATTGTGCATACCAGTACCATTATACTATAACCACATCTGACTGTCAATAGTTTTTACTAATGATTAAAAGGAAAAAAAAATAAAAAAAATATGATGTATATATAGATTTACTTTAATGCTATTCATTCAAACAGACACTCTGCTACCTTAGAATTGGGTTGACTAAAAACCACATTGAATTTGCCAACATCCAGTCTGTTTAATTTAAAGGCATTTGCTAGACATGTTCTCGCAGATTTAAATCTGACACATTTCAGCAATAAATGATATAGATCCTCACAGAGAGACAACAGTACAGTTATTTTGAAGTAAAATGTAGATATGTATGTCTGAAATTCCTCAGTAGCAGCCTAAAGTCTGGATTTGTGCCCATTGGTAGTAATAGGCTCTCCACCAACAACATGGGTGTATAACATACATGGGGTACTTTGTACTCTTCTGCCTAACCCTTTGAGGATTACAGGCATAAAGTTAAGAATGTTAAATGTAGAAAAAAGGATAGAGAAAAATATTTAGATTTCATTTGTATGTGTGAGGTATTAAATGCATATTTAAAGACACATACATGCATACATAAACTCACGCCTTTTTCCCGTGGGGGTAGGCAGAAACTACAGAGCGCCATATATGCTACGATTCTTACGTATTTTTTTTATTTTTTCATTCTTCTGTTTATTCTTACATGTAAAAACACGATTATAACTAATAAAAAAGCAGTGAACAAACATAATTAGTAACTAATCTTTCAGGTTAAAGTGTTAGCACACTCAGCAACTAGCACCAATTATTAATAATCTGAACAATTGAATATAGACTTAGATACCTAGTTGAAATTATTACGCCCTCATGTTTTACAAAATAATAGAAACAATTTTTGTTTCTAAAGCTACTAAGTGAGAAAGTATGAATGAACACATGTTTAAATTAGTGGCTTTAAAACAATATCATGTTTATTTCATAAAAACGAATGAATTCGAATACTTACTTTCAACTTTAGATTCTTTATCGCCGTTTTGAACAGGCGAACTCACTTTCGGGCTTTTGTCAACCTCTTCTTCTGATTTTACTTTCTTATTTGCAGGAGGTGTTTTGGAGAAATAATTAAACAAGGTGTTTGCAGCACCTACGCTGTTTCGCTTCGACATTTTCAAGTTATTTTAATAAATATTCATTGAAAATAATGGGCACCGAAGAATTACGTTTTGGCGCAAAATGTTAGTAATGTCAACTGTCAAATATTTATGTCAACGAACTCGGAACTGTCAGAAGACTTTGGATTGCTGTCCTTCTGTCCATGGTCATACAATTTTCGCAGTAGCAAGCCTAAATCCTATTGTGAATAAGGGCACATTTAATTGACAACATTTCAAAATTTTAACCTCCATGTTTTATTATGTTATCTAAAAGTAAATCCAAAACTAGAGGACCCATATTTTTTGCTTTTTCGAAATTATGTACTTTTCATTCATAATTTTAACTTTGAAATTCGGTGCATTCTAAAAAGACGTAAGCGCCAAATGACGTCATTCATACGGTGGAATGGCGATACATCCTTTGCTTTACTGTAATACGTCAAAAAAAAATCAGTTTCTTAGATGTCATTGTCATTTAGCAGTTGTCAATGTCACACATTGACATTAGATATGTCTTGTTTGACATTAGATATGTCATTTTTGAAGTTAGATATGTCTTTTTTGACATTAGATACGTAATTTTTGACAGAAATGTCTTGTTTGACATTATAGTTTTCATCTTAAAAATTAGCTTGCTTTCGCAAAGGTAAACACCTCATTCCACCGTATAAGTGACGTCATCGCATGGTTTTTGGTTTTTATTTTTTTTCTCAGAAATTAAGCTATAAAATTTAAAAAAAAATATATTTTTGAACTCAGCATACAAAAATGAAGAAACGGTATTTTTGTTTTAGGGTCATGTCAATTTTGAAATGTTGTCAATTCTTAGGATCATAGCTAGAAACAGTTGGGAAGCAAACAAGCGGTCGGAACCTCCGATTTAGTCTAAATCGGATCCAATCTGTTCTAACTGCGATTACATCTACCGATTTCCTAGTTAGGTTTCCTTAAAGGGTTAATTTCTCAGTCTGACTCACACTCTAAGGGCGACATTCAGAAACTTCGAGTTTACTTTGGCTAAGCAATTCGTCAAACAACAACAGAAACAGATCATAGTTTAGCCAAAGTAAGTCAGAGTGCGGAATATGAATCTTGGCATCATCATTAGTACTTTCTGGGTCATCTTCCACATAGCCTTTCTCAAATATGTTCGGGTCGACTTCCAGCTTAACCGGATGCAGCTGAGACTGTCTGACCTCCACAACTCATCAGTTTCTGGGTAACACACTTCCCACAGTTACACTGGTTATTAGATTTTCAGGCTTCTGACTATCTGTAACGACTGTCAGAGATCGGTTTGACGTGCTTTCCGAGGCACGGTCGAGTCTTAATATGTAATGAATGGTCACCCATCCACGGACCAACCTCGTCAAGCGTAGCTTAACCTTCGATCGACCTGTAAGGCTGTTACTATTTAGCCACAAGACATCATTAGTGCTCTCTGAGTACAGCAGATACGTATTTATCTTGAATGCTAATCTTTGACGGCCAGCCGAGTACCTTTTAGACAAGAATAAGTTCTCTCCCTGAGTTTTCCGCTGATATTGGCTTTCTCAAAGTTGATCCCCATAAATAAACTTGGAGTTAACTAACAATACAACCTTTTGATCTAGCAAACATTCTTCGAAGAAGTTTGGAATAACTTCACAGAGTTTATTTTTAAGTTGGAAAGAGTTAGAAATTAAACAACTTGCATATTATTTAATTAATTTTATATTGCGTTGCCTTATTTTTATAGTCTAGGTAATAAAGCAGCATCATCTAACTTTACAAAAAAGTATACACGAACAACAAATCTTATTCTAGAGTGTTTGGTGTAAAAATGGCAGTACAGTATATTTGAGCTGTAGTTTGTTATTGTAAAAAAAACATATCTAGCTTATGGTAAACTGTACAGCTTCTTCTATCTAGCGTATTATCAGCTCGTGCCTATACACACACGTTGTATAAGCACCATATTAGTTAAGATACGGTCAAATAAGGAAAAGGTTAAGCAATTTTCAAATACTATTTGCCTTTCTCATTCCCACATAGCGAGCGCAAATCACCATTTCGAACTGTCATTTTAAATCAAAATGTTGGAAAAGATTATCCATATGTGCTTAACACTTTTATTCCTTGACGGTACCTACATCTAAACAATATGTTACAGTAGGTATCAAAAGTATAACATATACGAGCGTGAATGACAAAATGATAACCATACGCGTATGTATGTAGTACATAAAGTGCGTGCTTGACGCGCTAAAGTGGAGTGTCCTATTTAGAACACGTACCTAAAAGTGAAAATTTAATTTTCAAACAATCTTTTCTTGGAAATTATAAAAATAAGTATATAAAAATTTAATAAATTTCATGAAGATCATAACAACATTTTGATCATTTACAGAAAACATAACACTGTAATATGAAATAAATATCAATTTATATAACAAAATTACAGCTATGTAAGTATGTACTAACAAAATAAAATATTAATTAGATTAAAGAAGACATAAGAAAATAATATTTGATACAAAATTAACCAATTAGTTTTATCATTTATCATACGGAAGTGTGTTCATATCCTTTGCATCTTTTGTAATACAAGATATGAAGATAAGAACATTATTAATACAAAGCTTATGTCACCAATATTTCTGTAACTAAGCGGTACCTATTACAGTATTTGATATGACAATTTCAAAGATTAAAGAAGGATATGAAGAATAAAACAAACTAGTTCATATCTTGGCAACAGGATGCCTAATTTCTATTGACGCATGTCCCACGTCATAGGTGACGAAGCAGGAACGTGTTGTAACCAACGTAATGCAGTGTCAAGTCAGCAGAAACAACTCTTCAATAGCTGGCTCCACAACAAACACTTCATCTTTTTAAAATCTAGCCACAGCTACCTCCCAATCAGTCTTTTACATAATAATCTGTGGTTCCGGCACGGATAGGGCGATGGATTTGTGAGGAAGCACTTGGCCACCGTTCACGTATAGCTCATCTTTGACTATGACATCTTCGCCGAGGACCGTGCAGTTCTCCATGCGGACCCAGCGACCGACGACTGAGCGCCATCCGACGATGCAGCCGTCCAGCCAAGCGTGCTGACGAACGCAGGCACCGCGGAGAATGGTGCTGCGTTTGATACACGCTCCTAAAACCACAAGACAGTTGAGGCGGTTAAAATACTGCCACGCACCACGCAGCTTAGCGCGTGAATGCGTGTTTTAACGTTGCTTGTAAGTATCTCCGTTTGTATAAAAAACACGCACAGTCCAACACACAGAAAATGCATTCACGCGCTTTCATTCAGATCAGAGACACGCAACATACAGCGTGATGCGAGTGTGATAATCGCCTTAGTGGGATAGTTACTTTTGCGGTACCTACTAGCACATTGCGGAGTGCTTCTTTTTCTGACTTATAAGTCTCATAATCAAAGAGATTTAAGAGAGAGAGAACATGCGAAGAAATGTCATAGAAAAACTGTGACCTCATGTCTCAGTTACGTCATCTAGCATAAGAGAGAAATATTGGAGCGGCAGCGGAGCGTACTAAACTGGTCTAATAATTGACTTGTGCTCACAAATATCCGATGAACATTTTGTTCGTTTGTCCCGTTTATAGTAAGTTTTGAATGTCTTTCCTTAGAATAGAGGGCGAGCCTTATTGCCTATTTATCAAATACAGCTGATACTGAGAAATCCCAGATGAAACTCAATGACGCCTTGCCCGACCCGGGGATCGAACCTGGATCCTCAAGTTCAACAGTAGCGCTTGCCCACGAAGCATTCAATTAGGCAGTGATATAATAATCACTACTATTTATTTCAAAATCGCTCAAAATGAACAACCGTCATTGTAACAATGGCGTTCCATAGTATAATGTATTACTTATACCTATCGTAGTTGTTTACAACATTCTTCCGCAATTTCACACTTCCTCCTCATTATACTGTATTTTATATACCACAGCAGAGTTTGCCCCACCCACTCAGTTATCCAATGGCATGCGTTCACGTGGTAAAAACATTTAACTATACGATAAAGCCAGTACAACTACCTATGATACATTGTAATAATTCTCGTACATATTATTATGTCTATCACTCGTGCAATATAAACAGAATCGTATCTTTATGATTTTATGATTGACATCTCTTTGGGGCTTACGAAAGATACGCTTCATACAGTCTCTCTGTACTCGTAAGTACGTTTGTTTGCACCATTTAATGTGAATTTGGTCGTTCGTTGGGCATATAAACTCAAACTTACAAGTGTCACGCGAACGCAACCAAACACCTGTTAAGACCAGCTGTATTTAATTTTTGATTAGATTTTTTTAAATTTCTTATCGTTCCCCTTAACAATATGACTAATGTACTGCTTGAAACTATGCTAAGTGCTTATGAGCGGTCAAACTCCGCCTCTCTCTCTTTCTCTCTCCCTCTCTAGTCTGCGTTTCGGACGCCATATGAAAGCGACTATAGCCCTAAAGGGCTTATTACACTATTCAATTTGTAGGACCCTAGTTTGGAAGCAACCAAGCGGTCTGTACTATAAATCGGATCCAACTGCGATTTCATCTTCCGATTTCCTAGTTAGGATCCTACAAATCGAATAGTGTAATAAGCCCTTTAGGGCTATATTCGCTTTCATATGGTGTCCGAACCGCAGACTTAGCTGAACGGACGCAAACGCATCTCATATAAAACTGGTGTTTTCAAAGGACCAAAGTTGAATGGAGCTGAATAAATGTGACCCTAAGTAGTGATTTACCGGAACTGAGGCTGAATGTATATTTGAAAATGACAAAGTGGGGCAATCATGTTGTCAAGAAGGGGAAACCTAATAGATAATAATAATCTACAAAACGGAACCATAAAAACCGGAATAATCGTAGCAAACAGTACAATAAAACTTATTTACGCCGATAAAGAAATAACACGCAAGAATCGGTAATCTGGCGCAACACAGTACACACTTACTGCTATAAAAATCTTTTTGGAGTAAAAAATCATAAAGTAATTGCGTATGCTAGTCAGCTCATTGATTCACTTTCGAAGTTTGAATAGTGTAATTATTAAAAATCGACATTTAATTCTTCAAATCGACGAATTCTATTTTAGTTCGATGAACGATTACTTCGATAAATACTTATTTATTTAGTATCGAAAACTTCTTGATTACTAGCCGAGTAGTAGCCTGTTACTGTCCCACTGCAGCACGAAGGTCTCTTCTCATACAGAGAAAGTACGAGCAGTGATGATCAATGCTAGTACTGAATCGCCAATTCCAATTTACGATATATTATCTTTAACTCAAGGGTTATTCACGACATTTTCCAAATAAACTTAGAAAGTTACATTGGTAATAGTCTGAATTGGTGGATTTTGTATTTGAAACCACAACCTCGTGCATGAGACAGGAGCCTGAACCACTGGGCCATCACGACATTACACGACAACGTATAATTTATAAATTCCGGATTTATTTAGACGCAAATAAATCTGGAATGAAGGTTTTTCTACCCATAAGTAGTCCATTTGAAATGTGATAAGATAATTAAACAAGTGGGTGGCATTATACACAAAAACGGGCATTCAATTCTTTCACCATACTTCTACCATCTTTGTCATGCCATCTTAATTCAAATGGGGTATTTTAAAAGGGTAATCAATTTTGTTTCACAAGCCTGTGCTTACCATCTTCAATAACGACGTCAGGTCCAATAGTGACGTTAGGTCCTATTCTGCAACCTTTGCCGATGGTTGCTGTGGGGTCAATCAACACGTTCCCAACTACTGCAGGTCCGTCATATAACTGTTTCGAGTTCTTCTGTCGTAGACTGGTTAGGTATAGACACATTCCTGGAATAAATACATTTAATTAATTTTCAAACTGTAAAGAAAGCAAAAGAAGTAAGGGAACATACCTATACTACGTGACGTGACATGTACAGGGGGTCACAGGGGCTAAAGGGGGGGTCACGTAATATAATGTACTTTCCATAAGTAGGAACCTAATCGAATCGAAGCAGACGCTCTGTAGAGTCTGACAACCCCAATGGAAAAAAGGCGTGAGTTCACGTACTTCAGTCATTATTTTAAATTGACGTTTGACTCGTATATGTTTCCAAGGTTTTTTCCGTAATAGGCATGGCCAATTATTTTTATAAATTGAAAGTTTATCATACATAAACGTAACGAAAAACATGAATATAAGCCTTATTGCTATAGATTAAGGCAACACAGAACGAACCTCTTGCCAAGTTTATCATTTAAGAATATTTCAACATTTATTCCTTCCACTCAAGGCGATAATCAATAAATTGTTCAAAATAATAACAGAATGTTTGCGTGCCAAATGTGTGAACGTAAACGAAGTAAGAAGTAGCAGAAGCTGGTGGTTTTTTGTAGTTTCTAACGGCGCGGCGTCAGATTATGTATGTACAGGGGCCAGCACATTAAGCTCCCATGTGTCAAATTTCTTTGATAGTTTTTAAACTTTATTTCAAACAGTGTAAGTTTCATATTCAATTGGGAAAAATTTCGCGTTTGTACATACATTGTATGTATATATTAACTGGGTTCATATTTTTTTTGTTACCTGTTAAAAAGTCTTTGGGTTGTCCGACATCCATCCAGAAACCTTGGAGTTCCATGGCAAACAGCTGTCCATCAGTAGCCATGAAAGGAAAAACTTCCTTTTCGATAGACATCGGCCGTAATTCTATTCTACTTAAAACCGAAGGATTTAAAATGTACATTCCTGCAAAAAAGAGAAAAAAACACTACTAGTCTTTCTTCTATGCAAGTGGTCCTGCAATACAAATTAGCAATAAATAATCTTACCAGCATTAATTTTATTTGAGATAAACTCCTGCGGTTTTTCAATAAAACTATCGATCTGACCATCTTCCTTATAAAGTACCACTCCATATTTTGATGGTTCTTCGACTTTTGTCACTACAATGGTCCCTTCCTAAAATAATATGAGAACAAATTATATAGTCCAGTATGAGTCAATTATAAGCAACAAAACCATACAAATTTTACGCGCGTATGGTCACGTAATTCGCGCGCGCGTAGCACACGTAGTACGCGCCTAAACAAAATAAAATTTTCGTTGATCACGCGCTTTCTAAACTGAACTAAAAAGATGTAAACAACATTAAATATTGCTCTGGTTTGGAATAGTGGGTAGGGAGGGCTTATTAATTCATCAAACCCCAAGCGGATGCTGGTGTATGCTTGGGGTTCGCGTCTCTAATAGACACGATTGAAAGGTTAAGTTGCTAAGAAACATCACATGATTAATGGAAAACCTCTAAGAGGTGACAGTTACTTGTGGCTAATACAGCAACAAGGCTATCTTGACTAATACAATGCAATTGCATTTGAAAGGCTTGTCTTAATTATCATATTTCACTATTAATAGTTAACATAAATCATACATTGTACTGTACTTAACAAACAAGATAGATAAGTATTGATTACTTCATGTTATCAATGAGGGAAAATACACACAAGGTGATGTTCAAACATTTTCAATATTGATATTTAACGAAGTCATATTGAATTTTCCTAAAAATAAGTTTTTTAACTGTTTTAATATTATTTTAATACCTCACTTACGCCAAATATGAGCTATGAAATTGAATTGTGGAACAAGATATACACTACAATCTTATACTATATTTGATCATTGACAGAAATTATTTTAAGGTAAAATAGTAAGTCTTTCTTGGTACCAAAACTCTAGGTTTACTGAACAGTATGAGGAAAACTTCTTACATGACATTCAAATTTTAATACCAGGAATATTCGTAATACCTGAATCAGCTCAATACATACTTAACTAATTAATCTTTTTCAATAGATTAAACATGCTAAGTTGATTTAGTTCATACCTTTCCATGGTTCCTGTGGAATTTGGCAAGTTCTTTGAATGGGAAGTCACAAATCACGTCAGAGTTTAATACAAAGAAAGGTTCCGGGCTAGCACTTAGGAGTTCGCGTGCCAGTGCTAGTGGTCCAGCCGTGCCAAGGGGTTCATTTTCGTGTGAAAATGTGAGAGAAACACCAAGTTTCGAAACCTCTTCTGTCAACTCTTTTTCCATATCATCTGCCCGATATGACACTGCTAATATAACCTGCATCATAAAAATAGTAAAACTTATGATTAGTAAAAAGCCTAGTCATAAAAAATCTTGTAGAGTTTTGATATAGGTACAGGAACATTACCTATACCTACATTTACATTTGTGTATTTTTTTAAATTTAGCAATCATGTATTAATTGCATCTGCGCGATCTTTAAATTGATAGTAATTGTATAAAAAAAATAGTTACTTATGATGAGCGGTTACCTGTGTCACTCCTGCTTCAACCAAAGCCTCAATTTGATGCAGTAAGATGGGTTTATTTGCAAACTCAACTAGAGGCTTTGGTCTGCTTAAAGTCAAAGGTCTTAAACGAGTTCCATATCCTCCCACAAGTATGAGAGCTCTTATTTCCCCCAGTTTCTTATCGGAACCACACATTTTCAGTAATATTTGGAAAAATTATTAATAAACAACCAACGCAAGCCGGAACTTTGGATATCTATTAACTAAGATAACTTTCCACTTCAACACAGAGTACAATAATTTCTAAACGTAAAAGTTAACTTATTACGACTTAATACAAATAATGACTAAGTTCGAATGATTTTAGTTTCACTTCTATTGTAAACTAACACAAAACATAAAGATAATTTTTGTGCTAAATTACACGTCATATCATAAACAAACCCACATGCCACAGACTATGTAGAAAACGTAGTTCATACGTACTTATAAAGGGCTTATTACACTATTCGATTTGTAGGAAACCTAACTAAATCGGAAGATGTAATCACAGTAAGGACAGTGTGTATCCGACTTTTGGTGTCGACCGTTTGGTTGCTTCCTAACTAGGATCCTTGTAGCCTAGTTGAGATCCTATAAATCGGATAGTGTAATAAGCCTTAGACTGCAATACGATTTCTTCGATTACCTTGTTTGTGGGTGGCCAACTGTAAAACTATTTTGTTAGAATACCAACATGTATCATTATTTCAAAATATTTAGCGCTGACGTAAATATTTAATTTAAAAATAAATAGCCTCGCATACGGCCAGGGTTAATGTGGATGTGCCAGGGTAAACTCATGCGTTTTTTCCATGGGGGTAGGCAGAAACTACAGAGCACCAAATGCTAGGATTCTTACAGCTTGGCAAAAAAGAGTGTGGAATAAATGAGGTCTCTAGTATCGCGCATGTGGCCACCCTGAATAGTACGACTTAATAGGTTTGATACTTGTTATTTTTTCCAAAGCTAAGTGGGTGGTTCTGTCTGTCGGATGCTACGCAAACACCATGGAAGGCTTCAATGTCCAGTATTAACACTATTAATAGTGGGCAAATGTACACATTTTTGCATGTTGAAAAAAAAAGCGTTCGTACGTGTCGTACCGCGTTCGTTGTTGTTGTTGTTGTTTGTTTTTGTTGTGTTGTTGTTTTTGCATGTTGTTGTTGTTTTTTGTTTGTTGTTGTTGTTTCATGTTGTTGTTGTTTATACATAACAACATGTAAAAATGTATATGAAGCAAAAGAAGTATGTAAGAATGCATATGCATATGCTACGATTCTTACATACTTCTTTTGCTTCGTATGCGCTCTTTAGTTTCTGCCTACCAGCGTGGGAAAGAGGCGTGAGTTAATATACCTGTCGGAGATGGCTTACGGTTGAGGTTGAATCTTCATCAAAAATCAAATTCACTCAAAATCAAAAGTCGTTTATTCACTTTAGGCTGAGGATCAGCACTTTTTGAATGTCGAAATTACATAAGACAGTCCCCCAAAGAGCCCACCCTTCGCCACTTCCTAGTGTTTTTGCTGGGAAGAAGAAGTGGCGGAACAAACTCCCCAGCAACACATCTGTCTGATAAGTTAACACATAGTCGAACATGATTATCACATCGTTATCGGTTACAAGCAGAAATGTTTCTTCAGGATAACTTAACTGTTACATTTTAACACTTTACAACGAAACGAATGACAGTTCTGGGACGTCTCAGCTCCACTGCGGTCGGGCACTGAATGTCGTCCTCGCTGCAGGCTTAAAACATCACGACTCTGTAGAAGCGCGCCATGGTGTCGGTAGATCACGTGCTATCGCCTTTTGGCGCGCTTGCGATTCGTTGTGTCCGTACTATTGACCGGATCCGACACGGCCATCCTGCGTTTCACACGTCCTCGTGTGTTAATCTGAAGCAAAAGAAAATACCACACAGTATCATTCACGCTCGGCCAGATCTGACCTAAATAACTCTGACTCAATAAAAGTATCATGTCTTTGAACATTTTTATTCTAAATGCAAGAATGTAACTCCAAAATTCTGTAACACCATCGAAATTACAGAAACAAAACATAAGTGACTGACAATTGCTGCAAAATCTCTATGTACAACACATGTAAACAGTAAAAAAGGTCATCCCTGTGACCATGAAATGCGACCCACACAAAGTCAACCCCGTGACTACAAGTGTTCTATGGTAGTCATCCCTGTGACACCAAATTAACAGTCAGTCAACCCTGTGACCGAAGCGCAACACATGTGCGCACACACACACATGTCAACCCTGTGACCATGCGAACTCAATGATTCAGTCATCCCTGTGACTATCGCACACAAAATTAACAATAATTGAACTAATTAAGTACCTACAGTACCCGCAGCAATGTCAGGTGAAGGTTCTGAAACGCCTTCAGTATAACATTTCGGTAAATCACAGTTGTCATTCAATTCAATAATTACTTTTGCTTCTGGCGTTTTCCTAACCCCGGTGGAACATCGGTTTTAAGTTGAATAAAAAGAATTCCTGTCATTAATTAACGAGGTAATTATCTTATTGGTACTTTACATCATCCTCATCAAGTTGGTCACAGCGCACTGCGCACCACATTAGTCAATACAAAAGGTTCAACTACACGTTAAAAACATTAGAAAACTCAAAGCACAACTGACGCAATCACCGCGCTATCTCAGAAGAGACACAATCAGACCAGATAAACCAAAATACTAGAGCACTACGCGTGATGTTTGGCTACGCATAGCCCTCCTCTTAGTAACCTAGTAACCTCCAGTTACCATCTTACTCATGGTTTCCACTGAAACCCGACCTCCGCCAGAGTTGACTGCCCACCACGTACTCACGGACTACATACCGATTTTTACTGAGCTACGGTTGCACGACAACCTCTGGTACGGTCTTATCCATCACGTAAGCTTTAAGATTTCATTTCCACAACTACTTTACTAAAATCTTGTCAGTTATACTCTCTGAGCATGTGCGTTAGAAATACAGTTACAGTAAGTCAAGTTAACTCGTCAACTACCGCAACCTAGACAATTAAATGACCATTGTTTGCGCGGAGCCTTACTAAATAAGCACCCTTATGACCTTGAACGGCCTCAAAATCAACAAGATCAGACTAAATCGACCGGAAATCCATTAAGTTTTGCATTTGCACGATTCAACCTCAGTTTTACGTTTGCCTAATGTTATACCTCAAAAATCGAAACTCATTATTTCTCATTCTTCAGTTTGAATTAATAAACGACTTTATCAAGAATACACATGCTAGCAGCCACTAAAACATCCTAAGAACGTCACAAATCGCTAAGCAGGAATCTTATCCGTGGCCTGTGGCTTTTCACTAAGCCCCAACAAACCTCCAGTTTGTCACTTTGCATTCTCATCAATGCCGAGTCCCACGGACTCTATGGTCTCTACAAGACCCCGACCTCCGCCAGTGCCACTCGCAATACCGCGTATCCACGGACTACTTAAAGCAGATACCGATTTCTACTGGACTACGGCTACGAGGGGCTACTGGTACGGTCTGACCAGCCGACCTAAGATTCCCCACTATCACTCGATTCAACCTTTTCTATTTTACTTAGTACTTGGCCCTCAGGCATCCGACTTAACCTTTCATGTGCGTACTTGCAAAAACGTTATAAAAGATCCCTTATATTTAGGGCCTAGTTTAGTATGTTTCGTTATGACTGTACCTACAGTTTATTGCTAACTGAATTTCGATTAATGAGTCTTGCTAAAAACTACTATCATCTGTTTTGATCGCTGTAAGAATCGACTTAGAAACTATCAAAACACGTCGAACCTGTTTGTTGGCCCTAAGTGAACCAGTAACGTGTGTAAATCAATGTTACTAGAATGACAAAACCTTTTATTAACACTTAACCTCAAAAGCTATTGTCTCGCATGGATCCACGTTCGATATGACGGGTTAACTCGCAAATAACAGGTTTAGGTTTCCGTGTACAATGTACGCGTCCGTGTACCAAATTAAGCTAAGATATCTTTAATCGCCCTCATAGTACTACTAGCAGACTACCAGTATCGATAAACCGGAACAAACAAAGGAACTTATTTGGTTAATGCGTCTATTAACACGAAATGCATTTGTAGACAATATAAGGTAGCTCGGCCTACCTGACCGCAAACAAAGGACTTGCATTTGAAGCGACACAACAAGATTTAGAAAGGTCAAATGAAATAAACTAGAACACAACATCAATGCACCAAGTAAAAACCAAATAGTCAACTTATTATCAGCCCTTCTCGCTGGTAATGTCTGATACATCACACACAGCCCTTCTCGCTGTCGTGCCCAGAATAGATTGGACAGTACCAGTCCTAAGACCTGGCAAGCCCAGTACCAAAAAGTCAGTATCAGTCCTTCACACTGATAAGCCCCAAACAAGACGCACATTACCGGGCCTTCTCTCCGGTAAGTCGTCCGTTTAAAACATACTTTGTGCATTAACATTAATCGGAACGAGTTGATGGGCCTTCACCCGCATCATCTAGATCCAATTCTTCACTAATTACGTCCAATTCGCTGGGGACATGACCTTGTGGCATCCTTCTTATGCGATCATGAGCATACTTGTATGTTCTGTTGCCTGTTAAAGATTTTAACACATAACGATCACCTTCGAGTAATTTAACGCATTAAAATAGCCCTCTGCTAATTTAACTTCCAGTAGCCTATCTACGCGATGCTAAAAGAATATTCATGACGTTAAGTTCTCTTAACATACCCGCGGTATCGACGCTGTTTAAAAAAAAGAACATTTTTGTTTAGTAATAACTAACGAACATTTTGTCACGGTTGATTGTGATAAGTACCCTGTTTAAAATATTTCGCGAACGATATTCACACCTATTTGAAATGATTTATTATCTTATTGTACGCGCTACCCGCATGTAAAATAAACTATTGGCACTATTTAAAACTTCGCAAATAATTCGTTCGGTACTAGGTCTATGTTTGTAGTACAATCTAGGTATGATTTCTACACAAACGTTCGTATTGACCTTCAAAATTGCGATTAGTAGGTACTGCTTGGAAAGAAAACATTTTGGTTCCAAATTCAAACAAAAATGACACGACTCACCGGATTGTTGTCTGCAAGTGGGTACCAGCTATTTCGCGCGCATTTGTAGGCCGCACTGCCGCCAGAGACGCGCTGCCAAGCCGCGCCACCGCCAGTCAAGTGGGAAGCAAGTTCTTTATCCCACTTCTGATGTCGGAGATGGCTTACGGTTGAGGTTGAATCTTCATCAAAAATCAAATTCACTCAAAATCAAAAGTCATTTATTCACTTTAGGCTGAGGATCAGCACTTTTTGAATGTCGAAATTACATAAGACAGTCCCCCAAAGAGCCCACCCTTCGCCACTTCCTAGTGTTTTTGCTGGGAAGAAGAAGTGGCGGAACAAACTCCCCAGCAACACATCTGTCTGATAAGTTAACACATAGTCGAACATGATTATCACATCGTTATCGGTTACAAGCAGAAATGTTTCTTCAGGATAACTTAACTGTTACATTTTAACACTTTACAACGAAACGAATGACAGTTCTGGGACGTCTCAGCTCCACTGCGGTCGGGCACTGAATGTCGTCCTCGCTGCAGGCTTAAAACATCACGACTCTGTAGAAGCGCGCCATGGTGTCGGTAGATCACGTGCTATCGCCTTTTGGCGCGCTTGCGATTCGTTGTGTCCGTACTATTGACCGGATCCGACATACCTATGTATGATATAGTGGGCACTGAAGCCTTACACGAAAGTGATGCATTAGGTATACACAGACAGATATAATCATGCCCTCGAGAGCAGTCTAACCGTAAGATTGTTAGGAATTAACGACAATAGTTTGTTTACAGGGATAATGAAAGAACACGTTTTTTTAAGTTTTATTTTAATACTTACTAAAAATTTAATCAGACGAATCGAACACACTACCATCAAATATTCGATCCTGGAAAAGCTCACATGTTGGCTAGAGCTTCCTGCAACTTCTGAAACACTAGTATAATTAGATTCACGTCACAATGATAAGGTGGTAACTTTCTTCAAGCGACCTTTGAAGTTTTCCCGGTGTTTAAAAATATCTTATTTTTACCTTCCTTAAACATTTTTCTTAATGTGTTGACAGATTTACCTAAAACAAAAAAATGGGTTCCTTAATATTAATTCCCTATTCTTTATCTTCAAGTATCAAATATGGGTATACGAGGCTCTTTAAACTACAAAACATAACCTTAAATTTCAATTTCTGTGAACAAGACAAATAGTTACTTAAATCTGTATATCAACAAAACTACGCATTGAAAAAATTTAGAAAAACTTTTTTAATGTACAGACGCCAGCACATCAAGTTACCCCAAAGTGTCAAATTTTCCCAATTGAATATGAATCTTATTCTGTTTAACATAAAGTTGAAAAACGATCAAAGAATTGACACATTGGGGTAACTTGACGTGCTGTCGTCTGTACAATGATTTAATTAGGGTAGATAAATACCTGTCCTAGCGGCAGTTCTTCGATAAACATTCCCGATATCGGACAAAACTTGTCCCGCTTCAGATTTGGCCAAACACCACAAAAAGACGAGGTAAATCACTGCTCTGATACAACTACGAATGGTTTTATTAACTTTTAATCGTTAATTTTGCAACGAAACTTAATAATTTTGTTAAATCTATGAAAAACGACGAGGATTTACGCACTTTTGACACATGATGTACTAGCACTAGACAAATAAATCAATGTTGCCACAATCATCCACTTTTAGTTTCAACTGTCACCGCGTCAGACTCTTTTTTGCCAAGCTAATAAAAAATACTTCTTTTGCTGTACTTATACAAAATCGTATTGAATAGATTTTACAATAATTGTGTTGACTTCGATTTGTATGTCCAACTTGGCACGTTTTTTATAGTTTTACCTGTTTCATACTTCGTTGATAGAAGGAGCTTATAAAACATAGAACATAATCTATGTTTTTTTATGCTTCTCCTCCACAAATGTGATATAGTGTCCGAGTTAAATGATTACTACGAGTGATTAGCGTGATACTGATAGACGGTCAAGACGAAGATAAAGGGGTTCCGCTTAGGACAGTTGGCTATAGAACCGTAAGGAAAATATGCACGATTACACATAAAAAACAACAACAAAGTGATTACATTTCTTGCAACAGTGTAATTATTCGATTTAGCAATTTATTACTCTGTGGTCTGTCAGTGTGGTCAGCTCAGTTACGTAATATTTGCCTGGCTGATAGAGCCACCCCTGTCAGTGTCATTGTAAATTATTTAAATTCTGAACTCCTTCCCTTTTTCTAAATCTTTATTTTCAGATAAAAAATGGCTCTTTCCCTCCGGAATTTATCACGTTTCAAAGGTTAGAAAGACTATTTTCTTTTTATATGATTTTGTAAAATAGTAGATTGAAAATATCCATGCTTTGTTGAAAGTTTATCACGTCACACAATTTTTTTGACTGCGACCTACGATGATAACCTTGCAATTTTGCTGACTTCACATATTTCTAGCTAGAGCATATATTTTAAGTTACTATGACTAGCGTATCAACTATACAGTGGACGTCCAATGTCGTACTCATTAGGCCCAATATAATGTAACCGAGACCTTCATCTAAAAATACGATCAATGTCGCTAGTTGTGATTACTTTCGGCGAATATCTTAGTGTTATATAAACACTAAATTATACTGAGTCAAGACTTTCCACAAATGCAATATCATTTATGTTTCTGTCAATAAAACAATCAATCAATAATATTTTGACCTTTGATCAGACATGAACCCAATTGTCCCAATAGACTACTTGATATTGGTGGATTGTGCTAAAGTAAAAAATGTGTTAATTAGATGATTTTTTTTAACACTGTGTACCTACAGTATTCTAACAGGCGGACAAAATACCAGAATGTATTATTTTATTTTGCTTATTTATTCTTGGAGGCATAAAAGTCCTTAGGAATTGACAGTATTATTAAAATGATTAATTGTTAATTTCAGGAATATAATTAGAAAAAATAAAACAAAACCATTCAGAAAAAGTAATAGATCAATAATTCCATTGTCTCATCATTTAAATGAAAAACAGTTTTTGTTGAGGAATTGACAATACTCATGCCAATTGTATCTTGCCCTGCCCTGATTATGTAAATGGTGGGATAACAATAGTCTGTAAATTGATAAAATCTCTAACAATATTGAATTGCTCTGTAGCATTTAAAACATTTGCACTTTATGTTAAGTTAACAAGTCCTTGTTACCTCTTTCAGATGTGATAAGACTGGCTTCAGTCAGATATGCATCAGGTGATGTAGGTGGTTACGATGAAACTAATATGAACCTACTGCTGACAAAAGACACAAAAGTTATAATACAGGGATACACTGGAAAGCAGGGAACATTCCATGCACAGCAAGCTATGGACTATGGAACCAACATTGTTGGTGGAGTTTCACCAAAAAAGGCAGGCAGAGATCATCTAGGAAAGCCAGTATTTGCCTCAGTAAAAGAAGCGATGCAAGCGACTGGGGCCACAGCCTCTGCTATCTATGTACCACCTGCAGGAGCAGCTAGTGCAGTACTTGAGGCTGTTGAAGCTGAAATGCCACTTATTGTCTGCATCACCGAGGGTGTCCCGCAGCATGTAAGTTTGTTTTTACTTAAAATTAAGAATTGTTACCTAAAATTAGAATCAATGAGGAAGACCGACAAGGTACCTATCGTCGTAGATAGTGCAATTCCGCGTAACTAAAATTGTTAAATACTGCGAATATACACATTCGCTGGCTATGATAAGGTGTATATTCGCAGTATTTAACAATTGTAGTTACGCGGAATTGCACTATCCACGACGCTATGTGCCTGGCCAGTAGGGTGCACTGTAGTCCCCAGTGCACGGTAGGACTCTGTCCCAGCTGCATGTATCACATGTATTACTACAACATTATGCCTGTACTTTCTAAAGCCTAGAGCAGAAGTTTACCTGATGTAAAACCTTTATTTTGCCAGTTGTGTTAAAATCCCATGTGTCAGGTTTGTTGTTACAATATATATGTAGGTTTCTTCATATCAGCCATAAAAAATCCAGCAGCTTATGTGTGATGCTACAGTTAGAATACCTTGGACCTAGGTTGTGAATGGCTCTGACAGCCCTTTTCTGTAGTCCCCAGTGCTACCCAGAGTATCTTATTTTTTTTTATATTTAAAATTCTGATTGCTTTATAACAACTTTACAGGACATGGTTCGGGTCAAACATGCGTTGTTACGTCAGAAGAAGTCCCGGCTCTTAGGCCCCAACTGCCCCGGCATCATCTGTCCGCCTGCCAACTGCAAGATTGGAATCATGCCGGCTTCTATCCATAAGCCTGGCTGTATCGGCGTCGTGTCCCGTTCAGGTACCCTCACTTATGAGGCTGTTCATCAGACCACTGAGGTTAGTTTTCAACTAGGAGCTGTGTTCAGTTTCACTATTCTGATATGGTTGTGTTTATTAGTTAGAGATTGAACAAGCTCACAATAAAGAATATGCTAGTAATTCATGACTTGTCATTCTTTCTGAGTCAAAAAGCAATTGTTTTTTCATTTTAGCATTAATTATTCTAAAATGCGTTGTTTAATGCTGTTTGTTTTTTCGTGAATCGAAACACATACTCCTAAAGTGCCGTCCTCGACATTGCCGGAAGTTACGTAAAATCCATTTCAGTCTAATAAACTTGCTAGCTTGAAATCTCACTAAGGTTTTATTGTAAGTGCATTTTACTGCTAGAATAAAGGCCACTGCTTGAGCACAAAAGATTTTATTTGATTATTACCTGAAAAATACTAAAACAAAGAAATTTTGCAGGATATGTCACATCCAGACTGTGACAGTAACAGATGTTTGTAGAGATTTCAGACTAGGAAAGAGTACAGTTTTAATACCGAGTTTCTGTTGACACTCATTCTCTATTATAAGACCTATATCCAATTTATATTGTGTATTATACATGTTTGTATATCATTTTACAGGAAGGCCTGGGACAGACGCTGTGCGTTGGTATTGGAGGTGACCCATTCAATGGAACTAACTTCATTGATTGCCTAGGTCTCTTCTTGAAAGACCCGAACACAAAGGGTATTGTGCTCATTGGAGAAATTGGTGGTAATGCTGAGGAGATGGCTGCCGAATACCTTATTAAATATAACACTGTAAGTATACACACTCTTTTACTAAATACCCTGGTTCAAAGTTACTTCTTAATTCTTAATTTTTACTGGCAACCGTCAATGCATTGCGAGTCATGCTTGTAACGGTTGACATTCTTTAAATGTTTATTTATATTAACTTATGGTGCATGGTCTTTTACTAGAATGACTAAAAGTACAACAGTTTCGTACTGTGCTCTGGCTCTTATAGTCTCCACACACTGTCCCGATCTGTAACGTAAGCGTTTGTAGGCCTCACTGTCAAAACGCCACCGGACTTAGACGTGGGCCGCAAGAACCTTAACTGCACGACGCGTATCGTGTTTTGCGTGGATCAGAATAGTGGATGGAAATCTTAATAATCTGTGATCAAGAATTCTTTAGATAACGAATCACGAAAAAAAAAATCATAACTTAAGCCAAGCCGCTTTAGTTTTGATTAGGGTGCGTCATCTGACGAGTCTCAGTTCTATTCTCATAAAACCTGACGTGAAGGCGAAGTGATCCGTCATTCCATACTAATGTTCGACAGTTCACAAAGTCAGTTCAGAAAAAAAGCCTGGCAATACAACCCCACAAGTGGTGGCTTTTAGCGTTTTCGGTCTATTTTAAAACATATCTAGAGAATGCTTGAACAAAATTTTAGATTATTTTTAAGCAATTTCTTCTGTTTAATTTTCTCTTATTTTGTCCAATACAGGGTAAAAAAGGGGTAAGATACTATGGTAACTACTCTCATAACGATTTGTATAACATTAACTGTAGATAAATAGGTTGACTTTTCTGAATTGTGTACTAGCAAATCAAAGTTTTATCATATCGCAGATATTTTTATAACTGACGTACCTACCATCTACACTGTAATCTGTAATCTGTGGTTCCGAATATGTTTGTTAAACAATATGCGCAATTCGGCGGTTAGGTAAGTAATTTAACCTTACCAGTGACGATATGTACCTACCTACCAGTATTATCTAGATTCAATATAGGTACAATGAGCGAAGTAAGTATTGTGAATTCACGATTGCTGTATAAGTACACAAAAGTAGACGTTTAAATATATAGGTATAAAATCGACCTTGTATTTCCTAATTTCTTAAGGCCAGTCTAGGTACTTGCACATCTTAAATCATAGGTCCATATTTTTTTAGGTGGCAGTTAGATAGTTTTAACTTTAACACTTTGTATGCCACGTAGGTCACCGGTGACCTCAAACAATTGAATTTCTATTGTGTCTGGTAGTCTGGCAGTCAAGGTGTTAAATGAAGTTTTAACTTTCTGACTAGGTATTGTTTTTCAAATTAGTGTGTCAATTACAAAATCGATTCAGTAATTTTGTTTGTGAGTATGCCAATCAATTAATTAGTTTATGTTCTAGAACTCTTATCACGCGAAGCAATCGTGATCTCCGGATCTTTCAACGATGTTTATAAAACTTATATAGTTACCTACTTACCTATTTATTTTTCTTTTTGTTAACTAAATGCCCCAAACCCTGAAATTTCTTCGGAGTCGTGGGTGCGTTTAAAACACTTGAACGTACACATACCTACACAAACAGCCAGAACTGGAACAACTACCTGTAGGTCATACAGATTTTTTTTTGTATCATGACACACATCCGAATTACACAATTTTTTCTATAAATTTAACACTTGTTTATTATGACATTCCAGGGTCAGAAGGCGAAGCCAGTGGTAGCTTTCATCGCGGGTCTCACAGCCCCTCCCGGCAGGCGGATGGGTCACGCCGGTGCCATTATCTCAGGCGGAAAGGGAGGCGCCATGGACAAAATAAAGGCTTTAGAAAACGCTAACGTAATCGTATCACGCTCTCCAGCCAAAATGGGTGCTCTACTCAAACAAGAAATGAAGAGATTAGAGATTGTTTAAACAACACGTAACACACGCTACATACTGTAATTTGACGTAACATGCATCTATGCATTATACTTACGTATGCTATGTAGGTATAGTCCTATGAAATCTTGCTAATTATTTATTTGAGCTGTTGTTTTTATCAACAGTCTTGGTATTCAGTTTAACTTGCTGGGAGGGAAGGAAGGATATTTCGTGACACTGAATCTTGACGATTATACCTAAAAAAAAATTAAATTATTGTTAAATAATAATTAAGTAAATCTGTTTCTCTGGTGGTTTACGCACGAATCGTTAGCGAAGCACTCGTAGTGTTAACTCATACTAAATGTCATATTTAAGTGATATTAAAGTGCGTTCGCATTCACATCAAAACATGTTGAAAAACTAAGTTATCTAACATCACAACACAATCACACAACTTGTTGAACCGAAACCGAACTTACTTTTTATACCATTTGAAATGTTTTGAACAACAAATCTTTAAAATCTCTCCGTGATCAACCAGTATGTTTAATGTAATGCGAACGCAGATCAACGAAACAAGTTGTAAGATTTGTTTCATGAGACAAGTTTCGATACGTTTAAGTACATGTTTAATGTTGTCAGGTGCGACCGCATAATTAATAATGTTTGAATCGAACAAACTCGACTCCGCGGTAGAGATTTAAAAAAATATATTAATGTATTCTAGAATTTTTGATCGTTTCGCTTGGCGATGTTGTGTCTACAAATATTGTGAACTCGAAATATATGCATACTATCCGACTAAGTACTTTTTATTCGTGTAGCTTATTGAGCGCCCTTGTCCCGATACCCAAAGAGAGTCGCGTTATGGTGATTTTACTTTATTATGTCAGTGATGGGACAATTTTAATTAATTCAGTCTGTAATAAGTAGTTTTAGATAACTTCGTCAAGGAGCATCGCCTTTATGAAACACTAGCAGACGTCACGCAGTTTCACCCGCGTAGTTTCCGTTCCTGTGGGAATACGGGGATAAAAAGTAGCCTATGTCCACCGGGAATAGTGTAGCTTTCCACCAGTACAATAATTTTTAAAATTGGATCATTAGTTCCGAAGATTACCCCCTACATACAAACTTACAAATTTTACCTCTTTATAATATTAGTATAGATTAACTTAGGTGGTGTTTGACAATAAGTTTGTATGAGTGGGTACTCATACAAACTTATTGTAAAACCAGTAAAGCGCGAGTTGTCACGAAGAATAAGAATAAAAATTATTTGTTTATTGCAGTCTGTTACCGCTAAGGTCGATCAAAAAATGCCAAAAAGACACGTTTCGTGTGCGGTTTGGTGATTGAAACACAATTTCAACTATCTGTTTCAAGAGATACAGCTCGCTGGCAGACGGACGGATGGACAGCGGAGGTCTTTGGGCGGATATAGGAGCAAGTTATATTAATTCGAATGTTACCACCTTAGATAATAGCCTACACCCCCGTCGCGTTTTCAGATATTCACTTGCTAATATTATTTATTATTTTTACATATCTCTTGCTCTGTAAGTACACCCTTACACCCCTGAATGCCGGGGTATATGACTATCATTACAGCATAGGTTTTGGAATTTGAAAAAAGAACTGTCATACTCATACTGCACGAAGAATATTTTTAAAAAGTTAATTTTTTTTTTCTCGGTATCGATTAATTACTCGAATCGGAATCTAGACAATTTATTTTATAAAGATTTTAATTAAATACACATTTTTTTCTTCTTAATAAATGTTCATTGAAACCTGCTGTCTTGTTGTTTACTTACCTCACAATCGATATGTAAAGCAGAGTATTTATCTCGGGCGTAAGCATCAATTGCATACTCGGGTTAATTAGCGCCTTCGCTTCGCTCAGGCGCCAAAAACCTCGTATGCAATTGATGTCATACAGCCCTTGGTTAATAATCTACTATTATTTTGCATTTATTTCGTTGCCAAGAATAGGTCGAGTTACTTCTGATGCAGTCCTCAAGTTAAGAGTACCTACTTAGGATGCAAGACAGACGTACAGAAGTAAACTCGATTTTGTTTTGTATCTCGCCGTTTTCCTTAGTAACCCTGTATTCCTTAGTAGTCCTTTATTCCTGAGTAGTCCTATATTCCTTAGTAGCCCTGTATTCCTTAGTAGCCCTGCATTCCTTAGTAGCCCTGTGTATTCCATAGTAGCTCTGATTTTTTTAGTAGCCCTGTATTCCTTAGCTGCCCTGTATTTCTTAGCAGCCCTGTATTCCTTAGTACCCCTGTATTCCTTAATTTCTTATGACCATTGATAGCTATTCCATTGGACTTACCGGTGATACAAAAGTACGTCCAAGAGCAGGGCCCATAGCAGTTCCTACGATTGTTAAAGGACTAATCTTACCCACACCAAACGTATGAAGAAAGACGAAGGAGGTAGCTAAAAGTTCTATGATAGGGATAGTTTTAATACCTACCTTTATGGGCGGGATGTTTTTGTCTGGCGCTTAGATGCTTTGGTCACGTGAGCATGAATGAAAGGAGACTACCATCACAAGGTATTTAGGTATGTAGGTACAGATATAAAGGAGTGGAAAACTCGGGAGGACGCTCTAGAGAAGGACATACACCGACGATAATGGGAATAATGTACTTTAGGAAGGTCAGGTGCATAGCGTAGTATTGCAACCGGTGTGCGGTATTCAGGACGTAAACAAAGTTCAAGGAGTATGTAATTATCTTAGCAGGTGGCGCTCTGCAGTTTCTGCCTACCCTTATATGAAAAAGGCGTTTTATGTTTATGCACCTTTGTTTTATATGGTAGTAGGACTAGTAGGTAATTAAATAAGAAAACATATTGATCACATAAACGTTGTAATAAGAAATGGCAAAATAGATATACTAACGATATATCTAATATCGTTAACATCACATAGTTGTAAAACAGTAGTTATACATAAATCATGCATAAATACCACAATAAATACAACACCTTTGCTAGAATTAGCTTTTAAAAGGAAAGTATCTAGTACAAACTACTACAATTAAATAGATCGTGAATTTTATATTTCACTTTCTATCACAGCAAAGTCAAACTTAATTCTAGTTTTAAATATTTTTTTTGTTAAACAATAGTTCCTACTTTTCTTAAATTATTTTCTTTGTCTTGCACTTAGTACAAAGACAATAAAATGCACACATATTATTATGAAAACATTGAGTTATAATGAAAACTTATCAGATATTTTAGATGTTTACCAATTAACTGAAACTGCGCAGTGCATACAAAGAGTCTTAATTAAGTTTAACTGAAACTATTTTTAATTATACGTATTGTTCTCACTGCAATAAAATATAAAAGCAAATCTACAATACTTATGTAGCTACACAATAAATAGGCACACCCACTTATGAATATAACATAATACTGATAAATAGGCCATACAATCTCCAGTTATACAGCTCATCTATTAGGAAACATCAATAAGGACACCAACTTATCTATTTATTATTAAGAGTAACAGTAGATTATTCCCAAGTCAGATAATTATATCTTATAAATGGAGTATGTTCAGTTTTTATATGGAATGGAAAGACTATTTTTTAATTACATAAATCACCCCTTATGTATCTATCTATTTATCTCAAGACTTAAATAATAAATTAAAAAAGAAAATGTATCAATCAGTTGCTGCACTGCGCTTCTGTCTGTAACTGTTTCAGTTATGTAACATACCTAAACTCTGTTCAGGATAACATAAGAAAAATCACAGTGAAATAACGTAATTTGTCATGAAATAACTTACATATCCTATTTTATGATAGAAATAGCGTTAGAATGTTAACATTATTTTATTGTTATCCTGAAAAGAATACTAGAACATAAATATCGAATTACCACCGGTCCCTCCTCCCGCGACCGCCTGCTCCTCCGCCGCCATACCCACGGCCGCCGCCGCGACCACGACCCTGACCCTGACCCTCGCTCCTCTCCTTGTCTCTACGTAACTTCATACCTTCGAACCTTGTTGCCATTTGCTCAAGTTCATCTGGCACTTCCTGATTAGCTTCCTCAAGGATTTTGATAAGCTCTCTAGCATTTCCCCAATCACTCCTGGATATGAATGTCAAGGATATGCCTGTTTTTCCTGCCCGGCCCGTCCTTCCCACCCTGTGTACGTACTCTTCAATGTGCCGTGGGAAATCCAAGTTTATAACATGGGTGAGGTCTTTTATGTCAATACCTCGTGATGCTACATCAGTGGCAACCAATATGTTGACTGTTCCGTCCACCATTTCGCTTAAAGCTGCCTCACGATCTGTCTGGTCACGATCTCCATGCAAAGATTGGCACTCTATGCCTTTTAGACACAATTCTGTAGTTATGTGTGTGGCAGTAGCTTTTTTGCCACAAAATATAATGACTTTGTCAGTAGGATCCATAGTATTTAAAAATTCAAACAATGTTTCCTCTTTTTCAGCTTCTTCAACAAACATTATTTTCTGTGTGACAGTGTGTACTGCAGCCAGATCTAAAGATCCAACATTTACTTGTATCGGGTCCTTCATGTAAGATTCGGCAAGACGACGTACACCAGGTGGCCAGGTAGCTGAAGTCATGACTGTCTGTCGATCAGGCCTCACATCAAACAATGACTTCCTGATCTGTGGTTCAAATCCCATATCTAACATCCTGTCAGCTTCATCCAAGACAATGTAAGAGAAATTTATGACATTCAAATGGCGAGCCATTACCAAATCATTTAGTCTGCCTGGAGTTGCTATTACGATGTCTACACCTTTAGCGACTACTTTAATCTGCTCCTTGCGATCTCCTCCACCATAAACACAAACTGATTTTATACCTTTGTACTGGTACTTGGACACTTCCTTGTCTATCTGTAATGCAAGCTCTCTGGTTGGGGCCATGATAAGAACTGTTGGACCCTCTCTTTCTTCTCGTGGAATTGTTTGCCCTTCAATATGTATGAGAGCAGGCAGGAGGAAAGCCAAAGTTTTTCCTGTACCAGTCTGAGCTATGCCAATCAAATCATCACCTCTCAATAGAATAGGCCAAGCTTGGCTTTGGATTGGGGATGGAGTTTTAAAGTCTTGCTTGTATATTTCCTCTAAGATCTCTGGATAAGGTTGGAATGCTTGTTCAAAAGTCAACACTGGATTAGGTATTGGGCGCAGGCCAGGCTTGTCATCAAATGTACGCTTTACCTGTATGTCAAAGTTTCCAAGCCTCCAACGTTTCACTTCCTCGGCCGACATGGCTGCTACCTCTGGATCTTCAGTATAAAAATCTTTGATGATTGGTGGCAATTTTTCATACCTAGTGTTTTGAGCCTCAGTGTGGAATGCATTGAGCTTTTCCCAATCAATGACTTGCACACCATCGTCAGAAGTCTTAAAAAAATCAGAAGATTGACCACTGTTATCACTTGCATTTTGGTCTTTTTCCTGAGGTCGAAAATCTTCAACTAAGGTGTTTATCATTTCTTCTGCCTTTGCGATAGCTGCATCGGTGCCTGTCAAGGTGACGTCGGCTTCATTGCCGCTAGAATCACCAATTTTAATCTTAGCCTCGGATTCGAATTGTAAATCTTTTATTTTGGCTCCACCTTTGCCAATAATACGCCCCACTTTGTGGGAAGGAACGTATATGACTTTCCGATTGCCGGAATCCCGCTGTTGAAAGTCGCGTCGACCGCCACCGCCGCCGCCGTCACGGTCAAAGTTGCGGCGGTAATCGCCACCGCTATTGTTACCACGTTCCCTCCAATTAGTATCATTGTAAGAGCTTGATCCTCTACTGCCTCTAAATGTTCTTCCACGATATTGCCGCGTTTGGGGCGCGGAAGCTGATGTTGCCGGTGCCGGTACAGCGCCCGGCGGCTCATTCCAATCGTCTTCCCATTCAGCCATTTTAAGTCTTTATAGTTACCACGAGCCGCTGATGTTTTCTTGTAATAGAGAATTAATTGTAAACAATCGAATGTTAGTTCCCTACGAAGTTATTTCAAAACAACGATCGCGTTGTTCCTGAAATCGACAACGTGATTGATTGGATTGTCAAAATTTTCCGATCTTAACAATTTTTAAAGTAATACGACCTCTTCCGATAAATCATTAATTCAATATTGTAGATACGTTTTTTAAATTTTGGGTATAACTTTATCCGAAATCAATCTTTTAATTTATAAAATATTGATTTCTTCGAATGTTAAAACGTGTTTTTACTCTTTTTATTTTGTTGCTTAGGTCGAACATTGCCAAGCCGAGTGAAATGGAACGTTTTTATAGTGATGAGCGAAACAATATAAAAACGGCAAAGTCACTGTTATAAATACCAGCACCACGTCTCACACGATTTGTTTGCTAGGAAGTGGTCTTCGATCACACACAAAAGGCTCTTAAGTATACAAAAATACCATATGCGTGATTTTTCATGAAGTTAACTTGGGTACTAAAAACTCACACGGAAAACATCTTAAGGAAACGGATATTACGTATTTAATTCCAACCCACTTTCCCTCAAATTGAGAAGAGAAGGTGCCTGTACCCCAGCAAGCGTAGCAAGACCATCGAGCATTATTTTTCTTTGGCAAAAATGTTTCTACCATCTGTCACTTTGTCGATTCTTCCATCGACGTACCAGTTTTCCGGTGATCATGCTACGCGTGCAGCAGTAGAAACATGTTAAGTTAAGTTTTCACTAAGACAGAATCACGAGTAGTATTATCGCAAAAATGTTACCTCCATTGCAAAATTTGCCATCAAGCTAGCAACGTCGTTGTGCTGTATTTTAGTCTAAAGCGTTGTCGATACAGCTGGGAGCTAATAAGGCATTTCAACCACATCTAACACGTACAGCTTGGCAAAAAAGAGTGTGGAATAAATGAGGTCGCTAGTATCGCGCATGTGGCCACCCTGAATTGTACGACTTAACAGGTTTGATACTTGTTATTTTTTCCCAAAGCTAAGTGGGTGGTTCTGTCTGTCGGATGCTACGCAAACACCATGGAAGGTTTCAATGTCCAGTATTAACACTATTAATAGTGGGCAAATGTACACATTTTTACATGTTGTTATACATAACAACATGTTAAAATGTATACGAAGCAGAAGAAGTATGTAAGAATGCAAAAATGCATATGCTACGATTCTTACATACTTCTTTTGCTTCGTATGCGCTCTCTAGTTTCTGCCTACCAGCGTGGGAAAGAGGCGTGAGTTAATATACCTATGAAGCCTTGCACGAAAGTGATGCATTAGGTATACACAGACAGATATAATCATGCCCTCGAGAGCAGTTTAAACGTAAGATTGTTAGGAATTAACGACAATAGTTTGTTTACAGGGATAATGAAAGATCACGTTTTTTTTTAAGTTTTATTTTAATACCAAAAATTTAATCAGACGAATCGAACATCAAATATTCGATCCCAGAAAAGCTCACATGTTGGCTAGAGCTTCCTGCAACTTCTGAAACACTAGTATTTTCTAATTCTGATAAATCACTGCTACTGTCATCTGTGAGATTTATTACTGTCATGATATTATTTTTCTATTTTCATTACAATATCCTTGCATGATTTCTTCCAAACTTAGTAATGTTTGCAAATGCTTGTTCAGCAACCACCTTTAAAAACAAAAAATAATCATAAACAATGGTTCTAACATAGCAAATTTAAATATGTATAAACTAGGCTACATACCTTTATATCAATGGATCCAACATTGATTGAAGCAATTTAATGTTTTGCAATGCCCCATATTAATTCAATTAGATTCACGTCACAATGATAAGGTGGTAACTTTCTTCAAGCGACCTTTGAAGTTTTTCCGGTGTTTAAAAATATCTTATTTTTTACCTTTCTTAAACATTGTTCTTACTGTGTTGACAGATTTACCTAAAACAAAAAGAAACGGTACTTTATTATTAATTCCCTATTCTTTATCTTCAAGTATCAAATATGGGTATACGAGGCTCTTTAAACTACAAAACATAACCTTAAATTTCAATTTCTGTAAACAAGACAAATAGTTACTTATATCTGTATATCAACAAAACTACGCATTGAATACATTTAGAAAAACTTATTTAATGTACAATGATTTAATTAGGGTAGATAAATACCTGTCCTAGCGGCAGTTCTTCGATAAACATTCTCGATATCGGACAAAACTTGTCCCGCTTCAGATTTGGCCAAACACCACAAAAAGTCGAGGTAAATCACGGCTCTGATACAACTACGAATGGTTTTATTAACTTTTAATCGTTAATTTTGCAACGAAACTTAATAATTTTGTTAAATCTATGAAAAACGACGAGGATTAACGCACTTTTGACACATGATGTACTAGCACTATAGCACTAGACAAATAAATCAATGTTGCCACAATCATCCACTTTTAGTTTCAACTGTCACCGCGTCAGACTCTTTTTTGCCAAGCTGTACCTACTTTTAGAGAAATCATTTGTAACCAACATTGTGTTTCTCAAATGACTTGCGGTTCATTCTATTTTCTTATTCGTTTACTGATGATTGTCGATGAAAGTTATGCAAGATTAAGATCTCGAATTAGAATAGGGTCATACTCTTTTTATTTCAGATCTATAAATCCAACTTCTAATAGAGGAGATTTTCAGAATCTAAAAACGTAAGATGTGATAAAAACTGAACCACTCTTGTTTTATTAATCATTAATAAAAAAGGAGAAGTTCAGTTTCAACAAAAGGTTGACAACCATTCAGTATTATTACAAACGGTCAGCAAACTTGTTTTTAAAAATTACTTTGCACCTGTGATTTTGTCAGAGTTATTTTCACTGTTATATTACGTTTTACGTCAACGGACAGCTCGCTGCTCAGCACTAGTTATTTATCATCTGTGTATTTCGTGCGTGCTGGTGTGTGCGTTGCGTGCGGTTCGACGGGAGACAAACGAACGAACGGGGAACGCAAGTTTACCGAAAAAATCTAACTAAATAGTAAAAATATCAATTTAAAATAAACACAGTATAAAATACGTCTGCTAAAAATGCCCGTCGCTTTTATGATAGTTGTTTCTTAGTTTTGCCCTTAGCCTGACGTCCCGTAAACAGGCAAAATGAGTAACTGGGCTAGAAGGATGCATCGACGAGCTGCTACATTGAGCAATGTGGTTACGTCTTGCGGGCATCCCAACACTTTGCCATATCCGAGGAGATTAGAAAAAGTGAAGTTTGGTGTACCACTACATGAAGTTTGCAAGGATGATATCCCTGGACCCTTACTTGTTAGTATTTTGTGAATTGAGTTCTTGACAACGCCCCTGAGATTTTCGTTTGTTTTGATGATTATTATGACTAGGACCGTGTGTTTTAAAGCTGAAATGTTAAGGACAGGTTTTTCTGGTATTCGTATAAACCTTAAGTTTGCTGCCCAAGTGTGGCTGTTTCATATTCTCGCTTAGTATGGCCATAGTATTACATGTCAAGAGTCTAAAAGAACAAGAACACTGAAGTGTTTTGTGTGTGTCGTGAATTTCACTTGGAGATAAAGTTGTGGTGATGTACAGGTGCTGATACTGAAGCTGAACAAAGAAGCGCCGCTCCGGCGCGATGTGTTCCGCGCGCCCGGTCACCAGGGCGCCATGAAGAAACTTATACATTTCCTGCAAACTGGCCGTCTGGTCAATGTAGACAATTACTCAGTTTATACCATTGCTAGTGTGCTCAAAAAATTCCTCAGGTAAGTCTCAGAGAACAAAAACATAAATTCATAACATTCAAACTTTTACTCATGACATTGTCTATTTAATTATGGACCATTTCTATTAGATTACTTATCAATGATAACAAAACTTATCTGTCATAGGATTTTCAGGATACCATAGGTTGTGTAAAAGTTAGTTGTTACATGTTTATCAAAATAAACATTAAACACTAGTTTTTTTCTGATAAGATTTATTGTAAATATTTTTGTTTGCACTATCAGAAGTGATAATGATGGTTGACATTTACTCCCAGGTAGATTGATTGATTGATTATCTGTAATAGGTACTTATAACAGATAAAAAATACTATTTACAATATACCCATTTCCTGACTATTAATCTTTCAACTGAGGTAATTAGAGACACAATGACAGGCGGACACCGGTGTCCTCTCGGGGTTTAATGAATTAAATTGTAGTAAAGTAATACAATTCTGAAGGAATGTAGTGAAATAACTGGGAAACCATCTCAATTGGGAAACATGTAAAATTAAATATGCAAACTTTAAAGTTATGGTGATTCATTATATTTATGGTGTTCATTATAAAATGAAGTAGTTTCTTTACTTTTCCGTCTGTTTACAGGACTTTGTAATCATAGTTCTATAGTTGCTTGTAGGTTTCAAGGTAATTTTTGTTTTTTAATTTTTATTTTTATGTGTACTATTGATTTTACTGTGTTCAAACTGTTGCCAATAAATGTTTTGTCTGTCTTTCTGAATTCATGTAAAATTCCAATTAGGTACCCATACTGGCAAAATACAAGCTGACAGTGACAGATTGTCCAATAGATATTATTTTAAAAATCAAATAATGCAGATCCTAGTAATTAGCAAGATGGCATTGTCCCCCTACCAGATATATTTGGAAATGAAAGCATTATTTTAAATTCAGCTAAGAATTTTACAACATTGTACTTCAGGGACCAAGTATGATACTTTTGCTTGTTAATCTAAATACAGAATGAATTTAGATTCCTATTTTGTGTTTTATTTTTTGTTTCCTAGGAAAATCCCTGGTGGTGTGTTTGGCCGAGATGGTGAGATGCACCTGTTTACTGCTGTAGAACTCCCAGAGGAACAGCAAGTTGATGAAATACGCAGGTAAGTTGCTTCACCTGGTGTTAACTTTTAAGTTTTACTCACATACATCATATTTGGACGTAGATAAGCAAAAACGATCCAACCCACAACATGACCGAAAATGAGTTAAGTATACCAAACTGCTCGTCAAGGTCTATATTTTCGATAAGCAAAAACAATCCAAGTAAAATACGAATATTTTGACATAAAAATGACACTGGTTACCAAGCCACATGTATGGCGAACCCCTATTTTAGTTTCTTAAAAACGATCCATTTTCCTTGGATCTTATTGTAAAACGGTCAGTCTAAAAAACTGACACAAAACTAAAAAAAATAAAATAATCCAAAGCATGTGGATCCTTTTAGATTATAATATTTACTTCAAATCTATTCAAAAGATAAATCACTAAAAAGATTCAGAAAGCATGAATCTCTTTTGTTAAACTTAATTTTTATTTAAAAAATGCACTGGTTAAATCCCAAAAACGATTCAGTACGCTTGGATATTTTTCGCTAAACACATTTCTGTGTTTCTGTAGGTATTGATGAATACAACGAAAGGGATCCATACACATCGCAGTCATTATTATTCCTAGTAAGTTTTATCAAAACGAATAAAATATTAAGGATAATGGGAAAATTTATTCATATTTTTCTATTCAGCAAAAACTTGGTGGAAAATTTTGATAGCCATGCGTTTGAGCAGGATTGATTGAACTTTTCTTGTTATCATGTTATGTGCACTGTTACTGCAAATCTTGTTATTATAGTGTATAAAATATGGAGAGAATAGACCGAATATTTAACGCTTTAGGCGTACCAGATAATAACAACTGTGAAGATGATGATGGTAAGTTTTTGAGTTTATATTAACTTTTGATGTTTTGACTAACTTACTTTTTTGTTTTTAGCTAATATTAGGTCTTTACCTATGAAATTGCCGTTTTGCAGTACTGGCCATTTCAAATCAAAGTAATTTTTGTTTGGCTAAGAATTCTAATTTCAAATTAATTTTATTTTAAAAACATGGTTTTTTTTCCAAAAGTAGTCATTTGTTTATTGAACATTTTCATCGCATTTCAATCTTTTTTGTCATCATGGATACGTTAAAAATTCGAGTAATTATGGAATATCAGTACCGTCGTGGCAGCAACGCGGCACAAGCGGCACGCAACATCAACGACGACAAACCAACGCACCACCTGTTATTGGTTAGCTCGCTTCCGTTCTGGAAATTTCGACCTGAAAAATGAACCTCGCGGTCGTCCGAAGACTTTGGTCGACAGTGACGAATTAAAGGCGATTGTGGAAGCTGATGATGCACAATCTACGGCTGAATTAGCAGCAGCTTTCGACGTTAGCGTCAAAACATTATTGGTCCATTTGCGTCAAATCGGCAAGGGAAAAAAGCTTGACAAATGGGTGCCCCACGAACTCAATGATCGCCAGCGCGAAGTATGCGTCGAGACGTGCCTTGCACTGCTCAACAGACACACAAATGAAGGAATTTTGAACCGCATTGTTACCTGCGATGAAAAATGAATTCTGTTTGATAACCGCAAGCGCTCAGCAAGTTGGTTGGATCCTGGTTCAGCACCTAAACAATGCCCTAAACGAAAACTTACCCCTAGAAAAGTGATGGTCAGTGTTTGGTGGTCTAGCGCCGGTGTGATTCATCACAGCTTCTTACCAAACGGGGTGAGCATTACTGCAGATGTGTACTGTGAAGAACTGAACACAATGATGGAGAAGCTGGCATATCTCCAACCAGCATTGGTCAATCGCTCGTCTCCGCTGCTCCTGCACGACAACGCGCGACCTCATACTACACAGCAGACGGTCTCCAAGTTGCAAGAACTGGGGTTGGAAGCTCTCCGTCATCCGCCCTACTCACCAGACCTTGCGCCTACAGACTACTACTTTTTCCAGAATTTGGATAACTTCTTAGCGGGAAAAAAATTCAATACACGAGAGGCAGTACAAAATGCCTTTGAAGAATTTGTTGCCGCCCGTCCAGCTGATTTCTTTAAGAAGGGCATCAAGAAACTGCCACTGCGTTGGCAAAGATGCATTGATTGCATGGATGATTACTTCGATTAATACAAATAAAAAATACATGAAAAAAATTCGTTTAAATTTTTTCCCCTCCGGCCGTGATGGCAACTGAGTTTGGCAACCAGTTGCTTAAAAATATTGGATATTCTTTTTACTCAAGCAGTTGCCAAAGACGAATGTCGATTCTTGATACGCACCTATAATATTTTACCTTTGCAGTTTCGCAACCAGTTGCCGAAGGAGTAAAAACTTTCTTGTTACTCAACCAAATCTGCTAAGAATTCAAACTTTTTTCAGACTTAAGAATTCAAACTTTTTTCAGATGTTCAGAATATATTTTCTTTTGTTACTGACGTAGTTGACATCTATCATTTTATTTGCCTCTTGAGGTTATCGATTAATTGCAATATATGTGTAATACACATTAGATTACTGTATTTACTGCACGAGTATGTGTACGATTTAAGACCAGTATAATAGTCTGTTCCGGAGACATCAACATGTCTACTTTAAATGTATACCCAAATACATCTAACATTGAATTCATTAGTTCAAGAAGAGGAGGTGTTTCTGCGTTGTACGATGGTAGGCGTTACAGCCGTAAAAAAATATATGTAAATAAAAACTCATTTTGGAAATGTAGCCTTACAAAAGGATGCAGAGGTAATATTACTTTAAATACTCGTAATGAGATAATAATGCAAAGAGCACACGAAACCGATTGCAGACGTAATTTTGCGAAAACCACATTTTTGAAAAAATTGGATGATCTCAAGAGAGTGAGTAGTTGCAATTTTGAATCAATCCCCAAACAATACGACAATATGGTTCGTGATTTAAAAAACGATGGATATAATTTCGTCGGCGATATACCAAAGTTCAGCAGTGTGAAAAGTGACCTTTACAATGGGCGAAACAAAGTAGTTGGTACCACAAAAATGCGTTTCTCAAATGCTACGGACGTTGAAATACCCATGAAGTACCAACATTTTTATCTTTGTGAATATGAAGATGGAGATTTTAGAATCATTGTATTTTGTATTCGTGATGTGACAACAAAAATGAGTAATTTCAATCATTTCTTTGCTGATGGCACTTTCAGAAGTTGCCCAAAAGCCTTTAAACAGTTGTATACCATTCATGGCTATGATGAAATTAACAATATCATAACTCCATTATTTTTCGCACTTCTTCCCGATAAAAGAAATAACACATATAAAATTTTGTTCAGTATAATTAAATCTCAAATTCCTACCTGGAATCCAAAAAAAATTACATTGGATTTCGAAATTGCAGCAATTAATGCATTTAAAGACATATTTCCTGGTATACTTTTTAAGGGATGTTACTATCACTTCAACCATGCGTTATGGAAAAAGGCGAAGGCCTTACAAATAAAAACTAGAGTAAAAAAAAGGCATGTGGCGAGATGTATTGGAATTGCACGGTTACCAAAAAAATACTTAAGAGAAGGATATGATTATGTAATGGCAAAAAGACCTGTTGGTGAGGAAATCAATATCTATACATATAATAAGACTGTAAAAAAACTGTGTCTGTACATTGAATATATTTAAAAAATAATAATTGGGGGGGTTTTAGAAACAGTAATAGAGCACGAATCCAAAAAAAAAATTCTGTCTGTTTGTCTGTTTGTCTGTTTGTCTGTTTGTCTGTTTGTCTGTTTGTCTGTTTGTCTGTTTGTCTGTTTGTTTGCACACGCTAATCTTCGGAACTACTGGACGGATTTGAATGATTTTTTTTTTGTTGTATAGATATTAAATCTGGTCAACACATAGGCTATAATTTATCTTGGAAACTGGAACACCTGATGCAGAACCGCAACAGACCAGCTAAACTATAGGCGATACAAAAATGGTCCCATAGCAAAAATTGTTCCACGTGATGAGCATTTTCTGCTGAGAGAATAAATTTGAAGATCCGGAACACCTGATGCAGAACCGCAACAGACCAGCTAAACTATAGGCGATACAAAAATGGTCCCATAGCAAAAATTGTTCCACGTGATGAGCATTTTCTGCTGAGAGAATAAATTTGAAGATCCGGAACACCTGATGCAGAACCGCAACAGACCAGCTAAACTATAGGCGATACAAAAATGGTCCCATAGCAAAAATTGTTCCACGTGATGAGCATTTTCTGCTGAGAGAATAAATTTGAAGATCCGGAACACCTGATGCAGAACCGCAACAGACCAGCTAAACTATAGGCGATACAAAAATGGTCCCATAGCAAAAATTGTTCCACGTGATGAGCATTTTCTGCTGAGAGAATAAATTTGAAGATCCGGAACACCTGATGCAGAACCGCAACAGACCAGCTAAACTATAGGCGATACAAAAATGGTCCCATAGCAAAAATTGTTCCACGTGATGAGCATTTTCTGCTGAGAGAATAAATTTGAAGATCCGGAACACCTGATGCAGAACCGCAACAGACCAGCTAAACTATAGGCGATACAAAAATGGCCCCGTAGCAAAAATTGTTCCACGTGATGAGCATTTTCTGCTGAGAGAATAAATTTGAAGATCCGGAACACCTGATGCAGAACCGCAACAGACCAGCTAAACTATAGGAGATACAAAAATGGTCCAATAGCAAAAATTGTTCCACGTGATGAGCATTTTCTGCTGAGAGAATAAATTTGAAGATCCGGAACACCTGATGCAGAACCGCAACAGACCAGCTAAACTATAGGCGATACAAAAATGGTCCCATAGCAAAAATTGTTCCACGTGATGAGCATTTTCTGCTGAGAGAATAAATTTGAAGATCCGGAACACCTGATGCAGAACCGCAACAGACCAGCTAAACTATAGGCGATACAAAAATGGCCCCGTAGCAAAAATTGTTCCACGTGATGAGCATTTTCTGCTGAGAGAATAAATTTGAAGATCCGGAACACCTGATGCAGAACCGCAACAGACCAGCTAAACTATAGGAGATACAAAAATGGTCCAATAGCAAAAATTGTTCCACGTGATGAGCATTTTCTGCTGAGAGAATAAATTTGAAGATCCGGAACACCTGATGCAGAACCGCAACAGACCAGCTAAACTATAGGCGATACAAAAATGGCCCCGTAGCAAAAATTGTTCCACGTGATGAGCATTTTCTGCTGAGAGAATAAATTTGAAGATCCGGAACACCTGATGCAGAACCGCAACAGACCAGCTAAACTATAGGAGATACAAAAATGGTCCAATAGCAAAAATTGTTCCACGTGATGAGCATTTTCTGCTGAGAGAATAAATTTGAAGATCCGGAACACCTGATGCAGAACCGCAACAGACCATCTAAACTATAGGAGATACAAAAATGGTACCATAGCAAAAATTGTTCCACGTTATGAGCATTTTCTGCTGAGAGAATAAATTTGAAGATCCGGAACACCTGTTGTGGAACTCCAAGAGCCCAGCTACACCATAACTCAAATAGGAATGACGTCTTAGCAAAAGTTGTTCGGTCTGATAGGCATTTCCTGTTGACTTATAAAAATCGAAGATCAGAAACATTTGATATAGAAATTAAAACTATCACTAATTTCATTGCATAATTATAAAATAACATAAGTAGGAGGTACTACGCGGTGAAGGCGGGAACAGTTCAGGACTGATTTTCGATGACGATGGTATATCGTTGAAAATTAGACCCTACTGGCTAAAACTCCCATTTTTTTATCGTATGCCTTCGGGCTTATGTTATTTGAGTGTTTAATTTCCTTTTCCATTTATCTTCGTTACACGGTAGCTTACCCGGTAACGCAGGGGAGCAGCCACTTAGATTTTAATTGATCAGGTATCATCACAATAAAACTATAACCATGCCTAGAAAGAGGTCAAATTTTTTCCAATGTTCCAAAGGTGCTAAATGATTAAAGACCATAAGATCCCAACAATCTACCGAAGAGCGTTAGGAGAGACTTGATGCTGTTCGAGAACACCTGCATTCTCAGCGTATTTACGCATCTACATCCAGGTCTCTAGAGACCAGTGAAGAATATATGTGCGCGACTGACCGCTGATCGTGAACATCATGCACTGTCTCGCGAGTTGGAGACGTTCACGGAAAAAGCATGACGCTTGAGTTTTCAGCGTATATACGCATCGACTCTAGAGATAAGTGGGGGAAGGAGATGCGCGACTGACCGCTGATCGTGAACGTCACGCAACATATTATAGGCTATAATTTATTTTGGAAAATGGAACACCTAAAGTAAAAGAGATATAAAAATGGTGCCATTGCAAAAACTATTCCACGTGAAGAGTGTTTTCTGCTGTGAGACTAAATTTGAAGATCTGGAGCACCTGTAGGGGAACTCCAAAGCCCAGAGACAATATAACATATACATAATAGAAATGGCGTCTTAGCAAAAGTTGTTAAGTCTGATGGCATTTCCTGTTGACCAACAAAAATAAAAAATTTGGAACATCTTGAATCGTCTCGCGCATCCCATTGTTTTCCCGTCCCCGGGCTTATAGAATTCGACATCAGATGTTTCAGATCTTCGATTTTGACGACCCCGTTGTCGCTGGCATAAGCAAAAGGATCCGCGTACGAAGTCGCGGGCAGAAGCTAGTGTTTAATAAATATTTCCAAAAGCAGTGGGTTAATAAAGATTTTTTTGCTGAATCTTGTTGTTGTGAAACTGAAAAATTTAGAACTAATAACAATATAGAGGGATGGCATAGAAAGATCAACAGTTTTATTGGTAAGAAAAATCCAACGTTGGCACATCTACTCGATGTTTTAGAATCTGAAGCGACATACTATGATTTGAAAAATCTTACACCTAAAAAAAAGAAGGAGTACGAGGAGATCGATGAGGAAATTGGGTTAGCGATAAAAACTTTAAATGAAACAAAATTAGTGTCGGACACTGTCTCGAAATTATCAGTCCATTTGTTATCCCATTCTAAAGACATATTAACTACCTACTAAATTCGAAGTGTACTTATAATTTCAATTTTGTTGCAAATGGGGAACCTAGTTGTTAATTTTCAGTAACTTTAAGCTGTAGTTAGGTAATTACATGGAATAAAGGCATAGACACCTATATTATGTTGTTTTCACGATATTATTATTTGAAACATAATGTACCTACCCTTGTTCCCTTTCGATGACGCAACTCTTAAGAAATTTAATCAAACAAATTCAATAGAAACCAAATTTTATATGCATCTGATTGAAAACATCCTAATTTAATATAATACAGACCTTAGTCCTTATTTTGATTTCCACAACTGATGTTGGTTACGAACTGAGAGTGGTAATTCTTCTTAAGTAACCACACCTTTTGAGAAAATCTTAGTTGGCAACTAGGTGCGTATCAAGAATCGACATTCGTCTTTGGCAACTGGTTGAGTAAAAAGAATATCCAATATTTTTAAGCAACTGGTTGCCAAACTCAGTTGCCATCACGGCCGGAGGGATTTTTTCATACAAAACGGCAATTTCATAGGTAAAGACCTATTATTATACACTTCTTTTTCTACCTAGAGACTGCCTGGATTTCTATAAATCTTTTAGCGGTAAAGTTTGGCGGTGAACCGGACTACGCACAGAAAGAAGAGTAAATTGGATTGATGTTTTTTTTTTTTAAATAAACAATATTCTGGAAAGCTAGTTGTTTTATTAATGAAATGAACAATTATTAACGATTTATATGGCAATTAGCTACTTTGAATCGTTTTTGCGAAATGAAAATGAGGTTAACCCTTAATCAAACGGAAAGCTTCTTAAGAGATTTTTAAGAGATAAATAAAAACTGAGACTTGTTTTTAGGTAAGTTTTGTCTGTAGATTTCATAAATTTTGATAAAATTTTGGAAAAGGGTGGCGAAAGGGGGGTTATATTTCTAAATGGTTGACACTGTTTGAAATAGCCATTAAAAAAATAAAATTTATTTTGTTATTTCATACTAAGTGGGAAATAATTTCCCAGTATTTGATTAAGGGTTAACATAATTGAAAATAGCTTTTATCAAAAAGGATCCTAACACACATTTAACTGAATATCTCAAGAAATAAGACTAAACTTAATAAAATTTATTTGTATGAATAAAATATACATTGACACACACATATTTTCTTAAGAAACAATAAACGCAAGCAAGTCTATTAATGAGCAAACACAGGTTAAACTTCAATCTTCAATAACTCAAATGTAACATTTTGTGGGGTGGATCCTTTTTGGTTATCTACGTCCATTTGTATTCTCACTTTTAAGTATTCAATGTGTTTTTTAAATTTGTAAATTGTTTTCTTGTGTGCTAGTTCTTCTTGTCTTGGAATACATCTATAATAAGTCTGAAAGTCCAGAAATGTAATAACATACGCATAAGTTAACATCACGCCTGTATTGTACTCATCTTGCCTAACCATTTGGGGACTATAGCTCCTCGAGGAAGGCCAGCAGCGGCATTACCTTTTAACTAATAATAAAACATGTTACATTTTAACATGTAAATAAAATGAATACAGAATAAACCAGGCAAATTTCCAGTTTTAGAGGTAGAGACGGCAGCACGTCAAGCTACACCAAACTGTCAAATTTTCCCGATTAAACATGAACCATAAACTGTTTGAAACAAAGTTGAAAAACTTTCAAAGAAATTTGATACATTGGGGTAGCTTGATGTGTACAATAGTATGATAATACTTGACCTAATTGTTTCAATTTCGTAGTAAACTAACTGAAAATAAGATATAAATGCAAATGTATTCCTTTTGAAACAATCAATTGACACATTTAATTACTAATTAAGAAACAGGTATTGAAATTTTGTAATCAGTCAACTTAGCAAGTGTCAGTGGCAGCTATACAACGATAATGTAGAATTTGAACAATATTATTTACATATATTTGCAAGTACCTACATTATATTGTGATGAGACTGTGTCCAAAGAAAACGCAAATGTGTGGTTACAGTATGCTAATTTAGGGTTACTAACCTGTCTCCCTACTTGCCTATTGTCCAGAGCTCTAACACATACTGTTCAATGCTGATGGAGTGTTTTTTAAATTCACATTCCAAGAAAACCATTATAACAAGTTTTCCTCAATTGCATTTCACAGACTCTGACATAAAGAGAAAGTAGTTTTTCGTTTTTTTTCCTTATATCAGCCTGCGTAGCATGAACACATTGAACACCGAAGAAACGGCCTTTGTCTACAGACGAATCGGCAAAGTGACAGATTATATAGACAGGAACCTCAATCTGTCAAATTTCTTTCAATACACCTGCCTGCGTAGCATGAACACTTAATTTCTTTTCTTCCGAGACGCGACAAAGACCGTTTCTTCGGTGTTCATGCTACGAAGGCAGGAAATGTGTTTTTCGTATCCAATTAGGCGATATAAGTTTAGTTTTCGAGTGGTTCATTTATTCGACTTAAATTTCCCGATTTGCGGGTAAAGCTAAAGCAGTCATGAATAGCCGTATGCCATTTTCAGTTGCCTTTTTCCTCAAGCTTAGTGCCTGGCTCGTCACATACGTTTATTGAGGACTGACTCCTAAGTAAATGTAGGTAGTCTTCTTGCTGGTTGTTCTGGAGCATGGGTTTTCTACCAGTGGTGGGGACCCACGTTGGAAATTGTTGCCATTAGGAAGAAAAGTTTTAGGCAAAATTTCAAAACCCACTCGTTTAGAATAAACTAGCGGACATCACGCGGATTGACCCGCGTAGTTCCCGTTCCCGTGGGAATTCAGGGATAACGGTGACAGAATTTTCCAATTAGGTCCAGAATTTGCGGAGCCTTTTTGATGCAAACAAACAAACAAACAATTTAATCTTTCCTCTTTATAATATTAGTAACAATAGATACATCATCATCCTCGTCTTTATTCATTAATGAGAATGATAAATGATATTTATTTCTGTAAATAGGTTTTCACAAACACTTTTAGGTACACGTCTTTTTTTATTTAAGGCGAGGTGACCCCAATAAACGTCGTCAACAATAGCGTTTTACTCGTACATGGAACGGATTTAAATTTTGAAAAAAATATATTACATAGTTGACTCTTCGACCATGATATTATGTCGGGCATGCGATACACGATTACTTACACTTCACTGCATCCAATTAAATCGCAAAGACATGTCCAAATGATAGCTAAATACTCGTTTTACTTGAGTTATATTAGGCTTTGAAAAATAAAACTTATATCATAATAAAGGTCGTAAAAAATGTGTATTATCTCGGGTCACATAATGTGCAATATTAAAATAAATGTATCACAAATTCCAAAACAAAGTGTATTTCACTAGTTTGCGCTCGCTCCTAGTCATTTAGTCCCGAGCGGAACGTGTTGGAGGTCGGACGTGCGCCAATTTTTTCCGTCATCCCCCGATAAAAAATCGATTTCGATAAATTGTACTACATGTAGGTACATACTTTATCTTTACTTTGTTTTATGGACTTATGGTCTGAAATAAATTTTATTATTATTTATCATCACTTTAATTTAGTTTTTTAAATAGTTGTAATATTTTTCGTTTTATTAGTTAGATTATTAGGATAAATTTGTAGATAAGTAAAATAAATCAAAATGGTCAAGAATAAAAAATTGTCTTCATTGGCTCTACGAAGACTGAATAAACAAAAAGGTAGGAATACTTTGACGATATTTTTTATTTAGGTAGGCACCTAAATTATATTTTACCATATAAATAATACCTTAGATGATATTGAATCTCAAACTTAGGTACGCATAATACTTTTACAACATGGACACGGTTGCACGGTTGGCGCAGTGGCTGAGCGATCGACTGCTGCGCAGCGTGTCGCGGGTTCGATTCCCGCACGGAACAAATATATTTTGTATGACCTACAAGTAGTTGTTCGCGGGTCTGGGTGTTTGTGTATGTGAGATTAAATGTTTGTAAACGCACCCACGACACAGGAGAAATTCCTAGAGTGGGACAATGTTTACAAGAAAAAAATACTAATGCAAATAACAACGATAAGCGCGAAAGTCTTTCATGCTTTATTTTTACCGCGAAACGTATTTACCAACCATACCAAGTGTATCGAACAGTAGTATTTGAACCCTAAGATAGAGCAAATAAAGTCGCCACGCGCGCAAATGCTATAATGGTTTATTGTTGCGTGACGTCAAATAGGTAGTTCACCCGTTCACCCTGCTGGGATTTTGTATTTTTAATAGATTTTGCCTACGAAATCGCCCGCGATTTTTTTTACTAATTGTTTTGTGATAATAAAATATACGTAACCTAAGGCATAACGTAGCTTATTATTTCCTCTCAGTATCGAATCAGTAGCGCCATGAATTTGCGCATTGAAACAAAATAAAATACTCGCATCAACACACTCTTGAGCAGTGGTGGCCCAGTGTGACATCTATCAACCCGCAGTGGGCTAGCGTGGTGGATTATAGCCCACTCCCTCTCATAGAGAGGAGGGCTGTGTCCCGGCAGTGCGAACATTATAGACTGATGATGATGATGATGAACATTATTGTAGTAAATAGTGAATAAGATGGGATGGTGGTCACACCGTCTACTCATAGGAACCGTCTCCAGTATGAACATCAAACCACCAGCAAGGCTAGCATGGGCTGGGGATATAACTTTTATCCACCGGCTATTTCCACTGACAAGGGATACAATTATCTTATCCACCTGCCAAAGCACGGCAACAGGGGGAAAGAGAATTATATCACTTTTTGACATTAGACGTGGATACTCATCCACGGCTTATAGCATGGCGACTAGTGAAAGATTTCGCGATTCGAGCAATCCCAATTGACAACAAAACAAATGATATGTCCAGTACAGATATAATAAAACGATGAAAGTACTTTGGTTTACATGACATTCTCGACTATTGTGTAATTTCATAAAAGTTTTCTTATAATGGCAATAATTTCGAGGACAAGCGTTTCCCCTGGTTTATCCCCGTGAATAGTTTATCCACCCATGTCGCCATGCTCGGAGGGTGGATAAAAATGACAGAAGGGAATAGTATTTTATCCTCTCCCCGTGGAAAGAATATCTCCGGCCATGCTAGCCCTGCAGCAGCACGTCACGTGAGTATTAGGTAAAAGTACCCACAGCTACCACAACACAACAAATAATATTATTATATTTTGTGTCTATGTTTGTGAAGGTCACGTACCACAGCACACTCGTACCACAGTGTAGCAAAGTACAGTATTACAGCTTGGCAAAAAAGAGTAGAAAATAATGGAGGCGCGCCACTGTGCTGTTCGTATGGCAAATTGGCAACCCGTTGCAACCGCATAGCGTACTGACCTAATCTTGATACTTAGCAACTTTTTTTTTAGACATAAAGTAACAATATATTCGTAACCTGTATAAGTATTATATTTTTAAATCCGTAAGTAATTAGTAGTGGTTTCATTGAACAAGGACGTGTTCTCGACACGCAACTGATTACTTACCTAAAAATAAATATTTGGGTAAATACTCCTGAGTTTACATGGTTTAGGAATTATAAAAATAAAACATCATATTGTTTAACCTAATTCTTTATTCCATATTTTAATCTAGTAAATCGTCCTCCAAATATTCCACCCTTACCACATCCATGTCATGGCTAGAGCTGGCCGCAAACTCATCTGAGTCATGTTCGGGTTCAGAGGTGCTGCTTCTATCATTTTCTAGATTTATGACTAATCGCTCAATTTCCTCGTTCATAGTTAGTTTTTTTCCCAGTAATCCTTTTCTATTTTTATTACATGTTAGCACGAGTTCTTCCAATCCTCTTCGGTAATAGCTCGGAATGCACGTTTAGCTGCTTCCTGTAAAGACGAAATATTTCATTTATGTCTAACAATATTAAAAGTAAATCATTTTTGTCACATACTGTTAATGTTGTTTATCTACTTCCAGCACGATTTTTCTTAGAACGCTAACAGATTTCCCAAAATTAAAATAATAGATTTAGATTTATTTTTTAGGCAATGACACGACAATTTTTTTTACATTTCTAATGCAAACACTAGAACAAATAATTCTCTCCCTTGATATCGCACTTAAAGTATAATTTACGTAGAAATTTAATTTTCATTCAGTTAAAAGTCAAGTCACCAAAGTATCAATTTATCTCAGCGCGCTATACCAGAGTAATGCAGAAAAAATGTAAACATAACCTATGTGCTCGACATTTATTGTTTCAAATTTCTAGTTATTCCTTACGCAAGCGAATTAATATAGCTTTTTATTCATCAATTAACACTTGATTCAACTAAAATCAACAAAACAAACTCTTACATACCTGTCTTATCAGCGGTTCTTTGGTAAACATTGTGAAGTTCAGATAGAATTGTTTGGGCCTCATGTTCCGCCAGACATCGCCTGTACACCTTATAAATAACCTCCCTGCCAGCACTCCGAATGGTTTTATTCATTATTCTTCACTTTTTACGTTTATTAATCAACGTTTGGTGGTCGAAATTAAAATTTTACGAAATCGTGAACTTTGTTTATTATGAGATGTCATTGTTTTAGAAATGTTGCCAACAGACAAAAATTTATTTCCGTTCCTACTCTTTTTTGCCAAGCTGTACATTGCTCATTTCCTACAAGTAGGTATGTTTATTATTTTCGGTGACATTTATTTTTCGCTAATACGAAACTACGTTATGCCTGAGTTATATAATTATAATGCCTGAGTTATACAACGTGTTTTTTTGTATATCCCATAACTCTAGGGTATGATTGAGACCATATCAAAGAATCAACTGGCACATGAATTATGTTTCAATCATCCTTTTTTTTTTACTATCATACAAAATAATTCGACAAAGTCACGATGATTAATGTAAAACACCCTTACGTGAAAGAAAAGTGATGTTAGAAAGAAGGTTCGTCGTACTGGTGACAATTTTTGAACTAATTAGATAAAAGATTAAAGATACCGGGCTGGTATCCGCAACTCCACGTCAAAGCGCGTATTTTGCGTATGGGAAAATAAACTAATGAGGTAATAAAAATAATATTAATAATACTTAATAATAATATTCCACGAGTATTCACACAACGCCATCTAGCCCCAAGCTAACAGAGCTTGTGTTACGGGTACTAAACAACTGATAATTTAATTATGATTGATGATATAATCTCCGAAACTATGCATTTTTGGACCATCTATTCTAGGAGTTATAGTATTATTTTTACCTACAGAATATAACACTAGAGTTATGGGATATAAAAAAACACCTTGTATATAAACTACGTTATGCCTGCAATTATAATACTTCATTTAAAAAAAAAGTAATTTCAGTTAATTTCGTTTTTTTTTGTAAAAAACGTATAGCGGTTCCCAAACCACATCCACTTACCAATTTCCAACTGTGTAGTCCTAACAGTTTCTTAATAAAATGGTTGTGACATACGGACAGACAGACAGACAGATATAAAGAATCTATAAGGTTTTAGTTTTTGCCATTCAAACCACGTTAACTACGTTTAGTGCGAGAGCCGGCTGCAAAAATACCTACCTCATAAGATACCCCAATAAGCTGTATTTAGATCGTTAACCGACACTTAAACACGTTAAAAAAATCAGGTCTGCCAGAGCCAATCATGCCGGGTCATAGAAATAATTGATATTTTTTGACGTAATTTTTTAGTAAAAATTACCTCATAAGATACCCGAATGAAAGTGCTGGCAGCAGTTAACCATTGATTAGTTATGTAAAAAAAAGTTGGTCTGCCATTGCGCACCCTGCCGGAAGTACTTGGCAGACCCCTTTGAATATGCCCTTCTGACACACTAAACCTACCTCATCGAGTACCCGGATGGGACCAACGCTAAATAATAACCAAGATACCCCTGATAATGGATCAAAAGGTCTGCCAGGTCTAAGCTTGCCGAAACTTAGTGTTCAAAGCGTTTGAAGTTGATAGGGAGCATAATTTCACCTGTAGTGAAAATAACATTATTTTGTTTCTAAATTTATACAAATTATGAATATTAAATACTTTTATCAAAACATTGAATAAAACAACAAATGTAGAGATAATAGATGTATATTCAAAATTTAGCACAATCACTACGAGTTCAATAACATGCTTACAATTTATTTATGTACAACTAACAAAACTTAGTTTAAGTTGGCATTACAGTTACCTGAATTCTGTATTTATATGTGGGTTTAGGGAACTAAGTAGGCTTCTGAGTGTAGAACCTGTTATTGCGTAAATCATCGTAGGAACAGCTAACGCCTAACCAAACTGACCACCCCCAGGATCTCTCAAAATCAAAGTTTAAACAATAATGGTTAGGTTAACTAGCCATTTACTGTCAATACCTGAGTAGGTACGATAACTATCTTAATTCAAAAATTACAAGCCATTAAATAACTAGCTACAATGATGGTGAAATGACAGCAAGAACTATTTTTAAAAATATAAAGATGCAAAAAAAATGAAAATCAGTCAGATTGAACTGTACTAATGAAAATCAGTAAAAGTTTGTACAAAAATAAAATTATAATTAATAATAATAGACTCTACACTAGAGTAGTGTTGGGTCACCTTCATACCATAGAGGTTCTAGGCAATTGTTATTGAAATCCCACCCGTATTTTTTGGTATCTAATTTTATCCGTTTATTTGAACATGCGTTTTGCCACATAGCGTTTACGAAAACCGTTCGCAATATTTTTTGTTTTATAACCTTTTTACATGGCGGCATTCTACATGAACTATAATTCCCATGGTATCTTGGTTATTATTTAGCGTTGGTCCCATCCGGGTACTCGATGAGGTAGGTTTAGTGTGTCAGAAGGGCATATTCAAAGGGGTCTGCCAAGTACTTCCGGCAGGGTGCGCAATGGCAGACCAACTTTTTTTTACATAACTAATCAATGGTTAACTGCTGCCAGCACTTTCATTCGGGTATCTTATGAGGTAATTTTTACTAAAAAATTACGTCAAAAAATATCAATTATTTCTATGACCCGGCAGGATTGGCTCTGGCAGACCTGATTTTTTTTACGTGTTTAAGTGTCGGTTAACGATCTAAATACAGCTTATTGGGGTATCTTATGAGGTAGGTATTATTGCAGCCGGCTCTCGCACTAGTTTCGACGAATTGTAGCCAAATGTGTATAATTTACATATTTTTATTTTTATTACTTTTATTTCTATACTTTTAATTGATTTTTCCTCTATTTTTACTTTGATCTGGCAATATTTTAGCTAATATTAATTCAACTGTGATTAACAAATCAAATATTTATTTATTTAACCCAATTTCCCTAAACCCATACTTTCCACGCATACTTATATTCTTATTAAGTGGGATACTAAAATTAAATAACCATTCAATGCATTTAAGTATTTTTGAATTACAATATTGATATCGTAGTTCAAGAATTCTATCATATCTAAATTATTAAATTGAAGTTGCTCTACTGCATTACTCTATTCTGTGACGCAACTGTGTACCTACTCGAGTTCGTGAAGTCATGAATGAGCGGTACGACGACAGCGCGCGGCGTTTCTCCGATGCATCGCAGTTTATTACGTAGCGCTATTGGTTGCGGGGCCTGAGGTAAGCGTTAAATACCTACACTGCTGGGGAAACCTCGCCTTAACTAGTAGATAAGATCGGAGTTTCCCTACCTGACTACCTACTCTGAGAAGAAACACCGAAAAAACTCAGAGGTCATAGTCTCTTTTAAAGTCCAGACATTATCTTGGTCAAATCATGTAAGATCCATGCAGATTATTGTCTGAGATGGTCTTTTGAGGAAAGAACCACACAGAATGAGGGGACCAGATCAGTCAGTGCAAGCATTTTGTCAGTAATCGTAAGCTTAACTCATTATTACCTGCATCGTCAACCTTCATCCTTCAGCAGTCTGCGACTGCACATGGTCTTAATATAGCTTCATAATACTAAGGTTCTGTAAAATGTGCTCAAGCGTTTGTGGATTGATCAGTCGACGAAGTATTATACAAGTTTTATCTCTAGATGCAAAATAAAAAAAAATACAAAAGATGATACACAAAAACCTTCGCACCCACTTAGATGATTGTCTTTTAGTCGCTACTATACACAGTGCAGTTTTATTTCGTTCCAATCTTAATTCCACGTCATTGCCAGAGAACCTAACAGTTTATCAGGGTTCTGGGGTTCCCTGCTCCACAATGCTCAATCATCCCCAAAAATATAAATGTGTTTGTGCTTCCATCGTTTTGGCTGACAGGTCAACTAGCAATAGGTCTAAAATATTTGCACCTTGCACCTCTACCCTCGGCCTAAAACTGGGAACGTCCATGTCTGTAAAATACCTTCAGGTAATAAGTGGAAACCAACCGTAGATTTATTGAAGTGGAGCTAAAGAGGATTCGTGATTCATGGCTTAACATCATAGCAACTGCTGTCTTGACAACCTTCTTATTTAACCGCATTGTTCATACGAATGGAGACCGTCATAGAAGCGTCAGTTTCCCATGCAGGTGTACATTCGTGCAAGTATTTATATACTCTGTTAGCTCATCGCACGAGTGTAATGGTCGTAAGTAACCCGTTTTCCTCTGTTGACTTTTATGTAATTGTGTAGGATGATAAGCACCTCATATGCATTGTTGTTGCATTCTAACGAAATGGTAACGTGTTTCCAAGAACATTGCCAATTATTATTTTGTTGATATGCATGTACTTAATTAGAATGTGAATTTATCTTTTACTAGATGTACCAAAACCAAAACCGCGGGGTTTTATCTGCTCCTATTATTCATAGCGATATAGCCTTCCTCGATAAATGGATTATATAACAGAACAATATTTTGAAAAATCGAATCAGTAGTTCTTGAGATTAGCGTGATGAACCAAACAAACAAATAAACTCTTGAGCTTTATTATAGTTTGACACCCGGTTTTGCCTTTGACTTTTTCCGCGTGCATTTCGTACGTTTCAAATAAGAATAGGAACGTCAATGACCTCTATCTGTCAGATGTCACTCGAAAAGTACGGTCTGTAACAAAACCTTATTCGCATATCCATTATATTTTAATTTTGTTTTACCGAGTTGCAGATAGGTATTCAAAATGATAAAACGTCTTAAATTAGTTAGTCGTGAGGTTTTAATTATTAATTCTTTTTGTTAAGCGGTTGTTTGCTGTTATTGTTCTTATTTTTTTTTGTCTTGCTGACTGCTCGATAATGAGTAAACGAGGCGCTGTTTTGCATGGGACAGCTCGAGCGATTATCTCCAATGTAGAAAAATACTTTGAGAGCGAGAAAAAGCACAATTTAGAAAATTATTCGTTCATGAATCGTAAATAAATTATATTGAGAAAATATCTGGCTTGGCTGACCTTACCCAATTGATTCGAATTGACAGCTTTGACGTCACAACATGGCGCAAAGTCGGTCCTATTCTCATTTGAAACGCATAGTACTTTAATATCTCCTTCCCTCTTAGTTTAAAAAAAAAATATGAAACTCGGAAATAATGTATTTCTATTGGTAAATTAATATTATAGTAGGTACCTATTACCCGGTGAGTCGTGGTGGTCAAATAGTCATTCGTTCAATATGAACTATTAGTATAAATGCCTAATAGCTGTATGTATCCGGTTAGACTGGAAACTGAAATCACTATAGGTAGCTGAGTTAGGCAGGCAAATGACGGCGGAATTTTTTTTTCCTCTTTCTGAAATGTATTGGTACTCACAAAATTGTTGTAGCTACTTATTTGCTTATTTTATTTCTTTTAGTGTTCAATAGTATTATTCTAAACTGCCCGGTTAATAAAATTGGCACATGATTTATACAACGTAAATAGAGAGACCAAAGTATTAATTTGCTGTTAACTTTGCTTACTATAAATATAAATAAATAAATATTCCACAACTTTTCACACAACGCCATTTAGTCCCAAGTTAAGCTAGAGAGCTTGTGTTATGGGTACTAAACAGCTGATAAACATACTTATATATTTCTAAATATATACATATTATAGATAAATAATACCCAGACACAGAACAAATGATCGTGCTCATCACACAAACATTTGTCCTGGGTGGGAATCGAACCCACGACCTCCGGCATAGCAGTCAGGGTCACTAACTACTACACCAACAGGCCAGTCACTATGTATAGTAGTATTATATAGTAGTACTATAGTATCAAAAAAAAAAAAAGAAAATACAGAAATTAAATAGGTAGGTACTAGTATCAATCTCTTTGGTCAAATCATTTATTTCAAATACCGCTTTAAAAAAGACCTATGCACTTTAAGGTTACATAAAATAGGTACTATTGATTCTAGTTGCCACTTCTAAAGGCTTGTAGACTTGTAGTTAGTATAGTTTCGTATGGAGAAGAAACGGGCATGAAACTCCATACTTACTTACTTTTTAAAATGGGTTTTGGCAATATTTTGTAGAGTAGTTACTGTTATGTAGATACCTACTAAAAATAACGTTGATAGATACATAAGCATGGCCGCCTTCATAAGATAAGATATTTAGTCCCCAGGGAACACCCTCTTGCGCAATAATGGCCTGCCTAGGAAAATTACATTACGTGCGCCTGCCCTGTCGAGGCGTGATTGGATAGTAATTAAACTACCCGGAAATTGAATTTAGTAAGCATTCCGAAGGACTTAAACCTCTTGCTTCGAACATGATTACTGACTGGTGAATCTATGTAGTCTTAGCAGATGGGAAAATGTTGCAATTAAGCACCCCATGTCTCATGTAGCTTAGGTGAAAATAAAAATCCGAGAATAATATTTTTCTAAAAAAAATCCCAGGTTTTTTATGCATACGTACCTAAATAAACTCACGCCTTTTTCACGGCAGAAACTACAAAGAGCCATCTGCATCGAATCTTCCATACCTAGTGCTTTTGCTTTGTTTACGTTCATACATGTAGTCATACACACGCCGCCGGTTGCGAGTACTAAGCACCTGATCTTTCTGAAGAGCCTCATCAATGAGGTCTATGTATGTCCTTTTAGGGTGTCCCTCCCAGTGTTTCCACTATCCCAGCTTTTTTTAAGGGTTCCGTAGTCAACTAGACTAGGAACCCTTACAGTTTCGCCATGTCTGTCTGTCCGTCCGTCCGTCCGTCCGTCCTCGCTTAATCTCTGTGACCGTTAGCACTAGAAAGCTGAAATTTGGTACCAATATGTGTATCAATCTCGCCGACAAAGTGGTAAAATAAAAATTGGAAAAAAATGTTTTATTAGGGTAGCCCCCCTATATGTAAAGTGGGAAGTGATTTTTTTTTTAATTTTAACCCTTACGTGTGATAATGAAAATTATTTTGAACTTGGATGGAAACAGTTTTTGTACAAAAAAGACAAAAAGTTGTACAAAATCATTTCTGGACTAAGTTTGTAGTATAATAAGTATATGCAAGCATTTTTTTTAACTTCGTTTACATATTCTACGGAACCCTACTCTGAGCGTGGTCCGACACGCTCTTGTTTTTAGTAAATATCACTTTTCTCCTTTAAACCCTCAAACTGAATGACCAGCATTGCTGTTTGGTTTCGGAACTACTACTTTATCAATGTTCATGAATCAATGATGCATATGCATTGGTAGCCATGCCTTGTAGTGTGACCGGCGGCCTGCTAAGTACTGACTTGGTTTCCAGAGCAGAGGTTCCTTGGGTACGAACTTGAGATTAGGTCTCGAGTTTAAGGAACCTCTGATTTTTGGGTTGGGTAAAGGAAAACATCTTGAGGAAACCGACACACCTGAGAGATATTTCTCCACGGTATGTGAAGCCAGGCTTGGGTTAGTCACACTAAAAAAAGGATGGATGAAAGTACCATTCACTAGTCAACAAGTTGATAGTATCGGACTGAGTGATTTAAAACTTCATGATCTATCAGAAAAGAAAATAGACCTTTTCCAGGTGAACGTAGGCATTGGTAGTCTCCGTCTGGAAAAGGAAGTATTTTCTAACTTTTTTTTATTAAAATACGAGTATTTTAGCTCCTAATTGTATTTTCAACCTTATTCAGAGTACGGTAAAGTTCTTAAAACAAAATGTCAACTTATACGTCAGGTTCTGCATTAAGGAACTTAACTTGTTGTAATAGAGCTAAAAATTTAACAATAAGTAGCTCTTTAATTTGCAGTTGGGTCTAAAGTTTAACCTTGTTTTGCGTAATAAGGCATTTACTGTTTCTTCGGTGGCCATACTCCGCACACGCTTAACACCTTGACTGCGGGCGCTATCGCCTACGCCAAGCCGCCCGTGCGGACGGCCGCACACCTGCTGCGAGAGCCGCACAGTCGTATCGGATGGTCGAAAACAATACGCCAGTGCGGATATAGCGCTGGGTGTGTTTTAATCCTCCAGTGCGGCAAAACACAGGCTATTGTGTTTTTTTACGAATGTAACAAGTTATTTCGAAAATGACCATCCTACACAATAGGACCCTCAAACTAACACAATAGGGTTTAAAATCCTTTGTGAACACCTGGCATCTTAATTGCTAAAGTGAAATAAAACAACATTGCGAATATCAACTTAAGCTCTAACACAATAGGGTTTAGGATCCTTTGTAGACACCTGGCATACCGGTCATAAAAAACTCAATTATACAATTTTCAACTTTATGATTTTTGTAATTTTATAAGAAATTCTAGTGAAACCCTTACTGGTTCTATATTTTAAATAATAATTTCTCATAGACTTGAAACTTGAAATTATCAAACGTCTAAACAGACGTGAAAACTCACAGCAGTTGCGAGAACCGCACTCGCGGCATAATTAAATTTTACACGCTGGGCGTGATTTGCCGCACAGCCGTATTGGAAAATATGAAATCACAACCGGTGTGCGCGAGCCGCACTGGCGTTCCGGCGGCGAGAACACAGCGTATGTGAGTCCCGCAGTCAACGTGTTAAGGACCTCAGGATCTCTAGGGAAGTACCCGGCTTATGCACCGGGTGCTTTAGTCCTACTTTATATTTACATACCTACTTATTAATATTTCAAATGTTACCTAAGTAATATTTACTTTGTCAGAATTTACCGTTTGGTTCCACCATGGTATAGGACTTTCACAATACATCAGTATTATGGATAGGAACAATGGTTGTTTATAGAACACACGACCTGAATTTTGATGCGCACACGCATAGTAACGGTGTGCTTCGGTTGCCATGGACATGGCGATAAACAAAATAAATTATGTTTTTAGTATTAAGACCCTGCATAAATACTAGACTAAATACATGCTAAAATATTTAAGTGCTTTACAATGCTTTGCTATAAATATTTATTTGCTAAGTGACATGGGGAGTTGGGGAACATAGCTTTTTGTTTCCAATTTATTTTCCAAGAATAGTATCTAAAATGTTCTTCTGGAAAATTCACTTTAACTTCCACACATAAAGTTCATTTTGCGCTACAAGTTCAATTTTTTTTTATAGATTTTTAATGGTAGTTGCTATTGTAAAATCGATTAAATTGAGAATGACATAAAGTTGATATTTGTTTAAGTAAAAATGACATCACAGAAACTATGTTAAACGCTTTTAATTTTATTCATAAAAAGGCACCTAACACCAACATCAGCGTTATGGCAGTTATGGCTTTTACACATGAGAATAGAAGAATACCCTTTATTGTACGCAATATAAACGTACGAATAAAAACTGAACAGTAGCATTATGCTGAGCGATGGCAGTCGCGCGGGAGTGACGCATATTTCCCCCTATTTGTGTTTGAATGTTCATGTGTCATGTTGAGCGCAAATAAACATTTACTTTCTTCATTCTTTTTTTTTTATAAATATTGTCGATGCCTGTAGGTACCGTTCATACAGGGTGAATAGAAACACAGGGTTAAATAGAAACGCTAGTTCAATATTATATCTTACAAGGTGTCAAAACTATTCATCTTAATAATGAAAAAAGCATTGGAGTCCTCGTATGTAACAAACTACTGGTGAATATTCTCCTCAAAGTTTTGTTTCTATTCACCCCTGCGTTCCTATTTACCCCTGCGTTCCTATTCACCCCGATTGACTGTGCAATTGTACTTACATACTTAGTTATAAACGTTCTATAAATTCCTGGCTGTTTTCGACCTGACAACAAAACAAACGGCCATGTCGTTGTATTAAATCCAACTTTAAAGAAGAGTTAGTCGTAACCAAGACAAATGTAATTGGACGTGTCACGGCCAAAAACGAGCATTGTTCTAATTTACCAAGTTTTTCGTTGAATCATTTTTAGATTGCAAATGGATAAGCCTTATTGTCATGGGTAGACGACATTGCATGACGTTTAAAATTTTGAGTTTCTATAAAAAATGGTGCTTGGAATATTCATAAATTATACTTTAAATGTGCCGCAGGATTTAAAGAAAATCGTCTGTTTTGCAATATTTGCTCGTTCCAATAATGTAATTCGTCAGCTTGCAAAAATTATGAAATTACCACGAATTTAGTTAATTCAATGTTTTTCCTTTGTTATGCTTTAGGTGTAGTTAAGGATAACATCTCGTTTAGTAAGTATAGTTGCCATACACTGAATGAACTTTAAAACTTGTGTTGCCCTAAAAAGTTTTAAAGGTGTGTCTGATATATTGAGCGTGAACTCTGGGTTCAATATGGACACAGCGTGTTTGAACTGTTTGAGGCCAGTCAACCATTAAGTTACCGTGTAGGTACCCTGTTAGGGAATACAGGCGTGATAGATTTTCGGCCATAGATATAAATACATAGAACCTCTATGATGTGAACTCGGATGAATTATAATAATAATAATAATAATAATAAATTTATTTACTCAAAAACTTAGTACTAGTTTACAGGAAATATGTAGTTTGGCAGTAGTTATGTCTATTTAATGGATCTAGTCACTGCAACCGAACTAGGCAATGCCTGTATTTCGGTTTATCAGTACCTTTTCCCTCGATATATTTAACAATTAAAAAAGCCAACAAAGCAAATGTTGTTATTTATACTACAAATTAATTTGCATTAGTTGTAAGTACATAAGGTGTTACATTTTAAATTTTATTATCCAGCCTATAATATAACAAGTCTGTGAAGTGTTTATGAGTATGAGTGTATCTGAGGTGTTTTTATATGGAGTATGAGTGTCTGTGCGTTTGTATTAGTGAGTGTACGGTTGAGTGTGTATGGGTGTAAGAGTAGGCGTGTGTGAATTGTGAGTGCATGAGTGTGGTGCAGGTATATAAAATTATTTTAGTTGATTTAAACTTAACATTGTAATTACTGTACGACCAGAAGCAATAACTCAGTTTCTAAATAATTGAGTTGTTGCAAATATTCACCTACTTTTTGTTTACATTTAGTTTTCGTAAGCGGGTAAATATTTAGTTCTTTATTAATCTTACTATAGAGAAACGGACCAAGAAATTCAATAAATCTTTCGCTAAATTTGGTGTTACAAGTAGTCCGTTCAGTACGTACTTTATTATTTCGACGTTTATGAGCAAGTGGGACATAAGGAAGTTTTGCATGTTGTTTCAAAATAACATTGAGTATGAAAAGTTGCCTGACAGTCAGAACCCCACAAATCTGATAAAGAGACATAGTGGGAAAAAGAATTGGTTTGAAGAGACAGACCTTTAGTATTGCACGCTGAGCAATTTCTATCGACTTCATAGTGGTTTTACAAGTACCCCCCCAAGATGAAATACAATAGGTAAGTAAGGACTGAGCTAGTGCATAGTAAATTTGTTTTAGGAGATGGGGTTCAGCAGCATGTCGTAAGTTTTTGAAAACAAATATGAGTTTACGCACTCGGGCGCTAAGTCGCTTTATGTGTTCTTTGAAATTTAGATTTCTATCTATAGTGACACCTAGATACATGATTGTCTGCACACGTTCCAATGAGTGACACGCGCAGTTGGCTTCCAGGGTACACTCATGGGAGATAATATTATGAGTATTATTGAAAGTTGAGAAATTTTTGATACTGAAAGGAATGTACTTAGTTTTTTCAACATTTAAAGTCAGAATGTTCGCCTGCAGCCAGCGTCTTGTGACATTATAGCCCTGCTGAGCAGCATCAAATACCTCATCCCAAGTATTGGCGGCAAAAACTAAAGCAGTGTCATCTGCGAAGGATATGGTTTCGCCATGGGTGAGTTTAAGGCTTGTGAGTTCGTTAATATAAACGAGAAATAAGGTAGGACCTAAGATACTGCCCTGAGGTACGCCATGAGTCACTGGAAGGTACGTACTTTTGTATTTGCCCACACGGATGCACTGATGTCGCCCAGTCAAGTAACTTCTAAATAACTCAAGCTGGGTACCTCTGATTCCTATTTTCTCAAGTTTATCCAATAAGAGGGTGACAGAAATCGTATCAAAGGCCTTCGCTAGGTCGAGAAAAATAGAAAGACATTTTTTTCCTCTATCTAGATTAGAGCTAATAAAGGTGGTGAGTTTATTCACTGCTTGTTCCGTGGATTTACCCTGCCGAAAACCATACTGATTTTTAGACAGTAAATTATTCTTTTCTAGATATTTCACCAAGCGAATGTTAATGACTTTTTCCAATATTTTCGATATCGCCGGTAGTATGGATATTGGCCTATAGTTTGAGATTTGATTTCTGCCCCCGCTCTTATAAATTGGACAAACTTCAGACTTCTTCAAAGAATCAGGAAATAAGCCCGACTTCAAGCTGTCATTTATTATTTTAGTGATAGGTGGGATTAGAATATTTTGATGTATTTTTAGAATTGGCGTTCACTGACAGTTCTATTTTCAAATCGGAGCGGTTTTGTCGTCACGATATTACCAGCCTAATATAACTGTACCATAACTTCATTGACCGTGAACCTCCGATTTCTAAGCCATGGTCAGAACTCAGCTATCGAACTTTCTATAAAAACAATGTCTTATTGAAGACAATTCGGTCAAGCAAGTCTGTTCGGTCGATTACTTACTATGATTTTAATTATTCTTCACAGTACACAACCAAACCACTGCAACTTAAAACGTATTAAACAGAACTCGATCATAATATGAAGACGGGGCCCGAGTCATTGTATAATCGGAACAGCATTGAGCGCATTAGCGTAATCGTTCGTAAGTCAAGCGATAAGTTGACGCCTCATACAATATGCGTTATACAATGCCGTTCGTTCAATTCATTGATATCAATCTTGAGCCAGCAGAGTTATATCGTATGGTTTTGCCGCGAAATACTTACACACTGCGGGTTAATAACCTCTCGTTTTTAATTTTCCTCTTATAATTAGGTCATTCCGATAACACCATTGAAGTTACAAGTAACCGCAGTATCGGGAAAATTATTAATTTAATTTAATATTAGACCGTAACTAGCACTTTGATCGCGCTTCGTTCGCGTGGACAACGTACGGTTTGTTTATTTTGCAAAGCTTCTAATCAACAACTCAATATAGATAGAAAAAAAGTAATAGACTTCTCATAAAACTAAAACATGAATTGATTTCACCCCCCCGCTAAAAATATCCTTTCTCAGTTGAATTACCAAGACTCCTTCGTGCCTCGGAATACACGTTAACACACGTAAACACGTCCCGGCTGTCATTTGTAGATCTTTGACAGTCGTTACTTGTACCTAGTCAGAAGCCCGAAAGTCTGACAACCATTTTAAGCAAGGGGTATTATCACACACCCAGGGCTAGCATGGGCTGGGGATATAACTTTTATCCACCGGTTATTTCCACTGACAAGGGATACAATTATCTTATCCACCTGCCAAAGCACGGCAACAGGGGGAAAGAGAATTATATCACTTTTTGACATTAGACGTGGATACTCATCCACGGCTTATAGCATGGCGATTAGTGAAAGATTTCGCGATTCGAGCAATCCCAATTGACAACAAAACAAAATAAATATCCAGTACAGATGTACTAAAACGATGAAAGTACTTTAGTTTACATGACATTCTCGACTATTGTTTAATATCTTAAAAGTTTCCTTATAATGGCAATAATTTCGAGGACAAGCGTTTCCCCTGGTTTATCCCCGTGAATAGTTTATCCACCCATGTCGCCATGCTCGGAGGGTGGATAAAAATGACAGAGGGGAATAGTATTTTATCCTCTCCCCGTGGAAAGAATATCTCCGGCCATGCTAGCCCTGCTGCGTCTGCGTGCCGCCCTCGGCCTGCTGCGTGCGCGAGCGGCCCGCAGTTACTGGGTTGTGGTCGTGGAGGTCCGAGAAGCAGCCGTTCCACACTTGTAAAACACTGGTATTCAGATGCATCCGGTTAAACTGGAAGCCGACCCCAACATAGTTGGGAAAAGGCTAGGCAGATATTGAGTTGTCGCCTACATTTTTTATTTATTTACCTATAGGTATTAAGCCTTGTGGGTTTCCTGTGTTTCACATTCCAAGTCCCAGTAGTTTTAGCTAAGCTGTGTGCTATTCTTATTTTGTTAGTCAGTATTTACATTTGGTTTTGCTTAGTGAATTTCAAAGAAATTAATATTTTTGTATAGTAAGTTTTTATAGTATTTTTCACTAATTCCATATTTACAGATACCTAATTAGTGATCGCGTAACAGCAATATAATAGCTATGTCACTATGTGTTCTAGATCACTATCATTCTTGTGAACATGCGATTCTTTTCTCTCAATTGGCTCTTAGAATTCACGATATTATTTAATACTATATGTCTGTCTGTTTTCGCTTTCATTCATCGTTTTTTTTAGGGTTCTGTCCCAAGATTATAATAACAAATCCCTCATGGAGTGACGCTATAATACATGAAATATGAAATTACTATAAACAATGCTCGTAGCCTTACAAAGCAAGTGTAAGAATCAAAATAAAAAAAAACATTAATTACATTCCCTTAACTTAATAAATCTGGAAGAGGTTTACGTAATTAAAACTTTAAAACCCTTTACAGTAGAAGTAATAGGACGTCTGTAACTTAGAAGTCATTAAAAACTCTTTACAAACATAGGAACATAAGCGTTGCACGCAAAAATAATGAAAGGTTTAAAAATCTGTTTAATTTTTACTACCACCAAGTTGCGGAACTCACGGGTAGGCGAGTCCAATTCAATCCTTGCCGGTTGTTTTTCTACACACTTGCCTCAAGCACGCAGAGTTGCGTGTCAGTGCCAGTTTAAAATGTTAAAACTGATATAGTAAACCTTCTCAGATCAAATTAGGTCCAGTTCATGCATGAATAGCGTTATAAGGACCGTTGTCCGGTCATTGTGCCGATTCTTGAGGGAGGTTGGCCAGCTGCAGCGTCCATTCTGGACGACATAATATGACGTAGATTAGTTGAGGCTACTAGGACTGTTTCTGAGAGATTAGATTCTCCCTATGCATATGACAGCCAATACAATAAATCATATTTACCTTATTGGTGATGTTCTATAAAAAGGTCAGATGTGGAACGTAAACGAAGTTTGTAGGATCGAAGCCGATGGCATTCTGTTTCTGCCTATGTATGTAGCTTTGCATGTGTGTTGAATCGATCATACATCATCATTTATGGATACGTTGTTCAGCATCACGTCATGTATAGTATAAAATTATAAAAACAATGTAACCTAGAAGATATACTTAGGCCTAACTTCAATAAATGATTCAGCATCCACTGTTCCATTTTTACGCTGCGACAATCGTCTGGCCTCCGCGTCATTCGCTACGGAGCTTTATTTAGCCGCTTCATTGATTTACTGGATCCAATACTGCAGTCTGACAAGTGGAAATCTTATGAATTTCATGCAATTCAAACTTTATATTAGGGTTTGTGGTTAAATAATATTAAGCTATAATTGGCGATGTCGTTTAGCAGATGGGTTACCATTTATGACGTACCGAGACCCCTCTAGGTCCTGCCAAGCCGATTAAGGAGTTGGTCTAGGCTGTCTTTAGAAGATCTTTGGCAGTCGTTGATCATGACAAACAGATTGTGATTGAGCGACTGACCCTGACCTACAGAGTTCAAGATTCGCAGTTTCTTTTTGCCAAAAACTTGTATTCTGGGTGACCTAGAAGCTGACCAGAAAGATAAGGATAGGCAGATGATGATTTTCTAGAAGAAATTCCAAGTTGTTTGATAATGTTTTAGCTAAAATATTAGATGTCTATTCTATATATCTATTTTTGTCCACAGACTGCTTCTATCCCTGCCGGTGTGCACGCAGAGACTGTTGGTGCTGCTCTTCGGCACGTTTCGGGTGATGGCCTCCAATGCTGATAAAGCAGGTATGATCCAACAGTAGCTTTGGACCAAAAAGTAATGGCATTTCATTTCTTTCTGCAGTCAAGGTAGCAAGATTGTGTTGGAAATTTACTTTAAACTCACGGAAGAAGAATGTAATAGCTAGACCAATTAGTTATTTAGCTTTTTGGAAACTAGGCGATGATGAAACTAGGTCATGTCCTTCAGAAAAGTCGGTGCGTACTACTCGCAACCGACGTGTGTTTAAGACTACATGTTTAGATGTAAACGAAGCAAAAGAAGTATGTAAGAATCGTGAGAGATGACGCTCTGTAGTTCTGCCTACCCCCATGGGATAAGGCGCCAGTTTATGTATGTATGTGAAACTAGGTAAAACCTTAGTGTGCATGAATATAGATCCGAATTCTTTGTTTTGGATTTAACTATCGCACGCCATTTTCTGTTTCAATCTCTCACAACTAATACCCCCTAGCCGTCAAAATTACTGTTGACACAACCAGATTACTTCTTAAGACTATTTTAGGAATTTCACACAATATTTACTATGAGGCCACTCGCTAAATAATCTAATTAAGATTAGCGCAATGAGTAACTGCAAATAAAGTTAAAACTGAAATGTGGTTACGAAATATTTGACTTGAGTAACTTGAATAGTTTTCGTGATAGTATTGCTGAATTTTTCACATGCCGAAGATTAACTGTTGTATCAGAATGTTCTGATTAAGGTCGATTATGATGTTATACATGACAATACATAACTTGCATTTGGCAGTGGCCTGACGAAAGTAATTACTGGTAATTATGCCAATTACACGCGAGCCTGCGTGGGCCATGCGTGATGCAACGGCTTTACATTCATTGTGCGATTATTTAATGTTTCTCCAGAACGTCTCGCCGGATTATTTGTTGGCCTAGTTCGTGATGACGTCTTCGGTTTAGTAGCTTTGGTCGTAACCTTTTTGATCTATTATATTTATATTAATTATTTGGGTCGCGCTGTGATGTCCTAATTTCTGCGAAAAGTCACGATATCACAGGAAATGTCACTGCTCCGATCGGACGGAATTATATTCAGATTTCTTTCATAGACCTTTCGTATTTCCCTAGGCTGTAAGACAGCTATGGCAGTCTAAAGCAATAAATATGACACAATTGTATTCTTGATCTTCGCATAACATTGTGTGCGCTTTGAATATTAAAAGGCTGATGTCTTAACAATGATTTACTCCCATGCCTTCTCAACAGTAGTGTTGTATTCCTCTGTTTTATAAACACACATGGCAACTGATCGTATGAATGCTATGTACAAGTGACGATCGTTGTGCGACACGTCTGCTTTTAATATCTATACAATGTTCCGTCACAATGTCAGCGCCGCCGACAAAAGCGTCGTCGTGTGCGATTGTCAGACGCATATAGGGTTCACTTGGGCTCTTTATCAAGCCTTATTTAATGCGATGTGCGTCTGTCTGAACGTCATTGTCGTTGCAGGTACAGATATGTAAAATATTATGGTAATTAGTGCTGTGTTTCAAGATACGGACATCAGACTGGTTGCATGTTCCAATTGTAACAGGAACTTCTCGCTTGACTTCAGTTTAAAGGCAGTTGTTGAATGATCTTTGGCTCTAAGTGCGTTTTTTGGTAGAATGTAATCACCTACTTTCAGTTACTGCGGCTAACCGGGTTTTTGTCTTTGTACCAAACTCAAATCAGTGCAAGATTGTTAATCTTATCACCGACTGATGATATAAGTATGGCAACTATTATGATGTTAGGTTTTGCATGTCTTAATACTAAGAAAATTCTCTTACATGCGTGCAACAAACAATATCACTTACCACTGTCCAATACCACTTATGAATTCTCTTACAACTTCAGTTTTAATTTCAAACACGGCTACTTAAGAGTCTGTAGTTTTAATTACTGTAAATTGCCGCTTAAATAGTTATTTTTTTGTATCTGTTAATTAGATAAAATAGCCAAGTTGAACGACTTCACTGTTTTGAACGAAGAAGGAAAAAAGTTAATTTGTTTTCAGCGAATTTTCTTGTGCTGTCTGTGTGGTTTATTTTTCTTGGCAAAAAGCATTCCGTTCAGCTGCTAATTGAATTGTTTTAAAAGATCATTTGCTTCGAAACGAGTTTATCCGTATGTATAGTGGATCATCGACATTTCATTAGTTGCCGAATATTGTGTTTCAAATATATGTTGCATTGTTTCTAGGTACAGGTATGACATCCGAAGCCCTGGGCGTGTCGGTGGCCCCATCATTTTTCCACTCTTGCGTGTCGGACGGCAAAACAGCCACAATGGAGGACGTTCAGAGATTCAAGGTTGGTTCAATCATTATCTGTCATATGTCACACGATGCAGAAAAAAACGGTTTTGTATGATTTAATGTGCCATGGGTCGTAGCATTTACGTGGAAACGTTAAATATGTAATGAAATTATTGATTGACGATAGTTTGTTCGACGTTGCCATGGCGTCCTATGAACTTCCTAACATTCTAACGTCTAATGACTCATAGGTGACTTACTGTTCTTATGAATCTACTGTATGATGAAATGATAAGTGGGATAAGAGTTCCAGGCATTTAAAATCTCGTCAAACTATGACTAAGTAAGAGATTGTAAGTTTGTCAAGCACTTCCTGGACTTGGAAGTTAAAAAACATTTCTTAGAACCACGACAGCTGTTTGAATTTAACATTTGATTAAAGTAATAAGGGGTTGATGACACCATATGGTTAGTTAGATTCTAACATGATTACTAAACTACGGTTAAATGTGTGTTTAAGGGGAGTGAATGCGCTTTGTAAAGTGATACATGTATGTGTCGCACTACGTGTTAGCTGCACCATTATCGACGATTAAACATATCGAGTTTCGGTGTAATCACCTGATGTGGACACATGTTTTATGTATATATACGTTTATTTTTGGTACCGGTCGCTCATCACACGACTTTATTGAGTACTTAGTTACAATAAAAGTATATAGGCGGTGTTTTATCTTTTATGTCTATGGCAAACTGTGTAAGTACCTACTCCTATCGTAAATTTAACTTGATGGGATATTATCAAAACTAAATTTTTAAACTAAGCTGTAACATTTTAGCTTTATCCGTATTACATCTGACTTGAGTAACATAGATTGGTCCTTCGAGCCGGATCTGAGGAGTAACGCAAGATGCCAGTCACGCATTTCATGATTCCATCGGAGAAAAAGGTGTCACCTTTTCTTCCTCTTTTTAACCTTTGAGCTCTTCCTTTTGTTGCCGGTTGAAGTAGTGATCGCAACCACTTCTGCTGGGATAAATATCCTGGATTCCATTCGGGTCGGGCAGTGTTATCCAATTTTGCTTAGTTGCCTGGATTCTGGATTAGTGCCCGGTTAATTGCAACAGGCTCACCCCCTATTACAAGAAATGTAAACTAAATTGGCAATATTTGGGGTGTACCAAAAAAGTAGAGGTAGAATACAAGCTTTACGGTACACTAATAACCACTTTTCCCTTCTATTCATTGTGTTAATATATTCCATACTCTTGCTTGAGTGACATGCGTATAAAAGTGACTCACAATGAAAGTGATGATTAAATTACCTAAATCAAACTAAGTCAACGATGACAATAAAGGCGAACTCCAAGAAAGCCAACAATACAATCTTGCTATCGTAATTCATAGTCAATAAACAGTTTTTTATCAGCAATGTCAAGAGGGACTCTAATAGTGTTTTCTTATCTGATAAAAGAGTTGAAATTAAATTATCTTTCATTTGCTTGTAAACGCATTGTAATGCGTTTCAAACGTCAAGGTTTTATTAAACTGACTCACAGTCACAATCATAAGAGTGGTAAATTATGCCGCAGAAATAATATCAGTCTGTTACAGTGCCATTGCAGGACAAATGCCTCTTCTCATACAGAGAAGGTTGAACACGTCTTAATGTTAGTAACATCAATTTCCATGTTTGCTGAAGTTGTTTTCTGGCTTAACAATAAGTCCAGAAACTACCTTAACTGTCATGATGTCTAAAATAAATTTGAAAAGCAGTTAATACCTATATGTCAATTGAAGCTACATCGGTAGATGCCCAGATTTAAAAACCCTTACCCGACACAAACGAGGTGAGGTATTAACCACTGGATCATCGTAACCAGACAAATACCGTGACCTTATGAACTGGTGAAAATTTTAGTCTGCTGATAACACATCAGACTGATTGGGGTGCGCTGGTAGTACAGTTAAGGCCCTGTTTTCGTGAAAAAGTACTTTAATTCTCAATTCTTTATTGCGCACCATAATGTGTTAATAGTTTTTTTTTTTTTTATTTATTAAAAACTATTTAAATGTTCTTAAAATAAACAAGGCACACAATTTAGACCTCTGGGGTCTGTCTCAGCATGCCATGGCCTAGGATTTGATCAACGCGCTATTAACAATTACATCAAAGTCGAGTTGATGTAGTATTGTTTAAGTTTACTCCTTACGTTTCTGCTGTTCATTGAGTCTCTGATATCTATATGTATCCGGTTAAGTAGATTAGGTATTGTGAAAGATGCGGTTCGCCTGCCATAGAAGTTATTTTTGCGTGGCACTTGAAGTGATTTTGTTTTGGCTTGTCGAGTATTCACGTCATATTTAACGGGAACTTGAACGTCACTGTTGTCAAAGTGTTCTATGAGAAACAAATACTCAGCGCGCGCTAGAACGGGTAATACTTTGCAATGTTTAAATAAGCCAGTGTAATTGTCTTGATATTTATTTTTAACATCGTTTGGTACTACCAGTTTCAACAGACGTGTTTGCAAATTGTGAATTTTATCTAAGTATGATTTAAATGTACGTCCATAACTGGTGAGTCCATACGAGATTATCGACTCCGCAAGAGCTGTGTACATTTGAAGAAGGGTTCTGTAGGGTATATTGCGCTTTATAATCGAAAATTTTGTGAGTATCGCACGTAACTTGCCGCAAACAGATTCTACCTGGTAACTCCAGTTGAATCGGTTATCAATTATTAGTCCCAGGTAGGTATGATATGGGACTTGTTCTATAGGTGAGCAGTGGCAGTCTTGGATGTTTTTATGCAGACAATCATGATTATGAGCTATGATTTGGAAGGGATGGGTGGTACTTATGTGGCTAGAATGTACGTGTACAACTCTAGTTTTTTGCGGATTCAGAACAAGGCCCATGTCATGGGCCCATTTAGTCATGGAAGTAAAGTCTTCTTGCAAAAATTCTGCGGCTACATTGATGTTCTTGTTTGAAGAGAGTATACAGGTGTCATCCGCGTATTGGTTGGGCAAATAATATTAGATACAATTATGGACCCTGTCCTGTCGGGCATAGCATAGATCAAGTAGGAGAGAGGCCAGTGCTCTTCCTAGCACAGACGAAGAGAGTAGAGTAGAGAGAATTTTATAAAGCAGATACTATGAAATAGCTATAAAGTTGCTTATAATTTATAATTTAAGTAATCACGTAAACTGTAGTCAGTTTTCTTCTTTTTCCTTCTATAATGCGGAAGATCCTGAGTTTAGGATAAAAAAGTAACAATTAAAATATCGAAAAAACAACAGTGCAAAGTGAGGACTTTTATTACCTGTAAATACGCTCGGAATAATATAATGATACATACTTAGAAGACGCTGGAGTTCCCTAAGATAGGTTTGAGCTACATGATTACTGAAGCATGAATGTCGGGACAGGTCACCTCAAAGCTGAATTGATTCTTTCTTCAGAAGACTTTTCCAGACTTAGCCCTGTATCGTTAGACTCTCATAATATGTTATAAAAACACTCTCAAATCTAAGTGAGTGTTGTTCATATTAATTGTACGGTCAAGACCGTTATGTAGGGCCTTAAGTATCCCCTTTCGTGGAGGTTATTTTATTGCACAACTTGGCGAGGCGAGTAAACTTTATAGTAACGACTGACTGCACTTTTCTTGATAGCATCTTAGCTTAGTAACTTGACGACAGTTTGATCGATCGGCATGAAACAACTAACTTAGTAGTCGGATGTTTCTGATGGTTACGTGCATATGAATGATAATGTCTTGGCTGCTAGTGTCTCTTGGAGTGTAACCATAAAAAGTCTGGTCTGAAATACTCGTCTCAGACGAAGAAATAGATGATGTAACTATAACGTTTTATCACGCATGTATTCTCTGAAGAGTTAGGTAGAGTTGTACCTGTAGTACACCCACATTAGGCCCGATTGCCCTCAAGGCAAGATACATAATATATTTATTCACAAAAAGATGTTAACATTAAATACAATTAGCTATACACTTGACTTAAGCTAGTTAACATAATAGGTAGGTGTTGCAACCAGCATCCTTACTAAGTTATAGAATAATTTGTATTAAGGGCAGTGGTACAGGCCCATACGTGCTACAGTTTCACAATAAGAATTGCAAGCCGAGCAAGAGTTTTTTTTTTTCTAAAAATGCTGTTTACCAATTTATATGCTTAGGGATACTGAAGAATTAAAAAAAAGAGAATCCAAGTAACATTGTTCGACCTGAGAATTGTACCCAGGATCTCATGCTTAGCCATAGCGTTAAGAATCACTACTACAAGGCAGTGAAACTATAAAAATTTGAATTCCGATCACACATTGATCGTAATACTAAAAGCATGGCGTCAAAAGACAGACGAACAAAAAGAAATTAACGACGCGTCACAAATTATACACTAATCAGATGATGCGATTGTGGAAGTTGAAAATTCATTCAAGCACAGTAGCAGTTAACGCGTGTTTAACAATACGTAACATTCATTTTCGTTCCAGAAACTGGGCTTAAGTTAAGCACATACGTGTGAACATTTCTGCCTTACTTAACTTTATCTAAGGCGCATATCTCTATGTCGGAGCATTCCACGTTTTTTATGACACATTGCAAAGTTTGATGACTGTCGATTGCAGAAATGACGTCACAGTTCATTAATTAGCTTTTTCGTATCGGAGGTTTTCTTATTGTCTTTGATATGCTTTACGATTTTAATTATTTTCATCGCAATGATTAATTTAGTCTTTATTATTTTTAATTATTTTTCAACATGATCTCATATCAGTTGTACTTTGTTCTTTTATCAGTTTAATAGGACAATTTATTAGATTACAGATCTATTGAATTGATGAGAAACATAATAGATTTTGTAAGATAAGAAAGAATATAAGATAACAGGTAAACTAACTTGAGTAGATACGATAACTCTCTACTTTCGTTTAAAATTTTTCGGTTTTACTAACAAAAGACATAAAATAGTGTTTACTAACCTATGGATGCAATTTGTCGGAATCTTATCTTATCCCTACCTTTTTCTTAATCAATTCTGTCCACATCGGGTGATCGCATCAATAAAAAAAAAACAATATACATAGGAATAATTTATAAGAGCGTTACTGTAAATAGCTTATATCTGTGTTCACTAAAACTGTATTTAAACATGCGTCCGAAGGCTGAAGTGAGCGTGAGTATAACATTGTACAACCAATCGGTTTTACTTTCCACTATGTTACTTATGTAGCTCATCGTACAACGCTTTCGTTACCGGCGTCTATAATTTATGTTTTACGCATTTTCTATACGCATTACGTGTTCGCTATTTGATGTTACGCGCTTTTGCATTGTTTTTATTGACACTTTTGTTTATGCCTGTTACTGTATCCGGCCGTAAAAATGGCGCATTATGTTATTAGATTTCTTTTCTCTAAGTAATGTCGATATAAAACATAAAATTCATTTCTTAAAATGAGACTGAAGATCAGCAATTTTTGTACGTCAAAGTGACAATAGCCAGTCCCCTAATACGCCCGCCCATTCCCACTTTCTAGTGTTTTTGCTGGGAAGAAGTGGCGGAACAAACTCCCCAGCAACAAGTCTGCTTGATAAGTTGGAAGAACTTGAATGCTATATATTATGTTCGGCCGGATACTTATACATAAAATGTAGGTAGTTGTTTTTTTTTCTACACCGAAGTAATTGTTTTACTGCCGACGATTTGTAGCAAAATATTTCAACCGGTAGCCAAATATTCACGCTGGGAAGGTTTGTATGGTAGATACCCAAAAAAACTTTATTGTAAAACATATGAAAATACTTGGGTTTCTGTGGAAATGTTAAGAAATTCAAAAATAACATCCATTCAGAATAAAAATTGGAATTTTGTGAAAATACTACACAAAATTATATTTTATGAGAATACTGGTATACTATCATTGATTTCGCACACCTGTGCAAAGACGTTTAGGGATGTTGTGCAAACCGCCCTATCATTCTATAACGCTATCCTCAGTAACCCATTATTTTAGTAAACATTAATTAAGGAATAGATTCTTTAACATATTATAATGCTTACATTGGGCTCCTTATCAGTAGCATCACCTATTTTTTTTTACTCTTAACTGATATGCTTGATTCATGGATTCTTGGATTACTCACATCCTGCATGCAATTGACTAAACGAACATTTTGTACTACTTAATAAACTAAAATCTGCCTTTGATATTTTGTTAATTTGTGTGAACACAAATGTACTGAATATCAGTTTTTTATGTGTTAAGTACTTTCTTTTTTTCATAATACAAGGAGTAATTAAAATTAACTGAAAACCTCTTATAGAGCCATTGTTGGGTACAACGACTCCGTAAGAAGCTTTCGGTTAGGTATTTATTTTATTTTGTAAACGAAGACAATATTACAGTAATTTTAGCTAGAATATTGCGTGTATTTGTTTTTGTCTAAGGTAAAATACCGGCTTTCTGTAAGTTATTTGCATGCAATTTTTAATTTGAATTCACTTAATTTTAGAGTAGGTAGCAATATTTTCCATTTTCTACTACACACACAGACAACACTTCTGACAATTTGTTCCCTTTAGAATTTGACATAAAATACACAATGTATTTCAAAATTCCATCTGCATTGAAATAACAAAATGGAATTATTTCTGTCACATAAATTCCCATAATACAATTCGCTTCAGACCCGATGTGAAAAACATCAATAATTCACTGAACATTGACTTGTGTAACAAAATCCAACTAAAATTTCCTCTTTAATTTTGGCAAACAAACTCGTGACTGTACAAATTTATCCGATGACTATTTCACTCATAAACTGCCCACCAGGTGGCGACCCGCATCATGCGTCAGCTGATCGAGCAGTTCAGTGCAGGCGACCTGTTCGGACGAGACAACTACGAGTACTACGCGCGGGTCACGGGGCGCATCCTGCGAGTCAAGGACGAGTGGATATGTTCGTTCAGAGACCCGCCCCCGCCGCGGCATCATCGCGACCAGGAGGCTTATGCTAGTACGTGTAATATTCATAAACAGAAACAAAAAAGAAACAAAAAAGAAAAAAAAAGAAAACAAAAAGAAGGACCAACAACAAACGGCTTCGTTGGTTTAAGGGCTTGTTACACTATTCGATTTGTAGGATCCTAGATAGAAAGCAACCAAGCGGTCGGTACTATAAATCGGATCCAATCTGTCATAACTGCGATTACATCTTCCGATTTCCTAGTTAGGTTTCCTACAAATCGGATTGTGTAATAAGCCCTTTAGTGGTCGCAAGCACTACTGCTGAGTGAATATTTTAACTTCCTATTTGGGTTTATGAGATATAGCTTACTGACAGACAGCTGGATAGACAGCGGAGGCTAGGTATACGGTAAGGAATCTTAAAAAAACATTAAACAGAAGTTAAACTTCTCAGATGATTTACTGACTCCAAATTAAGAAGATTTCTCAGAAAATAATAATTTTATTGTATGTGCACTCGAATATGCATGAGAAACTTCAACAGAAATTGTCAATAAAACACTGAAACCGAGCTTCTTGTTATGGGAGACTAAAGTCACAACACACATTGTTTCAACAGTTTTATTGATCGTTCTCTCAGTACTAAAGAACGCGTTAGAATATTTATTTTTAATGGATATATGAAGATAGCTGTCTTTCTTTGGGGCATTTTGTTGTGGAAATGCAGTCGGCCAATATCAGTGAATCGGTAAGACTATAATCGATTTAATCCGGCCTCCGAACTCAAGAGTTTGACCGCTCATACGCATCTTGCGTAGTTCAGAGCATTTCGATAGCTAACTGATTCACCGCGAGTAGGGCCGGTGGTACAGACGCCAGCACGTCAAGTTACCCCAATGTGTCAAATTTCTTTGATCGTTTTTCAACTTTATGTTCAACAGAATAAGGTTCATATTCAATTGGGAAAATTTGACACATTTGACATATTTCGTCTGTACATAATACAATAATATCACGCTTTTTTTCCTATGAGGTTGGGTAGAAACTATTTTGCTCCGTTTACGTTTGTAAATTAAGAGACCTTTCTCAATTGTAATTAAAACCATCAGCTCAATCATTTGGGTGTAACTGGTTTTATATTCAGTTATACGATTTGACTCCCAGTTACAAAGTAAAATGGCAAGTAAAATAAAGGCTTGTAAAAAGTCTCAGGTCGTCCATATAATAATTAAAATGTAATTAAAAATGATATCATCATTTGAATATGCATTAGAGAACAAAAAGTATTGCATTAAAGTTAATTCGTTTTTATTATTTTTGTTCACAGGACAATTATCTTTGGAGGCAGAAAAAACATGGTTGCAGTGTGAATGTGATCGTTGGGGCAATAAATTCAATTTAGAAGGTAAATATTTAAAATTATTTTATTCAAATTTGCTTGTCACAGGAAAAAAATCCTAATAAATAGAACATTTTTCGCAGGTCATCCGAAAGAAAGTCGTTTAAGTTGTTAAAAATACATAGTCAAGTTAGAAAATTCATAGCAAATAATATATAATTTTTTGGTGAGTTTTCAACGATAGTTTTTGAATGAGTTGAATAACATCCCACAGTTATTTTCCATACTTCATATAAGATTTGTTTTAAACAAGGGTTTTGGTAGCACAAAATTTTGTAGATTAGGGTTTTGTAGCCACCAAATTATAAACTCCCAACTTGTGACAGTAGTGGTCATGTAACGTGCGAGCAGGACGGCTCGTGCCACCTCGCTCTTTCGTCTTGTGAGTGCCGCTGCCGCAAAATGTGGGCGTTTACGATTGTATTAGATTCACGTATGAGTTTGATTTCATCTTTGTGTACGCAATAGGTAATGGGCTATTTGATAAAATTTTAGTTTAAGTCCCTCATCTAGATTACAAGAAAATATTCGACACATATATTTTCTTTTTTCACGTAATAATCGAATCAAAATGTCGCATGACGTCAATAGCCAGTACAGTTTATACTAGATAATGACGTTACAAGCCCCCTCTCCTCAACTTTAATAACTTTAATGCGCTTAATCTAAGCAGTTTTCCATCGATTTCAAAAAGAAAAAAATAAGTGTCGAATATTTTCTTGTAATCTAGATGAGGGACTAAAAACTAAAATATTGTCATATACCCCATTAGTATCTACTTAAGTTTACTAACTGGGTCGGTATCGTCTAAACTGTTTTTAATCTTACGTATCATTAAATTAACTCACTAAACGGATCTCATAGAAATATATCACTCTTTTATATCAAAACAAGTTTGTACAAATTTTCAAGAATCCTTTGTGGGTATTTACATTGGTGAATTTTTTTTCGTATTGATTTGACCTTCTTAATTATGATTTAGACTAATGCGTTACATAATAAAATTACTCTGTCTATGTCAAATTTAAAATCCCGAGGAACTTATCCAAAGTAATGGGTCTTCTGATATTAAACCTATAACGGCCTGATTTTTTATTCAATTAACAATTAAATTATCATTTATAATCCAAGAGTCAAATTGGATTAACAAATGTTTGTTGCAGTTTAATACGACTGGTGAAATGGGCACGAATGTATTTGTCGGTTAGACAAAAATCGTAAATAACTTATTAACTATATTACATTTCAAAGTCTCATTCAAAGTAGACCAAAATAATATCCACCCTCCGACCAAAAAAACAATCTTTAATAATCTGTTCTCCTTCAATTTGTAACTTTTAGAACCCGTGTATTTCTAGTTAAATCGCTAAATATTCAACAGTTAAACTTATCAAAGATGTCAACATAAAACCATGTTAAAAAAGAGGTATTCCACGAAGCACACCCAAACAAAGCACACCCAGAAGAAGCACACCCAAAGTATTCCACTTAGCACACCCGTAGGTGGGCTTCAAATAAAAAATTAAAAGAATTAATTTCCTATTCCACGAAGCACACCTACGATTATCACTCGCATAGTGCGGAGACTAAGAAATAAAAATGTCTATCTAGAAGAAAATATTTATTACTTAAAAGACTAACTTACTAACATCTTTCAGTTTCATTATAGTAATGATCACATTACTAATAATAGGTCTTTACCTATGAAATTGCCGTTTTGTATGAAAAAAATTAAACGATTTTTTTTCATGTATTTTTTATTTGTATTAATCGAAGTAATCACCCATGCAATCAATGCATATTTGCCAACGCAGTGGCAGTTTATTGATGCCCTTCTTAAAAAAATCTGCTGGACGGGAGGCAACAAATTCTTCAAAGGCATTTTGTACTGCCTCTCGGATATTGAATTTTTTTCGCGCCAAGAAGTTATCCAAATTCTGGAAAAAGTAGTAGTCTGTAGGCGCAAGGTCTGGTGAGTAGGGCGGATGACGGAGAGCTTCCAACCCCAGTTCTTGCAACTTGGAGACCGTCTGCTGTGCAGTATGAGGTCGCCCGTTGTCGTGCAGGAGCAGTGGAGACGAGCGATTGACCAATGCTGGTTGGAGATGTGCCAGCTTCTCCATCATTGTGTTCAGTCCTTCACAGTCCACATCTGCAGTAATGCTCACCCTGTTTGGTAAGAAGCTGTGATGAATCACACCGGCGCTAGACCACCAAACAGTGACCATCACTTTTCTAGGGGTAAGTTTTCGTTTAGGGCATTGTTTAGGTGCTGAACCAGGATCCAACCAACTTGCTGAGCGCTTGCGGTTATCAAACAGAATCCATTTTTCATCGCAGGTAACAATGCGGTTCAAAATTCCTTCATTTGTGTGTCTGTTGAGCAGTGCAAGGCACGTCTCGACGCGTACTTCGCGCTGGCGATCATTGTGTTCGTGGGGCACCCATTTGTCAAGCTTTTTTACCTTGCCAATTTGACGCAAATGGACCAATATTGTTTTGACGCTAACGTCAAAAACTGCTGCTAATTCAGCCTTAGATTGTGTATCATCAGCTTCCACAATCGCCTTTAATTCGTCGTTGTCGACCAAAGTCTTCGGACGACCGCGAGGTTCATTTTTCAGGTCGAAATTTCCAGAACGGAAGCGAGCAACCCAATAAAAGGTGGTGCGTTGGTTTGTAGTGTTAGCTCCGTGAACGTCGTTGATGTTGCGTGCCGCTTGTGCCGCGTTGCTGCCACGACGGTACTAATATTCCTTAACTACTCGAATTTTTAACGTATTCATGATGACGAAAAAGATTGAAATGCGATGAAAATATAACACTAATCAATAAACAAATGACTACTTTTGAAAAAAAAAACATGTTTTTAAAATAGAATTAATTTGAAATTAGAATTCTTAGCCAAACAAAAATTATTTTGATTTGAAATGGCCAGTACTGCAGAACGGCAATTTCATAGGTAAAGACATTACAGACCTTATATTAATTTATTTAATTGATAAGTTGAGAAACTAATTTGCCCATTTCTTCAAGATTATTCAAAAATCTGTAATATTGTGATTTGAGATTCAGTGAGTGTGATACAGTCTGTGATTTTACATAAAACAAGAGTATTTTTAATATTAGTTAAAAGAATACATTAACATAGATCTCTATAGAAAACAATATTCATAACGTTTTTTATATTTGTCCAAGTTTTTATTGCATAATTATGAAACAATCTGTGATTTTATTAAGACAACAAAAAAGGAAAATAATAGAAAAATAGTTAAAAAAAAAATCTTTTTTGGAAAGATAATTATGAAACAATCTATGATTTTAAATAGTAAGATTAGAAAAATGATAAATATTGTGTCACATTATTATAATGAAAATGAATGATGTTAGAAATTTAAGTTAGTCTTTTAAATAATAAATATTATCTTCTATCGACATTTTTATTTCTTAGTCTCCGCACTATGCGAGTGATAATCGTAGGTGTGCTTCGTGGAATAGGAAATTAATTATTTTAATTTTTTATTTGAAGCCCACCTACGGGTGTGCTAAGTGGAATACTTTGGGTGTGCTTCTTCTGGGTGTGCTTTGTTTGGGTGTGCTTCGTGGAATACCTCTTAAAAAATTATGGCTACTTTATGGTTTGTTAAAACACATTTTGTAATTTCATTGTCAATTTTCTCTGCAATCAAAAAGAGACACAAAATATTATGCAGTAAACCTAAACGCCACGTCAAAAATACAAAAACAATCCTTTAAAGTCATGTAGTCGTGACGCGTGGCGCACTGTGCAAATTTTAGTTAGTCACCTATACATGACTGAGGTGTAAAGGGTTTAGCGCTCGCACTGGTCATACATTTCCCAATCCTTAGTGCAACTGGTCCCTAATATTGTAAGCAGTAGATTGTATAGAGTTCAGTGGATTGTCTTGCAGGCCTGTCGAAGTCAGAGGAGTGCCAGTCGATGCCGGCGCTGGCGGGCGGAGGGGGTGCGGGGGCGGCGGGAGGGGTGCTCGGCATCATTCCCGAACATAGCCTGCTTGACTCCTGCACGCGACTGTCCATATCGCTCGAAGAGAGCGTTTTTAAAGTAAGTACTAATTAGTAAGAATCTATGACTGATCTGGAATGACTGGTCTAGTGGTTACTGGGCCTGACTGCTACCAGACAAATGTTGGTATGATGGGCAATTTTTATTTAACGATGGAACAATAGGCACACAGCGATAAAAATATTCAATCAAATAAAAACTCATATATTCAAAATAGGTTGGCGATCAGCAGCTTTTTTAACGCCAAAGATTACAAAGACAGTCCTTCAAAACTCGCACCACTTCCTATAGACACTTTATAGTCGGATTTAAAGTGTTATGGATAAGATAAAATAGAATTCCAACTGCAGTAAAGTTGTTGTCTTGATCGTGATAATTGAACTTTATTAAAGCAATTCGATAACTGTAACAGTAATCACAAATAATAAGGTCAAGTAAATTCGCGACACGATAAAGTGAGCCATAATCAGTTTGTGACCAGCCAGCTATATGAAAACATCGTTTATGTGTAGTGTTACTGAAATGGAAGATTCCAGAGAGGTGTGTATTTAAGACTAAAGTTATTTAATATATTTTTTTTTTAGTTTTTACTAAACGAAAAGGGATTGTTGTACACATGAATACCAACACCTTTTGCCATAGCATGACTAGATAAAATACATGAGTCCGTACCTGTCTGGCGGTTTTGAGTACTTTTACGTGGCCTTCGCAAATGACCGGCAGATAGCGTCGTGTGGTGGGTCGTCGAGCTCCCTGAAATAGGTTTGAGCTACACGATGTCTGAAGCATGCATGCCGTCAGTCGGGACAGGTCAACTCAAAGCTGAATTGATTCTTTCTTCAAAAGGCCTTTCCAGACTTTGCCCTGCATCGTGAGACTCGCATACTACATTAATACAATCTTATGTCTGGACTTTAAAAGAGACTATGACCCCTGAGTTTCTTTCGGCATTTCTTCTCAGGGATCAGTCACTTTGGAAATGCCATTTAGTTTAAAAAAATGACATGTAAAAGTATCTGGGAAGATCTACTTACAGAAATAAATATCATTTCATTTCATGAACCCTGAAAGCAAAAATAAAATTTTCAAGGTTTGTGCAATAGTTAATTTATTTTTATTACCATGTCTGAACTATACCACTGCTGGGCAAAGGCCTCCTTCATTCCTTTTATCTCTTACGATTCTGCGCCACCGCGACACCACATCTTTTTTGGGTTTATTAAATACTTAAATACTATGTTGTTTATGTTTTCCAATCTGGGATGATTAGATAGGCTGTGAAGTATGAAAACCATACTTCGACGAGTAACATTTGGCATTTTGGTGGTGGTACAGCAGGCTTGGTATAATAGTCCTTAATTCTGGTTAATTAATGAACAGCCCACATTTAAAACATTGAACTGTAATTAGTTCCTCTTTTAAAATATTACAGGTATCAGTGAGCTCATCATCCCAATCGTCGCGCAGCAACTCAAGTCCCCACATGACTTTAGAAGAGTTAAGAGCCATCAACAAATACGCGGAGAGTACCAAGAGCCTCTCCTACCTCCCCCAGGTATGTTATCATCAGCTATGTTACTGATCTCGTTACTACTCTGTTCAATCTTTATAACTATAACTATGTTCTTAAAAAGATTCTTGTCTATCTCTCTCTTTGTTAAGTGTTGTTTCAGAAATCATTTTTTTTAAACCAATCAAATAATCAACTATACAGGGTGTAAAAAGACCCTTAACGTAAACGAAAACTACATATTCTACACACCACTGGGATAGTTTTCTTCTAGAACATACCTGGCAAATCACTAGTTTTGGAGATATTGATGGTCAAAGTGCAATATTTTTTTTCAAAATCGTATTCCAAGTATCATTATTAAAATCGAAAGTTGCGTTGCGTTGTCGCGCTTTCATTGCGCGCAATAAAAAGGATATCTTTTGTAAAGATGGAAAAAAAAAGTATTTTTCCAGAAATATTTTTTGCTTAAAGTTACTTAATTATATGTACAGAATGTGTAGTTACCGGGTATATGATCAGTCTTTTTACACCCTGTATTTACACGCAGTTTTTATAATGTTTATTTATTCCATTGTTATAAAGTATTGCCAATTAAGTCAAAATGATTTCTGAAATGGTTCTAACTGTCCATATAAGTATGTGTTTTATCTGACAATAAATCAATTTCTCTATGCCCCCTTAAATATTTGACACAACAAACATGGTGTTGCCAACACAAAATTCACAAGACATACACCTTACCAGTACATAAAATGATCACATCGTATATGGACGTCATTGAACCCTTTTAAACTAAATAACTTGTATAAAGAGTATTGTTTCAATTCTAGCGCTCACTGAGGAACATGTTTTATAAGACTAAGTGATGGTGACGAGAGTTTTCTCAGTATCCACCTGTAGATTCTAAGTCTGTTTCCCCTGTTCTGTCTATGAAGTAACGTGGACCGCTCGCCAAATATAATAACAAGAAATTATTCTAAATTGTAGTACAAAATTATTGTAGGATTGATGTGAATTATATTATCTGTAGCTAAATATTAAAATAGGTGTTAATCGAGCCCCAATTGGCATAGGAGACAAAGTACTTTTTGTATAGCAAAGAGTACAATTTAAAAAGCGATGTAAAAAGAATCGCCATTCGCCAGTGGTCCACGTTTTTTTCTTACATGCATGAGTGATGTCTGTAATCCTGATAACTTAGGACAACTTGTGGCTGATCTGTTAGTTCTTAGATTTCCTCTTACGTTATATAATTTACTGGTATTACACCGTGTGGCATACAAGAGAATGTTTGACACAATGTGCTTATTTAAGAGCTCGGTGTGGCAACGCACACACACAAACACAGACGCTTTTAGCAACACTCGATGGTGCAGTGTGAGCACCCCAAAACGAACACTCTAGGTATATAATTGTGTGATATTTCTTTCAACTTCTTCGTACTTCTTCATCGTTGTAGAAATGTATTCAATAACCCGTCTGAATATTTTCTTTCATTGAAATGTAATGATTCCTTAAATGGTTATGGTAAACCTCTGTGGTAATGCCCCATTAGCGAGCTAATATTCAATTCATCTTTAACGTCTAATGGTAGCAGTAGTTGAGTACTAATAAAATATTAACACTAGCTCCATATTTATCGTAATTAACCCCAGTTTTAATAACATCTTCAAAAGTAGGGTGGGTACTTGAATTAATTGTTACCGGTCGAAATTAATATGTTGTACTAAATTAGTCCGTGACTATATACACCCGCCTTTTATCGCGACCCCCGCTTCTACCAAGTTGTCTTTAATTAAGTTGTTGGTCTAAATTGACTCGAATCTCTGCAAGAAAGGCTTTGTCACTCTTATAAACCGTTAGACATAAAAATATAAGTTAATTTCCCTTATTTACGACACCACATTGCATAAATTAGACCAAGCACTCAGGGAAAAAAATCCCAAGATTGTTAGATGATGAAGTATTTTTAATAATAATTCATTCGAGCCAGTCTGGGCAGCTCAACTACCGCGTTCTGTCGTCAATCGTCCTGGGTGTCGAAAGGAGGTATTAACACAGTGAGCAGGGGGTAGGGGGAGAGAGAGGAGTGCGGGGTCGCGGGACGAGGGCATGTGCGCGCGACGTGACGTGGTGGCGTGGTGCGTAGGTGCACGAGCGGCAGCGCGCGCGAATGCGCACGCGCTCGGAGTGGTTCCTGCAGCCGGCCGCGTCGCTGGACGCAGCGCGCGCGCGCGCGGGTACGCAGTCGGCCCCGCCGTGCGGCGCGCGCCCGGCCGGCCCCGAGCCCGCCGGCCCCGCGCCCGCCGGCCCCGCGCCCGCCGGCCCCGCGCCACTGGCGGCCCTCGCGCAGCGCCGGCCGCACGCGTGCGCGGGGGAGGCTCGCAACGAGAGCACCGCTCTCTACGTGCTTGTCGCCTGCCTAGAATTTTTGTTTTGACCTCGCGCACCGGTACTGTGAAACTGTGTTCGTTCGCTTCGGTGCGGAGAGGACTAACCGATTGCCGCGGGGGCTTTGCTTTCCTATAATTCTCCTGCTGAGTCTAGACTTTGTCCTAGTCAAAGACTCTAGATGTTGCTGGGAAACAGTTGTAATTAAATATCGTAACTACTTTGGCACGCTCGAACCTATGACGCAGTCACTTCAAAATTAGCGACGACACTAAACTAAAGTGTAAACTAAAACATGTGACCTCGTCTAGGGGCCAGTCGGCAGAAGCAAAGCCTCCGGTGCTTGTACTCACAGGGCGATACCAACGCTTTGTGCGGGCTTACGCTTTGGGCGCAACGCATGTGTCATCGCACAGATAGTCTCCATGTCGCACGACACGTTTGCATAGCATGATCTGCTCTTATGTGTTCTATGTCCTTTTATTGTTTCTTCTTACTAGATATCATACAATTTTTTCCAAATATTTATATTCATTTAAAATGTTAAACCTAGATGTAGATTGCTTTTATTGTAAATAGTTTTGTATACAATTTTAGTCTCTATGATTAATACTTTTTATTGTATTCTATATAAAATTTCTATATTGTAAATAGTTCTTCTATTAGTAATTGAGAGTTTTGATGTTTCAAACTATATGGTTTACGCAGCGTTGCCAGCACATTGTGCATCATCAAGAATGTCATAAAAAGCATGTGTTGGTTCTGCGGAAATATTGTTCGTCAAGCATGTTCGATGTTGTGACGTACACAGGCTTGGACATCAGTCACGAACCATTAAACGATACTTCATTGCCTCCACCACTGAGAACAATGCCAGATTGTTACACGTTCATTGTTTAGCTATTATATCGTGCAATTAATGCATTACTTTGTTGTATGTTGTTGTGATATGACAAGACAATTATATCTACTTGTCAACGCTTTTTATTCAATGAGAGAGCAACGTCTATTTTACAAATGGAAATTATTATTTTACTTTGTTGTTTATTAAGGGAAGTAAAGTGGTTTGAGTGTATAATAGTTTGTGAATGAAGATTAATTTACCAAAATTACAAGACGATTGGAAATTAGTCTTTGCTTTCTAAATAATGTTTTCAAATTTTGAAAATTTTAAAAGAAATTTTAACATGAACTATTTTTTTAATTTAATTAAATCTTTTATATTTAAGTATTTGTCAAAGATTTGAAAACATGACACATTTTTATTAATTTTGCTACCGCTATTAGAAATAATGTTGCAGACTTACATGCGTGTTTTTTTTTTAAAATAAAGTAACTTATAAAAATATTTTTATAAAGACGACGACGTTAAATTATTATAAAACAAAGCAAAAAAACTTACTGTTTTTTCCTTAAATAAAGTTCTATCAATAGCCCTTATGACCTTTTCCGAAATAATCTTAAAACATCGATAACTATGACGTTTTTTTTACATTTATTTAGTAAAAAAAGGTCATTTTTAGTAAGCAGTATAATAAATGCAAAAAACGTAACATAATATATTTTTGCAACATAATTCAACACGCATGTTGGTCCGCCGAGTACCAGGAGCCCACAAGAGCGCAGAGTAACGCGTGCCCCTACACAGGTAACGAGCGGCGCAGCTCGCGGCGCCGGTCCCGGCGCGCGCGCGTGTGCTGCGGCGGCGCCGCGTGCCGCACACTCACGCACTCCGACACTGAAATCCCGCTCGCTCTCCAGCCTCGTAAAGTGACCGCCTGACTGAGGCACGCGCACTCGGCCGAAGATCCTATCAAGGCAACGAGGTAACCAACATCTGTCGACTGTGGCACCCGGTTGAAAATATGGTTATGTGTATTGGGAACTTGATTGCTAAGCAAATTAACTCCATAAAATCCAGGAATTAAGTGTCAATCTGCTCAACGGTCAAGTTTCCCGGCTGTACATTAGGCTGGGCCGTTTTTGTATGGAGAAAAAAATATTGTTTGATTTCTTTCGGGCTTATCGCGAAAAGGGTGCCTAATGATGTTTTACGATTATGCGTAAAACATGGTTTAGATCAGATATCATGTTCTGCCTCCGGATTGACTTTTAAGACAGCGAAATTTTAAAATTTTCATATTTTTTTTCTAAGTCATTACAGCAAGGTGAGGAAGGCTCGATAATATGTATTTATACAATAAAACATGAATTTTATGTTTCTATTTATGTATTACAGGAATAAACGACGTTAATACCTACAGCAAAATATATAAAAAAAATCATAAACATAGTTTTAATTAGCTTTAAAATCTTGCTTGCTGTCGAACTTTGGCATAGCTCTTCGAGACTCTATTTGGGCTTTAATAAAGCCTTCTCTTGCGCTTCTTTTGCTCAGCTTGGCTGAAGCCTCGGTAACAGTCTTCACTGCTCTTTCAACTGCTTGAGAGTGGCAAGGCAGACGTAGAAGAGGCAAGTCTCCTTTTCCCTTTTCTTCGACAAACGTTTGGATGACTTCATCGGGTATCTGTTTTAATACTGGCGGTTCCGTGATTTTATCCTGCCAGTCAATAAGATCGACGTAGGACGATGCATTGAGGTTCAGAACAGGAAGTTGAAACAGTCGAAGTTTTTGATAGAACCAAAGTTTTGTCTTTTCTTCCGTCAAAGTATAAAGCAGGTACTTCAGTAACTTTGGCTCGCTTTGTGGCACATTTCCTTACGAGGTCACGTTTTCGGCGAATCCGATTTTTATCAATCACTTCTGCACTGGAAGCGTGTAGCACTGCAGAAGCAATAGCTGCCGCAGCTCTATCTGAGACACCAAATCTGTCACAAGTCTTTGAAAGCAAATCATAATCTATTTCAGAAGATGTCTTTTTGGTAGGACGTGCCGTTGTTTCATCTTGCTTCGGTGGTTCGAATTTATCGTCTTGATCCGTTGTAGTAGTTTCTGATTCCGAAGACACTGAAATGTTAGGCTCTTGTTTGCTTTTTTTTTGAGGTTGAACTTTTGGATCTGGCTTATTTAATTTTCTTTTCAATGTTTTAGCCAGTTTACTCGTTGTAGCGGTATCAATGGCTCCAATAAACATTTTCCTAGCCGATCGTTGGTCAATCAGAAAGCTATGCTCTCGTTTAGGTACTTTTTTCTCTCTAGGACAAGTACATTCAGAGATGTTCGTACATTTGCAAGATGAAATGTCAAATAAAACTCTACTGCTACGGCGGAATTCTTCTAATTTCTTTTCGGGTATTTTTGGATAGGATTTCAGGAGATTTTTGCATTTGAGGTGATATGCCTTCAACATCACTTTTATTCCTTTGAGTTGAATAGTAGGAATAGAAGCTTTACCCCATATTTCTACAATCTTTGCAACCACAATGGCTTCTATTTCCTTATATGTGGGCTCTTTCTTTGTGTCTTTGTCCAATTTTATTTTTCGACGGTTCCACTCATAGAATTTCATTACGTCTTCGTATGTTGGCAGCATGTTTTCTTTTAAATCACACGTATCACCAAACAACGGACATTTCCACTTTTCACGAGTACGATCCATCTTGAAACGCGCGCAATAATACGCCACAACTGTTCTCTTAAGACGCCAAAGCGCTACTATTGTGCGCGACGGCGAGGCATGTTTCGACGCGCTGATTTTGTGCCCTCCCTCCCTCCCCACCTCGCACTACGGGGTCGAGAGAGCTTCATATTACTATTTATTTCTTATGTAGACTATAAATCCTAGTCTAAATTGATCAAAATGTTCTTATTACTGGATTTAAAGTACCTAATGTACACATAGAAAGTTACCTTGAAATTGACAAAAAATCAAATCTTTGACTACAATCCGGAGGCAGAAGCACTTATAAAAAAGCAACAATGTTTTGGGAACGTCAGTTTGAAGCCATTTTGCATCCTTTCCGCGATAAGCTCCCCAGAAAAAACGAAAAAAATTAAAACGGCCCAGCCTACTGTACATCGAGATTTAGAAATAGTTGGGCTTTGTAGAGTGTTGCCTCAGTCTTTGTTAGTCTCGTTTCTAAAACTCGATGTGACTTCTGGGTACTGCAATCATGTTCGGACACGGAGTAGCAAATTGGAGTAATGGTATTATACTGGCGAAATGCAAGCTTGTGCAGAGACTCATTTTGTATATTTTAAATCATGAGCGCACTTCCAAAAGATTTTACACGCGAGAGCCTGGTTTAATGTACCTATGCATGTATATTAACACTCCATTTTATAGCTACTCCGTGTACCAGAGCCACTTTCCTAATACTTACTGTTCCTCCGAAATTGTATCGGACATCCTAACATTTAATTACGATAGTAATCATGAAAATGTCTAACTGTCATTCTAAATGATACCAAAATACTGACGAAAATCAGGAACCGTAAGGAATTATTATAAAATGTTAAGACTTTAGGAATATCCATGAGATAGAAGAGTTGCGTTCTCCGTCAGTATTAACCGAGGCTCGCCACCTCTAGCTAGGGTAGACTGGCGCGCGACCGAAGTTCGGCGCGAAACTTTTTTCTAATAATTAATTCGTGGAGTCATGTGGGTGTTGTGCTGATTTACTAAATATATGTGATAGAACGTAGTTTTGTGCGATTACGGAGTTTGTACATTTTTATAGCTGATGTTGTACGCTTTAGGCCATATTTTCGTTTTTATTTTTAAGAACGAGTTCATATAAATCACGTCGTGTTTTTCGATTATTATATTCGATTCGAATTAAATGTCAACCCAAAATTTTTATGCTCTCTATTTTATATAAGATATTATTGATGTTTCAAGACCATTTAGGTATGCAAAATATGAATTAAACTCAAAAATGTTCACAGTCAAGTTTATGGAAACTACGTTCGCGATAGAGCATCACACTATTTTCTTCATCACAAGACGTGGTTGGGATAAAAAATAAGCAATCTTTTCTGTGCCATGTAAAATGTACCTAAACAAGAATGTTTTTTTAAATGGCCTTCTATTATAATCAGACTAAGAAGGAAAAGGCTTTTATTTGGGGACAAGAGAGTGTTGCCAATGTCAAATTAATATGACGTATACATTCCTATAAAGAAATGATATAGTTAGTTTAATTATTATTTACCTAAAGAACTAACTTTAACAACTTTGTTAAAGGTTACATTATGTAAACAACTATTCAATTTGAAATGTTTATTTTTGGTGTTATATTCACACATAGATAGTAAATTCTGCAGATCCCAAGTCATGCCAAAATGTACTGCTTACGATTGGCTCCTTAGGAAGTTGTCCGCCAAACTTGAGCCACATAGAAAAGACTGAGCAATGTTTAGAAATGTTTATCTTAACTTACGAACAAACACGATTGATAACTATGCGTAGGATCAATAGGAGTCACATTCACATATTGCAATTATAATGTTGTCTATTATTGAATAGTACAAAATGACATATTTATACAGTTGTCGAATTTTTGAATAACGGTTGTTTTGTAACTTTCTGTAAATATCTACAATTGGATCTTAATAAATTAATATAGGTGCTAGTTTATTCAGAAACGTCTTATGAGAAAAAATATTTAGTTATACCTAACGTTGACATTTAAATATATTGTATATTATTTCTTTAAATCATACATGGCCCTTTTTCACTAACACTAGCCAACACTTAAGAATAATGTCTAAATAAGTTTGTCCGGTGGTCCAGTGCTAAAACAGCGCGCTTTTATTTAGGCATCGCGTTTAGGTGTTACACTTAATGTTAGTGAAAACGCGCATAACTTTCACATCAAATAGAGGTAACTGTTAAAATATAATGTTTATAAGTTTATAAGACTCGCAATGGATCAAATGTTTTTGTTAAAATTTAATGTAAATACTTTAGTTATTATTGGAGTAACATGTGTCAATATAATTATAGCACATAATTCGCACATTATTTTTATAAAATGTACCTTTTATTTGTAAGAGTGTATTTTAAGACTGTTTTAGGTTAAATAGTTTCAATGCAGGTCAAGAGCAGTTTTCGTTATGTTATTATAATGAATGTACTGGATATTTATTCATCACTAATTAAATTTTCGCGGGGTTTCTACCCCTGAATATGAACAACTTCACTATAGAACCAACACGGAAATCACGATAAAAATACAGCTGTTTTATACATTCAGGTTGAGTATGTAGCACCAGATTTTTTTTGATATCAGAGTTGGTTCAGTAAAAGTTGTTCATTCATATTCCTGGGTGGAATGGAATAACCTGCGAAAATTTGATATGTGATAAATAAATGATCCTGTATAATTGAACACATGTGTCCGGGTGTTATTAGTGTCTGTTTGCTATTATAGAGGTTTGTGTATCGAAGGCAGCTCAAAGTAATTTTATATTTGTTGTGTAGTTACGTATTAATAAGTATTAGCACTCGGCTAGTGGTTACATCACTGCTACCCCCTCGGCTATGTCATGGCCATATTAAGAAGTACTTTTTGTTATATTCGTTTTTTTTTTATTTTATCATCTAAAAATGTTTATACCTCGGTGAGGTATTTGTTGTCAACTATAGAAGTATTCCTCATCATTGGCATGGTTGGCAACGATCAGCCCCATGCTGTATACGAACATGTTACTGGTAAACGTAATGTTAATTCGAATGTTAGGGCTGTGGCGATCACCGTGTCAAGTGGTCCCAAAAGATGCCAAAAAGAAACCTAAATATAAATTGATACCTGGCTTGCATTTTTGGATTTGCACGTCCAAGTTCCTGTGTTCATTGATTAGCGTTAGGGGAAACGATTGTTGTAGTTTAATGTGTAGATTTTGAGATCGAAATACTAAGTTGTTGTTGTCAACACAATGATCTGAATGGCGCCGTCAAACGAGCGAACTCTTGTGCTAGCAATAACGACAAAACAACATTTTTTGTAAATTATAAACGTTAGCTTATATTTTTCGTCTTAATTCAAGTGCGTCCTATTTTTTTTAAATAAATTAACATTTTTAAATTGTAACATTATTAACTAAATACTAGTAACATTTTTGTACAATAATAACATTAGTTGATCTAAAGTTTAGTTTATTATTTTCGACTTTATAAGACTGTTTATATGTTATAATATTATAATTTATTACTAACCCTCGAATACCTTTATCTAATCATTCCACCGACTTAAGTTTATAACGACACCAGTTGCATTTGAGTATTATTTTCTGTCATGATTTCATGAATTATTGTAGCAGATCTCGGAGCTTTAACAAAATTATAAACAGTGTTACTAGCGAGTTATACAGTGAATTAATTTTAATTTTATTAGGACAATGTAACAAGCCCTTGAAGAAATGCAATGAAAGCCTATTTATAAAGGGCACATTTGCTTAACACCTTGACTGCGGGACTCACATACGCTGTGTTCTCGCCGCCGGAACGCCAGTGCGGCTCGCGCACACTGGTTGTGATTTCATATTTTCCAATACGGCTGTGCGGCAAATCACGCCCAGCGTGTAAAATTTAATTATGCCGCGAGTGCGGTTCTCGCAACTGCTGTGAGTTTTCACGTCTGTTTAGACGTTTGATAATTTCAAGTTTCAAGTCTATGAGAAATTATTATTTAAAATACAGAACCAGTAAGGATTTCACTAGAATTTCTTATAAAATTACAAAAATCATAAAGTTGAAAATTGTATAATTAAGTTTTTTATGACCGGTATGCCAGGTGTCTACAAAGGATCCTAAACCCTATTGTGTTAGAGCTTAAGTTGATATTCGCAATGTTGTTTTATTTCACTTTAGCAATTAAGATGCCAGGTGTTCACAAAGGATTTTAAACCCTATTGTGTTAGTTTGAGGGTCCTATTGTGTAGGATGGTCATTTTCGAAATAACTTGTTACATTCGTAAAAAAACACAATAGCCTGTGTTTTGCCGCACTGGAGGATTAAAACACACCCAGCGCTATATCCGCACTGGCGTATTGTTTTCGACCATCCGATACGACTGTGCGGCTCTCGCAGCAGGTGTGCGGCCGTCCGCACGGGCGGCTTGGCGTAGGCGATAGCGCCCGCAGTCAAGGTGTTAATATGTTTGTCGTGTGTAATACGTGAATAAATTACATTTTGTTTTAGTATTATTGTATTACGGTATTTGCTTATGTAAATTCAGTTTGTATTTTCACATTATATTTGCACATTTTTTCTACACAAATTATAAAGAATTACACAAGAATAAAAAGTATAACAAATTGCTTTGGATGTTTTTATTTGTTACCTTCTTATACCAAAAATAAAACTTGATTGATGATAATAAATTGTATATTGGCCAGAATTTAATAATAACATATAAAAATATTGAGCTGTTTCTATCAAAAGAATAACAATCAACAATGTAAATAACTAGATATCAATATTGTAAAACTTTACGTACAATGGAAACACTTCTTAAGCATAACGGCAATATCACACACTGTGCAAAACTAATGGATACTAAAAATAAAAACATTGCGTGCATTCTAACACTTTTTAAGCTTTTCAGCAATAATCACGTAGTCGAAAAGTGAAAAAAAAACATTACATACAAAAGGAAAACTTGTACATAACTACGCATCAGTGGCGGTCTGAAATGCGGGTCAAAGAGTCATGATGACCCCCCCCCCCCCTCCCCCACTCCAAAACGTCTCAAATATTATTATCACCCGATTTGATTTTCATATATCACATAATATTTAATTTCTGATGATTTAGTGCAATCAATCTTAAGTTCGCCCTAGAGCCCTCGCCCCCTAGATCTTGGCTGCGACCGCGCTTGGTACGCGTAATATAATGCTTATTTACAAAATATCTTTTACTTTTGCACCTTTTACATAAACTTGTACAATATTCCTGTCATCTCCGACATATATGAATTTCTGTAGTAATTCTACTCCATATTCTTCAGTGGTTGTGGGTAGGGCTCCTTCGTACTTGTCGATCTGGCTATCTTTCGAGTAAACGTCCACCACTAAAGCATCAAAATCTTTTCCGACATCAAAGTTGCCAATTTTGTGGTCCAGGTTCAGAGCTATAGACAATAAAATGTAAATTCTTTACAAAAAGAAGTTGGAAACATGACAATAATTCATGGAAAATTACTAAAAAGACCTTGTTGGGTTATAATAATTAAACAGAAAAGTATCTTGAACAAAACCGTGGTATTATTAGCAAAAACAAAAGAACAAATAGTAACCATAGATAGCATGGCGACACATGCTTAGTGATGCCTATTATTCTGTAATTGTCTTCTCTTTTGTAAATAAGTTAATTTTAAGGCCGCACTATCGCATTAGGTACATACCTGTAATGATAGCTGTAAGGGAGATTTTAATAAATAAATAAATTCTATATTAAAAGTGATGCCCTAAATTACTAAAGAAAGGGACTACAAGTTATAATTACAACAGACTTGTAGCAAAGACTAAACAGGTTGTGTCCACTTTTTGGAGAAGTCACGAATAGTACAGACGCCAGCGCATCAAGTTACCCCAATGTGTAAAATTTTCCCAATTGAATATGAACCTTATTCTGTTTCACATAAAGTTGAAAAACAATCAAAGAAATTTGACACATTGGGGTAACTTGATATGCTGGCGTCTGTACATTATCATATTTAGCAACCGAGTCTAGCAAGTTGAAAGGCTCCTTTGATTAGTTTAAACTCTGTCATCACGACGTCACACAACGCTCTCCTGGATGTAGGTACGGCACCAAGGCCATAGTATAGTTTCTAGGTCGAGATTAAAAACGGAGGCTAATGGTTAATAAGTAAAGATTAAAAAATATAAAGTACCTTTAGCTCCTCCTAGTGTGGCGAGGTAAAAAGCTTCCTTCCAGTCTAATGCAGATTTTGGGCTTCCTTGCAACTCTAAACACGTGGACACGTCCATCGTCCGGCGAATTGCATCCAGCATAGATGCGTTATCACCACCAGAAACATCTGGCAGAAATAGGTAATATTAAGATGAAAATCTACGACCTGCTGTCGCCCACTTTCCAACTAGTTGGCGCTGAAGTTAAGATTTTTATTTTATTTTGCTTCATGTGTAATGGGCACATTGGTAAACGCCGTAGAAGTAGTTTATGCGGTTATAGGATTGTACACTTTATGGAATTTAGTCATAAAATTGCTTCAAAATTCACCCAATTGGACACTAATAATGCCAATCAGATTCTGGCAAGGCCGACATGTATTGCTGTGACGTTGGCAAAATAAAAGAGAACAATTACACGAATCGTGTAATAATGCCAATCATTAGTGTGTGCAGTTACAAATATAAGGTTAGGCGAGCTGCACACTACAACACTTTGTTCATAAATAAAGTATGTGTACGGCTTATTTATGGATAAAGTGTAATGTCCGATAACCGCATCAATTACTTCTACGGCTTACTAATGTGCCCATAAAACATAAACAAAAATGTTGAATTCACCGCCATCTAGAGGGAAAATGGGCAACAGCAAGTGGTATGTTTAATCTTATGGAGTTAAAATTCTGATCAACTTTTTCAGACTTGATGGTGAGGAGAATTAAGAGAGCTATTTTTCAAGCCAGCAAAAAGTTTAGGTACGTGACGATTTCTATCAGTCAACTGCCACCGCAAGACTGCCTAGTTGTCTAGTGGTAGCAAGCGCTACTGCTGAGCAGGTCCCGGGTTCGAACCCCGGGTCGGGCAAAGCGTTATTGAGTTTTTCTATCTGGATTTTTCTCAGTATCAGTCCAGAGTCTGGATTAGTGCCCCATCGAAGGCAATAGGCTCGCCCCCTATTACATGGGACTTAAACATAACTGGCGAAATGTGGGTGTACATACTAATGGTACACCTCTGCCTTACCCTTCGGGGGCAACAGGCGTGATGATGTTAAGTCATTTATATTTAACTATGATCATAAACATAATACAATATGTTATTTACCAGTGCCCAATCCAACAGTAATGTTAGCATTGATAATCCTCCTGACAGGACAAAGGCCTGACTTCAGACGCGTGTTGGATGCTGGACAATGTGCTACGGACACACCTCTACTCGGCAGTAAGGTCAGCTCTTCATCTGTTAAGTAAACTGCATGGGCCATGATGCACTGGAACAGAATTCAAGCAGGAGTAAGAAGAGAAGGTGAGTAACTTGTAGATACCTATTATTGAGCGATCCGTGTTTATCTTTTCATGTGTTTAGTGACTGACCAGGGGGTCGAGTCTGCTATTGCAATCGTGTCTCAATGACCGGACAATGATCGATTTTTGACGTATAACGTTAAACTTATGACACATTTCCCATACAAAAACTGTCAAAGTTGTCAAATATTCGATCAATGATCGGTCATTGAGAATAATTGAGACACGATTGCAATAGCAGACTCGAGCCCCTGGTCCTGGTCCTGGTCTTTTTGCCGCCCAAGCATGGGCTTGGCTTTACAAGCTGTCGAGAAATATCGCTCATGCATGCCGGTTTCCTTTCAGTCGGTACATGTGTCAGTATTCCTGCCTACAGTGTTTCGAGGTCCAGTGGCGTAAGGCAGGGAAAGGAAGTGGAATCGATGTTAACTCCTTAGTCGACAGTCTTGTCGGAGGCTACGCCTTTACCGTAATACCATATTACACTCTTTTTTTTTATTAGAGTTACAATGAATATAATTAAAGAAATAACTCTAAATCTACAACATAAAATACCTTTTCGTACCACTTGCTCAAAAAAGTGACATTCTATGCCACAAAAAGCGAACATAACAATATTCATTTTTAATCTGTTAAAAACAGGGAAAGAAAATTGTACTGGATTTCATTCATCCCCTAGGGAGAGAATGTGATTTAAATTTGGAATACTTACCGAAATTTATACTAAACTACATCTGTGTTTACACCATTGAGTTTGTATTATTATAGCAATATAGGTACACCTTTTTGAAAACGGAATACGCGTTTAGCAGTTATGATTACCTATTAATTAAATAAAATTACGAAAACCGACGAGGCCGTATGAGCTTGATGCCTTTGCTTTTCCGACAAAAAAATATTAATCTAGGAATTTGCCGCGTTTTTGTTTTCTTCAAATCATGGAGCAAACAACCGGGTTGTTTGCTTCATGCTTCAAATATTTAAACGTTAAGTTTATTTTAATGTATTTTTATAAATAAGTTAATGTTCTAAAAATACGTCTACTTTTAATTGTCATTATTTTTAATAAATGCTTATCTCATATTATTATTGTGTTATTTTTTTCGCAAATGGTACGAAAAGTAGAGTATTTTCCTCGGTGATAAAGCTGTCTTAGTCTTGGGTGAAATTAAATCCCTCGCTACACTCAGGACTCGTCTTAAATCCCTCGCTTCGCTCGTGATTTAAGTTTTTAGCACCCTCGCTACGCTCGGGAGTAAACCTCGAGTCCTTCGTTACGTTCGTGATTTAAATCGTCACCCGCGACAGAAGACACTGCTTTATCCCCTTGGTTAATAATCTACTATTTTTTATCTTTTCATGTGTTTAGTGACTGACCAGGGGGTCGAGTCTGCTATTGCAATCGTGTCTCAATGACCGGACAATTATCGATTTTTGACGTATAACGTTAAACTTATGACACATTTCCCATACAAAAAACTGTCAAAGTTGTCAAATATTTGATCAATGACCGGTCATTGAGAATTGAGACACGATTGCAATAGCAGACTCGAGCCCCTGGTGTTAGTCTTTTTGCCGCCCAAGCATGGGCTTGGCTTTACAAGCTGTCGAGAAATATCGCTCATGCATGCCGGTTTCCTTCCAGTCGGTACATGTATCAGTATACCTACCCATTATTTCGAAGTGCAGTGGCGTAAGGCAGGGAAAGGAAGTGGAATCGATGTTCACTCCTTGGTCGACAGTCTTGTCGGAGGCTACGCCTTTACCGTAATACCATATTACACACTTTTTTTTTATTAGTTACAATGAATATAATTAAAGAAATAACTCTAAATCTACAACATAAAATACCTTTTTTGGCAACCCATTCATATTTTTCTTTAATTGAATGTGAACCTTAACATGTATTTTTGGTGTAAGTATGCTGTGTCTAGTTGTCCTTAAATAAATAAATAATTTTTCTAATTCCGTTTTTGTAAAACAAAATAAGTATAGATAGGTACTTACTTGAAGACATTTTAACGCCTTTGTTTTATGTCTAAAAGCACTAATACTTCCAATTTTAATCTTCTTAACTGGCAATTGCTATAACAAATCGCCCGCATAATCACCATAATCGCCGATCGATTCGTTAGTTGTTGTTATACGGGTCGATGAGTTTTCAAGTCGGCACTAGTAAGGCTATGTCTTCAGTTCGAAGGTGCTACGACCCGGTGTATTCTATGATAACAAATGCAACAAAACACGACCGCACCGTAAACGCATAAAAAATTCATGAACACTTAGGAACTATCTGTGAATAATGTTGCAATTTAATATCAGCGATAATTGCTTGCCTAACACAGCGAGTTCTAAAAACCCGAGAACTTCGGTAGTCTGGTGCGAGAGTAAAATTTCGTCTGCTCGTCGCACCAGCGCAAATGCCATTTAGCCGTGAGTAAAATTGAACATGATCAATTCAAATCGCGGCGAATTCAGTGCCCTAAGTGCGAGTTGTTTTTACGCTAACGCTATCGAAACGTTCAACGCGTTTGGCTTTCTGATTGGTTAAAAGCTTAGAGCGGGCCAATCGGAGCGCCGAACGTCATGAACGTGACGATCGCGTTAACGTAAAACAAACTCGCACTAGGCACTCTGCTCGCAGCGAAAATCCTGTTTCATACAGCGAATACTCGCGGTGAGTAGGTAGGCATTCGCAGCGATTAATCGCTGTGTGTGACCGAGGCTTCAGCGACAACCGTGACCTTTTGTCTTTAGTACCTACAATAGTACGTAGGTACTTATGCCACTCATGACGAAGAAGTTCGAAAAAAACACATTATGTGTCGATCGTAATAAATAGCAAAAGTAACATAATGTTACACTCGAACTAAGTTCCTAACTTAAATTCGTACACCTATTATACATACCCGAAATGATAAGCACAAGTGTACCTAAGTACCTACACCCACATTTCGCCATTTATTTTAATTAATTAATGATGCAATCTATTAACAACTTACCTTGTCAGTTAAAATACCACTTTTATCATAAACTTCTCCATAATTGCTGCTTCCAGGATTTGTTTCTAAAACGTATTCTATTTCTGAGAGGTTCTCTGATATGTGACTCTGTAAACAAAGGATAAAGAGTACTATTAGTTTTTGTAGTTAAGTAAATACCTACTTTAGAAACCTGTACTTAAATCAATATACCTTGGCATTATGTCTTGTGATTAATGCTTGATGCTTGTGTTCTCCATATGAGATGAAAAGAGGCATTTGTCCTGCCGTGGGACAGTAACAGATTGATTTTATTTTAAGAAGACACTACTAGATTAAAAAACTTTACCTGTATTCTGCAGTCATATTTTTTTGCAATAATTGCCAGCCCATCCATAAGTTCTTTATCACAACTGATGGCAAATCTTGGAGTCACCACAGGTTCCACTAGCTCATTCTGGGAAAGACAATATCTTATATGGCAAAGTAAATTAAGTCGAATAAAAATATAGGTAATACTCTTACAAAACTACTAGGAGTATCAAAGATAATAGAGCAAGAACTCAACAAACCAAAAGACCAGCGCTTCACTGCCCTTCACCAAGTCTGCACCGGTCCTAAATATGCTCCTCAACCATAAAGTTTAAAACAGTAATTATAAATTTAATTTCAGCTATTTCTTGTCTGTTTCTACCAGAGACAAGAATGTTAACGTAACAATGAGTAGGTAGGACTCATTGGTGAATAGGCGTAACTACACAAAGTCATTGGATGTCGTGATAGCCCAGAGGATAAGCCAACCTGTCACGAAGTTGTGGTTCATATCCCAGCAAGTACCAATGTACTACATTTTCAATTCATTTGTACAAAGGCCAGGACATCAAGCTACCCCAAAGTGTCATATTTCTTTGATAATTTTTCAACATTATTACAAATAGCAAAAGGTTCATTTTCAATTGAGAAAATTTGACAGTTTGGGGTATAGACTCCAGCACGTCACCAAAGTTGGTGATGTGCTGGCATCTATAGTTTCTAAGTTTATCTTAGACACCTTTGACATTGGTGAAGGATAACATTGTGAGGAAACCTGGACTTTTTGAAATCACCAATCCACCATGAGCAAGAGTGGTTTTCAATGCTCATGCCTTCTCTATCTCTCTATGAGAAGGCCTTTGCGCTGCAGTTAAATAAATAAATAAATATTCCACAACTTTTTCACACAACGCCATCTAGTCCCAAGCTAAGCTAAGAGCTTGTGTTATGGGTACTAAACAGCTGATAAACATACTTATATATTTCTAAATACATACATATTATTATACATAAATTACACCCAGACACAGAACAAATGATTGTGCTCATCACACAAACATTTGTCCTGGGTGGGAATCGAACCCACGACCTCCGGCATAGAGCAGTCAGGGTCACTAACAACTAGACCAACAGGCCAGTCAGGTCAGTTGGACATTAACAGGCTAGTATTATTAAGGTCACAAACCTGACAAGAAATTACATATTTGACAAACAATTCAACTTCTTCCAACTCTGTTTTGGTGTCATTGTAATAGCCTGCATCATTTTCCATGTTCATGCTCACTTTGCCTATCAGCGCCCTCTGGTGATGCCTAATTGCACTTCTAACTAGTTCCAGAGTTCCCTTAAGATGCAAAGATCCAAAATAGCAGGCTGTTGTCGTTCCGTTTTTGAGTAATCCTTGCTGAAACATTTTAAATTAGATTAAATACATTACAATAGACATAAAAAAATTAGTTTATATGTATTATCAAAATAAATAGGTTAAGTTCTTTAAACTTCTAGCAGCTTATTTAAATACAAATTAGGATCTTTAAGGTCTGAGAGCTAGGTACAACTAGATGCCTCCCGTGCAAAAAGTTGTAACATTAGTTTTTACTAAACACCTGTTAAAAATGGTTTACGAATCAATTTTATCATGAATGTACACAAAAGTTACTCTCCTGAAAAAATGATTTTTTAACCTGCAACCATATGTGTGGGAGGCATCAAATACATGCACTGACTGGACGAGTCTTTCCTCGTGAGAATATCTTATAATGTTCTAATGTTCACTCCTTTGGTCCTTACATGAAATAATGTTAAGACTTTAAAAGAGAGAAAAAAGAAACACTGAAGCAAACTCGTTTTCCGCTTAGTCTGTTCTGAGTTTCTGCTTGTAGTATTGAGTAGTAAAAAAGTTTTTAAAACAAGTAAGTACTAAATATAATTTATCTACTGTATCACTAGTTAAGCTGAACAAACTTGTTAGAAAAAATAAAATATTTATATTTGAACTGTTAAATGGTCAGCTAATAAATTTTATATTATGTAAAGAAAATGTAAAAATTATGAAACACTAGCTGGTGCCTGTGACTTTGTCTGCGCACGGTTAGTACTTCCAGTAGTTTATTTTCTTACCTATATATAAATAAATTATATATCCTATGTGTTATTATGATGCCTACATCATAATAACACATAGGATATATAATTTATTTATAAGCAATATTATTGTAAAGTTTTATTAAAATCCATTCAGAAGTTTTTGCGTGAAAGAGTACCAAACATCATACAAGTTTGAATTTTTAAAATTAGTAGGATCACTTCGACAGCAGTAAATAGATAAAATAATAGTGTAAGTATATAATGATGCAATTCTCTAAGAAGTCACTCACCACAACCTGGTTGTAGACCTTAGCGGCAAACTCAGTGTCAACATACTTCTTTTCCAAAGGGAATGTGTACTTAGCTAACCATTCTAACAACGGCCGATCTAAACCTAGACCAATATTGGGAAACTGAGGCGCATGTGTGTGGCAATCTACAAAACCTGGAATGAGAAACTGATCCGGGCTTAACTTTAACGTTTTGTAGCTTGAGAACTCTCCAGCTTTATCAAGTTTAATAAACTCTTCAGCTGAACCTTTTTTCGTGATCTGTAAAAAAAAACTAAGTTTAGTAACCAGTACTTACTTAATTCTATCTGTGAAACTTTTTTAAAAACTTTACGGTTATTAAATTCAGTAAAAATATATTCAGTAGTGTATGATCTTAGTATTTAAATAATGTTTGTTGTTACTACCTTTCCATTTTGAACTGCAATGTAACCAGAGTTTATAATAAGACTGTTCAAAGAACTCGAACAAGCGATTGTCCCGACGAACACGATATTTTTATCCGTCATTTTATTGCACGTTCTAAAGCTACTGACCAAGTAATGATAGGAGCAGTAATATTACGTAATTAAATTCAAGTTCTACAGTGATTCTAACATTTAAACCTTATAAACTTAGGTGCTGAACTGCTGATAACACCAAGTTTGTTATCAAATATTATCACTTTTTTTTTTTTTTTTTTTTTTATTTGCCCAGTGGGCAGGCTAAAGTCTTTCGACCATACCGCCTAGTCTTTCGTATGTTTTTTTCTGTCGTGTTAAGTTTTTATATAATGTCTTTCGTAATTTCCCTTGTAATTATAATGTTTTATTTTAAGTCTTTCGTATGTAGTCATAATTCGATATTTTTAATAGTCAATTTTTCGTTTTTTAGTCAAATCCAAGTTTGTACGAAGTACAGTCAAATCCTGGGTAATGTCATGTCAAATTTTTTTTTTTTTTTTTTTTTAGCTATCTCTGCATGTTTATGTTTAGATAGGCACATAACCTACAAGCTATTTCTAACCATCTTAAATCTATTTAAAAATAACGAAGATAAAAGTACTTAGGTAATAATTATTTTGATATGTACATACATATAGCTAACACAAACGATTATATATCATTTACAGTCTCCAGTATGAATTTGTACAAATATATATAAGTGGTAGCATTCACAAGTAACTCCTGTATGGACGACGGGACCTTATCAGGCGTTTTATAAATTTTTAGAAGCTCATCCGACAACACAAGGCGCTGAATGTTGAAAGACGAACACTCGAAGAAGATATGATACAGTGACTGAACTTTTTGAGATTGACAATAATCACAGTGCGGCGAGCTGACCATTTTAAGACGATGAAGATGAAAATTTAAACGACAATGACCAAAGCGCATACGACAGATAATCGAATAAAATTTTCTATTCATGTATGTACTACTATTTTTACAAAACCAAGGTACAGAGTTAATTTGAACATCAAGACTATTAAACCAAGACCCCGTGTTTTCAACATGTGTACAATGGTATGAATGTCTCCCCCATGCCTCGCACATGCGGCGCCGTAGAAGGCTAATTACGTCTGTATGTGGCAGGAAAACACTCGCATCAGTGTCACAGATTAATTCTTCAAATTCAACGATTTTTTTTGCAAGATAATCTACTTTTTCATTCCCCACAACACCAATATGTGATGGTACCCAAACAAAACGAACAACAATATCCAACTGTGACAATTCAAACCATAGTTGCTTTATCAAAAGAATTATGTAGTTGGTGTTAGCAAGTAATTTATTGTTGTCCAGATTTTTCAAAACACTCATGCTATCACTAACTATAAGCCATTTACTATGTTCTAAATTACATTTTTTAATATGTTTCATAGCGCTCAAAATAGCAACTGCTTCAGCTGTAAAAATACTAGCATTCGTATCAATTCTCCGTCCAATAGCAATATTTGAAGAGGGGTCATAAATAGCGAAAGACACTGCTCTATCACTCTTGGAACCATCAGTATACACTAATTTATGATCAGACCACTGTGACAGCATAGCATAAACTTCTTCTTTTGAAGGCAAATTTTTTCTATTATTTATAATTACTTCAATTGCTGGAAATTTACCATTGAAAGTACCCTCATAACAAGGTAAAATATGTTTTGATTGATAAATGTTAACATTTTGAATAAAATTCATAAAACTTTGAAGACCTTGTACCATATAAAAAGATTTTAAAGAAGTATGAGTAGGTGAATGTAACAAATTAAGAAGTAGTCTATTACCAGATACACTATAAAGTTTTAACAAAAATCTTTCTTTTAAGTAATCAAAACGAATAGATAATGGGGGAACATTGCATTCAATTTGCATTGCAACCACAGGAGTACTTCTGAATGCACCAGTTATTACACGCAAACACTTGTTTTGCAAAATATTTAAACTATTTACATGTTTGGAATCTGCACCAAAGCAATAGAAACCATATTCAAAGTGACTACGTACTAAAGATTTGTATAATAATAATAAAATTTTAGGGTCTGCACCCCAATATGTACCACTCAAGGATTTTAATATGTTATGAGCTTTATTTGCTTTACTAATTAAATGTTTTATATAATTGTTCCAGGATAAATTATATGAAAAAATAACACCCAAGAATTTTACCTCAAGTGAAATGGGTAGAGCACAATTGTTATACACCACATCAGGCATATTAAGAATTTGTTTACCAAATACAACAACTTTGGATTTCAATGGATTAACACTAAGAACGAGGTAAGAAAAATATTTATACAAATTCGCTAATGCAGCATTAACTATTTCAACTACATGTGTTATATTTTTCCCAGATGCATATACAACTAAATCATCTGCGAATTGGAGGTTTTTAACATGAGACCCTAAAATTAAATTTAATTTACGTATATACAATATGAATATTAAAGGCGATAATATACCACCTTGACAAACTCCTGTCGAGGATAGTCTAGGTCCATAGAGGTGTCTGTTAAATTTAACAAATACTTGCCTATTTAGAAGAAAATTTTTAACCCAATTTATAATTTTCTCAGGTATCCCAATCTGTGATAACTCGTTACATAAGATATCTATATTTACACTGTTAAAAGCACCTGCAACATCGAAGAAAACTCCAACCAAATTGTGGTTTGCAGATAAAGAATTGCATATATCAAGCTGTAATTGACAAACACTTTCCCTAGCAGAATGATTCCTACGAAAACCAAATTGATTTGATGGTAAGATTGAATTTTTCTCAATATAGAACTCTAAGCGTTGTTTTAATAATTGTTCAAATAACTTGCCAACACAAGAAGTCAGGGCTATAGGACGATACGAATCAGGACACATTTTTGGCTTATCAGGTTTTAAAACAGGTACAAGACAATCCACCTTCCAACTATCAGGTAAAATATTATTTTCCCATAATAAATTCAAAAGTTTTAAAAGAATATTCAAACTCGTAAGGTTTAGTTTTTTAAACAGTATATATGGTATTCCATCCAGACCATGGGTAGTATCTCTTCTGGACGATATGGCCGATATTAATTCTTGTAAGGAAAAAGGATTAAGTAGAAAACTATTGCTGGAATTAATGCTAGCATTGGAAGAAGACTTTAAGTCATTTGATACAGTGTCTGGTGTGTATTTTTTAAGAAAATCCAAAACCCAATTATCATCCTCCTGAGTACTAAAATTATATGTTTTATTATACTTGCGCATGAATTTCCATATAACAGACAATGGAGTGCACCTGTTAAATGTTTCACAAAGAGAAAACCAACTTTTTTGCCTTTCTGTTTTTAATGTAAGTTTTTTAACTGCGCGAAGCCTTTTAAATTCTATATAATTTTCTTCAGATGAATTATCCTTAAACAGTAAATATGCAGTTTTAAAATTCAATACAGCTTCTGTGCATTTTTGATTCCACCAAGGAAGTGAAGGCCCTTTAGGATTATTTCTATGACATGAGGGGTTGACAAAATGACTGGTATTAGAATGTTTCAAGTTTGGCATAGAATTCGCAGCGGCTGTGCGCAAAATGGTACAAAATTTGGAATATGAATCAGGAAGACTTGTGTCATCAACTTTAAAATCAAGTAACAATTCATCAACACAATTACTGTACTTTTCCCAATTTACCAATTTGTAATTAGGGTAAATAGGCAAATGTTCAGCATTAGTACAATTGCTAACAATATTATTGCTTTTGCTAATAAATAATTTTATCCTTACAGGAATGTGATAACTACTACCAAGAGGACAATCATGTACATTCCATTCGCAATTAATTGCTAAAGACGAAGAAACTAACGTCAAATCCAACGCATTAGGACGCCAAGTTAAAGAACCAATTGTTGTTGCCTGACCATTATTGAGCAGAACTAAATTATTATTATCAATTACATCTAAAACGTTTCGTCCACGTACAGAGTCAGAGTTACAGCCCCAAGAAGTATGATGAGCATTAAAGTCACCAGCAATTATAAAAGGTTCAGGAATAGACTTCACTAATAAGTCAAAATTTTCTTTTTTGAATACTGGACTACAATTCAAAGGACTATAAATACTTACTATACTTAACTCTTTGTTGTTAACTTTAATTTTTACACAGATATTTTGTAATGAGTTATCAAAAAAGGTATTAATTTTAGTGTATGAAATACTTTTGTGAATAATTATTGCTACTCCATTATGTTTGTTACCAGTGTCATTTCTTTCAATATTATAATGATTGATTTTAAAATTTTGTTGAGGTTTAAGCCATGTTTCACTGATAATTGCTATGTGTATTTTGTAATTGTATAAAAAATCGATTAATATGTGTTTATTACTGTTTAAACTTTGAGCATTCCATTGTACTACGTTTAAATCAGAAAAATCCATTACGAGGTTGAAGGAAATTTATTACTTAGAGTAGTTTTTAATGCTTCTTTAATCGATGCTGAATTGATAGGAGTATCCTTATTGGTAACTATTCTAGTAATTGTTTCAACTAAACTATTCAAAAATTTGTCTGATTTCATAAGATTACTTACTTGTGTATCTAAATTACGCGCAGATAGCGCTGGAAATGCGTTAGCGTTGAAGAGATCAGAGTATGTTGCATTTCTACTTTTTATTTTATTTTCTTCTACTTTTTGTTTTTTTATATTACATATTGCAGAGATAGCTAAATGATTACCATTGCAGTTTATACATTTGGCGTTCTTTGGATTAACCTGACACACTTTATAACTGTGATTTTCAGTGCAAATAGAACATACTTCAGAATTCCTACAAAATTTTGCAATATGCCCATACTGCATGCACTTAAGGCACTGCTTAACAGGTGGGATATACCTTTTGACCTCATGGCGCCAAGAGTCCAAGTAGACATAGTCGGGTAAGATGGTCGAAGCAAAGGTCACAGCTACAGCCTGTGTGGGGACAAAAGACAAGCCTTCATCACTCCTGACTCTGCGCATGAAACGCCTAACTTGAATAACATTTTTGGAACTTCCTATCAACGAAAATATATCTTTGTTAGACATATCAATAGGGACCGAGGTAAGAACCCCAGTGACCTCTGTGTCGCCAGCAGGTATTGTTGCTTTTAAGTTTAATTGTTCAAACAATTTCTTATTTTTTAAAAACATGTTAGCATTGTTGGGCAAGTCAAATGTCACACCAACCTTGTACTTATTTATTGTACGCAGGTGCATCACACCTGAAACTCCGTGCTCTCTGATACCCTTCGACAGAGACATGCGATCTTTATCAGAGAATACGTTTCGATCGTCAAAATGAGTTAAAAAAACAATTAGCTCCGTCTGTTTCGAGTCCTCAGCATACTTACGGGTGTACCCTTTTACCTTGTACACGGCATACTTATCAGTAGCGTCCCTGTATTTAGTATTTGGGGTCGCCGAAACCGTAGACTCGGCAGAGTCGGAGTCGGTCGATTCCGGCAGCAGCTTTTTGTCCGGTGGGACCACCTCATCCCTTTTCCTTTTTTTCTTCGACATTTTCAGAAACCAATAACCTAAATACTTATTTACACCTAGTAACGACTTATAACACAAATATTTACAAAATTATAGTACAATAAACCCTGAAAACTATTATTTTCCGAAAATTATTTCAAAAGCGCGCCTTTCCCGTTCAACAGTTTCCAAATATTATCACTTGACAACATTTTTTTTTTTATTTGCCCAGTGGGCAGGCTAAAGTCTTTCGACCATTCCGCCTAGTCTTCCGTATATGTATTTTTCTGTCGTGATAAGTTTTTATATAATGTCTTTCGTATTTTCCCTTGTAATTATATTGTTTTATTTTAAGCCTTTCGTATGTAGTCAAAATTCGATATTTTTAATAGTCAATTTTTCATTTTTTAGTCAAATTCAAGTTTGTACGAAGTACAGTCAAATCCTGGGTACAATAGCTTGGCAAAAAAGTGTAGAAACGGAACTAAATTTTTGTCTGTTGGCAACATTTTTAAAATAATGACATCTCTTAATAATCAAAGAGATTTAAAAACTATAGAGGGGGCATGCGAAGAAATGTCATACAAAAACTGTGATCCCATCTCTCAGTAACGCCATCTAGCATTAAATAGCGATATTAGAACGGCAACGGCAAACTCAAGAATGAAATTGACTACAGCTTGGCAAAAAAGTGTAGAAACGGAACTAAATTTTTGACTGTTGGCAACAATTCCAAAATAATGACATCTCATAGTAAATTAAGTTCACGATTTCGTAAAATTTTAATTTCGACCACCAAACGTTGATTAATAACCGTAAAAAGTGAAGAATAATGAATAAAACCATTCGGAGTGCTGGCAGGGAGGTTATTTATAAGGTGTACAGGCGATATCTGGCGGAACATGAGGCCCAAACTATTCTTTCTGAATTTCACAATGTTTACCAAAGAACCGCTGATAAGACAGGTAAGTAAGAGTTTGTTTTGTTGATTTTAGTTGAATCAAGTGTTAATTGATGAATACAAAGCTATATTAATTTGCTTGCATAAGGAATAACTAGAGATTTGAAACAAAATATGTCGAGCACATAGGTTATGTTTACATTTTTTCTGCATTACTCTGGTATAGCGCGCTGAGATAAATTGATACTTTGGTGACTTGACTTTTAACTGAATGAAAATTAAATTTCTTCGTAAATTATACTTTAAGTGGGAGATAATTATTTGTTCTAGCGTTTGCATTAGAAATGTAAAGGAATTGGTCGTGCCATAGTCTAAATCTATTATTTAATTCAGGGAAATCTGTTATCGTTCTAAGCAAAATCGTGCTGGAAGGAGATAAACAAAGGGGTATTTTCTATATCTGGCTTATTAGCAGTATGTGATAAAAATATTTTACTTTTAATATTGTTAGGGATAAATGAAATATTTCGTCTTTACAGGAAGCAGCTGAACGTACATTCCAAGCTATTACCGAGGAGGATTGGAAGAACTCGTGCTAACATGTAATAAAAATAGAAAAGGATTTCTGAAAAAAAAAAAACTATGAATGAAGAAATAGAGCGATTAGTAATAAATCTAGAAGATGATAGCAGCTTCACCTTTCAACCCGAACATGACTCAGATGAGTTTGCGGCCTACGTGTTCGGGGTAGAATATTTAGAGGAAGATTTACTAGATTAAAATACAGAAATTATGAACAATGTAATGTTTTTTTTTTTATAATTCCTAAACAATGTTGTGATCTCAGGAGCATTTACCCAATTTATTATTTTTAGGTAAGTAATCAGCTGCGTGACGAGAACACGTCCTTGTTCAATAATTAATTACTGGTTTAAAAAATAATACAAAATTAGATTAATATGTCTAAAAAACAGCTAAGTATCAAGACTAGGTTGGTACGCTATGCGGTTGCCACGGGTTGCCATACGAAGAGCACAGTGGCGCCTCCATTATTTTCTACTCTTTTTTGCCAAGCTGTAACATAGTAATTCTGGTTGGTGGCCACCAAGCGAGCTATAGCCGAATTAAATTTTAGTGTTGTCAGATCAAAGGAAAATGCCGGAAAAATAAAAAATATTTCAAATCAGTTAAATAAATAGGTATTAAAACTAAACAAATTAAGCCAGGCATAAAAAAAAAACACATTTGTAACTGAAATTAAAAGAGGACCGTAATGAGAATGTGATTATCGTCTTACCTTAGTTACTAATTACAAAACTATTGACTTAGAAAATAAATCCAGTATCATTATGCTTATAATAATTAATATGGTCTGCTCACTATTACGACCTTGTGTTTGGTTCAGCGCTGGCGCCGGATATTGTAGAAAATTATTAAAACTTCCTACTTATATAGCAGTATTCCTTACGTATGTTCTATTAAAAAATAAACCAAGAAAATATAGATTATGAATCTTATACGTATACGTTTATGATATATCCGAAGCAAGGTCGAAAATACGTAGATAAACGGATAAATCGTAAGTCTGGCAGTACCACGTGCCGTAAAGTAGAAAGTAGAAACTTGTGATAGGGATGTTACCATCTAGATTAAGGTATCGATAATATTGATAAAAGTTATAATATTTTTTTCACTTCAGTAGCTCAAACATGTAGGTTTTGCTGCCTGAAATCAGTGAGACCAAGTAACTTTTTAATTTTTGTTTTAGAGCCGCAAATATCTTAATCAGCCTCGGGTTAATCATACTATTTGAAACATTCACACTCTATCTCTTTCCCGCCATTAGAAAGAGAGAGAGAGAGAGACAAAGACCAGCCCTTTCGAAGTTCTGATTTTGAATTCGACCTCAAAGACAAACACGTTCGGAATTTCGTACTAACTAAAGAAATTTTGCAAAAAGATAATTATGTCTTGTAATGTAATTTATAGAATTATTAACTTATTGTTGTATTTAAGCGAAAATAAGTATTTAATGCAAATAAAACTGATATTTAACCTGTAAATATTTATTTCTTGTTTCAATAATGTTACGTAATATATTTTGAGTACTTAATAAAATATCATGGGTGCTATTTCCAAACACGTCTTAATTTAAATAAAAGAGCGGGAATAAAATTTATTGGCTGGCGAAAAGAGTTGAATAAGTTAAAAAATATTAAAATAATCGTAAATATAAGTGAAACTAGCTACGAGAACAGTATTATAACACCGGAAGAGTTGAAAAAACAAGTTATTAATGCAGAATTAAGTTTCCTACCTGAGAAATATCTGAAAGCATACCATGTCTTCAATGAAAGGAGACTTACAAAGGGTGCAAGCAGTTTTTAGGAGACTGTGTTGCTATCTTATTTTTTAGATTTATCACAGACGAGGCGATCATCTGCAATGTGGAGTATTTACCCAATTTTTGAAAGCTACTTTAAAAATAAAACATAACGTGCATATTGAAACATACGCAAAACTCGTATATTTACTAAAATTAATGCATAGAAATAAGAACATAGAAAAAAATTCTAATGAAGCTCCGGACTGCAATTTTCTTGCCGCTAAAGTAAGTGGTGCCTATGAATCTTTGTTGTTAGTTATTAAAATTTGTGTGTAGACTGTTATGTATAAAAATACTTACTGCCTTCTACTAATTACATCAAAACCACGTCCTCCATCTTATATTTAATGTAACTCTGTGCAAACCATGAGAGAGCACTGGTATCCATAACACAAGTTAAATCTTACCTTGGGTACCAGAGTTCATTATACTTTTTACAAATTTGAGTTATATAAATTTAATAGATTATATTATTAGTCTGTAAGTGGAACTGTACAATCTATCTGGAAATAAATATCTTTTATCTTTTAATTTTTTGTAAATGTTAAATAATGCATATTAATTCACACAAAAAACCGTATCCAAGTCTCGTGCTCACAACAATTTTCTTTAGGAAACCTTAAATAACAGAAACCTATTTGAAATGTTCATACAGTATAATATTTTAATAAATTTAATTTAATATTATAATATTTTGTTGAGTTATCTATTTATTATTATTTTGACATTTATCGATAACAGAACCGATGAACTTTATCCCATCTCTACAAAACAGTACTTTAGCTACTCAACACAAGAGGGCGTTAAATACAGAATTGCCAAATGTTCTAGAACAATCTATGAAAATGATTTAATTCTAATTACTAAATAAATACAAAGAATACCTACGAAAATAAAGCGTAGCGACGTCCATTATTTTTGTCGTAACGGGATTTGCAATAACGTAAAGCGCAACCATGCATGTTTTCGTGAAAATAATATTTTTCAACTTTCCACAAAGTTGACACAAATGCGTCTTGACAGGCAGATGTCCTACGTAAGACTATGTGTCATCTGTCCGTTCGGACAGAAGTTACGGATGAAAATTTTGTTCGTGATGTCCGGTCTATAGTTTATTGAATGTCTTTGATAATAATAAACAAAGTTCTGAAAGTTCACGATTTCGTAAAATTTTAATTTCGACTACCAAACATTTCATTTATTCATTCATTTAACAATTCACATTGTGTTTGAAATATATAGTACACTTATTAATATTACATCTAAAACCAATAAAATATCCAAACAAACAGTAAATTTCATTAATAATAAAATCAAGAATACAATACTACAATACTTATGTCAATAGAAATTTAATATAATGTCAAAAAAATTTAAATAGTTTAATAGTTTTTTAATAGTTTCATTGTGTTTGAAATATTTAGTACACTTATTAATATTACAGCTAAAACCAATAAAATATCAAAATCAAACAGTAAATTTCATTAACAATAAAATCATGAATAATATACTTATGTCAAAAGAAAGTTAATATATAAGTCAATAGAATGTCAATAGAATTCAAATAGTTACTTACAGGTATATTATATAATTACTGTATAAATTATCATGTCAAATTATTATAAATCTATTCTCAAAAATTCCAAAAATTAATAAATAATAAAATCTTAAATATAAATGTCGAAGTAATGGTAGGTAAATTACTAAAATATAAAAATTATTTATCATCATTTGTCATCAATTCGGATACGGAGTATAAACATTTATTTAACAGGAATGCTTTAAGTTTAGCTTTGAATAGAGTACCTTTGTAAATTAATGATCTTAATTCAGTGGGCAACCCATTAAATAATTCCACTGCTTGATATTTAGAGCAATGTTTAACAATACCAAGCTTAGGAGCAATTTTATTTTTTATAACTTTTCTTCTAGTTTTCTCTCTAGATTCACGTTCTTCTTGTGATTCATATTCGTGAATGTATTTCGCAAAGTGGCTAAGTAACACTAACACATACAAACTTGGAACAGTTAAAATATCTAATTTTTTAAAATACTCTTTACATGACTCCCATTGTGGGATTCTGACAATCGTTCTTAACGCACGTTTCTGCAGTATAAATGCTCTTTGACAATTATACTCGTAACTGCTCCCCCAAAACATAATGCTGTATCGCAACCTGGATTCCACCAATGCATAATATACCGATTTTAGTTGTTTTATATCAATATCGTCCCTGAGGCTTCTTAGTGCGTAACAAGCTGATGATATTGAGGAATCAATGGCTGTGAGTTCTTTTTTCCAATTTAATAGGGAATCTATGTAAACTCCTAAAAATTTCACTTCCTTTACTAGTTCAATATTTTCCTTTTTGAGCTTTATATCTATGCTATCTTTATTACGTGACGTTGTTTTGAACAACATCGCTTGGGTTTTATTTGTATTTATTATTAAATTGTTCGCTGTAAACCAAGAAGAAAGTTTTTCCAAACAGTTATTTACATTTTCTGTCAACTCATTTAAATTTGGTGACCCGATTATGGCGTTCGTATCATCTGCAAACATTACAAGTCCTGCGTCGGGTTGGGCATTATTCATAAAATTCAATAAATCATTAGTGAAAATAATATACAGTATTGGTCCCAAGATTGAGCCTTGAGGCACACCGCGGTTTATTTTGGTCATTTTTGACTTATATATTACTTCAGTCACACACTTGACGTCACCATTGCTTGCTTTAGTGTCTTTTATTTCTACGTACATTCTACGGTTTTTTAAATAAGATGTCATAAGTTTTAACGCTTTACCTCTAATGCCATAATGCTCTAGTTTAGCTAGAAGTAGGTCGTGATCTATTGTGTCAAAAGCGGAACTTAAATCAATAAATAAGCCAGCTACCTTTATTTTGTCATTCAGTTTACTAATAATGTCATTTACAAGATTATCTATTGCGTCAGAAGTACCTATCCCCTTTTGGTATCCAAATTGTTTAAAATTAATTACTCTATTTAAATTTAGGTGGGTCATTAATCTAGTTTTCATTACTTTTTCAAAAAGTTTTGATAGAATTGGTAATAAGGATATTGGCCGGTAGTTTTTGGGATCTGTTTTTGTACCCTTTTTATGTAGCGGAACCACCTTTGCCAATTTAAGTTGATCCGGAAAAACAGACTCTTCAATACATTTATTAATGAATTCAGATAGGGGATATGCTAATACTTCTATGTTGTCCTTGATCACCGATATCGGCACGTCATCGTGTCCACAAGACGCTTTGTTTGTCATCTTACGTACGATTTTTATAATTTCCTGTGGTGTCGTCATATTGAAAGTCATCTCACCTTCCACTCTCACTGTTGAGTTTTTTAAAAAAGACAACGCTCTTTCTTCTTCTATTTTTAAAAGTGATGATTTAAGCACAAACTTATCAACAAAAATATCTGCTATTTCTTGTGGATCTGAAACTACTTTGTTGTCAACGTTTAGAATAAGTTTTCTTCTTACTTTATTTTGCATTCTCTTTGTCCGATTATTTACAATTTTCCATGTCTCTTTTACTATATTTTTGGCTTTATTGAGATGACGTGATATGGCTAACTTTCGTGCATTCTTTAAAACTCTTCTATAGACTCTTATGTAATTCTTTTTGTAGTTAATTACACTAGTATTATTGGTGTTGCCCGAACATAAAATTCTTTTCATTTTGCTTGACACCTTAATTCCCTTGGTAATCCACTTAATCTGATTATTGTTCCTCAGTTTTACTTTACTAGTTTTCCTTGGGTAACACTCACGAAATTTTTTATTAAAATAATTGAGAAATGTATTGATGCCTAACGTTAATTAATAAACGTAAAAAGTGAATAAAAATGAATAAAACCATTCGGAGTGCTGGCAGGGAGGTTATTTATAAGGTGTGCAGGTGATGTCTGGCAGAACATGAGGCCCAAACTATTATTTCTGAACTTAACAAAGTTTACTAAAGATCCGCTTATAATACGCTTATGTACAAAGAGTTTGTTTTGTTGATTTTAGGTAAATCAAGTGTTAATTGATGAAAACAAAGCTATATTACTTTGCTATATTATTTTGCTTGCAAGGAATTACTAGAAGTTTTAAACAATAAATGTCGAGCACATAGGTTATGTTTACATTTTTTCTGCACTACTCTGGTATAGCGCGCCGAGATTAATTGATTTTGGTGACTTGTTTTTTAAGTGAATGAAAATTCAATTTCTAGTTAACTTATACTATATGTGTGATATCAAGGTATAGAATTGTTTGTTATATCGTTTGCATTACAAATGTAAAATAAATTATCGTGTCATAGTCTAAAAAAATAAATATAAATCTATTATTTTATTTAGGGAACCCTGTTAGCGTTCTAAGAAGAATCGTGCTGGAAGTAGATAAACAAAAGGGTATTTTCTACAATCGACAAAAAATATGCATAAGTGGTAGTTTTATTTGCGATCTTTCGGAAAAAATGGAGTTTCGAAAGGGAATATCACACTGTTTCTGCAATTATAAAAAAAATCCTAAACAACTATACTTTCCGAAAAATCAATCGCAATAGTATAGATAAGTCAACAAAATATACAAAAGTTATGTTATTTTACTGTAATTGGTAGTGGGACAACGCTAAAACAGATACCTTTTACTAGTATTTTTGAAAATAACGGTAATATGACTGTGTTTTTATGTAGCAAGAACATATAATATCGTTAAAAACTTACCATAGATCCTTATTTTTAGTGTTGTTTTTCATAAATGTGGAAATTATTCGTTAAATATTTAACAAAAATTGTGGGACATACCCAAAACACGAATGTACACTTTTTGTGAAAATGACCCTTAGAGCCTGTGCACACCACGTTTTTTAAACGTGCGTCGACGGCGCGTTTTTACCCTACAGAGCTAGAGCGAGAGTCTACAGGCTGCGTCTGACTGGCGTGCGTATCGCGTTTGTATCGACACAATCGCGCGACAACGGCGCGTTTAAAAAACATGGTGTGCATAGGCCCTTAGAAAGGCACATAACCTACAAGCTATTTCTAACCACCTTAAATCTATTTAAAAATAACGAAGATATAAGTACTTAAGTAATAATTATTTTGATATGCACAGTCACGAGTAATAACATAGAAACGCCCTTAAAATTCTAATTCATGTAATCAACATTAAATCGCAAAAATAAGTATGCTAACTGTGTTCAATAATCATGTAAACGTTAAATTGTGTCAAAAATAACTACACATTTTTATCAAATTTTCGTAAACAATAGATAACCAAAAAATAATATTAACTTTTAGTTACATAATTATGTAGGTACCTACCCAAGGAAATCAAAAATATGTTAACACTGTTAACAGTACAGTTTCGAAATTATGTAAACAATTACAACTTAAAGGGATCTGTGACTTTAGCGCCAAACAGCGCCAAAGATATTTGCGCATAACTTCACGCTTGCTATTGCTTAAAGGTAGAATTTTTTTGGGTTTTTCGTCATGGGTGTCGTTTTCATGGTTTTCGGGGTCGCTGATTATGAAAATGAGATCAAAATGCAAATCCAAGATGGCGCCGAGGAAAATTTTTGGTGTTTCCATCATGGGCGTCGTTTTCACGGTATTCAGGGTCGCTGATTAGGAAAATTAGGTCAAAATGAAAATCCAAGATGGCGCCGAGGAAAATTTCTGGTTTATCCATCAAGGGTGTCGTTTTCATGGTTTTCGGGGACGCTGATTACAAAAATGAGGTCAAAATGAAAATCCAAGATGGTTAAACCCAAAATGTTCTTCGGTGCTATCTTTGATTTTCATTTTGATTTCGTAAGCAGTGACCCTGAAAACCTTAAAAACGATACCCATGATAGAAAAACCAAAAATTTTCGTCGGCGCCATCTTGGGATTTCATTTTAACCTAATTTTCGTAATCAACGACCCCGAAAACCATGAAACAGAGACATGCGATCTTTATCAGAGGATATGTTTCGATCGTCAAAATGAGTTAAAAAAACAATTAGCTCCGTCTGTTTCGAGTCCTCAGCATACTTACGGGTGTACCCTTTTACCTTGTACACGGCGTACTTATCAGTAGCGTCCCTGTATTTAGTATTTGGGGTCGCCGAAACCGTAGACTCAGCAGAGTCGGAGTCGGTAGATTCCGGCAGCAGCTTTTTGTCCGGTGGGACCACCTCATCCCTTTTCCTTTTTTTCTTTGACATTTTCAAAAACCAATAACCTAAACACTTATTTATACCTAGTGACGACTTATAACACAAATATTTACAAAATTATAGTACAAAAAACCTTGAAAACTATTATTTTCCGAAAATTATTTCAAAAGCGCGCCTTTCCCATTCAACAGTTTCCCGCCTTTCTCACGTGACGACAAAGTATCAACACAAACTACTACTTTTGAAGTTTAGAATGTTTGAATACAAGTCGTTTAGGCTTTAATTTTGTACACATCACTTTGCGTGTTGGAACTGGAAGTAATTGACAACATTTCAAAATTTTAACCTCCATGTTTTATTATGTTATCTAAAAGTAAATCTAAAACTAGAAGACCCATATTTTTTGGTTTTTCGAAATTATGTACTTTTCATTCATAATTTTAACTTTGAAATTCGGTGCATTCTAAAAAGACGTAAGCGCCAAATGACGTCATTCATACGGTGGAATGGCGATAAATCCTTTGCTTTACTGTGATACGTCAAAAAAAATCAGTTTCTTAGATATCACTGTCATTTAGCAGTTGTCAATGTCACACATTGACATTAGATATGTCTTGTTTGACATTAGATATGTCATTTTTGACATTTGATACGTAATTTTTGACAGAAATGTCTTGTTTGACATTATAGTTTTCATCTTAAAAATTAGCTTGCTTTCGCAAAGGTAAACACCTCATTCCACCGTATAAGTGACGTAATCGCATGTTTTTTGGTTTTTATTTTTTTTCTCAGAAATTAAGCTATAAAAAATTAAAAAAAATATATATTTGAACTCAGCATACAAAAATGAAGAAACGGTATTTTTGTTTTAGGGTCATGTCAATTTTGAAATGTTGTCAATTGACGTAGAATGTTATTTTTTATTTTTATGTGAGTTTATAGAAAACTAAGTTAAGATCAGAAATTTCCTATAATATAAGTATAAGCGTTAATATTATATTATATTGAGCTAAGCCAAGGGCGTACCCGAAGGGGGGGGGGGGGGGACAGCTGCCCTCCCCTGGAATCCCGCACGATGCTCAAGTAGAGGCGTTTTCTCCAATTTTATCTGAGGTGAAGTGCTAAAAGTTTTTGAGCTCGCTCCGCTCGCTCAAGCCCTTTTCGGGTTAACTCATAATATAGGTACGTTTACAAAAATGTAGGATAAGATTTGGTGGAGGCCCAACCAGAGGAATTGGTCGATCATATCAAAGCTCTATGTGCTTACAGCCAGCGCTGGCTTTAAAATTCTGGGCCATCGGAGCCGTCGCCCAAATCGCCAAGTCCGTACAGGCATCCTGCAGGCATTCTCCCCAAAACTTGTCTGTGAGGCAGTGTCAAAAATTACGAGCTTGCTTCGCTTGCTAAAACTCTTTTCGGCTTACCATGCAATATACACACGGTTACACATCAAGTTATACATTTCCGTTATAAGCTGATCTTGCATTGTAAAGGATTTCTCTAAAAAGCAAGGTAAGCGTAAGCTGGAAATGTATAGCTTGATGTGTAGCCGTGTGCACATCTTCAAAGGCCCAATCAGAAACAAAATGGTCGATAATATCAAAGCCGCATGTTCTTACAGCCTGTGCTGGCTTTAGAAATTCTGGGCCACTAGGACCGTTGCCCAGTAAAGTATTGAATCGCTCGCTTAAACTGTTTTCAGTTACGTGGCAGTTACGAATTACAAAAAATAAGGCACCTCAATGCTAAAAAATTTCGAGCTCGCTTCGCTCGCCAAGATTCTTTTTCGTTAGCTTTACATCGTTGAAGCAGGAAGAGCTTTACCTATCTAACCTAATTTTATCTAATATTTTAACTTTAATTAACCTTGCGAAAAATCTGAGCTGCCCCTGCCCCTGTATCCGAAGCTGGGGGGTACGCCTATAACGCGTTTGTTTTTCGGCGGAGCAAAAAATTGGAACTGTTTTAAATGTATATTATGCTTGTTTATTGTTAAAACACTTACGGATAGAGTTAAATCATATAAATAGTACCTCTTCTTGATCACAATAATATCACTCACGTATATAGGTACCTATAGATTTCAGTCTCACGGAATTCAATAATGTTGTCGTAAACTTCTGTTAAGACAGAGTAGCTGATTTTATCGCCTAGTGGTAGTTATTTTGTACATAATCTGGTGCCAGGACGTGCGTGCGTGTTCTTCTCCCTCGCGCCAATGGACGAAATGTCCCTTGCGTGCATTTTGTATCCAGAACACAGAGTTAGAGCTGGTAGCGCGAGCCATCGCTTCTTCAAGCCGGTTGTTCATTTTCTTCGCCTCTTCTGAAGCCTGTAGGGCATAATTGAAATTGAATGTCAAAAAATATTTGTAGACAACTGTGGCTGGCGATGGCGCAAAATAAGTAGAAGAACTGCTTTTTGTTTTTGTTGTCCTCACACTATAAGAAGGAAAACGAAAAGTACCGACTTAGCCGCTTACTATCTAGGTACCTACTAATTATAATTATCTACTTGTCCATTATAAGTTTAATCTCAATTTTAATTAGGTAACGTACTTGATTGAAAAAACCATTGGCAACTGCATGTCGTCCAGACAACATGGACGAGTTGGCTCTTAATAAGCACCAGCGCGGATATAAGGTGCGCAACAGACGGGCGTCGTTCTCTAATCGCGCTAGCTCCCTGTCCGCTATCGAACGGAGCTCCATCAGATCCACCACCTAAACAAGAACACTTTTAGATGTCGGTCCTCAAACACTCAAACTTATAAATGTTTGAGTGTTTGAGAACCGACATCATAAAGCAATATTTATTTACTTTTCGTAAATCGTCCACCTTTCTTGCTAAACTCTCAAGCATCCCTTCTGCAAGTCTCATTGCACTTAAAAGGGTTGTCATCGAGCCATCATCTTCATGTGATACCCAACTTAACGCTTCAGACTCAAAACGTTTTGCCCTCTTGTCTGAATCTGACCTGAGCCAGTAGGTCCATAGCCCCACTACTAATCGGCGCCGACTAGGACCTGCAGATTTACCCCTACTTATGGCATGTTCGGCAAACCGACTTATATCATCTGGTGATTCTAGTTGAAACCCTGCGTCCAATATCATGTCCATACACAGCGCATGATACCACGTCTCAGAATCATATGACATATGGTCTTGGCCTGTACGCAAGGCGAATTGCAAGATGTCGACAGCTTCTGCTATTCTTCGACGCGTCAGTAGGATGTAAAATAAGTCAGGTATGAGCTCCAAAGATACGTCTTCAGCCAGCAAGAAACGACTAACAGCTAATGCACGGAAGCCGGAGCGTATAGTTGGTGCCAGTTCCCCCCTGGCCATCCGAGCTTGGAAGGATGTCATGAATAGCTTTCCAACAGCAAAAAGTTCATCAGCCTGAATTGGATTCGGAAGTTTTTTCAAAGATCGAGCTGCCATTTGTTCTATATCTGCTGTAGCTTCCGGCATACCGCGATCCAATTCTACTTGCAAAGCATTGCAATACGTGTCACAGATATTCAAGACAGAACATTCCACAGTTTGAACTATATTCAAGGCACGGAGTGCAGTCATCCTTGAAACTCTATCGTCCCCAAGCATGGAATATAATAAAGTTGCTGTGTTCAAACAAAATACAGAGTCCGCTTTCAATATTGTTTTATTTAAGCGATGCTTTTGTCTTTCTAATTTAAAGGCCTTTGCTATATTTTTCAACTTTAAATATTCTGGTACTTTGTGTATGTTAATGTTATATATTTCCGCGGCTTGCTCGATTCCTAATTTAGCCATTTCAAGTCTTCCCAGTATCAGGCAATTGGCAGCCCGTATTGAATATATTTTTCCTAAAAAACATTTTTTTTCAAATGGGTTTAGGTCGCGAGTCATTTGGCACATTTCGTCAGCTTCATCGAGTTTTTGAAACACATTTTCAACATTATTGCTTAGTACACACAAATGAGAAGACTTAATCAGAAATTCAATGGCTTTTGATTTCAATTCTGCATGTAGTGCATGATGGACGACTTGGTCACAAATAGTTATATTTAATTCTGTACAAGTGCATTTTGCAAAATTGGTTGCAGAAACACCTTTTTCTATTTTGACACTGAAAGTAAGTTTAGTTTTATCATGTTTAATTTCTTCTATGTCTTCTTGACTATCAATGATGCCTAGATTCTGCCAATCACTGAGATTATCTGCTTCAGCAACCTCACGAAACATGTCAAAAATCTTGAAGGTTTCAAATTCTTGTAAGCTACTTTTTAACAGATCAGAAAAGTTAGTCATGGTTACTTTCTTAAATGGTCTTGGGCTGCTTGAACCAGCCTGATCCTCGCTCACTCTTGATTTTAAAATAGGTGCTACTTGTGAATTTCTGTTATCATGTTGGGAACCGTTTATTGAGGTATTAAGAGGCATTATTTCGCTGGATGCTTTTGTTGGCTTTAAAATATCTTTTGAGTGACTTTTAGTTTCTGCTTCTGATTTAGATTTGTGTAAATTAGAAGAACTTGGTAATTTTAAAGAAGATTCCCTTCGTGAAGTTATTTGGGACTCATCGGAGCTTTCATCTCTAACCATCATAGTATCCACGGAATCAGATGAGCAGTTTTTTTCCGTTAGTGCTCCATCGCCTAAGCTTATCATTGACTGGACGACCATAACTGTACCACCGCAGTAAGCACATATTTGTTTGTTATTTTCCAAGTAATTAACAACACGCGTGTGAAATTCTTTCTTCTGGTTCATTGGCAAAAGTTCGTAACATGTTTTTCTTGAGTTTTTACTTCTGAATCTCATTAGTTTGCAAAATGCGTACTTTGGTAGATTCTGGCAGCTTTCCGGATCATGATCGAAACAACATTCACAAACAAGATTTGAGTTATGGAATGATGTATTTGATAGGATGGTTAACGTGGAAGTGCCTCTTCGACCAAATTTATTCAGACAGTCGGCGTTTGCACAAGAGAGAACACGTAAAGCAAATAGTCTTTTAACAGCTTTCGCCGTAACCAGACTATTGTTTTCGTACATTATATTTTCTAAAAGATCCCTTGGTATAACATCGCCGATGACTGACGCAATTTTTAGCAGTAGCTGTTGATACGGTGTCAGTGAGTCAATTTGTATCATAATTAATGCATCTAAATTATAAACATTTATATTAATGTTTAGCTCTTCCTTTTCAATGACTATGCAAATGCTAATATCTCCTGTAGAATCATTTTGTATTAGTCCATCAAGGGTGTTTTGATCGTTACCATCCAGTGCTTGTGGGTGTAGCAACGCTGGATCTGGAAACTGTAATTCCTCTCCTTCCCAATCATCTTTTTCATCATCATGTATGCTCTTTATTTCAAGTGCTCCAGTAGAAAATAAATGAGTAATAAAGCTTTCAACGAGGCCTGGCATGCCTTTACATTTATTTCGCAAGGCGACACATAACTCATTTGAGACTCCGTCTACGTCTAATATTTGACAAGCCAAAGCAGGTATCCACTCTGAATCTAATGGTCCTAAACATATTTTTCTGATATTGTTATTAATAAATACACTGTAGAGCCAACTATGGACAGCACTAAATTTACCACGTGTTACAGATAGCACTACATATATTTTTAATGAGCTAAACATCATTGAAATGAACTCCCAAGAAAATGAGTCTAAATTTTGTAAATCGTCTAGAAATATGACAATGGTATCTGTTAATGCTAATACGAGTTTTTCAAACATTGCCTTCGCCTTCTCTTTCCGCTTATTTTCATCTAAAGTATGAACCCCTTCGTGATAAGCAAACCGTACTTTAATAATACTGTTTAAATAACATAAGTCATCAGAGTAGACTTTTAACAATTGTATAATCTTTTCTTCTTTCGTGAAACCTTCAACGGGTTCCTTAAGTTCAAGTATTTGATTAATTATTTGGCTTAAAGCTAAATACGCAGTTGCAGAATGTATAGAAGTTAAGTTTAGGTAACATACACGATGACCATTATGTTTTGCGTGACGAGCCATCCATTCTAACATTCTACTCTTTCCAATTCGCGATTCACCTACCATCAAAAGAGCATCAAAATCTCTGTATGTTGCATCACTGTCTTCCAGCCAGCTTTTAAAGTAATCTATTTCATTAGAACGGTTTAGAAGTGGCGGAATCATTGGTATATCATATAATTCCTTAACTCTTATATCTTCCGTGTATTCATATATTTTTCCTGGTTTTACGATGCCTTTTAATTCGATGGCTGTTTGTAGCGTAAAACCGTTTTTAGACATTTTACTTTTTACAAAAGTATTTTCATCGCATGTGATTTTATTTCGAAATCCACACATTAGCCTTGCAGCTTTATTAACAATAGCACCAATGACTGTAAATTCTCTTCGAAGGGGATGGCCCACTACTCCACAGTATACTTGACCAGTTGTTACACCAACAGATACTTCCAAGACTCCATCGAGAGCACCTAAGGATTTTTTTATACTGTACGCACATTTTAGTGCAGCTTGTGCTTCAGATTCGTGTTTAAAGCCTCGCAATCCGAATACAACTAATATCATAACATCCTTGTCGAAAAGAATTATCTTGTTAACGCATCCCATCGATTTGTATACTATTCCACACGTGATTTGATAAGAATTATTGACGATTGTTATTAATTGCGTAAACGAACAGTCTCTTGGCTTGAGTGTCACAAATAAAATTGAAACTTGTCTCATTTCAGTCAGATATTCCAGTGGTTGGTGAGCGTCAACTTGGGTTAAAACGGGTCTGATCATAAATTTTCTAATTTCGCTTCCTATATTGTTTTCTTCAGCTACTAAAATAGCTTTACGGAGACTCAATGCCTCAGTTTTCTTTAAAGCATCGGTTACGTTCAATCCTTTAGGTGCGTCCAATATAAAATCAGGGAGGTTTTCTATTGCACTAAAGGGCTTTTTAGTTTGTCTGACCAAGTTTCCAAAGCCTGCAAACGGCTTTGTCACGTTGTTTTCATGCGGATCATACAGAATAGATTTTATCGTCACAAATCCGTTGTCATGTATTATATGATCGTAATTTCGAGAATAGCAGTGCCCCCACGCTGTTGGAGTTAGTTTAACTTCCCCTGAAGCACAGGCGCTCTCAGCAGCTTTTGCTTCTATTACAGGCAAGCCAAAAATAATATAACTCATATCTATTCCTGAGCCGATGGGTGCAAATATAAGATTGCCTGCAGAAATTGCTAGTTTCACTTTTAAGTTCACTTTAACATCAGTTTCATATACTGCGTAAGAATGTTGTATGATTAAAGCGCAAGCTATAACGTTGTGAATGGTGTGACATAAGAATGAACTTTTGTCAGTCTTCCAAAGTGCAAGAAAAGCGTCGCCAGCAAATTTAATGATGTCTCCACCATGACCGTAGATGAGCTCGATGAGTGAACCGAGGTATGTGTTCAGGGTTACTGTCAGTCTATAGGTGCCACCTTTGCCAGTATTATTGTATCGTTCTGATAAAGCTGTATAGCCAGAAACATCTGCCATGAGGAGAACGCCGACAAAACGTTTTGAATTAGATGTATTAAACCTGAAAATTTTGAAATATTTGTGAATGTGTGTATTAAAAATGTACGATAAATATGTACTGCTTAATTTATATTAAGGGTGCTTCTACACGGTGCATGTAGCTGGAGCAAGTAAAGATGAGGGTTACACGTGTGAGTAATATGCGCAAGCTACTTGTTCAAGTTACTCGCTTGTACTTATACATAATGCAAATAACTGGAACAAGTAAAGACCTGGGCAACTTGCGCAAGCAGTACGCACAAGTTATTTTCTCGTGGTCAAGAGCTAGATGCGCAAGTAACCCGCGCGCGCGCCACAGGGTACCTACCTACGCGGTTTAGTTGAGCGGGTGGCTCGCTTTGGTACTTGCTCGTATCGCTAGACCCGCACATGTTTATAAACGATAAAGTTTACGATGCATACAACCTGCGCAAGTGCCTCAAGATGCGCAAGCTACTTGCACCGTGTAGAAGAACCCTAAACAAGATGTACCTACGCAGGTACGGTAACAAATATGATAAAATAAGTAAAAACATATTTTACAATAATTACTACAACATAAACCTTACTTGTCCATCAATAGTACTTCATCAGGGACCAATGTTGATAGTATAAGAGTCTGTTTTTTGGTCAGTTGTATCTCAACATCTTGGTCTATTTTATCTGCATCACTCTTTCGCTCAAAGAGCTCCTCCACCCAGTTTTTCCCATCTTTGTATCGTGGTTCATATTCATCTAATTCTTCGTCAAACATTTCGTATCCTCGACGGGACATTCTGCGACTATAGTTACGCCATTTTTCGGTGCCCACCAAAATGCTTGTAGAGTTTCTTCTGGGCCGTTGCTTGTTTTTGAGGAAATTCATGTTTTGGGGATGGTTGGTGCAGTATACGTGAATTTTGTTGTTGGTGTCGTGATGTTTTGGATCAGTCACTTAACACTGGTGTCATTAGCAATCTCGAAGGTCACGATCAAAGCCCATTCTTAGTTTTTAATTCAGTCATAGGTCTAAGGAAAACTTTTAGTAAAACAACAACAAACAATGTCACACCTAGCAGACTCTTTGTTTTGGCTTTTTGACAAGTCTTTAGGTGCCATGTGTCATCAAGATATCATAGTTAATGGATAACATACACAGACTCATTGGCACTAAAATAGTCTTTGACTTTTGTTTAAAACTTTTTGTTTCGCAGCTTATATTCTTTCCGTCTCGTATTTATAAACTCTGTCGGACTCATGAGATTAAATTCACCTTTCACCTATTTCCCGTACTCTCTTGCGTTTTCGCAAGGGACAATAATAGCTACTTACAGCTGGCGTGATGTTTTATAATCCTGAAAACTTAGAACTCTGTTAAAAGCGGCTGTTAGTATGTGTAGGTGTTATTAATAGTTTTAACAACAGCAGTGTTTAGAAAATCGAAGTAGGTATATTTATATAAAATATATAGGTTATAGAACTATCACAATTAATAGTTCAACGCATAATATTTCCATCTCTATATTTTTTATGAATGATTTAGTTTGGGAAACCATAATCGTAAGTGGTCAATGTTCGCTATTTATTGCTGACCCATTATTTACAATTCATTCCGTCGATTTACAACCTGCTCATAATGATAACTAACTGATTGACTGTGTTATTCCCGTATCGATATGAAAGTAATCTTGTAATTGCCATTATTTATTGTTCATGTGCCTTTGTCCTGTTAAAACCATTTCTCTGGTGCACCGTAAGTGTAAACAATTTCATTGAGACCTTAATTGGGTATAATTAAAAACATATTAAAGTAAACTAATCTGACCTTTGTATAATTAATAAGATTGCCCTTTGTAATGGTCTGTTATGTGAGCTCCTTTGCACCTTGTACCAATGCCGGCTCAGTCCGGCACTTTCTATTGCTTTGCGCACACGCATACTGTGGACGGCTCGCCGAAGTAACGATGGAACCCAATGGGATATCGTTTTTAGATAAAGTGCTTAATTTAGTCAAAGAGGACAGGGCTGACAGTGTACCGCTGATACGATTTAAACATCCGAAGGAGCTGGAGGTACGTGTTCTTGATAAATTTTTGTTTGAATAAAGGTTTTAGAATCTTTTTCTTGTGTAGCTGTTCGATAGTTTTGCATCCTATTTCTAATTCGCGGACATTGAAGTCTGGGATATAAGAGCTATATTGTTTATACTGGAATGGAAATTGACGCACAACCTGATACTTACTGTGAGGGTCAATCAAGTAACTGAATATTATTCTGGACCCTGTAGCGTTGCAATTTTTCTTCAGTTTTTTTTAAGTTTCTTTTTTGAGTTTCTGATCTTTGTTTTGCTCTAAATTGTCAAAAAAAAGAGAAAGCTGTTAGAGTTAAATGAAAAGTAAATAATGTACAGTATGTGTGTATGTAGTAGTTTGATCATTTTAATACAGTGCTGATATAAATCGTGATTTTGACATTTTGGGAAAATAAAACGTATGGAAATTACTTACGTAGTTATAGGAAAAGCTGAAGAAAATTTTTGAAACCCCGGGGTCCGGAATTGTGTAGGTAGACCTACAGTACTGAACTCATTGACTGACCCACCTTGTATAATATTATAGTAAATTCTACAGGTAGGTAACCCCTGTACGTTATTGCATAACGACAGACCTCATTGTCTAAGCTGAGTCTTTTTTATATCACACTCATTCATATAACGGGTAAACATATTCCTTGGATTGAAGGTTAAGCTACTATTGCCGAGGTCGTACCGTAGATGGGTAAACCGTTGGTCCCGTCTATCTTTTGCAGTTCTTTATCAGTCGTTACAGATAGTCAGAAGCCTGAAAGTCTGAAAAACTGTCTTAGGCGGTTAACACACTGCCACGCACCACGCAGCGTAGCGCGTGAATGCGTGGTTTACCGTTGCTTGTAAGTATCTCCGTTTGTAAAGAAAACACGCACAGTCCAACACACAGAAAACGCATCCACGCGCGTTCAATTCAGTTCAGAGACACGCAACAAGCAGCGTGATGCGGGGCAGTGTGATAATCGCCTTATCGAAGGGTATCTGGGAAACTTGTTGGGTCCGGTTATCCGGTAGGACTAAAAGTTGATCCCAACTTAATTGGGAAAAGGTTAAGGCAAGATAATTAATTGGTTTGAGGTAGAATCGTACGTTAACGCGAACCGCGGTGCAGGTGTACGAGGGAACACCGGGATGGTTTTAGTTAGTAAGAGTCTAACAGACCCTCCCCGGGGCGGAGGACAAACGTACATTTGGATTTAAGGCGATTATCACACTGCCCCGCATCACGCTGCATGTTGCGTGTCTCTGAACTGAATTGAACGCGCGTGGATGCATTTTCTGTGTGTTGGACTGTGCGTGTTTTCCATACAAACGGAGATACTTACAAGCAACGGAAGAACACGCATCCACGCGCTACGCTGCATCATGCGGGGCAGTGTGTTAATCGCCTAAATCTCGCAGCACTAAAAGTGTCTTAGTAAACGCCTGAGATTATCATAATATAAAACGTAGTAGGTACAGTAGTCCGCACGTCAGCAGCAACACTCTGACCTTAAGCTGGCCTAGTGTAGTACCAAGCAACAATTGATTAAGAGGTCAGCGCATACTGGTTTTGTTATCAATCACGTACCTACGGCTGTGTACGTAAGTGTATGTACAAACGGTTTAACTTATAGTTGTATATAGGTTGCTACCTCATCGTGTCAAATAGTTTTTCGACAAATAGAATTATATAGTCTCATTGGGATAACTTGACAGTTAAGGGTAACTCGATGTAGGTTCTGGCTTCTGTTTCTACTTACAGAAATAAATTAAACATTATATCATCATCATTTGATTTTGAACTGGTGAAATGTGCATGTAAGTCTTGTACTAAAGGCGCCAACAACACTTACTAACTCCTCGGGGATTTCATGCATTGATAAAAAGCGTTTATTATTAAGCGGAAGCCAGTATAACTGGAAAGTATTTATAAACAGAATCGTAATATTGAATTTATCATTAACAAAATAAATATGGAGAATACCTGTAATGTAGAAACTCGTTCAAGACCAACAAGAAAACAAAGGCGGCGATGCATACATATCGGAAGGATGTAACGTAACAGTACCTACCTACCTAGGAGGAGAGCACTGTTGTAGGAAAAGATTAGAGGGAATAAATAAGAATTTATTAATACCAGGCCTACCTAGTGGAGCTAGGGTAAAGAAGAGAGGAAAACTGATGAATGAAAGATGATGGATGAAAATAGAAGAGGTGGCCCTCTCTCAGCAGTAGTAGTGGCTGAGGGGGATCAGGCTTCGGTCTTCAGTAGAGGAGGCGGAGGCCGTCAAAGGTGTCTCTCTCTGCTGTAGAATAGTCGAGGGACGTCAGGCTTCAGTCTTCAGCAGCGCAGGAGGAGGCCGTCAGGAGAAGGAGTCCGTCAGAGGTGGTCCTCTCGGCTCTAGTCATGGCCGAGGGACGTTAGGCTTCAGACTTCTGCAGAGGAGGCGGAGGACGTCAGTTTAGAGGGCCGGAGGACAGAGAGGCCATAAGTATTAGACCCGCAGCTAATATGACTTGTTAAGCCTTTCAGATCCAAAACCAAGACTGCCAAATTCCACCTGGCTCCAAGGTAAATGGACAGAATGACAGATGATTGAATTTTGAAAGGTTTTAGAACACAATACAAAGCAAAGTAAAAGAAAAATAATGAGGTCGATGTGGTTTACATATACGACCTACAACTAGCTCCAGACAAATTAAAAATAAAACTAGACCTGTCACTAGCTGACATAATATTACAAATGTAAACAAACATAATTTATAGAAAAACTTAAATAATAAATATGATAATATAAGACAAAAAGGTATGCTTTGCCTCCAAGTAATGCATGTAGCTACCTAGGGAGGGTGAATGCTTTAAAATTTCAGGTTAAACAATGTACAAAAATGTAAGTAAAATCACAATGTAAAGACAACATTACAAGGATCAACTTTGAAAGTAGTCTATCCGGAAGTATTATGCTAAAATTATAACGTTTATATATCAACGCACAGCCCCAACCGCTGGTATTAGAGACATGAAACTTGATGGGGTGTTCTTAGTGAAGAGTAAGTCTTCCATAGACACGATTTTTGAAAATTCAACCCTTAAAGGGAAAACATATGGGACGGAAGTTCGACATCCACGCGGGCGAAGCCGCGGGCAAAAGCTAGTGTATAATAAATCAGCGAATCTTAAATTTCAATGTCTCATGCAGAGAACGCATTAGATTTGACCACAAACATATTTAAAATAGATTGGCTCAGATAAAATTTACTAAAGGGGTCTTACAGATTCATACTGATTAATTCTCAATACGACTTCCTTTTGGAAGGGGCAACTAGAATCATTATTTTTATTTAATTTAACTTAAAAAACACCGAGGGATGAGCTGTGGTCGACACTATCCATGTATGGTGTGGACTGGTGCTTGGTACGGGCACTGAAATCTTTATATAGGGATTCCAGTGCCTGTGTCAGGATAAACGGGGCATACACAGACTGGTTTAACATCTCTAGGGGAGTTAGACAGGGCTGTGTAGCGTCACCTTGGCTGTTCAACTTATACATGGATAGTTGTCTGACAGATTTAAAAGAGAGTGAGTGTGGATTAAGGATGAATGAGTTGCCTGTCAAATGCCTCCTCTACGCAGACGATCAAGTTCTTCTTGCATCGTCAGCGGAACAGTTGCAAGACATGGTGACCAAGATGAATGAAGCATATAAGATGAAAGGGATGAACATTAATGTGAATAAGACGAAAGTAATGGTGTTTGAAAGAGACGAAAACGTGTCGTTGTGCAATGTGAAAATAAACGATATGAGTGTAGAACAAGTGAATGACTTTGTATATCTGGGAAGTCTGTTTACAAGGGATGGAAAGATTGATGCGGATGTGGAAAGGAGAGTAAATGCAGGAAATAAAGTGAATGGCGCTATACATGGCGTTGTGACCAGCCAGTCTATGTCCGAAAAGGCACGACTGGCTGTTCACAATGGTGTGCTGGTGCCTACACTAACGTATGGAAGTGAATGTTGGGTGTGGCAAAAGAGACATGAAAGTAGAATAAATGCTGTAGAAATGCGTTCCTTGCGAAGTATGTGTGGTGTAACAATTAATGACAGATTGAGGAATGATGATATAAAGCAACGTTGTGGTTTAAAAGAAGATGTAGTAACAAAAATTGAAAAGAGTATGCTTAGATGGTTTGGTCACGTTGAAAGGATGGATGAAAGGCGACTAACGAAAGGTATTTACAAGGCAGAAGTAAGTGGGAACGCCGGGAGGGGACGCCCTAGAAGGACATACAAAGACCTTATTGGTGAGGTTCTTCAGAAAGGTCAGGTGCGTAGTACTCGCAACCGGCGTGTGTGTATGACAACATGTATGAATGTAAACGAAGCAAAAGAAGTATGTAAGAATCGTAGCATATGGCGCTCTGTAGTTTCTGCCTACCCCCATGGGAAAAAGGCGTGAGTTTATGTATGTATGTATGTATGTATGTAAAAAACACCCTGGTTTTCAATCTCACACCTGCGCCCGCGCCGTTGGTCGCGGGAACGTGTGATTTAAACATTTTTCGATGGTCTGGGATGTTCTCCACCCTGAGAGGCGGAGGGGTCAGTCAGACTCATACTGACTAAAAACCAGTCCGGAGATCCGTCTCACTACCTCCGACTGGTCCGGTCTGCCTCTGCTGACCTTGTCAGTCGACTTATAACCTAACCTAACATGAAACTTGTTAATTGTTTAATTTATTTAAACAGCTTTTTGTAATGTGTGTTAGCAAACACACGAATTAGGTTTCCACTTTTTGCATTTAAGTACAGAAGAAATAAATGATATAAAATATAAATGGTGTAGTAGGTTAGGTATAGGCCCAGAAGGTTGGAAAATTTCTCCAATTGAAATTTAAGGATCTCTTGCTCCTTAGTTTGTTTGCATTGATAACTCCTGTAACCATCTACGATAAAACTAAAATGATGATGAAATGAAATGAAATGATGAGGAAATAACGATGAAATGAAATGATGATGAAATTAAATGCAATAAAAGAAATAAAACTAGGTAGATACTTAAATGACGAAATCAAATGATGATAAAAGAAAATTATATTTTATGGGTAATTAGATATTTAATTTTTGCCTCGTTGTTCTAGTGGTCGCAAGCGCTACTGCTGAGCATGAGGTCCCGGGTTCGATTCCCGGGTCGGGCAAAGTGTTATTGGGTTTTTCCATCTGGGATTTCTCAGTAGCAGCCCGGAGTATGGATTTGTGCCCGATTGATGGCAGTAGGCTCGCCCCTATTACATGGGACTTAAACATAACTGGTGAAATGTGGGTGTACTACCAGGTACACCTCTGCCTAGCCCTTCAGGGATTACAGGCGTGACGTTATGTCATGTAATTTTTATTATTCGTGAACTTTAAAAACTACAAAAAATAATATTGCTATGATGTTAGTATAGTAAAGGTGGCCTGAAAAAAATATGCTTAGGTACTTATAAGAGAATGTCTTACAAAAATATAACTCCTGAATAATCACTGGACCGATGTTCGTTCCACAACATGAACGACTATTACTTACCAACATTGTTAACAAGTGTTAAATTACATTCACTTATTAGTAACTAGCTGCTGCCCGCGACGTCGTCTGCGTGAAGGTTCTACAGCACCAAATATACCTACCTAAGATTCCAGTGTTGCTATAGCATTATAAGTAAACAACTTTTAAATTAGCATTAAAATATAAGTTACATGAAGAGAGTTATATGGGAATCCTGCTGAGTTCAGTCATACCATGTGACTGAAGGAAATAGACAAAATAATGCAGGAATGCATTCCAGGATACAAAAGAGTAATAAAAACTTTTTTACAAAAAAAAAGCAACCGACTTCTTAAAAAAACACTAACAGGTGAAAAATAATTCCAGTTTCGGAAGTCTGTGGCTTAGGTGGTTTTATTTCGTTCATTATTGGCCACCGACTTCCGAAACTGGAATTATTTTTCACCTGTTAGTGTTTTTTAAGAAGTCGGTTGTTTTTTTTGTATTTTTTTTTATTTTGCTATTTTTAGTTCCTTTGTATGTAAAGAAAGTCTTTCAAAACTTGAAAGAATCATTGAAATCGATTAACAATTGCAAAAGAAGTTCTTTCTTAACCTTTTAAAATAGACAGGCGTAATGTTATGTTATGGAAATACATTAACCATGCACAGACATGTGACTGTAGCTATTGCGAGTAATTTGCTGTTATGCATTGAAGAGTTCCATCGCCTGTCTTCTTCATCAGTTTTTCTTCACGAAATGATACTTGCTAAATGTAAATGCTTGATTTGTCACCAAAAAAAAATGTAAAACTTGGTACATGTTTTCCTATATTATTTGAGGAGTTCCCTCAATTCCTCGAGGATCCCTCATCAGATTTGACCTGGTAGTATACCCTATCAAATAAAAAAAGAATTTAGAAAATCGGTCCATAAATGGCGGAGTAATCGCGTAACAAACACACACAAAAAAAAAACATATCGTTGAATTGAGAACCTCCTCCTTTTCTTGAAGTCGGTTAAAAATACGTACAAAGGTATCATACCTTATAACACTTCCCTAAAAACTACGTTGGCAGTTATACTGCCAGGAGCCAAAATGTAAAGATAGTCAGGACTGGTGGCGCGGGAGCAAGCGACCGACGTACAGGTGCCCGTGTGAGAAGCAACTCGTCCTTAGATCTACACCCGCTGCTCTGAGTATCGGCTCCTGCGACTTATTGATTGTCATCACTAAGCAAACACTCAAGGGGAACTGTACGCGCTCGAACTGGATCGGAAAGCTATGAAGTATAAGGGGAATGCGTTGTATAAATACTGCCTCGCCGATGCCACAACCCGCCAGAATTTCCACCTCAATGGTGTCTGTGGAGCGAAATGACTTTAAGGCACCACCCGTTACTCAACTTCGGAGAAGATTTGTTCCTGAAAAGCGTAATCGGGACGCCGACATTCAGCTTGATGGTATGCGCTGAAAGTCAACTTGCTGACAGGGAGTTCAAAAATTCCACGGGATAATGTGTGGCGTCATCTTGCTCGACGACAGTGCTTATCGACGTATAGACCACTTCATTCCCCTCAATTTCCGAGAGAAAACATTCGTTAATTGCTGCAGCATGATCATTTTTGGGCGCCAAAATGGCGCTCTCACACGAATTCTGCTGGTGCGCTGTACGACTGATGTCCACGTACACACTGCGAATGAGTTCTTCGAAGCTGGATATCTATCACCACTCTACCGAGAGACTCTAAAAGCTCCGCCTGTCCACTTTTCTCTTCTGGTAGAGTGCCTTTGCCAAGACTTAGAAGGACATCGGAGAATTCTTGAGCGCGTGCAATGCCGCCGAGCCGAGCTCTCATATTAATGGTCAAGCGCAGCGTACGAACTTGTGACGACAAAAAAGATCGTTTACCTAAGCATTCACCTCGTCAGCCCTCGATCCCCGCGTCAACTCGGGAAGCGTTTGCCTGAAATCGCCACTGAACAGAACTGTGACACTACCCATCAAATGTTCGTTCCTGCAGATGCCCTCAGGGTTCTGTCCACGGCCTCAACTGCCTTCCTTTTGGACATCGTACACTCATCCCATATGATACGATCCGAACTTTGCTCAAGATTTTGAGGGTTTTGTTGGAACTTCAATTTGTCAAAACGAACTATTATGATACAACTTTTATGAAAAAAAAATGCACAATGCCATCTATGAATTTTAAGAATAACTAACTACTAACCTCACCACCACGATCAAAATTTTAATTAATTTTCAAAAGTGTTCATGTGTTACTTGATTTGATTTTTATACATTCTCATAGATGGCGCTAATTCCAAATTGTCTTTATACTACTAACATTCATTAAACTATGTTTCTCTGCCAAAGTTACTTAAATGGCGTAGTTTTTATAGTGTAAAGCTAGATAATAGGATAGCTTACTCAAAACCAACATTTAAATATGCGTCCTTTGATTACACGCTTCCACAGAATGAGTAAGAAGAATAAAGATTCACTGCTCCTCCCCCGTAGGTGATAGCGTGATAATATATAGAGTATGTGTTGACCCGACCTCTTAGTAATATTCATGCAAAATTTGAAGTAAATCCATGCAGTACTTTTTGAGTTCACCCCGGACATACAAACAGCCAAACAGACAACAATTCTAAAAAGTCACTTTTTGTCACCAGTTACGTTTTTCTAACGAAACCCACCCATTTTTTCTTGAAAATTCTCAATGTACAGTTTTTCTTTCGTTACTTTTTTATTATAATGTATTAAATTATATGTAGTATAAGATGAAAAAAATGCACAGTGCCATCTATGAATTTTAAGAATAACTAACTACTAACCGCACCAACACAATCAAAATTTAAATTAATTTTCAAAAAGTGTTCATGTGTTACTTGATTTGTTTTTTATACATTCTCATAGATGGCGCTGATTCCAAATTGTCTTTATACTACTAACATTCATTAAACTTTGTTTCTCTGCCAAAGTTACTTAAATGGCGTAGTTTTTATAGTGTAAAGCTAGATAATAGCATAACTTACTCAAAACCAACATTTAAATATGCGTCCTTTACTTACACGCTTCCACAGAATGAGTAAGAAGAATAAAGATTCACTGCTCCTCCCCCGTAGGTGATACCGTGATAATATATAGCCTATGTGTTGACCCGACCTCTTAGTAATATTTATGCAAAATTTGAAGTAAATCCATGCAGTACTTTTTGAGTTCACCCCGGACATACATACAGACAAAAAGACAAACAGACAAAAATTCTAAAAAGTCACTTTTTGTCACCAGTTACGTTTTTCTAACAAAACCCACTTATTTTTTCTTGAAAATTCTCAATGTACAGTTTTTCTTTCGTTACTGTTTTATTATATGTATAGATTACTAATCTAAGTGAATGTAATTTTCTGTTTGAGAAACAAACCTATCTTAAACCTTAAAATTTTCATACATATCACGCACCAAGTGATGCCACTTCTTCTAAAAATTTGAACCTGTCAGAGAGCTGAAGTCTGAACTATTTATATTAAGGCTATGCTGCACTTATTAAATAAGTACCTAGCTAATTGTAAAATATTAAACAGTTGTGATAAATTAGTGTAAGAATCTCTAAGAGAATAAATATTTTTATTTTGTTTTAATTTTGTGACGACTTCACCAAAATCTGACGACTAACTTACTAGGTTCAACCGGAATTTCGTTATTAAACTGAGTACCAGCGCAATCCGCACCAGCGGCCTTGCTTATGAAATCGTACGTAGGTATTCGCGATAAGGACATTGTTAGTATATTTGTTTTTTAAAATTCAATTGTGCTTCAAAAGTGTAAAATAAAGTCTTTCGTTTTACTAGAATCCACCGATCTTGGCACATCAACCTATTAAAGTTGAAAAATTATCAGATAAATTTGACAGAATAGCTGTCAAATTTTATGACAAAATAATAAGGTTTATGTTCGATTGGGAAAATTTGACAGTTAGGGAGCTTGATGTGCTGTCGTCTGTACCGAGTTGGTAAATACTTCTTATGATTAGTTGCTGGGAATAAGTGGCTAAGCACTAGGAAGTGGTGAAGTTTTTCCGGGTCATCGCAAAGCGGTTGGTCGACTCGTCACGTGACCAGGAGGCTGGCCTTTATTTTGGTCAGAGAATCAGCATTACTATTACACTTAGCAATGGGGCCAGTCTTTTTTGTCCACGTTTCCCGTTAACAGCGATGCAGATGAATTTTTTGATGCCCTATAACTATTTTACTTTTCTCTTTTTATTATGTACTAGCAGACGTCACGCGGTTTCACCCGCGTAGGTCCCCTACCCGTGGGAATACAGAGATAAAAAGCCTATGTGTTTATCCAGGGTTACAGCCAACTCCATACCAAATTTTATTAAAATCGCTCCAGCCGTTTAGGCGTGAAGAAGTAACAAACATACACACTCACAAACTTTTGCCTTTATAATATTAGTGTGATGTATGTTTATAATAATTTCTTGAAAATATAAAAAAATAAAATACATTGATACTAAACGACTCCAGCCGGTCGATTCAGTAAAAGTCACACGGTGAAAACTTGAGTGAAGTGAACTGTCAAAGCCTAGCATTAGTATGGAATGTCAGCTCAAGTACCTCACTATACGCTTATCCCAGAATGGCACGGCAGGTCATCAAGGAAGTGTTGTACGAGGGCAGGCACCTGATGACTTTGAATCGATTACGACTAGGTGTGAAACTAGTTACCGTTTAAGGCAATATTATAGTTACGAAGACAATGCTGTCGACGTAATGCATCTCCATAAACGGTTTTATTAAGGTCGGTTAACGGATATACGTAGGTATAATAGGTTGCTGCGATTGACTGTCGCGTTGGTCTATTGGTCGGAAGCGCTACTTACTGCTGAGCATGAAGGTTCGATCACCGGGTCGGGCAAAGTGTTAGGTAATCAGTTTTTTCCATCTGGAATTTCTTAGTAGTAAGTACCTACCCCGGAGTTTGGATTTGTGATTGATGGCAATAGGCTCGCCTCCTATCACATGGGACTTAAACATAACTGGCGAAATGTTAGTGTAAAACTCTGCCTAACTCTTCCGGGATTACAGAAGTTGAGTCTGCTATTGCAATCGCACTGAAAAAAATAAAATGTTACTACCGCACATTAAAGCTATAACATTAAGATTTACTGACTTTTTACAGTAAAAAATAATGTTTGTAAAACATTAAAAAACAAAACAGTAACGTTTAATGATTGAGCATTTAATTTAACAGATAGCACATTATAAGTAACTGATCATGATTCGACAAAAAGTTAACGTTTTGTGGCAGTAAATTTTAATAGTTTGATCGTTAAAACTAATCGAATAAAACATTTCATTTAACAGATAGCACATTGAAACTAACCGATCGTTGGGTCGATAAAAGTTAACGTGATGTGGCAGTAAATTGTAATGGTTTGATCGGTCAAACTAATCGAATAAAACATTTCATTTAACAGATAGCACATTGAAACTAACCGATCGTTGGGTCGACAAAAGTTAACGTGATGTGGCAGTAAATTGTAATGGTTTGATCGGTCAAACTAATCGAATAAAACATTTCATTTAACAGATAGCACATTAAAAGTAACTGAACATGATTCGAGAAAAAATTAACGTTATGTGGCAGTAAATTGTAATGGTTTGATCGTTAAAGCTAATCGAATTAAATCGTTTAATTTTCAGATAACACATTAAAACTAACTGATCCTGGTTCGACAAAAAGTTAACGTTATGTGGCAGTAAATTTTAATGGTTTGATCATTAAACTTATCGAATACAACATTTAATTTAACAGATATCACATTTAAACTAACTGATTATGATTCGGCAAAAATTAACGTTATGTGGCAGTAAATTGTTATGGTTTGATCGGTAAAACTAATTGAATAAAACATTTCATTTAACAGATAGCACATTAGAAGTAAATGATCATTGGTTCGACAAAAAGTTAACGTTATGTGGCAGTAAATTTTAATGGTTTGATCATTAAACTTATCGAATACAACATTTAATTTAACAGATATCACATTTAAACTAACTGATTATGATTCGGCAAAAATTAACGTTATGTGGCAGTAAATTGTTATGGTTTGATCGGTAAAACTAATTGAATAAAACATTTCATTTAACAGATAGCACATTAGAAGTAAATGATCATTGGTTCGACAAAAAGTTAACGTGATGTGGTAGTAAATTGTAATGATTTGACCGTTAAAACTAATCGAATAAAACATTTAATTTAACAGATAACACATTAAAACTAACTGATCATGGTTCGACAAAAAAGTTAACGTGATGTGGCAGTAAATTGTAATGATTTGACCGTTAAAACTAATCGAATAAAACATTTAATTTAACAGATAACACATTAAAAGTAACTGATCATGGTTCGACAAAAAAGTTAACGTGATGTGGCAGTAAATTGTAATGATTTGACCGTTAAAACTAATCGAATAAAACATTTAATTTAACAGATAGTACAGTAAAACTAACTGATCATGATTCGACAAAAAGTTAACGTTATGTGGCAGTAAATTGTAATGGTTTGATCGGTAAAACTAATCGAATAAAACATTTCATTTAACAGATAGCACATTAGAACTAACTGAAAAAATGACGCCGACATTTGTGATAGAGAGTGGGTGTGTATTGTGTGTAATGTTAAATGTAAAACGAGCTTAGCGCGCGTCATGTAGTCGTAGCAGGTTCTAAAAGACAGTGGGAAAAATTGAATGGGAGTTGGTCGAAGCGTCGCCAAGAATGAACCATAAATACCAAATAAAAGGGTACAATTATACTTACTGTTCAAACATGCAGAAGGGCATCAAAATCTGTCCGAGAGATTTCGAGAAATGATAGCATTTTGCCTCACTACGGATTTTTTATTTTGCTTCATTATCGAGTATTACTATAGTTTTCTCTTGTTGCTTATAGTTAAAAACATTATTTACCAAATAAAAGGAACAGTACATTGTGTACCCTTTCATTTGGTTTATGATTCATCCTTGGCGACGCTTGGACCACTTTCGCCAACCATCTTTTGCTTAGATCTCGAAAACGGTGCGTCCTATCTAGTGAATAGTCCCGGGAAATCCCGGAACCGAAAGTACCGGGAAATCCCGGAAATTTGCGTCGTTTTAGGAACCGGAATTCCCAAAACTAAATCCCGGTTCTTTCGGTACTTTTGGGAAAAGATACTTCGCGTTTAGAATTTTTCTAATTTTATTGCCTGAAAAATCCTACAGCTGCACTGTTACTTTTATACTACCTAGCTACCACCGTTGCTACCTAGTAATACAAGAGCATGATGCGCGAGGGTGCGAAGGTGCGGGAGGGGCAGGTGGCGGCCATCTTGTATACGCGCGTCCCGCTCAGTTAAATTGTGATCGCGTCTTCGAAATGTCATGCTAGTGGGATTCCGGTGTAAAGTGCTTTGCAAAAACTACTTAAACAAGACTACTTCTTTTGGAAAGTGAGAGAGATTTTTAATTAACAAAATTAATGAAACATGAGCGCCTTTATATAATTATTTAGTTACTGTAGCCACCATTCTCATTCTCCATCCTCATTTTGAATACAAAATACGAGCAGCTGATTGTTCACCAACCGACATGGGATTCGGAAGTTGATTTTAATACGTACACTAATAAAATTTGCTGTTCTAAAGTTTTACAAATTCAGTTAGTTTTTAATGTTACTACGGCACAATAAAACTACAATGGACTGTATTAATTAAGCAAGAAGTAGTTTAGGTACGACTAGTTGTTTGTTTACCAACCTACTTACATGGGATTGGGAAGCTTATTTTATTCGTAGAATAATATTATTATTATTACATCGACAAATACTGAAATTATACCAAAGAAAAAAGCTTAACTGATTACTACGAATAATCTGACGTAAATCCTTCCAAGGAACTTATGGTTTCCCGAATGTCAGCTATGGATGGATATCCTTTCCGAACATTTGTAGAGTCTGAACATCTGCGAATGCTGTTTCGAAAATTCGGACATACATTGCCAAAGGCTGCAAATTCAATTCAAAATATTGTAATAAAACAAGCAGAGAAAAGAAAACAACAACTGATCGGCGAAATCCAGAAACTATTATCAAGACATACATTTTCATCTTTTATGCCTGAATCTGCACTCACACAAGAAATAAAACGTTTTATTTGATTTGATTTAAATGTTTTTACTTTGCCCTGTCATTTCGTCTTATTTTTACTTTCTCCGTTTCAACACTTTCATCTCTCTTACAAAGACTTAATAAAGTCTCAAAAGTATCGATAGTACCGGGAATCCCGGTTCTTAAGCCAAAAGATCCCGAAAATCCCGGTTCTTTAAAACATCACCGGTTCTGCATTCCCTAGTCCTATCGCAAAAATAATGAAAAAAAAATCCCCCTTAAGAAACTTCCTGCCACGTAATTCTCAACAAAAAAAGGTAAAAAAAACATGGATTCGTATTTTTTATTTTTGTCGGTAGATAATTATCAATAAGTTGGACTATTTTCATTCAATCGACTTTCATGAATTTTGTATTGATGATGATGATGATTATAATTGTGTTATTGCATACGTCTTACAGCCGCGAATCATATTTTATTCAACATACAACCTAGCACTGGCCTGGAAATTGCAAAACAACATTAACAAATTTGAATTTCGCGGGCTACCCTGGAGCGTTACCTTAAGGTGGGTGTTGTAAAAGGCGACTAGGGACTTACTAGAGAATGGGCAGCTGCGTTCTCTATGCATTTTAAAACCATTCTACCATACCACACTACTTAGGTACATAAGCGTGGCGATTATAGCAATTTAAACCCCCCCTTTTGGGGAGTCTTATGACCAGCAGTGGACGTCTTTCGGCTGACATGGTGAAACAATATACTTTTTAACAATATTTTTAACGTTCATTCATAAGTAAATGTAATTCATACTCTAAGTAGGTACCTATGTTAAAATGAATAGCAAAGTTGTCACTGCAGTTTGACGAAAAAGTCTCATAATATCTCAAAAACTAAATACCTACCTATCTAATCAAACCAAATTTCGTTAAAAGTTAACACAAAACAACACAACCACAAGAAACTGGTGTGGGTGTGTTGTTGTTCATGTAGGTATGGAGAGCCACCCCATTTTTTTTTCATATTTTTATATAATTTTTGTGTATCGGTTCAAGAACATACTAACTACAAATTGTGTGGTGTCAACAGTCTCGAAGTAAAATGGCTGTAACATACGGCCAGACAGATGGACTGGACGAATCTATATAGGTTCCATAGTAACCATTTGGCTACGGAACCCTAAAAAGAGACTCCTTTCATTTTCGTTACCGACAAAGTAGGTAAGTAAGAAGGTAGGTACTTAAATGCAATCAATTTTCATACCTACATTTTTGACATTGATTGTCGCTGAGATGATATTGCGACTGAACTGACTGAACTTGAACCTAACTTCGATTTGTTGGCAACGAGTTAAATACTATGTAAATTGAAAACTGATTGTTTTGTTTATACCTACGATGAATTTCAAACGATTAAAATTACTGTCTTGACATTAAAAAGAACTGTTTGATTGAACCAATCATAAACAAAACAATACCTACAATGAATATTTGAAACGATAAAAATTACTGTCTCTTGACATTAAAAATAACTGCTTGATTGAACCAAAATGAAACAAGTCGAAACTCGCTTCTTTCTTAGGTAAACGTCACGTCATTTGCGGCAGTTTGTGTTGCCAACCTAGTGGACTTTCCACTAAAACTGGTGGTTTCGACCCGGGGTTTTAGTAGTTATAATAAGAATGTTGAATTATTAATTGTTAGGATTACGTAATCATAAAAAAACCAATGATTTTCTACTTATTTTTTTCTTTCATAATAACTAAAAATTGTTTAGTGGTAAATTTTGCAACTATGAGAGTAGGGCAGTTTTTCGTTAGTGGTTTTCTGGTGGTGTTTGGTGATTTGGATTGCGAAGTTTTAATGGCATTGGTTTTTGCTAAGCCACCATTGTGGGACAAAAGACACAGCAGTCAGGGTCACTAGCTACTAGACCAACAGGCTCGTCAAATTATTATTATTATTATTATATATTTTAGGAATAAATAATTGGTACTACGATCCATATTTCTTTTTTCTTTTACTGTTTATTTATTTATAAAAATCTCCCTTGCAACTATCCTTGCAGGTTTTCCCAATGCGATAGTGTGGTCCTTAATAACAATCTACTTATAAGTATTACCTTATTACTAACATTGACAAAACAATTCAAGCACATAAAAATAAAATTAATACTTATTAGTTTTTAAATTTAACAATTTACAAAAAAAAAAATAACAAACAGAAATACTTTCCGCAAAGAAATTAAAATAATATCAATGTAACAGAAACACTGACGTTGATATTAGAAACACCGACTGTCCTTTTTTATTTTTTAATGAACACTTTCGAGGAGAAAAAACTCATCGTCCGACGAATTCGAAGACATCATGGACACTATGAACAGATTCACCTGATTTTCTATGTATAACCCTGTACCGATCGGTACTGCCCCGTATACGGATAAGTCAGTACTTTAAAAAATGCATTATTTATGTAAGCACTCAGAGATGTTGAATCTGGTGGAGAGTTAGTTTTAACTGTTAGCAACACCATTAACGTTCCCCGTCGGCCGCCATATTAATTTCTTTCATTTGAATCTTGTGCCAGCTACGCGTACTGTTTACGTGCAGTGTCGTGCACAGAAAAAATTGGGGCTGCAGTGAAGTGCAGTGTATTCGTCTAATTGATTTAATTGAAGTATCTATCATGAGTGACGAGATTGAGACCACAGCGATGCTCCTCAGGGAATGGGAATTTCAAAAATACATTGATGTGTTTAGAGGTAAGCCATTTCATGAACTTTGTTACTTAAATATGTATAACTAGGTATATTTAACCATTCCATAAGACCGATAAGTTACTGAAATGGAAATACTTACGAAAGGACAGCTCATTCTAAATTACCTACCTTTAAGAATATAACCTAGCCACACGAAAATTTTAGGAAAAACGGTTTTGGTTAGGTAATTAAATAGTTTACCTCTTATTGTTATTTTGTGTGGCTTTGCTAATGATAGGTGTATTATGTGTTTAATATTGAGATATCATGATTGTACTACATAATTATTATGTAATCGTAGCCAGATGGATCTGGAAAAAAAAGGTTATAGGTCGCTACTGTTGACATTAAAATGTACTATAGCCTTCTCGTTAAATCTAAATGTGACATTCATTACCCGCCGCTACTATGAAGGCAAAAAGTACGAGGTAGATTGTTCAAAAACAGTTCACCCTTTATTAAGTAATAATTTGAATTGAATTTCTTTTTCATGACTAGTGTGACGAGGACTTAGTTTTCTAATTTATGTAGGTAGTGATCATTGTGTTGTGGTTATGGTGTCTTTGCTTAGAATGTTTCTGTTTGTGCTTAAAAATACTGTAAATCAAGGGCAGACAGTTCAAAATGGGCTGGAAATACACGTCAGATTTTGTTTCCGAATGTTTGAAGCCAGATCAGACTATGATGAAAAAAACTGATGTATATTTTCGGCCTTAGGGGCGGAGTTAAGCTATGCATGCACATTGCACATAAAACGGTCAATCTTATTAATACATCATTAATAAATACATTCAATTTAAACCTCCAGTACAAAACCATGCTACTATTGACACACTTAAATGATTTAAGGGTGCATGTGTTATGGAGTATTAAGAATGTGTATTGTTGTAAGTTTTCTATCTTACTGTTTGCAGAAAACGAAGTAGACGCGTCTGTTTTAAAATTATTAGATGATGCGCAAGTGAGCATTAACTCCTGCAATAGGACCGCAAGCAAAATTCAAAAAAGTCCTGTCAGAGTGGAAGGTGTCGCTTGAAAAGGTAATTTAAGACACAGTCTCAATAAGTCTCTAACAATAATATTTTCTGAGTTTTTACCTTGACTAAGCTCCATGTCAAAGGTCAGGAAAACATACCTGCATAGTTATTTACAAGTGTTTATTACAGAGTGGCAAGGCCTCACAAATTGATGACGATTTAGACCAAATAATTTCAACGTACGGAGACTTTAGAAGGAGTGACGCAGAGTTCCACGAGCCCGATCAAATCCCTTCCAGTGTCACCTAGCATCTCATCATGATCTTCAGTGTCTGTGTCTTCACATGGCAATTTTGTAAGTAGGTTTATTTGTACTGCAAAATCCCCACAACCACAGTCGCCCGGACGGTACACATGGTAATATCAACTCACCATCCCCTATTTTTAACCAACTTCAAAAAAGGAGTTAAGCAATTCGACGGTACATATGCAATACAGTGTGACCCTGGATAATGTACACAAACGAAAATATATTTATATTACTTATTTATTATACCACACTGTGCATTTTTGAGTAACACTTCTTTCCAGTATCTAGTTTTTTTCTATATAAGGTAGAATTTGAAGATACACACTATTTTTTTTAGTTAATTTATGCTTATACAATAATACAGGATGTTTGGAAGCTGGGTGCAAAGCCTTAAGGTGTTGTCACCATTTGGAGCATTATGAGCTTTGTACCTAGCTTCCAAACATCCTGTATAAAACTATATAAGACGATTGGTGACATGTTTTTATTTTTAGGTTCTTGCTTTGCTCTTGGCAACTACTCCAGGTGGTGAACTGCTACTTCAACATGATCATGAAAAGACATTAGGAGAACAATTCAGAAAAATATAAGTACGAGTAATTTCAAAGGAAATTCTTAGACATGACCCCAGGTCAAATGTAACTGCTGATATATATTTAAGTTGGCTTAGCGAGATAAGTAAGTAAGCTTCACTGGCACTTTTAATGGATTTTACTTCATTTGGGGTCTTATTTTTTATATTTTGTTGTTGTTTATGTTTTCAGAACGGTTATTTCCTTCAGAAAATCCACATTGTTATTACACCAAACCAAAAGCTGGATAACAACGAGCTCACAGCCGGCTCTACGACGCAGTGGTAAATTTAAAAGCCAAGTACCGAAGAAAAAAGGTGTATCAGCCGCGAGCACAACACTCTCTAGAGAAGACGTTAACTCCAGAACTGTCTACATCTACATGTAACAGTGTTAGTTTACATAATAATAAATACATTGCTCTTCTGATAGTTATGCCTTGTGTGCAGAAAAGTGGCAAAGCACCAACCAGAATCGGAAGCGATGTGTTCTCTCAAATGAATTCTCTTGGGGACACGAATTGGTAAATTTTTCCACTACCTTATTATGATTTTTTAATGTATTACTTTAGTCGTAAACTTTTAAGGTTTCTCAAAATACATCTCTTTATTTCAGCTGACTGCTGACTTCAATCACTGGTATCCTGAAAATGAACATTCATTAGATGATAAACTACCATTGCTATAGAGCAAATTACTCAATATAATATATCTAAAACCTTATCAAGACGATCACCATTTGAAGAGGAACTTAAGGAACTAGTGCAAAGTGAGTTTGCTATACTCGTAGTATTATATAGTTCCACCAAATAAAGCAACGTGTCAATCATTTATTTGGCTGGGCTGACTTATTTATTTATTTACTTACTTTATTTCTAGCCGCTTAATAAATACCGTTGTATAACTAACTGCCTGCCATGCTTCAATTAAATCAATCATTCTAGTCAAGATAAAATTTTGGTTGGTCGGAGCACTGCCAATTTCAAAGTCAAAATAGTCAATTCAATGAATATTTATTGATTTTCATGGGTTTACACAAGAAAGAGATAAGATATAGTGAAGATAAGATATAGTGAAAGAGAGAAATAGTGAAATTCATGGTTCACTAAAAATGATTATTAAAAATAACAGTACTTGACTAATTTTTGTTCTTGTTGCTTGACAGATCAAGATCCTGAATCGAGCGTTCTCGCTGTATGCTCCTTATTCCCCACATAATTGGACCAGTTCACTTAAAAAAGAAGAGAATCTCCGCTGCAGAAGTGCGTAAAAGCTTTATTTTACATGTTGAAGACCTATTGTATTGTATTGTATTGGCATTGTACTTGAATTTAGTGTAAGTAGGTGGATATTTAATTTATAGCAGACTAAGTTCAGTAGCAATTACCCTTAGATTCAAACTTTAGTACCACCTTTCTTCAAAAGGTGTTTTAAAACAAAACTGTTTGTAATTTATTTAATTTTATGCATGTCATTCCCTTAGATTCAAAAATTAGTACCACCTTTCTTCAAAAGGTGTTGTGAAAAAAATGTTTTTAATTTATTTAATTCTAAATCGTTAGACAATTGACTGTGTATACATATAAGGTTTATCTGTTCATACACAAAATTTCTTAAGGGGTCATTGTACTCATCATTATGAACAACTTTTACTATGGGACCAACCCTGAATCGCGAAAAAAAAAATCTGCTGTTCCATACATTTTGACGATATAATGCGAACATAATATTGTAGGGAACAAATGATTTTTTTTATCGCGATTCAGGGTTTGGTCCAATAGTAAAAGTTGTTCTTAATGATGAGTACAATGACCCTTTAAGAAATTTTGTGTATGAATAGATAGACCTTAATTAATTATAATTAATTACATTTCTTATATAATTATGATGTTAATGGAGTATTGGAGTGTGGAGGTGTATAAAGGGTCTTATGAATGTGTTCGGAGGAAGAGGTTAGGCATCGTCATATCTGGAGTCTTGAGTGGCATGACTTTTGGGTTCGATGTTCACAGTTGTATTTTTTGCATTAAGGATTTTAGCCAGTGTTTTGGACTCTTGAGCCCCAGCTGCAACTATGATATTTTCTTGATTCAGTGCGCCTAATATGTACTCAGCACCATCTGAGCACCTCTCTACAATTTTGTAATGACGTTGGACCCATACAGCTTGATCTAATCCTCCTTCATCTCCCTGTGAGTATTCAAGACTCTTATATAATAATGCGGCTAGAGTTGGATGGTCTCGAGGTCCCATTTTCATGAAATATGCATCATCAATAACTCTGGACCAGGGAACAGTCATATCAGGTTGTGTCAGGGATTGATATTTCTTAAGGAAACTGATAACAGCTTTCCATGAGTGTGCCGTGCTGGACACCAACGACATGTGATATAGTTCCACCCAAGATTTTCCAAAGAATTGACATATATCAAATATCATTTGAAGTATCCCCAGTCCATTCCATGATGTATGTGTTAGTACTGCAGCATCCAGGTATGCTTTAATGTCTTTATCATCAGATGTACTAGTGATCACTAACTTCGCGAACATACTGGAAATAGGAGGTCTGGTCTTAGTAATGTGTAAGCATACTTTCTTGATACAGGCCTCACATGGAGGAACAAACTTTTCTCCTAAAGTAGGTGATGTAAAAGCAGCAATATTTGTCTTGTATTGGCGTTTCAGAAAGCCTGTTATCATTTGAGCTGATGTCATTGAAGCTTATACAGGTTTATTTGTAAAACACCAACAATCTCTCCGAAGTAGATTACTAACATCATAAACAACAACATTTGTTCTGCGACTTCTTCGAAAACAGACAAAAACATATCAACTCTCCATACAAAACTCGATCAACTGTTCGGATGTTTTCGAAAAAGTTAGTAACTAGTCTACTCCTGCGAGGTTGTTGGTGTTTTACAAATAACCCTGTGTTATTTATGTATCTTTAAATTATTGAAGTGTAAATATTTTGGTTTGTTTTCTATTTATTCTGTGGTAAATATAAGAATTGACCAGTTTAATATGTATGATTATTTTCAGACTAAGTTCAGTAGGAATTACCCTTAAGACTTAAACATATTGGATTTAATATTGTTTTAGTATTACACTAAATTATAAATATTGTACTTACATTTTGGACTGAAATGACTATGTGCATATAAGGTCTATCTGTTCCTACACGAAATCTCTTAAGAAGTCACTGTACTCATCATTATGAACACCTTTTACTATAAGACCAAACCCTGAATCACGAAAAAAAATGCTGTTCTCTACAATATGTTCGCAATAACTTGTCAAAATATATGGAATAGCTGTTTTTTTCCCGATTCAGGGTTTTGTCTCATAGTAAAACCTGTGATGATGTCGAGTACAATGACCCTTTAAGAGATGTCGTGTATCATGAATAGATAGACCTTTAATAATAAGTATCTTTAAATTATCTAAGTGTTAATGTTTTGGTTGGTTTTCCATTTATTTTGTGGTAAATGTAAGAATTTTACTACATTAATACGTATGATTATTTTAAAATAAATGTCCTAAAGAACATATTTTTTTATTTCACGCCACCTGCTACTGTACACGTGCAGTACTCGCTACTGTATTTGCTCAGTTACAGGTAATGTGAAGGATAATATTTTTTATGTGTATGCTCAGTTGCGGGTACGGTTAGTTCCCAGTTACAAGTAACGTGAATAATAGTACTTTTTAATGTGCATGAATATTAAAAAGTACTATCCTTCACGTTACCTGTAACTGTGAAACTCCTTACCCGCTACTGTGCATGCACATTAAAAAGTATTATCCTTCTCGTTAAATGCAACTGTGAAACTCATTACCCGCTACTGTGCATGCACATTAAAAAGTACTATCCTTCTCGTTACCTTTAACTGTGAAATTCATTACCCGCTACTGTGCATGCACATTAAAAAGTACTATCCTTCTCGTTACCTTTAACTGTGAAATTCATTACCCGCTACTGTGCATGCACATTAAAAAGTACTATCCTTATCGTTTGGTGCAACTGTGAAAATCATTACCAGCTACTGTGCATGCACATTAAAAAGTACTATCCTTCTCGTTAAATGCAACTGTGAAACTCATTACCCGCTAGTGAGCATGCACATTAAAAAGTACTATCCTTCTCATTTGGTGCAACTGTGAAACTCATTACTAGCTACTGTGCATGCACATTAAAAAGTACTATGCTTCCCCTTAAATGCAACTGTGAAACTCATTACCCGCTAGTGAGCATGCACATTAAAAAGTACTATCCTTCTCGTTTGGTGCAACTGTGAAATTCATTACCCGCAACTGTGCATGCACATTAAAAAGTACTACCCTTACCGTTAAATATAACTGTGAAATTCATTACCCGCTACTGTGCAAGCGCATTAAAAAGAACTATCCTTCTCATTACCTTTAACTGTGAAAATCATTACCCGCTACTGTGCATGCACATTAAAAAGTATTAACCTTCTCGTTAAATGCAACTGTGAAATTCATTATTCGCTACTGTGCACGCACATTAAAAAGTACTATCCTAAACGTTACCTGTAACTGTGCACTTACAGTATCCACTACTGTGTATGCACATTCTTTTTTACTGTTTTATAGAGTGGAATTTTTTAATGTTTTAAACATTTAAAAAAATTACTGTCTTAAACATTATTTTTTTTTAACGTTTTAAACATTAAAAGAAATTAAAATTTTTAATGTTTTAAACATTAAAAGAATTTACTGTTTAAAGCAGTAAAAAAAATATTTAATGTTTTAAACAGTTAAATGTTTTTTATCGACATAAAACATTAAAATTTATTGTGAAGCTTTTACTGTTTTCGGCTCATTAAAAGTTACTACTTTGATCGTTAGGCTCATATTTTACTGTTTAAAGCAGTACAGTTCAATGTTTTTTCGATTGTTTTTAGTGCTTATTTTTTTCAGTGCGTGTCTCAATGACCGGTCAATGATCGATTTTTGACGTACAACATCAAACTTATGACACATTTCCCATACAAAAACTGTCAAAGTTGTCAAATATTCGGTCAATCGAGACACGATTGCAATTGCAGACTCGATTCGAGCCCCAGGTGTGATGTCATACTTATTATGTTTTGCCGCAATGTGCAATACTGCAGTAGCGACAAATTGTCATTTTTAGGGTTCTAGAGCCAAATGGCAAAAAAACGGAATCCTTATGGATTCGTCACGTCTGTCTGTATGTCACAGCCACTTTTTTGATTTAAGTACTATTTATTTACTTATCTTTAGTGGCCAACCAACAATTGTTTACTCCGCTAGCAATCTGAAATCATTTTCAGTAATCCAAGGGTAGTATAACAATTTGTTACCGGTTAACACTGCGTGCAACATTACGTATTTAATAATTGTTTGTTGACATGTTTAGCAAACAGTAACATGTTTAGTTTTCAAGTTTTATAAATATACATACCTATATATTAACACTATTAAATTCATCTCAAACATTATCATATTGCATCAGATTTTTAACCAAGTCGCTAAACAAAAAAACTGGTTTCTAAGTAGTATTTTTATTATTGCATCAGCTTGTTCGTAAATATTTGTAAGGAGAAGCTGTGTTTATGTTAATTTATTATTTTGTTGACAACTCAATAGCTTAGTGGTGTGGCCGGCGAATTGCCAAGTCATAGGTGTCGAGCATGTCCACCTCTGCCTTTTCAGATTCATGTGCGTATTGTAGAATTTGTCAAAGCATTGGCAAGATTATTTCTGTCAAACAGTCAAATTTATCTTCCGAAAAAAATCTATTTGACTCTTTTTTTATTATTGATAGGCACGCGTTTGACCACTATCTCACCTGCGATGGTAAGCGATGATGTGGTCGACGATGAAACACGCTTGCCTAGAAGCAACCTGTTCACTCTTGACTTGAAGACCCCTAGGTTGTAGGTTGTAATTTTGAAAGTTCAGCTCGTATTCATACACTGCTGATTAAAATGTTAATGCATTAGGTACATATGCAAATAGACATTCTGGCACACCAAATAGGCAGTAGGCACGCTGTTTCCTTAACCACTTTAATACCTTATGTAAGCAAAAACATGTTTCTAAATTATTTGAACATTTCAATAAACATAGTTATTTCCATCGAGAATCTAGTTATTTCATCATTCACCAATCAGGAATAGGTCATTCACTTATTTACTAAGATCCTAAGTAAGAATTAACTCTGGAGTCATATTATCCCTACCAGCTGTTTTTTCATTAACTACTTCTCAAGTCAACTCATCTTTTTCGTATTATGTAAGCTTGCTAAACGATATTAGACTCTCGTATCGAATTATTCTGGTAGCCTAGGTGAATGCTAAAGACCCATACTCATGGCCGTAGTTTGCAGAAAAAATACGTATGATTTAAATAATATTTTTGGTCGTATCTATTTACTCGCATCACCCCACCCCGCGAGAGGACACGTCCGCGCTGTCATTGTCTTTCTATTGTGTTTCTTATTGACACGATTGAAAGGTTAATTATTGCTTTCACGTTTCATGTTCCAGGCAATTCTAGACCTCGATGTGACGAAAGGCGTAAATGACAAGGAGCTGGAGCAATGCGTGCGTGAGGTGTTGAAGTACAGCGTGAAGACTCACAAGGCCACGTTCAAGAACCAGCTGTTCTGTGCCACCGATCCATATGGCTTGGCTGGAGCGTGGATTACCGACGCTTGTAATACTAGTCAGTAAGTGTAATCCGTTTATTTTTTTTGACTGGCCTGTTGGCTCAGTGACCCTGGCTACTATCCCGGAGACAAATGTTTGTGTGATGAGCACGATCATTTTGTTCTGTGTCTGGGTGTAATTTATCTATAGTAGATCCTACGTATTTTTTTAAAAATGTATAGGTAAGTATGTTTATCAGTTATCTAGTACTCGTAGCACAAGCTCTGTTTAGATTTTAGATGGCGTTGTGTGACCGTTGTGAAATATTTTTTTATATTTATCTTCTCCTTCTAATCGTGACGATGACACCAAGTAGAAAGAACAGTCGACATACAACTTTAGGTAGGTATAAGGAACAGGGTGTTAATTTCCTGATTCTCCATTGAAAAGGGAGGAAACTTCCGGTTGTTTTATTTTACTTTAAACTCTACATAAATATGATTTGTACCTAATTACTTACTTGCTTTTTAATTAAAAAGCAAAGTGGTGCTGGGGAGTTCGTACCGCCCGCGCCACTTCTTCTTCCCAGCAAAAACACTAGGGAAGTGGCGAAGGGAGGGCTTTTTGGGGGTCTGTCATATTATGTAATTTTGACGTTCAAAAGGCGCTAATCCTCAGCCTGAATAAATGACTTTTGATTTTGATTTAGCAAAATCTTTTTAACTATTAGTTCACTTTAAAATCATATCCAGAAACGCTGTTCAAGTTCAGTAGGTACTATATGATTGCAATATCTTGAGGTCAGGTATGCAGTTTCTAATATTTAACGAGTATGTATCTAGCAAGTATCTAGCTTGGTATGACAAGGTTTGTTAACCTAACAGTGTTGAACTTAATGAACAAGCAAAACTTGTCTTGTTCGACATTAAATACTCATAAAACGTGGTCCACCGCGTCAACATCGACACGACTCGATGTTAGTTTGCGCTTTCCAAATTTAACTATAGGTACTTACCTTTATTTTCTACCTACCCAAATGTAGTTGTAAAAACTACAGTTGAGAAAGTTAGTAAAAAAAGGATAAAGGAACAGTAATTCATGTTCTTAGTCCTATTTGGATTTACAAGCTCAGAATGGGTGCGGATAGCTTTTGGCCACTGCTCAAGGCGGAATAAGTAAAACCTATACAAACAATGTGTCTCCCACCACCTCACATCATGCCATCATGGTGGGAATGCAATCAAGCACTGGTTTATTAATATTAAACAAAAACATACCTTTAACTACTTTCTTTTCTAGATAGTATGTCGTCATATCTACGTTAGATAGGTATGTCATCATATCTACGAAGTTGTTCACTAGGTCACAGTTTCACTAGGTATTCAAGCGCCATGATTTTTTTAAAAGAACAACTGTGACCCGCGATTTCACGGGCTCGTACCGTGTTATAAAATATCCTTAAACCTGCATCAAAGGCTGATCATTTAGGCTATACAGTATATGTATCAGTTCCAGAGTCTAGCTCGCGAAAAGAAGGTAACAAACTCGTAAGCTCCATTAGTGTCTTAAAGATCGTTCTCTCTTGACACTGTCAGCAAAATGTATCACTATTATTATTATTATTTTTCTAAAAGAAAAGAAACAAAAAAAAAACATTTCTCATCTCATTATCATCTTTGAGTCAAGACAAACATCCAAGGAAAACTTAAGCTTCACAAATGAGGCAGAGAGGAACGACGACCCCTGAAATGAAACTGGATATGTCCTAGTTTAGGTCTGAAGTTTCATAATAACGAGCATGTACCTACTAAGCCTTACGAATATAAAGATAGAATTTAGGTATTTATATAATGACTAAGTAGCTTCTTCCCGCGTAAAAAGTAACTCCCCAAGATTATTTCAAGGAAAGCATTATTGGGATAGCAATATATTATCTTACGTATTAATCCAGGAAAAAGTCTATCTATGTGTCAATTTTCATCCAAATCTATTCAACGGTTCGCGCGTGATAGAGTAACAAACATTCAAACTTCTTGACAAACTTCCAGATTTATAATGTCAGTAGGATAGGAAGTAGGATTGTTCACCCTTCTTTCACCTTTCTTCTCTTTAGGCTATTAGGCTTATTGCTATTTGAGTGGCCTGCCAATAAGGCCACTAACTACTAGATCAATCTAGTAGTTAGTGTCCCTGACGCTATGGAGGAGTAGGAGGTCGTGGGTTCAATTCCCACCCAAGACAAATGTTTGTGTGATGAGCACGATCTCTGTGTCTGCGTGTAATTTATCTAAAATATTATGTATGTATTTAGAAATATATAATGTTTATCAGTGGTTTAGTACCCATAACACAAGCTCTGCTTAACTTTGGGACTAGATGGCGTTGTGTGGAAGTTGTAGAATATTAATATTAATTAATTAAATGGTGTTTACATTTCCCTTTCGTCTAATTTTAAACCTATTTTTATTTCAGGTATACCTTCGAAGTAGGGCCAGTATTTACTCTGATAGAACTCAAACTACAGAGTCATATACTCAACCTCTTCGGTATCCCCAATGGAGATGGTATCTTCAGCCCTGGAGGCAGTATGTCCATACTGTATGGCCTCGTGGCCGCAAGGTATAAGAAGTTTCCAGATATCAAGACCAAAGGGATGAGGAACTTACCTGAGCTGGTGTTATTTACTTCTGAAGATGTAAGTGTCATAATTACACCTTATATAAAAAAACTGTCGGTTTAGCACAACAAAGAGTAAAGTAATAGTTTGTAAATCATTGTTTGTAGTTACTGACATATTGAATCTGAATAATATAATATTAGGTCTTTACCTATGAAATTGCCGTTCTGCAGTAGGTACTGGCCATTTCAAATCAAAATAATTTTTGTTTGGCTTAGAATTCTTATTTCAAATTAGGTAATTTTATTTTAAAACATGGTTTTTTTTCCAAAAGTAGTCATTTGTTTATTGATTAGTGTTACATTTTCATCGCATTTCAATCTTTTTCGTCATCATGGATACGTTAAAAATTCGAGTAATTATGGAATATGAGTACCGTCGTGGCAGCAACGCGGCACAAGCGGCACGCAACATCAACGACGTTTACGGAGCTAACACTACAAACCAACGCACCACCTGTTATTGGTTTGCTCGCTTCCGTTCTGGAAATTTCGACCTGAAAAATGAATCTCGCGGTCGTTCGAAGACTTTGGTCGACAATGACGAATTAAAGGCGATTGTGGAAGCTGATGATACACAATCTACGGCTGAATTAGCAGTACAAAATGCCTTTGAAGAATTTGTTGCCTCCCGTCCAGCTGATTTCTTTAAGTAGGGTATCAATAAACTGCCACTGCGTTGGCAAAGATGCATTATTGCATGGGTGATTACTTCGATTAATACAAATAAAAAATACATGAAAAAAATTCGTTTAAATTTTTTCATACAAAATGGCAATTTCATAGGTAAAGACCTATTAATTATTATTTAAGTTTAATTTCTGCATTCTGCGCCTAACAAAATTTACTTAGCAAAACCGATAGGTATTGTGTCACATGTTTCATATGTTTGGAGGTGAATATCGTCATACGCGAACATTTTAGGTCAAGTTTCTAATAGACACTCAGTTTAAATTGTATAGGAGATTTACTAGGTATTGTTGGTTAAATGTACACTATTTGTAAACGTTAAAACAAACGATTAATTCCTTCGCAGATGACGTGCTTCGATGTCTTATACGTATACCATACCACTCTATGTAAATATATCGATACTTGAATGTTTATCTTCTTTAACGACTGTTTGTGTATTTAGAGTTAGGTCCTCAAATCAGCCAATGACAACATACAATTTTGGAAAATACATACCTACGAGATGATATAATTTTCAGAGTCACTACTCAATCAAGAAGGCAGCACACTGGCTCGGTTTCGGAACAGAAAGCATCAGAATCATACCAACCAATGCCAAAGGACAGATGCTGGTTGACAAGCTAGACGAAGCCCTGCAGATCGAGAAGGACCTTGGCAGATGTCCTTTATTCGTCAATGGTATGGCTGGGACGACGGTATTAGGAGCCATTGATGACCTGGAAGCTGTTGCTGATGTGTGCAAGAATCATGGCGTTTGGATGCATGTTGATGTGAGTTTCTTTTTGATATTACATAAACTCCCGCCTTTTTTTTCTGGATAAGTCTGTCACTACTGAGCGCCTCTTCTTCTTTTGTTTTGTTTACGTTCATACATCTTGTCATACACGAACGCCTGTCAGTCCCTAGTACCCGTTACCTTTTTGAAGAACATCATCAATACAGTCAGTGTATGTCCTTCTAGGGCGTCCCCTCCCAGCAGTTCCAATTTAAGTTAAAGTCGGATCATAACATTACATAACATAACATTACGCCTATTATACCGGAAGGGTTAGGCAGCGGTGTATCAGTAGTAGGTACACCCACATTTCGCCAGTTATGTTTAAGTCCCATATAATTGGGGTCGAGCCTATTGCCATTAATCGGGCACATATCCAGACTCCTCAGAAAAAGTCAATAACACTTTGCCCGACCCGGGGATCTAACCCGTGACCTCGTGCTCAGCGGTAGCGCTTGCGACCACTTGAACAACGAGGCAGTCTAATCATTTTGTATAAAATAGACCATTCAAAGACAATTTTGAATGTTAAACTTGAAAATGATTCGTTTGTTCCCAACGAGTCACACTGTAACCTGTAACAGTGCGACTCGTTGGGAATTTTTTTCCCAACCAGTCACACTGTTAGATCGTTGGGAAAACTTTTTAAAGTTCTTTCACAACGAGTCACACCATAACGTGTTACAGTGTGACAAGTTGGGATTTTTTTTAAATTGTTCTCCTAACCAGTCACACTGTTACTCGATGGGGCAACTTTTGGGACTGGTTACCCGGAACGCAACTATTTAGATTAGGTTAATTTCTCCTTTAAAAAATGGGTAAGTTAGGTTAGGTTAAAACTGTGACCTCCTACGCACGAGCCGAGAGAGCGAAGCGAGCGGTGCCGCAGACAAATATATCATTTATCTTCATTTATAATTTACTTACATTGTTCAATTTTTTGCCCCATCGAGTAACAGTGTGACTGGTTGGGAAAAAAAACCCAACGAGTCACACTGTAACCTGTCACAGTGTGACTCGTTGGGATTTTTTTTCGAATAATCGAAATGTTTCTAGCTGCCTCGCCCAAAAGGTGGTTTCGTTTATAGAATAATGGGCAAGAAACTTCATATTCACTGTTTTAAAATAATATTGTTAGAGTAATACCATCAAAGACGTCAGCTAAGGAAAACATCGTGTGGCAACCTGGACTTATGATAATAATGTCAGTTTGAAATCGCCAACCCGCCTGGAGCAAGCGTGTTGATTAATGCTTGTACCTTCCCTGTTTGATAGAGGCCTTTGCCCTGCTGTGGGACATTAACAGGCTGGCATTATTTAAAACCATTGACGTAAATCTGAAAAAGAAAAACGTAACTGCGTCGTTGGTTCTTGTGATCGCAAGTGCTACTTCTAAACATAAGATCCTGAGTTCAATTCCCGGTCGGGTCAAAGTGTTATTGTGTTTTTCCGTCTGGAATTTCTTAGTAGCAGCTCGAAGTTCCAATTAGAGTATGGTTGGTGGTAATAGGGTCGCCCCTTAAAATATGCGACTTAAACATAACCGGCGAATTGTAAGTGTAAGGAGAAAACACAGGCGTTGTTTTGTTTTATGACTTATGTTATCTGAATATAATGTACTAACTATGTTTATGTATAATTATATTCCAGGCTTGCTGGGGAGGCAGTTTGATGCTCTCACCTAAGTACAGGACTAAACTAAAAGGCATAGAAAGGTACGGTATGAGTTTTGGGACCAACCTGTAGTATAATACCCTAACAAATAAAAAAAAAATAAAAACGGTCCATAAATGACGGAGTAATGAGAACCTCCTCCTTTTTTTTAAAGTCGGTTAATAAAAAAGAGACGAAAAGGTTTGTGACCTGTAATATAGGCTTTTACTTAATCACTGGTGCCTGTGGTAGGTAATACCACAGGCACCAGTGATTCACAACAACTACGTCTGTGCACTTGTTTATGCCAATAAATACATTAGATATAGGTAAGTAGGTATATTTAGGAATCAGGTGCAGAAATCATCAAAAAATAACGAAAAACGGAATTTTTGATAAACAATACTGAAATAATTCTGCAATTACATATACAACCAATATATTAGTTACAAAATACAAAGTAATTACAATATTATTACAAATACAAATCGCGTCGACAAAAACTTACCGTCCCGCGCTAAAAAACCACAGAGCAAAATAGAACCATAGACAATAATAAACTACAGACTAAATAACAACTTTTTAACTAAGTAACAACTTTTTATAGGTTTCTGGTTGTAATCTGAATGACTTCCTCTTCCTAATTATATGTTATAAATAGTTATTTTTCCTCTTTTCAGAGCAAATTCCATAGCGTGGAACCCCCACAAGATGGCAGGTGCTCCCATGCAATGCTCCGTGTTCATGGTGCGAGACAAGGGGCTGCTGCACGAAGCCAACTCAGCCGCAGCGCAGTACCTGTTCCAACAGGACAAGTTCTACGACGTGTCCTATGATACCGGAGACAAGAGCCTACAGTGCGGACGGAAGGTAAACTAGAACATATACTTAGAACATTTGTGTAGGCATAGCATAAATAAGTCAAGAAAAGAAAGAAATAAATAATGTTTATTGGCCACAGGTAAAACATGCACGCACTGTTAAACATGAAATTAACAAAAAATAACAGTAAAAATTAAATGTTTTGTGCACAAAAGCCTCATTTCAGCGGTAATGCCAGACAGATGCTGTCTGACGCCGAAGTTGTCAAAGACTAAAGTGAATTAGACTATTTAAAGGCCCGTTTTAATATCAAATTTACAAGAGAAATAAAAAATGCAAATTATAAGTAGTCCCTCTTTCAAAGGGTTACGTAGGTTAGTATGGTTAAGAGTTGACAAGAAACTACAACTTCGCTTGTGTCTACATTCAACTGACGTAGCTGACATTGTCGTTTTGACAGCCGGTACGTCGTGTACGTAATTAATATTAAGCTAGTTATAAAGTACAGTAGTACCAATTTATCCATGAAATAATTGGTGGCGCTGCTCGTCAACAAGAAGCCAAAAATTACGCCAAAAGCGACTTTAAATCTCTAACATAATGCTAGTTCCAAATACTACCGTTTCACAAATAAGTTGGCTTGATTTTACATACTTACCTACTACTTAGCCAAACAAAAGATTCAATTGATTACAAATTCATCTATTGAGCAGATAAGCACCAACCGCGTCGTCATATACATGTAAAGAAAAAAGAAAGAAAAATATTTATTTGACAACAATAATTTATGAAAGATACAAAATATACAATACTTAGTAGGTACACATTATGTGCTGTGTGCCTCACGGCTGCGCCAAAAAGGTCCATTTCAGCATTCATGCCAGACAGGTGATACTGTCTGACGGATGTATGGTGTTTAAATATGACGGCACGGTTGGTGCAGTAGCTGAGTGAGTGGCTGCTGCGCTGCCCGACGCGGGGTCGATTCCTGCTCGTATCCGGGGCCATTTTGGCGTCGCACAGGTCTTGTTGTTATTTATTTCATATGTTAAATTTAGTTTTAGTTTTAAACTGTTAAAATCCTGTGCGTGTTCAAATAAACATAATTATTTTCTTTCTTTCTATTACATATTTGTCTGGCTAACTGATACTTGTTTCAGGTCTAGCTGTTTAACAATGTAGGTAGATGTTTGTAAATGCACCCAGAATACTAAAAAAAACGAAGTGAGGGGCAGATTTACAAGTAAACGTAATTTATATCCGACGAAGTTAAATAAGAAGTGTAATAATGTTTTATTTTCTGTTCTCAGATCGACGCCTTCAAGCTATGGATGATGTGGAAAGCAAGAGGAGACCTCGGTCTTAGTCATCTAGCGGACCAAACGATGGCCACAGCTCAGTTCTGTCTGGACACCGTAGCCAAGAGGCCAGGGTTCAAGCTGGTGTCTGATGAACTGCAGTGCCCCAATGTATGCTTCTGGTATATTCCCAGCTTCATGAGGGGACAGGAAATGGATGAGCAGTGGTGGGAGATTATGCATAAGGTATGTAAAGTTTTTTTTAAAGGTTTGTTTTTAAATAGCTATTCAATAATATGAAAGGTTTGTTTGATTGCCCACCAGTTATGCTGTCAAAACTACAGATAGAGAAAGTTTTTAAATCGCAATAAAATTGTACGGCAAAGAAAACGAATGAAATGCTACATGGAATGTTAGATAGGGGTAAAGTACCGAGCAGAGAGTTGAGAACGATTGACTTGTTTGAAAGGCAAAGACATACTCGTAGCAACTGTATCCAGGACCTGAAAGCAATTCCTTTAAAATAATTATTACGACACACAGTTGAATACATAATCCTCTTGCTCATATATGCCAGTTTATTTTGGATGAGCGCAGCATGAATTCTTCTCTTCTTCCGTCTCTATTCGGCCGGTTTCTCAGTAACATTACTACCGAAAAGAAATAATGGATGGATTATATTTATATGTCATCTTTTACACAATCCGCACTTTATTTATTATCTTGCTACAACATTATTACTTTACCTATGTTAAACAAATGAATAATAAATGACTTTTAAGTTGCATGATCATGAAAACACTGTCTAATGTCCATTTTCATTTTCCAGGTGACTCCGAAAATCAAAGAGCTGCTCACATTAAGCTCTCAACTAATGGTAGCATATTCTCCGGTACGTCATTACAAGAACTTCTTCCGACTTGCGTTCACCTTCCACCCAGCAGTGGACGAAGACCAGGTGCTTTCAATGCTGCAGTCTATTGAAGAGTGTGGGGATAAGGTTACCTTGTCGATGGTATTGTAGGATAAGACCGCTGTGTTCATGTTTATACTCTATGGACTTAAGAAATCGAGCCATTAAAATGACAGATTAATTTTACTTCTTTTTTTATTAGACCTATTCGGGCACCATTAAAAGATTATAAGATTTGGGGGCACGGAATGGCTGCTGTGCTGTTTGCAAATGAATCGCGCTGAACAAAAATTTAATGACTTGTAACGGTGTTTGTGCGTCATTTGCTAGGTGTTTGTAAGCGAACCAACTAAATGGAAGACATTTCTATCGTAGGGCTATATTTTATCAAAACTAAAGTAAGAAAAACAAAGATTTTTTGGTCTTGACTCGATAATAGATAGGTAGTTATGGCATAGGTACAACATAAACAAAATTTCACATTTGCGAAGCTTTGGTGACCAGCAAATTGCCTTATTTTTGTTGGAAGATTTTATGGGAAGGCGAAAAATAAAAATCTTAACCAGTAAGTTGTTTATTTACATTTATAACACTGCAAAATATGTTTTTTTGCGTTGAACTGTCAGCACACTACAATGTTTATTACTTCTGTTATTTATTTTAAATTTCTATCGCTTCTTTTTCGCAAGACTTCTTACTTGCAGCAATAACCCAGTTTAAGGACGTATTGTCACCACGAGGATCTCCATTGTGCCCCCAGAGTAGTCTGTTTCCACTTGAATCCACATTCACATCCATTTTTAGGCCTTGATGGAATTGGTAGTTAATTATACGAAAGACGAGAGTTCCATCTTTCATCAATGGCTCCAAATAATATTCATGATTGATCTCGTTATCATTTGTTGAACCCATACCTTTTCTATCTCCTAAACTGTTAGTATTAGCATCCAATTTTAGATACATGTTGCTTTCCATATTGTACACTTTGAAAACAACGTTGTTATTTTCCCATAATGGCATGAATTTCCAGCTTACTCTCCGACTTGTTTTATCAGAGCTATCGCCCCATGCGAGTCTGTCTTTGCAAGAGTCAACTGTTGCATCGAGTTTCAGAGCCTGCCCATATTGTTTGTTGACTATCGTCACAATTTCTCCTTTAAAAATGTGTTGGAAGGCACCTGGAAAACTCTTACTGACAATATCAGTACCACCACTGTTCCAAAGCTTATAAGCGTAAGCCATTATGTTATTCGAACCGGCTTGTAAAAGTTTCGTGACTACCTCACTTATAGCTTCAGAACCGCTGTCATTGTCCATGTTTTTAGCCAAATCTACTGCTTCGTCACAAGCTCCTTCAGTAACGTTACTGTAAAGTTGGTCTTTAAGGTCTTTTAGATTCAGGAAAGTCAAGTAAGTATCGAACAACGACATGTCTCGAAGTTTATCAGGTAAGTTGTACCTCGGACAGAGGAAGACATTCTTCTTCTTCAACTCTGTGATAAGATTTTGTATGTCAGCTGAACGTGTTTCGAACCCATACGCGACTACTTTGCCAAGGTATGGGTTGATCATCCGTGCTATGTCCTTAGCGCAGCTGTTGTTGATAGGTGCTCCCATGACGGTGACAATGTTGACTGAATCGTTCTTGATATAGCTGCTGGTGTCACAGTTTGTGTAACTGACGACTGGTATCCTATTAGGTATCTTCCTATTGGTGTCGGGACCATTGCTCACGAGTTGGTACGTATGGTTGACGTTGTAGCAGTCCGCGAACCCACTGTTACCGACGAAGGTGACGATTCTGCCTTCGCCCCAATAGTCGACATGTTCTATCAAGTTGTTGTAGGAGGGAGGTAGCTTGAGTAAGTTGTATTCTCCTAAGAATGGACACTCGGAGTACGGGTATTCTTTGTCTTTATTGGTTACGTAGTTTGGTCGCTGGGCGAGCTTCCAACCTCGTATGGAATGCATTGTTTATTACACTTGTTGCTTTTCTGAAATGAAAAGAAAATAGGTTTACAAATGTTGTACCACGCGCGTTTACAAATAAGTGGTGTTTTTGGTCGAGTTTTAAGAGAAACAGTGTACTATGTTGGAAACCATGCCTTTAATATTTTTTCATGGAATCGTTTTTTCTCAAGAAAATCGCTTTATAATTTTGCGTAAGTTTATGGTGTATTTATGATCATTACCATAGACATTTAGGACGTGGTGATGCCCTCAACAGGCAGGTATATCACCTGTAGAGAGTTTTAAGGAAACATGGTTCCATATCAACAAAGATCTGCGTCTTTTAGCACATAACCAGATCCCACAACATAAGGGGCTAAACCCATTTATTCCGCAAAATTTAGCTTTAGACCTAACAAGATACCAGTTTTATATGAGACGCGTACGCGTCCGTTCAGCTGAGCAGACGCGCATAGTATATGAATGCTGCACTTACCTATCAGAATTGAAGCACTAAACAATTGCAATATTGCAATACTATGCAATCCTTTTATAGGAACTTAATAGGTCAAAGGGCTTATCAGTTCTGAGGTTGTAGGTAACCCATGCGTACCTACCGCAAAATATCAAGTTGTCATTGGTGGTCAAGCGATAAGAACATTTTATATACGTAAGTACACTATAGTTTATTTTTTAAAAATACAAGATCACACCCATTCTTATAAAGTAAGGCAGTTAGATATATTCTAAAAGAATGCGATATTATTACCACCAACCAGCATAATTTCCGAATCCAGGCTTCTACCAAAAAATAGGAAAACACAAAAACACTGCTCGATACGGGAACCGAACTAAAGAGCTTCATGCTAAGCAGTAGCCCTTGCAGCCACTAGCCCAAGCCCTGCTTCTGAGGCTTGGGCTAGTGGCTGCAAGGGCGACTGCTTAGCATGAAGCTCTTTAGTTCGGTTTATATTATAACTATTTACAATTACACGATATGTATGACGACACTGCTGGCGCAGTGACTAAGTGATTATCTGCGGTGCTGTGTGTCACGGGCTCGTTCCATAGAACGTAATATTTTGTATTTGTATGGCCTACAGGTAGCAGTTCCAGGTCTGTTTGTGTACCCATGTGATTTGAATATTTTTGATCGCACCTACGATACAGGAGGAATTATGTGTGATAGAATCAAATACATGAAATACTTATTGTAGACAAGACACAACGAACAACATTTTCATCTAATACTCGATGTATGTACTCTCCAATTTACGCTCCACTGCCGTTCTAATACTTCTAATATTGATTGAATAAGCTAGATGGCGTTACTGAGACATAGAATTATAGTTTTTTCAATGCCATTTCTTCGCCATTTCTCTTTATAAAATTTTCTTAATCTTTTACAGTACTTATTTTAATTCTCTATTAAAATGATTGGCAATGTTTTTCAACAGACAATAAATTATCTACGCTTACAACTAAACAAGAGTAAGTAGGTAGTCTTACGGATGTCAGTTATACGACTACCTTCCTATTGTTATTTTATACTACGTCTTACCCGTCTGGTCCGACGTAAGTTCTCATTATAACCATTCCTATATTACATCTCATACACTTATAGTTTATTGTGTTTTCTTCCGAAAATGGTTCGTCATAATTAGCTGATTGTCAAATTGTTCCAAACGTGCGTTTGTTTGTTGAACCAGAATTGTTTTCATTAGTAACCTTTTAGTACTCTACGGGTGTGTAACTGAAAATTAGTGGACTGTGTTTAGTAGAAGTTGGGAAGGGACGGCGAAGAAGGACATATTGTGTATCTACTTGCCTTATTGGTGAAGTTCATACAATCAGTGTGAGTGTCACAAACAATTCTGCGTAACTACATGGGAAAAAGGCGAAGTTTAAAAAGGTATGTACTATTTTGTAAATATTAGAAGAATTAAATTCGTAAACTTTTTCTCTTTTTGTGGCGTGTGATGTCAAACCTTGTTGTGAAATTTTGAACTAATAACTAAAAGGGACTAAAAATCTAGGCAAACAAAAATATCTGAAACATAGAAATACAATTTTATTTCTCAAAATCTTACAAAATACTCTTAGAAGCGCGCATTTTGTGCGATCCAACCGAGGTATTTGTCTACTTGCGCGTATAACCCAGGGTGGTTTGGTTCTCCGCAACGCAAGCCCCAGGAGACCACGCCGATGGCGGTCCAACGGCCGCTCGGCATCTGGTACATCAGCGGACCACCGCTGTCTCCCTGCAAAGTGTTGATAAATACAAGCTTATTTTTAGACATGCGAAATTTAAAAATCAGCTGGCTTTTTCACCATTTCAGGGTTCGTCCCATGGTAAAAGTTGTTTTTAATGATGAGTAATATCAAGTATATAATTGTTTATACTACATACAACAACTTCTTTTCGGGTTTCGCAACTAAAAATAAGTTTGTAGATATTATAAATTTTAATGTTTTCAAATTTACCTCTCATCACGATAATGGTGATAGACCCATTAGACATGTCCATTTTATAGGGAATGGACATGGTGTAGATGGTAGTTTAAAGGAGAGAAACTTTAAATGGCCTAACTTTCTCGTTATTCCTTAACTGGCTGGATGGTTAAAATAAAGCGAATATAGGTACACAGAAGTAATCGCAGCTGTTACTTGTACCTGACTTTAAGAAGACTTGGCACTTTGGAAAGCCAAAGTCTTAGGTTATCTTTCTCCCTCTCTTTCTACCTCTCTGCTCTGCTTCTATAAAAAGTTGGTTCTGCCGAGGTAGATGGCCTACGAACATCATCCCTTCTTATCTTTATACTAAATCTTCTTTTGTAAATTAATAAAAGCGGGACCTGGCAAGCATCTTTCCCGCCCTCTGTTCCTCCAGCGCAGAGAGTCTCGTTGAAGATGCTGTCAGTAAACGCGGCGACACACTTGTCGTGGTCCCACACCGGGACCGTCACCTCCATCAGAACGTTACTGTGTGGACCACCATAAAATTGCGTGCCCCAACCTGTAGGAGACTGATGGTATAGTCACAGTTCTATTCAAGTGATTATTTTAGGTTCGTTTGGTTTTGGCTTCATCAGCGGGTGAATGACTGAGCTTTCGTCACACACGAAGTCACATATCCGTACCGAACCGTACTGCACCTTAGGCAAAAGGTAAGTAAGTAAGGTGGTAAAAGGTAGGTCTGCTTTCATGTTTGGGAAATAGATACCGTGATGTGGATTGGTAGCATCGGTAGAGTCAACGTTTCCAAAAAGAATTCGGTCCGGAGATAGTTCTGGCGTTACAGATTAAATATACCAATACATTCGTCGCTCTTTACGTGAAATTTCTTGTTACCAAACTAAAGGAACCAACAATAGGTTTCTACCGTAAAGTATGATTGCATGGCGTCGATGGGATGTGCGACAATTTGCATCAATATGATATGTTGACTTGTGTTAGACGTTTGGAATTTTATCACAAAAACAGAAAGTGTTAAGTGCATTTGCACTATTCGTGATGGTTTCTTCTTTTTAGCGGATATTGTGAGAGACACATAATGTTATTTATTGCGATCACTAGTCCGTTTGACATATTCCTGGGATCGTTATATACTTATAAATATAGGAAGGAAGGGACATTAACACAACACCGGATGTACCCTCGAGTTCCACGGTGTGAAAATTTTTGGTCAGCTTTACGGTCTATTTTTTTACGTTTTAATTTTAATTAATCTTGATTCTCAAGCCGTTAAGTCTATGTGAATTTACTGCAAGAAATACATTTACTGTTTAAGTAAGTAACCTCAATGGGTTATATAGAAAGCGTGTTATTTTGGACATGACATAACTTTTAGGAAAAGCCGACAACTATTGATCTAATCACGATCAAATGGTGCCAGCTTGAGCTTTGATATCCTTTTCACCCTATATAGTTCAGCACAAATTGTGAATAAACCAGTTACTATTTACCAATAACGATGGCCGGTTCATTCGTGAGCTGCAAGTTAGGGGGTGGGAGACAGATGGGCCACACGTAGGTATTGAAAATGGCTGGTCTGTCCAACTTCAAGATGGCAATGTCGTTCTTATAGTTGGAGATCTCGAAGGCCTCGTGCTGACGTATCTCTGTGACTCTGAAGTTGTAGGTGCGGGAATCATTGGTGCGTTTGAAGTCGTACTCGCCTAGACGGACGAATAGTTCTTCTGCTTTCCATCTAGAGAATAAGATTTCAAGATTAAGAAGAATAACTTTAACACGGCGTGGCCTAAGAGATAAATTAGGAACTAGTACCTAAGGCCCAGTTTCATAAACTGTGTGTCGGAAACACAGCTCATATATGTAGGTATGAAGTTGAATAGAATGTGTACCTCCTGGTGCAGTGTGCAGCAGTCATGACATGACGGTCAGTGATGAGCACTCCTCCGCAGTACTGCTCGAAGCCCTCAGGAGTGATGGATGCCATCCATGGCCATTCACGAGGGTTGGCCTGTCGGGCGCCCAGCACTCGTCCTTGTTGACGAGTGCTTAAACCACAACCTAGAATTTGAAATGTTTGTTATTGAAGACGTTAAGATGCAGGAGTATTGATAGCAGAGTTGTTTATAGGTGTTAAGGCAACTGTAGCACATTTCTTCATCTGTTTTTAGCAAAAAATAGATGAAGAAATATGCAATACAGATCTATCAGGGGAAGCGTGTTCAGCTATAGAAGAAGTTCTGATAATAATATAACCTCTAGATTCAGCCCTGGTAACCTTCATTACAGCCTCGTTTTGTTCCTCCCTCGGTGCGGTTGCAGGCAAGTCTCCTGCCAGACCTTCTGCGCCACCCAGCGTTGTTTGATCAGGACAGCATGCTCCCACAGTACTAGGAAATGGAAAAGGAATATGCCTATTAGTTGAGGAAATTTGAGCTAAGGCTTTCTGCAACCAATGCATCTCATATTATGTTTCTTCCATGGGCCATGGGCATCCATGGAAGAAACAAATGAGAGGCATTAGGATAGATATCACAATTTTTAGGTATTAGGTGGGTAGGTATCGCTGTGTTTTTACATAGAATTCGGTTGGACTTTTGATTAAAATTACAATTCTTCTTTAACCCTTTAACCCCTTCCCTACTTAGATACGACTGACCAGCTAGTGAAAATATTAGACCGCAATTAATGATTAAGTGTTTTTAAAAAAACGGCTTTTGATTCCAGTGTGGGCATTACAAAAAGGGCATTACAGCATTTAAGTTACTAAATTAGCATCTTTTTAATATTTATTACTTACAAGGATGGGCAAAACATCTCTAGGAATGGGTGTTCCCCTTTGATTTTCCAGAGTTCATGTGGCTAGTTGAAAAAAGGCAGATAACTTACTCTTGGTTGATAATGCAGACATAATCCATAAACTTGATGAAGTCAGAACGGAACTCTTCTTGAATGCAGTGACGTAGGGGTCGGCAGTGACCGGCCTTGCCGTTCGGCAGGACACAGGCTTGATGTGCAACATTGGCCTAAAAACAAACTCGTTACTTATTTCTATAGTCAAGTAGTCCGTCATGTATTTATGCGTTAGTCATACCTATTTGTTATTCAGTCCAAAATAGTCTTTATTGTTTCTAGATGTTCAGTCTACGATGCTTAGTCGTATTCTTTATTGGGTTTTTGATCAAAATTTGTTACTTCTTATTTCGCATTCATGGATCGATTATTCTTCACATCACAGAATTTAGGTACGTTTATCGGAACTTATACCTACCTGTATTCTCGTTCAACCTATCATTTCAGTTAAGTTTCATTGAATTTGTGTTATTTATTCCACTGTATGTGTTTTTTCATTAGTTTGTTTACTCTCATTATTCTTAATTTACTTGAAATTTTATAGGAATGTTAGTTAGTTCGTTGAAACATGTTCCCTGTTTTTAACAGTAATGTAGTTGATTATGAATATCGACGAAATAGTTTTCGGAGCGAATTTTCGTATGCTTTTTAGGAACACAATACGTTCCCTAAAATAACGGATTTTAATGCTAGTATGTATGACAGAAATACAATTTGCACCGAAGTTTTGAATGATACCTACATCTGATCGTCTTTTTATTTTCTCTTAATTTTTTATCGTGTCAATGCTTATTTTGTTGTGTGCAGTGTTTATTTGAATTGTTAGTGACAGCGCTGTTGGTGTGCTAATTAAAAATAAATAAATAAAGGCATTGCCGGGTCAGCAATTTTGCCACTTAACCGACCAAGATCACCAACACACCAACCACCAAGTGTTGGTGATCTTTTGATAAAATCTACACTCCTACTTATGGGAAAACAGTTATCAAAGCATACGAATATTCACACATAACATTATCATGTCCCTAATTTGGGATCATTAAAGGTCTTTTACAGTGTCAGTATTTAATGATAAGATCGTGACACAGTCATTGTAGCTATGAGTGGGTACTTATGTACTCAAATACTTATTCTTTGTAGTGAAAGGTTTGCTTTAATTAAGTTACAGTGCCTTTAGAATCTACAAGCTTTGTACGCTCGGTGTGTTGTATTCTGCTAAGACTTGTGAAAAGAAAACCGATTTCGAGTTATTGATTTGAACTTGTACAGATGCTATTGCCAGCGCATCAAGCTACAACAAACTGTCAAATTTTCCCAATTGAACATGAACCTTTTCTGTTTGTATTAAAGTTGAAAAACGATCAAAGAAATTTGACTCATTGGGGTAGCTTGATTTGCTGGCCTCTGTACATACATGTGTGTATTAAAACAATTGATATCACGCCTGTAATCTTCAAGGTGTTTCTTTATACCTCTAGTAGCAACCCGTAGTTTGGAATTCTGCCCGGTTTATGGCAATAGGCTTCCCCCTTTTGCATTATTGACTGGCCTGATGGTCTAGTGTTTAGTGACCGTCAGGACATTCATTAGAATCGGTTAAGCCGTTACGGAGGACTTTGGTAACAAACACGAACATTTTAAAATTAATTTTTAAATTACGCATTTTATATTATATACAACACATAAATACTTTTATTAAGATGAGCACAAATAGATCCAAAACAATAATAACTACTACTCCTTTTTATTTCACGTGTCTCCAATAATATGCTCTTTAAATCTTTTGTTTGAGACACCTCGAAGTAAAATGACGTCACATATATGTATATATAACCTAACCTAACTCCTCATGCATATCCTATAGCGAACCTAACTAGCTAACCTAAGTACCTTAATGAAATGCATTGATTTTGAATGATACAAAATACATAATTTTATACTGAACTACTGCGCTGCGTGTCTCTATGTTACATACAATACTAGAGTAGGTAGTAGTATTTGAAATAATAGTAGTAGGAGGTAATAATTTAACTCGATTGCTATATACATATCATCCATAGGTACAATATAGTACCTACTACATTGACTGGCCTGTTGATCTAGTACTTAGTGGTCTAATTTGCTATGCCGGAGGTCGTTGGTTCGATTCCCACAAATGTCTGTCTGATGAGTACGATCATTTCGTCTGCGTCTAAGTGTAATTTATCTTGTATGTATTTAGAAATATATAAGTATGTTTATCAGTTGTCTGGTAAACATACCACAAGCTCTGTTTAGTGGATCCAGATGGCGTCGCGTTGTGTTAGAATTGTGGAATATTATATTATAAAACTCTATTATTATTGCATAGCGTTAAAACATAACTGGCGAAATGTGTGTGTTAAGTAGAACTCTGCCTAGCCCAAGGCGGAAAACAGAAGTGATATAATGACGTTTCAAAATGTCAACCAAACAATAAAAGGCGACAACTCTTACCGACGTGGCTCACTGCCTATCTTGTATGCTAATTCCCTTGTACACATAGGTTGGTCGGGGAAATAATGCCTAATTGATCATGTTTTACAAGCGTAATGATGTTGTTGATCCCGCGCCGGTTGCTAAACATGCTCGGGCCGGCGCCGGCGCAACAAACTTGGTGCGAGGTAACAGCTAATTGAATACGACATATTCTAACTAGATTTTGAAGGCTTTAGGTGGGCGTGAAGTCGTAAGCGATTTATGACTTTATTTCTATGGTATGGAATTGTATGGATGGATACATTCATACTTAAGCTCACACCTTTTTCTCATGGGGTTGGTAGAAACAGTAGAAACTTACAGCTGCTACGATCTTTGCATTTTTGACTGGCCTGTTCGTCTAGTAGTTAGTGACCCTGACTTCTATGCCGGAGGTCGTGGGTTCGATTCCCACCCAGGACAAATGTTTGTGTGATGAGCACGAGCATTTGTTCTGTGTCTGGGTGTAATTTATCTATATTATGTATGTATTTAGAAATATATATAAGTATGTTTATCAACTGTTTAGTACCCATAACGTTGGCGAAATGGCGTAAATGGCGTTGTGTGAAAAATTGTGAAATATTTTATTTATTTTATTATTTATATTTTACTTTTGCTTCGTTTACGTAGGTACATAATTATCTATTAAGTAGTTGTTACTGTATTATTACTGTGTGTTTGTTGTTTTATGATTGTCATCGTCATCTGCCTAGCCTTTTTTTTTCTCCAATATTTTGGGGTCGGCTTCTCGTATCTCTTGATGCAGCTGAATACCAGTGTTTTACATGGGGCAACTGCTTATCTGACCTCCACAACCCAATAACTGGATAAAACGATACCCCTTGATTGAACTGGTTGTCAGATTTTCGGTGGTTTGACTATCAACTGGTCTCAAGGATCTACTAGATAGTCGGGAGCAACGGCTTAGCATGCAATCCACGGGTCAACATCACCAACAACTCATCAACAAATTATTGCACTGGTGGAAAGCTACACTATTCCCGGATGTCATAGGCTACTTTTTATCCTCGTGTTCACATGGGAACGGGAACTACGCGGGTGAAACCGCGTGACGTGTGCTAGTCTTGTATAATTCCTTGCGGTTGTTATTATTTAGCCACATAGCATTTAAAGCTTTTTAACCTTCACATTTAACTTATTTAAAATATAACATTTTTTATAACGGTAACGCACTACTTTATTTATATGCATTAGTTATTCTTGTGTATGACACGCGTGGGTTGCAGCTGAAAATCAGCGTCAGATAGTACAGTCAGTGAGCTACGTTGCCTTGCCCTTATATTTTTTTCTAAGATGGATCAGGTAAAGTAACGTACCTAGTTCGTCGGGGGTCGCGAAAGTATCTTCTGTTCCCGTGACCCCCGGTGCAGGTGTGAGAAGGAACACGGGGTGGTTTTTAGTCAGTAAGAGTCTGACAGACCACTCCGCCCTCCCCGGGGCGGGGGACATCCATGAGGATTTTCCAACCTAAAGCTCACTGACTGTAACACCCTGTGTTCTCATCTAACATTATGCTGAGCTGAGGCCCTTTTGGCATTATAATCTTTGTATTTTATAGTTTTGAGGTGTATTATGCTGTACTGCCATTAAGGAGTATTCCCGTTTGAGCACCTATTTATTGAGCACCTATGCATTAACCTATGGGAAATGGGAATACCTTTGGTGCGAAATGCATAGGTGCTCAAACGGGAATACTCCGCCATTAAACGCATTCTTTATCATAAAATAGCAGTGTATGAAGGTTTTCCATAAGCGTATCCACTAGTGTCCTCTACCAAGGTACAATTAAATTCTTCGCGATTACATGTTTGTCACGGGTCAGTCTCAACATGATTACGTTGTAGCTGCCCACTCATTATGTTATTATTGCGTTGGCATTTGGTTCCATATAAATTTTGTTCATTTTTGTTGTAATTGTGTGATAATGATAGGTACCTACTAGTGGATGGCACATATCGAAGATGATAACATAAAAATTAAAATTAAAACTTGAAGAGTAGGTAAACACGGTAAAATGTTCTAGAATTACTTATTAGATCGGATTTGTAATAGCGCGAAACTTAAAAATAACACATAACATAACATCACGCCTGTAATTCCCAAATGGTTAGGCAGAGGTGCGCCTGGTATAGTACACCCACATTTCGCTAAGTCCCATGTAATAGTGGGCGAGCCTATTGTCATCAATCGTGCACAGATCCAGTATCGGGATGCTACTGAGAAATTCCAGATCATTTAAAAACTCAATAACACTTAACCCGACCCGGACGAACGGATCGAACTTGGGACCTCATGCTCAGTGCCTTTGCGACCACTAAACCGACGAGGCTGTCAAAAAATACAACCGACTTTTAAAATAACTTCAACACCTGTTAGTGTTTTTTTGGTTCAACTAGAAGCCGACCCCAACATAGTTGGGAATAGGCTAGGCAGATGACCACGAGTGTTTTTTTTAATAAAGTCGCTTGTATGTTTTGTAAAAAAGTAACTAATTTGATTATTTAAATTGAAAGTACCTAAACCCCCGCCCCAAAAACCTGAATCCCCCACCCCCAAATGCCCCTTCTAAAGTTAAATTATAATTAAACAATAGAGAAGCGGTTCCCAGGCCCTTATTTTAATAAACAAAGTTTTATAACAATAGGTTAAATTCATACTATACTTTTAATAATAACTACTAACAGTGTTTTATGTTGCACTGCTATTGTATCTGCAGGCGCTTACAAAAACAATCCCTGGTGGAATTCTGCACAAAGACTGGTCATATTACACATCATTGTTTTGGAAAAACATAACAACTCGCCTTTATTTCTCTAAGGGCTAGGCAGAGATGTAGCGTTATAGTCCTACGCCCATTTTTGGGCGGTTATGTTTCAGTACCTACTATTATAAAAGGGGGCATGCATATTGCCGGTCAGCTATCGAGAAATCTCAGATGGAATTTCCTAATAATAGGAAAAGACGGTAATAGGAAGAGGGCATGGGTATGAAACTATTAAAAAAAATCTTTTGTTGAGATAGGTAGGTACCTAATAAAATGATAATACTTATATATCTTCAATAGTTTTGTCATTTGTCTACACTGAAACATCTATTCGTTCGAAGTATTGATTTGAAATATAAAATAAGCCCTACAAAACAAAAATCCATTTTTTTCAAAAAAAACAATGAATACCCTCAGCGGACTCATTTATTTACTTTTTGCCTTTAAAATTTTCACGATGTTAAGTAAAATACACATGTCAAAAATTCAAAAATAATGTACGTATAAAGTTCCAGTATCATCAGGTCATTGTCCTTTCCACCCTGGATGAATAATAACCTACACAGGGTTAATTAAACGATGCTATGTTTATCAGATCCATTTGAAACAGTCGGTCGACCAAGCCGAACCATATTCCGGGAACAAAGCCCTTATCGATGTTTCAGTTTGCGCTTATTGTAGCCATTATCAAACTTGGGATTTTTCCCTACTACACTTTTATATGTAAACTAATCTTTTGCCTACGACTTAACACTACAAAGAAAGGGATTTAAGAGTTACATACTTACTTTGTCGATTCAATTAACTTTGTTCTACTAGACCGCACGTTAGTGGTACCTTGAGTTGGCCTAATGTAGTACGAAGGTTTAGTAAAGTGCTAGCCTAACTTATACTGAAATTTTACAACCACTGATGTATGCACTAAATCAAAGAGGAAATTTAATATTTGGGTAGTTAGACACCTACCTTATTGTCGTTTATTGCAATGAAGCGCTTTACTCTGCCAGCACTGATGTGCAGACCTCCCTCGGCGATGACCTCCTGCCATGATGGGTCCAATAAATGGGCTGCAAGGATTTCAATTATTTCAATATAACTATTTTGTGTTTCTTCATCCAAAGCACGTGCCCTGCCAATTTTTTTTAATTGTGTGGTTCGTGACTAACTGGCGTCAAAGTTTTTATGCCGCACGTAGGCCGCTGGTTTTGCTTGGTCTTGCACGGCAGAGTCAGAAAACGGAATACAAAAAAAATAAAGAATTAATGTTCAATCGTTACCAAAAGAAATCAGTTATGAAATGAGGCAAACACCGACCGAAAGAATGTTGAATTTGTTTAGCTTATTCCTGACTTATTGGGATCATCGGTAGATGCAAAATATTGGTATTCATCTGCATAAGGTAGGTACCTAAAGATGATTAAATCATAAAATGAGAGCTAAACAATAATGACGAATGATGCGAACGAATTCATCTTAACAAGATTAAGTCCATGCATAAAAAACACACAAAACAACACTTAAATAACTCACACTTATAATCATCTCCGAACGCACTTAAAACAGTCCCAAATAAAAACAAAAGAAGCAACATGTTCGCTGATCAGTCCACTGAGGACTTAATGTGATTGTGGAGTATCAACCGTTTAGGACGAATGGCCGGATACCACAATGATAAAGTAGAATAATCCGCAGGAAGCCACCGAGCTGATAGCGAATATTTTGCAGCAAAATGACGGAACACTAGATATAACCCGCATGTTTGGGACAGTTCAAGGACGCGGGCCGATGCCATGGTTTGATATTTGGATGCTTTTTCCTGCTTTTTTGTAGGCTGTGACTCTCTTGTTCTTAGAATCGATGAGTCTGATAGCCATGCATAATATATGTATGAGTGTTTTTCTTTCCATTATTCAACAAGATTACAAGACAGATCTAAATGCTTAGAAGAATGCACCTACGTCAATTACATCACCGTCCTCGCTCGCATCTAACACCTATTCCAATTAAGTATAGTTTAAATTATCTATGAACGTGTTACAGAATTAATAAAGATTGTAACTGATAAAGATAATCGACATACATTGACATGCAACGCCAATTAGGGTCAATGTTATTCAAAATCTAATATTAACATTAACGTTTAACACTCCCTAAACGGGTATACCAACGAGCATTTCACTGAAGAGATCAATTAATGTATTATACATATAAATATTATACATAACTAACACTTCACTCGCGACTTTGTCCGCGTGCATTTCATACTTTAATATCCCAATAAATAGAAAGTCACATAAAAATAATGTGACTTTCTATTTATTGGTAAAAGAATTTTCAAAATCGGTTCAGTAGATCAAATTATTACCCTCTTCAACGACACAAACTATCTCTATAAAATAGGTGTTAGTATCTATAGTTTTTTAAAAAAAATCCGTACGTAAGGCATGTTCTAGTAGTATACCTTAGAGTGATGCCGAGACACAATGTAATAGGTAAACGAATACAAAAGAAAAATGAGTAACATACCTACAAGAATAAATACACAAATACATAATGATATTGTGAATATATCAAAAACAAGAAGTCAAGAGAGATAAAATTACATTGATAATTTGAATACAATAATAATACATATAAAACTAATCTGAGAAATCATGTTATCCGTAACGATGTAATAAAATTATAGTTAAACAAAATTATACAGTTTTTATTTGAGTAAGTATTCCGTGGGCGCTAATAAAAGCTGCTAACTTGCAAAAGGTAGGTAGGTACATCAATGGCGAAACATTCCTAGGGGCGATTGTTTGGTCCGAAGTGTATGCAAATGGTCGAAATATTCGTCAACGCCCATTACACTGTTCTGATAGTAACTACACTGAATTAAAGCCCTCCTAAGGCACCTCTTACTTAGTCAAACTGGTTGTTATAATGTCCGCGGCTGGTATAATGAAGGTATGTAGGTAGTTATCTACTTGTATCTGTTTTATTAGGTATTGACTGTTAACCAAAATAGCCCTATTCGATTTATCGTAAGGAACCGACCTCATTACGACAAAATCGAATCTTGTTACGTCCTCTAACTTTTGAAGAGATTTACGATTCAAGGATTATGCCCACAAAATTGGCTGATTTGCTACTAAATATTACCAGTCTCTACGTGTAATTACAATTATCATACATATATTTATTTATTTATTTAAATGATATGGAGGACTTACAGCTAAAACAAATCAGGTAAGAAACAGTAAGTTAAACTGACAGCCAATATAATTATCTCCTCAATCCATAGGTACGGACATATTTCGGATGATATACACATTCGATGAGCAAAAGATTACTATATTGAGAACAAAGGACAAAGATATGTTTACAGAAAATCATGTATCTATCGATTAATTTTTTATCTAAGAAAATGCCCAATATTCTAGATAGATAAAATCCTTTAAAACCTTTGAGGACTCTGTGCAAAAATTTGATAGCGAGCGTTCCGCCATCCTCTGTGCGATTTAAAAAAAAACTCTCTGGACAAGGAAAAAGCTTTGTTTCTATAAAAGGAGTCAAACCAAAAAAGGCTAGTAGGCTAAGGTTAAAACGCAACGAACATTCAAGATAATCAAGCTCCACTTTCCGACTTAGAAGCACATTAGCCATTTCTGATAGTCATTAAACATTAGTCAAAGATATTATTAAACAGAGCAAGATCTTAACTTAACCAGTGCAGATTTATTGGTAGCTTGAAAAACGGCAGGACAAGCGTATTAGGCTTTAATCAAGCTATGCAAATAGTGGCACAGTCGCTCGTCGCGGCCCGTCGGTGTGTCGGGATATTGGGTCGCAATTAAAATACTCGCCTCATTACCTGGTCACTACGTAGCATAAGAAAGAAGGTCTACTACGTTCAACCAGTTTACTCAATAAAATCACTTCGTAAAAATGTAGGTGAATTGAAGGTGAAATCAGCTGTCATCCTATAGTAATGCTAGGGTCACTTTGCACTCGCATATAATTATATATTTTCGCTGGGTGGTTTTTATTCCACAGCACTGCATGAGAAAACTAACACTAAACAGTAGACTGAGGTAATGATGGATGAGAATTTTGACTTTGACTTTGAAAGGTGATCGCAATAGCATGCTGCAGTTAAAACCGAGCTTTTGCAACTACACAAACGAGCACTGCATAATTCTACTTTCCATATCCTACTAATAATTTATTATTATAAATTTAAAAGTTTGTAAAGATGTTTGGATGGCTGTGACTCAATCACGCGTAAAAAGAAAATCAGATTTTGGATAAAAATTGGCACATAGATAAATTATTTCCCGGATTAAGACATTATGGGATATTTTTAATCCCAGCACCTAATTTGTTTCATTGGAATAAACTTGGGATAGTAACTTTTTACGTGAGCGAAGCTGCAGGGCTAGCATGGGCTGGGATATAACTTTTATCCACCGGTTAATTCCACTGACAAGGGATACAATTATCTTATCCACCTGCCAAAGCACGGCAACAGGGGGAAAGAGAATTATATCACTTTTTGACATTAGACGTGGATACTCATCCACGGCTTATAGCATGGCGACTAGTGAAAGATTTCGCGATTCGAGCAATCCCAATTGACAACAAAACAAAATAAATATCCAGTACAGATGTAATAAAACGATGAAAGTACTTTGGTTTACATGACATTCTCGACTATTGTGTAATTTCATAAAAGTTTTCTTATAATGGCAATAATTTCGAGGACAAGCGTTTCCCCTGGTTTATCCCCGTGAATAGTTTATCCACCCATGTCGCCATGCTCGGAGGGTGGATAAAAATGACAGAGGGGAATAGTATTTTATCCTCTCCCCGTGGAAAGAATATCTCCGGCCATGCTAGCCCTGCTGAGGGCTGAAGCTCATAATGTATAGTATCTATAGGTGAAATGAATAATGGATCGAAACCATCTGCTACCTAGGCTATTGTTACTAATGTTGGAGTAAGCTTTCTTGCCGTACAGAGTAATCTGGGAATATCGCACGATCTCCTATACGAGGCGGGAGGGTGTACTGCCTAGTGGCTTTAAGCTCACCCTGGGACCTCGAGATATTCCCATTTTCCGCATAAAATCTTATGTGGCCTGGGTTTTTAAAACCATTACGTTTAAAAAAATCAAGTACCTACCTCGGCTTGACCTTCTGAACATATGTATGGTGTGCTAGACAGGACGGTGCGCTGGCGCCGCTGCTGCACCTAGTTATGTACTTATCTAGTTACTCGCACAATTTGCAGTTTCCTTTTTAATGAACGTTGTATTGTTGCTAAATATTTACTCATTTATGGCTTCAATGAACTTTTTAATTTCCGGAAAGATGTATCGTGTGTTGATATTGTTTTTTCGAGTGTAAAGAACAAGTTGTTATATTACTTACTTCCTGGGGTAGTAATTGAGTACCCTGGAATGGATTCTTGAATTAGTCGTCTAGTTTGTGTTATTATAAGCCGAGATTCATAATGTCTAGAAAGATTTTGACTACAATATCTCTGCATCTTAGCTTATCTTCAGCCTGTGTCAAAAGTTTCCCCAAAAAAAAAAAAAATAGATACGTGGATCCAAAATCAAAAGTCATTTATTCAAATTAGGCTAAAGGTCAGGATTTTATGAACGTCAAAAAATTAATTCGTATAAAAAAGACAGTCCCCCAAAAAGCCCGCCCTTCGCCACTTCCTAGTGTTTTTCTGGGAAGAAGAAGTGGGGGAACAAACATTGATGAGGTAAAGAATATTTTTGGATACAATAGCAATAGTTATTTGTGCAAGCAGCAAAACCTACATGTTTGAGCTGATTAACCCAAGGCTAAATAATTGAAAAAATAATTTTTACTTCAGTAGCTCAAACAGGTAGATTTTGGCCTGAAATTAGTGAGCACAAACTAACTTTTTAATTTTTGTTTTCAGAAAGCCGCGAATAAGTATCTTATTTAGCCTTGGGTTAATCATACAATTCGAAACATTCGCACTCTATCTCTTTCCCGCCATTAGAAAGAGAGAGAGACAAAGACCAGCCCTTTCGAAGTTCCGATTTTGAATTCGACTTCAAAGACAAACACGTTCGGAATTTCGTACTACATAACTAAAGAAATTTTACAAAAAGATAATTACGTCTTTTAATGTAATTTATTGAATTTTTAACTTATTGTTGTATTTAAACGAAAATAAGTAATTTACTGCAAATAAAACTGATATTTAACCGGTAAATATTTATTTCTAGTTTCAAAAAGTGTTCTCGCTGCTGAAGTAAAAAGTTATGTGTGTTACACGAGAGCAAAGGTTTTTGTATTTCGTCCCTGTGAATCCCTCGCCACTTAGGATTAAACTTTAGAATCAGTCGCCACGCTCCGCTCGTGATTCAATCGTTGAATCCTTCGCTTGCTCAGGAAAATCAGCACTACTCGCGGCAAAAAATTACCTTGCTCTCTTGTTGCACAAATAGGTAACTATTATTTCTCACTATTATGTATGTACCTACTAAAACTATTTTTTCTGTCGAGAAAATCTAGTAAGTACCTACACGTTTTACTCTTACTTAAAATCAGAAACTAGTTTATTTACAGTTTTTAGTGTTTTTTTTCTGTGCATGTGTCGACTCACACTTGGTCTATATTTTTAAAATTCAGTCTGTTCGGACTCTGATCCGATCAGACTGAATTTAATTAACTTAGGTAATATTGATATACCTACCTACATACATAGAAATAACTGAACAGTTTATTTTTCTTGGAGAAGATTTATATTTTCTAATTGATGCGATCATCACATTTTTAAGAATGAACAAACAGCTGTATATCCGCGTGTAATCCTCAAGAGATTATGTAAAGATCTTCTTTCATCGTAAACCCACACTTAATTTTAACGTTCATCCCAACCAATAAAATCCTACGTTCTCTCCATAACAGGCGTTCATTCATTACTGATCATAGTTTTACACAATATCCACTATCCATTAATAAATTTTTAATTATTATTACGTTTAATTATAAATGACATATTTAAATTATGAACAATTCTATCAACGTAACAAAACATTAAAGTTCTCTTTAGTTGGAATTACAATAATTCATTGTGGTGTCATATTACTCGTCCTTGCAAACCGTGTTAGGTTATATTGTGACCTACATGGCGACGCAGGTAAATAATTTCGTCGAATCTTGAAAAAAAACAACTTTACAAAAACCATACACGGCCTTGTATCAACATACAGTTTGACCCTTTGCCCGCGACGTCGTTATTTTCTAAATATAAATAAAATATAGCCTATGTTACTTGCTGATAATGTAGCTTTCCATAGATGAAAGAATTTTTAAAATCGGACTTTTAGGTTTTGTGTTAATTTGCTTCAAACATTGAAATAAAATCTTTATAATTTTAGTGTATACTAGTGCAGACGTCTCGCGGTTTCACCCGCGTAGGTCCCGTTCCCGTGGGAATACATGAATATAAAGTAGCCTATGTGTTTATCCAGGGTGTCAGCTAACTCCATACCAAATTTTATTAAAATCCATTCAGTAGTTTTGACGTGACGGAGTAACATCCATCCATCCATCCATCCATCCTTACTCACAAACTTTCGCGTTTATAATAAGTATTAGTAGGATGTAGATTAATAACTTGGTAAGAAGAATAGCATACGATCTAACAGGGATCGACAATTGATTTAGGAAAAGTTAATTGTTTATTGAAACTCATCACTCCATCAGATGTTAACTTATGTTAAAACAATTATAAAGTCACTCTATCATAGCGTTTATAGTACTAACAGCAATTTCAATGCAAATTACAGCAATACACCGATGTATCTTGGTTGATGAAAGAGAATTATGGAACATGGGATGATGGTACTTAGATGAGGGATTAGATAGCCTTAAGCTTACGATGTTTAAAAGCTCACTTTCTATCTCATCTAAGAGTATATTAGATTAGATTTTTTTTTTAAAATTGCGTAATTAATTATAAACGGACCAGAGGAAGAGGGAAGGACGGAAAATGGAGGAGGCCTTTGCCGATTGGCAAACAGATCTGCAACTAATAATAAAACAGCAATTCCTAGAATTTGCTACCGAATATTGTTATTAGATTATGTTGATCTGATTAAAGGCTATTATTATTATATCGTCAAATACGGAAATACCATTGTTTATATGTCATATTGAGATACGACACAATTGCTTTCCAGCGTCGATGATACGATTATCATCCACCTACGCGGTACTGTTATTCATAGCTCTGGCTGAAATATTTGATTTTAGACATTCTTTTGTCTTGTTATTTCAATTAATTCAAACAATTGAAAACCTGCTACATTGGGCCAAAGTGCTGCATTCTTTGAGTTTCCCCTCTTTTAGCACGCAATCCAATTTTTCGTTCTTTGTTCAAAAAAATGTACGTCTGGCAGAAACTGGGAAAGTTTGTTTGTACTGATAATGGGTAAAGAGTACCTACCTAGTACTCTTGTTTCAATCTGTTCCTGAAGACAGAGATGAGGTCAAGAATGGAACGAACTTACCCAAAAGAAGCCTATTATTTATTTAGGTTTTTATTTATTTAAAGGTATCACCAATCGTCATCATCCTTTTTTTTTGAGGGGTGGAAAATGCCCATGTAGGTCCCCCGCCCCGGGGAGGGTGGAGTGGTCTGTCAGACTCTTACTGACTAAAAACCACCCCGTGTTCCTTCTCACACCTGCACCGGGGTCACGGGAACAGAAGATACTTCCGCTACCCCCGACTGGAGCAAGGCCAAGTCAGCGAGGGGAGTGAGGTGTTAGACTCCCCTCGCGACGTCTAAGAGTCGCGCGTAAACACGACGCGCCGCCATCACCTCGGGTCCATGTACCTACGTGGGGGGCGGCGGACGTCTCCGTGTCCGTCGTCCCTGGACCCATTCAGGGGGGCTGGAAGAGGGCGTTATCCTCCCTCCATCTGCACCCGGTGCGTCTGCTGCGGGCCGGGTGAGTGGAAGTAATCTCCCTCTCGCTTTCCGCAGCCTCTTTCTGCGATCGTCATCATCCTAGCCTAGCCTTTACCCAACTATGTTCGGGTCAGCTTCCAATTTTACAAGAAGCAGCTGAGTAGGTACGAGTGATTTTCAAGGAGTGCCTACCTGTTTGATCTCCACAACCTAGATGATCCTGGATAACACGATACCCCTTGGTAAAACTGGTTGCCACACTTCCGGATGCAAACCTTTCTTTCCAGTGTGGTGGATAAATCTTACTCTCTCTATGGTTAGTTTTCTTTGCATTAGTTAAGATCAGGGACGATTTTGGTTACCCATTGAAAGGGTTTTTGATAGGGTTTTGACAAAGTGTTGTTTCAAAACCAATTTCATATGTGTTACCCTTTTTTACGAAAACCCTCATCAATGGATAACCTCTTCAAAACCCTTTCGATTTGATTACCTGTATATTTAAAAACCCATTCTTGGTGGGTTATACTTTTTAATGGTTACACGTTTGGAACGGGTTACCCCTTCAACGACTATAACAGAGTTACCCATTCGGACTACATGTGTTGTAATTTTATCTTTCGTGCCTTTACTTTAAAGTACTAAACTGCGTGCATTCGGCAGATATGCGTCAAGTCGCAACACGCAGTCCATGCCCTAGCGACTCCACACACATACGATTATAGTTATTATCACAGTGATTTTAAAGTTCAATGTATTTTTTTTCTGGAATAATCGGGATTGTTTCATGTATAATGTTGTCTTTTTACGGAATCTTAACTATGTTATTCGATCATCACACTCATCATTTAGTGCCCGAAGGGAAAAGAGCTGCGTCTAACTGTAAGATTTTCACAACCGAGGCGGGATGCCGTACATAGATATATGAATACGATGCTCTTTCTCAGAGCAGCAAATGCAATTTGTGTCTTAGAAAATGATTATATTTTTTAAGAGACTTTTTTTTTAGGGTTTTCCTTTTGTTAAGTACATGCTACATTCTCTGTAAACGATTACCTAAGTGATAGATATTATAAAGATTAGATTAGATAATTTAGATTAGATTATTAACCGACTTTAAAAAAAGGAGGAGGTTCTCGATTCGGTTGTATTTTTAGGGTTTGTTACCTCAGTACCTACTCCGTCATTTATGGACCGATTTTCAAATATTTTTTTTTATTTGATAGGGTATACTAGCAGATTGGTCCCATTTGTATCAAAACTCATATCTGATGAGAGATCCTCAAGGAATTGAAGGAACTCTTCAAAAAATATAGATACACACGTAGCGATTTTTACATTTTTAGTAACAAATCAAGCATTTTCATTTAGAAAGTATAATTTTGTGAAGAAAAACTGATGAAAAAGACATGCGACGGAACTCTTCAACGCATAACAGCAAATTATTCGCGATTGCTATAGTCAGATGTCTATGCAGAGTTCTTGTATTTCCATAACATAACATTACGCCTTTCTATTTTAAAAGGGGCCCGGCAGAGATGTACTGATTAATGTTTAGAAAGAACTTCTTTAGCGGTTGTTAACCAATTGAAATGATTCTTTGTAGTTTTAAAAGACCTTCTTTACATACGTAGAAACTAAAAATTGCAAAATAAAAACTTTTTTACAAAAAAAAACAACCGACTTCTTAAAAAACACTAACAGGTGAAAAGTAGCTCCAGTTTCGGAAGTCGGTGGCCAATAATGAACGAAACGAAACCTCCAAAGCTACAGACTTCCGAAACTGGAGTTAGTTTTCACCTGTTAGTGTTTTTTTAAGAAGTCGGTTGTTTTTTTTGTAAAAAAGTTTTTTTTTACTTGACGTTTGAATTTTAAATTTCTATTTTTTGACATTTTATTTATTTTTTCTACTTTTTTTTAAACTTTATTTATAACTAGGTGCCCCGGCAAACTTCGTTCCGCTTTAGTTTTAAAACATTACCATTTTTTTAAATTAGTTTACATCCTAATCTCAGACCCACTGAATATACACACAAAATTTCATAAGAATCGGGCTAGCCGCTTCGGAAGAGTTTAGTTACAAACACTGTGCTGTCTCCCTGGATATCTCGAAGGCTTTTGACAGAGTCTGGCACAAAAGTCTCATTGGTAAGCTTCCTTCTTTCGGTCTGCCCACTGGTCTATGTGATAAAATTGCTGAGTTCCTGAGTGGTCGGTCCATCCGAGTTGTAATTGATGGCTGCTCATCCAGTCAGTTAGATATCAATGCCGGGGTCTCTCAGGGCAACATCGAGCACCTCGTCAACATTATTCTTGCTGCATATTAATGACTTGTTTAAGCTTAAAAATATAATAATTTTAATTTTTTGTTCGCAAGTAAGGTTGCTCTTTGCGGAATAAGATAGTTGCGCTTGCTTAAGCTCGGTACTTTTGGGTATGCAGACGACAGCACTGTTGACGAGAGCTACATGTCTGATGCACGGGCTAGTGGGTCACAGATCCTGTTTCTCCAAGAAGCTATGGTTGAGCGCTTGAACTTGTCCTTGAAGGCAGTCACTCAATTTGGTCGAGTTCAATGCTACAAAAACCCAGACGTGTCTGTTTCCCGCCAAGCGGAGCCTATTTCACCCGGCTCCATCTTTCCGAGGTGTAACCGTGCCGATAACCGACCATCTTGATCTTCTTGGTGTAACGTTGTCATACACTCTCATTGCTCTTACATCGAGGCAAAGGCTCAGATAGCTGCAAAAAAGTTACGGATGCCTAACTTTGTGCAAAGGCGAACCGTTACTTCACACCGGAACAGCTGCTCAACCTTTATCAAGCGCAAGTTTGATCGTGTATCGAGTACTGCAGTGCTATTCTGAAACGTTTATTTGTGAAATCATTTCTGAATCCGCAGTGAAATCATGTGAAATTAAAATATCGTATTCTTAAATGGAGTGATTTCGACACTGGCGCCACCAAGTGATGACCAAAGTGAGAGGAACTAAAACGGGTGAGCTTTTTGACGTTGACATGTTAACACCGAAACTAGTACAGGCGACATGAGAAGCGTAGTGAGTATGACTTTCGAGATAATTAGCGAAATGACTTTCGAAGTGATTTGCTATTACAGAATAGCACAGCTGCTCTCATCTTTGGGACGGGTCCGCCAAATACCAGCTTTATGCGCTTGAGTCTATTGAAAAACGATCCAAGAAGATCATCGGCAATGATGCACCATTGAGTCAAAACTTCAAAATCTTGAGCTTCGACGCCGAGAGTTGCTAGCCTATCGGTTTTCTATCGGTTATGCATCGGAATTGCACGATTTAATTCCACCAAGCCCTTTTCATCATCGGCCACCAGACGTTCGGCACTGCACCACCGGTACCTACATGGTAGATATCCCAGCCATACGTACTAAACGCTTTGGGTAAAACATTCATTGTGCGTCGTACAGCTAAGGAGTGGAATTCCTGCCGGAGTCGGTGTTCCAGAGATAGCTACAACCTAGGGGTCTTTAAGTCAAGAGTGAACAGGTTGCTTCTAGGAAAGCGTACTGCATCGTCAACCACATCATCGCTTGCGGTCAGGTTAGATAGTGGTCAAACGCATGCGTATTATAATCTCTCTAAAATGATCAGTGTTTCTTTGCTATATTATACATGTATTATACTTATAAACCTTCCTCTTGAATGACATTTATATAATAATTTAATTAGTAAAATAACAGTCTGATGCGTTTTAAATAATTATGTAAGTACCTACGACCTCCGGCATTGCAGTTAGGGCCACTAACAACTAGACCAACAGGGATCTGAGACTTTGCCAAAGACATTTGCGCGAAGGACGCTCGCGTGAACCCATTTGCGCGAAGAGACTAATGCGCATGGAATTTGCGCGATTGGACTTTTGCGCGAATGGACTTTTGCGCGCCAGGACACCTACGCGAATGAACTTTTGCGCGTAAGGACAGATGCGCGACTTAATGGCCACTTAGGTTTACTCAGTAGAGTAAACATAATATCACGCTTGTAATTCAGAATACAAATGTTAAAATAAACACGATTGTTTGTGCTAAGATTATAGTGGACATATCCTTTTAAATAGTCTTAACCTCTAAAACTTAAAAATAAAATATCTTTAATTCCTGACTTCCTATAAAAGTATAACCAAAGAAAAAACTGTTCAGCAGGCCTACCATCAACTTTTAGTTAGCCATTCAATTCCGATGCAAACCAGTTTAGGTTCCTAAACTGATTCGCTAATATTCATACCATGAAGTGCCTATAACTGAGTGGCGTTTGATTCGCTCATGGAGGAATGTAAGAACGCGGTGTCGGTGGTCCGCGGTGTGAGAAAGAGATGACGCTAGACAATTCTTGCATAAGTTTGTCTCTTTTACTCCAACCTATGCGTTGCGTTCCGAAACCTAGTAGTTATGATTTTAGCGGTTTTATTTGTGTATAAAATTTCAACAAATATATTTTAAAATTGCGCTTATGAGTCAAATTATATACCATTAAGCCCAATTTTACTACTCATTAATGTAATAGTAATTTAAATAATTCTTTAAAATAAAAATTAAAGGTTTGCTTAGTGTCGTCGTAAAAGTAAAATGATTATGACGAGTTTAGAACGCAACACACGCGTTTTGAAATATATACAAACTTTTTTGATAGAATCCATGGAGTTCTAATTAGGTAGGTAGTACTCTAGTTTTTAGTTTTTTTAACGTTTAACTTGGATAAAGTAATTAGTAATACGAATAATGGCGTACATTTTACATTGTTACGTAAGAAACACATATTTAACTGAAATACCTTGAATTTGGTACGTATATTTCCACATTTTTTCAAAGTTTATAACAAAACGATTCAGTTTACGCCACGACACTAGAAACTTTTTTAACCGACTTCAAAAAAAGGAGGAGGTTCTCAATTCGGTTGTATTTTTTTTTTTTTTTTTTTTAGGGTTTGTTACCTCAGTACTCCGTCATTTATGGACCGATTTTCAAAATTCTTGTTTTGTTTGATAGGGTATACTAACAGATTGGTCCCATTTGCATCAAAACTCATACCTGATGAGGGATCTTCGAGGAATTGAGGGAACTCCTCAAAAAATATAGGAACACATGCACCGATTTCAACATTTTTAGTAACGAATCAACTATTTTCATTTAGAAAGTATCATTTGGTGAAGAAAAACTGATGAAGAAGACAGGCAACGGAACTCTTCAACGCATAACAGCAAATTATTCGCGATTGCTATAGTCAGATGTCTATGCTGAGCTTTTGTATTTCCACAACATAACATTACGCCATTCTATTTGAAAAGGGGCCGGCAGAGATGTAGGTACAGATTAATGTTTAGAGATAGAACTTCTTTAGCATTTGTTATCCAATTTCAATTATTCTTTCAAGTTTTGAAAGACTTTCTTTACATACAAAGAAACTAAAAATTATAAGTAAAAATATATTTAAAGGTTGTAGAGAACAGTTATTTAGTAGGTAACTGGAAGTTTTACATAAACGACTAAAAATAAAAACAAAACAATGTTGTTTTTAAAATCTAAGTCTCTATCCGATGCCTAAAACATGTGTTTTAGGCATCGAATAGACATTTAGATTTGTAGTGGTAAGTTATGGGCATAGATATAATAAAGAAGTTATGGGCCACCTTTTTAACCGACTTTAAAAAAAGGAGAAGGTTCTCAATTCGGTTGTATATTTTTTTTTTTTTTTTTAGGGTTTGTTACCTCAGTACTCCGTCATTTATGGACCGATTTTCAAAATTCTTTTTTTGTTTGATAGGGTATACTAACAAATTGGTCCCATTTGTATCAAAACTCATATCTGATGAGGGGTCTTCGAGGAATTGAGGGAACTCCTCAAAAAATATAGGCACACATGCACCGATTTCAACATTTTTAGTAACAAATCAAGCAGTTTCATTTAGAAAGTATCATTTAGTGAAGAAAAACTGATGAAGAAGACAGGCAACGGAACTCTTCAACGCATAACAGCAAATTATTCGCGATTGCTATAGTCAGATGTCTATGTTGAGCTTATGTATTTCCACAACATATTATTACGCCATTCTATTTTAAAAGGGGACGGCAGAGATGTACAGATTAATGTTTAGAGATAGAACTTCTTTAGCAATTGTTATCCAATTTCAATGATTCTTTCAAGTTTTGAAAGACTTTCTTTACATGCAAAGAAACTAAAAATTACAAAAATAAAAAAAACTAACAGGTGAAAAATAACTCCAGTTTCGGAAGTCGGTGGCCAATAATGAACAAAACAAAACCACCAAAGCCACAGACTTCCGAAACTGGAGTTATTTTTCACCTGTTAGTTTTTTTTTAAGAAGTCGGTTGTTTTTTTTGTAAAAAAGTTTTTTGGATCGCTATTTTTGACACTATGCGAACCAATTTAGGTTCAAATGTCACCTCATGGTACGAAAAATGAACGAACTAAAACAGCTTGCGATTCAAGTGCCGACTTGATTTGGCGTCAACCTAAACCGGATCGTTTTAATGACATCTTAGTATGAAATTGCAAAGCAGTTCATTTTAGGTCGTCAATTGAATCGTAATAATAGTTCATAGTAAGCCTGCTGTTGACGATAGCCGACAGGCTCGACTGTCCATTTATTAGACGCTGCAGTGACTTGCACGTCACCTACTGACAGTCGTAGTCGTCGGCTGTCAGTATATAAATAAATTATTTTGTATGGTTATTGTTTTGTGTTGTACAGACGCCAGCACATCAAGTTACCCCAATGTGTCAAATTTTTCCACTTGAATATGAACCTTATTAAGTTTGTCATCAAGTTGAAAAACGATCAAAGAAATTTGACACATTGGGGTAACCTTATGTGCTGGCGTCTGTACCTATTGTAATGTATTCAGTGTGTTTTAGTGTGTACTCGTAATGTGTGCAATATGTTTAATTTCTATGTGTTTACGAGTCCTTGTTACTTGATAAATAAATGATTATATATAAAACTGTGATCACATCTAGGATAATATAGCAATGTTGTAGTGGCAGCGAAGCGTACTAAACTTGTGACGTTGTGACTGATCGACTTGTGTCCACTCACTAGGGCACAAGTAACATAACGTCACGCCTGTAATCCCCGAAGGGCTAGGCAGAGGTGTACCTGGTAGTACACCCACATTTCGCCAGTTATGTTTAAGTCCCATGTAATAGGGGGCGAGCCTATTGCCATCAATCGGGCACAAATCCAGACTCCGGGCTGCTACTGAGAAATCCCAGATGGGAAAACTCAATAACACTTTGCCCGACCCGGGGACACAAGGCACAAGTAGGGCACAAGTATCGGATGAAAATTTTGTTCGTGATGCCAGGTCTACAGTAAGTATTGAATAAATAAATAAAGTAAATAAATATTCCACAACTTTCACACAATGCTATCTCGTCCCATGCTAAGCTGAGCTTGTATTACCTACTAAATGGCTGAACATACAACTTATATATTTCTAAATACATACACATAATAGAGACACAGAACAATTAATCGTGCTCATCACACAAACATTTGTCCTGGGCGGGAATCGAACCCACGACCTCCGGTATAGCACTCAGGGCCACTAACTACTAGACCAACAGGCCAGTCGATGTCTTTGGTTTTAGCCAACACTTATAAAGTTCACACGTTACCTTCCTGTTTAGCAATAACTAGCATGTATTATGTATGGCCCATTGCCGATATTAAAAACCGACTAATTATGCAGATCATCTACTTAAGATTCAAATTATAACGCGAATACTCACACGTAGGTACGTGGTGAGTGGTATAATTAAATACTTGCATAATGAGTGGGACAGTGTCTAGACCCAAGTACCCAGTCTAGCTTTATGACCCGGTAATTGTTATGTAAAGACTAATTGCTGTAATTGTAGACACAGTCGTAATCAATTATAGCTGTTACGTTGCTTTGATTATTAACATGAGAGATCATGAAACCCACGGAACATCACCCGAGTAACTCTCATATTTTAAGCAATTCGTAAAGACTTGATGACTAAAATCCCTAAATATTTACCTACATAGTTTATATCAATGATATTATAAGTAAAAAGGTATACAGACGCCAGCACATCAAGTTTCCCCAATGTGTCAAATTTCTTTGATCGTTTTTCAACTTTACAATAAACTTAATAAGGTTCATATTCAATTAGAAAAATTCGACACAATGGGGTAACTTGATGTGCTGGCGTCTGTACATAGGTTACCTAAGCACACTAACGCACGCACGCGTCCGTTGACGGCGCAACGCGACACTGAGGTCAAGTGTCGCTAGTTAGCCACATTTTAACGTGTCGTTTGCTGAGCGCTTATAACTTATCTACACCTTTTTACTTTTCAATAAATATTATTGGTTTATATACATAATAAAATTATAGCTACAAGTTACAAGAAATGCAATAACATTAAGTACACTTATAGGTATATTGTTTATAAACGTGTTATCATTGTACGCAAGTAGTATGAGTCAGAGAAGAAATGGGTTATTAGCGATCTTCCGTCACTGTCACTAGATAGACCGTTGTGATCTTTTGAACCCCACAATTTAGATGTATGGAAATAAATAGGTACTTGAAATTCTGTCTCGTCTACGGAAATGAGCTCACAGCTAAGATCTACTGGAAATAGAACGTCAGCCCAGCAGTAAGTTAGATTTTATTTTAATGTCAGTATCACAATTTAAAATTTATCCGCTAAAATGTGCTTAATTTTGTGATTTGTACCTACCTTATTAACTAGGTACCTATAATTTTTATTTTCATACCTTATTAGGTTGTAATACCTACATTGTACATTTTATACCTGTAAACGCCCATAAAACATGACTGTATTAGCAATTTTTTTTTTCAAGTTTTAGCATATAAAATTATAAGTAGTAAGTACTAATATGAGAATTAATTTATGTCTGTAAAATCAATGTAAAATACATATATGTAGGTACACCTTAACTTTATTACACAAAAACTAAAAAAGTAAAAACCTAATTTATTTTATTTCAAATCACATCAAAAAACTTATTAAAAAAAAATAAAGAGTATTCTATTGTATTCAATATATGTATGTAGGTACCTACACCTTAACTTTATTACACAAAAACTAAAAAAGTAAAAACCTAATTTATTTTATTTCAAATCACATCAAAAAACTTATTAAAAAAAAATAAAGAGTATTCTATTGTATTCTATTTGATGTGATTCGAAAGTTTGAAGTTTGTCAAGTCACTTTACGCTTAACTATTTTTTTCTCGATTAGCAAGAAATCTCCATTGTTGTCCTCGTTAAGGAATGTAGGTAATACAAGAGTGCCTGGAGACAGGTGGTGTGATGTTTAGTTTTTGTAACTACATTTATAAACATAGCGTCACAACTGTTTCCTTTACTTATTATAGTAGGTAGATACCTACGTACCATTTCCATTACCTACCCATTTCTGGACAAGTTTTTCTCTCAAAACTATCATAAGCCTATTTTTAAGACATTCATTTGTTTATTGCATCGTAATATTTCCGTTCGGTGGTCAGTAGGTACCTACTATCAAAGTAGGGATTGCAAATCTTAATAAAAAAAACCACTGAGTTTTATGTAAAAATCAGAAGTTTCTTTATCTGTGTTGTCAATCCTAATGAATTAGTTGTTTTTCTTGGTCAACGTTTCATTAGCAAATGGGCATTTCCCTTTCGACATTATTTTCCATATTTTCATTTGCGAAACAATGCCTTTATTACTTCGCTGGTTCCATCCGTAGGTATAGATTCTTTCGGTCGTGATCTTACTCTATGTACTACCTACATAATTCATCTTACACCACCATCTGATGTTTCTCTAGTTAATTTATGACATCACTAATTATGGCAACCACGGATGCTGTCACTATAGGTATGATAAACGGCGAAGGTAAAACATGGTAAAATAGAAACCGAAGCTAATAATACTTTTGTTATCTTTTGCGCTTCCTGTCACGAACGATCGGCGCAAAAAACTTAATCAAGATGTTGTGGTAACGAAAAACAATGGTTTTGTATGCTGTGAATGTCTTTAGGTGCTGCTCCGACAGAAAACTAAATATAGGTAAGTGAGATGTTTGTGAAGACAGAGACGGTGTGAGTTTTTTGATTTTATCTTGGTTTGTTGTAAATCTATAGACCGTACTAATTAGACTGGCCTGTTGGTCTAGTAGTTAGTGACCCTGACTGGTATGCCGGAGGTTGTGGGTTCGATTCCCACCCAGGACAAATGTTTGTGTGATGAGCACGATCATTTGTTCTGTGTAATAATAAGTATGTTTATCAGCTGTTTAGTACCCATAACACAAGCTCTCAAGCTTAACTTGAGACTAAATGGCGTTGTGTGGAAAGTTGTGGATTTTTTTTTTTTTTTTTTTTAAATTCTACATTATTACAAAAAAAACATCAGTTGTTTCATATACTACACTGCCAAGTTACGTAAACGTCACAAAGAGATTTAATATACCTATTATTTAATGTCTTTGTGTGTAGGTACATAAATGTACTTACTGCAGCTATTTTTTTTTTATGTCGTGGTGGCCCAGAGGTTTAATTCAGAGCGAATCCCTAAATGTGCTCTTAAAACCTTTTGTGTACTATAGAACTAAAATGGCAATATATATACATATAACCTAACCTAACATACCATACCTATCCTATAGCTAACCTAACTACCTAACCTAACTACCTTATTGAAAGGCATTGATTTTGAAACATTCAAAATACATAATTTTAATCTAAACTACTGCGCTGTGTGTCTCTATGTTTCATGCAATACTAGAGTATGTAGTCGTATTTGAATTTTGAAGTAGTAGTATTAGGAGGTTAGAATTTAACTCGATTGGTATATCATCCATACACATAAATTACTTCTTTGACTGGCCTATTGATCTAGTGGTTAGTGGCTTTGACTGCTATGCCGGAGGTCGTGGGTTCAACCAAGACAAACAAGTCATGAGCTCGATCATTTGTTCTGTCTGACCTCAATTAGGGTTGTAGACAGGGCATGCCCATAACAGTGGTACCGCGCATGTCAGGCAACAGTTCCATACCCTGGCATAGTAGTCTCATAGCTTAATTTGTCACAGACATTCAATTAGGTACTAAAATTACCCAACAAAATCTCAGACATTCGCAAGTTATTTCCCAGTCTGAATACCAATCACTCCATGCCCACTTCAGAAACAGGTCCAATACAGAAATTTATCATTTACGAACGACTAGTTCGGTACATAAGAGATATTACCAAATCATTTCATTACAATTGATGAATGAATCGGGTTTCGACTAAATATTATCGGCGCTCTGGCATCAATTTAGTTTGTAACGTAATAGGAACTGCCTACGCGATCCCTTCACCAGTTTTAACTTATCATGCGATACTCCTCAACAGGTTAGTGGACTAGAGCTTGGTATTGCAACATTTCAGCTCTGTTTAAACTTTAGAACTAAATTAATGTTAGTACTAAATGTTGCTTGATGAACTAAATTTGTAGTGGTTAAAGTTAAAGAGATTTAAGATACTACACAGGGTGTCAAAAGACGATACTATACTGTACATCTAATTAAGTAACCAAAAAATAATACTGGGAAAATACTTTTTTTTTCATCTTTATAAACGAGATGCTTTTTATTGCGCGCATTGCATAGCGCGACAACGCAACGCAACTTTCGATCAGCTGAGCGTATGGCCACTCGCGCGTGGTCGTTGACCCGACCGGCCCGCTTGTTTAGTATCCATTGCATTTTTGTAACTTCAAATTCGTAATTTGTTTTAAAAAATCGATAATTTTGAAATTGTTTGTTCGGAAGCAAGTTTACTTACTTACTCGGAATACAATTTTGGAACAAAAAAAAACGAAAAAAATATTGCACTTTGACCTACAATAGGTATCTACAAAACCAGTGAATTCCCAGGTATGTTCTAGAAGAAAAATATTATCCCAGTGATGGGTAGAATATGTAGCTTTCGTTTACGTTAAGGGTCTTTTTACACCCTGTATAGAAAGGACATGCGAAGAAATGTCATAGAAATACTGGGTTCCCATGTCTCAGTAACGCCATCTACTTAGCATAATATAGCAATTTTGGAGCTAAGGCACAAGTATTGGATGAAGGTTTTCTTCGCGATGTCCCGTCTTTATGAGCTAAGTATTAAATAAATGTCTTTGGTTAAAGTACAAAAAATCTCCTTTGCAACAAGAAATGCATCAAACTGTGCCTTTTACGCCCAAGCATTTGTTGTTAATTTTATGGCCATTGTTTCTTAATTTAAGTGAGTAAGGGGACTGAGGGTGATGGGAATTTTTGTTGTAAATAAACCCTTAGCCTAAGTTTAAATGGACTACGGAATCTACGGAATTTTCTTTTCGATACAACATTATTTGTCTTCGGTCAAATAATGCATATTTTTGCGTTGTCAGGTTCAATCTAAGGTGTATTAGAGTAGGGACTTCTGAAAGGTGTGTTCCGTTTACTCTCACTCTCTCTCTGATGCTATTGGGTCGTAAACACTAAAGTTAATACGTAGTTTATATCTTTATGGACCACATTTAAATATTAAACTAAAACTTATAACTTGTAGCCTGCAAAGATTGTTTGTTTGTTCTGCAATTAAATTGACAATTAATTTCTAAACATCAAAGGTACCTACATTGCTTCAGAGCATTCGGGACAAAGGATCCCTCGTTAGCATTTGAGTCTGCAGCTATTGACGTTCTAAATTTGAAATTAAATTTTGGAATAGGACTCTTCGAAGGCTTTCATAGACTAAAATATATAAAATTCTCGTGTCACAATGTTCGTTCCCATACTCCTCCGAAACGGCTTGACCGATTCTCATGAAATTTTTTATGCATATTCAGTAAGCCTGAGAATCGGCTACTATCTATTTTTCTAACCTGTAAGTGATAAGGGGTGTTCACCCCAATTTTTTTATTTTTATTTTTTTGATAATTTTTATTTTTTTTATTTTTTTATTATGTGGCATCAAAAAATACAAACAACTCTAAATTTGCACTTTTTTAACACCAACCCTTGCTTTTTAATAGTCATAGCAGAACTTTTAGTGACTTTTTGAAATATCACGAGGAGAGGGAAGAGGGAGGGGAGTGGGAGGGGTAGAGGGGGAGGGGGAGGGGGAGGGGAGTGGTAGGGGTAGAGGGGGAGGGGAGTCGAGTGGGTTCGTGAGAGGTATGGATAGGGGAGTGGGGGGAGATGGGGAGTGGGAGAGGAGGGAGGTCAGGACAAAGGGAGGGGTAGGGGAAGGGTGAGGTGAGAGGGGAGGGGAGGGGTAGGGGAAGGGTGAGGTGAGAGGGGAAGGGAAAGGGGGAGGGGAAGAGGCAGGAGTCGGGTGGGGAGGAAGGGAAAAGTGAGGGAGGGGCGAGGGGAGGGGGATGGAGGGGCGTGGGAGGTGTGGGGGAGAGGGAGGGAGAGGGGGAAGGGGAGGGGGAGAGGAGGGGGAGAGGAGTTGATAAAAAATGCTATGCAATAGCTTTACCGCGGCAGTCTCGGAGTGCCACACGTCATTTTCTCTTTTTTTTTAACCATTCAGTCACAATGTGCCACAGCGAAGCGTGGCAGGGTACAGCTAGTAGACTAAAATAAAAATAAAAGTTTTGACCTGTCATTACTATGATACAGTTAAGCACATTTATGTTTTTGAATTTGTATAATTATAATAGTTGGTGTTACAAAACTCCTCGAGCGTGGCAGCGTGGCATACAAAAACACGGTTTGCCTTATCATTAGTCTCGTTAGCAGAGCCATAATTATCACTTATCGTCTTCCGAGTAATCCGTGTGGAAAGACGCTTTTAGAGTTCCGTAACGAATCGTGTTGATCGACTGCCTAATGGTATTTTAGTAAGCTATGTTGGAAATCAATGGTTTCGTAACTACAGGAAGATAGATAAACATATTAGAAGGCTTTTATATGTTTTCTTGCAGTAAAATCCTAGCAATTTTTTCTGAAAAATGTGAAGCAATTTTGTTTGCCCTAAAGTTTTTGTTTTTAGGAAGTATTGTCTGGGTTCGTGGCAGGACTACCTGTGATCAGTCACCGCCTTTTGATCAGAATCAGACTTTTGGCGACTTTATAAAATGGGTTGTTAGACTTTCGGCCTCCGGCGAACTGTAACGAATTTCAATGATCGAGAAATAAAAGCCAAAGACCAATGATTTGACGTGTTTACCGAAGAGATTCGATACGTACTGAATAATACCCATCTATGGAGCGACCCCGCCAAACGTAGCTTACGGGCGGGTGTTTTGAGTTTTGAGTGACTATCTTATGTAAATGTTTGTTGTTAAAAAAGTACTGATTCTCAGCCTAATTTGATTTACAGTGATTTACAAATATACTGTTGTTTATTTATAAAACACGAAAAACTTTTATGAGGGTTTCTATTAAAAATATATACCTAAGTATATTTTTTTTGTATTTTCACACCTCATTGGTTTTAGTGATTTACAAAAACCTATAATAGCTTAGCTACAAGCTCCAGTCTAAGCCTGTTAATTACGAAAAACGGGTAAGTGCCGTCTCGTCTATGATAGTTACAGTAGTACCACGGCCATTCGAAAATGATTGTAGGTATTTTACATGCGAATGAAAACTACTCGGCTGCATGATGCTGATTTTTATGACAGCTATAAATCTATCTGCCTAGACCACTTTCCCGTTAGACAGAGTCTAGACCGGAACATAGGAATGTAAGTTATTTGATACAGGTGTTCGTGGATACAAAAATAACATAATGTTTGTCTCCTCAAGTTATATGTATATTTCACACGCTTTATTACCATATTCAATAATGTAAAATTATTTGCAACATATTTGCATATCTTTCACATTATTATTGTGTTATATAATGTCCCGTTATGACCTGTGCTTAAAATAGTTTAAATTCTTGAGCACGTATCGGAATTCAATGATAATAAAATAATCTTCATAATATTTTTAGTTCAAATACATAATTTGTACAGTTATATTATGGACATTTCTTGCGCCTTTAAGTTCCTAAGCTATGGTAAAACTGAAATATGGGCGCACCGGAACAGTAACATTCTTAAGTATTCAAAATACTTGTACGGAACCTACAACGGTTCAGTGGTTCACAATTGACAGCCACTTGACGTGATCTCTCTCACATTACGTACGTGTGACAAAGACGGTAACATTCATTTAGTGCGAATACGCAGCTCTGTCCTACTTTCGCTCATTTTGACGAAGACGTGAAAATGATGTATTACAAGATTCTTGACGCGGAACCGCTTATTATCCGACGTTTAACACAAGGTCAAAGATACCTCTTTTTATCAGAAGACCCTTAGTTTTGACGGACAACCGACAGACAGATGAACGATTGATGTTATGAGTAGATAGTCGGAACCTTTTTATGTTTTGTTTATTTATTTGTACGCAATTAAAAGTTATTACTTTGACTCAAAGGGTTTATTGATAAGTTATGCGTATTCAAAGACCTACCTAATATCCTAGTTTCTATGTGGTGTCCTACGTTTGCGATTTAGTTTTCTAAAATGTACCTAAACATGTGTTTTTTGAAAAAAAAAAAAGGGTAGGCGTACCTACTTACACGCAAAGCTCAGTTTGCGCTGCAACTTAATACTATGAATTATTTCATTTATGTCTACAACTACAAGCGAAACTTTTAACTAAACAGAAAACGTGTGTATATAGGACCACTATTCATAAGCCCTTTGGAGAATACAGACATGTTTTTATGTTAAAATAACATCGATATGAAAGAAGAATTTGAATATGAAATTGGTAGATTTTTATTATAAAAACGTTCAAAATCTAGTCGTAATCTTATATCCCCGGCAATCATTGTCAAAACTAAAATTAAGGTAAATTAGACAAATCATTGATAGATTAAAAATCGAGATTAGAACGAACGGTTGTAAAAAATACTAGAATTCCCTCTCTTATATCATGAGGAATGTCATTTTGATAGCTCATAAACTATACTTAGCGACATTAGATGAGTCCTTAAGAAGAATATTGTTAATAAAAGCATCCGTCTTTAGGTGCTTTAATTTCAAATTATGATCAGATAAATAAAATATTTTATTTGCATAATGAAGTAGGTACCTACCTATTTGGATTTAAGAAAGCACGCAGGTCGGTATGTATATATTGCGAAATAACTTTTGAGCCAAAAAAAGATTAAAGATAACTTCTTGCTATTACTAGGTACTTATACTCTATGGTCTAAAACTACATTTCTGCAGGGCTATTATATTTTTTTTTCATTGCCATTAACCAACTGAAAAACCGAAAGCCGAAAGAGAAAAACCGAAAGAAAAAATAGGCACTATGACCCTTGAGTTTCTTTCGGCATTTCTTCTCAGGGATCAGGCACATTGGAAATGCCATTTAGTTTAAAAAAAAATACATATAAAAGTATCTGAGAAGATCTACTTACAGAAATAAATATAATTTCATCATTTCCATCTCTGCGAGAGCGCATGACGTCATCCTAGATACACACTGATGATAGCCAATATGAAAATGTCTTGTACCCCTTGCCCAGTGATCATCATTATGATTTGACAACGGATATAGGTACGCAACAACTCTGCAGGTTGGAAGTGCCAAATTTTCAATGCAGGGTGGTCGGTTGTTGTCAAAAATATATTCAAGGACAAAATCGTCCAGACATAAATTAAAATCATTCCCCACGTAAAACAATCACAGGATGTGGTTTTCTCAAACACTAAAAATAAAAATCATCTAAATTCTTATTCTCAAAAAACAATGCAGCAATTTTCAGTCGGTTCAAACAATAACAAAAAATCGATCGGGTTGAATTTCTTCAATGGTTCATTAGTCCGTTGATTCATTAACAAGGCGGACGTCTGCCCGAGCTGTTAGTCTGCTCGGCACGTACACAATTGCTAAACCAAGGTTTAATAGTAAAAAGTGTTGCATAACCACATGCCCAGGCGCAGGTACGCGGTAGCGTGGCTAAGCTGGGCCTATCATACTTTTGCGGTCATTGGTTGGATGTAGAGGTAAAAGAACTTGTGGAGCTGCAAAGACGATTGAAGTTCGATTTGACATAGCATATTTATTTTTGAATAAAAGGTTTTCTTTCATAGGTAAATAGAAAAAAAAAGAGAGGAAGAAAAGTTTATTGTTTTCGTGCATTATTATGATACTACCTCCTCCCTGCCACTTTATTCGCGTGAGTTAAGTTGGTAGGTATCTATCCTATTATAATAATATGATACTCGGCGATAGTTTTCTATCGGTGAAAGAGTTTTTTTTAATCGGGTGAATAGTTCTGAAGGTTCTCGTTACTCGTGACTCCCCACCATAGATATGAAAAAGAAGAATATGCGGTGAGCATAGAAAAAATCTTTTTTTATATACAAACAAATTATAATAATAATTTAGTACAGAGAGATACGACTTAATGTTAGAAACAGGGAACTGTGTGGTGTGAAGTCCACCAAATATGTTTAAAAGGATCTAAACGTCAAAAGGGTTTATTCGAAACACATGTACACTGTACACCTACGGTTCAGAAATATTGAGGCCGATAAGTTGAAGCAAGTTAATATTTTTTATTTCACCCAAAACAGGATTTGAAAGCTTGCAATCAATGTGAATGCAGATCTAATCGAATCAAGTTGAAAGTTGCAAATTGACGTGTTAGGTTGGACGCACAATACGCACATACATGACTGCGGTTATTTGATTTGATTTCCGCATATTTAGCATGCGAATGACCACATTTCATACTACCGCGTGTTCCACATGGCGCAAGGCCTACTGCCAGAGTCTGTACACCGGTAATCTAGGGTCAATTTCAACAAAAGGTCGCTGGATGTCCTGCTCGTCCAGTATCATAATGTTTCAGTTCAGGATGTTGTTGGGACTGCCTCACTACTGCAGTGCGTCGGGGATGTTTGCGCAAGCTCGTACCGACGACGACGGGGTTCACGCGATTCTTCGCAAGAAGAGTACCTCGCTACTCAGGAGAGGAAGAGACAGTCGCAACAGCATCCTGAGAACTATACAGGGTGTCTCATTCAAATCGGTCAGTATGGGAAAGTCTGAAACTATAAGACATACTAAGATCTGTTCTGAGGAACCATGTCATCGATTTTAATAACAAGAAAAACTGCATTAATACATTAAAAAAAAAAACATCTGTACTCTGTTCGGGAATCGAACCCGGTTATTTAAAAAAAAAAAACATACACTATTTCTATTTAGATATCGATTGTGGAGGTCTTAAGCAGTAAATGTCTGTATGAAACATGATGTCTAAAATGAATAAAATGCATTGTTTCCACATACTTTAATTTATTTTAGTAGGTGCTCGAAGTGACCACGTTTACAATATTACTACAATTACAGATGTTTTTTAAAATGTATGAATGCAGTTTTTCTTGTTATTAAAATCGATGACATGGTTCCTCAGAACAGATCTTCGTATGTCTTATAGTTTCAGACTTTCCCATACTGACCGATTTGAATGAGACACCCTGTATAGCGGAGAGTTATAGCTCTCCAATTGTAATTTGTATTGTAGGTAAATAGGGTAATTTGTACTAACACTAGGTATTTAATAGGTATTTTTGCTAGCACTATGGATTTATTTCCGATATAAAATAAATATTATAATTATTTTTATTTTAATATGTGCTTGTATTTTTCGTTCAGAAGCATCATCATCTGCCTAGCCTGCTACCAGTCTAACCGGATGCATATAAGTACCTAGCAGTATTAGAAGACCTAGACAACCCGGTAACTTACTGGGCAACACCTTATATCCTGGTCGTCAGATTTTCTGGATTCTTACCCGGCTTCAGACCTGTAAGGGCTGCGACAGACCCACGCAACAACGATTTAACGTGCTTTCTGAGGCACATTGAGCATAATTAATTAGCAAGCATCGGGAGAATTATAAATTTTATAGAAAAACCGTGCAATGTGTGGCCCGCCTAACAGTTTACAGGCAAATATAGTTGATTTGTTTAGGTAGACACCACACGTCTTTTAAAGTTTGCAAAAAAAGAACAAAACAATGTAGGTAAAATAGAAAGCGAAATTAATTAATGCAACCATAGATGATCTGATTTTATGTTTTTATCGTGGGAACTTCCATTCATAAGCCAGTTTGTCCCCGATCATTATCATCGATAACATCCTTTTCACATCAAAGCAGATAATTTGCATTATCGAACGTTGTTTCGGCTGATTAAACTTTGATGTGGAACTTCCTGCCTCGTTAAACCAAATTAAATACTGAGTGACCAGTATAACTCTACACCTGGCCAATTCTCGAACGAAATTGCAGCAGCATTCTGAATTTGACACATCTTTGACATCTACCATAAACAATCACCGCCACCGAGGAGTGCCAAAGTATTCTGGTCATAATGCTTTCTTTATCATTAAAAAAACATAGATAATAACGGGCCTTTTCCCCCGTAAATTAATAAACATATGTGGAGCAATAAAATTGAAAGCGTAATTATAGACTGTACCAAAGTTTTTACTGTAATTAATAGTTGCCATTACATTCTGTTTACAATGGATCTTTTTATTGGTTTTTGAACGGAAGTGGAGTTTGAAACACGTTTTGAAAGTGATTGTTCAACTAGCAAACTTTAGCTGCTTATTTTCGAATAGAAATCAATTCACAATCACAGACATTATAATCTACCGGTAGACCTGCCAGAGTATAATCACCTTTCTAAAGAAGACACTTACCTAAATGTTTAATCAAATTCCATTACCATTTTGTAAAAAACTTCCATGGCTCGTTCGCGGCGTAAATCGTCAAACGTCGAATAGTTCTCGTTTCAAAGTTGTCAGCAATTAGAGGGACGTTTTTGCTGGGCCGTTGTACAGTTAGTGTGTCCAGGTCGTCTTCCTTAGAAGGAGACTGGTCCCGTCCCGGCGGAATGCGTCAATATTGTGCCGCGTTCCGCCGCCTGCGCCGGAGTCTGCCGGACCCCGCGGCCCGCGGTCAACTTAGCGGCACTAGCTCCCATTCATGCGAACAAAATGTTTACCGGTTTTGGCATTTTTTGTATGTGCAGTGAACCTGTTAGGTTATTTTGAGATGTTTGCGATTGGTGGCATAGGATTTATGATTGCAAAAAGATTTGGAGGTAGGTACTTTGTTTGGTTTTGTGGGCCTTGTGTCTGGTGACAATGTTTCTTGAATTATGCATAGACAACTGTAACTCAATGTGACAACCGTAAATTTAGTTTCTCTTTGACTTTTTCATGTGATTATTATTAGTGAATGTTTTTTAATTAAAGTTTAAACTACCTACTTCGGCAAAAAGTGTACCTACCAACAACATAATTCAAACTCCCGACAAGGATAATGAGCAGATAGAGTAGTAAGTATTTTCTCCCCTTTATAAAACTAAAATGCCCATAAGTGTCCACAAAAAAGAGACACTTCCTGATCTGAACGAGCGAGTTGTCTCCATGTAAGCGGTAATGATGTGCAACGTAAGTCATTGAGAGCGTCGTCACGTATGAATGATAGGTGCGCTTGCGCCGCGGACGGGGCCCATTACGGACCGAGAAACCGCCATTACAGCAATTGTATCCACTTGTACACCAGGGGAGACGGCATTTCTCTCGTTTGAAAGTATTATGTTTAGCTATATTATATAAATAATGTAAATAATACAACATTCTTGTACCCACAACTTTATTTTTTTGCAAGGAAACAATTTGCGACATCTTGATTAGCTGATATTGACATCATACTGTAAGCTTGTCATTTTAAAAGTAGGATGAAGTTGTTTTCTTTTTGCTGGGCATTCAGGTTTTAAAAGCACATTCCTGATGTCTTTTTTTTTAAATGTAGTTTTTAAGGAATTAATGAAGTAGGAACTCGTTTTACGTTTTAGCAACTCTTTTGACGAATTTGGATATACCAAGTATCTATACATATAATAAAACAGTAACGACAGAAAAACTGTACATTGAGAATTTTCAAGAAAAAATAAGTGGGTTTTGTTAGAAAAACGTAACTGGTGACAAAAAGTGACTTTTTAGAATTTTTGTCTGTTTGTCTGTTTGTCTGTATGTATGGGCGGGGTGAACTCAAAAAGTACTGCATGGATTTACTTCAAATTTTGCATGAATATTACTAAGAGGTCGGGTCAACACATAGGCTATATATTATCACGCTATCACCTACGGGGGAGGAGCAGTGAATCTTTATTCTTCTTACTCATTCTGTGGAAGCGTGTAATCAAAGGACGCATATTTAAATGTTGGTTTTGTGTAAGCTATGCTATTATCTAGCTTTACACTATAAAAACTTCGCCATTTAAGTAACTTTGGCAGAGAAACATAGTTTAATGAATGTTAGTAGTATAAAGACAATTTGGAATCAGCGCCATCTATGAGAATGTATAAAAATCAAATCAAGTAACACATGAACACTTTTTGAAAATTAATTTAAATTTTGATCGTGTTGGTGAGGTTAGTAGTTAGTTATTCTTTAAATTCATAGATGGCATTGTGCATTTTTTTCATCTACATAATTATAATAAAACAGTAACGAAAGAAAAACAGTACATTGAGAATTTTCAAGAAAAAATAAGTGGGTTTTGTTAGAAAAACGTAACTGGTGACAAAAAGTGACTTTTTGGAATTTTTGTCTGTTTGTCTGTTTGCTATCACCTACGGGGGAGGAGCAGTGAATCTTTATTCTTCTAACTCATTCTGTGGAAGCGTGTAATCAAAGGACGCATATTTAAATGTTGGTTTTAAGTAAGCTATGCTATTATCTAGCTTTACACTATAAAAACTACGCAATTTAAGTAACTTTGGCAGAGAAACAAAGTTTAATGAATGTTTGTAGCATAAAGACAATTTGGAATCAGCGCCATCTATGAGAATGTATAAAAATCAAATCAAGTAACACATAAACACTTTTTGAAAATTAGTTTAAATTTTGATCGTGTTGATGAGGTTAGTAGGTTAGTTATTCTTAAAATTCATAGATGGCATTGTGCATTTTTTTCATAAAAGTTGTATCGTATAATTCGTTTTGACAAATTGAAGTTCCAACAAAACCCTCAAAATCTTGAGCAGAGTTCGGATCGTATCGCATGGGATCGTATCAGTGTACGATTTTCAAAAGGAAGGCAGTTGAGGCCGTGGACAGAACCCTGCAGGGCATCTGCAGGAATGAACATTTGATGGGTAGTGTCACAGTTCTGCTCAGTGGCGATTTCAGGCAAACGCTTCCCGAGTTGACGCGGGGATCGAGGGCTGACGAGATGAATGCTTCGGTGAAACGATCTTCGTTGTGGTCACAAGTTCGTACGCTGCGCTTGACCATTAATATAAGAGCTCGGCTCGGCGGCATTGCACGCGCTCAAGAATTCTCCGATGTCCTTCTAAGTCTTGGCAAAGGCACTCTACCAGAAGAGAGAAGTGGACAGGCGGTGCTTTCAGAGTCTCTCGGTAGAGTGGTATCCAGCTTCGCAGAACTCATTCGCTGTGTGTACGTGGACATCAGTCGTATAACGCACCAGCAGAATTCGTGTGAGAGGGCCATTTTGGCGCCCAAAAATGATCATGCTGCAGCAATTAACGAATGCATTCTCTCGGACATTGAGGGGAATGAAAAGATGACGCCACACATTATCCCGTGGAATTTTTGAACTTCCTGTCAGCAAGTTGACTTCCAGCGCATACCATCAAGCTGAATGAAGGTCGGCGTCCCGATTATGCTTTTTAGGAACAAATCTCCTCCAAAGTTGTGTAACGGGTGGTGTCTTAAAGTCATCTCTCTCCACAGACACCATTGAGGTGGAAATTATTACGGGTTGTGGCGTCGGCAAGGCAGTATTTATACAACGCATTCCCCTTATACTTCAGCTTCCAGATCCAGTTCGAGCGTGTACAGTTCCCCGTGAGTGTTTGATTAGTGATGACAATTAATAAATCGCAGGAGCAGCGGGTGTAGATCTCAGGACGAGTTGCTTCTCACACGGGCACCTGTACGTCGCTTGCTCCCGCGCCACCAGTCCTGACTATCTTTACATTTTGGCTCCTGGCAGTATAATTATCAACGTAGTTTATAGGGAAGTGTTATAAGGTATATACCTTTGAACGTATTTTTAACCGACTTAAAAAAAAAGAGGAGGTTCTCAATTCGACGGTGTTTTTTTATGTGTGTTTGTTACGCGATTACTCCGCCATTTATGGACCGATTTTCAAAAATCTTTTTTTTATTTGATAGGGGTTCCAGGGGTACCAGGTTGGTCCCATTAGTATTAAACCTCAGATCTGATGAGGGATCCTCGAGGAAATGAGGGAACTCCTCAAATAATATAGGAAAACATGTACCAATTTTTACATTTTTTTTTTGGTGACGAATCAAGCATTTACATTTAGCAAGTATCATTTTGTGAAGAAAAACTGATGAAGAAGACAGGCGATGGAACTCTTCAACGCATAACAACAAATTACTCGCAATAGCTACAGTCACATGTCTGTGCATGGTTTATGTATTTCCCATAACATTACGCCTGTCTATTTTAAAAGGTTTAGAAAGAACTTCTTTTGCAATTGTTAACCGATTTCAATGATTCTTTCAAGTTTTGAAAGACTTTCTTTACATACAAAGAAACTAAAAATTGCAAAATAAAAAAAAAAATACAAAAAAACTCTCTTCATGTAACTTATATTTTAATGCTATTTTAAAAGTTGTTAACTTATAATGCTATAGCGACACTGGAATCTTAGGTAGGTATATTTGGTGCTGTAGAACCTTCACGCAGACGACGTCGCGGGCAGCAGCTAGTAATAAATATATCGCCTTTTATAGGGAAAGTTTTCCCTAAGATAGATTGCAGTAGAAACATTAAAGGCAAACATTAATATAATCTGCACACTTTAATTCGCAAAGGCAAACTTGCCTTTGCGAATTAAAGTGTGCAGATTATATAATCAATTATAATTAAATACCATTCATATAAGTCTAAGTGTAAGATTAGAAAGTAATAGAAACTAGTACGAATTGCAATCACAAATCAATCTATTGGTCGTGTTCCCATATTGACAAGTTGAAGTGCCAATAATCTCCACACACGTTAAATTGCTAGAAACTCGTCCCAGTTTCCACCATACTTATACATACAAGTTTCCATTTAATTTCCTTTAGATTTTACGCTTATTGCCAACTGGGTTCGTTCATGTTGTATTAATAAAACTATTTATTTACTTACCTCTGATTTATGGAGTAAGGAAATTATCTTCTTTGTTTCCTATTTTATGGTTACTGCCTAATAAATGGCAGTCAATTCTCGATGTCTTGATCACAATTTTGTAATACCTATACCTTTTGAAGTGAGATTGGGTTAGCTGCAGAAACATACGTAGTTACGGCCCAATGTACAGTAAATTAGGGCTCGCCTAAGTACCTTTATCCAGCTCGTCTATTTACTGGATAAAACAGTAAACGGTATTCGGTCAATATGTCGATGTTTGTGAGTAAGCTTTTTATCTGCGATCACAATTTTTGGAGTTAAATTCTATATTTTTGTTTTTTTTTTTAATTAAAATCCGATCAAGGTTTTATTCTCGATAAGCTACCAACACTGTCCACTTTATATGAAAGAAAAAATACAAAGCCGTTTAATTCGAAAAAAAAATGACAAATAAAAAGAAAACTTAATGGCATCCAGAACTAGCCAGGGTCAACTTTTAGTAATACAATGGAGGTTGCAGCTTATTTTGGTGGTATTTTTTGTTTGTTTTTATTATTTCTAAATGTGGGTGCACTCATGGACACCTCTGCCTAACCTTTCGCGGATTACATGCGTGATGGTATGTGTTACAATATTTCAAGACGTCAAACTACAAAAAATAGGTACAGCTCTGAATTGTTTACGCAGGTTGAACTGTGCGTATAAATAGCTTATAAAACCTTGAATAAATGCAATTTAATTTAAGCTCTGTATACTTAACTAGCTTTTGCCCGCGGCTTCGCCCGCGTGGATGTCGAACTTCCGTCCCCTATGTTTTCCCTTTAAGGGTTGAATTTCCAAAAATCGTTTCTATGGAAGACTTACTCTTCACTAAGAACACCCCTTCAAATTTCATGTCTCTAATACCAGCGGTTGGGGCTGTGCGTTGATATATAAACGTAATAATTTTAGCATAATACTTCCGGATAGACTACTTTCAAAGTTGATCCTTCCGATATGTATGCATAAAGATTTCTGGAACTACTGACCCGGGAAAGAGCGCCGTACAACTGACCATGTGTAAAACAACTGATACTAAGATCAACCTGCCCAGGCGTATTGATTACCTACAACCGTACCAAGTTTGGTTAAAATCCCTATAATAGTTTTTGAACTATGCGATTGCGTGCACATACATACAGACAGAAAGACAAAACATTCACTAATTGAATTTTTGGCGTCAGTATCGAATTATCGATCACCAATCATCCTCCAATAATAATTTTAAATAGATATTCAATGTGCATAGTTATCTTCGTAGTGTGTGATAGTCCATTGAATTGTATGGCGAGCGATATTGTATCTTAAGATTAAATATTATAATATCTTAGCCGTGTGCAGCGCCCTTTGGTGAACTCCACTGCGGGTGACGTAACCTACGACAAACTTATTATTTGCGGTTGGTACAGTAGTCGGGTCAAGGGATCGAACCGCAAAATTAAGTTTGTTTTTTATTGTATATACTTTTCCGGGTTATAAAGTACCCAGTGTGGTGCCCAGGATATCAAAGAATAAGTATACCAAGTTTCATCGTAATCAAACCGGTAGTTTTTGCGTGATATGATACCTGAACATACAGACAGACAGACAAAAATTTTTTTAATCATATTTTTGGGTTTGGTGTCAGTCTAGTAACACCCCCTGCTATTTATTTTTTTGATATATTCAATTCAATGTACAGAAATTTTACTTCTACAGATTTATTTTAAGTAAGTATATATATAGATGATAAGTTACCCGTCACTAATTCCATCTATCTAATAATTCGAGAGGGTCATCAACCCACGAAAAGTCTTAACACCGCGATTCAGAAAAATGACGTAATTGCAAAACGCCATCTATGGGCAAATAGGTAAAACGTCTGCACAATGAAAGTTATGCTAGGGGCATTTTGCGTTTTAGTAATTTTATATTATCTCCGAAACTGTATGACCAATTGATAAACAGTAAATGGCAAATATTATCTGTATGATGTTCTTGCGATACTGAAATAATTTATTGTCATAAGAATTAATATTTTGTTGCTCAAATAATCAACCAAACATAAGTATGCCGAAAAAAATATTTTTTAATGCAATAAAAGAAGTACCTATAAAAGATAAAATATAAAAGATAGAGATATGGTATCGCGGACTTTTTTGTAGAAATAATTAAGACGAACCAGGTAGCCATACATTGTTTTTAATTTTAAGCAACTGTTTAGGCAGCGCACGCAAATAATTCTGTTTTATGAGGTATTTTTTTCCGACTTGCTAGACAAAAGTTGTGATAGCTCGGTTAATATACATGATAAAGAAACAATTTATAGCCTATAGCACTCAGGAATAATGTAGTTTTCTGCCAGTTAAAAAATTTTTAGAATTTGATTATGAGTTCCAGAGATTACCCCCTACATACAAATTTACAAACTTACAAACTTACAAATTTTACCTCTTTATAATATTATTATTATTATTATATTAAGTATAGATTAGTGCTTTTCGATACAAACAATGAATCATACTAATTAATTCAGAACAGGAACTTCCTACTGATAACCTTTCACAATAAGTCAAGTTGATCTGGTAGGTAAATACCTACCTGCATGAAATGAGGAATTGTATAATCATTTTGTAATTGTACCTTTCGATTTTAATACTATGTACTTCGGTATACCTATATGCAGAAATTTTTAATTAAGACTTTACCATGTACTCTGTGTGGTCTCTGACAGGTTGTAGATATATAGATTCATGTTGGATGTTGGATTCACTCTAGAAAGAATCTACCTACATCCTACTAATAATATATTATAAATGCGAAAGTTTGTGAGTATGTGAGGATGGATGTTTGTTACTCTTTCACGTAAAAACTACTGAATGGATTTTAATAAAATTTGGTATGGAGTTAGCTGACACCCTGGATTAACACATAGGCTACTTTTTATTCCTGTATTATCACGGGCACGGGACCTTCGCGGGTGAAACCGCGGTGCGTCTGCTAGTTGTTCTAATAATAAAAATATTCCGCAACTTCATCTAGCTTTATTCTGCAACGCCATCTAGGTTCAAACTAAGCAGAGCTTGTGCAATGAGTTGGTACTAGACAACTTATCATTAACATTTCTAAATAGATACAGAGCAAATGATCGTGCTCATCACACAAACATTTGTCTTGGGTGGGAATCGAACCGTCGACCTCCGGCATAGCAGTCAGGGCCACCTTACCAGACGAACAGGCCAGTCATGGACTTTACAGTTTAAATTTAACATAGCTAATATCAGGAATTGTTTGAAATAAAGACTGACGAAACACAAAAATACAGGGGGGATCAGAATTATAGTACATAGGTACTTAGTACTCATAGATCATTATTATTTCTCTTGAACTTTATATGATTGATTTTTGCTCGTATTCGTGTCCTATTCTAGGTATAATTTATGTGGTTTATACTGTACTCAAACGAAGGTTCACTGGCTTCTGAGATACAGGTACAAACACCTAGTTTAGAAATAAGGGTTGTACCTAAGTACCTATTAGCCATTTATTGTTGGTGTACAAATTTTGATGTCACATATTGAGAAATAAAAAATATTATTATTAGACAATCATAGCATCAGGTGTTTCGATGTCCCATAAGTCCCACTTCGTATAACAGGAATCCCAGATACCTGTGATTGCGCGTTGCGCATACGCTTCAATCCATCGTGATAGTTAGTGATTGTTCTCAGAAACGTCATTATACGACCCCACAGCGCATTCTGTGAACCCATTTAGAAACAGCAGCTCTTCCCACGCTTGTGAAGCAATATGTCACTGATAAATATGTAGGAACACATTCGTCTTTAACCTGTCTTAGGCAATGATGGAAGATGTAGCAAATTGTATGAATTCAATCCGCGTGCGTGTATGTATAACTATTATGTATGATGTATGTATGAAGCAGAAGAAGTATGTAAGGATTGTAACAGGTGGCGTTCTGAAGGTTCTACCTTTCCCCCATGCCGTTCCCCCATGGGAACAAGGCTTTAAAGGAGTTACATTTGTTCGTAAAAGGTATCTTATTCCTCCAAATTCAGTAGATATCGTAATGTATCTCATTACGCACTTGTGCGTTATACATTACGTAAAACGCACGGTTTGCAAGATGCTCCGACTAACACGAACGGTTCCTTTTTTTTTATCTTAGCAAAAAGTTTTTAATGTCAGAAAAGTGGTCAAAATTTTATGAAACAAATTAACTTTGGGAGATAAAACATAAAAAAATAAACATTTAATTCGTTACTTTAATTCATTTTGACAATAAATTACAACCATTTGTAACATAAACAAAAAAATAATTAAGTAATTTACTTTATTATTAATACTGGCTGTTTTTGTGCCGTTGACTTAAAATAAAAAAGTGCTGATGCGCGCTCATCGCTAATTTGTGAACCAGTAAAAATAAAAAATATTCCGCGCCCTTTTTATTTTCGTTGTAGGTATTGTTTGAAAATTTTAGTCCGAGTTTTATTTATTTCCTCGCAAATATGTTAAAAAACGTCGTATGACATACGTGCGCTTTGATAATTACAGCCTCTGCTTTCTTGTAGCCCTTGCCTTCGGCTCGGGTTAGCAATATTGCCTCGGCTGTAATTATCAACTTACCGTACTTATATCATAATCTACTATTATGTGTACAAAGAGATTTACAATACTATAGAGAGGACATGCGGGGAAATGTCATAAAAAAACTTTGATCCGTGTCTCAGTAGCGCCATCTAGAATAATACATTGGATATGCAGCGGAGCGTATAGGTACAGACGCTAGCACGTCAAGTTACCCCAGCGCAATGTGTCAAATTTCTTTGATCGTTTTTCACCTTTATGTCAAACAAAATAAGGTTCATATTCAATTGGGAAAATTTGACATATTGGGGTAACTTAATGTGCTGGCGTCTGTACTTGAAAAAACTCATAGACTTGTGTCAACTAGGACACAAGTTTCGGATGAAAATTTTGCTCGTGATGTCCCGTCTATAGTACCTATGTATTGATGTCTTTGTGTGAAGGCGACCGCTACGAATAGCGACGACCAAAACTAGTAGGTACCTACACTCAAAAAAAAAATGGCCGTTAAAGGTCCAAAATCCCTTTGTCGATTTTTTTTTGTGCTCCAGACGTAGCTTTTAGGCCATGCGTTCGCGGAAAGTCTAACGCGGCGGTCAATTTTTTTTTGTCGAACGCATTTTTACGACTTTTTGTCACTGCGCAAACGTTCTTTTGAACGTAGCGTAATGTTTTTTATTTATTTTTGTGCAATTTGACGCAGCCACATAAGCAAACTAACGCAGAAACAGATGACATTTAGTATTTTGTCACTTCGTTAACTTGACATTTGTGCCTACGACAAAACACTATAATATGAAAAGTTGTTCAACTGACAAAATTACTATACGAAATTTTATTTTGTGCTTCTGACATAGTTTTTAAATCGTGCGTTCAGGTAAACATTTACGTAACGACAAAGTTTATCTTTGCAACGGCTTTTTGTTACTGCGTTGATGCTACTTCACACGTAGCGTCAAGTTTTTTTTTATTACTACGATATAAAAGCCTAAACAATCCGTTAAAAGCGTAATTTAAGTAAACTGTAACGGGGAAACATAGCAAATTTATTGCTTTGTTGTTACTCTGTTAGCTGCAGAAGAATGCAGCCATGGCTTACACCAAATTTCTTACGTTTTTTGAAATTTGCAGGCCAGTGCTAGTTTGTATGTTGATTAGAATATTAATTGCGACTGTACGACGTAATATTTTTTATCTATGTAGATAAAAAATATGTCACAAAGGCCTTTGTCAAAATGTTAAATAAGTAGGTACCTACCCACCAAAAACAAATTTCACAAAGGCCTTTGTCATAACTTTAGGTACAGCAACGCAGCGTTAAAGTACTGTTGTGACTTCGTATATGTTAATTGGCAACATTGAAGTTTGAACAACACGAATATAAACGACACGACAAAAGCACATTGTCAAATGTCAAATCGTTCACTGTTTACAGACGAGCGAGACGAGTCAGAACTCGACGACTGAGACAGTGAGACGACTCCATCATTGCATTCCACACGTTGCAACACAGAGCATCTTTATTAATACCTAAGTTGCATTCATCTTCATTCGGTCGTACTCAGCAAGTCAGCAGAGCGGCACGCGTTTTTATATTTAATTTGTGTTTAGCCCACTGCAATGTCTTCAAAAAAAGTTTAAAAAGTAATATAATTATCACCTAAAACGTTGGTATAAACAGTTAAAACAGTAAAACCAGTGAGTGTAAATATGTCTTCTTCGGAACTACTTAAGTTTGTACGAAAAGCTGGATTGGAGCGTCTGTATCACGGGAAAACTTCTAAATAGGAAAACGTGTTAGAATAAAACATATTTTTTTTGCTAAACTGTGTGCTATCGGATTGCACACAACATAGTTGCTCGCGATTTCCGATAAATAAAATCAGTGTCTGAGATTTTGTTTGAAGGATTAATAATTGCTTTCAACATGTGTTTTTTTAAACATTCAGTCTATTGATTAGTTATATACCGTTAGGGGTCGATACGGTACCTACTATAAATACTGGTCGACGTGATATCGTGCATGTACATTTCGTATCTCTATTCGATTTTACTTGCATTACGTAGGTACTCTTAAGAAGATCATAGTGATTTATATTACCTAGTGTAACTAATCATCCGACTTCAATATGGATCATCTGTCTTCTATTTCATATCATCACAAATTGTTAACGACCTATGTTTGTACTCATTAATATAGACTAAATTGACTGTGTTTAAATAATTTTATTGTAATGTTAGGTCTTCCAAAATATTAGACCCTTCTGTTTTTATTGTTCATTCTCTATCTAAGTATAATAATTGTTTATGTAAGTGATACAGATGCTCCAATCCAGCTTTTCCTAAAAACTTAAGTAGTTCCGAAGAAGACATATTTACACTCACTGGTTTTACTGTTTTAACTGTTTTATACCAACGTTTTAGGTGATAATATGTGTATTACTTTTTTAACTTTTTTTGAAGACATGCAGTGGGCTAAACACAAATTAAATAATATATGAAAACGCGTGCCGCTCTGCTGACTTGCTGAGTACGACCGAATTAAAATGAATGCAACTTAGGTATTAATAAAGATACTCTGTGTTTCAACGTGTGGAACTGGAATGCAATGATGGAGTCGTCTCACTGTCTCAGTCGTCGAGTTCTGACTGGTCTCGCTCGTCTGTAAACAGTGAACGATTTGACATTTGACAATGTGCTATTGTCGTGTCGTTTATATTCGTGTTGTTCAAACTTCAATGTTGCCAATTAACATATACGAAGTCACAACAGTACTTTAACGCTGCGTTGCTGTACCTAAAATTATGACAAAGGCCTTTGTGAAATTTGTTTTTGGTGGGTAGGTACCTACTTATTTAACATTTTGGTAAAGGCCTTGTGAAATACTTGTGTTTTGCCATAGACGCAATGGCAAGCTAAGCTAATAGAGTAACAAAGCAATAAATTTGCTCTGTTTCCCCGTTACAGTTTACTTATATTACGCTTTTAACGGATTGTTTAGGCTTTTATGTCGTACTTAGTAAAAAAAAACTTGACGCTACGTGTGAAGTAGCATCAACACAGTAACAAAAAGCCGTTGCAAAGAAAAACTTTGTCGTCACGTAAATGTTTACCTGAACGCACGATTTAAAAACTATGTCAGAAGCACAAAATAAAATTTCGTATAGTAATTTTGTCAGTTGAACAACTTTTCATATTAGAGTGTTTTGTCGTAGGCACAAATGTCAAGTTAACGAAGTGACAAAATACTAAATGTCATCTGTTTCTGCGTTAGTTTGCTTATGTGGCTACGTCAAATTGCACAAAAAAAAGTAAAAAATATTACGCTACGTTCAAAAGAACGTTTGCGCAGTGACAAAAAGTCGTAAAAATGCGTTCGACAAAAAAAAATTGAACGTCGCGTTAGACTTTCCGCGAACGCATGGCCTAAAAGCTACGTCAGGAGCACAAAAAAAAATCGACAAAGGGATTTTGGACCTTTAACGGGCATTTTTTTTTTGAGTGTACACTCAAAGAAAATTCTAAACGTGGCGACCAAAAACCCTTAACAAAGTGTCGCCACGTTTAGAATTTTCTTTGAGTGTACACTCAAAAAAAAAATGGCCGTTAAAGGTCCAAAATCCCTTTGTCGATTTTTTTTTGTGCTCCTGACGTAGCTTTTAGGCCATGCGTTCGCGGAAAGTCTAACGGGACGATCAATTTTTTTTTGTCGAACGCATTTTTACGACTTTTTGTCACTGCGCAAACGTTCTTTTGAACGTAGCGTAATATTTTTTATTTTTTTTTGTGCAATTTGACGCAGCCACATAAGCAAACTAACGCAGAAACAGATGACATTTAGTATTTTGTCACTTCGTTAACTTGACCTTTGTGCCTACGACAAAACACTCTAATATGAAAAGTTGTTCAACTGACAAAATTACTATACGAAATTTTGTTTTGTGCTTCTGACATAGTTTTTAAATCGTGCGTTCAGGTAAACATTTACGTAACGACAAAGTTTTTCTTTTGCAACGGCTTTTTGTTACTGCGTTGATGCTACTTCACACGTAGCGTCAAGTTTTTTTTTATTACTACGATATAAAAGCCTAAACAATCCGTTAAAAGCGTAATTTAAGTAAACTGTAACGGGGAAACATAGCAAATTTATTGCTTTGTTGTTACTCTATTAGCTGCAGAAGAATGCAGCCATGGCTTACACCAAATTTCTTACGTTTTTTGAAATTTGCAGGCCAGTGCTAGTTTGTATGTTGATTAGAATATTAATTGCGGCTGTACGACGTAATATTTTTTATCTTTGTAGTTAAAAAATATGTCACAAAGGCCTTTGTCAAAATGTTAAATAAGTAGGTACCTACCCACCAAAAACAAATTTCACAAAGGCCTTTGTCATAATTTTAGGTACAGCAACGCAGCGTTAAAGTACTGTTGTGACTTCGTATATGTTAATTGGCAACATTGAAGATTGAACAACACGAATATAAACGACACGACAAAAGCACATTGTCAAATGTCAAATCGTTCACTGTTTACAGACGAGCGAGACGAGTCAGAACTCGACGACTGAGACAGTGAGACGACTCCATCATTGCATTCCACACGTTGCAACACAGAGCATCTTTATTAATACCTAAGTTGCATTCATTTTCATTCGGTCGTACTCAGCAAGTCAGCAGAGCGGCACGCGTTTTTATATTTAATTTGTGTTTAGCCCACTACATGTCTTCAAAAAAAGTTTAAAAAGTAATATAATTATCACCTAAAACGTTGGTATAAAACAGTTAAAACAGTAAAACCAGTGAGTGTAAATATGTCTTCTTCGGAACTACTTAAGTTTGTACGAAAAGCTGGATTCGAGCACTGTATCACGGGAAAACTTCTAAATAGGAAAACGTGTTAGAATAAAACATATTTTTTTTGCTAAACCGTGTGCTACTGGATTGCACAAAACATAGTTGCTCGCGATTTCCGATAAATAAATTCAGTGTCTGAGATTTTGTTTAAAGGATTAATAATACCTAGTGTAACTAATCATCCGACTTCAATATGGATCATCTGTGTCTTCTATTTCTATAACATCACAAATTGTTAACGACATAATGTTTGTACTCATTAATATAGACTAAATTGACTGTGTTTAAATAATTTTATTGTAATGTAGGTCTTCCAAAATTTTAGACCCTTCTGTTTTTATTGTTCATTCTCTATCTTATAACTATAATAATTGTTTATGTAAGTGTTAAGGTAGACGCGTACACTTGGTCTTTCTTATGATTAATGACATTTCTTTAATAATTAATATAATTGTATTTAAACTGTCTACGTGTTTTCATTTATTTTGCAGATCTGCTATCACGACGATGGCGTGACAATGCGTAACACTGTGGCCACGACAAGTTCAAGAAAACCCAGTGACGTCTTTTCGAACTTTGTCGTGGTGGCAGAATAATATAAACCTTATACGTAGTGACAAAGGTTAACCGTCGACAGACAATGTACCTTTGTGATAGGGACATATTACCTTAGACATAGGGACAAAGGCATAACTGCACCAAACGAAGCGTCAGAGGTACATTGTCGAAGTGACGACGCACCTTAGACATGGAGACAATGTACCTTTGTGATAGGGACATATTACCCTAGACGTAGGGACAAAGTCACAACTGCACCAAACGAATCGTCAGAGGTACATTGTCGAAGTGACGACGAACCTTAGACATGGAGACAATGTACCTTTGTCATAGGGACATATTACCTTAAACGTAGGGACAAAGTCACAACTGCACCAAACGAAGCGTCAGACGTACATTGTCGAAGTGACGACGCACCTTAGACAAGGAGATGATGTACCTTTGTGATAGGGACATAGTACCTTAAACGTAGGGACAAAGCCACAACTGCACCAAACGAAGCGTTAGAGGTACATTATCGAAGTGACGACGCACCTTAGACATGGAGACAATGTACCTTTGTGATAGGGTCATATTACCTTAAACGTAGGGACAAAGGCACAACTTCACCAAACGAAGCGTTAGAGGTACATTGTCGAAGTGACAATACAGTAAAAACACACCGTTATTAAACCTTTAACAAATTTACAATACCCCGAATACGAAGGAACAAAGTTACCTATCGATGCTTTACCCATCATTTATTGCATTGTCATGTGAACAATGTCAAAGTTTACAGCGCTAATACGAGGCGACAATATATCGCGTCTAAGTTCCTTTGTCGGTGACTTGGTTAAGTGTTCAAATTTCCTTTGACGCGGGATCTGAGGCCTTTAGACGGCTCCCATTTGTTAAGGGTTTTTGGTCGCCACGTTTAGAATTTTCTTTGAGTGTAAAGGAAGCGAAACGAAGGAAGTCTTTAAGCATTAAGTGTTGTTATTACTAATTGTTAAGTTTTTCACATGTAAAAATAGTGGAATAAAGGGCATTTTGCCGCGTTAGGGAAAAAATATGAGAGTAAATTTTAAAGCTGCGCGCGCACACCGTCACGAAAAACCGACATCCTGAAGTTAGCTTTAGTCAACATGTTAGTTTTGGAACAACGTTCATTATCGCGCGTAACGAATCTTTTTGCTATTATGGTTGTAAGCCGTGCGGCGTGCGCGTGTTTCTCTCTCTCTCTCTCTCTCATAGAAAGCAAGCCAGTTTCAAATTAAGACCAAAAGTTGTAAGGAAGACAGCCGGAAGGAACGAAATTCGTCCCATCTAGGTGTCCCTTGGCACCTCTCAAGTTTTCTATTATTACGCCATATTCGTTTCTATTATTTATTTGGTTTCTATATTATTACGCCAAAGAAGTATAACTTCTGGAAGTTATACTTCTTTCTGCAATACGTTATTATATTTTGGAAATATGGAAAAAAATTATGCACTCGTTCGAAAAACGAATTGGGAAATTTAATCGGAAAACCGTGCTTCTGCAGTCAGCCGGAATGAAGGCGTTATAATACCTACCTACATCCTAGAGTATGTATGTATACCTATTGTGCAAATTTAGTAGTACTTATAGTCTCTTAATGTTTATTCTAGCGTGCGACAGGAAACGATTCAAATTCAAGTTCTCAACAAAAAAACCTATCTAAGTGTCTGATGTGTGATTTCCTCAGAACGTCTAACGTAAATATTACCGATGCGGTCCATACTATAAATGGAAACCAAATTTTTTTTTAGCTATACGCACCTCACTGATAATCGGCTGCCTATTTAATTACCTACATACATACATAAACTCACGCCTTTTTCCCGTGGGGGTAGGCAGAAACTACAGAGCGCCATATGCTACGATTCTTACATACTTCTTTAATAACCTACTTAATTCTTTTTTCGTTGTAAGTATTTTAGTTTAGGTTTACAATTAAACCCTGTGGTGGTGGTGCTGCGATCGGGTTCGATTCACCGTCCGGGTACTATAACGTCTGTCGGGTCCGCTAGGAAGTAGATAGTAGTAGTAACAATTTGGTAATACACTCCGTCCCGTATCTCTAAATTCCGACATCTGAGGCAAACCCTCACCATCCCTTAGCGCTATCACCCTCTTTCGCAGCATACTTCGCAAGAACCCAGCCCGATTCTGTCCTCGCCGACGAGGTCCGTCGTGACGACCCCTTCCATCTTCCTCCCCCAGACCATGGCTCGTGCCGTGCCAGTAGTTATAAGCTCGCTGCCGATGTTGCAAGGATCGCCCGGTTAAACAGTTCACATCCTCCCCTAGGATGACTGCGAAATTCCCCACAACCAAAACCAACTTGATAAATAATATTTATTTCTGTAAATAGGTTTTCACAAACACATCATTTTTTAACCTAGTAGGTATATGAGATCGGAGTTTCACTATCTGACAACTCTGAGAAGAAACACCGAAAGAAACTTTTACAAGTTGTTCATTCATTAATTCTTTCATTGTTTTAATGTTTTTTTTTCCTTTTAAATCCCTGAATGTTTTTGTTTTCTTTTACCAATTATTTGATTTATTTTTATTTTGTTTCATTTTACACAATTAAACTTGTGGCTGTTTTATTAGCGCTTATACGCCTATATTGTGGGCTCTAAAACATGCAGTGTTATTGTTACTCCACTAGGGAGTGGTTTTCTGCTTCTCCTAAACACAGATTACTTCGTAATCTAACTAGGAGAACAGGGCTTCACCCATTTATTTGTTAGTAGGTACATGTTTTTTTTTTGTTTTTTTTTTTTTGTTTTGTTTTTCTTTTATAATGTATAAGCTTAAGCTCATACATGTACTACAAATATCCATGAATTATTTATTAGCATCAAAAAATTATTACTATTATTTATTATAGTCTCCTTTATAGTCCAGACAATGTCATTATCTTGGTCAAATCATGTAAGATCCATGCAGATTAGTGTCTGAGATGGTCTTTTGAGGAAAGAACCACACAGATATCCTCATATCTGTGTGGTTCTTTCCTCAAAAGACCATCTACTACCCCCCTACCCATCTACGATCCCCTCGGATCAGATGTAGTAGGGCATTAGTTTCTTAGTACCGAAAATGAATTGTAAAACTATAAGTAAACAATGTCCAGTTGTTACGTATACGAAACACATAGAACTTATTTATAAGCACCTACTCCATCATGTAATATTAATTTATCGTAAAATAATATGTTAAACTTTCATGAGGGAGATATTTATTCAGTTTAAATATTTATTGCTAACGGATTAAAACAATGGGTCATGAATGGATTCAGTTCGTAAATGTACAGACCTACTGACTTTGCTAGCTATTTATTGAAACAACAAAACGCAATTATGGTCTTTACTTTTCTCAAAATAAGATTCGTATTAGAGTGTCCGCCAGAGAATAACAGATTTACGTGCTATAGGCACTTCTTCCTTACTTACTTCGATATTCTGTACAATACATTTAGTATTCTAAAAACAAACTTTATTTTAGCGTTGGCAGAATAAGTACGCAACTGCCATAGATTGAAATTAGCCATAAAACTCAGTGAAGCACGAACCGCCCGCTGCGCAAAGGTTCCGTGATAGAAACATGACCATTCAAATTTTATTGTAGAACACCACTAAACTTGTTGAATAATTTACGGTGAATAAATAATATTGAAATATAAACTTAGAAAATTTACACAGTGTTGTAAACACAACAAAGAGCGCATAGACGTTTGCCTTAAAGCGCAAGTTGTAAATGTCAGCTTGGAGAATAAGTGTCTGTGGAGTTACTTGGTAAACGATACACTTTACAAATTGTTATACACTGTACAGGTACTGCATTCTCTTGTTTATTATTATTATTTAATCATCTCCCTTAAAACTATCATTTTAGGTTGCATTATCTAATACGATAGTGTGATCTCTATTTAAGTAGGTAGCTATTCAATTGGGAAAATTTGACACATTGGGGTAACTGGACGTGCTGGCGTCTGTACAACAAAATAAATGTATAACTCACTAGCAGACGTCATGCGGTTTCACCCGCGTAGTTCCCGTTCCCGTTGGAGTTTAGGAATAAGAAGTAGCCTATGTCACCCGGGGATAGTGTAGCTTCCCAACGCGGTGAGAGAATTTTTGAAATCGGCACAGTAGTTTTTGAGTTCATTCATTACAAACATACCTACACACCAAAATGCATTTTTTTCCTCTTTATTATAATACTAGCGGACGTCACGCGGCTTCACCCGCGTATTTCCCGGTCCCGTGGGATTACAGGGATAAAAAGTAGCCTATGTCATCCGGGAATAGTGTTGCTTTCCACCAGTGCAATAATTTTTAAAATTGAATCATTAGTTTCGAAGATTACCCCCTACATACAAACTTACAAACAAATTTTACCTCTTTATAATATTAGTATCTATATATATATAATATTAGATTAGCGTAGATTTAGATGTAAATAAGTCGCGGCCGTAACCATCACCGCTCTCCCAAGAATCTCAAAAGAGATATTTTAACTAAAGGGACTGGCTTTGGGCACAGTGTAAGCTTGTTAAACACACCGCAAATACAATTACCGATAAAGAAGCAAAAATCTTTTCATTAACTATAACGGGACCCTAAAAAATTGCGTTTGACCACATTTGGTTGACGTTTGATTGTTTCCAAATCCCCTTTATATTTATATTAGATTATAAATAAAAGGCCTAATATATTCTCATCACATGGTAGACGATTATTAATGTATTTAGATGCTGTCTCACGTACAGCGTTTTTATTCCAATTGAGTTTTGGTTCCTAAACGGAAAATCCTTAAAATATTTTGTTTTATTTATGTTGTTTTAAAACTAAACTAAAATTAAAGAATTGTCCTCTCTTATTGACTTACAGCTTTAGAAAAGGACAAAAACAGAGGGTGATGGTTATGAATTAAGTTCTAGATGACAAATTAGTTTTTCCTTTCGCCAAGTTTTTGGTCGATGCATTTGAAATGTTAACTTAAGTCTGTATCAAAACTTAAGTTTAACTTAAATTGCCAGCTCTTGTATATATCCGTCCTTTTCTTATTGAATAAAAATGAATACGATAAAAGTAGGTTTAGTTTAATTTAGTTTAACGAGAAGGGAATTGGTACCAGTATAAATATTCCACAACTTTTCACACAACGCCATTTAATCCCAAGTTAAGCTTTAGAGCTTGTGTTATGGGTACTAAACAGCTGATAAACATACTTATATATTTCTAAATACATAAATATTAAGTATAGATAAATTATACCCAGACAGAACAAATGATCGTGCTCAACACACAAACATTTGTCCTGGGTGGGAATCGAACTCACGACCTCCGGCATAGCAGTCAGGGTCACTAACTACTAGACCAACAGGCCAATCAAAATGAGGCAAATTATGATGTGGTGTGTGAATGTTGTGTATGCATGTGTATTTATTCATACATTTTACTTATATTTACTGTAGGTTTTTGTTATTATTATGTACCATGCTGCACTTACCATGTTCTGTCTCTGCATCACACATAGGTAGACTGGTAGAAACTGACTAAAGCATTAAGTCCAACCGTGTAGGTACAGTTACTTTAATTCGTGCATAAAGTCTAAAGGCTGAGTAAAAGTCTTAAAATGTACGGATACCGAAGTTAAGTTAGGTAAGCGGTTGTATTTTATTAGTCAACAGACATGTATCTATTCCTTTGTCGATGTCTACTTTAGTGGCAATAAATAATTTATCTACCAACTCATGTATAACTATTACTGCTAGGAGATGGCCATGAGTTTGTTTTGTTCAGCTGTACGATTGAACAACAATAGAAGTCTATCATAGGTACCTACTTATTAGGTATTTATTTATTTCTGTAAAAACTTAACTATATTATACAAACACTAAAAAAAAACAATAACTAAACCTAACAAAAAAATAATAATTACAAAGCATCAAAAAATTCCTCTGCATCGCTGCCAGCTGGTAAAGTGCCCAAAAGACTGGCGGCATTGCCACGTTGAATGGCAATGCTTAGCCTCTGGCCAAAGTAGAGGCCAGCCCTTGGGTCACGGGAAGCGTCAACCAAACGTTTGGAGATGTCTTTGAACAGAAGACGAACACTCGGACCCCACGGCCCAAGAGTTTCAACCCCAAACGGCTCGAAAGTATAACTGCTAACAAGGTTACTATATTTACGCCGCTTGAGGTTCTCAGCAGCCGCAGCAGCAGCGCCAGCACAACATGTTGACCCAGGAAGATGGGATGGCGCAAGAGTATCGACACAAGTAGCATCCCATACTAAAGGCCTACCCATCTTCCAAGGGAATAATGACATACCGTCAGGTCTTTTGCCATCGTCGCGTGCCAAGCCATTGGGTCCTATCATTAGTTATCGAAGTCTATCATTAGTTTAAAGTCAATTCTAAAATACCCCCTCCACTCAGCTTTCCATAATCAAATGCAATTAATTTACTCTAAACTGAGAAAAGCGACGTTCAAACTTATTAAACGCAAACATATCAACTACAAATTATGAGTGTAATATCCCATTACCATCCATACAGATTAGAATTACGAAAGTTAACCAGTAAAACGAATACTTAATCATTTGTACTTAATTCTAGACAAATTGAATGTGGTGAAACTGTGGTCGTAAACTATAAAATGGCGTATTAGACGAACAAACGAGCGCCGGCGCCCGTCGTTGGTAATCCTAAGATTTGTGACCTGCCTACCTCGATGTATAAAATAGAATTATGCGTTCTATGTATGACACTATACCGGGTTAGGAGTGGTCGAATCACCTTTTATTGCGAATTCGTAGAACCAGCTGGTGTTAGATAGATTCTTAAAAGGTTTTATTTCGGTATTTTTTGCCTATTAGGCGCCACAAGGCCTTATAGGCGCTGCACGTTATCGTTTACATAAGACATCTGTATCCGTTTGGCACTATAATTACAATCTGTGGGTTGTCCGGTTTTTTGTATTCTTTAAAAAAAGAGAACTCAGTATTAAATTAGAATCTAGAATTAAATAAATTAAATAGGTTAGTTCTTGTTGGTTAAAAATGTCTATTGTTATAATTCAGAGGTTTATTTTGTGTGCAGATCCGGGAGGCATTAGAAGGGATTTCATGAAGCTTAATTTGCTTCTAAGTAGGTCAATTACCAACTCCTACAGGTCATAGTAGATACAACTTAGGTTGCTGAAGAACGTGACTGTCTTCTGGGCATTTTCTAGGGTATACCTTCGCTAACCTGCACGCGTAGCATGATCACCGAAGAAACGGTCTTTGTCGTGTCCCGGAAGAAAAGAAATTAAGTGTTCATGCTACGCAGGCAGGTGTATTGAAAGAAATTTGACAGATTGAGGTTTCTGTCTATATAATCTGTCACTTTGCCGATTCGTCTGTAGACAAAGGCCGTTTCTTCGGTGTTCAATGTGTTCATGCTACGCATGCTGCTTTTGGATGAAATCCTGTTTGAAACATGACTCGAATCTTTTTTGTTCTTGAACTCATGGTGTAAAACCCTAATGGGTGTCCTCTATACTATTAAAGGGCTGAGAGGTCTGTCAGTTTCTTTCGGACTAAAAACCTCTCAGATGTTTCGTCTCAAACCTACGCCGAACGTCGCAGGAATCAACAACAAAATCTGTGCCAACTAGAACAGAACAAAACCCATAAAATCCGTACACAATCAGTTTTAACTGGTTGCATTTACTAGTGTGTATCTTAATAACCCAAAATAACTGTCGGCACTACTACAATGGTGCTTGACAAAGATCCTTAAGAGCCTAATGTATCGTTTAAGTGCAGTACCGATATAGGGGAAACGATTAGTAAATATCTTTAGTACAAATTCCCGCTTACTTCCTACACACCGTACGCGGTAGTAAAGTAATGTAGAGCGTTGTAAAACGTTGTTCACATTATGAGAATTCAGAAGGTTAAATGATATGGCATTATGAAATGATATTATAAGTAAAAAGGTGTAGATAGGTTACCTAAACACCATTCGATCTTCAAAAACGGCACACTGACACATTTTAACGTGTTGCTTACCGAGTGCTTATAACCTATATAGGTACACTTTTTTACTTATAATATCATTGGCATTATGCGTTTGCGCACTCCTTGTGTTTTTCACAGCAGGTTAATGATGATGTTGTTTATCTGTATTGTTGTTCTTTTGTTTTATGTTATGTGCCTCCAAATAAAGTATTTTCTTTCTTTCTTTATGTTACTGATATCTATCTCGTTCTCCTTCTTAGTTTCGTGAGGTGGTTGGCTTCACATGCACTGTTGCGCACTCTCAGGCTGCCTCACAACTTTTTCCTTTACCGTTCTTGAAGCAAGTCATCATCTTCTTATAGTGTGGTTAGCGACTAACCTGGTTTTAATGCCTCCCATGAACCTCTGACTTAACATCACATACCCACGACAAATATCTCTCAAGCATGGCCGGTTTCCTCACGATGTTTTCCTTCACCGTTTTTGAAGCAACTTGTGATAATAATACAATACGCACAAGCACATATGAATCCGAAAAATCAGCGGTTCTTGGGTTCGAACTCGAGAAGTTTGATTTTGGCAAGCCGCCGCGCGCCGGTCACACCACTAGACTAGGCTATCACTACTTTTTAAGCAAGTGATGGTTTTACATTATCCACTTGAATAATAGAAGCTTTATGTTGCGACAACGTCTGTCTGTCTGTCAAAGATTCATATAGGAGGAAATACACTAATACTGTGGACTTTTAGTGTTTGTCCATTTTCACTTAGTACAATAAATTTTAATTCCATTGTAAGCCTAATTGGGAGTAGAAATTCGTAAGTAAAATTAAGTCACAATCCTCGGTGGGCGAGATCGTATGTAACGCCATTTTCTAAATTAGAACTATATGCAGATGTAAGTAGAAACACCGGGAGGGAACGCCTTAGACATACGTGACACAGACCTTATTGGTAAGATTCTTCAGAAAGGTAAGGTGCGTAGTACTTGCAACCGGCGGCGCACTATGGGAAAGCCCCATACAAAGCCGTCTCAAAACCGTTTCGCGTGAAAGTTGTTGTTATGGAGTAAAACTAATTAATTAATTTAGTCTTATAAATAAGCTTTCTTTTCTATATTTTTTTAATTATTTTTGCTAACCATAACGTATATAAAAAGGCATCAAAGCTAACTCATGTTCAATGATGTGATTTTGGCACAATACATTACTACATTTCAACGCTACATTACTCGAAAGTTTTTGATGTAAATGTATAAGTATTATATATTTTTGAAATGCTTATAATCTCCTCATAACGTTTCTTAAGTAATATTATGTATAATAAATAAATAAATTAAAATTAACCAACATAGTTTAAGATGGTATAATTTACGGGTTACTTTTTTTTTAACGAGACTGTTACCCGTTGCCGCTGTTTGCCGCTGTCGAGATATTTGTTGTATTACGATCTTTATACATTAGTTTACACAAGGAGAAAAAAAAAAGTTGCGCATACTTGCGCCTTTTTTGACACGGTGCCAAAACATATCGCGAGAAAAATAAATTATTTTTTTACTTCTCACATATCATCTGTTATCTATTAAGGTCAAATTGATAAAATGGTCATTACAGTGATGAGTATTATTAATAGTCATTTGTGGTTTGATTTTACACATTTCCTATAACTTGTCTTTCCAAAAGTGGTCAGCCACTACACCAGAAAATAAAAAAAACAAAGACGAAAAGAAAAAAACTGGTACAAAAGCGGTTTAGGGAGGAAATGGGACTGCATATCGATAAACCTCGACAAGGCACTGGAAATAGTAATGACGGAAACACAGCTCGGAGATTTTTTCAGAATTACTTTTGTTCTGCAGACATTACAGGTGTAGACGTAGAACTTATAAAACGGATGTAAATTATACAAACTATGTCATCTGGAATGGCTATAGATTCCAAAAAGTTCGGTGAATACGCATATAGTACCGCCCAACTGTACGTAAATATTTATAATTGGTATTATATGCCTTCATACATGTACAAAAAATACTTATTCACGGAGAAAAAATCATTGAGTACTATGCTATTTTACCTATCGGACTCAAGAATCCCGCAACAAGGATTACAAAAAGTTTAGACTTCATCATTCTAGAAAGTGTTCAATTGCGGCTACCAATACAGACGTGTTCCATACCTTATTGTACACTTCTGATCCATATATATCAAGTTTGAGAAATACCTCAGAAACAATATCGAAAGAACTTTTCGATGAAGCCAAGTCCCTCCTTGCTGTCAACGAAAATCTGTAGGAGCTTGTTGAATTTTGTACATTATTTTTTTCCCGTTAGACGCTGTTTATACAATGATATTAAATTCTATGTTATGTAAGTAAATTAAAAAAAAAAAGTATTTTTTCTTATAAATACATGTATTTTTTTAAGTTTTATTTTTTAAATAAATAAATAAACATAATTTTCAAAATTATTATTTTTTCTATTAAACCTTATACTTTCACGTATATGTGTGCAAAATTACAGATCATTTAGTTTTGAAATAACTGAGATACGGAGTTTTGAGACGAAACATACGCGATTTTCCCATAGTGCGGCGGCGTGCGTGTATGGCTACATGTATGAACGTAAACGAAGAAAGATGGCTCTGTAGCTTGATCAAACTCCCGTAGAAAAAATTACGTGTGAACCTATGTATCAACAGGTATGTAGACGATAATGTGGCGTTTTTTCACACTGCTTGTTTTTAAAAACTGCATTGAATATCAACAAGAATTTCTAGATCATTATAATCGACAAAGTTTCACAATCTCTTTCGTACCCACTCCACAATAAAAAATAATATAGACACTCATAGTATGCTAATAACTTTTTAACACCGGACAAGCTTGACTTGATTGACGATGTGATTTATGCCTGCGTGTGAAAAACAAAAGGATCGTAAAGCCTTTTAGGCTTGTTTACTTCTATTCAGGTTAATGTATTTTCGAGGATTCCGTTTAGCTGTTAAGGGATACGAGTGTTTTATGACTGGAGTGACAGATTAGATACGGGGAGATCTGTTTTGTTAACAAAGCATGACTCGTGCATTCTCCGAAATGCTAGGCAGAGGTTCAAGGCTCTGGTACATGGGACTAAAGCCACTGACTTAGAGCTTCGGGTTTAGGCAGACTTACATAGGTCTGTCTAAATCCTTACGTAAAATAATATTAACTATGTTTGCTAAGGTGCATTTGAAAACCAGCATTAGACAGCATCTCATGTCTGGCATTACCGCTGAAATGAGCCTTTTGGAGCAGCTGTGAGATACATTTTTTTTTAATGGTTTTTATTAGTTTCATATTATAAAGATCGCGCGTGTTTTACCAGTTGCCAATTAATAGAATTTCTTTCTCTTTATTTTTTATTTAACCACTTTCACTTACTTATAGAACTTTTATTTGAAACCGCTGTTTTTTAATGATTTCTGATTTGACGGAGAAAAACCACTATTAGCGATAAAAAATACCTACGTAGGTACCTGTTATTTTAAACCTTCCTTACACATATTATTTGCTGTTTAATCATGTTTTAGAATAAAAAATATTCTACTCTATATTATTCTATCATCCTGTATAACAGACACATTTCGCCAGCTATGTTTTGGTCTGATGTAATAGGTGGGGTTACACGCACCATGGCCCGTGCTCCTACCTCCACAAATAATCCTATTAATATTATAAACGCGAAAGTTTGTGAGTATGGATAGATGGACTCTTTCACGTAAAAACTACTGAATGGATTTTAATAAAATTTGGTATGGAGTTAGCTGAGACCCTGGATTAACACATAGGCTACTTTTTATCCCTTTATTCCCACGGGAACTGGACCAACGCGGGTTAAACCGCGGGACGTCTGCTAGTATTAGTATGTATTGGAAATAAAACAAGATTTGTATGTACCTAAACACTCCGAGATTACTGCGACCGTTTTCTCCGGTGAATGACAGCAAAGTGTCCCCACCTTTTCGGGGTTGCCTTCATTCACCGCCAACTTTTTGCACATTTAATACCACAGACCGCTTTAACGACTAACAGGGGTCGTGCTTATTGCCAATAATCAATCACAAATCCGGATTCCGGACTGCTATAGAAATGATCCGTCGGTCGACTCAGCGAATGCCACCCCGGCAAACTTGAGTGAAGTGAACTGTCAATGCCTAGCATTAGTATGGATCATCGACAGCTCAATACACCTTCACTTCACCTATTTTTCCACGGAGTGATTTTTAGAAAATAGCCTTGCTGTTTTGTGTTTATTTAGAATCATGTTATTTGAAGTTGAAAGCCTAAGCTCTCGCAGTGATAACAAATTTGGAGCATGTTAAGTGCCTTGTCCAAATGTAGGTCTTCCCTCTTATCCAGTGGCGCCGTAAAACGGCTAGTTATAAGTAAATATGGGAATGCATTATTTACACATTCAGTTTCACATTTCGTTTTAGCCAAAAGTCAAATTGTCATCTGATAATGGACTGTGAAAACATTTTATCACCTGGCATTCAAGATGGCGCTGCATTTAGAAACGTTTAAAGAAAACGATTTTTTATCCGATACGTGTGTCCTAGTGGACGTAAGTCTTGTCTATGAGTTTAATTTAGTTCGCTCCGCTGCCGCTCCAATATTGCTATAGTATTCTAGATGGCGTTAGTGAGACATGGGATCACAGTTTTGCTGTGACCAAAGAGATTTAAAAGACTATACCTAGAGCGGGCATGTCAAGGAAATGTCATAGAAAAACTTTGATCCCATGTATCAGTAACGCCATCTAGAATAATATATGAATATTGGAGCGGCAGCGGAGCGTACTAAAAAAAACTCATAGACTTGTGTCCGGCAGGACACACTTTTTCAGACGAAAATTTTGATCGTGATGTCCGGTCCATAGGTATTGAATGTCTTTGGCTGTGACATATCTTCGCATGTTCTCTCTTTACTATCTTAAATTTCTTTGTGAAAAACCGACAAACAAACAGAGCTACTTTCTCATTGATTGAATATTAGTATGGTCGTATGTTATAAGTTAAACATAAAAAACTTTTTTGCAAAAAAATTAAACCGACTTCAAAAAAAACACTAAACGGTGTAAAATAACTCTAAATTAGGAAGTCTGTGGCTTTGGTGGTTTTGTCTTATTCATGATGGGCCACCGACTTCCGAATTTAGAGTTATTTTACACCGTTTAGTGTTTTTTTTGAAGTCGGTTTAATTTTTTTGCAAAAAAGTTTTTTATTTTTCCATTTTTAGTGGTTCCCATACAAATATTTGCTATATATATTGTTAATTGTAACAGTACATGTCATGATAATAGGGTTCTCCACTTATCCCTAATAAATGAAAATTAACATAAGTACCTAACTGTCGAAATCTAGGTATATTGTACTCATCTGCGTACCCCTCAGAGCATACCAGGCGTGATGATACGTCATGATGTTGTATAAACAATAAACATCCAAGCGATTCCAGCAATCACGACAGATTTGCCGTTTATTTTTGAAGAGTTCCGTTGCATATCTCCGAAGATCAGCACCAGATCTTCACCAAATTAAAATGGGACCACCTCGGGAGTATACTCTTTCGAATAAAAAAAGAATTTCGAGAATCGGTCCACAAATGGGGGAGAAATCAGGTAACATACATAAAAAAAAAAAAAAAAAAAAAAAAAAATACATACACACGAACATAGAACCTCCTCCTTTTTTGAAAGTCGGTTAAAAAACGGCACGGATGCAGCAACCTTAACAGCCAGCGCGTCATGGTCAAACACATTAGACGTTTCTCGCTTCCCTACAGTCGTGAGTAAGTAAGAAACGATTATTGTGAACGTAATTATTTTATTTTTAACCGACTTTCAAAAAAGGAGGAGGTTCTATGTTCGTGTGTATGTATTTTTTTTTTTTTTTTTTTTTTTTTTTATGTATGTTACCTGATTTCTCCCCCATTTGTGGACCGATTTTCAAAATTCTTTTTTTGTTTGAAAGAGTATACTCCTGAGGTGGTCCCATTTTAATTTGGTGAAGATCTGGTGCTGATCTTCGGAGATATACAACGGAACTCTTCAAAAATAGACGGCAAATCTGTCGTGATTGCTGGAATCGCTTGGATGTTTATTGTTTATACAACATCATGACGTATTATCACGCCTGTATGCTCTGAGGGGTAAGCAGGTGGGTACAATTTACCTAGATTTCGTCAGTTAGGTATGTTAATTTTAATTTATTAGGGATTAGTGGAAAACCTTATTATCATGACATGTATTGTTAACAATTAAGAATATAAAATAAATTCATGGCAAAATTTTTATGGCAACAACTAAAAATGGAAAAATAAAAAACTTTTTTGCAAAAAATAAAACCGACTTCAAAAAAAACACTAAACGGTGTAAAATAACTCTAAATTCGGAAGTCGGTGGCCCATCATGAGTAAGACAAACGCACCAAAGCCACAGACTTCCGAATTTAGAGTTATTTTACACCGTTTAGTGTTTTTTAACTTCAGAACATCGTCATTATGATATCATTGATTTTATAAAATAAGCATTTAAGAGAACTGTTGTTATAAAGTCCTTGAAAGCTCTAGGAGAAATAGTAGGTACCTAACTTCAACAGATTGTACAGAGTATTCAATAAGCGCAGAATCCATACTTAAATTATAAATGTAAAAGTGACTCTATTTGTTTGACGGTTTTTTATGATGAACAGATCGAAGTGAAATTTGGCGCGGAGTAAGATCATATCCTGGAGACGGATAAAGGCTATCTCATTTCTCAAAAATAAATTTTTCAAGTGCCGTGCCCTCTAGGATGACATAACAGACCAGGTGACCAATTTCTTCCCAGCTAGGACCTGACAATTTGACATTAGGCAAGTCTTAGGCAAAAACCACGAAGGTAACACAACTAACATAGATGTTGGGCAGCTAAGTATCTGTTAATGTTTTATTTTATAATTATTTTACTTTGCCTTTTCATTGTTGCTTGCATTATTTTTGGCGTTCGTGACGCGTTAACCTAATTAAGCAACTTAATTTTGGTACTTAGCATTTTATATTGCATTCAGTTACTGTTGTCTACAGCGTAAGCCGGGTGTAACAAACATTCTAGTAACAGCAACATTTCAAAAAATAAAAACACCCAACACAATTATAAATAACACCTACAAATACCTAATACCTACTACTTTTTATTTAGCGAGTCTCTAATGTGCTCTTAATCGAAGCCTTGTGTGTATGATAGAAATAGAACGACGACGTAGGTATATAGGGTGACTGGTAATTAGTGACCAATACTTAAACACGTGATTGTATTCATGACTTCAATAAACTTTTCCAAAGAAACATTTTTTATATACACAAAAACTTAACAATAAACAACAAAAACGCTGTTTAAATTCCCGCGCGCGCGCCTGTGATCGATCAGCAAAACGCTTGATTGGCACATTTCAAATACCCTCTATAAAATAATTTAAATGAAAAATATGATCTAAATCTGAAATCCGACTATTGAACAATCACGTACTATTTTAGTTCGGTTTTAATTTTTATGATTGATTACAATAAACCCTCTTTCTCTCGCCACTTTACTAATCATGACCAAAAATATTCTAGATTCAGTGAATGCTGTTCTTTCTTAGTCAGTCTTTTGTAGATTTTATTTTAACATTATGAACTAACCAACCTAAGCTAAATGATTAATCGTCGTGCCGTCGTGCGATCTTGATACAAAAATATTTGGAGACTTACCTCTAATTAGTTGTGATGTCCAAACCATGGTAAACAATTACCTACTTAGTAATCCATACACGTGTTACCTATGTACTCGAAGTTCCGCGAAACCTGTAATATGTTCCAAACAAACATGTTTGAAACGATGTTAACAGTAGACAAATACACGTACAAACTAGACTTATAACCTATGAATATTCAAAAGACATCAACACGGGACAATATTTGACTAACTTTGAGAAACTAGTGAGAAAGCTTGGTGTTATGTTAAGTAAGTTAAGACATATGAAACCTAGTTGCAAAGTAAATACAAAAACTAAGATACTGATATCCAGCCTCCCTGCATGATCACCGGAGATACAGGTGTGTCGGCGGAAGAATGAGTCGAAAGCTCAAACTGCGGCAAAAAAGCTTGGCATCCTAAATAAGGTTAAGCGGTACTTCAAAGCTGGCCAGCTATTAGTTCTTTATAAAGCTCAAGTCCGGTCCAGCATGGAGTGTTGTTGTCACCTTTGGGATGGCTCAGCCAAATACCAGCTAGCCACACTTGACTCAGTAGAGACGAAAATCAGGTGGGTACCAAGATTCATGCCCTGGCCCACCGCCGCAAAGGTGCATGTCTGTCGGTCTTTTACAGACTGTATTTCGGTGAGTGTGCTCTAAAGCTCCACCAGCTCATTCTACCATCTCCTTTCTTCCTTCGGGAATCCAGACGCACTGCAGGATATCACCCATTCCTTGTAGATGTATCACACATTCGCACGAAGCGCTTTGCCTGTTCCTTCATTGTGCCTGCATCGGTGTTTCCGAGTTCATATGACCCCAATCTGTTTAAGTAGCGAGTAAATAGGGTAACTTAGCCGGTTTTCGGCCATTTAAGCAAACGTATGACTTTGTGACAATTTTTCTCGTTGTAATGAAGTCGCAGATTATTTTCTTAAATATTTTTGAATTCTAAAGTTAACGTAGATTTGATATTTTTAAACTTTTTACTCGTCAACTTCATATTAAAATTATTAAAAATGTAAATCTCTAAAAATAGCGATTTCGCCTGTTTTCGGCCACCTCTGTCAGTTTCCGGCCATCGTTTGGCTAGTTTCCGGCCACATCTATTTGAAAAATTATCTCTATTTGCAATATTCTTTAGGTAGCTTAGGTAGATTTTGAAACAAAAATGACTATGAATCAACGATTTTAATTAAAATCTTCAAAATATCAAACATTTTCATGCCTAATAGTAGGAACATAGGTCTAAAAAAATATTGCAAAACATTTATTTTTTCATTTACAATTTAAATAGATTTTAACTACTTGAGTATACAATTTAATTTTCGTAAAATGGGACCGAAAACTAGATTTAAAACATCTGATTTTCGACCGTTCTTTCCAATTCGGCCGAAAACTAAGTTCATAATTTACAAATTTTCGGCCACCTGCTTTTTTGACTGGCCGAGAAATGTGATTGTTGAAATGATTCTCGACCATCTCTTCAAGCATGGCCGAAAACCAAATTTAAATGGATTTATTTTTGGCTGCATCGTTGATATTGAACGGCCAATATCAACGATGAAACTCGTTTGAATGTACTAGCTTTTTTGTCAACTTACTTAATTTTCTACCTAGCTGACAAGAAAAGTTTTAGGGAAGTCACTTTATGTCTGTATTGTTCGTCTGCGAGATAATTTCGGTTCAATTACTTTATTTACTGTCATTTACTATTATCATTTTTTACTGTCCGAGAATCAGTTACCAAATTATTAGGTTTCGGCCACTTTGATTAGTTTAGACCGAAAAGTAAATATTAAAACTGCTATTTTCGGCCGTCAAATATTCATGATCTAAAAAGTGTTATTACTCCATAAGTAGCTCTTAATATGCGGCCGAAATCTGACCACACAAATGAGAAACAGTTGTAATTTGTGTACAAATTATTACTTTAAAGAATTCCTTTATTAATGTTCAAAATAATCAATTCAACGTTGATGGTTTTCTTCTAGTTTTCGGCCCGCCGGCCGAGAAGTAGAAAAATCGGCAAATCATTAATCATTTTCCCGGCCATTAAGTTTAAATGTAAAAAACATTATCTTTCTTCCATTTTAATTAAAATAACACTAACTAAACTTGTCTCCCGTACACAGAACAACAATTCATAATTTATTTATCGATAAAATACGTAATAACTTACCTCGCAAAATTTATGCGAGCACTATTTTTTTCACTGATTTCGACCTACGCCTGCACTGTAAGACTTTCGGAGGCTCACTTACGACACAGTTGGATCAATAAAAAGCTGCAAAATTCAAAAGTCGTAGGGGTTATACCCATAAATTAAGTCGACGTTGTTTTTTAAATGAGCAGGGTAAAGTTTCCTTATTATATTAATATAACAACGTACTGGCCGAAAACCAGAGGTGGCCGGCAAACCGGCTAAACCACCCTAGGCTTCTTTTGGGTAAGCTTGTTCCATCGTCGACCTCATATCTGGCCGCAGGACAAGATTGAGGTCAAGAGTAGACCCATTATTTATAAAACAAATATAAGAAAAAGAATCGAAAACATAAGAGATATATTTCTGCCGATTATGGAAGAACACATTTTCTTCTATTCAATTCCCGACATTGTCGTGCTCAAAACGAACGGAATGTTTCTACCTATAATCAACCACTTTCTTGATTACATAACATAACATAACATAACGTCACGCCTGTAATCCCCGAAGGGCTAGGCAGAAGCTACCTGGTAGTACACCCACATTTCGCCAGTTATGTTTAGTCCCATGTAATAGGGGGCGAGCCTATTGCCATCAATCGGGCACACATCCAGACTCCGGGCTGCTACTGAGAAATTCCAGTTAGAAAAACTCAATAACACTGCCCGACCTGGGGACTTGACCCCAAGACCTCATGCTCAGCAGTAGCGTTTGCGACCACTAGACCAACGAGGCAGTCAAAGGGAGACTTTCTCGATTCTTCTGTTGAAAAACTCCGTCTACAATGATCATGCTGTCGTGTTGGAAGGTCTCTTGACCTTAAAAAAGCAGCTGTGAAAAACAGACTGCATGCCTAAGTCAGACAAAAAGGTGTTGTTGAGAGATAGGCCCTTGTAACCAATGTCTATGGTATACTGCTATAAGCCGAGTAAATCCTATCTATACCTACTCATTTTATAAAGAGTAAAGATTCGATTTTTTGTGTGTTTGTTTTTTTGTAAGTAGAGGTTTAACTCAAAAGCTGATCAACCGATTTGAAAAATTCTTTTAAATTTTAAACAAATCTTAAGTACCTATATTTTATTTTCAAAACTGCGTAGAAATGGAGTTTTCTAAAGTTCAAAGGGAAAAGTACAAATTCATGCGGACAAAGTCGCGAGCGTTGGGCTAGATAATTTTATTAGGACTACATGTCTCGCTTGATCTACATTATTTTTTTCTCTTAGACTAGATATTCCCTGACCTACATTGAAAAGTATCTGATCGTGCATAAACTATAAACATAGAAAAAATCAACGACTACCATCGTCATTCATGGAAGTTGACCCAGATTATATACATCATATTGTCCATCTGTACAAGATAGATCTAGAAAGCCTTAATAATATAGGTAATATTTGCATCTCATCACCTGCCAAGCTTTTTCCCAACGATGTTGGGGTCGGCCTCTAGTCTGACAGCATGCAGCTATAATACCAGTGTTTTATATGAAGTGGCTGCATGTCTATCTGATCTCCACAACTCTGTGACTAGGTAACAGGACCCCTTGAATAAACTTGTCAGACTTTCAGGGTTCTTTCAGGGTTCGTAACGACTGTCAAAGATCACGTAAAAATGATATAATAACTGGGAACAACGGAGCTTTCTCTGTATAATGGATGGTCATCGATTAGCAGATGAACCTCGGCAATCGTAGCTTAACTTAACCTTCGATTGACCCGTACGGCTATTATAGTTTATCTAACACAAGTCCTTGTTTACCATCTGTCTTCCGAAATACTTTTGAGACATTGTTAGTATACGAGTATATTATATGCCTACATTTCACCATATCTACACATAACGCAGCAGATCCTTCTCAGAAAGAAGAGTCGCTGTGATTAAACAGTTGGCCGCAGAACACGGACCCAGTGCAGGTCCATTCCATTGGACCCATGTCTTCGGATTTTCGGTTCTAGGTCATGCCGGTTTTCTCAATTCAATTTCACCATAGTTCTGCATTATTTCTTGCACCAAGAGAACGGGCTTCTATTTTTAGCAAGACGTTAAGGCAAAACACGCTATCAATTATGTTATCCGTTATGGCAAAACTCATTTAAAACAATCATACAGCGCTTTAGCTCGGTATTATCCGCGCGCCTTGACCCAATAGTACCTCGCACGACCTGCTGCACCACCGGCGTTGTATTACATACCGAGTAATAATGACTACAAACATTGACATAAGAAGGACTATTTAATATTATTTGTATTATAATAAAGCCATAAGCATGGGTGGTACGCAGTAGTTAATATAGAGTGGGTAAAGGATGGTGGATATACGGGCTTACTGCGCTAAGAACAGCTTTGGTTGCCTACCGTTTGGGTACCTTAAGTAACACTTCTTCGAAAGGGGTGCTGATTTGCTACGCTTGTCAAGGCAGGACCATTTACTGTGGGTATCTACTATTCATTACATATTGATTGAGTCGTTTTTATTTATTAAGTATTTATTTATTTGCTGTCATGTAAAACACTGGATATTAGGCATGCATTAAAATTTTATGACACAGTATTGAAACATGCACCCTGCAAGGGCACCGCAAATTTGTTGTATACAAAATTATTAAATAACATTACATTACTTATATCTATTCTAATTAACATTATTTTTACAATTTATTAAAATACCTATGCTAAACAATAGTCAATTAACCGATACTTACATCTTGTTTAAAATTAAATTAAATAAGCACCAATTCAATCCTTTTAAATAATCATATGGGAGAATAGTTGTATTAGTCATTCAAATTTATTTGATTCATATTTACGTTAGGTACATTGAATTAGAAAAGCTATGGAAACAGCTTTTCTAATTCCATGGTTAGGTACTATATTTATACAAGCTCGAACGATTTACGTAATCGTGCCTCGGAAAGGATAATAAGCCATTTGTCCCGGCTGTCATTATTAGATCTTTGACAATCATTATGGGTAACTTTCATTACGCACACAGCCAAGGAGTGGAATTCCCTGCCTGCATCAGTGTTTCCGAGTTCATATGACCCCAATCTGTTTAAGTCGCGAGTTTATAGGCTTTTTTTGGGGAAGCTCGTTCCATCGTCGACCTCATCTCTGTCCGCAGGACAAGAATGAGGTCAAGTGTAGACCCAGCCCGAAAGTCTGAAAACTATAGTCTTGACATGGTCACATGGTCTTACCAAGGCGTATCATCAACTGGGTTGTGGAGATTAAATATATAGGTTAGTCGTTCCATGTGAAATATTGGTATTCAATTGCATCCGGTTAGACTGTAAGATATCCTCAACAAAATTGGGTAAAGGATAGGGAGATGAGATGGGTTGTTTGTTACACTTATTCTCTGGCACAGCGCATTTTAGAGAGATCAACAAAATTACGCAATAATTTGTTTAATCGGCATGCGACCACCAGCGAAGAGCATAAATTATTATGATAACGAAGTGTTAAATTGAATTATAATTATGTAAGTTAAGTGTTTAGTGTTTTTTAACTTCAGAACATCGTCATTATGATATCATTGATTTTATAAAATAAGCATTTAAGAGAACTGTTGTTATAAAGTCCTTGAAAGCTCTAGGAGAAATAGTAGGTACCTAACTTCAACAGATTGTACAGAGTATTCAATAAGCGCAGAATCCATACTTAAATTATAAATGTAAAAGTGACTCTATTTGTTTGACGGTTTTTTATGATGAACAGATCGAAGTGAAATTTGGCGCGGAGTAAGATCATATCCTGGAGACGGATAAAGGCTATCTCATTTCTCAAAAATAAATTTTTCAAGTGCCGTGCCCTCTAGGATGACATAACAGACCAGGTGACCAATTTCTTCCCAGCTAGGACCTGACAATTTGACATTAGGCAAGTCTTAGGCAAAAACCACGAAGGTAACACAACTAACATAGATGTTGGGCAGCTAAGTATCTGTTAATGTTTTATTTTATAATTATTTTACTTTGCCTTTTCATTGTTGCTTGCATTATTTTTGGCGTTCGTGACGCGTTAACCTAATTAAGCAACTTAATTTTGGTACTTAGCATTTTATATTGCATTCAGTTACTGTTGTCTACAGCGTAAGCCGGGTGTAACAAACATTCTAGTAACAGCAACATTTCAAAAAATAAAAACACCCAACACAATTATAAATAACACCTACAAATACCTAATACCTACTACTTTTTATTTAGCGAGTCTCTAATGTGCTCTTAATCGAAGCCTTGTGTGTATGATAGAAATAGAACGACGACGTAGGTATATAGGGTGACTGGTAATTAGTGACCAATACTTAAACACGTGATTGTATTCATGACTTCAATAAACTTTTCCAAAGAAACATTTTTTATATACACAAAAACTTAACAATAAACAACAAAAACGCTGTTTAAATTCCCGCGCGCGCGCCTGTGATCGATCAGCAAAACGCTTGATTGGCACATTTCAAATACCCTCTATAAAATAATTTAAATGAAAAATATGATCTAAATCTGAAATCCGACTATTGAACAATCACGTACTATTTTAGTTCGGTTTTAATTTTTATGATTGATTACAATAAACCCTCTTTCTCTCGCCACTTTACTAATCATGACCAAAAATATTCTAGATTCAGTGAATGCTGTTCTTTCTTAGTCAGTCTTTTGTAGATTTTATTTTAACATTATGAACTAACCAACCTAAGCTAAATGATTAATCGTCGTGCCGTCGTGCGATCTTGATACAAAAATATTTGGAGACTTACCTCTAATTAGTTGTGATGTCCAAACCATGGTAAACAATTACCTACTTAGTAATCCATACACGTGTTACCTATGTACTCGAAGTTCCGCGAAACCTGTAATATGTTCCAAACAAACATGTTTGAAACGATGTTAACAGTAGACAAATACACGTACAAACTAGACTTATAACCTATGAATATTCAAAAGACATCAACACGGGACAATATTTGACTAACTTTGAGAAACTAGTGAGAAAGCTTGGTGTTATGTTAAGTAAGTTAAGACATATGAAACCTAGTTGCAAAGTAAATACAAAAACTAAGATACTGATATCCAGCCTCCCTGCATGATCACCGGAGATACAGGTGTGTCGGCGGAAGAATGAGTCGAAAGCTCAAACTGCGGCAAAAAAGCTTGGCATCCTAAATAAGGTTAAGCGGTACTTCAAAGCTGGCCAGCTATTAGTTCTTTATAAAGCTCAAGTCCGGTCCAGCATGGAGTGTTGTTGTCACCTTTGGGATGGCTCAGCCAAATACCAGCTAGCCACACTTGACTCAGTAGAGACGAAAATCAGGTGGGTACCAAGATTCATGCCCTGGCCCACCGCCGCAAAGGTGCATGTCTGTCGGTCTTTTACAGACTGTATTTCGGTGAGTGTGCTCTAAAGCTCCACCAGCTCATTCTACCATCTCCTTTCTTCCTTCGGGAATCCAGACGCACTGCAGGATATCACCCATTCCTTGTAGATGTATCACACATTCGCACGAAGCGCTTTGCCTGTTCCTTCATTGTGCCTGCATCGGTGTTTCCGAGTTCATATGACCCCAATCTGTTTAAGTAGCGAGTAAATAGGGTAACTTAGCCGGTTTTCGGCCATTTAAGCAAACGTATGACTTTGTGACAATTTTTCTCGTTGTAATGAAGTCGCAGATTATTTTCTTAAATATTTTTGAATTCTAAAGTTAACGTAGATTTGATATTTTTAAACTTTTTACTCGTCAACTTCATATTAAAATTATTAAAAATGTAAATCTCTAAAAATAGCGATTTCGCCTGTTTTCGGCCACCTCTGTCAGTTTCCGGCCATCGTTTGGCTAGTTTCCGGCCACATCTATTTGAAAAATTATCTCTATTTGCAATATTCTTTAGGTAGCTTAGGTAGATTTTGAAACAAAAATGACTATGAATCAACGATTTTAATTAAAATCTTCAAAATATCAAACATTTTCATGCCTAATAGTAGGAACATAGGTCTAAAAAAATATTGCAAAACATTTATTTTTTCATTTACAATTTAAATAGATTTTAACTACTTGAGTATACAATTTAATTTTCGTAAAATGGGACCGAAAACTAGATTTAAAACATCTGATTTTCGACCGTTCTTTCCAATTCGGCCGAAAACTAAGTTCATAATTTACAAATTTTCGGCCACCTGCTTTTTTGACTGGCCGAGAAATGTGATTGTTGAAATGATTCTCGACCATCTCTTCAAGCATGGCCGAAAACCAAATTTAAATGGATTTATTTTTGGCTGCATCGTTGATATTGAACGGCCAATATCAACGATGAAACTCGTTTGAATGTACTAGCTTTTTTGTCAACTTACTTAATTTTCTACCTAGCTGACAAGAAAAGTTTTAGGGAAGTCACTTTATGTCTGTATTGTTCGTCTGCGAGATAATTTCGGTTCAATTACTTTATTTACTGTCATTTACTATTATCATTTTTTACTGTCCGAGAATCAGTTACCAAATTATTAGGTTTCGGCCACTTTGATTAGTTTAGACCGAAAAGTAAATATTAAAACTGCTATTTTCGGCCGTCAAATATTCATGATCTAAAAAGTGTTATTACTCCATAAGTAGCTCTTAATATGCGGCCGAAATCTGACCACACAAATGAGAAACAGTTGTAATTTGTGTACAAATTATTACTTTAAAGAATTCCTTTATTAATGTTCAAAATAATCAATTCAACGTTGATGGTTTTCTTCTAGTTTTCGGCCCGCCGGCCGAGAAGTAGAAAAATCGGCAAATCATTAATCATTTTCCCGGCCATTAAGTTTAAATGTAAAAAACATTATCTTTCTTCCATTTTAATTAAAATAACACTAACTAAACTTGTCTCCCGTACACAGAACAACAATTCATAATTTATTTATCGATAAAATACGTAATAACTTACCTCGCAAAATTTATGCGAGCACTATTTTTTTCACTGATTTCGACCTACGCCTGCACTGTAAGACTTTCGGAGGCTCACTTACGACACAGTTGGATCAATAAAAAGCTGCAAAATTCAAAAGTCGTAGGGGTTATACCCATAAATTAAGTCGACGTTGTTTTTTAAATGAGCAGGGTAAAGTTTCCTTATTATATTAATATAACAACGTACTGGCCGAAAACCAGAGGTGGCCGGCAAACCGGCTAAACCACCCTAGGCTTCTTTTGGGTAAGCTTGTTCCATCGTCGACCTCATATCTGGCCGCAGGACAAGATTGAGGTCAAGAGTAGACCCATTATTTATAAAACAAATATAAGAAAAAGAATCGAAAACATAAGAGATATATTTCTGCCGATTATGGAAGAACACATTTTCTTCTATTCAATTCCCGACATTGTCGTGCTCAAAACGAACGGAATGTTTCTACCTATAATCAACCACTTTCTTGATTACATAACATAACATAACATAACGTCACGCCTGTAATCCCCGAAGGGCTAGGCAGAAGCTACCTGGTAGTACACCCACATTTCGCCAGTTATGTTTAGTCCCATGTAATAGGGGGCGAGCCTATTGCCATCAATCGGGCACACATCCAGACTCCGGGCTGCTACTGAGAAATTCCAGTTAGAAAAACTCAATAACACTGCCCGACCTGGGGACTTGACCCCAAGACCTCATGCTCAGCAGTAGCGTTTGCGACCACTAGACCAACGAGGCAGTCAAAGGGAGACTTTCTCGATTCTTCTGTTGAAAAACTCCGTCTACAATGATCATGCTGTCGTGTTGGAAGGTCTCTTGACCTTAAAAAAGCAGCTGTGAAAAACAGACTGCATGCCTAAGTCAGACAAAAAGGTGTTGTTGAGAGATAGGCCCTTGTAACCAATGTCTATGGTATACTGCTATAAGCCGAGTAAATCCTATCTATACCTACTCATTTTATAAAGAGTAAAGATTCGATTTTTTGTGTGTGTTTGTTTTTTTGTAAGTAGAGGTTTAACTCAAAAGCTGATCAACCGATTTGAAAAATTCTTTTAAATTTTAAACAAATCTTAAGTACCTATATTTTATTTTCAAAACTGCGTAGAAATGGAGTTTTCTAAAGTTCAAAGGGAAAAGTACAAATTCATGCGGACAAAGTCGCGAGCGTTGGGCTAGATAATTTTATTAGGACTACATGTCTCGCTTGATCTACATTATTTTTTTCTCTTAGACTAGATATTCCCTGACCTACATTGAAAAGTATCTGATCGTGCATAAACTATAAACATAGAAAAAATCAACGACTACCATCGTCATTCATGGAAGTTGACCCAGATTATATACATCATATTGTCCATCTGTACAAGATAGATCTAGAAAGCCTTAATAATATAGGTAATATTTGCATCTCATCACCTGCCAAGCTTTTTCCCAACGATGTTGGGGTCGGCCTCTAGTCTGACAGCATGCAGCTATAATACCAGTGTTTTATATGAAGTGGCTGCATGTCTATCTGATCTCCACAACTCTGTGACTAGGTAACAGGACCCCTTGAATAAACTTGTCAGACTTTCAGGGTTCTTTCAGGGTTCGTAACGACTGTCAAAGATCACGTAAAAATGATATAATAACTGGGAACAACGGAGCTTTCTCTGTATAATGGATGGTCATCGATTAGCAGATGAACCTCGGCAATCGTAGCTTAACTTAACCTTCGATTGACCCGTACGGCTATTATAGTTTATCTAACACAAGTCCTTGTTTACCATCTGTCTTCCGAAATACTTTTGAGACATTGTTAGTATACGAGTATATTATATGCCTACATTTCACCATATCTACACATAACGCAGCAGATCCTTCTCAGAAAGAAGAGTCGCTGTGATTAAACAGTTGGCCGCAGAACACGGACCCAGTGCAGGTCCATTCCATTGGACCCATGTCTTCGGATTTTCGGTTCTAGGTCATGCCGGTTTTCTCAATTCAATTTCACCATAGTTCTGCATTATTTCTTGCACCAAGAGAACGGGCTTCTATTTTTAGCAAGACGTTAAGGCAAAACACGCTATCAATTATGTTATCCGTTATGGCAAAACTCATTTAAAACAATCATACAGCGCTTTAGCTCGGTATTATCCGCGCGCCTTGACCCAATAGTACCTCGCACGACCTGCTGCACCACCGGCGTTGTATTACATACCGAGTAATAATGACTACAAACATTGACATAAGAAGGACTATTTAATATTATTTGTATTATAATAAAGCCATAAGCATGGGTGGTACGCAGTAGTTAATATAGAGTGGGTAAAGGATGGTGGATATACGGGCTTACTGCGCTAAGAACAGCTTTGGTTGCCTACCGTTTGGGTACCTTAAGTAACACTTCTTCGAAAGGGGTGCTGATTTGCTACGCTTGTCAAGGCAGGACCATTTACTGTGGGTATCTACTATTCATTACATATTGATTGAGTCGTTTTTATTTATTAAGTATTTATTTATTTGCTGTCATGTAAAACACTGGATATTAGGCATGCATTAAAATTTTATGACACAGTATTGAAACATGCACCCTGCAAGGGCACCGCAAATTTGTTGTATACAAAATTATTAAATAACATTACATTACTTATATCTATTCTAATTAACATTATTTTTACAATTTATTAAAATACCTATGCTAAACAATAGTCAATTAACCGATACTTACATCTTGTTTAAAATTAAATTAAATAAGCACCAATTCAATCCTTTTAAATAATCATATGGGAGAATAGTTGTATTAGTCATTCAAATTTATTTGATTCATATTTACGTTAGGTACATTGAATTAGAAAAGCTATGGAAACAGCTTTTCTAATTCCATGGTTAGGTACTATATTTATACAAGCTCGAACGATTTACGTAATCGTGCCTCGGAAAGGATAATAAGCCATTTGTCCCGGCTGTCATTATTAGATCTTTGACAATCATTATGGGTAACTTTCATTACGCACACAGCCAAGGAGTGGAATTCCCTGCCTGCATCAGTGTTTCCGAGTTCATATGACCCCAATCTGTTTAAGTCGCGAGTTTATAGGCTTTTTTTGGGGAAGCTCGTTCCATCGTCGACCTCATCTCTGTCCGCAGGACAAGAATGAGGTCAAGTGTAGACCCAGCCCGAAAGTCTGAAAACTATAGTCTTGACATGGTCACATGGTCTTACCAAGGCGTATCATCAACTGGGTTGTGGAGATTAAATATATAGGTTAGTCGTTCCATGTGAAATATTGGTATTCAATTGCATCCGGTTAGACTGTAAGATATCCTCAACAAAATTGGGTAAAGGATAGGGAGATGAGATGGGTTGTTTGTTACACTTATTCTCTGGCACAGCGCATTTTAGAGAGATCAACAAAATTACGCAATAATTTGTTTAATCGGCATGCGACCACCAGCGAAGAGCATAAATTATTATGATAACGAAGTGTTAAATTGAATTATAATTATGTAAGTTAACCTATGATAATCTTATGCTCTTTTTAGCTTGTGTCAAAGATCAAGCAAACCGATCGAACCTCGTTGTTTTAAATTAGCCATAAGCATGATCCCCTTAAAATTTTTGATATATAGCATTTGGAACCAGTTTAAAATGTTATTCTATGTACTTTGCTTAGGGATGCTTTTTAAATGTCTCTCTATTATTTAGTAGCTGTAGGGGACGCCCTAGAAGGATATAATCTACACTAACCTTATTGGTGTTGTCTTCAGAAAGGCTTGCGTGTGTGAGCAGATGTAAGTATGAACGTCAACGAAATAAAAGAAGTATGTAAGAGTTGTAACGTTACGAAGTGAGTATAATAAGTATATTCTTATGATAGCAAGTGTAAGCATAATCAGCCTGTAGGTAATACAAAAACAAAAATTCGGGTTTCTTTAAAATCTCCTTCTTTAACATTTTGAGAGATGATGTTGATGACGGTGATGATGTAATGAATTACGCAAGGTTAGTGCCTGCTTAGTATTCAAACGACCAATCTACCACCGCTACCACTACCACTGATTCTTATTGTTTATCTTTAATCAAAATTAAAAAATATTTATTTTTTTATTGACATTTGACAGTCCCCTGCTCGTAACGTCGTATACCAGCCCCCCTAGCCAAGTTGACAATCTACAATCGTAAACGCGATTAGAAAACTAGCAATGTATGGGAATGACATCACCTCTCGCTAAGTCACGTGGTCAAAACAAAGGGATTTGAGCCGTTCTCGATTGTAGAAAGAGAATAGATACGAATCGTTTGTAACTTGGCTAGGGGGGCAGTTCCTAGTGTTTACATTAATTTGCTCATCTTGTAATATGTGTACCTACCTACATACCTAACTTAATATCTAATTAAAAAATCGAGCGATCGATTCCCCGTTAATGTGTAAGACAAAATAATGTCTGTCAATCGTTTAAAAAAAAACAATATTTACCCGATGAATACATGGTAAAAGTAGTTTGCAATTATGATTTCTTTAACCATACTCTGACAAGTTGTTAGTGTTTTAAAAAAAATAGCCCTAGAGGCTTATAGCATTGTCACACTTTTAACCAGTTATTTACCTTGCCAGGATAGAGTAACTGGTTGCGCTTTTACATTGATCTAGCAAACTTACAACTAGTTATATGTATATGCGTCTAAAGCTTAGAAACTCTGTTAGTATTGGAGCGGAAAATTGCGATTAGATAAGTATCGGAAGATATTTTCCATATAAGACCATGGTGATTACCGTGAAGTGTACAGTTTGATCTAATGCATCGATATTGGTAGTAAATCTTCTGAACTCAACAATCAGAAGCCCACAGACGCCCTCAATCCATCAATCAACAAAAAATTTTTACAACAATATTTTACAGTTTTCTTTTTATTATAATTTTATTGTCACGGAAACATTTTTAATCAATTTCTAACAACGGAATATTCGTAACACAAATGATTAATGGGTCCATAAAGACGTTAACACTACGACATAACAAAGCGGATGAACGTCATCGAAACACCTACGAGTAATAAAACCCATGCCTCGGGCTCACAGAAGCAAAGTGAAACTAAGCCCCACCACCTCAACCTGATCCCTAACCGCAGTTCTGACGGGTCAACTTACTCCATTTTATCCCTTTATTCTCCAGGTCAAGAGAAACTGGTCGTGCCACGTAGAAAGTTGTGAGCTTACCATATCAAGCGAGCTGTTTCGACGCCAGTTCCATATTAAATATCATATTTTAATAATCATTTTATGGGGGATAAGCAAACTTGATTATAATCATCGTGTTGATTAACTACTCTGCGATAGCAATAATCGGTGACTTCTGTAAAAGATGTCCACGTTTAATTTTAATTAAGAATTACCGGAGGTCATCGGATCCGAGGTTCAGAGAGTTTAATTTTAAATGTGATGACAGCTTACATTTGCAATTTTGTCGAGAAATCTCGGTTTTAATTGGAAGATTATGAAGGGTTAATGATGAGGCATGAGCTAAAGGTATCTTATTCAAGTAATGTAGTTACGAAACTTATACCTAAAGTCTATTTGCGCAGTGCTCATTACGGCTTGATGGTGAGTCCCCATTAATTTAATTATGATGTCGCCTCTAACCGGCTGCGCTAGATTCTTCATTAGACACTAATTGTATGGGCACACAGTGCATTTCCGTACGGTTTTCTTTAACCTACTTTGTTTGCAATAGTTCCCAGTAGGTATCTAGTTTGCATCTGCTATTCTACTCTATACCTACTTAAGTAAGTGAAATTAAGGAGTAAGTTTGTAATGTAAAAATAAAAGCTTTTTACTGAATGCCATGAAAGTATAATGGTAAAAAAAACATTTTTTTGGTCTCTGTCTGTTTGTTTGGACGTCAAAATCAACTCAAAATGGTCTATTTAGACGGGACTTTCACAATCAGATCATAACTGATATTAGCAGTAGTAGGTAACTAAGGATACTTAATTTTAGACAAATATTAGTTTGCCTACTTTTTTCCACGGAACCAAAAATATAACAAACTTAAAATTCCACGCGAATGAAGTTGAGTGCACAGCTAGTTTTCCCATAAAGCTAAGGAGTTTGTTTGTTAAGACGAGCTAACCTACGAAATTACTAGTCGGATTTTAAAAATTCTTGTAGTATGATGGTAGCCTAATTCTTGACATAGATTATAGACTATTTGAAAGCCCGCTACAACCCTTAGGATCTCAAAACATGGAACAGTAAGTATTGAAATAAAATGAGGAAAATTATCTATTTCTGGCCTGTGTTTGATTACTGATCCCAGGAAGTTCCTTCTCACCGTCCCGGACATAGGCAGATAATAATTAATGATCTTCCTTATACCCAACAGCCGTGGGTGATAAGATCTGGTAACTTATCCTCCGTCCGTGGGTGATAAGATCTGGTAGCTTATCCTCCGTCCTTGGTGTTAAGATCTGGTAGCTTATCCTCCGTCCGTAGGTGATAATATCTGGTAGCTTATCCTCCGTCCTTGGGTGTTAAGATCTGGCAGCTTATCTTCCGTCCGTGGGTGATAATATCTGCTAGTTTATCCTCCGTCCTTGGGTGTTAAGATCTGGTAGCTTATCTTCCGTCCGTGGGTGATAATATCTGCTAGTTTATCCTCCGTCCTTGGGTGTTAAGATCTGGTAGCTTATCCTCCGTCCGTAGGTGATAATATCTGGTAGCTTATCCTCCGTCCTTGGGTGTTAAGATCTGGCAGCTTATCTTCCGTCCGTGGGTGATAATATCTGCTAGTTTATCCTCCGTCCTTGGGTGTTAAGATCTGGTAGCTTATCCTCCGTCCTTGAGTGTTAAGGTCTGGCAGCTTATCCTCCGTCCGTTGGTGATAAGATCTGGTAGCTTATCCTCCGTCCGTGGGTGATAATATCTGGTAGCTTATGCTCCGTTTTTTTGGCCTAGTGGTTGCAAGCGCAACTGCGAAGCATGAGGAACCAGTTCAGCTTTGAGTTGACCTGTCCCGACAAACGGCATGCATGGGACACTACCAGGAATAAAGGCGTGATGTTAGGTTATGTTTTATTGTTTTGTTAACAGCCTCCATTAGTTCCAAAACTAAATAACAGTCAGTCATTCTGTAAGCTCACAAAGTCTAGAACTAATTTTATTCGATACTAAAACTGCATCCATCGCCATTAATAATACATAACCATGAAAATCCATTTTAACGCTATTCCCCTAAAGAGTTGATCACACCTAAAATGGCTGATAAAATAAATTAAGTAGTGTCGGCAAAACGAAAATTCGGCTTTAGTCTTATTTTTGGACGTAAATGAAAATTGATTTAAAAATATTAATATTACCGCAGTAAGTACACTGAAATTTTATTTACTTCATGACGCCTAATAATGAGAAAGAGCATATAAATATACTTCAAAAGGACGAATGGTCAGATGCCTAGTGCTCGCAACCGGCGAATGTGTATGACAATATGTATGAATGTAAACAAGCAAAAGACGTAAGTAGAAATGTCAGAATTGTAGCAGATGGCGTTCTATAGTTTCTGCCAACCTCAACCTGTATGTAAAAACACCAAAATCGCTTCACAAGCAGACCCGAATTTGCCTAATATTGCCGAAGCCGAGCAGGCCGCATACCCGCGAAAATTCACTATCTCCTAATTTTCGGTTTGGCCAGATTTTCGGCTTGTTTGAACGGCCGAAGACGAAGCTTCGGTCCATCACTAAAAATAATATGATTTTAATCTTAACTTTAAGGTTAATGAGGTTTAACCACGCCATGTCGATAAGTAGGTAGGTAGTTAGGCCTGCAGGCGATGGCAGGTTGCTAATCTACTGTATTATAGTGTGGGATATAATCAAGTAACAATGTTGATGGCTATATATTTTGTAAAGCAAATAAGCTTTTAAGTAAATTCTTCGTTAACCTAATTTTTTGCGTGGACTTGATCAAATAGAACCTCTATTTCGTTTTCTTCAGTATGCAACATTATTTTTAATATGACAAAATTATAGGTTATATATACATATAAAATACATTTACTTAAATATGTTATACGTAAACCGACACAATCAAATCAATAGTCATTTATTCAAATTAGGCTGAGGATCACCACTTATTGAACGTCAAAATGACATAAGACAGGCCCTCAAAATGCCCGCCCTTCGCCACTAGTGTTCACACCTAATGATTTTGCTGGGAAGAAGAAGTGGCGGAACAGACTCCCCAGTAATGTATGGAACAGCTGATTGTTTTCTCAAGAGATGTCAAGGTCTTCCCACAGTAAAAGTTGTTAATAATAGTTTTGTAAACCTAAATCAATCTGAATAAAAACATCACACAGCACACTGCTGTTCAAATTACAACGTCTTATCGACAGCTAGTCAAAACATTAGTCGGGACTTTTTTTCTTATCAGGTTGCTTGTGGATAGAAAGCTTACAACTTTACAAGCATATCGTCGGGGACCGTGCAAATTCAGCGTAAGTCACAAATCTAGGCAAATAAAAATTGTGCGAGCAGGGCACGCAAGATCCTGACGGGTCACCTCTTAGACCCGAGTTTCCTTCAACCTATAGAATGCATGGTTGGCATTGCTCAAAAATAATGCTGCTTAATAACGGCTTAAGTATCCAATTATAGAGTTTTATCCTTCCTCTGTATTTATTTATTTATTGACAGGAGACTCAACAGCTTTTTTTACAACGTTAAAGATTGTAACCATCTCTTATGAGGTTCTGAAGCCAATTATAGAGTTTCACGGCATGCAGTATATAAAACTAGAAAGTGGAGGCAAATGTAACTTAAATAAAAAATAAATAAAAAAATAATTATTAATAATTTAATCATTATTAATGATTAATAATTTAATTATTATTAAACTATAATTATTAACCAAAATAAAAGTAATATACTCGTATAATAACTTATAAACAATATACTTACATTATACGGATACTGTTTACTTAGTGGTAAGTATTTTTACAACACATTTACTAAAAACAACATGTAGTGCAGATGGGATTTGACGCAGATTAGAAGCATACATTATGACTGCCTCATTGGTCTAGTGGTTGCAAGGTTCGATCTCCGGGTCGGACAAAGTGGTATTGAGTTTTTCCATCTGGAATTTCTGAGAAGCAGCCAGGTATCTGGATTAGTCCCCAATTGATGGCAATAGGTTCGCCCCCTATTACATGGGGCTTGAACATAACTGGTGAAATGTGGGTGTACTACGTACAGGTACACTAACCTTACCTTTCGAGTATTACAGTGATATAACATCTATGCTATTTATGTATGGTAGATCCCCAAAGTTTAAGCAAGTAAGGAAGCATGCGAGCAAGCATGCGGGCAGAGAGCATAGCTGTACAGAGGCTGCACGTCAGAGGCTATAAAACTATAAGGGCGAGGCCACAACACTGCGTTGCGGCGTCGCATCGTAAAAATCTACGTCATTCGTTGTATTGCTGTGGACGTCGCGTCGCCGCGTCGCGTCGACGACATACGACGCCGCATCGCAGTGTTGTGGCTTCGCCCTAAGTACCAGCGTATAGTACAGCCCTAGGCCAGCACAAGATTACGTCACAATAAAATTCTTATGAAACTTAGCTACCCACCCTTTTGGCACTAACGCACTTAAATTTTATAATTAAGTATGTATGTTGGGGGATATCATCAATGCATTCATGGCATTACAGTAGGCCCTATCAGAATAACAGCGTTCCTATTTATTGTTTTTCTTTAAAATATTATGGCATCGTGCTGAGATAGGGGCCTCGCACAGGTCTTTTTGTTATTTAATATGTTAGATTTAGTTTTAGTTTTAAACTGTTAAATTCCTATGTGTGTCCCGAATGAACATAGGTATTTTCTTTCTTTCTTCGAATCTTCTCCCCAGAAAGAGAAAACGGACTGAACTAATTAGACGGGACAAGGTCAAAAGTGTTGTCCGAGCGGTGGGATCTATCCCTAATAAAGAGGTGGATGCAGCTTCATGTTAGCGCTTCTCCTCGTTTAAATTTTTTATGATTAATTATGTGTTTTACATTGTTTATATGGTGCATGTTTGATTTTATTTTGGATTATTTATTTTAATGTATGTAATTAATTTTTAAGTGATTTTATTGATTGAAAGGTATTTTTATTGTATATTGTAATTTTAATTTTCCAATTGTATGGACTATGTCTGAAAATAAAATTTATTTATTATTAAAAGACAACATACTACAGCTTAGAAACTTTTCGTAAAAGTTTTAAGTTTGCGCCATTAAATTCTCTACGACACGAATATACCGTAAAGCGTGACTATGAAATATTTGCCTACTATTATATCATTAACGGTTACAATTTGTTACGGAATGCTGTTTACGACTAGAATATTTCGTACCTACCACGTCGATATTTATGCAGGTGTCATGAACTTAGTAAGTATTATTATAACATCATGAATCATTAGATTTTTTTGTTTTTTTTTTGAGAATAACAAGCCAAAAATTTTAAGTCAATCAATTCAATAACAAGAAATGTGAGAAATAGAAAGTTGAACAGTAAATAAATCTAGTCTAAATAACTCTCTGTCTGACCATTTTGCTATTAGTTTTTGCATCAAAATGTGATTGCACATTGAAAGTTTTTATCAAAATCTCTCGTTTCGCGGCAAAAAATGTGCATGGAAAGTTTGCTACATTTTACATTTTTTTATTTGAGCTTGGTAAAGATAAGGCGTTCAATTGCTCTAGTGAATGTCTTGGAAAATTATTTGAACCTTTAAGATAGGTACCTATCACAAAGTTTCCAATAATTTTCACCATTTTAATAATTGTTCAGAGTGTCCGTGCATGATGTAAGTAGTATTTTATACATATGTATAGGGGTAGAGTTACCATATCTCAAGATTTGTCCTGAGATTTCGGGAAATGTCATAATATTTACCAATTTTTCAAGTTTGTTATTTAATACAAAGTTACAATCAAAATCATGACTCTGCATGAATAAATGATTTTTCTACAGAGTTGTGAATTACATTCGCAACAAAATCTCAGGACTTTTCTAAGGGAATCAGGCTATTTGTCATGTTTTTTAATTTACCATCTGGTAACTCCAGGTAGGAGACACTTATACAATGACGGCTCGTCGGATAGCTATACCTGCTTCCATAGTTAAACAATCCAACCTCTTTTATTTTGCTACTTTGTCATCAGTTTCTAGATTATTGTAAGAGGCAAACCTCACGGATGAAGTTCAAGAAGGTCTTCGTAAATAAGCCTCCCACGTCGTGGCATGTAAAATGCTGCTTTTCAACAAACAAGCATACGAGTGGTTTCTACCGATATATTTGCAACCTACCGGTTGTCGAGATAAGCGCAGGAGACCACGGTGTGTGTATCTGCGTCAGCGAGATAAATGTGCTGTGGCAGTAGGTGAGATCATTATTTACGTTGTATTATGATGTTTGCGGTTCCTGGTAACGGAGATACGCCTATATGCACATAGATAAGTAAGTATTAGAATTAAAAAGTGATATCAAACTGACGTTAAACATGGAAGCGTTTTGTGAGTCAACCTCAACATACGTGTACATTACCTATATAATTAAAATGGCTCATAAAAAGTATAAACACAAAATGCTAGCCATATATTATCTAGGTAGGACTTACGCCAAATTTTAATCACGTGTAAACATCTTGTTTGTTGCTTTAGGTGACATAAAAATGATTTATTTGGGCCGTGCTTCAACTTTTGGTTCTAAGAACTGCCAAATCCACTTGAGTAGGTATATATACCTTTTTAAGGACCGCTTAGATAACAAACGTTCAAATATGGTTATGAAACATATTTTTTTCTCTATTTTAAGATCACCGTGGGTAAAAAAGCAATAAAATCGATAACGCATAGATGCGAAAGAAACTAATAGAATTATTTTTATGTTTCGCAACTTCCTCAAATTTTTCGGATGACATTTTATGGCTCCGTGGGTGTAAGTTCTTTTATTCCAAATTCGAATTTTGACAGTTCCAGGTAGGTTAACATTAGAATCGGTTCCCCTCGCTGTATCAAGGTTGACCATTGTGTTTTTTTTTATGGTCGACTTACGCTGTGCGCACCATTTTATTTTATGGAGCAAAGCCACAGTTACTTTTTAGTGTAACAAAGCGTAATAAATAACTAAATAAGTGTTTGAAGGGTTTAATTTAACCACCAAGTGAAGGTATTTTTTTATGGTTTAATTTAATCGAGGGACATTTTTTGCAATTAAAAAAATTAAGAATTTAATCTCAAGCGGCAAATTAAAAATTGCTTCATGCTGATTAACATTTATTTATTGATAGTATGATAAGTTCAAAAGCCAAATTTTGCTACGTTAACCTTTCAATGGCAATAATTCAACCCTGCAAGTGCAACAACTAGAAAGTAAATTGCAAAAACATTTTACATTAAAGTTCACGACTTTAAAATTTAAAAATGAACAAAAGAAACTTTTTTTGTAATAATGACATAAACAGTGACAAAATTAAGCTCATAAAGTCCGTGTACGTAACAATCGGGGCAAAGTGCCTTGGCGCATAAAATACAATAAAATATTATGTCAACAACATGGCGGCCGCGGTTTACGTAGGTCGAACTTTTTATTTTATCGGACCACACCGCGGGTTAGTCCTTGAGATGCAAGTCCTTATAAAAGTTGGCATTGTTAAATAAAACGGCACACGTACGGTTGCGATAGTGTTTCAGTAAGGCACGAGCGAGACGAGTTTATAAATTTATACAAAGCATGTGTAGATTGCGACGAGGTACCTACCTATCAACTTAAGTAAATAATTATTACAACAGATGCGTATAATGTTGAAGACTTTAAGTTCTGTCTGGATAACCTTTGTGGCATAAGTTTATCATCACTCTCCATATTTTCACAGGGATAAAGGTACTATCTATGCTTTATATCAATTTATTACATTTAAGTCGAGTACCTGGTGTAGGTAAGGTGTTGAACTTTAGTTAAACACAGCTGATTGTTTTCATGATTTCTCAGTTAGTCCGAAGTAAGGCCTGTTTATATTTATGTTTTTTTTTGGAGTGTGTCTCGCAGTACACCCTACTCCTTAAGGGGTGGCGCTGCCATTTGCTTAACCGGTCAAATGTGCTGTGGACGACCTCACTACACAAGGCCTCCAGCCAAAAGTAATACGTCAGAATTAAAGTAATATCGCTAAGGGCGCCCCCAGTGGGGCTCGGACTTCCGCTTAGGGTGTCACTGATCGAATGAAAAGGGGGACGGCTAGATCTGAGTTAGATTATTTGAAGACTGTTTAAAACTAGTGGCTCAGCACCGCGGGCTGGCTCATGCAAGGGTCGGGGAGGGGAATCAATTAACTATACTTCGCGACGGGCCACGACGGCGAGACCGGAAGATCATCGGATTGTATTTGTAATATTTCTAGGCAGTGCTTATTTCCCTACGACTTTCCTGGAAGGAGGTAATAGGGTCATCGGGAGTGGTTAGGGCATGCCTGGGACGGCGAAGCTTAGGTACTTATTCGGGAAGGGGTGTAACTGGCTGCGGCAGTTATATTAAGGCATGCCTGGGACGGCGAAGCTTACTAATTCGGGTAGGGGTGTAAAAGATAAAGATACCGGGCTGGCATCCGCAACTCCACGTCAAAGCGCGAATTTTGTAGGGGTAGGGGTGTAACTGGCTGCGGCAGTTATAAGTGGGTTTATGGCTAGAACACCCTGGAAAAATTTGGACAGTCATAAAAAACATATCCCAGTATGATGAGGGTTTTTATTTGGTTCCCATCATCACAAATATTGTTATTGTGTTTTGTCTCATCCTCAAACTAAAGCAGTTCACTGCGTCTGGGGTTCCCGGGACTTTTATTCGAAAAGCCAATGAAAAAGCAGTAAAATATGCTTATTTCTCTAAAAAGTCCAGTTTTTTGGTGTAAATAAGACTCAGTAAATTATAACTAAATTGTATTTACATTTTTGGTAACTGGCAATTTTTAGTTGCAAAAAAGTTGTTTTTGTAGAAATACCTATAACTGTTCCCTTTTTTATGTCTAAGTATTTAATTTACTTCGCCCCATCGGATTCCTCCGGTCAGAAGGTTGCCTACTCTAACTGCACCCATCTATGGTCCGATCTCAGCAAACGTAGCTTAACTTTCGGTCTACGTCTATCTATGTGGCTAAATTTCACGAACTCTTCATCTTATGGGTGCTTATCCTGGATAAAAAAGCATAGTACTGTACTGAGACTTTATGTGACTAGGATATTGATCATTAAAGTTTTTGCATTGTTTACACACAGATGTTAATTTTTAACCATTATTCTTTGCAACGCCACACTCGAGGAAACTATTTGATTCCGCATGTCTATAGATACTTGCTATATATAGCTTACTAGGTAGTGTTTTGCGAAGGCCTACGAATATTAATTACTAATTACTGCTAACAGAGTTATAAACTTGGCACATTCATACAATCTTTTGTTATAGTCTTTTGTTATATTCTGTTTGTTCTTTTGTTATAACCTTTCTGAAAAAGAAAGTTAATTTCTAATTAGCTGGTAATTGGAAACTTACTTAAGTACTTTCCTTTTTTGAGGTTGTAGTTACAAGACTTACTAACCTTTCTAAAGTTTAATAAAAGTAAGTATACAGTAATAAATATTAATGTAGAATTAGGTAGATGGGGTTATGTTAAATTACCAAGCCTTTGACTTAGTCCACCATTATAACAAAACCAATGATATTTTAAGTGAAAAGGTGAAGATAGGTTATAATAGCGCTCAGCAAGCGACACGTTAAAAAATATGGCTAACTAGGTGGCTGGCGAGGCGCCGTCAACGGACGCGTGCGTGCGTTAGTGTGCCGTTTTTGAAGATCGAATTTTGTTTATGTAATCTACACCTTTTTACTTATAATATCATTGAACAAAACCTTATCATGTACCTATGACATGATTATTATCCATTGTCCAATAGCCAGGAAAACCTTTAGTCGAAATATATAGAGGAAAGGGCGCCTTGATTGTAATGAGAGGTTGACTAATGATGGTCAGTAGTGGCGCTTACTGTGTATTTAATTAAGTCTGTAAGAAACCACGGACACAAAGTACCTACTTACCTGCATATATTTTTTCCTCCTCTATTAAGCCCATCCAGAGTTTGTCTTTTAGAGATTATTGTGTGTCTTTTTTGTGATTTGAGGTTTTGGCAATAAAACCGCCCATTGTGACAGCCTTTTGTAGCTCCTTTATTTTAAAGTTTGGGTGAACAGTTAAAAGTATTGAACTATTCTATTTCCTGTAAATAATAAAAATATAAAAACAAATCAGTTCAAATTAGGCTTTGGATGTCAAAATAAATATATAAGACAGCGCCCTTAAAAGCCCGCACTTCACCAGTTCCCAGTGCTTTTGCTGGGAAAAAGAAGTAGCGCAACGAACTCCCACATTCAATATTTTTTTTTTATATTATAAGAAACAGTCAACACAAAGGAGTTACTACTATAAAAATATAAATTTGTTTAGGTACTAAAGATACTACTTTGCATACCGTTTAAACTGTGAAACATGTCTGTACTTAGCACAATTGAACACTGTGACCACCTATGTATTTATACCATGTTTCTGGCAAATAAATATTCTTATTCTTAAAAGGTGGAATTAAAAGACAAAAACCAAATGGAATAAACATTTTTTTTTAAATATCAAACGTCGTTGGTGGCATAACGATTATGAACGACACTAATGCTCTGACTTGAAATAGCTGAGCTCTGGCCTTTATAAAAACAACATTAATGAAAATAAGACAACATTTTATACGCACTTTTCTCAAGTGCATATTGTCGCAGTGTCCATGTTCGAGCGAGCTGCCCACGCGCATCGGATTCCGTTATATAGTTCGTACTGTCACTTAGGAATTTCGACACCTTGATGCCATCCGGTGCCTTTGGCGTGATCTGAAACAATTAATGTGTGTTATGAATGATTTATTACACGCATTAGATATTATAATTTAATAAAAGGTTATTTTAGTGATGATTTATGACAAGGCTCTTAGCTTGAGGCTCTATTTAGGAACAGTTAAATTAATGATAGTTTTACTACTAACATTTCAGGTGTAGTTTTCGCAACAAACGACTCTATCAGAAACTGCGGTTATCTGGTACAAAAAAGTCGTTGATTTGCAGGCATCGAAGTCCCTTAGTGTAGGGACCAAAAAACTTAAAAAAAATGTCTGAGAAAACCTATCTGAAATATAGAATTCTCGTGTCGTTTGTTAGTTAATATACCTACTCCTCCGAAACGGATTGACCGATTCCTATGAAATTTGGTGTGTCTATTCATAGGTCTGAGAATAGGACATTAACTTTTATTTTTTGTGAAAAAAAGGCGAAACAAAGATTGCGGGGGCAGCTAAGTTGTTTATTTATAGATTTTTCACAAATGGGGCTTAATCGTACAAAGGCAAAGGAAATTTATTCCAGTTCACCTCAGAGTGACGCAGAGATTAAACATGGTAGGTGCAACACAGTGATAGGATACATCGATACGACTATCCCGTTTCGAACAAAAATCAGATCATTAATCTCGGAGTAATCGGTGTACATACATAAGAAAACAAAAAAAAAATACCGATCGAATTGAGCACCTCCTCCTGAAGTCGGTTAAAAAATAAATGAGTTAACCAACTTCTTCTCTTTAGCTACTGGACTTTAACTAATGATAAAATCCGTTCAATTCCACACCTAAGTCGATCGAGTAACTCGACTAAACTTCAAATATTGTTCTATTTAAACTACGTAATACGCATAACCAGTTAAGCTAGTCAACTTTGGTACGTAAACCTCATTTTAGACATAAACAAACAAAACTAAAAAATGTTAATGAGCACTAAATCACAGGCAAGGTTGGAGACAAAATATTTTACGGTGAGGATTGCATCACCGATTTGATATCGTACCTCGTATCGTATCTTATCTTCGGCTAAGAAGAACCTTTATTTTGTAATTTGTATATTATCGAAGTTTTTGGGTACTGTGACGATGTGATAACGATTGAGACTGATAAAATAAGAGGCCACGGCCTTGTTGCAGTTTTTGGAGCCAAACAGTCTCGTATGTTCGGTGTTGATAACGTTGTATGGTACTAATGAGTGTTGTTGGAGATTTAACAATTTCCATGTCCCATGAGTCTCATAATTATGACTCATGCTGAACTACTGTGTCTATTTTGTAGACAGTGAAAGAAAATACTAACAAGCCCTGTAATTTGATACCCAACATGACATCGTTACTTTTTTTTAGTCCACTAAGTCATGTCATCTAGAGACCGCCATATTTAATTTAATGAAACATCACATAGCTTAAACCAGCGGACAAGCTAAACGCTTCCAACGACACCTCACTTACCTATGTTACATATATGTACTTACGGTTAAATTATGATAAGTAGTTTAGAAATTATGAAGGAACATATACATACATCGCGGTCAAAATCATAAACTTCCTTAGTCTACCTTAGTCGGGTAAAAAAATGACTGCTTCATTGGTCTAGTGGTCACAACTGTCTTTGCCTACATGAGGCTTTTAGTTCGATGAGCGGGCCGGGCAAATTTTATTAGGTTTGTCCATCCACAATTTCTCAATGAAACTCCGGAGTTTGGATTTGTGCCCAGTTAGTGGAAATAGGCTCGTCCCCTATTACACGGGCTTCGACGAAATATGGGTGTACTTATTATAGGTAGACTTATGCCTAACTCTTAGGAGAATACAGCAGGAGTAGTGGCCACGATAACATTAACTATTAGTAGTGGTAAGTATTCATCCTACTAATATTATAAGCGCGAAAGTTTGTGAGGATGAATGGATGGATGTTTGTTAATCTTTCACGTAAATACTGGATGGATTTTAATAAAATTTGGTATGGAGTTAGCTGACACCCTAGATTAACACATAGGCTAGCACTATGTATTCCCAAGGGAACGGGACCTACGCGGGTAAAACCGCGAGACGTGTGCTCGTATTATTATAATTAAAATGTTGGTGCGGTGCGACTGCTGTAGGTGGAAGTACCTACTACCTTCTTAGATGTGTTTTCAAGGTGTCCAAAAGATGATCGAATATTGTTAGTAAAAATGGGCAAAATTCAATTTCATTAAGCCCACGTGTGAAATTAACATAACATCTATGTCATTTTAATACCAAAAACTTATCACATTTAAATACTTATAAGTACAAAATGCTTTTTAGCTATAAAGATTACTGTAAGTAGCTATGTTTATGCTAAAGAGAATCTGAAGGTCCTAATGTCCTATACACATATAATATATTCACATATAATATATCAAAACTAGATTGAAAAGAGTAAATAAGTATGGAGTTTCTTGACCATTCTTCTCCATACGAAACTACCTTTTGGAAGGGGAAACTAGAATCACTTTTATATTTAATTTAACTTAAGTTCACGTTCAAAAGTGCCTTATTGAAGCCAATGGTTTGACTTTGACTTTGACTATGTATCTGTAATGTAGCCCTATACCTAAGTATGAAAATATATTTGAGATTGGAAGAGCCCTACTGAGATCCACTACATTTAACGTAAAGATTAGAATCATGGCTTGTTAAGATTGACGAAAGTAAAAAATGTGAACGAAAGGAAATAGCTTTGGAATATAAGTTTATTTTTAAGGCCAGCACATCAAACTACCCCAAACTGTACATTTTCCCTTTTGAATATGAACCTTATTGTGTTAGAGATAAAGTTAAAAGACCATCTAAGAAATTTGACATATTGGGGTCGCTTAATATGCTAGCCTCTGTACTGTATATTGATAGGACTTCCTGAAAAACAACCCTTGTCATTCATCAGGTGTTGACGAGAGTTATCGAGTTTTTGGGGAAGAGATATTATAAATACGATGACAGCCAGACACATTTGAGAACCTTTGTCATGCTAACTTACTAAAATAACGCTGTACAAACAAAACTATCTTAACCTTTTTAAAAAAAAAAAATGTTGCCCCACTCTTATAGGATTTTTTCCTCGAAGGTGCGTTGACAAACATTTCAACTCATGTACCTACAGACGCCAGCACAATCAAGTTAGTCCAATGTGTCAAATTTTTAATCAATTTTTTTGTGGAACATAGTACCCTTGTTATGCTATAAGTACAAGTATTTGTTCCGTATCTACGAGAATGGAATTCGCGCCACGTAGCGCAGCAGCCAATCGCTCAGCTACTGCACCATCTGTACCGACAACATCATTCGTCATGCCGTAATTTAACAACTTCAATTCCCTATTTTCAATGGGGTAAGCAGATGTGGGTGCAATGCATGAAGTTGTAACCGCCTTGTATGTTACGCAAGTGTTCTAGCTTTTATCATGAATAGATTTTAATGAACATTCTACAACTTTCACACAACGCTATCTTCTCCCAAACTAAGCAGAGCTTGTGCTATGAGTACTAAACAACTGATAAACATACTTATTATATTACACACAGGACAAACGATCGTGCTCATCACACAAACATTTGTCTTGGGTGGGAATCGAACCCACGACCTCCGACACAGCAGTCAGGCCAACTACTAGACCAACTGGCCAATCTTATTATGTTAGGTTTGTGTAAGTATGTTTGCTACGCGACTATTCTGGCAATTATTAAGAGAAATGTTATTGTTTTTTTTTTATTTAGTAGGTCACTGTAGACATTCATTTAACCAGTTACATCGTAGTTTTGTCTTGCATAAACAAGGGGGCGAGCTCGATGCCATATTAACTGTATGTATAAGACGAAATTAACATTTTTAATTAATAAGTAGGGTAGACCGGGGACAATTAAAACAGGTCATGATTGCAACAACTTCAATTTCTCGTAAACTATGGTACCTACGCGTGTGATGCGTCGTTCGTTGCATCTTCGGCCATGTTCGGTTTTTTGTTGAGCACGGCTCGAGCGAGCGAGTGACACAGTCGTGCACAGGACGCTTCGAAGAATTTCGCGTCAAAAAGCAAGTATTTCATATCTTTAACTTTTGTGGTTCACCCATTTAAATCTTGATTTTTGGCAGTCTTCCTTATTTTGAAGTATTGTTTATCTATTTAAGTTTGTTTTTATTACTGTTAATTAATGTTTAAGTTACTAGATATCAAAATATTGAGTATTGAAATAGAGAATGCGACATGGGTACGTTTGAAACAACCTATCTGTGGACGTTTGAAACGTTTCAAACGTCCCCGTATATTCCGCGTTTTTATCCGACTGCACAGAAAAAGGTTGTGTTTTCTAAAGTGTCAATAACTAGATAATAAAAATTAAAAATCACCAACTTTTAAAAATTACGGTACCTATTAAGATGAAAAAAATAATTACCGTATAAACCACAAAAGTGGTTTGGTTATTTTTTGTTTGCTTATCAGATAAAATCACATTTGATAGGCAATCCAATTATTCTGACGACCCTAAAATTGAGCCCACGACATTAAGTTTGATCTATTTTTTTCATTTTTTTTTCTAGAGATGCTCAGAAAACGAAAACACGTTACAGACAGAAGTTCCTAGAACATAATATTTGCGTATCAGCAAGCATATTAGTTTTTTAAACATAAGTATAGGTACTTATGTTAAAAAAACTAATATGCTTGCTTTTTGTCTAGTTTTAGGGTATTAATTCCCAAAAAACTATTTTATGTGTTAAATGCTTAATATTAGCTACTTACTTGTTGATTGATCTCCTCTGAAATTTAATTTCACAAGAAGACAAACCTATACGGGTCAATATACGATTGTTATGATTGAAACATTGTTATGCTTGAAACATTGTCATGATTGGAACATTGTTAAGATTGAAACAAGCTGTTTTGTATGAGACTGGATTACCTTTTTTTCTCCGCCATGTAAGTGCTATTATAGCATAATAGGATATTAAGTCTTGTAAAAAATGTGAAATAGTATACAATAGTACGAATAAGAGCACTCAAATGATTTAAATATGAGATATTTTGAGTTGTTTATATTGAAGATGTTTTTGCATTTATAATTTTTGAAATATGAATGTTACGATGACGGTCTTGTTACGATCTCAATAAATAATTTAGTGCTATGTTATCTTATTAAGATTGATTAAAAAGCTCCATTAGTTCCTAAAATATTTTCAGTGTTTCAATTACCCCTACATACTGTTTCAACCGTCCTTGGGGTGGGGTCAATAGAACCACTGCGCCCGGTCTTCTTTAATAGCTGATTGTTGGTTAACTATTTGAAATAGAGATATAGATCATGTTTAATTTAGGAACTAGATAACGACCCCTTCAACGATACAAATATGAGGGATGTAGGTACCATAGAAAATTTACTACACACGGTTTAAGTAAAATTGTTTCAATTGTCCCCGGTCTCCCCTATGGTTCATATTACGGTGCCAAGGCAAAATAAAACGCTCCAGGCAGTCTGACAATATTCATAAATGTGTTCGCAAGATATACACATAATATGGTACATAAATAATAGTGTTATCGTTTTGCACACACGCACACACACACATGGGGCAAGATGTGAAAATCTGCAAACGAATGTGATCGCCTACACAAAACAATATTTACCATCTCAATACACAGCTTTATCTAATCTTTATTAAAACTTATGAAAAGGATTTAATTTTTAACGATACTGTGGTGACTAAGATGTTCATTAGTTTTTTTTTTGTATACCTCGTTAGTGTAATGATATTATAAGTTAAAAGGTGTAGATAGGTTATAGGCATTCAGCGAGCGACACGTTAAAATGTGGCTAACTAGCCACACTTGACCTGTGTCGCGTCGCGCCGTCAACGGACGCGTGCGTGCGTTTGTGTGGCTTTTTTAAGATCGAATGTTGTTTAGGTAACCTATCTACACCTTTTTACTTAGAATATCATTGTGATAATGGCCTAAGCTGCCAGTTACTGTCCCACTGGAGTGAAAATTCCTCTTGTAATACCTACAGAGATGGCACAAGCATTGATTACCATGCTTGCTCGAGGCTTTTTGACGATATCAGACCTTTAATAATCATGAGTCAGTATGATCTATCACCTTGTTAAATTCATAACGATCCCTTCAGCCGTTTAGTCGTGAACAAACATAAACACAAAAAAAACTTTTTTGCAAAAAATAAAACCGACTTCAAAAAAAACACTAAACGGTGTAAAATAACTCTAAATTCGGAAGTCTGTGGCTTTGGTGGGTTTGTCTTACTCATGATGGGCCACCGACTTCCGAATTGAGAGTTATTTTACACCGTTTAGTGTTTTTTTTTTGAAGTCGGTTTTATTTTTTGCAAAAAAGTTTTTTATTTTTCCATTTTTAGTTGTTACCATAAAAACATTTGCCATGAATTTATTTTATGTTGTTAATTGTTAACAATACATGTCATCATAATAGGGTTTTCCACTAATCCCTAATAAATTAAAATTAACATACCTAACTGACGAAATCTAGGTATGTTGTACCCACCTGCGTACCCCTCAGAGCATACAGGCGTGATGATACGTCATTATGTTGTATAAACAATAAACATCCAAGCGATTCCAGCAATCACAACAGATTTGCCGTTTATTTTTGAAGAGTTCCGTTGTATATCTCCGAAGATCAGCATCAGATCTTCACCAAATTAAAATGGGACCACTTCAGGAGTATACTCTTTCAAATAAAAAGAGAATTTTGAGAATTGGTCCACAAATGGGGGAGAAATCAGGTAACATACATAAAAAAAAAAAAAAAATACAAACACACGAACATAGAACCTCCTCCTTTTTTGAAAGTCGGTTAAAAACAAAGTTCCTTTCTCTTATAATAATTAGTAGGTAAGTATAGAATTTTGTAACATAGGTACATAGGTTACGTTACGGGTTACAAATCTCAAATCTTTATTACATACATTCCATAATGTATACAGGTGTTTAAAATAGAAACAATTCTTGACCCTGTTGGGCACAGCGACATTTCATAAAGAGTAGTAGCCTAGTAGGAGAGAGGAAGAGCGCTGTAATAGGTATTATTTCTTTATAAATAATATTTAAAATTAATATTGATATAAGTATTTTGGTTTTTTTTTTACTTATATTAATTAATAACACCCACAATATTGTATGTAAGGTTATCTATTCATGCAATTTTTATAATTTATTACTTAGTACCTATTATTTTGTACCTAACCTGGATTTTATTGTTCAAATTTAACGTTTGATTTTTTCATATACAGAAGTGTATGAAAATCTCGGTGAATTCACTTCATTGGCGAATTAAGCTGTCATTCCATACTAGTTAAAGACCTCAGACCAATAAAAAAGTCTAAAGACATTCAAAACTTACTATTATATGTATACACGGGACATCACAAACAAAATTTTCATACAATACCTACTTGTGTCCATATTCTAGATGGCGTTAGGTACCGATACATGCGTTCATAGATTTTCTATGTCATTTCCTCGCAAGTCTTCTCCATAGTATCTATCTTAAACTCTTTGTGAGCAGCCAAGAAACAAGCACACAAACAGAATTACTTTCTTCTATAACGATTAGTTCCTATGGAATTCTATAACATCTGTCTGTAACGTCTGAATCTTGTACAGACGCCAGCACGTCAAGTCACCCCAATGTGTCAAATTTCTTTCATCGTTTTTCAACTTTATGTCAAAGGTTCATATTCAATCGGGAAAATTTGACACAATGGGGTAACTTGACGTGCTGGCGTCTGTACCTACAGCAGTGGTATTATGCCGTAAAAATCACCCCGTGTTGATGAAGTGATTCAAGCAAATTGAGCTGTCATTCCATAGAAGCCAAGGTAGTGCTAGACATTGACAGTTCTCAATTGACAGAACTCAATGAATAATCACGTGCGTCAATGTTTCCAGTATATTATGATAATTACGCTGGTAATGAGTCAGTAAAGAAATTATTACGACAGTAAAGTTCATTTTAGTAAAAAACTTCAGACATTTGATGTTAAACATGTCGACATCTCATTCGACTTAACGATTACTTTTACAATATTATATAGGTACTTATTTTTTTAAATGTTTACACGCAGAAAAATGTTCGTTTAAGGTTACTACGACCTACGTATGTGTGTACAAAATATTATTAAGTTAATATATTAACATATCAAATAAGGACCGTACTTGCGCCCAATGTAATGTTAATTTACATATTTTATGGCATTTAAGCTGGGTAATATGGTCCCTAAATAAGTTTTTAAGTAACCCTATAATGACGTGCGAGTAGGTACTTGCACCACATAAATAATGGTAGAAATGTTTACCTAATAACATACCTTTTAAAGATAAAAAGATAAAGATATTGGGCTGGTCTCCGCAACTCCACGTCAAAGCGCATATTTTGCGTATGGTCCATAATCTAGCACGCGGGCCCAGTGCGAATTGGTAGATGTCACATGTCTTCAAAATTTTGGTTCTAGGACATGCCGGTTTCCTCACGATGTTTTCCTTCACCGTTTTTGAGAGCAGTGGTGACGAAATAAATTACACAAAGTACTAATGCGCCTGCCTGGGCTCGAACCTAATAACATACCTTATATGTGCTTATTGTTCGTTTGTGGAGTACTTAGGTACTGCATCCACATACGGACTGGAGCATCCAGGTGCCATCTAGCAGCTTTGGATTCAGTGGAGAGGCGTGCGAAGGGCTTATTGGAGACCCAGATTTGGTTAGAACCATAGAAATCACATCGATGGTTAGAACCAATCTGCAAAGCCTTGACCACAGGTGTACAGTAGCTATGCAAAGGCATTTGGTATTCTATAGGATACTTTTTTGGTGAGTGTGCACGGGTATTGCATGACTTGATTCCGCCATCACCTTTCCACCATCAAACAATCGGGCGTACGGCGAGTGTCCACCCTTACATCGTTGGCACCTCTACGATCCGGACAAAGCGTTTCGCGGTTTCGCCTCGTCGTTTATACCGCGTTCATCAAAGGACTGGATCAATTTGCCTGCTGCGGTCTTCCCGTCCGATTATAATTTGGGTGTCTTCAAGGCTAGAGTGAATGCTCTTAATAAACTAGTGCGCTTCACCATCATTGATTGCATCAATGCTTACCATCAGGTGGGATCGCAGTCTAGCACTGGTTTAGAATATTAAAAAAACAAATTTTACGTAAAAATTTGTAAATACTACCAAACTTTATTAGTCAAAAACGTTGCCTCTCACTAGGAATTGCTCCACTCTGTCGTAACTCGTAAGTGCGTTTACAGACATACTTACATAATTATAAAAACTCACAAACAGCAATACCCGGAACAACTAACTATTACCTAGGCTATACAAAGTATTTGTTCCGTACGGGAATCTAACCCGCAACACGCAGCGCGGCCATCAATCGCCCAGCCACAGCGCCAAGAGAATCAATGATAAACAGATGTTTGACTTTGGTGTTTGTGTTATAGTTTGTAAGTTTTTATGGTGTACAATAAAGAGTATTCTATTCTATTCTACTCTATTCTTCTCTACTCTATTCTACTCTATTCTATTCTATTCTACTTTTTTAAGCGACTTTGTCTGTTAGGCAGTCACAGAAGCTAGCTTCAGGAACTACTAAACGGTATTGTATTGACCTTCAAATCGTTCAATTATGGAATAGTTATATACTTATAGGTACTTACAGGATGCAAAGATAGGAAATTTATAAAACATCCTAGGAACTTACCTACCTACTTTGTTTAAGCAAAATATTATACTTGAGAGGTAAATCGTAGCTGTAAACGAAAGCTTATTTCCCAGAACTTTTATGATAAATGTCTTGTCTTCGCACATAATAAATATTCAAGAACATACATTTACAATAATTTTATTCCTAGAACTCCTCTTGTATACTTACCTACTTATAACGTAGGTAGCTCTAATACCTATTACTTAGCGGAAACAGTCAGATATTGTGCTAAAGTTCCGTAGAATAACGAATAATATAAGTATAAGGTTGTATCTACCTGCTAAGTTTCCAGTAAGCATAGCTTGGAGCAAGCAGCGCGGTCGGTGGCCCGTGCGCGCAAGGACGTTGCTGCGCGGGCGGAGGCAAACGTTCGACAACTTCTTGGCCAATCAGCATGCCCTGTTCTATGTGTGGGTGGTTGCTTCGTCACACGCTTGTTGTTAATGTTGCCAGGAAATGAGGTTCTGCCCATGTCATGGGTTAATATTTATGTTGTTGGTGATGTCTTTGGTCCGCGGATGATTAATTTATTAACAACATTTAATGACTTTTATAAATTAACAATATTATTAAAATTGCTCTTTTTCACTAGAAAAGAAAATAAAAACTAACAAGCAAGTACCTCTAAATTATTGCGATAATAAACTCGTACCAAAAAGATTGGCGGGACTGGGCATTGCCACGTCGTATAACAACGGTTTTTATATAAGCGCCGCTTGCTTCGCAGCCGCAATAGCAGCGCCAGCCAAGCACGAAGAACTGATGATTTAATTACTTAATTTGATAGAAGTAGTGAAAACAATAAGCGCTGCGGTGCCACAGACAGACAGACACACACACACACACACACACACAAAACGGTCAAACTTATCACCGGTCACTGGGTCACCGGGGTGTTATAAGTTTGACCGTTTTGTTTTTGCGTCGGGGTAAAAAGCAGCAAAAGATTTGGCTTTACGCATTCAATTTCCAATTGTGTAAAACCATTGTTCATGTACTTATGTGAGTGTTCAATAATTATAAAATACTGAACAACGGTCGTAATTTCGGCATGTTAACAAAAGTTAGCTTGGGTTGGATGACTGTTCGAAAGCAAAAGTGAGCCCAATTAATAAATTCTGAATAATGTTGGTATTTGTGCAGTTTGTTATTAATTAAACTAAAAAAGACGTTACTCAACATCAGAAAATTCTGCTGCGTTGTGAATGCGTTTAAAAATATTTTAAGCAACATACACAAACAACCAGGGGCACGAGTCTGCTATTGCAATCGTGTCTCAATGACCGGTCATTGATCGAATATTTGACAACTTTGACAGTTTTTGTATGGGAAATGTGTCATAAGTTTGACGTTATACGTCAAAAATCGATCATTGACCGGTTATTGAGACACGATTGCAATACCAGACTAGACCCCCTGATCAGTGCCGTCAATGTGTTGATATATTTTCTTTTACTGCTTAACTTTGATGTTCATGGAGAAAAGAATATTACTGATTATACTTACCACCATCTCATTCAAAACATCACTACAGCTTGGCAAAAAAGAGTCTGACGCGGTGACAGTTGAAACTAAAAGTGGATGATTGTGGCAACATTGATTTATTTGTCTAGTGCTAGTACATCATGTGTCAAAAGTGCGTAAATCCTCGTCGTTTTTCATAGATTTAACAAAATTATTAAGTTTCGTTGCAAAATTAACGATTAAAAGTTAATAAAACCATTCGTAGTTGTATCAGAGCAGTGATTTACCTCGTCTTTTTGTGGTGTTTGGCCAAATCTGAAGCGGGACAAGTTTTGTCCTATATCGGGAATGTTTATCGAAGAACTGCCGCTAGGACAGGTATTTATCTACCCTAATTAAATCATTGTACATTAAATAAGTTTTTCTAAATGTATTCAATGCGTAGTTTTGTTGATATACAGATTTAAGTAGCTATTTGTCTTGTTTACAGAAATTGTAATTTAAGGTTATGTTTTGTAGTTTTAAGTGCCTTGTATACCCATATTTGATACTTGAAGATAAAGAATAGGGAATCAATAATAAAGTAGGTACCGTATCTTTTTGTTTTAGGTAAATCTGTCAACACAGTAAGAAAAATGTTTAAGGAAGGTAAAAAATAAGATATTTTTAAACACCGGGAAAACTTCAAAGGTCGCTTGAAGAAAGTTACCTAATTAATATGGGGACTGGCAAAACATTAAATTGCTTCAGTCCATGTTGGATCCATTGATATAAAGGTATGTAGCCTAGTTTATACATATTTAAATTTGCTATGTTATAACCATTGTTTATGATTATTTTTTGTTTTTAAAGGTGGCTGCTGAACAAGCATTTGCAAACATTACTAAGATTGGAAAAAATCATGCAAGGATATTGTAATGAAAATAGAAAAATAATATCATGACAGTAATAAATCTCACAGATGACAGTAGCAGTGATTTATCAGAATTAGAAAATACTAGTGTTTCAGAAGTTGCAGGAAGCTCTAGCCAACATTTGAGCTTTTCCGGGATCCGAATATTTGATGGTAGTGTGTTCGATTTGTCTGATCAAATTTTTTATATTAAAATAAAACTAAAAAAAACGTGTTCTTTCATTATCTTATCCCTGTAAACAAACTATTGTCGTTAATTCCTAACAATCTTACGGTTAGACTGTTCTCGAGGGCATGATTATTATCTGTCTGTGTATACCTAATGCATCACTTTAGTGCAAGGCATCAGTGCCATAACATACATAGGTATATTAACTCACGCCTCTTTCCCACGCTGGTAGGCAGAAACTAGAGATCGCATACGAAGCAAAAGAAGTATGTAAGAATCGTAGCATATGCATATGCATTCTTACATACTTCTTATGCTTCGTATACATTTTCACATGTTGATATACATATTTGCCCACTATTATTAGTGTTAATACTGGACATTGAAGCCTTCCATGGTGTTTGCGTAGCATCCGACAGACAGAACCACCCAATTAGCTTTGGGAAAAATAACAAGTATCAAACCTGTTAAGTCGTACTATTCAGGGTGGCCACATGCGCGATACTAGCGACCTCATTTATTCCACACTCTTTTTTGCCAAGCTGTACATTTAAATAATGTAATTTTATTGATAAAACAAAAAAAATATAATATCTGTGGGTAGATTTATCTTTTTGATGCTGGCAATACTTACCTGAGACAGAGCGCGCGCACGCGTGCGCTGCATATTGTTTGTATCTCCATTCACTCACACTGTGACGCGGCGCTGAACGTGGAAGTTGTGTGCGGTGTTGTAAACTTTGTTTTTTTTTTGTTCGTATACAGACGACCACTTGCTTGTATGCCCACCGTTTACCTGCTAGTGTTTTAATCCTTGTTAATAACTGTGATCTTGTTCGTTTCTCTGCTAAAGTTTCGTCTGATGCAAAAGAAAACTTGTTAGTTACTCCGTATAGTGAAATCTCTGTCGACTGAGGTCCAGATGTTAGAGCAAACGGCAATAACCTCGTTTTGTGTCAACAAATAATAATAAACAGTGATCGGGACAAGTTACACTGTGCGTTCGGAACAAAAAGTGATGAATTAAACAATGTTCTAAACTGGAAAGCCTGGACGAGAATGGGTTTCGTTCGCTTGTATTCGAACCTGAATATTGTTACGACCTCACCTACATAACATTTATGGTAAGAAAAAAAGTTTTACTTCTTGTTTCGTAACTTACAACTTAATTTTTTTGGTCGTCGAGTCAGTTTTGGTGATGCCGTGATGCGCTTTTTTATTTATGCAGTATGCTTGTAGGTAGGTAGGTACTACATTGTGAAGAAAGTTGGGCAACTCTCAATATTTTTTTAAATTGAACGCGTTCGCGTTTGCAAAGGCGGTGTTGGGGTAATTGGGGTTGCGAAATTCGCGGTATTATGCCTACGTGCAAGGATTTAAGTTTATGATGTTTAGCCTACGCAAAATTAAACGCTGTTTTGAGAATGCCAAACCTGTATAGAACCTAGTTGTTCCTAGGCTTGCTGTATTAGCTGCAGGTGAAATATTATACCACAGTATAAATATTAATACAGTAGGACGACGCTATTGATCTCTGGAAAAATGCCGACAACTTCTACACGCGTTGGACTTCAATAATACCTCCCGCACTACGAACATCGTTTTGTTCGCAGTGCGGGAGCGGCTTTCCCGCGTCTCGCCCCTCACACCCCGCACGATTGCCCTGTCTAGACCGCTTCGTCGGACGACTGTATGTTTTTAGACTGTGATTATACTTAAGTAGGTTGGTACTGTGTTGGTATTGATACACCTGTATTCCTTTATGTACATAAAGGTATTTACCTAATAGAAGTAATTAAGAAACCTGACTACCTACATATATAAATTATAAATTGGTAGGTAGGTACGTACCAATTAGTTCTGCTGTCCAATTATTCAATTACCACATTAACATTCGATATTAATTATTATACATATGTAGGTACTTATATTATGTACCTACCGACCTACTATTTATTCACGAAATGATGAATAATAATTGTCATAGGTAAATACCTACAAGAAAACGCAAGGTTAATAGGTATGGCTTAGGGGATGTAATTACAAACCTATCAAGCTACTTACCTACCTACTTGCTTGAAATCATGATAGTGCGGTTTTCCATCTGGGTAGGTTAGTACCTACCTACCTACCTACATTCCTATCTGGAATGTTGTAGGTACTTCTAACAGACAGAATAATTATACTTATTCATATTTTAATGTTATAGGTAAGTACCTGTATAGGTACCTGTATAGGCACCTTTTTACTTATAATGTCATTGTATTGTATAGGTAGGTATGTGTAGGAAAGTTAATAAGTTCCTATACCTACTACCTATTACGTTTGTTCCTAACTTTTTATAGTTCTATCCCAACGAGTTACAGTGTGACTGGTTGGGATTTTTTTAAAATTGTTCTCCCAGCCAGTCACACTGTTATTCTATGGCGCAACTTTTGGGACTGGTTACCCGGAACGCAAGTACCTATTTAGATTAGGTTAATTTCTCCTTTAAAAATGGGTAGCTCCTTTAAAAATGGCTAACCTAACCAAAGTTAGGTTAAAACTGTGACCTCCTACGCACGAGCCGACAGCGGCCGGCGAGTGTCAGAAACGACTTGCCAATGTAAGTAAATTATAAATGTTGATAAATATAATTATCATTTATTTTCATTTATAATTAACTTACATTGTTTAATTTTTTGCCCCATCGAGTAACAGTGTGACTCGTTGGGAACGAACTTTAAAAAGTTTTCCCAACGAGTAACAGTGTGACTGGTTGGGAAAAAAAATCCCAACAAGTCACACTGTTACGGTTACAGTGTGACTCGTTGGGAACAATCGTATTATTACATTGAAGTGATGGTCCAGCACGCGTAGCATGATCACCGTAGAAAAGGATTTTGTCTACAGAAGAATCGACAAAGTGACAAGAAAAAATTTGAGCAATGATATTATTAGTAATAAGGCGTAGGTAGATAGGTACCTAGGTTACCAGAAACAACATTCGATTTTCAAAAACGGCACACTAACGCACGCACGCGGCCGTTGACGGCGCGACGCGACACTGAGGTAAAGTGTGGCTGGTTAGCCACATTTAAACGTCTCGCTTTCTGAGCGCTTATAATACACCTTTTTATTTAGAATATCATTGGTTTCGAGCACGACAATGTCAAGAATGAAAAGAAGAAAAGTGCAGATTCTTCAGTCGGCAATTAGTCTACAATATCGAGCATTATTTCTTCTTTAGTCGGCAGAAATGTTACTAGGTACCTACTATCTGTTACTTTGTAGTTTTAGATTCTTCCGTAGCCATACCCATTCACCGTAGAAAACTAGAAACTATCACGGTGATCGTCTTACGCGCGCAGTTGTTAATAAAGCTTTGTACTAGTAGGTAGGTATTTCATGCATCAGCTTGTAGGTTCAGATTCGCGCAACCACCTACCTATCAATCAATTTGATGGGACTTTTTCATTAGGTTCTCCCGTTCAGCTCAAAGACATTCAATAGGTACTTAGTAAAGACGAATTAAAAATTAAAATTAAATTATCACGAACAAAATTTTCATCCGATAGGTCCTACTTTGTGTCCACACACACAAGTCGACTAGTCTAGCCTCTCCATTATTGCTATATTATTCTAGAGACATGGGCGCACAGTTTTTCTATGATATTTCTTCGCATTAAGATAGGTATAGGTAGGTACCTAAGTACTATAGATAGGATCTTACATCTGAAAGCTCAGCTGAAAGGATGCGTACAGCATGATGTAGCTGAACCAAACAGATCCTTTCAGCTCCATTCACTTTAGTCCATACTAAAGAGAATGGAGCTGAATAAGTGTGAGTAGTCCCTTATAGACCTTCTTCTTCTTCACAGCAAAAACACTAGAGAGTGACGAAGGGCAGGCTTTTTGGGAGACTGTCTTACGTAATTTCGACGTTCAAAAAGTGCTGATCCTCAGCCTAATTTGAACATTGAACGAATTTTAATTTTGTTTTTGATTTAGACCAAATTGACCATAATACCTACGTAATAGATTAATTTCTACGTCATTTCTTTACAAACATTCACAGCCTCTCCTACCAAGGAAGTTGCACAGTACCTGGACCAATTAAATTAACGGTTTTAATAATAAATTCGGCCTAAAAGATTACCTCAGGCGATATTTTAGCCGACTGTCGGTTCTGGGTCAATAGACTAGTTCGAAACTTGATGAGCAAAAAAGTTATTTATTATCAGTTTCCTGCTCAGAGTTACTGTATCTATAGCAGTTATGTAGAAAGTTGTATAAGGTGGATGCCTACTAAATCGAAAATACATAACATAGCTAATCCTTAAAAAATGGTGGCAGGTAGGTAGGTGTAGTACATAATTACTAACTTAGTTCGATCAATTAAACTTGTTACTTGATTCCTCTCACAGCATCAGAAATTCAGCATCTTTACATTATACTTATTTTCTTGCAGTCTGATTTTAGCATACTTACGGATTTAATTATTTATTTTTTACCTTATTTAGATGTTCTTATACGTTTTGGTATATTTTTGGAATCATCGCCTTAGCGCTTTATTTTGATACGTCACATTTAGATATAAAAAAACAAGACTTATGTACAGACGCCAGCACATCAAGTTACCCCAATGTGTCAAATTTCTTTGATCGTTTTTTAACTTGTCATGTCAACAAAATAAGGTTAATTCAATTGGGAAAATTTGACACATTGGGGTAACTTGATGTGCTGGCGTATTCAATGGCGGTTGCCATGATTGTTTTTCTTGTTCCAGATCCTGTCTTGACAAATGTAATAAAAACCATTTATTAGAATCTCACACCAGTTGAATAAGTTGAATTTGTTAAAATCTTATACCTACCACTTGAAGAATAACAAATAGTCCAGCTAGCTTGTGCGTTCAATCCTTGTTAAAATACTTGAATCTCGTGATAGTGAAAGCTGCAATCATATCTTTTGAAACCCACGAGAATTGAAAGGTATTCGTCATCGGGCCCACACGACCCAACGCCTTCCAATCTCATTCTACCTCCAGTAAAACAGATGCCACAGCGCAGCATCAATTGAAAACAAAATGACCTAATAAATAGGTGAGACATGAGACATTTTAATATTAATGATTTTCTAACGCCTGTGTTGCATGACTAAATTGTTTTTTATTTTGACAATAGTTTTTCATACAACGTTGCCCCACACTAGGAATTTCTCCTGTACAAACATTCAAACTTAAAAGCCATACCCGAAACAACTAGGTACCTGTTAGCTATTCAAATATTTGTTCCGTGAGGGAATCGTAGCCGTGAAAGGTACGTAGCCCAGCAGCCAATCCCCAAGCCACTGCGTAAAAATGTGCTGACTATTACAATCAGTAACACACATGAGGGCAAGCAATGATAGCCTAGTTGGGAGATCGGCGGACTGCCAAGCTGTAGGTACCCCTGACTTTCCTACTTCATGTGCGTTTTGTACAATTTTCACTTGCTTCAAAAACAGTGAAGGAAAACATCGTGAGGAAACCACGCCTGAGTGATATGTCTGAAAGGCATGTGATGCCAAGTGAGAGGTTCATGCATGGGCGGCATAAAACCTCTGGCACCAGGTTAGTCAATAACAACACGAATAAAATGACGTGTGGCACTCGGAGACTGCAGCGGTAAAGCTATTGCATAGCATTTTTATCAACTCCTCCCCTCTCCCCCTCCTCATTCCTCCCCCCTCCCTCTCCCCCACACCTCCCCCGCCCCTCCTCTCACCCCTCCCTTACTTTCCCCTCCCGTCCCCTGCCTCTTCCCTCCACCCCCTCCACATCCCTCCCCTGCCCCTCCGTCCCCTCTCACAATACCCTCTTCCCTCTCTCACAATCTCCCCCTCGCATGATGCAGGTTCAATAAATCTCCAATCTCCTTGACATACTTAATATGCTTAACTACAATCAGAGCACGCGGATGAAGTGTGCCAAAAAACGTTACAAGTTTACAAGTCATTAATTTGAGGAGATAGCACCAATAAATGCAAATTGTCTGCTCAATGACGCTGATTCATTACCACCGTGTCCCATACAATGTAGGCCAAACATATTGATACTATGCTTTGATTGTAATCAATTAACTCCGACGAAGCCATTGTGTAGCTGCGTGTAGGAAGGAAACCGTAGAGCCGAAACCTTTTTAACCGACTTCTAAAAAACTAAGAAGTTCTCAATGCCGTTGCATTTTCACTTTATGATTGTTACTTGTCATTGTTGGACAGTATTGGATATGTTTTTTTTTTGTATACTTTCCGTGTTTTTTAACCGACTTTCAAAAAAACTTTTTTACAAAAAAAACAACCGACTTCTTAAAAAAAAACTAACAGGTGAAAAATAACTCCAGTTTCGGAAGTCTGTGGCTTTGGTGGTTTTGTTTTGTTCATTATTGGCCACCGACTTCCGAAACTGGAGTTATTTTTCACCTGTTAGTTTTTTTTTAAGAAGTCGGTTGTTTTTTTTGTAAAAAAGTTTTTATTTTGTAATTTTTAGTTTCTTTGTATGTAAAGAAAGTCTTTCAAAACTTGAAAGAATCATTGAAATTGGATAACAATTGCTAAAGAAGTTCTATCTCTAAACATTAATCTGTACATCTCTGCCGGCCCCTTTTAAAATAGAATGGCGTAATGTTATGTTGTGGAAATACAAAAGCTCAGCATAGACATCTGACTGTAGCAATCGCGAATAATTTGCTGTTATGTGTTGAAGAGTTCCGTTGCCTGTCTTCTTCATCAGTTTTTCTTCACCAAATGTTACTTTCTAAATGAAAATGCTTGATTTGTTACTAAAAACGTTGAAATCGGTGCATGTGTGCCTATATTTTTTGAGGAGTTCCCTCAATTCCTCGAAGATCCCTCATCAGGTATGAGTTTTGATACAAATGGGACCAATCTGTTAGTATACCCTATCAAACAAAAAAAGAATTTTGAAAATCGGTCCATAAATGACGGAGTACTGAGGTAACAAACCCTAAAAAAAAAAAAAAAAAAAAAAAATACAACCGAATTGAGAACCTCCTCCTTTTTTTGAAGTCGGTTAAAAAGGAGGAGGTTCTATGTTCGTGTGTATGTATTTTTTTTTTTTTTTTTTTTTTTTTTTTATGTATGTTACCTGATTTCTCCGCCATTTGTGGACCGATTCTCAAAATTCTTTTTTTGTTTGGAAGAGTAGACTCCTGAGGTGGTCCCATTTTAATTTGGTGAAGATCTGGTGCTGATCTTCGGAGATATACAACGGAACTCTTCTAAAATAGACGGCAAATCTATCGTGATTGCTGGAATCGCTTGGATGTTTACTGTTTATACAACATCATGACGTATCATCAAGCCTGTATGCTCAGAGGGGTAGGCAGATGTGTTCAATATACCTAGATTTCGACAGTTAGGTATGTTAAGTTTCATTTATTAGGGTTAGGTGGATAACCCTATTATAATGACATTGTATTGTTAACAATTAACAATATAAAATGAATTCATGGCAAATGTTTGTATGAAAACAACTAAAAATGGAAAAATAAAAAACTTTTTTACAAAAAATAAAACCGACTTCAAAAATAACACTAAACGGTGTAAAATAAATCTAAATTCGGAAGTCGGTGGCCCATCAAGAAGTCGGTTTTATTTTTTGTAAAAAAGTTTTTTTCATTATGAATTTCGTCGAAATCGGTTCAGCGTTTGGTTTTCATATTAAAATGGAAACGAAAATATTATGGAATCCATATTTTTTTAATACTTTTTTTTAATGTTTAGTGTTTTTTTTTTAAATAGGTACAACCAACTTCATAAGTAATGTAACACTAAAAGGTCTTTTTATAAAAATACCTACTCTCCTTTTGGAAGTTCGGTGGTGGTTTTGTTAGTACTATTTTTTGCCACGGATTTCCGAAATTTGAGTTATAATTTACACATTTTATAGTCTGTTTTCTGTACAATTTTTTTTTCTAGTCTGTTGTATTTTTTGTGAAGTCGGTTAAAAAGTGATGTGGGTATTTCTAATTAAAGATTGTTTAGAGTTGTGTTGTCGGAGGGAATGTCAGAGGGCAGTGAGACGAGATGATAACAGAAGATTAGAATTCAGGGATAATGTCGGGTGGTCGTCGCGTCGGTCGGTTCAATACCTTACATTAAGTTATTATGTAGTTACTAACTCCCTTGTTGCTCTGAAAGTGCACCTGCTGAACGTGTTGTCTCGGGTTGCTTTACGGATGGGACAAGATTCTACTTACTTAAAGAAAGCCTTAGTATCAGCCTGTATTTGAGTTCGATTATGTTTACTACTTAAATATAGTGAACTATACAGACCACTTTGTCACTTCTGCCTTTCATCATGGATCCAAATTATATTTAAATCGACATACCTACAACACTGAACGGATAATTGCGAAAAAACGCAAAAAAAAAATAGAATTTCGCAGTCTACCCTTGCGCATCGCCCTTACGTAAAATATGATGTACAACGTCGCATTATCTAATAAGATGGTTAGAATGAATTGTTATACTTTTTAGAGCGTGATTGTTTAGTAGTCAGGTTTTACTGACTAAGGATCCAACCGAACATAAACATTAATCGGTTAGCATCTCAATAATCCTAGCCCTGTCCCAAGTTTCACCCAACATTATTGTTGGGTCTACCAACCAGTCTAACCAGTTACGACTGTATGTTTTAAGTATCAGATGAAACAAAAGTGAAGTCCCATGATCGTCCGTTAGCTTTATAATCAGTGATGTGATATCGAACACTAAGGTCCGACTTTTTTATTGTTACAAACCTTTTTCGGGTGTGTGTGACCCAAAATAACCCCGGACACAGCAGTAGCCTCAATCGAATGATTCAGTTTTTTTTTCTTTATTGTCTTTGGTTCCATTCAATAATTAGGCTCTTTAGACAATGACTGATAACAAGTCTTTTTGCCTTTTTTGTTTAAGTTTTAAGTTCTGAATCCGAACATTTGACGAATGCATCAGATTCAGAAGGTCGATTTCGTAAAAGTCACCCCGTGAACTTTCAATGTTTAGCGTTAACTTAGTATGGAATGAGGGTTTAATTCGCCTTCACTTCACTTTTACGGGGTCATTTTTACAGTTTAGCAACTGCTGGTCACCCATTGGTTGACACTTTACCATTTTAGTTCTTGCTAGCAAGTCTCACACTTTTCAGTGTGCGCAGTATCTCCATAGTTCACGTATAATACATACTCTCAGGAGAGTCTTCATCTTCCTGCCCTTGTCCCATGTTATTTGGGGTCGGCACAACTGGTTTTTTTCTTCCATTCTCAGTCATACTACCATTTACTCCTCTCTCCTTCTTAGTACCTATTTCTCACATTATCTCCATCTATCTTTTGTTTAGCCTTCTTCTCCCTCTCCAGCCGTCAACACGCAAATTCATCACTCGTTTAGTCACATGTGCTCAATATTAAGGAGAATGCAGAATACTACTGTCGAAAAGCTTATTTATTTAACTACTGTGTGATCAGAGCACTAGTGCGTAATAATTCTCTACCAAATGCTATAATTTATTATTATTACACGGATACCCATAAACTTGTGAAAATATGCGCGAATCCGATGACGCGAGAGCGTAGTATAGTAACCTACCAACTTAAGATTGTAAAAGCTAACCTACCTTTGTTTGGTTTGTCACCGTTAGGTAATTACGAGGCGAAATAACGCCTGTTTTGTGCATAGTTCTTTGGAAACTCTCTAAGTACACGTGTGCATTGTTTGTGCATGACTCGTTATAGTGTGATTTGTTATTTTGTATGGAAAGGCATGAATCTGATATTGTTATTGTCAAGCACGGCACGAAAGGCTATTCATTTGTAACAAATATCATCTTTATGTAAGTGTTTTGGTCTCTATGAATGTTTTGTTCTAAATCTCAAATTGGCTATGTGCACATTCTTAATTTTGCTGGGAAGTTTGTTCCGCCACTTCTTCTTCCCAGCAAAAACATTATGAAGTTGCAAAGTGCGGGGCATTTTGGAGGACGATCTCATGGAATTTTTGATGTTCTTAAAGTGCTTAATTAGTCCTAAACTCCTAACCCTAAAAATTACAATAAGAAAATAAATTTCTGTTTCTTTAAGATAAAAATTATGACTAAGCATCATCTACCTGTTTGTAGTAAGAACGTTGATAACATCATAGTGCGAAAACCAGGTTTGTTTATGGGTCGAAGAGGTCAGAGGCCTTGCGTAAAACCTAATATTATCTGATGATGGAACTGGCTGGAACGCTTACTAATGATCTTACAACCAGTCGCTTTAGAAGACAATATTCTTGGCCTTCGTTGTAGTCTTTAAAGTAGTATTTTAATAATAAAAAAGCAGCAGTAAGTAAATAACATCAAGTTTACTTTACGACCAAAGAAATTCAATACTTACTATGGAATAGACGGGATCCTACTGGACACAAGTGTGGTATTACTATGACATTTCTTCGCATGTCCTCTCTGTTAAAAACCATTTTACTCTACAACCATTCCACAATTAATGACAATAACTCTATGTGAACCAAAAACATAGTGTCCATCATAACATAGTGTAACTTTCACGTTAAAAGCTTATGTTACCTACTTCAGAAACAAAATTTTAATATTCGCATCACCTCCACCATTTTTACTGAAATGTAGAATTTGTGAAGTTAGGGTCGGTAGAATTAGGCCGTGTAGATTCAGAAGCTTGGCTCTACATGAGATCTGAAATCTTTTTCACAGGGCAAACCTTATGTGGTCGTCTTGGCAACATTTTACATGAAATGTTTTTGGTGGGTTAGGTTGTTTCGGATCTATGGGTTGTTGAGATACACCGTAACTTAATATTTGTCTCTATTTGTGATTTAAGACAAGATATTCAAAACCAGGTTTCCTTTCTAAGTAGGCAATATTCCTCTTAGTTCCACGTTCCACCGAATAAGCCTTAACATTTTCCCTTGTGGAATTGGGTAAAATACGACTGATAGACAATTTTTTATTTCTTTATTTTTTCAATCAAAAGGGACAGTTCTGTGAATGAAAAACAATAAGACATTACAAATGTTAAAATACAACTAAAACGCGAGTTTTTCTGGCTTCTAAGTAGTAACTAACAAAGTAATTTATTTAAAACCGATTCAATTACAAAGGCCTCAAAAAGGTCGGTTGTAAAATCGTGCCATAACTAATTTCCGCCAACAAACACCGGTTAAGGCCGTATAAGTATGGTCCTTTGCCTTACATAATTATATTTTTTTATTGCCTGTGCGTGGTGCGCGTGATTTTAACTCTCAAGTGCTGATATGGTGGGTAGTGATGGGACGTGCTTTTATTTTTAGTCGAGTACTTCATTAAAACGTCAAACTGGACTGAAGTGCCTGTTCTGATTATACAAGACGGGTTAAAACAGGATGGGAACAAAGGAATGTCCAAGACTCGGACTGTGTTTTGAACTCAAAACGGAGGACTGTAAGTCTGTAAGATCGTTCGTGTAGACACGCTATGTTGATTTTAGGGTACTTAATCGAAAACACACAGCACAGCCAAACATTATTTTTCTTACTACTGTAAACATTCCTAATGATTGAGAAAATACCTTTTCTTACCTTTTCTTTATTATTATAAGCTCCTACTAAGGAGTTATTCTAAACAGGAAAGAGCTTATTTAATTTCCAACCCAATGAGCTAGCGGCGTTTCTAAACGTAGAAACCAATAAATCTTGCTTATGTCAACTCCCGACTAAGCCTTAGCCACATCACTAGCGGGTTCAACGGTTGCGCGTACCTATTCTGAGAAACAGTAGCTTTCTTGTTTGCGCTGGCAACACAATACAACCCTCTGAGGAGGCATTGTTCCTTCGAACTCACTCTATAACACTTATGTACTTACGTTTCAAGTTATGTTCATGTATTGATATGGCCACTGCTAACATGCGCACTAGCACGTAGCACATAGAACTCTAAAGATTTCCGATTATCTATTGTACGTATGTACACTTTAAACAATATCGATATTAAAAGCGTAGGTAATCGATAATAATACGTGCTCTTCATAAAAAAAATGTGTAGGAGTCGAGATAATTGTGAAACCCGATACCTATGTTTTACGCAATTCGAGATAAGATTCTGAATGCAAACTGCGGTGTGTGTTGATAATGAAAATTTTGATTAGGTACCTATAGGACTGGGAGATGACGTAAATTCAAGAATAGGTCTGTATCTAGAAATCATGTAGATACAGGATGTAGACGATGATAAACAGCGTTGTATTGCTTGTTTATTTATTGTAATTGAAGTATAGCCATACTATTATTACATTAATTAATACTGTAGATAAAGCTTGTGCAAAATGTGAAAATTTCATTAAAATATTAGGGTTATAGGTTTTCAACTTAAATTCTGGTGAAATGTTGAAGAGCTTTAAGATGGCCTACCGTCAGTTTCTCCCAAGTGTACATTGACCACAATTACTGCGACTGTACTGCCTATGACGTGACTATTATGCAAAACTAGTGGTCGCACATAGGTCGAAATTCGATAGTTTTAGTTTACTGCACATCTCCATCATGAATGCCACACGAAAGCACCAAATCTTACACTGCACCTTGCGCGCAACTTTTCTGGTTTCGGTTCTTACCTAGATCTTGGGAGCATTTATAGCAGCTAAGCATTTATTTCAATATTATTTTTTAATGATAATAAAAGATAAAGATACCGGGCTGGTATTCGCAACTCCACGTCAAAGCGCGTATTTGGCGTATGGGCTCATAATCTAGCACGCGGGCCCAGTGCGAATTGGTAGATCTTGTCACATGTCTTCGATTTTTTTTTGTTCTAGGACATGCCCGTTTCATCACGATGTTTTCCTTCACCGTTTTTTGAGAGCAGCGGTGATTAAATAAATTACACAAAGTAATGCGCCTGCCTGTGTTCGAACCTACGACTTACTATTCGTACGTCGGGGCCGCCACCACTGGGCCACCGCTGCTCTCCTTAATTTTATTGATTTATAAAATACTTTTAATCACCCTGTTTTAGATAAAATTTATTATTGTTATCATAACTTTCTTTGACAGTAAGTAGGTAGGTACCTACGTAACTTATTTTGATAACGCTAGTCGCCTTATCTGTTAAGAACTTTTACGCCTACTATATAAATAAACTTTACACTTGACGAATTTAGGTCGATTTCGGTACACAACTTTTTATCGATAAACGTTTTAAAATGTTATTAATATTTACTGAGTCAACAAGTTACACTTAGATAGCTGAGGTTAATAAAAAAGACAAGTGAAACTGAAGAAAATATCTGATTGGTTTCGAAATCTATGTCATATCTTAGCATATTTGCGTGTGTCCTAGTTAGAGAATAAGTGCTAACATTATATACAGGCAGATGTAAGTGGGAACGCCGCCGCCGGGAGGGGACGCCCTAGAAGGACATACATAGACCTTATTAGTGAGGTTTTTCAGAAAAGTCAGGTGCGTAGTACTCGCAACCGGCGTGTGTTTATGACAACATGTATGAATGTAAATTAAGCAAAAGAAGTATGTAAGAATCGTAACATATGGCGCTCTGTAGTTTCTGCCTACCCCCATGGAAAAAGGCGTGAGTTTATGGATATATATATATGTATGTATGTATGCTAACATTAGTTGTATCACTACAACATCACAAAAATTAAAGTTCGGTGGTTTAGTATTTGTAAAATACTAACATTGTTAAGGGATTGAAGATACTAATGAAACAACTTATACCTCCAGAAATATAAAAATATAATAGTCAGCATTTTGTATAAATAAAATAAATAAATATTCCACAACGCCATCTAGTTCCAAGCTAAGCAGAGCTTGTGTTATGGGTACTAAACAGCTGATAAACATACTTATATATTTCTAAATACATACATATTATAAATAAATATGTACCTATGTATGTATATAATAGTATGACATAGCTGTCATACTACTATACAGGATGTCTCATTCAAATCGGTCAGTATGGGAAAGTCTGAAACTATAAGACATACGAAGATCTGTTCCGAGGAACCATGTCATCGATTTTAATAACAAGAAAAACTGCATTCATATATTTTAAAAAACATCTGTACTATTGTAGTAATATTGTACACGTGGTCACTTCGAGCACCTACTAAAACAAATTAAAGTATGTGGAAACAATGCATTTTATTCATTTTATACATCATGTTTCATACAGATATTTACTGCTTAAGACCTACACAATCGATATCTAAATAGAAATAGTGTAGGTTTTTTTTTTCAAAATAACCGGGTTCGATTCCCGAACGGAGTCCTACAGATGTTTTTTAAAATGTATGAATGCAGTTTTTCTTGTTATTAAAATCGATGACATGGTTCCTCAGAACAGATCTTCGTATGTCTTATAGTTTCAGACTTTCCCATACTGACCGATTTGAATGAGACACCCTGTATACATACATAGGTAAAGTACTCATTTGCAGGTCCAAAAAAAAATTAGGTATCAGCTACCTAATTTTTTTTGGACCTGTAAATGAGTACTTTTATCCGTTAAACTAACGCTTAACGTTTTTATAACCCTTACCAGTGTTCAAAAATAGATACAATGGTTAATAATGAAATCTTAAATGTTAAATATATATATTTGAACAGTAACATGCCTTCAGTACAGGATTTTTTTTTGGTGCCAAATAAATGCCTTTTGTTTCTTCTTTCTATTTACTCTACTTTGGGCTGATTTTTCATAAGTCAGTTGGCTTTTATCTGAAAAATACATATAGTGGTTTGATATTACCCAAAGAAACACTATCAGTTGTTTAACTATTGAAAAATCGGCCCTTAGACGTATACATCATAACATAGACGTCATGAATCCTAGAAATAATAGAGAGTGCGTACTTTACTTAGATATTACATTTATATGCCACTACTTTAAACAGAATGATTATTATTACCCGTCCGGTTTAAATATATGGCGGTTTCTAGTATATTATTGCGGTGGCTTTGTTATTTCATTGTTTGTAGGGCTATAAACATGTAGCCCTGTTGATTAGATAGTACAAAGAGGGCTTGTATTGTACACGGAATTATGATGAATGTTGCAATTGTATGACCGGTTTTGTATAGATAATTAATAATTAAGTATAGTGCACTACTTTCAACCTAGATTGGAGAAATATTGGTAGGGGTTGATGAATGCTGTTCATGTTTCAAAATCTATTACGTTTATCAATCTATTGAAATATCGTGATTTGTGGTCGATCTTATTCGTTTTCCATGTTTTGTTTGACTGCCTCGTTAGTCTAGTGATCGCAAACGCTACTGCTGAGCATGAGGCCTCAGGTTTAATCCCCAGGTCGACCAAGCGTTAATCGAGGTTTTACACCTAGAATTATTCTATAGCAGTCCGGAGTCTGGATCTATGCCTTGGATTGGTAGCAACAAGCTCTCAACTTTAGTACAATAATACCTATGTGACTTAAACAATAATACTGATAGATGTGAGTGTACATCTCTCCCTAAACCTTCGGGGATTACAGCCGTGATATTATGTTCCACTAAGTTCATACGAAATATTGGTCGAATATAAGGAATTCTATGGTAGCTTCATAACACTCGTCACCAGGTCTTCAGCTCTTTAAACAAGTCGACCTTCCATTTCTATGGTTCTATTCCATCCTTTCATTGTATAATAACACCAGATTATTATTAGAGCTTGGCGGGAAAATGTTCCACTACTAACTACCTACTACTAAAAACTATTGACATCTAAATGTTATTATAATGTACTAGCAAACGTCACGGGATTTCACCCGCGAAGTTCCCGTTCCCGTGGGAATACAGGGACAACAAGTAGCCTATGTCTATTGTCTACCGAGCATAGTGTACCTTCCCAACGGTGAAAGAAATTTTCACATCTGTCCATTAGTTTCGGAGCCTTTTCAATGCAAACAAAACAAAAATCTTTTTTTTTTTGTTATAGGTAAAATTAGTAAAGAAAAGTACATTTAAATTACTAATTGTTGATTTGTAGCCCTCGCTTTACTTGCCTTGATATTTTGATATTTGACTTTGTATCCTGCAAGTCCTGCGACCATCTGTTTGTTACCTACCTTAGGTTTCCAAGGTGAATAGTTTCAAAGTCTAGACAACATGTGGTACTCAATGCTAGCCTAAATCGACAATCGCGATGTGTATTTGACTACTGTATTTATTTAGCGACAGTAAGATATCAAATCGCCATTTTATCGTCTAATATTTGCGCACAACGCCGCCAATGTTTGTAAGAGACCGCTCCCATCGGCCGAATTAAAAATACGGAAGCTGATATCAAAATAAACTCCTATCTTAGATATGAAATAAATGAGCACTCAATAATATTTGGGTCAAAACTGTTGAACCTCCTTGAGATACGATGCGTAATGTTATCTACAGAGAGCGGTTAGATGTTTAAAAAAGTTACGAGTAGTCTGTGGTACTAATAAATCAATTAGGTAATTGCGCACGCGCGTGATGGCAATATGAGTTCGTGTGTCATTTGTGTGGCTTCACATTAGTGTTGACTCAACAATCACCACGGTACAGAATTAAAACAAACTTGTAGCTAAGTGATTAAAATGAAAAAAAAAGTTCTAAGTTAATCTTAGACATTTTTGTCATCGGTAAAGGAAAACATCATGAGGAAACCTGGAACCTTCTCTGTATGAGAAGAGGCCTGTGCCTTGCATTGGGACAGTAACAGGCTAGTATTATTATTATTATTAAATGGTTGTCAAAAGCAGTGCTGGACGAGGTCGATCCGCGGATGAGTGTGACCATCCACTACATAGCTAGACTTGGAAAGCACGAAAAGCAAGATTGGTCTTAGCTGTCATTCTAAAACGCATAAATAGGTATAAATAGGTACAGTTAAAAAAAATCAAGAAGATTACGATTTACATTTGATGAAAATTTATAATTACCATTAAGATTAAAGATACCGGGGTAGTATCCGCAACTCCACGTCAAAGCGCGTAATTTGCGTAGGTATAATCTACCACGCGGGCCCAGTGCGAATTGGTAGATGTCACATATCTTCGAATAATTGTCATTATGTAGATCTGGGTTGTTAATAGTCTGTTAACCAGACTTACTTACCAAAGAGTACCGTGTTATCCAATAACTGTGTTGTGGAGCTCCAGAGCTCATGTAGGTTTGGTATTCAGCTGGATCCGTTAAGACTGTAATACGACCCCAAAATGGCGCAATGGCCATTTGATAGATATTGTACAGTTTAAGAAAGTCTTTGTTTTTTTCTTTAATAATAGAAGACCGTACCTACTTGAAAATAACAAACTAAGACAGCGATCGTAAACGAATAATACGTGTGTATCGGTGTTTCACTTCATCTCATTACGATACCGCTTCTTATTTTATTGTCTGCTTTTACTTTAATGTCTAGAACGTTTCCATTACATACTTTCTATAATCTATGTCTTCAGGCTTGTTTTCGCTCGGAGTGCTTTCGCTCGAAATTCCATGCGAAACAAAATATTACATTCAGGAGTTTTGCAAGTTGGAATGTAACAATGTAACAAAAAATGGCAAAGGAATTGAAAGTAGGTATTATGCTGTTGTCGTTTGCATATTTAAGGTATGACCTACATAACATCACGCCTGTTATCCCCGAAGATATAGGCAGAGGCTACCTGTAGTAGACCATGTCCACCCTAAAACTGTAGGTCTGTATACCGTATAACCTATTATGAAGGGGGCCCTCATCACAATGCGACCCTAACTTAACACACCACATACAGCATTTACTTGGATTCGTCTAGTAAACGTAGCTAAAACCAGCCAAAGTTCTGAACACTTTCCAAAAATAATAATCACAAACCATTTATTTCAGGTAACAAAGACCCATAGATAATTTTAACATAAATCAGAGCGTGCGCAGTTTTAAGTTCACATTTTATTTATTTGCAGACTTTTGCCCTTATTGCGTCACATACCCACTTAGCCATCAACTTTTTATGATATAATATACCAAAAAAAAAAACAATAAATGTATTGAAGTAAATTTGACGGCAGCATGCGGTCAAACAATATCTAATCATAGTAACAAGATCAATTTGCTAATGTTGAGTCATGGTCCCATAATCACATTTTGCTATTAGATACTAAATCTTTTATGGATAAAATGTTATGGGTAATAACTGGTTAGAAGTTATTTTCCGACAATCATTGCAGAATAATTATGAGTAATAAAACATCACTTGAACTGAATATAAAATGGTTGTAACGTATATTGATGATTTATAGATAAGTTCTAAAAGGCAACAGGTGGGACGCTGTTGGTTTAACTTAAACAAAATGCTAAATTTAATTAACTTTAAGTATTAAATGGCGTATCTCCAACGATTTTATAGTGGATAAAATCTACTCGTACACACACTTAACACAGAAACTATTAATTGAACTATGATTAACTTGTCGCTTAACAGAGGGAACAGCATCTACAAAAGTTAAATCTACTAAACAATAAACATAGTTAGAAATAAAAATCATCATGCAATTTTATTGCTCACAATTTAGAAAAAAATACATTTTTTCGGTTTTAATATTTTTCGGATCATTGGGATTGTTTATAAGGGTCAAAGTAGAATCCTTGACTTATCACACTACTTGCAAGTGTTTATCCAAGGAAAACAGATACCTCAGTACCAAAAACAACAATGAAAACGAAGTTGCGAAAGTTAAGTTAAGCTTTCGCAACTTTGTTCGTATACGGAAAATCTCGAAAATTTTACCCACACATACACACTCTTAAAGAGTGTTAGAGAGTTAAGACTCTCACACACACTCCTACATGCGCGCAATATACCTACTTAGACAGGGATACAAAATTTTCTTTATAGTTGATAGACTTGGCGATCCATTCGTCCTTGACCATCGATAGACGAAATTAAAAAAACATTAGAAGTCAGATATCGATTGACATTTCTTTTGTTTACCTACACTACGTCTAGACTCTTGTACTAATAAGAATTACCTACCGGTAGTGTCCGACCGAAGCTTCGGCTTCGGCCACCTTCGGCCAAATCTTCGGCTTAGGCCAATTTTTGACCGAAGCCGAAGATTTGGCCGAAGCCGTTTTTTTGCTAATTTGCTAGTTGTCAAAATTTGAAATTTACTGAACGATGCTAGAGCGAGACGGAGAGTGTGCAGAGCAGCAGTGTTTCGCCGCGCCGCCGCACCGGACCAAACGAATCGCAGTTAGTAAACTAAATTAAGACTAGTCGAAAAAAGTGAGTTTATTTTTTATTATTATGGTGCCTCAAATTGTTACCAAAACTTGTTAAGTTTTTATTTTCTCCAATTGTTCCCAAAAATGTTTAACTTAATTATCCTAAGAAATTACTTATAAGTATTTAATTTTCTCAAAAATTCCAAAAAATTATATGTAAAAAATAGATATTGAAAAAGCATTAAACTTTGCTCAATTATTTTATATAAATATTTTGTGTTCGTCTGATAATTAAAAACTTTGACTGATATTTGATTATTTTTGTTAAAATTACTTTAAGTAAATAAATATTTAATTAACCTTGTGTATTTGAAACTTTTATTTTAGACAATGTTTTATTACCTACTTGTATTATGTGGTCACTCGGCTCGTTATTGGGCTAAATCTCTAAAGCTCTCACAATATGTCATCTAGTATATTCTGAGATTAAAGTAACTATCGTATTTCTCAAGGTCAATGACACCTTCGGCTTCGGCTTCGGCCGAAGGTTTTGGTGAACACCGATTAATCGGCTTCGGTTGGACACTACCTACCGGGTTATTGATTATCTAGTAAGTATATTATAATAGCCAGCCTGTTGTTATTTTCAATCACCTTCGAGGTTTCGAACTAAATAGTTGTTCAGCAAATAGCATTTTGCCATTTTGCAGAGTAGAATACCTATAACCTAACGAATGCGTGCCTTAAAACTTACATGCATAGCTTATCAGCTAAAACCCATCATGTGCGTAAGCCTAATGGAGCCAATGACACCGTATCTTCAGTGCTCACCCAGCCTTATTATTCCTAAGTGGGACGTTGAGCTTCACGAACTAAAACTAGATATAGGACTGACAGACAGATAGACAAATAGACGTGAATTGACAGCGAGAACCGATAAAGTGTTTGAAGACTACGTAGTACTTGGAACCTGTTTAGAGCCTCCACATAACGGATTCGCATCGCCGTACAGGCAATTAAGCAAATTGATTTTAATGCGATTCCAACAGTTTTGAATAATTACTGGACAAGATATAAAATATAATATACTTAGGTATTCGATGAATTTTATCTGTGTTAGCTGTTGGCATATATGGCATCCTTTTCGTAATTGGTATTCAAGTTTATTGCAAATATTTGCAAGATATATGGATTTCGGATGTCAAGACTGTTTAATGTTTGGCAACGACATCGTTATCTATTTACTAATGTTTTGTACACCGTTTGGTTTTACTGCCGTTAACTTAGTAGAAATCGGTGATCGAAACGGAATCTACAAAAATAAAAACACGATACCTACATCTGGGTTTTGCATCGTACAAAAGCGGGTCGATTCAGCAAAAGTAACCTCGTGAAAACTTAAGTGAAGTGAACTGTCAAAGTAGGTATAGCATAAGTTTGAAATGTCAGCTGAATTCACCTGCACATATTTTATTTAAAACCTCTGCTTTGGTTGAACCTCGGCTTAGAAAGTATTTAAGTTCTAGCTATGCAAATACGAGTTAAATTTCGAAACAAGCTTACAAATCCTCTAAATTGACTGTTCTTTGTTACAGGTTAAACAACATCTTTAACAATGACGTGGACTGTGTACAAAGTAGCTGCGCTGATACTGCTTAGTGCGCTTAGCAAGGGTGAGCTGCCTGAGGATGACTTCAGGATAATAAATAGACAAGGTACTGTATCTACTCCCTGACTCTTATCACAACATGACGTTAAACGGGTCCTATTTGGGAAAGTTATCATGATTTCAGTGTCCGCGCTGTGATTGTCTTTCTATTGTGTCTCTAATTGACATGATTGAAAGGTTAATCGAATACCTACCTACTGACTTACGGTTCTACCATCAGTCCTATACTCGTACATTTGTGAGCATTTTACCCGGCGCGCTGCTTCTTAAGACCTAATCAGCTCCAAGCTCACCACCCCTGTTTAGGCCGGAGAACGTTAACCACCCTTCGACACCCGACTTGCTAAAGTGGTCTTACTATTAACAATAGTGTGCACCAATTATCCAAGACGAATATTGAATATAGTCGGACCAGTTTCTCAAGGAACAAACCATGTTTCACCCATTCGTTTTTCAGTAGGCAAATCATTTAAATTACACATGTGTCTAGTTTTCTATAAAGTTCTATCTCCGTCTACATTGTTACAAGTGGGTGTCGTTGTAACTTTAGTCAAAGCTTGTGATTTGTGACATGTTTTCTTGAAAGATCATGGTTCCCTGAAAGCAAAAAAAAATCTCCAATAGACACTGTTCTTTGGTGGATAAGCTTGAGTTTCCTTTGTTAGGGTGTTGATTTGACTAAAAGAGGTGTTGCGTCTTATGAATTTATTTTAAGACTACTAAGCTACAAGTAATCACACATATTAAAAGGATAGTTTCTTACACACACATTGACATGCACACAAATACTGTACACAAATACGTTCAGTATAATTGAGAGTAAAATAGTTCAAACAAGCACTATTTAGTACCTTACCTGGGATCAGTTCAGATTCATGGGGCATGCTGGAATAACTCTAAGGGTGTGGCCCTATCTTTCCCATGGCATACCTTCTCCGTATAAGTAGATAAACAACCTCGAACCTATACCCGTTATCCCAGACGATACTTGTCTAAATTAATTCACAGCTTATATTAAAAGCCATTAACACCAACATCAAATATTTGGATCAAACCATCCATATGGTCCAATATTTACCAAAACTCAAACATGTTTATTGTACCTTACCGAGAGATTGTTTGTCCAGTCAGTGAGAAAATAATCAACGCATTGGTAATCGCTTAATCGCTACTATAAACATTCATAGCGATGACAGAAACATGGTGATTATACCAAGACCAATCACCCAATATATCTTGGTCTGCGGTGAAATATGGGACTAAAACAATGTACTGATTTTAAAATCACCGCGGCATCATTGAGGATTTTCTTAACAAACAGCGCCAGCATAAGGTGTCAAGACATTCTGGTGATAGTGTACAATGTGTTGTTGCATATGTAATTGGATTTAAAAGTCAAACAGCTAGTCTAAATGTAAAGTAGGAAGCTAATTACTTCGGCTAACTGTAGCTTAAAGCTCAGCACAAAGTCCCATGCTATTTAAATGATTGATTTACATTTAGTGAAGTATTTTTAAGGGTTTTATTTAGTCACGATAATTATAGTGAATTTTCTGTTGCTCGCTATTGTTAACTCTATGTTCCATAATTGATAAAGTTAATTATCCATATTATTAACTAGCAGCCGTCACGTGGCTCCGCTTCCTGTGGGAATACAGGGATAAAAAGTAATTTATGTCACCCGGGTATAGTGCAGGAATTTTTCAAATCGGTCCAGTAGTTTCGGAGCCTATTCAATGCAAACAAACAAACAAATAGACAATCAAATCTATCCTCTTTATAATATTAGTATAGACAAAAAACTTCTGGAGCATGTTGTTGTTGACTGCACTGACCCTTAACCAAGATGATGCAGAAGTATGCTCAAGGCCATTGTAAACTCAAAAATCATATTCTAATTTTTATAAAAAGATCGCGTCTTCTTGTCTTGAAAACTGAAATTGTTTAATTAAAACAGTACACTCTTCCTCTCTCCTACTTTGCTCTACAATGATCATATTATTGTAAAAACCTATAATAACACTGTTCACATGTAGAAGTAATAAATGTACCTATTACTGATTTCATGTTGTGAACATAGGTGTATACTCCACACAGAGTATTTAAAAGGTTCAGCATTTCAGTCTTCAAAACTTTTTGTGGTAAATTGCAAAATTAAAAGCAAAAGTTTTTCTTTATTATTCTGATTTTCCAATTAAGTCCATCATGTACGTATATTTTAATTAATTTTCATCAACGTCGTTGGTTAGCTCTTTTTTGCTCCGATGTTGTTTTAGGCTCTTTTCGTCACTACACGTCTTAACACAAACCTACTCTTTATTTAAATTTTACTGGTCATAACTACTCTTTGGCGCCGAATTTAGATTGTCTCCACAGAATTCGCGTGGGTCGCTATTACATAAGGTCAGAATTAAAATCATCTAATTTGTTATTCAAACACGACGCGTAATCAATCAGTATTCCATGTACATAAGCTATGAAAAGAAACCAGCCATTCAAGTTGAGATAGTAATCTTTTTAATTTATATCAAACGGCAGTTTGTCAACAGCTTTCCAGTCCTAGAATTATGCTAAACCTTTATTAAAGAACGAGTTACCCATTAGTTTTTTTATGTAAGAAATACGTTGAAGAGCATTTAGCAAAGAAAATACAGAGGCTGATAAATATTTCATTTAAAATTTAAAATGAATCGTGCAAGCCCTCCAACTGCAGCTTAGGCCTTGGACACAAGTTGGACATGCTGAATATTGTAATTCGGTAAATAAAAAAAACGAAACATAATGTAGACGTACCTATACATGCATGACGTACCTTTACATAAATGCATACCTTATACTAAAATAATACCTGTTTTATTTAGAAAATTAGAAGCGTCATCATCTGATGATGATGATAATTATTTGATGAATCATCCGCCTGGTCTCATCCTAATTTATTTGGGGACAATGCAGCGTATCTTCTTTTATATACATCTCTATTTAAAGACATCTAAATATTCACCACATTTTCATCTTTAGTTCCTTTACGCCCGATATTAATATTCTATCTCAATCCAAATCCCGTGCCTTTGTTTTTGACGGCTGCTTCTGATTGGACATATTTAAGACTCGGATAGGCGAATTCGATCGTTGATTGGTTACAGACAAAGATCGGGATCAAGATAGCAACCGAGATAGATTATTAATATCCAGCGTTAGGCGTCCTTTACCTACTCCCTACTTCGAGAATGTTATTTTTTTAATTTATCCTTTCTCGTTTTATTTTCCAGATCTACTAACAACAGACCACAGTGACGTATTCGAGGACAGCAGCACAGGCTCGTTTTCGCAACTGCTATTCGATGTGGCAAGGGACCAGGTTATCGTGGGCGCAAGGTGACTGCCTAAATCTATTTATGTCTAGACTAACTGCAATCCAACCTGTTCTGAAATACTTGATTTAGTTCACCAAGTTGTCGGAAAATTGGAATGTTGTTGGTTTATTTTTTTTGGCTGGGAATTTGTGTGTTGGTTGAACGTTAAGATAATTTATTAGTTATTTGAGACTTTACCTTAGATGAGAATAGAGTCAAATTACTCTTTAGCGGTATATATACCATAACCAATGATAGCAACCCACGAGTTGTAGCAAACAAAACCATACTTTAATTTATATGTTAGATAGGTCTCAAAATAAAAAATAAAAACTCAAGACATGTGGAATAACCCGCACAGGTCCACTTCCAGTCCCTTTGTTTCCCCAGTGCATTGGGAACACTGTTTACTAATTATGCTTAACCCATTTATAACGACCGATCGTTATAAAGATCAAAAAAGTAATGGTTAATACCAGCTATTTTAAAAATAGTAATGAGCGGATAACTTTTGTTTATTGCATATCAATCGTCGCAGTAATCGTTTGACAATGTTTCGGTGCAAAGAAAATTACCTTATGATCATAATTTTGGAGTGTTTTTGTATTTTAGTTCGAGTGAGCGTAATTAACTTTCACTATGTCTTCAAAACGGTAAGTGTTTACAAATTAGCTTGTGATTGAAATTTATTTAATGCTCGTTTTTTATAAATTTATAACCTGTCCAACAAAGCTGTGAATTAAAATTTGAGCTTTTCTTATCTTTTATAGAAAACAAATGACATTATATTTGATGATCGTTTTAACGATCAGTAGTAATTTGGGGATGTATTTTTCACTTTCAAACCCAATAACAATAAACCATTGTCTCTCAATGAAACCGATGATGAATCGGAGCAATAAGACGATGATGCTCCATTTCCAAGAAATATAACTATTTTACCACCAGATAACGCGAATGCTGATGTCACAGATGAAGATTCTGGTGATGAAGAGTTTGTAACTCTGAACAATCTTCCAGGTTTCATATAGACGTAATCTACCTAAATCTTAACTAAAAATAATTATAACAAATGACATGAGAACATAACGTTCTCATGTCATTTGTTATAATTCTTTTCCTATCTAGGTTATCAGCTAAGATCTCCTGCTGAGATAGAATAGGTACATGTGTTCCGAAAGTGACGAGGACAGTGTACGTAAAAAGGAGTCGAACTGCCAAAGTACCCCTAATTATGGAAGTTGGAGAACCTGAGCCATTTAGATCCAATTCAGCTCTAGTTATTAGCAGCACGTCTGCCGTTCCTTTTGTTGGTACATCAGTACCCAAAAATCAAAATCTTACTTGGAGAAATCGCCATAATCCTCACGACCGACCACAATGGCATGAAAACTATGGGCCAAGACACTTTCAAACGCTTATGTATTACTTTGAATGTATGTTTGATGGCTCTATTATCGAGTTATTGGCGAAATATACAAATATTTATGCGATTCAAAAGAACAAAGTGGGCGATCTGACAACTGATAAAATGAAGTGTTTTCTTGCTATAACTTCTGCGCAGTGGATATAAATATAGTTCCCTAAGAAGATACAAGTACTGGGTGAAATCCTCAAATACATCTTGAACACTGAACGCTATATTGAGGGAAAGATTTACATTTATCATAACCTCCAATGTTGTGACGATACTCCGATAGTACTGAAAGTGACCAATTTACAAAGTTGAGACCGCTTTTCAATATCCTGAACGTAATTATTTCTGGATATGACTCCTCTAGAAAAAAAATGCAGACAAGGCTATGATACCTTATTATGGAGGACACAGCTATAAACAACGTATACATGGAAAACCGATTAGATAGGGATATGAGTTATGGGTGATCCATACCAAGCCTAGGCCATGCAGCAATTACCTATTCCACCGGCTTATATGCAGGTAGGAATGGAAGCTGGTGTAAAACCCATACTCATATTACATAACTTGATTGTTATTTAACATTTTTCAATGATATAATAAAGCCTTTTTTCATCATAACTGTGTTTCTTTAATTTAAAATAGGATACAATCGATTAAATGGTACTTATATGAACGTTAACCTACCTGCTTGTTACTACGGATCGTTAAAACGATCCGCATTTTCCGAGATTTCCTGAAAATGTGGATTTTTTTTGGTATTTTTCCATGTTTACTAAATGCATCAAGGTAACAATACTAAAAAATTACAGTGATTCGAGATAAAAAAAAGTTTCAGTAACAACTGGGTTAAATGCAACAACTTACAGACTAGAACTTTTTTTAAATTACTTAGCTGGTTTTCATTGACTATAACTATTGGTGTCTTAATATGATACCTATCCTTCTAATATAAACCCTTTTTAGTCTCTGATAGGAATGGCCGGAATATTAGTTCGTTCTGGGCTTAACCAGATATAAATCACCTACGAAGTGATAAAACTTTCTTGAAATCTCCCATAATATTATAAACTTAGTATCTATCCAATACTTAATGCTGTTTTAATAAACATTTTATACCTTCTTAATAATCTTCTATGGTGTAAAGTTTATGGAACTACGATGAGGTTTATAACTCCATGATTGCTCGGACTCGAATCATCATAAAACGATCAAACTACCATAGATTAATTGATAAGCTAAAACCGCTACCTCATTAGTGCGAATACCTAATCCAATATACACTGTTGTTTAGCGCTAATAATTTTCGAAACTTTAACTTAGTAAGGCTTTAAGAGATTGAGACAAAAAAAAATACATCCGGGCATTTCCGCATGATTTGTACTATTCGTATTTGTTGCAATTAAAACTTGTAGTCCGTTTTTTAGTTAATTACTAGCACATCACTATTAGTATAGAATGGTAGACACTATTTGCTCTATGGTTTTTCTAGTTGTGAATCCCTAAATTAATATGAATATCCTACTAATATTATAAACGCGAAAGTTTGTGAGTATGGATGGACGGATGTTTGTTACTCTTTCACGTATTTAAAACTACTGAATTGGTTTTAATAAAATTTGGTATGGAGTTAGCTGAGACCCTGGATTAACACATAGGCTGCTTTTTATTCCTGTATTTCCACGGGAACGGGACCTACGCGGATGAAACCGCGGGACGTCTGCTAGTTATATTTATATTAATAATTAATATAATCCAACTGTTGCCATAACGTATAATATGCCAGTGGCGAAGTGTCTATACAACTCGATTCCTATCGGTTTTCCTTTAGATATTCGGAAGAGCAACTCGTGCGTTGTTGACTAATGGCTGCTAGACTCTAGTATTGCCAAATATAAGGCATTTAAGTACACAAAAGGTATACAGGATGTTAGGGTAGACCGATGACTTCAAGAGAAACAACAAATAGTGATACGAATACTTACTTTTTTTTTATCGGCTTCCCTATTTAGAAAATTGATCCGTCGCTACTAAATCTAGTGATGTATTGTATAATATGTACATACACAAAACTACGTAAAATATTTTTCCTTTTTCCATCAAGTATATCTAAAGGTTTCTTTTAAGATATTGCTTTGAGCAATGAAGTTGCCCATTGTCCCATTGTAACACCCTATGTAGCTTTTGAGTTACTACGTGTGAGTTATTTTATTATGGTGCAAAAAAATCTATTCTATCTATATTATGGCCTGACTGGCCTGTTGGTCTAGTAGTTAGTGATCCTGACTGCTATGCCGGAGGTCGTGGGTTCGATTCCCACCCAGGACAAATGTTTGTGTGATGAGCACGATCATTTGTTCTGTGTCTGGGTGTTATTTATCTATAATATGTATATATTTAGAAATATATAAGTATGTTTATCAACTGTTTAGTACCCATAACACAAGCTCTCAAGCTTAACTTGGGACTAAATGGTGTTGTGTGAAAAGTTGTGGAATATTTATTTATTTATTTACATTTATTATGATTAATTACTAAAACATTCTTATTTTTGAAACGTAATACAAATACATCATGGATATACAATTTTCAAGTCGTACAAGTATGGTGGGTTAATAAACTGTGGGGGCGTTATAATCTTAAATCGATTGATAGAGTTATCTCAGTATAGAATTATAGGACGGCCATGAATAATGTAATATATATTATGCAGTAGGCCAGCTCATTTTATGTTTTAGCTATAGAAATTACAGCAGTGTTGTTTTTGTGAAAATTATCCCCGAGAATAGTTTGGTGATGTGAGTGGTGAAATGACGTGTTTTACTTGCGGCACTAGCAACTTACTTATCAAAGATTTTACAAAGACCGTTGTCTACCGGAAAACCTAAAATAAGGGATTTAAAAGTACCTATAGATATATTTTTTAAAATCTATTGATTTTTGCTTTCGATAAAATCCAAAACAAAAATAGCTAAGTAAAACAGAGGTACAATATCAAATTCAGCGAATAAAATATACTGAGTTTAGCAGTGATATCCTTGGTGTGACCGGCGGATTGCCAAATCATAGGTCTTTTCGGATTCATAAGCGTATTGTATAATTATCACTTGCTTTAAAAACGGTGAAGGAAAACATCGTGAGGAAACCGGCATGCCTGAGAGATATACTATACTAAGTTCGTCACTAACCAAACGATAAGAAGAAGAAGTTAAACACTGGCATTATGTTACACACGAACGATACGTAGGTATCATAGTTAAAGCCGACATTGTCTTATTCATTGCACCACTAAACAAAATCTTCGGCTCTGTTTTTTTAACAATCTTTATCATAGTTTGTATTTGTTAACAACATACGTCGTTATGAACCAAATTAATTAAAGCTTAGAGATAACTAAACCGCACAGAAAACACCAATTTACAAAACCACATGTACGTATAAATCAGTAAAATACCGGCCAAGAAAGTGTTGGGCCACGTACAGAAAAGAGTTCCGTACTCAATATCTAAAATTTACACGGAATTTATTTTACCTATACAAAAATAAAGTGGTGGGCTTCACAAGCTAAGCTTATACCTTCAAAAGCGCATAATTATCTCACAAACTGTTATGTTTTGTGGTATCCAATGATAACGTACACGCCGATGTGCACTATTTTTTATATGATTCCTTATTAAAATATAATTAGACGTGACATTCCCAATAGTATGTATAAGAACATAGTAGTGTATGAACACTAGTATGTTCTTATTTCACTAAATATTATTATTACACGGTACCTACATCTTTCTTACTAATTTTGTAGTGGCAATAGTCTTCGAGTACACGACGTGAAACATCCAGTAGACAGACCCCTGGCCTAGACAAAGTCACTATATGTATATTAATTAACGATGACGAAGATCCATAAATCCGAAATATATGGAATTCAGCATTTCAAAAGCTTATGACAATTCCATATATTTCGAATTTATCTTACTTCGTTATCTTTACAGATCATTAAGGGTTTCGCTGTCGCCATTTCGCTACGGAACCCCAAAAACGTAATCTCACTTTAACAGCATTTTAATGCGATAGCAATGCTTACTCTAATAACTTGTTCAAACATCCAGTCATTCACCTGCTCAACTTATGATATAAGATAGCGTTATCACCTCGACAACTTGTTAACTTGCCCGTACCGCTGCCACTCGATTTTAATTAACAATTACAGTTTATTTTTTTATATCACAAGTATGGTCAATTTACCGTGAGAGCTTTTAAATATCATACGCGGCAAGCAATGAATACGCTTTTTAAAAACGCTTTTCGGCTCGCCAAATGACTTAATAAATTACTCGGAACTGGTTAATTTAAAACACATTTTAATGCCTTTATTGATATTCGAAAAGTTTACTTTATGAGGTGCTCTGAATGTGGGACTTACGGTAATTACACGGTTGAATACTTGAAGGTTTATGCAAATTTCAATTCGGGCTGAGCAGGCCCTAACACACAAGCTGGACGGAAACGTAACGTACAAACGACGGTTTTAAAAATGAAATAAAAATACAACTAGATATCTTATTAATTTTACGAGTCAATCACAGTTAGTATCGCCCATAGAGTATGGTGACAATAATAGGAAACACCATAATTCCCTGGGCGCGATCGGCCAATTATATAAAAACTCGCACTAGGCCTTAAAATGAGATGCGATCTTGTTGGCAAACTCGCATCGATGCTCGCGAAGCGATAAGACATATTGTTTATAATAACAGTATTTTAATAAGAATACTCAATTTTGTTGCCTTTAAAACATTTTGTTTTATATATCCAGCAATCGCAACCTAAATATTCAGAGGTTATTTATCTTTCAAGCATAATTAGATCCACACCTAAGTTCAAATTTAATCTCTCAAGTGTTAACTGCCATTGGTGGTGTGAAATATTTAAATCCTCAGAAGAAATAGGCTCATTACTCGAAGACAAAAAACAAACTAATTTGACATTTCTAACTTAATTTTCATCTATTACCATCGTTTTCTGTCAAGGATTTCTTTCGTCTTTTCCTCCATTTTAGATTGAACGGCGTTATTATTCGTAATTTAGCAAATACCTAGGAATATAAAAAGATACCTACATACTGGGTCAGTGCGTGTCAACTTTAAGTACCTATTTGATATTATGAGGCGTAGAGTAAACAGTCATTAAACGTCATTAGTAGAACCTATATCGTTAAATTCGAACTCAATCGATAATAACCAATAAACATATAATATTATTGCGATATTAATCGCTGGCCACTAATTAGCAGAATAAATAAGAAGGTATGCACCATAAAATTATAAAACAGTGTATTATTTGCTTACTCAGAATGAAGTGGGTTGAAGATAAATAGAAGGTGTACCTACAAATGTAGTCGCTGTATTGCATGCTTTACAAGTTTAGTGCGAAATTATATGCCTACATCGCATCGCCATCCTCCTGCCCTGACTGTCTGACTGATTGTGACTTGCCTACGATTAAAATTACTTGTTCTGCCTCGGGATCTCACCCGCATCAGAGGACCATAGCGTGATGAAAACATTAATTACATTATATTACATTCATACATTCAAACTAACAAAATATTCAGATTTTTGTTATAATAATAGTGTACATTAGGTAGGTTTTTCTTGGGTGCACTTGCATAGTGCATACAGGGAAGTCTGCGTTTGGTGCCTTATTTCATTAAAGGCGACAATGGGCTTCTGCGAGTTTGCTTCGGCCCCTCGTACGTCTTCCAAAGGTCCGGGTTGCCGAGAAGTTTCGAAGTGTGAATCAATAATCTCTGTGTTGTGAAGTAATACTGTAAGATTCATTAAAATCCTTTCAGTAGTTTAAACGTGAAAGACTAACAAACATGCATGCACATCTTCACAAACTTTATAATCGGATTAGGAGTAGGATTTATTATCATAACTATACTTTATGATTTGAAATACCTGGTACAGACGCCAGCACATCAAGTTACACCAATGTGTCAAATTTCTTTGATCGTTTATTTATTTATTTTCTTTGAGAAAACAAAGAGTTACACAAAGGTTTCTTAATTAATAGTCCTTAGTATCTAAAGTATATAGTGTATGTGTAACTCACAACGTTATCCACATGTTACCTATTCCATTTTTTTATATAAGAACTAACTAGGCATGCGAGTGATTCGATCGTTTTTCAACTTTATGACAAACAGATTACGGTTCATATTCAATTGGGAAAATTTGACACATTGGGGTAACTTGATGTGCTGGCGTCTGTACTTACCAATGAAAAGAGCGAGCAAGCCATTTATGTATTTCTAGACATGCATTTATCATTCACTGCCAACATTGTGATAGAAAGTTAATCGGTTTCATATCTTTGACTAATAACATCGTGGCACATTTCTCCAGAACTAATCGTCCCCTTCTAAGCACCTACAATCCTCATTTAATCCAATTTCAGGTTCTACCGTACCTAATGCCTAACTCCGGCTAAAGTATTTCAAATCAAGGCCGACAAGAGATTCATTGATCCCGTTCAGTCAGTAACGGTTATTATCGAAATCCAGATCTTAAAATTGCAATAGCATAAGTACTCGTAGTTATTTTACATTGCAAAGTTACCGTGGACAGAGGAACTCGTTTTCCATATAGGGAAGAGAGATTCTGGGTCTTCTCTAAGATTCTTGTTCTAGAAATACTTAACATAATCGTCTCGCAGGTTTACTGCTCCGAGTGGGTGCCAAGAGGGAGATAGTGGAATTGATTTTCAATAACTCAGTGCCAACAAAGTAGTTTCTTACCTAGTTACTAGTATTTATTGGGACTGTCACTTGTGTAACGAAAGCAGAAAAAAAACGACTACATAGAAAACACGCTCTAAAAAGTATGAAATACATACATACATAAACTCACGCCTTTTTCCCATGGGGGTAGGCCGAAACTATAGAGCGCCATATGCTACGATTCTTACAACTTTTTTTGCTTCGTTTACATTCATACATGTTGTCATACACACACGCCGCCGGTTGCGAGTACTCGCACCTGACCTCTTTGAAGAACCTCACCAATAAATTATATGTATGTCCTTCTAGGGCGTCTATCTATGAGTCGGGTAAGATGGGAACAGAATTTCAAAAACTCTGACAAGTTTTCTCTAGGTGACGAAACAGGCAAATGCAATTTTATTGCTAATGATGCGGTAGTCACACGTCTGCTTACACTCCCAGGCAGTTAAGTCTTAATGGTTATGCATAATCGCTCGTTAAGCAACTTCAATTAATATACAAGCTGCAGGAATCCTTTACCATATCGCGCTATTTAAAGGTGCGAATATCATGACTCAATAGACGTAATTACCTGTAGAAACTACCACGGATATCGATATTACTGTAACATGTGTGAAATGAAAGTCGAGAATTTCCTCAATACTAAGAGGTATGTTAGCCAAGTGATATTACGATTGTCTATTAACACTTACAGTTATAATCTATGGATTCGGATCAGAGCGAGGGTTGCCACTGTCGGGAATGCTAAAATACATAGAGGTATTTCCCTTAATTTCAAAAAACTCTGTCATAATAACTACAATGATTTATTTAAATAAAACATTTTGTAGTACACTTTTACTTAATTTCTAGTACATTTAGTGAAATTGACACTTAACTACACATTAATGAATGTCACAACAAGATTATGATTGTTTTTAATTAAAAACAATCTCATGTCAATTTTGAAATGTTGTCAATTGACAACATTTCAAAATTGACATGACCCTAAAACAAAAATACCGTTTCTTCAGTTTTGTATGCTGAGTTCAAATATTTTTATTTTTATTTTTTTTTCTGCTTAGTTTCTGAGCAAAAAAAAAATAAAAAAACATGCGATGACATCACTTATACGGTGGAATGAGGTGGTTACCTTTGCGTAAGCAAGCTAATTTTTAAGATGAAAACCTTAATGTCAAACAAGACATATCTAATGTCAAACAAGACATATCTAATATCAAAAATGACATATCTAATGTCAAACAAGACATATCTAATGTCAAACAAGACATATCTAATGTCAATGTATGACATTGACAACTGTTAAATGACAGTGACATCTAAGTTACAGTTTTTTTTGACGTATCATAGTAAAGCAAAGGATGTATCGCCATTCCACCGTACGAATGACGTCATTTGGCGCTTACGTCTTTTTAGAATGCACCGAATTTCAAAGTTAAAATTATGAATAAAAAGTACGTAATTTCGAAAAACCGAAAAATATTGGTCCTCTAGTTTTGGAATTACTTTTATATAACGTAATAAAACATACAAGTTAAAATTTTGAATTACGGGAATTTGCATTTTAGAATGGAGTGTTTTGTTTTTAAACGTTTTAGGGAAATGCATAATTATTTAGTGTAGGTACCTAATTAGACGGATGGGCATTTGATATTAAAGCAAAGACATGTCCTTATACCATTATAATCTAGGCACAGTCTCCGTATTTCAGGATTGGCTGATACAATAGAATGCAGAATGCAACAAAATAATGTTCTCTACTTTTATTTAATGATGTTTTGACTTTGCAAAGGCGCAATATTTTTGATAGGTATTGAGGTTTTTGGAATCAATCAAAACTACAGTCTACAGATTTTTTGGGAAAACTTTTATAAAAAAAAACCTCACAAAAACCTTGTCTTGTCAACAAAAAAAAAGTAACTAAATAAGTGGGTGCGCTTTGTAGGTCTGTGTTGCAAGTGTTTTTTTGTTTGTAGGTGATGCGTGGACAAATATTTTTGTATATTTTTTTTTACATAGTAAAAATAACTAAGTAAAAGTTATGAAATTAAAACCCAAAATTGAGAACTTCCACTATACTATGGAAAAAATAATGGTAGAAGCCCTAAATGTAGCAAGAACTACGCGGCATAGATGAAACGCCAGGAAGTACCTACCAATGTTTGCCACATAGTGTCAATATGTGTGCCGTGAACATTTGGCTCAGCTATTAAACCATTTTGTTTGTTCATGTGCTTTTCAAACACGCATCAAGGCACGTGTCTATCGTAGCACCGAAATGTGTGAAGTTTTATTGTATAAACATTCATTTATGTCGGGTATAGTGGCTTGCATCGTACCTACGTTCTAATTCGACATTATATCTTTGGCCCAAGATTAGATGTAGTTTTAATGTTTTGTTCATGTACAGACGCCAGCACATCAACCTACCCCAATGTGTCAAATTTCTTTGATAGGTTTTTATCTTTATTCTAAACACAATAAGGTTCATGTTCAATTGGGAAAATTTGACAGTTTGGGGTTGGTTGATGTTCTGGCGTCTGTACAGTATTCCCAAATTAATAATGCACATGCAGATCTTCGCTAATTGTCGTATTCCCGGAAACACCCGAATCATTGAATCGTAAGAGCCCTAATTATGCATGAAGAAAATGCACTTAACCACTCTATATACATATAGTCATCCGACACTCGGGGAATACGGCCGTTGCCGAACAGCGACGAATATTTCTATGCGCATTATCACTTTGGGAGAACTGTACATTACTCGCAGAACCGGCAGCGGAACATTGCGCTTAGAAAAGGTTGCGCTTCGAGCTTCGAGGAATACCCCATATTTTTTAGGGAGACAATAAGTAGTGATACTGATATGAATATTAATTTTTTTTATCGGTTTCCCTCTTTAGAAAATTGACCCCTCGCCACTGCAAGGCATTCCTTCCTAATTTTCAATGATCAAGTTTGGTGACTAAAAAAATCACGATTTTCAATAAACGTGGTCCCAATCCCAATCATTGAATTGATTGTGACTCATTACGACATATTACTCTTATTCACTATACGAGTAGTAGTAAATAGACACGACCACACTCGATCCATGAATAATTTCGATACCGTTCCTATCGGTAACAATATCGATTACAACGGCGTAGCATTGAAATTCGATTCTACGGCAATCGAATACAGATTGCTTACATGTGTTCCGATTTATTTAAACTACTGCTTGCGTAACGATTTATACTTCCCAGAGATTTAAAAATTGATCTAGGTGATTAGATTACGGGGTCGTACCTATGCGAAAAAAGTGTTGAATGCAAGCTAAATTGTATTTTGTCACCTACTTATTTACAATTCGACGCCGAGCAGTCTACGTTGTCATGTAGATAAAAAAATTCAATGCCGTTTGGCTTGATAACAGTAATGTAGTATTATTGGGTGGATTTGTATAATTTATTGCCCTTTAAGTCCTTCAAGGATACAGTGTACGCAATTGATGCTTGGTATCTGTTTGTCATCATTATTGGATTAAGATGATAACTACATTTGTTTGCATTGTTAACATGCAAGTTGCTAAGTATCTACACACTTGATCATGATGGCTAATCTCTATTGTGAAGTGAAAATGTTGGAAATTGACTTCAATATTGATCAAAGAAACATAATCCATTTAAACAAATATTAACTTTACGGTTGCTGTTAATAGAGACGATTTAACAATGCAAAAAATAAAAATTCATGAAGTTTTAGGGCAAATTACAATATACCACAGATATTGAAAATTACCCTGTGTTTTGTAATAGCGAGTAAGCATTTTAGGAAAATGTACTTTGACGCAAATTAATTTTCCAAGTAATTTTTCGTAAAATACTTTGTTATCATTTCTAGAAACTATTTTGAAACACAGGGCGGGTAGGTAGTATTTCCAATCGCTGATTTCAAAATGATTGCAATGACTAATCAGAACTTAATGTGCTACTAGTACACGTCACGCGGTTTCAGCCGCTTAGTTCCCGTTCCCGTGGGAATACAGGAATGAAAAGTAGCCTATGTCACCCGAGGATAGTGTAGCTTCCCAACGGAGTATTTTTCAAATTGGTCCAGTAGTTAAGCAAGGCTTCCTCTCTCCTACTCTTTTTTGCTTTGCCCTACAGGGTCCAAAATGATCTCATTTATATACTTACCACCTAAGAATACATATGGAAAGCAATCGACTGGCCTGTTGGTCTAGTAGTTAGTGACTCTGACTGCTATGCCGGGGGTCGTGGGTTCGATTCCCACCCAGGACAAATGTTTGTGTGTTGTGTGCATGATAATTTGTTCTGTGTCTGAGTGTAATTTATCTATAATATGTATGTATTTAGAAATATATCTATAAGTATGTTTATCAGCTGTTTAGTACCCATAACACAAGCTCTCAAGCTTAGCTGCTGGGGCTGCTGGGACTAAATGGCGTGGTGTGAAAAGTTGTGGAATATTATTTATTTTATTTATTAATAAAGATATTGAGCAAATGAGCACACTTCCATAATGAATAATGAGTGATTGATAGAATTAAAGTCACTGTTTTCTTTCTTCCCAGGGATGCCCTCTACAGACTGTCCCTACGAGGTCTAGGCGTGTTAGAACGCGCTGACTGGCTGGCTTCCTCCGACAAGACAAAGCTGTGCCAAATGAAGGGACAGACAGAACATGACTGTCGGAACTACATCAAGGTGCTGCTGCTTCATGGCCACAAGCTGTTCGCCTGCGGAACCCATGCCTTCAGTCCTGTTTGCAGTTGGCGAGAGGTATGTGCAATAAAAATTTATCTCTTACTTAGTAAGATTTTGACGGCACGGTAGTTCAGACAGGAAGTTGCTCCATGTAAAATACTGGTATTCAGCTGCATTCGGTTAAACTGTAAGCCCACCCCAAAATAGTTGGAAAAGGCTAGGCAGATGATGATGATGTCTAAACTCTGAAGTCCAGTAGGCTTAAATCGTATCTTTTTCTATCCAAATTAGAACCGAACTAGCAACCGGTATCGCAGATGTCAAATGTTAAGCCACTGAACTAAAACCTTGTTTGTTATCTTAAAGCTTGCTGCCGTTAAGTGTGTATGTAAATAACATGAAATCGAATTTGTATGTAAGCACACATGAAATGTTTAACAAACACTTTCGGTGTTCAATCCAGTTTGTCTAGTTCTAGAAATCCAGTATGTAAACGATCTTTTAGTAACTAAAGAAAAAAAAACAGGATAAAACTAATATCGAAACACATACATTGGCTTTTATATAATGATTCTGGACTCCCCTGCATTGATATTAACGTCGAATTTGTTTAAACTTATTACGACTTTACCATAACAATCAACTTAAAACTAATTTCAATGCTGGGAGTCCAGAATGTATGCCGCTGTCCCTTCCACCCTTAAAATAATAACTCCTTACCTTACCCAATTAATTAGAGGTCGTAGGAGCTTGTCTGTATTTTTTTATTGTTATTGTTAGGCTCGCGTTTGAACACTATCTTACCTAAGGTAAGCGATGATGTGGTCGACGATGAAGCACGCTTGCCTAAGAAGCAACCTATTCACTCTTGTCTTGGTTGACCCTTAGTAACTATCAGGAAACACCGATTCCGACAGGTAATTCCACTCCTTAGCTGTACATACCTACAATGAAAATCCAAACTTTTAGTACGTATGGATGGGATGTCCACCATGTATCGAAGGCGCAGCGCCGTACGTTTGTCCGATGGGCTTGGCAGGATCCGGAAAGGGCTTGGCAGAATTAAATTGTGCAAAATTTTCTTCCATTCCTCAATACCAGCCATCTTCTACGGTACCAAAAAAAAAAACACAAAAAAAAACAAGTATCTATCAAACGATTGCTTAATTAAAAACAAACCTTTTCTCCACCAGATCGAGTCAATAAGAACGGTGACGGAGTGGGTGACCGGGGTAGCCAACTGTCCGTACAACCCTCACTCCAACGTGACTGCGATCCTGGCCAGCAACGGCGAGTACTACGCTGGAACACCCACCGACTTCGGTAGCTCTGATACAGCTATTTGCAGGTAATAAACAAATACATATTGGACTTTTTACTGGGTGTTGTTGATATTGTAGGGCAGCATGTCTTACAGACCCGTATCAAGAGTTTTCAGCTATGTTCAGGGCTCTACCTAATTTAACTATGTGCCTATGTAGCCTTAGCCTATTTTTTATACGTTTTGACTTTATGAAGACCGCAGTATAGTCGGGAAAGGGCAGATAATGATATTTTATACTTACTTATTTCTGTAAATTGGTTCCAATTGATGATAATTGAGTACCAATTTCACTAAGGACTAATTTGATTTTTAGAATTACTAGAGTTCTTAAAAAACAAAGAGAAAAGTGTTAACGCAAACAATACTCTCCCCTAACCCCCCGCCCTTCCCCCCTCTTTATGCACTTTCTCTGACTGCCTCGTTGGTTCAGTGGTCGCAAGTACTACTGCTGAGTATAAGGTTCGATACCCGGGTCGGCCATAGTGTTATTGAGTTTTTCCATCTGGAATTTCTCAGTACCTACTAGCCCGGAGTCTGAATTTGTTCCTGATTGATGGCAATAGGTTCGCTCCCATAACATGGGACTTTAATACAACTGGCGAAATGTAGGTGTACTATTACAGATACGCCACCTGACCCTTCGCGGAATACAGGCGTAATGTTATGTTACGTTGTTAAGCAAACTGTACTTTGTGTGTAGGTTTTAAAGTTAGTTCTTCATGAACACGTGTCTGTTTACATGATTTGAAAATAAATCGTAAACAGAGAATAGGAACTATGTCACAATACTATCACTTACCATACACTCATAGTGTAGTGTCGTCATTAGTCGTAAACTTACTTCTACGAGTACTATTTGAGGTTAGTAGTGTTAGAATCGTAACGACTTGATGGCACCGCTCTAATTCGATATCGATATACGGGTCAGTAAATTATTAGTTGATATCGATTGTCGTCCTTGTGTATCAGTTTAGTACCTATACTGTCATTTTATCGGTTTTCGCAATCTTAGTAGCGTTGATTAGATTAACTCCGCCTTTAACTTTGTTATTAGATTTGTACTAAATATTAGATACCTACTTATATGGAATTATTTTCTATTAGCTTCTAACCTTTTATACCAAGTATACTAAGACCATACTTATTTTCAGACTACTTACAATTTTCATTAATAATAATCTTTCACCTACATTATCGACATACAACATTAAGTACTCATTGCTAGCGTTGATACAAAAAAACCAATGACAAGTACCATTGTGATTTTTTTCAACCCGGGACCTCATGGTCAGCAGTAGCGCTTGTGACCACTAGACCAACGAGGCAGACAAACATAGAATTAATATAAGACTAAAATGCTAGTGTCTTTTCTGTATGAGACGAGTGCTTTCCCGCAAGGCTGTATCTTTAGAGAATAGCACCGCTGCAGTGGGACACTAACAAGCTAATATAATAATTATTTTTCACTTACTTGAGAACAGTCTGTACCTACTATTCATAGGTACTTCTTACAAGACTTACAAAAAGGAGCTGTCTTTTAAACCGATACAATTTTGTTTCCAGGAGCCAAGGTGCCGCCAGCCATGACTCAGGCATGCTCCGCACGACCCAGTACGACCTGAACTGGCTGAACGAGCCTCAGTTTGTAGGTAGCTTCGAAGATGACCACTTCGTCTACTTCGTGTTCAGGGAGGTGGCTGTGGAGTTCATGAATTGTGGGGAGGTAAATCTAAACATCTATCTTTTTCATAAATATAAATCTAGCTGTTAACGGGAAGATATAATCGGGATAAAAACTATCCTATGTGTTAATCTAGGTTAAAAACTATCTGTGCACTAAATTTTATCCAAATACGTTCAGTTGTTTTTGCGTGAAAGAGTAACAAACATCCATTCATCCAAACGAACTGTCACGTTTATAATTTACTAGCAGATGTCACGCAGTTTCACCCGCGTAGGTCCCGTTCCCGTGGGAATACAGGAATAAAAAGTAGCCTGTGCGTAAATCCAGGGTGTTAGCTAACTCCATACCAAATTTTATTAAAATCCATTCAGTAGTTTTTACGTGAAAGAGTAACAAACATCCATCCATCCATCCATCCTCACAAACTTTCGCGTTTATAATATTAGTAGGTAGGATTAGATTCCCCATAACGACAGTCCGAAGTCCCTTATCTGGGCTAGTAGGTTAATATGGCCTATATTAGGGTCCCTCAAGTGTTAACAAGAAAATTGTTCTATCTAAAGATAGTTGTCATGTGTCAACGCGGAAAAGGTTACGACCCTCATTATGTCGACACCGCCAATTCGCCAATTGTCTTCGTAATTCTTTGATCTATAGGACTGTTATTCTTTAAAATAATGATTTATACCCTAGGTAATTTAGGTGTAGTGACAACCATTATATCCCTTTAAGTTACAGCATTTTAATTTTTGGTTAGTTTATTGAAATAATACCAACAATTCTATAGAACCTTATAATAAGTACATTGAAAGTATTGAAAACTTCAAATAGCAAGTTAAAGGTCAAAACAAGCAGTTTGGAATAGCAAAAAAAAATATAACACATAATATAACATTTATTTGCATTAAATGTAGGTAGACAAATAAATAAATAAATAAATAAAATAAATAAATATTCCACGACTTTTTCACACAACGCCATCTAGTCCCAAGCTAAGCTAAGAGCAAATGAAAAAATGAGTTGTCATAGTAAACAATAATAATAATATTTGATTCAAGGTAAGTATATTTTATTACCATTTGGCATGCTCAACATAATGTCAACACAAAACCTTACTAGGTATAACATTTTAATCACACAATCATACACTCCCTTTCTTTGATATCTTTCCTCACACAATTATCCATCTTAATAATTATGTCATTAAGACGTTTTAGGCCATCTATTAACCAAAATCGCAGTAACCAGCCTTTACCTTCATTCTATAGTAGTTATTTATGATGTCCAACAAAGAATATAAACAAATTATGACTAGTGAACAAAAGTATTACATCGGTACGATTACTTCTAGGAAATTAAGTGTGAATAGTTGGGAGTCTTGGTGCTATGTTGCTCCTATGTTGTCTGTAAGATATCGCTATTAGCGATAAGGCGGCCCTAAGCCTTTAAAGGTATAATTTGTTAGTTTTGAGCAACCCAAAATTGACAAATTTTCCCAATTGAACTTGAACCTTCTTCTGTATGTTATAAAGTTGAAAAAGTACAAAGAAATTTGGCAAATTAAACTCTGTACAATAAAGATTATTTTATTCAATCCTATTCATTCTTTCAGATAATCTACTCCCGAATCGCGCGCGTCTGCAAGAACGATCCCGGCGGCTACCTGGTGATGAAGGACAGCTGGAGCACCTTCCTCAAGGCGCGGCTCAAGTGTTCAGTGCCAGGAGACGTGCCGTTCCACTACGACGAGGTCCAGAGCGTGGAGTACCTGCCCCAGGAGAAGATACTTGTTGCTACGTTCACAACACCAGAGTAAGTACAGCTGTCTATCGTCATCATTTCAGCTAAAAGACGGTCGCTACTGAACATACGTCTTCCAGAAAAAAAATCACAAAGATTGGACTTGCGTTCCCTCCACACACGCCACAATCCTCATCAGATCACCACACAAGAACCCTTTCGCTTCAACGGCCACCGGTTCTGCGAGTAATGTACAGACGCCAGCACATCAACCTACCCCAATGTGTCAAATTTTCCCAATTGAACATGAACCTTATTATGTTTAGAATAAAGTTGAAAACCTATCAAAGAAACTTGACACATTGGGGTAGGTTGATATGCTGGCGTCTGTACCTAACCCACTGCCATTCTTCTTCTTATCTTGTCGTTAATGTCTACTACCTGGTGTCAGTCTTTTAATGCTGCTCATGGGCCTCTGACTTGTCATCACATGCCATTTAAGTTGAAAGAAAGAAAGAAAATATTTTATTTGGACGCACAGAACGTAAAACAAAAGAACAGCAATACAGATAATAAAAAAAAACAAAAGATAAAAAAACTAAAGACAAAAATAAAAATAATAATAATAAAAAGACCTGTGCAAGACCAAAAAGGCAAATCTCAGCATTAGCTGCGACATTTAAAAACATAAGTAAGTTCATTAATTCATCGATCTACGTCAGTAGCTGTCTATACATGCATGGACATGGATGTTGAACGTGAACGTAGGGCACTGTCCGTGAGAGCAAACATGATTGCTCGCAGGTTTGCTCGATGCACAAATGAAGTTAAAGTAACTCTCTTCAGAGCCTTCTGTACATCTTTTTACACCTGCAGCCTGTGGGCAGTCTATACTCAAAAAGCGTACAGTGCCCTGCGGGTACAGTACAATAACGCACTAAGAACGATGTTGCGGCTGCCCCAGCACTGCAGTGCATCACGCATGTTTGCGGAGGCGCGCATCGATTGCTTCTACGCTACTCTGCGCAAACGGTGCGCGTCAATGCTTAGCAGAGTAAGGGCTAGTCGCAACAGCGTTCTGAGTATGATAGGACGTAGGCTTGATTGTCCGTACATGAATCGATGTATTAATGTTCACATGAGTATTGATACCTCGATTCATGGGTCCGGCAGAGGGCGAGTAGATTAAGATTGTCTCACTAACACTAGTTATAAGTTTTTATTTTTAATACTAACAAATTGGATCTTGTTATCTGAAAATAAAGTATTATTATTATTATTATTATTATACTAACTACATAGTTATTTGATTAAAATGTTTTTCAAGTTTCATCTCATATTGAAACGAAGAGCTAGCTATACCGACTGGTTTTGAAGTCATGTTGGGCCAGTTATGTTTGACTCTTGAAAAGCAGCCCATGACACTTAAACAGTTAGTTTGTAAAATTTCGTGGGGTACCGTTTTTTTTTTAAAGGAATATTGTATTGTAACGTTTTTTTTCCACAGGAACAGCATAGTTGGCAGTGCAGTATGTATCTACAGTATGTCGGATATCCATGCGGCCTTCGAAGGACCCTATAAAGTGCAGGACAGGCCTACGTCTACATGGGAACCGCGATCGCCCTCAAAGCAAGCTAGGGACCATTTCAAATGTGTTCCTGACTCCAGGTTAGTATTAGTTGATTAAAAACCTAATCATGGGTGGTAATTTTGGTATTTTTTGGGTGAACAACGCTAACAGATTATTTCTGCTATTCTTGCTTAGAATTTTTGACTACTACTTACTTAGTAGATAATGCTTTAAATGGATATCGCCATCATTTCGGTAGACCGAAACCCAAGAGAGGTGTATCTATAATATACGCCAGTTATGTAGTTGAAGTCCCATATAAGTGCTTAGTTTTAGATATACTTAATAATTTTTTGGTCGACCTCATGCTCAAAAATATCCCTTGCGATTATAATACCAAGGAGGCAGTTATTTGTTGCCTGTTATCATAATAATGATGGGCTTCGCAGAATAGCGGGCAGGTCTGCAAAGGATCTTTTAATTATCAATATATTTAAATGGTCATTGATCGACCGCAGACCATCGCTTCGCAGTTTTTTCTGGAGCATCGGCAATTACCGATCATTTGAATATATACCGTATTTCGATTGGATAAGTATTCAATTCCCTCCGCCACTATGTAAAGGCTATAAAAGTCTCTAAATATTAATATTCTTCCACAGAATCCACGAAGCAATAGAATACCACCGCTACCACCTCATGTACGAATCAGTACAACCGGTCTCCGGCGAACCAGTCTTCAAGCTGACATCGGAACGTTTCACGCACATCACCGTAGACGTCACAAACGCTAAGAACGTAGAGAAACAACTCGTTTTGTACGTGGCAACACAGGCTAGCAACGTGCTGAAGTTGGCAGTACTGCCGAAGTTGGATGGCGCGTGTTTAGTTGAGAGGTGGAAACTTAACGACAAGAATAACAGCTTCGAGGTGCTGACTATGCAGTTCGTGAAGGATACTGTGAGTATTTTTATTGTACTTCTTATTATTAAACATGGAGTGAAGTTAGAACTAGTACGACCTCCGGGTTTGCTGTAAATTTTTCTAGGACCAAGATCCGTAGTATAAAATAAAGTGCGAAGTGAGTGTATGTCCGTAAACGTGGCATCAGTGAGACAGCGTTCTGAAGTTGCAGAAAGATTGGAAGGCCCTACGACACGCTCACACACACACAACTCACTCGCATACATCACACAAGCTTACGCCTTTTTTAAATTTTAATTTGTAGTTTTCTATATTGTGCTTGGTACCTTTATATGCTTGTTTTTGTATTTAAATTACATAAGAAGCATTACTTTGCCTAAAAGGTGATCTCCAATACATGTGTGTTAATGAATAGGCATGTTGACACTGACAGAATATGAATAATAAAAAAAAAAATCTTTTTCGTATTAATGGAAAACTACCTACTTAATTTAAGCTCATTAAAGTAAAACGAGGAGAGGGGGCTTGTAACGTCATTATTCAGTATAAACTGTGTAAGATAGTGACATCAAGCGACATTTTGACTAAATATATTGCCGTTATTTATTGATTACGTGAGAAAACTAAAAACTTTGGTTGTCAAGCGGAGGCCACGTATCGGCAAGCGCAGCGTAGGACGTCCACCCACAAGGTGGACAAACGACCTCGTCAAGGCCACGGGAACGCGCTGGATGCGAGCCGCTTCCAACCGGTCTTATTGGAGATCTATAGGGGAGGTCTATGGCTGAAATGATGATGAGGATGAGAAAACTAAAATTAAGTTAAATTAATATTATGTCATTGCAAATTCTTCTTCCAGATGTCAGTGTACGTTGGTGGTCAAGTCGGTGTGTTCCGCATCTCTGGCGCCCGGTGCTCGCGCTGGTCCAGCCGCTCGGGCTGCGTGCTGGCCGGCGACCCGCACTGCGGCTGGGACGACGCGCGCGAGCTGTGCGTGGCGGCGGCCGGCCGCGTGGGCGACCCCGCCTTCAAGCAGGACACGGCTGCGTGTGCGTCTATTGATGCGCCGGGTAAGACTTTGTTATTGCTATCATTATTAAACCTCGGATACACTAGGGGGCAAATGAATAAACATGTTGTGGAACATCCTCAACAACTACCGAGACAATTGTCGCGGAATATTTTGCCGGTCACACTAGTCAGTGCTCATAGAAATGTCGCCCGAGGAAGTTGTAGTATCCCAGAACAATCCACGACTTTCGTAAGGCTTCTGAAGTGACAGCACGATATCATTTCCCCACACTACAGACATAATAAGGGGCACGTTGCGTACGCGATTGCACCCGGTGACAATGACGCGACACTGGCGCGGGACACGGACAATGTTGCGGGGAATATTGCGGGACATTATGCAACGTTGCAGCGTCACGTATATTGGGTGTCGCGCGTTGTGTGGCGGGACAAAATGTTCTCTAGTGAATTCGGAACTTTAAGAGAACAGTTGGAATAGCAGCCAGTGCTGCGCACAACCAAATGGATTTAAAAAAAAATTGGTATGGAGTTAGCTGACACCCTAGATTACCACATAGGCTACTTTTTATTACGACTGCATTCCGAAGGGAATGGGACCTACACGGGTAAAATCGCAGGACGTCTGCTAGCATAGAATAGAATAGACTAGGTACTGTTTTTTGAACACCATAGAAATTTACAAATTGTAAGTTTAAAGACTACATAGGGTGATACAATGGGCGATCTTATCGCTAAAACGATCTCTTATATTCCCTGTGTTTTTCGTTGCGTTGTGTGCAGTTTTAGGTTATGTTATGTATGTGAATTTACTTTGACTGCCACAGTCGTCAATAGATGTCGTACCAAAATGTGCCCAGCACGCCATGCGTCACAACTGCGTGTCCAGTTTTTAGGATTAATTCGTAAATTGGCGCCGATGGGATGCTTTTGCTTTTTTGACGATTCGGTCAAGAGGTAATCTTCTTTTGTTTCAGTGGACGGCGGTTGGTCATCCTGGTCAGAATGGGAGCCATGCATGCAGGACAGTACATCAATGTCTATGTATGACGACAATAAACCAGACATGTGCATGTGCCGCACGAGGCGGTGTGATAACCCTAGACCTGCTTACGGCGGACAAACTTGTGAAGGTATGTAATTTAAATAATAATACCAGTCTCTTACTGTCCCACTGCAGGACAAAGGCCTCTTTTCTCGGCAGCATGTGAAGCCAAGTGTCAAGTCCATGGGCGGCAATAAAACTGTAATATCAAGCTAGTCACTTACCACACGAAAAGTTGAAGAAGGCTGTCCTACCACAGCGCGGAAGGGGTAAAATAAAAAAAGAAACTTTGGAATGATTATGGATAAAGATTCATTTATTTTTATGAACACGAGTAACATGGAATGGAAATGCTTATAATATGTATGTGGATACAAAAATAGGAAAAAGTTTGCAGTTTAACATGTTTTGCCGCAATTGGCGTACAAACGATTAAACAATGCTCACACACATTTTTAATTTTTTTACATTATTTAATTATAGTAAATACAAAGTTTTTTGTCACATAGTAAACAGTCATTATAAGATCATGTGTGCGTGTGTCATTTGTTTTGTGTTTTCTTTTATTTAATACATAATACATTTTTTTCGGCACTGTTCGTTTTTTTTAACCGACTTCAAAAAAAGGAGGAGGTTCTCAATTCGGTTGTATTTTTTTTTTTAGGGTTTGTTACCTCAGTACTCCGTCATTTATGGACCGATTTTCAAAATTATTTTTTTGTTTGATAGGGTATACTAACAGATTGGTCCCATTTGTATCAAAACTCATACTTGATAAGGGATCTTCGAGGAATTGAGGGAACTCCTCAAAAAATATAGGCACACACGCACCGATTTTAACATTTTTAGTAACAAATCAAGCATTTTCATTCAGAAAGTATCATTTTGTGAAGAAGAACTGATGAAGAAGACTTCGACGGAACTCTTAAGCGCATAACAGCAAATTATTCGCGATTGCTATAGTCAGATGTCTATGCTGAGCTTTTGTATTTCCACAACATAACATTACGCCATTCTATTTTAAAAGGGGCCGGCAGAGATGGACAGATTAATGTTTAGATAGAACTTCTTTAGCAATTGTTAACCAATTTCAATGATTCTTTACTTAAAAAGAAACTAAAAATTACAAAATAAAAACTTTTTTACAAAAAAAAACAACCGACTTCTTAAAAAAAACTAACAGGTGAAAAATAACTCCAGTTTCGGAAGTTGGTGGCCAATAATGAACAAAACAAAACCACCAAAGCCACAGACTTCCGAAACTGGAGTTATCTTTCACCTGTTAGTTTTTTTTAAGAGGTCAGTTGTTTTTTTTTGTAAAAAAGTTTTTATCTTATATTTTTGTTTTCGTTTTTTTTTTGTAATTTCGTATTGTGTGTTGGTCTATGTCTTTTGTGTGCACTAAATAAATGATTTATCTTTCTATATTTCATCATCTACATATTCGATGCGGATTGTGAGGAATCAAGAATCTTGTCCTCATATTGAAGTGTTCCATGTTCCTCCGCAGGCGCCAGTATATCAGTGACGAACTGCACGGTGCACGGCAGCTGGTCGGGCTGGTCGGGCTGGTCTGCGTGCTCGGCGTCGTGCGGCATCGCCATCAAGTCGCGCCGGCGCACGTGCTCGGCGCCCGAGCCCAAGTTCGGCGGGAGAGTCTGCGTGGGATTGGATAATGATCATGTTTATTGTAATTTGCCTCCTTGTCCAGGTTAGTATCCTACTTCTTACTAATATTATAAACGTGAAAGTTTGAATGGATGGATGTTTGTTACTCTTTCACGTAAAAACTAGTGAATGGATTTTAATAAAATTTGGTACTGAGTTAGCTTGTCCCCTGAATTAACACAAAGGCTACTTTTTATCCCATTATTCCCACGGGAATGATACCTACGCGGGTGAAATCGCGGGACGTCTGCTAGTTTTAAATAAACTATTACATTTTAAAAAATACATGCATACCAAGACATACGGCAAACTAGTGTGCTTGAAGTATTAAATAAATAAAGCATCCTATTTCCTAACCCTGATTATGGTTTATCTGTATACCAGTTTATTTAAATCCGAAAAATATCAAACAAACAGAATTATTTTCGCTTTTGTAAATAGTCCTGGAATGAATTTAAAAACTGAGTGTACAAGAATATTTGCATCTTAAAGCTAACAACGCGATTTGCATTCATTGTCCTTCAATAATTTGAGAAAACTAAGCAGATAAGAATATTTGCATCCTAATGCTAACAATGCGAATATTACAAGTAATAATATGCATAGTTCCTTCGGCCACTAAACATAAATTTACATGACACTTAAACATAACTGGCGAAATGTGGGTTTACTACCAGGTGCACCTCTGCCTAACCTACAGGGGATTACAGGCGTGATGTTATGTTATGTTAAATTTCTTTTGACTGCCGGACTTCCAGACAAAATAGAAATTTTATTTAATGTGGCGTACTAAGTGTTAAGACTAAAATTGCAGCAGTTTTTCAATACACCTTTAATTCATTACTTACATTGTCTCCGTTCTATCCGCAGACCCAAGCCTGGCTGCAGTCGACGGGAGCTGGTCAGACTGGGGACCTTGGTCCCCTTGCACCGGCACGGGCGGACCTGGCTGTGGGGCATCCGGGGGGTGGAAGGAGAGGCGAAGGGAGTGCAACAACCCTCTCCCTAAGAACGGAGGGGCTGAGTGCGAGGGACTCAGTACAGAGCGACTACCTTGTGACATGGCGCCCTGTGAAGTTAGGAAGGCCACAGCTTGGACGCCTTGGGTGCAGATACCTGGTAAGTAGAAAATATCAGATTATAATACTCCATTATTTGTCCATCTTTTTCCCAACTATGGGTCGGCTTCGACTTGATGTAGCTAAATACCAGTGCAAATGGAGCAACTGCCTATTTGACTATAAGGACCAAACACTCAAATTTGGTTTTCAAAGGTCCTCCTTTGTAGTGTGTGTCGGTCGACATACACCAAAAAATTTGGTCCTTCGGTTTGTGCACAATGAAATCATGGTCCTTCGGTCCGCGCATAAAATTTTGGCCCTCTTTTGAACCAACAGTTTGTTGTCGCGGACCGACATTTTGAAGCATTTATTCCAAAATTTTGTCCTCGTGCCACTTCTTTCTTAGGCGTATATCGGTTGCTAGCTCAAAGCGTGGCATCGATACATACAGGCGCAAATTTCAATGAATTTTGTTTACAGGGAATGGATCAGATGGAAGCTACACAGAAAAGAGGTTTAAGTTCCAATGCAGAGCTCCATCGCCAGAGCAGCTAAAAGTACGTTTTACCATTTTAAATTTTGCTAGACAAAAATTACTAATAAAGGTACCAAGAAAAGGTACCTTTGATTAATTAACCTTTTCTTTATTAATTGCAACGATCGCTGTTAGTATCTGCCCCACTTAAAAGTTGAAAGAAAATGCTTATGGCAACAAGCCTGCCTCTATACCTCTGTAAGGCAAAAAAGTAGTAAAAAATTATAATTACCAAATCGTAAAAATTAAACAAGAGTTGATGCAATTGGATGCTGGTGCTAGTCACCGCAGTAGTAGTTGCGTTTGACAATTTGTCACATATTTTTGCGCAAAAAAAATATTACAACAATACCATTGCGCCGCAATTCTATCGTTAGAATCATCTCATGACGTAAAAAAGACATGATTTGTTCTCGTATGACTTTTACTTCGACGTGAGTACCAAGGATAAACGCTTACTTACCGCATGGGCATGTTAGCCTGGCTGGCCAAGTTTCGAGGATTGTGGAAGTATCTTCTGTTCCTGTGACCGCAGGTGTGAGACGGAACACCGGGGTGGGTTTTAGTCAATAAGAGTCTGACAGACCCCTCCGGTCTTCCCAGGGTGGAGAGAATCCATGAGGATTTTCCACCCTGCAAAATAAAAATACTTATTTCTAAGGTTTCAATATTTATTTCTCTCTCCAGCTATCCCTAGTCCGTGAAGACGAACGCTACTGCACATCTCGCGGGCGCTGCACCACGGAGCGCTCCACAGAGGACGACGCGAACTGGGAGGCGTGGGGGGCCTGGGGGGCCTGCAGCGCGCCCTGCGGCGGCGGCCAGCAGGCGCGGCGCCGGCGCTGTGCGCGCCACACGTGCCGCGGGCCCGCCGACATGCTGCGGGCTTGCAACACGCAGGCTTGTACTGGTGAGCATCAAAATAGCTGTCATGTAAATCGATAAACTATTCATGGTTTAGCAGCAGTGATAGCCTAGTAGTGTGACCGGTGGACTGCCAATTCATAGGTCTCGAGTTCGAACCCAAGGCACACACCTCTGACTTTTCGGATTTATGTGCGGATTGTATAATTATCACTTGCTTCAAAAACGGTGAAGAAAAACATCGTGAGGAAACCGGCACGCCTGAGAGATATTTCTCGACGGCATGTGATGCCAAGTCAGAGGCCCATGGGCGGCATTAAAACTCTGACACCAGGTTAGTTACTAACCACACGATAAGAAGAAAATGGTTTGCGTATCCGATTATGTGAGCATGAGCACATCCTTGTGCCTCATGGGAGTTTCAAGATATAATAAGAGTAAGTCGAGTAAACCATCCGGGGACTTCTGATATTAGGCCTGCCACTACACTTAATTACCTGATAGGTGAAGGTAGTGCATCAAAAATATATGGCTATTGTACGCGTTGCCTTGGGTCAATAAAAGCAGTTTCATTAAAATTTTGTTTATGCAGGTGAATGGTCATGCTGGAGCGAGTGGAGTGAATGTAGCGGCGAATGCAATAACTCCCCCGCCAGCGCGGGCGCAGCGGGAGCAGCGGGACACAGGACGCGCACGCGCCTGTGTGTGTCGCCCGAGGGCTGCGCAGACGCAGGCGCCGCGCTCGAGAGGCGCGTGTGTGTCAACAACTGTGCAGGTAGGAATGTAGCGGCGAATGCAATAACTCCCCCGCCAGCGCGGGCGCAGCGGGAGCAGCGGGACACAGGACGCGCACGCGCCTGTGTGTGTCGCCCGAGGGCTGCGCAGACGCAGGCGCCGCGCTCGAGAGGCGCGTGTGTGTCAACAACTGTGCAGGTAGGAATGTAGCGGCGAATGCAATAACTCCCCCGCCAGCGCGGGCGCAGCGGGAGCAGCGGGACACAGGACGCGCACGCGCCTGTGTGTGTCGCCCGAGGGCTGCGCAGACGCAGGCGCCGCGCTCGAGAGGCGCGTGTGTGTCAACAACTGTGCAGGTACATCTCAAACCTGCAAAATATTATTGCAGGTTCTGAATCCCAAATAAACAGCATGCATGCACAATCAGGTTAAAATATATTTCGCGCCCTACCTCGCGCCCGGCCTCGTCACCATCGAGGCGGTCCAGCCGGTGCTCGAGCGCTGGCTCGGGAGGAGGCACGGCTCCCTGTTATTTTGGGTGACACAGATAATTACCGGGCACGTTTGCTACGGGAAGTACCTGTGTGCCATGAACAGGGAGCCGAACGCCCGGTGTAACCACTCTGTCGACTGTCGGGAGGACACGGCCGGGCACACGCTGGTAAGTGTGCCGCGCGGGAGGATCGCGCCGTGCCCTGTCGCTGCCGGCCGTGGTCGAGAGGATGGTCGGCAGCGACGAGTCCTGGGACGCGGTGGTGTCCTTCTGTAAAACAGTCATCTCGTAGAAAGAGGCTGCGGAAAGGGAGAAGGAGACTACCTTCACTCACCCGGCCCGCAGCAGGCGCATCGGGCGCAGGCGGAGGGCGGATAACGCCCTCTTCCAGCCCCCCTAAATGGGTTCAGGGGAGTCGGGGATGTCCGCCGCCCCAGACGTACCTACACGGACCTGAGGTGGCGGTGCGTCGTGTTCACGCGTGCCCCTCTTAGACGTCGCGAGGGGAGTCTAACACCTCACACCCCTCACTGACTTGGCGAGGCTGGCGGGGGCACTAGTCGTGGGTCGCGGAAGTATCTTCTGTTCCCGTGACCCCCGGCGCAGGTGTGAGAAGGAACACGGGGTGGTTTTAGTCTGACAGACCCCTCCGCCCTCCCCTGGGCGGGGGATATCCATGAGGATTTTCAATCCCTAAAAAATAAAGATGCACTTTGTGGGCCCAGACGTCACATCATCATCTGCCTAGTCTTTTTAAAACTATGTTGGGGTCGGCTTCCAGTTTAACCGGATGCAGCTAAATACCGGTGTTTTATATTGAGCAACTGCCTGTTGGACCTCCACAACCCAGTTACTGGGTAACCAGATGCAATGGAATAATTGGTACTACTTAGAATGTTTCGATGTCATGAATGTTTCAACGTATCGATTTATACGTACGTTTATACGTACGATCCTTATTAGGCCCTCTTTTATTCAATATTTTCGTAAACGACATCGCCTCTTGTTTTCTAAATTCTAAAATTTTATTGTATGCGGACGATATGAAAATTCTGAGTCAAGTGTCAACCATTGAAGATGCATACCTACTGCAGGAGGATCTGGACCGGTTCCATAATTACTGCAATAGTAACAGATTAGATTTAAATATTTCAAAATGTTATGTCTGTACATTCACTCGTAAGCCCAACCCTATCAGTTATGATTACAAATTATCGGATACTTCAATTGCCAGAGTCAACGTCATCAAGGATCTTGGTGTAACGTTTGACTCAAAGCTTTTGTTTGATGCGCACATTGATAACGTAGTCAACAAGGCTTCTAAAGCGTTGGGTTTTATTTGTAGGGTCTCTGCTGACTTTAAAAATGTCAAAACGATGAAAATTTTGTACTGTGCTTTTGTTCGTAGCCATCTCGAATATGCTTCGCAAATTTGGAATCCTAACTACAATGTTTATATTAACCGCCTTGAAAGCATACAAAGGCGATTTTTAAGGTACACTCAATATCGTACAAATTGTTATCTTCCTAACTATATTAGTCGGTGTAAGAAATTTCATATTCTTCCATTATACGAGCGAAGAAAAATTGCAGATCTTGCTTTTATATTTAATATAATGAACGGGTCGGTGGATGTCCCTGAGCTGGTGGGCAAGATTGGACTTCGTGTACCGTCTGTATCTCTTCGCAGACCTCATCTCCTTCATGTGCCTATTGTCAAAACTGTTTACAGGCAAAATTCATATATTTTAAGAGCATGCCGAATGTACAATAAGGTGTGCCGTGATGTTGAGCTTGATTTATTTACAGACAGTGTCACAAAACTAAAAAAAAAATTGAGTAAACTTTTCTTTGAGTAACTTTGCAAAATGTATTTTATATTTTAATCTCTTCAGTTGTTATGTTTATTTCTCACGCTTTAATACCGTCTTGAAAATTTTATACGAATGTTTATATAAGTGAAAACTTGTAATTGGCCTTATTCTGAATGTTACTGCTGTTTATTTGAATATATTAGCTGTAAGTTTTCCTAAAAGTAATAAAATAAAATAAAAATAAAATAAGTATAATGATGTGGATGCCAGGGTTTGAACAATCACGTTGAACTTTTAAGTTGGTCTCTGGTAACCAAATACTCGTAGTTGTGTGTTCAATACTGCAAATTGGAATGTAGGATAGATTTTGTTATTTAGAATCATTCTAATTTTTGAAAATGAGCCTTTACTCCTGCAATGTTAGAGTATCTCATATGGTCACAGCGATGTCTATTATAACTGTTTTTCTTCTTTTCAGACTCAGAAGCAGGTTGGGGAGAATGGGGTGACTGGACACCCTGTACAAGCGGCGAGCGGGTTAGGAAACGCGCGTGTCTGGCAGGAGCGTGTGTTGGAGCACAGCTGCAGGTCGCAAGGTGTTCTGATGATGACCAAGATATTGATAACGGTTCGTAGTTTGTTCCCCATAACACAAATGCCAGGAAAACAAGCAAAATGCTAATACTATTCAAAACTCTAGCATAAGGCAAAAGTGACATTTCCTCAGTTATGCTTAGGTTCTATTTATTAGGCGGTGAGCTATTGCCATCTCATCACCAGGCAAATATCCAGATGGCCGGTCTGCTAATAAGAAATTCCACATGGAAAAACCCAGCAATATCAGGTCGGACTACGTGGGAATTGAACCCAAAACTCAATGCTTGACTACAAGACCAGCGAAAAGTGTCAAATTTAAGTATTACGTTTTGGTAGAATTTGCTTAATATAGGTTGCAAAGTACAAAACAAGGTATTAGAGACGGTAACTGGTGCGAATTACAATAAAACATATTGGAGGTAATTCATTAATTAATTCAATGCGAAATAGAAAGACGAAACAAAAATAACTGGCTTGCTTTCTATGAGAGAGAGAGAGAAAGAGAGAGACAGACAGAGAAACACGCGCACGCCGCACGGCTCATAACTATAGCAAAAAGTGTCGTAACAACTTTCGGTCTTAATTTTTTCCGTCTAGCCCCCTTTCGCAACGCGAGATAAGGAACTTCGTTCCAATAATTATTACCACCATTGCAGCAATTATCGTTCTAAAAATCGGCGACAATACTCGAAGTAAAGAAAGTATGTAGGGATCGTAGCACATCCTGTAGTTGCTACGTGGGGTACGTAGCAATGACATACAGGACATGGAAAAAGGTGCGAGTTTATGTATTGTATTCGCGAAAAAATATTTTAAAAACATTTTCCTTTTAACCGTTTGGGGTTGAAACACTCGGCCCTTGGGGTCCGAATGCCCATTTAGTTTTCCGGGACATCGCCAAGCTGTTGGTCGACTCTTCACGTGACCAGAGGGCTGGCCTTTATTTCGGTCAGAGAATCAGCATTGCCATACAACGTAGCAATGCGGCCAGTCTTCTGGGCACTTTTCCCGTTGACAGCGATGCGGATGAGTTTTTTGATGCTCTATAATTTTTTTACTGTTCTTTTGTTTGTTTATTTTTTAGATGTGTACAATAGTAATACACAGTAATTACATTATTATATAAATAAATGTTTAAAGTTTTACTTAATAATTAGGCTGTGAATTTAGAGGGCCTTACAGTCTAACAGCTATATTCGTATCTTAATATGTTGGACGCATAAATTGTGTAAATCAGTTTATCAGCCCATAGAAAATACTATATCAATCAGATCAATCAACATGTTATCACAGAGTTGTTTACCTAGCTACCATGCTACTTGCTGATAAACTGTGTAGTAGCACTTACACTGCCATCTGTTGTGAAATAAGATAAGATTAATAGGCAAACTAACTAGGTACTATTGAAGTTAACGGAAATATTATTTTCTGAGACTTCTTCCCATCAAAAACACTAAGAACTGGCGAAGGGCATGCATTTTGGGAGTTGTCTTATGTAATTTTAAAGTTTAAAACCTCAGTCTAATTTGAGTAAATGACTTTTGGTTTTAAATTACAAGAACTATTAATTAGATTTACATACAGATTTTCTGATCGCTGATGATTGTACAAGATAGACCAGGTACAAGTTCAGTGTTCAGCTAAAACAAGTTTTGGTGTTTTGTGTACATTTTGTATGACGTTGACTGATATTATTTTGTTAGGCAGAAACAAAGACATTCAATACCTATTGACACGAATAAAATTTTCGTCCGAAAAAGTCTGTCCTGCTGGATACAAGTCTATGAGTTTTTTGTAGTACGCTCCGCTGCCGCTCCAATATTCATATATTATTCTAGATGGCGTTACTGAGACATGGGATCAAAGTTTTTCTATGACATTTCCTTGACATGCCCGCTTTATAGTATTTTAAATCTCTTTGGGCAGAAACTATAGAGCGCCATAAATGCTACGATTCTTACGTACTTCTTTTGCTTCGTTTACATTCATACATGTGGTCATACACACACGTCGGTTGCGAGTACTACGCACCTGAACTTTCTGGAGAACCTCATTAGTAAGGTCTATGTATGTCCTTCTTCTAGGGCGTCCCCCCCAGCGAACAACAATTTAAACATGTTTTATTTACAAGATTAGGTAACTTACTACTACTGCCCTCGTCGTAAATTTAACAAGTTAAATATTTTCCAACAGAGCTATACGCAATGCCAGCTTACAGCCAGAACGTAGAGATGGCGTCATTCGTCACTATGTCCAACAACGAGACGCTTAGCTTGGGCAGTATAATTGGCTGTGTGGTCGCTGCCTTCGTCATGGGTGAGTTATTCATTTACTACGTAGTTCCACGAGTTAGTACTAGATGGCGCTAGTTGACTTGACGAACATTTTTATTTTGTTTTTTCATGTTTTCCTGTTTATTTTGGGATTTTCTCACATGTTTTAATTATCAAATGGATTAAGTTCTGTAATCGACTATTGTGCGTAGTATTTTTTTGTGTTTTATTTTCAGTTTTTGAGAAATTATAGCCAAATGTTCTAGATCGCGCAAGTAAAATTTTCACCATTGTTAGTACAGTCCCACAATTTCGTCCGGTTCATTTGTGTCTATTGAAAGGAGAGACGGTTAGCACTCCCCTTGACAAGGATGGAACACAAAAATGGTTAAGGCACATCTTGACCACATTTTTTAAACAGTTCTTTTGAATGGTTTTGGTATATTTGTTGTTTGTTTTTGTTGGATCAAAGTTCCTTATTCTACGTTATATATTAGAAACTTGGGCGAATGAGAGCAATTCGAATAAAATCTTAGATTTCGAACACGACGAAACTAATGTAGTACCTACACACGGCTACACATCAAGCTATACAGTTCCAGTTTACGATGACCTCGCATTGTACGGAAATCATATACAAAGCGAGATCAGCTTATAATGGAAATGTATAGGTTGGTGTGTAGCCTTGTGTATCTACTTACAGACAAACAAATGGAGGCAAAGGAGTTTCATAATACATTCTTTCGTAAATGTCTTTGTATGCCTATGTTGGGTTTAAAATTATTTTTTATATTCCCATTTTTATTTAAAATGATAAGTTATCATTTCTTCATTTTAGTTTTTGATGTTGTAATCAATTGAACTGAAACGCTGTTAAGTAATCAATCGTGTCTCAATGTCCGGTCATTGATCGAGTATTTGACAAGTTTGACAGTTTTTGTATGGGAAATGTCATAAGTTTGACGTTTTACGTCAAAAATCGATCATTGACCGGTCATTGAGACACGATTGCAATAGAACACTCGACCCCCAGTTGCACACCGAATTTAGATGACAACTGAGAATTTACAAAAAATAAAATTGCACTTTATGTGGTACTTCAAGTCAATTACTGACTGAGTACTGACTACTGAGACTGGGTACTGTGAGCTTTATCAGATCATGACGTCATCCTATATACACACTGATGATAGCCAAAATGAAACTAGAGTTTTGACAGTTAATCGTTGTACCCAGTGATCATCACTATGAACTAAGATACGCAATAGACATGTTGGAATAAATAAATAAATAAATAAATAAATAAATAAATAAATAAATAAATAAATAAATAAATAAATAAATAAATAAATAAATAAATAAATAAATAAATAAATATTCCACAACTTTTCACACAACGCCATTTAGTCCCAAGTTAAGCTTGAGAGCTTGTGTTATGGGTACTAAACAGCTAATAAACATACTTACATATTACTAAATACATACATATTATAGATAAATTACACCCAGACACAGAACAAATGATCGTGCTCATCGCACAAACCTGGGTGGGAATCGAACCCACGACCTCCAGCATAGCAGTCAGGGTCACTAACTACTAGACCAATAGGCCAGTCAAACGAATGAATAATGAATGAATGAATGTTCTTCACTAGTTATAAATATTGTATAATTTATCAATAACATTATTGTCAGGTTGCCTAGTCTGCCTGGCCGGGGTCATATTCTGCCAGCGTCGAGGTACAAGGATGCCATGGAACAAGCAGAACCGCGTGCCATCAAGTCCTCACTACATCACAGCCAAACAAAATAGCTACGTCACTGTGCCGCTGAAGGAAGTTGTAAGTTCCTAACACTTTTATGACCTTTTTATAACTTTATGCACAACATAGAAACAAACTACAGTGTTGGACTTTTGACATTTTGTACCAGTCTACCTGAGGATGATGCAGGAACAGAATAAGTGCCACAAAGTAAACAATAATCAAGAATAATTTTACACCCAATATTACAGTTCCGGTATAAAGTTGTGCATATCTTATACGAATTCGAATTCGAAAAATGGTAGGGTCAAAATCAAAGGCTGTCTTACCGATGCCGCTACCAATGTTGTTTTGACATCCTGGCCCCAAGTAATTAAAATGCACTTTTGAACGTCAAACTTACAAAAAGAAAAAAATAAATAAAAAGGTAAGCCTTTTGGAAGGGGCAACTAGAATCATTATATTGTTTATTTTACTAGTAAGTTTCTAAACTAGGTTCGTATTGAATCCAAATCATCCTCCGTTGCAAGAGCAAGAGAGAGAGTGAGAGTTAAAGGAAAGACTAATTAAATATTTTATTCTCGGCTAATGCAACCAATTTCTCCACAGCCCCGCAAAGCGAAACGCCAGCCCTCATTCACAGGCATTGGCGGCACAAGTGGGATCCTCCTATCCAAAAGCAACAACATCGTCAACGCGAACAACCACAATACAGCAGCAGCTACGCCGAAATTGTACCCGAAAGCGATCGCTAACGAATACGACTCACTTGGCACGTTACGAAGACATTCCAATCAACCAAACACTAAGAATAACTTAGACATTGAAGAGGATAAGTTTTATTGAAGGTACATTTAGTTCCTGTGGGTTGTGACTAACTTGTTGTCCGAATTTAGGCCACGATGCTTTCTGTCACCGTTTTTGAAGCAAGTGATAAGTAATTAAAGTCCGTGCTTTGGGTTTGAACTCGAAACCAATGACTTGGGAATGCGCCGGTTCACACCATTGCTTCTACATTTAGTAAGACTGGTCGAATTCGGATATGCATTTGGCAATTTGCACTAATGTTGACTTTGATGCCTTAACAAATAAGTGCATTTTACAACGACGCGAAATAAAGCGTCCCAGACATTTTTAGTGACAGAGAAAACTGAGCTCTTTGCAAAGAGAGTAAAGCTCGTAATGACAGAACTTGTTTATTTAACAGTTTGATGTGGCTCATGTGTTAGTGCGATTATGTTTTAAAAGCCTGTGATAAGATGAACGTTTGTATTTAGGTAAAGTTGGTGAAAAAAACTGATGTTTCTTCAGACAATATTTTGATTTAACTGTTACTTACAGTATAAATAATATTTACGAATACTACTCCGTATCGACGTATTTTTATGTAAAAAATTAAGCCGTGTTTTGGTGACAATTAATAGAAAGTATATAATGTATGTACAATATGTTGCCTTATCATAGTTCCTTGCAGTTCAAATGGAATCTCCAAATAATCAGCCTTATTAATTGGTTTTAAAGTTATTCCTACACCTTTGTGTTTCAAATCCCTCCAAAATATTATGTATTTATTTTTTATTCGTTTTTAATGAAATTTTATTGACTTTAGCCAGGTGATTTAACCATGTCTATGAATTATTTTTAATGAATTTTTGATATTTTCAATTCCACATTCTATTCCATTTTTGTGTTATAATTATTTCTACGTTAGTTATTTTGTTATATTTTATTGAACGTATTACTTTTATTTGAATACCTAACACACGAATTTTATGAAGTAATGAATGTGAGGTTAGGTATAATAAGTACCTAAAAATTTATAGGTAGTTTAGAAATGAATGTTTAGGAAAAGTTGTAAATTTTGTGAGCTAGTAACTTTTATAGATAGGGTACCGTGTGTTTGCCAAATTCGCCATTTTTACGATCTACTGAGTTGGATATTTATGTAAGTTCATTCGTTGTCGTGGTATTAAATAAAAACGATATTGGATCCGCTAAGTATCCAATAAAATTGTGTTGGCATTCACGTGTAGAAAAATGTGAGAATATTATTTTTTTCATATTCTTTCATTTATATTTTAGGGCCTTCTGAAGGCCTGATTTAATCTGTGGTCAAATTTCATGTAAGCTGTTGTGATTGGGTGGCGTAAATACGATCAACCAATCGAATCACGACATGGGATGACAGATAAAATAAATAGGTTTTTAATAAATGTGGGTGACTTTAAATAGTAATTTTTTTATAAGTATTGTGATTAAAACGTAGGCCGTAGGTAACGAATCCAGTGCCATTCTACTAAAAACATGTAAAAATAACCTATTCCCAGTGTATTTTAGTGTTTAATATAAAAAGGAGTTTGTACGACAAAGCAAAGTATGTGCCATGTAAATAAGTAGCTAGTAGATTTAACATAAATGTAAATAAAATGTAGTTATAAAAATTAAGAGATATATATTTTTATATTAAGCAGTACAAATAGAGGTGCCTTCACATACAATAAAATATATACATAGTTAAAAAAAATATTATACAGATTTCATATTTACATTATAATGAAATAGATTGCTATTTACATACAATTATTATATTTTATGTAGAGAAATGTACAGACGCCAGCACATCAAGTTACCCCAATGTGTCAAATTTCGTTGATCGTTTTTCAACTTTATGTCAAACAGAATAAGGTTCATATTCAATTGGGAAAATTTGACACATGGGGTAACTTGTTGTGCTGGCGTCTGTACGTAAATATTACTTGTTGAATGAAATTTCGACATTTTGAACGGCTCATGTTGAGTCATTTATAGAAATATGTGGGTTATTCTTTTTTTGTATGTGAATTTATACTTTTTTTTATTTTACTTTGTAAGCGTAATTAACGCGTTGAGGCTCGTTTACACTTAGTACTAGCGAGACAACGGTGTAACTGGTGCCTAATCACTGGCATTAATTCTAGTGTAAACAAGGCTTTGTAGATGTTGGAATGTGTAATTATATGTTCATTACGATGTTAAACAAATTAAGAGTGTTTTGTTAAAGATGCAAATTCAACACATATCGAATGCGAGACACAGTATAATTTACTATAAAATAACACTTGAAAAAACGGTCATCTCTCTTGCCCATTAAGTAAGCAAAATCATTTTAATATTCCATTTAAAAAGAGTTATTCTGTAAAAAAACATTCGTGTGTAAATTTCGGTAAAATGAGCGATGAAGTAAGCTGGCAGTAGGTATTACTTACCACAGTCTAAAACCTACAGTCGTCCGACGAAGCCGTCTAGACAGGGCAATCGTGCGTGGTGTGAAGGGCGAGACGCAGGAAAGCCGCTCCCGAACTGCGAACAAAACGATGTTCGTAGTTCGGGAGGTATTATTCAGGGCTAAAGCGTGTAGACGTTGTCGCCATTTTTCCAGAGATCAAAGGCGTCGTGCTAGTGTATTAATATTTATACTGTGGTATTACACACTAAAAGTTTACTTCACCCAAGTTCACACTAGGATTTTTTCCCAGAAACAACCGTCTGTTTATCTCAATACATAACCGTGCTAAAACATTCCTAAAGTAACCTGTCAAACTATTACGTCAAAACGCGTCTTTGTCTAAACGACGCACTTGAGTCTTCACTTCACATAACATTAGCTATAAGTGTAGCATGATTGATGGCTTCTGAAGGTCAAAGAAGACTGATGGAACTGTCATATTTTATGACGTAGAACCAGGGTTGGCGAACTTATAGGAAACTGTGTCTTAATAAAATACTTAAACGTGTTAATAATATCTGTCTTCTTGATGTAGAGAGTTTTATTCCGCCCATGGGACTCTGACTTGATATCACATGTTGCTGAAAAATATCTCTCATACTTGAAGCAAGTGATTCTACAATGCACATAATAATATGAATCCCCAAAAACCAGAGGTGCGTGCCTAGGTTTCGAACTCGAGTCTTATGACCACGCAATTAGACTATCACACCAATGATATTATAAGTAAAAAGGTGTAGATAGATTATAAGCGCTCAGCAAGCGACACGTTAAAATGTGGCTAACTATATAGCCACACTTTTGACCTCAGTGTCACGTCGTCAACGGACGCGTGCGTGCGTTAGTGTGCTGTTTTTGAAGATCGAATGTTGTTTTTGTAACCTATCTACACCTTTTTACTTATGATATTATTGTATGACACTGTTTATTAATATTTGTAAAGTCAGTTAAAATTCCATAAAAAAAGAAAATAAATTAATTAAGCATTATTTGGCGCCTATTGCCGAGTATATGCTTATTTACTTTCTTTTTCTTATTTTTGGAGTTTTTTTTTCTGCCTTGCAACCTTAAGGACCAGATTTGTGCCCAGTTGATAATCGAATGAATAATCTAAAGAATATTTCTACAATCTGTTAACTATTATTCTGTCGACATAACCCATTTCTACCGTGATCCTACGTGTGAAAAATTTTGGTCGTGTGCCACCCCGACATACGTCGTGTGCATTAGGCGCTGCGCAAACGTGACACTTATAGTTATGTGTTAAGTGAAAGCAACTAGACAAAAAATGTTTACGTATGTAAATGTTCTATAGAAATCAAATTTCATCGGTAGCTTTTATCTGACAAGACAACAAGTCTCCACATTTGCAACCTGCCTAAAGTTCGCCATCTCTGACGTGTATTGTTTCGTGGTTCACTACACGACCTTGCCCATTGTCTATCATGAAACAAAGCTACCATTAAAGGAGACTAAATAGCTAAGTGAAAGGTTTGTGTTGTCAAGAACACCGATATGTTTGTTGTGATCCATGTTTTGTTGTTAATTCTATCTAGAATAGCTTCAGATGAAACACTTAAAAACGCGTTGTATGAATAACAAAATCGTAATGTCCTGTCCAAATTAATCAAGGAATGTTGTTGGTAAAACATAGAAGGGTTGTTATTAAATTATGCAAAACCTGACTATCGCCTGATACTTCCAAATAATTTGTGCTCCGAATTGGTACTAGATCTAAATAAAAGCCATTTAATGTGAACACGACGAGTTTAACTCGCAGTACATTCTTGCTCGGACCGTCCGCTTTTATGTTTATTGAAATAGTTCCTTGATTTAGAAATGGCTCATATTGTTCTAACTTTCAATCATTCTTACGACCAAAGAATGTTTCTCAGCAAATTAAACCTTAATAAAATACATTGCCAACAATATAGTAACAGTAACGTAAGTAAAGGCGTGGACTACAGCTGTGTCGTTTGCAAATGCCGTGTCAATAAACTTATCAAAATTAGTTCCGTAGTTTATGATACAATATAGGAAACGCAAACATCCAACAGTCGGTAACAGAACGTAGTGTTATTTAAGTTTGTTCAAATATAAAACTCTTGTAATATGTTAAAACTAAGCGTGCACATCGAATTTTAAAATACGTTTATCTCAAAGACAATTCTTGCGTTTTTCGAGAATGAAATATTTCCATATTTGCATGAAACGTTGTCCGAATACGAAAATTTGTTGAATCGCAGCACTATTTATCATAATTTATCTACAAATTGTTCATTCATTTCAACTATTGATTGAACTTGCAAGAGCATCGACTTTCCTTTGCATCTAAAAGGTCAAAAATATCTTCGATTCGAGAGAACCCTCTCGTTAGTGTTCTTAACTGTTTTATCTCAAACTATTGAAGATAAAACATTGAAATGGCAAGAGGGGAACGTCTTAAGATACTCATTGAAATTCTACGGAATTACAATGAGTAGGTAGGTAGGTACATCTTTGCACAAATTTTCAAACTGAGTCAATAATAATTGTAGACGGTTACTGGTCTTATTTATTGCAAATGTACTCTAGCAAAATCGCAAAGAAATTTTGTATTTATTATATAAATGCCCCCGTTTTAGACAACGCCTTCTTGCTAGCTGATTTGGTCCACTATCTCTAAGCAGCTCCTGACTTTTTGACCGTTATTAGTGATTTCATTGCTTTAACTATACAGGGTGGAACGAACATCAATCCATATCCGGAAAATGAACACCATGAGTCCAGGATATGAGAAGTAAAAAGAACATCTTGGAAAATTTGGAAATTCAGGTCTAGGACTTGCATTTCCAATTTTTCTAGACGGTTTTTATTTCTTCTAATATATAAAAATCTCGTGTTTCAGTCGTTACTTGTAGTCAGAAGCCCGAAAGTCTGACAACCAGTTTAACCAAGGGGTATCATGTTACCCAGTTACTGGGTTGTGGAGGTCAGACAGGCAGTCGCTCCATGTAAAACACTGGTATTCAGCTGCATCCGGTTAAACTGGAAGCCGACCCCAACATAGTTGGGAAAAGGCTAGGCAGATGATGATGATATAAAAATCTAGTGTTTGCTACAAAACTCCTCCGAAACGGCTTGACCGATTCCGGGAGTTGTGGTTCACCCACACTGCCGTAGGTGGACCACGGGCAACTCCCGACCAATTCTTATAAAACTGTGTGTACAGCCAGTAAGTCTGATAATATGGCGTAAATAAATAAAAACTAAATAACACTAATACATTGATTCTAAGGCGGAACTTAGTTCGCCGTTCTCTAACCCAATTAGATTTAAAGTTAAAGAAGTGTTTTATTTACTTTTGAAAGAAAAATGTCATTGAGTTCCACATAAATTATGTTTTGTTCACGTTCGATATAAGTACATAATCATGTATGCTTACTGTATAGTCAATTATGTCCGGATGTCCGTTGAGGTCCTTTTCACCCTGTAGGTATTTCATTCGATCAAACTATCATATCATATCATTTTATTTTAGAGGCTCTTTTATCTCAATAACTCACCGATTCATGTCTAAATCTAAGAGATTATTATTCTTGTAATTTGTAACTCGATGCCTTAGTTATTTCTATTCCTAAATGTTTAACGATATAAAATGTGTTGATAAATAAGAACGATGTACATTGTTATTAAGCTAATTACTTAAAATATCAATAAAGACTGTCGGATATTGACTAAATGTTTGATTTATAACCTTCTAAGACTGTACAAATCCTCATAAATGGGGGCCCGTGTTCCCCTTATTAAATTAATAGGTACTCATGTACTTTCAATGCAAATCCTGGCGAATTGGCATGGAACTGCAATACTATAATGTATATTGTGCTTCCAAGGAAATTTTGTAGCAGGTTCCTACATAAGTAGTAGGTAGGTATCTGTCTTTCTCTACGAATTGATATGGGTTTACTTTAAAATAGGTATTATAGTTTTTGGTAAGTACCTACCTACAAATTTCTTTACGGTTTTAGGTACAGTTATATTTTTCTCATCGTTTTAATATAATAGTCCATCCCATTCATCGCATAGAAAATTATTTGCAAAGCCAAACAAACATGTCTGTCGAATAAAACACTAATACTTATTTATCGTTCCTTCGACATCAAATACAATTTTCAGTTGTTTATTCTGATAATCTCGTCGAGTTGTGATAACAAGCTTCATACATTTTAATGAGATGTATTATTATGTTGAACTTGGGCGGGGTAAACAAAAAACTGGCCAGGTGTGAGTCGCGTTAACATACGACGGATTCCGCACAAAACGAGCCAAAGCCATACATTAAAATTCACACACACACAATATATAGCGGTCAAACTTATAACAACCCTTTTTTGCGTCGGAGGTTAATGAAAATGACAAACAAAAATCGCAAAACATGTGGAATTGTGGAAGTCTATTCATATTATTTCTGGAGGGGTATCCATCTCTGACTGGTTACGTATAAAAAAAAATACGCCAATAAATTATGTTTCTTGTAAAAGAGACCTTTGATTATGAATTAAATATCATCTATACTCTATACTAATATTATAAAGAGGTAAAATTTGGAAGTTTGTAAGTTTGTATGTAGGGGGTAATCTTCGGAACTAATGATCCAATTTAAAAAAATATTGTACTGGTGGAAAGCTACACTATTCCCGGTGGACATAGACTACTTTTTATCCCCGTATTCCCACGGGAACGGAAACTACGCGGGTGAAACTGCGTGACGTCTGTTTTTAATATAATATGTTGCATCAATAGAAATGTACCTACACGACGTAGTAAAATCATCAACTGTCTTCCTATTAGGTACGGTTTATGAGATAATTATAGTCTGGCAGTCACAGACGGATGGAGCTTTTTTGTGGAGAATCGATCGATCCATCGGTCGCGAGCTCTATATTATTTTGACCCGTTTTTTGTAGGCCGTGTGCGTTGTCCTATATTGTCATCAGTACGTTCTATTTGTCTCCTTCAAAAAGTGACCGATTATACCGGACGTCGGGCCGCGGCCCAATAGGTCCGAGTTCTCGTTGTCACTTATCACCATTTGGCTGCGGAACCCTAATAATACCTGGGCGGCTGAGCATCGATCGAGAGCATGTCTCGGTAAACATTAGGACGACCTGAGACTATTTTAGTTAGGAACGATGTTTTTACGAACAAGTCGCATTTTGGTTAAATTGTATAGGTAAATAATACCAGCCTCGCAAACACAGGTCTCACTTGTATAAAAAAGGCAGGAGATTTATCAATACGTTTGCTTAAGGTGGGCTCAGGTGGGTTATATTCAAATGTAAGGTTTAATCTTCAATCACGGTTTTATTGAAATACCTGTTTTCCTACGGATATTTTATTTATGAATTCAAAAGGTTATACATGCATTGGTAGTTTCCCGGATTAGAACGCAACAACCATTTATGAATGACAGGTTTGGCCTAAACCACTGGGCTATTAGGTAAGGTACCTAAGCTTTAACTGCTTATGGTTATGATAAAAAAAATACTCGATATATTATCTGTTTAATGGAGGGCAAAGCCCACTACAGAGAAGGAGAAGGCACAAGCATTGATCACTACGCTTGCTCAAGGCGATTTCAAACTTACATTATTTACTTTTATAGGTACCTTTGTGTTATGAAAGATATATACATACTCGTACATACAATAAACTCACACGCCTTTTTCCCATGGGGTAGGAAGATTTTAACGAAATTAATTATGAATTAAAGTGGCTACATATATGACGTCAGATTGGCTAATGTTTGATGTTGAGTTCTCATAGTTTTAGCATTGTTGATGATCGTTTCTCAATACTAATTTAATAAACAGTAGATAACGTCCATAAAAAGTCTATACTGTCGAATTTCGATCATAATTAATTCTTTAATAAAATTGAAATATCTCCAGTAAAGGTTACGTTACGTTAGAACTCGCTGACATCCACACGAGGGCCGGCTTCAGCACAAAGATGAGCTTTGTGATCTCCAATGAACTTCACCATGATCGTAACTCACGTCTTTCGTTCCCATCGCGACGTTTCCAGCGTTTACGTTTCTCACGTTCTTTGGCAACGTTTGTTCCCATCCGACTTGCCTAACATACAAATAGACGTAACATATCAACAAGCCTATATTTCCTGAAGGGTTACAGAGGTGTAGGTAAATATAGGCGTAGGTACCCAGCTTTGGGACTCTTTGTAATTCAGTACAATCCAGTTTACTCGAGAATATTCTATGTTATAAAAGTAAATGCGGCGTGTTGTTAAGTTTATCACGTTGTAAGTAGGGGTCGCTTTGTTTTCCCACGTATTGCTGCCAACGTGTTCGTTTCGGCGAGTTGTTTAACAGCGTTTTTGTTTCGGACGTGGTGATAACCTTGAAGACAGAGCCCTCTCAGTCATGCACCATGGTGACAGCAAGCCCGAGGTCGGCCGTCGTGTGGTGAACAGTTTGAATTGCGAAATGTAGGTATATTTTTTTAAGATTACAATACAAGTTTTTCTATTTAAACCATTACAAGACTATCATTCGACCTGTCTGGGGTCTGTCTTAGCATGGCATATAAATTTATTTGTTTATTACCAATTACCATCGAGTTTATGTAGTAAACTATTTATGTTATGAAAACAAATAACAACTTTTGCTGTGCCCTGACAAGGTCTACAACGGCTCTTAGCTTTAAGCGCTTTTTGTGAACATCTTTTTAACTTGTGCTGTGGAACGCAAATAAATGAATATGAAAAGCAAATGTAAGTATATTTTTTAAATATTTTAAAATTATGTAATGGGCAGTTTTTTAAGCTACCATAAATTAACTATAAGAGCTGCAGCATCACCAAAAACACACTTATAAACTATCTCAGTTGTTTAATTTTTTGTTGTAATTAAATTGTGTTTAGACGATTCTTAGAGACCTGCTACACAATTATTTTACCAAGTAAATACCTTCTCTACTACCGTTTATTTTTCTGAGACAGCGCGGATTACCTACCTACCTTCGTCTTCGATGGAACATGAAGCGACATGCGCGTTCATTAGTCCGTTACACAACGTGACACGGTGTTAGGCGCCAGACGTGTCGGCTATGCAAATTACATACCATTTGTGTTTGTTTGGCTTTAGCTTGTAAATATAGGTGAGCTATTGAAGGTCTTTGGGTGAGCTTCAGCTTGTAAACAACTTCTTTCTTTACACGCAGACATAAACTCACGCCTTTTTCCCATGGAGGTAGGCAGAAACTACAGAACGCCATTTAAGTAATAGGTACGATTCTTGCACACTTCTTTTGCCGTAATAATCATAAATCCGTTTGTTTGCTTTTCTTGTTAACATAGACTAATATATATTAGTCTATGTTAACAAGAAAAGCAAACAAATACACCTACAACCAGACCAGGAACTGTACCACTCCAAAGGCTTGCTTCGCCTCTCAGTTCAGCCGGTATATTTTTGTAGTTGGGAACAGACACAGTAATTATTAAAAAAAAACAACAACAACAGCCACCACACACACACACACATGTTTTTTTTTTTATTTCAAATGTATTTTTTAAGTTTATCTTAGACATCATTAACGTTGGTGAAAGAAAACATCGTAAGGAAACCTGGAATTATAGTTTTTAATAGTCAATTTGCCTTGAGAGCAAGTGTGGTGATCTTTGGTCTACTGTACAGCTGTGACAGTCGGGTAAGACTAAGATACTGCCCGGTTGATGGGACCCCTTTTACACGAGTAACTGTAGATCTCGACGCACAAAATGTCGATGAACGCTAATACATAACTGGCGAAAAGTAGGTAAGTGTACCAACTTAAGATCTGCCTAACTGTTCGGGTATTACAGGCGTATGTTAGATTCTGAGAGCATCAGACCATAAATATATTAATCACAAATGTGAAGGATTTTGCCGAATAAGCAAAAATAAAAGCAAAGTCAGAAAATTGTATCTAATCGTAATATCAATTCCCTATCCCAACAATAGGGCGTCTTATTATCGACCCAATTTATATTATGGAACAGTAATATAAGGCAGCGGACATGAAGCCAGCAGGCAGGGAAGGGGCGGCGGGCGGTTGCAGAGCGGATGCATAGATCCTTAATAATATTATAAACGCAAAAGTTTGTAGGGATGAATGGATGTTTATTGGTCTTTCACGCAAACACTACTACTTAAATGGATTATTAAGAAACTTTACAAAAATTCAGAAACACACACATATGGCAACCTATGTGTTACAGAATAACACTTAAGCTATCATTTATAAAGATGTTATGCGAGTTGACTGCCTCGTTGGTCTAGTGGTCGCAAGCGCTACTACTAGCGCTAGCATGAGGTCCCGGGTTCGATCCCCAGGTCGGGCAAAGTGTTATTGAGTATTTCTATCTGGAATTTCTCAGTAGCAGCCCGGAGTCTGGATTTGTGCCCGGTTGATGGCAATAGGCTCGCCTCCTATTACATGGGACTTAAACATAACTGGTGAAATGTGGGTGTACAGTCAACAGCAAAAGTAGATGATCAAAATCAGAAATTCAATACTAATGAACGGAGTTCACGCCAGAACTATGTGGCGTCGAAGTGATTCAAAAGTATGTGATTGTAAATTAAACCAAACATTTACTAATAGTACAGCTGCCATATATTCGTGATCAGTTTTGACTCCAAAAGTTATAAACACAATTCGCATCAGAATTAAGAAGTGAAAAAAAAATCTAAACTAGTGAACAGCTAAAATCAAAAATTAAATGATGAAACTGAGGCCACGTAATCGTGAAGCAAATAATTCATCCATACGTATTTTTTATTAACCCAGTAATTTAATTTGTTATGTTTAAAACAGCTGAATTTGATAAAAAAATGAATATTTAATATATGCCAAATTTCATCCAATTGAACCCCTAAAAAAGCACGATGTTCATTAATAAAAACTTATTTACAAAAAAAAAACAGCCAATTTCCAAAAAAAAACACTACAAAGTGAAAAATGTTAAAGTTATTTTTCACTTTGAAATGTTTTTTCGGAAGTAGGTTGTTTTTTTTGTAAAAATGTTTTTATTTTTCACTTTTAGTGGGTCAGTTTGAAATTTATCTAAGTTACAATAGCCCAATGACAACTGCTCATCACCTCTTACAACATATTGCTTTTCTCGATACAGGGACGTTAATTGTTGAGGAGTTCTCCTAGTAAGATCCAGGAGAACTGGAGCTCCATGGTGAAGGCATCATCACCACTATGCATTTTGACAAGCTTAAATTACTTAGCAACTATATTAAAGTACCTAATCGAATCGCAACCCGTGAAATACTTAGGTATAATTGAGTAGTTCCGATGCCCATCTGTGGTCTTCATCATCAGTTCCACTTTAGCAAACGGTGGTTTCCAAGAGCGAATGCACGAGTTACTATACAAAATACCCAAATCACTATAGGTGTGCCGATAAAATTTGAGGTTTTCCTAAAAATAAACATGCAAAGATAATAATATTTATTGAATTATTGTTTTGTATCACATCACCTACTTTTGAACATTGACATAAATTCGAAACATGCAAAGATAATATATTTATTGAATTATCGTTTTGTATCACATCAGTTACTTTTGAACATTGACATAAATTCAAAAACATGCAAAGATAATAATATTTATTGAATTATTGTTTTGTATCACATCAGCTACTTTTGAACATTGACATAAATTCGAAACATGCAAAGATAATAATATTTATTGAATTATCGTTTTGTATCACATCAGTTACTTTTGAACATTGACATAAATTCAAAAACATGCAAAGATCAAATTTTTATTGAATTATCGTTTTGTATCACATCAGCTACTTTTGAACATTGACATAAATTCACAAACATGCAAAGATAATGTTCATTCAATTATCGTTTTGTAACACATCAGCTACTTTTAAACATTTGACAGAAGTTACAAAAAAAACCAATACTAAAGTTTTTGAATTACATATCGACGGTTAAAAGGTAATAGGGGATAAGCAACAAAAACCGAATTGTTCAGGAGAGCAGTTTAAAGTTTGAAATTGTAGAAAAATTGACATAACTTTTTTATTTATTGTCATATTGTGAAACTGGAAACAGCTCTAGATTAAAAAAAAAATAAGGCATTAATTAGCACTTTTATTTATTTGATTCGACGTTGTTTTATGTGGTTTTATGTCGCTTAGATCAATTGATCTTATTTTCCTTATGAGGTAATTAGGCATAAGTTACATCTACACAAAAAAAAACGAAGAGTATAGAAGACTTAGCTACATTTGATATCCTCATGCCAAGAGGTAATAGGGAATATGTCACATGACTGTCGAATAATTTAAATGGGTAAAGAAGGATAAGTGACGATTCACATTATTATGCTATAAGGTAATGGAACATAAGAAACAATGCTTAGCAAAAACATCTTCAGGGTGTTAGACATTAGCGACACTATAAGTGGATTGGAAAAAAGGTAACATGATACTTCCACACATCATGATTTCAATATCAAGAGGAAAACGAGAACATCCAACATACGGCATTATTTGGCCAAATGGTAACGAGGATTAAATGTCAGTTTTTAAAATAATAGAATCACAACCAACATGATTCTCCTTTAAAATAAGAGTTAACATAGCTGGTCTCCAGATATTAGGCAGGTACTTTTCAGACGAAAAGTACTAGAGTAGGATTTAGGTAGTAAGCTAATGATAATGTAGGCTTTAAAGCCTTATTTGTTTAAATGTCCTTATAGTTAACATAGCTCAAAAGATTAGGGATATAGCTGTGGTTTAATTAGGTTAGGCCTACGATATGTCAGGTAAAATTTGTTCACACATGCCAAATTACTAATCTAGTAATAGTAAACCTACATTACTATTTTACATTATAATACGGCGTAAGCGGCAAAGTTATATTAAAATAGTAAATAATAATAAGGTATAACAGACATTTCAATATCAAATTTGATTTTAGTAATTGTGTATAAGCGACAAATGTATTGTTAGCTTGTACAGTCAACAGCAAAAGTAGATGATCAAAATCAGAAATTCAATACTAATGAACGGAGTTCGCGCCAGAACTGTGTGGCGTCGAAGTGATCCAAAAGTATGTGATTGTAAATTATACCAAACATTTACTACCAGTACAGCTGCCATATGTTTGTGATCAGTTTTGACTCCAAAAGTTATAAACTCAATTCGCATCAGAACTAAGAAGTGAAAAAAAATTCAAAACTAGTGATCAGCTAAAATCAAAAATTAAATGATTAAACAGGCCACGTAATCGTGAAGCAAATAATTCATCCATACGTATTTTTTTATTAACGCAGTCATTTAATTTGTTATGTTTAAAACAGCTGAATTTGATAAAAAAAATGCATAATTATTTAATATATTTCATCCAATTGAACCCCTAAAAAAGCACAATGTTCATTAATAAAAACTTATTTACAAAAAAAACAACCAACTTCCAAAAAAACACTACAAAGTGAAAAATACTAAAGTTATTTTTCACTTGGAATTGTTTTTTTGGAAGTAGGTTGTTTTTTTTTGTAAAAATGTTTTAATTTTTCACTTTTAGTGGGTCAGTTTGTAATTTATCTAAGCTACATTAGCCCAATGACAACTGCTCATCACCTCTTACAACATATTGCTTTTCTCGATACAGGGACGTTAACTGTTGAGGAGTTCTCCTAGTAAGATCCAGGAGAACTGGAGCTCCATGGTGAAGGCATCATCACCACTATGCATTTTGACAAGCTTAAATTACATAACAACTACATTAAAGTACCTAATCGAATCGCAACCCGTGAAATACTTAGGTATAATTGAGTAGTTCCGATGCCCATCTGTGGTCTTCATCATCAGTTCCACTTTAGCAAACGGTACTTTCCGAGAGCGAATGCACGAGTTACTATACAAAATACCCAAATCACTGTTGGTGTTCCTATAAAATTTGAGGTTTTCCCTCGATTTCCATAGGATCCCTTCATCAGATTCTGACTTGGTGACAATGAGACCACAGCGAGAGTATACCCTTTCAAACAAAAAAATAATTTTGCAAATCCGTCTATATATGACGAAGTTATGCCCAAACATACATAAAAAATATACATATAAACATCCGAATTGATAACCTCCTCCTTTTTCAGAAGTCGGTTAAAAATAATATAATTCAAAAACTTTGGTATTTAAACTGGTTTTTTTTTGTAACTTCTGTGAAATGTTTAAAAGTAGCTGATGTGATACAAAACGATAATTCAATAAATATTATTATTTTTGCATGTTTTTGAATTTAAGTCAATGTTCAAAAGTAACTGATGTGATACAAAACGATAATTGAATAAATATTATCATCTTTGCATGTTTGTGAATTTATGTCAATGTTCAAAAGTAGCTGATGTGATACAAAACGATAATTCAATAAATATTATTATCTTTGCATGTTTTTGAATTTATGTCAATGTTCAAAAGTAACTGATGTGATACAAAACGATAATTCGATAAATAATATTATCTTTGCATGTTTAGAATTTATGTCAATGTTCAAAAGTAGCTGATGATGAATGTAAAATATCAATCTACCTTCCGGTTTTAATATATTGTAGCCGACTGGGCAAAAGCAATCATTGAGTTATGATTTTTATCGCATCAGCTACTTTTGAACATTGACATAAATTCGAAACATGCAAAGATAATAATATTTATCGAATTATCGTTTTGTATCACATCAGTTACTTTTGAACATTGACATAAATTCAAAAACATGCAAAGATAATAATATTTATTCAATTATCGTTTTGTATCACATCAGCTACTTTTGAACATTGACATAAATTCACAAACATGCAAAGATGATAATATTTATTCAATTATCGTTTTGTATCACATCAGCTACTTTTAAACATTTGACAGAAGTTACAAAAAAAAACCAGTTTAAATACTAAAGTTTTTGAATTATTTTATTTTTAACCGACTTTTCAAAAAGGAGGAGGTTATCAATTCGGATGTTTATATGTATATTTTTTATGTATGTTTGGGCATAACTTCGTCATATATAGACGGATTTGCAAAATTATTTTTTTGTTTGAAAGGGTATACTCTCGCTGTGGTCTCATTGTCACCAAGTCAGAATCTGATGAAGGGATCCTATGGAAATCGAGGGAAAACCTCAAATTTTATAGGAACACCAACAGTGATTTGGGTATTTTGTATAGTAACTCGTGCATTCGCTCTCGGAATGCTTTCCGAGAGCGAATGCACGAGTTACTATAAAACCGTTTGCTAAAGTGGAACTGATGATGAAGACCACAGATGGGCATCGGAACTACTCAATTATACCTAAGTATTTCACGGGTTGCGATTCGATTAGGTACTTTAATATAGTTGCTAAGTAATTTAAGCTTGTCAAAATGCATAGTGGTGATGATGCCTTCACCATGGAGCTCCAGTTTTCCTGGATCTTACTAGGAGAACTCCTCAACAATTAACGTCCCTGTATCGAGAAAAGCAATATGTTGTAAGAGGTGATGAGCAGTTGTCATTGGGCTATTGTAGCTTAGTTAAATTACAAACTGACCCACTAAAAGTGAAAAATTAAAACATTTTTACAAAAAAAAAACAACCTACTTCCAAAAAAACATTTCCAAGTGAAAAATAACTTTAATATTTTTCACTTTCTAGTGTTTTTTTGGAAGTTGGTTGTTTTTTTTGTAAATAAGTTTTTATTAATGAACATTGTGCTTTTTTAGGGGTTCAATTGGATGAAATATATTAAATATGCATTTTTTTTTATCAAATTCAGCTGTTTTAAACATAACAAATTAAATTACTGCGTTAATAAAAAAATACGTATGGATGAATTATTTGCTTCACGATTACGTGGCCTGTTTCATCATTTAATTTTTGATTTTAGCTGATCACTAGTTTTGAATTTTTTTTTCACTTCTTAGTTCTGATGCGAATTGAGTTTATAACTTTTGGAGTCAAAACTGATCACAAACATATGGCAGCTGTACTGGTAGTAAATGTTTGGTATAATTTACAATCACATTCTTTTGAATCACTTCGACGCCACACAGTTCTGGCGTGAACTCCGTTCATTAGTATTGAATTTCTGATTTTGATCATCTACTTTTGCTGTTGACTGTACATGGTAGTAAGGTATAACCGACAGTTCAATATCAAATTACATTTAAGTAATTGCGTATAAGCGACAACTGTATTGTAAACTTGTAAATGGTAGTAAGGTATAACCGACGCTTAATGTTTATGGCGACAAAGGTAAAGAGACATAAGTGCCAGCTTTTAAAATAGGTGCTAATTGTAAAGAGGCGTAAGCACCCGGAATCCCTACGCCAGTAAGAAGTAAAAATACATTACCGACTATAAACCAAAAGTGATGCTATTTTTACAGGGGTACAAGCGCCTTAAGGGTAAAAAAGGCCTAAAATTCTGTTGGTTACACCGAAATGACACTTCGAAAACGCAGTTTTTTGCTTGGGCATAAGTGACAAAAAAGTCATTGTAGAGCCGAGGGAGTAAGTGGATTCGATAGAGCGAATTTTTTTAAGTAGGATGGCATTCATAACTCATTTCCGACCAAAATGTCGCTTATGCCCTATTACCTTTTAACCGTCGATATATTCTTTTTAACCGACTTCTGAAATAGGAGAAGGTTATCAATTCGGATGTTTATATATACATATATTTTTTATGTTTGTTTGGGCCTAACTTCGTCATATATAGACGGATTTGCAAAATTCTTTTTTGTTTGAGAGGGTATACTCTCGTTATGGTCTCATTGTCACCAAGTCAGAATCTGATGAATTTTGAGGAAATCGAAGGAAAACCTCAAATTTTATAGGCACACCTATAGTGATTTGGGTATTTTGTATAGTAACTCGTGCATTCGCTCTTGGAAAGCACCGTTTGCTAAAGTGGAACTGATGATGAAGACCACAGATGGGCATCGGAACTACTCAATTATACCTAAGTATTTCACGGGTTGCGATTCGATTAGGTACTTTAATATAGTTGCTAAGTAATTTAAGCTTGTCAAAATGCATAGTGGTGATGATGCCTTCACCATGGAGCTCCAGTTCTCCTGGATCTTACTAGGAGAACTCCTCAACAATGAACGTCCCTGTATCGAGAAAAGCAATATGTTGTAAGAGGTGATGAGCAGTTGTCATTGGGCTATTGTAACTTAGATAAATTACAAACTGACCCACTAAAAGTGAAAAATAAAAACATTTTTACAAAAAAAACAACCTACTTCCGAAAAAACATTTCAAAGTGAAAAATAACTTTAACATTTTTCACTTTGTAGTGTTTTTTTTGGAAGTTGGCTGTTTTTTTCTTTGTAAATAAGTTTTTATTAATGAACATTGTGCTTTTTTAGGGGTTCAATTGGATGAAATTTGGCATATATTAAATATTCATTTTTTTTATCAAATTCAGCTGTTTTAAACATAACAAATTAAATTACTGGGATAATAAAAAAATACGTACGTATGGATGAATTATTTGCTTCACGATTACGTGGCCTCAGTTTCATCATTTAATTTTTGATTTTAGCCGTTCACTAGTTTTGATTTTTTTTTTCACTTCTTAGTTCTGATGCAAATTGAGTTTATAACTTTTGGAGTCAAAACTGATCACAAACATATGGCAGCTGTACTGGTAGTAAATGTTTGGTATAATTTACAATCACATACTTTTGAATCACTTCGACGCCACACAGTTCTGGCGCGAACTCCGTTCATTAGTATTGAATTTCTGATTTTGATCATCTACTTTTGCTGTTGACTGTACTACCAGGTACACTTCTGCCTAGCCCTTCGGGGATTACAGGCGTGACGTTTATGTTGTGCGAGTTGTCCAAAATATAACAATAATTGTGTCAATTAAGTAGGACACATGTGCCCTCTGGCGTGCGCTGCTAAACCGTTAGAGTTCTACGTATAATATAATGTGCTAGCAGACGTCCCGCGGTTTCACCCGTGTGGGTCCCGTTCCCGTGGTAATACAGGGATAAAAAGTAGCCTTTGTGTTAATCAAGGGTGTCAGTAGGATTTCGAAGTATTTTTAGCAGTGATGGCCTAGGGGTGGATCCGGCGGATTGCCACATAGGTCTCGAGTCCAAACCCGGAATTCAATGCCTGCGAGAATTTATCGAGGGTATATTATGCCAAGTCAGAGGCCTATGGGTGGCATTAAAACTCTGACACCAGGTTAGTTATAATTAACCACACGAAGAAAAATTTAAAGATGTATTTTGGAAATGATTATCTTATTGTCCTACAAAAAGGCCCCGGACAGCATATACCTAATTTACTTTATATAGGTACCTTTTGTGAGTATGTCATTATCGCCAAAATAACCATATAAATTATAAAAGCTGTCACGACTACACGACTAAACCGCAGAGCCAATTTTAATGAATTTTGGTATAAAGATAAGACCTTGGAGAAGAAAATAAGCTACTCGAAGTACTAATTCTGGGCGGACGAAGTCAAGGTGGAACTGTCCTTGAATGTAGTGGTAGGCATCATGATCATCGTAGAAACATGTTTTTTTTTTAAATATTACAAACCAGTGCTTGACTGCAATCAGGGATGGTGAAGCGCACTAGTTTATTAAGAGCCTATTCACTCTAGCCTTGAAGACACCTAAATTATAATCGGACGGGACCGCAGCAGGCAAATTGTTCCAGTCCTTCGATGTACACGGTATAAACAACGAAGCGAAACGCTTTGTCCGAATCGTGGGAGTGCCAACGATGTAAGGGTGGACACTCGCCGGGTTGTCCGATGGTAGAAAGGTGATGGCGGAATCAAGTCATGTAATTACCGTGCACACTCTCCAAAATGTATCCTATAGAAAACCGAAAGGCTAGCTATGCATGTATGTCGATGGAAGAATCGACAAAGGACAGTAGTAGAAACATTTCTACCGAATATACAAGAAAATGAATGCTCGTAATTTTAGACTATTATCGACTGAAGAATCTACACGTTTCTTCTCTTCATTCTTGACATTGTTGTGCTCAAAATAAAGGAAATATTCCTACAATCTGTTGCTTTGTCGATTCTTCTGAAGACAAAACTGTTTCTTCAGTGGTCATAAAAAATAAATAAATAATAATAAATATTCCACAACATTTCACACAACCCCATTTGGTCCCAAATTAAGCTTGAGAGCTTGTGTTATGGGTACTAAACAGCTGATAAACGTACTTATTTATTTCTAAATATACAATTATACATCACACAAACATTTGTCCTGGGTAGGAATCGAACCCACGACCTCCGACATAGTAGTCAGGGTCACTAACTACTAGACCAACAGGCCAATCGAAACTTGCTGTCTTAGCTAATACCGCCCCGACTGGCATTGTACGGTCATGGTACGCGTGCAAGAAGAAATGACTGAGCGTTGCGCGTCAATCGAGTGTTTAAATGTTGCCCGCTCCTCTGGCGCCGCTGCCTGGCCCGCTGCCCGCTGACAAGGTGTCCATGACCTAAGAGTTTTCTCAGACGATTGCGGTAAGAGATTACGAACAAATACGATTATCTTGTTCCACGATACCTACTTCTATTGTTATGAGCCGACGATTGGATGTCACTGATTTGCCAGAAATGTGTGCGATTTCGATACGGTGTTTGTGTTGTTCGAAATGAAGGCAGTGTGAGAGTAGGGCCAGTGACAACAAAATACTTAGCAAGCATTTCTTTCCTATTTCTAACGTAGGCAACTTCGTTGCAAAATAATTAAAGGTTAAGCTAACTTAACCTTTAATTATTTATAAAATAATAATATATATTTTTAATATAATTATTTTTTATAATGAGGTCAAGTAAGTTATTATGGGTGGTTTTGGTTTGGTGGTTGTATTGTTGTAACTCAATCACGAACTGAAAAAAGAAAATCTGGCTTTCAAGAAAATTATTTTAATGGCAAAGTCAAATCATTTACTTATTTCAATTAGACCCATAACAGGCACTTTTGAACATGGAAATTGGTTGCTAAAAAAATGGTTGCTATTGCGATAGAAAGACTACGAATGACAATGTTATCACAGTCTAAAAACCTACAGTCGTCCGACGTAGCCGTCTAGACAGGGCAATCGCGCGGGGTGTGAGGGGCGAGACGCGGGAAAGTCGCTCCCGAACTGCGAACAATACGATGTTCGTAGTTCGGGAGGTATTATTCAGGGCTAACCCGTCTAGACGTTGTCGGCATTTTTCCAGAGATCAAAGGCGTAGTCCTACTGTATAAATATTTATACTGTGCTATTATTAAGTCATCTCACTAGGACATCAGATAGCGACGCAACTAGTTGCGCTTCCAATAAAATGTATGCACCTTTATAGATACCTAGTAGGTAGGAACCTCACACGCATTCGTTTGGTTGCGGAACGAACCAAACAGTTTTTTGTACCTCAATCATGGCTGCACCAGCCCACCTTGGTGTCCTAACAAGATAAAAATAGTAAGATAAATAAATTATGTTTACTTCTCTTCAAATTTCTTACGGAATTGCACCTACCACTGTTGGTCCCTGCATGACCTAAAGGTTGGCTGGTAATAAAACGCCTAAGACATTAAGTCCGCCTATATGTACATTTGTGTGCTTGAAGTATTTAATAAACAAAGAAATAAATAAGATACAGGCCATACAGGCCTTAAAAACATGAATAGGCAAACCTATATATTATGTTCAAATAAATACTTATGATAATAAGACATGTAAGTATTTCATGAGGTCGTCAAATTATTACAAAAAAAATCTCAATACTAACACCATAATGACTTAACAACAGAAAGTAAATAAAACGTAGCAACAAAAACTAAAAGAAAATGAAAACAAAAAACTTACTACCTACTCTTTTGATGGTCAAAAAGAGATACCTCAGACTGTGATCGACCCCGAAGTCACGTTATAATTACGTGACTGAGTTGGTCTCTAGGCATTAGCACCTAAGAATTATTCTTAGGTATAAAAATAAAAAAAATCATTTACTCACGTAATTAAAAACCCGTTGCCATTCACCCGCAATACACTCACAATGAACATACTTAAATAAAAATAAATTGTATTACCAATCAAATTAATTTGAAAATAACAATACTAATGAAAACAATACATAGGTACCAACATACCTACAATCAAAAGCCTAAATACGAACACTGATATGATCCGTGGCGAACATGTCTATTGCGCAATAAAGCAATATAATTGTGCTGCTTCGTCGATCTAAGCCAGAACTTAATGAGTCTGAACTCTGAACGAAGAAAAAGGGCGTTTTCGCATGCAGAGAACAGCAAGAGAACAGTCAGGCCTTGTAAAAGTTCTCCAATCATATTATCTAACCTCATCATCATCATTTCAGTCATAGGAAGTCCACTGCTCGACATAGGCCTCCCCTATACATCTCCAATAAGACCGGTTGGAAGCGGCTCGCATCCAGCGCGTTCCCGCGGCCTTAATGAGGTCGTCTGTCCACCTTGTGGGTGGACGTCCTACGCTGCGTATATATATATATATACGTGGCCTCCACTCGAGAACCTTTCGACCCCATCGGTCATCAGTTCTCCGTGTTATGTGCCCTGCCCACTGCCACTTCAACCTGCTAATCCACTGCGGGCTATGTCGGTAACGGTTGGTTCTTCTACGGATCTCCTCATTTCTGATTTGATCTCGCGAGAGACTCCGAGCATAGCCCTCTCCATAGCTCGTTATCTAACCTACACCTCGCTAAATAGATCATGCAATCACATACCTTCTTAACCCGTTCCGTCAGTCACTCGCACAAAAAATCACAAATCACATCACTGCACCAACAACAACACTGTGATGTCCAATTAAGACGGCTTCAATTTACTGGAATACGCTATTTAATTACGGAGCAACCGTTGCTTTTCGTCTTTCTTTCATCGAACTGATATCGGTCTAATTATTTCACTGCTACCGTCACTTGCGTGTTGTCTCACAAATTGTATTATTAAAATATCGATCAACACACTTTTTTTAACTACAATATTTATAAAATCGTCCCTGTCACGCTTTCGATTTAGAACCAGTCTTTCCAAATTTGAAGGTGTGAACCATTTTTGAGCCACACATATTTATTATTAAACTTATCGTTTTTATCCCGCTAGTAAATTAAAATACGTTGGAAATTTAAGAAATCATATCAAGAAACTTTGCTCCAATTACGCCCTGGTCTTCGTTTGGTATGGGCTGTGTGTGATTCCAATCCCGATTCGCGTACAACAACAAGCTTTACTCACTGATATCAGCAAATAGTACTTAACAAGACCGACGAAGCCTTTATGGGCGCCAAAACATTATTTTAAACTTGTTTTGATTATTTTGTACTCAATCTGACACATGTATTTCCGGTCAAGTCTATGAAAGTTTTTATTTTGACGTATTTAAAATGGTGGTTCGTGGTTTCAAGTTTAATTTATAGAAAGTTTCTATTTTGATACTTCCTTTTTATTTGTTTAGGTTCCCAGCTGAATTTGTCTATAGGTTCTATTTTGATACTTCCTTGTTCTTTATTTAAATTAAAATATTGTAGTTTTCGATTTAATTTGAATTAAGTTTCTACTTTGATCAGGTTCATTTACATTTATTTCAAATATTGTAGTTTCTGGTTGAGGATACTACATACTAATGACTTCAACTGGAATTACATACTTAAGTATAAATATTAAACTAATGAATTTTATTGGATTTACCTCGAATACAGATATACATACTGATGAATTGAGCTGGATCTATCATTCAAGAAAAATGTTAACTGATGACAAGGCAGCATGGTCTCAGACCCTAGCCTGTTCCGTCAGGAACTAATATAAAAATAAAAAGTTTCTGGTTGAATTTATTGGTAATGTTTTTATGTAGGTATTAGGATTTATTTTGATACATCTGCTAGAATTATTTGAAATGTTTTCTAGAATTAGTTTGACATACGCTTGATTTTTAGCCTTTGGAGGTAAAAGAGTATAGTCATTAAAATATATTCTTAAATAGATATTTTTACAACGCTTCTTAGTAGGTACCTACATTTGATGAATTTAATATTTTGTATGTTATTAGTTATTATTTATTGAATAAACACCCTGAAATTGAAGAGACGGTATTTTCTTTGTACCTAGGTTCTTCTACTGTTTAAAATATTTTCCTGCATGTAAAGCATTTGCCTATTATATAAATAAATTAAACAAAAAATCTTTCAATGTCGCTAGTTAATACATTCATAAGTATTATCTTAGGTTTAACATAATTATGTATCGTTTTACTGTACTGCACAAAAAGTACTGCAACATTGATTTCCATAATAGAAGCTGAAACTTTACTTGCGGATCAGTACGCAAGTAAAGTTTCAGCTTCTATTATGGAAATCAATGTTCAGCAGCCGGAAATATCACTTAATAAAATACAAATATATATTGGTTTGAATGTCACTATGAATGGCAGTAAACTAACAATATTCTTAGATAAGTAGTTTACGGTGATTTTTGTTCTATAATCTATTTTTTTATTTAATGAAATACATTTAGCAGATTGTGTCAAACATCAATAATATGTGTAACTCTGACAACGATGGCGATGATGAGCTGACGTCTGATCTACGTAAACTTCTCAAACCAATAAAGAGATTGAATGCAGACAAACCCGTGGTTAATGATTAGATAACAAAATAATAAATGTCGGAATGCGCATCACGTAGTATTACGCCAAGAGTAGGATTGCCAGATATCCGACTTTAGCCGGATATGTCAAGCTTTTTATTATCTGGCCAAATATTATTTTACACAAGTCCTTACTGCACGGTTATTGCGTTGCTCCGTTGACATCGATCACTAGACAAGGTGTTCAACGGTTAACTGTCAATCAGCAGTTTCGTACTGGCTAACATTTGTGTATCTACGATTAACGTCATGCGTATTCGCAGAGATGTGACGAAGCACACAGTGCCCCGTCTTTTTCACGACTACAATAGAAGAGAATAAGCCTTTAATTGCTGAGAATGTAGGTACTAGACGGTAGGACTAAACGGCTCATATCATGGAGATGGACATAAGCTAGGCCATCTTTTCTCCATTTTGAACGCAAAAAAAGTAAGAAAATTCACATTTTTAAACATTTTTTAAATGCAGCACCAGCTTCGATGACATGCTGGGTGACAAAATGTATTCACAGGCCATTATTAGATGACAACTTGACATTTGGCTAAAACTAAATGTGAAACTATGTGAACTGTGTGTGTGTGAAGTCTATAAAAGGAAGATATTATAAGCAAGCCGGTTAACCGTTATCTATGGAATCACTAACTTTATTAGACGCATGATGTCCCGTCTATACTTAGTAATTATTATTTTTTTTATTATAGGAAACTCAACAGTTTATTTTTTTTATGTTTTTTTTTATGTTTTTTTTTATGGAATGATTTTGGCCCCGTCAGATGTGAACCGTAACTTGAAGTCCACTTGAAGTGCAATACATGAACGATGTAGCACAAATCATGTTAATACTGATCTAATGCTATGCTGCTGACGCTTGTAATTACTGAATATCTATAATTTTACAATTGAGTGCATTTTAATCACTCCGTGGTATCGGTTGCCTTTTCTCTTTGACTGTACCCCTGAACCTAACTGTGGTACCACGTACTTGACTATTGACTACATTAAGTGCACTAGACCAAACGGCCGGTACATTTTGGTCCTAAGAGCCGTTTTTTTTTAAATTTTGTGACAATTCTCAGTTGTCATCAAAGTTTGGTGTGGAAATTGGACGTCATTTAGCCAATGGCAATGAAAATATAGCCCTGCTGTCCTGTACGTTTTGTTAGGCTTTTGGTAAACCCTAAAGGTCATGGCACATTATACCGGCACGGCACCGGCACCGCTCCAAACCAGCAATTGACTTATTATTCAATTTAGAGCCTTATTTCGTGGGTAGTATAATATATTTCACAATGTCAATGTGAAAATGCCAACGGCGAGCAGTCAGCGCGCTTGCTACTATCATACAGCGCGTCGACCGCACGCTTACAGCACCCCGACTCCGAGTCGCCAACAAAACGTCACTGCACCGTCGTAAACCGAGACATTATGAGAACGTGCAAGTCATAGGCGTGTTCAATTGCCATATAAATTGTGTTCGCGGTGACAGGTAGCTTACACCTCGCGGCCAGCGCGCGGGCTGCGAGCTTGCGCCCCGCAGGCGGTGAGCTTGCACCTCACGGGCGGCGTGCGGACTGCAAGCTGGCACCTTACCGATGATGCGTAGTTAGTGCACTCGCAGCTGGCCGTAGCCTAAATTCGAGGCGACGCCGTGCGGCTGCTGTGCAGTTGCGGTGCTGTTATAATGTGCCATGACCTTAACTCGCCAAAAGAAGCGACTGCGTTCAAGCATAGTTCACACATTCTCTGTCCGCAAAGTAGACACAATACTTAGTTAAACATAGGACAGGGAAGTGGTTAAAATTTTAATAAGTCTCAAATGATTTGCGGTATTAAATACACAAATAAAAGTATAATTTTCTTCATACAAAACCTGTATCAGATTTTCAGAGTAACATACCTTGCTAAATAATGAATGTGTCCCGCTTTTCAATATTAGGGCCTGGCAACCCTAGCCTGGAGGAGCAGTCTGAAGTCTGAATACCATTTAATAAGCTTATTGATGTGTAAATATGTGTTCTAAGGATGAAATATTGTGGTAATAGAAATTATATTGGCTTTGGTGAAGATTTTAGATGTGAAATTACTTTAATAACGACGTTATTTACTTGACTTGACTGTCTTGTTGGTCTAGTGATCGCAAGCGCTATTGCTGAGCATAAGGTCTCGGGTTTGATCCCCGGGTCGGGTAAAGTGATATCGAATTATCTATCTGGAATTTCACAGTAGCAGCCTGGAGTCTAAATTTGAGCACCATTGATGGCAATAGACTCGCCCCCTATCACTTGGAACTTTACATAACTGGTGAAATACGAGTGTACTACTACCCGCTACACCTGCCTAATCCGTCGGAGATTACAGGCGTGATGTTATGTTTGTAATATTTACTACTATGTTATTATTTTTCGTAGTTTGTTAAGACGGCACTTACAAAAAGATTTCTAATATAAATGTAGATTACTCTCGAATAACGCAAACAGCGATGTACAGACGCCAGCACATCAAGTCACCCCAATGTGTCAAATTTTCCCAATTGAATATGAACCTTATTCTGTTTGACATAAAGTTGAAAAACGATCAAAGAAATTTGACACATTGGGGTAACTTGATGTACTGGCGTCTGTACGTAGCTGAGAGTCACCGGTCCGACTAGACAATGTTTAAAACTTTTGAATATAAAACAATAGCACAAAGTTAACAAAGTTTATTTTGTTTATATTACGCAAAACTAATTAACTTTGATACTGTTGGCTTTATTAGTAGTTTGTTGTTTCAACAACAATTTAATTTTAAGCTGTTTGACAGGCAATTATGTTTTGGTAGAAATTTCCAATCACCGAAGTAATTGATAAAACAGGGGCTTAGGTCTATTTAGTAATTTTGCATTTTAAACTTTCAATCGTGTCAATAAATTAGAGACACAATGACAATGACAATGACAGTGCGGACACCGGTGTCCTCTTGGGGTTTAATTAATTAAAGAGGTTAAGGGAATTATTAAATAACAATTTAGAACAATTATAACAATTAACAACAACAACTTTTCAAAAAAAAAATATAACATTTTTATTTTAGGGTTGTTATTAAATAACAATTTTAAATGTACGCTAGTTGCTTTGACTACAATACGATAAACTTAGTTTTTTTTAATATTCCACAATTTTCACAAAAAGCCTAAGTAGAGCTTCTGGTATGAGTACAAGACAACTGATAAATATATAGATACTTAAATATTTCTAAATACGTACATAATATACATAGATAAATTACACACAGACACAGAATTAATGATTGTGCTCATCCCACAAACATTTGTCTTGGGTGGGAATCGAACCTACGACTTCCAGCATAGCAGTCAGAGCCACTAACCACTGGACCATCAGGCTAGTCAAGATGAAATAATACGAACTACATATTTAGAATATTGGTACTTAACTAAGTCTAATCAAAGAAATCACTTTTGTATAATTTAAGATGATTTCTATTATGTACAGACGCCAGCACATCAAGTTACCCCAATGTGTCAAATTTCTTTGATCGTTTTTCAACTTTATGTCAAACAGAATAAGGTTCATATTCAATTGGGATAATTTGACACTTTGGGGTAACTTGATGTGCTGGCGTCTGAACAAACGTCTACATCAAGCTACCCCATACTCTCAAATTTCCCCGATTGAGCATGAATCTTATTCCGTTTGTAATATAGTTGAAAATTAACTATCAAAGATTTGACATATTGGGGTAACTTGATGTGCTGGCTTCTGTACCGACTGATAATCACACATAGAGACTCCAAATGGTTTACAATCACTTCTTTTAAAAGTAATTCTTCCCAAAACATTTTACAACAAACTTTTAAAACTTTCCCTAACCACCCTTCTTTGCGTGAACTTTTTCACCATCAACAAAAATACAAAATAGAGAACTTTATACATTACAAACGCACTTATACATAATGAAATCTTCACTATGATGTATAATTCTATTTCAAAATATTGAAACCAGCGGACATGAATCGTGGGTGAGAAAAGATGGCCGCCGCTGTGCCGTATAACGTATTCTATGGCGTCAACAGCCCGGACTGGCGCAGGCGCAGGTACGTCGAATATCATTGTGCGCAGGCGATGTATGTTGGTGCGGTAGCTGAAAGTTTATTTTAATATGGTTTAGTTTAAGACAAAATAGTTATGCTCAGTGGGTTGTCTTAGTGGCGAATTTATGCAACTTTCTCATTCCATCCATGGAGGTAGGAAGGCAGTTAGGAATGTCTAGCTAGATCTTCGTTATGATTGTACTGAAATAATGATGTATTAAATGTGTTTTTTCTGTAGTTTTTTTTATGGGTTTTGTGTTTTTATTTTCTACAACACGCTCTCACGGCAATATATAAATACCCATATTTTAAAAAGATTTATAAAGATTTAGTCTTGAAAATGGGTCTCATTTGATTCTTGTTTTTAATTAGAAAATGATAACTTTTGGATCAATTTCTGAACACAGTGCAAGAGTGTGCGAATGCTACATATTTACCTTTCATTTTTCATAGTATGTTCAATAATATTCCTGAATTCCACATCGTCAACATCTTCCAGGTCAAGCGCAGTGCCGATTTGCTCCCGCATTACTTGCTCCGCGTTGCGCCACTGGTCAGCAGCGACTGGTAGACCAAGGACTGGTACTGCTGCAGCAATAGCTTCGTCGATAGACTGCTGTCCACATCGGCTGATAAAAAGACGGACGTTTGGATGTTCTGAAAGCAAATATGTTAATAAATTTAGTAAAATTACATTGCTTAGTAAATGAATATACCTACCTACTTTGTAAAATATTATACTATTATTTTAATAATTGTGACTATAAAGGCTAGCTACCTAAAAATATGGAATTGAATGTTGCGCACATAATGCGTTATTATGAAGTGTGTGTGTGGTTTAACCATAGATTGAGCAATTATGTAACAAAATAACGTTGTGGCTTTTAAAAAGATGTAACAACAAAAATTGAAAGGAGTGCCCACAATCGGTATGCGTATATGATAATAGGTAAAAAACGTAAACGTAGCAAAAAAAGTATGTAAGGATCGTTACAGGTAGCGTTCTGCAATGTCTGCCTACCTGCCTGCCTAATATCTTAAAGCATTCTTCTTGTCGATATCATTCAAAAGAACATTGGAAAAAACTAATAAAACTCAGAGCAGGTTAGTAGAAACTGTTCCAACGTCACGGCGGATTACAAAAGCAAGAGCTGTTTGAGGCAAACAGAGCAAATCGTTTTCAAGAAAAGGTTAATCTCAACTCATGCAGTATATTTCTTTTAATTATGGACCACTGGCTAAGTAAGGCGCCTACCTTCATACACGAGGTTGTGAGATCCCATCTGGGCAGGTACCCGGGTTATTTTTATTAATTTATACCGACTTTCTTAGTTAATCTTTATTTAAAACATCTTAGAAATCATTAACATAACTGAAGGAAAACATCGTAAGGAAACCGAGAATGAGAAGAGGCCTTTGTCCTGCAGTGGGACAGTAACAAGCGGGTATTATTATTAAACATTATTTACTTTTAAAACAATAGAACCAGCGGTATGAATGAAACTGTGTGTTGTAGCTAATTTACCATTCTACTTCACTATTACCTCCCTCTTAGATCATGTAGGCCTTTGTCAAAAACCTTGGAAAGAAAAGTCACTGCAATGTGTGGCGAAGTTGGACGTTAACCAGCTTAACAATAGACGAGATTGACCTAGGATAGAAAAAGAAGATAAAACTGGGCACACTTACTAAGCAGCTCAGCTTGAGGAAACCACTTGTCGACCTTAACATTGTATGGCAGATCACTGACGTCATCATCCCACTTCCATAGCACGTTGAAAGACAACTTGGCAAAAGCGCTGATGAGCTTGCGTTGCGTAGGCTCTGGAACCATCCATGGAGGTTTGTTGGAGCCCAGGCTGACGTAGACCACGCCGTAGGTAGAATCATCTAGGTACTCTTGCAGTTCCTGGAACATTAAAGTTACAGTATCGTGAATTATGGAAGGTAGGGATAAGAGACCAGTGAGGGTTGGCATAACAAGCCAATCCAGTAGCAGGTCTGGCCTGGCCTACTTATTGAGATACAAATGATTGGTGAGGTGGTCCTGACTTATCTTATTTAAAAGCTTTAAACACTTATAACGCCTATCCTTGAAGGGTTTTACGTGATACATCACATTTTATTTGAGAAGCCTATTACCATTCACCGGGCACAAATCTAGACTTTGAGCTAATATAAGATCACGCCTGTAATCCGGCCAGAGATCCCTGTGGTCTGACAGAGCTGTACCCTAAGCTTCACCACGTTTCGCCAGTTATGTTAAAGTTCCCTGTTAAAGAAGAGAAGCCTATATAATCTTATATGTACTGTACACTGGGCACAAACCCAGAATACGGGCTGCTACTTTGAAATCCCAGATGGAAAACTGGGATCTCAAGCTTAGCAGTAGCGCGGCCAACATGGTAGTTACTCGTAAAAACACTTAATCTATTCTAAAAAATAGTTCACATCTTTCAAGTTCATTCGAATGCTCAATTACCTCAGTCATCTGAGTTTTATTCTCGCTGTCCTGTAAGTGTGTCGCTCCTAAGTGCACCACATTCATAGGAACAGGTCGTGATCCCTCCCAAACTGGGTGAATATTTAGCAGCAGCATCTCTATCTTTTCAACCTGTTCTCTTAATGAAGGAACTTCACCAAACAATCTCTTGGCTAATGCATCTTCTTCCTTCTCTAGCGAATTGTACATTGACTGCATTTTCCAATAATCGTACAAAGCCATAATTTTTTGCCAGACACTTTTATCCCAAAACTGATGTTGGAAACTTGTGGGATATAGCAAGGGATGGGATGGACCACCCAAGTTTATGTAGTCGTTGAAGACTGGACCGAATGAACTGATAGAAACAACGGGAACGTCGTAGATGTACGTCCAGAAGAGAGTGGGTCGAATCCAGGCTTCTAACAAAAGAAGATCAAAGGTTTCATTGTTTTTATTGAAGCTCTTGACTTCAGGTGCTTCTAGTTGCCTTTCAACCACTTTGGTAGCGAGTTGTACTACGTGTTCCAAGCCGACATTGGTGTATTTGTCTTTTTTTGATATATCTTCAATGTATTTTTCTTGCCAAACTTTTTTTGTTACTTCTGATACATCAATTTCCATTAAATTGTCTGGTGAGTCTCCTCTTGGGTACTCCGGTAGTGGTGTAATGAGTACCACTTCATGGTCTCGTAGAATCAGTTCGTGTATTATTGATCTGTGGGCACTTTGGTGGCTTATCAATGGTGTTGGGAAGACTGCTAGAATTCTTGCTGATTCTGTTTGTAAAAACACTGAGAAACTTATAAGAAGACATAGTAACATTGTCTTTATTTAATTTGAAAAGAAATGGTACTATTTTCAACTGTATACGTATAACTTCGCGAATATAATCTGTCACTAAAACAATTTTAAATTAATTAATAATTTAACAACACTTTCGAGCTGAGCAGCGACTGATGTGAAAAGAGACATTATGATAATTAAAATTAACTTTTTAGGATTCAGTATTAAAATGATGAATTTAAAAGTGGGAGTTAAAAATTAAATTAAAGTGGCGTAACTAGGTCAAGACGTGGGATAGGTATTAGGGCATTAGGACATTATTAATCATGTAAAATTAATTTGTTGTTTTTATTATTGGTAAGTAGTGGTCAACAAACTGCTTCAGATCTAGATTTCTAAATATGATAAGTAAATGTTACTAGAAAATTAAACACTAACACTTTATTTTATTTTTTCCATAGTTAAACAATGAGGCCTTTTTAGCCCAATCTCATCTATTTTAAAGTAGATACCAGTTAAAGAATTTTGTCTCACTTTTCTTAACTAAACAACCAACAACAGCAATAAAAATTTTGAAAACTAATAAACTATGTATCTGACATATCAAATTTAACGTAAGTATCTCTTGATTGTGTTGACTTAGAAGCTTAAACCCTTGAACCGTCTAGGGGACTTGATACTATTTTCTATTTATTTGTTTAGTACATGGAGGACTTACAGCTAATAAAAACCGTAAAATAAAATAAATCTTTGGGTATGGAAAATATTTTTCGCTCAGTACGGAACTTCAGTTGCAAGAGAGACTCGCTCTTTGCCGGTTTCCAAATATTGATACAAGTGATAGGGTGCATAATATTTGCACAAATGCATCCTTCATGTCATTTAGCCCACTTTGTAGGTGAAAGGTTATTAGCCACATTATAATATGGTTGAAGTTTCTAATATAGTTGGACTGCTATGCCAGAGGTCGTGGGTTCGATTCCCATCCAGAACAATCTTTTGTGTGATGAGCACGATCATTTGATAGTTTGATCTGGGTGTAATTTATCTATAATATGTATGTATTCAGAAATATATAAGAATGTTTATCAGCTGTTTAGTACCCATAACACAAGCTCTGCTTAGCTTGGGACTAGATGGCGTTGTGTGAAAAGTTGTGGAATTTTTATTTTATTTATTTATGTAACATCTCAGTATGATCCCTGAGTCTGGAGTTTTGCCTTGTAGATGGCAATAGGCTCGCCCACTAATGTTTATGTTATGTGTGTACCCATTTACCATAAAGGAAATAATACACTAAGGCCCTACCCTAGTGGGTTAGTTCCTAATACTTACAAAGAATGAGTAACACGACCCCATAGTAATTATTTTCGATGAAACGTGTGTGTTGGGCACACTTAGAAAAGTTTGTGTGATGTTTACTCGGAGAGCACTCATAGAAATTATATACTATTACTAACAACCCACTGCTCTGTTCAGTTTTTCGTTCAAATACATAAGGAAATGTTATACCGGTATGTAAGGGCCTACCTTGTAAGTCAGTACATTTGTGAAAATTTTCAAACTAACCCCAGAGTTGATTTTGATTTAGATTGGAACGATTTTAAAATTGACGGTACTTCTAAAGTTTTTTAATATCACTAGGTGACATTAATTAATTAATTGATAGCTTATTGGTGTGACCGGCGGACTGCCGAGGCACAGGCATTTTCAAAAGACTGATCCCTGCGAGTGAGGTCAAATGTCGAAAGAAATTCAACTCTCTTTTAAAATCCAGTCATAAGATTGATATTAATATAGTATGCAACTCTAACGATGCGGGGCAAAGTCCCGCAGACCCGAGCAAAGCGTTATTGAGTTTTTCCTTCTGGAGTTTCTCAGTATCAGCCCGATTGATGGTAATGGGCTCGCCTCCTATTACTTTGGACTTAAAACAAACATAAATGTGGTACACCTCTGCCTAACCTTTTAGTGATGACAGGCGTGATGTTTTGTTACATTTTAAACATTCTAACAGATTCTCTGGAGTTTTGGATTATCACTTACAACCTACATACTTGTTAAGCATAGTTCCCAAAGTTTGAGGTCTGTAATGCAAATTACTCCGTTGTAATTGTGAAGAGACCCTTCAACTTGATAATATGGCTAGGACAGAAAAGGGATTTCCAAACCTGAGCGGAATCTAAGACAAAAGGTGGACTTAGAAGTTTAAATTAATATCCTTCCACTTAGTTGCGTTTACAAGCTCGATCCATTGGTGTTCGGGAACGGCAAGAGGGTTGATAAGATTTCTATTGTGTAGTCTATTAGATAATTTTACACCAAAATGGGTGTAAAATGGGAAAGTTTATGTTACCGGATAAGTTTGAACGGGCATAATCTGGCGAACAATCAGTTCACGGTTTGATAATCTGTTAAATTTTTAGTGATACTAGAATCCTTCCTTGCGTCTTACTCCTGAATGCTGAGGGTCGTGATCTCCCTGCTTCATCAGTGTCATTCGTACGATACTTCTCCTTCTGTTTATGTTGCTGGTGGTGTAAAGGGCATTGTGCATCGAAGAATCAAGAGTGGTGCTGACATAGAAGGTCGTGGGAACCGGCTGCGATTATCTTCCCATGAAGTGATACTATGAACAAGTTGAACGGTGAAAATGACTATGATGGGTCGGTGTGAGAAGTAAAAGACGTTTCCCACTTTAATTTGTGTTGCTTACCATTTCGCAATTTCTCGCAACGACACGGAAATATTATAAACAAAATAGAACCTTGATGCGAATGATTGTAAATGAAATGGTTCTCTTTACAATTCATCAAGAGTTTATGTTATGGGGTTCAGTTTATCTTAAGAGGTTTGTGAGTTAAATATTGGGGTGCTTAGGATCATGCGGTGACATGATATACATGGTGGTTTTATGTTGTATAATTGATTATAAATTATTGATGTTCTTCGTCGTGATTGGTGTTGACGAAGTACTAGTTAAAGCTATAGTCGAATTTACAGTGTGAGATATTTATCTAAGCAAAAAAGTCAATAAGTTATAGCAAAAAGCAAATAAGCCGCGAAAGCATGTCCAATATAGGTCGATCGTACACGAGCAGCCGTCATCAAAATCGTCTGGTTGATTCTGGTCAAATCACCTTGTGAAAGTATTGGTGAGGTGAAGGCAAATTGAGCTGTCATTCCACACGAATGCCAGGCATTGACAGTTCACTAAACTTTTCACGAGGTGAATTTTATTAAATTGACCGGCAGTATACAAAATTAGCTCATTTTAATGTGAGTATCTAGAACTACCCTAGACAAACCATTAGGGTCCATGAAACTATTTACACGTCATTTATAAGCGAATGACGTGTAAATGGTTTCATTTGTCTCAGCAAGTCGACCTAAAAATCTAAGAACGATTAACACCATAGAGTTTAATTAATTTTTAATAGCTAGAACCGGCGTGAATGACATATTTAGATAAATAACAAAAGAACCACTGTAAATATTAGGCACAAAAAGTTAAGGCAGCTTTAGGGTCCATCTCCACGAGCGAGAAAATCACGGCGATATTATCGTCATGCCACGCATTTCTATACATTCTCTTAGAACCTGTCTCCACACGGCGACATTATCGAGACGATTCTCTCGCTCGTGGAGATAGTCCCTTAAGACGGTTACTAATGGTGTGAAATCCATTCTCATATTTTGTTTTAGTGTACATACATACCAGCCAAAGACCACATACCTACTACATATTTTTCTTGTTACCAAAAATATTGATTAGAAGATACAATCTTGCCTATTTTGCGACCACTGCCACCTTTTGTAACTTATACATGCATACACACATACATTAACAAAGTAAAATCAACCAGTTTACATTTTTCATTTGTACCTACATGTCTAAATGTCTATAGACAATAAGAAAATCTCGTGACTGGACAAATACATGTCATGTATTCCATGACTAAATTACATGGAAATGTCCTAAACCCTATACCATGTGATTTATTGTAGTATGTCAACGTCTTTCTTTCAGATTCATGTATTCACGGCACGTTTGGGACCTTGCCTCTGTTGACCCTCCCTGACATTTAAATTATGTGATTCTGAACCTCTGTTCCACGTATCAGCAAGTTTTGCACAACAGCACTCCGTCATTTTATGTCGGTTCGATTTATCGTGTTTGGTTCATATCAGTTTAGCCATATGCCAGTGTCATTTGGCAGATGACCCTAATGATGTTGAGTTGGAAAATCTACCTAGGTATGTCTGGACATCTTCATTATCGTATAATTGTCCGGGGCGTAAACGATTTAGTTTAAGGCCCTGCTTGACGCTGCTTACTTGAACGTAAAACAGCCTATCGTATCAGGCGTGCACGCAAGGAGTACATATTATTTTGTATGCTTTTTAGACGTACTGAATATTATTGCCTAAGGAAAACTCGATATTTTTTTAGGTTTTTTTTCAAGTTTTATTTTTACCGTTTACATAAGTTTCACCGATTTATAGGCAAAGAGGAATGGATCAACGACTGTAAGTAGTGACTACTGAAAAAGACCGCATTTTAATGTATTGAATAATAGCGGCAATTATTTTGTTTGTTTTTCTACGGCATTACCAAATGTGAATCATTAAGAACTTAACGGGTTAGGAGTTCGGGTCAGGTTCGGAATAATACACAAATATAGGACCTGTATTTTTATATCGAGATTTATTGGATTTATACTCAGGTTAGCACAAATCATTTTAATATAGGAACGTTACAATTTTATTTTTTTTAACGTCAATTTAACTTACTTCTAGACTAGGAATTTCTCCTGTATAGTCGGTGCAATCTGTAAGCCGTATACATAGGTATTTGTATCATGCGGAAATCGAATTCACGACTCACAGTGCAGCGCCAATCCAGAATTCACCCCCTTAATGGAAACTAATTTTGGTGGAATACCTACGTGATAAAACGCAGCAGACCGGGTTTAGATCGAACGCGAAACGCTTTATTTATAACTTCGATATTTATTTAGACCGTACAGAACGTAGAGTCTTAATAAGAATTTTCGTCGGCTGGTTGTGACCTTTGAATTGAATTTGTGTTTTTATTCTGTTTTGTCTGTGTTCTCTTTGAATTTATTTTAGGCATCTAATCTGTGTGCGCGGTTGTTGAACCTTTACCAGCCTACGTGGTGCAAACGCGATCAGTAGTATGGCCGGCCTCTTTGCCAGTTCCAACAGTCTGCCAATTGAATGTTCTTCTGTAACACACCTATCTACAATTGTACGTTGTCAGTAAAAGATCAGACTACTGAGAGACTTTTGGCGTTAAATCCATTGTAACACCTTAATGTAGATCTTTTTATTATAATTTAAAACTTTTTATGGTGTAAAATAAAGAGTATTCCGAGTCCGCCTTTTTTACGTTTTTGGTTATTTACAGTTCAGTATTAACTTGAATGGTATTAAAAAAGCAAAAAAAAAGGTATTGAAATTCATGACTGTTACAAATACGTATGTTTACGTATAAATGTATAGCTCTATTGAAGTACAATTATAAAAATCAACCATACAAAACTCTAAGTTCAAATTGTTTGATGTCATGATTTTAACCACAGATATAAATAGACCTAGATAACGCTAGAGCAACTACTTCGCGTGCCACTTTGCGTCCCTAGCTTACGTACAAAAATCGTAAGTGGCTACTTTCGCGCTCCATTTCCTTCCATCGGTAAGTCATTTTGTGATTAATAGTATGCGCAATTAGTTTAAAAAACAATTATTTTTAATCTTATACCCTCAGTAATACCTGGTAATACCAAATTTGAGAAAAACAAAACATTCGTATTAGATTGCGTACAGTCAAAAAATGGCACGCTTATGGTTTTCATACAGATCGTGATAATTGCGTTATCTATCTATATCTGTGATTTCAAGACATAGTCATTCATTAAGAGAGTTCTACCTATTGATGATTTTAATTTTTATAATTATAAATTTTCTTTTACTACTACGCCTTTACACTTACTACTTCTTCCTTAACTATTTTTCGGGTCATTCAAGAAACACACAAAAAAAAAGAAATATATATTTGAGTTACCACCTTATTTATATAGGGATAGAGCGACACCTTATCTTTAAAACAAATAGTTATTAGTTATAGGAAAAATTATATTTCAACGTTGCTCAATAAATATAACAATAAAAAGGGGTCTTATTGCAGCTTTTATAGGGCTGCCCCTAAGTATTAAGATGTTGTTAATATTTTCTATAGGTACTTAAGTACTCTCTTCCACAGTTATGATCTAAATTTTAAGGACATGTAGATAAAGGAGCTTGATAATTGTCGTAATTAATGTTTATATGAAGAAAGATAGCAGAATTCTAAAACGGTTAAATTGACCACTGTTTAGTTATAATTCAATGGAAATTCAATATTCAAACATGTTTTTTTTTTCTAAGCAAAACCTATTCATAATTAAATAATCTTAAAATTACAGTTTTAGACCACAAAAGTGAGGTAAGTCTAAGTGCCAGCCCAACGCGCGCTTTTGTTGCTCGCTACGTCTAGTCTAGACCGATTCGTGGCCGGCTCTTAAAAGTTTATTGTTGAAATAACGTTAAAACTTTCAATCGTCTCATAATACCCTACGTTTTTATTTTATTGCTAGTACTTAAAGTCAACCCAACATGTTCAGTTCTACCTTTCAATACGAGCAGCCTTTTCACTGACGCTCGTCGTCAAAAGTAGTTTTAATTGCATTAAAGCATCACTCAAAAGAACTAAGGGATCTGGCTAATGATCATGGTTCTAACATAACCTAACCCACATGGTTTGCCAACCATAAACGGTTTTACCTGACTGATAAAACCAGTTAAAACCACTTTTGACGGAATCACTTAGTTAAAAGTACTTTTAACCAGCTCCATTATTGACATCCATTCCATTATTATTGACTAAAGCATACGGTCAGAAGTACCTACTTTTGACTTATTAAGAGAACAAAAAATCAACTCGATCAACTGTTCGGATATATAGGTATGTATGGAGAGTTGATTTTTTTGTGTCTGTTTTTGAAAAATTCGTAGAACAAATGTTGTTGTTTTTTCGCACCATCAATAGTCTTCAAACTCAGATTGATGTGTTTACATGTTGTTTCAGTGAATTCGCAAAGGTTTGTATATGTTATAAGCAGTAGGATATTTAATTTAAACTTTATTGTAATTAAGTATTGTTGTAAGTAATGTACTTAGGTTTTGATGTATTATAATTTTGATTAGTTTAAGTTCTTAGCTGTCGCATTAGGGTAAACCCTGTAATGATAGTTTAAGGTTTTTTTTTTAAATAAATAAATAATAAAAAAAAATGTTAGTAATCTACTCCTGCGAGGTTGTTGGTGTTTTACAAATAACCCTGTGTACTGGATGACGTCCTGCACACTCGCAGAGATATGACAAAGCGCACAGTGATACCCCGTGTGATAGTCACCGTAAGTCGTGACTCGACGTGCATTTAAATTGCAATACCAATATTTTGTAAATTCTCACCTGCCATCAAAGTTCGGTGGGCAAGTGGACGCCAGTTAGACACTAGCTATAAAAAGATACTCAATACAAAATCTATAGGGCCTTTTATGAAGTGTAGGACCTATTGGTGCACCATAGTAGTAGATAATGTTTAGATACCGAGTCTGTAACCAGCTCCATTAGGCAAAAGTACTTTTAACTGTTACTTTAGTCAAAAGTATTATTGATTAAAGCATACGGTCAAAAGTACTTTTCACTGATTTTGCTAGTCAATAGTACTTTTGACTTGTTAAGAGATTTGACTGCAACATATATACTAGATGACGTCCTGTGATCGACGTACCTACCCCGTGTCGACGTTAGTCAACGTTAGTCGTGACTCGACGTGCACTTTAATTGTAATACCAATATTTTGTAAATTCTCAGCTGTCATGAAATAATAAAAAGATAGCAAAAGCCATGCTAAACACAACCTGTAGGGCTTTTTATGAAGTGTAGGACCTATTGGTACACCATAGTAGTAGATAATGTTTAGAAACCAAGTCTGGATTGGCCCGACTAATAGCAATAGGCACGCTATCACATCAATCAGACACAAAATCAGACCCACAGACAGACAGCTGAGATGACAGATTGAGGAATGATGTCATAAAGCAAAGATGTGGTAACAAAAATTGAAAAGAGTATGCTTAGATGCTTTGGTCACGTTGAAAGTATGAAAGAAAGGCCACTAACGAAAGGTATTTACAAGGCAGATGTAAGTGGGTGATGATTTGTGAGGTTCTTTAGAAAGATCAGGTGCGTAGTACTTGCAACCGGCGTGTGTGTATGACAACATGTATGAATGTAAATGAATCAAAAGAAGTATGTAAGATTTACGATTCTTACATAATTACTTCTTTTGATTCGTTCGTTTCGAGAGCGCCATATGCTACGGCATATGGCGCTCTGTAGTTTCTGCCTACCCCCATGGGAAAAAGGCGTGAGTTTATGAATGTGTATGTATGTATGTAAATTCAGACCCTGTTTGTTTTGCTTTTAAAACTTACTAGCAAAGTGGGTTGCACATTACCAGTTGTTTTGGTTGACTCCTCTAACTAAGTTAAACATGCTATGGACGGAGTTCACGACAATTAGAATAAAATGAAATAGAATACTCTTTATTGTACAGGAATTTCCTCCCTCGTACACTTGGATTGTGGAATGAGCTCCCGGCCGAGGTTTTCTCAGAGGGCTACAGTATGGGCTTCTTGAAAAGGGGAATAGGTTTTAAAGGGTCGGCAATGCGCGTGTGGCGCCCCTGGTGTCGCAAGTGTCCATAGGATACGGTAACCGCTTACCATCAGGCGGGCCGTAAACTTGTTTGCCACCGTCCGTCATGGTATAAAAAAAAAACATCAAGCTCCCCCAAACTGTTAAATTTTCCCAATTGAACTTTGTTCTGTTTGTAGCAAAGTTGAAAAACTATTAAGGAAATTTGACGCATTGGGGTATTTGGGTTCCTTGATGTGCTGACTTATGTACACCATAAAACTTACAAATAATAACTATAAGGGCTATAAAAGGCGTTATTGGATGTGCTATTATTAAGCCATGATTTCCCAATGAAAGCTATATCTTCAAAAAGAGAAATGAACCTTTTAAGGAAACAGTCTACGGAAATTTTAATTATGTTTCAAGGAAATAAGCTCGTTACAGTAATAGGAAAAGGAATGGGTATTGAAAGAAATCGCTCGTTGTTATTAGGTTATTAACTTTCAATTGAATGGAAGAAAAGAAAATTGCATTTCTCGGAGACTTATATAGTATTCATTAGATAGTATATATAATATTATTAATAATAGGTATTTCGGAAGCTGTTCACGATACCGGTGGCCTGAACTGTTCCACAGCTGGGCAAAATCCTCCTTTCTTTTTATCTGTTGCGATTCAGTGCCACCTCTCTATAATTCTCATTAAAAAATTTATGAATGCAATATATAAGAGACTAGCAGATGTCACGCGGTTTCACCCGCGTAGTTCTCGTTCCCGCAGGAATATAGGGATATAAATTATTATATAATAGCCTATGTCACCCGAGGATAGTGTAACTTTTCAACGGTGAAAGAATTTTTCAAATCGGTCCAGTAGTTTCAGAGCCTATTCTATGCAAACAAACAAACAATCAAACAGTTTCTCTTTATAATGTTAGCATGGGTAAAATGAGCAACGTTTTTTTTATCGTATTTTCATTTACCTACCCTTAGAAACAGGAATTACCCTTGTATTGTGGGTAAGTTTACAAACATTTATACTTACATTCATAAACAGCTAGACTCGTAACGACTACGTGTAGGCTATACAGAGTTTGTTTGGCCTACAGGTAGTTGTTACAAATGTCACATTGACATTTGTTTTGTACGGAAATCGAACCCACGACACGCAGCGCAGCAGCCAATCGTTCAGCCACTGCACTTAACGTAGCAATAAGTAACAAAAATATTTATTTCACGACACCCTTTTTTGCATTCTCACTTTGTTGCCACGTTACTGTACTACAATAAAAACTTTTTACGACCTTGCATCCGACGAAATTCCTGCTGAAAATTGTCCTTTTCGCAAATGTAATTACACACTTGGAATGTGAAAACTCTAGCCCCCATCTGTGTATTATCGTCAGAATTGGTAGCATAAAAGTAATCTAATAACTGCAAGGTTTATTTCGATTCTGCAAGCTGGTGCCAGAGGTTTATTTGAAAACTTGTTTGAGAAAGCAATAGTTTGTTTTTATTAGATGGGCCATCACCTTTATTCTTTTGAGCATAATCCGCTGCAATTGGTTTCATTATTGTTCATATATTTCATTTGTTGTTTCATTTAAGTCACATTTTGCAACAACTCTATACAACTTACGTGCTAACGTATTCTATACTTGAATAGAACAGAACACTCTTAATTATCACACTAATATTATAAAGGCGAAAGTTTGTGAGTGTGTGAGTGTGTATGTTTGTTACTTCTTCACGTCCAAACGGCTGGAGCGATTATAATAAAATTTGGTTTGGAGTTAGCTGATACCCTGGATTAACACACAGGCTATTTTATTCCTGTATTCCTACGGGAACGGGACCTACGCGGGTGAAACCGCGTGACGTCTTCTAGTACAACATAAAAACTTAAAACCGGCCAGGAGCGTGTCGGGCCACGCTCAGAGTAGGGTTCCGTAGTTTCCCGTCCGTCACAATAAGTGTTAAAAATGCTTGCATATACGATTATACTACAAACTTAGAAAGTCCTTATAAAGTTCTACATTTCAGATTTTTTTCATATTTTCTAAACTTATGGTTCAACGGTTAGAAGGGGGGGGGGGGGGGGGGGGGTGGACACATTATTTTTTACTTTTGTAGCGATTATTTCCGAAATTAATGACATTATCAAAAAATGATTTTAGTAAACCCCTATTCATCCATCATCCATTTTAAATACTTTTCCAACAATATAACACACGTTAGGGTTGAAATTTCTAGTGCTAACGGTCACAGAGATTAAGCGAGGACGGACGGACGGACAGACAGACATGGCGAAACTATAGGGGTTCCTAGTTGACTACGGAACCCTAAAAATTGTTGGAAAACTGCTAAGATTAAGCGCATTCAAGTTAAGGAGTGGGGGCTTTATAACGTCATTAGCTAGTTTAAACTGTACGGACTAGTGACATCATGCGACATTTTAGTTCGATGTATTGCCGTTATTTTTTGATTCCGTGATAAAAGAAAAAATATGTGTCGAATATTTTCTTGTGATCTAGATGAGGGACAAAAATCTAAAATTTTGTCGAATAGCCCAGATTGTAGTTGTTTGATGTGCTGGCTGTCTCGGTGTCTATACTTATCGTACTAATATTATAAACGCGAAAGTTTGTGAGGATGGATGGATGGATGTGGACCTACGCGGGTGAATCCGCGGGACGTCTGCTAGTTGGAAATATTATATGAAGAAATTTTACCGTTTTTCTTTGTGCAATCTATGCTTTTTATTATATTAGTATACTTACGATTGCTTTGAGTCCAAATGGCAGCTTTTTTCGACTTCTTCTTAGCCTTTGTTTAGTAATTAACCCGGGCCTAGCCAAGTTACAAATTCTATTTCTATTCTATTTCTATGATAGAAAGAAAATGGCGTATATGGGATCAGCTGTTTATCAACTGTCACATTTTAAGTCATATTACAAATTCTACTCGTTAGGGCGATAATAGAAAGATAAACATTGGCGTTGGTTGCCAAGTTGACACACTGCGTCAATCGCTCATTTCATAGCGAAGATAGAAAAAAACATTGTCTATGGCGAGCGCAATGTAAAAATGCGGCTGTATACTTCGTACGCTGGTGAAACTAGTATACGATTTGAATTTGTTATTTTAGCGTCGAAATTAATTTGGAATTAAGGTTCCCTTTACTATCGTTTTACGTATAATAACTATAAAATTATGAATGAAATTAAATTAAATTAAAAAATTATTAAACCAAATTATGTATCGTTTGGCTGGGGTATCAGATAGTTTGGTAGAAATTTTACCCCAGTTGCGATCTACAACTTCCCTACCTTCAACAGACTACTACCTGGCGATGTAAATCATATTTAAATTAACATACAACATGTTGATTAAAATATGTTTTAAATTATTAATTTGGTTTCTAGTAAATAAACAAACAACATTAGAAACATATGTGTTTAATTTTTATGTTTGATCAATATGGGTACATAGAATAGAATAATGTTTATTTGTTTAAACCATGGTATAAAAAGATGATAGAAAACAAAAAAAGAACCGAACAGACAAGTTTACATGTGTTCGAAAGTAGACCGTATTACATTAGTGTATAAATATATGAGTATAGGTAGAACCTCATATAGCTAAACTTTTTTAAATTTATTAGAAAATTGCAACTTTGCTTTGCTTTTGCATGACAATGACAACTTACAGAATTGTATTTCATTCGTAATTTTTTGTTTATTTTCGAAGGGTTGATCACTATGGTTACGTTATAAACATGATGTTGGCAGAATTGCTAAACGTCTAAAATGTACGTAAGCAATGAGTTTAATTTAATTTAAATTGAATGTATTTCTAAGATAAACCTATAAAAATATTAGGTTTCTACACTTCTCCTCCCCATAAACTATCACACACTCTTCCTTGCGCGCAATTTTCTTGAAAAAGGATCCAAAGATTTCGCTTAGAGTATTAATACCTACATAAGATTAGGTACTCAATTACTGTTTTTTTATCGTAGCCGATGCAATAAACAATTCAGCATGGCTCTGCCTTGAATTAGCTCATTTTGGCTACCTCCAGAAATGGCGGTGGATGTTTGCATGCTTATGTTATGCCCATCTTCATGCAAAGTTGGAACTGGTTGTGGTGGTGGTAAACGAGCTTTCATCGCAATCTTGTGTAGCACACAACATGCTGTTGTTATTTTGCTAATTACAAAGGGATGATATTGCAGTACCCTGTCTCTAAGCAAACAACTCCACCGAGCTTTCAGTAATCCAAAACAGTACTCAATGCTGTTACGCGCTTGCACATGCTTTTGAGTCATATTGTTCTTCTCTGGAACCTTGAACTGCATTGAGGATGGGAGTCATTAGCCAAAGGCGTTGCGGATACCCAGCCCAGAGTCACCTGAAATATTTATTTATGTATAAGAAACAAACATACATTCCTACTAATTAACTTGATTTTTATGTTTTCGTAAACATTTACCTAATAACCATACTCGTTCTTTATTTTGATGAAGTTTACGCATATATGATTCAACTCTACTCGATGACCACGTGAATCATGTGTAGCTCCACCAAACTTTGCATTCACATTGAATGCAAAGTTTGATTCATGATTCACAAATCTGTAAAATAAAACTGAAATTAAGGAATGTTTTAATACTATTATACCTACCTGAACAGAATCAAAATCACAAGTCTTTTATTCAAATTAATTATTAGTCCTCGGTCTTGTCTTGTACTCGGAAAGACAATCTATTTCGCCATGATATTTTGGTGATTCAATGCATGAACAACTTGTCTGATGCAGCGACTAGTTGTGCGTTGAGTAAGGCGGTGAGTGATACCAACAATTCGTTGATAAGATCCTGTGGCCAAGAAACTAAGAGCGCACAACACCTGATCGAAGACAAACAAAAAATAAATCAAATGATAAATAATGTAATAAATGTATGCACATTATGAACTTAATTACCTTGACTTCCAATGGAATCTCCTTGGACCCTTTCAACGAAGTTTTCCCTCGTAGGTCTTGAACTAAGGCTTCGAAAGTCTCTTTATTTCAAAGACATTCAATACCTAAATCTCTTTGCTTTATTTAATCGAAATCGCTGGATAAACAAAGTGTCCGACATTTCTTCTATAGTTTCCACGCACTGCCGATATAGTTTTCTTCTCCAGCATCTTAACAGCACTTCTTCGTTATGAGCGCACCACAACATATTTAAAGTATGCATTTTAAAACTTTATTTCAAAATCCAAGAAAATCAACAACATCACACTTGACAGTTGACAAACAGATGATTCCATATCCGCCATTTTCTTTCTATTGTCGATTTACGATTACGATGATAGAAATAGAATTTGTAACTTGGCTAGGCCTGCTGGTGTCAGACTTTATGCCGCCCATGGGCCTCTGACTTCGCTTCACATGTCATCGAGAAATATTTCTTAGGCACGTCGGTTTTCTCAGGATGTTGCCTTCACCGTTTTTAAAGAGATCATTATAAATACAATAGGTACCTACGCACATGAATCCGAACAGTCAGCGGTGAGCGCCTTGGGTTTGACCTCGAAACCTGTGACTTGACAGTCTTTCGTTCACTCCACTAAGCTATCACTGATGACTAAAATGAGCATCATCAGTGGTCGCCTAATGTTACTCTTCGCAATTCTCCTCCGCATTATGTTTCAAAAAGGGTCTAAAGTTTTAAACAACTGACCTCTATTTCCTTACTACATATACCATTCCATAAATGTGACCCGATTGAAGAATCTTCCAACCTCAAATAACATAAACACATCGAGGTATAGCTAACCCAATTCACGGCAAATTGAAACCCTGTGACAGATTAGCGAATGCTCCGACAGACTTGATAGACATTCCGGCAGCCTGTCACTCAGAGACAGCCACGGGATTAATCCCGCACCGGCCGCAAAATTTGGTAACGGATTTCAAAGCCTAAAGGTTGTTGAGAACAGTTTATCGTTTGAAAACGGCCATGTAAGGCGTTGGACACACAGAAAGGATTTAGCAGGGGTTGGGAGACTTTTAAATTGTCCTGTACATTAAAAGTAAGTAAGACCTCACAGTGATAGATATTATGAACTGAGGGTCAGGAGGCAACTCACACTCGTAACTTATATCTCTAAGATAATTAGGGAGAAGATACTCAATCCAGACATATTGTGAAGGGTGGAGCTTGTCGTGCCGGACCGGTATGTGGGTCGTGGTCGACAGCCGCAGCTGCTGGCGGTGCCGCGCGCGCGAACTAACTTGCTGCGCGAGGCACCGCTGACGAGCGCGCTCCGCAGTCTTAACCTCATCGCTAATGACGTCGATATATTCTGCTCTACTTTGAGTAATTCACTACGATAGCTACGGGTAGAATTAGCTACGGTATAAACAGTGGCACTATTTAATTTAAAATAAGTGTAATGTTAAGAAAACTACAATATCGCATTGGGTCCAGCCTGTAAGGATATTTGTATATGTATATTTAAGAAATAAATAAATATTTCTTCTTCTTGGCCACTGCGCTCTTCTCAGAATGGAAGGGGTATTGCACTACTATCAAGGAGAGTAGATGCATCTAACACTATCTCGCCATCTCTGTCAGTTCAGTGTAAAGTGTTGGGCGCTCTCATGGTCGGGGCCACCAACAAAAAGATTTCATCTGGTCGGTCAATCGTATCGGTAACCTGATATGATATAGAAAAATAATGGTAAATCCGGAGATCATATCGGGTAGTAAAGTGACTCCGTGTGAGTTAATAAGAGGGTAACAAGAAAACGGTGTGCAGAGTGCAACGCTTCGTAATCTTTGTCCTATTGCAAAACATACTTGCAGAGGCAACTAGGCACAGATGTGGCGAGGACAGGAATAAATATTCCACAAATTTCATACAACGCCATATAGTAAGTCGCCGTATAGTCCCAAGCTAAGCAAAGATTGTGTTACAGCTGATATATATTTCTAAATACATTCATTTATAGAAACACACTTATATATTATATATTTCTAAATACATTCATTTATAGATACTTAAATTACACCCAGACACAGAACAAATGATCGTGCTCATCACACAAACTGTTTTCCTGCGTGGGAATCCAAACCACGACCTCCGGCATAGCAGTCAGGGGCACCAGTTAAGATGATATGTGGTGGTGGCCCGAATAAGGTGGAGAGTGCACACTTACCACGTGTCGCAGACTTTGCTGATTTCGTTTCAAATGCGTATTGTAGTCGTTCCCGCGTCTCGTCTCTTCCATTATTATTTTTATTTTGAAAAGTCGCATCTAGGCCCCATATCCATATCCGTAGCCATATCTGCGACGTTTCATCGTCTTACTGTGTTACCTGTGAAATAAAATTAATACTTAAGTCTTTGTACGCCGCGTCGGACACACGTTGACCGCGAACAATTGAATTTCTATTGTGTCTGGTAGTTGGCAGTCAACGTGTTAAATAAATTATTTTGAACCAGTAACCACAGAGTCGTACGTCCATGCCTATAGACTTCAGAATGCAATCACTCTCTGCAAAGAGGCAGATTTCTGTCGATTGATGGCAATAAGCCCTAAAACTTATACAACTAATGATGCAATTTTTACAAACTGTGTATCAGAAAACCCACATTAGATTTTTCTTGACGCTCCCATTATTAATAGATCGTGGCGATTCTCGTGTTTACATGTCGACACGAGTTAGCATTTCATCTCCTTTCAATAATCGTCTACTCGTGCGAGAAACCAATCGTGTGAAACTGTTAATGGAATCGGCTAACTATGGAAAAAAATATATCGAATCAAATCTATCTTGGTAGCCTAAAAAATCGTCGAAACAGTCCTGTGAAGACCCGTGTCCCAAGATAATTTCCGGAACAGAGACATAGACGCTGGTCTACCAGTTCAAAGCCGAACAGTGAGCAATGGAAAGGGCTATGCTCGAAGTTTCTCTGAAAGATAGAATTCGAAATGAATATTTCCGACAGAGAACCAATGTTATCGACATAGCTCAAGGATTTAGCAAGCTGAAGTGACAATGGGGCGGCCATATATCGCAAAGAACCGACCACTGCTGGGGTAAACGTGTTCGTGAGTGGAGACCGCGACTTGGCAAACGTAGTGTAGGACGTTCTCCAGCTAGACGAACTGCGAAATACTGCCGACAGATTCTGGATTCGCCAAGCTGAAGCCAACAAGCAGTGACGCTCATTAAGGAAGGCCTATGCCCACCAGTGGACCACTATAGGCTGATGGTGATTTTGAGTCCTGTAAATCTGCTTAGAAAAGATTTCTCATGCACCCCAGGGAAAGAAATTAAAGTATCCTGGAATCTACAACCAACTTGATCGAGATGGAAGAGCGAAGGAAAAGATTTGAAACCATTTGGGAGTGAATATTTAGATTCGATTCGGTTTGAAATTTCGCATATTTCGTAGCGTGGAAGCGGGTTGTATTCGATAAGGAAATAAAAGTTATGAAATCTCTTTGGAATTTGGAATTTATGTAAAAGTATTAAACTTTGTTCTAAAGTTGTTAGAATTAAAAGGATCTGTAGATTGTAAAGATAAGAATTTTCAATGAGACACCAGTTTTGGATAAAAATTTTGTCCGTGATGTCCTGTTCATAGTAAGTAGTATTTGAACTCAATGGATGTATATCTTCAAAGAAAAACGCAATAGTTATTATGTGCAGACACATCTTAAATATACGTTTCTTCAAATACAAATAGTCACAAATGCTGTGTCTTCTAAACATTATCCATGTTACAGCGAATTTAATCTACTTTTATTTTCTTAGTTTTCATAGCGTATAAAACCAACTGGGCAAAGTTTACGAGCCTTCGCCGCGTTCAAATTGATGGTCGTTGGTGTGGAATCGTTGCACTTGTGTACACATTACATCTATGTCTTACGTCATATACATAATATGTAAACTGGTGAATACCTGTAACACACATGCTCAATAATCATCTGCCTAGCCTTTTCCCAACTATGTTGGGGTCGGCTTCCAGTTTAACCGAATGCAGCTGAATACCAGTGTTTTACATGGAGCGACTGCCTGTCTGACCTCCACAACCCAGTAACTGGGTAACATGATACCCCTTGGTTAAACTGGTTGTCAGACTTTCGGGCTTCTGACTACAAGTAACGACTGTCAAAGATCTACAAATGACAGCCGGGACCAACGGCTTAACGTGCTTTCCGAGGCACGGAGGAGTCTTGGTATGTAATAAATGGTCACCCATCCACGGACCGACCTCGTCAAGCGTAGCTTAACCTTCGATCGACCCATGCGGCTGTTATAATTTAGCCACAAGCTCCTCATGCTCAATAATGCGCATACAATATCAGCACACCATTTAATGTACGCTTTGAGGGATTGTCAGACTTTTTTTTGTGATCTTGGGGATGAAAAGCCTCGTTGATGTCGTGCCAGCCTCATGATTTTTAACCTCTTACTGTCCTTTCAGTTCGGTCGGAATCAGGTTCTTGCTGTCTTTTTGTGTCATACCTGCACCGAGGGTTTTTTACCCACAAACCTTTTGACAGTAATAATAATATTTTTAGTTTTTTATTGAGATGTAACTAACAATATTTTTTGACACATTGTAATTTTTTTTTTGTCTTTTTTATTGATTTTTTGACGTCTTATTTTTTTTAACATGTTATTTATATTTTTTTGTGCATGTAATATTTAACATTTTTTTAAAATATTTTTTTAACATGTCATAATTTTTGTTATGTAAATTTTTTTAACATATAATTTTTTGAAATGCAAATTATATTTATATTATGTATTTGCGTGCTATGGTATAAGCAACACATGTATGCTCCAATTATTCCTGACAAAACCATCTTTGTACACCATATTTTAAGCAAATAAAAATTGATTTGATTTGATTTGAACCGCCAGTGAAATTTATTCGGCCCGAGAATAAAAGTCAAATCATTTATTTCAATTAAATAATTAAAAGGCACTTTTTAAACGTCAAACTTACAAGTTAAATGTGTAAGTATATGGTTCTTGAACTTATAACAATTCATTTCATTAAACCCCAAAAGAAATAATAAAAATAATTTTTTATCACATCTATTCAAAAAGAGCTAGTTTATTCCTCGTAAACAGGGACCAAAATAGCTCATTAATCCCTAGGGACCAAAACTGATTTGAATGTGGAATGTGGTGGAATGTGGATATTGTTAGTAAATGTTTCAATCAGCAAAGAGGTGAATCACAAACCATGCGGGAACAATGTATTGAATATGTGACTGGCTGAAAAACTGCGAGCGCGCCAAATTTAAAAAAAGTTGATGAAAAATAAACAACGCGCGAAATTAAATGCATTCTGCTTTCGTCCGTAGTTGATTCATATTCAGATTTTAGAATTATAAAAAATGAGTGCGTCTTCCTCAAGTGAAAGTATTATATTGACTCCAGGGAATATTGTATCGAACGCTAAAAATGTGATGGAAAGTCTTTTACCTACAAAATCCCGTGAACAATGTCAAAGCTTTATTGAATGTCTTTGCAAAGCATACAACAATTTCATCCTTTGGAAAAATGCAAGAAGAGCAAAATCTTTTTCGGAAATGGTTCAAATATAAGCATCAGCCTCTAATTATTTATATTTTATATCTTATGGTTCTGAATTGTACGTAAATAAATTCTTGTTCATAAGTTGCACTTACTTATTTTCTCATAGAGGGTGATAAAAAGTAGAGTGTCCACCTCGGGAGCAACACTGTTTTAAGCTCGAGTGACATACTTTTAATCCCTTGCTGCGCTCAGGATTCTAGTTAAGAATCTAGAATCCTTCGCTCCGCTCTGGATTAAAAAAAACTCTCGCCTTTAAAATAGTTGTTTGCTCCCTAGATAAACAATCTACTATTAGATGCTCCTACCAAAAGATAGTTTAAAATCAAAGAGATTTAAAAGACTATACAGGTTGTCTCATTCAAATCGGTCAGTATGGGAAAGTCTGAAACTATAAGACATACGAAGATCTGTTCTGAGGAACCATGTCATCGATTTTAATAACAAGAAAAACTGCATTCATACATTTTAAAAAACATCTGTACTCCGTTGGGGAATCGAACCCGGTTATTTTGAAAAAAAAAACCTACACTATTTCTACTTAGATATCGATTGTGTAGGTCTTAAGCAGTAAATTTCTGTATGAAACAAGATGTCTAAAATGAATAAAATGCATTGTTTCCACATACTTTAATTTATTTTAGTAGGTGCTCGAAGTGACCACCGCCTTTTTAACCGACTTTCAAAAAAGGAGGAGGTTCTATGTTCGTGTGTAAGTATTTATTTTTATTATTATTATTATTTTTTTTTATTTATGTTACCTGATTTCTCCCCCATTTGTGGACCGATTCTCAAAATTCTTTTTTTATTTGAAAGAGTATACTCCTGAGGTGGTCCCATTTTAATTTGGTGAAGTTCTGGTGCTGATCTTCGGAGATATACAACGGAACTCTTCAAAAATAAACGGCAAATCTGTCGTGATTGCTGGAATCGCTTGGATGTTTATTGTTTATACAACATAATGACGTATCATCACGCCTGTATGCTCTGAGGGGTACGCAGGTGGGTACAATATACCTAGATTTCGTCAGTTAGGTATGTTAATTTTAATTTATTAGGGATTAGTGGAAAACCCTATTATGATGACGTGTATTGTTAACAATTAACAATACAAAATAAATTAATGGCTAATGTTTTTATGGTAACTACTAAAAATGGAAAAATAAAAAACTTTTTTGCAAAAAATAAAACCGACTTCAAAAAAACACTAAACGGTGTAAAATAACTCTAAATTCGGAAGTCGGTGGCTCATCATGAGTAAGACAAACCCACCAAAGCCACAGACTTCCGAATTTAGAGTTATTTTACACCGTTTAGTGTTTTTTTGAAGTCGGTTTTATTTTTTGCAAAAAAGTTTTTTATTCAATACACGGACGAAAATTTTGTTCGTGATGTCCGGTCTATAGGTATTGAATGTCTTTGTTTAAAATGGCCCAGGTACGTCTTATCGTGTGGTTACTGACTAAAGTGTTGTCAGAGTTTTAATGTAGCCCATTGCAATGCCTTTGACGTGGCATGACAATGCCCTCGAGAAATATTTCTCAGTTAGTTCGGTTTCCTCACGATGTTTTCCGTCACCATTTTTGAAGCAAGTGATAACAAGGGAGGAGGGCAAGAAACATGACACTTATTCTTTCAAAATAGTTTTTTACAAACAATTAGGTATTAACATTAATGGGTTATTTTATCTTACCCAGAACCTCGTCGAACCAAAGATATCTACTATATAAAAATAAGTCGGGTTTTCCTTCCTGACGATATAACTCCAGAACGCACGAACCAATTTCCACGGTTTTGCATTCGTTGGAAAGGTCTCGGGCTCCGTGAGGTTTATAGCAAAGAAAATTCAGGAAAAATAACAATAAATTACATTATTAGAGCTAACATACTAAAAATAAATTAAATTACATAAATCAGATGCAACCTTCATAGTCACTATGAAAAACTAAGACACAAAATTAGAGAAAAGTAAATGACAGATTGACAACTGACATAATGTCAGGCAAAAAGTAAATATTGAAAATTATTAAATTTAATATTTTATTTCAGCAAAATCATAGTCTTACAATCGAATAAGTCTACTATATAAAAACTTTTTTACAAAAAAAACAACCGACTTCTTAAAAAAAAACTAACAGGTGAAAAATAACTCCAGTTTCGGAAGTCGGTGGCCAATAATGAACAAAACAAAACCACCAAAGCCACAGACTTCCGAAACTGGAGTTATTTTTCACCTGTTAGTTTTTTTTTAAGAAGTCGGTTGTTTTTTTTGTAAAAAAGTTTTTTTGTAAAAAAGTTTTTATTTTGTAATTTTTAGTTTCTTTGTATGTAAAAAGTCTTTCAAAACTTGAAAGAATTATTGAAATTGGTTAACAATTGCAAAAGTAGTTCTTTCTAAACATTAATCTGCACATCTCTGCTTGGCCCCTTTTAAAATAGACAGGCGTAATGTTCTGTTATGGAAACACAAAAGCTCAGCATAGATATCTGAGTATAGCTATTGCGAATAATTTGCTGTTATGCGTTGAAGAGTTCCGTTGCCTGTCTTCTTCATCAGTTTTTCTTCACCAAATGTTACTTTCTAAATGAAAATGCTTGATTTGTTACTAAAAATGTTGAAATCGGTGCATGTGTGCCTATATTTTTTGAGGAGTTCCCTCAATTCCTCGAAGATCCCTCATCAAATATGAGTTTTGATACAAATGGGACCAATCTGTTCATATACCCTATCAAATAAAAGAAGAATTTTAAAAATCGGTCCATAAATGACGGAGTACTGAGGTAACAAACCCTAAAGAAAAAAAAAAAAAAAAAAAAAAACATACAACCGAATTGAGAACCTCCTCCTTTTTTTGAAGTCGGTTAAAAATAAGTCGGGTTTACGGTATTGTGTTCACTGTGAAATTGTGAAAAAAAGTAAAAAAAAATAAGTTATTCGTTTCCTAACATTTCAATTGGAAACCATCAAATCAATCACGTGTAATTGTGCAAATTTATATTGAATTTCAACAGCAGGCATCTGTCTTTAAGGTGGTAAGTTGAACTGTGTAAATTATGTGGATCGTGCATTTGAGGTTAAATTCACCACTCTGTCCATAGTCCAAAATGCCTAGAGGACGACGTGCGAACATCGGCCGCCGCACACGACATGCAAGCCAGCAACAAGTTTATTCACAGAACTTAAGCGAAGAAAGACAGAATAGAATAGAATAGAATAGAATACTCTTTATTGTACACCAATAATACTTACAAATAATAATTTGAAGGGCTACAAGCGGTGCGGCGGGCAAAATATAATAAGAGAAAATGCCCGATTGAGACACGCGTGAGCACACGAAGATCATTGGCATCATACAATCGCTTGGCATTCCAATATGATCCCACTGCAAACTACACATATCAAATATATTCTCGAGTAACTTTATTATTTATTTATTAATAACTAATATTATTGAATATAATTAATTATTAATAACTAATAATCTATAATATATAAATGAATCGCAAAATGTGTTGGTAAGCGCATAACTCAACAACGCCTGGACCAATTTGGCCAATTCTTTTTTTTAAATGTTCGTTGAAGTTCAAAGATGGTTTTTACGGCGAGAAAAATTGTCGAATAATTGCCGGAAAACCCCTAAAAACAGCCCTTTTCTTTTTCCCATACAAACGTGTTCTAACTAAAATGAGCTTTATTGCTATTGTGTAAAGTTCATATTGAATTACACGCACTCATTGTTGTTTAAACAATGTAGGTATGGTCCTAACGTCATAGAGTCAATTTGCACATTAAAAGATATACGGAGCAATCATAACCAATTTGGTGGTGCAATGATTTTATTAGCAGGAGATTTTCGTCAAACATTGCCAGTGATTCCCGATCAACACTAGCTGATGAACTCAATGCATGTCTAAAGTCCTCCAATTGTGGAAACATGTCAAAGTACTTCATTTAAGCAAGAATATTCGTGTCGAGTTGCAAAATTACCAATCTTGAAACATAATGTCTAAACAACTCATTGACATTGGTAGTCCTATAGACATGTTGACTGGTTGCATTAACATTCCTCAAAGTTTTTGTCAGTAAACTCGATTAAAAGATGAACTTATTCAGAAGGTGTTTCCAGATGTTTCTCAAAATTACAGGAACCATGATTGGTTGTGCGAACGAGCTATATTGGCTGCAAAAGACATAGATGTAAATGAATTAAATTTAAAAATACAAGAACAAATTACAGGCGAATCGAGGATATATAAATCAGTTGATTCGGCTATTAACCAAGATTTTGTAGTGAACTATCCACCAGAATTTTTAAACTCGCTGGATTTGCCAGGATTGCCACCTCACAATCTTCAATTAAAGGTAGGATCGGTAGTTATAATGTTGAGAAATACCAACCAACCGCGTCTTTGCAACGGTACACGGTTAGCGATAAAAAAATTACTTAACAACGTGATAGAAGCAACTATACTGAAAGGAAAGTATAAAGGACAAGACGTTCTCATACCGCGCATCTCAATGATTCCGAATGATGTGCCGTTTGACTTTAAACGACTACAGTTTCGAGTTCGGTTTGCTTTTGCTATGACCATAAACAAGTCCCAGGGGCAATCATTAAGTGTTTGTGGTATAAATCTGGAAAACCTATGTTTCTCACATGGTAAATTGTATGTGGCCCGTTCCCGTGTTGGAAAACCATCAGATTTGTTTGTCTATGCGCCAGATAATCAAACAAAAAACATCGTATATCACAAAGCACTACAATGAAAATAAAAATTATTTTTGTTAATAATTATGATTCACATGATTAACAATAAAGAGATTACTTAAGTTTTATTTAATTATATTTCTTATTCCCAACACCCTATCACCAGGGTGACGGTTCTGTTCAGGAGAATTTTTTGCCCTGACTATAAATTATGTAGGAATAAAAAAATGTCAAATTGCAAATCATTTTGACAGGACTTTATTGCAATTTTATTTAGGCAGTATGAAGTCTGCCGGGTCAGCTAGTTAACGTATAGATTCTAATAAAGCCATAATACCTGCCAGGACGCCATTTTTATCCAAGGATTACTGACATAGATCAAGGCAACGTGAGCAGATAACAAATAGCCACGTGTTCTTTATTTAAAACGTGGGGCATACACGCTTGTCTAAAACTTGTAACGAGGAGGAAAAAGTCAAGGTTATATTATTATTATCTGTATGGGGTGGAAGGGAGGTCGACGAACAACTAATTAGAAACCTTAAACCAATATTTGGTTCCGAACGGTCCAGCGTGAAATTTTTTTGAACTAAGTATTTCCCTAATGTACATGTTTACTAAAAAAAATTAATTTTCATGTAATTTATGTTTCAAACTGTAAAGAATCATCAAAAAATACTAATTTCTATTTTTAAGTAGGCATTTATTTCTATGAGATTGTCCTTCAAAAAGTAAATACTTACATCACCTCTTTTACAACCAATATTATTAGTACCTATAGCAATGTGAGTTTTTCATGTAATTTATGTTTCAAACTGTAAAGAATCATCAAAAAATACTAATTTCTATTAGGTATTTATTTCTATGAGATTGTCCTTCAAAAAGTAAATACTTACATCACCTCTTTTACAACCAATATTATTAGTACCTATAGCATTGAATTGGACTTAGATTTTTTTAAAGAGCCTAATCCTTTTTGAAGATTTTCATGCGAGCTAATTTCTAGTAAAACGTTTTAAAAAAGGTTTTTTTCCGAATCAACATTTAATAAACCGATTTTTTTAAGTAAATAAAGTTTAAAACTGATTCAGTTTGGTTAATTTTATTGCTTTATTTATATCTTTTAGTCACACCGAGATTCACTTTCAAGTAATTAAATTCTATAGCTGTGTAAAAGTTTTTTTTATGAAAATACAACCGATTTCATAAAAAAATACAATCATAATAAAAATAGTCTTGATCCGTAAGTCCCTGGACTCGAGAAAACTAAAATTACGAAATGTTCCGAAACCGTTAAGTAAATTTGTTAATATTTTGATCCATAGATGGCGCTGTGGTGACGCGTTTTTCTGAATTTCGTTATTTGAATAAAAAACTTTCCGTTTTCTTCCGAGCATCATTCAACCTATTCAAGCAGTAGCTAGATCATCCATTCCGTGGACTAGCTACTTTTATAAATATTAGAAATGGAATCATAACTAGAAATAAACTATTAATTTAATAAATTTTCAAATTCTGCGCGGACAATGTCGACTCGCGATCAACATCCAGTATTAAAATAACTAAGTGTTAGTTTAAAATATCCAGTAGGTACTTACACGTTCTAAGCAGTAAGCAGAAGCTTAGATACACGTGCTTCATGTCTTTTAACGAACGCCACGAGGACCGATTTGTTATTGAAGGCGCATGCATGCTGTTTATTAAGGTAATATTGTGTCGACTCAATTGAATTAAACTGGTAAATTGAGCAATCAAGGATTGTATTTCTGCTTTCTGATTTGATTTGTGTTTGTAAGACAAATATTAGTTTACCCTGGTTGTTATTGCAAGTCAGTTACTTTGTAGTAAGTTGTTTCTATTTTTCCTAAGAGATCTTATATTTTATTATACAGGGTGTCTCACTCAAATCGGTCAGTATGGGAAAGTCTGAAACTATAAGACATACGAAGATCTGTTCTGAGGTACCATGTCATCGATTTTAATAACAAGAAAAACTGCATTCATACATTTTAAAAAACATCTGTACTCCGTTCGGGAATCGAACCCGGTTATTTTGAAAAAAAAAACCTACACTATTTCTATTAAGATATCGATCGTGTAGGTCTTAAGCAGTAAACGTCTGCATGAAACATGATATCTAAAATGAATAAAATGCATTGTTTCCACATACTTTAATTTATTTTAGTAATAGGTGCTCGAAGTGACCACCGCCTTTTTCAATACCGCCTCTGGACTATTTCTGGAGTACAGATGTTTTTTTAAAATGTATGAATGCATTTTTTCTTGTTATTAAAATCGATGACATGGTTCCTCAGAACAGATCTTCGTATGTCTTATAGTTTCAGACTTTCCCACACTGACCGATTTGAATGAGACACTCTGTATATCTTTACTTTATTTACAAAGGAAAAAAAATGTCGTTTGTACCGATTAAGCTCTTAAACTACAAGACCGATTTTAACCATTTTTAGAGCAATAAAAAGCTAAATTATTAAGAAGTAACATAGGCTAGTTACTTTTTCAAAATTATGGGGCAGTAGCGAATGTATTACACGCTATCACCATGACCAGGCCAAAATCCAGATTCCGGTCTGCTACTAAGAAACTTCAGTTTCTAAAACTTAATTACGACGAATTTTTTAATGTCCTATAACTCTTTTACTTCCTTTTTATTTTTGCTTGTACCGACGCCAGCACATCAAGGTAGGTACCCCAAACTGTAAAATTTTCCCAATTGAACATGAACCTTACGTGCTTTGTAATAAAGTTGAAAAGCTATAAAAAATGACAAATTGGGATAGCTTGATGTGGTCTTTGCATATAATAGTCACACTTAAGTAGCTATTATGTAAATAAATTTAAAAAGCTTTGCTTAACCTTAAAATCGGAACCATAACATCATCCTCACTGGACCAACTAAGAATATGTCCCAGGAATCTAAGATAGGTTTTCAAAATCTACAATCCAGCCTAACAAGTCTATCTCTATTGCAGACTTGCTTTAAATCAAAATGTTTAGTAAGCCAGACATATCACAACATTCACAACCTACCTCCTTCGATAAACATGGTCATTTTGTGCCACCATAAACTGGCATTGAACTCTTTTGATCTATTTACTAAGAAATATAAGTTCAGTGCCCTATACGGGGAAGGATGGGCATTGACGCACAACAGGATACTATGTGTTCAGTACATGATTCTAGTCGCCCCAAAAAACGTCAACTTTCCTCAAATTATAAGTTTTATTCTGATGTTCAATAGATTTCTTTAAAACTGTACAAAATAATAATTTTTAACCGATATACGAGTAATGAGATTTTTAAAGTAAGAAGTGTTTCATTTATAATGTTTTAAGGCAAGTAGGCAACATCTCCTCGAATTAGTATCGATTTTAATGATTTTCTTATGCTCTTTTAGAATTTGGATAGAAGCATTATAACTTCAAACTAATTTCTGTAATTAGACGTTCAGTTTGTTATTCTTTTTGACTATATTTATTAGTATATTATTAGGATTAATTATAATAATTTTGCAATGTTTTGAAATTATTTTAGATTATTTATTTAATTAAACTAAATGCTACTAATGTTGCTGTGCTTTTAGCTTTGATGCGAAAAAATCTAAACAATTCAACATTTTCGGGTAAAGAATCTTGCTTAGAACTCATGGAGTCAAAAAATGCGTTGATGCCTCTTCCACCCTGTATAAAAACATAGGAACGAACTATAATTAGGATGGACTTAAGGGATTACGTATAGATCGAATCCACAGTCCGGCTCAGGGGAAAACAGTTCATTAACATTATAATGACATCCCTGAAATTGTCGATGGGAGATTTTGTTTTGTTTTGATTCGCGGCGTGGCCCAGGCAACAAATCTTATTAATAAATTATTCTTTTAATACTCGTATATAAAATTCTCGTATCACAGTGTTTGTTACAAACCTCGTCCAAAACGGCTAGACCAATTCCTATGAAATTTTGTGTATTAGGTAAGATTAGGACGCAAGCTTATAGAATAGAATAGAATATTTTTATTTCAGACCGGAGTCAATAGGGGCTTAGGAAAACAAAATATAACTGATTATTTGATTCTAAGACGAGCATAATTTGCCGGGGCAGCTATTCTAAATTTAAATGTCAATGTTTGTGAGAATGTATGTGATTGTTTATTTCTTTTTCACGCAAAACTACTGAACGGATTTTAATGAAACTTTTTAAAAAGTTATGTATCTTAGAATAACATTTAAGCTATTAAAAATTACAAATAAGTCGGCTGAAATTCCTCCATTTGCGGAATATTTAGGCATGCGCTGTAAAACTCGTAAGAGTTACGAAACTAAGCGGCTGAAATGGACTATTTGATGAAAATCGTACATAAACCACTTGCCTGTATCATAGGTAACATTATTAATATGATTCATATTGATTGTTTAACTACAGTGGCCATTTGGTGAACAGTAACGTGTAATGGTAATTCACCGGAATTGAAACTGATTCATCATTTGTCTAGACTTTTCCGAATCATGTTAAGGTCGGCATCCAGTTTAACCGGATGCAGCTGAATACCAGTGCTTTACATGGAGCCACTGCCTGTTGGACCTCCAAAACCCAGTTACTGGGTAGCACGATACCTCTTGGTTAAACTGGTTGTCAGACATTCGGGCTTGTGACTATCTGAAACGACTGTCATAGATCGGCGAATGACAGTCAGGACCAACAGCTGCTGCAGCTGCTGCGTGCTTTCCCAGACACAGAGGAGTCTTTATACAGGGTGTAAAAAGACCCTTAACGTAAACGAAACGATAGTTTTGTTCTTCTAGAACATACCTGGGAATTCACTGGTTTTGGAGATATTGATGGTCAAAGTGCAATTTTTTTTTTCGTTTTTTTTTCAAAATTGTATTTCAAGTACCATTAGTAAACTTTCTTCCGAACAAACATTATCAAAATTATCGATTTTTCAAAACAAATTACGCATTTGAAGTTACAAAATGCAATGGATACTTAACAAGCGGGTCGGTCGGGTCAACGACCAAGCGCGAGTGGCCATACGCTCAGCTGATCGAAAGTTGCGTTGCGCCGTCGCGCTATGCAAAGCGCGCAATAAAAAGCATCTCTTTTTTGAAGATGAAAAAAAAAGTATTTTCCCAGCATCATTTTTTGGTTAAAGTTACCTAATTATATGTACAGAATGTGTGGTTATCGGCTATGTGTTCGGTATTTTTACACCCTATATGTAATTAATGGTTACCCATCCACGTAGCTTAACCTTCTATCAACCCGTGAGGCTGTTATTATTACAAGCTTCTCGCGAAACTGAAGCCGACAGTACTTAAAAATTCAAAGAAACACGTTATATATTTTTTAGTGCCCACTTGTGTAAGCAAAAAGGAGATTTCGTTATAATTAAATTCTATTTGTATGGTTATTTTATGCAGTGACAAAGCTTGGCTTAGGAACAAAGGGTGGCCCTAAGGGTACACACTCTGGGTGGTATCTGAATGCAAACAATAAAGCAGGTTATGACGTTATAAAAATGTAATCCGGAAAAAAGTTTGTTTTATCTTTAAGGGTTTTTAGGAAGGGAAATTGTAGCGGGTTTGCCTATTTTTGGACTGTATTATTTAATTTTTATTGTAATCCCAGAGCTGTAATACCATATTTCGCCAGTTATGTAAAAGTTCCATGTAAAAGGGGGCGAGCCTATTGCCATCAATCGGGCACAAATCCAGACTCCGGGCTACTACTGCGAATTTCTAGATGGAAAAACTTAATAAAACTTTGCCCGACCCAGTGATCGATCCCGGGGCCAATTACTTATGCAATATCACTTATGAATCGCAATGAATTTTCAGACGGTCCCAAGTGCGTTCTCTCCTAACTCCGCCTTTGCGGCGCACCGCACAGAGATTCTGATAGGGTATAAAGTTATTCACTTAGGTACTAATTGACCACATGAAACGCTGGGCAGGGGCTAAGAAATTGAGCTCATTAATGAGCATTTAATGTGCATTAACTGTTTAGTTCATGTTTAATAAACGCAGACGGGGATCAAGGTTTAGGATAATGTTCGCCTTTGAAATATATGCTTTGACTTATAAGCGACAAGATCGGAGTATCGTTGATGACAATTTTCTTGAATATTAATAAGATTTGTAGATAGTTGGCGTAACCCATTGAAATTGTTTATTTTTCCTAAAACACCTAAGCTACTCTGGGATTCGAAATAATGAGATTTAGCTTTACTGTTTATGGAAAGTAAGCTAACACCCCGTAATCCCCGAAAGGAAAGACAAAGGTAAACTTATTGGTACACCCACATTTTAGTAGTTATGTTTTAGTCTCATGTAATAGGGGCGATAATGATTGACCCGACTTGATCTCTGAACCTAAAACGTCATGCTCAGTAATAGTGCTCGCGACCATTAGACCAAAGAGGCCGTAAAAAACAAAAAAAAAACAAGAAAAATAAAAACATCCGACTCCTAATTTATAATCTACATCCCTAACATCAATTACACTTTGCCCAAATTGGAAATCGATCTCAGGGCCTCTCGTAACGAAGAAAAGTCGAATTAAAAATGTATAATAAATTAAATTTCTATTAAAAAACTGAAGTTGCATATTCACGCATGCTAAATAATGTAATTTTTATTTTCCTTATATGACAGTTTGTTAGTGTGGAAAATTGCTAAATCTAATTATGAAACTTGTCATCCAACGCTAAAGCTAAGTTTAAACTAGCATTACGATATTAGCTAAATCTTATTTTAAGTGAACTATGTTCTTATCTATACTTATAATAAATCTGTAGAAGTAAAATTTCTGTACATTGAGAATATCAAAAAAATAAATAGCAGGGGGTGTTACTAGACCGACAGCGAACCTAAAAATATGATTAAAAAAATTTTTGTCTGTCTGTCTGTCTGTCTGTCTGTCTGTCTGTCTGTCTGTATGTTCAGGTATCACGCAAAAACTACCGGTTCGATTACGATGAAACTTGGTATACTTATTCTTTAATATCCTGGGCACAACACTGGGTACTTTTTATCCCGGAAAAGTATATACAATAAAAAACAAACTTAATTTTGCGGTTCGACCCCTAGACCCGACTACTGTACCAACCGCAAATAATAAGTTTGTCGTAGGTTACGTCACCCGCAGTGGAGTTCACCAAGGGGCGCTGCACACGGCTAAGATATTATAATATTTTATCTTAAGATACAATATCGCTCCCCATACAGTTCAATGGACTATCACACACTACGAAGATAATTATGTACATTGAATATATATTCAAAATTAATATTGGAGGATGATTGGTGATCGATACTGATGCCAAAAATGTAATCAGTAAATGTTTTGTCTGTCTGTATGTCTGTATGTGCACGCATAGTTCAATAACTATTATAGGGATTGGGATTGACTTGGTACGGTTGTAATCAATACGCCTGGGTAGGTTGATCTTAGTCTCAGTTGTTTTACACATGGTCGGTTGTACGGCGCTCTTTCCCGGGTCAGTAGTTCCAGAAATCTTTATGCATACATACTGGAAGGATCAACTTTGAAAGTAGTCTATCTGGAAGTATTAGGTATGCTAAAATTATTACGTTTATATATCAACGCACAGCCCAAACCGCTGGTATTAGAGACATGAAACTTGAAGGGGACTTCTTAGTTAAGAATAAGTATCCACTAAAACACGATTTTTGGAAATTCAATCCTTAATGGGAAAACATAGGGGGCGGAAGTTCGACATCCACGCGGGCGAAGCCGCGGGCAAAAGCTAGTGAGAAATAAATTCTTTAAACAAAAAACAAGACAGGCTAAATCTAATTAACATAAATCAGTTTCTATACAACATAACATAGAAAGGATTATTCACAAACAACAATTTTGTGCTACATAACAAGCCAAGTGATATATAATGTATATGACTACACTACACTCACATAGAGCCCTCATTGTTAGTGTAGTGTAGTGAGCAAATTGCAAGTGAAAGGAAAAAGTCTCCCAAGCAATTACGGTCAAATAAGTTTCGCTCTACTCGTGCGTCTAATACTAAAGGCTGTACGCATCGCTAATATACTTTTTTGTTCGTAAAACTATCCATTTTTTAGGTTCTAACTAAAATAAACAAGGTTATGAGCCGAGAAGTAGGTTTTATGTCTGTACGTTGCTCATTGGACACTCTTTTGTGAACGATTTGGCTGCCAGCCAGTTCACAATTGCGGTCTAGGAGCTATGGCTGGTGAAAAATAAATGATTTCGACGTATTAATGAAGATTAAAGATTCAGAATACCCACAGAAGTTTCGTGCACTTAGAATATTGGTTTGATTAAGAACTTTTTACATTTTCGTAACATGTTTTCTTAAGCTCAATGATTTCGGCAAGGAGGAGCTTGTTCAGCTACTGTTCCCGAGGTCGTTTCGTCGGTGGTTTCCTCTAGCTATTTGTCAGAGAGAATCAGTGCCTCAGGTAGATCGCTAAGCTGTCGGGCCTGGCTTATTTGTAGAACTTTGGCAATCGTTACGGGTAGTCAGAAACCTAATTAACCCTCAGAGGGTTAGGTAGAAATGTACTTAACATTACAGGTAAAAGCGAGCCATAGAAAATAGACTCAAATTCAAACTGTGGGCTTTATTTTTTATAGAAATTTGTGATATAATTACCCAATATCACTTTGGCCGATACTTATCTAGCACTATGTCTCGAGGGCATGTGATGCCAAGTCAAAGGCTCATTGGCGGCGTAAGACTCTGACATCAGGTTAGTTGCTTACCGCACAAAATGAAGAAGACTTTGCCCGACCCGGGAATTCAACTCTGGACCCAGCAAGTAGCGTTTGGGACCTAATGATATTTTTATTGTATGGATTGCAAAGAAATAATAAATATTCCACAATTTTCACACAACGCCTTCTAGTGCCATGCTAAGCAGAGCTTGTGTTATGGGTTCTAAACAGCTGTTAAACATACTTATATATTTCTAAATACATACATGTCGTAGATAAATTACACCCAGACACAGAACAAATGATCATGCTCAGCACACAAACATTTGTCCTGGGTGTGAATCGAACCCACGACCTCCGGCGTAGCAGTCAGAGTAACTAACTACAAGACCAACAGGCCAGTCCAGTCAAGAAAGGAAGTCATACCATGGTCTTTTAGTCGCTTGCTCCTTGACTATACAACTAACAGGCCTAATCACACTTTTGATTACAAAAACTTTTCTCTGATAGTTTTTCGTGCGGAAATCGTGGTGCCCCATTCAATGTATAAACTTCACTTTTGATTGTATAATTTAGAAATAATGGTAATTTATTATCTACTTGTTTAACTTTGGTGGAATATCATGATTTGTTGTGTTGGCAACATAATAAAGTTGTTATAATGCTGAAGGTTTTTCTTCTTTCAATGGTCTAGTGACTTTTACTGCTGATCATGAGTTCATGTCGTGTTCCATTGCTTTGTAAATGGAGGATGAAGAACTTTCCATGGTGAACCCGACGTGGTACGTGATCGTAGGTCTCATGCATCGCTTCTTTAAGCCTTTGAGCAGCGGCTCTTGCAGCCAGCCAGCATTTACGGCTTTATATCGGGTACTCCATCCACCAGCATGCAGACAGATATTTGGTACTCCCCCACAGCTTTAGCACCTAGCTGAAATTCTTTGAAGTTCAAATGAGGGAACCAAACAATCAACTTAATTCATCATTGTAAATATAGTGGCCTCCCACCACAGCAACAACAGCCGCAGCACCACCTCTTGAGTCATCACTAAAGTCAGTCTTCAGTCTTTCTTTGAGGCATCACTAAAATCAGTTCTGATTTACGGCGAATAATAATTTTAATAATAAATAAATAAATAATATGCGCCATCCGGTTTCGATACACTGAAACATTTCAATGGTCTAGTAAGCATTACTAAAGGAAGACCTGCTATTGACTTTTGGTTCTAGCGAAGGCTGACATAGCGACATTTAAGCCGTCACGAACGAAATAAAACAACGTAACCTAGATCGCAATGTTAAAGTTAAGGCGCGGGCCCACCGCGGTGCACGGAGAGGCTACGCACGTGTATTAAGCTTCGCTTTGTATGAAAATGTATGTGGTTGTGTCCACTGCAACCCACGAAGAGGCTACGCATGAATTGACGTCATTGATACACGCGTGGCTTACTCGAATAGGCGGTTATATAGCTCAACGCTGTCAACGTGGGTCTACGTTTCCACTGGAGTACACGAATATGACCCACGACTATGTACAGCTCAATTATCGGTTTTAGTTCTACTGCTAACGAAGCTTACGAACACGAAAAATTCTAAAACGAGTGTTTCGTTTTACGTTGCCTTTATGTAAGAAAATAAAATTTAATTCTACAAATTCCAAAACATCACCTAAAAGTTACCTTTGTTAATACAAAGGTAACCTTCCGGTGATGTTTTGGAATTTCTATTTGTTACTTTTAGGTTACTCTAACCTAAAAGTAACCTAAAAGTAACCAATGCAGTTCAAAAATCACCTAAAAGTAACCTTCTGGCAACACTGCAGGCGTCGCTCGCTTTCCCGCCCGTCCCACCTCCCCGCACCTCCCGCAGTGAAGCCCGTGTCCGTGGATTGCAGTGGCACGTGCGTAGCCTCTCCGTGCGCCGTGCCACGCTATACATAGTCGTGGGTCATATTCGTGTACTCCACTGGAAACGTAGACCCACGTTGTCAAACAAATTAATACACGCAGCTAAAATGCGCCGCGTGCCCGTGCACAGCATGCGCCGCGGTGGGCCCGCGCCTTTATTCGTACGAATGAGAAAATATACATCAATTCATCAGACAAAGTACCGGTTAGAGAATCCTCCTTGTTCCATGCAGGATCAGGGGTTTGACCCTGTTCCACGTTCCCCTAAACAGTTCAATGACCGGACGACAAGATAATGAGTTTACAAACAGGAAACTTTATAAATTAAAATTGTTCTGAGTCAGCGTTTTACTTTTATTTTTTGCGTCCTAACTTTTCTTGGTGTTTTCCTAGATTTACCTATTTATAGAAGCTTTTGTGTGAACTTTATAGGCTTCCATGATCAGCTCAGTGTGATTTACTTCTTAATTAATTGTTGCCGTGTGTGCAACCAGTTAAAAGGGTAATCAATATCAACCTTGTTGGGTAACGGCAAGACTGATGATGGTTTGGTTAATTGAAAAGTCTTTATAAGAAATACAGTAATAAATTGATTAATCCATGAGGTGTAGGTAAAATTACTAAGTTTTGTAAATTTTGTGAATGTTGTGATTATTTTTATTGTTTTGTATTGTTTAGTGTTAAAAATAATCTAAAATGTTAAATGAAAGCAGCAGATTTGTACGTAAGTAATCAAAATTCATTTGCCGCTTTCAATGGAATTAGTGATTTTTGACTGTTTATTGAGTACTAGACATAACGAATAAAATGTCTTTGTCTTTGAAGTTGAATTATTATTCCGTACTGGCTAAACAACTGGGTAACAAAAAAACACCGCTAAAAAGAAAATAGATGAGCAAAAAAACAAATAAATAACAAGACAACTCTCTGGTTTCACTGAAGTCAACATACGGTACGCAAACATAATTTCGTCGCTGCGCCTGCAAAATCCGCTATGCATTTTTTTTTGTAAATTGGTTTTTGATGCTAATTTATAGTATTTCTCAAGCCGCGTGCGCCTGTAAAATCCGTTTTCTCATAACTCATTTGGCTAAGAAGATAACAAAATCAGCTATGTAATTTTGGTCAAAAACGAACTTAAAAAACCCTCTATGTGTGCAGGAGACACATAGCGTATTTTCGTTTCAAAGTGAGGCCCTTAAAACTGCGCCTTGAAATGACTCATAGCGGGTTTATGAAACAAACAGGGGCTCGAGTCTGCAATTGCAATCGTATTTCAATGACCGGTCATTGATCGAATATTTGACAACTTTGACAGTTTTTGTATGGGAAATGTGTCATAAGTTTGACGTTAAACGCCAAAAATCGATCATTGACCGGTCATTGAGACACGATTGAATAGCAGACTCGACCCCCAGGAGACGTGCGTGACACGTGGCTTGTGGTGCAATGATTACGAGCGTATTTTATTTTAATTAAATAGTTTTAAGTGTTAGATAGTGTAACAAAACTCATTATAGATACCTGGTTTGGTGTAATTAATATAAGTAGCCTCTTTTATTACTTACTAATAGGGTGATCACATAGGTTCGCAATTTCTAACCTATAATTTGTGAAGCGCTTGTTCAAAAATAGCTATTTTAACTATAAAATAATATCTTCAAGATCATTAATAGGTATAAAGTGTTGTAATGTTGACGGGCCTTCTTACTTTCTCGTACGTATTAAGTTTTTTAATTACTTCACTTGGTCACCTGGACACGGTATCAGTAGGTAATTATTTGTATCTCATCTATCTATCTATCGGGATTTGGTTTCCGCACTTAATCCAAGTTTCGACCATTGTGCGTGAGCCATGGCGGCCGTTTTGTTGGAGGATTACTCCAACCAGCCCACCTCCTTCCAGAAGCAGATTAAGCCTCCCAAGCATTTCAGTGCGTCTACGAAGAGTTCCGGTGAACCGAGAGTCCTCTTCCGTATCTCGGCGACACTCGTGCACTCAAGGAGCACGTGCGCCACCGTTTCCTCCTCCTCCATACATGCTCTGCTCAGAGGACTATCCGTTACGCCTAAAGTATGTAAGTGTTTGTGATGGTCCCGGTCACCAGGCGCAAGCTAACTCTGTCCAAGCGCAGAAGGCGTTTGGTGAGTTTCCTGTCCAGGGTAGGCCTGGCCTCTTTTGACTGTCTGCAGCGCGGGGACGAGGATCACCATCTTTCTGCTTGTGTGTGGGTAAATTCTTGCAGCTATCCGCGTAATTGGTTGAAGGGGATGGGCACCACGGGTTCGGGCCCCACGGCCACGGTGTCAGATTCCCTCCTGGCCAATTCGTCCGCTGCATCGTTACCTAGTGATCCACTGTGTCCTTTTATCCACTGTAGTGTTACCGTGTTGTGGTATAGTGTTGTGATACGCTCTAGTGCGTTGTGGCATTCTAGTATTAGTCCCGAGGTGATGTAGTTTTTCTCAAGGGATTGAAGTACTGACGCACTGTCAGAGAGTATGCGAATGTGGGTGTCCATGACTTTCCTGGATTCTATGGCATGGGCCGCATGGATGATGCCCAGACATTCCGCCTGATAGACAGTGTTGAGTGTGCCTAGCGGGTCTGGATATTTTGATGTTCAGGTCATTGGAGCACACTTCTACTCCTGTTCCCTTATCACTTTTTGACCCGTCTGTGTAGATTCTTAGTTCTCTTGGACCTGAGTGGTCACTCTGTTCTTCGGTTAGTTGTACGAGGTAGTGTTTTTGGAAGCAGTGTGTCTTGGGTATCTTGTCGTTTGGTGATACCATCATGGGTTGCCACTTGATGGCATCGTCTTACGTATGTGTTTGATTCTGGAGTCGTTTCCTAAGGTACCACATTTACCTAGCCTGAAGACTGCCATTGCCGCCTCCTCTCGCACGATAAGGTGTAGAGGTGGTAGCCCCAACATTGCTTACAGGGCAGCAGTGGGTGCTGTTTTCATACTGCTAGTGATCGCAACGCAAGCAAAGCGTTGCAGTTTGTCGAGTTCTTTTTGAGCCGTGCTTAAGTTGGTCCTGGGCCACCAAACTATGGAGCCGTACGTGATTGATGGTCTGATGACCGTGGTGTATAGCCAGTGGGTGATTTTTGGGTTGATGCCCCAATTCCTACCCAGCAGTCTTGTACACTGCCACAGGGATATGCTGGCTTTTGTTGTGGAGTATTCTGAGTGCTTTGCCCAGTTTAGCTGTTTGTCCAAGTAGATTCCCAGGTACTTGATGTCACTTGATAGGCTTAGTGTTGTTCCAAAGAAGCGGGGAAGCTGTAGTGTTGTCAGTTTCCTTTTCTTTGTAAGTAGAACTAGTTCGGTTTTAGCAGGGTTTACTGTGCGGATTCTGTGGATTTGCCAGTTCAGTATGCGTGTTGCTGTTTGTGAATGGGTTTCTTGCGAAGGGGTCCATCACGGATATGCCTATCGCACAGCCTCTCGAGGGTCTTTAGTAAGAAAGATGTCAGGCTAATTGGTCTATAAGCCTTTGGTTGTGTGTAATCAGATTTGCTTGGCTTGGGAATATAAATATTAAATATAAATATATTCCACAACTTTTCACACAACGCCATTTAGTCCCAAGTTAAGCTTCAGAGCTTGTGTTATGGGTACTAAATAGCTGATAAACATACGTATATGAATGAAAATAACTTTCACTTCACGCCATGCTAGTGGTACATATCTGTGGGCTAGGCAGGATCGGTAGATTTTCAGCAGCCAAGGGGTCAGTGAGTCTATTCCCCACTGTAATAAGGCTGGGAAAATACCATCATATTTTCATTTTACTGTTTTTTTAATTTAATTTTGTTTAATACTTTTCTAATTAAGTATAATACATACTTTATAAGTGAACTTAAACCGATTTCATTATTTTAATATAGTTTGGTAAATCCGCTAAGTGTTCTGGAAAGCGCAAAAATGCAAATGACTTAGTAAAAACAAAAATCCGTCATGTGGTGAAAAGTCAGGTAGCGGTATTTACGACCTGAAAAAAAACCGATATGTGCCCAAATTCACTTAAAAAAATTCTAGCCCCTGAAATGTCAGAGTAAACGGCGTAAAATATATATTTCTGAATGTCCCGACATAAATTCTAATTTTCTACATATTAAGTTTTAAAATAATAGTAACAGTTTGAATAAAAATCAGTTTTTTGCTTCTCCTGAAAAGTTCGGTTTTTATCCATAGCGGTTTTTGCAGGCTCAGCGACGATTTACTTTAGTTCCTATACAAGCAAGGATTTTCCATTAATGTGATCGTTTAATTAAGTAGATGTTCCTAAAGTAAAACGGAACTTGGTGCTGGAAACTCTACCTGTGTGTGGGGGAAAATAAAAATACCTACTAATAGTTAATTAGGTCCCTTAGTTGTTTTTTTTTGTGGCTGTTTTTAGTTTTTTAGTTAATGTATTAATTGTGAGCGTCGACACCAAGTAAATTATCTTAAGTTAATCTATACTTACATTATTTTATTTACAAGTAAGAAAATTATTTTATTACGTAAATAATAAAAACAAAAAGAAAATAATTACAAGGCATTGTTCATGTTCACGGGATGGATGACCTAGCTACTATTCGAAGGGGTTGATTGATACTCAGAAGTTTACTTAACTTAATGACCCTCTGGATAAAAATCTTGCGTCATTAAATGACGGAGAATCTTAACAGCGAGTTATAATAAAACGCGTCATCAACACAGAGCCATCTATTGGTCGAAATCTAAACAAATATATTTGACGTTTTATCTAACCCAAACAGGCACAAAAAAATTCATCTGTATCGCTGTCAACGGGAAATATGCCCAAAAGACTGGCCGCATTGCCACGTTGAATGCCAATGCTGCCATTCAACGTGCTGCTAAATAAAAGCTAGCCTTCTGGTCACGTGAAGAGTCGATAACCGCTTGGCGATGTCACGGAAAACTATATGGGCATTCGGACCGCACGGCCGAGATAAAATACTAATATTACAAAGACGAAACATTTGATTGTTTGTTTGTTTACATTGAATAAGCTCCGAATCAACTGGTACTGATTTGAAAAATTCTTTCACCTGGGAAGCTACACCATCCCCAGGTGACATAGGCTACTTTTTAACCGACTTCAAAAAAAGGAGGAGGTACTCAATTCTGTTGTATTTTTTTTTCGGAAGTCGGTGGCCATTAATTAACGAAACAAAACCACCAAAGCCATAGACTTCCGAAACTGGAATTTTTTTTTTTTTTTTCACTTGTTAGTTTTTTTTTAAGAAGTCGGTTGTTTTTCTTGCAAAAAAAAATTTTATTTCTGTATTTCTACGGGAACGGGAAATACGTAGGTGAAACCGCGTGTCGCCTGCTAGTGATTTATACAGGGTGTATTTTTAAACATTGGACACATTTTCACAGAGTTCTTTCTCCCCATGTACAACTTTTAAAAAACACTACAAAAGTTTGATGACCTATTCGACCAAAAAGTAGCTTTTTTTTTTCATTCAGATACACTTCGTTTCGTAGTTTTGTAAATTAAATATAGCATAGTTACTCGGTGATAGTAGGTACCTATATGAAAAAATGATAACCATACTTTTCTTACTACTAAATAGATTAAAGAATTTTTTAAATCGCTTGAGTACCTTTCGAGTTAACTACCTACAAACATACCAACAAAATATCAAATATTTCCTCTTTATACAATAAGTATAGGAATATCAATATATAATGTAAATGGATGAATGTACCTATAGAATGTAATAGAATACTTTTAATGTAATAATAATTAAAATGTTCCACATCTTTCACACAACGACATCTAGTCCCAAGCTAGGCAGAGCTGGTGTTATGGGTATTAAACAACTGATAAAGATACTTATACAGGTTGTCTCATTCAAATCGGTCAGTATGGAAAAGTCTGAAACTATAAGACATACGAAGATCTGTTCTGAGGAACCATGTCATCGATTTTAGTAACAAGACAAACTGCATTCATACATTTTGAAAACATCTGTACTCCGTTCGGGAATCGAACCCCGTTATTTTGAAAAAAAAACCTGCACTATTTCTATTTAGATATCGATTGTGTAGGTCTTAAGCAGTAAATGTCCGTATGAAACATGATGTCTGAAACGAATAAAATGCATTGTTTCCACATACTTTAATTTATTTTAGTAGGTGCTTGAAGTGACCACCGCCTCTTTTAATACCGCCTTAGGACTATTTCTTGTGGGGTTACGTTAAGGATGAAGTGTAAAAAACAAGCTATGACACCGTTGTAGACCTAAAAGTAGCCATAGAGACATTGTCAACGCAACATGAAGATACAAGAAGATACAAAATGCAATTGTAAGATCGTTACCTAAACGTGTTGAATAATGTATTGAAAAAGGCGGTGGTCACTTCGAGCACCTACTAAAATAAATTAAAGTTTGTGGAAACAATGCATTTTATTCATTTTAGACATCATGTTTTATACAGACATTTACTACTTAAGACCTATACAATCGATATCTAAATAGATATAGTGTAGCTTTTTTTTTTTTCAAAATAACCGGGTTCGATTCCCGAACGAAGTACAGATGTTTTTTAGAATGTATGAATGCAGTTTTTCTTGTTATTAAAATCGATGACATGGTTCCTCAGAACAGATCTTCGTATGTCTTATAGTTTCAGACTTTCCCAACTGACCGATTTGAATGAGACACCCAGTATATTACATCCAGACACAGAACAAATGATCGTGCTCATCACACCAACATTTTTGTCCTGGGTGGAAAGCGAATCCACGACCTCAAGCATAGGAGTCAGAGCCACTAACTACTAGAAGGTCTTTGGGTGTAAGTCTTTGTTATAAACATAAAAAGTTTACAAATAAAAAAAACATCGGTATATTTTGATAGGTACTTAGTAAATCATGTTAACGCCCTTTACTGTATCTGACCAAAATACTGTTTTATTATTCTGATAACAGACTCAGCTCGGATCCGGAAATCCCTTAACTGTTCTCTTTCACGGTCAAATTAACGACAAAGAAACTCGTTTTATTTTGTTAACCAAGTTTTTGTTTTAAAGACAGTAATTCGTTAAGGGAAAAAGTGTTATAATGAAGTTTATTCAGCTTTGCTTTTGTTATTTTGTTAGATCGCAAGGCAGCCCTAATATAACTTTCTTTTTTCTCTACTTCTAGCGACATCTATCTCGCCACATACGAACTAAAGTCTCACATCCTAGATCGCGGTGTTAAAGTTATCAGCGCGATTGACCGTGTCTTCAATGTCGCGGATAACTTTACTTTACAGATTTAAAATTGGGATTTGAATATACATTTATGTACAAGTTCCCATTTTTTATATGGGGTAAACCAAGAAATGGCGAGAAAAAAAATGCTTTCCATACATTTTGTGTGCTTGGTATAGAACAGCTGTTTTTTTTTTATTTCGATTTCAGGTTTCTTTCATTATAAGTACAGACGCCAGCATCTCAAATGTTCTTAATTGAACATGAACCTTATTGTATTTGTGGCTTGATGTGCAGGCCTTTGTTTATTGCTAAATTGTCTTGTATGTATTATAAAATTATACTAACATTCTTTAATCTCAATTATTTCAATTTAACCAGAAGGACTATTATTATTACTGTTAATTTTGACTGAGTACCTACCTGTTTTTATAAATGTAAATATTTAATTTTTATGCTGATTTTTCCTAAGCCCAAGTTTTTGAATAATAAAAACATGCAGTGCAAATTTTGCTTGCCAGTAAGGTAGACCAAGGATAACTTTATCAATCACTGTAATGTTGGTTAGCAAATAAATGATTTATTATTATTTTTACTATTTGTACAACAACCGCTTTTTGGCGTGTATATGTTTAAGTACACTTAAGAAAATGTTACATAAGAATGGGATATATCAACCTTGTCTATCTTCGTTATGTTTGACCCTGAATTTCAGTACATGAAGCCCATTTACCAGAGTACCGCTAACATATTGATGGAACACTTCAAGTTCTGCTCACGAACGAGCGTCTGAACGGCCATGAATATATAAACACATACACGGCTAAATAAATTGAGGGCAAGTTTCGAATAATTTGGGGTTTTGTGTTAAAGTGTTGCATTGCAATAGTTTGTTGCAGTAGTTTGTAAGGCCCATGGGACCAGACCAGCTGAGGGTTGAAGAATTATCGTCTGTTCCTGCGACTCCAGCCGCAGCTGGGTTACGGAAAACCGGAGTAGTTTTTAGTCTGTAGGAGTCTGACAGAACCGTCCGCCCTCCCCGGGTGGAGGACATTCGTGAGAATTTTCTACCCCGTTTCGAAAAGAAATGATTGTCTAGTGGACAAGTGCTATTGCTGAGCATGAGGGGGACCTCATGCTCAGCAACTTAACGCTTAACGCTTTGCAAAGCGTTAAGCGTGAGTGATGGCAATAGGCTCACATCCTACATCATGGGACTTGAACATAACTGGCAAAATATAAATGTACTAGAGGTACACTTTGGCCAAAACCTTTGGAGGCGTAGATCTGGATATTTTCCATTATAAACTGTACTTACCAAGTTTGAAAGTATTAATTTCTAACGTTTACTTAAAAATAAATATTATTTATTTCAAAGTAAACAGTATTTTTTTTTCTGTCTGAGTGAAATGACTAATAAACTTTTTCATTGGCTACTGAAGTATAACGTGATTTGGCCGTAAGCACTGTGAATTTTCGTTTAAGATAAATACATAAACAAACTGCCCATAAGACATTTTTTTCAACTTATAGAACACTCTTTCGTTTGAAAAGAACATTTTTTGTTTCAAATTCAAAATAAGCAAGCCTTAACCTAGTTTGCTAGCATTGAAACACGACTGATGCAGACACTGTACATAACTGTGTCACAGATGGTAACGTAGCGAACGTGCAAGAGAACTGAGCAGTTATCTTCGTTCACCTACAAATGCTGTGCTATTTCGCTTTTACAGTGCAGTTTTGTACAGGTAAACAAATACAGAAGAACTGAAGAAGGTGGCCGTCGCAACATTTTGATTGAAACTATATTTAAATTTAATTCAATTTAATTCCATTTTAATTTAATTGATTTATTTGTAATCATGTAATTACTAACATTAGATATTAAGTGAATTGTTACTATTATGGACTTTGTCCGAAATAAAAGTTAAATTGTTATCAAAACTTTGTACTTATTTTTGTGGTTATGAAAGCAAGTACGTTGAATGTATTAAGCAATCAATATATCCAACGCGCTTGCTTTCGATAGAAATCACCGTACCCATAGAAATCAATTCATCTAACTCATATGTGTATTTAATTTCATTCTTTCGAAATCGAAGTTTATCTATTTATTCATCCCAAGTATTTAATTACTATTATGTACGCACTTAAAAATTAAAAAAACCAAAGGACTTTAAAACAAATTTAGGGCATCAAAAAACTCATCCGCATCCCTGTCAACGGGTAAAGTGCCCAGAAAAATTTATAACTTCGTAATTTAGAATTTTATTTTATTATAATAATACTCTAATTGATTGTTGAAACTGGTATAAGTACATGCATACTAAATATAGTTTATTGATATTTTGTGGTAAATATATGAATGGCGTAAGGGAACAAAAAGACTAACTAAAAAACAACAAATAATTGTATTTCTTTACCTTATATTGAAATATTATAAATGCAAAAATAACTTTGCATGTCTTTCTGTCTGTCTCGCTTTTACGCCAAAACTACTGCACTGGTAAAACTGAAATTTAGGACACAGATAGTCTAAAACCTGAGAAAGGACACAGGCTACTTTTTGATTCGCGAAAAGGCTTGTAAGGGATAGAAAAGGATGTATGAAAGTATTATCATTTTCAAAGCTAAAAGCATGCAATTTATATTTTAGGCAGTTGATTACTAAATAATTGTGGCATTAAAAATTTGTAAAAATGTTACCCTTAAGGGTGTAAAATAAATATAAGGAATAATAGGTATATAAATGAAGGAATTCGATATTTTTGTAGCTAGAACGATAAATCTCTTGCGTTTGGCTATTGATTCAAATAGATACCTATAATTAAATTTTGTTACAATTTGACCGTTAAGGGAGTAAATAAACGAGAAAAACGTGCCAAACGTTGAAGGAGATGTTGTCGAATTCTCAGTGAACAATATCATGGACTCTGAACAAGTTACAGCATATCCATAGGGTATTTTCAGACTCTCTACTCAAGAGGCTAAAAGTTGGTGTTCCAGTCCTGTACATCAGAAATCTTGACGCGCCAGTGCAACGGTACACGACTACAAATTACACATATGGGGCACAAAATTATAAAGGCTACAATCATGGCTGGAATGGCAAAAGGAGAAAACGTCTTGATTACCCGTATTCCAATAATTCCGACAGATTTGCCATTTCAATTTAAAAGAGTCCCTGCACGGTAAAACAAACAAAAGTCATTTATAAAAATGTACTTTAAACATAGGCACATATTTCATTATTCCTACTACTTTAATATTTAAGGTTTGCAGTGCAACACTGCCAAAAGGTTCTTAATTCATTAAATCCCAAGCGTTTGCGCTGTCATTGTCTTTATATCGTGTCTCTAATCGTCACGATTGAAAGGTTAAAGTATTTATACCTACAATAAGTATTATTCTTAAAAACATACTTTTACACGCGGACGTAATCGTGGGCACATAGCAATGCCCACGCTATAGCCTGAAACAATAATTTTGTTTAGAAACGTAGCATCACATAATATCACACCTGTATTCCCCGAAGAATTAGACAGTGGTGTATACCTACCCATAATTCACCAGTTATGTTTTAAGACTTATGTAATAGGGGATGATCTCATTGCCATCAACTAGGTACAAATCCTGACTCCGGGTAGCTACTGAGAAATTTAAGATTAAAAAACCCGATAACACTTTGTCCAACCCAGGGATTGAACCCAGGACCTCATGCTCTAGAAGTAGTGCTAGCATTTTAACCATTAACATAAAACTGAACTAAACGGTTAGTTTTAGTAGCTATTCATTTATTTTTTATGACAACAACAACACTCTCACAGTTTCGTTTTGGCTTTTAGTTGGACGCAAACTAAAAATAAACATGTAATCATTAAGGAACAGTCTGTGTGTTTTAAACATGTCACCGATATAAATATATATGTATACTTTTACAATGGAAATAACGCTTACTGCTATGAAATAACAACGTAATACCCTATTAATAAAAAAAAACATCTTTGATTTTAAATGGTTGCCATTTTCGTAATTACGGGTTATGCACCCGGAAAAACCTTGGAAATGACACCCTTATTTTATTACGAAAAGAAAGTGTTGTCCGCCATCCTGGAGGGAACTGGTCGAATGAGCTTGATTCCAAAAGGTTATTAAATAACCCACGTTTTATCGTCGGCAAAATATCTTAAATAAAAGATACGTACTATTTTTTTAATTTTCCTTTATTTTTTTCGATTTGTCGGGATTTTTCTTTCTGTTTGCCCATTTTATAAAAGATGATGTAGTTTTTAAATTATGGAAATTTTATTTATCCATCAATTATTATCACACCTTTGGTTTGGGCTTTAACCCAGTTATTAAAATTCATGTGTGAATGTTAAATTTATCATTAAAATATCAAGTAACAAACATTAAAAAAAAACTAATGCCATCTCTCAAAAATGATGGAATCTAGTTATTAGTTCAAAAATCCTCTAAAGTTATATTATTTATTTAAATAAATATCTAAAATCAAATTAATTTCAATACTTCCATAGCTAGAGCAATAATACTAGTGCAAAAATTAGCAGATACACCGTGTAACTTGCACCCCACCCTATTATTTGTGTGGATGTATGAGTTGACGTTTATCGAGCTCGGCGCGGACTACAAACTGACGTGCTCTCACCTTGGTTTCCAGGGCGGCACTGATTTGTTTTCCGACGCATGTTCGAATATAAAACAAAATACGAAACGGGGGACGCTCCATACTAGAATGTATGGCAAACGGAAAACATTTTGCGCAAAAATATTAAGAATGTTATGACGTAAATTACTAGTGTATGATTTTATTTTATTAGAAATAAAAAAGGGTTAACCTCATAATCATACACTTGTGTCATGAATTAACGAAAAATATCTATAAACATTGCTTTACATTTTAAGAAAACGTGCAAATAGTAAGTGCCGATTTCGATGTAAATATGAAATATTGACATGTTTTTAGCAGACATTTTAGGATAATTTAAAAAATATCACACGGTGTCACTGGTGATACATCTAATAAGTATCTTATTTAATTTTTTGATAATATTTGGTATGTTAGATGTTTAGATACCTTGCAAACCGTAACCCCTGTTTTGACGCTTTGCAAGGACTGTCCCCTTAAACCCAGCTGCTATAATTATCTTGAAAACTTTTCCCACCCACTGAAAGGGCACAGTATAGAGAGTATATTAATGATGCGTGGAAGTGCGACCTATATCGGCTATAGTTCTCCCACCCATTAGTATGATTAATTGAAAATACGTGCAGAAACCTTTTACGTTAGTGGTCAACCGAGGCGGAAATTGAAACTAGGGCTCATTGAACAAGAGAGAATTATTTTATACACGGTAAAATTCATTCAAAATTCATTCAGCTAGTGTGTTCTTCTATAAAGTTCATATTAGTTGGTGGTGAGACTTGAATGTAAGCTACGTTTGCTGTGGTCGGCTCGTGTGTGGATGACCATTCATTTTATAGAATAGGTCAAAATTCGTGGATTAAACGAAACAGGGCGATAGTTGGGGTTATTTTAAGTTAAAGTTATCTCGGGAACGTTTAACCAGATACAGATTTCACTCTAATATCATTGTTATTTCCTAATTTCTTAAAAAAAAACGATCAAATTGTTATAACTTTTTATGGAGATAAAGTAAGTGCGTTGCCATAGTGATATTTTTACTGCAAATAACCCTAACTATCACCCCGTTGCGTTTGATTAACGTATTTTGACCCACTTTGTATCAGAAACCGCTCCGTGTATTAGAAAGTACTTTAAGTTAGTCCCGGCTGTCATTTGTAAATCATTGACGATTAGTACAAGGCACTTAGTTGGATTCCCTTAAGTTTGACAACCAACTTATCGCGTCAACCATTCACTCAAGGTCAGATAGGGTAATAGCAGCATTAAACACTGGTATACAGCTGCAGCCGGTTAAACTAGAAGGCGATTCCAACTTACATACTTGGAAAAAGGCTAGGCCCAGATGAATTTGCTTTAAAATCAATTAGCAATCTATTCTTACTGGCCTGCTCGTCTAGTAGTGGCCCTCACTGCTATGCTGGAGTTCGTGAGTTCGATCCCCACCTAGGAAAAATGTTTGTGTGATGAGCACGATCATTTGTTCCTGGGTGTAATGTATCTATATTATGGAAATATTGTTATGTTCTGTAGGCTTGTTAAATGAGACACCGTTGAGGTTGACTTGATTTACTATCACGACACGCAGTATATTACATTAAGAGTACAATGGTGGAGTTTTACAGACGGGGGCAGACAATGAAGTGACGCTGGCATTCTCAATAGGAACCGGATACATAGATAATATCTAGTGAGGTGCACACTATTAAATAGTGATGTCAAAACATATATTTAGATATATATAAGTGTGTTTAACAGTTGTTTAGTACCCATAACATAAGCTCTGCTAGCTTGGGACTAGATGGCGTTGTGTGAAAATCGTAGAATATATTTATTTATTTTTTCCGGATTTTTAACTAAACAAGTACCACGCGAAGATCCAAACATAATTACGGATCTCTTGTGTGACCCTCGTCTATATTCGGCTTTTTTAAATTTAATCTGTCATGGCCGTCAATCTTCACACGTAAATATTGTACCTGAGCGTCACACCGACAGAATGTGATGTGATTTATTACTTTATTTTGTCACAATTTCGTTTGTTTACCCAAAAGAGGATATTATTAATGTAAGCTATCTGTCATGATGATACTTTTGTATGGGAAATATGTTTTTAGAAGATGAACAACGAGGCATTGTTGATGGATAGATATTATTATTTTGTTTGATCTCATGAAATTGACTCTACTTGCCCTACAATACCTAGAGCTGACCCTACCCCTAAAAATAGCATGATATTGTTCTAAAGAAGGACGGATAGAAATAAATAATCCATATATATAAAAGAAAGTCGTGTTAGTTACTTCACTTATAACTCAAGAACGGCTGAACCGATTTAGCTGAAAATTGGCAGGGAGGTAGTTTAGAGCCAGGAGAAGGACATAGGATACTTTTTATCCCGTTCGACATCATAAAAATAAATATCAAGAATATCGGTTGTCTCAAACATTTTTCAAACGCAGCGCCATCTTGGATGACATGACAGGAGTCAAACTTCCCAGTTCATTATCAGGTGACAATTTGAAATTGACAAGTCTTAAGCTAAACCCAAGAAGGTAAGGTTGTCAATTTATAATACGCACCTACGTTCTGAAATTTATTTTGTTATTAAACTAAGAGGTTTTATGTAGCATAAAAAAGTCTTACATTTCAGAAATCAATTTACGTAATTAGCAATGATGACAGAGACGAACTTTAGTAATTCTTTGCAAATAGAACTTATTTTACTGTTAGGACTTTAATTAAAGTAGACCGGGAAAACTATAGGCATAAATTGTATGTAACATAGAGGCTATAGTTCAGATTAAAATTATGAATTTAGTATTTTTTAAATCAATGCATTTTAGTAAGGTAGTTAGGTTAGATAGTTGGGTTAGCTATAGGATAGGTATGGTCAGTTAGGTTAGGTTATATATACATGTTGTAATTTAAAAGTAGTAGTAGTTATTATTGGTTTGGATTTATTTGTTGTCGTCTTATTGAACGTATGTATATCTAATATAAAAAAAAAATAAGAGCAATAAATTGACTCTATGGCACAACGAAGTTTGCCGGGGCAGCTAGTAATAAATAAATATATAATGTTTCACAACTATCACAGAAAGCCATCAAGTCCCAAATTAAACAAAACTTGTGCTAAGACTACTAGAAAACATTTGTATTGGGTGGGAATCAAATCTACGACCTTTGCACAGCAGTCAGGGTCAGTAACTGGTAGACCAACAGGCCAGTCAGTCAGTCAGTTGATAGTCACAAACATGAACACAAATACCAACAAACTTTCTCAGTTACAATATTGTTGCCGATAGACGTACCCATAACACGACTAGACAGAAAGAGGGCCACAAAGAAAGAAAAGAGAAAAAGTAAAAAGAAAACAAAGAAAATATGTTTATTTGCTGTAAGGCATAAAGCATTATTGGCCTTTAATGTTCCCACTGCTGGGAGCCGTGACATGTTGATAATGGTGACCTGACTTACAGGTTTTATCAAAACTTAGTTTAGGCACCAGTCTTCCACAGATAAAACATAAAATTGTATCTGTTGGCTAATGATGGTGACTGGTCGTCTTGCTGACCTTGGTTTTTGTTATTGTTTAACTAGTAACTGATTTCTTATTTAGCTTCGATGGTGCTAGTGTATCATTGGTTTTTTTTTTTTAATTTAATGTCATAGACCTATTCATGTAATCCAGTTGTGTACATGTAAGCGGGCACGCCCTTTTTACTTGAAGGCTTATATTTATTCAGTTAGTTATATGTTTTTTTGCTTGAGTTTAGTTGTCAACGTCGGTACTTACTATTCTTATTACTACTGTCTTGTATATTGGTGCTGTCAGCGGTAGCGGTAGCGGTAGCTAGCTATCAAGTAGCAAATTATTTAATTTAATTTAAATGAATATGCTTATTAATTACCAAAGCTGTTTAAACTGTTCTTCTAACATATCAGACAGACGTGTTGCTGGGGAGTTTGTTCCGCCACTTCTTCTTCCCAGCAAAAACACTAGGAAGTGGCGAAGGGCGGGCGTTTTGGGGGACTGCCTTATGTAATTTTTGACGTTCAAAAATTGCTGATCCTCAACCTTTGATTTTGATTTTGATTATGAAACTATATTGTAATTTGTGGTGAGATAATAAAAATCAATTCTATTATGTTATAAGTAATCAGAAAAGATCACTAAATATTTGAAGTTAGGGAAGACAAAACACAAACTAAAAGTCATATAAACCGTATTATTGTTCCGGAAACATATAAACTCACCATACATACATATGAAAAAGCATGGTGAAAAGCCACTACGCTCAGTAATATTATTATGAGATTCCATAAAAAAAATTATGGACCGTAACCAACAAAGGTCTAAAATATAATCCCGCACGAAACTCCCTCAATGAGGCATAAAAAAGGTTGAAAATTATATTTTTACAGCGAAACCTTAGTAATACTAGAGCAGGATATATTCTTGCAAAAATATGCTTATATTTTACTACCTATCCAAAACTTTTCCCACTTTCGAAATAGTTAACTAGATGTAATATTTATTAAAAATCATATTAAACTTGCTTATATGTATACTCAATACTAAGTACAAAATAAATGTAATATTAACGGCTGCCAAACATGTTTTCAGTTCCAGTTAACTAAAAAAAAGCAGTAGATATTATTACTTTCATTGTTGCTACAAAATTTTCCTGACACTGAAATTTATAAAAATAATAGTTTTGATTATTTCATATATCTTAGGCGGATTTACAGTGTGAGCTTCAGAAAAACTTAAATTGAACTTCTCAACTTATCATTGGGGATGTAAGACCACATTAAAATGTTTGGAAATAAATGACTACTACTATCAAATCAAAGTACTTCGACACTCCGCAATAAAATACATCTTAGCACCAATATAAGTATAAATCGTGAGAGGGACAAACACAGCACTCCCGTGAGGCTTAGGCGTGATGTCTCATCGATCACGCAGTGGAATTCTGTCGAAGCCTCCGTAGGCCGTGTGGTGAGCGTAGCCAACCACCACAGTCGCGCACCGCCCGTAGCCCGCTACGCTCGTAGCGCCGTAGCACTGCTACGCTCGTGACGTACGTACTACATAAACTTGTGTATTATTGTGAATGTGGAAGTGACTTTTTTGTGACTTTGCAACAACTTATCACGTAAGTTTTAGTTAAGTTGATACTTAGTTTTAAGGCTAAAGTAAGTTGTTTTTATTTTTATTTAGCGTTGGCAGTTTATTTTTAAAGCGGACAACGTTGGCGGTTTTTTTCTAGAAACTGTTTTTTTGAATAATATAAACATTGGTCGAATTTTTCGTCTTTAAAATTGTATTCCTATTTTAGGTCTATTTTTAAATTTAATATATTGGGATAATATTTTTAAGTTTGTATTCAACACTACTGATCATTGCTACAGACTATTTTCTTCATAAATAACGGTAAAAAAATTGATCCTTCTTCAAACGTAAAAGTGTCATCGAGTGAAGTTTCAGGAGAACGCAAGTGGGTCAATGACCTCGCGTTAGGTTGTAGAGTGTTACGTTTTCCGACAAGATAAAAAAATTGTTAGAAGCTCTGACAGATCCGATTTGTATTAAATTGGAGATACTCGTTATCATATTTTTTTTTAAGTTAGGAGGCTTTAATCAAATCTGTCATTGAGTAAATGTGTCTATTGCAAATATTAATAAAAACTTTTTATAAAAAAAAAGACTGACTTTAATAAATATACCAAAAGGTGTCAATTAATTAAGTTTAGATATCTGTAGATTTGGTTGTTTGTTTGGTTCTTTGTTTGCCTTCAACTTTCGGAACTAGAGTTTTACACCATTAAGTGTATTTTTTTTTAATTTCTTTGGTTCAAAATCATTTTTTTGTAGGAGCAATTTTTTATTTGTATTTCATTCAAAACGTAGTGAAAATTTAGGTATCAAAATATATAGAATGACAACATTGATAATGATGACATATAATTTATACAAAGTTTTGATAATTGAAAATAACAGTAATAAGAATTGCAGGTATGATTTTTGTTTATAGTTGTCTCGTTGTCGTAGTCGTCGCAAGCGCTACTGCTGAGGTAAGGCCCTGGAAATGATTCGGGTATAGTACAGTATACGGTTTTTCTCTCTGGAATTCCTTAGTAGCCATCTAGTTGATAGCAATAGGCTCATATTGTAATACGTGGAACTTCACCATAATAATTCCGCCACTGCCTAATCCTTTGAGGAATCCAGGTGAGAGGTTTTTTCTAACATTGAACATAAATTATAAAACTAACGAAACAAAAATATCTAGTTTGGTTAATAAAAATGATAAAAAAAACATTGAAATGAAATAAAAACAAGACCATTTTAATTGCTTTTTTATATTATTCTAAAAGTGGAATCATCGCTTTAACAATAAATTGTCAGTTTTGGAAGGGTTTCATACAGTTCTACGTGAATATCTAGTTACAAGTTTTCTGTTCGACACATTCATATCTATTTAATTGGGATTACTGGAGATAGTACGCGGTTTTCGTGAATTGCAGAACATATTAATTCAAACTAGAAAAAAAGGTTTTGAAATATTATGAATTGCCAATTTACTTTGATTGATATTTTGTTTATACTTCTAAGGATTAGAATATTAATCTAAGACATTACATTGCTGTGTGCCGCTTGTTCGATTTCCGCGCGGAAGAAATACTTTACCTGTTATGTGTATGTCACTTTAAATATTTGTAATCGTATCCACAAATAGAGGACGAAATTTGTTTAAACCGACGAAAAAAAGAGGAGGGTTTGATTACTTTTTACAGTGAGATCCGATTACGATTATTATAATTTTATTGAATAGAGACCTCGACCTCAAATTTCAATTTGAAACAGAAAAAAACTCTCCAAAGTGTATAAAATAGGGAATGATTGATTCATTGGCTCTGGAACTTTCATCTGTGAACTGATTCTATTGAAGCTTCGAACCAATCGTGATTTGGAGTAGACGATGATGGAAGCGAAAGACAGCCGAGAAACACCTTAACGATTAACAGCAGCTAACTCTTGTTTGCGCTTACTTAACTTCCGTCATCATCTGCCTAGCCTTTTCCCAACTATGTATGGGTCGGCTTCAAGTTTAAGCAGATGCAGCTGAATACTACCTAGTATTTTACATGGAGCAACTGCCTGTCGGACCTCAACAACCCAGTAACTGGGTAACACGATACCCCAAGGTTAAACTAGTTGTCAGATTTTAGGCCCCCTGACTATCTGTAACGACTGTCATAGATTTACAAATGACAGCTGGGACCAACAGCTTTACGTGCTTTCTGAGGAACTTAACTTCCGTATTTAAGTTAAAAATAAAATAAAAGCTTTTTACAAAAAAAGAAAAAATACTAAAAGGTGTAAAAACATTATGGACCTAGTACACATTTTGCTAGTTTTTAACCCTACAAAGATAATTATATTGTGATGTACGTTAAAGATAATCATGCGTAAAATTAACGCACGAGTTTCAATTAGCTTTAATGTCAAGTGTAATAAAAATCGTAAAACATATTGGAACTGCAATCGCTGACCGCTGGAACAGGTCCTTTAGCGTAGTGATGGGTTAGTTAAGATCAAGAATCATCATCTCAATAATCCGTGCCACTAGCACGGTCATTCGCGGCACAAGACATAAATTTAAACCATTAGCCAAATTATTTGGCTTCGATGATGGAGCAGCCCTACCTGGACAGAACTAATATGGATCCGGCCGACAAAACAAGAAGAAATAATTATTATATCTTATTTTATATAATGTGTTTTAAATGTAAATTTAATATAATTTAATGTATTTTATGGATTTATGTGGGAATAAAGTGTTCGTTGTTCGTTAATTATTTATTTACATCCCTATGAAATAATTAAAACCCCTTGTAATTTTTGAAAATTAATATTTATATAAAAAACAACAAAATATTTGAACCTCTTCTATAAATTAACAAAAAAATGAATATTATTTCCTTAGTTATAAATCACTTTTTTTTACTTATAACTCAAACAACAAAACGAAATAACAAGTAAAATCAGTTGAAAAACAATTCAACTATCATTTTACTTAACATCTAAAAAGTCATGTAAAAGATAATCATACGTAATTTTGACTCATGGGGTCGTCATATTTCAAAATCGGTAACACTAACCTCAGTGACGCGTGCGCCTCACGGAAGGTCCAAGCGACTAGTGAGATGACGCATAGCTACGGAATCACACTATTTAGAGTGATAGAGCAATATTACGAACAGGCATGCGTCAATTTTACGCAGACTATCTTTCTAGGGTTAAACAAAAAATGTACCTCACTTTTTGTTTAACAAAAATGAGGTACATTTTTTGTTTAACCCTAGAAAGATAGTCTGTGAAGGACAGAGAAACAGACAAAATCGTAACCAATTTCCAATTTTGCCATTCAAAATGCCCCCTGAGAACGACCAAACGAAGCACCAACATAACAAGTTTAAACGTATTCTACAATTTTCTCCATTAACATTTAACTTGAAGTCGTTTAGCCGTGCAGGAGTCTTCTCTACGTAGTTAATACCTACTGCCGGTCCCCGAGCTAATTGCAACTGCAGATGTACTTAATTGCCAATTACTGACCACCACTAGCCTGCCTTTGAGAGGACTTGACTTTGTGTAGAACTTTTATTTTTCTTTGGAAACAGTTACTGCATTTGCTTGAGCAGGAGTGAGAGTTAAGTTTAGGAACATGGTTGAAAGTTCCGATTAACTATAAACGTACTCCTAGAGTGACCACCACGAATCTTTTTTTTTTTTTTTTTATATTATAAACGAGTGCTTGACTGCAATCCCACTAGATGGTAAGCAGTGATGCAATCAGTGATGGTGAAGCGCACTAGTTTATTAAGAGCCTATGAATAAGAATCTATTACGAGAAGGTAGTTACGTGAAATGGAATGATGTTTTCTTTGAGTTTTACAAATTTCTTTGTGCAATTTCTGATCTTTTTCTTACTTTAACCGTTTGAGTCCCGACCATCATATTGGTATGACGTTTCCACTGTTGTTTTGACAGCCGAGCTTTGAGTAATTTAAATCGTATGATCTCATGATTTCTATAGAAGGAAATCATGAGTCTCAATTTTATTGATCTTATTTCTTTGACATTTATTATTCATGATCTGTATGTACTTTAAATCTTAATTGATCGTTTTTGTTTTTATTGACTTTTCAAAATGTATGAAACGAATTTAAATTTAATTGCAATAAAATTGTGTAATGTTAATATTATTATTTTTTTAATTTTCAGTACAATGTACATAATATTATATTGTTATGAACTATATATTGTTATGAACTAATTTACTTACTTAAACGAGGTATTTTTAATATTTACTCATTGGTTTTTTTTCGAAAGCATCAGGTCAAAAAAGACTCACGAGTGTCGGAGATATGATTCAACTGTCTTGAGTCCCACAAGAAAATAAATCAGAATAGCGAAGGAGTTAGAAAAAAACCGTAATGTCCACTTTGTAGTGCTATTTTTTTCTTATGATTGTTACAGTTTAAAGTAAAAATAACAAACATACATAAACTCACGCCTGTTTCCAATGATGGTAGGCAGAAACTACAGAGCGCCATGTGATACGATTTTTACATACTTTTTTTGCGTCGTTTACTTCATACATGTTGTCATACACACACGCCGGTTGCGAGTACTACGCACCTGAACTTCTGAAGAACCTCACCAATAAGGTTTATGTAGTTATGTCCTCATGGATCTGGGACTTTTGCGCGAAAGACATTTGCGCGAAAGACACTTGCGCGAATCCACTTGGGCGAAAAGACAGATGCGCGAATGGACTTTTGCGCGCCAGGACACTTGCGTGAATGGACTGTTGCGTGAAAGGACAGATACGCGAATAGACACTTGCGCGCCAAGAAACTTGCGCGAATGGACTTTTACGCGAAAGGACAGATGCGCGAATGGACACTTCCGCGACTGGATTTTGCGCGACTTAATGGCCACTGAAGTTTACTCAGTGGAGTAAACATAGCATCACGCTTGCTATTACTTGAAGGTACACTCAGATACCCTGGAGCCAAAACAACGAAAACGACACCCATGACGGAAAAACCAAAAATTTTCTTCGGCGCCGTCTTGGATTTTCATTTTGACCTTATTTTCATAATCAGCGACCCCGAAAACCATGAAAACGACACCGATGACGAAAAACCCAAAAAGTTTCTTGGCGCGCATCTGTCTTTTCGCGCAAGTGGATTCGCGCATGTGTCTTTCGGCGCATATGTCTTTCGCGCAAGTGTCCCGATACCTGTCCTCATAAATACCTAAAAAATAAAATCAACGTAAGAAAGCTTACACAATAATCTATTTCTGGAAATCATGCAACATCTATACTACCACAAACCAGGTGACAAAGTTCACTCTCACAAACGTGATAATAATGAACCCCAAACGACTGCGAAGACTACTTCAGAAGGTGTCCCAAAGCAGTCCAAGTCTCGTATGGATTATAGTAAGCAAACGGGGCAAAATTACTCCAAGGTGACGAAAGACTGCGTACTTATTCTTCTCAAAAAATTTGCTCGCTTTTGCTCAGCATACATCGATCTTTATAAAAGAATTTTCAAAAGGAGCACTGCGGGGATTCCAAACTGGATTTCACGACAGCAATTACTAAGGTTACAAAAATGGGTTTATTAGAATTTATTTTATTATTATCTTGCTCCAGGGTATCTGAGTGTAAGTGAAAAATCTTTGTGAGGTCCAGAGTCCGTGATAACGGTTTATTTATTATCAACTGAGTACAGCTACAAGAAAATTAATGTTCAATGTTTTGTAGACAGTCAAAAGCGAGATTATTGAATGTATACATGATATTTATTAAATCTATTTACTAATATCATAAAGAGGATTGATTTGTTTTTTTGTATGTAAGGAATAAGCTACTGGACCGATTTGAAAAATTCTTTCACCGTTCGTAAGGGACTCGGAAACATCCGTCGCCCCCCACGTACTTACGACGACCCGAGGTGGCGGCGCGTCGTGTGCCTCATTCGAGGACCGCGGGGCACCAGTCGGGGGTCGCGGAAGTATCTTCTGTTCCCATGAACCCTGCCGCAAGTGTGAGACGGAGCTCGGGGTGGTTTTTAGTCAGTAAGAGTCTGACAGACCTCTCCGCCCTCCCCGAGGCGGAGGACATTCATGAGGATATTCCACCCCATAAAAAAGGTATATCGTGTTACCAAATCTCTGGGTTGTGGAGGTTAGATTGTTAGTCGCTCCATGTAAAATCTAGGAAATTAATAAAAGTTCCACCTTATCATACAGTACCAGAAGAAATAACCAATCACAAGGACGTAGGTACTCCATTTCCTGGTTACCTTCATCATTCCAAAGAGCTTAATGACTACTACGGTAGGTATATTTGGTAAGCGTGTCACGTGCAATTATTAATAAAACTTGGGGTTGCGTGATAGGTCTGAATCACACATAATGATATAGTAGGTAGCTTATATTTCGAGGGTCTGACAAGGCCATCTTGATAACTTTTCTTTGGAAACTTGTGTGGCGTAAAAGTTTTGTTGTATAAGAGTATGTTAATTTTGGTGTGGTGTATCAGAATTCTTTGCAAGTGGTGGATTAGTCACGTTTTTGGTAATGTTCTGGGAATTTCTAACAATTTGTATATAACCTTGTGGTATTTTACAGCTATTAAGATAGTAACCTAAGGGTGCTTCTACATGGTGCATGAAGCTGGAGCAAGTCATGATGTAGGTTACACGCGCCAGTAATAGGCGCAAGCTACTTGTTCTACACAATGGAAATAACTGGAGCAAGTAAACACCTGGGCTACTTGCGCAAGCAGTACGCACAAGTTATTTGCTCGTGGTCAAGAGCTCCATGCGCAAGTAAAACGCGCGCGCCACAGAGTACGCGGGTTAGTTGCGCGGGTGGCTCGCTTTGGTACAAATTGGTATATGTGCTCGAGTCGCTAGACCCGCAACCCGGTTTTTAAACGGTAAAGTTTAAAAAGTGTATGCATACAACCTGCACAATTGCCTCAATATGCGCAAGCTACTTGCACCATGTAGAAGCACCCTAACGTTCTTGCTCCGCGCCGTGCCCTCGTCTCTGGAGTTGGCAGTGACTTGTCGCTGCCGGCCGTGGTCGAGAGGATGGTCGGCAGCGTCGAGTCCTGGGACGCGGTGGTGTCCTTCTGTGAAACGGTTATCTCGCAGACGGGGAGGGCGGAAAACATCCATGAGGATTTTCCACCCAAAAAAAAGGGAATCGAAGCTAAGACTTATCGCTCAGTAATAGCGCGACGCGCGGCTTACGTGGCAGTAAATAAAAATTCAGAAAACATTCCGAAACATTTTTTATCCTTTTAAACCATAACCCGAGTATAACTAAACACGTAACCACTCTCTTCCATTCATTGTCCTCACGAAACATTTAATGAACACGTTCAAAAAAGTTTCACATTCATTCGTTCAGTCTTTGTTACCGTTCAGTTAAACCGTGCTCGTTATAAACTCGTTAGCACACATTTAATTCGCTCTAGATTAATTGTTAGTTGTTGGTTTTTGTTTAACTGGGATTAAACTACCTGTTATAGCTAACTGACGTTAATTACATGACGGGTTTAATGACTTTAAAACCGATTATGTTATCATTTAAATTGAATCTGCCTGTTTTAGTTAGAGTGACAATCTTACTTATATTATAAACGCGAAAGTTTGTGAGTGTGGATAGGTGGCTGTTTGTTACTCTTTCACGTAAAAACTACTGAATGGAATTTAATCAAATTAAGTATGGAGTTAGCTGACACCCTGGATTAACACATAGGCTACTTTTTATCCCTGTATTCTCACGGGAACGAGACCCACGCGGGTGAAACCGCGGGACGTCTGCTAGTTGATTATAATTAATACTAGTAATACGCTCGCGACTTCTGCCGCGTGTATTTTGTACTTTAAAATCCCCTCTTCCCCCTCTTAGCTTAGAAAATAAAATAAAGCTTATGCCACTCACAAATATTGGGAAAAAATCAAAATCGGTTTAGTAGATCCAGAATTCCAGAGATTACCCCCTACAATGTCAGAAACTCACGAATTTTACTTTTTTATAACAAAGTATCAGCGAGTGTCAGCGGAGTTTATCACTAGTAGGTATAATACGAAGTCGGAGTTAAGTTCCTATTTCTTTACTTTCCACGATCATCAATTTTTGCAAATTATTATTCGGACAAATTCTTCTTTATGAAAATTCTTAACTTTACCAATTCTTAATTTTCCGAATGCCTCATTTACCTAATTATAGATAGTACGAATTCTGTTTTTTTACAGAAGAAAGTACAGTCAGTAAAACGTTTTGTAAACACATTCATTGTGCGTACATTTACTGACTGTACTTATTATAAAAATCCAAAATTGTACAAGAGATAAACTCCGTTGTCCGTTGTTAACATAAACACCATACATTATTTTGACTACTCCTACGGCATTTTCAAAAATTCTCTTCAACACAAACTTCGCAAGAGTATAAAAAAAAAAATGATTTTGCCAAAAACATGAAAAAATCGGTCTAGCAGTTTTAAAGTCAAAATTTTGTTATTCATACGACAATTCATTTTTATTTAGAGAAAGATAAAAGAAAAAGATAGATAATCAAGTAAGACTGGAAGCTTACCCCCAATATAGATAGGGAAAAACGATATACAGATGTTATACTTATAAGTTTTATTTTATCACAGAAAAGCAATAAGAACTTCAAAATCAGTTGCTTGCAAGAATATATATGTTACGGGCAACGTGATTAACTGGGCATTATTAATAAGGACCGGCCATTATTAATAATGCCCAAGAGCGATGGGCAAAGTGATTAATTTATCACTTTGACCGGCCATTATTAATAATGCCCGACTGCCCGTGGTCCATGTGACATAATAAATAAAAACCCTCAAGCAGATGTTCAGCCTTCTTCTGAACTGGAACAACATTCTGCCGATAGTCTACCAGAAAATCACCCATTTTGACCAAACAATGCAAACAATATAATTCAAGTAAAACAGTTACTCAAAATGGAAACGGCTAGGTTAGGTTAGGTTAGAACTGTGACCACGCAACGCGCGAAGGCGAGCGAGCGAAGCGAGCGTGCCGCGGCAGCGGCCGCCGAGCGCCAGATAAAATATCTTTAAGTTCTAATCTACCATGCATGCGTGCATTGCAAAAAAGGGGCATCTATTTGGTACCAGACCTTATATCTCAGGATTTTAGGTGATTTATTGTGGAACTGATTTTGCATTGTTTGGTGACTACATTTTGGTGACAGATCTACTATTTTGAGGACAAACCCTATTATTTAAGAAACACAAAACTAATTAAATTGGTGATAGCTTAAATGATACCCTTTTTTAACTACTATATCCAATAGTTTATTTTTTGTAAACTTTTCATGAAAATTTTTTTAAGTTTAATCTCATTTAATAAACAAAAACACTACAGTTCACCTATTTGTTACTTTGCCCAAGATAGGGTGGGTATTATTCATAATGGCCGGGAAAAGTGATTATTAATGCTGTTTTAATCACATTGCCCAATTGAGTCGGTCATTATGAATACAGACCGGCCATTATGAATAGTGCCCGGACTTATCAAATTGCCCGTAACATATACAGCAATAAAACTAGGTTAGAACGACGTTACATACTAAAGTACGATTGCAGACTCCAACTGTTTTTAACTTGTTCGGATTCAAACTAGTATTTTAGATTGGTTTTGTTGCGTTGAAGTTAAAACCAGTTGGATATATTTTAGGTTCGCTCTCGGTTCAGGCAAAAGTTTCGCCGCACTGGTTTCTTTTACAAAAAGTACATTTGATTTTTTACCTAGTAAAAATAGGAAAACACATGTAACACTTTGTGCTTGTGTTTATTTTGTGATTTGCTTTTATTTCGACTTTAATAAGAGAGAGAGAACCTAAAATACTACATTTTTTTAATAATAATAATAATGTTGCACAACTTTAACACAATGCTATCTAGTCCCAGATTAAGCAAATCCTGTGCTATGGGTACTACACAACTGATAAACATACATTTATTTTTATAAATACATACATATTGTAGATAAATTACACCCAGACACAGAACAACTCATCGTACTCATCACAGAAACATTTGGGTGGGAATCGAACCCACGACCTCCGGAATAGCAGTCAGCCACTAACCAATAGACCAACAGGTCAGTCAAGTAAATAATTTTAAACACAAACTCAAGTTTTTTTCCTTTGGAGGAACGCAGAAACTGCAGAACGCCGTGTCCTACGATCTTTTACGATCTGTAGAGCTATTCTATGATATCATATCTCTCCGTAAAAATGTACGTGAAATGAGCTGTCATCCCTACTAGGGATTGACATTTCACTGTATAGGAAACTGTATTGGATTGGAAGGTAATTAAAGATCTTCCACAAGATGAACCTGACGAGGAAAGCAGGAGTCCGCTGTATCCGAAAAGCACAGAACCAGATGAAGTGCCGATGTGACGTTCGGGAAGGCCTATGTCATAAATATGCAAGCAGACAATTTTACTATCACTCGGCTCAATTACACAATAGGATTAATAAAACATACATGGTTAGTACACGGTAAAAACCATAAGGACTGTAAAAAAATATAACAAACTGGATTTAGTCCTTTACTTATAAGGATACGGCGCTCTTCTGGTATACCATAAGTAATATAAAACACACACCATAACAATACACACCTCAATCTACTCCACACACTACACTACCATACACCACTACAAGCTATACACCACACAAAACTGCAACACGCAACATCACACCACACCACACTACATCACGCCACACTACACACCGCACCACATCGCATCAGATTACACCAAACCACACCATATCTTACACACTACGCTTGCTACATACCTACTCAGAAAATTGATTAAAGGAATAACAAGATATTAAATTGTAACACTACATCTAAGATATGGAAGAGCGGAGTCTCCTTACATACACAGGGCATTGTTTACCTAAAAGTAGACTCCAAACACAATTTATTGTATGTTAATCTATTTTGTGAAATTAAAAAACATTTTCATGTCATTTTCTATCTTTTGGCTTAAACAATGATTATGGTTTTTGACTACATGAGAAGTGGTGTATTTTTTTATTATTGATAGGCACGCGTTTGACAATTATCTCACCTGATGCTAAGCAATGATGTGGTCGACGATGATGCACGCTTGCCTACAAGCAACCTGTTCACTCTAAGTCTTGACTTGAAGACCCCTAGGTTGGTTAGGTATTTCTGGTAGTAGTACCATATAGTGGAAATTTGAGGGAACCCTATGTCCAGCACTACTCACCTTTCATGACTATATGAAAATTTATTTATTTCCTGGAGTTGGACTATAAAACTTAAATATAATACATGAGAAAATTCTATAAGAGATTTGTGACATTTTTGATACTTTTGCCCCTGTCAGTCATGCGACTAATTCCCGGGGAAGGATTCCCAACGCGTCCCAATGTCCTCATTCCCTAAATAAATTGTACTAAAGGGTCAGGTGCTCTATTGATTTTGGGTCACCCAATTTCTTTTTAGAAATCGATGGGTGCATGAATTGAGGCCTGTGTTTTTATAATACAGTAGTACTAGCAGAATTTTATGGATTTTACTTTGAAAGCACGTATCCTGATTTTTATTTACTGAAACTAAAATCTTAAATTCGAATCAGATATCTAACTTCATCAAAATTCGTCCAGACGTTTTGGAGATTAGCCCAAGACAAACAAACAGACAATAAATGGTCTCACTTGGTTGTTGTAGGTACAGTTTATACTTTCAAAAACTAATCAATTGTTATTTTGACATCCTCAAATACACTTATTTGTGCTACAAATATGTGTATTTTAGGATGTCAATATAGTGTAGTAGTGTTTATAAATAACAATCATTCGAAAATGATTATTCCACACCAAGTAAACAATCTCAATACTGGTGATTACTGCAATATTTATCTCAAACGACATCGACAAATTGAGTTACTGAGTGCAGAAAAGCTATTATAGCCAAAAGCTTTTCTACTGACGCAAAAGGGCGCATGAAACAGAGAACTTTTAACTAGAAGTAACCGTTTAAATTTACGGTTGAATAAGTTAGTGTCGTGTGAATTAGTTATCCGCTCAATCCACGGAAGCTTACATCTACCATCCATCACCCTCCCCCGGGCTCGTCCATCGTCATCATCATCGCTCGTCTAAGCACTAAATGTGTGCTAGTCTATCAGTCTAGTGGTGTTCAAATGCGCTTTATAGCAAGGATGCGTTATAATCTTAGTCTTTATAACAAAAGCGTGGTAAAGCATATTAATAACACAGTGCGTTAAGCGTAAGTAAACAAAGTATATTAATGGTGGTGCCTATCTTATTGGGGCTTAGATGTGAACTTTTTGACATTATCTTTTTGTCGTTTTATTTTTTAACGCAAAGCATGAGCCGCTATAACAAACGCTACACGTTATTTTACAAATAGCGCGTTATACGCTATTTTAACCATCACTAGATGCCACATCACTCACAAACTAAATAAACGAAGAAGCTTGCCACAGCCCTACCGGGCTACAGGGATAAGCGCGGCTTAAGATTAGTTCGCCGTCTCAAGCTCAGCGTTTTAGACAACGAAGAACTTAAAAGCCAGTTCGTATACGGTTTAGAGACGTTTATCAAGATACTTAACTTTAAATGCAAGCTGGATAACGTGGGGAACGGCAGATTAAAGGGCCTTTTGATATTTCTGGAGTTCAAAGAGTAAGTATAGAAATACAAGAAAGAAAGAAAGTTGCTTTCTTTCTTAAGATATTGAGTATTGATAAAAATATAAGGACAATATACAAAATGTTAATTGTCCTAATTAACATTTTGTATATTGTCCTTATATTTTTATTATTGTCCCTGGGGAAATATTTTCGTATAATCTAGATGACGTAATGACTAAGTGAGCTGTCATTCCATACTCATTATCATCATCATATCAACCAAAAGACATGCCACTGTTGGACAAAGGCCCCCAAAAGATCTTAAGACATACTAAATAAATTGACTTATCACTTCCCCCTCATTTGACATAACACTTCGCGGGGAGATTTTACGAAACAGACGGCTAGTACGGATTCCTTTTTAAAATTGCTTGCACGTTTTCATAATGTCTCGGTTTACAACGCAATGACGTTGTTTTACTGGCGACTCGGAGTCGGCGTGCTGTAAGCGTGCGTTCAACGCGCTGTAAGCACATGGTCCGTTTGCTATCGGAACGCGGGCTGCGAGTCGAGTTGTATGATAGTGGCAAGCGCGCTGACTGCTCGCCGTTGGCTTTTTCATATTGAAATCGTGAAATATATTATACTACACACGATTTAAGGCTCTAAATTGAATGACAAGTCAATTGCTGGTTTGGAGCGGTGCCGGTGCCGTGCCGGTATAATATACCATGACCTTTAATGGTTACACATTCACAGACCGTCATCGTCACGCCTAGCTTAACCTTCGATCCAAACGAACGGCACGGTAATACAAAATGTACATGATTCTTTATATCAATAAACCATGACTTCATTAATCTCAAGTTGGAATACTCGTATATACTGTTCCTCTCTAGATTAATTTTTCCTGCGAAAATTCCGCCTACGCCCTGATGGTTGATAAATGGTTAGAGCTCCGTTTCGCATTATTTCTTAGAGCTGCTTCCTAAATATCCATTCGAGCGTGTACACGTGTTTTGGGTGCCCACGCAAACAATATTTGGAACATCGCCGAGAGTCCTTTTTTTAAAAGGTCAACTTTAGGAATCGGACTGACTTATGTATTTCCGACAGTTACAGCACCTAGCAGACGCATTAGGTAACCAGCTTGCCTGTTTTACCTTTTTTGCCAAGGGGAGGCCCTGGTGACCTGTACCACAGGTTTTTCTACAAAAACCTATTTCAGGCACCAGTCTCTTACATTGGTGGATTATAATACTTTTGTCTCAATTGATATTATTAATTTTAAGGCAACCAATGTGAAGAGAAATAAAATGACTTTGAATTTGAATTTGAAATTTGTTTATAAATGTTTTTTGGATTCTGGCAAACTGAATCAACCTTCATTGTGTACTAGTTTTTGTTATTAACTATCCACTAGAATACTTCGGAAAATGCTCGGGAAAACCGCGATTCGATTCCTGATCATAATGATAATATAATGATTCTGTGCGGTTTTTTTTTATAATATTAATGTCTTGATGGCCTAGAGGTTAAGGCGCCTCTCATGCCTGAGGTTATGGTTTAATTGAGCAAGCGTCTCATACGGCGAAGGATCGAGGGACCCCGCTGTGGGACATTAAAAAGCTGGTAACATTATTATTATCTAAGTAGAAATGTTAGATGTGTACTGGACCTATTTTAATGGATAATGATTTTTGACAGATTTTTGGATTTATTTGAAACATTCAACTAAACCAACGAGTGGATTCTTGTAAAAATTGCTTTTAAATTCAATAATAAGAAATAATATTTCACAACTTTCACACGAGGCTCTTCTAGTTCCAAGCTAGGCAGAACTTGTGTCACGTGTACTAAACAGCTGAAAAACATACTTATATGTATACTTCTAAATACGTACATATTCTACATAAAAAATACACTCAGACACAACAAATGATCGTGCTCCTCACACAAACATTTGTCCTGGGTGGGAATCGAACCCACGACCTTCGGACCTACTAGACCAATAGGCCAGTCATTTTATCTAAGAATTCATTAACATATATCGTTGAATCTTTCTGTTAACTTTTTCACATGTTTACCTGTACCTATAGATACTATTGTGTCAATTTGAGTGCAATCAATAGATAAGTGATTTTTGTCATAAATTGCAAAAATGTCCTTGTGTAATTCGTCACGCTCGAGAGCTTGCAGTTTTATTTAATTATTTTTTGTTTTCTCTTTGTTTAGGTTTTTCTTAGCAGCAGCCTGGAGACTGAATATGTGTCTGATTGATGGCAAAAAAGTCCCATGTAATAGGAGGCTGAACATATATGGAGACTTAAACATAACTGGTGAAATGTGGATATAATACAGGAACACTTTGGGGATACCAGGTTTATTGTAATGTTAAAATATATTTGTATATATTTAAATTAGCTTGAGGCCGATCTTTATAAAAGTATGACAAGTCTTGGGTATCACTTTAATATTTTGTTTAAAAAACGGTGAAGGATAACATTGAGCGAGTACTGGTATACCTGTGAATTGTGTGTGTGTGTGTTTATTAATTATATTCAATTTATAGTAACAATTGAAGCTAATATATACTATACTATAGGTACTATATACCAGAAAGTCACTGAACCACCCAAAAAAAGACAAATAAAGCGATAAATATTACGAAATGGCACTTTAGTTCGACCTACCCTATTACAATAAAGAACCGCTTCATAAGCAATCCATGTAATAGCAAATTGAATTCTCACACTCCACTTGAGATCAAACTTTGGCATATTCCAGGGTAATTGACCTCCGTACTACGGCGTACGATGATCAGACGTCTCGTATAGTCCCCTGGCGGTCTGCCAAGCCCCGAGTGGACCCGAGAGAACCCGACAGGCCCCGAAGACTAATTCGTTATGACCTAAACAATTTCTTCTTAGTTCCCTGACAGGGTAACACTTTTTTATACGTTCGTTCACACCGTCTCGTAGATCTTTCTTGCTTTGTTTTTTCTTTGTCGGTAGAGGTTTTATTGTTAGCTGTTGTTAACACTTATTACGATGTTAGTTTTTTTTGCTTTTTTCTTTGTAAGTTGACGTTTATTTACTTGTTTGAAGTGAAATAGGCTATTCTCGTAAAAAAGCGTCCATTTAATATTACCGTCTAGTTACAATATTAAAAGTTCTTCTTATTTCCACTGTCTGGTACCAAGTCCTTAATGGTTAATATGCATATACAGTATGGATACCACTCTTATACAATAAATAAGACCACATACTTGTTACCACCTTTTCTGACGATTTTGAAAAAATGAACGAAATCGGTCCAGTAGTTTGGTCAAAAAATGGATTTCTAACTTTGATCAAATTTGAACATTTCTATAATCGAACTACTAGGTCAATGATTCAATGAACTCCTAAAGCGACGGCGACGTTGCCCTTCCGTGCAAAATATCTGCCTAAACTTATACTAAACATCACATGACCCGCGGCGCGGCGTTCTTCATTGGCTGATTCGGCGAACTATCATAGGCAACTAGGGGAGGTACACCCTGTGTCGACTAATGATCGATAAACAAAGAAATCTGTTTAACTTTAAATAGTGAGAGCATGGTGTTTTTAGAATTATCGTACTGTTATTATAATTCTATTATTACTATACTGTACCTTTGAAAAGCTACAAGCGTTTCTTGTTTGAATATGTTCTTATTAAATATTAATAAGTAGATGTAGAGATAAAATAAATAAAGTGGAAGTCATAATAACGATTTTTTAAAAAAACCTTTATCGTACCTCTCTAAGTTACTCGTCTGAAAAGTTTTTTTTCTTCCTCTGGCGATAGAATAAAATAAAAATAAAGTTTTAATTTATGCAATTAATAATTTGTTGATATTTTTTAATAATAAAACAATCCAATTTAAAAAAAATCTTCTATTTTAATGTCTTGTTTTGCTAAGTGTAAAAAAGTATCGATAAACTGTCGATCGTAAATCGATCGACAGTTTATCGATACTTTTTTACACTCCCGAATTCCTTCCTAGTTCCTTTTTGTCAGTTCAATCACCGCCGTCTTCCGGAACTCGCGCGCGTGCCATGTTATTTGGTCCAATTATTATTTTGTTTTAGTTACGGTGAAATGGGAACATTTAAGTTAATAGCAACTTTACTTAGTGTGTGTGCGTAAATTGTGTTTTCAAATTAATTAAGTATTATTTATTTTTGTTCAATGATAATATTAAAGTTTGTGTATGCCGCGTGTGGTTTTATCTAATTTAACAATTTATCGGGAGCCGGGAGCATTCATGAGAGTTGTTGCGTCACTTACGTTAACCCAACCCTGGGAGCTGTCCAAAGGATTAAATAAAACCAGTGCAAATTAGAGAAAAACACAGTGCCTAACACTCGTTCCGCGTCATACCTATTCCATCTTCTTTTGAACAACCACTGTTGGAACTAACGTGCAACATTTAATTTATTTAGCTCAGTTTAGTTATCGCGGAATAAAACTATGGTGATAAAAACAAACTTACTAAGTGAACTTTAATTTCATCGCACATTTTCAAACGAATCAAATGACACAGTGCTTGTGCTTAGCTACCTACATGCTGAACCCGCTTCGCGTTGTTGCCGTTCTTCCCGGGTCAAGGTACGTTTTCTAAACAGAGTGTAGACTTTTACTGATGTTATTTTGATATTTATTTTGTTTGAAAATTTCACTTTTTTTGTGTTACGGTTTTTTATGAAAATTTTAAATTCGTCGTATTTGTATGTACTAGCATTATTCGTGGTTTGAATTATTGTATAAGAGTAAACTCCATACTGTATATATGTTCCAGTAAAAACTCTTAACCAGTCAAAAGTACTATTGACTAGCAAAATCAGTCAAAACAACTTTTGACTGAACAAGTTGGTCAAAAGTTATTGAACTGAAAATTATTGGTTATTAGAAATCTCGTCGTCAAAAGTTGTTATAACTGCATTAAAGCATCTGTCAAAAGCGCTAAGGCTAATGGTCATGGTTCTAACCTAACCTAACCCACATGATTCGCGAACCATAGGCGGTTTTACCTGACTGTTAAAACCAGTTAAAACCACTTTTGACGGAATCACTTAGTTAAAAGTACTTTTTACCAGTTCCATTAGGCAAAAGTACTTTTAACTGTTACTTTAGTCAAAAGTATTTTTGACTAAAGCATACGGTCAAAAATACTTTTGACTGATTTTGCTAGTCAATAGTACTTTTGACTTATTAAGAGATTTGACTGCAACATATACATATGAATATTATACAGAACCATTAAGGACATGGTACCAGATAGTGGACCGCATGGCCGACAATGGGTCAGCAAACATTACATATCGAGACTTCTTCGTGCCTCGGAAAGCACATTAAAATCATTAAACAAGAGGACACCGGTGTCCGCGCTGTCATTGCCTTTCTATTGAGTCTCTAATTGACACGATTGAAAGGTTGAAAGGTCAAGGCGCTGACAACTACGGATAGTAGCCCGTAACGACGCGATGGGGAAAAGAACTGCAAATGTGAGACTTGAAACCCATAAGTATAACAATAGTCTTACCCAGGCGTATCGTGTAACACAGTAACTGGGTTGTGAAGGACAACCAAGCAGTACTCTACGTGAAATACTGGCATTCAGCTGCATCCATTCGGACTGGAATCCGACCCCAACGCGAATTAGACATAATTTTAGTTTTTATTCCCTCATCAAGATTACAAAAAACAATTCGACAAATATTTGTTCTTTTTTCAAATTGATAGAAAATTGCTTATATTAAGCGCATTGAAGTTGAGGAGAGGGGGCTTGTAACGTCATTATCTAGTATAAAGTGTACTGGCTAGTGAGGTCATGCGACATTAAAACTCGATGTATCGCTATTATTAACCGACTTCAAAAAAAGGAGGAGGTTCTCAATTCGACGGTATGATTTTTTTTTGTGTTTTTACGCGATTACTCCGCCATTTACGGACCGATTTTCAAAATCTTTTTTTTATGATTAAGTACGTGAAAAGAAAAAAATATGTGTCGGATATTTTCTTGTAATCTAGATGAGGAACTTAAAACAAGTTTTTTGTCAAACAGCCCATTTGGAAAGGTTATAGTTAGAACTGGCTTTGCTTTTGTTTGACAAAAACTTCACGAAACCCTCATCTATTCTAGTATAGAAAGAACCCAAAATCGCTAAGACTTTGTTAAATAAATTAATTCTAACATAGGTGAGAATAGGTGATGATTATAAGCCATGGATTAAAGACGCAACATGTGTCTAGGTAAGTATAGTGTTCGTAAAAGCCTCACTTATTTCGAAGTCGACGAACTCGCTAAAATCTACTAAAGCGGCCAGTGGCCAGCGCTATTGTTATGAAAATGAAGATATTTACTTAGCAGACAGCTTTATTTTTAGTAAACAGCCTTGTTTTGAAGATTGAACCAATAATAATACTACATTGGTTTCTTGGTTGAACTTTTGGAACTTGGTGTGGATGAGAAGAAATATCTCTTTGATATTTGGCGTCGAATTTCGACTACAGAAAAGATCGTTACACTTCCAATAATAGCGACAAACTTAGATGTTCAGAAAAACATACCTACCTACCTCATCTGCGGTCGTCTTACAGCGGGCCCTAACAGAATAACAGCGCTGCGTACACTGATACTGCTAACCTGCATCATCCCACTGCTCGGCAAAGGCCTCTCTCCATTTTATTCCAGTTTTTTCGATCCAGGGCTAAAGTGGGCCATTGGTCGTTTAATTTGACCCGCCATCTTCTTCTGGGTATTGGTTGGTTGGCGGCGGTATTTATTGTTTTGCTTTAAATATCGTGCTGTGATAGGGGTCTTCTTTGCCTCGCAAAGATCTTTTTGTTATTAAAATATGTTAGATTTCGTTTTTGCTGTTAAATTGCAGTGCAGGTCCCAAATAAATATATTTTCTTTCTTTCCTTCTTTTTCATCACTTGCCTAGTCTTTTCCCAACTATGTTATTGTTAAGATCGGCTTCCAGTAAAACTGGATACAGCTCAGTACCAGTAGTCTTCTGTGGAGCGACTGCCTGTCCCTAACCTCCACAACCCAGTGGTATTACAATATCCCTTGATCAGCTTATACTTACCAACTGAGAGTGATTCGAGGAAAATCTGATGTCATTAAACATAAATAAACATTATATGAGTCTCCACTTCTCAAAAACGTTGTTCGCATATGTGTGTCCAACAATGTTCTTGTCACCACCAGTAGTGCAGTCCTGCTTCTAATGCAAAAGGCTACGCGTTCAAAGGGCAATGCCCATTTCTGGCCATGATTTTTCCCATCTATGTAACAAATACTAAAAATATACTAATTTAGTACCTTGAATATTGCTATTACCAATTTTGGATCACTACAAAGGTATCAAAAGCAGATTTTCATATGACACTCAACTATTTATTACATTCTAATATTTCGGTTCGGTAGTCAGTACTATCAAAATAGGGATTACAATTCTTAATAAAAAAACGTCCCACCAAGTTTTATGCGAAAAACAGGTATTGTTCCTTGATCTGTGATGTCGATCCTAATGCCAATCATTTGTTTCTTCCATGTGCTTCACTTGGCCAAAGGTTCCTCAGCAAAGGGGCATATCCCTTTAGGCAAGCACTAATGTGACTTTTTCAATTGGTAATTATGAAGTTTTAAGTCTATCTATTTACAGTCAGTGCAGTCCGGAACAGGCTAGTATTAACATTAATATTATAAAAGTCCTAAAAAATCTAATTTCTAATAAATAAAGCAACAGGATACGCCTATAAAACGTTGATTGCTTCAGTAACGTTCGGTAATCGTTCGTGTATTAATCAATTAGAGGCCACTACGAGGGGTCGCGGTCGTAAAAGTCTTTTATAGGCTGGCTCCGTTCGCACCTAGACAGAATTTTATTTATGTCTTCTTATTTTTTAGGCGATTTTCGTGTCGTAATAGGAAGTAGATTAGACCCAACCGAATTTATGGAATACTTCAGTGTTGTGTTTAGATTTTTTTGGTGAATATTTTTTGCCTTTTTGGTCTCGCACAGGTCTTTTTATTATTTTTTTTTATTTTTGTCTTTTCTTTTTTTTATCTGTATTGCTGATCTTTTGTTTTATGTTCTGTGCGTCCAAACAAAATATTTTATTTCTTTCTTTCTTTCTTTATTTTGACTGGCCTGTTGGTCTAGTAGTTAGTGACCCTGACTGCTATGCCGGAGGTCGTGGGTTCGATTCCCACCCAGGACAAATGTTTGTGTGATGAGCACGATCATTTGTTCTGTGTCTGGGTGTAATTTACTCAATACTCAATACTCAATACTTTATTGCATTCCATAATGTATACAAGGCTGGTAGGTAATTATAGAGAAACAATTATGGACCCTGTCGGGCACAGCAAGTTAGTTTTTTAGAGGAGAGGATGAAGCGCTTTTTGTTTAAAAACATAATAATATTGAAATTATGGAAGTAAATCTTATATTTAGATATTTAAGAAGATATTATTTATGAGTAGATTTATATTTATTTTGTTTATTATTAATATTTCTATATTTATTTATTTATATATTTATTTATTTATTATTAATAGATATTTTCTAAATTATATATTAGGTAATTATTTTATATATTTATTTATATATTAGCTGTAATTTATTATTAACTAAGTAGTAAGTAATTAAAGATATTGCACGGTAGATAAGGTAAATAGATGTATTAGGTACTACTTGTTTATAATTATCTTCGTTTGTCTAGGAGGAATTTATCTTTGAAGTATTCGTCAATCGTGTAGTAAGCTTTGTCTAAGAGAAATCGTTTTAGTTTATTTATAAATATATTGTTTGTTTCTGTTTTATCTATAATATGTATGCATTTTGAAATATATGAGTATGTTTATCAGCTGTTTAGTACCAACACAAGCTCTTAAGCTTAACATGGGACTAAATGGCGTTGTGTGAAAAATGTGGACTATTTATTTTATTTATTTATTATTTATATGTAGAGCACTACATTATTGTTAAAGAATTGTAATAACTATTTGACAAAATTTTAGTTTTCATTCCTTCATTTAGATAACTAGAAAATATTAGACACATGCTTTTATCACATATTTAAGCAGTTTAAGATATCCTTGTGGTGTGACCGGCGGATTGCCAAATCATAGGTCTCGAGTTCGAATCCAAGGCACGCACTTCTAACTTTTCGGATGCATGTGTGTATAGTATAATTATCACTTGCTTCAAAAACGGTGAAGGAAAACATCGTGAGGAAACCGGCATGCCTGAGAGATATTTCTCGACGGCATGTGATGCCAAGTCAGAGGCCCATGGGCGGCATTAGAACTCTGACACCAGGTTAGTTATTAACCACACGATAAGCAGAAGACGTCGTCAAAAAATAACGACGATATGTTGAGTCAAAATGTCGCATGACGTCACGATTTTGTGCTGGTTATACGGAATTATGATGTAAACCCTCTCTCCTTAATTTTAATGAGCTTAATCTAAGTAGTTTTCTATCAATGTGAAAAAGCAAAAAAAAAATACTTGTTTATTATTGTTTATTATCTAACTGATAGACTTAACTAATTTTGCTATTCATATACTGGGTAAAACGGGGTCGATAGAAAGTCAAGGGTGAATAGAAACAAAACTTTGAGGACGATATTCACGTAAGTTAAAAGTTGTTTGTTACACACGAGGACTGTAATGCTTATAAATAATTGAGATAGATAGTTTCGACACCTTGTTAGTATCAAACAATATTAAACTAGCGTAAAAATCTTCCTCAAAGTTTTGTTTCTATTCACCCTTGTGTTTCTTTCCACCCCGTTTTACGGTACACCGTCAACATGCCTATTATCGCCAACTTTTAATGTTTATGTTTCGTTCTAAATGACAGAAAGGTATTTGGAAACTTTTCGATTCCCTTTACGACGCCAAAATACAATTGAAAGAGATTGTGTTATGGGTACTTAACAACTGATAAACATACTTATATATTTTTAATTATATATCTACATATTTAAGATAATTTGTCCTGGGTGGGAACCTCCAGCGCAGTCAGGGCCACTAATTAAAAGACCAAAATTGGCCATTCAAACAAACATAAGTAACATCAGAATACCCCTACATTGACATAGCATTATATTATCACTTGTGTTTTCTTACAAGGCATAGGTCCTACACCCACATTTCGGTATTTACAAATTTAATTTGTTGAAATGTCAACCTTTGCCTTAGGCTACCGAAATATCTTGGCGTCATGTCTCACCGAGCCAGAATAATGTAGTTATGTGGCCTTCTTATTAATATCTAGCAAAATAATTTGTTATGAAAAAGTTGCAAGAGTAGTAAAGTTTAAGATATTTTTTAAATAAGGGTAATTTTGAAACTAAGGGGTCACTTAGAATAAGTAACTATCTATATGTATGTTTGCCAATATTAAAAAGTCGAAAGATTTGTATTTTTGCATGTAACGCATTAACTTAACAACTGGACCGATTTAAATAATTCTTTGACACCTTTGGAAAGCTGACATAGGCTTTAATATTATCCTTGTATTCCTACAGGAATGAGATCTGCCAAAAGTCAAATCATTTATTTCAATTGGAACCATAAAAGGCACTTTTGAACGTCAGACTTACAAACTAAATAAATTATGAGAATAATTCTAGTTACACATTTCCCCAGATAGTTCATATGTGCAAGAAACTCCATAATTAGGAGTAAATTACTCTTTTAAAATAGATTTTATAATATTTTATACATTAATCAGATTCTATGTGAGGACGATGTAAGTAGCTTAAATAATCACTAACATGCTGAGATATGTACAGACGCCAGCACATCAAGTTACCCCAATGTTTCAAATTTTCCCAATTGAATATGAACCTTATTCTGTTTGACTTAAAGTTGAAAAACGATCAAAGAAAGTTAACACATTGGGGTAACTTGATGTGCTGGCGTCTGTACAAGGTAATATAAAATAAGCAATGCTGCTGATAATTAGAGGTATTCCCCGAAAGGTAGCCTCAAAATGGTACCATTTTGAGGCGCACCTAATGAGGCGCACCTAAAGAGGCGCTCCTTTTTTATTGCGCACCTTTTAGTAGCGCTCCCGATAGCAATTAAAAATATTTACTTTTTTTTCCTCGAAGCGCACCAATGATTTTGACTTTCGAATAGAGATAGGATACTGAAACTATCGAAGATAAGTAAAACACGTTATTTTATACAATTTGCAAAAACTCTATACTCCTTGACCACAGATTGGTTTAAAAAAAAAATAAAGTGCGTGTATTAAAAAATATATTTTTAATTGCTATCGGGAGCGCTCCTAAAAGGTGCGCTCTGAGGAATAAAAAAGGAGCGCCTCATAAGGTGCGCCTTAAAATTGTAGCGCTTCGAGGAATACCTCGAAAATTAGATTAGTGTACTTGTATTGATTGATACATGATGCTCTATACGGAAGTACCGCGTTACGTTAGCTAGTAGTTAATAAATTTAAAGAAAAAAATAGTCTTGTGGTAATAGTGCCATCACATTACCAATCAAACAAGTAGCTGATCTTAATGAAAGAAAAAAGCAAAAAGGATTTTATTCTAATGGCTTTGATACTCACACAAAATACGCAACAAAGAACGTAAAAGTCTTTTGATATTTCTATTTAATCTGTGGCTGAAGGGCGTGTTCTCGTAACCCTTACGTTTGGAGAGAAATAATGAGTTATACCTGAGGAAACATGACTCGGCAAGGGAGGGTTAAAGTGATTTGTTCAACATGTTGTTGGTTTATTCTTTGCCTTGATAAATCACCGGGTTGTGTGCCATTTCGTCTCATATTTTCCTTTATAATGGTTCTCGTTATAGTATTTTTTGTATTGTGTCGCAGACATCTGTAACTAACTTTATGTTTAGTTGTTGCTAAATGGCGGTTGTCGAATGATAGCAGCGACAAAGGAGGAATCCATAGTCTGCGGCTATGTTTTTTTTAAGAAAGAAAGATGAGAACTGTTCTATACTGTGTGAACCTTCGTGGCATATTGACTGGCCTCTTGGTCTAGTGGTTAGTGACCCTGACTGCTCTGCTGGAAGTCGTGGGTTCGATTCCTTCCCAAGACAAATGTTTGTCTGACGAGCACGATCATTTGTTCTGTGCCTGGGTATAATTGATCTATATGTATGTAAGTAGAAATATATAAGTACGTTTATCAGTTGTCTAGTTAAACTCATAGCACAAGCTCTGCTTAGTTTTGAACTAGATGGTGATGTGTGAATGTTGTGGAACATTATTATTTTATTTATTATTTATATTGCATTATTTTTAAATTTCGCGCACTATGTTAGTGTCGCATTGTGTATTGTGTAGAAGACATTTATACAAACGGCAAATGTTAAGAATATTATATCCTAGAGTGTCACGTTTCCAATGAAACTTTTAAACATGATAACATTAAAGTTTCCATTCGTTAAGTTTGCTAAAGCAAGCGTTACAAAATTCTAAAATTGCTACGGCGTAGCTCGTAACTGAGACGGTGACGTCATCGCTACGCCGCCGGTGTCTACGCCGTCGTAGCTACAGACGCGTCAAGATATAAATTCTTTAAACATTGTTGAATATTGTAATGGGACTTATCTTAGGAAACTGTTTAAATTTAGTCACGGGTCGCATTGCTTGAGATTTAAAAAACAGGCGTGCGTGTTTTTTCTCATTCAAATATAGAGCGAATTATAGTTTTAGGGAAGATTTAGATGCCTCTCTAGGCTGAATATAATAAAAATACTTCAAATAAAACTGAAAATGTTACTCCAACTTGGTGTGTATTTGTGTCACGTTACAGATAACAAAACAAAACACAAAAGCATACAAAACAAACACTAAACAAAAAACAAATACAACAAAACAAAATATATGGCCAGTCTTTTGGGCACGTTTACTGTTGACAGCGATGTGGATGCCCTATAATAAAGGGTAAAGAACACCGTGACTTAGCCGATATAATTGGATCCTGATGTGATCCCGTTTTTTGTCGCGCGGCACCTTGAGGACCTACCCCCAATCAAATTTGATCACTTGGATATGACAAGTTGTTTATAATTATTTTACTTTTCTTTTCCTTTTTATTATGTATGCATACATACATACATACATAAACTCACGCCTTTTTCCCATGGAGGTAGGCAGAAACTACAGAGCGCCATATGCTACGATTCTTACATACTTCTATTGCTTCGTTTTAAACATTCATACATTTTGTCAAACACACACGCCGGTTGCGAGTACTACGCACCTGACCTTTCTGAAGAACCTCACCAATAAGGTCTATGTATGTCCTTCTAGGACGTCCCCTCCCGGCGTTCCCACTTACATCTGCCTAGTAAATACCTTTCGTTAGTCGCCTTTCATCCATCCTTTCAACGTGACCAAACCATCTAAGCATACTCTTTTCTTACTACATTTTCTACATTTTACTCACAATTTTTGTTACTACATCTTCTTTCAAACCACAACGTATGTATGCATATTGCATGTGTATAATATACTTTATTTCTTATTCCAATAAATACATCAGGATTACAAATATACAAAACGTACAAAATATTGTATTGTTATTAATGTGGAGAATGATGAAACTTTAAACCCTGTTACTGTTCCTCAAACCCAATTCAAACAACATAAACTCAAATCCGAATTATAAATTATATTTAATGACGAAAATAAAATCATTCAACGTTTCCTCTTACATTATTTTATTAAATGTAAGACCAATTTATTTATCGTATTGCACGGAATACCGACGAAATTTTCATAATTCATTACCCTTTTCATTTCTACATTACCCTACCGTGACTTAACAAAACCTGTTAAAATATTATGACCCTGTAGCGGCTGTATGTACGACCCCTCCGCAGTTAAGTGTTAATGACCCATCAGTTTTTCCGACGATTATTCTTTATTGGCAGAAACTTATGTGCTAGTACCACTATAGGTTTTATTATGTTACTTTATTGTCGCTACGTTAGTATATGGAGTAAATTAATCCGACATATTGTTTTACGATGAACCACTTTATTGTACGAAGTATGTGGGGTGTTCTGCTAGGTAAATAAAAATAATGTTTGTCTGACCCGGTAAATAAAACTATTCGCAAGTGTAATGCAGTGACGTTCTGGCACAACTACAGTTTGGCGCACTTCTTCATCTGCATCCTTGAAAAGTCAGCCACGACGTACTTAGTAATAATAAATAATAATTTATTTGAAACAAGTAACAGGACACAGTGTTAGTAACGATACACTTACAAACTACGTTAGTGACATATACAGACAAAAGCAGAAACAGAATGTGACATCATTGCCGCAAGTTGACAGCCCCAGCCTTAGCCTTGCAGTAATTAAGGATTATTTAAAAAAAGTTTGACATCATTGCCGCAAGTCGACAGTCCAACGCCATAGCAATCAAATGGGTTATTTGAAATTTTTTAGTTTCCCTCATCTAGATTACAAGAAAATATTAGACAAATATTTTTTCGATTTTTCACGTAATCAAAAAATAACGGCGATACATTGAGTCAAAATGTCGCATGACGTCACTAGTCAGTACAGTTTATACTAGATAATGACTTTACAAGCCCCTTATCTTCAACTTTGATGCGCTTAATCTAAGCTGTTTTCCATAAATTTGAAAAAGAAAAAAAAATACTTGTGTATATTTTTTTATAATCTAACTGGTGGACTAATTACATTTTGATGTTCGTATTTTCTGTCAGGTACCGTATTGGGCAATTACCACTTAAAAATTGGCAAACATTAATTACTTCTCGTCTCCCATATCCTCATGCTAAGTTTAAAGTTTAGTATGTAATACAATATTTAAGCAAAGAGTACCTAACTCTAAAGAGCTTGGGTTTTCGTTATTAATAATTATGATCTAAAAGGATTTTGTTTTCATTTAAATTTATGCTACTAATTACATACGTCGTTAAAAGCCAGCGGTGTCACATGTCGCTCAAATAAGGGTTGAAATATTATGAACACAAATGTCATGATAATAGTCGAAATAAAAATAAATAATTGCTGTTAGGATACAAATTATTGATTTTCACAATTATTTGTTCAAATTCTGTTTCATTATTGAGTTACTAGGGAGAGCAGTAAGTAGCTTATAGCTGCGTCTTACAAGTTTCGGGTCGTAGGTTTAAAGCCAGACAGGTGCTCTCGTGCCTTATAATCGATGAACTACATTGTAGTTAAATCGTGTGCAGGACAGCGACAACAGTCTCCCGACTATTGTTGCTAAACATACTTATATATTTCTTACTTATAAATTACACCCAGACACAGAACAAATGATCGTGCTCATCACACAAATATTTGTCCTCGGTGGGAATCAACCCACGACCTCTGGTATAATAGTCAGGGCTACTAACTACTAGACTAACAGGCCAGTCAAAAAGTTATGGCATGAGTATGTACACCGATGTCTTTTCACCGTGTATCTATAACTTACTCAGTACACGAGTTGATTTCCCCAAATTTGTTTATATCGCCACAATAAAGCCAAAAAGCCACGATACACGAATATAAATTGCCATATTTCAAAGTCAAAGCTTGGCAATTTTAGCAAAGCTATGCACTTCACCAGAATTGGCTTGCTGCATGCTAATCACGATGAATTACCATGGAAAGCCATTGTTAGTGGCTTTGCGGCCAGAGATGCTAAAATGGCGCTGCATAAATTTGTGTAAAATACGCGCGAACGGTACTCAGCCGGTACGGTTTGTAAAAAAGATATTGTACGCGTAGGTACAGGTTGCAAAATTGTACACCACAAATTTTTAATAAGTACAAATACTAAAAGGGCTTATTCTAGACGGTCTTCTCATTATATTTGTAAAGTATCAATAAATAATTTTCATAAAAAGCAAAGTAATTAGCGTTTGTTTATATCCCAAAAAGTCACCCAATTTATGGAAATATTGTAAAGGCTATTCATGACATAGTAGTATTCATTAATCGTCATCTCTCGCTCTCTCTTTGCGTGATCTCGCTCAAGCATGCACTGCCTCCAACAGCTGTTTTCGTTATTCAAGTTTAACTGAATAGTAGCATATTTAAAAAATGAATTTCGTTATTTTTACTTTTGATTACGCAAATAAGTAACAGGTACAGTCCAATTTTTTTACAAATTAAAAAATAGTGGTGTATAATAAAGGTATCTAAAGGAAAACACGTTAAACCATTGATCCTGGCTTTCATTTGTAAATCTTTGACAGTCTGACAACCAGTTTAACATTTCAATCGCCTGATTTTATATCAATAGCCGTGCCCCTAGCGCTCAACTTATAAATCGTCATTACGTTTATCATTTTGCCTGAATTAACCTATTTTTGGGTAGAGTATGAAGTAGATCCATGAAATCACATCGGACAAACAGCTTTTTTTGGTCGTAAAACAACGATAATATAATAAAAATAAATATGGTACTTTTTGTGATTAATCCTTCTCAGTAAAATTGGGAAGGCTATGCCAGTGTTGGAAAGATGGGAAGATTTGCCGGCAACAATAATTTATTGACATTTACTGAATAAATACGGAAATTATCTATATCTATACTTATAATAAATCTGTAGAAGTAAAATTTCTGTACATTGAAAATATCAAAAAAATAAATAGCAGGGGGTGTTACTAGACTGACACCGAACCCAAAAATATGATTAAAAAAATTTTTGTCTGTCTGTCTGTCTGTCTGTCTGTCTGTCTGTCTGTCTGTCTGTATGTTCAGGTATCACGCAAAAACTACCGGTTCGATTACGATGAAACTTGGTATACTTATTCTTTGGTATCCTGGGCACCACACTGGGTACTTTTTATCCCGGAAAAGTATATACAATAAAAAACAAACTTAATTTTGCGGTTCGATCCCTAGACCCGACTACTGTACCAACCGCAAATAATAAGTTTGTCGTGGGTTACGTCACCCGGAGTGGAGTTCACCAAAGGGCACACGGCTAAGATATTATAATATTTAATCTTAAGATACAATATCGCTCGCCATACAATTCAATGGACTATCACACACTACGAAGATAATTATGCACATTGAATACCTATCTATTCAAAATTAATATTGGAAGATGATAGGTGATCGATACTGATGCCAAAAATGCAATTAGTGAATGTTTTGTCTTTCTGTCTGTATGTGCACGCATAGTTCAAAAACTATTATAGGGATTTTAACCAAACTTGGTACGGTTGTAGGTAATCAATTATAATACGCCTGGGCAGGTTGATCTTAGTATCAGTTGTTTTACACATGGTCAGTTGTACGGCGCTCTTTCCCGGGACAGTCGTTCCAGAAATCTTTATGCATACATATCGGAAGGATCAACTTTTAAAGTAGTCTATTCGGAAGTATTATGCTAATATTATTACGTTTATATATCAACGCACAGCCCCAACCGCTGGTATTAGAGACATGAAACTTGAAGGGGTGTTCTTAGTGAAGAGTAAGTCTTCCATAAAAAACGATTTTTGAAAATTCAACCCTTAAAGGGAAAACATAGGGGACGGAAGTTCGACATCCACGCGGGCGAAGCCGCGGGCAAAAGCTAGTTCCTAATAAAGGCAAAGTCAACGAAATAATGTTTTATATTCCTGGTTGACCAATACACGTGTATTTACCGGTACATAAAAAGTCTCTAGTCATTCAAGATAAGCTATTCTAAAAGGAGCTCAACAACAATTTAAACTTTCTACGGGAAAAACTTCGAACTCCAACAACTTGAGAAAAAAACTTCGTACAAAGCAATTTAAGTCGAACTTTAAAACAGAAAACTACTTTAAGTCAGTGAAATGCCGATATGCATAGCTAACAGAGTTGGTCGACCGACGTGCAATGTCTTTTGAAGGTAAGCTCATATCATACCTAAATCGTGTTTTAGTAAAGGTAAAAAATAGTAAAGGATCATTTAAGACGAAATTATAAAAAAAGTAGCAAACAAAGACAAATTTGTTGTTCAAGTTTAAAATATGAAAATATTATTTATAAGTTGTAATAAGTAAGGCGATGCTTTGTTACGTGTAAGAGCGCCTTTGGCTATCAAACGTGAAATTTTGGCGAGTTTAGAATTAAGGAATTACACCTCTGTATCAAAATATCATAAAATTAATAAATAAAATAAAAAAGTACAATCCGATGCAGTCAACCTGCAATGGCTCATTTTAAATGTACTAAAGTGATGTAAGGAATTTGATGCGGCAAGCTGTGGTTAGGGCTAATCTGTATCAGCCTTAAAACCTTTGTATGGTGCTATGCTCAATAAAATTTGTTAATTTTTTTCATGAAATTAAAGGACATGATACAACACCAGCAGGGTTATTCTGTTAAAATGTAGCACAAGCGAAGGCAAATTGAGCTGTCACCATACTAATGCTAGGAATTGACAGTTCACTTCAAGCTTACTTCACTCAAGTTTGGCAGGATGAGTTTTACAGAATAAACCGAATAATTGTCAGACTTGACTGCGGATATACGGGGTTACTTGCAAAACACCAACAACCTTGCAGGACTAGATAGTTAATATCATAAGCAACAACTTTTGTTCTGATATAACACAATACTCCATGTATTGTGTTATATCAGAACAAACGTTGTTACTCAAAAGTTTGTATTGTACTGTCGTGACATTTGTGAGTCTATGTTTCATTCATAAACGTAAGGACGACGATGTTCCTGGCGCTTGCGACGCGCCCCCAACCTTAAACAATCTTTGCGATGCGCGTAGAGCTATATTAATTTTTGCATAAAAAAATGGAAAAACATTTTTAAAAGTATAGAAAAAAGTTGTTGCTTATGAAGTTAGGTATCTAATCCTGCAAGGTTGTTGGTATTTAAAAAATAACCCTGTACATCTACTTTACTTGCTTTTTAAGTCTTGATATGAATGGGCAATCCACGGACCGATTTTGATAAGTGCACCTTCCAAATCTTCTATGAATCTAGCTTAGTAACCGTGGTTATGAATTCAAATTCAAAGAAGTACACAGACTATTTTACTCTAGTTTGTACTAGACCACTTCGAGCTCTTTCCTCGATTACGAGTGAACAGTATACATCTACAGCTTGAATGCAAATTTATCTCCGACGAACAGTCGTTACGTATGTATTTATCTGTTGAATATCATCACGAGAGGGTTGAAATTGCCAAATTTTTGCTCCGAGAGAGGTAAGGTTCCCATTTCCATGCTAATTTGCCAATCGAACCAAGGATTATGTATCAATTGGCAACGCTTTTGGGGGTTGTAAAATTACGCGTAAAGTACGAAGAGTAATGTTTTGTGAGGGAATTTAACCTGGGAATATGATATTCCATATTGAAAATACGGGTTATCCGCTCAGATAGCAATGATATCAGAATAACAGCGCTGCGATATTTATATTTTTAAACTAGCTGTACCCTGCCACGCTTCGCTGTGGCACATTGTGATTGAATGGTTAAATAAAAAAAGAAAAAATGGCGTGTGGCACTCGGAGACTGCCGTGGTAAAGCTATTGCATAGCATATTTAATCAACTCCTCTCCTCTCCCACTCCCTTCCATTCCCCCACACCTCCCACGTCCCTCCCATCTCCCCTCCCTCCCCTTCCCTTCCCTCACCCCTCCCTCATTCTCCCCTCCCTTCCCCTCCCGACCCCTGCCTCTTCCCGTCCCCCTCCTCCTTCCCATTCCCACTCCCCTCCCCTCGCCTCCTTCTCCACCCCCTCCCTCTGTCGTCCCCCTTCACTCCCCTCCACATCCCTCTCCTGCCCCTTCGTCCCTTCTCACAATCCCCCCTTCCCTCTCTTACAATCTCCCCCTCCCCCTCCCCTCCCACTCCCCTCCCCTTTCCCCTCCCTACTATCACCACTGTGCCTGTGTTAGGTTATTTTTGTTACGGAATTTCTGTATTCGGTTTACACGCTCAAGGCTCGTGATAGAAGCTATGCAATAGCTTAAAAATATATATATGTATAAAAACCATCCTTGATGCGCATTATACTATCATGCTAAAATTTCAGCTCGATCGGTGCAGAACTTTTGAGTTTTTGAAGCGTACACAAACCAATATAACATTTTTATACATATACTGGTAAATAATTGATGTTATCGAGCGGAATAGAAAATGATAAAATTATGAAAATGACTATTAAAAAGCAAGGGTTGGTGATAAAAAAGTGCAAATTTAGAGTTGTACGTATTTTTTGATGCCACATAATAAAATAATAATAATAAAAAAAAATAACAAAATATATAAAAAAAAAAAGTTGGGGTGAACACCCCTTATCACTTACAGGTTAGAAAAATAGATAGTAGCCGATTCTCAGGCTTACTGAACATGCATAAAAAAATTCATGAGAATCGGTCAAGCCGTTTCGGAGGAGTATGGGAACGAACATTGTGACACGAGAATTTTATATATAAGAAGAAGAAGATGTCGCAGCTAATGCTGAGATAGGCGCCTTTTTGGTTTTGCACAGGTCTTTTTAATATATTTTTGTTTTTTATTCTTATCTTATTTTTTTATTATCTGTAGGTGTTGTTGTTCTTTTGTTTTATGTTATGTGCGTCCAAATAAAGTATTTTCTTTCTTTCTTTGATAAATTAGTATAATTACAGACAGCATGGATAGTATAATAGTGGAGGCCGGCTTCTAGTCTTATCCGATGAAGCAGCTACTGCTACTAGTTACTAAGAAAATTAAGCTAACCGAAGCTTTACAACCCAGAATACACATACAAGGTTAGACTGATCGTCAGACTTACATAGATCTGACTAGTCGACACGACTCTCAAAGACCGGCAGCCGGCTCCCATGACTTAACGTGCTTTCCATTGCACGAAGGGGTATTCACCCATCTAAAGACCGACCTCGGCAAGCGTAGCTTTAACTTCAATCGACCCTTGCGGCCGTTATTATTAAGTCACAAGTATTTCAACAGCAGGTAGTTAAGAAAATGCTACAATATCATGTTTTAATTAACTTTTAGGGAAAATCTCTTACCACCTGAAACTTGTAATTATAGTAAAAATAAGTTTGAAATTGCCAATCCGATAGCAAGCGTAGTGATCAATGCTCAAGTCTTCTCTGCATCAGAAGAGATTTTTGCCCTGCAGTGGGACAGTTAACAGGCTAATTTACTCTACCATATTTTTTTTAAGGATTCAAGTTCCAATTTCTTAACAATTTGTGGGTGCTCGGAGAGTGTGCGCAGTAAATAACAGGCGTTCTGGTAGTTTTTATCGTACGTTTATTAGCGGTTATACAATAAAATTGGCGCGTGCATTCGCCGTCGGAGTGGTATATCGACTGGCGCGGATGACCGAGCGATCGCGGCTGTAGACCGATGGCGTGGGGCATGCAGGCGTGGCCGGTGCGCGGGCGCAGGCGGCGAGGTAGATGTCTCATGCGACCGACAATGGTGCGAGCTACGTGCGCTCCAAACAGGTGCGTCCTTCGTTCATAAGGGTGCCACAGTACTCCCCCGCTTAGACCGCTACTGCGGGCGATAGTAATCTGGGAAGTGGACCCGTCGACCGGACCTCGTCCTTTTCTCTTCTTGAACAGGGAGTGGAGGTGGTGGCTCAGGAATCGTTGGTGGCTGTTCGACTGCTTCCTGTATAATGTAGGCCGGTTTTAGTCGGTCTACACTGACGGTAACCTCTTTACCACGTACGTCAAGTGTGTAGTACTTGGGTTGGCGTTGTATGACTCTGTACGGGCCGGCATACGGTGGTTCAAGCGGTCTTCGAACGAAGTCCTGCCGCAAGAACACTTGGGGTGAATCGCAGAGGCTATGTGGTACGTAAAATGGACCTTTTCTGTGACAGGATGCAGGCCGCGGTGTGAGGTTGGCCATGCGACTTCGTAAGCGCGTTGCTAGGTCCGCGACGTCAGATGACTTGTAGTCGTCAGTTGGCGCGATGAACTGCCCAGGTAGTCTTAGTTGTTCACCATAGACCAACTCTGCTGGTGATGCCTTGACGTCAGGCTTCCATGCACTTCGTAAACCCAGAAGTACTAGAGGAAGAACTTCCGTCCATTGCGGAGTAGAGTGGCACATGATAGCCGCCTTCATGTGTCGGTGTAGTCTCTCGACCATGCCGTTAGCAGCAGGGTGGTAGGCGGTTGTGCTGTAGTGATGTGTACCAACCATGGCAGCGACGGCCCGAAAGAGGTGGGACTGGAACTGCGTACCACGATCGGTCGTTATTCTGCGTGGACAACCGAATCTAGCGATCCAGCCAGACAACAGCGCTGTTGCGCAGGTCTCGGCTGTGATGTCCTTAATTGGGTACGCCTCAGGCCATCTGGTGAATCTGTCGATGATTGTGAGGCAATACCTGTAATCACAAGAAATAGGTAAAGGGCCGACGATATCAAGGTGGATATGGGAGAACCTTGATGTTGTGACGGGAAATTGGGAAAGTGGAGCAAGGGTATGTCGTGTCACTTTACTGCCTTGACACTTTAGGCATGTACGGGACCACTCTCTACATTGCTTGCGCATCCCTGGCCAAACAAATCTCTGTGCCACCAGTCGCACTGTAGCTGAGTTTCCTGGGTGGCTCAAGTTGTGTAGGGAATCGAACGTTTGTCGACGGTATCTTGGCGTAATATACGGTCGTGGCGGAGTATCTGTGACGTCACAGTAGACCTCGATGTCTGTATCAGGTATTTGTACCTTTTCGAGTCTAAGGGAAGATCCACTTTTAATGAGGCTTTGTAGTTCGGGGTCAGTGTTCTGACTTCGTGCGAGTGCCTGGTAATCAATTCCTTTGGGAACTCTTACCTCCTCTATTCGGGATAATGCGTCCGCAACCACATTCTCGGGACCAGGTATATAGCGTATGTCCGTCGTGTACTGTGCTATGTAGTCGAAATACCTGTACTGCCTTGGTGAACAATTCTCGCGTGCTGTTGTGAAGGCGTATGTTAACGGGCGATGGTCTGTAAAAACCACGAAGTTTCGGGCCTCCACCATGTGACGAAAATACTTGATGGCTTCGTACACCGCCAGCAGCTCGCGGTCGTAGGGGCTATATTTCTTTTGCGTTGTGCTTAGTTTCTTAGAAAAAAAACCCAGTGGTTCCCATTGCTCACCATTACGTTGCTGAAGCACGGCTCCTATAGATACATCTGAAGCATCCGTTGTCATAGAAAGCTCGGCGTTAGTAAGCGGGTGAACTAGAAGCGTAGCGTTGGAAAGTGCTTGCTTGCATTCAGAAAAAGCTTCCAGCTGTGTCTGCGTCATTTCGATAGGTTGGTTCTTCGTGGTTTTGCCTCCAGCCAGTATAGCGTTAAGCGGTGCCTGTGCTTTAGCTGCATTTGGTATGAAGCGTCTATAAAAATTAAGCATACCCAAGAACCTTCGGAGCTCCTTGACAGTTTGTGGTACTGGAAAGTCCAGGACAGCCTGTACCTTAGCGTCGAGCGGGCTGGTACCAGTTGCAGTAACATCGTAGCCAAGAAACGTTACCTGTGACTGTCCCCAGGCACACTTCGCCGAGTTCACCAGCACTCCATATTCTCTTAGGCGCTCTAACAGTCGTCGCACGTGTGTTTTGTGCAGCTCTGGAGTGGGGGAAAAACACAAAATATCATCCAAATAACAGAAACAGAAGTCATCTAACCCAGCAAGTACCTCGTCCATAAACCTCTGGAACGTCTGCGCTGCGTTCCTTAAACCAAAGGTCATGTAAGGAAACTCAAATAAACCAAATGGTGTGGTTATCGCTGTCTTAGGTATATGGGGTTTATAAATTGGTATCTGGTTATATGCTTTCACTAAATCAATTTTAGAAAATATAGTGCTACCGGAGAGCTGGTGCGAGAAATCTTGGATGTGCCTGACTGGATATCTGTCAGGTATCGTGCGTGCGTTGAGTGCGCGATAATCACCACACGGTCTCCATCCATCATCCTTCTTCTTGACCAAATGTAGGGCTGATGACCATGGACTGTCTGATCGTCTGGCCGTGCCGTTGGCCAGCATGTCTTCAAACTCCTTTTTAGCTATTTTTAAGCGGTCTGAATCTAGTCGTCTAGGCTTACTTGATACCGGTGGTCCAGGGACAGTATTAATATAATGTACCGTATTGTGCGTGGGTTCACGCACATTACCTGCAGGTCGGGTTACGTCAGGGAACTCACGTAGCAACTGGTGAAAATCTGACTCGCCGGAGACTGTCTTAATTGACGCCACGTCATCTGGTATCCTTTGATGCGACGCGGGCACGGAGAGAGATGTGGTGCCATCTATCAGTCTATGGTTGCGGCAATCTATAATCAGATTATAAAATTTTAAGAAATCAATCCCTATAATCGGTTTCGATATGTCCGCTATGGTAAATTTCCATTGAAATACCCGGCGTAGTCCTAGGTCCAGTTGTATTTGTATCGGGCCATATGTATTAATGGCCGTCCCATTCGCAGCTGTTAGACCGTATTTCATGCTCGTGCAGGGTATTTTAACCGCTGAGCGTGGGAAAACACATAAATCAGACCCAGTGTCTATCAGAAACATCATTTTTGAATGTCGGTCAGTTACAAAAATACGGCCTAAGTGGGTTCCGCAGTGGTAGGCCGCTACTTCCGACTGCCCAAAGAGTTTTCCGACGACCACTGGCAGGGCTGCCGGCATTTCTTCGCCTGCGATCCATAAATATAATGATACCAGCAATGAGGGTGGTTTTCAGGTGGCTGTCGTGGCCGCGATGCGGACCTACTCCTAGTATTTCTACTCCTAGATCGCTGGCGAGAGCGTTGATGACGCTGTATATGCATTGCACTCACTTGCTGACCGAGTAAAGCTACTTGCCTGGTTAACTCACCAATTCGCGTCTCCATACCTTCCATGAGGGTGGGTGTCACAGGGGCCGATGCACTCGCCACGTGTCGGACACCGGTCGGTGCGATGTCGTGAATCTTGTCCGCTAAGTCCACCATCTTGTCTATGGGTAAATCCGCTTGTGACGCGACGATAGTCTGGACATTATTCGGTAACCGGCTAGACCACAGCGTTCTCAGGAATTCTTCGGGTACCGCCGGCCCAGCCAGATGTTGCAGGTGCCTATAAAACTGAGACGGTTTCCGGTCCCCCAACTCTTCATGCGCTAGCAACTGTTTCACTGTCCGCTCCCGCGAGGCCGATAATCGCTTGATCAACTCCGTCTTAAGCTTGTCGTATTTATTCACTGCTGGAGGGTTGGTGATTATATCTTTCACTTCCGACACGAAGAGATGGTCCAACACGCCGATGACGTGGTAAAACTTCGTCGCGTCAGCGGTTATATTAGCGAGCGCGAACTGACCCTCCATTTGAGCAAACCACAATCCGGGTTCTTCGGGCCAGAAAGGTGGTGCGCGTACTCCTACACGCAGGGTTTCAGGGCCATACCCATCGCCTTTCGGATCTGGGCCATCTTGATCACGTCGGGGTCACCAATGTGGGTGCTCGGAGAGTGTGCGCAGTAAATAACAGGCGTTCTGGTAGTTTTTATCGTACGTTTATTAGCGGTTATACAATAAAATTGGCGCGTGCATTCGCCGTCGGAGTGGTATATCGACTGGCGCGGATGACCGAGCGATCGCGGCTGTAGACCGATGGCGTGGGGCATGCAGGCGTGGCCGGTGCGCGGGCGCAGGCGGCGAGGTAGATGTCTCATGCGACCGACAATGGTGCGAGCTACGTGCGCTCCAAACAGGTGCGTCCTTCGTTCATAAGGGTGCCACAAATTCGATGTGAGCTATAATTTTTTTCCGCTGAAAACTCTGTACTAAACATTTTTGCCCAAATAGCGCCCTCTAGAGTCTACCAACATTCTCTATTACCTCAAATATGATACAAAACAAAGTTGTCTCAAGATTTCCACGTCATAAACTTCGCATAAACTTAATGTACAGACGCCAGCACATTAAGTTACCCCAAAGTGTCATTTTTTTTAATGTTTTTCTACTTTATGTCGAACATAATAAGGTTCATAATCAATTGGAAAAAATTGACACATTGGGGTAACTTGATGTGCTGGCGTCTGTACCTACTCCAAAAATAAATAGAAATAAATGTCAGAAACTTTTTTAGATCGCATTAGGCAATACCAAATAACATTCTTCTATACAATAAAGTGCTGAAGTAACTTTTCCAATGGCATTTTTTGTTCGTGGTTCATATAACCAGGGATTAGTACCGGGCTGAAGAACTTTTGTGAAAAAAGATGGCGATGATATATAGCTGAAGATGGGGCGATATGTTATCGGTTACAACTTTGAAAATAAAAGGTGTGTTCCTGACGTAATATTTCTTTTGTGTGCTGTGGTGTGCCTTTATAAAAGAATTGTGAGGATTAAGTCGGTTGGAATCTAACTCTGATAAGTTTTGTTTGTAGTAGAAGGTACGGGCATGTATTTGAGAAAATACATTTGCAAAACCTATTTTTTAGTTTCAAAACTATTAAGAGCATTAAAGAACTTGTTTATATTATCTCTTAATAGCATATTTCATGTGGCTTCACCCGCATAATTTCCATGGGTATACAGGGATATAAAGTAGCGTCCGTCACCCGAGGATAGTCTAGCTTCAAATAAGTCCAGGAGTTTCGGAGTTAATTCAATGCCAACAAACAAACAATGAAATGTTTCTTCTTTACAATATTAGTAAAGATAATATATTCATTAATTCATTATACCCCAAGAGGACTACGGTATCCGCGCTGTCTTTGTCTTTCTATTGTATCTTTAATTGACACGATTGTTTAAGTATAATTGTCTCAAACACAAAGATCTTTTGACAGTAACATATAATTTTTAATTTTATTTTAGTTTAACTTGCCTGTTGGTCTAGTTAGTGGCCCTTATAGCTGTGCGTGAGTTGAGGGTTCGATTTCTACTCAACAATTGTTTGTGTGATGAGCACGATCATTTGTTCTGTGTCTGGGAACATTACCAGCATTCAAAAATATGCTTAAAAATTATTACCTCTCTCCTAACACATCATATAACAGTTCGTTACTCTGTAAATGATAAGTATTTGTGTATTGTATTTTTTTCATATTTATACTTATTTTATACATCTATTGAGATAGTCATGTATGATATATATTTAGGTAAATAGTACACCACAAACCGTCTACTCATCATTTCTCCTCCACTATCAAGTCCATCCAAAAGTTGTCTGTAAGAGATCGCTTTTAGCGATAAGACCGCCCATTGTAACACCCTATGTAGCCCTTAAAGTTAGTGGTGTACAATAAAGAGTATTCTATTTTATTCTGGGTGTAATTTATCTGTAATATTGTATGTATTTATAAATATATAAATATGTTTATCAGTTGTACTCATAGCACAAGCTCAGCTTAGTTTAGGACTAGATGGCGTTGTGTAAATGGTGTGGAATATTTATTTACTCCCCGGCACCATATGCTCATATCATGACATTATATTAAAGACTATATAGCTTCTGTCTGCGGCTTCGTCCGTATAAAAGTGCCTTTGTGTGGTAATGTGGAGAACACATTACCGGGAAAAAGTGTCTTAAGTGCGGGAAATGGTCTATCTATGTGGCAATTGTCATCCAAATTTATCTAACGATTTACGTATGATTGAGTAACAAGCATCCAAAAGTCTGCACCAACTTTTACATTTGTAATATTAGATTAGATTAGATTATTAGATTGCATTGCTCACAGTGTGTTTTAGCATTTCTATTCATAATAAATCCCAAGGCTCAGTCAATTCCGCAAGGCACTGGCTTCTAAATCAAAGTTAGCCTAATGAAAGAAACCGCTAGAAGCTTTCTATTAACTCCGTATAAGACGGAGGGAAGCCGTGACATCAGACGAGGGTTCAATAGACTGGGATTAGATACAGACTATAATATATCATTTTAGCTAGTCCAGACCGATTGCAGTGACGTCACCATCTGGCTTAGACCGAAGTTTATTACTTGAATTGATTTGCACAAATATCTAGATTTGTTTATTTAGGCATATGGACGAGAACGTCCGTGATGTGGAAGAAGCCAATATTTAGGAATCTTGTGTTTTAGGGTCCGTACCTCAAAAAGAAAAAACGGAACTCTTATAATTTTCTTGTCCGTCTGTCTGTCTGTCTGCCAGGACCTTTTTTTAAACTAAATTGGTTAAGTCTGAAATATTAGCCAAAAAGGATATCTTGATACGAGTATCGTTTATTGTTAATAGACTCGCGATCCGTTCTAGCTTGGCGCTGCACGCTGGTGCAAACATTTATTTACTATAGATTTTCATGCAAAATTGAGCCGCGGTGGCGGCCCCGACTTAAGAACAGTAAGTCGTGGGTTCGAACCTAGGCAGGCGCATTACTTTGAGTAATTTTCTTTGAGGAAGGAAAACATCGTGAGGAAACCGGCATTTCCTAAAACCAAAAATTCGAAGACATTTGACATCTACCAATTCGCGTTGGGCCCATACGCAAAATACGCGCTTTGACGTGGAGTTGCGGATACAAGCCCGGTATCTTTAATTTTTTTTTTCATGCAAAATTAACTTTAGTTTTAAAATTAACATTAAGGTTTCTTTCCGGAAATTGACCGAAAATGTCGGATACATTTTCGTTCGATTTCCGAAAAGAAACCTTACAACTTTGTATGTTAAAGCATAAGCTCTATAATCTGACAACCAGTTTGAACAAGGGGTATCGTGTTACCCAGTAACTTGGTTGTGGAGGTGCGACAAGCAGTCGCTTCATGTATTCAGTTGAAGCTGGAATCTGACCCCAACATAGTTGGGAAAAGGCTAGGCAGATGATGCATACAGAAAAAGAAAAAAAAAATATCTGGGACATGTAAAAGCGGCATTCAAATCTCACAATTCAAAACTCTTTTAAATCGGCCGAGCTGAAATGATGATCTTTCATCCATGCGTTGATTGGATTAGCTAGTATTTTAAACCGACTTCAAAAAAGGAGGAGGTTCTCAATTCGACGGTATGTATTTTTTTTTTGTGTTTGTTACGCGATTATTCCGCCATCTGTAGACCGATTTTCAAAATTCTTTTTTTATTTGATAGGGTATACCACCGGGTTGGTCTCATTTGTATCAAAACCCCGATCTGATGATGGGATCCTCGAGGAATTGAGGGAACTCCTCAAATAATTTAGGTGCACACGTACCGAATTTTGCATTTTTAGTAACAAATCAAGCATGCTCAGTTGGAAAGTATAATTTGATGAAGAAAAACTGATGAAGAAGACAAGCAACGGAACTCTTCAACGCATAACAGCAAATGATTCGCGATTGCTGCAGTCAGTTGTCTATGCAGAGTTTTTGTATTTCCATAACATAACATTACGCCTGACTATTTTAAAAGGGGCCCGGCAAAGATGTACAGATTAGTGTTTAGAAAGAACTTCTTTAGCAATTGTTAACCGATTTCAATGAATTCAAGTTTTGAAAGACTTTCTTTACATACGAAGAAACTAAAACTTGCATACTAAAAACTTTTTACAAAAAAGAAACTACGGACTTCCGAAACTGGAGTTATTTTTTACCTGTTAGTGTTTTTTAAGAAGTCGTTTGTTTTTTTTTGTAAAAAGTTTTTTTATATTTTCAAATATATGCTTATGCTGAGAGAGGCACCTTTTTGGTCTCGCACAGGTCTTTTTATTATTATTTTTTAATTTTTGTCTTTACTTTTTTTATCTTTTCTTGTGTCGCTTTTTTATTATCTGAATTCTTGTTCTTATGTTTTATGTTGTGCGTCCAAATAAAGTATTTTCTTTCTTTCTTTCATTCTTTCGTTCTTTCTTTAGATATAATACAAATTAAAAAAACTAATTTAAAGTGCGACATTTCAGTGCGTTTATTTGTGGTTTAGTTATTTGATTAACAGTGTTTGAAAAGCTGAATTGATGACGTATTATAGACCGGATTCGTCAATTAGCAAATTGGTTCTACAAATTGTGATGTGAAGCCAACTCGTTAGTTAATTGTGTTGAAAAGAGATTAGCAGTGTGCGGTAGCAGCAAATGAGCCACAAAGTGAAATTAGAACATTGATTTAATAAATGGGTAGTTCCAACTTAATTACCTACGTATAGTAATTGAATGTGTCAGGATGACCCAATGGTTGAAGCCTCACTACACATGCATGCGGTTGTGTTTTTAATTCCGAACAAGTACCAACCCTTTAAATACACAGTTAGGCGTCCGTAACCAAAGAAATTATAAAAAAAACGTGACCGTATTACTAAGACTCCATTGTCCGTTTGTCTGTCATCACTAGTGCTATAACAACAAACAGCAAATACTACATACGGAATTAAATAAATATTTAAGTAAGTCACAACAAACATATTTTTTTATTGCTGTCTTTTGCTACGGACGGTACGAAACCCTAAAAAGAATGTTGTTTATAACTGAAAATAGTAAAGAAAAACATGGTAAGGAAACAAGGACTCTCTATCTAGAGAGAACCTCCATATTATCAAAAGGTAATATTTGTAAACCCCGGAACTTGTCATCGAATTTCATAAAACATACTTCTGCTTGAAAGAAGATACTGTGCGATTCGTGACTGGTCTTAACGCATTTAATTTATATTACATCCTACTTATAAAAACTTTTTTGCAAAAAATAAAACCGACTTCAAAAAAAGCACTAAACGGTGAAAAATAACTCTAAATTAGGAAGTCTGTGGCTTTGGTGGTTTTGTCTTATTTATAATGGGCCACCGACTTCCTAATTTAGAGTTATTTTTCACCGTTTAGTGCTTTTTTTGAAGTCGGTTTTATTTTTTGCAAAAAAGTTTTTAATTTTTCCATTTTTAGTTGTTCCCATACAAATATTTGATGAATGAAAACATGAATTTATTTTATACTTATTGTTAATTGTTAACATTACATGTCATGATAAATAGGGTTACCTATATCCCTAATAAATGAAAATTAACATACCTAACTGTCGAAATCTAGGTATATTGTACACATCTGCGTACCCCTCAGAGCATACAGGCGTGATAATACGTCATGATGTTGTATAAACAATAAACATCCAAGCGATTCCAGCAATCACGACGGATTTGCCGTCTATTTTTGAAGAGTTCCGTTGTATATCTCCGAAGATCAGCACCAGATCTTCACCAAATTAAAATGGGACCACCTCGGGAGTATACTCTTTTGAATAAAAAAAGAATTTTGAGAATCGGTTCACAAATGGGGGAGAAATCAAGTAACATACGTAAAAAAAAAAAAAAAAAAAATACACACGAACATAGAACCTCCTCCTTTTTTGAAAGTCGGTTAAAAATGAACAAAAATACCCATACTTACTTACATAACAGTTTCAAAGGATAGGAAATTGTTTGAACAGGAAATATGAGTTCTATCGAGTCCAGAACCATCTCCCACAAATAGTTCTACTTACATTGGAATGCGCAAGGAATTGTCCGCGACGATCTCAATTTGCCAGCGTTCTCCAATTTCCTTAACCGTTCGTTTGTGTTTGTGTGGGCACATGTGTGGCTTTGAGTGGTCGGCTATAGAATTGGACGGAATACAGGTTGGAAGACATATGGTCGCACATACTGACTCATGGTGAATTCTATAAATGGTTTTGGACTCCTCATCACTGAAATTTTCCGATGAGACTTTTACTTAAAAACTAAATAAGTCATTTCTTTAGCTAGAAATTTCATTAGTTGTCATTAGTAATCACGATTTTAAACAGTTATTTGAACATGAAGTAAAACTTAGAAATTAAGAAAAGCCGACGACAAATTGTGACGCTGGGGTTTCTAGAATGAGTATGTCTGAGCGTTGTGGACTATCGGACGACAGCTCTCTCATCTCAAAAACGGTTGGGCGTATGAAAACAATTTTGGCTTAAAAGTTGTCGCAAATTTTATGCTCTACAATTTTCATACATGCCAGTATTATTGAAACCGACTTATCCGCAAAAAAACTGACTGACTGACGCAGACACAATATTTTATGAGAATTTTGAGACTACTTTTGTTATATATGTGTGCCAACATTGTGTATGTGTGTGTGGGCTACGTCCATACCGTGTTATTTACCTGGCAATAAATCAGCCGTCTGTGATTTCAATTGTCTCCTTAAGCACCTATACACAACACTTTTATAACACCGAAATGAAAGTGTATACGAGTTTACAGCTTATTATCTCTCAGGTTGAAGGTTGAGCCCTTTGTTGCTAACGAGACTGGACTATTTAATTACAATCATAGATAGATCGATCCAAGGTTCAGCTACGCTTGACGAGGTTGGCCCGTGGATGGGTGACCATTAATTTCATATCAAGACTCCTCTTTTGTACATTGGAAAACATGTAAAGCCGTTGGTCTCGGCTGTCATTTGTAAATCAATGACAGTCGTTACAGATAGTCAGAAGCCCGAAAATCTGACAACCAGTTTACCCAAGTTTACCGTGTTACCCAGTACCTTGGTTGTGAAGGTCAGACAGCTCCATGTAAAACACTGGTGCATTCGGCTTAACTGAAAGCCGACCCCAGAATATTTGGAAAAAGGCTAGGCAGATGATGATAGATAAACATAGAATTGTCTGTATAGAAGTGTTCGTAGGTTGAATTTCTTTTATTTTCCAACTTATGATTTTATATTGCCCAGTTCCAGCAATCCTGCGAATGGTTATATTTCATCTACCATGTCTCGTATACAGCCGAATGCCGGCGGCGAACACGTACAGCCTAATCCTATTTAAGTCTAGCGGCCTATAAAGCCGGCGGCGACGCGGCGACGTGATTGTATTAGTTTTGGTCGGTTGTGGTTTCGCATATGCAGTTTCGTGTTTGTTATTTTAACACAGCGCATCGGCGACTGGCACGGTGGCTCTGACGTTTCTGTCAATTCTGCAAATACACCACTCATTTTTAATTAGTACAAATACTTAAAGGGCTTTTTTTAGACGGTCTTCTCATTATATTTGTAAAGTATCAATAAATAATATTCATAAACAGCAAAGTTATTAGCGTTTGTTTATATCCTAAAAACTCACCCAATTTATGGAAATATTGTACAGGCTATTCATGAGTCATGACATAGTAGTATTCATTAATCGTCCTCTCTCGCTCACGTTCGCGTGATCTCTCTCACGTTCGCATGATCTCGCTCAAGCATGCCCCGCCTCCAACAGCTGTTTTCGTTATTTAAGTTTAACTAAATAGTGGTCATATTTAAAAATTGAGTTTCGTTTTCTCACTTTTGGTTACGCAAATATGATCAGTAACAAGTACGGAAAGAGCCCAATTTTCTTTTTGTACTAATTAAAAAGTAGTGGTGTAGTTGTACTGCAAAGGCAAATGTGTGTATAAACAAGATGTTTACTTACAAGAGACCCCTTGGAAACCGGTTGTCAGAATTTTGGCTTAACATGCTTTGGAAATCACGCAGCAGAGGTCTTGATTTGCGAAGACAACATAAACTTGGATCAACCCCGACGAAACGTTATTGTTATTTAGCCACGATCTGGTCACTTACGCCACAAGCTTGGTGATGATTATAGATAGAATCGTCAATAATATAACTTTTCTATAGCATTCTATGTTCTTGCTTCGAACTCATGCGATAGGAAGGAATACACGTAGTGTTTACTCCGCGGGTTTGTGCTGCGTTCCATCTCGGTAAAAGTATCGCGTCTGCTAATAATTCCGATAACTTTATTCGAACAGTGCCCACAATAAATCGATGTAATTAGTATTGAAATATCATAACCACATTTGTGTTATGATGTCCGGAAATAATGAGATTTTCGACGTAACGTTACATCGCAGTAAGTAAAGTATTGTCGATGAAACAAGCATCGCAGTACGATTGCCTCCATTTTATGAATATTTGTACGCCAAATGTTAAAACAAACTACGATTATGTATGACAATAATAAAATAACATTTTACACAAATAAAGAGTATTGATTGAATGATTGCTAATTATTAGATTTAAAATATCCTTCAGAATGTAAATGTTTGTATATCATAATACAAACATTCACATTCTGAAGGATATTTTAAATCGTTCTAAAGACAATTTTACTAATACGGTCAAATACTGAAGGTTTTACAAGTTTTCGTGAGTTTGAATGAAAAAAATCCAACATTCTTCATGATTTTACAAACGTTCGGTAAATAGTAAATTACTTATAGATAATATCAATGAGTGGGTACTATTTACCGAACTTTAAAAGGAAACTTTTCTCTCATTGCACCGATGGAGGACAAAGTTGGCAATTTCAAGAATGCTCCGATTCTCTGGGTCGGTCCGAGGACCGCCCGGGGCTTGCGATTACCGGCTACTTGGGCTCTATAATACCCAGCGTGCGATGTTAAGACGTTGCGAGAACGCGGCTACTTGGTGGAATAAAGTGCACACTGTTTGGAATCGTTTCTTTCTTGGCAGTTAGTATTATAGCCTAGCCATGCTGATAAATTTATTGATGCCCTATAAATCTTTAACTCCTTTTTTTACATGTAACAACCTAACAGTCATAATTAATAATACCAGCCTGTTACAGTCCCACTGCAGGGCAAATGCCTTTTCCCATACAGAGAAGGCACGAGCATTGATTTTAGACTTACATTAACTTTCAAGTCCAGGTTTCCTCACGACCTATTTCTTGACCGATGTCCATAATGTCTAAGATAAACTTAGAAAGTATCACGCCATCACGACTTAAGTGTTATGTAAAAGTATAATGGTAAACAATAAACATTATTTATGACATAAAAAAATGTCATTAGATCAAAATGTAATCAAGTACTTAGTTTTTTAGGCAAATAAGAAAGTGATAAAAGATTTATTCTTTTTTTTTACTCTTCGTTTTATAATGGACAGACGCCAGCACATCAACCTGCCTCAAACTGTCAAATTTTCCCAGCTGAACATGAACCTTATTATGTTTTGAATAAAGTTGAAAACCTATCAAAGAAATTTGACACATTGGGATAGGTTGATGTGCTGGCGTCTGTACCTATTCTTGAATCTAATTAAGTCAAACTTGAAAAGTAAAATATTTATCGCAACTTAAAAACACTTTTGGCAGTTTTTAAAGTTTATTATTTCTATCAAAAATAATTAAAAGTTGAAAGACACTTGTCAAAAATAGCGTTAGAAAACTTTAACTGTGTAATTGTAATTATATTAGGTGGGTAGGTACTGGAATTTACTTGTAATCTTGATACCTAGTTAAGTGTAGATATGTACGATGTTAGGTTATTTGCAGAAAAGTGTTGATTTACCTTTTAAAGCAAAGTTGCAGTTTTTTACTTTCTAGAACCTCTGTTTATAATATTATACTCATACATCTTCGGTACTAACTATCCGATTTTAAAAAAAGTTAACTAAATCTAAATCTACCCTTTTGCCAAAAAAAGTTAACTAATTCTAAATCTACCCTTTTGCCATGTGCCAACTGCCATCTGGCATGTACCCTTTTGCCATGCGTGTTGTAGGATATTTTAGGACTACATTTCACATGAACGAAGACACGGGTAAAAGCTAGTATGAATTATGTTGCCATGTATGTTGTGTTGTGTACAGTCATGCCATTTTTACCTTCGTAACTGTTGATTTATTTTCTTTAGCAAGTCACTTTTCCGTAAGGCGATAAAGCAGATTATAATAGAAAATCAACACAACTATTTTTGGTGTCACTATATATATTTGCCAAAAAACCTTGTTTTCACAAAACTGCGTCAAAGATATTCTATTACATAAACGTAGTTATGCTTTTAACCAAACGAGAGTGTCAGATATGCGCTCTTACTAAAATGCTTGTTTAATATAGGCATTGGGTAAATATGGGGCGTCATAGCGTGAATATCTGAGTAAAAGTTTTCGAAGATATGTAGGGATGTACAAAAGCCAGGGTTGTATTACCTGTGTGTATTTTATGGACATGTTTTCATACATACATTCATAAAATCACGCCATTTTGCCATAGGGTAGGCAGAAACTACAGAGCGCCAACTGGTACGATTCTAACATAACTTTTTTGCTTAATTTTACATTCATACAAACATGTTGTCATACCCACACGGGTCTTATTAAAAACATTTGGGAAATAATCACTGGCGTTTGTTAAGGGTTTATTACACTGTCTGATTTGTAGCATCCTAACTAGGGAATCGGAAGGTGTAATCGCAGTTAGGACAGATTGGATCCGATATAAAGTACCGACCACTTGGTTGCTTCCTAACTAGGTTCTTGGTTAAGATGCTACAAATCAGATAGTGTAATAAGCCCTTTTATGGTAACAGAATATTTAGTGTAATATTCCTTTTGGATTCGTCCAAATATGACGCTGGAAAATCGAATTAAGATTTTTCGGCGCTTCCTATCGTGCTCTATAGAAGGTTTTCAATATTGACGTGATATAATAATTAAAGACTAGCACTATGCCCGCGACTTTGTCCACGTACATCCCCTCCACCCCCTCTACGTTTTGTAAATAAAACACAATCTTTACCACAACACTCAATACTCAATATGTTTATTGCATTCCACAGTGTGAACTTAGGTGGTAGGTACATAAGGAAATCCCTCCTCCCTTCCGCCCTCCCCCCTTCCTCCCTCCTCCTTATAATATTAGTACTTAATTAATAAAACATACTTATTTTTGTAAATTGGTTGATACGAACATTTTTACTGGTCATTTTTTAACTAGAAGACGAGGTCAGTCTCTTTTAGGCATGAGGTATTTTGATATGTTGCACAATAAATTAAGAAGGTTCGTCCCCTTTTACATGGGACTGAATTAGCGAAATGTGGGTACACCTCTGCCTTACCCTTTCGGGATAACAGGCGAGGCTATGTGTTAATTAGGAATAATCGTACAGGTTTCATACAATCTGTACCGCTTTAAATAGGTTTTAAAAAGTATAGACTAGTGTTACTTGAGAACCCGTGGCACGTGGCTTTGCTCAAGAATCTAATTATTCCTTCAGTTGGAATAAAAAGCGTAATAAGTCAGGCGTCTGTTTATCTTTTTGTGCTATTTCAATCCATTACAATTTCACTCCAATGGTCTGAGGAGTTGAGGCGTGTAAGTGGGACAAACAAAACAAATGATTCTCATTTGCTATTAAGAATTTTCTTTTTCTTTTATGGTAAAGAGGCTTTGAAGTCGATCGAGTTTATTTGATTGATTAGTAACACTTGGGTTTATACTACTTGTATTATAAACGCGAAAGTTTGTGAGCATGGATAGATGGATGGATGGATGGATGGCATGTTTGTTTCTCTTTCACGTAAAAACTACAGAATGGATTTTAATAAAATGTGGTATGGAGTTAGATGACACTCTGGATTAACACATAGGCTACTTTTTATCCCTGTATTCCCACGGGAACGGTACCTACACGGGTGAAACAGCGGGGCGTCTGCTAGTCAATATGATTCTTATGTTTAGTAGATTAAGGGTGTGATGTGAAAAGATTATTTTTTTGGTAGCTCTGCACAATAAAATCGCCCCTTGCCAGTGGTACAGCTGTGACCGGACCATGGTTAAAATGCGGTAGTACAGTTAATCAGACTATGGAAAAAAATTACCTTCCTGGTACAGTAACAGAAACACGGTTTTTTTTTGTTGTGAATGTTGAGAAAGAAAAATGTAGACGTTTAAATTTTACATGCAGGTTTGTCAATCAATGAACGTATCACTGACAGATAGCTGATCTTTAAAGGAGTTATTTAAGGTACCTACTTTTATTTTAGAAAAATAATTAAAGCTTCGCCTAAAGCAGTGAGTGTTTAAAATTATTAATTAATTTATTTAGTATTTATAAATATTAATTTATATTGAATGTATTATCATATTTTATAAGCTGTGAAAACCTTTAACTGACATACTTACACAGAATTGGATGTGTCTCTAATAAAAAATAAATAAATAAATATTCCACGACTTTTCACACAACGCCATTTAGCCCCAAGTTAAGTTTGATAGCTTGTGTTATGGGTACTAAACAGCTGATAAACATACTTATATATTTCTAAATACATACATATTATAGACAAATTACACCCAGACACAGAACAAATAATCGTGCTCATCACACAAACATTTGTCATGGGTGGGAATCGAACCCACGACCTCCGGCGTAGCAGTCAGGGTCACTAACTACTAGACCAACAGGCCAGTCAGCCAGATAATTTGTACCTTTTTCTGGGGCCCTTTCTGTATAACAAATTAAATAACCTACTATCGACGCACACTCTTACTAAATACACTTTTAAAAAAACATTGTTAAATTGGTTGCTTTCGTTAGATTATACTCAAACCGAAGAACTGTTAACTACCATATCTAATTAATTCATCCCAAAATAACGCACATAACCTCATACATACAACCACACCTCCTTGTACACACACTCACACCTCCACATACACACACATACACCCTTACACATCCACTGCATGATTCTTAATTTTATTTTATTTATTATGTTTATGAAATTCGTTTTAAAACACAATTATATAAAAGTAATTTTATTAAGTAATCAGAATATTTTTTGTATTATTATATTTTGACTGTAAACAAAACGTCTTCAGAAACTCTTCTTAAGTAATTTTAAATTTGTTAGGGGGCCTGGTGACCTGACTTACAGGTTTTAAAAAACCTTAGTTTAGGCACCAGTCTTCCACAAATTAAATATAAAATTGTATCTGTTGGCTAATGAAACTCTATATTGTAATTTGTGGTGCGATAATAAAATCTATTCTATTCTATTCCATTCTATTCTATACCTGTATTATAAGATTTTGTAAATATGTCATTGGTGTTCCATTTCTGAATAAAATAAAAAAAAAATATATAATAAAATTCACGCGAACACAACGCCATAGCAACAGCGTAGGTACCTATTTATAGTTTAACATAGAAATTGAGTTTTAAAATAAAACTCCTATATCTCGTCTCGTAATGAGACAATATGGCGGACACGTCATTTTGCATCGTCGAATAGAACGAGTGGAATACTAATGCAGCACTTGTGAGGACTCGTCGAAAATATTCCAAGTTGTTTCAAATGATTGGGAGTTATTTGGTTTCCTTGAACTCAGTAATTATTAGGTTTGTCTAAAGAGGGACTTATGTCTACATTTATACGCCACAGTTCTGTATTCTGTCATCTTTGGGTACATACTAAACCTTCATCTTCTAGATTACCCGCTTCGAAGGAGGTTTTCGCGAGTGTTAAGAAACCTACCTACAGCAGGATTGAATGCCTACATTAATGCTATAATATTTTTTTTATCTGTTATATTTACACCAAAAGAAACTGCGGTGATTTCGAGAGAGATTGACGAACACTATTTTTGAGCAATGTTAAAAACTATACGTGACCGTCCTACCATTCCGTATAGGCCGGCTTCCGTATATTTATGATGACCAAATAATTCAACATTCAAGTCCATATCATTAGGAGCAGATGCAAAGAAGCAAAGACAGACAACTACACAAATACCGCCAGCCTTTGAGGCATTTTTCCTGTTGACAGTGATGTGGATGAACTGTTTGATGCCCTTTAATTCTTTTGCTTTTCCTTTTTATCTTAACTTGTACCACAGTCTAAAAACATACAGTCGTCCGACGAAGCTGTCTAGACAGGGCAATCGTGCGGGGTGTGAGGGGCGAGACGCGGGAAAGCCGCTCCCGCACTGCGAACAAACCGATGTTCGTAGTGCTGGAGGTATTATTTAAATCTAACGCGTGTAGAAGTTGTCGGCATTTTTCCAGAGATCAAAGGCGTCGTCCTACTGTATTAATAATTATACTGTGCTTGTACAGAGGCCAGCACATTAAGCTACCCCGAATGTGTATAACTGCATTTATAGTTTTACAACTTTATCGCAAACAGAATTAGGTTCATGTGCAGTTGTTTAGTACCCATAACACAAGCTCTGCTTAGCTTGGAACTAGTGTGAAATGTGTGGATTATTTTTTTAGGGAAAAGAACACCGGCGAACTCCCAAACAAATTTTTGTTCACATTTTTTTTTTGCGTCTGCCTATGAAAAATATCTAAAACTATTTACAGTTTGTAGTAGTTTGATGTGCTGACGTCTGTGACATAATTAGTCGCAAATAATAATTATTTGAAAATTCATTTAAACATTAAAGGTATACGAACAACTATGAATTCTTAACAAACTAAATAAACTTAAAACCGGTTCCTTTATTACCATTTTGTTACGGAATCCTGAAAAGAACTTCTTTCATTAACAGCTCAGCTAACAGTTGAACAAAGCACTTACTGCAATATATCCGTCTTAGTTCTAAGTTATACCACAGTCTAAAAACATACAGTCGTCCGACGACGCCGTCTAGACAGGGCAATCGTGCGGGGTGTGCGGGGCGAGACGCGGGAAAGCCGCTCCCGCACTGCGAACAAAACGATGTTCGTAGTGTGGTATTATTCAAGTCTAACGCGTGTAGGAGTTGTTGACATTTTTCCAGAGATCAAAGGCGTCGTCCTACTGTATTAATATTTATACTGTGGTAATACTATGAAGCCCTAGCTAGATATTATTCAGGTGGGTCGCTTGTCACTGGGGTCCCACCGAGGGACCTCACCCCCAAGCTCGTCCGTCCACTATTGTGAAGAGCTCTATAGTAAATTGCTTTCACCCTTCTGCATAATCATTTCCTTTTAGCGGACATTGAATTTTAGTCACGGGTTTTGTTAAATGTTTAAAAAGTGTTGAAGCTTCAAGAAGATTTTGTTTACAAGCTGTGATAATCTATTAAGCACGATTTGACAGCTATCAAAATAAAAATACTATGTTGTGAGAAGAAAAAAGTCGGAGACATATCGTTTTAAAAAAAATAAGAGATTGTAATCAGCAATTGCATTTTGATTGCAGAAAACTGATTACACGCACGAGTTTGGAATATTGAAAATCTAATACAATACTATTGTATAGATACATTTACATCAGTTTTAAATGGGATACTTGTAGAGTAAAGATGTTAATGAAAAACTATTTCATTCGGTTCAAAAATAGCTTTCAACAATCACAACACTACAGTAATCATCCCAAAGACAGTGTTGTAAAAACGTCTCGTCGACATATTTATCTGCGATGAATTATTCTTATTATGTGCAATTTTTTCAGTACGGATGTTAACCTTACCGCTTACTAATGATAATCGTCCTTATAATAGTGTATATTATACACCACTAATTTTTAATTAGTACAAATACTCGAAGGACTTATTCTAGACGGTCTTCTTATAATTTTCATTATATTTGTAAAGTATCAATTAATAAAATTCATAAACAGCAAAGTTATTAGTTGTTTATATCCCAAAACGTCACCCAATTTATGGAAATATTGTACAGGCTATTCGTGACTTAGTAGTGCACATTAATCGTCATCTCTCGCTCACGTTCACGTGATCTCGCTCAAGCATGCCCCGCCTCCAACAGCTGTTTTCATTATTTAAGTTTAACTAAATAGTGGCATATTTAAAAATTGAGTTTCGTTTTTTTTACTTTTGATTACGCAAATATGATCAGTAACAAGTACGAATACAGCCTAATTTTTTTTGTACTAATTAAAAAATAGTGGTTTAGTTGCACTCAGAGGCGTTGCCACGAAATTCTGACGACTATTCCAGCTAAGCTGTTTCGGTCAGTTTCTAGACTAACCAGGTGATACTGATTTAAAAATTGAACTTCGTTTTTTTTACTTTTGATTACGCAAATATGATCAGTAACAGGTACGGATACAGCCCATTAATTTTTGTTCTAATTAAAAAATAGGGGTGTATAGGTTACATGGGTGTCTATTAATAAAGAGGATTATGAATTTGGTTTAGCAATTTCTTACGTTGACGCAAAGTTATCGCAAAACAAAAAGAGGGAAACGTTAAATTGTACTTCTTAGATAAATACATTTTTATTGATGATGCATGCGTGTATGACTAAATGTATGAACGCCAAAGTAGTATCTATGTAAGAATTGTAGTAGGTAGTGCTCTGTATCTTAGAGTTTGTGTAGGTATGGATGTTGAAAAACATGCCGATCAAGCAAAAATATACGTTCAGAATCATGGTTGTCTCTCTATGGCCTAAAGGTTGACGGGTAGAAAATTCCTCAGATGGCTTTAAGTCCGCCTCTCCATATTCGTAGGCTCAAAGTATCATATAAATAATCGAATTCACTTACCGAAATCATAGATAGTATCAGGATTATGCATCGATGGGGATCCCAACCTGTAAATTGTAACAAACACTCAATTTAGAGCAGAATAATAGATTATTAATTATTAATTAAACTGGTAACATTATTAAAAGCACCAATTTTGAAATAACGACATTTTATTCGGAATGCTAGCTAACTAGTTCGTGCGGTAATCCGTTTTCGATTAATCCATGCAATAACATTAAAACAGGTGGTCACGCATCATTGATTTTAATCCAGTAACAGTTTGAAATAGTTTTCAGTTGTATTGTTACTAAAAATGTACGATACTAATTCAATGAAACTGTAATACTCGTAGGTACAGTCAGCCTCATAAGTCGATATACATATCCATATTTCCTAAACTCATGAACACCTTAGCTTACACAAATTGCTAAACAAGACTTGTGAATTTTGAACCTTTAAGACGTTAATTAAATCCTGGCAAAAGTCTTGTTTAGCAATTTGTGTAAGCTAAGGTGTTCATGAGTTTAGGAAATATGGATATGTATATCGACTTATGAGGCTGACTGTACATTTAAGGATTATATTTGATGTAGAAAGATAGGCTTTTAAAAAATATACACACTGTTTAGTCGGTTATAGAGAAAAAAATCTCTTTATTTCGAACGTATTTATCTGACGTGCAGTGTTTTCAAATCGTGTTAAAATATATGCTGGCTCGTTGGTCTAGTGGTCGCAAGGTCCACTGCTGAACATGACGACCCAGGTTCGATCACTGGGTTAGGCAGGGCGTTATTGAGTTTTTCCATCTAGAATTTCTCTGTATCAGCCAGGAGCCTGTTTGATTTGAGCCCGGTTGATGGAAATCGGCCCGCTCTCTATTTAAGATGGGAGATAAAACATAACTGGCGAAATGTGGGTGCACTACTGGTACACCTCTGCCTTATCCTTTGGGGATAACAGGCGTGATGTTTTGTTATGTGTGTAAAATATATAACCTGTTAACGAACTTTGACGTCTTAAGACAAAGTACTAGTGAATTCAGATAAATTTATTTGAAAAGTGTCTTTTTTACTCTAAAAGATCTAACAAAACTGTACACCGCCCGATGAACATATTGAAGTAGTCCCAAATTATAATAATAATATCTAACGCTTGCAATCTCCCTTTAGATCACCAAGTACATTTCAGAGACAGGATTGTTGACTCATTACCTAATTTCTTAAAAAAGGTACTACTGTACAGTCATTACAAAAGTCCTGTTAATTTCTAAGCAAAGGGCAATAAGTTCTATTAAAGATATTGGGTACAAAGGAAAGAGAAATAGTATTGCACTTGCCATAAGCTAAGTCCCTAAGGATAGTATTACGAAATTCTGGTCGCCATCTTGGATTAAATCCGTACCTGTTTGCAGAATTGTTACCTATTTATGTGAGATAAAAAAATACGTTTTCTTCTGATGCAGCTGTAGTTTCTGGGAAATGGAGATGGACGGATTGCAAAACAGGTTATATTACAAATGTTGGAGTGTAGGTTTGTAATCATTTCAATATAGAATTATTACAGGAATACTTTAAAAAGTGGGTACTATGCGTTTCAAATGAGAATAGGATCGACTTTGCGCCATGTTGTGACTTGCCTTGCTGTCAATTCAAAAAATTTGGCTAAGATCTTCAAAACTAGGTATATATCTTAAAAATATATTTTTAATGAATCATAAACGAATAATTTTGCTAAATTGTGTTGTTTTTCGCTCTCAAAGTATTTGTCTACATTGGAGATAATCTCTCGAGCCCTCCCATGCAAAACAGCGCCTAGTTTACTCATTTTCGAGCAGTCAGCGAGACAAAAACAAAAACAAATAACTACAAACAACCGCGGAACAAACAAAAGAAATAAATAAAACGTAAGCACTCCACAAGACTAATAAATTTAAGACGTTTTTAATTTTGAATAACTGCGTCTCGGTAAAACAAAAATAAAACATTATTGATACGCGAAAAAGGTTTCGTTGCAGACCGTACTTTTCAAGTGACATCTGACAGTTACAAGTAGTTGATTAGTGTTTGCGGTAGCCTTTTGAGGATATAAACACACAGATTTAAGTGCACCTATTTAAGATTTCTTTCAAATGCGTGCACTGACCGTGCGTGCATCGACAGTACGAGCGCTGTCAGTCCATGCAATTGTCAGTAATCGTAAAGTTCAACTCGAAACGAAAGGAGATTCAGTCGAAATACGTCCACTTCAGAACATAAAACTCAAAATGTGTCTTTGGATTTACTGACAGCCTTAATCTTTGAAGATGTTTAGTGTGTAGAGGTGACGTGGAATGTGAGGCGTAAAAATGCCCTGGGGAAACTTTAACATTTACCAACCCGTAAATTGCTTCGCAAATTGTTTTTCAATAATGTAGGTCAGTTCATCCAAGTTTTTAATTGAAACCGACAAATTATTAAAACGAATTCTGCTCTGGCGTAAAATTAAAACGACAAAGTAAATACATTGTATGTTGCTGTTAATACAATAAGCTATGAGATTAAATATTTCATATTTAATTCTTCCCCGGGGCTATGTTCTTTGTCACGATTGCTTTGTTATTTGCTTCTTCACTTTGAATTTATTATGAACTAGCTTCTGCCCGCGACTTCGTACGCGGATCCTGTTGCTTATGTCAGCGACAACGGGGTCGTCAAAATCGAGGATTTAAAACGTCTGATGTCGAATTCTAAAAGCCCGGGGACGGGAAAACAATGGGATGCGCGAGACGATTCAAGACGTTCCAGATTTTTTATTTTTGTTGGTCAACAGGAAATGCCATCAGACTTAACAACTTTTGCTAAGACGCCATTTCTATTATGTATATATTATTGTCGCTGGGCTTTAGAGTTCCACTACAGGTGCTCCAGACCTTCAAATTTAGTCTCACAGCAGAAAACACTCTTCACGTGGAATAGTTTTTGCAATGCCACCATTTTTATATCTCTTTTACTTTAGGTGTTCCATTTTCCAAAAAAATTATAGCCTATATGTTGCGTGACGTTCACGATCAGCGGTCAGTCGCGCATCTCCTTCCCCCACTTATCTCTAGAGTCGATGCGTATATACGCTGAAAACTCAAGCGTCATGCTTTTTTCGTGAACGTCTCCGACTCGCGAGACAGTGCATGATGTTCACGATCAGCGGTCAGTCGCGCACATATTCTTCACTGGTGTCTAGAGACCTGGATACCTGGTAGATGCGTAAATACACTGAGAATGCAGGCGTGCTTCGCGATCCCAAGAAGTTTCCGCGGAGCGAGTTGCAGCCTCATGTTCTCGAACAGCATCAAGTCTCTCCTAACGCTCTTCGTTCTTCGACCTCTTTCTAGGCATGGTTATAGTTTTATTGTGATGATACCTGATCAATTAAAATCTAAGTGGCTGCTCTCCTGCGTTACCGGGAAGGCAACCATGTAACGAAGATAAATGAAAAAGGAAATTAAACTCTCAAATAACATAAGCCCGAAGGCATATTTATACGATAAGAAAAAATAGGAGTTTTGGCCAGTAGAGTCTAATTTTCAATGATATACCATCGTCATTAAAAATCAGTCCTGAACTGTTCCCGCCTTCACCGCATGGAGGTACTTATGTTATTTTATAATTAGGCAATGAAATTAGTGATAGTTTTAATTTCCAGACCAAATGTTTCTGATCTTCGATTTTTATAAGTCAACAGGAAATGCCTATCAGACCGAATAACTTTTGCTAAGACGTCATTCCTATGTGAGTTACGGTGTAGCTGGGCTCTTGGAGTTCCACAACAGGTGTTCCAGATCTTCGATTTTTATATGTCAACAGCGAGTGCTCATAAGGCTGAACAACACTTGCTAAGACGTCATTCCTATATATGTTATATTGTAGCTGGGCTCTTGAAGTTCCTCATCAGGTGTTCCGGATCTTCAAATTTATTCTCTCAGCAAAAAATGCTCATCACGTGGAACAATTTTTGCTTTGGTACCATTCTTGTATCTCCTATAGTTTAGCTGGTCTGTTGCGGTTTTGCATAAGGTGTTCCGGATCTTCAAATTTATTATTTCAGCAAAAAATGCTCATCACGTGGAACAATTTTTGCTATGGTACCATTTTTGTATCTCCTATAGTTTAGCTGGTCTGTTGCAGTTCTGCATCAGGTGTTCCGGATCTTCAAATTTATTCTCTCAGCAGAAAATGCTCATCACGTGGAACAATTTTTGCTATGGGGCCATTTTTGTATCGCCTATAGTTTAGCTGGTCTGTTGCGGTTCTGCATCAGGTGTTCCGGATCTTCAAATTTATTCTCTCAGCAGAAAATGCTCATCACGTGGAACAATTTTTGCTATGGGACCATTTTTGTATCGCCTATAGTTTAGCTGGTCCGTTGCGGTTCTGCATCAGGTGTTCCAGTTTCCAAGATAAATTATAGCCTATGTGTTGACCAGACTTAATATCTATACAACAAAAAAAAATCATTCAAATCCGTCCAGTAGTTCCGAAGATTAGCGTGTGCAAACAAACAGACAAACAGACAAACAGACAAACAGACAAACAGACAAACAGACAAACAGACAGACTTTTTTTTTTGGATTCGTGCTCTATTACTGTTTCTAAACCCCCCTCAATTATTATTTTTTAAATATATTCAATGTACAGACACAGTTTTTTTACAGTCTTATTATATGTATAGATTTATTTTGGTTTTGTTCAGATTCAGAGGTGATTTCGTTTGTGGATTTTGAAGGGATTTCAAAAACAATTAATTAGTTATACCTACATAGTCACCGAGTGGTAAAAAATCCGTTTTAAAGTATTAAACCACGTGATCTAGACTTTCGAGGCAGTTCAGGAGGAAAAATTTGTGAGCATGTGAAGTTGTAGGGGGTAATCTCTGGAACTTCAAAACCGATTTTGGAAATTCTTTTACTAATAGAAAGCCACATTATTTGTGAGTGTCTTCTGCCATATATTATTTTCAAAATTAGACGGGATTGAGTGAAAGGGGTGTTAACCTTACAATCGTGTCAATTATAGAATCAATAGAAAGACAATGACAGCGCGGACGCCAGTGTCTTCTTGGGGTTTAATGAATTAAAGTACAAAATTCACGCTGACGAAATGCTAGTGTCTATAAAATTCATCAACGTAAAATTCTCAGCATTAATAAAATAAAAAGAACTGGGAAAATAATACTAAAATGAGCGTAAAGAGAATAAGAAACCTCAAAGTGTTGGGTCCTTTCATAAATTAATTTCTCCGAGAAGAAAGTGTGTGCGTATGAATAATTTATGTTTTGTTCACGTCTGTGTAAGGGTCATTTAGACCTATAAGTAGAAAGGTGGGTTTATTTTTGGTGTAAGTAAGTATATGTACGTAATACTGAGGTGGTAATACTTGCGACATCGTAAATGGAGTTTTTGTTGTCTTTTTTTTCTAAACAGAATTATAAGTCACCTTACAAACATGTCAGTTATGATTATGGCCCAGTGATTAGTGATGGGTTTACCAACTTATTTGTGTGTTGCATAATAAGAGTAAATATAAATTTGAAAGGTAGGGTGTTTGGAATACGTTTTTGTTTATTTTTGGACACCGTGAAATAATCGGGTTTACCTTCTCCTATAACAAAGAGATTTAAAATACTATAGAGCGGGCATGTCAAGGAAATGTCATAGAAAAACTTTGATCCCATGTCTCAGTAACGCCATCTAGAATAATATATGAATATTGGAGCGGCAGCGGAGCGTACTACAAAAAACTCTCATAGACTTGTATCCAGCAGGACACACTTTTTCGGACGAAAATTTTGTTCGTGATGTCCGGTCTATAGTTATTGAATGTCTTTGTCCTATAACCCATTTTAGAAGAGTTATGGAATGACAAAATAAACCAAATTTTAATTAGAGAAAATACACAGTATATTATAACTAGTTTACGGTATCAAAACAATTAGATTCCTTGCTTTTCATGCACGAGATTGTGGTTAAAATCTATCTGAAGCTTGCTAAGTATACCACTGGCAACGGTGAAGCATAAATAAATAATAATATGGACACCTGAACATTACTTTAAAATAAGTCTGATTTCAAGATGAGTGAGAACGAGTGGTGTTTACTTCTCGTGTCTTCTCGACATTGGGAGAGAATTCCTCATTCCACTCTCGTCAACTACCACAATTCCAGACACAATTAAATTATCTATTGCTCGCGGAAGCCGGCTTCCGATCGGAGCCTGATGAAATAATAACATAACGTAATGCATTTATGTATTTACCTTTATTCCCAAAAAGGTTAGGCATAGGTACCTATCGCCTATCGTGAGCCCACATTTTACCAGTCATGTTTAAGTCCCATGTAGCAGGGTACGAGCATTTGTTCACCAAGCAGGCACAAATACAGACTCCAGGCTGCTACTGAGAAATTCTAGATGTAAAAAACCATTATCACTTATTTACTGACAGCAAAATTTACCAGTAGCATCTTTCCTACGAAGCAGTCAGAACGAGGTACTTTAATTTCAAGTCATTATAATATGGAAGCTCTACTTAAAGGAAGGCATAAACAATATCTTTAAAATATACAAAGAACATTCAAATGAAGTTCCTCATTTCTTCGCCTGCCAAGAAATACAAAGCACAGTTATAGAAGTCCAAGACATTTCAGTAAAATTAGCATTGGAAAAGTACAGGAAGTCGGCAAGCAAAGGATTGTTGTGACTTAACGCCGCGCCAAGAATTTAAATGAGATGGTTGCTTTTGACTTTAGGATACTTTGTGGCGTTTGTCAAGATAAACAAGCGAGGTGGATGATTATTGGGCAGGTATTATTATTGAGGGTAATGAAAAGTTCAACTTGTTTTTATTAATAACATTCTCAAGAAAAGAAAAAGAAAATTAGTTTCATCGGCTTGCTATTTCTATTTGGATGATAAATCGATAAGTTAATAGTTAACAATTCAAAGAAATATTGCCCGAAAATTAACTTATCTATACTAATTAAAGAGGAAAGGTTTGATTGTTTGTTTGTTTGCATTGAATAGGCTCCGAAACTACTGGACAGATTTCAAAAATTCTTGCACCGTTGGGAAGCTCCACTATACCCGGTCAACATAGGCTACTTTTTATCCCTGTATTCCCACGGGAACGGGAACTACGCGGGTGAAACCGCGTGACGTCTGCTAGTGTTATTATACAATGGAAAAGTACAAATTGATGTGAAAAGGTAACTGAAAGTTTTTGTTGTTTGTATACTGAACTGTTCGGTGTGAACATTAAAAACTAACAGTCAAGAAAAACACAGGATAACAGCGTGCGAATGTAAGGTGTGCGTGATCGAATAGAGTGTGTGTATGATGTATGTGTGTAAGTACTAAAGAGTTAGGGGGTGTGATTATGTGTGAAAGGGGTGCATGTGTGTGCAGTAGTTGCTTGTTATAATGAAGGAGCAGTTTTCAGGTATACAACTCTAATTGAGATTGATAAACAACTGATTAAACCTGTTTTGGGTGATGGACAGATTTAAGCAGTCTTGATGGGGCTGGGTTAGTCTTTAACTTGTAACGACGTTATTTGTTCCAATCTGTTTGTAGGTTTTACCAATTAATATGACCATTTCCTCCTTGACTGTAGTATAACTTTCGATCGATCCGAAAGAAGTGAATTATTAACTTTTTACTCAATTAAAACTCCATTTGAGTCTCTAGAGAGATCGCGATTTTTGACAGTGTGTCTTACATCCTATGTATAGTTTATCACGATACAGGTTAGAAGGGATAACAAGAAACCATGGGTTCTGTACATTATTCTGTAGCCCCATTGAAATTTCTTGTTGATTTTTTCCTAACTTTTGAGTTTTAATCTGTAGTTATTTTTGCCTAATACCACCAGTCCGTTACTGTCCCACATCACCACGCTTGCTCAAGGCGGATTGGCGATTTCGAACTTATATTATTTAGTCCAGGTTTCCTCACGATGTTTTCCTTCACCGTTATCAATTATGTCTAAGATAAACTAAGAAAGACTGACCTTTTTTCGTTAGTAAAAGTAAAAAGTTTACTTTATACGTTTAAGCATCTCATTGGGTTACATATTAAATCATGATTTTAAAATCTTAGTTATTAGGAAATGAAATTTGCTCTCCCCGATATCCCTTCCAACCTATACACCCACACACTACTACTCTTTATACATGTACTTTTACATCGTTATTTAACCATCTACATAAATATATTCATTTGGAAGCTACAAAATAATTAGTTAATTGCATGCAGCGGCCATTGCAGGCAGTAGGGTGGCCACACGTTGCTGGTAAAAGTTGGTTTTCTTTTGGTTGGTTGGTTTTCAATTCAGACATTTCTGTAATTTATGTGTTTGTGTTATTGTCGTACTATCTTGTTTTGTTTCATCGGACCTGAAATAAATGATTTTATTTTTATTTTATTATTATTGCTAAGTACGCATTTAATCACTAACTCAACTCTTGGGAAGCTAAGGTGGGGGCGACAATGGTGTGGTAATCAGTGATGTCTAAGATGAACTTAGAAAAAAATCAGATTTAAACCTACTTGTCTTGCCTCGATTGGAAACTACTACCTCGTGCTCGAGAGGCGAGGGTAACTACTGGGTTATTTCTACCTAATGACATAATGGACTGTTTTATTTTTGAGGATGGAGCAAGCGCAGGGTTCAGATCATGCAAAATTAAATTATTAAATGACGTAACCCGGATCCAAATCCAGATTAAAGAAAAAGATTAATGACAAGATATGTCATCAAAAATCGGTACACATAGAACGTTATGTTACTTACGTGACATACAATTTGCTAAAAGATAAATAAAATACACAATCTTCAAAGGAATTTCCGCAACATGTTTTTCCCAAAGGAGTCATTGAAGCAAAAATGAAATATTGGAATTCCGAAATTTTCTCTAAAGGGTGGTCGTCCTAAGGACACAGTTTGTATGGTTGTACAGTTGGTATTCAATATAAAACTCTGATAGGCTACGGTACCTATTCTTTATTTTTTATGTTTTTTTTAAAGCATTCTGTTAATATGCGTTGCGTTATCAGAACGTTGGCGGTCAAGGTTGATTATTTTCCATTTATTGTATACTGGGAGGGTGTACACCTGCAAAGCAATAAAAATAATTTGTATTGTGTTCCTTTTCTTGTTTACTAACAAATTACTAACACTTTTTATTTATTGTGTGTAATACTAACAACTTACTAACGAAATCTGTTTAATAAACCTTATGGACACCCATGTCTGAAATAAAGATCATTATTATTCCTTATTATTTCTCGGAACCCTTGGGTTTCGGACCTTTGGAAGGCGTACGAGGAGCCGAAGCCAACTCGCAGAGGCCCTTTGTCGTTTTTAAAGAATTGGGGCACCAATCGCAGATTTTCCCTGTATGCACTAGACAAGTGCACCCAAGGAAAACCTACGACTGGAGTAAGACTATTGCAGAATATGGTAACAAAAGTACTAGACTATAGGTTAGGGTAGCTAAAATGGACTGAATTCTAGAACCTAGAACTATGAAAGACTATGGCCCCTGCCTTATCAATGTTACATATATACACAGCTTAAATGACAGGGGGTGACTTGCACACTCAATAATGGGCTCTCTAAACGCCTCATTATTATTATTATTGTTAATTATTATTAATAGTAGTTTTGTTAAACCCTCCAAAATAGCTAAATATGCTTGTGTCTGGAGTGGGTTCACGTCAATAGTGGGAGGGGATCGAAATCACGACCTCTCGATCGTCAGGCTACCGCCTTAGCCATTGGGCTATTGCCACTTTTCCTCTAGGAAAACAGTATTAAGTCTTTTTTTCAACGTTTAAAAGGAGCAGATTTTTACTCTAAAAGGAGTACATTTTACCTTTAAAAGGAGCACCTTTTTACATTCTAAAAGAGTACTTTTCACATTCAAAGGCGAACCACCACTTGGTCACCACTTATAAAACATCTAAGTTTAAGACATTGTAGTAAGTTAAGTTCACTACCAGTAAACTTTTACTATTACAACTCACACAATCCTCTGACGCGTAACATTCTTAAAAAAGGGATTACAAAGTTTTCTTTTCACGATAATGGATTTCAAGCCATTCTAAGTATTTAGATTATTTCGAGTTTTTTCACTAAGGCCTAGTAGTCCCTGTTAAAAACATATGTAAGTAGTAAAATCCACTTGTAAATCTTCTGCTCAAATCAATTCAAATATTATTTCATTTGATTTTGATTAGATTTGCCTAAATGTACTAAATAAACTAAGAAATAAGACAGACGGACGAACAAACTAAGTTTAACCATAAAGGTTCCTATTTTACCATTATTTTACGGCACCATAAATACAAACAAACATAGAAAATTATGGGCGCGCCATTTCTTCCTACCATAACATTCCACTTAGAAGTTAATTCAAGAACATTAACCTTGAACTGATAAACTCACCCAATTTTGTTCAACTATAGGCACTTATTTACCCATTAAGGCTTTATTTATGAAGAGTTTTGGTAAACAATGTAGTAAAACTGATTACGTCTAACATGGTTGTTTGTTTTTATGTAAAGGTGAGGACACAAAACAGCATACACTTACTCATGGAGTCGCGTACATCGAAACACTTTTTTGACAATAATATGGTATTACATCACCGGGATATGATTTTGATTCACCTCGGTGAATCTTTTGTTACAAAGTCAAAATCGAAAATAATTTTCATAATTAATCATAATCGGCTTTTTTTTAACAAAGGACAGTATCTCCAAAGCGCTCGCCCTTTAGACTTCCTAAAAGTTCTGCTGAGGAAAACAAATACTGCAAACAACCCACAGCAAGACTTTTATCTATTAGACAATCATATGATTTCGCAAACTGCCACGTAGCATTTTATATAGACAAAGTTCTATTATGTCAGAATCACTCCGTGAAAATAAGAGTAGGTAGGTGTCAAAAAAAATAAATCATAATTTAACAAGAGAACACTTGTGTGTACTAACCTTTATGCGGTCAAGTTTAATGAATTAATAGCTTAGAAGTTTTGCTGTTGTTCTACGTTTCTTGTGTCAAGGACAAGGTTTGTTTAGAATTCTGACCTCGACTTCAGAACCTAGGTGGAAATGGGTGAAAAATAACAGGGAGATCGGTGGCTTGATTTATTGAGTTTTAACTTTTTCAGATAAGTTTGCAGTTACCCTTGGGTTTGTGAGCTATTAAAAATACATAGCCACAGATAAATAATAGAGAATTTATGAGCTACATAGGGTGTAACGATGGACAGACAAGCTTAGGATAGACTCGATGAAGAAGAAAAATAGATATACATTTAAGTACGTGGTATAATTTACAATACGTATCTAACTAAATGAAGGTAGTGTGACTTGATGAAAAATGCGCTGGACTATATAAAACTTAATTAAATAAGGTATAAAATGTCAGAGGGGAAATTCATAAATGTAACATTCTATAAATCTTATTATCAAACTGCTAAAAGCACTTGTAATTTGTATTTATTTTGATATTGATTAAAACGTTCTTATTCATGTTAAAACTAATAACTAAGTTACAAATTTACGCCATTTTAGGTTGAAACTAGATAGGTACGTGAGGGTGGGCCCTTTTCGGCATTGCTATTTAACTTGGCAATGCGATGTGGACAAATTGGTTGAAGCCCTATGATTTTTTTCTTCACCTTTTATACAACACTGAATAACATAATCATAATTGTCAGCAAAGACTGTACCAATCTCCGCGAGTCACATACATCATAATAGGCTCTGAACACACGTCGCAACATAAAGGTCTCAGTTGCGTCAAGCGGCAACTGGAAAATATCTAATTTCATTCATTTAATAGTTAATAAATAATTGTAAGACCTGAAGGGGAACGCCGGAAGGGGACGTCCTAGAAGGACATACCTACATAGACCTAATTGGTGAGGTTATTCAGAAAAGTCAGATGCGTAGTGTAACCGGCGCGCGGCGTATGTGTATAACAACATGTATGAATGTAAACGAAACAAAAGAAGTATGTAAGAATCGTAGCATTTGGTGCTCTGTAGTTTCTGCCTAACCTCATGGGAAAAAGGCGTGAGTTTATGTATGTATGTATGTATGTAAGGCCTGAATAATAACAGCCACGCGTCGTTTGAAGGCTATGCTACGCTTGCCTAGGTCGTTTTTTTAATGGGTAGAAACATTAATTACATACCAAGACCTTTCTGTGCCTCGGAAAGCACGTTAAGCCGTTGGTTCCGGCTGTCATTTGTAGATCTTTGACAGTTGTTACAACGGGTAGTCGGAAGCTAGAAAGTCCAACAACCAGTTTAACCAAAGGCCATCTAGGCTATATGTGTCAACCCAGTAGCTGAGTTGTGGAGGGGAGAAATGCAGACGCTCCAGGCAAAACACTGGTAGTAAGCTGCATCGGATTAGACTGTAAGCTGACCCCAACATAGTTGGGAAAAGGTTAGGTAGATGATAATTTTAAATACAAAAAGAACTCAGTTTGGCACGAATGACGCATTAAGCCTACCTTTGTGCAGTTTTTTTTCTTGTGCGTGTTGATTAAGTAAATAAATGAGACTTAGGGGTAAGAAAAATTTGAATCTGAATCCACCTTTGCTGACCACATTTTGACTGCTGCGGACCTCTGGTTCAGCTAAAAACTGGAAGACGAATCAAACAAAGTTGCGAAAAGGCAGCGAGGCTATATGGTTGACGACTTAAGACCTTGCACTGCACAGACGTAGTAGCTCTAGTTGTCAGCTTTTTGTTGCAGCAATTTGTGAAAAGTTGACAGTAACCTAAACTTAGGTTGCTGCGTGTGCTGACAGCCTTAAATCAACAGCAATTTGAATTCTAATATGAGTGTCAACGGAAGTGACTGGAGATTGGCTGAATTTGTAGGGATGCCAGTAAGTGCTGAGTGTTCCATTAATTTTCCCAGTTTGACCCAGTTTTGATGAAGAGAGTTTAAATGTCCGATGTTTGCGAATATTTTTGTGTGGCGTCATCTTCGTTTGATTGATGTTGGAGGAAATCGGAGAAGTTGGGTGAGCTATGGTTTTGTTTTATGTTTTGGCCCTCTTTTTATTAAATACGGAGTGAAGATACTACCAGTGTGACCTCCGGATTTATCAAATATTTTTCGAGAATTAAGTTTGGCGTAATTGTAAGTATTTCTTGTTCTGCGTCTGGGTGTAATTTGTCTATATTAATATGTATGTTTTTTAGAAATATATAATTAAGTAGGTTTATCAGTTGTCTAGTACTTATAGCACAAGCTGTGATTAGTTTGGAATACGATAGCGTTGTATGAAAGCTGTGAAATTATTATTATTGTTTATTAATAAGGTGGTAAAAAAAATGTTATGAGAAAGTATTGGTCTTACTAAGTGCATTTACTTAAAATTCTGAATACTTAACCATTTATTGCATTCTAAAATGAGTCAAGAACTTAGATAAAACCAAATGCAAAAAATGTTTAATGCATGAAAATGCATAGTGACTGTAATCGTGCAATGACGTAAGCAAATCTACTGGATTGTCTCTATTCAATTAAAAATGGTGGCAAAATAGTCTCTGTCAATGTCATTATTTGCAATATAATAGTAAGGGTACCTACTAATTTTCCTAATAGCTACTTAATATTCCGCTCGTAACTCATATTTTCTCGTTTATACGACACATTATGGTCGTAGTATGACTAATAACCCGCATAATATGACAACCATATTGGATTGTGTCAGAAGGAAAATCCCTATGTTTTTGTAAGGTTAACTGAAGTGTCCCACATTGGGCGCCATTTATTTTGAAAGTGTCTTATGCAAACTATTATTATAAATATATGAAAGTGACTTTGTTACACTTTCATGCTAGTATCCTTTTCCTTTTTTTATTGGGTAAAGATAATGTAAAACAGTAATGTTACAAGCTTTGTATTGGAGAACGCTTCGATACAAAGCTTTTAACATTACTGCCGTTAGGTCATACTTTTGACATTCAGCCAGCCCAAAAATCAAAACATCGAAGTACGAAAAAGGATTTTCTAAATCTTCAAATAACCTTTACACACGATTCGAATAGAACGTTGGAAATTGAGTTTGAGTCATATGAAAGCCTTTTGAAAGGCGACAGCATGATTGTAGTGGCCGTTGAAATTGCCAATAAATGAGATTGCATTGCATCGACAGTGGCCTGAGCTGTTTCACCAACGAGCTCTGGCTGTCCTGCAATGAATTTAAAATGGTATTTGATTTTGAGTATTGTTACAGGGAAATATATTGTGGTAAAAATATCCTGTACATACCGATAAGCTGTGGGATTCTCACGGGTCCGATACAATGTGAATAACTTCATTCAAATTGTACAGCCACTGGTCTTTTAGGCAGTTTTTACCGCTACGGCATTATAGTAACGGGACCCTAGAATCCCAATATATCTAGGAACATACTGAATATTTATATCCGCACGTATAATGTTGAATAAATTGCCTGAATTATTCCCTAGTAACCATGCAAGTAAATGAATCGTGAGATATTGTTGTTTTGAATCAAAAGAAACTATTTGCATATTTGATTGGATATACGTGGTAAAGGAATAGGGTTCAAAAGTAATTTAGTTTTTTTATTTAAGTAGTTTTCGGAAAACTACATCTCCAGTAATTATATGTATACTTGTCCATACTAATTAAAGCAAAATCCTTTCGTAACCGGCGAAATTTAAAAAATCGGTTTATGCAAATTGCTGCGCTGTTTACCTCCGTTGTTTGCTCATTGAAATAAATTTTGTGGTAATTACATTGACATATATACTACTATATCTACTATATATACTATATATATCTATATATATATTACTGGTAATTACGATAATATTTATATTTGATGAATATCGAACATTTATTTTCAGTACCCCACAATTTTAGTTTTCACGGTTATGTTACTTAACAGTTGCATAATTATTTTATTGAGTAACGTAAAATACCTGAATACCTTAGTACTAGTGTGATCTCTGGATTCATGATACATTGACAGGCCTGTTGATCTAGTACTAAGTGGCTTTGACTACTATACCGGAGGTCGTGGGTTCGATTCCCACCCAGGACAAACACTTTTGCAAATTCAAATTCAAATTCTTTATTGCGAACTAAGTGTACAGAAAAATGGAATTTCTAGATGTTAACAATTTAGGTAGGTCTAATAACTTAGTTGCCAATTAATCCAATGCCAATTTATCTATTGAAAAATAAAATAAAATTAAACATGCAATGTAATGAGTACGATCATTTGTTCTGTGTCTGGGTGTAATTAATCTATAATATGTCTGTGTTTAGAAATATATAAGTATGTTTATCAGCCGTTTAGTACCCATAACACAAGCTCTGCTTAGTTTGGGGCTAGACGGCGTTGTGTGAAAGTTGTGAAATATTATTATTTATTTATTATTTTAAAATTCGCGGTCTGAATTGACGCAATAAACGATCTTTAATATAATTTAAATAAGAATACCATCCATGAGTTTTTCCAGTCAGGTATTGTGCCCGATTGATGGTAATAGGCTCGCCCCCTATAACATAACTGGCGAAATGTGTGTGCATTACACAACCTTCTAACAGCTACACCACTGCCTAACCCTTATTAGAGGATAAGAGGCGTGATGTAATGTTATGTCATGTGTTAGTTAAAAGAAGACCGTGTGTCTATTTCGAAAATGGTATCGTGACAACACTCTATAAAGTAATATCCACGACATTCCTATAGTAGTAAAAAATTGACCTTTAAACCATTCTATCTTTTACGTAAAACAACCTTCAAATTGACCTAGACCTAGCTAAGAAGGTAATAGAAATATATAAGTATGTTTATCAGTTGTTTAGTACCCTTAACACAAGCTCTGCTTAGCTTGGGACTAGATGGTGTTGTATGAATAGTCGTGGAATATTATTATAACTTATTATTATATGAAGGTTAGACAAACTGTGGGCATAGTTATATCACTGATTCCAATCACGTATAGTATTTGTTTACTTAACATAATATGTTTTCTAACGTAGAACATGTAGTCCGCCTTCGTACATTAGTGTGCTTGAAGTAGGTATTAAATAAATAAATAAACATGGGAGATATATTTTAAGACATAACTCCTATCAGCTATCTAGGAAACGGGCCCAACATTCCTATAAATCAAAGATTAAATTAAAAATTTAAAAAACCCCCACCGCAAAAAAGTAAGTAAATATTTAAAAAGTTAAAAATAACACTTTAGCCATGAAATTTTACTTCACGTCGGGGTACCGCTTAAGTAAGGAATGTTCCTAGTACTTGAAGGTATTGTAGGTACCTACTTATTTTAACGGTACCCCGACGTTACGTAAAATTTCATGGCTAAAGTGTTATTTTTAACTTTTTAAATATTTACTTACTTTTTTGCGGTGGGGGTTTTTTAAATTTTTAATTTAATTTTTTAACCGCATTAATTTTGTTTTATAGAGTATACAGTTACTTATGAGATTTTTTCAGTGCATTGTATGTAGAGTCAAATGCTGGTTAAAACGAATCCAAACACGACATATCTGCTATTATTTTGTCAAGAGTCTTCCTACTGGTGTGCTGGATAGCCTGGCTGCAGCATCAGCTCATCCTGTTGCCATCAGTGCATTGTGTTAAGAATCAAATGCTGGTTGAAATGAATCCAAACACTGCATATCTGCTATTATTTTGTCAAGAGTCTACCTACTGGTGTGCTGGATAGCCTGGCTGCAGCATCAGCTCATCCTGTTGCCATCAGTGAATTGTGTTTAGAATCAAATGCTGGTTGAAATGAATCCAAACACGACATATCTGCTATTATTTTGCCAAGAGTCTACCTACTGGTGTGCTGGATAGCCTGGCTGCAGCATAAGCTCACCCAGTTGCCATCAGTGCATTGTGTGCAGAATCAAATGCTGGTTAAAATGAATCCAAACACTACATATCTGCTGTTATTTTCCCAAGAGTGTATTAGTCTGCTAGATATCCTGGCTGCATCAGACCAAATACACCATAATGTTGCTTATTAATATTACACACATGGGTGTTTGAAATTTTAAGACACACATATGTTTTTAACCCCCGACGCAAAAAGAGGGGTGTTATAAGTTTTTAAGTAAAGTTAATACCCATAGACGTCTAAAATAGCAACGGTAGCTAACACAAAAGAGCTGATAACCTTGAAACGGCTAGACCGATTTTGATGAATTATGTCTAAGAACCATCGCAAGAAACCCTGCTTTCAAATAAAAAAAACCGCATCTAAATCGGTTCACCCGTTTGGGCGCTACGGTGCCACAGACAGACAGACAGACAGACAGACAGACAGACAGACAGACAGACAGACACACACACATAGCGGTGAAACTTATAACACCCCTCTTTTTGCGTCGGGGGTTAATAAAATAGTATAACAAAGACTGATCAAACACTACAATTTTATTAATGGATGTACGAGTTTTTTTTTAAAGGTGTTGTTGATTTTGTTAATGGAGTTTACTCAAAATTAACTTATGTGAGAGACTGGTGCTTGGTGTAGATTTTAATTTAAAGGCTGGATAAATCAAAAAACGCGTCGGTTTCCTGTAATAGTTTTCCGTCCCTTTTCACAAAATCCCCCTCCCAAGAACTATTGAGCAACTGAGAGGAAAGATCAAGAAATAATGATTTTTAACGTAATAATAGAATTGTAAGAAAGAAAGTTAGTGAAATAAGTGGAAATGTGAGTAAGATTACGCATAAAAATTATATCGAAAGATTTTTTATAAAACAACAAGTAAGTAGGTAAGTACCTACAAAAGTATGATAAATCCCGCTCACCATGTTTAACTGTTTCCCCGTTTTGTTTCACAAAGGTCAACAAACCCTGACTTTCACAACTTGTTATAATTAATTAAATTAATCGCTTCGGATGCTCTTTTTAACTACTTTGAGAACTTTAGGGAATGTTTGCGTTAATCATATTTCTGGCTAGCTGCTGCACGCGACTTTGTCCGTGCGGAATCTAACATTGTATTGTTGGCGCGGAACAATGATTATTATTCTTAAATTTAATTTATAATACAAGCAATCTGCCACTGAAAGTGCTATCAAAATTGGGCTAAGCCGTTTTGGTTGTTGTGTTAATAAAACACAGAAAGACAAATAAATTGAAAATATATTTTTTGGTAGTTATTACTTACTTTTGTAGGTACTTTCATGAAGCATCGCCCAATTGTTGACGGCGTCGGTGCGTTAACAACGTAGTTGTATAAATAATAACATTCCACAACTTTTTACACAACGCCATTAAGTCCCAAGCTAATCTTGAGAGCTTAATTGTTTTATGGGTACTAAACAGCTGATAAACATATTTATATATTTCTAAATACATTCATATTGTAGATAAATTACACCCAGACGCAATTATCGTTCCCAACACACAAACATTTGTCCTGGGTGGGAATCGAACCCACGACCACCGGCATAGCAGTCAGGGTCACGAACTACTAGACCAACAGGCCAGTCATCAAATCAATATTTTTCGCATAAAATCTCAGGATTTTATATCTTTGATTTTATTGGAATGGTTTTCCTTATCAGAACTGGTTTTGCATCCCATGAAACGGAACGCGAATTGCAAACGCCGATAGCATCTGTACTAAATAAGTTTTGTCGAATACAAGTATTGTCTCTGTGGGAATCAAATAACTGAAAGTACCTATTGTTCCATGCAAAATGCATTTAGTGTAAATACCTCTAAAACATCTGTACAATATACATTAATTTACAAATTTAGCATGGGGTCTCGGAAACCCAATTAAAGATTGGCAAAGAAAATTCAGGCAGAAAATAGTCAAACAGCATAATATTTGTGTTCTTGTCAAAAACGAATTACGCAAAACGGCGATTGTCACAATAACATTAAAGGAGACCAGTCACACTTTTACTCGATGGAACAACTTTCCTTAGTGTGACTCGTTGGATACAAAATTAAATAAAAAAAAGCTTTATTTTTTTGAGTGGGGGGCCACGCAAAAAAGTAAAGCTCCCATTTAAAAAGTTAAAAACAATTCTTTCCTATCGTTAAGCCCTGAAGTTTTATGTCACGTCGGGGTACCGCTCATAAGTGAAACATGAAGAAATTTTTAGTAAATAAATGCTATTATAATGTTGTCGTAAATGATGTAATTTAGACCTTTTTATAATTTTAATTATTCAAAAAATTTTTTTTTTTTTGATTTTTATATTAATTTAGTTTTGATTATTTTTAGTAATTTAATTTTGTTACTATTTATTAATTGATTTCTTTTGTTATTTTTCGTATTTTAATTTTGATCATCTTTATATATATTTTTTTTTGTGTATTTAAGTTTGATTATTTTTTTATTATATTATTTTACAATTACATAATTATTACGTAACTTTTGACAAATTTTTGTGTGACATATTAAGTATATTATTGTTATATTTGTACGCCTCTATAGGCAAAACATGTTGAAACGATATTTTTTTTGTAATCATTCCAACTGATTGTGAACCTACACGTGTTTTTGACAAATAAATTGAACTGAACTGAAAAAAAAAGTATGAATACTCTTACGGACTTGTAGTGTGTTCAGTGTGTTACTGTCACAGATAGATAACTATAGCGTTGTTGATTTAGATAGGTAAAACAATATCAGCAAAGTCCGGTAGGCATTTCCTGTAGGTCAGTAATTTCCTCGCTCGCTATAACATTGTAAATAATTGAAGTCTGTTCGGTTTTGGGCAAAGAGATTTATCGAGATCCTTATGTTCCGAGTTGAGCTCACGATAACTGACAAATGCTTGCACTGACTGATCTGGTCCTCTCATATCTGTGTGGTTATTTCCTCAAAAGACCATTTCAGATACGAACCTGCATGGTTCTAACATAATCTGACCAAAATAATATCTGGACTTTAAAAGAAACTGTTACCTCTGAGTTTCTTTCGGTGTTTCTTCTCAGAGTATTCAGATAGTGAAATACCGACCTTACAATTTAATTAAAAAATGGCATGTTAATCTGTTTGTATAAACCTATTCACAGAAATAATTATAATTTCTTAAATGTCTTTTGTTTTTGAGAGACAACATTGTTTAGGATTTTTGTCCCACTTCGTCTTCTTTTTAGTCGGCTTTACTATTCATAATGCAGCAGTCCCGTACTTTATTGCATGCGGTGCGACCAAGTTAAAGTTAATATCTATTTACCAATATATGTCATCCGCAATATTGCAGTCTCTGCGGGAATATAATCTATGCAAAGTTATAATCCAGACTAATATGACGCGGAGTACACGCCGTGCCGGTTGCGGACCGGAACGGTTTAATTAAACCACAGATTGTACGATGTCTGGACGTAAAACGAGCAATGTTTAAACTTGTTTATGAATTTTTAGGGCATTTGTCGGAATGAAGTTGTATGAATCCATGGAAATGTTGGTTATAACATTTTTAGTAAATTGGGGCGGGACAAAAGTATTCCACTGATTGCCCTTTTCAAAAACAATAATAAAATTGGAGAATCGAAATATATTATTGGCTTATAACTCTAAAGAAGAACGAAGAGTAATAAAATACTAATTCAGAAAAATGACAAAGGGGAATGCCCATCGGCCACACAAAAAAATGCCTGAAATGAACAACAATGAAATATACGCCAAATTGCACTATAAATCGTAGGGAACCCATGACAATTTCAATAATTATCAAAAAACTTGGTAGAAGCCAGTTCCAAACATTTTTTCTAAAATATAGGTTAAGTCAAGGTTAAGGATACTACGTACCTACTTCATAATTGTGCACTGATATTAGATTACATTTCATTGTTGCAATATCGAGATAGCAATGAATACAGTGTACGTTTCTATCCATTCTTAAATGTACACGGTGCACAAGTCCAAAACAACAGCAGAGTCGTATCCGTCGTCAAAAAGCCGAGTTGACGTTTAGGCGGGTCCAATCTAAGCCGTGTTCAAAAATGGGTAACGTGTGCAGAAGTAAAATCAAAATCCTTAAAAAATAGCCACAGTCGTCGTTACAATATAATATCCTGAATTTACTCGAGCCGCAAACGCAAAAATCCGCAAAACCATGAATCGAAAAAATTAAAATGCATTCATGTCAAATTGTCAATAAGGCAAAGGACATGTGATGCATACAGCCTACGATACGATTTATAATTCGAGTTTTTTATTTTGATAAATATTCATACGCTTATACTGTTTTAATTATATTTACGGTATTAATAGGTCGAATAATATTAAATGAATGATAACTATGCAATAATTCCATAAAATAGTTCGCTAAGGATTATTTGACGATTTCTGTTTGGCTGAATGTCGATTACTCACGTCAAATAAATAAACACTGACCGCCATTATAAATTAAGAATGACTATGACGGATATCAAAATAAATATTTTAATTATCGTTATATTTTCTCCCTAGGTAAACAAACTTGAGATACATTTCGTTATATATATTTTATTCTTGATAGAATTAAGGACTATTAGTAGTTTCTGTCTATTTCAGGCATTTTTTGGGCGTTTTCCTTTGCTGATGTTTGTATTTGGAAGCTTTAGTTTAACTCAAATTCTCGTCACAACTCTTTTTCTAATGTCTATTTCTTGTCTTAAAGAAAGAAAAAAAATCAATTAACAATCACATATAAATAAAAATTATATTAAAACTTTCAAATACTAAAGACGATTGTAACGAAACAGTTCGCTGGCATTATTTCAAAGATTTAATGGAAGTTCAATCGGATTTCAGAAAGAATGGACTTGTCCATTTTTCAGTTGGAAGCCTTTCAGCCAGGCTTCGCCTTCGATACTTCACAAAGGATTACAAAACAAAAGAAATAAAAATATAGCAAACTGGTTTTTAAGAAAGGTTAAAAGTTAGGTAACGTTTTGTACAGTACGGGTTGATCGAAGATACGTGAACCGAGGTCGGTCCACGGATGGGATCCATTCCATACCGAGACCCCTCCGTGCGTCGGAACGATAAGCCGACGAAGATTAATAAGTAAAGACTGACTGCCATTGAGTGCCTCGTTGGTATAGTGGTCGTAAGCGGGCATGAGGTCCTGAGTTCAATACCCGGGTCGGGAAAAATATTATTGAGTTTTTTGAACTGAAATTTCTCAGTAGAAGTCCGGAGTCCGGATTTATGCTCGATCGATAGTAGTAGGCTCGCCCCCTATTACATGGGACTTTAACATAACTGGCGAAATGTGGGTGTACTATTATTAACGGTTATACGGACCATACAGAGGACCATACAGAGACCCCTACGTGCCTCGGAGCGAAAAGCTGTTAATCCTGGTTGTTACAATCTTGGACAGTCTATAAGAGTAAAACCGAAAGTCTGAAAACCAATCTTACTTCGGAACATCTTATTAACCAGTATCTGAGTCGTGGAGGTGTGTTAGACATGAGACAGTCACTCTCCTATTAGTCTTGAGGCTGACCCCAACATAGTCGGGAAAAGGCTAGGCAGAATGATGTCGATGACGGTTTGCCCTTCCCTTAAAAACCTTCATACACATACATACATACATACATAAACTCATGCCTTTTTCCTTTTTGCTTCGTTTACATTCATACATGTTGTCATAAACAGACGCCAGTTGCGAGTACTAGTATGGATGTATTATCAAATAAATATGACGATTTTCTCTCAAAGATAAATACTCTTGAGAAAGAAAGGCAGGCGGATAAATCACGGATTAATGAGTTAGAAGAAAAGCTTGAGACTATTGAGCGAAAATCCCGTGGATCTGGTATTGAAATCAGAAACTTACCAAAGCAAAAAGATGAGACAAAAGAAACCCTGTGCGCCGAAATCTTACAGTTAGGAAAGACTCTTAATGTCAACATCCAAGAATCCAACATTAGAGACATCTACCGGCTAAAATCTAAAGACGATTCAAACCCGGTCATCGTGGACCTCACTACTGTACCGCTGAAAGAGAAAGTTCTCAGGGCTGTCAAGAGCTATAACAAAAACAAAACCAAAGAAAGCAAGTTAAATACCACTCATCTGAACATCAACTACCAAGCCAAACCACTTTACATAGCAGAAACGCTCACACACCGAACCCAGAAGTTATACTTTTTGGCGCGACAATTTAAAATTAGCCATGGCTACAAATTTTGTTGGACAGCTAACGGTTTGGTATATCTCAAAAAAATCGAAGGCTCACCTCACATTCGCATAAACCATGTCGCAGATATAGATAAATTGAGAAATACTATGTAAAGAGAATTTATTCTCTTTAATTTATTCTTTTTATTAATGACAGACTGACAGGTCTAGAAATAATGTCAGCCTTCAAACTAACGATTTGCGTTGAATATTATTTTGTGTAAAATTATAACATTAAATGTCGTTTCTTTTTTAGTAGAGAAACTCAATTATGTTTTGATTTACGCCTTAATCCCATCTCAATTAAACTAAAATAACAGACACCATTATAAAACGACATTTCGTGAAAATGGAAAAACTGAAATTTGTTTTTAAATCGAAACCAACGAAAGATGGAAAATCTAACTTTATCGCCGTAACTACAATTATTACACAAGACGAGAAAGTTTTCCTGATTCCAGAGGAGTATGAAGCAGCTACACTTCACAAGTATATTTACTCGTCTAAAGTGTACAATATATTACGAAATACGATGAAAAAAAGACACCAAACTCGAAGTGTTTGGATAAAATTAACGCCAGAAATGGTAAAAACATACTTTGATGAAGATGACAACATGATATTTGAAGACCAATACCTAGAGGAAGTTACAGAAGAACAATTGGCTTTAAAAAATAAAAACAATTCAGAAGACCATATGGTAAAATTTTTGGAAAAATTAGTAGAAAATCAACAAAGAAGGGAAAAACAAAGTTTAAAAAATTTAGCAGAGAGATTTGTATTAGATAAATTTGATGGCAAAAATGTTAGTGCATGTCGATGGATAGAGGTTTTTGAAAAGGAATGTACAAGATTTGACATAGTAGAAGACGAAGAGAAAATAGAAACATTCAGATTATTCCTAGAAAAATCATGCACGGATTGGTATGCTTCCATGATGATCAAGCTTAGTTTACAATCAAAATGGTCGGAATGGAAAACAAACTTTGTAGAAACCTACGCAAATAAGGGTTGGTCTAGCAGTAAATATGCTATAGCCTTCAAATATCAGTTAGGATCATTATTGGATTATTCCATTAAAAAGGAAAAACTTCTGCTTGAAGTACGACCGACGATAGATCAAGGTACTTTGATTGACCTAATTGCTGCTGGGTTGCCGGACTTTATAACAGACAGAATAAACAAAGAAGAGGTTTTAGAAACAAAAGATCTTTTCAATGAAGTTGGCAAATTGGAACATTTGGTCATGAAGAAAAAGTTTCTGAAAAGAAAAGATGATACTAAAGTACTCAAAGAAAAGATGCAAAACTGTAGTATTTGTGAAAAACAAAAGAAAGGAGTACGCTATCACTCGGAAGATTCATGTTGGTTTAAAGTTAAAGAAAATGAAAAGAAACAAATCAAACATATTAATAATTCAGAATTGGAATGTGAACTGCAGTGTGAAGATCCAAAAAACTAATGGTGCCGCCATTAATTAAAGTAAGATTAGTACTGAATAAAAACCTTGAAGTATTTGGAATATATGATTCTGGCTCAAATGTTTCTTTGATAAATTCAAGATTATTAAAATTTGAGCGAAAAACAAAGGGTTATTCTAATAACACTAATTTAAAAACAATTAATGGCGTTAAAAAGGCAATTGGTATTATAACACTCAATGTAAACATTTTTGATATAGAAGAAAAAACTGATGTCTTTGTAATAGATCAAGAAAATTTTGATTATGATTTTTTAATTGGGCTTGACTGTATAAAAAAGTTCAACTTAATTCAGGATGAAAATTTAGTTATTAGTCAAAAAGTTCCAATACATAGAAATGAAATTAAAAATTCAGAGACGAACACTATTTCTAAGGAAATGGACAAAAAGAAGTCAATGAAAAATGAAAATTATTCTAAGGAAACAAAAAGGTTACATATGGACAGCATTTCTAAGGGAATGAAAAATAAAGAGCTTAAAAATGAACCTCTTCCAAAAGAAATAAAATTTGAAAACTCTGAAACTAATAGAAACAAATTTATAAACTTTAATGAATATTTTAACATAGAAAATTTCCATATTTGGATAAACCATTTAGACCACGAAAAACAAGCAATAATTGATAACTTAATAAAAAACAATAAATCAATTTTTGCAAAAGATAAATATGATATCGGCACGGTAAAGGATTATGAAGCACACATTGATCTATTAGAAGAAAAATATTGCAGTAAAAGACCGTACCGCTGTACTATTGAAGATAGAAAGGAAATTGAACAACAGATCGCACAATTATTAAAAAAAAATATGATCGAGGAATCATATAGCCCATTTGCGGCACCAGTGACACTGGCTTACAAAAGAGACGAAAATAAAAGGTCAAGGTTGTGCATAGATTTTCGAGACCTTAACAAAATTGTTGTTCCACAATCACAACCATTTCCTCTTATTGAGGACCTAATGATCAAAACAAGAGATTGCAAGTTTTTCACCACACTGGATATAAACTCAGCATTTTGGTCAATACCTCTACGTGTTAGTGATAGACAAAAAACAGCATTTGTCACACAAGAAGGTCATTATCAATGGACTTGTTTGCCTTTTGGTCTCAAAACCTCGCCAGCAATTTTTCAACGAATAATGTGTAATATAATAAGAAAACACAAACTCTCAGAGTTCACAGTTAATTTCATAGATGACATTTTAATATTTTCAAAATCATTCTCGGATCATGTCAGACATCTATCACAGCTGTTTCAAGCCATCAAAAGTGAAGGATTTAGACTAAAATTCACAAAATGCACATTTGCCGCTGACTCTGTAAAATATCTTGGTCATATAATACAGAATAATTCAGTTCGACCATTAAAAGATAACTTGATATCAATTAAGAATTTTCCAACCCCTAAAACAACAAAAAATGTGAGGCAGTTCTTAGGAAAAATAAATTTTTATCATAAATATGTACCAAAAATAGCAATAAAACTTGATCCATTACATAACCTTTTGAAGAAAGGGCAAACTTTTATTTGGACTAAAGCATGTCAAGAATCATTTGATGAAATGAAACAAATATTATGTTCTCAGCCAATATTAACAATTTATGACCCAAAATTACCAATACATATATACACAGATGCCAGCATAATAGGAGTGGGGGCCGTCTTGAAACAACTGCAAGAAAACAAGGAAGAAAAACCTGTAGCATATTTTTCAAAGAAATTGAATGAAGTACAAAAAAGGAAGAAGGCCATATACTTGGAGTGCCTAGCAATAAAAGAATGTGTTAAGTATTGGCAACATCTGTTGATAGGTAGAAAATTCATTGTTTTCTCTGATCACAAACCTTTGGAGAATATGAACATAAAGTCAAGAACTGATGAAGAACTAGGAGATCTAACGTACTACCTTTCACAATATGATTTTAAAATAAAATACTCTCCAGGAAGATACAATTTGGAAGCTGATTGCCTTAGCAGGAATCCAGTGTTAGAGCCCAATGAAAATCTGGAAGAACAATTGAAAGTAGTCAATTTAATACAACTAAAAGACATTTTACAAGATCAAGAAAGAAATGAATATATACAATCCAGGAAAGATAAGCTAAAATTACAACATAAAGTTTATTATAAAAAAGGAAATAAAAAAGATAAGATAATTCTATCAGAAAAATTTAGTATGGAATTCGTTAAAAGAATACATTCGGATCTGGGTCATATAGGAATAAATCAAATGCGAAGAACAGTAAGTTCATTATATACAGCAGAAAACTTAACAAAGAACATATATAAAATCTGTAAAGAATGTATAGTATGTATAAAAAACAAAACCAGAGGACAAAACAAATACGGAATGATGTCACACTTGGGTCCGCCTACGAAACCTTTTGAGATATGTTCTATCGATACAATTGGAGGTTTTGGGGGATCCCGTTCCACAAAAAGGTACTTGCACCTGCTATCAGATCATTTCACAAGATACGCATTTATTTTAACGTCAAAGACTCAAAATGCGAATGATTTCATTAAACTAGTGAAGAACACCGCTGAGACTGGAGATATTGGCACGATACTTTCAGATCAATATCCAGGTATTAATTCGAAGGAGTTCAAAAAGTTTTTGGATGATAAAAATATTCGACTAGTCTTCACTGCAGTAAATTCACCCTTTTCAAACGGGTTGATTGAGAGACTGAATCAAACATTGGTAAATAAAATAAGATGCAAGATAAACGAAAAAGATACCAAACTGGCATGGACCACCATAGCACACAATTGTGTAATTTTTTTTAACGAAACGGAGCATACTGTCACCGGATACGCTCCTACGTATCTACTAAACGGTACCAATGTTACGATTTTGCCAGATGAGCTAAAGTCAAAGAAAACTGAAACCGATTTGATTCAAGACAGGAAAAAGGCTCTGGAAAATACAATTCAGTCACACATTTACAACAAGAAACTTTACGACAAAAATCGTAAGGACTTCGACTTCAAAGTAGGTGATATGGTGTTTGTGGACAATGGAAACAAGCTGAATAGAAAAAAGCTTGACGAGTTGAGAATCGGACCTTACAGAATCGTGCAAAAGTTGTCAAACACGATTTACGGGATCGACACGGGTTATAAAAAATCGGAGTCAAACTTTTCCACATCTCGAAATTGACTCCAGCTCCTAAGTTTGACTAAGATGACTTAGATACTTGAAATAAATACCTATGTATGTTAAATTAGATTTTATAATGAATTGTAATAATATTTAATTTATGTTATCTTTCCCAAGGGGGGTGATGTAAAGAGAATTTATTCTCTTTAATTTATTCTTTTTATTAATGACAGACTGACAGGTCTAGAAATAATGTCAGCCTTCAAACTAACGATTTGCGTTGAATATTATTTTGTGTAAAATTATAACATTAAATGTCGTTTCTTTTTTAGTAGAGAAACTCAATTATGTTTTGATTTACGCCTTAATCCCATCTCAATTAAACTAAAATAACAGACACCATTATAACTATATGACTATTTTTTGTTAAAAATAATAGTTATCTATTACTTGTAATTTTTTTAATGCATGTTGTTTTTTATAGTAGTTTAAGTTACATTTATGCATTCTGTAACATTATATACCAAATATACTCACAATATACACACTATTTACCACTAACTATTTACACTTTTATCAAAATTGAAATAATTTACAACTATAAAATAACTTATTCACCCACACAGCTTCTTGTTTTGCACAGATATTCTCTCACAAATGCTCCACACAACATCCACGTCACAATCATAAACACTTTAATGCCTCACAATTACCACCACTCCACTCCCTTAACTCACACACTTAGTACACACCACACTATACTTACAGATGATTGTTTTAAGTTAAGTTCATACCCCGAAAATAATACTATAAATAAATATACTCTTTTTCAAAATTCAGTGACATAATTGACCTAACTAATAATATTGACAAGATATCCGTATCCGAATCACACGCTTGCACACCCGAGCATGCAATTTGTCTTATTAAAAAACCTAATAATTATTTAAAAATCTTAACACAAAACATTAGGTCTATCAATTGCAACTTTAACAACCTGGAAACGCTACTAAAAAGAATCTCATTTGATTGCGATATTTTAGTCCTGACGGAATGTTGGTTGTTATCTTCCAGTAACCACATTTTGCCTACAATACAAAACTATGTGATATACAGCACGTCAAAAAATCTAAACCAAAGTGATGGTGTTGTAGTCTATATAAAGTCCTCACTTCTTGTCACGTGCAAGGAACTTTCTTTTGGGGGTTCTGCTACTGGACTGGCAATTGAGATAGCATCGGACCTTGCCGTGCTGTGTGTATACCGGTCACCGTCGAATAGTAACGTTGGTAATTTTCTTAACGCCCTAAATCAATTGCTTCCCACTTTTTCTAAATTTAAAACTGTGGCTATAACTGGTGACATAAACATAGACATTAAACCACTTTCACTTGACACACGATCACATGACTACCTGAACACGGCTGCATATCATGGATTTCTCCCTGCACATACTCTTCCTACGAGGGGAAATAACTGCCTAGATCATTAAATTTGTTATTAAAATCTTCCACCTCATCTATCTCACTAATTTTTGATACCACTATAACTGACCATTGTTCCTCTCTGCTTTGCTTTCCTAATAAAATTAAACATAACAATATGATTACACATATCACCAAAACTAACTTCGACACCATGGATAAAACTATGGGGGAACTAGATTTTACACCTATCTACTCTTTGTCTGACCCTAATGTTGCTATGAACTCCCTGATTAGTCTCATGAGTAAAGCAATATCCGACAACACCTACACGAAGAAATTACCATCAAAAAAGAGGATAATTAAGCCGTGGATCACTCCAGGTTTGTTACGATGTATGAAACACAGGGACATGCTACACAAAAAATTCAAACAATCACCGAATAATACTACACACGAAATCACCTACAAGCGTTACCGAAATTTTTGCAATAAAGTCCTAAAAAAAGTTAAGAGACAATACGACACTCAGGAGCTTGATAAAGCTGGAAATAACTTAAAAGTACTCTGGAAATCTATTAAGAGAATCACTAACACACAAAAACAACAACATCCATCTACACATCTACTTTCACACTCAGATACTCCGCTTCAGTCTTGCAATGATTTAAACGAGTTCTTCGTTAACGTAGGTAAAAGGCTTGCAGAAAATGTAATCAGCGATCACACTACATCCAGCACACACACATTCACTACTACTCCATCAACTTCATTTGTACTCGAACACACGGACACCGATGAGATAGAAACAGTAATTAATTCTCTTAGATCCGGTGCCGCCACTGGATGTGATGGCATCTCTCCTTCTATGCTAAAAAGATACCGTAGTACTCTGGCGCCCATTTTGGCTTACATCTTCAATCTCTGCTTCCAGACTGCTATTTTTCCATGCATCCTTAAAAGGGCTATCATTCACCCTATTTTCAAGGGTGATGATGGGAGTTCATTTAATAACTACCGTCCCATTGCTATACTCCCTGCCCTGTCGAAGGTACTTGAGCGCTTAATCAACAAAAGATTGGTAGCTTTTCTCGAGAAAAATAAATTCATATCTCCCCAGCAATTCGGTTTTAGAAAAAATAAATCTACATGTGATGCTGTACATGAAGTTACTAATTTCATTGTGGAGAAAATCAACGATCGTAAAAAGGTTCTGACAATATTTCTTGACCTCGCCAAGGCCTTCGACACCATTCCTATTTCTACCCTTTTATTGAAATTAGAAAGAGCAGGCGTCACAGGGCTACAACTTAATCTTTTTGCCAGCTATCTTTCAAATAGAGTACAAATGGTTAAAATTGGTGACAACATTAGCAACAAACTCCCAACTTGTTACGGAGTGCCGCAAGGCAGTATCCTTGGCCCCACATTCTTTCTCATCTTTATAAATGACCTATGCAATCTCAATATCAGTAATTCGAAAATTGTGTCCTTTGCAGATGACACAGCCCTTACATTTTTCGCTAACTCTTGGTCAGAGCTTCAGACTGTTGCACAAAATGGCTTTAATTCTGCCTTTGATTGGCTTCGCTCCCACACACTCACAATTAACACATCCAAAACTAAGTTGATTACATTTTCTGTCTCTTCTACCACCCAACCAACCATTCCAATCAGCCTTAAGGCGCATTCCTGTCACAACCCAAAATCAAATTTGACATGTCAGTGTCCTTGTATTGTTGCTGTTGAACATACTAAATACTTAGGCATTACCTTAGATCAGCATCTCAACTACAAAACACACATTGGCATTCTCATTGGTCGAGTCAGAAAACTTATGTATATTTTTAAAAACCTACGGCATGTCGCTAAACAATCTGTTATACGCAATGTTTACTACGCTTTATGTCAATCGTTAATTATTTACTGCATTAGCTGCTGGGGTGGCGCAGCCAAAACTACTCTCAGACCATTGGAAGTGTCCCACAGAGCTATACTGAAAATCGCAACATTCCGACCCATTCTGTATCCAACCACACAACTCTACCATGACTGCAACGTCCTTAATGTAAGACAGCACTTCATTTTATGGGACCAAATGGCAACTTTTCCGCATCGAACAAAAAAATAATCACGTAAATTGGATCATTAATCTCGGAGTAATCGGTGTACATACATAAGAAAAAAAAAAAAAAAAAACATACCAATCGAATTGAGAACCTCCTCCTGAGGTCGGTTAAAAAGGTATAACTAGAGCGGTTATACGCGCTCAGCAAGTGACACATTAAAATGTGGCTAAATAGCCACACTTCACCTCTGTGTGACGTCGCGCCCCTACGAACGCTTGCATGCAATAGTGTACCGTTTTTGAAGATCGAATGTTGTCTAAGTAACCTATCTACACCTTTTTACTTATAATAAATTATCATTGCCTGTACTGCAAAGACAAATTCAACCTCCCATGATTACTTTTAAGACATTGCAACCTGCACACGAGTTTGGATTTGAGCAAATCGTTCACAAATCTGCAAAACGAACATTTGAAAAATACATAGCGTAGTTCGGAAACAATCCGAGTGTAGAATCAAATTGAAATAAGCAGCGCTTGAAGCGAGGAGAAATAGCGTACATTTGTCTTGCGTTCCTATCTCAACAAACAAGCTGCAGGAGAAACGCAAACTCTACGTAAATAAAACGACAGAACATGTTTAGTTTAGCTATGTACACGTAGATACAATATGTATCTTATGTACCTGTAAATAAGGTTGAACTTCACTAACGGAACGTGGAGCTCCTCAGGTTCTGAAGACTGATCTGGTCCCATCATATTGATTACTTGAAATGATAATTATTTCTGTAAGAGTTTCCAGATACTTATATACATGACGTCAATATTTGTAAAAACTAAATGGTGCAGGAATACCCAAATTGACTGATCAATGAGAAGAATGGCCGAAAAGTAAATGGCGAAGGGCGCACTGTGATTATTCTAATTGTGTATGTAATTTGACGTTCGGAGTGTTGATCGTCAGCCTAATTTGAATAAAAAATAACTGGATTTTATGTTTCTTTTTTACTACCTACTGTAATAGTTAGTAGAGCCTATATTTTGCGTCGTATAGGTACCTTAAAAATCATTAAAAATAAAAGTGAAGCACAAGTATGCCGTACTAAAACTTAGAAGAGAAATGTGGATGCTATGAAGGTTTTCCGCCGCCGCCCGGGAGGGAACGCCCTAGAAGGACATGAATAGACCTTATTGGTGAGGTTCTTCAGAATGGTCAGGTGCGTAGTACTATAATAATAATAATATAATAATTTTATTGATGCTAATAAATAATACAAAGATATTTGTAGTACATGGATGAGCTTATACATTATAAAAGAAATACAGAACTACAGGAAAAAAACATGTTGTACTAACAAATAAATGGGTGAAGCCCTGTTCTCCTAGCTAGATTACGAAGTAATCTGTGTTAAGGAGAAGCAGAAAACCACTCCCTAGTGGAGTAACAATAACACTGCATGTTTTAGAGCCCACAATATAGGCGTATAAGCGCCAATAAAACAGCCAAAAGTTTATTTGTGTAAAATGAAACAAAACAAACAAAAATAAAATAATTGGTAAAAGAAAACATAAATATTCAGGGATTTTCCAGGGGTGGTGTGGTGTGGTGTGGTGTGAACACCACACCACACCACACCACACCACACTATACCACACCCCATCACACTACATACCTCTTTCATAGCCCACACATACTCGTTTTACAAGTTGTTCATTCATCCATTCTTTCATTGTTTTAATGCTTTTTTCCCTTTAAAATCCCTGAATATTTATGTTTTCTTTTACCAATTATTTTATTTTTGTTTGTTTTGTTTCATTTTACACAAATAAACTTTTGGCTGTTTTATTGGCGCTTATACGCCTATATTGTGGGCTCTAAAACATGCAGTGTTATTGTTACTCCACTAGGGAGTGGTTTTCTGCTTCTCCTTAACACAGATTACTTCGTAATCTAGCTAGGAGAACAGGGCTTCACCCATTTATTTGTTAGTACAACATGTTTTTTTTTCTGTAGTTCTGTATTTCTTTTATAATGTATAAGCTCATCCATGTACTACAAATATCTTTGTATTATTTATTAGCATCAATAAAATTATTATATTATTATTATTATAGTACTACGCACCTGACCATTCTGAAGAACCTCACCAATAAGGTCTATTCATGTCCTTCTAGGGCGTTGCCTCCCGGGCGGCGGCGGAAAACCTTCATAGCATCCACATTTCTCTTCTAAGTTTTAGTACGGCATACTTGTGCTTCACTTTTATTTTTAATAATTTTTAAGGTACCTATACGACGCAAAATATAGGCTCTACTAATTATTACAGTAGGTAGTAAAAAAGAAACATAAAATCCAGTTATTTTTTATTCAAATTAGGCTGACGATCAACACTCCGAACGTCAAATTACATACACAATTAGAATAATCACAGTGCGCCCTTCGCCATTTACTTTTCGGCCATTCTTCTCATTGATCAGTCAATTTGGGTATTCCTGCACCATTTAGTTTTTACAAATATTGACGTCATGTATATAAGTATCTGGAAACTCTTACAGAAATAATTATCATTTCAAGTAATCAATATGATGGGACCAGATCAGTCTTCAGAACCTGAGGAGCTCCACGTTCCGTTAGTGAAGTTCAACCTTATTTACAGGTACATAAGATACATATTGTATCTACGTGTACATAGCTAAACTAAACATGTTCTGTCGTTTTATTTACGTAGAGTTTGCGTTTCTCCTGCAGCTTGTTTGTTGAGATAGGAACGCAAGACAAATGTACGCTATTTCTCCTCGCTTCAAGCGCTGCTTATTTCAATTTGATTCTACACTCGGATTGTTTCCGAACTACGCTATGTATTTTTCAAATGTTCGTTTTGCAGATTTGTGAACGATTTGCTCAAATCCAAACTCGTGTGCAGGTTGCAATGTCTTAAAAGTAATCATGGGAGGTTGAATTTGTCTTTGCAGTACAGGCAATGATAATTTATTATAAGTAAAAAGGTGTAGATAGGTTACTTAGACAACATTCGATCTTCAAAAACGGTACACTATTGCATGCAAGCGTCCGTAGGGGCGCGACGTCACACTGAGGTGAAGTGTGGCTATTTAGCCACATTTTAATGTGTCACTTGCTGAGCGCGTATAACCGCTCTAGTTATACCTTTTTAACCGACCTCAGGAGGAGGTTCTCAATTCGATTGGTATGTTTTTTTTTTTTTTTTTCTTATGTATGTACACCGATTACTCCGAGATTAATGATCCAATTTACGTGATTATTTTTTTGTTCGATGCGGAATAGTTGCCATTTGGTCCCATAAAAATTTTACATAGTTTGATTCGGTAGTTTTTATTTTATGAACATTTTAATGATAATTTAATTTATCTTTGAACAGTTTTGTGTATGTAAATGCACCGATCACGCTGAGATTTTTACTTATGATATCATTGAGTATAGGTCGACGAGTTGTGACTGAAATTAATCATAATCATTTTCTTGTAGTTCATTTATGATGTGTAAGAGAGTTTAGGTAACACAGTTCTTTGATACATTTTATTTGTTTATATATTTTATTATTGTATAGGAAATGTTGCTAGGAATTTCTCCAGTTTGGTGGCAAATATTTAATCTCACATACACAAACAGCCAGACTCGAAACAACTATCTGTAGGCCATACAACCCCCGAGCTAGAGTCGAACTCGCCACACGTACCGCAGCAGTTATACGCCCAGCCACTGCGCCAACCGTGCCATCATGAACGAACACCAGAACCGACTTACTAAATATTTATTTTATTTATTTATTAAAACTTTATGCACTAGTAAAATAAACTGTACAAAGGCGGACTTAATGCCTTAGGCATTTTCTACCAGTCTACCTTAAGGTGGTGCAGAGACAGAACATGGTAGGCGCAAGAAGGTAACTAAAACTTGAAAGAAAAAATAAATTATTATTTATGATAAATACATATATACATACATATTATATAAAATCCAGAGATACCTAGGTCAAGAGAAAAGAAAGAAAAAAATAATAAAAGACATATTATTGGAGAAACTAATCTGCTTACTCAACTTAGGGATAAGTTTGCCAACACCTTGTGAATGTGTTCGCGTGCCTTTACTTTAAACGTGAACAAACTGGTTGCCATCCTGATGTTCAAAGGAAGCTCATTCCAAAGGAAAACCGCCTGGACGAAAAAAGAAGAGTGAATGAAACCAGAACGGTGAGAAGGACATCGTAAAAGACGATTATTTGTGGAACGAAGATTCTTATCGTGTGCAGAACACAAATATTGAAAGTGAGAAGTCAGATATGATGGAGACGTGGGTTTGTGAAGTATAGAAAATAGGGTTGTCAAGGCCCTCAAGGCTCTGCGCTGACGAATAGGTAGCCATTTTAAAAGTGATCGATGCATGGAAACATGATCATACTTGCGTAGATTGAAGACGAATCGAATGCAGTTATTAAGAAGTCTATCAAGTTTATTGAGGAGATCTGCATTCAGGTCATAGTAACACACATCAGCATAGTCAATTATGGGAAAGATAAGGGCCTGTACAAGCGTTGCCTTTATGTGTGGCGGGAGAAGATTTTTCAATCGATAAAGAGACCGCAACGTTCCGGTGACCCTTTGACTGATGGTCGCAACCTGCTTCCGCCAGTCAAGGCAATTGCCAACATGCAGACCAAGATCCTTGACGTCGGAGCTAAATGGGATAACAATGTTGTCAAAAACAAGCGGCAGTACAGAAGACCCTAAAGTGATAACCTTTCTCATGTTATGGGGGCTCCCTAAAATGATAGCCTGACACTTAGAAGGGTTAACCGATACCCCGAAACGATCAGACCAGTTTTTTATCTTGTCTAGATTCCGATTTAGCTCCTCGATCGCTACGGATAGGTTGTCAACACTAGCCTGACAGTATAACTGCAGATCATCGGCATAAAGATGATACGCACACTGAAGTTCAGTAGTTAATAGATTAATAAAAATAGAAAACAAAAGAGGAGATAAAATACCGCCTTGAGGGACGCCAGTTACAAGATCACACCAGTTGGAAGAGGAGTCACCAGCGTGAACTGACTGCTGACGCCCCCGAAGATAAGAAGCAAACCACCCCAACGCTTCGTGTGAGACCATCAGATAGGAAAGGATGGATAAGAGGACTTCGTGACTGACGGTATTGAAAGCATTTGAAAAGTCGATTAACACTAAAACAGAAACTTTAGTTTCTTCCATTCCTCGCCTAATATCGTCAGTCACTTTAAGGAGAGCTGAAACGGTGCTGTGGCCAGGCCTGAAACCAGACTGAAATGGACTGATGAGGGAATTATGGTGAATGAAATAAGAGAACTGTTTATGAACGCATGCCTCAAGTATTTTTGACAGAAAAGGAAGGATGGAAATAGGGCGAAAATGACTGGGAAGAGTAGGATTAGAAATCTTGGGCAGAGGTCGAACATGCGCTTTGCCCCACAGGGAAGGAAAAGCACCGGAGTACAGGGAGAAGTTTACGATGTGGGAGATTGCAGGAAGGAGTGGATTAAGAGCCGTCACGATCATATGGCGGCTGATGTTATCACAACCCATGGCCTTGGATTTAATGGAAAGGATAATCTTTTTGATCTCACACGGGTCGACTGGGCTGAAGACAAAAGGAGCAATATTGGGACGCGTCAGACCTGCAAGATAGTGAAGGGTTTCAAATTGGGTTAGACTATCTAGTGTAGAAACAGTGGAGAAATGGCGATTTAGGTCATCCAACCCAATTGTGTTAGGAAGGTCTGAATGTCGCGATTTGCCGATACCTAAACTTCCAAGGAACTTCCAGATATCAGCAGGAGCAGAAGAAGAGATATTATCGAGAACGTGTCGGCGTTTAGCGTTGCGTATCATCTGATTACACCGATTCCTAGCAGTTTTAAAAAAGGTCCAATTATCCTCAGACCGCTCCCTTTTAAATTTGCGAAACGCGCGGTCCCTTCGTCGCATTGCCATCCGAATCCCCCTATTCATCCATGGTGCGGGTGGGCGCTTAAGCTTTATTTTCTTTAAAGGAGCATGGGTGTCGAAAAGCGTGACCACAACTTTATTAAAAAAACAAACTTTGTCGTCAACTGTCACGGCTTCCTCCAAGGGTGTCCAGTCAATGTTTGACGCATCTTGCAGCAGTCTCTCACCATCCATACGTGCAAAGGCACGCCTGTACTGGAAGACGGGTTTAGGTTTAGGAAGTTTTAGGATATAGGACAAGAAAATAAGGTCATGGTGGGAAAAGCCAGGCGCAACATACTGACCATGCGAAGAGACTAGGGAAGGATTAGAGGAGAGGATCAGGTCGAGCCAAGTATCATCACCAACTAAATTATGATGAGTGGGTAGGAGAGGCAAAACGTGGAGACTAGCTGACTCGACAAGATGGAGGAGTTTACAGGACCGAGGGGAATATTGAGCAAGGAGGTTGGTGTTAAAATCCCCCATGACTATGTGATGTGAATACTCCGAACCCAAAGATTCTAGGACCGTTTCGAATTCAGTGAAATAATCAAGGGCAGGGGGGCAATAGACGACACCAAGAACGGTTTTAGCTCCCTTCACACAAACCTCTAGAAAAAGAAACTCAGCTGAGTCATGAAAAGAAGAAGTGGCTAGAATTTTAAAAGGGAAATCACTACGGAGGTATATAGCTACACCACCCCCTCTCTTACCGATTCGATCGTTCCGTAGAAGTCCAAAACCAGGGAGAGAGTAAGTGGTGGAAAGGAGCTCAGGTTTGAGCCAAGTCTCAGAAATCAGGATGGCATGAACGTTGTTGTTAGTGAAGGTGTCGTACAGTTCATTATAGTGACTCGGTAAGCTTTGGGCGTTGATGTGACAGACGTTGAACAGATGACCCGAGTTATTAAATCTTTGTCGTAAAAGGTCGCCGAGAGTATCCGTTGCAGAAGCAAAACTATCGTCACAAGTTGCAGTTGAATCGTAAGCAGAGTAAAAAGATGCATCATCTGAATTCGACATATATATACAATAAAATATAATAAATATAATATATGCTAAAGCTAAACACTAAAAATATATAAAATAAATAGAGTGCGCAGAGGACAAATACGAAGTTTGCATCTCTGCACCACCCGCCAGCTAACATCGTTAAAACAATCTGTTAGGAAATCTATTCGAAACGACACAAGAAAATCAATTTCAAATAAAAGATAAAACATTTAGAAATATCAAGATTGGCTGAACAACATAAAATAAAACACTAATAGCCATGCCCATGCAGTATTTGGAACGCACCTCTCATGATTGAATAAATCAACGTAACAAAATGTAAGCGTATCCGATCTCTAAAATAAAATTTAATCTATGCCAAGTTTGTTTACAATGACATTGACAATCAATCAATTTTGACATTACGAACACTATGCACTGCTTGGTTAAAGTCTATTTTTATGTACTAGAGAGGGTAAGCCAGGTAAGCCTGGCAATCTTGAAAACGCATAGCAAAACAAAACAACATGGTAATTAACTGAAACATATAAATGAGGAGAAAATATTACCAGGTTATCACGCAGTGAGAAATTGCAACGGTAAGTCTGGTCCAGTCATTCGTTAACAATGAAGTGAAACTAATTTAGTCAAATGTTTGGAGAAAAAGTACCACATTAACGTGTCTTATTTTTCAGCCTATCTCCTGGTGCATCAGTCCTGGGATACTTCACCAGCAGTGGACTCAGCTCTTCAATGGACGTGATCTTGTGCTTGCTTCCGTCGGGAGCTTTAATCATGATGACGCCGTCCTGTGTCCAACAAGACCGCATACTAAAATGCAGCCTCGCTTTGCCAAAGACAGATTGCCGGGTTTTGGTCAGAAACTCCTTGACTGAGATTGATGAGCCCTTCAGTCCCGTCTTAGCTCTCCAGACGGCTGATTTAATGTCATAGCTGGCAAACTTAACCAGAATGGGTCTATGATGATCTTTGCTGACAGCGCCAAGTCGGTGACAGACTTTGATTGATGTTGCGCCAACTGTGTTCAAGCCCAGCTTCTTGTTGATGATCTCCAGGAGGACTGCACTGCATACTTCACCATCAGCCTCTGTGATACCTTGAAAGATCAGTGCCTTACGTCGCTGCCTGGTTTCTAATCCGTCAACCTGTCTAGCACACTCGCTGATCTGTCTTCGGAGTAGGCTGAGCATACTAAAGATCAGCTCCCGGAACGTGCGAAACTCCTCAGCAACCCTGGCAACTGTATCCTTGGCCGGTCCGGCACACTGAATCTGTGCTTCCAGTACTCCCATCTTCCGAGTGAAGCTGTCTTCCAAGCTCTTTTGTGCAGCCATAATATCATCTAATTGTGACATAGTGAAGTGTAGGTTTGAAGATTTGTATAGATGACAGTGATAGTGATAGTGGCAGATGATGTGCTGGCAGGTGGTGTAGTTATAACTTTAGCTCATAAATGTGCTACAAACGTAAGTAGTTGCTTTAACTGATATTATACACTCATAGACTTAAAAAATTTAGAGATTTAACTATTTATATTAATTTTAAAATAAATTCAAACTCGGAAAAACGTCTTGTCTTTTTTTACACCTACCCGCGAAAAAAAAGAAAAAAAAATTTTTATCTTATAACTTTGACTATTTTGCTCTGATAAAGACCCCATCTTCTGCAGAAATAATGTTTTTCCCTTTTCTTCAATAATTAAATAATTATTGTAAGATTCTTATAGAACTTATTACTTTTTACCAATGTCATCTCTCATTTCGCTCTCTTCAAAAATATATAAATTTGTTTAAATGAAAATATCCAAATGCAAATTCATGCAAACTTATTTACTTATGTTGCCCCTTTTAAAAAGAAATTAGTGTGTTAAAACTAATAACAATAATCCAACACTTTAGCTTTAGTATACCTGTAAGTTTTTATCTGCGTGCTCACACACGTAACTATAAGTATAAGTATCGTAAATCTATAACTTATTTTGCATTTCCGAGCACCAGATCGTCCGCGATATGGAAAACCGTTCGAAAATATTTATATTCTAGAAATCGAGAATGCATTTTAAAATAGATTCGAGGGATAAATTCTATGATTGAACATTACGAGTGCTGATATTTTCTGAGGAAAAATCAATCCGTTTTCAATGTGCATTTATAAAACTTACGTGAATCCGAGAAAACGTTTTTGAATAAAATCGAAGGATAAATTCTTTGATTGCACATTACCACCATTACCATTTATATTTTTAGCGAAAAATTAATAAGTTAGTAGTCAGATTTTAAAAATGCACGTTACAAATATATTCTGTGTTTTCGTTTAAGTATTATCTTAACCGCGTTTTAAGTCAAAAAACTAGTGCGCTCACCATCATTGATTGCATCGCTGCTAACTATCAGGTGGGATTGCAATCTTATTCGTTATTTCTTAACTGTTTATAATCTTTTTAAAATAAAACAATCAAAAGTTTAAACCAGACCAAGTGTGGCGTCAGTAGCCACACTTGCAATTTTTGCCTTGTTTTAATAAAGAATTTAAAGTCCAAGTAGTGTTTTTAGCCAAGGAATTCTTATCCTGAAATAAACTAGCCTACAGCCCCCCTAGCCAAATCCCTTTGTTTTGACCACGTGACTTATCACCTTTCGCTAAGTCACGTGGTCAAAACAAAGGGATTTGAGGCGTTCTCGATTGTAGAAAGAGAATAGATACGAATCGTTTGTAACTTGGCTAGGGGGGCTGATCCTAATGGCACAACAACACAAACAGTCGTTTAACTTTGTGTTAATTATTCTGTTGACACTGTTCCCAAAACGGTAAAGGATCATCGTCATGATCCCAACTGCATGTTTTGAAACCAAAAATTCGAAGATATGACATCTACCTAAACCGTAATTTTCCCGCGTGGTAGATTACAGCCCACTCCTTATAAACAAGAGGCCTGTGTTCAATCATTTTAAGTTGATTATTTCAAACACATAATTTGCCTAAGCCGGTAGTGCAAAGCGAGTGGACCCAGAGACTGTAGATTTAAGCTCTGCATAGACTCACAGACGAGGCTCTCCAGCAAAGTGTTACTCCACAAACATGGCCTACTTCGCAGCGGCTGCGGCCGGTTACACCCGCCTTTGTGTCATGACGTCACTTATAGACTGCCATGCCGCCGTTCTTAGTTATAGAAAATGTGTGAATAATTAATAAGCATTTGCGGGTTAGACTAATATTAGGTTGGCTTCCCTGTCCTTCTTAATATTACAGTTTGTGAAGATGAATGGGGTTTTGTTACTCTTTTGCGCATAAACTACAGTACAGAAAATTTGAGTGAAACTAACTGTAGGTAAATACCAAGCATTTGTTTTATTTTATTTAAAAAAAATTAGGAACAGAAAACAGTTGGGTACATTATAAGAACTTATAACTTATTTATCAAAACACATTTTAATAATAACATAACCCACAACGCTGTCCGTAGGTAGATATAAAAGTTTAAAGATAAATAAAAGAAAGTAATCGCTATGAGCTTATAAATATCGCAGTTCGAGCTGTTATAATAATTAATTAATTTTTCACTTCACCTTCGTTTTCACGCGGTGAATTGTTTACGTTTAAAAGAACGGATTGCAATTAAAGTATATACTTTAGATTGACATATCCTATTAATTATCAATGTAAAAGTTTATGAAGATGTTTGTTACTTAATCACGCAGAAAACTTCAAATAGATTTGGACGTAAATTAGCACATGTAGACCACTTCCTGGATTAACACATAGATATTATTTATCTCAGTAAAGTGTCTTGGGATAATCTTAAAAATCTTACGTTACTGTTACGCATTGTATGTAATTGAAATTTGATATTATTGGCAATGAACCTTTTGATGTTGCTTTATTCAAGTTTTTTCATTTATCACAGAAACCTCCTAAATATCTAAATATAGAAACAAATATTATTACGTCTGGTAATAAAATCGGAAACCCGTAACAAAAATCTGCAAGCCATTCGACTGCGTTAACAAAGACGTCCGAACTCTTATTTCTATCAACCTAAATTATATTTCCACTACAAGGCAAAGGTCTTCAAATCCCCAATCCCCAAGCTGACTTTTACCTCCCAATCCACAAGACGAGAGGCAATTACCCGCAAATATCGAGAAAAATACGGTAGATTTTACCTGCGGTGGTACTCAGTGAGGGCCTAATATTATTCCCTTGGGAGTGATTGGAGTCTCCAGTTCCCCCGTATTTATGGTTCGCCTTTCCTAAAATATAATTGGGACAGCCAATTTATTACATGTAGCTCTAAGCTGAATTAATTACCGTTATTACGGTCTATGTTAAGAGAAACTCTTGACGCAGTAGGTACAATGTATGAAACATGTTCACATTAATTTACCTGGGGGAAAGAAATGTGAGTATTTGAGGTCCTTTGTTCTTTAGGCTAAGAGTGTATTGGGTGTGTTGAGAAAAGGTGATTATGTTCTGGGTTACTTACGTAATTAATTTATGTTCTGGTTTCAAGCAGCAATTATTTTAATTATGATTTCGGTTTGTTGTTAGTTGCCGCCAAAATTATAGAGTGTACTTGAGAATATACAGACGCCATCACATCATGTTACAGTGTGTGATTTGAGATAATAAAGACGCACTATTTTTACCTAACGTTATAAAGTTCCACTCTAACCGATAAAAGCGTGGTGTAGGCACCTTAAACAGCTCCTTAACGTACGTATTATTTAAGAATAATTTTACCTTCTACGTAAACGAAGTCGCGGGTTGAAGTTAGCGTTAGCCCAAAGTAACTATTCCTCACGGACGAGGTCGCGGGCAGAAGCTAGTCAAAACATATTTCCTATTAAATCCTAATATTTGATGAAAAAGTCCTATCTAAAATGAGAAATATTATAAAGTTTAAGTTTTCCTCGCTGCAAAGAGAATCTCTTTCATCTCAGCTCTTCAAGCAAAAAAAAATCTGATACTAATTCAATTGATTGGAGACTTAAGAACTTTCCAATATGACTGGGTTTCTAGATCGAAAATTATTGCTCTGATTGGTTTATTGAGTTCTCAACAGCCACTCGTATCATTATTGACTTGCGTTGATTTTGTGATGCGTCAATAATTTATTTCTAGAAACCGGGAGTTAATTTTAGTTATTGTTTTTACTTGTTAGTTATCTTCCACTACTATACAAGGCTCTATGAATACGTCAGTTTGTGTGGACACTATCTTTTGAACAATTTTTTTGTTGACTCCACACCGTGATTATAACTTTTATTAACAATCTTTAAATGTTAAACATCATTTTAATTCCACTTGTTACTAATAAAGAATTGGTTTGGGTCCAATAATGATTTTTATTATATTAGACCTTGCTTGTAAGTATAGGCTTCCCCATGACGTGTTCTTCATTGAATTCTGTCTTTTTTTTACCCATTACGTTCCTGCATTAATTTAAATATCATCTTCTTATGCACGATACTTTCTACCTTTATTTCTCATAATAATATCTAAGGTACTATTCTGTCACTTCTTTTACTTATTCTAATAGTTTCACCATGTCTGTCTGTACATCCGTCCATCTGTCCGCAGCTTAGCTCAGAGACTTTTAGTACTAGAAAACTATAATTTGTCACGGATACCTGGATTAATCTCGTATGCAAAGTGCTAAAGGAAAATCATGAAAAAATTTAGTATGGTACATTACACATACAAAAATTGAATATGTTATTTCCCGTCTACCCCTATTATTTGACGGAGCCTGGATTTGTGTCCGTTTAATGGAAGTAGGCTAATGTCCTATTACATGGAACTGAGACATACCTGGAAAATTATGGGTATACTTTCGGTACATCTCTATATCACCCTTCGGGGAATACGGGCGTGTTGTAATGACATGTAATGCCTACAACTTATCTGACTCTATATTTATCTTTGTCAGCAGAACAATGTCCCTGGTCCCGCCAGGGGGGGCGGACTCCCCCAGTCCGCGGCGAGCAGTCAGCCCACTGCTGGAGATGCGACGTCCACACTGCACGCTAGCCTGCGACTACTGCGCGGCTATACTGGAGGACAAGTTCAAACGTAAGTAGCTCAAGTGTGCGAGATGGTGGTGCACTGTTTGCTGGATTGGTTGCAATGTGACGAGACACTGGTCACTGTAAAGAAGGTAGACTTACCATGGTGATGGAAGTATTTGTGAAATAAAAATACGACATTCCACTGTGGAATGGTAGCGAGTACGGTTACCAGTAAATTACTCTTAGGCTATGGGCTCGGCCGTCCTGCACATGAAGGTCTTTTTAAATAGGAAATAAGTGTAAGGCAGTTTGAGCACTCGTAAAGAGCCATCGCCTGGACCCTTCTAACCGTTCGTCATCATCTGCCTAACGTTTTCCCAAATATGTTGGGGTCGGCTTCTAATATGACCAAACGCAGGTGAATACCAGTGTATTAAATAAAGCGCCTGTCTATGTAAATTTTACAACTATTGAATATAGGTAACACGACACGCTTTGGTTAACTTCTGACTATCTCTCAAACATCTACAAATCACCCATCACCCATAAATTGATGCTTCTCTCTCACTTTAATTAGTTATACATATAGTTTGTGGAATTAAACCTAATAGGGTACGATGGGGTTGGCGTATCCATGTGGATAAAAACCCCTTATTATATAAATGAAAAAAAAAAAAAAAAAAAAAACCCATCACCCATCCAAAGACCGACCTCGGTGAGCGTAGCTTAATCTTCGAATGATTTGTGCGGAATTGGTTCAATACCCCAAACTGTCATATTGAATTGCAAATAAATGGATCACACTATACAATGTCTGTATAAAATTATATATCTCTGAACAGAGAACAACTCGCTCTCAACTCAACAAGTTTTATTGTTACGCTACAACCACCCTCATAACCGGATCAAACAAAAACTTTTTTGCAAAAAATAAAACCGACTTCAAAAAAAAACACTAAACGGTGTAAAATAACTAAATTCGGAAGTCTGTGGCTTTGGTGGGTTTGTCTTACTCATAATGGGCCACCGACTTCCGAATTTAGTTATTTTACACCGTTTAGTGTTTTTTTTTGAAGTCGGTTTTATTTTTTGCAAAAAAGTTTTTTATTTTTTAACCGACTTCAAAAAAAGGAGGAGGTTCTCAATTCGGTTGTATATTTTTTTTTTTTTTTTTTTTTTTTTTTTAGGGTTTGTTACCTCAGTACTCCGTCATTTATGGACCGATTTTCAAAATTCTTGTTTTGTTTGATAGGGTATACTAACAGATTGGTCCCATTTGTATCAAAACTCATATCTGATGAGGGATCTTCGAGGAATTGAGGGAACTCCTCAAAAAATATAGGCACACACGCACCGATTTCAACATTTTTAGTAACAAATCAAGCATTTTCATTTAGAAAGTAACATTTGGTGAAGAAAAACTGATGAAGAAGACAGGCAACGGAACTCTTCAACGCATAACAGCAAATTATTCGCGATTGCTATAGTCAGATGTCTATGCTGAGCTTTTGTATTTCCACAACATAACATTACGCCATTCTATTTTAAAAGGGGCCGGCAGAGATGTACAGATTAATGTTTAGAGATAGAACTTCTTTAGCAATCGTTATCCAATTTCAATGATTCTTTCAAGTTTTGAAAGACTTTCTTTACATACAAAGAAACTAAAAATTACAAAATAAAAATTTTATTACAAAAAAAACAACCGACTTCTTAAAAAAAAACTAACAGGTGAAAAATAACTCCAGTTTCGGAAGTCGGTGGCCAATAATGAACAAAACAAAACCACCAAAGCCACAGACTTCCGAAACTGGAGTTATTTTTCACCTGTTAGTTTTTTTTTAAGAAGTCGGTTGTTTTTTTTGTAATAAAATTTTCCATTTTTAGTTGTTACCATAAAAATATTTGCCATGAATTTATTTTATATTGTTAATTGTTAACAATACATGTCATCATAATAGGGTTTTCCACTAATCCCTAATAAATTAAAATTAACATACCTAACTGACGAAATCTAGGTATATTGTACCCTCCTGCGTACCCCTCAGAGCATACAGGCGTGATGATACGTCATTATGTTGTATAAACAATAAACATCCAAGCGATTCCAGCAATCACGACAGATTTGCTGTTTATTTTTGAAGAGTTCCGTTGTATATCTCCGAAGATCAGCACCAGATCTTCACCAAATTAAAATGGGACCACCTCAGGAGTATACTCTTTCAAATAAAAAAAGAATTTTGAGAATCGGTCCACAAATGGCGGAGAAATCAGGTAACATACATAAAAAAAAAAAAAAAAAAAATACATACACACGAACATAGAACCTCCTCCTTTTTTGAAAGTCGGTTTAAAATACATTTTCCACGTTTTCTCGTATAACGTCGGTCGTTTCTGAAGCATATTTTTCCCATAAATTCTTTCGTAAAATACTCTTTATGGCTTTCGGTTGCAATGCTTCAGATTTAATATGAATACGACGCCAGTATCGCTCGCACGAAAGTTTGACGCAAATGTAGCGCAGGTCAACAATCGAACGATTTTTGGATCGCCAAAAATGAAAAGGAAAGGCTTGACCGATTCCTACTAAATTTTGTGAGTATACTCGTATTCAGTAGGTCTGAGAAGAGGTCGTACATTTTTTTAAAGGCGAAACGTATTTTGCCTGACCAGCTTGTATTAGTATACAGGGTGTAAGAGACTTCCCTCCTCAAACTGATAGGGTGCATTTAGCTCCTGATTTTGAAACCGAAATTTTTCTCAGGATTCTCTTTATTGTTTTATCGTTTTTTCAGGTTTTTCAGTTTCATTTCAATGTATAATAACATTCTCTAAAAGTAGCACTCCATTTATGTAAATAATACGGCTAAAATAAAAATAAAACCAACAATGGATGTTGAAATACTCTAACGAACGACTTGACGAGGCGGACACCCGAAGGCTCGCTGCCTGCGTTTTGCCACGGTTAAAATACATTGCTTATGAGGAAATAAAACAAATCAAGTTTATTGGATTCCCATAACGTTCCTGAAATAACTTCTTGTACCGGTCATCTTAGTATAATATACTGAATTCACCCTTTAGTCTAAGGAGGGCTATCCTTTACACCCTGAAGATATAGGTAGAATAAGGTTTATGTACATTTGGGAAAATTTTACAGCTTGAGGTAACTAGGTGTGCTGGCGCCTGTACCATGTTAATGAACCTTCTATCATCCCTAATTAGCTTGTTTTCGTCTACCAGGAAGCGCCGACATGCGTAACAGAGGCACATCACCACTGTCAGCATCTCCACGACAATCACTCACTGGAGAGCCACCCTGGACCCTCCCGGACGACGACCGACCTGATTTTTCAGCACTCAAGGAAAATATACAAAGGATTAACAAGTACGTATTTACATCGTTTTTAGATTAATTAGTGAAACTTCACATGGGTACGTTATTAATTTTCACGGGTTAATATAGTCAAAATCATATAGTCAGATAAAAAGTGAAAGGTGTATTGGAACATCAAACTTACTAGGTACGAGTAGTTAATTATAATAAGAAAATAATTTTAGTTGCCTTGCCAAGAGGTAATTTCATTATATGGAGAAGAAATGGCAAACAACTCCATATTATTTATTATAGTAAGTACTGGCTTATGCCCGCGACTTTGTTCGCGTGAAGTTTGATATCGCATCGCATCGCCCGCTTGTGCTATATATACCCTTTTCCGACTTGCTAAACTTAAATTATGATAGTTCGATTTTTGCGTAATTTAAACCGCTTACGCAGCTCACGCAATGGAAGTTTTTTCCCGCTTGCAACATTTCTTATTGCTGCTCCGCTCCTATGGATCATAGCGTGATGCTATATCTTTCCTTGATAAATGGACTATCTAATTCAATTTTTTTTTTTAAATTCGAGCCGTTAGTTCCTGAGATTAGCGCGTTCATCCAAACAAACAAACTCTTCTGGTTTATAATATTAAGTATAGATATTATTTAACATTTTTTTACAAAATTTGGTTTAACTACATTAATCAGGTACCTATAATTATGCAGACATAGATATCCGATTGCAGATGATGTATACAAAAATAAAATTACTGGGTATTACATAATAAGTAATGCAGTAGTAAATTGACATATTGATAGATTAGTATCTATATAACGTAATCAATTACTTTTCTAGAAATGAAAATAAATATGTGATTGTAAATGTATGTGATTTTAATGCTATTTAGAAAACTAGTACAATTACTTACCCCCTTATTATTAACAAGGAATAAAATTCTTAATTGTGTATTTGAGTGATATCGAGATTTACATTTTTCGAGGACGTAAGTTTGTGTACTCTGTACACGTTTCACTCTGTTCAAGTTTATTAAAAAGGGGGTTAAAGTATTAGCTAACGTGTGCAAGTTCAAGTAACTTCGCTTTAAATGCATCGTACTAACTAACTACCTGCTTACCGGGTATACACGGGTCTAGTTACATCCACACGAGTAGCTTGCAACTTTGCACGAATAATGCCTGTTTACACTAACACTAGACGACACTAAAAAGGATGTCTAGGTTAAAACGCTTGGTAAATAGCTACGGTCTTTATTTTTTGTTCAAAGTCCATCTTTATATCGTGTGGTTAGCAATGATATTATAAGTAAATAGGTGTAGATAGGTTATAAGCGCTCAGCAAGCGACTCGTTAAAATGTGAAGAATGTTGTTTAGGTTTTTATCATTTTTTTACTTATAATATCATTAGTGGTTACTGACAAACCTGGTGTCAGGGTTTTAATGCCCCCATGGGCTTCTGACTAGACATCACATACCTGCGAGAAATATCTACATGCCGGTTTCCTTACGATGTTTTCCTTTTCCGTTTTTGAAGCAAGTGATAATTATTATACAATATGCACTTGAATCCGAAAGTCCTTTAAGGCATAAGTCACTCATGGAATCAAGACAAACCTAATGATAACTCATATATTTATATCTATCAAACCATTTAATCTACAGTGCGATCCAAAGAAATAGAGATACATACATGCATACCAACACTCGAAAAACATACTTGGGGCAGTAGGCTAAAAAATAGCGGATATATATATCGACATCGACCAGAATTCGTATCCTTTACTTTTCGACAAGTATTCGCAACATTAATAAAAAAAAATATTTCTACGAGAAATTGTATGAAAACTACTATCAAGCACCTACACCAACATTACAAGCCGGTTTATTGCGAGTCTAGGCAGGCTTGCGTGCCTGATTGAATTGCCGCTCGGTCGCTGATTGGATGCACTTGTGCGGTGATACCATGGACTCGTTGGGCGTGATATTACTTAACAATACAAGTTGGGCCTAGCTTGTCACCACAGGATTTAGTGTGTAATTGGGTTTATAAGAGGGGCAGTTAACTAAAAAGCTTTTCAGGTTTGCAGTTAATTTGGAATTAGCATCCATTTGCCACTTGATCTGAGTACCTAGATGTGTATCTTAAATTTTAGTCTACTAGCTACACGCTAACCATATCGTTTTTATGTAATATTTTTAATTTTGATTTATTTACGAATGCAGTAAGTTATTATTTATTTTGTAAGTTTATAAAGCTTTATTGAGTTTTGTCATCATTTTCTAATTTGTTTTACTGTTATTAAGTGTGTTTTTTAATTATATTTTTAGATTTATGTGTTTAGTTTTAGTTTTTTTTTAAATGACAATAACTTAGGTTAGTTTACCTGTAATGTTGTACATGTATAGGTATATATAAATTAATAAAATAAAAATCTGAAAATTCTCAGTAGAAGCCCGGAGTTTGGATTTGTGGCAATAAGCTCGCCCCCTATTACATGAAACTTAAACATAACTGGCGAAATGTGGATTTACTACAGTTACACCTCTGCCTTAGCCTTCCAAGATAACATACCTGTTGTTATGTTGTTGTTTTTCTGATGTAAAATAAAGAGTATGATATGCTATTCTATTCTGTCTTGTGCCTTGTGTTAGTGTTAATGTTTTTTTTTACATTTTTCTTTCTTTAAGATCTTTACGTTAAGAAGCTTTCAAATAGTTTATATTATGTAACTGACAAAACTTCGTATTTGTGCCAGGGACTGTGAAACCTCAACCAGACTGGATATGTTGCTGACTCAAGTGGAACAGTACGCCAACAACCTCGAGGCTCTAGTGGAGGAAAGGACCTCAGACTATTTGGAGGAGAAGAGGAAGTGCGAGGAACTACTATACCAGCTTCTACCGAAGTAAGTAGAACTTTTAAAGTGGTTTTACTTGGGGTAATGGAGTTTGCAGATAAAGTTTGGAGGGAACTTGTTCTGTTTTTCTAATGCTTGCCGTTAAAGAAAATACAACCGTGTTGCGCAATGCAAAATCGTCCCTAACATTACTGTCAACTTTTAGAAGAATGCTCGTCGAAAAATAGAAAAATGTTAGTAAAGCATTGGAAAAAAGCTAGTCGGCATTTTTAAATAATGCTTACGTTACGTGGTAGCGTCATGTTTGTAGGCGTATCGTTAGTAATTTTGACGTTATCTATGACGAAGCAACGGTTACTTCTTTGTTTACTTCTTTCTAACAGAATAAGACTATAACCTTTAAAGTTACGAGTTCAGCAGCGGTCAAATTCAATACTCAATACTCAATATATTTATTGCATTCCACAATGTGAACTTAGGTGGTAGATACACAAGGATATAATAATAATATGCTTCATTGTGGGCCCTATCGGGCATAACAACATAAAAATTAGGAGAAATACGAGGAGGGCTATTATAAATATTTCAAATTTTTATGTTATTCTCTACTACCCTTTTGTTTAGTGTAGGTAGGCTGAAGTAGGCTTAAAAATAATTGTATACATATAATTTTTACTACTCATGTATTGAACTTATACATTGATATTTGTTTAAATTATTATAAGTAATTATTATATTAGTATTATTGGTAAGTATTATAAAATATTTTTGCTTTTCTTTTTGGTATTATTGTTTACTTATTAAATTTATCGTTTAAATACTCGTTTATATTATAATAACATTTACGGATTAGAAATTGTTTTAATTTATTTATAAATTTTTAAACATTTTTAAATTCGTCTGGTAATTTATTATAGATTTTAATTGACATTACTAAAGTGCTTGTAGTTGTATTCTGCGGTGTGCAGGCATGTAGGCAAGGTGTCCCATAGTGGAGTATTATACTTGCATTACGTACTGGAATCAGAGCAGATTTTTTATGTTTTGACCAAACCTGTGTTCGGAGTCACAGACTTCTAGCTTAGACAAGGCAACACTCCTAGCGTTATGTTATAGCATAATACGTTTGTAACCTACTTAAGCACGATCTAAGCTAGTCTGTGGGTTTAATCTGAGCTTAGATAGGCTAATCTAATTCACAAAGGGATTTAACACATCGGTCGGTAAAGCGCATCCGTCCAGCTCAATCGCTTGACTGGGAGTAATTTATATTGACCCTACTGGTATTAATATAATTATTAGATACGTAGTTAGTAGAATAGGTACCTTATTATGAGATACTCTTTGGTGGATATTGGATCGATTAGAGTCTTGTAAAGAAAAATGTTAGTATGTCCTACAGATTGTTCTGACTCTGGCTGTTTCAGTATGTTAGTTTAAATGTTTATAAATGAACTCACGACACAGGATAAATTCTTATTGTGGTTATGTTTTAAAAATAGATTTTACTATTCAATCATAATAATTTGCCATGGAAATTTAAGCGTGCGTTTAAGATATTAGGTCTTTGTTTTTTGTTTTTACTTCGTGAACCAATAGCGTTCTGATTTTTAAACTGTAAACGAATCCTTTTTAAAAAGAGAATAATTTTATTGGTAGTTTGAAGATATGTCTTCGTAGACATTGCCGTGAAATACCTACTACACCATGGAAGAATTTCTAACAGATAATTTGACAAATTGATTTGACTGTAAAATAAACAAATGAATGACAATTTTGTATAATAATAATTGAATATAAAATAAATAATGTGATAAATATAAATATAATATGTAGTACAGAAATAGGTGTAGGTAATAAAAAAAAAAAAAACATTTCACAACTTTTCACACAACGCCATTTAGTCCCAAGTTAAGCTTGAGAGCTTGTGTTAAGGGTACTAAACAGCTGATAAACATACATATATATTTCTAAATACATACATATTATAGATAAATTACACCCAGACACAGAACAAATGATCGTGCTCATCACACAAACTTTTGTCCTGGGTGGGAATCGAACCCACGACCTCCGGCATAGCAGTCAGGGTCACTAACTACTAGACCAACAGGCCAGTCAAATAATAATAGGTAATAGGTGTAATAACTAGGTAAAAATTTTATTAAGTAATTTTTACTAATATATATTTTTTTTAATGTATAAATAGCGCTCTTCCACTCTCCTATTCATCTTAATTTCGCTGTGCCCGACAGGGTCCATAAATTGTTACTCGAAAATGTTATGTATATGCTATGTACATTATGGATTGCAATAAATACTTGGATACTTGAAATGCCAGCCAATAAGAGCAAGTAAGGAATATAGATTTACCACAGTAAATATATGTGCTTATTGTTTAATAAAACTTGAACAATTATAATCACTGTCGCCCGCGTACAGTTATTTTACTTGTGCAAGTTTACTTAATGCTAAAGACTGTTTCTACCAGTGTAACGAAGTCTGTCTGTCTGTTTTATTGCAAGACTATTTGAATTTCTTATGATAAGGGCAAATTTTTCGATAGTCAGATAACTTTTATTTTGAGAATAAATATGGCGGGTTGGCATTTTTCAATATGTCTTAGGTCTGAATAAATATTATTAGTAGCTTTAAAACCTTCCGGCTTCCTATATGAAAAAAAAAATTCTGCGAGAAAATGGCACTGTATTAAAAAAAAATTGGTTGCCTGTAAAGTCGGTATACGGGCGAAAGTTTTACGTGACAACGACTTAGAGTGGTAATATATTCATTCGTATAGTAGGAAGAAGGATGAAATAACTGTGCTCGAGTGGAAGGGACGCGTGCCTTTCACTTTTTATGTCTGTCTCTCTCGCTCTTAGGCGGGCTAACCATGCCCGAGTGGAAGGGACGCGTGCCTCTCACTCGCTCTCATTGTGAGCGCATAACGTGAGCGGAGCGTAACGCAGTTTCTTGAAGTGTCACCCGGCAAACCAATTTATCAGACGTTGTCACGTCAAAACCTTGCCTTTTTAATGACGATTAAAACATATAGCTGTATACAGTATGGGTTTTACTCTTATACAATAAAAAAACCACATACTTGGTACCGCCTTTTCTGACAATTTTGACAAATAAACGAAATCGGTGGATTTCAAACTCTGATCAAATTTGAACATCTGCATAATTGAACTAAGTCAATGATAATGAACTTGGCCCCAAAGCGACGTTGCCATTCCGTGCAAAATATCTGCCTAAACTTATGCTAAACATCACACGACCCGCGGCGCGGCGTTCTTCAAAGGCTGATTCGGCGAACTATCAAAGGCGACTGGGAAGTAGGTACACCTGTAACCCGCCGGCTGGCATATTAAATTATCAATTATTTGATGATTGAAGAATCGGCCCTCAGTGTCGTAATTATTTTTATTCTGCAATATCTATCTATACCAAAACAATTCGCTTTCTCAGGTCCGTAGCCTCCCAGCTGATAATGGGCCAACCTGTCATGGCGGAGACTTACGACCAGGTGACGATCTACTTCAGCGACATCATCGGCTTCACCCAGCTGTCAGCCGAGTCCACGCCGCTAGAGGTCGTTGACTTGCTCAATGATCTGTACACCAGCTTTGATTCGGTCATCGAAAATTTTGATGTTTACAAGGTGAGTTTGTACGTTTAGCATACCATTAAGTTCTAATTTTCAAGTGCAGGTTATCATAAAATTGTAAAGCTCTTCTGCGTAATGGCGATAAACATTACTTAAGAATATCTTTAGGAATGCTCTAAAAAAAATTCTTACCATATGATATGATGTCGGTGCTCTTGCTAATCTAAGCCTAGTAGTTTTCGGCAAAGAAACAAAGGCTGTTTCTTTGCCGGAAACTACAATTTGACGGAACTTGAAGATAAACTCTAGGATTTTTTGTTGAAAAGTCTTAATATGAACGGCCAAAGAAATCAGGCGGGTCAAAAATCGTGGATCAAGTGAAATGGCGGCGATAGTTGGGGTTATTTCCCTTAAAAATAATCTCTGTGTCAGAGGCCTAACCAAGCTTACCGATTTCACTATAATTGCATACTTGTTAAAAAAATGGTATTAAATTAAAATACACTCAACTTGTATTTTAATCTTTTTCGTAAACAAAAAAATTACGTGTAGTTAATTTCTTCTAGGAAATTTGTGAGTGTAACTACAAAAAATGCTTTTATGTTAGTGGGTACCATAATTTATGAGTAGTAAGCATATTTCAATATGTTTCAAGTCTAACAGAATATTATTAGTAGCTTTAGAACTTTCAGGCTTCATGTATGAAAAAAATCCTGTCAGAAAAGGCTCTGTATTAAAAAAACCTTGCCTTTCTAATGACGATTAAAACGAGTTATAGCCGTATATACTAACACATAACACTCTTCCTTATGTGTGGTTGTTTCTTATGTATCAAACATACATAGCAACACATTTCCCTTGCCTAATGATGTGATCGCAGGTTCACACCATTAGGTACTTTATATACTCTGTTGAAAGAAATGTTGACTGCACCCTCAGTCTAATGGACGCAAGCACTACACCTGAGTTAGTTAAGTTTTAGACAATGTTTTATTGGGATTTTCATTTAGAATTTTCTTGTACTAGACTAAATGGAGGTCTATAAGTATCTTCAATCATCGGGTTGGTCAAAGTGTTATTGAGTTTTCCATCTAGAATATTTTAGTAGCAGTCCGTTATGTCAATGGGCTCGCCCCCTATTACACATAACTTGCAAGATTTGGGTGTACTAGGTACAAGCGTGACGATGTTTTGTCTGTTTGTTTTGTGTAGACCGGTATTTAGAAATGTGCCCGGTTACTGGCGAGAGACTCGCCCCATATTAGATAGGGCTTAAAAACTTTATTTTGGGAAACGTTGTTGGATAAAACCGAAACGTATGGAATTGGCATACATTTTCAGAATACTTAATTCCTGCTATTTAACTTCGTTATCGTTAATTTAAATGTGACTTTGGGTAGACCCCTATATGCCCAAAGATATCATTGAATGGTGCCAAAAATAACTAGTCACTCACACACATTATTCAGTTATACAGACAAGCCTAATTAGGTACAACTTTCTTCAAGTAAATAAACTAAATGATAAGCGTGGTATTCTTGTCATCACCTTAACACATTTTATTTCCTCTATCGCTGAAGTACGACACAGTGATGTATCGCGCACGATATGGCCGGCCATCGTTCATCGCAGTTTGCTTTATTAGATGTAGCCGTGTCCGGAATATTTATCTACGAGGATAAAGGAAGACTTTTGTAGTATTAAACTTTTAAAAGTTATTAATTGAAAATAAAAGTAGTTTATTCACTTTAACAACATACTACAATATAATCATTAGGTACCTCTGCAAACTGCAAAGTAGTTACAAATGTAAAAATAATGTTAGTTCTTCTTCATTACGTTTTGTTTAGTGGCTACCCTGATGTCAGAGTTTTAGTGCTTTTGTTTTTATGCAGTCCACTCCAGTCATACCAGTAGGCTATCACTTCTTGGCGCCTTCAAATTAGCCGCAAAGATCCGCGCGGTGGGAGCGCGGCTAAAGCGCTGCCGCCGCGCTGATACCGCTAGGTTCGAGCATATAGTGTTGTACATTTAGTTTCAACTTCATTGATAAATTGTTCAAGTTGATTTTCGTTCATGTCTGAATAAAAACACGTACGCATCATCACTAGTCGATTGACGAATCGCGCGTTTTTTATTTATATGGATTAACAAAGCAGCGCAACGGTAGCGCTGCAGCCATTGCCGCCGCGCGGCACCTGGCGGCAAATTTGAAGGCTCCCTTATTGTTACTTTAATATATTAAAATATAATGTACCTAATAAAGCTGAAAAAATGGTTCGAACGCGCATCTCGTTCGCATTTTTGAAATTATTTATTTATTTAATACTTCAAGCACACTAATGTACAGAGCCGGACTAATACCATAGGTATTTTTTACCAGTCAACCTTTGGGTGATGCAGAGAAAAGCAGTGGTAGGTGCAATTTTAAATGAATATATAAAAGATAGCTAAATAATACTAATACATAATTTGAGTATAAATACACAAACATGTACACTATACATAATGCACAAAGAGATAAAAAGAAGAGAAAACATTAGCGATGTGAAGATACTACTTTCTTCTTTCTGTTTTATGTCCTATGGCAGTAATACTATTTGTAAAGATACAAATCCGAGATGGGCTGCAGATTGATTAAACTCCAAGCGATATTGCTTTCTATGAATCTATATGAAATTGATTCCGAGCGAAAACTAGCAGCAGTGTCACCTGCAGTTGCAGTTCTTGTAGTCTGTAGCCCGTTTCACGTATACCTTTAGGCCACTGTAAATAAACAAAACCTCGAACTAAGCCCTAAAATCCGGCCTCATTTTCACAGCTACTCAAAAGCCAATCAACAGAATATTCAAGCACTAGTACCACCAAAAGGGACAGAGTAATCAATGAATTATTAACTAGTGACCTATTTAATTCCGTATTGGACCATCATGGAATATTAATTAGATTCTGCCTGGCGGCTTTTGTACCTACTCTACACTGATGACATTTCAGACCACACCCTTTGGCATTTGATGCTAACAACAGACTAAAGGATCCTTTGTTTGCAAAATGAATTGTTTTATTTAATAGTATTTCCATTTCTCTGTTTTTTGGTTATTTACCTTTATTTTAACCCCTGATGCTTAAAGAGGTGTGTTTTGAGTTTGACGTGTGTATCTGTGTGATTGTTTGTGGCATCGTAGCTTCAATCAAACGATCCCCTGACTTGAGCCACCGACCACTATTGATTGGCTATTATAATCCATTCTCCACGAGCTGAAGCTTCAAGCTCTGTTAAGCTAAGAAGATCAAACGTTTTTAATGCATTTTTGTAAATGAGTGACTAAATTTTTTTGCGTCAGTAAATTAATTACTTACTCTGTTTTGTTTTGTGTTTGTAAGGCTATCTATTTTTACAACGCGTCTACAGAGCCACCATATCGGCAAACCTAGTATTTTAAGATTAGCGCGTTCAACCAACTAATCAAACAAACTCTTCTAGTTTTTAAGATCAAAATAGATTTAAATGAAAAAAATACGATTTTGTCGAATTATTCCTTTACTTTTTAATAGGAAACATCTGCCCGTCCCACTAAACTATCCTAAACGAATCTACGCATACATACAAGTATTGTAGTTGACATTTGACCCGCAGGCCAGTATTTGCGTGGGTGAGTTGTCTTTCCAATAAAAACATCAAAAACGGTACATTTTGGTATATTGAATTATTATTTCGTAGGTGGAAACTATTGGCGATGCATACATGGTGGTGTCTGGTCTTCCGATGCGCAATGGCAACAGGCATGCGGCTGAAATCGCACGCATGTCTCTAGCGCTCCTTAACGCTGTGCGCGTCAAGACTGTGCCCCATCGGCCGGGGGAGCGACTGCTACTCAGGATTGGTATGCATACAGGTACGGAATAAGTTATTGGTGTTTATTGTAAAAGTGAAGGTCATCTGGACTGATGACTCGAATTTTATCAACTTATGAACAACTAAAAGTGGTACCTCAAGTTCTTGCTTTGACAATTTGGAAAATGTCCATTTCTAGCCATGTTTTTCTCATTGTAATAAATACTAAAAATATACTAATTTAGTAAGTAAGACATTGCTATTACCGATTTGTAATAAGTACTTGAATGTATCAGAAGCTGATTCTTTAATATTCATTCGCTCAATATTGATTCTAATGTTTCCGTAGTATTACTATCAAAGTAGGGATTGCAATTCGTAATAATAAAAGTCCCACCGACTTTTTTTTTTTTTTTTTAATAATAATTTCATTATTGACATAATAATTTAACTAGGTATACCTGTGTGTCAGGTGCCAGCGCCCTCTCCCATTGAATTGGCTTAGGTAGTAATGTCAACATAGGAATATGTGCATATACAAAAACGTTGTTCTAGAAAATACATTTTTTAAAAGCATAAAATTTAGGAAGTTATTTCGTGCTGTGTGTGTGTGTGTGTGTGTGTGTGTGTGTGTGTGTGTGTGTGTGTGTGTGTGTGTGTGTGTGTGTGTGTGTGTGTGTGTTGGTGTATGAAAGTATGAAAGAGTTGATCTGTTTACCTTTGTAAAATTTTATCAGTTATTCATTATTTTCTCCACATCCTCATAATCAAGAGAAAAAAGCCAGTTCTTTATTGTCAGTTTACATTCGTGTAGTGTTTGCGGATAAAAATTTAAGATTCTATTGAGTTTGTTATATAAATAGACAGAAAGATAAGCGTTCTGTCGTCTTGCAAACGCCGTGCGGCATTTAATAGATTTAATTACATTTGGAGTTGTACGCTTATTTCGAAGTTTACCTGGGTCATATGGGGTAGAAACATGTTTTTTGAAACTTCTATATACAAAACAGCCATTGTTTGTTTATCAACCAGCCATTCCCCATAAACCGTTTATCAACCATTTACCATTCTTTGTCTATCATTTGTTTTTTTATACATGTGCACCACTGAGTCAAGATTCTTCAGCAAATGGATAATTCCCTTTTCACTATTTATTTAATAGCAAATAAGAGTTCAAACAGCTGTAAGTCATGGTTTCATTTCATTTACGTGACAAACATTTATAACAATTATTTTTATTAAATAAATGCTATTATACCATTAATGAATATTTAAATGACAAATTTTAAAGTACTAATTAAATTTTAATTTTATTATATTCAAATTTTGTTGCTTTTGTGTATACCAAATAATTGTAAAATTAAACCCCTCTCTCTATCCTACTTTGCTGTGCCCTCACGGGGTCCATATTTATGTACCTAGCTTTAAGCTCTTTGTAACATCTTTTATACAATATGGAATGCAAAATAAATGAATATGAATATGAATATGAACATTTACACGTATAAAAATCGAGGGCCCAATTTAAACGAAGATATACAAAGTAGTGACGTTTTTGTCTCTTGTGTTAAAAAAGCAGTTGTCTATACGTCCATTTGTAGGTAATGAGGCCTTCGATATAAATTCCACATTACTCTAATATTCTTGTAACAGAGAAGATCTAATAAAGCTATCAGAATTTACAATGACGAATATGGGTTTCAGATATTCAATTGGCGATGAACTGACACAATACTCGTATGTTAGTAATACGTTGTCAACGCCTACACGAACTAACGCCCACAAACACTGTCTTATCAATAAATTGCTTGGAACAGCTGCCAAATATGACGTGTAATGTATTATTCAGGGTGAAACGGAAATTGTAGGACATACCTACTGATACCATGAGTTCTGTACATGATTTTCATTCGTCTTTTCTTACGTTACTTTTGCTAAAAACTGTACACAGCCGAACAATCATCATCCATATTTAACTTTAAGAGATGTTTCCTTAAAAATCCTCTTCATTAGTCTGGCCAGAATTCACGATTTTATACAGTTAACAGTGTTATTCTGTAAAAAACATCCCGTGAAAATGAAAGTATGAAAATGAAAGTTAAAGGGAAGGCGAATTGAGCTGTAATTATATTCTATACTTATGCTAGACGAAGGGTCATATACATAGAACTCGCAACCGGCGTGTGTGCATGTGTTAATGTATGAACGTATACGAAGCAAAAATGTATGAAAGAATCTAGTATGTAGTTTCTGCCTGTTTTTTTTCACTTTAACCAGGGGATAGTAAAAGTGAAAAAACGTCAGGTAAAACATGGAAATTAGGGAAAGCTGACCAAAATTCAACGCTGAGGGGTCCAGAATGATGTTGTGGGGGTCAGGCAAGCATCAAGCATTATCGACTGACCCGCGCAGACTGACAATGAATGCTGCTAGTCACAGATCCCTTAGCGGTGCGTCACCGTCGGACGTACTCCTGCGTCAATCGTCTTCAGACCACTAAAGCGGCTCACTCGCCGCCAGCAATGTTTGTCTCTAAATACTAGTTCTAAAATATTCACTTACCAAATCGACTGTTTTACTATCCAGTCCATAAAGTACAGAGCTCATGAGGTATGGATGTCCCACGATGTCCTTTCCAATTCTGTACAATTTATCAACCAACATAGAAAGTAAAGTTATTGTGAATATAATATTACCAGCCTGTTATTGTTTGCGGGGCAATAGTAGCCACTTCGTGTATAGAAAAAGGCATGTGCTTTGATCGCTGCGCTTGCTCAAGTCGAAATACAGCTGACTATAGTAGATGTTTTCCTTCACTGAAGTCAACAAAGCATTTTTTCTTTCAGTTCTTTTAAGCAACTTGGAAATTTTGAGCAAAAATAATTGCTGCGTAACGAATCTAATTTACCCGACTACTTTTGTGGTGTAAAAATCCGCTGTTAATGGTAGCACGCCATAATATCATACGACAAAATAAGACTTCGTCTCTTAAACACGCGGCTGTAGGTTCAAATCCGGGCAAGTATACCATTGCGACTTTGTAAATTCACAATATACTAGCGAAGAAAAACACTACAGTTTATTTCCTAATCAATATTGGTAAGTCATAACTCACCAGCTCATATTGAACAAGCGTGGTGATTATGCCTTCTCTAGAGAAGAGGCCTTTGCCCTGAAGAAGGACAGGAGCAGGCTGTCACGATTTTGTAGTACTTTGACAAAAGGTTCCCTGGAATGATCCAGAGATGGAAACTACATACGACCCTTACTTTTGCTATATGCCTAATTTACACCCGTTATTGTTAAGTTTTCCCTCAAGGTTTATTGTTGTAATCTCAACTTTTGTCTTTGAAAAGTTTTGTGATGTTAATGTTTGAAATAATCTTCCCTTAAGTGTGTTTGTGGGAAAATTTCTCGCGTTCTCAAATAAGTAGTAGATATGCAAAAAGTTTTGTAAATTATACGGTACCTATCGTGCAAAGTTTCATTACTATTATGAAGATGTATGAATGTAGGTAATTCTTTCAAGCATACCTATATTATTTGACATGAAATCTAGTATAACTATTAAAGGAAGAGAGAGAACTCTCTACATATTATGTTATATGTTATGTGTATCCCATTAAATATAAATTGTTTAGCAATTTGTGTAAGCTAAGGTGTTCATGAGTTTAAGAAATATGGATATGTTCATCGACTTATGAGGCTGACTGTACATATGAGATAAACGTCACTTTGGTACTTGTCCGGCTTGAACCAAACCTTGTGCTTGAGAGGTAGGTGCCTTAAGAACCCTATTAATATGAAATCTACTAACTTAGTAGCACTTAAAGGAATACTAATAAATCTGAGGTAGTCTTCCTCAAAAGCGAAAAATTATAGGTAGTTACTCAAAACGTAATCTTTTCTATCGACAAAGCACTTATTGTAACACTTATTAATGTTAAAATAAACATGAAAATCAAGTCTGTTTATTCCAATAACATGAATATTTGAAAGCAATTTACCCCAATGTGTATCTATTATTTAAGACTCGGCTTGGCAACTGTTTGCCAAAGAACGACAGAGCTTAGAGGCTGTGAAGAGCTCCAAATTATTTACGAACCTTTTTAAGTTCTTGGGGCCCTTATTTGTAACACAATAACAATGAGACTCATAACTTCAGTGGTGCAATCAGCGCTTATAAACTAGAAAAAAAATGCTTTGCACAAGGAGTTATAATTAAAGGAGCAATAGTTGTTAAAAGATGTTAGGAGCATATGTGTTAAAAACATAGGTTCTCAACCAGGTTTTCTTTTCTGTATGAATAGAAAAGGAAAACCAAATTTATCTGCAACGGGTTGCTCCAATACTGAGCTCTTTTTGCTCGCTCTTGGTTCGATTTCTGATTAAATCGAAAACTAACCAACACAGAAATTTTAATTTTGACCATTAACTAAACGTTGTTGAATTTTTCTATGTAGAATTTTTCAGTACCTGCTCGGAGTTTAGATACGTGCCTGATTAATGGCGTTAGGCTCGCCGCTATTACATGGGATTTAAACATAACTGGTAAACCACATTTTTGACGGGCCTGTTGGTTTAGTAGTTGACCCTGACTGCTATGCCGGAGGTCGTGGGTTCGATTCCCACTCAGGACAAATGTTTGTGTTCTGTGTCTGGGTGTAAAATTTATCTATAATATGTATGTACCTATTTAGAAATATATAAGTATGTTTATCAGCTGCTTAGTACCATAACACAAGCTTTCAAGCTTAGCTTGGGACAAAATGGCGTTGTGTGAAAAAGTTGTGGAATATTTATATCTATATTTATTTACACCCCTGCCTAACCTAACATCATCTTCAGAGCCTTACAAAACCTAAATTATTAAAAGTTCTCAAACATTTTCGTTTTTTCCTAGGACCCTGTGTAGCTGGCGTCGTGGGACTCAAAATGCCCCGATACTGCCTCTTTGGCGACACAGTCAACACTGCGTCCAGAATGGAATCCCATGGAGAAGCTCTAAAAATCCACGTCAGTCCCAAGACTAAAGAGGTCTTGGATCTATATGACTGCTTTGAACTGGAGTGCAGAGGAGAAATAACTATGAAGGTGAGACCAGGGTTTCTTTGAGTGGCCAGTATTTTTCAGAGGCATGTCCTATTACACTGATTTTAGTTAAGACATTGCTAGCACTTCGCTCGCGACTTCGTCCTTAGGTACTTTAACCTAAAATAATGTAGCTTTCTATTGCCAAAATAATTTTTAAAATCGGTTCAGTGGATCCAGAGATAACCCGACACAAACTTAACCTCTTTATAATATCAAGTACAGAAGTAAAGATGACAAGTTGTGTTCCAGTAAAAATAAGTAGTTTCTCGAGAAAACGTAATGTTGCTATTTTCTAAAGTACTAGAATTTGTAAGTTCAGCATATCAAATTTAGATTCACGTTTTATTTCCGTTACCTACTCTTTTGCATGTCAAAGGTCTGTATAATAAACAAAGAGCTTTCTCTTGTTTTACCTAATGTTGTGTCATGAATTTTCATCAGAAGCCTTCGAGCTTTAACGGGAATTTATAAGAAGATGGATGGAAGTATTCTAATCTAATAATAAACAAAAATATTTTAGCTACATAAATCTTGAGGGATATCTTTAGATAGGCCATTTGTAATCGTTATTTACTTCAGTGGTTCTTCCAAGTTCTAATATTAATACCAACTTTGATACTAAAAACATTCCAAGAATTGTAAATTGTTTTGGATTCTGTTAACTTCAATTTAGTGTAAACCACAACTTTGTTCACAGGGAAAGGGCAAAATGACGACGTATTGGCTGATCGGAGAAAAGAAGCCCGAAAATCAGGAGTGTTACTATACTCAAAGCAATCATGTGCAGGCAACTTTGGTAAGCAACCCGAGCATCACATTTCAAGGCCCTGACAGTCCTGCATCACATTCCCTGACACAAAGTCATAGCCCAGAACAAAACGCACCAGATTCCAAAGAAAACCACAGGCCACTTGAGATTCAAAGCGAAAGAGATCGCATAAAGCATGAAATAGCGACATTTGTGGCAAAAGATTTAATAAATAATATAGACATTGCTGTCAGGGAATTTCGGAAATCTCAAAGCGCAAATTTTGTTACAACAACCAACAGCAAGCCATTGTGCAACGGGAAAGAAAAAGGCCTAATCACTCCAACATACGATAAAGAACTCGTCATTAGCAAGGGTAAGGTAAGGGATGTGGTAAACCGATTCAACAGTTGTGGCATTGGCAACGCAGGAGTGAACAAATGCACGAAAATGAAAATAAAAAATGAAGACTGAATGAGAAGGAAAGATTGAAAACTGATCGTTTTTCCCTGCCCGGTCTAAACAGATTTCAATACTTTAGAAGTGTTTATAGAGATATTAATTTAATAAAAAAAAGTTATAATTGTATTTTGTGCCAAGCACATAGAAAAATTATTTTATAGTCTAGTCATTACTGTTTTAAGAGATTATTATCTTAATAATATTAGTACATTCTTAATTAAGATAACATGTTAAAGGTAGTGGGTGACCAAATACCCTCCGAATTCTAGTTAAGTATAAATAGATGATTTTAAATGTATCTCATAGATTATACGTGTAATAGTTTTAAGACGAAAATCGCGAAAGCGATTTCAAGAAAGATGTAGTGAGAATATTACGTGTGAATACTAAAAAGTAACTATTGTATTATACACTTGGACCCTGTAGTGTTTTTACTGACCTTTTATACTTCCGTATCTTTCTAGTCCATTGTATACTCGTCGTGAAGTAAGATACATTAAATTTGTATAATATATCACTTCCTTGCACCAATTTTGAAGGTGTCATTTCATCATCTCTTTAGTGAACCTGAAGCTGTAAGTCGTAAAATGTTTTAAGCTTTTACTAACTCGGTACATATTCACAATTTCCTAATTTTACCAAAAATTATAGGATTAAGTGGTTGTTAGATGTTCTTCTAATTTTAGAATGTACGTTGCGTCTTTTATGCTGTAAGCATTTCATTAGATGATTTTAATGTTTTAGTAGAATTCGTTTTTGTGATAGCTTTACAAGATAACATTTATTAGTACTTCAGATACAATACAGGCAATCAATGTTTTATCAAGTTAGGTTGATTCCAGAATTTTGAATGTATGTAGAATTGTAGATCGAACAATAGGTGATTTTTGCGTGTAGGTATATTAAATAGTTGGATGTGTCATGCTGAAAACATTTATTGGTTCATCGCAAAATTTTATTGAATTGAATTTTATTCAAAGGCTAATGAATAATTTGATCAGTACGTGGCCTGCAAGTAGACTACTCCCACAACTATTAACCTTCATATATAAAACAAGGGTTTTCTTTGAGATTTATAACAACAGTGCACTAAAGTTCCTTTTAGGTAATTGTATTATGGTAGAGGTATTATTTTATGTACACTGTAGTTCAACCTACAATGTCTCAACTTTGTAAATATTTTTCCATTGCCTGTATTGCGTACTAAAGTAAAATTTCTGTTACTTACGTATTACACATATATCTAGTATAATTCAAAGATCTCTATTCTAGTCAGTTTTAAACTTTCAATTGTGATATATTATTAAATTATTACTTGGAGTACATACATTTTAATTACCGGAGCTGTGACTTTAAACTTACAACTACTTGAGTTATTTATTAGAAATTTATTTGTCTATTAAGCACGATATGTTGCATCATTGTTTGAATCATAATAAATAAACAAATATATACTAATGAACAGTTTTTCCTTATTCTTTTCTTCTGTAACATGGATGTTTAATGTGTTCTAGTCTATTGTGTTGTCATATGTACAGCATTTTCGTCAGCGTGCATCTATATCGGAATACCTTTACCCCAGAGTAGAATTTCTTGCGGCAAGTTTTCGAAAAGTTATCGAACACCACTTGTATTTGTTTGATTACGAAATTAGTTCCTCATCTGAAATTAAGGTGCTGTTACAATCTTAGTACAAATTGTTGCCGATAACACTGCTTTTCTGTGATAAGGCCGATGTAGGTGGGTACCCACACATTGACCTTATGGTTGCTGAATGGATGGATGGAAGTTCTACAGAAAGGTCTGGTGAGTAGTAGGCAACCGGCGAACATGCTTTGCCTGATGTATAAACTTAAACGGAGCGAAAGCAGTATGTAAGAATCGTTACAGGTCAAGTTCTGTTATGTTTGCCTTCCCCAATGAGAAAAATGCGTGAGTATGTAAATACTGGGCTATTTGCAAACATCGAGCCAGTACCTCATTAAAATCGCAAAGGTATACGGCGCACGAAAAGAAATATCCGCGAAAAATTTACAAAAATACTTCATATCTCTATGAAGTTGTTTTAACCACGGTTTCCTGAACGAATTTCTTTGAAATTTGAGTGTCACGGCACTTGTTTTTCTTCAATCGGATCTTCATTACTGACGGTTTTAGTCACTTGATCTCTCAGCGGGAAATCCGCCGCCACCGACTCCTGTTCAAAATTGCTATCGCCACATGCTGAAAATGGTTTAAGGACGTAGCCTATTTAACTAGGTCTGACTAACATATATAGGCAACAGGAGTCTGATCGATTATAAATAAAACGGGCGTGGGTGATAAAATTGATATTAGACTAGTCTGCTATAAAAAAATAACTAAAGTAATATTAGAGAATATGTCATGATGGCCCAGAGTTTTGCTACCTATCTCTCCAAGTGCCAATGTGAATTTTTCAATTCATATGTACTTTCTAAGTTTATCTTAGACATTATTGACGTCGGTGAAGGAAAACATCGTGAAGAAACCTGTACTTATAGTTAATACAAGTTTGAAATCGCCAATCTGCTTTGAGCAACCGTGGTGATCAATGCTCGTGCCTTCTCTGTATGAGAATAAGCCTTTGCCCTGCAGTGGGACATTAACGAGTTGGTGTTATTATTATAATATTCGAGAAGATTAATTTTTTATTGTTAACGTGGTTTAACGGCTTTAGCAGAAGAATAGATGTTATCAAAGATTTAGAATAACTTCTAATCTAGTAATCCTCGTAATCCACTTTTATTATTATAATAACGTGGTCTGGCAATGTTTGTATTAAAACCAGATTAAATTAACAATTTAGGTACCTTTGACGATAAACCTAACGAAAGGCATCAGTTTAAATACTTAGATTTAGGCACGCTATAAAAATATCTACATCTATCAAACTACTACAGGGCAAAACAGCCCTTTTAATATATCGTTGAAATAGATTGAATTTATTCATCTGATTTTCTACATAACAGTTTCTATATAGGTCAGTTTTTCGTAAACATAATCCACATTAATAGAACCTAAGTGACTTAATCTTAAGTCCGGTGTCTAAAAGGCTGTAAATACCTAAGCCTTACAGGCTTTCAGACATCGCTTTCGTAACCCGTAAATCTGCTAACAAATCTGATGTAAGTAGTTCTGAATGGTTGACGTGACATTCGGTAAAAGATAAATTTTAAACCTTTTAGATAGAGGTCTGAAGTACGGTACTTACACCGCCAACTTTCCAAGCACTCACTATGCTGTATTATACATACATAACATTACGCCCGTAATCCCCTAAGGATTAGGCAGTGGTCGGTGTACCTGTAGGTATAAGAACATTCTATTACGCCAGTTTTTTTTAAAGTCCCATGTAATAGCGGGTGAGCCTATTGCCATCAATCAGGCACAAATCCAGACTCCGGTCTGCTACTGAGAAATTCCAGGTGGAAACACTATACAGGGTGTAAAAAGTCCAATCACATAGCCGATAACCACACATTCTGTACTTAAAATTAGGTAACTTTAACCTAAAAATGTTACCCAACCCATATTTGCAAAATAAATTATATTTATCTTTACAATCGACTTCATAAAAAACACTGAAAGGTAGAAAATAACTCTAGTTTCGGAAGTTTGTGGCTTTGTTGGCGTTGTTTCATTTATTATACTCGTCTTTGTTTCATTCTCAATGAGATAGGTTTACTTGTAGTACGGTTCAGTTATGTCTCCTCAGCTTACATATTTCACAGCATAAAACTGAACGCCTGCTCCCGTGTAACGTGCACCTGTCAGTTGTCTGTCAAATATCTTCATTGGTTTTTTATGTCACCTAATGGCGTCATCTTTTTCCTTTATGTTTTAATATTTTGTGTTGTGTTGTGAAAATACTGTTCCAAATAGCATACAAATGGGAAAAAGGAATTCGCTAGACAAAATTAGAATATAAAAACGACTGAGAGATCTCTCAGTCGTATAAATGCTACTTGCTAGAACTTGATTCAAGTCACGAAGAAGGTAAGAAGATGTCAAAGATGGCCGCTTTTAAGCTGTTTTCTGTAACTGTTTTATCAGTAAACTGATTCAAGAACTTGCCTGACTATAGCAAATCAAAACCCTGTGTGCGTATTATCGCTAGTGAATATGAAAACATAGGGTGCGCTTTGTGTTTTTTTGCGTTATGCACGTGCTAGTGTGCTTGCAACCTACAAGTGCATGCCTGACCTGTGGGACGTTCTGCGGGAACGTACGTGGTCAACAATGGCAGTATTGGCAGTGAATAGCCCAACCTGTGGAGTGTTTGAAAACGCATTTGTGATGAAAAATGGCTATACAGTGAGCAACTTGCCTAGAACCTGTGGGGCGTTCTGCGGGAGCGCACGTGGTTACAATGGCTATGTTGTGATTTAAGCAATCTGTGGGGTGTTCTTTAGGGACACACGTGGTTGACTTTTTTCTTATAACCTTCAAGGGAAGTTCTGTGGGAACTTACATGGTTATATGGTACAATGTTTGTTGCCTTTACAGCATGGACTGTTTTCTCCAGACACTGTAATAAATTCATTAGAACAATTCATCTGAAATGAATGGAAAAAAACAAAACATGTTTCTCCGGAGTTCATAGAAAATCTTCAAACTAAAGTTGTAATACGCAGATTCTAGTTAGTAAATGAAATGATTGAAGAACAGGTACCTCTGGAAAGACATAAGATGATCAGATTCACAAAATGCTAGCTGTGGATTCTCAACTGGAGAAATCAGGAAAAGATTAACCAAAATAGATAACCCAGGTACCTATCTAATACTTACTAAAAAGCTTAACAAAATATTATGTTATTTAATAAGCATAGAGAAGATAAAGACAACATCAGGGCGTCATCACCCTGCCTTGTATTGAGTCAGACTTTCAAATGTGTCTAGATACTCCGGAGCATAAAATGTTACAAAGTTGAGTGATACTTTAAGGTATGATATAAATGTATACATACAGAGGGACTTATTTTTCCTGCTAGTAACAGTCATAAAGACATCAAGCGTTTTCTGCCTCATTCTGAGTCAGAAACATACTTGTTTGGTGAAGACCCAATACTTCCCAATAAAGCAGCTTTTAACTGGTGGAGCCAACCTCACTCCAAAAATGAACAAAAAAGGGGGGGGGGGAGGCCTCGTCTGAGACACCAGTGGTAGAGAGAACATGAGAAGACCGGAGGATTCATCTGCGCCGAAAAATATACCCACAGGTGGGTATTTTAAAAATTAATTTATGTGATTGAAAACTAATCATCACTACTATTTGTGGTTATTATTTTTAATAAGATTGTAACCATACAACTTTATTTCATACTAAACCACACCAAAGTTACTCTTCGTTGAAAGAAAAACTCTCCAAAGAAGAATCTTTTCAGATAATATCTGTAATTTATAAATACTTTCTGAGCAATAGAAATTGGTCAGACTACTAAAGCTTAGTTAACCAGTCTTTTATTGGTTAAAAGCTCATTGGAAACTTTTCATTAATTTCTAAATTAAAGAAGTTGAAGACTTTTGTTAAAACAAAACATTTGAAATGAAAAGTCTACCGCACAATAAGCGATACTAAACAGAAAAATGACTTTCTGATAGAGGCAGTTTTTTTTAAACAGGCTTATTGCCTGGTCAATATTTATACATATAAAACATTATATACCTACTGTTCAAGGGAAATGGCAACAATTAATTGTTTTATGTTTTTTGGGTTAATATATGATCAAAATTTACAAGAAATGTGGAAGATATATGCTAAATAGAGAGGATATAATATATCAGTTTGTTTATTCAGAATTTCTGCTAAGAAATAATTCAGTTAACTGTAGATAAACAAGGAAAAACAAGATTCATAACTAACAAACTAAATAAGTCTTATAAGTTTGTAAAGAAAAATCATGACAAGTCAGCTATAGTCAAATTCCACGTTCAGATGAATGGAAATTTTACATCCACTTGCTGACACCTATTGAATATCTTGTCTTTTATTAAGTTAATAATTAGAATTGATTATTATGGAATAGATACTACCATGAATACTGCATGTTTAAACAAGACCTTGAATGGTAGTTCATAAACACAGTCAGAGTAAAGAATATTTTAAAGTTAGAACATTTATTTTATTTTTGACTGGCCTGTTGGTCTAGTGGTTAGTGACCCTGACTGCTATGCTAGAGGTTGTGGGTTTGATTCCCACCCAGGATAATTTAAAATTTTACGATATTTATGTGTGTACCGTCAACATCAAAATATTGTTACCGGTTGAGTGTCTACAAGTAGGACGTCCACATACCAATAAACAATATTACAAGAAACAGACCCTGACCTTATCTTCTCCCTCTTCCGCTCACTGGATAAATACACAGTTTTTCCCTTTCACAAAAAAAGGTCAAGCGTCTCACGCATTAAAGGTTCCGTAATCAAAACTATAATATTTTTAACCCCCAGCACCAAAAAAGAGGTGTTATAAATTTGACCACTATGTGTGTGTTTGTCTGTGATACCGTCGTTCTGTAACGGGTGAACCGCTTCGGATACGGTTTTTGTTGTTTTTAGGCAGGTTTTTAAACCTTGATTTTATCGTTTTCTGAAATGAGGATCATAGGGGTAACATTGACGTTTTATGTTATACTTTTACCTAGCATGACTGCCTCGTTATTCGGTTCTGACGAGAATAAGGACCTGCTTCGAGTCTTCGGGCAAAGGGTTATTGAGTTTTTACATCCGGAATTTTTCAGTAGTTTGGAATCTGGGTTTGGGCCTGACTGATGCCGATAAACTTGCCAAAATTAGAGCCAGAAGACGTCCACTGTTAGACATAGGCCCCACAAAGATTTCCACAATGACCGTGTCGCCCTCATCCATTGATTTCCTGCGACTCTTACCATATCGTCGGTCCACTTTGTGGGGGTTCCCTTTTACAAGGGACTTAAACAGAACTGGCAAAATGTGGGTGTACTTTACTTATTATTTATTTATTTTTGAAAAATAACAGTTACACAAATATACAATATAAACAGGAGGTAAATTTAAAATTACGTTGCATATGTGTTACTATTACTTCGGTGTAATGTTATGTCTCAACTAGCAACCTGAATGTGAATAAATTTAGCTCTGTGGCAGATACAGTCAGAGATGCAGCATAGGCTTAGTACTTAATGGAATACCAGAGCTCAATTTTTCTGTAAGCAACCCTAAATAACAAAAGAAAAACAGAGGCCAGAGTTTATCAAGATGGCAGCACTCGCTCAAAGATTTAATTCATTTTGATGAGTCAGAGATCAATCAAATGGGATCCGTGATGGAAACCGAACAAGTACGAAGGCTAAGACGGGAGTATTTTATTGGTTTTGTTCCAGTTTATTACACATTCATACGGAATTCTAGAGATTACCGAATATATATTTTTTGGGTTGAGGATACACGACTTTTTGCATTTCGCTACCCTTTTGATCATTTTATATTGGAGATAGACATGGAAAATTGCTTTGATGTTGTATGTAACAATTTTAATGCTAAGAAAATATTTCAGTCAGTAGAGTATCAGTAAGTTTTTAATTATCTTGATGAAGTATCCAGTCAAATTGATGCTCAATAGAGGCGAGAATCAGTATCGCCTTCAGTTTAGCTAATTACCATCAAACGGGCTCAAATACAGTCTTCGAGCTGCTCCTCAGAAATTCTAGCTGGATAAACCCAATAACACTAAAAACACATTTTGAACGTGGCATAATGGGCTATTTGACAAAATTTTAGTTTTTAGTCCCTCATCTAGATTACAAGAAAATTATCAACACATATTTTTTTTTCACGTAATCAAAAAATAACAGCGATACATCGAATCAAAACATCGCATGACGTCACTAGCCAGTACAGTTTATACTTGATAATGACATTACAATCAGTTTTCCATCAAAATGAAAAAGAAAAAAATTGTGTATTATATTTTATAATCTAACTAATGGATTATTTATATTTTGATGTTCATATTCTGTCAAAAACCCTTTTATGAAATGTCAAGATGGCCCAATAGTTTTAGGGCCTTGAAATATGTCTCATGTATGTAGTCGCAGCTTAATAAAATTAACCAAGCAGGTACCAATAAGACTATTTTAATCATTTTATGTAGTTTCTAAGTAACTATCTTTGATATCCCAGGAATCGGTGAAGGAAGACGTCGAGAGAAAACCTTTACCTATAATTATTATTAATGTTAATATAAGTCAGAAATTGCAAAGCCGTTTTTTATCAAAAGATTTGTGCACTGAAGTTGAGGTCGCGATTGGCTGCTGCGCTACGTGTCTTAAATTGGATTCCCGCAATATTGGCAAACACACATGAAGCTACTAGTGTTAGCAATGATTAAACAAAATAAAAGTAAGTGCGTTAAATCCAATATATCTAAGATTTTTGCAAAAGAGGAATGTACCTAGTTATTCAAGCCTTCGTTAGTTTAAATAGACCCGGAATCATCAAAAGAAGTGATTATAATTTGACACGAAACTGGGAAACTTCCGAAACACAAATTATTATCCAAATCCAGCGATAACAATGCCGTTCGTATAATTTTCAGCGACGAAGTGGTGTTGATGTCAGAGCCATAAACAGAGGAATATCGGAGAGCTGGAATAGGTTGTTTTGCATTGTATGAAATCAAGTATTATGTCATACATAAATACATAGATGAAAGTCACGCCTTTTTCCCATGGGTGTAGGCAGAAACTCCTTGAGTTAGATAGTAATCTTAGTTTTGTTCAGTTCAAACTAAAATAAACATCAGGAAAACTTTTTGAATTAGGAAAGACCGACGGAATTTTTTAACAGTTGGGGTTCACGATCATATAGGTACCTACTGAGCTTATGAAATCCGAATGTTCGTCAATGTTGGACGAGGTATTTCAACTTTAATTCTTTTTTAATGGCGTTTGTGGAAGAGGGACACCACAATTTTGCCAATAACACGCAGGTAGGTACTAAGATAGACCATCCAACGCTGGAGATTAAATTAGTAATTATTGTTAATTTAGGAAGCCAAGAGTGAAAAGATAATTTATAATTAACCAAAAAGCAAACAAAAAAACGGCGAAAATATAACAACCTTATTGGAAGTTATTTATTTGAACCGTTTGAACCATTTCTAAAAAAGGGTATTATTGACGGCTCATTAAGTCATTTATTGACAATATATTTAATACAATTTCATATTAATTTAATAAAGGCTTACCTGTATTATTGGTATCCATCACTTAAACAAGCAAATATGACACGACACATAAAATATTCACCGAAGAAAATGATACTTATACGAAAAGGGCGTCAAGAACTTTCACGTGCAGTAGGTGCGACAATCAAGTTTCGACTAATAATGCAGCGCGCTCGCGCAGTCTAGGGATGTGTGTGGGGTTGGCTATTGTTCGTCAGGTAGTCTACTATTCCAGGAAAAAAATTGTTAGTCATTAGTCGATTATTGGAATTTCGACTTATGGCCGCCTAATTCCTAGAAATCTACGTATGTGCGCTTGGGGTTGAAACACTCGGGCGTTGGGGTCCGAATGCCCATTTAGTTTTCCGGGACATCGCCAAGCGGTTCGACTGCGGTCGACTCTTCACGTGACCAGAGGGCTGGCCTTTATTTCGGTCAGAGAATCAGCATTGCCATACAACGTGGCAATGCGGCCCGTCTTCTGGGCTATTTTCCCGTTGACAGCGATGCGGATGAGTTTTTTGATGTCCTATAATTGTTTTACTGTTCTTTTGCTTGTTTATTTTTTAGGTGTGTACTTAATAGTCATTTTATTAATTAAATAATTCGTATACCAATAAAAAAAGATTTATCAAAAAAAAAAACAATTATAAAACCTTATTCTGCACAGACATTTCAGTGTTGTAAAAAAGATAAACTTTTCGAGTTATTAAGCGAGTCACTTAGAATTATTATTTTTGTCTGTCACTGTTAAGCAACTGTCAAACTACAAGTGAAGAAAATATAATCCAAACTAAAGCACGTGCTTAGTAAACTTTATCAATCCGAGCCTTATACTCCCAATCAGTACAAAACGTTACAGACTTCAGAATTATTTCAGAATGCTTTCTTCGGCGTTCTATTATCCCAGTTTTCCTTTCAAATCCCGATCAGCAAGGGTAAGAAAAAGAAATTCTTTGTCCAACACAATATACAGTAATTGGTAACCCTGGCATTGTAAGGGAAGTGGTCATTACTGGGCGAGTTCCACGGCTAATAGGGGATGCCTCTACGCGACGGAATGGAGCAATCAAATTATATGCAATGAAATTGTACGACCATTTAAGATATGCTAGGAGTCATTCAATTGTTAGTTATACACCACTTATTTTGAATTAGTACAAATACTTAAAGGGCTTATTCTAGACGGTCTTCTCATTATATTTCTAAAGTATCAATAAACAATATTCATAAACAGCAAAGTTATTAGCGTTTGTTTATATCCCAAAAGTCACCAATTTATGGGAATATTGTACAGGCTATTCATGACATAATCACGGTCGCGTAAAGCGCTCAAGCAAGCCCCACCTCCAACAGCTGTTTTCGTTATTTAAGTTAAACTAAATAGTGGCATATTTAAAAATTGAATTTCGTTTTTTTTACTTTTGATTGCGCAAATAAGATCAGTAACAGGTACGGACAAAGCCCATTTATTTTTGTACTAATTATAAAATAGTGGTGTATAGAAGTAACGATATTATTCGCATTTTATTCTTTTAACACCATTAAACATATAACATCAAGCCTGTTATTCCCAAAGGGTTTAGGTAGAGGTGTAGCTGTAGCACACCTATATCTCGCCAGTTATGTTTATAAACATAATAAAGACAAAAAAACACTTTGCCCGATCCGGGGATCGAACCCAAAATCACATGCTCAGAAGAAGTGCTGTAACTTCTAGACCAATGAGGCAGTCTTCTCTTTTACTATTTACAACGTTAAAAAAAAACTTACAGAAATAATGTAAGTGGTTTATTGAAGTTTGAGACTACCGCATAGAGGAATAATTGGGGTTTAAAATAATTGTGAAAATGTGGAATTAGCCTTTATTTACTTTAACCCTTTCCAGTGGGAATATACGAGGCTCTGCATTATTTTTATATTTAACTAAGTTTTTAGTTTGCCTGTAAAAGTTAGTGAAAGGTTGAAATAGCCTCTGGCCTGCTCATATTTTCTTAAAAACAGCGATGTCGGTATTACCATACAATTTGGCAATACTACCAGTATTATGTTACAATGCCTATCAGCTCACAGCTTTACGGTCGTATAAAATAATTAAATAATTTAAGTATGCACAATGGATATAACTATGTGTAAAATGCTAGCCGGGGCGGTATAAGCTAAGACAGAAAGTTTTGGTGCTGTCTTAATTTATTTATTTATTGAAAGGAGAACCAACAGCTGTAACAAATGGTAAATCGAGAATTTATTTATTAGCTGTGGATATCGTCAATGTTACACGCGAAATATAAAATTTCATATAGATTATTTTATGATATTCATTTTGATTCATGCTAAGTAAACCGTCGCTAAAATTTCTAAAGACACGTCTTAGCAAGACATTCCAATTTTTAGGGACTATATTATAAAAATACGCTATGATTGTTAACCTAGACTTATCCAGTTACTACTCATACCAATTGTTTTCCACCCAGTTGATCTTGGGTTACAAAATGTCGTCATTGATTACACACCTGACTTGTCCCATTATTGTATTAACTAAAGTAATCATGTTTGAAGACAAAAGCGACGTCATCACCAAGAAAATATAATAAACTAGCTGCCCCGGCAAACTTCGTTGCGCCTTAGAGTCAATTTATAACTCTTATCATTTTTTTGTATTAGATATACATACGTTGAATAAGACGACAACAAATAAATCCAAGCCAATAATAACTACTACTACTTTTAAATTACAACATGTATATATTACCCTAACCTAACTGACCATACCTATCCTATAGCTAACCCAACTATCTAACCTAACTACCTTACTAAAAAATACTAAATTCATAATTTAAATCTGAACGATTGCCTCTATGTTACATACAATAATTTATGCATATAGTTTTCCCGGTCTACTTTAATTAAAGTCCTAACAGTAAAATAAGTTCTATTTGCAAAGAATTATTAAAGTTCGTCTCTGTCATCATTGCTATATTGACTTTTTTATGCTACATAAAACCTCTAAGTTTAGTAACAAAATAAATTTCAGAACGTAGGTGCGTATTATAAATTGACAACCTTACCTTCTTGGGATTAGCTTAAGACCTGTCAATTTCAAATTGTCACCTGATAATGAACTGGGAAGTTTGACTCCTGTCATGTCATCCAAGATGGCGCTGCGTTTGAAAAATGTTTGAGACAACCGATATTCTTGATATTTATTTTTATGATGTCGAACGGGATAAAAAGTATCCTATGTCCTTCTCCTGGCTCTAAACTACCTCCCTGCCAATTTTCAGCTAAATCGGTTCAGCCGTTCTTGAGTTATAAGCGAAGTAACTAACACGACTTTCTTTTATATATATAGATTCTTGGAACAAAGTGACTTGTTTTGACAAGTATGACGTAATAATGTCAATTCCCTAATATATATAAAGTTATAATGATTTCAATAATAACTAGCGGAAGGCACGCGGTTCCACCCGCGTAGTGCCTGTTCCCGTGGGAATACAGTGATAAAAAGTAGATTATGGTGTAGCTTCCAAATGGTGAAAGAATTTTTCAAATCGGTCCAATAGTTCAGTAGTTTATTTGTTATATTACGCAAAAATACGAATCTTTTCCCTTTCTAATATTAATATGTACCTATAGACTAGCTCACCCGGCCACGTGTTGCTGTATCTCATTAGTTCTAATACGTTGAACTTAAACATTAGTTTGCATTTAAAAATACCGAAGTCAATTAAAACAGTCAAGATAAAAATCTATCTTATTTTTTAAAGTTTGACCAAATAACACAGTGTTAGCCAAACTGGTTTTTTAGGTACCGAGTTAGCACTAAAAGGTTTAGTTATAATCTTTACGAGTAGCTACATGTGGTTCGGGTCAAATTTTGAGTTGCCTCTGCCTACCCCTTCGCGGAATATAGGCGTGGTTGTTATCCACACTATAATATAATAAACGAGACCGATAAACCGGTGTTTGTCGTCCTTTCACGACTAAACGACTGAACGTAATGAAAAGAGATTGCCCAGGAACAGTACTCTTGATAAATCACTTGTGTCTCAAGTCTTTAAACGACATGAAATATCTAAAATAAAAATATCTTTTTTAATAAGACTTAATGATCATTTAAAATGGGATAGTTTTTTGAACAATAATTAGTACTTTTATGTTTCCGACGTTATAGAACGCCATTTTTTACTATCAGCTGTCATTACTAGGGATGTTTATTTTTAACCGCCTTCAAAAAAATAATTTTACGTTACGTTTTTTTTCTTTTGCGGGTAATGTGCATACCTACCTACATATAATAAAACGATATCGATTTTGTGTTGATTGTTCAATCTATTATTGTAAAGTAGGTAATAACAGAGTTCTAAGTATAGTATTTTTAATATCAGTGGTTGTAAACGACGGCATCGGCGCCAAGTGGTATTCGTGAAATATCACTGGCTGGTTTACGGAAATCTATCTCTCATCAGTATGGGTACAACCTTATTTGACATTTATTGCGTCTGTCATATTTTTGCAATACAATACTGTCATTTCTACTGGTTTTGGTACGTTGTGCGTCGAGTCGAGCCTTTTAGTTCCTCCGTTACTGCTGCCAAACCATTGAAAATAAACATAATTCTAACGCCGCAGCTGCACCGTGTGTGTTGTTTATTACGAAAGGCAGGACTTTTTTAGTTGTGATCATGGCCAGTGCGACTGTGATGCAATGTCTCAACTGCTCTTTGAGATCAACGCCACTTAGCCGCAGACGCATGTTGTCGGAGATTTCGAATAACATCATGAACATTTTACGAGTCTGGATCTCACCAACGCCGGTAAGAATGTACATTGTCTCTTTATCGTAGTATGATTTTTTTACTTAGGAACTGCGCTTTATGTTTACGTACCATATAACAAAATCTTAGAGGACAAAAATACAATCAATATCTGTGTGTTAGTTCCTCACCTCATCAGTCCCGACTGATATGGTTCCTACCTATATTAATATAGGTAGGAACCTTCTACTATGATAATATTACCGTGCTTCTACTGATGTGTTGGTACTAACTAACTTATTAACTAGGATTAGAAGAATAAATTACAGGTTTAAGAAATAATCATTATTTTATTTATTGTATTTAGTGTTGTGTGTTTTTCCTTCCCTCTCTACTTACGAAGACAATTTCATGATACCTACCACATCTATGATTTGAGTACCTAGGATCTCTAGATCCTGATCAATCGCTCAGTTTCATATCTATATAACACAGCAATTGACTATCTTAGTAATGATTTCTTCCACGCTTTGCAATTTCATGAAACGAGGGAATAAGATTTAAAAATGCGTAAAATCTAAATCAGTAAGACTTGGTGAGGTAGACACAGATTTACACAAATATGCTTCAAAGACACCAAGCTAACCCGTAAACCCATTCAGACCCTTTTAAATAACTTTTTTCAACTAATTTTTGGTCTAACATACCTAACCTCAAAATAGTAATTTCATTTTTGTAAATATCTCGGAAATGCCATTGTCGTTTGTGTTAAATCTTTTGAGGTAGTATATAGACATGCCATCGAGTATTTTAAAGATAATTTGATGAAGACACAACAATGTTAAATTGAGTACATTTGTCCATAGCGCCGTGGGCATTGTCCTTTGGCATGAAGAAAAATCATATCATATCCTTAAGGTAGACTGGTAGAAAATGCCTAAGGCATTAAGTCCGCCTTTGTACAGTTTATTTTACTTGTGCATAAAGTTTCAATAAATAAATAAATATCCCAGAGACGAACATAGGTTAACTTTTGTCTAAAAAACAAATGTAAAGAAAAAATTCGTTTTTTTAATATTTTTTAAATGCAGCGCCATCTTTTTCTCTCTTTTTCTTCCCGGTCTATGGCTAAGAGGGTTTCATAACATAAACTGCAGGCCTAGCCATAGTACAAATTCTATTTCTATTATCGTAATCGATAAGGCGACAATAGAAAGGTAACGGCGTATATGGAATCAGCTGTTTGTCAACTGTCAAGTGTTAACGAGTAGAATTTGTAATATGGCTGAAAATGAAATACACTTGACAGTTGACAAAAAAATGATTCCATATGCGCCATTTTTTTTCTGTAATAAAAATAGAATAGAAATATAATTTGTAATACTAGGCCTGCTGATTCTAAGGCTGAAAGAAAATTTCCGGGGCAGCTAGTGTGTGTATGAATATCCTAGAAGGTTCGAATGCTCGCAGTACCTTGAAGAAAAAGTGCCTTTTTAGACGAAAACGAAAATCGTAAAAGTAGATTTATTGGTTTTAGACTGACACGTTCTGCCTGTCTAGAAAAACCGTGTCGAGACGTAGACATGATTGTGTTTCTTTTAAGTCCTATTTTATGATTTTCAGATTGTGACAATCAGAAGTGAAATTGAGCGTGACGCATTGGATACATAACATTACTCCTGAAAGCCCCGAAAGGCTAAATACTTCTTAGGAATGAAATGCTGGCAAAATGTGGATGTACTGTGAAATGGATTGAAATAAAATGATACTGATTTCTGCGTTTCTGGCGTAAGTGTATCACAACATGTATGAATGTAAACGAAGCAAAAGAAGTATGTAAGAATCGTAGCACATGGCGCTCTGTAGTTTCTGCCTACCCCCATGGGAAAAAGGCGTGAGTGTATGTTATTTCTGTACATGTTTTTGTAGATCATTTCTACTCAATACTCAATACTCAATACTTTATTGCATACCATAATGTGTTACAGGGTGTTGTTCAATTTTGTAAGTATCAATTATGGAGCCTGTCGGGCACAGCATAGTTTGTTAGGAGAGAGGAGGAAGGGCGCATGTTAGATTAGAATACTTGAGTTACGATTCAATATTTGAAAATGTATTAATAAACGTGTCTAAACGCCATAAAGCCCCGTATTCATGGTAAACATTTGTTTAGCAACAAAGTTGAATCAACGTGTTGCGGAGTTGCTGGTAACATGTTGCTAGCAACACTGTGTGTTGTTAACAGCTCTCGCTCGATGTGTCAACACGATGATTCATCTTTGTTGCTAAACAAATGCTTACCATGAATACGGGGCTTTACACGTCAATAGTTTAAAACTAAATGGCATTTCCATTGTGGTTGACCCCTCACCAAAATCTAAAGTGACGATGAAGCTGCGTGATAAAATTGCTACTAAATAAAAAACAAACACAAACACTTCAAAGCACTTAACCGTATTTTAGTTTGTATTTTTCTTTCGTTTATTTAGGTACTGGAAGAGCTTTTGGCACCATTCATCCCAAGAGACAAAGTTATGTAATGGAATAGAACACTTCACGCGATTTATGAGACCCCTGAAGATAATACTATTTTTATTTTATCAATGTATGGTGCTTCAAGAGATAGACAGAAGTCCAAATGAGTGTTTAGTAATCATAGTAGTAAAGATACGTAAATAATTATTTTAGGTACTTAAGTATAAACGTAAAAAAAAAACGAATCGTTTTTATATTAGGTACACGTCAAACGAGTAAAATATGATATTTTCTAAAACTAGTATTGTGAGGTCGGACGCAATATTAAGGTTTACTAAAATTTATATAAATATAACTAACTCAATATTCCACAACTTTTTCACACAACGCCATTTAGTCCCATATTAAGCTCGAGAGCTTGTGTTATGGGTACTAAACAGCTGATAAACATACATATATATTTCGTAACCTATGGATGCAAATCATGCGAAAAAAAGTTGTTTAAGGCCTTATTTTTCAATAGTCAGATAACTTTTACATGGGTAAAAATAGCGGTTCAGCAGTTTACGTATAAAAAACAATTATTTTTTCAGATAAACACTATTAAAAATCTACTAGACTACCTAAATAACACATTATGGCTTGTTTCATAAAGAAAAAAAACATTTGGCATGAAGACCTCCTCCTTTTCAGTTTTGAAAGAACATCCGCAAGTACATACGTATACGAAAATACAACATAGTTTACGTTTAACCTACATATTTACAAGGAAAAATCTAAGTGATACCTACGACTTAACCGAAGAGAATCTAATAATTTTGTACGACGTGCAATATGGCCAGTGTCATAACTTAAAAGGGTTCAAGTCGTTTAGACGTCGTCGTCTTATCATGGCCGCCGCCCCCACTTTGCGATTACGCCACCTCTATCGCGTTCAATTACGTTTATTGCTAGAAAATATATTGCATTTATAAACAGTTTACATGGCTTTTAGTGAACACCAAATACTAAGTGTGGCAACAGCCTTGAAATTATAGCAATGAATTTACGAGTTTGTTACTCGTAAATTCATTGCTATAATTTCAAGGCCTATCCTGCATATAATATTTAATGTAAGTACACAAGGTGGAAGGGATTTTTACTCAAAGATACACGGAGAAACCTTTATTTTATTATAATAACTACCTTTATAAAAAAATTAAAAGTAAATAAATTTGAGTAAAATTAAAATTTTGCGCTCACGAATTAGACAGTTAGTTAGTTAGCTAAGCTCCATCTAGCTGTTTCTTTAGCGGTACACCTTACAAGATCAGAAGGTAAAGATTTCTTAGGTAGGAAGGTATGAGCTAGGTGAACTAAGGTGAATCACGGAAAGAAATGATAACCCGTGGAACACCTAGTAAAACTGAGGCGGATCATGGGAAGAAAAATTACCCGTGGAATACCCAGGTGAACTCACGAAGTAGACTACAGGTAGCGCCCGTTTATAATACTTAGAATTTAAGCAAACTTATGCCTCCCCTTTAAAATTCCTTCATAATTGTGTTTTTTTTTACTTTGCTGTGACCCACAAAAAGCTTTTACAAAAATGTAGGTCCAAACATTTTAAGCCGGTCTCCGAGGTCAACATTATATTAAGAAGTCATAATTATATCTTACATACTCAACTCTCGTATAGTCTGAAAAAAGGTTCTTCGCAAATTCTTTTCACTTTCATATTTAGGTAAAGAAAACTCGTAAACTTCGCTAGAAATAAAATCTTTTATAATCCGTACCCAAAAGTTCTTTTTCGTAATAGTTTTTAATATAAATCAGTGGTAGGTAATATTTTTGGGAGCTATAAAAGATTTTATGGGATTGTTAAAATTGTTACGAAGGCTTCGTAATAAAATAGTGAACGAAATAATTATTGATGAAAGAAAATTTCTTACTCAATAATGTACCGTTATATCATTTTTTAAGTAGAAGGAGATGTCGGTGTTTTACTATCTGACTACTCTGAGAAGAAGAAAAAGGAAAAAGGCCTGAGTTTATGTATAAATAAAATAAAAAAATAAAAAGGGTTTTATTTCCTCTAAAACCCTTTTTATTTTTATTTTTTTATGTATGTATGTATGAACTCTGAGAAGAAACCCCGAAAGAAACTCGGAGAAATTTTGAAACAGAAAATGTCTTTTCATACTTACGTACATCAAATAACATGAATATTACTTATAATAGAATAGAATAGAATAAGAACTCTCTATTGTACACCACAAAAACTTACAATACTTACTACAATCACAACTTACAATTACGTACTTATAATAAAAAAAATATCTTGTGAGTACCAAATTCTGGTAACACATTTTACACATTGCTTTAAAATAATTCTAAGATATAAATTCAAACTCACTAACTGTTGGTTGGCTTGTGGTTGTATCTTCATTTATAATCCGACAAAATTTCCCCGAACTAGAAATATCTCTCTGATCAATTATAGGAGGTACCTTGTCGAAGGATCGAATACCAGCAGGCCTAGCCATATTATAAATTCTATTTCTATTATCGTAATCAATAAGGCGACAATAGAAAGAAAATGGCGTATATGGAACAGCTGTTTGTCAACTGTCAAGTGTTAACGAGTAGAATTTGTAACATGGCTGAAAATGAAATACACTTGACAGTTGACAAACAGCTGATTCCATATAGGTACGCCATTTTCTTTCTATTGTGGATTACGATAAGAGAAATAGAATTTGTAATATGGCTAGGTCTGTAGCTTACTCCACAGACGGCACTGTTTCAAATAGATCCGGTTAAATTCCTAGATCTGTCAAAGACCTTTGACCTTTGCAGTGTAAGTCCGGTATTCGGGATCGTGTCCGAAAATTGGAACCGATATGTGTTGATTGATAGTGCAACCATGTGCGAGCTACATTCCGGAAAATTGAATTTGATCACTAGCTTTGTGAAACAATGAGAATTCAATTACGATGAAGGTTTGATTGAGGATAGACCCGTGACTTCGGAATGAATTCCGTGATACACGTGTTTGGAAACCAGTAAAAATAAAAAATTATGATGTTCCAAAGTTATTTCAAATTCAGTTGGGGGTTGTGGATCAACTGTACAAAGCCGCGACACCCAGCACCGATGTGAGACGGAACACCGTGTTTGATGTTTAAGAGTCAGACAGAGGATTTTCCACACCCCTAGTTTAAAAAAGGTATAGTTCTCCCTCTCCATATACTTAAACATAGTCCAAGGTTAAGTATTTGGAGAACTAAACCTTTATTCAGCAAAGGCTACAGTGTCCACTACCACAAAAATGTTTTAATTTACTTAGGGATGAAAAACTCCGTTTAAAACCTCCAGTTCTCGCAACACCACTTACAGTGATCTGGGTCAACTGATAATATTAAATTTTTACCAATATCATGGAATCTCCTGGTTGGGGGACTGACCCAATTACAAGGTAATTTTGTTAGAGATGGTGAATTTATCTCATTTGCTGATTAACGAATTTAAAAGACGCTAGAAATGTGTATCATTTTATATTAATACCCACGGTTTTGGTAACGGTGAGTTTAGCACCAAAAAAATAAAATTTAAGACCAAAGACATTCAATACCTATAGACCGGACATCACGAACAAAATATTCGTCCGAAAAAGTATGTCCTGCTGGATACAAGTCTATGAGTTTTTTGTAGTACGCTCTGCTGCCGCTCCAATATTCATATATTATTCTAGATGGCGTTACTGAGACATGGGATCAAAGTTTTTCTATGACATTTCCTTGACATGCCCCATGTAGTACGCTCTATAGTATTTTAAATCTCTTTGTTTAAGACTGATATTGTCATCTAGTCCCAAACTAAGCAGAAAAGAGCTTGTGCTTTAAATATATAATATGGATTCCTAAATATATGGATATTATAGATAAATTACACTCACCCAGAACAAATAAAAAAAAATACATATATTCTGGACCAAGAAAAGTGTAAAAATATTACACCCACCAAACTGCGTAATAATTCGTCAATGGAAATGATCGTGCTCATCACACGAATCCAATAAATAAGATTTTCTGGAAGTATAGATATTTGCACTTTCTTTTATCTTCATGGGCCTAAAGTGTCTGGGAAGAACGGAGGGTTATGGAGGAATCCTATCGATTAAAACCTCATGGTTCCTACCAGTTCCGCACTGGTATCAATTTGCCAATACAAGCGAGCCCCTTTTGATGTATGTTTGTTTGTTAGCAGGAGCCCTGACGGTTCATTTACATTCAATAATAAAGAAATCCGTAAAAAAATATTCAACTTCACGATGATTATTGAAAGAAAATTCCGAGTAGGTATTTTTCCATGTTTTTCAGAATTATATTGGATGTCATGTCTAATAAAGTCAGACGAAAAGAACCCAGATTTTACGTCATCTGTATTCACAACGTGAATTTATTATAATTTTGATTATGTATTCTTTAGCTTCGGGTTATGTCGTATTTATGTTCTGAAAATAGCGTGGTTCTGCGTAATGGATGTCATCGTGGTTTTATTTGTAGTTGTTGTAGCTGGAATAAGCAAATCAATGCCAAACTTACATTTTGTAAGAAATCAGGTACTGCAGACAGTTCATATAACTGCAGCAGATGAAGCCGCTTCGATATTGGATAATGATTGCTAAGCGACCTTCCATTTCTAGACCACCCTGACTGTCAGTGCTCAAGTTTCGGCACTGAGTTTTACATGTAGCTCGGTACATTGGTTTTAATACCTTGGTTTTCAAAGGTTGAGTTGAGAAAATTTGACGTAGTTTACAAAGTGCTGCACTAACCAAATATATCCATCTGTCAGCTTTAAAGTGACGAATGTCATTATTAGTAATGAAATAAATATATTCCAAAGCTTTAAAACAACGCCACCTAGTCCCAATCTAAGCAGAGCTTGTGGTACGAGTACTAGACAATTAATAAACATATTTATGTATTTCTATAACCAACATACTATAGAAATTACAGCCAGACATAGAAGAAATACATTTTATTTATTTATCAACTCATTTACCATTACAGCTAACCAATGCGGTAAATGGGCCTTAATTAATTAATAACTAATACTTATTTTACTTAGAACTAATGCCTATAACTAATAACAAATAAAGCATTCCTTGTGAATTCACCCAGAGAACAACAGATTAGACCGTCTCACTCGCTACAAGGTTTAGCGTGCGGAGTGCACGCGTCAGCGGCGTTTCCTTTAAAAGGTTGGTCCGAGCTCGCGGCTCCACTAGCAGCCGTGGCTGCCGTCGTCGCCACACGTACCCTGTCATGAACACACAGACTCACGTGGCTTTTTTTTTTTTTTGAGGGGTGGATAATCCTCATGGATGTCCCCCGCCCGGGGAGGCAGAGGGGTCTGTCAGAGTCTTACTGACTAAAAACCACCCCGTGTTCCTTCTCACACCTGCGCCGGGGGTCACGGGAACAGAAGATACTTCCGCGACCCCCGACTGGTGTCGGCCCCGCGGGCCTCGCCAAAAGACTCATGTGGCCTAACACAACTGGATGAAAATGATCGTGCTCATCACAGAAATATTTGTCTTGAGTGGGGATCGAACCGACAACCTCCAGCATAACAGTTAGGGTCACAAGACCAACAGGACAGTCTAAGTAGTGATCACCTAGTGCTCGAAATCCTACTATTTTCATTTTTTACACAATCTTTTCCATAAAAACAATATAATTATATAAAACCTCACTCTCCTCCGAGCGCGCTATTTAAAAACGGGATTCAAAATTTTCAAAGTTAGAGTTAATATTAGTTATAGTTGTGGTGTTAGTAAAAACGGGCACGATATAACGGGTAATACGGGTAGCGACGCGATACTCGCAAACTGTATCAATAGGTTACGAACCGCATCTAGGTTACGTTCCCGTGACGTCACCGATGACATTTAACCTGTGTGACGTAGACTGGGGTTTGGTCGTGTCATACGTTGAACTCCTAGCGATCTTTTTATCTTGTGTTATTCTGAGCCACGGCTGACGATATTGTATCGATTTTAGTACTAGAAACATTTTTATTTTAATTTGAATGGCTATTTGATTTCCGAACTTTTTTGAGTGTCTGATCCGTATAAAACCTTTAGTTTAAGTAGTTTGAAAGGTTGAATAAAATGAGATTGAATGTAAGTCTTTAAAAAACGAGCTCGCTCATTGACACTTCCGTAACTTCATACGGAAAATGTTTGCCCACGAAGCAAAACTAAGTAAACATTTTGTATTTTTCGATCGTAAAACTTTGCTTATAAACAAATTTTGCTAATAACTAGAAAGAGTAAAGAAGCACATGAGCCAGATAGTTAAAATTGCCCGCTTTATAGGCACAAAAATGGTTTTCAGCCATTTTCAAACTTAATTATGTCATAAACTGTGTAGTATTATTGAATCTTTATATTCTGGTGGTGCATCGTTGATCCAGTGGTTGCAAACGCTACCACTGGTACTTCTTATGAGCAAATTGGATTCTAGATTTGTGCCCAATTTATGATAACAGGCTCGCCTCATGTCACACGGGACTTCATAAAATTGGTGAAATTTGGGTGTACAATAGGGAATATGCATGTAATTTAAATATGGTTCTAATATTTTTTTTCCGAATCTTTAATGGCAGAAAATATGAACTAAATCATTATTTTACTTTTTAATAGCGTCATAATTATTTAAAATTTAAAATAAAAGTGTGAATTAAGCGCGGGAAATTCAAATTTGTGAAACGCATCACCATTGGTTACAACGAAAATTGCCGTCAAATACTACGACAACAAGATAAGTTACGCCTACAAAACAGTATTGGAATGGAGTTTTTATTGGAAAACATAATTATTGCCGTGTGTGTTGTGAACTAATTTAATGTTCAAGTGTAATTTTAGCTTCATAGTGAGGTTATTTAACATTTAAGAAAAATGACTGAAAGTGGTTTTGTAAAAGCACAATCTGATAATGTTTATTCCATTCGGGTAAGTACAAGCAATACCGGTAAACTGGTTTTTGAGCTTTTTTCATGGTGAAATGGTTAGAAGAACGAAAACACCCTAAGTAATAGTACCTAATAGGATCATAGTAAATGACTTAATTGAAATGGCGGCGTTTAAACAGCTCAAATTTATTCTGTATTTTAAATATTTTTTTAAGCTTCATTACTGCATTTTTGAATAAGTTTATATTTGTTTACTATGTTAAAACGTTGTAAACAGTAAAATAAAAATATAAAAAAATACATGCATATACCCTATTGCTGCCCTTCTATCTAGGCCGTCAGGGAGTGCAGACGTGACGTTGTGTTTTGTTTGTATTCTGGTACAGAACCCAAGCACTAGGACGTTGCCAAATAGAGTGAGGAACCTATAAATCGACATTTATCGTGACGTAGTATCTTGATAGTATGTCTACGTCACTGCTGCCTTTTAAAATTAGTCTCGTGCAAACGGTCAAAGGTCAGTTGTTCCAGAAAGAGGTAAATCTAGACTCTGTTAAGATAATGTTAATTGAGTAAGTATATCATTAACCTGCTTTTATTTTACGAAAAAATACAACCAACGTCATAGAAAACACTAACAGATGTAGCTCTAGTTTTAGAAGTCTGTGGCTTTGGTGTTTCTTACCGATTGGTCACTCTTCGCGTGACCAGAGGGCTGGCTTATTTTTTACATAAGCACAAGTCTTTTGGGCACGATTCCAGATGACAATGATTGCCAGGATAACTTTGACGCCTAAGTGTTCTTGTTTTGTATTTCCCCGTTTGTTTTTTTTTACTGTAATTTATTTTTTTTGTAAGTTTCAGAGTGAATATTTAATTAAGGTTAATTATGTGGTTCTAATTTGTATTAGATGTTGATTGATTCAAATGTCGAAGCGATAATTCAGTGTGAGTGTGTGTGTGACAATTCATAAATGGGAAATAAGGAGCACCCTAAAAAAACTCAGTCTAAATATCTACATAAAAGGGTAACCCACAAAGTTTACAAAATAATCCCTGTGTTACTCTCGAATAATTGTTTTAATCCCCAGTATCTACATACGTACCCAATTAAACAAAATCATAATCCACCGACATCGATTTATGTTGTCTAAAAATAACGGATTATAAAAACGGGTTCAAATAATAATTAAAATCCCTTTCGTTCATATTGAGGATTCATTGTATAGCGGTCGTTAAACAAAAAAAATGTAAACCTTTGATTTGTTATGTGTTTGTTCTGTATTATTTGGCTACGCTGAGTGTTTTTTTTTTATTTTTAGAATCACTGTAATTTATTGATAGGATTTTTATTCTAAAAAAGGTTTCTTAGGAAATGAGGACCAATGTTAAAATAAAATATACCCATATCTATTTTTTGTTTATTTTTTTCCTATTTAAATTAACTTACTTCTTATTCTTATTACAATGAAATAGTCCAAGTTTCGTTTGAAAGCACGACGGAAACAGTATCAAAAAGGATGGCAGTATTTCCACTTTGACTGTCATTTTATACTTATTTTCACGTAATGTTCTGTCAGTCAGACCTTGTTATTACATTAACCGTTACAAAATTAAATTAGTTCGCCTGATGGGTCCTATTCGTGGCTAACCGTAGTTAAACAATACTCGCCTAGTTTGGAGCTGGCCTTTTATTTCTATTTGCCAGACCTAATCGTTTTAAGAAATTAGCTAATTGATCTCCGAGGTCGGACATTACAAACCACTCTAATCAAATACCTAGTTCTACATTACTTATAGACTGAAACTTTATTGAGAGCATTCACGAAATGAATAAAACAAAAATGATCAATTTCAAATTAGATTTTGCAAGTTTTTTACAAACCGATTATATTCTTCTTCAATTAATTTGAGTCTGGAGATCTCATTAATTATCGTTTTTGTGTGAAACAAAAAGAATGGCAAGCATTTGTTAAAAGAATTAGGACAAAAATCACTTTAAATTTTCGCGTTACTTTTTCATTTATTATATCAATTCATCAGACTTTTACTAAAAGTGGATGGAGGCCCTTAATTACTTTGACGAGTTTAAATATTAATTCGTAATTAATGACAGAATTTTATTTTGAAGAGTAGGTGGGTATAAAGCACAGCTTGTGGCTTAATAATGACAGCCGTACGGTTCGATCGAAGGTTAAGCTATACGCTTGACGAGGTTGGTCCTTGTATGAGTCGACCATTTATTACAATATCAAGTCTCCTCCGTGCCTCGGACAGGACGTTGGTCCCTGCTGTCATTTGAAGATCGTTTTGAAGAGTGGTCAGAAACCCGAACATCTGACAACCACTTTATCTAATGGGTATCATAAATCTGTTTTAGACTACCTAAGTAAAGTTTATTGATTTTTAAAAAAGAGTTACATTATTAAGGTATGACACTCGGGAGCACTAGGATACCCTGTGTCGCAAGATCCTGTCTCTTTCGACAATTAATTCGAATCATAAAAGATAATGTTAACAAATATAATCTAGTTTGTGGAAAAGAAATTACCATGTAGGTACCTGGTCTACAATATTTGCCTTAGCCATTACCTTTGCCTTTGTTTTTTTTTTACAGTAGCAGCGCGAAGTCTGGATTAGTACCTACCCGAATGATGGCAACAGGCTCCCTCCCTATTACATGGGACTTAAAAATAACTGGTGAAATGGGGTGTACTGCCACGTACTCCTCTGCCTAGCCCTTCGGGTATTACAGGCGTGAAGTTATGTCATATTTGCCTAAATATCTTTGCACTGTTACGCAGTACGCTAAAGTTTAACCAAGAAGTATCGTGTTACCCAGTTACTGGGTTGTGAAGGCTAGACAGGCAGACGCTCGATACAAAACACTGGTATTCAGCTGCATCCGATTGAACTAGTAGCCGACCCCAACATAGTTGGGAAAAGGCTAGGCAAATGATGATGAGGTACTTTAAAGCATTAAAATAAGAAGAAAAAGATTGTTTTGCGCTGACTCCAAATAAATTGGTATCAGATCAAAAGGGTGATGATGAAGCTAACACAAATTTTCTGTAAAGCAGGATACAAAAAAAAAAGCTGGAGAAGTATCCTGGAAAAATATCGACAACACTTTAAATAAACAAGTTCTTACTTAAACCTTAGTCTTTGTATTCGGCCAAACACCGACCTACCTTACTAAAACCTAGATATAGTAGACAGGAAAAAACTGTGGGGTAAAGCCGACAGACCACAGAGTAGACTAGTACAGAAGTCTTACTTCATAATTCAAGCGAGAACAGGTGCACTGACACATGTATGTAAGTGAGGTGATCTAAAACAATCCGTTTATAAATATAGCATTTGCAATAAAGCTTTCAGTGTATCCAAATAAGTGTTATTGGATTTATCCATCTAATAGAACAAAATTAAAAAAAAAACACAATTTTCACACAACTCTATCTAGTCCCAAATTAAGCAGAGCTTTTAAACAACTGATAAATATATTTATATATTTCAAAATATATACATTGCACCCAGACACAGAACAAATAATCGTGCTCATCACACAAACATTTGTCCTGGATGGGAATCAAACCCACGACCTCCGGCATAGCAGTCAAGGGCGTCTACTACAATACCATAGGCCAGTCATCTACCTAGCATTACCACACTTCTTCTATGAGTATCCAATGAGCTCTTATTTAAACCTTTGGGTTAGATAGAATAAAAATGACTACTATATTATACATAACCTAACCTAACTCATTATACCTATCCTATAGCGAACCTAACTACCTAACCTAAGTACCTTACTGAGATGCATTGATTTTGAAAGATACATAATACATCTTTTTGAAGTTCTGTGTGTCCTATGTTACTTGCAATACTGGATTAGGAAGTAGTATTCGAATTTTTATATATTTATAAAGAATACTACTGTGCAGTCTGGAGTCTGTATTTGTGCCCGTGACTTAAAAATAAATGACGAAATAGTGGTGTACTTGCTTCAAATACACCTCTGACGATCCCTTCAGGGAATACAGCCGAAATATTGATTTATGATGTAACTTTAGCACAAGTTCAATTTCGCTAATACTTTACTTTCAACAATAACTACTTTTCATTGTAGAATGGATCTAAACCTCATAATTATAAAGCTCATAATTTGTTTATGTACAAATAACATCAATGAGAAATATGGAATATAGAACAAATTCTTGTTGAGATGCGTGTTTAGTTACCCCATGGAACGGACCTTCTGTAATAATCTAATCTATGGCCGAACAGTCTTGATTCTTTATACCGCGAACCGCAAAGAAATGACGTTGTTTACATTTTTAGAGGTAACAAAATAGGATTTTTCTCGGTATTTTGGCCATACAGAGTTTTGGAGTTAGCGGGAAAATAATGGCGCTCAATAGGTAATATTTTAGAAAGCTATGACAACGCAATATTGCAGCAGGTTTGTGATAATGACTGTCTCATGATTAGTCTATTCGTGATAGATACTAGGTGTAGGTAATGAGCTATTGATGAAAATTTATGTTAGAGGTCGCTTTAATTGAACTGTTTATCATGACTACAATATTATTACCTTTATGTATTTGTGTTTAGTTTTGATTGAATAAAAATGTATTTTTGGTAACATACTGTCAAACGGGGTGAATAGGGTCAAAACATTATAGGGAATTTTCACGTAAGTTCACGTGAAATAATTTTTTTTTTTTTTTTGAAGTCTAGTGCTGCTGATTATTATCAGCAGCACTAGACTTCTTGTATGTAACCAACAATGCTTAAACCCACCTGAACATTCCTCACCCCTGCGATCCTATTCACCCCGTGTGACTGGAACCTTCGCCAATACTTTAATTGTTAAATTTTAATGAGACACACGCTAATTAAGCACTAATGCTTATTTATAATATTTAGAAAAGACTATACAGTTGTAGGATGGTAGGCGTTTATCAATAAATTGAACAAAGCAGGCCAAGTAAAATAGAATAAAATTTAACATACAGCGAATTTGTCGAGCAAAAATACCAATCACATTAGAAACAGCTTAATGACAGACAGACGAATTAATAAACAGCGGAGGAATAGTTATATTGGTGCATAGCAAAACGTATCTCCTATTTATTGTACTAATTACGACTTTCAATAACATAACCGGTACCGGTAACCGGTAAAAGAAGACAGCTTAGTTGCTTTCAGGAGAGTACCGTGAAACAGTTGTTTTTTAAAGTCAGCTGAATTTTTAGCTAAAACCTATGCATAATGTATTAGTCCCTAACTGCTCTTAAAGGGCTGAAAATCCCAGGTTTACCAAACTGTGAAATAAAAGCAATTTCTATTCAGTTTGTTCGGTACTAGCCCTTAGATTTGTATTAAGGCCGGAACACGTCTCTAGTGTAATCTTGACTTAAACCTAATATATTTTCTTTGGACGAAGTATTAGGTCCTTGTTTATTTTGCTCTGAAGGCTTGGTTTGTTTTTACACGTCAGTTTCACCACACGTACTGAGGAAATATTACTCTGATTTTCTTTACATTTTTGGTTAAGGAAAGACTTTTTTGGAGAAACTTCTAGTCTAACCAAATGCGAGTCTAGCTGGTGCCAGTATTTTATTTTGAGCGATTGTCTATTTACTCCCCACAACCATTACACTTGATAGGACTCGTAGAGAATTTCCAAGATGTATAAGTGACAGCCAAGAGGCGTCTCAATAATTATGGTTGGCCTTGGTCATCCATCCATGAAGAAACCTTAACAATTTTTTTTTTAAGTTTATACATCGACCCCGACGACTGTTAGTATAAAATCAATATCGCATTGTTTGTTTAAGAAACATGTTTCGTAAATAGGAATAAACCGGCCAAGAGCGTGTCGGGCCACGCTCAGTGTAGGGTTCCGTAGTTTCCCGCCCGTCACAAGAAGTGTTCTAAGTTCAGAGATTATTTTGTACAACTTTTTGTCTTTTTTGTACAAAAACTGTTGTTTCCATCCAAGTTCAATATAATTTTCCTAGAAAGTCCTTATAAAGTTCTACATTTCAGATTTTTTTCATATTTTCTAAACTTTTTTCGAGCGATTATTTCCAAAATTATGGACATTATCAAAAATGATTTTAGTAAACCCCTATTCATTTTTAAATACCTTTCCAACAATTAAAAAAAAAAACACTTCTCACTTTACATATAGGGGGGCTACCCTAATAAAACATTTTTTTCCAATTTTACCACTTCGTCGGCGTCATTGATACACATATTAGTACCAAATTTCAGCTTTCTAGTGCTAACGGTCATAGAGATTAATCGAGGACGGACAGACGGACGGACAGGAGCAACTATAAAGTTTCCTAGTTGACTACGGAACCCTAAAAAGTAGGAACACCACTTAACTACGAACACATTTCTGAGAACAAATTCGTCATCCGACCTTTTTGTGTTCTGTAACTCGAAACAGATTTCACTCTACCCCGCTTAATGAAAAAGGACACGGGACGGGATCTAAATTACTTTTCCCACTGGGAATTTCAAATAAACGAGAGACGTTGCAGTCTGAATGTGGTTAGATTTCACTGCAGCATCCAGAGAGCCGCAGACCGATGTCCTTTCAACTTAAGCTTTAAACCAGAAACGAGCTAAAATGTGAATCGTCCTCGAGGGAAAGATATTTTGTAGAGGAGAACTCGGTTCCTTTGAAACGATAGCTAACAGCTGCTGTGAAGCTTAGTTTTTAACCGACTTTCAAAAAAGGAGGAGGTTCTATGTTCGTGTGTATGTATTTTTGGTGGTCCCATTTTAATTTGGTGCAGATCTGGTGCTGATCTTCGGAGATATACAACGGAACTCTTCAAAAATAAACAGCAAATCTGTCGTGATTGCTGGAATCGCTTGGATGTTTATTGTTTATACAACATAAGGACGCCGACGACGACATACATGCATACATGTGATGACGTATCATCACGCCTGTATGCTCTGAGGGGACGCAGGAGGGTACAATATACCTAGATTTCGTCAGTTAGGTATGTTAATTTTAATTTATTAGGGATTAGTAGAAAACCCTATTATGATGACATGTATTGTTAACAATTAACAATATAAAATAAATTCATGGCAAATATTTTTATGGTAACAACTAAAAATGGAAAAATAAAAAACTTTTTTGCAAAAAATAAAACCGACTTCAAAAAAAACACTAAACGGTGTAAAATAACTCTAAATTCGGAAGTCGGTGGCCCATTATGAGTAAGACAAACCCACCAAAGCCACAGACTTCCGAATTTAGAGTTATTTTACACCGTTTAGTGTTTTTTTTGAAGTCGGTTTTATTTTTTGCAAAAAAGTTTTTTACCTGAGTATTTGGTATGTTTAAAATACGGAACTAAATAAAAACAAGACGCATTTGAACGTAAACATTAGAAAAAATATACTTATGAAAATGCAGTTAGAAAAACATCACTGCCTAAATAGGACTCAGTCTCAAAATAACTTAGCGGTTTTGTTTAGTTTTGGCAAACAGTTTAGTGAGATAATAATGTTAAAATAATAATTTGTAATGATGGAATACTTTTATTAAATTCAAATTTGATATTTTGCATGCCGTAAGGTAAAATGTATCGGGACAATAATCAAATATTCTAACCTATATGTATACCAACATTATTAGCAAATAAATGATTAATTTATTTATTTGCCAGTTATGTTTAAGTTCTATGTAATTAGGGGCGAGCGTTTGTCTCCAATCGGACACTCAGCAATCGATCTCATTAGTATTCATTCATGGTGTAAATATAAATTATTGTATTCTTTTCACATTAAATGTTATGTTAGAATGAGTGTGTACCTAATTCGGTTTCTATTGAGGAGCAAGATTCAAGCGAAAACGGGTGTATCCCACTATTTCTATTAGGTATTTCTATTGAATACTGGGCCTGATTCAGACTGATTGTCCCACTATTTCTATTGCTGTCGGCTGCGACTAAAAAAAACGCTGCATCACCTCTTATGACGGTGTGCACATAGAAACTATTTATTTATTTCCTCTTTAGATAAAACCTCTTGATCATAGTTTATCTCTCTTGTTGTTGTTTTTGTTCTCCATTTTTTTTTTTAATACCGAGTAGTCATGTTTTAATTTTTTCGTGTTAAAATTTAATTTTAATCTCTTCATTAAAAGTGGTACATTTTCCAAATAACATAACTGCGTTTTTTTGTCACAATAGAAATAATGGGATATAATTTGTAAAAAACGCTGGTCCCACTTTTTCTATTTTATATTTCCATGGAAATAGTAGGATACACCCGCGAAAACCTATTTTTCAACATATAAGATCTTTCTCCTTAGGTAAACGGGTAAATATAAATATGGCCTGATAATAGACTTTCTGTAACGGTATGTTACTGACAGGTGAGAAAGGTTGGATGGAGCGAAGCAGGGAAGTCAAACATTTCATATTTTTAGCTACAAATATTTTATGCACAGGATAATGCTATGATATTTTCTGCTTAGAGATTTGGTTTCACCATCACAACTGAAATCCCCGAAGGATTAGGCAGTATCGGTAGTACACCCACATTTCGCCTGTTATGTTCAAGTCCCATTTATTAAGGGGCATACCTATTGCCATCAATCGGACACAAATCCTGACTACGGGCTGCTACTGAGGAATTCCATATGGAAAACTCAATAACACTTTGTCCGACTCGGGGATCGAGCCCGGGGACCCACGTTCACCGGTAGCGCTTGCTACCGTTAGACCAACGAGGCAATCCATTTGGTTTAATTTAAGTTAAAAGGTGTTTTTTTTCTTCTAAGGGTGTACTTTGTACACCTCAGCCTAACTCTTCGAGGATAACAGGCGCCATGTTATGTTTTATGTGTTTTAAGGCGATTCTCACACTGCCCCGCATGATGCAGCGTAGCGCGTGGATGCGTGTTCTTCCGTTGCTTGTAAGTATCTCCGTTTGTATGGAAAACACGCACAGTCCAACACACAGAAAATGCATCCACGCGCGTTCATTTCAGTTCAGAGACACGCAACACGCAGCGTGATGCGTGGCAGTGTGTTAACCGCCTAAGAGCTGCATATTAAGGTGTTACGATGTTTGGACTTATCTTAGACCACCTTTGGGTTGAGTTAAATTGGAGCGAACGAGGAAAAATGAAATGAAATGATTTATTATGCAAGTAAGATATGGAAATCACTTTTACGCGTCATTTTTTCCTTTAAAGCTAGTTGAAGTCGGCATTTCCTAACTGACTACCTCTGAGAAGAAAAGCCGAAACAAACTAAGGGATCATCGTCTCTTTTCAAATCCAGACATTAAAAATATATAAACAAAACTTTCGTGTGACGAACCATGCAGAACAGTGTCCGGTTTAGCCTTTTGAGGAAAGTGCCAGAAACAATTTGGGCAAGCAGCATGTATGTGTCAGCCATCGTGAGCTCAACTTTATGGTTAAGGAGCTCCACGACCCGACATAAGTCTAGTCAGTAAAAAAAAATAAAAAAAAAATAGGCACCCAAACCAACGAATTAAAAAAATATAGATAGAATAGAAAATTGGAAAAAAAATCAAGAACCTAGATTTCAAGTTAGTAAGTCTAAATTCTCCAATCCGCCTTGAAAGAGCGTGGTGGCTTTCTTTGTTTGAAAAGTGATATTTAAGGCGTGTTTCAATCGCTGTATTTCTAATCCTATTCAGAACGTTAAAATACGTTACCTACGAGGTCAAGTCGCACTTGGCCAGATTTATTTTAAATCTGCCGCATGTACCTGCAATTTAATGACATCTCATTTATTTTATATAGAATTAATGAAAAATAATAGTTCAATACTTTCAGACAATATAATTTTACTCGTGCATAAGTAACTGTTTTATATTGCCTACTCCTTGAATACAAAATAGGATTTATTGGCTAAAACTTATTTCAGACATAAATTAAATTTTCCACTTTTTATATTAAAATTCTCTTGAAGCGTTTGATAAATAGTTCTCGTTTTAATACCTGTACTTTTAAGTTTTTATGATAAATCATTATTATGAATAGTTTTGAACGAGATTTACGTACCTGCAATAATGGTACGTACTTTACTGAATAATTTAAGAGATGCTTTATGTGTCTAATTTATTCTGAAAACTATGTATCTTTTCAGTTCGTTCGTTAAACCTGTCATTTGTTACTTACCTATATGAATGCTTCACGACCCTAAGAAAGGTTCGTAATCGTACCTAAACGTAATCCTTTACCAAAAGTACAATATAATGAGATTTACACCATAACATCTCACACATATTTTTTCTTTTTTTACGTAGTCAAAAAATAATGGCGATACATCGAGTCAAAATGTCGCATGACGTCACTAGCCAGTATAGTTTATACTAGAAAATGATGTTACAAGCCCTCTCTCCTCAACTTTAATGCGCTTAATCTAAGCAGTTTTCCATCAATTTAAAATAGATTAAAATATGTGTCGATTACAAAGACATTCAATACCTATAGACCGGACATCACGAACAAAATTTTCGTCCGAAAAAGTGTGTCCTGCTAGATACAAGTTTTTTGTAGTACGCTCCGCTGCGGCTCCAATATTCATAATATATTATTCTAGATGGCGTTACTGAGACATGGGATCAAAGTTTTTCTATGACATTTCCTTGACATGCCCGCTCTATAGTATTTTAAATCTCTTTGGTCGACTATTAACTTGTAATCTAGATGAGGGACTAAAATCTAAAATTTTGTCAAATAGCTCATTCCTTGCCGGAGTCGGTGTTTCCTGACAGCTACAACCTAGAGTTCTTTAAGTCAAGAGTGAACAGGTTGCTTCTAGGCAGGCGTGCTTCATCGTCGACCACATCATCGCTTACCATCAGGTGAGATAGTGGTCAAACACGTGCCTATCAATATAAAAAAAACCCTGGTGTCTTAGTTTTTATGCCGCCCATCTGGTAACTTTCGGGTCTCATTTGCATAGAATGATTGTAGTCTAGATTATTTAATAGGTCCCGACTGATACATTCAATATGTTCTTTCTTCTTGATTGAACTTGTTTTTTTTCTTTTTAGGTTTTTAAGTATTTTTACGCAGTCGGGGTTTTTTTATTATTTTAATTTTTTTTTTCAATTTTAATTTTTTTAGTTTATGATTTTTTTCATTCTATTTTAGGCGCATTATATTCATCACTTTTAAATTCATAAACCTACTCAGTCATCCAGCTCTCGTATAATTTAAGTTTGTATACTTAAACAATAACAGATTTCTTATGGTATTGTTTTTTAAATATAGTCATGATTTACCATTTTAAAACCCACATGATGAGAGCTTTATTTTGATACCCATAAAACAGTATTCAAATATTATTTTTTTGCTTTGTACTTTAGCGTCACAAAGTCGTCATGATATTTTTTTTTAAAGTCACTTATATAAGAACACTTGGGTTATTAAGACGAAACTAACGATATGTAAATTATATACCTAACTCCTTTCAGCGGTGTGGAAGATATGAGGTAACAAAAAATATTACATACATACACACATCAAAAGTGTCTAGGGATCAACATATATTTTTGCAATAACTTTTCTCCTGATTGATATTAATTAAAATTTTCTTTAAGGATTCATCAAATAAAGTGTTTTCGTTTGTCACAGTAACGATAAACCAAGTCACCTTTGCATTAATAAAGAAATTTGCCATTTTCCTAATAAAGGGATTTTTGACATTTAAACCACTAACATTAAAGTTCGAAAAAAAGACTGAAATAACAGTTTTCTTTAAAATTTTATTGGGTAACTTAAACAATTAATAATCCGTGTTTCTACCGCGAACACTAACAACACAAGAACATCGGTTTGGCATACTCAAAATGAGTTCATCCAAATCACGCAGTGGAATGGCCGCCCATGTTCGTTGCAACAACAAAAAAAGGTCTTCCTGCGACTGGATACCCTCCATATTCGGCAGAGCTCTTCTCTGTAGCATATCCCATGCATGCTCAATCGGGTTCAAGTCTGGCGACTGAGCAGGCCAGGGCAGGACATTGATGTTAGCTGCGGCGAGAGTCTGTCTTACAACTCTTGCGGTGTGCGGTCGTGCATTATCATGCATTAACTGAAATAAGGGACCGATTTGCATTTGTAGAGGAACGATGACGTCTGATACAATCGTCTCAGCATAAATTTGAGCGTTGAGGTTGCCTCTGATCCAAATCAACTCAGTTCTTCCGCCGATCCAAATACCCGCCCATACCATGATGGTTCCACCACTATAAGGATGGACTTCCTGGCAGGATTTTAATCGCTGTTGGCGTCCAGGGGTTCTCCAGTGTCGTATACGTCTTGTATCCGGTCTCATACCAAAACGAGACTCATCAGAAAAGCACACGAAACGCCATTGTTCTTCTGCCCAATTTCTGTGTTCAAGAGCCCATTGATATCGAATCCTACGATTGTGCATTGCTATAGGTGGTACCCGTAGCGGTCTTTGGGAATGAAGGTTCACTTCATGCAAGCGGTTTCTGACTGTTTGGTCGCTAATTAAGTTCCCTGAAGAGTGATGAAGCCTCACGAGTTGTAAGACAGACTCTCGCCGCAGCTAACATCAATGTCCTGCCCTGGCCTGCTCAGTCGCCAGACTTGAACCCGATTGAGCATGCATGGGATATGCTACAGAGAAGAGCTCTACCGAATATCGAGGGTATCCAGTCGCAGGAAGACCTTTTTTTGTTGTTGCAACGAACATGGGCGGCCATTCCACAGCGTGATTTGGATGAACTCATTTTGAGTATGCCAAACCGATGTTCTTGTGTTGTTAGTGTTCGCGGTAGAAACACGGATTATTAATTGTTTAAGTTACCCAATAAAATTTTTAAAGAAAACTGTTATTTCAGTCTTTTTTTCGAACTTTAATGTTAGTGGTTCAAATGTCAAAAATCCCTTTATTAGGAAAATGGCAAATTTCTTTATTAATGCAAAGATGACTTGGTTTATCGTTACTGTGACAAACGAAAACACTTTATTTGATGAATCCTTAAAGAAAATTTTAATTAATATCAATCAGGAGAAAAGTTATTGCAAAAATATATGTTGATCCCTAGACACTTTTGATGTGTGTACATACATACAAGATACGTAAGATACTTTACGTAAGATACTTTAACCCTTCTTGGCCGTCGGGAAAAAGAAAAATATTTCTCAGATATAAAAACTCTAAATTCTCAATTTCTCACGATGATTTTCCTCACCTTTTTTTGAAGCAAGCGAGCAAAGTCAGAGTTGCGTACCTTGGGTTTGAACTCGAGACCTGCGGCATACGCTGGCAGAGTGTGCCGCTTGGGAGGAGCCGTGCCGTGCCCTCGTCTCTGGGGTAGGCAGTGACTTGTCGCTGCCGGCCGTGGTCGAGAGGTAGTCGGCAGCATCGGGTCCTGGGACGCGGTGGTGTCCTTCTGCGAAACAGTCATTTCGCAGAAGGAGGCTGCGGAAAGGGATAGGGAGATTACTTCCACTCACCCTGCCCGCAGCAGACGCACCGGGCGCAGGCGGAGGGCGGACAACGCCCTCTTCCAGCCCCCCTAATTGGGTCCAGGGGCGACGGACGCGGGGATGTCCGCCGCCCCCCACGTGCAAGGATGGTGGCGGCGCGAGGGGAGTCTTAACACCTCCACCACTCCCCACGCTGACTAAGCGAGGCCCGCGGGGCTGGCACCAGTCGGGGGTCGCGGAAGTATCTTCCGTTCCCGTGACCCCCGGCGCAGGTGTGAGAAGGAAAACGGGGTGGTGAACTCGAGACCTGTTACTTGGAGTTCGCTGGTCACACCACTAAAAAAGTGAAGTTACTTTTAAGGAGATTGAGAGATCTGGCAGATAAAATTTTCAGTTCATTAACTTAATTTCTATAGTTTTAGGTTTTTGAAAAGGACGCAGATTACAATAAGTCGTCTCTGCTGAACCCCTGTCTTCCCTCGCGTACTGTAGATGCACGTCATCGGAGCCAACACCTTGATCTTAAGCTGGCCTAGCGTTGAAAGGCGTTTTAATGGAATAGGAGACCAGCTTATACTGGTTAAAGTCACTACTGACAATGCAATGTCTTTGTAAAATGTGCTTCACGACAGAACATTTTATTTATGCTTCCTACCGCACCTTTATGTCGAGAGGATAAGGTTCATAGTCGCATGTTTAAATGGATAAGGATGCTGGTAAAGCTTTTGAATGCATCCACGGAGCTATTCAGTGCACTGATGTTGTATAAATTATAACATCAGACCTGAGTTGGAGCGTATTTGTTAGATCTTTAGATTTTCAGCTTATTCTCTTTTTAACTACTAGACCAACAGGCCAGTCGATTATCTTTTATCTTTATCTTAAGGTTAATATAGAGACGACGACGACGATGGTAAGACATATAATATAAAGCCCTTCTCTAACAACACGCATATTGTAGGGAATGCAGGTACGATGATATCACAGTATTGAATTTAAATAAGATAGTACCACTGTAATTTCAGATAGTTTACCATCGATAGCTTTGTGAAAATTTTGGGTTTCTCGTTAACCAACGGTGGTTTGGGACCCTAACTGTATACATTCTTAAATTTCTTTGGTGTACAAACGCCAGCACATCGACCGACCCCAAACTGTAAAATTTTCCCAATTGAACATGAAACTTAATAGTTTAAAATAAAGTTGAAAACCTATCAAAGAAATTTGACACATTGGGGTAGGTTGATGTGCTGGCGTCTGTACCTTATTCTTTTTGTATATAGTCAATTACCGCAATCCAGACACAATTAAATTACTATTGCTTGCGGACACCGGTGTCCACGCGGAGCCTAATGAGTTAAATGAGACAGATAACATTTAAAGCTTTTTAAAAGAAATGGGTTTTTTAATTAATAGCATCTGGACCGTTAGGGGTCTGTGACCCTTAGGGTAGTCAGATATAGAGGACCTAACTTATTAAACCTTTTGGCTTTTTTGACAGACTAAGGAAAGAAAGAAAAATATTTATTTGACATCAGTCATTGAAACACACATACACACGAAAAGAAAAAGAAAAGTAAGAAAAGTAAAAAAAGAAGAAAGAAAAGAGAAAAAAGAAAGAGAGAAAAGTATCTTTCATAGGATATCTGTACCATATTAATTAAAATCAATTTGTATAAAAAATAGGTCTTATCTTTTAACTATGGTTAAAATCATCATTCAATCATCAAACTTATCATTTTGGAAAAATAATAAGGTGCATTTTCTAAATTTAGGTAACCATAGCTAAGTACTCATTATAATGTCAGCTACCTGCAAGTAAAATAGCAGTTTATAACGGTCCACCCGTTTTGCAGACAAACAGACAAAAAATAATAAATACAACGTGGTGGTGGACTAACCTCACGTAAAATAGATAGCACCATCTCAGCGATTTCTCCGCAATTTCACACGCTCATTGGTAAAATCAAATAGCGCGCGCTGTCTCAGGTTTCTGTCACACATTTCTATCCCATTTCAACAAATCGTTCCCACCAAATATATCCAGCACGATGAGCAGCGCGAAGAACGAAGTTATACATCAAAAAAGAAATTAAAATGTCTGTTTGTATAATATAATTATGTAATATCTCTAGTCACTGATTTCATGCTCTGTGGTATTAATTAAAACTAACAATAAATACTCCCTTGGCTCATAGCAGCATAATGTATGGAAAACATTGTGTGCTTGCATTTAAGTAATTACTGCACTTTGTTTATTTGATGTTTTAATAAACATACACTGAAATTGTACTAAGTTAAACTCTTGTTTCTTTTAATAATGTTGAGTGCAAAATGCTCTTTAAATTATTTTAATTTTTGTCTAACCAGGTTTCAGTGTCCCTTTGAAGTTATTTGATTTAAATCGATTAGTGTAATAGATAATAGATAGAAAATAATTATTTGAACCTACTACACGCTATGTAAAGACGATGTACCTATAGGTATATTCCACAGTGGTGTTAAAATCAAACAAATGATATTTTAAAAGAATTAATATAATTATCAAAATGAATTTGAATACTTTTCAAATTCATTTTGATAAGTTTAATGAATTTATCAAAATGAATTTGAAAAGATTTGATTGGTTAGGGGGCGGGGCTAGGCCGATAGATAATGATGACTTTACTGCATTCTTAACGCGAACGTACTATAATAGCTTAAAAATAGAAAATACTACTATTTTCAACAAAGTATCCAAGTCGGTATCCAAGATCCTAACAATAGCGAGTCGGCTGTAATAAAAGTAAGGTTACAATATCTGACAACAATGCCTCGGGACATGTAGGATGAGGCAGACGACAGCATCCTATTTGGGTCTCTGATGAAAATTAGAATAGAAATGAAAAGGTATGTCGGCAGGCGAATGAAATGGTTGTCCCTTAGGTTTACTTTGAAGCAACAAAAACCTGTTATTTTTTATTACGTTTACTTTTCATTTCCTGTCGGCTTCGTAGGCGACTCGGACGCCGAGTCTCGTCCGATGCGGTCGAGACAGGAATTTCATTATTATTAATATTTTTGAGTGGTGTTTCGGACGCATCCTTTTTTAGAGGCAAAGTACCGTCAGACACATAATTAAATAATACACATTTTACTTTGTCGCTATGGATAAATTATTAATTACGAATAAAATAAACATTAAAACACATTGCACATTTTGCGAAAAAAAGTGGCATCAGTGATACGCAGAGTGAGGGGAAGCAGTAATAGCGTTCTGAAGGTATTTTCAGAAAGATTGGAAGGATCTACGGTGGATAGGTTTATCAAGCAAGCTGCATGTCAGACATGGGTCTTGATGAATCCTTCTCGAGTTCGGAGCTGTTTATTTTGCTGTGTATAATTTTTGTTCTTGTGTGTGTCTAGATGTTACTACTAACATAGTTTTTAAGTTATTTTTGTACTGAATACGACGCCTGAAAATAAATATTTTTTTGTATTTTTTATTAATGAGTGATGAGATGACAAGTTTCCCTACTTGTCAGCTCACTCTTGCTTTGATACGATACCGATACATCGGTATCAGTACCGTATCCTATTTTTATATAAGAGCATCGGCTCTTATAAAAAATATCTGCGATACTGATACCGTAACAAGACAGGTTATTTGTTTAATAATATAAAAATAATAATAACAGGACAAACTAAACAAAACCATTTGAAATAGACAGGTTGAGATTACTCGTAGTTAATAGTTTTAGTAATTAAAATTAACACTGATGAGATTTTTGAATCAAAAACGAAGTAGACGAGACAACACGCGCGTTTATTTTACATTTTCAAAGCGCGAAATTTAAAAAGTTTCGTTAAATCGGCCATAAAAATATCGCCGATGCCGATTTAACAGCAAGCTTCGAGTATTGCCGATATATCGGCATCAGTATCGGTATAGGATACATCCCTACGGACAAGTTGGTTATAGAATCATTGTTTTATGACATAATTATGTGAAAATAAATAAATGGTGGTAATGATGGAATATTGTTAAAATCCAAGACGACATGTACTTAATTTTGACATTGATTTTAAAGTAACGACTACCTAATTAAAATGATTCATATTGGACTTATTGTCAATCATTAAATCATATAATTAATTGTACCTACTTAGCTATATAAGAATGACATTTCAATATGTGTACACCATATGTTATGGTAGAGTTTATAGAACTTAAAAAAATATTAATAGCATACTATGTAAAACTACAATCTTAATATAATTAAATAAATTCTAATTCTAAATTCTGATCTCTCACGAGTCGGTTAGTTTTTGACTTTTGGCATTTTGCACGCACATTGAGACATAAAAACTTCTAGTTGGTAGACATAGGTACACAAATGACCCTTTATCTCCCTGCGCCGATTCAGACGCATGCCATGCCACGATTATGTATTTTAAAATTGACTTTTATACCTTTTTGGAAAGCTTACAGAATAGACAAGTTGTTTTATTTATTTGTACGATTAATGTCATAGAAATTTTTGTGACGAGGCAACATTTTTGAAGCGTAAAATGAAAATATTGGTAAGATAATAATATCTCTAAACAAAATAATTAAAATAATGAGCGATATGAGATTATTCTTATTAAGTAGTTTGAAATATGTCCATAGTTTAATTAAAGTGCCAGCTACAACATCATTCTTAATGGTACCCATTCAAATATTGTTTTTTATTTAGAAAATTTTGGTTAAATATCGAAAAACCCTTAAAATTCAAATATCTCGAAAACTATTGAATTTCGGTCATAAATATGGGGGGTTCAATTTGTTGCATTTTGGCTCCATTATCAGCCCCTCACGTCTAATTACCAGTAACCCTGTATAAGACTGATTATAGTAATTTACATTTAATATTCTTGTTGTACACGTTCCAAATGATATAAAAGACTGATTATTGTTGTTAACATTTATAATTATTATTGTACGCTTTTAAATTGATATATAAGACTGATTATTGTGATTTATCATGTTTACTGTTGATTGTTGTAATTGTATATTAAACTTTATCTCTTTCTAACAATTCCCTGACTTTTACTTAAGTAATAAAACTCTACCTAAGGTTTTTCATTCTGACTGTACAAAATTTGCTTAAAAAAAAGTATCGTCCGAAACACCACTCAAAAATATTTATAATAATAAAATTCCTGTCTCGGCCGGATCGGACGAGACTCAGCGTCCGAGTCGCCTACTAAGCCTTCCTGTCTAGTATCAGTTACTTCAAATCATATTCAGGTTCCTTTGGGGAAGTCTACTTGAGAGTGGGGTTGTAGTGATTGTTACCGCCTGATGGCTTTTAGATTGTAGCAACAGCCACTATGTGGTCGAGTGACAAAAAGTATTCATGTATTGCTTTCAATAAGTACATACCTTCCAAAACAATACAACTAGGGATAATTTTCTACAGATCTGCTGGCTTATTCACAACCATTCGACTAGATTCCGCACCGAATCGAACGTCTAAGATGTCGAAGATGTCATCCAAACGCAATTCACAAATCCGAAAAAGATTTTTTTTGACAAGCCAAATTCGATAAGAAGGCTCAAATCTTTCCGACAGCTGTTTGCTATCGGGAGCCATACCGAGCAAAATTTCAACGATTTAATTTTCATAAATCCAGGTTATTTCAGAGAAATATAAACACTGTAAACCTTTAAAACACTGCACTTTTAAGTAAATGAAGTTTTATTATTGTATTGACCGTATTTCATTGATACTTTCGCATTTCTGGGTATCCACTTAGATGATTTGTTCAACTGGAAAAAGGAGCTAGCACACATAGACTCATCTATATCATCTGCGTGTTATGCGTTGAGAAAGTTGAGAGACGAAATAAATACGGAACAGTTAAAGATGGTATATTATGCTCTTGTCGAATCCAGACTTCGATACAGTATACAGTTCTGGGGGAAAAGCTACGGTTATAATCCTCAACGGGCCTTCATTCTCCAAAAAAGAGCAATTCGTACAATTGTCAGAATCTCGCAAATAGAAAGCTGTCGATCTCATTTTAAGCGTTTAAATATTCTAACAATGCCTAGCTTATACATACTTGTTTTGTTAGTTAATTTTAAAAAATATGTTAATGAATTCGAGTCTGAGGAGGAAAGAACAAGCAGGGAAAACACTCGTAGGAAGGATTTTAAAAATAAAGTTGTACCTAACTTCAACATTGTCAAGCATAGCCCTCATTACCAAGCTGTACAAATATTTAATAGACTGCCAGCGGACTTAAAAATCTTGTTTTACACTAGCTCTTTTAAGGCTAAGCTAAAAGCATTTCTGTTGGATAGGAATTTGTACTCAATAGACGAACTGTAATTTATAATTCCAATTATCCATTTAACAAAAAAAAAAAAAAAAAAGTGTGTGGTTACAATGTTATTTAAAAAAAAAAAAAAAAAATGTTTTAACGTTTTTGTTTTTAGTTAGTGCTGCATGTTTTATATTATTGCATGTCACTTTAAACTATATTAATATTATTAATTATGATGTATGTATTGAATCAAACACAATTTAATTGTTCCTGATAAATAAATAAATAAATTTACTTATATTCAAAGTGTAATTATGTAGAACTACATAATTACACTTTGAATTACTTTATTCGTATAGTTGTACATGTAATTGTTTGACAATGAGCAAATAGCAAGATTTGTGTATTGATATCAAATACTTACAGTCATTTAGCCTTTTTTAAGCAAAGTTATAATAAAAAAAATAATCCATAGTTTTATTTCAAATAAAAACTTTTTCCGCATTGCCAAACTGGCAATGTTTAAAAAGTAAAAAAAGTTTAAAAAGTAAAAAAGTCTGTCAAACTGGCAATGCCAATTTGACAGACGGCTGTTTACAAAGCAAGTTTATTTGAAATAAAGTTTGTTTGATTAATAATAAAATCATTTTGTACCGTTTGCTGTCTATTAAATTACTAGCTGTATATTCTATAATTAAACGGATCGAAACATTCAAATAAACCAATTTTATTTACTACTTTAAATTTTCTACCACGCTGATCTTTTTACTACCATTTTGTAGCGTTCCCCATAAATACAATGATCAATCGTATAGAAAAAAATACGTATTCGTTCGGATCTGTGAATAGCGTTTTGGCAGTTCTTCGGCTCGGAAATGAGATTTCGACACGGAAACCAATCGAACGGTTTAGAATAAGGCAGCAGCTGCCTTATTCTAAACCGTTCGATTGGTTTCCGTGTCGGTAAGGAACCGTTTTCGACAAACTGACAGACGGCTGTTTACAAAGCAAAGACTTTTTTACTTTTTAAACTTTTTCCGCATTGCCAGTCAGGCAATGCGGAAAAAGTTTTTATTTGAAATAAAACTATGGATTTCTTTTTATTATAACTTTGCTAAAAAAAGGCTAAATGACTGTAAGTATTTGATATCAATACGCAAATCTTGCTATTTGCTCATTATCAAACAATAACACGTACAATTATACGAATTAAAGTAATTTATGTACTATAAGTTTGGTCCAGAATAATATTATTATTATAATTAAAAAAAAAAGTGTAATTATGTAGTTCTACATAATTACACTTTGAATTTATGTACTTAAATGCGAAAGTATCAATGAAATACGGTCAATACAATAATAATACTTCATTTACTTAAATGTGCAGTGTTTTAAAGGTTTACAGTGTTTATATTTCTCTGAAATAACCTGGATTTATGAAAAATATATCGTTTAAATTTTGTTCGGTATGGCTCCCGATAGCAAACAGCTGTTGGAAAGATTTGAGTCTTCTTATCAAAGGGAATTGCTCATTCTTGGCTGAAACGTGGACAAGCTGTTCTGTAAAAAGTAATCTTATGAGAAAATATAATTAAATCTAAAATTAATATTTTTTTAGTTGTCGTCGCCGGAAAGTAAATGTAAAAATATCTCGTATAATAAGTATTGAAGCTGATTGACTTCAAAACCGTCGCCATTTTATAGTTGGAAACTGATTCTGTGTTGCCACATTAATAACAGTTGTGATTATTCTTACGGGAAAGATAATAATCGATTTCAAAATATAAGTAATAATATGACTACATTTTCTTGAAAATCAGTAATCAAGTGATTTTCAAACGGCGATATATTTATTTTCGTATAATCATATTGAAAACAAACAAAACACTCATCGTTTTTGGCCTTCAAATCATTTTTATATCCGATTTTAATATTGATTCGGTTGTTGTCGAATCGATTTTTAAATCGTTTTTTTTTTAATTTTCTGACAACACCAGCTGTCAATAATGACAAATGCATACAATGAAATCAAAGAGTTAAATAATGAAATTATGTTATGAAACGAATGTTTTGCCTCTGTGTATTGTGAATGTTGTTTCGATTACTTTCGCGAAGTTTTTTGTTTTTGTTATGATGAACTCTGATACCGCTTTAAATTGAAGACCCGGCTTTACCCATGGACACCGAATCTACTTAGACAATGATCCTGGTGCTATCGAACTGGCATAACAACCTAGGCAATTACTCAATATTGTTGCAATTGCCTTGTAGGGCGAAGAACGGTGAGTTTCTGTGCTCACGTTATGACCATAATATAGTAAGCTGGGCAAGGCACGAAAGTAATATTATGCCGCATGCCCAGTTTTTAGAAAACATTTTATTATTTTATGATTCGTTTGATGAGTTTTATTTTTTCATTTACTTATATGACCTCAGGATATATTACTACTGCATTAAAAGTTAGAGAATATCAGTATATTAGGTTTAATTAAGATTTATTTTGGTTGTTATCTAACATTAGTAGATATGCTAAATGTAAACTATTTTTACACTCTCCTGCAACTTTATTAATATAATTAATTTCTTTGAGGTATAAACTATTAAAAACCACAGTCATAAAATATTATATTAAATGTTCACCTTAAGCCAAATGGCCCTAACAAACTGAGCAATTCCCTTTGAACTGTCAAAAAAAAACGGTTTCGGATTTGTGAATTGCGTTTGGATGACATCTTCGACATCTTAGACGTTCGATTCGGTACGGAATCTAGTCGAATGGTTCTGAATAAGCCAGCAGAACCGCTTATTGTGCTAGATATTTTTTTAATGCTTAAAGCTGCCAGAATATCGATTTTAAATTCACTTTTGATACTTTGCCATTAAAATTATCAAAGGGCGGGGATTTTTGGGGAACAGTCTTTTGTAGTTTTGTCGTTCAGGTTTCTCAGCCTAATTTGAATAAACTGCTTTTGATTTGGTTAATATTTATTTTGAGATATCGATATATTGATTCTTTTTAAGAGACACTAAGTACAATGTTTTATTATAGGGCTTAGATAAGATATAATACAAAAAGGTCCTGCACCCAGCCAGCGTGTGTTCCATACATCAAGTACCTAAAATAATTGGATTCCGTGACACCGTTATCAAAAATTATGATGGTGTCCATAAGTATTAATATGATTTTTCCGTAATAATATCACGCAAATGTGTTCCATGTTGATGAAAATGATAACATTGTGAAATAAATAAAAAATACTTTTTACCTTTAATTCTTTAATTTTTGTGTAATTTGTTAGTTGTCTTGCTAAGTATTTTTGCTAAACTGGATCTAATTAGTAATTTTCTATAAACTGTTTTTTATTACTTTATGCTTAGATTAACAACGCTTAGAAACCTAATATGGCCTTCTTTGCTCGACGAGCCGTCATAGGTACCTACCCAAAGTCACGTTCCATCGAACACGGCTAACCCAACATAATGTAGAGACACGATTTCACCCGTGTTTTGTACTAGACGCGGTTTCTACGAGTTATTATTCTTAGATTGTATGTTTATTTATTGTGTCCCTGGGTCATGTGCCAAATAACCAAATAGCAATTGCCAACAGTAGATAACATAATTCATCTATACATATAATAAGACTGTAAAAAAACTGTGTCTGTACATTGAATATATTTAAAAAATAATAATTGAGGGGGGTTTAGAAACAGTCATAGAGCACGAATCCAAAAAAAAAAGTCTGTCTGTTTGTCTGTTTGTCTGTTTGTCTGTTTGTCTGTTTGTCTGTTTGTCTGTTTGTCTGTTTGTTTGCACACGCTAATCTTCGGAACTACTGGACGGATTTGAATGATTTTTTTTTTGTTGTATAGATATTAAGTCTGGTCAACACATAGGCTATAATTTATCTTGGAAACTGGAACACCTGATGCAGAACCGCAACAGACCAGCTAAACTATAGGCGATACAAAAATGGTCCCATAGCAAAAATTGTTCCACGTGATGAGCATTTTCTGCTGAGAGAATAAACTTGAAGATCCGGAACACCTGATGCAGAACCGCAACAGACCAGCTAAACTATAGGCGATACAAAAATGGCCCCATAGCAAAAATTGTTCCACGTGATAAGCATTTTCTGCTGAGAGAATAAATTTGAAGATCCGGAACACCTGATGCAGAACCGCAGCAGACCAGCTAAACTATAGGAGATACAAAAATGGTCCCATAGCGAAAATTGTTCCACGTTATGAGCATTTTCTGCTGAGAGAATAAATTTGAAGATCCGGAACACCTGATGCAGAACCGCAACAGACCATCTAAACTATAGGAGATACAAAAATGGTACCATAGCAAAAATTGTTCCACGTTATGAGCATTTTCTGCTGAGAGAATAAATTTGAAGATCCGAAACACCTGATGTGGAACTTCAAGAGTCCAGCTACACTATAACATATATTGGAATGACGTCTTAGCAAGAGTTGTTCAGCCTTATGAGCACTCGCTGTTGACGTATAAAAATCGAAGATCTGGAACACCTGTTGTGGAACTCCAAGAGCCCAGCTACACCATAACTCAAATAGGAATGACGTCTTAGCAAAAGTTGTTCGGTCTGATAGGCATTTCCTGTTGACTTATAAAAATCGAAGATCAGAAACATTTGATGTAGAAATTAAAACTATCACTAATTTCATTGCATAATTATAAAACAACCGACTTCTTAAAAAAAAACTAACAGGTGAAAAATAACTCCAGTTTCGGAAGTCTGTGGCTTTGGTGGTTTTGTTTTGTTCATTATTGGCCACCGACTTCCGAAACTGGAGTTATTTTTCACCTGTTAGTTTTTTTTTAAGAAGTCTGTTGTTTTTTTTTGTAAAAAAGTTTTTATTTTGTAATTTTTAGTTTCTTTGTATGTAAAGAAAGTCTTTCAAAACTTGAAAGAATCATTAAAATTGAATAACAATTGCTAAAGAAGTTCTATCTCTAAACATTAATCTGTACATCTCTGCCGGCCCCTTTCAAAATAGAATGGCGTAATGTTATGTTGTGGAAATAAAAAAACCTCAGCATAGACATCTGACTATAGCAATCGCGAATAATTTGCTGTTATGCGTTGAAGAGTTCCGTTGCCTGTCTTCTTGATTACTTTTTCTTCACCAAATGTTACTTTCTAAATGAAAATGCTTGATTTGTTACTAAAAATGTTGAAATCGGTGCATGTGTGCCTATATTTTTTGAGGAGTTCCCTCAATTCCTCAAAGATCCCTCATCAGATATGAGTTTTGATACAAATGGGACCAATCTGTTAGTATACCCTATGAAACAAAAAAAGATTTTTGAAAATCGGTCCATAAATGACGGAGTAATGAGGTAACAAACCCTAAAAAAAAAAAAAAAATATGCAACCGAATTGAGAACCTCCTCCTTTTTTTGAAGTCGGTTAATAACATAAGTAGGAGGTACTACGCGGTGAAGGCGGGAACAGTTCAGAACTGATTTTCGATGACGATGGTATATCGTTGAAAATTAGACTACTGGCTAAAACTCCCATTTTTTTATCGTATGCCTTCGGGCTTATGTTATTTGAGTGTTTTATTTCCTTTTCCATTTATCTTCGTTACACGGTAGCTTACCCGGTAACGCAGGGGAGCAGCCACTTAGATTTTAATTGATCTGGTATCATCACAATAAAACTATAACCATGCCTAGAAAGAGGTCAAATTTTTCCAAATGTTCCAAAGGTGCTAAATGATTAAAGACCATAAGATCCCAACAATCTACCGAAGAGCGTTAGGAGAGACTTGATGCTGTTCGAGAACATGAGGCTGCAACTCGCTCCGTGGAAACTTCTTGGGATCGCGAAGCACGCCTGCATTCTCAGCGTATTTACGAATCTACATCCAGGTCTTTAGAGACCAGCACGCGTAGCATGATCACCGAAGAAACGGTCTTTGTCGTGTCTCGGAAGAAAAGAAATTAAGTGTTCATGCTACGCAGGCAGGTGTATTGAAAGAAATTTGACAGATTGAGGTTCCTGTCTATATAATCTGTCACTTTGCCGATTCGTCTGTAGACAAAGGCCGTTTCTTCGGTGTTCAATGTGTTCATGCTACGCATGCAGTGAAGAATATGTGCGCGACTGACCGCTGATCGTGAACATCATGCACTGTCTCGCGAGTTGGAGACGTTCACGGAAAAAGCATGACGCTTGAGTTTTCAGCGTATATACGCATCGACTCTAGAGATAAGTGGGAGAAGGAGATGCGCGACTGACCGCTGATCCTGAACGTCACGCAACATATTATAGGCTATAATTTATTTTGGAAAATGGAACACCTAAATTAAAAGAGATATAAAAATGGTGCCATTGCAAAAACTATTCCACGTGAAGAGTGTTTTCTGCTGTGAGACTAAATTTGAAGATCTGGAGCACCTGTAGGGGAACTCCAAAGCCCAGAGACAATATAACATATACATAATAGAAATGGCGTCTTAGCAAAAGTTGTTAAGTCTGATGGCATTTCCTGTTGACCAACAAAAATTAAAAATCTGGAACATCTTGAATCGTCTCGCGCATCCCATTGATTTCCCGTCCCCGGGCTTATAGAATTCGACATCAGATGTTTCAGATCTTCGATTTTGACGACCCCGTTGTCGCTGGCATAAGCAACAGGATCCGCGTACGAAGTCGCGGGCAGAAGCTAGTTATTAATAAAAAATAATGTTATTCATACTTTAGGTTACCTGATTACGTCCGTGGCAACTCTCAACAGTCAGGTTTAGAAAACTAGCGTCAGACTTTAGATATCTGGCATATTGGCTGGACTGGACCTCGGACGATCGCAAGGCACACAATAATCATATTGCTTCTTATTTAGAACCAAAACCATAAGTTCCATAAAGTAGAAGAGATTGTTTGAAAATCATCCACTTAATCGGTAAAAAGGGGGAATAAAAGTTTGCATAGAAAGAATCATGACCATCAACGGTACTGGTTTTTCTCATGCATCAAGATAAAAATTATATTACAATTATTTACTTTATTTTTGAAGTCATTCTGCAATTAGAATGCCAATTTTGTATAGGGGTTTATTTTGTAAACTTAATAAGTTATGAAATTGTTTTGATAAAATGATTTACCTACTGCCGGCTATTCTTACGTTAAAGTGTTGCCATAATCAAAATAAGTAAATATATTGACAACTCTAATCGATTTTTTTTGCATACGATTACAAATTAATATAAATGTAAAGTCATTGGAAAGGTAAATCGCGGGGTTTTTATAAATAATAAAGCGAGTTGATACTACTGTGGTGTGAAATAATTAGCATTTCACACACACAGTAGTCTTATTATTTTGCTTTCAAAACTTTTTAAAGCAATTTCACTTTGTTGGCTAACGATACATATGAATGATTGCATAGATTTTTTTTTAATTATCTTGCTTCGGTTTGATATAAATCGAACCTTTTTAACAAATTAATGATTATAGAACTAAATCAGTCATTTGAAATAATTATGTGTCGAGTGTATTTATTCGAGTAATCGATTTTCATTTAAAATCAAAGTGGCAATTGTCATTGTCAAAAAGTCCAATGTCAATTGCGCGTGGTGCATGCTAAGTTTGTTCATTGCGATTTAAGTATTACAGTTTTTTTCGAGTCCTACTCTCCACAGTACTTAATTGTGATATTCATTGTAACTAAGTATTTGTTTATTTCTTGTTTTCAATCACTATCGCTAACTTTAATGTGAAATTGTGAATCTTACGCCAGGACGTTTTTACGCCAGGAAGTTTTCACTTTGTTTGAAGTTTGTGTGTGATTCGTATTTTGTTGTACTGTACTGTACTACTTAGCGATTACTGAAAATGTCGACAACTTCGCGTGAAGTACCGACAACTAGAACAATCGACCGGCGAAACCGGTGTATGAGGTGTATCAACTGTTTTTTTTTCAATCCTAAGAAACCAACGCAGGTATTCTTTGGAACAAGCTACTACTCAGATGATCTGCTCTCCAAACTACGACCTTACTTCTATACACGACGGATATTTCTATTTTGAGGTTAAGTTACGTTTTCTAAAAAAACTTGGAAATGCGGGTTTTGATTCCAAAATGGCAATAGTAGATGTTTATTTGGTTAATTTATAAACCATCTAAAACAACTTTGGAATTGACGCAACTCTGTACCGTGGTCCATATTGTCGTGGTCATTCTCCTTTCCCGTGTTTGCCAATAGAAAATCTGCCGTGATTCTCTAAAAAGCAGTCATCTGACTATTTACCAATTTTAAGTTTAAACATTGAGCGACATCAGGATTTGGCACTGACATCAAAACCACTTCACTGCTATAAAAAAAAAAAAATATCTTCAAAGCTAAATGAGTTTCAGAAAAAGGGGTTAGCTAGGTCGACGCGCCTTTTTTCCTGATGTCGTTCAATGTTTAAACTCAAAATCGGTAAATTGTCAGATGACTGCTTTTTAAAGAATCACGGCAGAAATCTCCTTGGCACAGGGCTTGTAACAGAATAATATCCCAGATTCGTAACACTGACTAAGACAAATCGCTATCTTCGTTCAAGGCACTAAATACTGTTCCTGTCCCACATTAATCTTTGTCAGGGTATAAGAAAATAATGGACGAGTAAACATTAAAATTCCACTGAAAATATAATATTGATGAAAAGGTTTGTCAAACTGATTTATGATATATTTGAAATGACACTTAACATTACGCCTATAATCCCCGAAGGGCCAAGTTAGGCACATAACGCCAGTTATATTAAAACCCACGTAATAGGGGGCGATAGGTTATAAGCGCTCAGCAAGCGACACGTCAAATTAATGTGGCTAACTAGCCACACTTGATCTCAGTGTCGCGTCGCACCGTTGACGGACGCGTGTGTGCGTTAGTGTGCCGTTTTTGAGAAATATACCTAATGTTGTTTAGGTAAACTATCTAAACCTTTTTCTATACTAATATTATAAAGAGGAAAGGTTTGATTGTTTGTTTGTTTGCATTGAATAGGCTCCGAAACTACTGGACCGATTTGAAAAATTCTTTCACCGTTGTGAAGCTACAATATCCCCGGGTGACATAGGCTACTTTTTATTCCTGTATTCCCATGGGACCGGGAACTACGCAGGTGAAACCGCGTGAAGTCTGCTAGTTACTTATAATATCATTGGGGGCGAGCCTGTTTGCTTCAATCGGGCATCAATCCAGACTCCGAGCTAGTAGCGTCTGAAATCTGGATTTGTGTCCGAGAAATTTCAGATAGAAAAACTCAATATATCCTGAGACTTAATACTCAGCAGTCACGAGTAGTAGTAGAATCTTTGAAATGAGTCTTAAACAATGTGTCCGTCGATTCCCTATTTTAAATATTCTAGAATTTATTTACGAGAATATTTATCCATCAAAGCTTTTTACTTAACATGTCATATAAATTTCCTAAAATTTAAAGACCCATTCCATTAGTTATGTTTAATTCCTATGTCTACTTTCTAGTCTGCTCCTACTAAATTCGAGAGAAAATACGAGCCGAATAATTAAGAAATAAAATTGACGATCAAATTATTTAATGATATTGTAGGTAGGTACTTTAATGACTACTGAATAATAATATGAATAAATGTGTCATAATGTTGCTAAAATATTTTTTTGTATGGTAATATTACGTAGTACCTTAGGAACCTTTTGTAACATCCTCTGAACAGGTGTTATGAAAAAAACGGTTATTTAAAAAAACTAAAAAACCCAACTGCGTTTCTGAGTATTCATGAAAAAGCCCTAAAATAAGTAAGTTGTTGTTCCCAAAATTGTAGAAGTCGGGACCCATTCTAAAAAGTCAGCCGTCTAGTCAGTAGATTGGAGTAATCTGTAATATAGGTTCTTAAAATTTACTTAGCCTCCAATTCCAGAATGGGCCCCGACTACTACAATTTCCGGTACAACGATTTTCTTGTTTTAGGGCTTTTTCATGAACACTCAGAAAAGCAGTTGGATTTTTTAGTTTTTTAAATTACTATCAGTTTTTAATTTGTTTAGTTTTAATTTTATTACGATATCACTCTCATAGTAAATACGAATCTAACGACACCTCTCAAGGTAAAATCCGTCGAGCCGTTCAGGCTGAAGAGCGTGCCAAACAATTATTCATACATAATACATGCATACTCTCGAAAAACATAACCCTCCTTCTGGCGCAGTCGGGTAATAAATGGTTTGTATTTGTAAGAACCTCCTCCGTTTTTCGTCGGTTAAAAACCACTTAGCCCAGCCCGGTAGTTACCTCGTGTTCAGTAGCTTGCGACCATGCAGTAGGTTTAAGACATACAGACACAATTTAACGATTCATGGTTTCAGCTTTTAACTTGAATTTCGAATAGAAATCTTATTGAACCCTTATCCTTTTTTATTTATTAATTTATTTATTAAAATTTTATCCACAAATTAAAAAAAAACTGAACAAAGGCGGACTTTGCCTTAGGCATTTTCTACCGGTTTACCTTATTTACCCGTTTTGTTTTGTCGCTTGGCTAGTCAAAGGACTAAAAAATACTAAAAATAACTAATTACTAACTATCGTGGTGACCATAGAAATCTTTATATCTATGGTGGTGACAGTACCATGATGACTAAGTGCTTATGTTTAAGCTATAAAAAAAAGTTTGAATTGAAAGCAGAATTTGTGAATTTTACGGCTGCTGCTTATTTTGTGTATCTTTTTGATCACGATTTTTGATCAAGAAAATAAGGACAATATTACAAAACGTGTTTTCAACGGTAAACTGAAGGTAAAAATTACCGACATCCCGAATTAAACTTCAGACGCGTAATTAAATGTCGTTTCCAGAAGTTGTTCCATTTTGTATTTGACGTAGCACTGTTATGTTCATAAATTAATTAATGTTTTGCGCAATACAAATGTATGGAAATCATCTTTGTTGAGAATGTTGATATAGTGTCAGATTATGTGTAAGCAAATTGTTATTTTGAACTTTACGTACAGACGCCAGCACATCAAGTTACCCCAATGTGTCAAATTTCTTTGATCGTTTTGCAACTTTAGGTCAAATAGTATAAGGTTCATATTCAATTGTGAAAATTTGACACATTGGGGTAACTTGATGTGCTGGCGTCTGTATATAACATTCCGCCTGTTATCCCTGAAGGATTAGGTGGTGTACCAGTAGCATACCCACATTTTGCCTGTTATGTTCAAGTCCCATGTAATAGGGGGCGAGCCTATTGCCATCCATCGGGCACAAATTCAGACTCTTGGCGGATACTAAGATATTCCAAATGGAAAAACTCAACAACGCTTTGTTCGACCCGGAGATCGAACCCGGTATCTCATGCTCAGCAGTAGCGGTTGTGACCACGACCATCGAAGCAGTCAACACTATTATAACTTTAGTTTAACCAAATGAAGGAGAAGTATTATAATAAAAGCTTATCCAAGAAGTGAAAACTTTCTTTAAATTGTTTCCTGTTAAAATAAGAACTACATTCGCTCCAGGTTGCTACTGACAAAAACTTTTTTGCAAAAAATAAAACCTACTTAAAAAAAACACTAACTGGTGTAAAATAACTCTAAATTAGGAAGTCTGTGGCTTTGGTGGTTTTGCCTCATTCATGATTGGCCACCGACTTTCGAATTTAGAGTTATTTTACACCGGTTAGTGTTTTTTTTTAAGTCGGTTTTATTTTTTGCAAAAAAAAAAAATATTTTTTCCATTTTTGTTGATCAATACCTATTTGCTATGAATTTATTTTATATCGTTAATTATTACTAATACATGTCATGGTAATAGGGTTATCCACTTACCCCTAATAAATAAAACTTAACATACCTTTCTGTCGAAATCTAGGTTAGTGTATTGTACACATCTGCGTACCCCTCAGAGCATATAGGCGTGATGATACGTCATGATGTTGTATAAACAATAAATATCCAAGCGATTCCAGCAATCACGACAGATTTGCCGTCTATTTTTGAAGAATTCCATTGTATATCTCCGAAGATCAGCACCAGATCTTCACCAAATTAATGGGACCACCTCAGGAGTATACTCTTTCAAATAAATAAAGAATTTTGGGGATCAGTCCACAAATGGGCGAGAAATCAGGCAACATACATACGAACACACGAACATAGAACCTCCTCCTTTTTTGAAGTCGGTTAACAACCCAATATAATTTTGCTCAACCCGGTAACCGACTATAGGACCTCATGCTCAGCAGTTGCGTTTGCATCCACTAAACACTTAGTTAAAATTACAGTTCCATTTATTCTTTTTTGGAAAAGAAAATGGTATTAAAATTGAGGTGAAAGCTTCAAAAAGGGCGCACTTCGTCTTTTTCTTACAGCGAGGGTATTCGAAAATCTTTATGACAAATGACACTTGTCAAGAGACTCCTAAGGTCTCTCCAAGACCTTGCGAAGGGTTTGGTCCAATTATTTCCAAACACATCATTTTTACAATATATTCAAATAATAATTGAGCTTGTCGCGAAATCTACGAATGCAGTTTTATGCCGGATGACTAGAAAATCTACTACCAGTTTTTGCCATTATTTTTGGATGAAACAAAGGCTTCATAATTATTTATTAAAGTCGAACTTACAGGTAAATTTGTTTAACAATTATTTTTTTACAATAACATCATTTTTTTTTTACTGCCTTGTTGGTCTAGTGGTCGCAAGAGCTACTGCTGATCATGAGGCCCCGGGTTCGATCCCCGGGTCGGGCAAAGTGTCATTGAGTTTTTAAATCTGGGATTTCTCAGTAACAGCCCGGAGTCTGGATTTGTGCCCGATGGATGGCAATAGGCTCGCCCCTATTACATGGGACTTAAACATAATGGCGAAATGTGGGTGTACCAGGTACACCTCTGCCTAGCCCTTCGGGGATAACAGGCGTGACGATATGTATGTATGTTTTTTACAATAAAATAATGTTTTCTTTGCGTAAAGTAGTTTTCCTAAAGTATCTAACGTGGTTTACAGGTTCAGGACACATTGAATATTTCCAGGCTGTATTATATTACATATTATTATAGTTGCACCGTCTTTATTGCCATATCACCTTTCACGCAATGCATCCATCGTTTCTGATAGTTGATAGTTTGATTTGTCTAGACATAACATTAATTTCACACCTGCCTAACGGGGCGCTGCGTGATATTCAGGTCTAATTTAGATTCATTATTACTTTGAGTACCTATAATAAATAAGGTTTGATTTATGGGTACCTACGTCTATCGGCAACAATATTGTACTTAACTGAGAAAGTTTGTCGGTAGGTATTTGTGTTCATGTTTGTAACCATCAATTAGAAATATTTATATTTATTTTTAAATATTTTTTTTTTTTACTGGCCTGTTGGTCTAATAGTTAGTGACCCTGACTGCTATCCCGGAGGTCTTGGTCTCGATTCGCACCCAGGACAAATGTTTGTGTGATGAGCACGATCATTTGCTCTGTGTCTGGGTGTAATTTATATATAATATGTAAGTATTTAAAAATTGATATAAGTATATTTATCTGCTATTTAGCAGCCATAACACTAGCTCTTAGCTTAGCTTGCGACTAAATGGCGATGTGTAAAAAGTTGTGGAAGTGTGGAATGTGGAATGTGTTTAAAATTAACTCCGAAGTTTTACGTTAGTAAGTGCCTTACACTAGTCTCATTGAAATAAATGATTCATTATTTGACTTTTAATATAACTTTGTGACTCATTCACGCTGAAACGACTGAATGGATTTCTATTAAATTTATTTTGATTGTAGCGCAAATCTTTGACTAATAGACAGGCTTAATTTTATTTCGAAAAGTGATCAATTCGCTTAGAAATTTTTACTCTTAACCTTGGCAGAAACTGCGGGCCCATTTAGTCATTAACAGAACACCTAGGTTGACCTACGTGACTAACCGAAAACATAGAAATATTGTTGTTTAGGTACATGATTCCCTAAAGAGGTTGGCTTGACATGGTGTCACTATCCATTTTAAAATTAAACACCATTGCCTGTATTACGTAAGAGTTTATAGTTTTTAGTTTTTTTTTTAATTAAACATTACAATAACATTTTATTGTAATGTTTTCAGACATAAACTCTTACGTAAAAGACTAGGCAGATAATGATCTGCCTAGTCTTTTTCCAACTATGGTAGGATCAGCTTTCAGTCTGACCAGATGCTACTGTTTACCAGTGTTTAACATTGTAGCAACTGTATATCTGACTTCCACAACCTGGGGGTCGAGTCTGTTATTGCAATCGTGTCTCAATGACCGGTCAATGATCGATTTTTGACGTATAACGTCAAACTTATGACACATTTCCCATACAAAAACTGTCAAAGTTGTCAAATATTCGATCAATGACCGGTCATTGAGATACGATTGCAATAGCAGACTCGACCTGGTCACTAGGTAAGATGATACCCCTTGTTTAACTGGTTGTCATACTTTACAACTTTTTTACTGCCATTACCAGGACTCACAGTCAACTCGTGACTCCTACATAAAATGATCTAGATTGACTTCACTGCCGAGAACAGCATAGATCTTTATAGATATGTACTAATGTACAACAACCAACACAATAACACCCTTCCTATAAATTTTCATATATTCATAGCATTTTCAGGTTGACAAAGCCCACTTCACTGAACCTTAATCCGATGGACCGTGGTAATCGGTTTTTTTCAGGGCACGCTATGAATTTAATATAGCCAACCCAATGAAGTTATGTAAGACCTTATTTATATATTGTTTTTTTGTTTCTTCGGGACTTTATTTGAGAATCTGTGAGGAAACATGGAGGTAACCGTCTTATTTACGTGAGTTAAGCCTCTTAAATGTATTTAAAAAAATCTGACGCCAAAATAAAGGGTGGGTGCTTAAAATATTATTTCTTTGTTAAAAAAAATACTGTTTTCGGAAAAATGGGTAAATCGACAAATAGTTAATACTTTATTGGCGCAATGACTGAGCGACTGGCTGCTGCGCTGCGTAGGTTCGATACCCGCCTAGGTCTGGCTGTTTGTGTATGTAAGTTTAATTATTTGGAAAGTTACCCAAGATACAGGTCAAATTCTTAAGGGGATAACAAAAATAAAATACGACCCTGAAATAATGATAAAATTAAGTCATCTGCTCCCTACATTTCTGTTTGATAACTCGACTTCTTGAATGAACGTCATACCTATTTTTTTATTATTGATAACTCGCGTTTGACGACGGTGAAGCCCGCTTGCCTAGAAGTGACCTATTAACTCTTGGCTTAAAGACCCCTAGGTTGTAGCTATCAGGAAACACCGACTCCGGCAGGGAATTACACTCCTTAGCTGTACGCACAATGAAAGTGTTTCCAACATTTAGTAGGTACGTATGGATTGGATGTCCACCATGTTTATCTATTGTACTAACAAAGGGCATAAACTCTGCTATTTACCGAAATTTTACAATCTGTATCGCTTTAAACGAATACAGTTCTTTCTCCAAGTACAAGCTAGTATTTATGAACCCCGTCTGCACATGATAAAGTTAGCTCGCCACGAGGTGGTCACGTGTGTACCTTCACTTACTCGTATTCCAGTAGCCTTCAGAGCTTTTTAAACTAACTCTACCTGGTCGTGTATTTATTGTTTGGAAAAGTTCAGACTTTTACGTGAAAGGGTTGTTAAGAAAGACTTATTACTGTTTGTAACTACACTCTGGAGTTTTTTTCGTCACTTCTTCTTTCTAGCAATAGTGCTAAGTAGTGGTGAAAAGCGGGCGTTTTGGGGGTTTTTCTTATGTAATATTAATTTACGTTCAAAAAGTGCCGATTTTTAACCCAATTTGAATGAATGAATGTTGATTTCTCCCTCTCACCTACGTCTTCAAAGATTTGTAATGATTTACTGAAAAATTAAGTTGCTAAAAAAAATCTTCTGTTGCATACAATAGTTTGATACCTATTCAACCGAAATGTGTGAAAAAGCTAATATTTTTCGAGGTTTCTGAGTTGTTTAGTGAAAGTTGTTCATAGTCATGGTTCAGGTGGCGTGATAAAAAAATCAGCGCGTTAAGAAAGAAGAAAGAAAGAAAATTCATTTATTGGCAACAGTTAAAAAAAAAACATAATAACAAAAAAAAAAGACACAAAAATGGCATGTCTCACGGCTGCGCCAAAAGGCACATTTCAGCGGTAATGCCAGACAGATGCTGAGATGCTGCCTGACGCTGATTTTCAAATGAACCTTTGGGGACAAGTGACAGATGAGTAACATTTATCAATATAATACCTAATAAATAAATAATATACATTTTACGTAAATAAATATTAAAGGACTGTTAAAGGACTTGAACACAAGTAACTAGCAAAATGTTGACGACACTGGATCTCTGCTTAGCTTTATAGCAACTTTGTTGGGGTCGGCTTCCAGTTTAACCGGATGTAGCTGAATACCAGTGTTTTACATGGAGCGACTGCCTGCGGGACCTCCACAACCCAGTAACTGGGTAACATGATAGCCCTTGGTTAAACTGGTTGTCAGACTTTCGGGCTTCTGACTACAAGTAACGACTGCCAAAGATCTACAAATGACAGTCGGGACCAACGGCTTAATGTGCTTTCCGTGGCATGGATGAATCTTGGTATGTAATAAATGGTCACCCATCCACGGACCGACCTCGTCAAGCGTAGCTTAACCTTCGATCGACCCATGCGGCTGTTATAATTTAGCCACAAGCTCCTCAATGTTGATGACACTGTAAAATCGTAAAATAGAGTAGTGATGTGATTTGAAATACTAATACTGCACTCCCTCGAAATATAAATACTTAGGTATTAATGTATTTTTTTAAATATTATAAACTAGTGCTTGACTGCTGCAATTCCACCTGATTGATGGTAAGCAGTGATGCAGTCATTGATGGTGAAGCGCACTAGTTTATTAGAGCTTATTCACTCTAGTCTTTAACACCTGAATTAAATTTAAAAAAAAATACAAAAAGTTACAATTTCAAGGGTCGAGCACCTGACATAGTACCTAGGTTAGGTTAGGTTAGGTTTATCGGGCTCCGGCCGTGGTCGAGAGGATGTTCGGCAACGTCGAGTCCTGGGACGCGGTGGTGTCCTTCTGCGAAACAGTCATTTAGCAGAAGGAGGCTGCGGAAAGGGAGAGGGAGATTACTTCCACTCACCCGGCCCGCAGCAGACGCACCGGGCGCAGGCGGAGGGCGGACAACGGCCTCTTCCAGCTCCCCTGAATGGGTCCAGGGCGACATACGCGGGGATGTCCGCCGCCCCCACGTACATGAACCTGAGGTGGCAGCGCATCATGTTCACGTGCGCCCCTCTTAGACGTCGCGAGGGGAGTCTAACACCTCACTCCCCTCGCTGACTTGGTGAGGCCCGCGGGGCCGGCACCAGTCGGGGGTCGCGGAAGTATCTTCTGTTACCGTGACCCCCGGCGCAGGTGTGAGAAGGAACACGGGGTGGTTTTTAGTCAGTAAGAGTCTGACAGACCCCGGGCGGGAGACATCCATGAGGATTTTCTAACCCGCAAAAAAAAAAAAAAGGTTTATCGGGCTGGTGTCCGCAACTCCACGACCAAGCGCGTATTTTGCGTAAAATAAATAAATAGTAACTATGTATAAATCGTTGTTATTTCTATTCCAATAAGTTTCTACTTACAATATTCTCTGAGGTTAGTTTGTTTTACTATCATCTTTTAATAGTAGATTATTAACCAAGGGCTGTATGACATCAATTGCATACGAGGTTTTTGGCGCCTGAGCGAAGCGAAGGCGCTAATTAACCCGAGTATGCAATTGATGCTTACGCCCGAGATAAATACTCTGCTTTACATATCGATTGTGAGGTAAGTAAACAACAACACAGCAGGTTTCAATGAACATTTATTAAGAAGAAAAAAATTAATTATTTTCGCGATGCTTTCGCGCCTACTAGTAGACTGCCTTTTTTTTTCACGCACGCAAGCGCGTCAAATCTTGCTGGCCAGTTTGATTTTTAAATCGATTCCATCTAACATACGATGTGGAAACAAATAGTTCCATATTTAAAATAAAATCTTTATAAAATAAATTATCTAGATTCCGATTCCAGTAATTAATCGATACCGAGAAAAAAAAAATTAACTTTTTAAAAATATTCTTCGTGCAGTATGAGTATGACAGTTCTTTTTTCAAATTCCAAAACCTATGCTGTAATGATAGTCATACACCCCGGCATTCAGGGGTGTAAGGGTGTACTTACAGAGCAAGAGATATGTAAAAACTCTTACAGCGTATATGAGTCAGTGTGGGAGGTGCAGACATCCTGATAAAGTTACAAACTACCAACCGATACCTACACCGCTATATTTTGTAGCCATAACTGAACACTGTTCAGACTGAGTCTAAGGCTTCATGGAAGTCAATGCCCTAATCAATCTGGATGCCTCTTTTCAAAACCCAGTATGCAGCATTATTTTTTTAATTTGGTTTTTTATACGTAAACATGTTTTTTATAGTTTAGGACCGAGCTGCATCAAATTCTAAAAACAGTGTTTCATTGATCCATGTTTAGAAAACAAGCTTCGTCACCCTATTATAAATTGTAATCTGCGCAAGAGGATAAAAATGATTAACTCTTTCAAAACATTAAAAATGCTAGTAGGTAGGTACCTAAGTAATTTTGTCAATTTCTAAAGGCAAGCAATTTCTGAATCAGTAGTAGACTTACGTAAAACAAGTCAATAAAGCCCTTGGCTGTAGCCGGGGTGTTATGTTGGACTGAATCTCATTACAACCCGCTGGGTTGCAATATTTTCACTTTTCATAGTTCTAATTGCAATGGCCTTAAAGTCTAATTTCGTAATAATAGATCAACTAATACTCAAAGGCCGGGGCCGGCGCCGCGTGAACTGATTTGAAAATCGAACTTTTTCTAAAATCGAGCTGGCCACGGCAAGCTGAATGGAACACATTTTAAATTAAACAAAAGCCGCGAGTATTTAAGACGCTGCAATATTGTAAGTACGTAATAACTGCAAAGGTTTTATAAAAAAATATAAAATAAATAAATATTCCACAACTTTTCACACAACGCCATTTAGTCCCAAGTTAAGCTTGAGAGCTTGTGTTATGGGTACCAAACAGCTGATAAACATACTTATATATTTCTAAATACATACATATTATAGATAAATTACACCCAGACACAGAACAAATGATCGTGCTCATCACACAAACATTTGTCCTGGGTGGGAATCGAACCCACGACCTCCGGCATAGCAGTCAGGATCACTAACTACTAGACCAACAGGCCAGTCAAAAAAAAGAAGAAAAGTTCTGTTACACTTTTAATTTTAATTTACTATAGTAAAACACTGTTTTTAGTAGCCTTACTGTAGAGTAGGTACACTCCTCGGGGATAAAGCTGTTTTTGTCTTGGGCGCGCTTGAATCCCACACTGCGCTCAGGCAATGATATTATAAGTAAAAGGTGTAGATAGGTTATAAGCGCTCAGAAAGTGACACGTTAAGATGTGGCTAACTAGCCACGTTTTACCTCAGCGTCGCATCGCGCCATCAACGGACGCGTGCGTGCGTTTGTGCGCCGTTTTTGAAGATCGAATGTTGTGTAGGTAACCTATCTACACCTATTTACTTATAATATCATTGCACTCAGGAGTTAAATCTGGAGTGACATTAAACAGTGCTTTATCCCCTCGGAGTAGGTATAATCAACAATAAAGTGGCTAATCACATTGGGTGATGTCTAAGTAGTGTTCAAAGTTGTATCGAGGTAAAAAATATGTGATGAACACTACTATTATCAGACTAAACATCTACAACATTAATTGTTGTACAGTTTATCTAGTTATTATCACTTTCTTAACACAGGAACTTAATTAACAAAGACTGCTTTAAATAATGATTTTATTTTTTCTGGAACATCATGTTTGAACTACTTAGGTAGGTACTGGGTTCTGATGTTGGGCAGCAAAATCAGTCCAGCCTCCATTTGTCTTTCACCCAACACTTCTCCTCCATCAGGATTAACTCGCTCTTTAGCAAAAATCCAGTCATTTAGTTGACGAATAACTTCCATCATTCAAAGTCAGGTATTTCTCAAAAATCGGATAAACTTTTCACCGAGAGGGAATAAAAGTTTTCTCGTTAAAATAAAAACTTGGTGGTTTCGTAAACTCAGTCTGAATTGAATTAAAAGTGCTTCTATTGTGTACTTAAGTTTTCAGAACGCGTAGTAAAATCACCATTGAATCGGGTAAGTATATTGACGAAACAATAGACAAATTGACAGAAGGTAGAAAAATGTCTAACGATTATACTATTAATAATGCTCGGTATTGTAGACTACTGTCGACTGTATATTTACAATCTGTCACTTTTTCGATTTTTCTGTAGACAAAATCCGGTTCTATGTGCTGGTATTAAAACCTGTCCTGTGTCCTGTCCACTTGAACCAATATTGAGTGAAATCATAAATCCGGATGCCCATGATGTACATTGCAATGTATTAGAATATATTCCACTAGCTGTGCTGGTTTGACTCCCGTGATGTTTTATAGCCCATTAATCTTATCAAGAATCTAAAATGAATATTTCCAAGGATTAGCGCGTTCAGATAACAAACAAACAAACTTCAGCTCGTTTGTATTACTTAATTAATTATTTACAGTCAGCGTCAATCATGTTGAGACAAATATACTGTTTAAAATAATGAAAACAATTTTATTAAAAATAAAATTATTACCTCGATGACTCAAGGGCTGTTTCAGAATGAAGACACTATAGAACAACTGTAAATCCAACAATAACTTTATCCAATTGTCATAAAGTTTCATTTTCTTAGTGGTTGATATCATTATTTTTGTCCAATCTGTTTATAGCGATTCTATTGGTTGGTTGCAAATGTAACACTTTCTTTCTGTCTTCAAATGCTATCTCTATCGTCTGTCCATCTCAAAGGCAATACAAAAATCTTAATTCTTGTGTCACCAAATTTCTCTGACGCGCCTTGACCGATTTTTATAAAATTTGTGTGAATATTCAGCAAGTCTGAGAAGAACAGGTCGTAAACTATTTCGTTTAAAGGCGGAATGAAGTTTGCCGGGGCAGCTAGTTTTAATATACAGACATTAACTACATCTTCGTTTTGATACAAACAAAATTATAGCACGAAATTGCTTACAAATGATATTAAAATTGTAGGGAAATTCTAAGTCACGAAATTAAACATATTATATTTCATACTTGTGGGTTTTAATATCTGAAGGTTTTCTCCAAATCCTATTACTGCGAGCGTATTTGAAACACGCTTTTATGGTATTATACTGAGAGCAAATCTTTGTTTCCGATCTTATGAGCACCGCATAAATAGTGTTGGCCTTATACAGCCTTGAAACTCAATACGGTTTTCGGACGACACAGAAATATAAAATTTTACTTATGTTTTTCGCATTTCATCACTTTTGTTTTGAAGGGTTCAACCGAGATACACCTTCTCATAGTATACCCACACTTCGCTTGTTATTTTTTAAGTGACATTGTGTAATAGAGGGTGAGCTCATTGAGTAGATTTATTCTCGAATACAATAAAACTAATAAAAATAAATTAAATATGTACCTACACTTAAACTAACTACAAATTAAATAGTAAAGAAAAAAAAAGTACAAAAGCCCCCTTTTAGAGAAAAAAAAACAAAATCGGAACACTCAGGCGTCAAAGTACACCTCCCCATCGCTGTCATCAGGAAACGTGCCCAGAAGACGGGCAGCATTGCCTCGTTGAATGGCAATGCTAATTCTTTGTCCAAAAAATAAGCCAGCCTTCTGGTCACGCGAAGTGTCGACCAGTCGTCGAGAAATCTCCTTGAAAAGGCTGTGTGCACTCGGATCCCATGACCCGGAATATGATATGATATTTACCCATGAGTAGGTAAATCCAGATTCTTAGTGTTACAGAGAAATGTAATGGAAATCTGAATAACACTTTGCCCAGCTTGAGAATTTCCATCAGGATCTCTTAGTTAGCTGTGACCTTGCAACCAGTAGAGTCGAGAGACTATTTCATTAAACTCGAGAAATAATACTGTTAACTATGTGTGACTATTGTAGGCATTTATAGTTCGTAGGTCTTCTTCAAATGTTTTATGCCACAAATGGGTTTGTGTTTTGACTTTACATGCCACGATGTTCCACTTTGCCATTTTTAATTCATTAAACCTCAAGAGGACACCGATGTCTGCGCTGTCATTGTCTTTCTATTGTGTCTCTAATTGACACGATTGAAAGGTTAAAGCAAGTAATAATGGTTATAGTGATAATCGGGCTATAAATAGAAAAATCGGCGGATAAAAAGCCGGTCACACCAATCACGACTCAAATTTACAGTAGGTATGGAAAGGTTGATAGTTCTAAATAGTACATGGTTAAAAGTACGAATATTACAAGGATTATGAAAACCTAGATTTTAGAAGACTTCTTCTTGTAAAGCCCAAACAAATCAACCCAATCGATAGATCGATACCAATTTTCATGCCTCCATGTTCACCCACAAATGTACTTGTCCATATAGCATGACTGCCTTCAAACGATCTTTGAAATATCAGCAAATTTAGGCCGAGGGTAAATTGGATTCTCGATACGCCCAACACTAGACTGTAGTAGGCGAGAAGTAATCGAGTGAACCGCAGGCAATAAATGCAAGAAACCTTTTAACTGTACGTCTTATTGCTACCGACGCGACGTAATAGTTGCTCTTCAAGAGTTTCATTAACTTTGCGTTTAACTACTATTTTAATACTATTGTGTTTTGGATAACTTCTATGATTTGCTTTTCGTTTACGAGTATATGGCCGATTAGAGATTAGAATTTAGATTATTTTTGCCAAATTCTTCCTTGTCTATGGACGATAAAGGGCTTTGCGACACATGATCCACAAATTGACCTCGGCAAGCATTGTTTAACCTGGACTATTGACACGTGCAGCTGTTTTTACTCTGCCTTGGAGCCCTTATCCGTGTCGTTCTCTCGCCATCTTGATAAGATAATCTACATTAATTACCCACCCATAACCATTAGGTTTAGTAGTGAAGCCTATAAAAAAAACACTTGATAAGTTATGTTTATCAGATTTTGTTATTTTATTGTTATTTTTAATGACTAGCACTTCGCTCGCGACATCGTCTGCGTGAATTTCGCACTTTTTTTTCGAAACTTTGACATTCTATCGACGCCTTGTAGTTTTCAAAATAAAATATAGCCTACTAGCCGGAGTCCGCCGGTTTCACCCGCGTAGGTCCCGTTCCCGTGGGAATACAGGGATAAAAAGTAACCTATGTATGTTAATCCAGGGTGTCAGCTAACTCCATACCAAATTTTATTAAAATCCATTTAGTAATTTTTACGTGAAAGAGTAACAAACATCCATCCATCCTTCCGTCTATACTCACAAACTTTCGCGTTTATAATATAAGTAGGATGTAACCTATGTAGCCTATGTCTAATAGTCTAATTATTTTCAAATTAGTTCAGTGGTTTTAGATAAAAGAAAAACTGGAGTATAATATAGAAAATTATGAGCTGTTTTCATGACTTAGCATAATGCTGTGCTATGGGGGCCCACAGCACAACGCTGGTTTGCAGTACCTACAACTGACTGTTATGACGTAAGAAACAAGCTAGAAGAATTATAAGCATATAAAAGTAAGTAGAATATAACAAATACTCAGATTTACATTTCATTTTGTTTCTTTAATTATTTATTTGATAATGTAAAAGCTATGTCAAACTTTACTACAGTTAATCAAGTTTGCTTGCTTTGCTTAACTTTGACACTTTTTGGATAACAATAGAAACTATTTTACTACAGCCATAAACATAAAAGCTCAAAGAACATCAAAATAAACAAGTGTACTTTCGTGTTATATTCGGATCAAAGAAAATGTCCCGAAACGATGTCATGTCAATCATAAAACACACTTGTGTAGTGGAATGATTGACTCAAAACGATTTTGTTAGTCATTGTAGGTACGGATAACACAAACAAAATAAATGTGAAATGTTTAAGATTTTTCGAGGCAATATTATCACAAAATATACCTAGACATAGCTACTCATAATGGCATATCTATATGCTTTTGCGCTTTTAACCCTTGGTAAGCAGACTGTTTGGTTGGGTGCCAGGGTAAGTAATGTATAGAAACAACCATTTCAAGATTCAAAACGTTCTGTGATATTTCGTAAAACATGGTTTCATAAATCACTGAACATTAAAATAAAATATTCGGACGAGAGCAGCGGTGGCCCAGTGGTGGCGGCCTTGACTTACGAACAGTAAGTCGTGGGTTCAAACCCAGGCAGGCGCATTACTTTGTGTAATTTATTTCATCACCACTGCTCTTAAAAACGGTGAAGGAAAACATCGTGAGGAAACCGGTATGTCCTAGAATAAAAAAATCGAAGATATGTGACATCTAGCATTTCGCACTGGGCCCGCGTGGTAGATTATGGCCCATACGAAAAATACGCGCTTTTACTTCGCTTACGTTCCTTGTATGGTCGTTGATAGGCTGCAAAAAAGACGCAGCGTTAGAAGGCCTCCCACGTGGTGGACCGACGACTTGGTGAGCGCCATGTAATTCCGATGGATGCAAGACACACATGGCTTATAGGTGTGGCGAAACTTGCGGGACGCCTATGTCCACATGTCCAACTGCGGTCGTCTTTTTGCTGAAATAATGACGTTCCAGCCGGTACACACGCGCTGGTAGCGAGCACTACTCACCTGATATTGCTGAAGATAAGTAATGTCTTTCTAGGCCATCAATTCTCGCTGCTTTTATACATTTGCCTTTCGCCTTTGTTTAGTCTTTTTTGCAATTTCCTAAACCATCTTCGAGTATTTATTTTGGCATTTTTTTTTTCTTGGTATTTGTTTTTAATGGCGTTGTGTGAAAAGTTGTGGAATATTTATTTATTTTTCGTTTTTATCCCTAGGTACATCTTCCTTTAAATCAAATGATTATTTATTCTCAAGACTCCTGAATCTATCATTCATAGTACACCACACATACTACCCATAGATTAAGAATACCTACTGCATTAATAGTTTTCGACTCCATACCTTTTTTCAGCATTTTATCCATTAATCCACTCATTAAAGTTCTCAAATTCCAATTAACTCTACCTAAATCGTAATAAAATAAGGGTATTTACTAACAAACGTTTTCAACAACGAAGGAAATACAAAGCAATAATTATTCAAAGAAAAGAAAATAATTTAGCAATTTAAATCATCCAATAGAAAACGCAATTCGGAACTGCAAACCACACACGGAGTTATTTCCGTCCAATCACAACTAATTTCGTTTGCTAAATGAAAATGCCAAGCACAATGAAACCAATGAAATTGCATTTATAGGTCCGTGACAAGTTTTATTCACTCCGCAATTTGCAAAATAATCTGATTTTAAAACCCATTTTAAGTTTAATACCTATAACATCTACTACACTACTACTCTCTAGGTGTTCTATTTACATTAACATCTAAACATTTTCTATATCTACATAGTCAACTTGCGTACCTACTACAAAAGTTTATAAAAAGTTGAAATCCTTCCTTGTAAGTGCCATCAGCGTTTAATAAATTAAAATTTGTTTTAAATAGTGTAACCTTTCAGTCGTGTCCAATGATATTAAAAGTAAAAAGGTGTAGATAGGTTACCTACACAACATTCGATTTCAAAAACGGCACACTAATGCTCGCACGCGTCCTTGACGGCGCGACGCGACACTGAGGTCAAGTGTGGCTAGTTAGCCACATTTTAACGTGTCGCTTGCTGAGGGCTTATAACCTATCTACACATTTTACTTAGAATATCATGGGCAATATTCGTATGTCAACTCAAAACAATACCTACGTCCTACATACTGCGTATTTTTAAAAAAGGAACTGCAAACTTACCCAGAGGTTTGACGCGGTGCAGATGTTTCAGCAAGCTAATCAGCAGCATTACACTTTCTTTTGTTTTTCTCAACCACCACAAAAAATAATCTACACTTATAACATTTGAATGCCTTTTATACACTACACAGTCGTACACAAAACACACAGTTACAGTACCTACACTAGCACTGTTTTAGTAGTATCATGTCTTGATAGAAGTATTATTGTTTTCTTTATTTATTTCTGGACCGTGGTATTTTACCAATCCATAGAATTTTATTTATTTATAATTAAATTTGTATCACGTAAAAAATACAGATTGACAGCCGGATCATCGGAAGCGCCCGCGCACACTCCCGCGTTCGTGCCACGTTTTTTGATTCGTCAATAAGTTCGGCATAGACAACTGACAACAGACAATATGAGCAACAAAATTAAATGACGGGTAGACGGATAAGTAGAAGTTTATTTATTTTTATTTTGATATTGCTTGTTGCTTCTTTTATTTTTGTACTATTTACACATTTTTTTATTTATTTTTATTTTATGCCGTCTTTAAGGTTATAGTATTGTAAGTGTGTCCATAGCATAACAGCGGGCCTTTTTAGAATAATAGCGACACGATATTTATTGTTTTTTTTATAATATACAGCGTGGTGATGACAATGCGACAATAAATGAAACTTCGTATACTTAAGGACGTTCCCAGTCTACATACAAAAAATCATTTGAAAATATCCAGTAGTTTAGTCACAGGAGGTGATTTTACTTTTTTAACATTTGTTACATGATGTATCTGTTAATACGGAAGCACTGACAGGTTAACGACCCCCGCATCGGTAACATCAAAACATTAAAGACACGTGGTGACGTGGCCAACTCGCAACCTACTTAAAAACTTTCGCCAAATCAGTTTTTAAATTTAATTTAGTGAAAATTATGCCTTAAACCCGTGTCATAAGAGTCATAAAGCGTGTCATGTCATCAGAGTTCGATAAGAAAATAACGCACGCGGAAGTAAGTTGCTATGCACTCATATCAATAGAAAATTTAGTGTGTGCGAAAGAGATAAATCTAGTTTCGTTTGCTTATTACTTCACTTTCTTGTCGAAACTTGCAACTACAAATTTAGGTCACGGTCACTGGTCAGTGTATCGCCGTAATCCTGTGACGATCCACGCGTCATTGATTTGTGCAAGCGCACGAGTGCCGCATGCACCTAGTGGTGCTCGCGCCGCCTTTGAAGTACCTACCCGCCGCCTTTCAAGTACCTACCCGCGCTGCCCGCCGCGCCGCCGCTCGTGTGTTTTTGTAACGAACGACTGATTATAAGTGCGAAATTGGACGCTTTATTTTAGTGATAAGATCATAATTATGACACGTTTAATAGTAATAGGTACTTAGTTAAATAGTTAAGTGAATGTGCGAAATTAAACGCTTAGTTTTTATTGTGCTTTCGTGTTTTTTGTTAAAAGATAGAATAATATTGTCTGTTAATAAATTAAATGACATGGCTGCAAATGGTGACCTCTTAGCAAACGTTAAAAATAACCTTCTCCGACGGTGCGATTTGTGTATTCGTATTCATGGCGGCCATATCGAAAAACGAAAAATTTAGTGACATAGGTACCTACCTACCTACTGAGTTATGTGATTGAATAGTGATCCTGATTGTGATTAATAAATGACGCCCTGGTGAGAGTTACCTGATTATTCAGTTAATAATATGTGATTCAGTGTTATTGTTTTTACTGAGCATTAATAATGGCGACAAAAGATCAAGTCGCTGCAAGACCGCGCTGTTGCCACTTTTACCACAGGTTAGTGAACTAATGTTTCTAAAGGGCGTTCTATTTTGTTTACAGTTTTATACCATTTAGTTTGTTCGATTTTTATTTTTTTTTAATTTTGGTGTTAGGATTTTTTTGATGGTTTAGAATTATTCCTAGGAACTAGCAGTGTCCGTGATTTCATTTATTGTCGCATTGTCGTCACCACGCTGTATAGGTTTTCATTGCCAGTGACTACTGCACATCTAGTTGCACATCGAAATTTGATGGCAACTGAGAATTTACGAAAAAATGGTACTAATGAACTTTAAGTGGACTTCACAATTATATTATACGTAAAAAGGTGTAGATAGGTTACCTAAATAACATGAGATCTTCAAAAACGGCTCACTTCGTGCGCACGCGTCCGTTGACGGCGCGACGCGAAACAGAGGTAAAATGTGACGTGAGCCACATTTTAATGTGTTACTTGCTGATCGCGTATAACCTATCTGCACCTTTTGACTTATAATATCATTGCTTATTATATAGGGTGACTGGTAATTAGTGACCGATACTTAAACACGTGATTGTATTCATGATTTCAATAAACTTTCCCAAAGAAACTTTTTTTTTTAAACACACTATAACAGAATAATATTACAAAAACGCTGTTTGAAATTCCCGCGCGCGCGCCTGTGATCGATCACAACGGACGCGTGCGTGCGGTTTCTGTACAGTTTTTGAAGATCGAATGTAGTTTAAGTAACCTATTTACACCTTATTGCTTAAAATATCATTGATAATAACCACTTAAATTACGTCACTTACGCTATTTGTTTATACTAGACTAGACTACAGTATTTAAAAACCACATATGGTAATAATAATAATACCTGCCTGTTACCCTATTTGTTTATACTAGACTAGACTACAGTATTTAAAAACCACATATGGTAATAATAATAATACCTGCCTGTTACTATCCCACTGCAGGGCAAAGGCCTCTTCCCATACAGAGAAGGCACAACCATTGAACACCACTTTTGCTCAAGGCAGATTGGTGACTTCAAACTTATAATAACTATAAGTCCAGGTTTCCTCACGATGTTTTTCGTCACCGACGTCAATGATGTTTAAGATAAACTTCGAAAGTACATATTATGAATTGAAAAAGTCACATTGGTACTTGCCCGGAATGGAACCACAACCTCATGAATGAGATGTAGGTAGGCGTAGGGCTTCCAAAATTACGGAAATGTCAATTACGTAACTAATTACGCAACTTTTTTCTCCAATTCCGTAATTACGTAATTACGGAATTTTTCCTATTTTTTTTTATCGACTATGTTTTTGGTAAATATTGTAGATAGAGTATCTACAATTTTTACAATTGTCATTTACTATCTTCTCTCAAGGAATTATCAAAATGAGCACAATATTTTAACAAAAAAAAAAATATTCAGGAACTTATCAGATAAGTCAAAGTCAAACCATATTTTTTCGTCCCGAATGTAATCTTACTTCTTGAAAATGTGATCTCTTAAATAACAATACATTTAAAGTTTTGTCACTCAGGTAACCTTATAGTTTATTACAAAAATATCCGGCTGATAATGCTTGATTTACTAATTATTTTGTATGAATTATGCATGCTCCAGGGGGTTTTTTATTCCCTTTTAATACTAAAAGACTGATCAAGCCTTTGGTTTAAGTACTTACATCTTTTAAGAGATTCCACACATACAAAGTCACCCACGAAAAAGATACAACTGCTACGTTAATATTTGCGCACATTGACCACCAACTTTCAATTTAGTAATCAAGTGTCAACTGTGTCCAGAGTCTAGCGATGCGAACTGAACAACCGACAAAATTGAGCAATGAAACTACACTTTCATTTTAGTTAAGAAAGTGAAGAGTATAGTAGGTAGTTCCCAGTGGTCGTAGGGACGCCAGGGACTCCCCGGCCCCACCTACTCGCCGAGTTGATAAATGTGAACTCAATTCTGTACGTCTTAAAACTATTTTTTGCAAGATTTTGGAGTTTTGGAGTAAGGCCATCGAGAAGCACGGGGAAGCGCTTGCCGTCTCCCTCGATATCTCGAAGGCTTTTGACAGGGTCTGGCACGAAAGTCTCATTGGTAAGCTTCCTTCTTTCGGTCTGCCCACTGGTCTATGTGACTGGATTGCTGAATTCCTGAGTGGTCGGTCCATCCGAGTTGTAATTGATGGCTGCTCATCCGGTCAGTTAGACATCAATGCCGAGGTCCCTCAGGAGTCGGTACTCTCGGCAACATTATTCTTGCTGCATATTAATGAACTGCTTAAGCCCGGTACCTTTGGGTATGCAGACGACAGCACTGTTGTCGAGAGCTACATGTCTGACGCACGGGCTAGTGGGTCACAGATCCAATCTCTCCGAGAAGCTATGGTCGAGCGCTTGTACTTGTCCTTGAAGGCAGTCGCCGAGTGGGGTGATGCCAATTTGGTCAAGTTCAATGCTGCGAAAACCCAGGCGAGTCTGTTTTCATCTTTGCGACGGATCCGCCAAATACCTGCTTGATGCACTTGAGTCTATTGAGAAACGAGCCAAGAAGATCATCGGCAATGATACACTCGTTGAGTGAAAACTTCAAAGTCTTGAGCATCGACGCCGAATTGCTAGCCTGTCGGTTTTCTATCGGTTATATTTCGGAGAGTGCGCATCGGAATTGCACGATTTAATTTCACCAAGCCCTTTCCATCATAGGACCACCAGACGTACAGTACTGCGCCACCGGTACATGGTAGATATTCCAACCATACGTACTAAACGCTATGGAAACACATTCATTGTGCGAACAGCCAAAGAGTGGAATTCCCTGCCGGTGTCGGTGTTTCCTGATAGCTACAACCTAGGGGTCTTCAAGTCAAGAGTGAACAGGTTGCTTCTAGGCAAGCGTGCTTCATCGTCGACCACATCATCGCTTACCATCAGGTGAGATAGTGGTCAAACGCGTGCCCATCAGTAATCGTAAAAAAAAAAGATTTGATGAACGATGAAATAAACTGCGGAGACTAGGTTTGTATGTTTCGATGTACAGACGCCAGCACATCAAGTTACCCCAATGTGTCCAATTTTCCCAATTGAATATGAACCTTATTCTGTTTGACATAAAGTTGAAAAACGATCAAAGAAATTTGACACATTGGAGTAACTTGACGTGCTGGCGTCTGTACTTATATCGTATAGTGTATCCACATTATAACTTTAATATGGTACGTATCTTATTGCTTTTTTACTGGTTGACTATTTTGATTGATTTATGATACCAATAATTACGTAAGTACGGAATTGACATCTTCAGTTACGGAATTGAAAATACTTTAAAAAGAGTTCGTAATTACGTAATTGCGTAATTACGTAATTACGTAATGGAAGCCCTAGGTAGGCGCCTTAACCTCTGGGCCATCACGACGTGGTACCTACATAATATTTCCATGATTTAAACTTTACATGTTAAAGCACTAACGAGACCCTCTGAACCATTTCGGTGCAGAACCGTTGACAGGTGTCCCTGAGTATTGTACAAAATCTCGCGAGACACTGACTTTTATTGATGCAATATAAAGAAAATAAAAGGACTTTACCAGACTCGCGCAGTTTCCTGATTTATGTCAAGTGACGATTTGGTTTTATTGTTGTAGACTTTTTCTTTTTTCCTCAGACACGTACAGGCTGATTTTATCTTAGGAAATAAATAAAGCAGTAGCAAAGTAACATTCGGGGTAGGTACAGTCAGTGAGCTACGTTGCCTGACCCATCTTCCCCTTACGTTTTTTTCTAAGATGGATCTACCTAATAGGAATCTACCTAATCTAAGACCTTATGCTGAACAGTAGCGTTTGCTGTATAAAGAAAATGTAACTAAACTTCCCCAATCACTATAACTGTTTCAAGAAAGCTCTAACTTTATTAATATCTAGGATACGAAGTACATTATAACACAATTAAAAGGTAATTAGCACAACGTTCAGTGCAGCGCTTCTCTGTAATCGAATCAGTTTGCCACATCGGCCTGGCATATCTATTGGGATGCTACAGGATGTACAGCTTCTGTCGAGCAACGGAAGCAAGCGTGCTGCTGAAATTAGATTGCTGAGAGGGATGTGTTGTGTTACGTTAAGGTGGAAGCGTTGCGCCGTGCCTTGGTCTCTGGAGTAGGCAGTGACTTGTCGCTGCCGGCCGTGGTCGAGAAGATGGTCGGCAGTGTCGAGTCCTGGGACGCGGTGGTGTCCTTCTGTGAAACGGTCGACTCGCAGAAGGAGGCTGCGGAAAGGGAGATTACCTCCACTCACCCGGCCCGCAGCAGACACACCGGGCGCAGGCGGAGGGCCGACAACGCCCTCTTCCAGCCCCCCTAAACGGGTTCAGGGGCGACGGACTCGGGGACGTCCACCGCCTCCCCGACGTGTTCACGAGCGCCCCTCTTAGACGTCGCGAGGGGAGTCTAACACCTCACTCCCCTCGTTGACTTGGCGAGGCCCTTGGGGCCCGGCACCAGTCTGGGGTCTTGAAAGTATCTTTCTGTAGCCGTGACCCCGGCGCAGATGTGAGAAGGAACACGGGGTGGTTTTTAGTCAGTAAGAGTCTGACAGACCCTTCCGACTTTCCCCGGGGTGGGGGAAATCCATGAGGATTTTCCACCCCTCAAAAAAAAAAGTTGGAAGCGTAAGGCTAGCCTGCAAAATTCAAATTTTCGTGTGTTTTTTTATGATTTTTCGTTCAGTTTCAGGCTGTATGTTCAACAAAATATGAGTTGCGAGCGTAACACGTATGTGTTCAAACAGGTATAATATTTAAATCATTAAGTTAACCCTCTTAGTTCGTAATAATCCCATTAACCTTTCAATTGAGGTAATTGTTATATTCTGACGAGCAACGGAAGCAAGCATGCTGCTGAAATTAGAACCTCTAGAAGAAGAAGAATTTGAGTCTAGACCTCAAGAATCCCACTTCTGACACCATGTTATGTTCTGTTACAGAACATAACATGGTGTCAGAAGTGGGATTAGGGCATGCAATTATCGAAATATTCCGATAATCGATAAAATGAAAGATATCGATTTTTTTTCGATAAAAACCGGTAATTACCGATAATTATCGTTTTTTATAAAAAAATACCTAAACTTGTTTTTTACTTGTAAATAAAGGGATAAAGTGATGCAATTACTTACCTAAAATAAAGAACAAAATAATATACTGAAAAATAAATAAAACAAGGCGTTTTTTTTTTTAAATCAACGTTTGTATTTCTTTATAATATTTAAATTATATAACATAACATTTTGGATTGTCTCACTAAACTCTTCTTATGAGATCTTTTAAATAAAATCTTAGAAACCTCTAGATAATTTAAAAAAAAGTTACTCTTTAAAATAATTATAATAATTATGAGTTAATATTGCAACTTTTGGACGTTTAGTTACTAAACGTCCAAAAGTAATTAAAAAAAAAGTAAGTAAAAAATTATTTAAAGTTAATTAAATTATACTAAACTTTAGTATAATTAAATTAACTTTAAATAATTTCGTAGTACAGTATGGACAACTGAGTCAACAATTCAACATACAATCAAATCTTGTTAGGATGTGTATTACACATCCTAACAAGATTTCTTAACGATTAATTAACGACAATAGGTAAATTAACATATAACAATTCCGTTTTCCGTATTATAATTAAAAGAAATCACATTTAAAATAGTAATTTTGTATTACAATTAAAAGAGATCACATTTGAAATAATCACATTTTAAAGAGATTTTTGTTTTTTTTTTTGCTGCTGAAAATATGTCCGCAGAAATGACAAACAATCAATTGTTTTGTCATTTAGGCTAGTACGCAGCTTATTACATAGTACTCCAGCTGCGGAAAAGACACGTTCGCTTTCTACACTAGTTGGCTTAATTGAGCGAAGCCATCGGTATAGTTTTGTTAGCAGTTGACCACGATCACCACCGTTTTCAAATAGTAGCATTTCAACTTTAAGAAGTGTCAAAGTGTCCTCCGTTGAAGCTGAAATGCCTGGGCCTCTCGAGTCATAATTAATTTTATTTATATATTGATCAAGCAAATCTTTATTGGTCACTTGGGCATTGCTGTCAGTGACTTCAGTGACTTGGTCACTTGAATGAGCTTGACTGTGGTCATCTTCAATCACATCCAAAGCAGTCACTGCAGCAGAACCATACTTTGATAAAAGGTTTAGTATCATGTCCTGTAAACGATCATTGGTTAAGCGAGGGTATACATCTGTATTATATTCGTCGTCATTAAAATAACGGTTTGGATCATGCAGGTACTGCATAAGACTAGCAATTGGAAGCCGTCTTTGTTTTAATCTATTTGTGAGATTTGTATGAAGGTCCCGACTAAGTTGCGTATTGCGAACTTCAAGTTTCTTTAAAGCAAAATTCGTAGCAACATCCGCACTAACTAGAGTGGCATCTTCTCGACAGAGGGCCTCAACTGTGACCTTAATAATTTCAAGATTCTCATATACCTATGTCTCGAAGAACTGACCACTCCTGTTCCGAAATTTGAATTGCGCATTGAACATCAATGACAGCTTTTAAGATTGCAGCTTTTACTTTAATAAATCTACCTATCATATCACATAGTGTGCTCCATCGTGTCTTACAGTCTAACAACAATGCGTTTTCCTTGCCAAGTTCCATTTTTATATATTTCTGAAGAACATCTGATTTTGTAGGTGACTTTCGAAACATTCGTACGACTGCCCTAACCTTCTCTATAATGGGTTTGAATTGAATATTTGTTTCAACATATGAAAACGCTTCCTCTATTTCTAATCCACCAGCATCATCATTAATAACAAGTGCGTCATCATTATCATTTTCCTCCTCATCTTGAGCTTCGTTATAATGAGTTACTTCTAGAGATTTGGCATAAAATGTATCTACTATGGCCGGTTGCAAGCCGTGAGCTAAGAAAAGTTGATGAATGCAGTTTAGATTTCGGCCAAGTTTTGTCATGACTGAAGCTCCATCGGATGTTATACAAATTATATCAGTGTCAAAGTTTATACCAAATTCATTTAGCCTCTTTCGAAGGTATTCTTCACATTTATCAGCGTTTACAGAGCCATATGTTCTACACAAGCCAAGGTTTTTTGCAGTATCCTTACATTGGAAAAATGCACAGTGTATGTTTACATTTACATATCGCCTATTTCTTGACGATGTCCACTCATCTAAAGATAAGCAAAACTTGTGTCCTTCATTTTTTAGCTCCTGTATCTCTTTTATAACCTTACTCTTAATTTTATCGTAAAACTTAACAGTTATATCTTTTATAGAATTTGCACTAGAGGGTAATTTATAACCAGCTTTGTTAAAGATATGCCTAAGATCTTCAGACTCTGTAAATGCCCTTAAAGGCATTCCGTCTAAAGCTGTCATTCTTGATATCATAATATCTAAAGATCTGTTTGATTCTGTAAAATAATCAGACATTTTACTTTTTTTAACTGATACAGGAGCATCTATTGACGCCAAAGACGATAACAAATATGGACCGTCGTTTTTTCTTTTTGAAGGCCCAGCAATCTCTCTTCTACCTTCTTCCGGTGTAAACTTTTCGCTGTCAAGTGTTATAGCATGTAAGGACCTTAAATGACTGCGAAGTCCCGTTGTTGTACCACCCACACACTTAATAACTTTGTCGCAGATCTTACATTTTGCTGTGTCACCTGTTTCTGCTTTTAAAAAATGCCGCCATACCGACGTTTGGTCCGAACACTTTTTGTACACAGGTACATAGTTAACTGTGTTTTTATTAGACATGCTTAATATACTTTACTGAATGAGTAGGTGCAGTACGTAAAGTACCTAAAACAAAAACATACGAAGTTTTGAATTTACTGAACTACATGAAAATATTACGATGTAGATTAGTTATGTAGACAGAACTTCTGTATTGAATTTTACATTCACATCAAGTAACCATTTAAGTGGTAAACAAGATTCTAAACTGAAAAAGTAGGTACCTAAAACAATAAAATATGCTTTATGTTCACTTTACAAGAAATTAATAGGTAGAAATTGATTGTGTGTATGTCGTACTACAAACTATATATTTTTTCATTTTTAAGGTAAAAGCCTTGTTTAGGTAGAGGTACCTACTTTCTATATTTATATGTTTAAATGGTGTAGCATTTTGAACGGAAACATTTCGAATAACAACGCTAAATGTTTGCAATTAAGTAGTATAAATCTGACTTACCAATAATATTCTTATTGACGCAAAACTCTCAATTCGGTTAATCCGGGCGTCCTCAACTCCTCACTCACATGGTAGACCGACAGCGATCGACACGTTCACACACAAATATTGCGCAACGAGCAAATGACAGTGACGGGAAAGAAAACGCGCGCGGCGACGGAACGGGACGCATCCAACGTTCGTTCAGAAATGTGTCAGAATTCAAAATTCAAAAAAATAAAATTATCGATAATCGGTATTTATCGTTTTTGTTTTCGATATTTATCGTTTTGTCAGAATGGATCGATAACCGATAAATTATCGTTAACCGGTTATCGGTTTGCATGCCCTCTTCTGTAGGCTTGTTAAATAAGACACCGTTGAGGTTGACTTGGTATCTTTCGACACACAGTATATTACACTTGATTTTCTGTCTGTCCCCGTTTGGGAAGCTGCTACTATTGTACTAACTCAAGTGAAATATACTGTGTGTCGAAATATACCAAGTGAACCTCAACGGTGTCTTATTTAACAAGCCTACAGAACATAACAGTTATTAGAGACACAATAGAAAGACAATGACAGACGGACACCGGTGTCTTTTCGGGGTTTAACTTATTAAATGATTATTGCATGAAAGAGTCATTTGATGGGCTGAAATTAACTTGAGGGTTGTTGGTGATTTTAATTATTATAACTTAAATCTTACTTATAATATTATAAACGTGAAAGTTTGTTTGGATAGATAGATGTTTGTTACTCTTTCACGCAAAAACTACTGAACGGATAGATAGTTTATAACTTAGATTAACACATAGGATAGTTTTTATCCCGATTATATCTTCCCGTGGGATATTTTACGAGTTGTAGCGGGCGAAACCGCTGGCAACAGCTAGTAAACCATATTTAATCATATTTGAATCAACATACAACCAGACCCTGAACAGCATATTGTAAAAAAAAACACGAGACAATTTGTATTTCGCGGGTTTCCCTGACACTTCCACCTTAATAGATAGAATAGGAAATGAGTTTGTGAGAGGAAGTCTGTGAAATGGCACATGTGACCGAGAAGTGTGGAAATCGGTTGTCATGCAGTGTTAGAACAATATTACACAAAAACGTTAAAAACCGAAAAAAACGAAAAACAATAACAACGCTGGGAGAATGTTAGAACTGAGGCAATTTAATTTATCCTACTAAAATCATTTTCTTTTTTTTTTTACTTTTAAGTTTGACGTTCAAAAGTACATTTTAACGGTCTAATTGAAGTAAATGTTTTGACTTTGACTTTTGACTTTGACGTAGATCGTTTACTTAAACCTCCATTTACTAGACTTATTCCGATTTAACACAAACTCCCTTTCCGGTTTCTTTAGCATTGTTCATTTTTGTTCTAAGTTTATTCGTTTATATATTATAGTAACAGAACTCTTTATGTGGATAGACATTACATACAATTAATTCACATTCATCTGGCAGCGATGAAGAAGAATTTTTTGACGCTTTGTAGTTATTTATTGTTAGTTTTAGTTATTTATTTATTTTAAGTTTTTGTTATGATTAAATAAAATTTACATTCACATTTGAACTCGATAGTATTAGGGGTTCTTAAGAAAAGTAGTCGTGATAGATATGCAGACCGGCAGACGAAATCGCACTTCATAAATGAAAAATACTAAGCATTTTACATATTATTATACTGGTCAAACAAAGCCGTACATAGTTAAAATACCGAACAAGAATTTAATTAGGCACATAAAAAGAAAACATTTTTGTTTCAAGAAAATAATTTTACTGAGCAAAGAAAAAAGGCCTAATCTTGCCTAAGGCCACACATTGTTTGCTTAAAGTATATGTTTAGGTAAACACAGGTAATTGGGACCTTTGTTTAAAGAAAAGTATTATTGAGCTTTTATGTACTTACCAACCTCATTATGCTTTAGGGTTTTGTTTGAAATTATGAAAGGTAATGTTAAAGAAATGTCTTTTTGTGTATTTTTAATTTACGAAATGGAAGACCCATTATATATGTTAGTTCATTTTTACATCTTAAAACTAATTCCCACGTTTTTAATTAAAAAAAGTTGTATTCGTTTTGGTTTTAAATAGTTTTAGAGACACAGTAGAGCAATAGGTACTTACACGAATGCTTAGGTAAATATTTGTATTGAATTACCTATGTACAGGCAGGAACACATCAACCTACCCCAAACTCTCAAATTTTCCCAATTGAACATGAACCTTAATGTGTTTAGAATAAAGTTGAAAACCTATTAAAGAAATTGGACATATTAGGGTAGGTTGATGTGTTGGCGTCTATACTTAAAGATATAGATACCGGGTTAGTATCCGCAACTCCACGTCGAAGCGCGTATTTTGCGTCTGAACCTTTGTTTTTGTTCAAGAAACAATTTTGTGACATAGAAATTTGCAGAGAAGTAAAGCACTTCAACAAAATCTTGAGAAGGTACTTTACGCAAAAAACTTTCTCCGTCCTACTCCTTAAGTTCATATAAATAGGTCTACTTGATAAAGAAAATGAATGCGTAGGTACAGACTTCTTAAACTTTCATCATTTGTCATGAGTCAATCGGAAATTTCGGTTTTGCGAAGGAAATAAACATTCCTCCGTGCGACCCGACAATTTTTCTGAGTAGATTTTTAGGTACGCCAGCACGTCAAGTTACCACAATGTGTCAAACTTTGATCGGTTGTCAACTTTATGTGAAACAGTATAAGGTTCATATTCAATTGGGAAAATTTGACACATTGGGGTAACTTGATGTGCTGGCGTCTGTACATCTTATAAAAGTAAAATGTTGTATTTCATGATGTAGGTAATACGTCTGTTTCGAAATATATGTTACTGTTTTTGAGAATATATTTCAAAGCTCTCTGACTCTGCAGAAATCACACATTTAGATGAGAAGAAATTTTTGTTGTTTCCGAATACCAGTCAATTTAGACGATTGATTCAATTAAAAATTTGCTGCACATCTCAATACCGGTGACGAAATGATTAGCACACAAATAAGTAGGTACAGACGCCAGCACATCAAGTTACCCCAATGTGTCAAATTTTCCCGATTTAATATGAACCCTCTTCAGTTTGATATAAAGTTGAAAAACGATCAAAGATATTTGACACATTGGGGTAACTTGATGTGCTGGCGTCTGTAGGTAAATTAACACAGGCTTTTGCCCTGGTAAGCAGATACTAATATAGGCCTCATGCTACAATCCTCACAACCCCCTTCGTTTACGTTCATATCTGAGTTATTCGTTGGCAGTAAGCATCTCATCTAAGGATATCCTAGCTTAAAACAATAATCATGCTAACAAAAATAAAAATGTCCCCGTTTTTATTAAATTTCCTTCACAAGCTTTATAATCTTCGCCGATGTCTACTATACAATTCTTTAATTAACATTATTTGTAAAGGGTTATGGTACAGGCGCCAGCACATCAAGTTACCCCAATGTGTCAAATTTTCCCAATTGAATATGAACCTTATCCAGTTCGAATTAAAGTTGATGTCACATTGAGGTAGCTTGATGTGCTGGCGTCTGTACAATAACAAAAATACTCTGACAAAAAACAAAATCCTTCGTTTTAAATAGAGAGGTTTTCGTTACAGAATCTATCGGGAGATTAAAGTTTCCGCGCTGAGAATCATAAGTTAGGTACATCTACATTCTAATCATCTCTACCATTATAGTTTCCATGTTAGAAACTTGTTCGTAAGTTAGCTTGTTATATTACTCTGGAGACAAGTTGACGTGTCTCCCGTACGTACCTAACGTCTCCATTATGTATATTTTATACAACTTTCGCAATCAAAAGATCCTCTATCCAAGTACTAGATTTATCACTGAATGTCAAAGTATTGTTTATCTTGTTTCACTTCTACGTTGTAATAATCATAACTGTTTCTCATCAGATCAGATCTGAGAATCAGATCTTCATCGTTAATCATTAAAATTTCTTGCCGTGGTGGCCCAGTGGTAAAAGCCGCAACTAGCCAGACCAGCGCTATACTTTGTATAAAATTATTTCATCCCCACTGTTCTCAAAACGGTGAAGAAAAACATCGAGAGGAAACCATGCCATGTCTAAGAATAACAAAAATTAATGACACGTGGCATCTACCAACTCGCACTGGGCCGGCGTGGTAGACTACAACTCACTCCTCAAAGAGAAGAGGCCTATGTCCCAGCAGAGGGAACATTTTGGGTTGATAATTTTTATGTAATGATTAAACTCTCTAGTTAGAGATAGCTCTCATTCGTCACAGCGAAGAATATTCATCGCAAAACTTTCAGCGAAAAGATAAGAAGGCAAATACAAAAAATAAAACATTTTTTAAACGAAAATATAAAATATCTCCACGACTTGACACATCGCAGATAATCTGAATATTCCATTTCGTAGAATACCGTTATCACTCCAAATCCTCACGATCCGAAATAACAGGTTCAGAAGCTGTGAAATTGAAATATGTCGCATAAAATCATAATTTAGTTTTGATCCACGTTTTCCAGAAACTTGGAATGCGAGTGGCATTGGAATCCAAACAGTTTTACAAAACTACAAAATTCCCATTAATCATAAAGTTTAAATAATCATAAACAGGACCCGTAAAATTGAAGGTTGTTTGTCTTGATATTCATGAGATCCATTAGAAAATTACTACATGAGCATTTCCATCTATCTACATATAGATGAAACAACCCAAGGACAAAACTCTGAGAAAATAAGTTTAGACTTTCCGCAGAAGCACTTAACAGTTCTTAAACAAAGTGTATTATTGGATTCATATTCAGATTTAAAAGTCTCTCCACAAATGCCATCTCCATTTGGAATTAACTAAAAACTTAATACTTATTGCGTGAATAAATTGCTATAAGTATCCTTACCAAACCAAAATCCTACAATTAAACAGCCATATTTAATTTTGTTAAGTAGTTACAGTCATAAGTTTTCAATATTACATGTCGGTAGTATTTTTATAATAGCAAAGGAAAACATGAACCTCTTTTTAAACTTCTTTACGACGTTTTTAAGTTTGCTCTATCTCAACTGTTTCTAAATGATTGTAAACAATTTCAACGTATCCATTAACTAATTTAATACTCTTACGAAAAGTTTATGTATGTAAGCACTCTTAACTTATATTTTTGCAAGACCACCGTTTTATAAGTTCAATGTTGGTTTTGTATTAAGATTCTGCAAACAACAACCCATTTTGTGGTAAATATGCGTTGAAGTCAGATAATGTCTTTCTAACGTCTGTTTGCAGACGTGCATTCGTGGTTTTCTTGAAAATATAATTAATTCCAACGCTTGCTGACTGCGGTCACGTTAACGCTGGTAGCATATTAATGTAGGTACTATAGTTGTAAATGTTTTGGAGAATGTAACAGAATATTTTACTTAAATCTGCGTCTATAGACTGCTACTTAAATTCTGTCCAAGCAGTAGGTGCGTAGTTAGGATGTGCAATGATTTAAACTCAAATAAAATTTAATCGAATATCACTATTTATTTTACAATACTACAGCTAACCTATTTACAGCAGAATTATTAAATCTATGGCGCCTCGTCTCCTCGAAGGGGCAGATATTGGTGACGTCGGGTAGCTAGGATGGGTCGGCGTTTTGGATGCATTGCCACTGATTCTACAGATGACCTGGACTGGGCCTCTTGTAGGTTTACCGCGCTAACTGGCACAGGAGTAACGGAGTACCCAGCTGCGACTAAAGCTGCAAATTCTTCGGGAGTATACGCCTTGTTATTCTTAGGAGGAGGAAGCTGCGCCCTTTGTTCTTCCAAACTCTGTCCGTGCTGCTCAAGGTTCACTTGCTCCACGCTAGACTGCTGTTCTCTGTACACTTGCTGCTGAGGTCTTGCCTGTTTCCTGGGTGCTAAATTTTTGTTTACATAAATAGAAGACTGCGGAGCTTTCGCCGACTCTGATACTCTGGATTGTTCAGATTTAATCTGGGCAGGCATTTCATACCTGGGCCTTTGCTCATTTGTTCTGTAAATAGGACGAAGATAGTACTGCTGATCGCCAATAATTTGTGCCGGCTGTTGGGGTAAACCTTCTGAAATTGGTTCGTAAATTTTTACAGCTCGCATTTTCTCTTGCTCAGGGAAACGTTTCAAGTACGCCACGGGTCTTTCAACACTCTGGCTTGGAAGTCGCTGTTCTTGTGGTCTGATTACTTGTCTGGGAGCTTCGTAGATCCTGTACTGTTTGGGTGATGCTTCGGGTTGCTGGTATTGGGGCACGATTCTGTAGTTAAGCTGAGCTCTGGGCTGTTGTTGTTGTGGCAGTGGTTGGAGCTTGGGTGCTGGCACGATTTTCAAGCCCTGAGATTCAGGACGTTCATATAATATTTGCTGGGACGCAGCTTGAGTCTGTGGGGCTTGCACGTAACGCAGAGACTGAGCCACTCTCTGCTGCTGTTGAGGCTGGCGATACAAAGGCGACTGTTGAACTGATTGTTGCTGCTGCACATTTGTGGTCTCGATCAGGTACTGTTGAGGAGCTGCTGGAGATGGTTGAAGTGGAACTACTTGCACTTTGTTTCTCAGCTTGGTTTTCTTGCTTGGTTTTGTAATGTATCTGTCGACCTGAAATTGCAGTAATTTCAATTTAGTTAGAAATAGTTTTTACACAACAAGATAAATATACTTCATGGTAGGTATTTACTGACCTGCTGATATTGAGGTGCGACGCTTTGGACATTAGAGGCTTGAACCTGCTGTAAGTGCTGAACTTGCTGGGGTTGAGAGTATAACTGCTGTTGAGGTTCCTCAGCAGCTCTCAATGGAGACTGCCCGAGCAAGGCAAGGAGGTCCTGGTTGTAGGCATTATTAGCGTTAGACCCCGTATCACTGACTGACAAAGCAGCTCCAACCGAAGCTTCTCCACCATTAGAAGTGTAGTCGGGTCGCGCAATGACAGCATGAGACGATGGTTGATAAGACACCTGAAAAGAAGTACATGTCAAGTTAATTATAACGTCAATGTCAGTTTTAAGTTAATACGTTATTCCACAGCCATATTGCACTAGTAGCTACTGAATTTAGACGCAAAAGCAAGTATATTTTAGCTGACAGCTGTCTGATTGTATCCAAGCCAATTACAGTCTAATATTTCATTCGTATTTTTTCGAAGTGAGCATTTTGTTTTGTTTTATGAAACATTGTTTTATCCAGAGGGTGTTTGTTGAAGTTTTTGTCGAAATATGCGAGAATATTTATATTTTCTGTTTATTATCTTACCTGACGTGCTGCCGACGGTTCTAGGTAATATATTTGCTGGAGGTTTTGTTTCTGCTCTTGCTGAGGCCGGTACAGTTGCTGAAGTAGCTGGTTTCCGGACAGAGGCGCCTTCCTCTCTGGCTGCAGTTCCAAGAGTTCCTGGGTGTTCAGTGAGAAGACTTGTCCTGGACGGTACTGTTCATTGTCGGACCGACTGGAATTAGAAAAATGGTGATTATAGAAAGTAAAAACAAATTATCTAAAAATAGTGGATTAAGTAGGTTATTGAATTTAAAAAATACTTTAACAACCGGTATTAAGAAAACAATATAAATTACTTTGATTTACAAAGATGGTTGAGAAAGACTTGGGTATCTGGAGAATTTGCAAAAAATATTTCAGCAAAATATTTCATTACTACAGAAAAATTCCGACAAGCAATATTTAATATATTTATTTCAAGAGAGTTTTAAGAATAGGCAAGCACTGAGATAATTTTTGAAATAGCATTAAATCTTTAACTAGTCAATTACCGCAATCCAGACACAATTAAATTACTATTGTTTGCGGACACCGGTGTCCACGCGGAGCCTAATGAGTTAAGACGCTTGTATGCCATTATAATGATACACTTTTACAGTATTAAATTTGGCACCAGAAATATATCACATTTTATTTGTGCTGATTTGGGGACCATGTTTAGAATAGCATACCTACATGTAAGCATTTCTTGGAAGAACAAAGCTTGGCTGTGAGCCACGGTAAAGACAATATTTTCTAGGCAGGCAACATAAAAATTACTTTAATATATAAACTTTGACTAATAGTCCTTTGCCCCGAGTAAAATACTGTCAAATAAATAGTTTTTTTAAATCATTGTGTATTTATGACTTGGTTACATGCTTTGCCCAAGATTATTTTGTTTTATTCTAAGTACTCGTAGTGAAAAGAACGAATAATGCTGATGATCTAACAGTAGTTTTAGTTCTTATTATTTCGTCATTAAGGCTCTAGACAGACGGACTGCATTTCAATTGTAATCCAATTGCAAATTGCAGTTCAGATGCAGTTTGAATGCAGTTGACACGACGTTGTCTTTTTCAAAGCGGTTGTATTGCAGTTGAAATGCAGTCCGTCTGTCTAGAGCCTTATAGATGATATTATTATGAATTATCTATTAAAGAAGACTATTGAGATGACTACAAATGCAGATATATAAAGAAGAAGGCCCTTTTGACCTTCTTCTTTATACATCTTTATTGAAAGAATGGCAGCGCTTTACCACCATCAGTCTCTACAGCCGGCGATTCAGTAAAAGTCACGACGTGAAAACTTGAGTGAAGTTAACTGTCAATGCCTAGCATTAGTATGGAATGACAGCTCAATTTGCCCTCACTGCGACTACATTTTCAACCGATGATTTGACCAAAATCGCACTGCTGATGGTGATAAAACGCTGCCATTTTTTTTTATCGAGTGGTTAATAACAAGCTTGCAATTATTTAAGTAAGTACTTAGAACGTTTTAATAAACAAAAAACTCTATGATACACATCATTAAACTTCTCCAAATGATAAATTTGTTCACGTGTATACATCAATTTATATTAACGGAGACAAACTCCATAAACACAGTTGATGTCAAAATAATATTCCGTGCGCCAGAGGAAATTATATTTCACAAACTGTTATCTAGTTTGTAAATAAATTAATCCTAACTAACAGATATTTCCGTCGGCTAAATGCGAAATTGGAGTCAACGGAACCAATAATCGAGTTTCGGTCAGGTTGCTCTAAGTCCTTGAATTGGATTTGTTGGAAAGTTGAAAACAATTTGTTTACCTGACAGGCTTGTCATCGTCTTGCGGCTCCTCGACAGGGGCCACTTGTTCCTGAAAAAGATTACAATAATATTTCAAAAGTTGGGACAAATTTGGACTTAAATCAGAAAAAAGTTTGTCTTGGAAACGTTTGACTTGGCACTTTGGGCTGACAACATCGTCAAAATCGCGGGTAAATTCATATAAGAGTCGTATGAAACGTTGTAATAAAACTAAAATAAATATAGGTAATTTTGGAAATCTATTTGGTCATCTGTGGTCCTGTTTTATTTTTTCCCGACCTAGTTTTTATACACCTTAAGTGTAGGGATCCTCTCCAAATAAAAACTTTTTTGCAAGTCGGTTAACAAATTATAAAAAGTTACGAGACGTTCATCCAGCAGTGGTCTGAAACGACGATGATGCATAAACGAAATGATTTTTATCACTATAAGCAAACGAGCCCGGCGATTGAACTGTACGTAACAGAGCAAAAACTCAAGACATCTTTTCCGCAATACCTACAGCCTAGACAGACAATGAAAACCAACGGAAGGACATACAACATTCCCACATAACGTAAGAAAAATTGTATCTAACAATCAGCTGCCCCCAACGAATTAGCGGTGTGACAACAATGCATGTCATAACATACGGTACCCTGCAATTATGTATTACATTAGATGCGCGTGCGCTAGTGAAAGCTGAGGAAAACGAGACAATGCGTCGCGATTATCGGCCATTTTCGAAACTGTGGGCGGAGCGGTCGCCCGCGTCAATTGCTCGTTTGCACAATATGTTGATCAATCGTCCTGTGTTCCAATTGAGTCGTAAATCTAGACAGTTCGTTGCGCTAGTTAAGTCTCCATCAATCAATTAAGCGCAGGCTTGGTAGCTTTGCCGCGAAATGAGGAAATTGCGAGTTTTGTATGACGGATATTTACACCCGGTTACAATAAGCTTAGAATAAAACAGAATACCTAACTTTATTTGCATAAAACATGGTACAGAATTAAGTAAAAATGATTGATAAATTAATCATTTCTCCTATTACGTTTTAAACAAATAAACAAATATTCCTCAACTCAGCTTGTGTTATGAATGCTGTACACCTAACTATAATCATACTTTTATATTCAAAAATACATATCTACATACTATAGAGAAATTACACCCAGACACAGAACAAATGATCGTGCTCATCACAGAAACATTAGTCTTGAGTGGGACTCGAACCCACGACCTCCAGCATAGCAGTCAGGGCCACTGACTACTAGACCAATAGGCCAGTCAATGAGTCAAGTCAAATGCATGTACTTTATAAAGAACTCAGAGGTGCGCAAGTAAACAAACTTATTTTGAGAGTCATCCCATTGCAATCAATAGCCACATAATTTCTCTTACAAAGCCATAGTTGATTACAACAGTAGGCTAAATTTTAAATTAATTCTTTTTTAATAAGACGACTGTCACTATAACTAATATTTGCATACAAACGGTTGATACGGAACAGAGAAAGTATTATAGAATTCCGTTTAGTGGGTGTTTCTGTTGCCAGTTGACTTTGAACCGTCGAAGCGAAATGCAATGACTCATCAATTAAATCGACTGCTGAATTATTAATAAGAAGAATGACTGGTAAATAATATTACGCCCAACTGTTACATATGCGATTTCATAAACAGACAGCCTAACTATATTGCTCCATGTCCTAAACAATTCCCATTGCTAGGTACCTATATAGATTTCCGTAAGTTCGTCTAACAAATTTCGCGCGCGACGATCGCTAAGTATCTAGCAGTCTGATGTCAATTGTATAAGTGTTTTTTTTAAGATTTTAAATGTAACCTAGTATTTCTCGAAGGAAAATCAATCACGTTCCTACTGCTTTGTTGACCTTGTTTTTGCAAGTAAAAGAAAAGAAAGAAAGAAAGACTAAACAATTTATTTGGGCACGCGCAGGTAATTTAACAACTAAAACTATATCTATCATGTTTATTAAATGAAAAAGAAACAAAAAATCCTCCAATCTGATTGGGCGTAGGCACTCCTACGCCCTCTCAGATTGGCGGATTTTTTGTTTTAGACTCTTACTAACTAAAACCCAGCCCCGATTTACACCTGCGCCAAAGGTCGCAGGACCGTACGAATCTAACATTTCGGAGAATGCAAGCGTGATTTTACGTTATCACATCTAGAACGATAAAATTTCGATCTATATGTATACCTACAACAATTTGCGCAATGTTTACTAAACTCAATGTTTAATACATGAGCGTGATAAAATGGTTTCGTTTCAATCTATTTCTGTGCTGACAGTTACAAAATAACGGGCATTCCTACCAACGTGTGATTAAAGTGCACTTGCAATCCGTACTTACGGCCGAGCGGCGATTATTTCGTCCGTCCCCTACCATGATGCAAACGGCTATTATAAACATATTAATGTTGAATAAATTAAAGTTGGCCGTTGTTTGTAACTGGGATATATTTTTTTATTGGTAATGCGCTTTATCTCTAGAAAATTTTATTCCATAATGAGAGTTATTTTAATGTTCATCATCATCATCATTCCACTTCTGGACATAGGCCTCCTCCATGTTTCGCCACAACGACCGGTCTTGTCCGACTCGCATTTTAATGTTTAAGATGATTAAAATTTGGTATTGCGAGCTACGTCACAAATATTCCCAAAGTTGTGTTGCTACCCCTTAATTAGGGCTGAATGACTGACAATGCTAACATTTACTTTGTTTAGGCATAATTATTACTTAGTAGTATTAATTATATTATGACACGTTTGTCTGAAGAAAAAAGTGTACAAAAAGGCTCTTTTCCTATATTCTCATTTATTCTAAAAGAAGCTCAGTTAAATGTTAATACATCGAAAGAAGGATTCAGAAATATTCTACAAACGTATCTATTTCGAATGGTTAAATAAAAATTGTTTGGGATCCATTCGTATTATCCATATAAAGGTGTTTCCACTGGACAAATATAAATTCTTTTCTAACAAATCGGCTTGTGGCATGAGATTATAATCGAGAACGATTTAAAAGCTTTGCTAACTATTTTAACAATCTCAGCGTGTTTTTTTTTAATATATTTTTAATTGAAAAGATTGGATGCCAATTACGCAATAAATAACTGTCTTGTTTGCGTTTCGTTACGCTTTTTGCTTTTACGAAGATGTGTGGAACTTAAAAAATAAAATAGATGGTTACCTCTTTTTGCCTTCGTTCAAAGGTCACTTCGGGAGAAATTGTGAAGCTTTGCACGTGTTTCAGCGATATTTTTAAACAAAGCAATGCATTGCTTTAGTACGTGTAACAATTGCAATGCGTACATATTTTATGATGTCTTTTAACAAATGATTTATTTTTTGATGCATGTGTAGGTATGTGACTGAACTCCACCTAAACGGCTAGATCGATTTTAATGTATTTTTCGTGTGTTTAAGTACTACTTACAACTTATGTCGGACATGTTCTCTAGTTGCTCATTAAATCTTTAGCATACAATTGATATTCGTTTAGGCGATATTAAAATGATTTCGGAACAGGGACTTTAATTAAATGGGGTGCATTAAAGGTCGTCAGGCAACCGACTTGTGTCAATTATTGACTAGTCTTTTCACCATGGTGGCAAATTCAAGCTCAATTTTTAATGCCTATCAACACACCAAAAGAAATTTACGAGTAAATTGACATTAGGTAGCTGCGAATCGCTTAGACATGAGACACGAACACATAGTAAGGCTCAACTGTCTACACTATTAGGTATATCGTACAATCAATGCCGATACCTGATCAGATCAGTGTCGAGTCCGATCGAGCGTCCACTGCAACTGGAACACTAGACTCTGGCTCTCATAAGCGCTTGGCTTACAACTTCACAATTCAGTGACGTCACTAGATACGAGATTTGATTTTTTTTCAGTTGCACTTTGGCTTGGAGTAAATCTAATATATTTAAACATAATATGGTTTTACATTTTGATTTATAAAACAAAACTATTGCAAAAGGCATTAGTGGGAGGAACTCAAAATGTCATACAATTTAGTTGTACAAGTTTTACTTTTGTTGACTGCGTCTTTCTTCTAGCTCAAAGACATTCAATACCTATAGACTGGACATCACAAACAAAATTTTCGTCCGAAAAAGTGTGTTCTGCCGGACACAAGTCTATGAGTTTTTTTTAATACGCTCCGCTGCCGCTCCAATATTCATACATTATTCTAGATGGCGTTACTGAGACATGGGATCAAAGTTTTTCTATGACATTTCATTGACATACCGGTCTATAGTCTTTTAAATATCTTTGTTCTAGCTAATAATATTAGACATTCCATTTCCACATTATTAAACTGTGAAGTAATCCACCGTGCCTCAGAAAACACGTTAAAACCTGACTGTCATGTGTAGATATTTGTATTCTGACAGTCGTCACAGGTTGTCAGAACCTCGAAAGTCTGACAACCAGTTTAACCGAGGGAAATCAAACTCAAAAACTCAGGTATTCAACTGTATCATACTTACACTGAAAAGCAACACAAAAATAGTTGAAAAAAGGCTAGTAGGCCGATGATGATGATGATGCAGGAAGAATTTTAATATAAAACAAACCAACTTTTTATATAACAGAATCTTCAAATTGTAAACATGGGCCTCACACAAACAGGCAGAAAATTTAAGATGATAAAGTCATAACAATTTATTACAATCACTACGAATTTACTGGTAAAATCGACCACTTGTAATAAACATTTTCATTCACAAATAGCTAGTTATTTTACTTGACCTAAGGGTCAACTAGGTAAGTGGGTAATCATGATATCCCAAGCTGATAGCTTATCTATTCTGTAATTTGTCTCTTGTTTTGCATAATTAAACATTTTAGGTCTACGAATATTTCATGCTTCGTACTTTTAGATATAAACTCGTGTTTATAGCTTTAAAACTATGTGCTAATTGAACAGACGACCTTTGCGACTTCCGATGTTTTCAAAGTAAGAGGCTGAACACTAACCAGTGCCTTAGAGACTTGCTACTAATACAAAATAAACTTGATTCTAGTCAAAATGCCTAAATCAATGGAACACGCCGCATCTCGATTGTGTTCGATGTTCTCGTGATAGATCTCATTTTATGTCTACAAGATATTTATTTTGTAAGGGCACAAGTTTTTCATACTTCCAATTGATATTGTATTAACTTAAATAGTTATCTTCTACGTGGTACGTGGTGACGAAATCAATTTTGCAAAGACTAATTATAGGATGTATAAAAAAAATGTTGAAGTACAAACTAATATTTGAAGCTAAAAAAGCTAGCTTTATCTAAGATACACGCAATAACTTTACATGTCATAATAACAGAGTGACGGAAAAATCCTTTTTTGAATTCATGTAGGTAAGAGAATGTTTTTATCCACCACAAAACAATAATTTTAACGATAAACAAACATTATCTTCGTATGTTCATTCCTAAATATTATTCCTACAAGAAAATTGCTTTACATGAGCATATGTGGAATGAATACGTAGACCTATTTTAACGTATTCATCCCACATAGATGTAAAATATTTTTCTACCGAGATTCCGTAAACATTTTCGTCTCGTCCCAACTCCAGACAAACACAGTAACAATTTATCGATAGCGTGTTCAGCACACTAACAGCTTATAAGACTGGTCGCTCGTGACCAAATGTAAGGCATAGAAGTGAAAGGGCAGCTTAGGACATGATCCGGTGAAGCTGAATCACTTTGTGTTGGAGAAATAATACAATTTATTGGTATAATAGGATCTATTGACATGATATATCTTTTCTTTTCTCACGACAAATTAACTTTTTTAAAGTGAATGTTTTGTTTGAAAGATTATATAATCTTGCACCTATTTATTGGGTAGATAACTGAACTGTGGTCTGAATTTGTCCCACACTCTCTAAGGAAATAATTATAGTAAGTTATCCTTCAATTGTACCGTTTTGAGAGATGCACAATTTTAGTACATTGGTATATGTACCTACATTACGTACGTTGGTAATAGCCGATTTAGTATCACCTACTAGCAACTTATGAACTCTTACAACATTATTGAGATGAGAAACAGCAGATACGTGTTTTTTATTCACATTTGCATAATATCACCATGGGAACATCAATGGTATATCTGCGTGTACACATCTTTACACCTATTAGGCCTTATCGCGTCAGCTCACAATGGCAGAAAATGGAATTTAGCGTGCAATAACAGATTAGTAAGACTTTCATAGGCGTTTGATTGACAAAACAAGAAATGGATGTCAAAATAGGTCAAGTAGAAACAATTTACTGAAGATATTCTTATGAAAATAGAAAATGAAATCTAAAAGGTCAATGATATAAATGACCATTACTTATTATAGCACGTGTTTCAAAAAATAAAAAGAACCCTTAGAAGATATTGCCGTAGGGTCGTTAGTTCGGCCCCATGTTTTTATAAACATCTTTGCCGGAGCAAGTATATATTTATTAGAAGTACCTATTATTATTATCGCCGGGGTCTCGTCTGTGTGTCCTCCTACGGATTCTCACGGTCCATGTTGAATTATTCAAGTACCAGACATTCACTGAAAGGCTGCTTATAATCCCAGGTATACGAATTTAATAGTAGGTACCCACACAACCCATTGCACCTACTTTTTATTCAAACGTATAGTTCAAACGTTCTCATTTATTTTTGGTAACTGTATGTTAGTACCCTGTTATGATAATATTATGAGGGTTTCGTATACATGCTCTTTTGGGACATGAATACTACTGGACTTGTTTGAATGCAACATCTGCAAATAAAAAATGTTTAACGGAAATATCTGAACCTCTTAAGGGTTTATTGTACTAATCATTACAAACCGCTTTTAACCGCCTTTTATAGGTCGTAATAATATAAATAGTTCGTTTTTTATTTCAATTACATCTTTTTTATTTTTACTGCGGTTAAAAATATGAACTTTGAAAATAATTAACAGAATTTACTCATTTGTATGATCAAATCTGCGGATGTTGAAAATCCTGTAGCTATCTTCACGCTTCTAGACCCATCGATTTTAGCTAGGCGTAACTGTCCGTAAATGAATTTAAGATTTTTGTAGATGAAACTAATTACGTTAAATCACACATGACATCAAAAATGCATTTTAACTATCGTGACCTACTTGAAACTATATGTGAAGAAAAAAAAAAACTATGTAGCCACGTAAAGATAATTCACTGCAAGTGCGTGAGAGCTCGAACGGTATGCCAGTATTATAATCACCGCCGTTACACTTAAAATGTCATAATTACACGTATTAGTTGTCGTCTATATTTGGTGTTGCGTTTCCCACTAATCCATCACTACCGGTCGATATGTACATAATTGACATGAAACACTTCGCTACCGGTAACGATATGAAACGCGGAATAGGAAATATAAAATTTTTCATAATTTTTCTACTCTCTTAGTGTTTCTACTCATAAATTTAGCAATAGAATACTAATGTGGAAATTGATAATGTCGGAACGGTGTTACTCATCCATCATACTTAAATTTTAAGCTAACAAACTTCCTGCGAAGTTTAGGTAGCATGTTGGTACGCATTTTGTTTGAGGCAGTAAATTACCCAAGTGTGTGATGTTTTGGAGGTATGAGGAACAGGGTGTAAAGTTCCTCATCCACCATTGAAAAGGGTGGATCCTCCGACCAGACGGGTGTTGTGTCTGGTGGGCTAACTACTGCCCGACGGTTGTTGTCGGGAACTTGTATACGTTAAAACTGCGCGGATAACTTTGATATCGCGATGTAGGATAGTTCGTATGTGGCGAGATAGATGTCGCTACAATGTAAAGATTTGACAGCGTGATTATTTTACGTTTTGTAAACATAATTTATAGCGAACTCCCGCGCTGTCTCTATTAAATCGCAAATCTTCTTTAAACATTGTTTATTATTTCAATGCACTTCCCTTACGTTTGTTCATATCACGTATTGAAAATCACGACACATTTATCATAATCTGCCTCCAAGTTTGTTCGTTAAGTTTTATTTGAGATTAGGCTTAGTTTCGTCATTACCTTTATAAGAGAAGCTGAAGGTTTATTCTGCTTTGTTTGTATGATCTTACCTGTTTGCGAGCTATCCTATATCCTAGGTGTGTGTATTCGCCTTGGGTCTGTCTCTTGTCCTTGTTCATCGCGGGCTCTGCAGCGCTTTCCGTCTTCTTTACATCGGCCGCGTATGCGCAGAGCGCGAATGCTGAAACAAATACATATAAAATAAGTTTTGTTGTCAAAGAAATCTAGACAGTGTAGTATTCATAAGAATCAATCTTCCAGTCTTTTGTCGGTTGTCTTGTCTATTTATAAGCAATGTCTTGACTTAATCGAATCACTCGCCCCTATTTACGACTTAATTGACATTATTTCCATCAATATCTCTGGATTAATTAGAAACAGCTTTTAGTTTTATTGCTAATAACTTTTCATCTGAAACTACCTATTTCAAAACCTAGGTATAAAATGATTAGATGCTCCATTTTTTATGTCCAAGTTACCCAGCAGTAAAATAGTGATAAAATTTCTATATCCCAATACATAAGTCATTGGTATCGAGTTTTAGTGCTTACCGCTAAAAGCAAAGTTTCGAAATAACGCCATGTTTGTAAATATCACCTGGTACTAATCTATTGACATTAAATTTATGGTACTTATTTGTTACAACTGTTGTTTAGTTGACGCTTCCCGTGACCCAAGGGCTGGCCTCTACTTTGGCCAGAGGCTAAGCATTGCCATTCAACGTGGCAATGCCGCCAGTCTTTTGGGCACTTTACCAGCTGGCAGCGATGCAGAAGAATTTTTTGACGCTTTGTAGTTATTTATTGTTAGTTTTAGTTATTTATTTATTTTAAGTTTTTGTTATGAATCAATAAAGTCCTTACAACTGTTGTGTATTGATATTGTTCAATGATTGTTATTGTTTCGACTGGCCTGTTGGTCTAGTAGTTAGTGACCCTGACTGCAGCTATGCCCGAGGTCGTGGGTTCGATTCCCACCCAAGATAAATGTTTGTGTGATGATCACGATCATTTGTTCTGTGTCTGGGTGTAATATATCTATAATATGTATGTATTTAGAAATATGTAAGTATGTTTATCAGCTGTTTAGTACCCATAACACAAGCTCTCAAGCTTAACTTGGGACTAAATTGCGTTGTGTGAAAAGTTGTGGAATACTTATTTATTTATTATTGTTTAAAATATCTTCTCTTATTTAGGCAGGTGGTGAAACAGATTGAAACTTTTGTGACGAACTATTTTCAACTACATTGCTAACTAGGATTGTGAGGAACATTTTAAGTACCTAAGTATGAATGTGGAGAAAAAAGCTAGGACTATTGAAATGACGGCAAAAGATATGTATTGAAGAAGAAGATATACTGTGCCGACGCCAAATACATTGGGCATACGAACAGAAGGTGTTGGTTGTTAACTAGGGAGTTTACTGAAAAACAACTAGAATTTTTGTCCCTACGATAATTTTAAGCTAGTTATTTTGTAACGTAATGTACTTATCTAGGTTACTTTAAAATTGGTGATTCTCTAAAGAAATAAGAATTCTCTAAAACATTCACATTCGTTTCACATTTCGTTCTTCCCATGGGTCTATTTTTCAGTGTGAAATTGAAAAGTTTCACCGAAAGCTTAGACCAGTAAATAACATGGAACCTAGATATCTTAACCCAGATCTAGCAATAATCTCAAGGTGATTTCATCTAACTCGTCGCATTCCTTAGAACCGTTAGCAATTGTACCAAGCAAGTATTATTTTAGCCAGATTGAATCCGGTCCCTACATTTAATCTGTTTTACTTACATCATCTTATATTGGTAAAGTTAACGCAAACCGTAACCTAACGCAAAGTGTAAAGTAAAAGTAAACCCTTGACCCAAAAACATGAAATTGACACATTTCTTTACAAACGATTTCCGATGTCCTGTGAAGATAGAGGTGGTTTTTATGGACCTTCGAGGGTGGGGTTTTTATGGTATTTTTATAGTTCATTATGTTTTGTGTATTAGAGTCGTTACTCATAAATGTAATTATGATAATAAAATTTTCATCCGATGCTTATGTCCAAGTGGCCACAAGTCGATTAGTATAGTTTAGTACAGACGCCAGCACATCAAGTTACCCCAATGTGTCAAAATTTTTCCCAATTGAATATGAACCTTATTGCGTTTGACATAAAGTTGAAAAATCATCAAAGAAATTTGACACATTGGGGTAACTTGACGTGCTGGCGTTTGTACATGGGATCACAGTTTTTCTTTGTTATTTTTCCGTGTTCTCTCAATAGTATCTGAAATCTGTTTGGGATAGAACAAAGACATTCAAAACCTATCCGGACATCACAAACAAAATTTTCGTCCGAAAAAGTGTGTCCTGCCGGACACGATCTATGAGTTTTTTTTAGTACGCTCCGCTGCCGCTCCAACATTCATATATTATTCTAGATGGCGTCACTGAGACATGGGATCAAAGTTTTTCTATGACATTGCCTTGACATGCCCGCTCTATAGTCTTTTAAATCTCTTTGGGATAGAATAATATAGTCATAGCAATAGTCATAGTATTTTATTGATAAGGGATTCTTACAACACACATCCGGTAACCGACGGCCTGTGTCCCTGGCTGTCCAGCCAGTCACACTGCCTTCTTGCTTGTTGGCAATGGTTTATTTATATCCCTTTTAGTACTTACATGAGGTAGGGTTGTTCGTAAATTGAGAAGAAGAGTAACTTAATTTTCGTAGATACCCGCCAAAGGAAGATAATACTAAGTACTATACCTATGTTTGTTTCTTGTTATCGTTACTTACTTTACTGTGTACATATATGTTGGCTGATAATTAAATAGAAACAATTTACCAGTTAGTTATTTTTTTAATTACTGTTATCTAATTATTTTACACACAACTCACGGTTGTTAGTGGTTAACGAGTCAAGCTCTTGTCGACATAAAATCTTACACAGACTAAAATTAAAACTTGTGTTGCCATAAACACTATTATTGAAATATTTTAAGGACTTTTCTTACTAGTTCATTAATGAGACACGTATCAATTATCTAGTGAAATCAAGCCATTTACGACAAAGGATTTTATATCAAGATAAGAAATGCCTAACTATCAAGCCTTCTACATTTCCTGCAATAATAACATACCATTATGAAAAACATAAGAATACCGAAATGTTTCTGTCACGAATTTGGTACCTATATCTTTTTTTTTTTTTTTTTCCTCTTTGGCAACTGAGCCGATGTCGACTATTCTGCCAGCGTCAACCTATTCTATTCTATTTTTGTTTATGGCAAACAGAGCCGATGTCGACTATTCTGCCAATGTCTAAAGTGTATTGGACAGCAAGTGTGCAAAAAAAAAAAAAAAAAAATTCTTCAGTTGATACAGTTGGACTCAATGTAGATCTGCATGGGTTAGTATGGGACTGAAACAAACAAAAAATGAAATTACATAAATATTATAATTGTTAGTATTGTTAGTACATTTAATAAAATATCTTTATGGGCAATCGATTAAAACGTTTTTGTTGTCAATGTCATCATCATTAGTAGGTAACTTACTATTATAATGTTCATAATAACCTTCATATTTGTACTAGATAGCACAAGCATAAAGAGATCCATTTCTGAGAACAATATTGTCTGAGTTTGATTCAATGTTTTGAATTTGATTAATGGCATTTGATGATCTATTTAATACAAGTTATTCGTAGGTACCTCATAGGTTTGCATGACACAATGAAAATCGTGTCAAAATAACATTGCACGGCGTTAGCAAAATCAATGTAATATAATGTAAAGATAGATTTAAAAACTTAAGTCAAAATTTAACAGTAGGTAAATGGTTATGCATATCGTCCTTACCCAAATAAAATTTTCTATGATCTAGTCTTAGATTATTTTATAATCTAAGGATGTTATAACTATCAAACAATTCTAAAAGCCATGTTTGCTAGCCATTACCCATATTGGTTACAAATTATTTATTCATTGTAGCTTTGTATTGAACAATGATAAAAAAAAACAGCTGTCCACTACTTTTTGCCTCATTGGTCTTGTGGTAGCTAATGCTAAGGTATCTATCGTTCTGCTCAGTAAAGACCTCTGTTCTCATGTTGATGGTTTTCATGCCATTATATGTATATAGAAACGGTGCGTTTTTATTCTTGTTACTCTTCCATAGCAACCTGAGTGCAATGAGCGATAGGTGGAACAGCCCTATGTTGACTCACTGGTAGTGTCAGTCGTTTCAATTTTGTAAATACGTACCATACGTACTAAACGCTATGGAAACACATTCATTGTGCGAACAGCAAAAGAGTGGAATTCCCTGCCGGTGTCGGTGTTTCCTGATAGCTACAACCTAGGGGTCTTCAAGTCAAGAGTGAACAGATTGCTTCTAGGCAAGCGTGCTTCATCGTCGACCACATCATCGCTTATCATCAGGTGAGATAGTGGTCAAACGCGTGCCTAACAGTAAAAAAAAAAAAAATAGGGTGTGTTTTTCTACGAACATTAGGGTATGGCTTTTAGTAACAGTATAGTCCTCTGTTACTTACTAATGCTATGGATTCTCGATTCCCTTCACTCACCATTATTGAAGGGGCATTTTATAAAGTACCTAGCACTACTGTGCCTACTATTTCTACTTAGAAAATTTTCGCAATGTGATCGCATCAGGGGACATTTCATCACATTCTGGCAAAAAATAGAAACACACTTAAACACGTAACAGTCATCAAGGTGTTTATAATAAACCTATTGCAATATTTCTACATGCGGAACCCATTGACATGGATTTGTTTCCGTATGTCTGATGACACTGCAGCACTGTGTCAAATGTCTATAATCTATGCATATTATGTGAGTCTATGATCTTGTATTCATAATCAGATGAATCGGGATGGTATTTTGTTAAACGTAACCAACTTAAAAATACGAAGACGCAAATTATGATAATTTAGAATTAAATCTGAATGCCGATTCCACTAATGAATAATAACAATAATTTGTTTATAATAAGTTCAAAATCAATTTCGTCTCAACAAGAATCAATGTCCAAAACTTGTAAAAAATTAAGGGAAATTAGACGCATTTGACAGATTGAGACAGATATCAGAATGCGACGTTTTTTTTTAAATACGGGAATTGTCTCTATTTGTTTTATGAAATACCGTCAAGTAGCGGTTTTTTGGGTGATCAGTAATATATCAAGGAGGAGTTTTAAATCAATCTGTACATCCAGGCAATTATTTGTAGGTCTACTTACAATAATATTGGTTAAAGAGTTCAAACTAAGCAACGACCCGAGATTAGTGACAGAAAGTATCGCATCGGTAGAATCTGTAACTTTTAAAAGAAGAAAAAGCTGGTTCTGGCTGTTTGAGTAATATGGGAGTTTAAATGTTGTAACGCCATACAAAAGGAATTCCTAATTTCACACGCTAAGAATTTCCCAAAAAAAAAACAAATTTAAATGGATATTTGCAAGTCTTCAGACTCTGAAGTTTAATTTCGGTAACCTTATTAAAGATAGGTATGATACCTTGTTGTTCTCTTGTAAACAAACCTGAGATACTATTTCCTTTTCATAACCAATCAAATCACAAACCTTCCATTTCCAAAATACACACAAAAGATCGTCCTATTAATATTGGAAAATAAAATATTTCCAGGAAAAAAATAGCGTTATTCTGATGACGTTAGGTGGCGTCGCTCGTGGATACGTCAAAGGTTTCGAACTTGTGGTGCGTGACGCAAATAACTAAGTTCGGGATGACGTAGACGGCAATCGTATACTGATCATATTTGTACAATCGCGAGCGAAGATACTGGGTCGGTCACAAAATAGGGATTGTTTCTGAAATTATGACAGAGAAAATAAGTTGTTTGTTACATTTAAATATTAGTTAGACAGATACAGTTAAAAGGTTATATTAGTCTGAAATGGCAAAGAGATTTAAATGAATGTCTTTGTGAAATGGCAAAGGTATCATGTTAGTTAAATGTGAATAAATAATTAAATATGTCAGAGGTGCTATTATTCATTGTAAATAGGTTTTTAAAAACTTTTAAACAAGCGACATATTTTTAAAACTAGTGAGGTCAGTGTTTTACTACCTGACTACTCTGTTAAGAAGCACTGAAACAGACTCAGCGGTCACAGTCTCTTAAAGCTCAGATTTTCTTAGTCAGAATGATGAGAAACATGTGGCTATGATCGTCAATTTTCGTCGTAATCTATACTTATAATAAATCTGTAGAAGTAAAATTTCTGTACATTGAAAATATCAAAAAGATAAATAGCAGGGGGTGTTACTAGACTGACACCGAACCCAAAAATATGAATAAAAAAATTTTTGTCTGTCTGTCTGTCTGTCTGTCTGTCTGTCTGTCTGTCTGTATGTTCAGGTATCACGCAAAAACTACTGGTTCGATTACGATGAAACTTGGTATACTTATTCTTTGATATCCTGGGCACCACACTGGGTACTTTTTATCCCGGAAAAGTATATACAATAAAAAACAAACTTAATTTTGCGGTTCGATCCCTAGACCCGACTACTGTACCAACCGCAAATAATAAGTTTGTCGTAGGTTACGTCACCCGCAGTGGAGTTCACCAAAGGGCGCTGCACACGGCTAAGATATTATAATATTTAATCTTAAGATACAATATCGCTCGCCATACAATTCAATGGACTATCACACACTACGAAGATAATTATGCACATTAAATATCTATTCAAAATTAATATTGGAGGATGATTGGTGATCGATACTGATGCCAAAAATGCAATTAGTGAATGTTTTGTCTTTCTGTCTGTATGTGCACGCATAGTTCAAAAACTATTATAGGGATTTTAACCAAACTTGGTACGGTTGTAGGTAATCAATAGGCCTGGGCAGGTTGATCTTAGTATTAGTTGTTTTACACATGGTCAGTTGTACGGCGCTCTTTCCCGGGTCAGTAGTTTCAGAAATCTTTATGCTTACATATCGGAAGGATCAACTTTGAAAGTAGTCTATCCGGAAATATTATGCAAAAATTATTACGTTTATATATCAACGCACAGCCCCAACCGCTGGTATTAGAGACATGAAACTTGAAGGGGTGTTCTTAGTGAAGAGTATAGTCTTCCATAGAAACGATTTTTGAAAATTCAACCGTTAAAGGGAAAACATAGGGGACGGAAGTTCGACATCCACGCGGGCGAAGCCGCGGGCAAAAGCTAGTTTGTAATATTACCTATTCATCTACCAATTTTATTATTTTATATTACGCCTGTAATTCCCTAGGGACTAGGCTGAGGTGTTCTAGTAGTAAAGCCACTTTTCGATAGTTATGTTTAAGTTTTACGTACTAGGAAGCTAGTCTATTGCCAAAAATCGGGGTTAAATCCAAACTCCAGGCAGGCTGTTACTGAGAAATTTCAGACGATGAAAGTTCAGAAGTGCATTAAATTTGTAGTAAATACATAGTGCATTCACTGTTTAAGTTCTAACAATCACATTAGAGTAAACCCTGAAATGACAGGTTAGGGTATTAAAATAAATAATAAAGGTACGTCCGACCTGGGGATCAACCTCGGGATCTCATGTTCAGCAGTAGCGTTTGTGACCTCCATACCAACTAGGCATTTTTTTTAAAAAAAAAGCTTACAACAGCAATGTGGGTTGAACATTACAAGTAGTCTTGTAAACCGCTCCAACTAAGCTAGATATGCTTGTGTCTGAAGTGGGTTCACGTCAATAGTGCAATGGGTGGGGAACGAACTCACGACCTATCGATCGGCAGTCCAAGGCCTTAGCCATTGGGCTAATTCCGCTTAAAAGAAATGTCTACATTCAATATAACAGTCATTTTATAAGGTCGTGTCCCACGGCAGAATATGTGACAATTGATTTGCTCAGTAAGTACATTGTTAACAAAAGACCTAATGGCTAAAGTTCACAATACGTTCATCTTAGCCACGCTCTTTCGTTACTTGGAGAATATTATTACTTGGCTCTTCAATAGATTTCGTGTACAGTGGGCTCTCAACTATTGTGTAAGGAAACCATTAGGGCATTTGTTGTAAAAGGGTTGAACAATGTAAATAGATTAGGTAAGTAGGATAGGTTCATAGAACCTAATTATACTCGATTTACACTGAAAGGAGTAGGTATGTATGTTTCTTTGATTTTTAGAAAAACCTTGTCTTACTCTGGAAATTTCTCCTGTGTGTCGTGTGTGCGTTTATAAAACTCACATATACAAACGGAAAGACTCCATACTGCTATTGAAAAAATCACTTTACCCGACTCGGGAATTAAACCCCTCATACTTGGCAGTAGCGCTCAGGCAGTCTAAAATATAAATGATTTTATAACTCATTGTTAAACAATAAACTTTTATTTAGGGTTTTTACATCCTAGAAGGTTTAAATACTCACGGTACCTAACTATCTTATACATGATGAATTATTTGGTTATTTTGGAATACAAAGCAGAATTGATTGCATGTGATTAACAAAATTAAGCTTAATTATAAACAAATTAATCCAAATTTGACATTACTTTCATCAAATCAGCTATTAATTGGCGAAGAAATCAATTACATTTGCACATCAAAATCTTATTGGTATTCCTTTCAAAGACTTTAATTTAAGACCATAAAATGCACATAATTATATATGAAAGTGGACAATTTGACTCATTAAATGGTTTGATAGACCACTTTCTATAATTTTGAAGTTCAAGATCACAATTATAAAAATTGCAAACTCATTCATACACTTAGTAAATACAAATTCATTACCTATTCACATTTAAATAGTCTAATTGCAATCGATGGTATCTTGTGGGTCATTATTGTGTCTTATATTCTATTTAGCCACTGGGATGTGTGCTAATATTCTTAGTTATCGTAATAAATTAATCTAAACTCATTAAAATCGTAAAACCACGGCTGTATTCCACGAAGAATCAGACAGGGGTGTTTTTCCATCAACCACTAGGAGCAAATCTAATCTATTCTGCTGAGAAACTCTCGATGATCAAACTCTCAAAAAACATTTTAGCACATTACATTTCTTGTAGAGCGTAGTCGGGTACCAACGATGAACCTGTGTCAACACAAGCCCTTATTTATTTTAAGTGGCTCCATCTAATGAGGTTAATAATAACAGCTTCATGGTTCGATCGAAGGTTTAGCTGTGCTTGCCGAGGTCGGTTCCTGGTTGGGTGACCATTCATTACATATCAACAAGATCCTCTGTGGCTCAAAAAGCACGTTAAGCCGTTGGTCCCGGCTGCCGCTTGTAGATCTTCGGCAGTCATTACGAGTACTCAGAACTCCGAAAGTCTGACAAATGTTACCCAGTAACAGGGTAGCTTATGTGAGATTATTGCAGTTGTTGCTTCATGTAAAATACTGGTATTCAGTGAAAAAGGCTATGCAGATGATGACACTGATTATCAAATATTAAGTAGCGGTACAAATTATATTGCCACGTAATTGAATGTATATTCCGGCCGTTTTCGCAATTGGATATTCAACTGTCGGCACTTAGCCGAGCGTTGATAATCCAACAGCAGTTATTTATTTAGGGATTAATTTAAGGCGGTGTGTTCCTGAAAACTGGCATTCGTGTTTCAAGTCCATTTCCTAGTTTTGGCATTTCGGCATAAAACTGCGGCACTTCAGGAAAAAAGAAAGCAGTAACAACTAAACGAGGGCGATGCGACGATCCTGGTTCATATTTTTTGTTCGTGTGGCCGTATTTTTCCTGGTCGGAAGTTTTAATCAACCGGTTAGTTTTTCACGTCATCACTTTTCGTTACTTTCAGATGAAGTAGTGATCAAGTTTGCTGAGGTAAAGGGTGATAGAAGACGTTTGTTTCTGTAAATTATATTAAACATTTTACTTAGTCTGATTTACACTTTGCTTTCAGGCTTTTTTGTGAACGAGTGAGAACCTAGCAAAATATTTTCCCTTTTCGACGACTCCTTATTTTTAATTATTTTGTAGTATAACATAACATCACGTCTGTAGTCCCCGAAGGGCAAGGCAGAGGTGCACCTGCAGCACATTTCGCCAGTAATGTTAAAGTCCCATGTGATAGGGGCGAGCCTATTGCCATAGTATTAACTTAATTAAGGTACTGTTAATTACGTTCAGCTAATATATTTCATTAGTTTATATTGCCAAGGCTATATTTTTAGAGTAATTTGCATCTGTTTGAAGTATGTAAGAAGGCATTAATTTTAATAAAAAGTCAAATAAAAATAACTCATTGGGTATTCCTATCCAGCCAACATTATACTTGAGAAGTCTTGCCCCGAGAAAAAATAAGTTTCTTTTCAATGTAAGTAACACTTGAAAATCTAAAGTGACACTTTGTTATCTAAAGAGCTTTTTGGATTTATTGAACATTTGCTTTGACTTATTCTCTAACATGATTGTTTCAGTTGTAACGACATTACTTTTGACTTGACTTATCCATATCAATAATAAAAATGAATCGCTGAAATGTTTTGTAAGTGCGCAACTTCTGATCTAAATTAGATAATTTATTTTTTGCTGTATTGTGCTGGGCCAGGAAAGTTAAGATTTACAATTGGACTCGGTAGGTGACCCTGCAATCGGGTTGAAAACCAACGTTCGGGCAGTACAACGTCTGTCGGGTTTTGCTAAATGAAGACATATTCCGCAGATCATTTTGATTTTTGTTAAGTTTGGGATCACGGAAAAAACTCGTGAAAAGGGATAATTCGTATTAAAACATTAAGTTAACAACAGAACAACAGGAACCGTTAAGTACCTGTATAGTACCAAGCTATTGGCTAAAACATCGTAGCTACAAAAGAGCAAACGGTACTTAGAAATAACGTTAAAAGCACATTACACAATATATTCATTTGTTTCCCTTTTGTATGATCTCAAGCTTTTAATACACGAGACATGTATTAAAGTGCCGCAATTTTCTGTCACGGAAACTGTGCTAATAATCTTGGAATATTTTAAGCGTGTTGGATTAGACGTAGGAGGAACATTAGAGATAAATCTCGCCTGTGGTAACAAGAAATTTAATTAACATTGTAAATATATATGTAATTACTAATCTTAATAATGAAGATTGTTATAGGATTCTACGTAGTAATTTATTTAATGTGTTTTTGCTTATTGAGGAGCTTGTGACTAAGAAATGATAAGCGTTAAGCTACCGCGCGTAGATCTATTTGAGGATGGGAGAACATTTATTTCATATCGAGACCCCTTATAAAACATGTTAAGCCAGTAGTCCTGGTTGTTATTTGAAGATCTTTGACAGTTGTCAAGGATGTTAGTCTGGCAATTAATTTTACTTAAGGGTGTTACCCAGAAACTGGGTTGTGGAGGTCAGATACTGCCATGCGAGGTAGCCGTTATAGGCACAATACACACAGCAGAATTAGGCTAGGCTGGCAGTTGACTCTAGTATAATTATTAGGCGTACAAGTTTAGACACATTAATTCAGAATTAGAATCAGAACTTTACTTGCTATGATTGTAGGTAAACAGGTGTAAGATGTTGGAGATGTTTGTTAGATAAGATAATTCGATTTCGTTTTACCTAACTGAAACCATGTTACTTAAAAAGTGGCTCTGTGTTAGTATATAGCTCGCCCTACATTTAGGTGTAAGGATATTGTTTTGGTTTTCCACGAGTCTACTGGTTTTGTCGGAATTCTAATAATTACAGCATTAGCTATTAAACAACATCATCTTTCCCTTATATGGCAGAATATGTTATTCTACTATACATCTTCTTTTGTCCTCCTTTCCAGCCATATTACCTATCATCTTTTATCCAATCCAATCACTCCATGGATTCTTTGATCATATTCTACTCCTCTTTAGAGATTGAAAACTACGTGAGCACATTTGAATATACCTAAGTAAGTAGGTCAAAAACTTACTAACTAATTCGTTTTCCTTATTGGGTAAAAAATAACACTAAATACGCGGAAATGATTACACAAAGTACTGACGCAATATTAATACCGCCCAGCGCCCAGCGTCATTACAGACCAAAGAGATTTAAAATACTATAGAGCGGGCATATCAAGGAAATGTCATAGAAAAACTTTGATCCCATGTCTCAGTAACGCCATCTAGAATAATATATGAATATTGGAGCGGCAGAGCAGCGTACTACAAAAAACTCATAGACTTGTATTCAGCAGGACACACTTTTTCGGACGAAAATTTTGTTCGTGATGTCCGGTCTATAGGTATCGAATGTCTTTGTTACAGACAAATGAAAGAAAGAATCGATAGTCCGATTTTGAATGATGTTTGATTAAGATCCTTTATTGATTTTAATTTAAAAAACTTATTTTTCTTAAAATTTACATAAACGCATTACCTAATACATTATGACTTATATGAAAATTCTACATTAAAAATATACCAATTGAATTGAGAATCTTCTCAATTTTATTCATTAAAACAGGCAATTAAGAGATAGTATTGAATTTGAATTGATGCAATATTGAAACCACAGACGACCTGCGATCCTTTCATTAAACCTTGACCACACTATAACAAGAATATGTACCTAAGTATAATCAAACGAGATGAACATTTACAGAAATATTGTTGAGACACTTCACGTATAGGTATCCTGTTTAAAAACCAACATGATATGCAACTAAGTTTAAAAATTGTGAAGAAACCTGACAAAAAAATTGTATAAAAAAATCAAATTAGATAAAATAAAATAATAATAACTTAGCTTGGAGCCTGCTCCCGCCATGCATTGGTGGCCTACTATTTTTATATTTTAACACGTTTTTATTTTTATATTAATATTTTAAAAATGTAATTTATGGATAAGAAAATTAAATGAATAAACGAGATAGTAATAATAATAAATACATATTTTTATTTTTTTATTTAAATGATGTTTTATCATTTCTTTTACTTTCATTTATAAATTGCACCTACCACTGCTGTTCTCTGCGTCACCTAAAGGTGGGCTGGTAGAAAATGCCTTTAAGGCTTTTGTTAAGCTAAAATTAAACAGACTCAGGTTTTCAATATACTTATTTAACTAACTGTCAAGGCTTCTTGGCTTTTTGCAATAAATAAAAAGGTAAGGCGTGTGTTTGTATATTACCTACTTACACTAGTGATAAAGTATTTTACTAGCAAATTGGATCATGTTGTCCGAACTAAATAAATAAATAAAGTACGTAAATCAGTTTAAGAACAAGGTTTAATAATAATAATAACAATAATTTATTGCAGAACATAATTCCATATAAAATGTTAGTAATACTTAAAACTATAGTACCTTATACACAACTAACTAACAACTATCTTATATTAAAAAGGACACCACGTGAGCAGTGCACCCTATTCCAGTGCCTCACAATAGGGCACTCAACCCTTTCTGTAATGGTGTTTAGAAGGCCACTGGAGCCGCCCCGCACACGAGACATCAGGGAAGCCACTCTCTTACGCACTATTGCCCCAAAACAGTCGGTATTGGCCTCTGCAAACATCCCTGATGCACTACAATATCGGGGCAACCCCATCAGCATTCTAAACCCATTATTGTAGAGTTGTTGTGTGTTATTTGTGCACCTTGCAAACCTGCGCGCCAGCATATTGCATCTCACTGCCAACGCCCTACGTTCCCTTTCAATGTCCAAGTCATCAGAGAGGTCCTCAGTGATCCAGTGACCCAGGTACTTGAACTTAGTGACCCTACTGATCGAACTACCTGCAAGTTTCACCGTTGGGATAACTTTTTAAATACATTATAATTAAGATACAGAGGCCAGCACATCAAGCTACCCCAATGTGTCAAATTTCTTTGATAGTTTTTCAACTTTACAACAAATAGAATAAGGTACATGTTCAATTAACAGTTTGAGGTAGCTCGATGTGCTGGCGTCTGTACATACACACAAGTATGTAATACAATCTATGTAAAATATGTACTAGGTCCGTACCGGAGGTTAGGCAATACTCAAATGTCTAGCTGCCTAGTTGCAAAGGAAGTAAAACAGGCTAGGCAAGTTTTATTGACCGTCTTGTGACTAAATATTATCCTACCTAGACCTGTTTCTGTTCCTATGAGTGTAATTTAGTATACAGAAGTAATGTTATGTAGATACCTATGTTATTGCAATGAGCTATACTCGTAACATAAACATAGCATGCTATCAAGCCTATTTTCAACGGGCAAAGGTAGACCCATTATTAGCTTGTGGCTAAATTATAACAGCCGCATGGGTCGATCGAAGGTTAAGCTACGCTTGACGAGGTCGGTCCGTGGATGGGTGACCATTTATTACATACCAAGACTCCTCCGTGCCTCGGAAAGCACGTTAAGCCGTTGGTCCCGGCTGTCATTTGTAGATCTTTGACAGTCGTTACTTGTAGTCAGAAGCCCGAAAGTCTGACAACCAGTTTAACCAAGGGGTATCATGTTACCCAGTTACTGGGTTGTGGAGGTCAGACAGGCAGTCGCTCCATGTAAAACACTGGTATTCAGCTGCATCCGGTTAAACTGGAAGCCGACCCCAACATAGTTGGGAAAAGGCTAGGCAGATGATGAAAGGTAGACCCATTATTGTACAGACGTCAGCACATCAAGTTACCCCAATGTGTCAAATTTCTTTGATCGTTTTTCAATGTTATGTCAATCAGAATAAGGTTCATATTCAATTGGGAAAATTTGACACATTGGGGTAACTTGATGTGCTGGCGTCTGTACACACATAATGTTCGCTATACTCCATCCAAAGGTAAACAATTTTGGCATGTCTTTTCAGATAATAACACAGTTTAAAAATAAAATTCAGCTGAAAACAAATTTAGATACAACAAAAGAGATTACATGATCAATTAAACAATTTCAGTACCTAGTAGTTTATGTAAAAAAAAAAACAACCGACTTCTTAAAAAAAAACTAACAGGTGTAAAATAACTCCAGTTTCGGAAGTCTGTGGCTTTGGTGGTTTTGTTTTGTTCATTATTGGCCACCGACTTCCGAAACTGGAGTTATTTTACACCTGTTAGTTTTTTTTTAAGAAGTCGGTTGTTTTTTTTTGTAAAAAAGTTTTTATTTTGTAATTTTTAGTTTCATTGTATGTAAAGAAAGTCTTTCAAAACTTGAAAGAATCATTGAATTTGGATAACAATTGCTAAAGAAGTTCTATCTCTAAACATTAATCTGTACATCTCTGCCGGCCCCTTTTAAAATAGAATGGCGTAATGTTATGTTGTGGAAATACAAAAGCTCAGCATAGACATCTGACTATAGCAATCGCGAATAATTTGCTGTTATGCGTTGAAGAGTTCCGTTGCCTGTCTTCTTCATCAGTTTTTCTTCACCAAATGTTACTTTCTAAATGAAAATGCTTGATTTGTTACTAAAAATATTGAAATCGGTGCATGTGTGCCTATATTTTTTGAGGAGTTTCCTCAATTCCTCGAAGATCCCTCGTCAGATATGAGTTTTGATACAAATGGGACCAATCTGTTAGTATACCCTATCAAACAAAAAAAGAATTTTGAAAATCGGTCCATAAATGACGGAGTACTGAGGTAACAAACCCTAAAAAAAAAAAAAAAAAAAAATATACAACCGAATTGAGAACCTCCTCCTTTTTTTGAAGTCGGTTAAAAAGACTTGTCAAGATTGTTTACCATTAGTTAACTACCCACTCGGATGGAGTATAGTTATGTTTAAATTCCATGTAAAAAGGATAATCCTATTGACTTTAACTGAGTAGGAACATCTCTAGCTTCCGCGCTGCTACAAAGAAATTCCAAGTCGATAAACTCAATAACTTTGCCTAATCCGGTAATCAAGCCCATGAACTTAAGTTCATCAGTAACGCTTGTGTCCACTGCACTACTCTATAGGGTGACTGGCTATTAGTGACCGATACTTAAACACGTGATTATACTCATGACTACGAATAACTTTTACAAAGAAACTTTTTTTTATACTCATTAAGTTTCAATTAATCTAATTACGTCAGTACTGCACAAAGGGAGCGCTGGGAGTGGCGGGAGAGCGTGTAACGCTTCTTCTATTAGATTTTGCCCTTCCCGAGGTCAGAATATCAGCTGATCAATAACAGGCGCGCGCGCGAGAGAATCAAAAAGCGTTTTTGTTATTTTAATGTGTTATAAGTTATTGTGTATAAAAAAAAAGTTTCTTTGGGAAAGTTTATTACAATCATGAATACAGTCACATGTTTAAGTATCGGTCACTAATTACCAGTCATCCTATATATTGAGCTATTAACATGATTTTATTCTTACTTCGAGTTACGGTCTACTAGTAGCAAAAACCCAATTGCTAACCAAATGTTTTTAGAATTTTCTTCTGACTGTTTCCATTTTAAATTTATTTAGATAATATATTTTTACTTCCTACTTTAGATTTTACTCAGTAAATTGTGTTCGTTTTTGGGTTACTAAGTCATCTATTCTATGTAAGCAGTATTTTTGAGTCATATATAATCGGGGACAAGCCTCATGCTATCAACTGGATACTCAAACTAGATTTAATCATCTCCAAAGGTTGTCTGTAAGAGATCGTTTTTAGCGATAAGGCTGCTCATTGTAACACCCTATGTAGCCCTTAAAGTTATAATTAGTACTTAAGTTTTTATGGTATACAATAAAGAGTATTAAATTCTATTCTATTCTAAATCAGAGAAAATTTAGCAAATGCATTGGTATGTAGTAGGTACCTACTACGCGCCAAACTCACGTACGTCGCCGTTTTGTCGCTATGTCCATTATAAGCTCCTAAGTCAGGGCCTAAGTCCATAAACGCAAAGTCCACCATTATGCTAAGTCCAAAAGACAGTATGGTGAAGGTCAAAGGTTCAGATAGCCACCGTCTTCTCGCTTTGAAGGCCATTTTACTCTCACTTGCAGGTACCGTTCGAAAAAAATCAAATCGACTCAGGTACATAATTCGCTATAGTCTTACAACTTCGGTAGGTAATCGTGTTAACGACTTATTTAATTATCATTTTAGCATGTTTTTGTACAAAAGCTTTAACACTTTTGATGTTTTTTAAAGCTGTTTATGACAAGAGTTCATGACAATCGAATTTGTTATTGAGAAATTGCAAAAAATCTTATTAAAGGAATGACTAAGGGCAAATCTCCTGGGCATGACGGGCTCAGCGTCGAACACCTGAAATATGCTGGAGTGCACCTCCCGAGGGTCCTGTCTCTGTTATTTTCTATGTGCATCAGTCATGCGTACCTTCCAGCTGACCTAATGAAAACCACAGTGGTGCCCATATTGAAGAACAGGACAGGTGACATCTCAGATAAGGAAAACTACCGCCCGATCTCCCTCGCGACCGTGATAGCAAAGGTGCTGGACAGTCTGTTTGATTCTGGCTTGCAAAAGTATCTAAAACTACACGATGCGCAGTTTGGGTTTCGGCCCGGACTATCTACTGAGAGCGCAATCTTAAGTCTCAAACACACTGTCCAGTACTACACAGATCGCAAGACGCCGGTGTATGCCTGTTTTCTGGATCTCTCCAAGGCCTTTGACCTCGTGTCTTACGAGGTGCTTTGGAGGAAGCTGGAGGACAGTGATATGCCGGTGGCGATGTTAAATATTTTTAAATATTGGTACAATAACCAGACGAACTGTGTCAAATGGTCAGGCACTCTTTCCGAGTCGTACAGGCTGGAGTGCGGCGTGAGGCAGGGGGGGTTAACATCCCCAAAGCTTTTCAGCCTCTATGTAAATGATCTCATAGTGGAACTCAGCAGCATGCGTGTTGGATGCCGGGTGGGTGGTATTAGCGTTAATAATATCAGCTACGCGGATGACATGGTGCTGCTGAGTCCCACTGTTGGGGCGCTCGGAGAGATGCTGAAAGTTTGTGAAGCCTATGCCGAGTCACATGGTCTTATTTACAACGTAAAGAAAAGTCAGTACATGGTCTTTAAGGCCGCCGGTAAGTGTCCTAAAACCGTTCCACCCATTAGTTTGAATGGTAACAGTTTAGATAGGGTGGCGCAGTTCAAGTACCTTGGACATTACCTTACCGACGACCTTAAAGATGATGTCGACATAGAGAGGGAGCGCAGAGCTCTGTCAGTCCGTGGCAACATGCTGGCCCGTAGATTCGCCCGCTGTACGGAGCAAGTCAAGATCACTCTATTTAAGGCATATTGTCAGGGCATGTACACGGGTGGTCTATGGGTTAGTCATACAAAGAAATCCATGAACACTCTGCGCGTCCAGTACAATAACATTTTCAGGATGATGTTGGGACTTCCTCGTTTCTGCAGTGCCTCCGGGATGTTCACGCAGACTCAGACTGATGGTTTTCATGCCGTCATTCGGAAAAAAGTCGTCTCACTTATGAGGAGGGTACGGGGGAGTCACAACAGCATCCTGAAAACGATAGCTGAGGATGTACGTGCACCTGTGTTGAGGCATTTCGCTCGTTTGGTGGTCTCTAGGGAGGTATCTCCCTATTGGTTATCTTGACGGGGCGGGATGTCTCAGCGCAGGGGTATTTTTATGTATTTTGTGTACCTACTTAGAGGATTAGATGTATGTGATTGTCTATTTGTAAGTGTTTGAACTAACAATAGTTTTTTAAGTTGTTTTGTATACTAACCTTTGGATTTTTTAGTTGTCCTAAAATAAATAAATTTGAATTTGAATTTGAAAAAAACATTGCACAATTTTTTGTTTACTAACAATAAACTGTCAGATTAAAATGAACTTAAAAAATAAATAAGGTGGAAAAGGTATTTATTGGACACGCACAAGTCAAAATAAAAAGTGAACGAGTGTAAATAAAAATAACACAATAAACTACGAGACCTAAAAGTCACAATTGGGGATATTAACAAGAATATACGTACCTATAGCTACTGTTGATGAATGATGCTCGCCTTTGCTTACTTTTTGCTCGGTATCAGAAACAAACTAAAAGAAGAAACTGATACTGTAAAGAAAACGCAATAAAAATACATTCTTGATTATTTTGTTTCTCATACTCTCTAACTAAGCGCCAAGATATTGGCGATAAATCGCAGAAACTTTTCACTTATCAGTCAAGTTTTAACATTAAAACTTCTGAACGTATCTTTAATCTCAGTTTAACATAAAGCTCACATACTACAGAAAGTCTAGTCATAACAATAAAACGGCGAGAACGCAAATAACGCCGTGTGAATTCGAATAAAGTAAAAAATTATTGCCGTTTTTATTTTATTTTTCGAACCGCGAAATAATGGCGGTGTTTTTTACTGACGGTACCGGGCTCGGCCTAGTTCCCACAGATGTTTATAATGTCAAACGTAAAACGCATAATAATGAGTATTTAACCGACTGCGTCGTTTTTGTGGGAGTATGCAACAATGACCTTCATGCTACCGTTATTACATGCCACTATCACTGATGTTTTTAAAGATTTCGAAGGATTTTTATTTTCAACAACTATGCGGTTTGTAACGATGTCGCCTTAGCTCGCCCACATTTCATTTATTTAGTTGTAAAGACAAAGTTGCCTTTAAGTATGATAGCGTTACGAACTGAACCGGTTGGTTCCCAACTACGATATTTTTTTTCCTAATTGCGAAGGGGCAATTTTACAAGTTTTAACTTTAACAATTAAAATTCACTCTCAAGTACTTTTTACAATCAAAGGAAACAATGGCATTGTATTTAGGTATTTCGCAAAAAAATACTTCTCTTACTAAAGTGGCCGTGAATTATGTATTGGTGAAGGGATATAATAAGGTTATAAGTTTTAGAATGTAGATTTTAGGTGTATTTAGTACAGTGCAATGAACTAAACTAGACTAGACCGCTACAACTCGAATGCTCTTACCCAAAGATTATAAGTTATACAGACTTTTAAATGCATTTCGCTTACACCTGGACATTGCTTTGTGTGCGTCATATTATTTTATTTAATTATTATATAATATTTTTTTTAAGATAATTTTCAAATTTAGTTTTGGAATTATTATTTTTTTAACTTAGTTTAGACTCTACTCTACATTTTATAAAAGTCCCCCCGTGAAATCAATGGCTAATATTAGTATGGAATGGCAGCTCAATGAAATTCGTCTTCACTTGACCTAGTTTTTCATGCTGTGATTAAACAGGATAACACTAAACACTAGGTGTGCAAATAAATAAAATTATACAAATATTTCAATAATCACTGGTATACTATTCTGAATAAATGATTTTTCCTTAAGAAGATAAGGCAGGTACGCACCTCATTAATTGTTCCTTGAATCGAACAATCTTGTTAAAACGTACGCTGGTATAATCGGATAGAAGAAATTAAATGAAGTAGGTGCCCTTACCGAAGCCTATCGCTTTTCGGGCCCTTAATTCAATTATTAAATACTTGGAGCAGCTCCCGACTTCGCTTCGTAAATCTATGTATAATTCATTTGTTCAATAATGTTTAATTAAATCGCTTGTGAAGAAGGTCTACAGTCAGTTAGGGTCTTCAGACAGTTTGGGTAAGTTTTGAAATCATTCTCGGTCATCAATTTACCAGCCTTTTTTCATATAGAAAAAGCAAAAGGATTAATCGGGTTTTGGACTCTTGTTAATAAATTCTTATGAATCCATTATTCAAAGGTTTCCTCACGATGTTTTCCGTCACTGATATCAGTGATGTTTATGACACTTCGAAAGTACCAACATACGAATTAACAGTAATTAATATAAAAAGCGAATGACAAAAATTAAATTAAAAATTTAAAAAACCCCCACCGCAAAAAAGTAAAACATTTAAAAAGTTAATAATAACACTTTAGCCATGAAATTTTACGTAACGTCGGGGTACCTAGTAAGGAGTATACTTGTAGGTATGTAGGTACTTATTTTAACGGTACCCCGACGTTACGTAAAATTTCATGGCTAAAGTGTTATTATTAACTTTTTAAATGTTTTACTTTTTTGCGGTGGGGGTTTTTTAAATTTTTAATTTAATTTTTATTTTTAAATTTTTGAACGCATTAATTTTGTTTTATAGAGTTCACAGTTATGAGAATTTTTCAGTGCTTTGTATGTAGAGTCAAATGCTGGTTAAAACGAATCCAAACACGACATATCTGCTATTATTTTGTCAAGAGTCTACCTACTGGTGTGCTGGATAGCCTGGCTGCAGCATCAGCTCATCCTGTTGCCATCAAGGCATTGTGTGCAGAATCAAATGCTGGTTGAAATGAATCCAAACACGACATATCTGCTATTATTTTGTCAAGAATCTACCTACTGGTGTGCTGGATAGCCTGGCTGCAGCATCAGCTCATCCAGTTGCCATCAGTGCATTGTGTGCAGAATCAAATGCAGGTTAAAATGAATCCAAACACGACATATCTGCTGTTATTTTCCCAAGAGTGTATTAGTCTGCTAGATATCCTGGCTGCATCAGACCAAATACACCATAATGTTACTTATTAATATTACACACATGGGTGTTTGAAATTTTAAGACACACATATGTTTGTAAGTAAAGTTAATACCCATAGACGTCTAAAATAGCAACGATAGCTAATACAAAAGAGCTGATAACCTTGAAACGGCTGAACCAATTTTGATGAATTATGTCTAAGAACCATCGCAAGAAGCCCTGCTTTCAAATACAAAAAACCGCATCTAAATCGGTTCACCCGTTTGGGCGCTACGGTGCCACAGACAGACAGACAGACAGACAGACAGACAGACAGACAGACAGACAGACACACACACATAGCGGTGAAACTTATAACACCCCTCTTTTTGCGTCGGGGGTTAAAAATGTTGGTGGCCCTTGAGCAATAATTGGGTCAAATCAACAAAAAAAAAACAGAACAATTGATAAACCAAATTATAAACAGACTTTTAACAAAAATTAAAAGTAAATATAGTGTACAACAACATCGCGAGTCTGACTGCACGATTGTAGCTCGACTGTTATTTGATTGCTTTCCATCGCAATCAACAAACTCGATTTCATACGCTTTGAAAAGTCCACAAACGAATTGTATATCTCTGCAAAATGGCTATCCGCAATTCGTGAACATACAAAATTTCCGATCGATAGTGAAATTATTCGTCGACATAACATAAAAATTCCTTATTCGGACATAAAATATTAAATAAACTTTTACTTTCGTGTATTAGTCAATCAGATTGAATATATTACTTTAACAAGTAGGAATTGGCAAAAAATATGCGTGTAGAAGCTGGACGGATCGCGTCGCCCGCGTCGGTGCGCGGCTGAAAGTCGAAAGTGATTGCGTGCGCGCAGGCAGAGGAACGCACAACATAGTAAAAGTAAACTTCCTAATCGCGCGCGTCGTATCACAATGGACAATTATTCGCATTACGAACACTCACGCGACCGGCTTCGAGATTTAGAACACTGTGTCAGTATTTCGGCAGGTCAAGTTTTATACGCCGAGATTTTTGGCATTTTAATGATGAGTCGCGGTCGGTGTGAAATTACTCTCGCTTGACTTAGATCGTTATTGTCAATGAGTCATGGTAACATTAGGGAGACTGCGATTAGAATGTGGCCGACATTCTCGCAAATGAGCCATCAAATGGTCAATTTTTGTGAAATCAGTGGAAGAAATTCCGATTTTATCGCAAACTTTTGTTAATGACTAGTATTTAGAAAGACTAGCTGGTGAACTAAAACCATTACACGATCATCTTGACCAAACAAAGATCTTTAAGATAAGTTTGAATGAACGGCAACGGCTTGTATATTAATATCAATCAGTTACTTATCTAAATTAACAATCAATGTAGGGATATTTACTTCACTTGACTGTAGACTATTCACTTAATGGTGAAGCAGATCCACAAGGATCTTAGCTGACACTTCCACCAGTAAAAACCAGTTAAAGTGATTCAGCTTTCACTAAAGATGTTCCATACTTCACGGCAACGTGTTCTTATCCGATTCTCACAGTAAAATGGTATAATATTTACCATATAAATTACTTATGCGAAAATTTACTGCATCTAAAACCGGATACCGTGTCATTAATTAGCTATACATAATTAATAAAGAAGTGATAGAAATGTACTAATTATCTTAAAGAATTCAAGAATAATTTCTGACTAGCTCTCTTGTCTACGACTTTATTTTCTTGCGCAAAACCCTAATTCTTTTTAAACGACTTCTTAAACGGAGGAGGTTATAAAATTATATTCGACTGTATGTATGTTTTTTTTTCAACGTATGTTCACCGAATTATTTAAACGGACGCGCGACGTATGTAAACCGACCGATTTTCAAAATTCTTTTTTGTTCGAAATTATATTATTATGCTTTTATTCAAATAGGTAGGTATCTTGTTTTATAATAATATAAATAATTAGAAAATGAGCTATCTGCCAAAAAAATACCCATTAAATTTTTATGTCCAGCTGTTTCTGTGTTATGTAAGTAAGTATTTTGACGTTCAAGAAGTGCTGATTGTCAGCCTAATTTTAATAATAAATTAGTTTTAGGATTCCTTTTGAGAGGTATAGTAAAAAGCTGTTAATTCGCCATAACAATATACAGGCACTTCCATTAAATTAATTTGCAGAGACGTTATAATAGGTATCTAGATTTAGATTGCTTTGTTTTTCCAACCAAAATGATTCCCGAATAAATACTTATTCTTTAATTTTGGGCTACCGACCTTTTTATTATGTCTCATCTAATCCCACGACCTTAGTAACCTCATTTCTTGTCCAAAAACAAAGGCCTGTCTCTTAGAATCTTCTTGTAAATTGCCTTGTTTTTAACCAAAAAACTTATCCAATAGTTTTGTTAGAAGATAATTTTAGCCGTTCGTTGTGCGAGGGTTTTCTAACATAAATCACTGTCATCTCGTCGATAGCACCTTATGAGAACAGGGTTCATTCGCCTTCGACCTAATGCTATGAACTTAAGTTAATGTTTCTTAACACTTTTTATAGGACGTGTCAAGAAAATCTGTTTCCAAACCGAAAATTGAGGAAGCCAATGATTAGGTAGATGTAGTTAATTTTAATTATGATTAAGTAAATAACAGACCGACTCTTTGGCCTAGTGGCTACAAGCACCGCTGTTGAGCTTGACGAACTAGATGCCATTCTCGGGGTAAGCAAAACGTTGTGGTTGTTCCACCGAGAACTCCTCAGTAGCAGCCCAGAGTTTCGATTTATGCCTTTTTGACTATAATTGGCTCGCCTTTTTTAAATTTAAATGGGACTACAAATTCAGCGAAGTGATTAAAAAATAACCGGTGTTAAGTTATGTAAATTACAAGTTAATTATTATAATTAAACATCCGTTTGGACCATTCAATAGGCACGGTGTCTAAAAGTCACTTGCCCAGTGGTGTCATTGGTGTCAAATCTTATGGAAGCCAACTATGATTTATAAACTAAAAGGGCAATTAGATCCCCCTGTAATTAATGTGTAGTTTAGCACAAATTAACAGTAATGAGTAATTCTGTAATAAGTCGTCTTTTCCGAAACATTACCCTTATTTCTACCGTTTAATTCCCTCGTTATGAGGTCCTGGATTCCATCATCGGGTCGGGCAATGGCCAAAACGTTACTGAAATTATCTTGTATTTCTCATTCAGTAAAGGCAATGTGTGTTGATTGATTGGTATCATTAATTGTTGTTGTGTAGTTACTAACAACACGTAAAGCAGAAGATGGGAATGTGTCCGCTGTCGCCCCCTATTACGTGGGACTTAAGGTATTTGTCTCAATGTAGGTGTACCTACTAGTACTACACATGCACCTCTGCCCAGCCCTTTGAGAATTATAGGCGTAACGTAAGTGTTAAGCTATGACCCTTTCATTATCTATGTTCCATCTTTATCTTTTTCCTTACTGTTACGGTCTGTCTTCATGAAAGTTATCGGCCATTCAGGTTTAGCGTCTGCTGTTTGACCTCGGCTACCCTTAGAGAAACGAGGCACGGTACTCAAGTGGAATTACATTATAATATTATCAGCCTGAGAGTTAATGACGCTGATAATGTTATGTTGTTATTTATTTTGTGAACCGTTTTTTATGACTGTTTAATTGTCAATTTTTCTATAATGTTATTGTTGTTTTTTTTTCGTACTTTGTTTTGCTTGTAATTATTATATTTTTTCCTTTTTTATTCTTAGCCTGTTAACGTTCGAATTGTAATATGTTTTTATTTTTATTTTACTTAGTTGTGTGACAGTCTTCTTCAGGACTCATCAGACTTCATTGAAGTTTTTTAGTGGTCATTCTTGTTCACTATGGCTTCAAAGAGTTATAATGGTTTAGAAATATTGTCATAAATTATTTTTTTTAAAAATACCATGATTTACACATGGCGTAAAATCAACCATGTTTTTTAGCCACTTCTGCATAACAAGTTTTCAAGTTAACGACCGAACAACAATTCCGTTTGACTTTCATACACCAGATTCACCATGAAGTGAAATTTAAATTCCCGATCCTACAACAAAGATTGCTGGCAAACAATGGAAACCAGTGTGGGGTCAAATGAAACACGTCAGGTTCGTGACTAAGCGGGCAGTTAGACGGTTACACCACTCTAAGACTTACTGTTATTGATACTCGACAATGGTATTGCTCAAGTTAAAATTGATGGTGTGTTCGCAAGTGTGTATTAGGGAAACGTCTAGGTATAATTTGGTTTTAAGGAAAAATACATGTATGTTAGTACCTACCTACCAATAGAGGTTTGAATAATACAGCTCAAATTGTAGGCTGTTTTTTGTTTAAATTGTTATTTGTTTTTGGTTCTAATAATAGTTTACTTGTTACTACTTAGTTTTGTGCCTAAAAACAGGGAAAGTGTGCAAAATATAATTCTATATTTTCGTGTTTAAAAGTGCTAGGGTAAGTATGTTTATCTGTGGTTGGTCATCCATATAATCGCTGATACAATAACTAATTGTTACTTACTCTTGCTGTGCTGTGTCACACTGATCAGTCGTCTACTCAATCTGTCTTTAATTCTATATTTGGGTCACCAAGATACAGGCTGTGACTAGTTTTGAGGCCCACGGCTACTTCTACTAATCTGCTGTTTTATTAATGCTCTTTCTAAGTGTTTTCGTCTATGTATTTTCTCTAACTTGTGTGTGCCAATAAATTCATTTGTATTGATTTGATTTATTAATCGATTCCAGTAAGTGTAACTTTACCTTTATTATTATTGTATATCCATAAGGCTCTCGACAAGCTATTAAAATCTAAAAATATACGCTGTAGCGAACTAATAAGAATAAAGTTTTTGTGATTTATCTTTCTTACTGAAATGGTAGAAATCCATCGTTATCGCAGACTATTTTCACATAGAAAGTCGTTTCTAATAACAATCTATTCTGTTAAAACCTCCTCTTGACAATTAAGGTGAAGTAAACGTGGAGTGAGCTGTCACTTTCATTGTGCTTCACTTCACCTAACCATTTACACGGAGATTTTTATAGAACATTCTGGAAGATGTGATTTCAAAACTGCCTCATTGGTTTAGTAGCCGCAACCGCTATTGCTATCATTGAGATCCTAGATATAATATCCGGGTTGGGCAAGGCGTTATTGGATCATAAACATAACTGGCGACTAATACTAGGTGTAGATAGGTACAGACGCCAGCACATCAAGTTACCCCAATGAGTCAAATTTTCCCAATTGAATATGAACCTTGTTCTGTTTGTATGTCAAACAGAATAAGGTTCATATTCAATTGGGAAAATTTGACACATTGGGGTAACTTGACGTGCTGGCGTCTGTACTATAGGTACCTATACCTCAGACTAACCTTTCGGGAAATACTTACAGGCCAGATGTTATTTTACATCTTGAACACACCCACTATACTTACATAGCTCTTTCTAAAATTCCCATGAGAATCCACTAGCTTGATTTTAACTAGATTAATATTCAGAACAAAAGCTGTAAAATTATCTGTTTATTACTTCGTCCCGTTATCTTACTTTGCGGTTCAATTACGGAGATTAAAGTTTATGTCTCAGTTAATAATATCTCATAGAGCCAGCTGCGCTAAATACCTAATTCCGAAGTTACTACATTACCGAGTACATTTAATTAGAAACTTTGAAAATATCATCATCACTTGCGTTCACGTTGATAAGCCTTTCGCTGATTCATTAATCTATTAATAATAAATAACTAGTAAGTAGTAATTACTTAGGTAATCTAGAACCCTTGGACTACCATGAATCTTACTAATATACCTAATACATGAGAAAGTTTGTGAAGATATTATTAGTATTGATGTTTGTCATTTAATCACGCGTAAACCGGTGAAAAGGTTTAAATGAAAATTGGCACATCGATAAAAACTGAACACCAAATCCTGAATGAAAACAAAATATATTTTTATAAGATAGAAACTAGTAATATTGAAGAATAAGAAACGTTGGCGGTGTACGCTGTAATACATTACCTAGTACCTATTTAATTAAATATAGGGTTTTCTGTACTAATCATTACAAACCGCTTTTAACCACCTATGGTCGTAATAATATAAATAGTTAGTTTTTTTTATTTCAATTACAACCTCTATAGTTTTACTGCGGTTAAAAATTATGAACTTTGAAATTAATTTACATCCCTTATTAAACTCATTTGTATGATCTCTGCGGATGTTGTTTTGTAGCTATCTTCATGCTTCTAGACCCATCGATTTTAGCTAACCGTAACTGTCAGCAAATTAATTTAAGGTTTTTGTTTATGAAACTAATTAAGATTATTCACACATGAACTTAAAAAATTATTACGCCTCATGACTTTCATTTATAACTCGGGTGAATCCTTACGAACGTAAAATTCCCATAGTGCATTATCTTCTTGATATTTTTTGAAAAAATTAACTGGTGGTAATCTAAATTGGATAAAGTCGTAAGTTACAAGCTGATGTAGTCTCGTAAAATGATTTGTAAATCATTCAGAATAGAATAAAATACTCTTTGAAGAGTGTAATTGTTCGTTTCCCCTAATAAACAAAATGAAACATATTGTTCAGAGGACATTATAAACTAATGCTGTGGTACTAAGCCCGCTTCTGTAGGTAGTGGTACAGACGCCAGCACATCAACCTTCCCCAATGCGTCAAATTTTGTTGATAGGTTTTCAACTTTATTCTAAACAGTATAAGGTTCATGTTCAATTGGGAAAATTTGACAGTTTGGGGTAGGTTGATGTGCTGGCGTCTGTACATAAGTGTTCTTGAAGTAGGTATTAAAAAAATAAATCAATAGGTAATCAAAAGTAGGTATTTATTTTCTTGCTAGGCTGAAAAACTGGAATTACAGATAGTAAATTTTGTAGTTATTAGATTTTGGTTGAAACTCTATACCCAGAGGTATGTGTTTTTTTTGTAGATTTCTTTTCGGACTTCAAGTTTTAGTGATTACTAAGATACTTTTACGGCAAAACATTCGCATTGTAAAAGCTCAGTAGGTGCAACTGAACTAGAAAATAAAAAAACTTAAATTAAAAATTTAAAAAACCCCCACCGCAAAAAAGTAAAACATTTAAAAAGTTAAAAATAACACTTTAGCCATGAAATTTTACTTCACTTCGGGGTACCGCTTAAGTAAGGAATGTTCCTAGTACTTGTAGGTATGTAGGTACTTATTTTAACGGTACCCCGACGTTACGTAAAATTTCATGGCTAAAGTGTTATTTTTAACTTTTTAAATGTTTTACTTTTTTGCGGTGGGGGTTTTTTAAATTTTTAATTTAAGTTTTATTTTAAAATTTTTAAACGCGTCAATTTTGTTTTATAGTTTACAGTAATGAGATTTTTTCAGTGCATTGTATGTAGAGTCAAATGCTGGTTAAAACGAATTCAAACACGACATATCTGCTATTATTTTGTCAAGAGTCTACCTACTGGTGTGCTGGATAGCCTGGCTGCATAATCAGCTCAACCTGTTGCCATCAGTGCATTGTGTTTAGAAACAAATGCTGGTTGAAATGAATCCAAACACGACATATCTGCTATTATTTTGTCAAGAGTCTACCTACTGGTGTGCTGGATAGCCTGGCTGCAGCATCAGCTCATCCTGTCACCATCAGGGCATTGTGTGCAGAATCAAATGCTGGTTGAAATGAATCCAAACACGACATATCTGCTATTATTTTGTTAAGAGTCTACCTACTGGTGTGCTGGATAGCCTGGCTGCAGCATCAGCTCATCCAGTTGCCATCAGTGCATTGTGTGCAGAATCAAATGCAGGTTAAAATGAATCCAAACACGACATATGTGCTGTTATTTTCCCAAGAATGTATTAGTCTGCTAGATATCCTGGCTGCATCAGACCAAATACACCATAATGTTGCTTCTTAATATTACACACATGGGTGTTTGAAATTTTAAGTCACACATATGTTTGTAAGTAAAGTTAATACCCATAGACGTCTAAAATAGCAACGGTAGCTAACACAAAAGAGCTGATAACCTTGAAACGGCTCAACCGATTTTGATGAATTATGTCTAAGAACCATCGCAAGAAACCCAGCTTTCAAATAAAAAAAACCGCATCCAAATCGGTTCTTCCGTTTGGGCGCTACGGTGCCACAGACAGACAGACAGACAGACAGACAGACACACACACATAGCGGTGAAACTTATAACACCCCTCTTTTTGCGTCGGGGGTTAAAAAAAATAACGCTAAAAAGAAAAACATTGTAGTTTTTAGACCCTACAACAATACAGCTTGCGGTCAACGGTTACACAAGAACGCAATAACAAGGAACGGAAAACCGAATGAATGAACATAAACATGAATGAACCACATTACTTCATGGTAAGACGTACTCGCTCACCGCAGCGTTTCCTTCAAGGAAATGTTGCAATAAATTATGAATTTCCTCCACTATTATAACAGAACTTATCTATCTAAACCTCATTTAAATAAATTGTAGCTGTAATGCAAATACTGAGACGTTCTTGGATTTGATTCAATTCAGGCCAAGAGTTATTACTTTTCTTTCTTTAATGCACTCAAGACACACATGACATCACGCCAGTAATCCCTAAAGGGCTAGCCAGGAGTGCACCTGGTAGTAGTAGTTCAAGTCCCATGTGTATAGGTGTCGAGCCTATTGCCATCAATCGGGCAACAGAGATTTGGTCATTAGTCATTAGTCATTTATTCATTAACTATCATTTGTATCTGAATTTGCACATAGACACATACATACATTTGAATTCATACAAATAAAAATAAAAAATAATAATAATCAAATACAATCATAATCATCAATTTCTCTCAGAGATAGCATTGAGTGATCTGCACTATATGAGTACTGCAAGAAGTTGCTAACCTTTGGAATAGGCTAGGTGACTTTTTAGTTTTTAGTCATCTAAATTACTACAAAACATTAGACACATAATATTTTCCTTTTTTTCACTATAAAAAAAAACGGCGATACATGACGTCACGATTTCGTACACACTGAAATATGACGTCACAATCTCCCTCTCCTTTAATGCGCATAATCTAGTATTTTATCAATATTAAGTATTTGAAAAAGAAAAAAAAAACAACCAGGAATAAAAATAATTTTAATATTTATTCTCCAGCATACTAGGTATTGAGGAAACGGAAGCGGGAAAGGAGATTCAATCCTTATACATAATTTGGAACTTAACTAAAGTATTACTCAGGAAATAAGGACAGGTTATATACATTATATACCTGCCTACCTACTTCTTCGGAAAACATAGACCTGATTGCTATTTTATTACTTACAGTCCTAATTAATTCTTTCAACATAAAACGTATTAAGTTTGTGTAACGATGCATCTTACAAGAAGTGATTACTTAAAATTATCGCAACATTATTGCCCGCGTATGGTTCTAACTTTATTTCACTTACGATGTCTTAGGTACCTATCATTATTATTGGCCTGTTAATTTACATTGGACATGTGCTTTCCCAACGTAACAATTATTGTGAATGAAAGATGATAGTGCAATTTATAATGACTCTAGCTTTATAACAACCGCGTGGAATAGTTACAGGAAACAAAAAAACCCCGATTATGAAACATTCTTCATTGGTACTCCACCCCTTTTAGTTTTAGCGTATTGATATAGCCTATAGCCGTCCTCTATAAATAGGTTATCTAACACTAAAATAATTTTTCAAATCGGACCAGCAGTTCCTAAGATTAGCGAGTTCAAGCAAACAAACTCTTCAGCTTTATAATATTATAGTATTTAATATAAATACGGACTGCCTCATTGGGCTAGTGGTCGCAAGCGCTACTGCTGAGCATGAGGTCACGGGTTCGATCCCCAGGTCGGCCAAAGTGTAATTGAGTTTTTCTATCTGGAATTTCTCAGTAGCAGCCCGGATTCTGGATTTGTGTCCGATTGATGGCAATAGGCTCGCCCCCTATTACATGGGACTCAAACATAACTGGCGAAATGTGGGTGTACTACCAGGTACACCTCTGCCTAGCCCTTCGGGGATTACAGGCGAGACGTTATGTGTTGTGTGTTTATGTTATTTATTTATGCTCCACCCCTTTTAGTTTTAGCGTATTGATATAGCCTTTAGCCTTCCTCTATAAATAGGTTATCTAACACTAAAATAATTGTTCAAATCGGACCAGTAGTTCTTAAGATTAGCGATTTCAAGCCAACAAACTCTTCAGCTTTATATTAGAATAGATACGGAATGTTTTGTGATGTCATCATATAACCAGCCTTCTCCCGATTATGTTGGAGTCAGCTTCCAGTCTTACCGAATTTGCTGAATGTCAGTGTGTGGAAACTTTTTAGTTAAACAATATTTAAAAAGTAATATTCAAACATGTGTTCTAAAATAATGACTTGTGAGTTGTGTCATTAATAATATAATAAAAAATTTTCTCTGTACAAACAACGGTTTTTACTTACATATCCTAGTCATCTAGTATATTTCATCAAAAGGTTATGGGCCCAGTCACTAAATTTACCATCAAGAACCTCTGCGGCCTAGATGACTATTCTACGTGGAAATTCGCGATAAAAATGATTCTCATACGAGAAAAGTTGTTCACTTATACGTCAACGTACCCGGATTCCAAAGACTCTATTGCCGTCGAGAAGGACCAAGATGCACTAGCTTTGATTTGTCTACATGTGGAACCTACACTCTATGCGTATGTACAAAATTCAAATAATGCTAAAGATGCTTGGGATAGCTTAGCGAAAGCGTTTGAAGACAAAGGCGTGAATCGCAGGATCACCCTCATGAACGCATTGTTAGATGAGAAGCTAGAGAGACACTCGTCGATGCACGAATATGTTGCTGCAGTTATGTCTCTTTCTCAAAAGTTGAAGGATATTGCCACCGGATTTGACGATGATCTTGTAGCTGTCGTGTTACTGAGAGGACTACCTGAAGAGTACAGGCCTATGCGAATGGCACTGGAACACTCTGGGATGAAGTTGACTTCAGAGAACGTACGGCAGAAGTTACTACAGGAGGATTCACGTCAAGGTTGTAGTACATTGTCTTCAGCGGACTCGGCATTGGCTGTGAGTAAAAGTAAGAAGCGGAATGGGAACAAAAATATTGATATGTCCAAAATAAAATGCTTTAAATGTGGAAAGAGTGGACATAAGAAGCCAGACTGTCCTGAAGGAAGGAAAGCGGATTCGATCTCCAAACTGAGTGACGTTGCGATCGTGAGCCTGTGTTCATTCAACACCGGGAACTCCTTCAATCCGACGGAGTGGTACATCGACAGCGGAGCATCTTCACATATGTCTTTCCAGAAACATTGGTTTAAAGATTTGGTTGTGAATGTTGATATGAGTAAAGTGACATGTGCGAATAATGATAAGATTGAATGCAAAGGTAAGGGTGATATCATGGTGAGTTTGAAAGGACAAATGCTTGCTGTGAGGGATGTCATGTATGTACCCGGTTTGCGTGTTAATCTGTTATCAGTGTCTAAATTGGTAGATAAAGGATGGAAGGTAAGTTTTGACAGAGATGGGTGCAAGCTAATTCACCATTTGGTTCCAGGCCATTTCAAGGGAAAGCTTCTGGCTACCGCAAGTGAAGTCTCAGGGATCTACAAACTTGAAGGTTGTCAAGCGGTTGTAGATGGGACTGCGTTGGCGTCAGTGAAGGCAGGTAATCCTTTGATGTTGTGGCACCGGCTTGGACACGTAAATGAGCGAGATTTACGTAAGCTTCCGGGTATGGATTTTGGAAAGAGCGTAATGGAGCCTTGTGTCGCCTGTATTAAGGGGAAGGCACATCGTTTACCTTTTCCAGTTGGTAAGGCTGCGAGGGCAGTCGAGAGACTGCAACTGGTTCATGCAGATATCTGTGGTCCAATGTCTGAATCCACGTACGGTGGATCTCGGTATATGCTAGTTATTTTAGATGATTTTACACGTAAATCTTTTGTATTTTTCCTTAAATCAAAAGATCAGGTGCTCGATTATTTTAAAGTTTTTCTAGCTAGTGTAGAGGTTGAAACCGGGTTGAAGGTAAAGTGTATACGCACGGACAATGGAACAGAATTTGTGAACAGGAAGTTTGATAGCTTTCTACAGCAAAAAGGTATAAAGCATCAGTTGACTGTTCCCTACACTCCGGAGCAGAACGGCGTAGCGGAGCGAGCAAACCGCACAATTGTGGAGATGGCTCGTGCTATGTTGGCGGAAAAGGATCTGAGTGCGAGACTGTGGGGAGAGGCATGTAATACGGCTGTTTATACTAAGAACAGGCTGCCTCACAGTGGCAATAATGGTAAGATTCCTGAGGAGTTGTGGACAGGGATGGCTCAGTCATTCGATAATTTCAGAGTTTTTGGAACGAAAGCGTTTGTGCACGTGCCCAAGGAAACTCGGAAGAAATGGAGCCCTAAAGCGGTAGAACATATCTTTGTTGGTTACTGTGAACAAACCAAGGGATATCGTTTCATAGATCCCAGTAACCCTCGCGTCATTGTTAGAGCAAGGGATGTAGTTTTCTTGGAGGACTCTACAGCAGAAGTTTCAGCGGATCCTAGTCAGCTCGTAGGTAGCGGTGACAAAGGTGCTGAAGTAATCTGGGAACTAGAAAAGGTTGAAGGCCAATCAGGTTTGTCACCTGGTAGTGCTGAAGCTTCTCAAGGGCCGAGTTCCATAGATGGAGCTGAAGTATATGAAGACGCGGAGATGGAGGTGGGAGAAACGGGTGATAGCGAAGCAGAAAATGTCGTGGTGGAAAACATTGAAGTTGAAGAGACTAATAACAGAGGGGAGTCAAACGAAGGTGAATGTCGTTATCCTCTTCGTAGTAGAATACGAAAAGGAAATCTTCATGGACTTGCATGCTGTACAGAAGATCAGGAGCCTTTGACAGTTAAGGAAGCCTTAAGTCGGAAAGATAAGGATAACTGGAAGGAAGCCATGAAAAAAGAGATGGATTCGATGTACGAGAACAAGGTCTGGAAGCTCGTCAAAAAGCCTCCAGAAGCTAAAGTCGTGGGAAACAAGTGGATCTTCAAGTACAAGTTTGATGCAGATGGTAATAAGACCTATAAAGCTCGACTTGTGGCGAAGGGTTTCACTCAGTCCTACGGGGTCGACTACTTCGAAACTTATTCACCGGTCGTGAGAAGATCGACAGTGAGATTGCTGCTATCGTTGGCTGTTGAAAAGGATTTGTTCATCAGTCACTTCGATGTGAACACCGCTTTTCTCAACGGTGATTTGCATGAAAGAGTTTATATGCGACAGCCGGAGGGTTGCATAGATGAAAACTCGAAGGAAAAAGTTTGCTTACTAGAAAAAGCGATATACGGCCTCAAACAAGCTTCACGGTCTTGGAATGAAAAAGTAAATGAAGTGTTATTGTCTTTGAACTTCAAGCGCTGTGACTTTGATAGCTGTCTTTACAAAAATAATCATTTTTATATCGCTCTGTACGTTGACGATTTTTTATTATTTTACAAAGACAAACAGCTGAAGGAAGTTTTATTAAACAATCTATGTAAACATTTCAAGATAAAGGATTTAGGGGAAGCGAGACAAGTTTTGGGTATGCTTTTGTCAAAGACGGATACTGGAATATATTTGAATCAAGAGAGGCTTATTTCGAAGATCTTGGATGAATATGGTATGTCTGACTGCAAACCAGTGAAAACTCCGCCGGAAATGAATTTCCATAGCGCCTTGGCGGAAGGGGAAGGAGGTAAGTTTTTATCCTGCCAAGACTTTCGTAGTTATCAGGCACTCATAGGGTCGCTGAACTATTTGGCCTGTAACACACGCCCGGATATTGCGGCTGCGGTAAATTTTTTTGGCACAGTATAACTCATGTTGTGAGGAACGTCATTTGAAAGCTGCTAAACATATCTTGAGATACCTTAAGGGTACAAGGAATCTATGTTTGATATTTCCCAAGTCATCGGTGCGGGACATCACGGGATTAGTAGATGCTGACTGGGGAGGGAACAGTGTGCGCGATCTGAATTTGATTGTGTCTGGTGTGAAGTGATGTGAGGATATTATCTGATGATGAATGTTGTTTGAGGGGAAGTGTGGAAACTTTTTAGTTAAACAATATTTAAAAAGTAATATTCAAACATGTGTTCTAAAATAATGACTTGTGAGTTGTGTCATTAATAATATAATAAAAAAATTTCTCTGTACAAACAACGGTTTTTACTTACATATCCTAGTCATCTAGTATATTTCATCAAAACAGTGTTATTACATAGAGGGACTGCCTATCTGACATCCTCAACCCAATGACTAAATTAGGAATCGAACCTCAGAACCTCATGATGAGCAGTAGTGGTAGCGACCAATAGATTAACGAGGCGGTCGATAGTGACAAAGTTGGTCATATTGTCAGTGATAACCTAGTGGTGTGACTGGCGAGTTTGGATCCTGTTTATCACTTGACGCAAAATGGTGACGGAAAACATTGCGAGGAAAAAAAATTCTCGACGGCATGTTAAACCAAATCGGAGGCCCATGGGTGGCTTAAAAAATCTGACACTAGGTAAGTCGCTAAAGAATAAAGAAGAAGAGAAGAATGGTCATAATATTTCGTGCATTCATAAAATGGTGGCAAATAGTTGTTGAAACGAAGTTCCTTATCGTGCGTTGCGAAAGGGGGCTCGACGGAAAAAATTAAGACCAAAAGTTGTCGACACTTTTGAAGACCAAAAGTTGTAACGACACTTTTTAAGACCAAAAGTTGTAACGACACTTTTTAAGACCAAAATATGTAACGACACTTTTTTAAGACCAAAGGTTGTAACGACACTTTTAAGACCAAAAGTTGTAACGACACCTTTTGCTATAGTATTGTTATTGCAAGCCAGTCATTGAAACTTCGTTCCAATAACTGGCTTGTATTCTTTGAGAGAGAGAGAGAGAGAGAGAGAGAGAAAAAATTAAGACCAAAAGTTGTAACGAAGACACCCGGATGAAACGCAGTTCCTTTCGCTGGTTTAGTAAAGGAATTTAATTCCTTTAGTAATCAATCGAAAGGGTGTCCTTGACACCTCTCAGGTTTTTTTTATTTTTTTAGTTTCACAAGCAAGATTTTATGACAACCAACAAGATCATAAGACAGAAACGTGCGTAGTAACATACTTCACAATACGTCACACGAAGACACGCAAGTCAATCTAAATGAAACCGAAAATCTCGAGTGAAAAGATGAACAATAAATCAATGTCGAATTAAAATGGGAAGTGCTCATAAACGTTGTAAATGGACCAAGATCTTGGCACACGCTACATTCCTTCATCAGTAATTAATAATAATCTTTAATTATCGTAAGCGGCTCAAGTGATCATGATCTGTATTGGACATAATGGATTCGGCGAACGCATTTTATCGCGGGAAGCAATTTGTTTGTTGAGAATAATTTATTGTAAAGATTGTTGGTACTTTCATTCCACTTGCCTACTTGATTAGTGTAATACTTTCGAGTAAGTTCTATATTTGCCATGCTTTCATTTTATTTTCTCATAGTATCATCTCAGACAAAAATAGGTATAAGTATGTAAATTCATTTAGTTAAATGAGGCTAAGAATCAACACTTTTTGAACGTTAAAATTCACCTAGAACTGTCTAGAAGTAGGTAGTATTTTAGCTAGGAAAAAATTACAACAAACTTCCCTAACAACACATCTGTCTGGTAAGTTGGTGAAACTTTTATCAACATTGCTCGTTTTTCAACACTAAGTCAAACACAATAAGGTTCATATTTAATTGGGAAAATTTGAAACATTGGGGTAACTGGATGTGCTGGCGTCTGTACATAAATTATTTGCTTTAACGACACATCTGGCCTTTAAGTGAACTCTGAGTTTGTTTTATTGTTTTTTCTCAAAAAAGTCAAATAGGAAGTACCGAACTCATCTAGAAATTAATATAAATTGATTTATTTTTGATAAAATTACATAACACATTAATATATTTATTTTAATGTCCTAGAACTAAAACATTCGAAGACATGTGACATCTACCAATTCGCACTGGGCCCGCGTGGTAGATACCATACGCAGAATACGCGCTTTGACGTGGAGTTGCGGATACCAGCCCGGTATGTTTATCTTTATCTTAATGTATTCTTCAGTTGTAGTAATGTAATGTTATATGTGTTTGTTAAGCTTGCATCTGTATATCTTGAATGTCTGATTGACACCCCATTGCTTCCATAGAATTCCTACTTATACCCTTTAAGAATTCAGCGACTACCTAAAAGTGCTAGACCAAGAGAACTAGAACTCAGAAGGAAAATTTACAATAATCATATTTCACTATAACATTAAAAAGAAGTCTATGAGCACGTCGTAAAACAACATTAAGCACCGATAAAGTATTTTAATATATATTTTATGCCAACCAGACGCTTTGCAGACTGTGTTTATAAAGTGCCACAATCTACGGTAGGTAGCTATATCTGAATTACGAGGATTTACGAACTTTTCTGATATTACAATTACACCTAAGATTTTTTGAATTATTTAGCATCTAACTGTTACGACCACCCACGCGGTCTGAGCGTACAATAGGGTTGGCAAACGTACCTTTGTGACCCAGATCCCGGGCTCGGGTTAAACTGTGATTCGGGGTAAGTCGTGATGATATTTGGGTTAAAGCCTCAATTCTCTCCGGCTTTAGAGGCAGAATTAATAACTTGCTTTTACATCGATTGAGTTATCAATAGATATAAGTAAACTGAATTTCTGAGATCAAGAAAATGCATAAGCTACGAATGACTTGTTGAGAATGAAGAAAAAAGAGTTCGTTAGTCATATTAATCACAAGAAACCACCGCGCGGATTGAGCTGAACTCTTTCTTAAATGATTGGCCCACGATCGCATTAGACCAGGAAAGTGGAAAGAAGAAAGAGAGGCTTTTGTCATGCCGTGGAACAAAACAGGCTTATAATAAATAATAACGTAGCACTGGCAGCCCTGAAAATAACGAGAAGGTCATCAAAATTCATAGGGAATGGTGAGTGTGCGACGCGACAGGCGCGAATTTATATTTGACTAATGGTTTTAGCACATAGAAGGTAAATCAAATAAACAGACTATGCTTGCAAAACCTCAAAAAACTCAACTGTCATTTGTAGATCTACGACAGTCGTTAAAGATAGTCAGAAGCCCAAAAATCTGACTACCAGTTTAACCGAGGGGTATCGTGTCACCCAGTTACTGGGTTGTAGAGGTCCGACAGCTGCTCCATGTAAACCACTGTATTTAGTTGCATCCAGTTAAACTGGAAGCCCACCCCAACATAGTTGGGAAAAAACTAGGCAGATGGTGCTTGCAATACCTCAAACGGCGTAGATTATTTATGTAAAAATAGCTCAAAATATCAGAGATGTTTTCTTATCAGCCTACACCTAAATTAAATCATTTCCTTTCCCTTCAAATATTGAATTCACATACAATATAGGTTTCAAAAATCAGTTTCCAACGGTCTTTGATATTAAATAGAGTAAGTACCTTTCAAATGTTAGATTAAATTACAATTTAATATTGAAATAACTAGGCCACACAAATGTATACTTTTCCACTTGATATTTTACTTTGCTAAATTACTTTGTTCGCATTAGAATATTATTATCATTTAGATTATTTATGTACAAGGTCATTATTGTTAACATAATAAGGTATATTTGCACATTACAAAAGAATGGTGCAATATATTGACCCTCATTTCCGGTCCATTTTAAATTCAGTTACCAAAGAGTTTCTTTTTAACCGACTTCCAAAAAGGAGGAGGTTGTATGTTCGTGTGTATGTATATTTTTTTTATACTGAGCTGTCATTAGGTACTTGTCTAAGCGACTAAGATATTAAAATCATTGTCTATATTTTTCAAATACTCACAAGTGAACACATTTTACCCTATTCGCTGGGACAATATAAGAAGAACAGCACCCGCGTGTATCAACCGAAGGTTAAACTACGCTGGCTTAAGCCGTCCCTGGATGGGTGGACCATTAATAACATATCAATAACAACAACAACACAACAACAATAACAACAACAACAACAACAACAACAACATAACATAACATAACAACAACAACAACAACACAAACATAACACATCAACATAACATATCAATTTTTATTTGTTTCATGTGAAAACTTGTAATTGGCCATCATGTTATCGCATCAAATATTATGTCTGCCTAGCTGTAAGTTTTCCGAAAAATATAAAATAAAATAATAAATAAATAAAATATCAAGACTCCTTCGTGCGTTTTGACTACATATACCGACTGTCAAAGCAACAAATGACAGCAATTGCATCGGATTTGCATTGATACGGAGGGGCCTCTATCCTTAAAAGACGGACCCGTCCACGGTCCGACTAGAGTAGCACCTCACGTGCGGCTGTTCTGTATGTACCTACTCGCTCCAAACTAAACTCACGAACATTGAGAGATGATGTATGATATCAATACCTAATAGCAACACTGATACTGATATTGCTAGCCTGCATCATTCTACTGCTGGGCAAAGGCCTCTCTCCATGACTTTCAGTTCTTTCGATCCAGGGCTTAAGTGGGCCACTGGTCGTTGAATTTGTCCAGATCATCCCGCCATCTTCTTCTTGGTCTGCCGCGGCGCCTTCTAGCTAGGTCAGGATTCCACGTGGTGGTTATTTTGGCATTAGGCATGCGGCATACGTGGCCAGTCCAGTCCTACTTAAGTTTGGTGCTCTTTCGAGCAACGTCAGTAATCTGTGTTCTGGAGCGCAGTGTGGTGTTGCGAATGTGGTCTGTTAATTTGACGCCAAAAATACTGCGCTCCATTTCACGTTGGCAAATAGCAACACATAGTATCAAAATTATTTGTAACCAACGTCACAATTTGCTCTACCACAAACTGTAGTTACATAAACATACTTTCCAAAGAAATTGCCGTGACAGTTATTAAACTACCAAAGTACGTAACTAGGGCTTTAAAAGGGAAAACAAAAAACGCCATTATTTGTGTATGTATGTTATTATTATTGACCTCACGTAGATATAATGAAAGGTTTCATAGAAAGTGTCATCGGACGTAAGAAATGGTATCTTGGAAATGTTTACATAAGTGTTGACTGGCTATAAATATACAGCAAATGAATAACAACGTAATACCATAAGGTAAAAGAGGGCAGTTCTATACCTAAATGAATAACCAGGCACAAATCCAGTTGATTCATTTCTAATGTTAGGTATATTGGAAAATCTATTTTTAAATAGCCTATGTAGGTACGGTAGGCAGGTTGATATTTTACAGAATGCATGTGCTATTGTCATTGTAACAAAGATAAATTTAAAATAAAGAGATCTTATTAAACAACCGAGATTTTTTTATAGTTCGATGATACGGACCCTTTTTGTGTGAATCCGACTATCACTAGGCCGGATTATTATTGATACATGACATCATAAATAAATTAATACCTATATCTTTAAGTAACATACGAAGTAGGTAATAAAACAGTATTAATTTCTGGCGCTTGTGATACAGTAACTCCTAGTACAAGAGCCACGGCTTCACTGATGCTTATTGTCCTAAAGTGAAATAAATAAATTCATAAATTTTACTGCTGTTAAACCCGCAATGGTTTGTGCTCGTATGTATACCGATTGATATGTTTGTAACTCGTTGTTGATTATTAAACATTAAAAAAAAACTCCAAAAACAGTAAGCCGCGCGTTAGTGGTAAGTAATACTTTGGCGTTGACCTGAGGATTTTCAGTAGAATTAGAATTAAACTAGTATTTATAAACTGGTTAAGTTGACTCCTCCCTTTGTAATGGTCGTAAAAACTACCACTTCTAAGTTAAATTAATTTAGTCAACGTCATTGTCAATACACAATTTTAAAATTTCTAAATGTTGATGATCTTATGTTATGTTAGGTACGTAACATGTTTATAGGGAAACTAACTTTCAAGGTTGATAATTTGATTCTTTGAATTTTCTTAAGTTGGTACTTCTCTAATTATTTTGTCGTTCTCCTTGGAGACTTCAGTTGTAGAACATTAGTTAACACACGAGTTAGCTTGGAAATAATGGCAAACAGCATCCCTATCATAAAAAAAAACTAAAATGTCTATAAATCTAATTCTCTTTTCTATTTTCTTAATTTTTCTCGGTTTAAAAAAACGCTGTTTCACACTGTAAATAAACTTTGTAACGGTATCATTGGTACGTTCGAAAATATTTAAACTCATATATTTTGTGGGTGTTCATGTCTAGCCATAAGAGTAACATTAAATAACAGGAATAGTGCATGACTTATTTGAACATAGAGACATATTCGAATACTAAAAAAAAATCTATATAAAACTAGTGAACAAATAGTAAGTTTGCATCCCAAATCGGAACAGTTTTTATTACAATGTTAGTTCCAAGTAGGTCACAAGGTTAATTCAAAAGAAAAAAAAACCGTAAAGGGAGGCTAGCAAAGAGGGTGTGCCTAATTGATTGGCTCTCATTGAAGCTCCAACAATGGATTCCCTTGATTAATACTCCAATAAATTGAACCAGGTTCCTTCTGTTTGTACCTAAGAATTTATAGGGGTCTTACAACTGATGGCACAGGTGCGTGCCTCGACCTTAAATTACCATCTGCTATGCTAAGACAAAAGATTGACGACCTATGTACTGTTTTCCATAAAGCCTCGTATATACGATTAACAAATGTTTGTATTTATTTATTTATTTCACAACACATCTATCATTGCAAGTTACCCCAAATCGGTAGTGTGACCTTCTACAATATTATACTAGGTACTAAACATAATTACTTAATAATAACACGTTACATGTCATGTAATATAATTCTTGTAAACTCATTCAGGGAACAAGAAAATAAATCTAACCTTTCCGCGATATCGTTAAGTGTATGCAAGGCGCGCGTCATAGGTGCTTTCCCCAGCAATTAAGTTGGTCCTCAGCAAATGTTGCGGAATATAATTATTAATAATGATAATCATTTATTAAACAGATCATACAATCCAATTTGTTAGTAATGAGTACACAACTTAAGCACTAATGTTAGTAGGCACAGACATTTGGAGAATATTGATAATAATTACTAAAAATGTCAAAACAATCAGCAATAATAATGTCAAAATCAGAAAATGTGAAAAACAAATAATGTCAAAATAAAATTACCACTAATCATGTCAAAACCATTAGTATCATGATAATAATCAAAGGAACATTAAAGACATTAACTGTAGGTATTATTTATTTTCAATACGAAATATCACCTGTCGTTTCAAAAGCAACGGTTGTTGCTCCTAAGTCTATTCTGCGTTTGCAATTTTGCTTCCAAAAGAATTAACGAAAATAGTTTTTGGGATAAAACACTTTAGCACCAGAATATCTTGTTACCCAGTTACTGAGTGGTGAAGATCTGATAGGCAGTGGCTTTATGTAAAACATTGGTATTAAGCTGCATCTAGCTAGACTAAAAGCCGACACCTAGTTGTAGTAGCCTTGGCAAAAGATTAAGTAAAAAGATGATTTCATTAGGTATGTTTAGTAGGTACGCGTCATAATTTCTACATTTTGTATGAATTCTTCAAAAGAACTCATTGAAAAATTGGTTTGATTTAACACTAATATGAAGTGAATGTTTATTTACGAGGAAATAACACAACAGTTGGAAGTATAGATTTGGATACGAAATAGAGTATTTACTGTAAAACAACTGTTTCTCATGTTTTGTTTGCAATTGATTCGAGGTTTTTGCTTTGAATGCATATCTGTCAGGGAGCAACAACTTATAGTTGTCCGAATTCTGATAACAATGCAAAGTCGTTCTAGTTCATTATCTTTTAAACAAATCATGTTAAGGAGAAAAGAATTCCTTACTTGGAAGTAATGAGTTTATTGATCGAAACTAATTATAACGCCAATTTGACCGAGGCCATCAAAAGAATATTTTTCGCGAACATAGAAATTTTGCAGTGATCATTAAAAGTGTAATGGCCGTCGTCAATGAACAAGAAACGTTTTTTTTTCCTTTGTACAGTTAATGATGTAGCATTGTATTATAGACATTATACTACAAGCCTTTCAAGAAATCTATATCGTTTGTTAATTTTTAACTGTAAAGTTTTTTGAACTTATAATTAGCATAACAAACAAAGTTCTCGGACGCTTCTAGGAATTACGAGAAGAGTATTTTTTGCGGAGCTCAAATTTTCTCAATAATAAATGAATAGTGATGATCAGTGTGTAGTTGGTTGATCATCCCTCACACTATCGAACCCCTCCGTTGATCGGAAAGCACGTTAAGTAAAGTAAGAATCTTAGCAAGTGGTGCTCTGTGGTTCCTGCCTCCCCCTATAGGTAAAAAGCTTAAGTTAATTTACGTTTGTATGTTTTAATTTAAGATCTATGGTGAAAAACTTGACAAACAGTCTTACAAAAGGGTGTGATACTATCCAGTTACAGAATTGTATTTAGGTGTGATCAGCAAGACTAGAAGACGACCCCAACAACATATTAGTAATCTATTTTCTCGAAGCTATGACTTCACGTATTTAAAAAGTAAAAACTTTTTCTCTGCGTCATGGCAGCCCTGATGATTTGACACTTTTTTAGAGTTTATTTTATTGTTGGCCCATTCGACCAGAGACTGTTCATCCATAAAGAAAATGGGCTAGGCAGGTAATTATATTTTATTAGTTTAGAAACGGCTAGGCAGATGATTAGGGATATTTTAAAATGTATGTTATTTATACTAATTATATCCTAAGTGAAAGTTTTGATTAGGTATAGGTAGGTACTAGAAGTCATCCTAAAACTAATATGTAATGCTATTTTCCTAAATGAAATTTGTACTGTTAGAAGTTAGGGCAATTTTTATAACTTACATAAGTATAGCAAGTCCGCAACACAATATAATTGTATGTAATTAAAGATGTTGTGCGTACGCGGACGTTACTGTATTTTATGTACTGGAAAATCATGGTAAAACAGTAACTGAGTTATGTCATTTATCATAACAGTTTGTTATATATGAGTTACTGTTATAACTTCCTTTGTTAAATAATAGGGAAATTGGTGGTAATCGGAAATAATTGCTTCATTATTATAGTCGGTATTTATACGAATGCCGTGTATAATTATACATTATGGGCCAACAACGACCTATATCCAATAACTAGCTGCCCGGTAAATTTCTTTCCGCATTAGAATCAATTTATTAGTTTTATTTAGTTCTTATTAGTATACGTCCTATTCTCAGAACAATTCAATATACACACAAAACTTCATAAAGAATCGGTCAAGCCATTTTGGAGGAGTTTTGTTACACGTGAATTTTATATACCAGAAAGGTTAGTACATACTTTTGACTGGCCTGTTGGTTAGTGACCCTGACTGCTATGCCGGAGGTCGTGGGTTCGATTCCCACCCAGGACAAATATTTGTGTGATGAGCACGATCATTTGTTCTGTGTCTGGGTGTTATTTATCTATAATATGTATGTATTTAGAAATATATAAGTATGTTTATCAGCTATTTAGTATCCATAACACAAGCTCTCAAGCTTAACTTGGGACTAAATGGCGTTGTGTGAAAAGTTGTGAAATATTAATTTATTTATTTATACCTATACTTATAGTCTAACAAACTTACTAATTCAATGACAATCAAAAATTCACAGTAAGTATACCAGGGATGAATTGAAACCATAGATATCCGATGGAAACAACCTCCAATTGCGTCACGCTTGTATTCCACAATGGTTTAGTAAGAAATGTACCTAGAGTACACCAACATTTAGTTAGTTAGTTTAAGCCCCATGTAATAGGGAACGAGCCTATTGCCAACAACTGAACACAAGTCTGGACTTTTGTATTCTAAAATTCCAGGTATTAAATTAGAGTGAAATGGGCACCTGGTACATGACCAATTTCACTCTAAGTTCATATCTGGAATTGAATAAGTTCCCTAGATCACCATTTTTTGTTTTAATAAAATAGGTACTCATTTCACTCTAATTGCACATTTATTACAAATTTTGGTATTTTCAAAGAAGAACACTCAAATAGCCATAACATCAATGGAGATGAAGTAAGTGATCTGCCCCAGATATATTTTTACTGCAATCCCAAATAGAGCCCTCTTTCGTTTGATCTACGATTTTGACCCACCTTACTTTGTTTTACCTCAAACTGGGTCACAAAAAAGGATCGCTCAATTAGTTTCACTAACTCAAAGGAAAACTCACGCCAAATGAAAAGTAATTAATACCAATTAAAATTGAATGTTTGTTTAAAACCTTCCAACTACGTCGTTTCAAGTTTTACCTAAACATTCCCTTTTATTTCCTTAAGAAGTATTAATAACATTGAAACCATTATCTACCTAGCCTTTTCCCCAACTATGATGGATTCTGCTTCCAGTTCGATCGGATACAGACCTCAATAATAATCTTCGTAGTCTTCACATAATCTGACCATGATAATGTCTGGACTTTAAGAGACTGTGATCTCTGGGTCTCTTTCGGTTTATTTTCTCAAAATAGTCTGATAGTGAAACAGTACCCTCATTTGAGAAGAATAAATGTCAGTAAAAACCCAATTTACAAAAATAAATATCATTTATCAATACTAGTATTTAACATAGAGTCTGGGTTTGTGCCAGATTGATGCCAATAGGATCACCCCGGCCTCTTTCATGGTACTTAATTATAACTGGGGAAACGTGGATTACCGATACACCTCTAACTAGCCCTTCCGGTATTACAGGCCTCTTTTCATGACGTTCCATATCTATTTAACCAACACGACCCAATTACTGGATAGCATGATACTCTTTGGTGAGAATGGTTGCCAACTTTTGGAAGAAACGACTGTCAAAAATTAACAAATTACACCAAGATCCAACGGTTCAACGTAGCTACTTTTCGAAGCACGGAAGATATTTGGTGTGTAATGCATCGCATCCACAAATCTAACTAGACAGACGTCTTTTAACCTTAAAAGTCGACGTATACCTCCAATAACATTATAACACTGAAACCCCGGATTAAAATACTAAACATTCCTAGTCGGTCACCCATCCAATTAGCAGACACAACATTGCTTAACCGCAGACAAACGTGCGGATACATTTTGACCTGCTCTTTGTTTTAACAATAATGTGAGTATACCACGAGGTCAGGTTATAAACAGTTGATTGTATTTACTATCCCACATTCATTAACGACTACCAAGGTCGGCGAACGCTCTATATACCAACTTAGTTTCTCTTAAACTTATGTAAACAATTAATATCGAGACAAGGTCTTGTGTACCACGTTTGGCATTTAAAAATCATTGTTATGTTGCGATGATTGATTTGGCGTACGATCTACAAAGTGATCAGTTTTTTCAACCATCATCTGTGTTGCTAATCTTTGTTAATAAAATATGAACTTTTCTGATTGCCGGGGTTCGTGACTCAAAAATTACAGCCGCATTGTTCGATTGATGAAGAAACTACGCTTACCATCGGTACACGGATGAATGAAACTCGTAAAGACGTTGGCCTAAAGTGGCATTTGTAGATCTTTGACAGACGCCACAAAAAGTCAGTACCTAGTCTGAAAGCCAAACAACCGGAGTTCCACCCAGTAATAAACTAGGTTCTGGGGGTCAGATAAGTAGTCGTTCCATGTAGGAACAATACTGACATTCAGCTGATGACGTCGTTCCAAGCATAGTTGGGGAAAGGCTAGACGAAATTACTGATTGAAGGAACGTGGGATTCTAGTTTGACCTTAGATATAAATATAATAAAGAACTTATGTTATTCAATTAAGATATTGCAGTAATGCTTGATGCGGATATAAGTCGGTTATTTTGTTAATAATTTAACGTAATAATTCCGTCTGTTTAAATTATATTCTCACGGCGCAGACAATCCGTGACCGCAAACACGGAATGTCGCGAAAACGAACGCGGAGGTACAATAAATAAATGTGAATAAGTTGTTATGTTGTTGTTTTATTAGTTACTAGCTTCTGCCCGCGACTTCGTACGCGGATCCTGTTGCTTATGCCAGCGACAACGGGGTCGTCAAAATCGAAGATCTGAAACATCTGATTTCGAATTCTATAAACCCGGGGACGGGAAATCAATGGGATGCGCGAGACGATTCAAGATGTTCCAGATTTTTTATTTTTGTTGGTCAACAGGAAATGCTATCAGACTTAACAACTTTTGCTAAGACGCCATTTCTATTATGTATATGTTATATTGTCTCTGGGCTTTGGAGTTCCCCTACAGGTGCTCCAGATCTTCAAATTTAGTCTCACAGCAGAAAACACTCTTCACGTGGAATAGTTTTTGCAATGGCACCATTTTTATATCTCTTTTACTTTAGGTCATCATAATATGTTGCGTGACGTTCACGATCAGCGGTCAGTCGCGCATCTCCTTCCCCCACTTATCTCTAGAGTCGATGCGTATATACGCTGAAAACTCAAGCGACATGCTTTTTCCGTGAACGTCTCCAAATCGCGAGACAGTGCATGATGTTCACGATCAGCGGTCAGTCGCGCACATATTCTTCACTGCGTATTTACGCATCTACATCCAGGTCTCTAGAGACAGACCTGGATGTAGATGCGTAAATACGCTGAGAATGCAGGCGTGCTTCGCGATCCCAAGAAGTTTCCACGGAGCGAGTTGCAGCCTCATGTTCTCGAACAGCATCAAGTCTCTCCTAACGCTCTTCGGTAGATTGTTGGGATCTTATGGTCTTTAATCATTTAGCACCTTTGGAACATTGGGAAAAATTTGACCTCTTTCTAGGCATGGTTATAGTTTTATTGTGATGATACCTGATCAATTAAAATCTAAGTGGCTGCTCCCCTGCGTTACCGGGTAAGCTACCGTGTAACGAAGATAAATGGAAAAGGAAATTAAACCCTCAAATAACATAAGCCCGAAGGCATACGATAAAAAAATGGGAGTTTTAGCCAGTAGAGTCTAATTTTCAACGATATACCATCGTCATCGAAAATCAGTCCTGAACTGTTCCCGCCTTCACCGCGTAGTACCTCCTACTTATGTTATTTTATAATTATGCAATGAAATTAGTGATAGTTTTAATTTCTATATCAAATGTTTCTGATCTTCGATTTTTATAAGTCAACAGGAAATGCCTATCAGACTGAACAACTTTTGCTAAGACGTCATTCCTATGTGAGTTATGGTGTAGCTGGGCTCTTGGAGTTCCACAACAGGTGTTCCAGATCTTCAAATTTATTCTCTCAGCAGAAAATGCTCATAACGTGGAACAATTTTTGCTATGGTACCATTTTTGTCTCTCCTATAGTTTAGATGGTCTGTTGCGGTTCTGCATCAGGTGTTCCGGATCTTCAAATTTATTCTCTTAGCAGAAAATGCTCATCACGTGGAACAATTTTTGCTATGGGACCATTTTTGAATCTCCTATAGTTTAGCTGGTCTGTTGCGGTTCTGCATCAGGTGTTCCGGATCTTCAAATTTATTCTCTCAGCAGAAAATGCTCATCACGTGGAACAATTTTTGCTATGGGGCCATTATTGTATCGTCTATAGTTTAGCTGGTCTGTTGCGGTTCTGCATCAGGTGTTCCGGATCTTCAAATTTATTCTCTCAGCAGAAAATGCTCATCACGTGGAACAATTTTCGCTATGGGACCATTTTTGTATCGCCTATAGTTTAGCTGGTCTGTTGCGGTTCTGCATCAGGTGTTCCAGTTTCCACGATAAATTATAGCCTATGTGTTGACCAGACTTAATATCTATACAACAAAAAAAAAACATTCAAATCCGTCTAGTAGTTCCGAAGATTAGCGTGTGCAAACAAACAGACAAACAGACAAACAGACAAACAGACAAACAGACAGACTTTTTTTTTGGATTCGTGCTCTATTACTGTTTCTAAACCCCCCTCAATTATTATTTTTTAAATATATTCAATGTACAGACACAGTTTTTTTACAGTCTTATTATATGTATAGATTTAATGAACAAGACTTAATAAGACATTGTTTAAGAAATTGAATTTTGAGGGATGTTACCCCGTCATTGATGAATCAACGCAATGTCTTTTCATCAAGAAATCATCAAGTTTTAAGATTGAAAGAAGTGAAAAAATTTGTAATAACAAAGCTGATTTAACTGAGAAGCCTTCTCAATATGTAGAGTCACTTAAGAGATATCAAAGGCACTATTGGATAGAAATGAAACTTGACAAGAACAAGAGGATCGTGGCACACTGCCAAGGCGACATTATTATGAAAATTAACATAAAAATGCTTAAGTTTCAAGGAATATCTGGTCTTGATGCGTTTTACACAATATCTAAAATCGCTCCGTAAGAATTTTCCGTGATGAAAATGTGAAGTTTTTTCTGTAGCTAATTATTATTGCTTTAAAACAGAACTTTTACTATAACTTTTTCATTTAAATAATGAACCTAGATACCGATTTGTACGTATAGTTAAAGTAAAATCAGAATACTTTTTTAGTCATCACAAAATATATAATCTACATTAAATAATAATTTACGTAAATAATTATCTAACTAGTACTTACTTTAAAATGTATTGAAATGAATTAAAATGATATTTAGTTCTTAGTTCTGTTAGTAGATTTTTTTAAACACGAAATCAAATACAGGTAAAGGTGCAATTGGGTACAATAATTAGATCATAAAAGTCTTAAAAATAAGTAGGAAACCGAGACAATATTAAGAAAATAAGAAAAAGAACACGCAAACCGCCACGTCGCTAGCCAACCAACGAGCCCCTAGCAACGGGGTTGCCAGATCTGTCACCAGCAGATGTTTTCAGATACTTTTACATGAAAAAAAATTTAAAACTCATACTCAACATACATGGTGCCAGCATTTCAAAATGGTTGATCCTTGAAAAGAAATGCCGAAAGAAACTCAAGGGTTGACAATTTACAAATACGTAAACCAAATATAGTAACCATGTAAAGATATGTCGACTCTGACTTTATCTACTGTTTATCTTTCTAATACATTCACTTAACTCTTCCGTAGACAACGTAATAAAATCTGTAACACTACAATTAAATTCAAGTGTGAATTAACTAGATACATAGACCCGAGTATGTTTTAAAATAAAATGTATTAAAATTACTTTAAAGAATGCAATGATATAGTTGCCACTATGTTAAACATATCTAATGCAAGTTATATAAGAAAACATTACCTATGTAGGTTAGCGAATAGTTTATGCGCATTCATTATATTCTAACTTTTGTTTTTATAACGGCATTTTTTAGCTGCTACTGTTTCAAATACGGTAGGCTGTTAATATCCTCAACCATGGTTTTAATTAACAACACTATTGCATATTATTGGAATTGTTCCAGCCAGAACATTGACAATCACCAGAAAAACAAGTCTATGAGGCTTGACAAGTCTCGGAGAAACGGTTCAATAGTCCTGGATGCATCATTGGAATTAATCAGAAAAGGAATAAAAAACCAATGCTCAGTGTACTTATCAAACGCAGAAAACAGAAAAAAGTAAGCCTAAAATTCATTTAAATATGTTTACAACTAAATGGGTATATAACTTGACAATTGTGTAAATCCGAAAGATTATAAAATAAGAACTCAAATCTTTGACCAAATTCTTCTTCTTAAAAACCATTGCCTCATACTAGCAATTTCTCCTGTTTCATGGGTGCGTTTACAGACAAATAAATTCACAAACTGCTAGACCCAGGAATAAACATAGACCAGGAGTTTCTAAACCAAGACAGCATAATTGAACCTCTACTGTTTTTCAATCTTGCTATTCAAACAAAGTATGTAAACACACACGATACCTTCGTAAGTAGTATTTACGCGCGTAAATAAGCGCCACACGTACCTTCATCTCTCTGTTTATCACATTACTCTGTGATTACTGAGTAACGTACTATGGTGTTACGCTGTATGAAAACTCATAGATTTCGTCAATTCGCAAGGTGTCTGCTTATTCAGATAACTTTTGCGATTAGAACAAGAAGACTACATTTTTACGCCTGCTAATTGACAATTGATGAAACTTTGTGATTCTGGCTTCGGTTCTGAGATTGTGAATAATTTAGGCTCCGAGAATCCGGAACATTAATTAATATTTATCAAAAACTCTTTGACGCCGGGCGTCGACTTGGTGAATCAATCTTTAGAAATTTTCTCTGACTATTTTTTTTAGTAGGTATATTTGAAGCATGCCTAGGTGTTTGGAGCTTTTTCTAAATTTTTTAATAGATCTACAACACTTCTTTTTTTCTTTAAAGCAACAATCGTGAAAATCGGACACATGTTATTTTTTACAAATTTGTCGTATTATCAGCTTTAATAGGGGTCCCAGATCTTTTCTCAAAATCACAAATTCTCATCGCTATCAGCAACGTGGCTCATTCGTTTCTTATGTCAATATTACCGTCGTGTGAGCAGTAGAAGCTGGCACGGTACACTATTGACTTACGATCTGATTTAATTATAAGTTACTGGTCGTACCTCGTACAGTAGGCCACATGTCATTTGTACCACTTTAGCATGATGATAGCACATAGCTTAGTAGGTACGGAGTTTTAATAAAATCATTTTATTATGAGGCCATCTTTGACAGGGGGGAAGAACTGCATAGGCGCTATATAATAATTATGAGTATCTACAGTAGAAAGAAAGAATATTTTTTTACATGACATGTTTCTGGACCCAACAGCATTTAAATTATTGTCGGCTTTGTTTATTTCTATATCTTTCAGATCCTTTTTTACTTAAAATTGTAAAAACACACAGTTCCCATGTAACCCAATAAGATTTTCATTAAATAAAAAAATAATTGCTCAGTAATTCAAAATCTCGCTTCTCTCACGGGTCACAACAAAAGATTTTTTTTTAAATGAAATGTTTTTACAGATGTGTTATATGTGTGGTGAAGACGTCTAAAAAGGCTCTTTCCAAATACTAGCGCTACAGTATTTATTTTCTAATAAAAAATGCAGCGTTATACCAACCTTCTTGGTCTCGCACAATTTATTATTTCTAATACATATAACAATGGGCTATTTGACAACATTTTAAGTCCCTCATCTAGATAACAAGAAAATATTCGACACGTATATTTTTTCCTTTTTAAATTAATGCAAAACTGCTTAGATTAAGCGCATTAAAGTTGAGGTGTGGGGGCTTGTAACATCATTAGCTAGCATAAACTGTACTGGCTAGTGACGTCATGCGACATTTTATCTCGATGTTTCGCCGTTATTTTTTGATTACGTGAAAAAAGGAAAAAATACGTGTCGAATATTTTCTTGTAATCTAGATGAGGGACTTAAAACTAAAATTTTGTCAAATAGCCTGTTGATTATTATAAGTTTCTGTGCATGTCCTTAATTATATACGACTGGTTTGTTGGTCTAGTAGTTAGTGACCCAGACTGCTATGCCGGAGGTCGTGGGTTCGATTCCCACCCAGGGCAAATGTTTGTGTGATGAGCACAATCGTTTGTTCTGTGTCTGGGTGTAATTTATCTTTAATATGTATACAATGTATTTAGAAATATATAAGTATGTTTATCAGCTGTTTAGTACCCATAACACAAGCTCTCAAGCTCAGCTTGGGACTAAATGGCGTTGCGTGAAAGTTTGTGGAATATTTATTTATTTATTATTTATTTATTAATTACTGGATTTGTTTCCACTGACGTGTGGTCTACTGTACATTGAGCGGTACAAGTGGAAACTAAGTCGGAACGTAGTAACTGAATTACGTAGTCGGATTACGTGAGGCGGTTGATACTTAAATTGGGTACCGATTTAACGTACTCTCCTTTCCAATTTTCAGACATTTAAACTTATTTTCAGTTTAATAAAAAACCCCGGTGTCCGCGCTGTCATTGTCTTTCTATTGTGTCTCTCTACTGCTTTACATGTAACCGGGTATTTAAAAGCAAGTTTGGCCTGGCCAGTCACATCAGGGCACACGAAAGAAGGAAATAGCTGCAAGGGTCGCCGTTATCGAAATCGGTAAGGATAGTCCTCCTTACCGATTTCCTCCTTATCGATTGTGTCTCTAATTGACACGATTGAAAAGTTAAAGCGGATAACACAAAGTTATAGAAAATTAAAGAGATTTTTTTTTTTTTATTCATATGGAGGAATTACAGCTTTTAATCAGGTAAGAAACAGTAAGTTAGACTGACAGCCAATAACAAGTCCTCACTTATAAAGGTCAGGATATTACAAAATTCCATGGACACCAGGTGCAGAAGAAGAACAAATAGTTGCCTAGTAGCTAATAATTTACAATAAGAATAAATTTATGATCCTGTAGACGGGACTAGCGAAAATGTGTCATAGAAAAACTGTGAACTCATTTCTCAGGAACGCCAGGATAATAGAGCAATATTGGAGTGGCAGTGGAGCGTACTAAAGCGTATGTGTTTAGTTTTGTTTTTACCTGTATATAAATATATATTTTTTAAATTGTTTTACCATAATTAAGACAGTGTTTTTTTGTTAACTATACTAATATTATAAAGAGGTAAAGTTTGTAAGTTTGTAAGTTTGTATGTAGGGGGTAATCTTCGGAACTAATGATCCAATTTTAAAAAATATAAAGCTACACTATTCCCGGTGGACATAGGCTACTTTTTATCCCCGTATTCCCACGGGAACGGAAACTACGCGGGTGAAACTGCGTGACGTCTGCTAGTTTTGTATATTTGTCAACCTTGAGGTTTTTTTTTGTTGATATTTTTTAGATTTGTGTTTAGTTATAGTTTTTTTTTGTTTGTTTTTAAATGTACAACAACTTAGGTCAGTTTACCTGTCATGTTGTACATGTATATTTAAATAAATAAACTAGACTCATCGACTTATGTCCACTATGACACAAGTATCGGATTCAAATTTTGTTCGTCTATAGTAAATATTTAATGTTTTTGCAGAAAATGTATGGCATGGCAGGTGTGAGCGCTTAAACTGCTTTCTCTTGTGTACTTTCGATCGGACCACCCTGACCAGACCCTGAAAAATAGTTAGCCCCCTTTGCACCTTCAACTTTACATGTTGTCATGGCATTTAGATGGTATTTTTACATTAAAACCTTTATAAACTTTTCCACCCGTGCCAAACCAGGGCCGGTCTCTAATTTATAATAAAAATCCCTCTATTCTACAGACACAATTCAAAACATTTGTGAAATAGGTCAGTGGAAGTTTTCAAATTAATGTCTCAGTAAATTTTATCAAAAGAATATAATATACAGTGATAGTTTTATTTTATTTTCAACGCTGAGACAAAGAGCTGTCCGTATTTGTAAAACGCTTTTGTCGGACCGTCTCTGTTATATACAGAATAATTCTTTAAGGTGAAAGCGCTAGGGTAGCCGATGAAATTAAAAATGTCGGATATTTATTGTTATTTCCAAATGGTATGGCTAGGTATTAAGATATAATGATATTGTAATAGAATTATAAAATGTTGTTTGCGATCGTAACAACTTCGGAGAAGAATAATATGAAATCGGAAGTTTCTGACCAGTGAAGATTTATTTGAAAAAAGAACTAAAAATGGTCGAAAAAAACCACCATCATGAGGCCTAATAGCCTCATGGTCTATCTCAAAGAAACCGTGATTATTTCTGATATATATAACTGAAAAAGTATTTCTATAATAAGCCGATCGATTCCGCATAAGGCACCCCGTGAAAGCTTCCTAGCATTAGTTTGGAATAACAGCTCAATTCGCCTTATTTGCAGAGTCAAAGAGAGAGATTCAAACTAAAAAATGGAAATTTTAAGCTTGGTTATATAATATTAATAGAATAGACTTGACTAAGAACATATTGTAATATATTTAAGTAATACTTAAAGAATTAAATAAATGACGTTGTTCGAATTAATTAAAACTATAGGTTTTCCCATTTTGGTTATCAGCTAAATCTCATAATACTGCTCATTAATTAAAAGTGAAACGATACCGCAAGGTTCTACTAGTTTCCTATCATGAAATGAAATGTAGTAGAAAAGTTGTAGTTTTCCGTGGCGGCTATATCCTGATATTTAATGGTTATGGGATATTACGTACATAGGTAGATACTGGACTCTAAGCCAGTCTAGACGGCTGTGGGCGTACCGACTGGCTTAAGGCAATGTATGTTTTTGCGTTAGTGCAGTACAAAATACTGCCAAACAAAAGGGTTTCTTTTTTTTGTAAAAGTAAAACTAATTTGACGTAACATTATGTCTGTAGTGTTCACGATGGGTTAAAGGTGTCATATAGTACACTCAAATTACACCAATCAAATTTTAGTCCCAGACTCCGGGCTGCTACTATAACCTTTTTCCGACTTGGTAATCAAATCCAGTACCTTATCCGTGAGACAAAAAAAAACAATTTTATTGATATTTTATAACACTAACAGAAGTCTAAGTCTGCACTGACTGATCTGGTCCCCTCATATCTGTGTGGTTCTTTCCTCAAAAGACCATCTCAGGCACTAATCTGCATTGTTCTTACATGATTTGACCAAGATAATGTCTGGACTTTAAAAGAGACTATGACCTCTGAGTTTCTTTCGGTGTTTCTTCTCAGAGTAGTCAGTTAGTGAAACTCCGATTTCATCTATCAGTTAAAAATGACATGTAAAAGTGTTTGTGAAAACCTATTTGCAAAATAAACATCATTTATTAATTTATCATACCTATAGAATCAGAATTTGAAAATGGATAGAAATATACTTGAGTAAGTATTAAGATTACATAAATTAGGATTACATAAATATCTACTTCACTTTGTATTACTTCGTATTATCTACTATATCTTTTTATATTCCTTACCGTCGTCACCTTAAGTATAACTTTGCAACTGTTTATTTACTAAAGTGTATGTTGACGAAGCTCTTCTATTTCCTTATGCGGATTCATCCGGTACCCACTGATTATACACATTACTGTTGCAAAGCGTTGCCAATATTTCTTTAAGTATACGTTTGAAAGGAAAGAAGGAAAAATAGTGCAGATACCGAGATAAATGCCGCGCAAATTAAAAAAAATGTGCAATAAACTCAAAAAAAGTTTATAAGTAATGGCTAAGCCTGTACTGTCTTTTAGGCCAGTTTGTAAGCGGGGTGTATCTCATGAACCGTAACAGATAGACAGTTGAAACTTTCACGGAATGTGTATTTCTGTTACCACTACAGCTATAAACAAATCAATTAAACAAGCGTGCTATCGGAATTCTTTGTATGCAGGTTTGACTTGCATTTTGCAGGTTTTGACAAATACAAAAAGAATAAAGCTGCGATTTTTTTTCTCTATCCTAGGCTACATACATTGAGTACATAAATAGTCGCCATCAGATTTAAGCGACAAACCAACAAAATCGTTTCCTATTAGCAGAGATTTCTCTTAACTCCCTTTTACTACATAATCTTCTTCGGAAATGAAAGTGATAAGTAAGCGCGTTAACCGCTTATCATTCGAGCAATTTGCAACAGACGTCTAAGGTTAAATAAAGCTTTTACTGCGAATAAACCTCAGGTGATGGGCAAACAAACCAGTTCCTTATGACTGGATTTGGAGGTACCTACTACACACTATAGTGTTCATTTAATTGATGATTGACCAGCCCCCAACAATGGCTTAGGCACAAGTTACAACGAGGATAAGACACTTACTGTCACCCTTTGGAATTCCGCCAAGGAATAGGGAATAATGTCCAAATGCTGGGAGATATTATAGATAATCGTCACCTCCCGATCCACGGGTACTACCTAAGTACTTTAATTTATTAAACCCCAAGAGGACATTGGTGTCCGTGCTCTCATCGTCTTTCTAACCGTCTAACCGTGTTGTACATACTTCGTGATATTTAACTCTAATTGTTCTATTGAAGACATTTGAAGAGCGTAATAATATGGCAACATAAGCGCTATTATAAATACAGGTAGATTAACATCAACAAAAACAAAAGAATTAAGCTGAACAATATAAACGAGGCACTTTTATTTATTTCAAAACAATACAATATGTTTATGTTTTTTTAAAAGGTTATTGTCGGTTTATCAATCTAGAATAGAATCTTTAGAGGGGTGAACACACATTGCCATATCAACGCATTATTGTCAACCAAAGTTGTCAACCCATACAATTTTGACAGTCAATAATTAATGATATTATTTCTGTATATAGGTTTATACAAACACTTTTACATGTAATTTTTTAACGAGCAGGTGAGGGTAAACTATGGGGCATTTTGAACACACCATGGACCTCCATGGGGTCCGAATGCCCATCTAGTTTTCGATATCGCCATGCGTTTGGTCGACTCTTCACGTGACCCGAGGGCTGGCCTCATAGAAATCTAAAAAATATATCTATGGCTGGCCTTTATTTCGGTCAGAGAATCAGCATTGCCATACAACGTGGCAATGCGACCAGAATTCTGGGCACTTTGCCCGTTCGATAGCGATGCGGATGAGTTATTTGATGCACTATAATTGGTTTACTGTTTTTAATTAATAAAATATTATTATGCTCTTGATGAGGATTTGTCGATTAATGTCAGAGTATTTTTAGTTAAAATAATTTAAATTAATGTTGCGTTGACGCCAAAAACCCGTGCAGTGTGGTATTCTGTGTTACAGTCGGGTCAAGATTAATAATGCCATGACTTTCTTTTATCGTGGGGTATTTAATATCCTCTGTTTGAGTAGAACGTAATGCAACGCCACCTACCTGGTAAAACCCACATTTCCAACAAACCGGTCGATTCAGCCACCCAAGTAAAGTGAACTGCCATTGCCTAGCATTAGTATGGAATGACAGCTCAATTCGCCTACACTTCATTGTCTTTACAGAATGGGCTATTTGACAAAACTTTAGTTTTTAGCCCCTCATCTAGATTACAAGAAAATATTTGACACATATTTTTTCTTTTTCACGTAATCAAAAGATAACGGCGATACATCGAGTCAAAATTTCGCATGACGTCACTAGCCAGTACAGTTTATACTAGGTAATGAAAGTACCTACAAGCCCCCTCTCCTCAAATGTAATGCGCTTAATCTAAGCAGTTTTCCATCAATTTGAAAAAGTTAAAAATACGTGTCGAACATTTTCTTGTAATCTAGACTAGACTAAAAATTTAAATTTTGGTAAAAAGCCCATTGTTGTGCAGTACCCCATTCGCGCGCCCCCGGTTTTTACAACTCCAATATGGCAGCCGATCCTACAAACGCACGTTCTCCCATTTTATGGGATAACTAAATATTTGGTCTTGACTGGCAACTCAGCTCTTCGGTGCCGGCTCGCCTCAGGCAGTTTAACCCACATATTGTAACATGTCAGTTCCGCGTAAACACATCCGACATCAATGCTTCCATTACCATGTATTTTGTAACCTAACAACCGGTAACCGATACCGGCCGATCCTTCAAAGCACCGTAACAAATGAACATCGCGTCGACATCATCATTAAACTATAGTCATTGCACCATGGTCCATTAACATCCACTATGACATATGGATGGCCCAACATGGCCCAACATAATTTACTTCTTCTCCATATTCGCAACACGTTTGAAACGGAAAGTGCAGAGTCATGTCTGGGAATCTGATCCGTCTAGCGAGCCGGATTAGGGAATTTTGACCCTTTTAGAATGCAATGAAGTAGGATTTTATGAATAAGGTTTGGAGTATGGTGCACGGGGATAAAGAAATATGTGTGTTTTTCTGTGATAGTTCGAAGATAATCGTTTCATGTTAAAAGTTATTGTGGCTGCAAGAAGTCCAAAAAATAAATTGCCATGTTGTCCTCGATAATAATTGTATTACACAAAAGCGAGTTAGGTACTTAAACTTTTTAGAATTCTGATCTAATTCAATCGCAAATCGCATTGTCCATTGACAAAGGCATTTAGTAATGTATAACATATTGTTTCTATTGTATTGTCACTTAACAAAAACTCCTTAATCTGACACATTCGTGGAACTATATTAAACACCATGACCAGTTGGGAACTTGTTGTATGGTTGGCATAGCAGTAAATTGCCTATTTTAGGCAAAACATGTTAGGACGTTTTTTTAATCCAGTTTTCGTACTGGTTATCTCATGTTTTTAAAAATCAACTATCTTTATCTTTATTGAAATCAAAGTTTAATGTTGTATTATTTTTCAACCATATTTTGAGTAGAAGCGAATCATTAATTTACAGTCAAGCGTCTTTATGATCCAATGGTGGTCTTCCCTCTCATGTACAAGGTTGTGTGAGTGACAAATTCTTTATAATTTCACATTGATTATATATTTGTGATTAATGCTCTGGCCTTCTTTGAATGGAAATATGCCTTTACTCTTCAGTAAGTAAAAGGCTGATGTTGCATCTTGAAGACAGTCACGGCCATTTTCTCGCCCGTGGACATGAGCAAGCGTTACTTATGTGATCTGATGCAGTTTAATAGAGATAAAAAGTTCAACAGCTTTTGTTTCATTATAAAGGCATTAGCTGTTTAGCATAACTTATGACGGTATTGGAGAAACATAAGCGGGTTTACTTGGTTCACAGTCATCTCTTAAACGAATGTTATTTCACTTGTCATCATTCGTAAAAATACTTAATCATTTTGTTGCAGACCGTACAAGCAAGAACATACGTAGATTTACAGACATTTCCAGATAATGGCTAATTCTCCTTACAAAGTGGCGTGAAGGACCAGCATGAGAACTGTTTTCAGATCAATATCAAGTACTAAGTAATTGTTTTATTAACGGTTCAAGTTGTTCCCACAGATAGGTAACGGAAACAGCGCAATACATGAAACCTTCGAACTATACAAAGTCTTGATAAGATCTTGGCCAAAATCACACTTTAAAATTACTAGTGGACATGTTCATGAATTTCAAGATTATGATAAAATTACAAGACTATTGGTCTATTTGGTCACAAACACGAACACACACACACACACTACATACATACATGCACACTAGATTAGATTTCCTGCACAGTAATTCATAGATATTGGGTTATTCTATCTGGAATTAATTCTTAGTAGCAGCCTTTAGACAGATCTAGACTCCAAGTCTAGATGTCTGGTTGATAGCAATAAGTTCGCCCTCCACCGCATGGCACTTGAACGTAACTGGTGAAAATTGGTATCCTACTACCTATAAACACCTAGACTGATCTTATATCGAGAAAATAATAAATAAAATAATAAATAAAATGAAAGAATATGATGATAATGATGTAATAAAAAAAAGCTTCATACCTGAACTTAAAAGAAGACTTGCCGGATTTATGTAAATGGTTTGTTTTGGCGTAAAAGTTTATACCTAATTAGTATGACAGAATTGCGATAAGATGAAGTCATATTGATTTCTCTGAAACCATTTAATTATCAAGTGGATGTGATAGTTAAAACGATGTTTTATGTAAACGTACCATATTTTAAATTAGTACCTAATGTATTCAGATTGCATGCAATCACGTTATCAAAATACATAGCTACAATCTTGGTAAATATGAATGATAAACAATCAAAACAGAGATAAAGCAAGAATTATATTTCATAAGAAAATTGTGTATTTATTTGTTTTCTTACTCTGAATCGAAGGCAGTGGGGAGTTTTGAACAAATGCTCCATCTCAAATGACAGACGGAAACTGGGAAATGGATCTATTTTAAAGAAGCCCATTTATTTCCATTTGTTTTAGTAATGGAGGAAATAATGTGTGGATTTTTCATTTTCTTAATGATTGTAAGAAAATATGGTTTCCTCATTTGCCATGATGTCTGACGCAAAAGGTACCGGTAGGAATACCTAAAACTTTGAGTTCCAATTTGAATTAGATTTATAATGGATATGGCCTGGCTTTATTATTATGTTTTTTTTTCAAGACGTGTTTTTTAAATAAGCTAGTACCGTACTGTGACTTACTATATTTTAAGTACGTACTAGACCTAAGTATCTAGAAACCATTAATAAAAGCTTCGACATCTTAAAGATTTTATGTATTTTTATTTTAATACATGGATGAATGTTTTTCTAAAGTACGTCATAACGAGGTAGTGTCGTAACTCCCCATATAAAGCCTTATTATGGTGTGAGGCCCATAAATTATATCTTAACGCCTTATTAAGGGTAATTGCCATACATGAAGTGTCAAACAATAAAATTCAAATTGTTATTACGAGTGTAATGACAGTAATAACACCATTATTGTCAACAGCGGCGCGGTACATTAGAAAATTCGCGCGGGAAAAACGGCGGCCATTGCCTACAGATAGAAAAAGTTGGTGAGGCCTAAGTAAGATGCATTGTTCAGCTTATTCTAAGAAATTCTTACAATGTAAGTAGGAATAGGTTTTGTTAGAATAGGGAGATCTGGCGATGTTTAATTGTAGGTTTCAACTATGTGCTCAGCATTGTTTTCGATGGATACAAGGTCCTACTATTGAAATTTTAAAACATAATTGACGCCTACGCAATGGCTATTGATGCTCTGTAAGAAAAACGTCTGAAAGTTTAGAAGCCAGCTTAAGAGCACGTATAAAAAAGACGGATGTATTTTTACTGCCTTTGTGCAGAGGCTAACACATAAGCTAACCCAATTAGGAAAATTTAACAGTTCGAGGTACCTTGATGTACCTTGTTGTTTGACTGGCCTGTTGGTCTAGTAGTTATGACCCTGACTGCTATGCCGGAGGTCGTGGGTTCGATTCCCACCCAGGACAAATGTTTGTGTGATGAGCACGATCATTTGTTCTGTGTCTGGGTGTAATTTATCTATATTATGTATGTATTTAGAAGTATATAAGTATGTTTATCAGCTGTTTAGTACCCATAACACAAGCTATTAGCTTAGCTTGGGACTAGATGGCGTTGTGTGAAAAAGTTGTGGATATTTATTTTTTGTGGACATTTGATGTACTTTGTATCTGTACTTTGTATCTGTACTTTGTTTTTTGGCAAAATTGCTAAAATGTTGATGGTATTATCAAATTATTGTCTACGTAATTTATATTTTATTTGTTTACACCATGAGCCAAACTGTTAATATTTAAATTATTTATGATTTTTATACACAGAGTCAAAATTAACAAAAAAATTGACAAACTGCTCAATTTAATAGTCAAATAAAAACATTTAACTGTTTTTGGCCTTTAACATTACATAACCAATTAAAAAACCTCCTAAAAGTAAATGAATGTGTGAATAACACACAAGGCAGTTATTTAATCCTCATTCCTAACCCACTACCTTTAATTTACACCTTGACAAATAGTCATTGACCCCATAAAACCATAAACAAAAAACTGTCTTATTCATTGTTGCCATTATAAAAAAAGAATATGTAATAGAATGTCCGCGTTTATGGTTAGTTTCCCACGATATGAATAGCTAAACTCTTAGCTTATTAGTTATAATAATTGGAGCGTCTCTTGCTAAAGATGTGGATCGCGATCAAGTAACTTTAAGATAGCAACGAACCCGTCCAATTATGCTGCATTCTTGGACGGTTACACTGAAATGCAGTCACCACGAAGAACATAACACAGTACCTACATCAAGCTATTCTAAACTGTCTAATTTTCCCTATTAATCATGAACCGTATTATTTTAAAACGTTATCAATATTATTGATTATGAATAGGAAAGATTTAATTTCCCGTTTGTTTGTTGCTGTAGCATCCAAAACTACTGAACCGATTTTTCCCAGTAAGAGGTATTATCACCTAGTAACAAAGGCTATATTTGTTTAGGAAACCACGACAAGTTAGGTCGGGATTATCCATCATGAGATCAATAAAAATATGTATGAAAGAATAGTAGGTAACACCCTCATTCCGCTTGATATGGACTCAGGCTACTGAAAAAATCCAAAAAGTCCCCAGATTACGCAGCTCCGCCTGTTTAGCGATTAAACTTGCAACCACCAGAATATTAACTCAGTCAAAGTTAATTACTAAAAAATACTAACAAAAGTCCAATTATTTTAGATCTCAAAATGAATTCCCAAGCTTTATCCAAACAATAGTAAGATGAAGACACAAGTTAAAATCAATACTGGCAACTGACCCGCATTACAGACCATTATCGGTATTACAATAACCACAGTACAATTCAAACAGTACAACAATTGCACGATGCACTGTGGAAACCGTTTCGCAATTTAAAATTACTGATCCCATCTCTACAGATAATTTTTACTTATTGCGAAGTTTTAATTGCAAAAATAATGAGTATGTCGGTAATGTGAAAATAGTTTCAATTTCGTTTTATGTGTTTTTTTTTTCGGTTTTTAACTTTTACTCTCTGTATTGTTGACTGTAAATGAGTTTTTCTTGTTTTTGAACTCACACGCGCTCCTATTGGTACCGTATTTTCTTAAACCTCGACTATTCTTAAAATATAAGAAGTATGGTAAAGAAATTGAGACCTTTACAATGCATCTAATTTTTAAATCACAAGAAATAGGTGTTGAGTCACATAGGCACTTTTTTTACCTGTATTTGAAACCTCAAACTCGGTCGCAAAAGGTGAAGTCCCAACAACTGTGCCACGACAACATTACTTTTTAAGTAAACGTGCTTCGATCATTAGTAGTAGGTACTTAACATGAAAATCTTTCAGCTAATAACAAACGGGGAATAAATGGTGAAAACTGACTGCAAGTTCAATCCTTTTAGCTGCGATAGTACTGACTGGGTTTTAGGACCGGTTTCGATTTTTTAAAATCAAAATCAGAAGTTTTTATTAAAACTAGGCTGAGAATCAGCACTTTCAGAACGTCAAAAATAACCTACGACAGTCTTCCAAAATGCCCACCCTTTACCACTTCCTAGTGTTTTTGCAGGGAAGAAGAAGTGGTGGAACAAACTCCCCAGCATCACAACTGTCTGATTCGTTTGAAGAACTTGCATCTATAATAAAATCTCAGATTGTTTTTTTGAAATCTTTACAATTTCTAAATCTGCGTAAAACAAAACAACACCAGCACATGTCTTTGTCTACAAACTAATGATATTCATGTCTATGCAAAATAAAGTGTAATTAATTATTGTAATTAAATTAAATACTGATACAACGGTCGGTCTTAGCGTAATCTTCATAATGTTACATGTCGGTATTACCGGCTTAACACCTCTTTTGGGAACGGAAGCATGACGGTATTATGTAAAAAATAATAAAATTACATGAATTTAATACTGGCAGATGACTAGCTCATTTTTCGGCGGGCTCAACGCTCTAAATAAATTTACTTTAGTTTTAGCATTTGATACGTTTAGTTAAGTACCAAAATATTTACAGACCTGAAAAGAACTATGTTTAGTACATATTAAACTTAGTTTTACTAAACGTAGGCTTATTTAGAAACATTTTTAGGAGCACAAAGTATATCAATGTGTATGTATTTAGAGATATATAAGCAGATTTATCAGTTGTCTGGTACTTACTCATAGCACAGCCTTTGCTTAGTTTGGGACTAGATGGCGTTGTGTGTTGTGGAATATTTATTTATATATTTAAATAATGTTATCATCTTAAAATAAATAATAAATGCACTAAAAAGTCTAACTGAATCCGGATACTAAGAATAAGTATGCTTGATTAAAAAAACTATTATCTATTTATTTCTTAACTGTAAGAAACCTTTTTCCAAATATTTACTATCGTCAATTTGTCATCCTATATTTACAACCGACCCAGTTAACAAAACTCCCCGCAAAAACACAAAACGGTAATTAAACACACGCAAACATTCGCATGTCGGCTCGCGTTCCATCCAATTTTTTTTATCACTATCAAAGAAATCATAATTACATTGTAGTTTATTCTAGACATGCGTGTTTTAATCCGTCATTCACCTTCACATTTCCTTATGAAGACAATTGAATCCATTGTCCAATAGTCATTTTGCTGCAAGGGTGGCAAAAGAACAATGACTCCGTACCGCAAATTTACTTCAAACTTCGTGATTTGCGGTATAAGAAGTACAAGGTACGATTTAAATTTCACTTGTATATTTTTCGATACCCCTTTATACAAAATTTTGTGGTAACGCCTCTACCGCAAAGAATACGCGCGTAACAAATTGGCGGAAAATTGTCGTGCGTAGATTTTTTCGCATCGCACCGGCTTATAACCATCAAGAATTTTCATGCTTTGTTTAATGTGTAAATCAGGAAGATATTGGCACTTGCGTGTTATCATTTTGCTTTTCAAATAGACGATCTCAAATATCGGAATAAAATCACATGCGATTTTCTGTTTGTTTACTAGAAAATAATCTAACAACAATAAAAAATATTAGGACTTACCGAGAAATACGTAAATCTTCATTGTACTGTTTATGCAGCTTGCAACACTGACACAAGTTTAAAAATAACAGACTCAGTTCGAAGTTCGAATATATTTGAACAGCGGCGTTCGACGTGGTCCGTCGCCGAGCCGCGTGTGTTAGATGCGCGAACGCAGCGGCCGTGGACGGTAGCGCCTTCACTTTCTATGTGGTGGGGCTCAGGAGCACCTGGAAACCAAGGGTTTGTTGACATTACTGCATACGCACGAACGCGTAATCGGATGAATTCATGAGTGATGCGCTGAACGTTACACAATGTCAAAAAGTATCTACGATCATACCTACTCCACATTTCAATCTATGTCAGCTCTTGTCTTTGTTATTTCTGACTGCAATATTCGAGATTTTTCCGCACTCTATGCTAGTTCTTAAGATTTAACTCACAAAGATACACCAAAGCCACAGTTATTTGATTGATCCTTCAAACAGACTGTCGATGAATAAATGGTAGTCTATTCATCGACCACTGGCTGCATTTTTCTTTCAGTCTATGCTACTTCAATCAAACTAAAGAGTTTGTTTGTTCGTTTCCCTAAAAAACTACCAGTCCGATTTGCATTTGTTAGCCTAACTCTTAACCTTTAAAGGCAAGTAAAACCTTTGGGTAAAACATCTAAAACAAAAACTCACTCACTAGAAGACACATTATTCTTTGTGTGTTAAAGTATCTTCTTGTTCGATGGACAGTCAGACAGGCTCCCCCTCTAAGATCGCGAGTCAGATATAATACAGACATGCTGCGTAGCCTCGATCCATTAATTTCACTTTGTTTTCTCGAAAACTGGCAACATTGTGTTTACTTTCTGCAGAGATAAGTCATTTGGCTGTGTTGTCGTGTTGTTTCTCTTCGCCCATTTTTCGTTCAAGACTTCATTCATTAGTGTTGGAATCAGTTTTGGACATATTATTATAAAAAGTTGACTATGCCATAATATTACTTCTTGGTGACTCAACTTCCCGTAAAAGTAATTTAGAAACATACATATTTATGAGTATTGTTTTGGCAAAATGTACAAATTTCAAACCCACTTTCTAGATCATCTAATTATGTAGATAATGTAGATATTAATATTCAATCATCTTCTTATATTTTACAATGCTTTGTTGGTATTAGTGTGAAGTAGTGTGTATATTATGTAACTCACTGTAAATAACTCCTATTTAAGAACCAATTTATGTATTTATTTTAAGATAAAGACACGATGTTGGGCCAATTAGAATCTTCTTCAGGCTTCTTATGGGTAAGCTCGTTCCATCGTCGACCTCATCTCTGACCGCAGGACAAGATTGAGGTCAAGAGTAGACCCATTATATATATAAAAAAAAAAAAAAAATCATATTAAATGCCAATTTTATAGCTTAACAGCCTATCACACCTTATCCTCGTGCTACCTATCCATTTTAATGTTGTGTGACAATATTGAACCTCTTAGTAAATCATTCTGCTTATATTTTATGGGAATCAAACGCGCATATTATGTGCCAGCTGAAATGCAACATCTTCTAAAGTTGTAATGAACCTACCAAGTCAAAAATACAATACAAGTGCCATGTTTAAGGTCCAAGTAGGGCCCATCCACTAGCTGAACGAGCCCTTAAAACCGTTAAGAAATATTACAAAATAGACAATATTTTCTGCTATGCAAATATGTGGTAACATGAATCCTGAGCGTAGTTAGACTCAGGAGAGTCGATCTCAGATCGCTATAGTCTACGGACGTTATGGTGTAGGCTACTTAAGTGAAGAGATTTGGTAAATATTATGAGGCCTATGTCTCGGGCTTTCATTACAATGCGAGTATTTCTCATCTTAGTAAAAAAATATTCGGTTTTAGACCCAGATTAGAGTTGTAGCGACATCTATCTCGCCACATACGAACTAATAACTAATATCCTACATCGCGGTATTAATACGATTTCAAAAAAAATATTAGGTACGATTTACAGAAAACATATTTTCGAAGAAAAAGTATTTTACGGGTTAAATAAATTTCCACTAATAATTTTTTCACACAACGCCATTTAGACCCAAGTTAAGCTTGAGAGCTTGTGTTATTCAAATTCAAATTGTTTATTTCTTTAACAAGATTACAACAGTTAGTTTGTGATTGGGGCCTTCCTTTAAGCAAACAATGCCTGTAGTAGATAGAAGACTCCGCTCTTCCATAACAAAAGAAAGAAGAAGAAAAACATGAAAAGCCAATTAAACATCTAACAAAAATACAAATATAATAAAAGGCAAGATGTACATAGGTTTACATAGGTGTAGTGTGTGTGTGTGTGTGTGTGTGTGTGTGTGCCTGTGAGTGGTTATGTTGTGGATTTCAAGAGTTCTTCCGTTTGCTCATAAGTAATGAGTACTAAACAGCTGATAAACATACTTATATATTTCTAAATATATACATATTATAGATAAATTACACACAGACACAACAAATGATTGTGCTCACCACACAAACATTTGTCCTGGGTGGGAATCGAACCCACGACCTCCGGCATAGCAGTCAGGGTCACTAACTACTAGGCCAACTGGCCTGTCTGGTATTAAAGTTATCTGCGCGATTTGAACGTATACAAGTTCTCTACTACAACCGTCGGGCATTAGTTAACCCACCAGACACAACACCCGTCTGGCCGGAGGATCCTCCCTTTTCAATGGTGGATGAGGAACTTTACACCCTGTTCCTCATACCTCCAAAGAGTAATCTAGGTAGTATGTTATTATATGACATGTTGGGTATTACATTGTGATTAGCTCTAAAATATCTAATCCTGACTATGAAATGAAATACTGTCAACCCTTGGTGTAATCTTTCAATTGGATCATGAAAGCTTAGATAATCCAATTGTGATGGTTTCACTCATTAAACGTACCAGGAACACATAAGATTACATCGGTGTGTCCGTTGATTTGTAACACTCGATTACATCTTCATTCTTTGATTCAACTTACGTGATGTCACGGAAATTAGAGCTCTCTTATTTTTTCAGCAAATGATGCAGAACACGTTTCATGATGACTTTAATGTTCATATCTTTGAGTTGTTTGGGCATGGAACCTTTGTGTTTTGAGGCAGAGGTGTCTCTAACCTAAGGATGCACTATTAGAAGTTAGACGTTTAAAACACTAAAAATGATCAACTAGTGTAATTATTACCTCTCTCCTAACACGTCTAAATAAAACAGTTCGTTACTCTTTAAATGATTAGTATTTCAGTATTGTATTTATTTTATTGTTTTTTTTACTTTCTTTTTTCTTATTTTATACATCTATTGAGATAGTCATGTATGTTATATATTTATGTAAATAGTACACCCACAAACTGCCTACTCATCTTTTCTCCTCCGCTATCAAGTCCATCCAAAGGTTGTCTGTAAGAGATCGCTTTTAGCGATAAGGCCGCCCATTGTAACACCCTATGTACCCCTTAAAGTTATCATTTGTAAGTTTTTGTGGTGTACAATAATGAGTGTTCTATTCTATTCTATTCTAGTGTTACATTCAAAGTGAATAATTCATGTCAGCCTGCTACAAACAGATTTAAGATACTGTAGAGAAGACATGCGAGGAAAGGTCATGGAAAAACTGTGAACCTAAATCCATTAACAATATAATATAGCAATACTGGAGTGGAAGCTTTTAGTACTAAATCTTCTTCTTATCGTGTGGTTAGTAACTAACCTGGTGTCAGAGTTTTAATGCCGCCCATGGGCCTCTGACTTGGCATCACATGCCGTCGAGAAATATCTTTCAGGCATGCCGGTTTCCTCACGATGTTTTCCTTCACCGATTTTTGAAGCAAGTGATAATTATACAATACGCACATGAATCCGAAAAGTCAGAGGTGCGTGCCTTGGGTTCGAACTCGAGACCTGTGATTTGGCAATCCCCCGGTCAATCCACTAGGCTATCACTGCTATAGACACACTAAGTGCAAAAACAAAGTACTAAATGAAATTTATTGACTTTTGTCCACTATGACACAAGTATCGGATGGAAATTAGGTTCGTGATGCCCGCCTAAAAGTAGTTATTATTGAATGTCTTTGGCCTGCTAAAATGAATCATCACTTCTTAATGTTAGACTTATCTTAATTACTAGCAGACGTCCCGCGGTTTCACCCACGTAGGTCCCGTTCCCGTGGGAATACAGGGATAAAAAGTACTCTATGTGTTAATCCAGGATGTCAGCTAACTCCATACCAAATTTTATTAAAATCCATTCAGTAGTTTTTACGTAAAAGAGTAACAAACATACATCCATCCATCCTCACAAACTTTCGCGTTTATAATATTAGTAGGAGTAGGATTAGCTTTTGTACATTTTTGTAGAATCAATTTTACATAATATCCTATAGCACTCGACAATACGATCCAGTGATTTTTTTTGGAGATCATCTCTGACGTACAAACTTGCAAATAACAAATTTTTACCTCTTATAAAATGAATCTAGGTTTCATAGCGATGTTTACCTCCACCGATATCATTTATGTCCATATTTTCGATTTAAATGCGCTAAATCCCACTTCAGAGGTCGATAATTGACCGTTCTAGGACTTCTTCTATATATTAACTTGATTCACTATCTAACCTACTTATGCCAAATCTTACACCCACCCGTGCACACCCGTAAGATCCGAAGTATTTGCTTCAAGATAATATAATAGATACTTTATGTCCACAGACTGTACCGGGTTCATCCTTTGACATCATCAATTCATTCAAACTAAGTTTTACCCTTAGCTTTAATAGGTCCCCGAATCATACAATGATAAAACCGCTTTGAAAAAGTTTTATTTATGAACGTCTCGTAATCTAAATGTCACTAGGTATTACATAGGCGTTGTAAACAACAAATAGTTTTCACTCCAATGTTTTATATTAACATCTAAATGTAGGTGATAGTTATTTCACTTTGAAAGTATGTTATATGTATTTTTTCATTTTTTTATTGTAAATGTAAGGACTATGTGGATTCTTTTTTTTAATTTTCTTTTGTAAATTTTTTCAAGTTCTTTTATTCATTTATTTTACATTTTGTCTCGCAGTTTGAGTTCTGTTGACGGACCAACCCAAATGATCTTTGTTTGGTATTGTATGTTCAGCACGTGGATCTCCTCAAGTTCCGAGTTGAGCTCACAATTACTGACAAATGCTTGCACTGACTGATCTGGTCCCCTCATTCAGTGTGGTTCTTTCCTCGAAATACCATCTCAGACACTAATCTGCATGGATCTTACATGATTTGACCAAGACAATGTCTGGACTTTAAAAGAGACCTCCGAGTTTCTTTTGGTGTTTCTTCTCAGAGTTGTCAGATAGTGAAACTCCGATGTCATCCACTAGTTAAAAAAATGACATGTCATGTAAAAGTGTTTGTGAAAACCTATTTATAGAAATAAATATCATTTATCATTTATTCATCGAGAAGGCCAAGTATAACCAAAGAAATTAACAAAAATAGAGTGACTGATCCGCAAAAGCTAGCGTATGCTAAGCATATTATGTGAGTAACTGTAAAATACCTGAATAGCACACATAATCCTATTTCATGAAAGATTGAGTGCCATTTTGTGATAATTCATTGTAAAATGATTACTTGTTTTTTTTTTTTTTAATGGATTAAAGTCACTATAAAGTAATGAAGGGCGGGTATTTTTAAGGACTGTGTTTGACGTTTTAAAAGTTTATTCCTCTACCTAATTTGAGTAAACAAATTTGATTTAATTACTACGAAAAATACTAAACAGAACTTGCAAGCAATAAGAATGGAACTGAACTTTCAGCAAAGATAAAAATAAATAGAAGATAGTACCAATCTAGTAATTTATGAATTGCTAGTTTCATAACGAAAAAACGAACACCAAATTTGTTTTTGCACACGTAAAGATACGTTTTTGGAATCGATACAGTTTCGAAAGAGTATTTTGAATGAGTATTGCCACATAAAAACTAATAAGTCAGTTTTATTATTATTGTACCGATACCCTTGCGCCATCTCATATTACTAGTACGGCGAGCTGTGTTTGCGCTGCTGCTGCAGCTGCTGACGCCCTCAAGCGGCGGAAATACACACAGTACTACAGTGTTGAGCCGTTTGGGGTCAAAACGCTCGGGTCATGGGGTCCGCGTGCTCGCAGCTTGTTCAAGGAGATTTCTCGCCGACTGCGACTGGTCGACACTTCACGTGACCAGAGGGCTGGCTTATTCTTTGGTCAAAGAATTAGCATTGCCATCCAACGTGGCAATGCTGCCATCTTCTGGGCACGTTTCCAGATGACAGCGATGGGGAGGAGTACTTTAACGCCTGAGTGTTCCGATTTTGTTTTTCCTAGGGGGTTTTTGTTTTTTTTAGTTACTATTTTATTTGTAGTTAATTTAGATGTACATTTTTTATTTATTTTAATTAGTTTTATTGTATAGTTGTTATTATAGTACAACTGTAGGATAAAATTAAATGCATTGACCACCACGCTTGTGTACATATAATCTTAAATAAACGAAGTACTTGACTGCCTTGTTGGCTTAGTAGTCTCAACCTCAAGTGCTACAGCGCTGAGCGGAAGGTCCCGGGTCAGGCAAAGCGTTTTTGAGTTTTTTTATCCGTAATTTCTCTGTAGTAGCCTGGAGATATTAGCAACCTGGAGTATGGAATCGTTCCCGATTGATAGCAATAGGCTCGCCCCCTATTACATGGGACTTAAACATAATTGGCGAAGTGTGGGTGTACATCTCTTCCCAACCCTTCGGGGCTTACAAACTATATGTGATGTTAGATAACTGAAAATGTATAGTAGTTATGTCCTATAATTATAACCGTTTCTAGAAGTTTAGAAGCCTAACCAATTATAAATACCAGTTTAAACGCAAGTCTCATCAATATTATGACAGGTCACGGAACTGAGGATAATAGGATAATGGAAACGTTTTCTAAGCTGAGGAATTAGTTGTACCACTTTTCCTTCTCAGCATTAATTAATACTTGGATAGCATAAGTGCGTTCTGGAATCAAGGGTGCTGCTTGTGGTGACTAGTCGAGTTGCTGGTCATGGCTATGTTTTAGTTATTACAATTTAACTGTTTTTTAACTTCAATGGTCCTAGTTTATTATTTTTGTCGAGCCAACGAACCTTACAGCTTAGTCTTTTGTTTGCTTGAGTTTAGTTCTCAATGGTTCTCTTTATACAAAGAAACGTTGCTGTCGAACCCGGAACCCTCGGGCTTCGTGAGGGTTCTGTTGATGCTCGCTCACGTTGCGAGCTGGTAGATAAACTGCTGAAGCTAGGTGCGAACGCAATGCGAACCCCCGCGACGCTATGGTTCCCTACGGCGGCGCTAGGTTATGTGAAAATGAAACATAGGGTACCAATCACCTCCAATGTTAAATCTACCATGTTGATATGGTAACATTATAAATATGTACGAATACAATTTCTCAACCCAGACATCTATTTCATCTCAAATAAAAATCGCCATCTATTGGTCCCGAAAATAACTAAAATTACAAAGGCTGTTGGAACGCGACATTGATTGGCCGCAAAGAGATTTAAAATACTATAGAGCGGGCATGTCAAGGAAATGTCAAAGAAAAACTTTGATCCCATGTCTCAGTAACGCCATCTACAATAATATATGAATATTGGAGCGGCAGCGGAGCGTACTACAAAAAACTCATAGACTTGTATCCTGCAGGACACACTTTTTCGGACGAAAATTTTGTTCGTGATGTCCGGTCTATAGATATTGAATGTCTTTGATTGGCCGATATATGGTTGTACAGTTGCCCCACACTAGAAATATCACATGTAGCTTGTAGCATGGGCTTTATGCATGTAGCTTAGCTTATCGACTATTTCTAACCAATCGAGAAATACATTCGTAATGTTATTTTTTTGTGTTTTGCGTGGTTAAAAACGTAACTCTACAATTAGACTCCAAGAATATCCAGAGAGGTAGCATAGTGGATTATATCGCAGAACGGTATGACGTCTGCGGCAAATATAACATGCTAAATGTCATCTCCATGGCAACGCGAGTGCCTGGATCCCCTGCCAGGCAATTAGAAGGTTGTATTGTATTTGCTAATTAGCCAGCCTCCAGGCTGTTTACGTGTATCGGATTACTTTTATATGTTCGAGGCTTTTGTCTGATCAAAGAGTAGGCTATTGATTTCGTCTGGGGGCTAAAAGTAAAGAAAATAGATGGCATGTTTTTGTTGTCTTTGGGCCTTTGTGATTATGAATATAAAAGAATAAAAGAGAGTTGCCACGGTTGTCTTTTTTTTGTAAACAACGTCGCTGGAAGGGCAAAATTACTTCCACCAAATTCTGTTTGTGTTCTGTTCCGTTTAAGTCGCGAGTTAATAGGCTTCTTTTGGGTAAACTCGTTCTATAGTCGACCTCATCTCTGACCGCAGGACAAGATTGAGGTCAATAGTAGAAATATAAAAATATAAAAAAAATTAGTTGGGTGGGTACATATTCGGAATTAGCGATTTTATGTAATTACATCGATCTATTTAGGTAGCAATGCAATCACAATTGTTTTGATGGAATTCAGTAACCCGAAAAAAGGCGGAATTTATATAATACATTTTCCCTTTCAACAAATAAATCCCGCATTTTTGTCCTGTTTCGCGTTTATGTCATATTGCTTTCTACACCTCTTCTCTACATAAACGTTTATTGTGCTAAATATTACATTTCTCAAAATCATAGTATTCTTTAAAAAGGTGTGGTTTTCGCTTAGAGTATAAAATATATTTCGATAGCGCAATTACATACAATACAAAAACTCGGTAAAAAATAGCTGCTGCAGTCCCATTCGCGTGTTAAAAGTCATGAAGAAATTTGTTTGAATCATATGCAAATTACGTGTGCTAATAATAGTAATGTAAAATACAGAAAACACAATAAAACTAATTTAAATATATTAAATATGTACACTTAAACTAACTACAAATAAAATACAAAAAAATTTAGTTGGGTGGGTACATATTCGGAATTAGCGATTTTATGTAATTACATCGATCTATTTAGGTAGCAATGCAATCACAATTGTTTTGATGGAATTCAGTAACCCGAAAAAAGGCGGAATTTATATAATTTAAATAATAATTATTTATCAGTTCGGCTGACGCATGCGCAGCGATCGGGCGTGTACAAGTACCACTGCGCGCACTGCGTATATGTTTTTTCTCGAAATACCCAATAGCGAACTAATCATTGTGCAAAAATGGCAAAATGTGCTACGTGTAATAAACTTGTATCGAAAAAAAACCCCGGCATACAATGCGGAAAGTGTTCTAAGTGGTACCATGCGGCTTGTGTACAAATATCAAAAGAACAACTAAGTATTCTTTGCTCCACTGACGCTGTCGATTGGAAATGTAAGACCTGCTCCAGCCAGTACAAGTCAAAACGCTTATCTGCAATCCTACCAGAAGTTGATGATGACGATAACACCGATTCAGAACAAGTTATAATCATGAAGGAAAACTTTAGTGATGAATTCTTACGAGACTTGCGTAACGACATCCGGCAAGCAATCAAAGAAGAAGTCCAACAAACAATGAACTTCTATTCTGAACAATACGATAATGTACTGAGAAGCTACGCTAACTATGAGGACAAAATAAAACGCATTGAAAACCAACAAAAGGACCTCCAAAATAAATACTCTAACCTACAATTGAGATACGAAGCACTCGAACAGAAAATTAATTCTATCGAACAGAACAAAATGGCGGACATGATAGAAATATGTGGCATAAACAAAGAAGAAGAAGAAAACGTCATAGAAATAACGCAAAAAGTAGCCACTATAATCCAACAGAACCCGAATGACATCCTGAACGCATATCGCAAGGAAAGACGAGCACCTGCTGCGCAACAGAGGACCTCGTCGAGCATCGTGGTGACCCTGAGGGCGGGACGTCGGGACAGCTGGCTGGAAGCCGCCAAACCAGGCACCATCACGCCGCTAGACCTGGGCAAGCAGGACGGTGGAAGGGTCTACATACGCGAGGCTCTGACTCCGGCAACAGCCTTCTTACTGTGGAAGGCTAAAAAGGAACTTAAAAATGATGATCTGTTTAAATTCGTGTGGTGTAAGCGAGGCACAGTTCTCATAAGAAAAGACGAAACCTCTAAAATACAATCAATCAGATCGGAGAAAGACATCGAAAAATGGAAACAGGTTAACACCTGAACCAGGTATTCCTATACATTGTTACATACAGGTTTTTTACTTTTCCTATATTAAATATCAAGCTATAAACTATTTCTCATAATTTCTATGGATGATAATTTCATTGATGAGGGTAACTTTATGACTTGGAATGAGTACATAGACTCGCTTGCACCACACCAACTATATTTAACTGTGTTACACGTAAATATTCGTTCTATAATGTTAAACTTTGCTCAATTAGAGCTTATTATTAGTAGTAGTAAGCGTCAAATCGACTTAATTGTATTAACAGAAGTCAATATTAAAAGCAACTGTTTACATCTATTTTGTATACCAAAATATTCGATATATTCATCGCTAAGGTCAAACAAAAGGGGCGGGGGAATTGTTTTGTATGTCCACAACAACCATTACTTTGAAAAACAAGTGCAAAATAATAACTTTTTTGAATCAATTGTGGGCACACTAAAAACCGACTACCACTATACTATAGATATATGTGCTGTCTACAGACCACCTGACTCCAACAAACATCTATTTGTCAATGAATTATACCGTTCGTTAAACTTAAGTAATTTATCTTCTGATTTACTAATGATAGGTGATGTAAACATTAACTTATGCACAAAAAATAATAACATCTGCTCTGAGTACTTAAATAAAATGAGTGAACTAGGATTACACTGTGGGATTAACCAATTTACTAGGGTTGAAAAAACAAAAAACAAAAGTAAACAAGTGATCATTACTCAATCGTGCATAGACCACATTTTTTTGCGGCGAGTGTGCGGAAGCGACGCACACACAGCCGTTATAAACACGGCGCCAGCTGACCATTATATTATAGGCTGCGCATGTGTGATACCGAATCATGCGCCAACCGTCGCACCGTGTACTATCACTCGCTTAGATAACAAACGTGTGAGTGAGAGGCTAATGAGCATCGACTGGTCACCTGCACTTAATTATCAATGCCCGGAACACATACTAGATTTTATTTTAGATAAATTTAAATTGATTTATAAGGAATGTAGAATAACTATAAGGAAAAGAAATATTTATAAATTAAAAAAGTGTGAATGGTTTAACAATAAAGTAAAATTTATGTGCAAAACAAAAAATAGACTTTATAAAATCTGGAAAAATGAACCTACTAATCTAATGAACAGAATAATATACAATAAATATCGAAATAAAACAAATAAATATATAAATTGTGTTAAAAATAAGTACTATAAGACTGAAATTAGTAAAAACTTCCGGAATTCAAAAAAAATATGGAGTATTATTAATTCATTATGTGGGAACATTACAAAGTCAATAGAGGAAGTCGTCTTCAAGGCATTTAATTGTAAGGAAAAAGACTTAGCCGATGCATTTGCAAATGAATTCCAACGAAATGTCGACAGTATCACAAAGCCCTGCGACACCACCATATTAGACCCGCTGACGTACTCTATTGACTGTGGCATGTCTCTGCGAATTAGCAATATATCTAATAATAACATTTATAAAATAATAAACAATCTGAATATAAATAAAAGTCCTGGATATGATGAGATACGAGTCTCCGACTTGAAATGTATATCACGACAAATTTGTCCGGTCATTACACATCTTATTAATACTAGCATAAAAACATGCACTTACCCTGATAAATTAAAAATAGGTACTATCCGCCCCATCCACAAAAAAGGATCATTAAAAGACTACAATAATTATAGACCTATTACAATATTGTCAAGCATTGACAAAGTAGTTGAGCGTTGTATTGGTGTCAAAATAAACCACTTTTTATGTAAGAACAATATAATAAACAAAAAACAATTTGGATTTCAACAAGACCGAAGCGCCCCTCAACTATTGTGTCAATTTAGCAACGAAATTAACTCATATCTTAATGATAAAAAACATATACTAACAATTTTTATTGACTTTAGCAAAGCTTTCGATACACTTTCCTACAATACACTTTCACAGAAACTAGAAAGCAGCGGAATAAGAGGTCCTCTTCTCCAGTGGTTTATGAGCTACCATAGCAACAGATATACGACCGTCAAGCTAGGAAACTCGTATAGCGACATGAAATTAACAACTAAAGGCACAGCGCAGGGATCAATAATCGGACCTACTGAATACCTACTCTATGTCAACGATATGTGCAATACCATAGGGGTAGGCTCTGTGTACCAGTTTGCCGATGATACCTGCATAGTGGTGGCTGATAAAGATGCTAAAATGGCCGAGCGTCTCCTTCAAACGAACTTTGACTTATTATGTAAGTGGTCCCACGACGTTGGTCTCGTCATAAATGCTGACAAAACCAAAGCCATGCACATACATTCTTCACATATTAAAGCCATATACACACCGACCATCAAGGCACACAACCATGACTGCCTACACGCAGCCTATACCGTTAGTTGTAAATGTGATACACTAGAGTTTGTCGAGGAACACAAGTACATTGGTCTTATAATTGACTACAAATTTAATTGGGTCCCCCACATTAACTACCTATGTGATAGACTAAGATCTATCCTAGGTCGTATAATTGTTCTTAAACATAAAATGCCATATAAAACCTTAAGACTACTTTATCTAGCCCTAGCTGACTCCATAATTAGTTATGGACTCAGTAGCTACGGGAGAACTCATAAAACACATATAGATAAAATTTACAAACTACAAGAACGAATTCTCAAAAATATGGTACCACTTAAAATTAAAACAAAATACGAAAATGATTACTCTGAACTGTTTCATTACTGCAACATATTGCCAATTCAAAATATGGCCAAACTTTCAATACTAAAAGACGAATTTAACAATATAGATAAATTAAATAAGAACACACGCCATCCCAAACTTAGAACCTTAGTTAACATGAAAACCTTTACCTTGCCTAGATGCAACAATACATATGGTATGAGAACATACACCTACATTCTGCCTAAAACAATAAACGAACTTCCTGTGGACATACAAAATAAGTACCTCTGCAACCCTAAAAAATCCAAAAGTCAATTAAAAAAGCATTTTCTGCAAGCTACAATAAGTTAGTTTAGTCTGTATAACTTACTTATCCAATCTAATCTGTAATGTAAACCTTTTATAAACATAAGTACTAATTATGTAAACTATATGTATTCCGAACTCACTAGCCACATAAAAGCCATTAAAGGCTTCTGTGGCTCTTAGCATTTAAAGTTATGTAATGTAGAATAAGCGATCTTGAACAATGAATAAAAAAAAAAAAAAAAAAAAATTTATTTTTAATAATTTTTATTATTTATATTTTTCGTGTGCTAGGTATGCACATACGAAACATCTAATAAAATTATGTACAAAATGCATTGACGGTGCCAGCAACAAAAGGCGTCGAGCCCAAGTATCGCGTAATAACACTTGCATGCTCTGAATATTTATATAGGTATCAGTAATAAGGATAATTAAAGTGACAAACGATTGACATGGTTATTGAAGATTGACTGTCAAATAAAATTGAGAGAAGTTGTAATCAACAGAAACCGTATTTTCACAAACCGTCACTGTGGACGATGAACCAACAGGTTTTTCTTACATTAAATTTCTCTTTTCAAATTACAAACCTGTAAAGCTTACAGTTCTTATTGATAGCCAAAACACACCATATTGAGCAATTTTAAAACCTTCATCTAGAAGCAGACTCTTTCAATAGCCCGATAACTTTTATCAGAAGAATAAAAAATGGCGGTTTGACACATTATATCAATACAAAAGCAATTTTGATTCCTCCTAATATAAGTTATTTGACGATTGAAAAGTCGGCTCTAAAACTCTCTTAAAAAGATTGTCGCCATTTCAGCTCATAGGTACAAGTTTATTGTTAAACAGACAGCAAATTGTAAAATATCGATTAAGAAGTCATACTGTGTGCTGTACTCAAACAAGTTTGGTCAGGTTAGGGCAAGCAGGTGGTGAAAGAAACCTTCAAAGTCGAACGCGGAACTGATCTAGAACTAAACGGTTGTGTTTAAATTACTCATAGAAAACATAATTGTGTCGTGTATTATCACATTTCGCCAGTCCCATTAAGTAGGGGGCCATCAATAGGACACGATTCAAACTCCCAGGTGCTCCAATTTACATGAGGCTTGTGTATACCCTCATGTAAATGAAAGCATGGAAGCATGGAAGCTCAGGGCCAGCCAGGGCTACACAAGTGCACAGCCCTCAGTCATAAATTGTAATTACGTTCTATGAGGAGTACTATTACTCAAATTAGTATGCTAATTAAATTGATTAGCTTACAATAAAGACATACCTACCACCAAGAATCATTTTTGTCTTCATGATTTGCCGATTACTGTCGTCTATTGCTGCTATACCAGTAGTAATAAAACGGTTAGAAAACGATTAATTTGCATGAAATATCGTCGATTTTCTGTTCAATGTTGGTTCAAGTGTAAATTCCAAGCATTTTGCACGGTTCTGATCGGTCAGCATGTCTCTCTTCGTGGATATCAAGGAAAGCAATTAAGGAGTCAATGTTGAGATGCTGAGAACTACAGCGCGGTCACCTATATATTAATACCTACACAATATGACGCATGTATATTAAAGACATTCCCTATGATATGGAAACTGAGACTTACAACGCAGTCACCTTTATACAATCTGACTGCCTGTCTGACCTCCACAATCCTGGTTGCTGGGAAACACGATACTCCTGGGTTAAACTGGTTGTCAGACCTTCGGGCTTCTGACTACCCGTATCGTTACGACTGTCAAAGATCTACAAATGACAGCCGGGACTAACAGCTTAGGGTGCTTTTCGTGTCACGGATCACTATGACCCAAGCACTGTACTTATCTTCTCATAAACAAGGCTATATAATAGTCAAGTCATCTCACCCGGGATTTTCGGTAAGCATAAATACATGATTCATCTTTGACGAACAAAAGGACTTTCACTTAAATAGCTTAATGTACAGATGAGTCAATGGAACTGAAGAATGTCGAAAGTCGTCTTTAACTAATATTGGCAGCTACAGTTATACGCACATACATAAACTCACGCCTTTTTCCCATGGGGGTAGGCAGAAACTACAGAGTGTCATCTGTTACGATTCTTACATACCTACTTCTTTTGCTTTGTTTACATTCATACATGTTATCATACACACACGCCGGTTTCGAGTACCTACCACGCAACGCAACTGACCACCTCACCAATAAGGTCTATGAATGTACACCACACACAGTTGTTATTATAAATCCCAGATTAGCATTACCTAACTGTGAAATTATAATAATAATAATATTCCAGGACTATTCACACGACGCCATCCAGCCCCAAGCTAAGCAGAGCTTGTGTTATGGGTACTAAACGACTGATAAACATTCTTATATATATCTAAATACAAGCATATTATAGATAAATTATACCCAGACATAGAACAAATGATCGTGCTCATCACACGTATCTACATTTGTCCTGGATGGGAATCGTACCCACGACCTCCAGCACAGCAGTCAGTCTAGTAACTACTAGACCAACAGGCCAACCGAATTAAAAAATGTAAACGACACCACAGTGTCTGCCTAGCCTGAGAAGTTACGTTGGCGCAGTGGCTGAGCGATATGCTGCAGCACTAAGTTTGGCGGGTTTAATACACGCCCTATCAGACCGATGACCCAGATGGAAAACCCAATAATACATATCTTAGCTGTCTAGGAATCAAACCCAGGAAATCATGCTCAGCATTAGTGCTTGCAACCAAAAGACCAATAAGGTGGTCAACAATTTATAATATTATGTGGGTGATGATGATATTTTATGAATATAACCACTCAATCAAACTGTGAATACATAATAACGACTCAGCAGTCATATTAGATGATATTTTAAACCAATAAACGATTAAGAAACATAATAATAAATCAAACGCATCCGTTCACATCACAGACACTAGCTATCCATTTATTTTAATGATGACTGAGAGTATAAATTAGACACACTACATCAATGATCTGCAATGACCTAGGCAGTTGAAAGGAATCATGGTTGCAACAATCTACTTGCAAAAAACGACTGCTCTTTAACATAATTAAAGTGCTATAAATTAGTCTGGTCATCATAATTTGTAATGATTACAATATTTTAAATAGATCGCTACCAACTTAAGTATACCTATAGAATAGAATAGAAAAGAATAGAATAGAACACTCTTTAATGTACACCATAAAAACTTACAAAATAATAACTTTAAGGGGTACATAGGGTGTTACAATGGGCGGCCTAATCGCTAAAAGCGATCTCTTACAGACAACCTTTGGATGGACTTGATGGAGGAGGAGAAAACATGAGTAGGCAGTTTGTGGTGTACTATTTACATAAATAAATAACATACATGACTATCTCAAAAGAGGTATAAAATAAATGTAAATAAGAAAACAAAATAAAAAAGAAATTAAAATAAATACAACAAAGTAACGAACTGTTATATTAAGACGTGTTAGGAGAAAGGTAATAATTTTGAAGCATTCTTTTAAATGATGGTAATGTTTGAGCTTGTCTCACTGACACAGGCAAAGCATTCCATAGCCGAACAGATTCCACTGTGAACGATTTTCCGTAGAAATAGTATGATACATTTGCTTATGTAAATTGATTTAAAAGATAAACGCTTTATAACTGTCTAATTATCATAAAACTTTACTATTTTAGGTCAGTCTTTCCTATATAACTACTATGGGAAGAAAACAAAACAAATGCGGAGATCAATGTGTTCAGTGTAAACCATTATTGTTTATTGGCTATTAAAGAAACATAAAAATACAGACACATAATATTATGTCACAGTCTTTTTCAAAGTCTAGACATTATGTTGACCAAATCGTGCGAAGACTATGCCAGAGTGTCTGGAGACATTAATCTGCATGGTCTGATTAGTTAGGGTTATTTATTGAAGGAAAAACAACACCGATGTGAGTGGATTCACCAGTAATCGTTTAGGTCATTTTAAAAGTTAAGGAGCTCATTAATAACTTAGTAAGTTTGTACTAGCTGTACTTGGACTATTTTATATATAAAACGGCAAACTTTTTTTAAAAAAGACAAAGCTTTTAAAATAGGTCCAGAATAAAATTCATCTTTTTTTTTCACTTAGATGCCAATTTAAATGTCACACTTATTCGTGCAGGCAGTATTCTTTATTAAAAACATACACAACGTTTTCAATTAGCGTATTTAATAAACATAAAAATAGATTGACCAGCTGCCCCGGCAATTTAAAAAAAATATATTTTACGACCTATTCTTAGACCTACTGAATAAACACACAACATTTTATAAAGATCGATCAAGCTGTTTTGGAGGAGTTTCGTAACAAACACTGTGACACGAGAATTTTATACATTTATTAAATTAAATTTAGACAAACCAGCGTCGTAGAGAAAAAAACTTACAAAACAGGTCATAAACAACAAGGCTTTACATCAATAGTTCTCATAACGATAAACATACATTTTTCACAGCCTTCAATTTAACCACAGTTTTAATAAATAATAATAAAGTTAAGACGTCAATTAACCCCTAATCATTGTAACAAAGGATAATAAACTGAACAAACTTTAATCTAGATTTTATATAAACCGTGAGAAAATTACAGTTTCGAAGTAGGTAGATACAAATAGAGGTGAGCGCTAATCTATCACTGCTCATCGAAGTAGACCCAATAAATCATATTACTGTCAATCGGTAACACAGTAGCGCAACTTCGAAGAAATAACATCAGTCGCGTGCAATCTACTAAGGGGTTATACCTACGTAACCCTCGTAAGACATGGTTTCTGCGTGTTTTTTTTTTATTTATTTGGGTGTGTACGTTTTTAATGTGTGTGTTTCAAAGTTTTACTTATTGATTACATTTTAAGAAAACTTGCAGACATTTTCGACAACTTGATAGTCGTTATTGAAAAAAAAAAATCCCTACGATGTTTTGTTCCTACTATCCTATACTGCGTTTCTATTGTCCTCATTTTAAAGTGCACTTTTGTTTCTTCTTTATTTTGGTACCACGAAAGTTTTATTCGAAAATAGTCCGATTATCCTGCAAATTTTGTTCCTATCAATCACCGTATAAAATTAGTTCTTTTCTAGAGCTTCTTGTGTGTACGAAATGTCCATATATTACAATATACATATCGTTTCTGAACAAGGGAATAAGCACCTTTACCGGGTATCCAAGCCACAAACCGTCTAGCACAGCAGTTCCCAAAGTATACAATACTCCATTCCTAAAAACAACTATAGCCTTTAAAGTTGGTTAGGTGGGTCGCGGTTCAACTTTAGGAACCACTGCTAGAGTTCATTAAAAAGATTAAAGTAGGACATTACCTCAAGTACCTAAATAGTCCAGTTACACTACTGTCACTAACATACACTGTGGTTGTGATGTTATTCATAAGTGGGTACATTGATAATGTTGGTGGTGGTATAAGATCACATGATTAAATATAGCAGTCATTACTGGAGCTTGTAGTTTGAATCACATCTCACAAGTAATACTTAACATGGCGCAGTCGGTAGGATTAATAAAGTATAATAAAGCGAATTATTAGTGAGTGAAATAAAGACGATATAGTACAAATAAGTGAACAATAAGTAAATAAGTAATAAATAAAACGAAATGGAAACAGTTTTAACACCGCCGTTACCGTTCCAATTTGATGAGAACTCGATTGATGTGGCATCGGGCAAGTTAAGTGATAGTTGGGAACGATGGAAGAAGGGCTTCACGATATATTTCAATGCGTGTGAGTTATCGAAAAAAACATCAGTGATTCAATTCAACATTTTCCTGCATATAGTAGGCGAGCAGTGCCGCGAGATATTAGAACAAAGCGAAGAAACAACTTTAGACGGTGCGTGTAAAAAGTTAGATGGACATTTTAAAACAAAGAAAAACTTAACGGTGGAACGGCACAAGTTTTTTACACGAGATCAACAGCAAAATGAGTCAATAGATCAGTATGTGTTTGATTTGCGGAAATTGTCCAAAACATGTGAGTTTGCAAATTTAAATGACGATCTCATAAAAGACCGACTTGTATGTGGAGTAACAAGCCCAGCAATCAGAGAGCGATTATTACGAGAAGGGGACCTAACATTAAATAAAGCCTTGGAGATATGTCGAGCAGCGGTAGTGTCAAGAATATATTCAGAAAATATAAAGAAGGAGAATGATGCAGTTCACAGTATTAAACAAGACAGTAACATACAAGAAGAACCAAACGAAATATGGGCATTACGGCGTTATAATAAAGTAGAAAATGGTGTGTCATCGTATACAGGAACATGCGATGGCTACATAAAAGGAGCAACGCGTACACGCGGTGGTCAAGAGCGAGGGAGAGGAGCCGCGGGCTGGCGAGGTGGGCGCGGTGGCGTCGCACTCGCCGCTCGTCCGATGCAACAGCCGGTAAACAGACAGCGCACGGCGCCGCAGTGTGGCAGATGTGGTAGTATTCACGGAAGGAATGCTTGTCCAGCGTACGGTAAAAGATGCCTACGTTGTTTAAAAATGAACCACTTCGCAAAAGTATGTGGTGTGTACTCTGTGGAGTCATCAGATGAAAAGGTAATATATGCAATAAATAAAGACTTGAGTGATTGGACTTTAAATCTAATAATAAATGAACATCGCATTAATTTTAAGTTAGATACGGGCGCAGATGTGAATGTGCTACCGACGCGTTTCTTGTCCAGATTAGGAATAACTGTTGATAAGTTAATGACAACTAATACTAAGTTAAGCGGATACTCAGGTGATTTAATTACTGTCTTGGGAAAAACACATTTAAAAGCGTATTATAAGAACAAGTTGTTTTTATTAGAGTTTAAAATTGCAGATGTAAATAGTACTCCAATATTGGGACGTCATGCATGCGTAGAAATGAACTTAATTAAGAGGGTTATGTCTGTGCAGAGATCTGATAACAAAAATAAGATTTATAACGATTATAAAGATGTTTTTGAAGGTATAGGTTGTTTACCAGGCGAATATAATATTCAATTAGAGGACGATGCCATCCCCGTAGTACACGCGCCTCGTAAATTGCCATTTGCGATCAGTGAGGACGTTAAGAAAAGGTTATTAGAAATGGAGTCACAAGGCATTATAGCAAAAGTGGAGGGTCCCTCTGACTGGGTAAGCAGTATAACTGTAGTTAAAAAACCGAACGGCGACTTAAGAATTTGTTTGGACCCGAAAGAATTAAATCAGGCTATCAGAAGAGAACATTTTAAGCTACCAACAATAGACGAAATAGTTTCAAAATTAGCTGGGGCAAGGTATTTCAGCACATTAGATGCTTCTTCAGGGTTTTGGAACATAAAATTAGGAGAAAGTAGTAAATACTGCACATTTAATACACCTTTTGGTAGATTTAAATTTTTACGGATGCCCTATGGCATATGTTCAGCCTCAGAGATCTTTCATAAGAAAATGTACGAACATTTTGATGATATAGAAGGTGTGTGTATGTACATTGATGATTTATTAATTTATGCTTCAGATCAAAACAAACATGATGAGATTTTGAAGAAAGTACTAGAAAGATGTAGAAAAATTAATTTAAAATTAAACAAAAACAAGTGCAAATTTGGTTTGCAGGATATAAAATATTTAGGTCACCGTATTACAAAAGATGGATTGAGCCCAGATGATTCGCATTTAACAGCAATAATAAACATGCAAGTACCAACGAATAGAAAAGATGTAGAACGATTTTTAGGGTTGATTACGTACGTAGGCTCGTTTATTCCAAACCTTTCAGATAAAACATTCCCACTGCGAGAGTTACTTAAAAAAGAAATAGAATGGCATTGGGATGACCGACATGAGCAGTGTTTTACTTATTTAAAATCTTGTTTAACAAAACGACCAGTTCTTCAATATTATTGTTTAGATAAGCCAATAGTCATATCCGTGGATGCTAGTTCCACAGGGTTAGGTGCCTGTTTAATGCAAAATGGGCTTCCAGTATGTTATGCTTCGAAAGCATTAACTATTACGGAACAAAGGTATGCGCAAATTGAAAAAGAGTTATATGCTTCCGTCTTCGCCTGTGAGCGATTTTATGCATACATTTTCGGACGTTCGGATGTGACCATAGAAACCGACCATAAACCGTTAATTAGCATTATTAAAAAACCAATTGTAGATGCTCCGTCCCGCTTACAGAGGATGCTGTTGAGATTACAGCGCTATACATTTACGTTAGTTTACAAACCGGGAAAACATTTGTACATAGCTGACGCGTTATCTCGCGCTTACGAAACAAAGCCGCACGTGAGTGAAGAAACGTCACAAACCGGTATAGGTAGCAGTAAGGACGAAGTATGCGTATTGACCGAAAGTGTAAAAAGCAAATGTGAATATCTTACGGATGCTCAATTCATAGACATTCAGAAGCAGCTAGAAACAGACGAAGAGATGAGTGAATTAAATAGAGTAGTTATGAGGGGATGGCCTGAAAATAAAGATAAAATAAAAGATAACATAAAACCGTACTGGAAATTTAGGGAGGACATAACTGTAGCAAATGGTTTAATCTGGAAATCTGATAAAATAATAATACCAAAATTAATGAGAAAGGAGATGTTAAAAAAGATTCATATTGGACATATGGGAATTGAAAAATGTAAATTAAGAGCTAGAGAAATAATATTTTGGCCCGGTATTAATAACGATATAGAAAACATGATTAAAAGTTGCAACATTTGCTTAACACATAGAAAAAATAATCAAAAAGAAGAACTAAATTGTCACGAGGTACCGGATAGACCGTGGGCAAAGCTTGGTGTAGATTTATTTCAATACAAAGGTAAAGACCACTTGTTGGCAGTGGATTATTATAGTAAATATTTCGAGTTAATTGAATTAAGGAGTACAACTTCCGGGAACATAATTAATCACTTAAAAAACATATTTAGTCGTCAAGGAATACCAAATACTATAATGACAGACTGCGGTCCACAATTCTCATCATTTGAATTTAGGAAATTTGCTCTAGATTGGAATTTCACTCATATTACGTCATCACCGTATTATCCTCAGTCAAATGGGCAAATTGAACGTACAGTCCAAACAGTAAAAAACATTATTAAAAAGTCAACGGAAGACAACACGGACTATCGCCTAGCATTGTTAGAATGCCTGAATACACCGCTGGGAAGTGATTTAGCATCACCAGCTGAAATTTTACAAAGTCGTAAATTAAGAAGTATTGTTCCTACACCAATTCAATTATTAGTTCCAAAAGTGCATTATAACATAAAAGAAAAATTAATAAACCGACAAAATAAACAAAAAGAATTGTATGATAAAAATAGTAAGAACTTAACACCGTTACATGTTGGACAAAATGTAAGATATTATAATACAATAAAAAGTTATTGGGTACCAGGAATAGTTGAGCGAATTCTGAGAAATAGATCGTATGCAATTCGTTTGCGTAATGGAAAAGTAGTGGTGCGAAATAGAAGGCATATGTTAGCAGACCACTCGCACAGATACAGCCCTCTTCGAGACTATGAGTTTGATTATGATTGTGAAAATTCATCGTGTCATAGAAATGAACATATACAGCCGTCATGTAATAATAATTACGTTACTCGTTCTGGCAGGACGGTGCGACCGCCGAATAGATGGGGGTATCCGTGAAATAAAGAATCAACCACAATGTATTCTACATCCGTGTCGTCAACGGCAACGTAATATTGATAATATAATTTAGCAGAATAGATTCAAAATTCTGTTCAATGTAAATGTTAAGATAATAATTGTATATTGCAGTATAGTACCTACTAAAATGAGAAATGTAATAATAAGTAATAGTGTTTAAAAAAAAAAAAAAAAAAAATGTTTATGTTGTGTGTTATGTTTTGTTTTCTGAAAAACATAATATGAAATGAATTAATCAAATAAAAATTTATGTTTTTTATAATTGTTATTAAAGTAAATGTACTTACATTTATCATGTTACTAGATATCGGAATGATGTATAGATTTTCTTAAATTATTTTTATTTATTTTTATTTGTTTTTTGTTAAAGGAGGAAGATGTGATGTTATTCATAAGTGGGTACATTGATAATGTTGGTGGTGGTATAAGATCACATGATTAAATATAGCAGTCATTACTGGAGCTTGTAGTTTGAATCACATCTCACAAGTAATACTTAACAGTGGTCACACTGTATGTAATTATACTCCTCCTATAAATATACGCTTCACACATTAAGTAAGAGTGATAAACTTACTTAATTAAACTTGTTACTTGATGATGCGGATTATGCAAAACTAATAAAGCTAAGCTAAAGCCTGTTTAGTGTTTAGTTCGAAGTTTACTGCAGATGCTAGTATTGCGTGATTTAGACTTTGTAGATAGTAGTCGGTGAATAGTTCAATATTTGACCGTTTTGGCATTTTGCACTACATAATTATAAACTTAAGTAGGTATGCATTCGTATATACTATTCCTCCGTCTGCTTAATATGGCCGAAGAAGAGGTCAAATAAGATCGCAATTTAAACTTAAAAGTTAAAGATTGTGCAATATTCTTAAAAAAGGGATCCAGATCCAGTTTTAATAAATAGATACTAAATTAATATTTTTTTTTTTCTATTACGCAAATATTTTAATGACAACCATAATTTAAGCATGTAATTAATAAATTATTTTAATTTACTGTCACGTAGCAATTTCTAAATTTATAATAAAGAAACCTCTTTTTTGTAACCAAATTACAGAAGAATGTATTAATTAAGTAGTCATATTTCCTTCATCACAGCTAAGGTTGTAACAAAACCTCCCATTTTTAACCGTAAATGCATCAAAAATATTAAACCACCACAACCGCAACCGCCATTAATGGAGTTCGGTAATACGGTGGTAATACGGTCTTAATACGGTGGAGAAAATAGGGCCGCTGCCATATCACAACACTGTTTTTGTGAAATAGTATTTGCCCCTTCTGTTTTTTAGGGTACCGTAGTCAACTAGGAACCCTTATAGTTTCGCCATGTCTGTCTGTACGTCCGTCCGTGCGTCCTCGCTTAATCTCTGTGACCGTTAGCACTAGAAAGCTGAAATTTGGTACCAATATGTGTATCAATCACGCCAACAAAGTGGTAAAATAAAAATTGGAAAAAAATGTTTTATTAGGGTAGCCCCCATATATGTAAAGTGGGAAGTGATTTTTTTTTAAATTTCAACCCTAACGTGTGATATATTGTTAGAAAGGTATTTAAAAATGACTAGGGGTTTACTAAAATCATTTTTTGATAATGTCAATAATTTCGGAAATAATCACTACAAAAGTAAAACACAATGTGTCCTCCCCCCCCCCCCCCTTGTGACGGACGTGAAACTAAGTACGGGACCCTACACTGCGCGACACGCTCTTGGCCGGTTTTTTTTTTGTACAACTAAAGCCATAGTTACTTTGGTTGAAAAAATGTCATTTATCTAATAGTTTTTTCATCTCCGCCTTCTTTGGAGGCCAAGCTCTGCGCCTCCACGTCCCCTAGGAAAGCCTTAGTTAAACCTTAATCAGAACCTAATTAATGACTCTCTTGAGAAACGCTAAGGAACACTAATGAGATAAGGAACACTGAATAGATGAAAATGATACTGGGAGCTAGTTTCTTATTGGGCCCAACTGGCTGTGATGTTTGCTCCTAATTAGTTTGGACACAAAAAAGCTAATTACACTTCCTTATCTTATCTCTTTACTTCTAATTATCCTCCAGAAACCTTTGAGCCCTTTTCTAGTAATGTAGGTTACCTACTCGTAAAATTTAATTGACCTTTCGTACCTAAAATACGAAATACTATTCTGATTAGAAGTTTTAAAATACAAAGTGGAAGTGTACATAATCCGGCCACTAGTGTTAATTTCAATTAAAAAAAAATGACGTGTGGCACTCGAAGACTGCCGCGGTAAAGCTATTGCATAGAATTTTTTATCAACTCCTCTCCTCTCCCCCTCCCCATTCCTCTCCTCCCCCTCTCCCCATTCCTCTCCTCCCCCTCCCCTCCCTCTCCTCAAATTACAACTTTATATCAAACAGAATAAGGTTCATATTCAATTGGGAAAATTTGACACATTGGGGTAACTTGTGTGCTGGTGTCCGTACATGCGTCAATGTCAACTCCACAAAGAGAATAAGTAGGGCTTTATGTGACCTTTCGCAACCACCTACTTATATTGATATTGATATGTTCATGCAAAATTTTGCCTAGGATTTTCTCAGGACTTTTCATGAGACACTAGGTTATCTCAAATGGTCGAAGTCTGACCTTGGAGCGAGAAAGGCACATTCACTGCAAACACAGCATTCCGGTAACCGTTTTGCAATTCCGATGTGTTTAAGACGGCAAAATGTAGATCATTGTTGAAAGTTCATCCTTGATATTAAAAATTAATAAGTAAGTACAAATGTTTTAAAAGTAATCTGCCCTAAGCAATTTTGTTTTCCAAGGTTTACTCTATTATTTTTATTTCTCAAACCAGAAACAGGCCGTTCTGACTCCTACTTGCATTACCAGCTTCCTTCTGTCTTTATCCTATTTTCTTAGGATATCTTAGAAGACCTCCCTATAGAGAGAAGGCATCAGCAATAGGTAATCACCACGCTTACCCTCCGCGGGCTACCGAATTCCGACTTATATTAATTACTATAGCAGACGTCCCGCGGTTTTACCCGCGTAGGCCCCGTTCCCGTGGGAATACATGAATAAAAAGTAGCCTATGTGTTAATCTAGGGTGTCAGCTAACTCTATACCAAATTTCATAAAAATCCATTGAGTAGTTTTTACGTGAAAGAGTAACAAACATCCATCCATCCTCACAAACTTTCGCGTTTATAATAATTATTAGTAGGATCATTCCTGGTGTCCTTATAATATTTTCCTTCACTGATGTCAGTGATGTCCAAGATCAACAAAGAAAGTATATAGATATGAATAAAGAACAACACTTTAGTAGGTACTTTCCTGGTTATTAACCCAAATTTTTCAGTAACGGTAACCAAACCATATAAATAGAGGTTCTTAAACATCCTTTTGTTTTTCATTATAAAATCCCCTTTATTTGTTTAGTCGCATCTTAACATAAGAAACTTAGGGTATTTTAGTAAGTACCTAGAATATGCTTGACAATATTCTAGTTAACTCCATAATTATGTGTCCTAATAGATTTAAACAACTTAGATCTGTAAAGATCTAAGTTGCTCAATCTAGACATTGTTATCTAATTTATTAAACTAGCAGGAACTTTGCACAATGCATTTCTGTCAAACTACGATGAAACCGCACGTTTCATCAAAATAATTATAGTTTACGAACCAACTACGAATGTGGCCTAGTTTAACTTGTCGCGTCTATGTCTTAAAATGGTAGGTACAAAAATGTTTGACTATTGTTCTGAAAGAAACTTTTGTGGTAAGTAGGTATGTGTGTTATTTTGTTGTGATATAAAATGAAACTGTTTTCTTTAAGTTGTTTGACACGTACCTTTTACTGATATATTACTTATATTTAAATAGATGTCCGCAATATGGTTAAGCATAATAGTAAATCATGGGAGTCACCCAATTTTTCTTTTAAATTCCTGTACCTATAACAGAAAGACTTCCAAGAACATTTTTTTTCTGAAAGCTCTATGAATGTTCAATGCATAAACTACTGACATAATATCATCTGGACACAAGGTATAAATGTATTAATAATTACTTAAATATGTTTCAATTACAAAAATGCAATAAATAATGTAGTTTTGGGGAATTTAATTTTGATAAATTGTTTTAACTTTACTAAACAAATAAAACTTAGACAGACAACTAACAAGTTGGAGATAAGTTTAGGTGCTAAGCAATTTCTATTGTTAACCAACTTCATTTTAGTTAACCAAGTTGCCCTGTACAATTAAAATATTTATGAGACATGAAAAGTTTGAAATTATCAATTGTAAACTTAGGTCAAAAGCACTGCGTCTAATTTATGAGTCCTTTAATAAAACGGTTAAGGAAATTATTTCATCAACCCGTAAGAGATCGACATAGTCAATATTTTGTTTTTTTCAACACACTTGAATAATATCTAATTGCTCAGCTTTTAAGTTCATAACGTAGCGTTTTTGTGTATTTTACATAGAGGTATATCTTTGCGTAGAGTTTACACTTGTGCAGAATAGTGCGCTCCAACAAAATGCTAAAGCATTTCACGCAAAAAATTATGCGGTCGCCATTTTGTCACAAACTAACACAACGTTTTGCTTATTTATTTTTCCTCGCAAGTGTGTTCAATAACGCCTTTTACGCATGAGAATTTTTCATTGCAGTCTCCATTTTACTCTTAAGGCTCAGTGTTTGCAATGCAATCCCACCTCGATTGTACCTAATGGCCCAGTATAAATATTAATACAGTAGGACGACGCCTTTGATCTCTGGAAAAATGCCGACAACTTCTACACGCGTTAGACTTGAATAATACCTCCCGCACTACGAACATCGTTTTGTTCGCAGTGCGGGAGCGGCTTTCCCGCGTCTCGCCCCTCACACCCCGCACGATTGCCCTGTCTAGACGGCTTCGTCCGACGACTGTATGTTTTTAGACTGTGCTAATGGTTAACAAGCTTTGTCCACTAAATTACCTACCTATCAAAAACCACCCATAGCACATGTGCATCACTCAACGTTTGTCACAACAAGAAAACGTAGGGAATCTAATTTTCCCAAAGGTAACTCGTTAAGCAATATTAATTTTACTTATATCTTCGAACCTATGCAGTTACGTATGTTAGTAATAGTTTCATACACTTGTTAATATCTACAACGTTATTACAAAGTGGTAATTTCAAAATCGATAATACTTACGAAACACCAGTAACATCTATAATTTATTGATGTTTTTACTATCCACGATCTAAAGTTGGTGTTGTTAGCAAATAGTAACGTCTGTTTATTACATAATTTAGTTCATGATTTGACAATATTCGTAAACTAAATTAGGTGGCACTCTAGACCTAACATGCTTAAAAAAATATATAAGTATTCGTAAAACGTTAAAGGGTACCTACCTGTAATACTTTAGGATTCAAATGTATAGTAGATAAGAGTAATAGCGTCTAATTTGATTTATGTACCTCTTTGTTTTTCATTCATCTCATTATGAATGATTAGTATTTAGGTATTGTATTTTTTCTTATTGAAACTTATTTTATATTTGTATTCAAATAGTCATGTATGGTATATAGGTATATTTATGTAAATAGTACTCCACAAACAGCCTGCTCATATTTTCTCCTCCACTATCAAGTCCATCCAAAGGTTGTCTGTGAGAGATCGCTTTTAGCGATAAGGCCGCCCATTGTATCACCCTATGTAGCTAGTTAAGGTTTTAATTTGTAAGTTTTTATGCTGTACAATCTATTCTATTCTTTTCTATTCATTATCTCAGTCTCTCACGTATAAAGTGGCGACTTCAAATATGACCAAATACCTACCAAAGTTATCTTTTACAAAATAATAACATGGAGGTAATTACCGAGTTTATTTTAAAGTCGCCAATCTGTTTGAAGCACGCGTGGTGATTAATATTCTTGCTCCTCTTGTCTTCTCTTGTTTAAGATACCTAAGGCCTTTGACTTGCAGTGGGACAGAAAGAAAGAAGAAAGAATAATTAAGAATTAATCAAAAAAGAAAAGAATCTTGAAAAAAAAATCAAAAAGAAAAATCAAGAAATCAAGAATTACTTTTATAATCTCTCCTCTAATCTCCAGCGAAGTTCACCATACACCAAAGATATTTAAAAGACTATAGGGCGGACATGCGAGGAAATGTCATAGAAAAACTTTAATCCCATGTCTTAGTAACGCCATCTAGAATAATATATGAATATTGGAGCGGCAGCGGAGCGTACTAAAAAAACTCATAGATTTGTGGCCAGCAGGACACACTTTTTCGGACGAAAATTTTATTCGGGATGTCCGGTCTATAGGTATTAAATGTCTTTGCCATACACCAACAACATTACTAACGTTTTAAATTATAAGTAGGTAGTGAACACAATACGCGAAAATTGCTTGCAATCATTATATTATAACTTATTCAAATACTAATAACTTACCTAATTGCACATGGTTCGATATTCAAATTGCCAGGGAATGCTATTACCCAGACATTCAATACTTGGTTTAGTAATGACGTGACAACACGGACTAAATTTTATTCCGAAACTTGTGTCGCTGGGACACAAATCTATTTTTTGAGTTAGGGGATCCTGATATGGGAAAACTTCCTCGTCGCTAGAATCACTCATTTTAGTTTTTTCACTTGTTTTCAAGTTTCTTGTTTTTAATATACCTGAGGTTTAACAATGACGTGAAAAAATGCCGCGTAAAGAACCGCGTACAAAGCAAATTGAAAAAAGAACACCAAGAAGGTTCCGAGTCTGAGTTTTTAACAAATTAAAAAAAAGTTGTATATATTCGGCACCATAGAGGTAGCAGTAAATAGGTTTAATGTTTTTTTTAAATTCACAAACTTAGTGCACACGATGTTCTAAATTCAATTTACTTTATCCTCAAGAGAATAAAAACGGCTTTTCCACTCAGATATTGAAGATTAAAAATACTCTTTCCGAGATGGTGGGATGAAAAATAATTTACAAATACTACATTGGTTTTCATTACCATTTACAGACTCAAATATATCAAAAGGTTCTGTAATGCAATACATTATTAAATCATTATCTGATAAAATGTGACCCTTATAACAAATTCAGAATTTAGTATGTAAAACGATTTTTCGTACCACTTGCTCAAAAAAGTGACATTCTATGCCACAAAAAGCGAACATAACAATAGTCATTTTTAATCTGTTAAAAACAGGGAAAGAAAGTTGTACTGGATTTCATTCATCCCCTAGGGAGAGAATGTGATTTAAATTTGGAATACCTAACTTACCGAAATTTATACTGAACTACATCTGTGTCACGTACACCATTGAGTTTGTATTTTATAGCATTATACATCTTTTTGAAAAAGGAATACGCGTTTATTATGCAGATATGATTATTAATTAAATAAAATTACGAAAACCGACGAGGCCGTATGAGCTTAATGCCTTCGCTTTTCCGACAAAAAAATATAAATCTAGGAATTTGCCGCGTTTTTGTTTTCTTCAAATCATGGAGCAAACAACCGGGTTGTTTGCTTTATGCTTCAAATATTTAAACGTTAAGTTTATTTTAATTTATTTTTATAAATAAGTTAATGTTCTAAAAATACGTCTACTTTTAACTGTCATTATTTTTAATAAATGCTTATCTCATATTATTATTGTGTTATTTTTTTCGCTAATGGTACGAAAAGTAGAGTATTTTCCTCGGTGATAAAGCTGTCTTAGTCTTGGGTGAAATTAAATCCCTCGCTACACTCAGGACTCGTCTTAAATCCCTCGCTTCGCTCGTGATTTAAGTTTTTAACACCCTCGCTACGCTCGGGAGTAAACCTCGAGTCCTTCGTTACGCTCGCGATTTAAATCGTCACCCGCGACAGAAGACACTGCTTTATCCCCTTGGTTAATAATCTACTATAATTAGCATATTTACTGACACACTTCTATGTTCATTGACGTAGGTTAGGTTGGGTATGTCTTGCTAAAAATAGATTTTCAACTATTGCAAACATCTTGATAAAATTATTAAAATTGGATGAGCAAACAGAAAAATTAGGTTAATAAATATTTTGCATAAGTATAACATAACTTCACGCCTCTGTTTCACCAATCGGTTTTGGCGAAGGTGCCCTTCAAAGAGTTCTGTACCCAATGATATTATAAGTAAAAAGGTGATATTATAAGTACCTAGATAGGTTACCTAAACAACATTCGATCTTCAAAAACTGCACACTAACTCACGCACGCGTGACCCGTTGACGGCGCGGTCACTAGGTCAAGTGTGGCTAGTTAGCCACATTTTAACGTGTCGCTAGCTGAATGCTTATAACCTATCTACACCTGTTTACATAGAATATCATTGACAATAACTGCATTTTGTCAATTATGTTCTAATCTCAATTAGGGGCGAGCCTATTGCCGCGAACCAGGCGTAGTGTAACTTGTTTACGGCTCATCTTTAATGTTTATCTTCTTCTTCTGTAAATAGTTGTGTATCCATCTTCTGTACCTACTTCTGTCCGTGCTAGTTCTCGCCTTCTATTATTAAAATTATACGCCTAAAACGTGTACCTAATCCTACTAATATTATAAACGCGGAAGTTTGTGAGGATGGATGGATGGATGTTTGTTACTCTTTCACGTAAAAACTACTTAATGGATTTGAATGAAATTTGGTATGGAGATAGCTGACACCCTGGATTAACACATAGGCTTTTTATTCTTGTATTCCCACGGGAACGGGACCTGCGCGGGTGAAACCGCGGGACGTCAGCTAGTTGCCAAATAAATTCGGGTGAATATTTCAACGTTTATCTATTTAATATCCGATCCACATCACCTAATAACGTCACAGGCACCATGTCCATGCAAATGGATAGTCCCTATTACATTTTGCCCTTGCGACCACTTACTCAAACAAGCAGTCGCTGGCAAAATAGAACAAAATAGTTAATTACCTGCTAATAATTAGTCGTCGTGTCTTTTGTACCTACATGAAAATAGGTCTTTGATTTAATGTTGGACTTAGAATAAGTTCCTACATGTTAGTGTTATATTATGTCTATCTAATTCAGAAGTACCTACCTTCTAAGTGACGACGGTACGTCATAACTTTTTTTTTGTAGGTTACAGACACAATACCGAATATTAAACTGCATAATCAGTTCGTATCGGCACTCGTACGAATAAGACGCGTTTCTTACGATACTAATTAGTTGCAATATTGATTCTTAGAATTCGTGTTGTTTACGCGCTTACCTACGCAGGTGGCCACCGGCCGGTACATGCGCGGGCGCGCGGGGCGCGCACGCGTGTTGTTTACTTGTAATGGAGCAAATTCAATTAGACGATACTAGATATGAGGATGAAAATCAAAACTTAACTAATATGAAGGAAACGGAACATGTATTACCGGTTGCCGGGCAAAAAAGGACTGTCAGAGAAGTAGAATCGGATGAAGAATGGATGCTAATTACCAATAAAGGAAAAGGGAAAAAATTCAGGCTAAATAGTCCGGAGAAGGACATACCGAAATTAGAAGTTACAATATCATGCAGCGATAAACTTCCGAAATCGTTTGCATTGGCTAAATTGTTAAAAGCTAAGGATATTGTTAAAATCGTTCAGGTTGAGTACCTGAGTCCATTTAGAGTTCGAATACAATTTGAAGATGAAGCGAGTATGAATAAGTTATGTTCATGCGAAGATCTTATTACAAAAGGATGGAGAATCAGCAAAGATTTGGAAGTAAGTTTTTCATATGGCATTATAAAGGACGTTGAGCTTGAACTAGAGGAAAAAGAGATATTGAGCAGTTTATTTTGTCAAGATAACACTGAAATCATCTCTGTGAAGCGTCTAGATCGACGAGACAAGGAAGGTGGCTGGACAGCATGTGAAGTAATAAGAATATGCTTTAAGGGAAATACTTTACCGCCATATGTTTATACTGAGGGGTTGCGGATTAAGGTCGAACCTTATATTTATCCAGTGTCGCAATGCTCGCGATGTTGGAAATTGGGACACAGACTTAAGACTTGTCCTTCTAATAAAATAGTTTGCCCTAAGTGCGGTGGAGACCATGCAAACTGTGAGACTAAAGTGTTTAAGTGTGTAAACTGTTCAGGCAATCATCTAGCTTTGTCTAAAACGTGTCCTCTATACCTAAAAGAACGGAAAATACGTGAAATCATGGCCGAATTCAATTGTACATACAAAATGGCCCTAAAAGCCTACGTACCGCCTTCTCCACTCGTAGACGATCAGGCTAAGCAGACAGAAGCAAGGAACTTAGTTTTTAATAGGGCATCTACTTCAACTGGTACTCCCACATTTGCAGAAGTGGTCAACGTCGAGGCCGAGGTTTACGCCGTGCAATCACCAAGCTTTGCTACTAACGTGCGTCATAAGGAGCCAACACCTAACAAGAAAAAGTCTACTAATAAAAAGCAGAAGTTAACCGACATTTTCTCTGATTGGCAATCTAGTTTGGCAGAAGAATGTGAGTCATCGCAAACCATCGATAGTGACTTGTGCGAACAAAAAGACGATGAACAAACAAAAGGTAATGCGGGGTCTAGCACATCATTTAGCGAATTGTTATCGCGTCTTAAAGAAATTATTTTTTTGAAGAACTGTTCATGGTACACTAAAATTAAAAATATAGCTAAACTTTGTATTGAGTGGTGCTTACTGTTGGTGGTTAATATGGTATCAGAATCTACGCTGTTGCAAATGATTGTTAATTTCTTTAATGGATAAGACAGAAAATGTAAAATTAAATATAATTCAGTGGAATGCTCGGAGCCTTAAACCAAAATTAGCAACTTTTTCTCAATTACTTAATCAAAATAAAATACACATAGCCGCCATATCGGAAACGTGGCTAGACTCCGATAGTTATATTAAAATAAATAGCTTTAATGTGTTTCGCCAAGACAGAGACGATTCGTATGGAGGCGTGGCTATTATTACTCACAAATCCATTAAAGCTCAGGTTGGAAACTTTCAAATGCTCTCGGGAATAGAATTCTTACACGTCAAAATATTGAATTATCCTATGTTAGAAAATTTTATAGTTGTCTATTGTCCACCTTCCGTTCGAACCAGCCAAACGGATTGGAATAATCTATTCTCATCATTTAGTAGAAAGTCAATTATAGTCGGAGACTTTAACGCTCACCATACGAATTGGTCCAATAAAGTAGACGTAAGAGGAGTACAAATTGTTAATTCACTCATAGATAGTAGTTACGTTGTGATTAATAATGGCGATGTAACGCGCATTGGATTGGTTAATAATATCTTGCAGGAATCTTCTCCTGATTTGTCCTTGGTTACAACTGATATTGCTCTTAACTTTAATTGGTCCGTTTTAAATGAAACACTGGGAAGTGACCACTTAGTCATCCAGTTATCCTGTGAATGTTTGATGAACAAAGATTTTGTTGTTAAAAGAAATTATAAAAAAGCTGACTGGAATTCCTATAAATTGTGTCTTGAACACATGTTTACTAATTTGATACTTCCTGAAGATTGTCAAAAAGCTTATGATATTTTTATTGGTTACATAAACTTAGCAGCGGATCTGCATATACCTTTAACAAAAATACCACAAAATCCTGTGTCGAAATTCCACCCTAAACCATACTGGAATGCTGATGTTTCTAAAGCTGTGGCAATCCGAAGATTAGCTTTATCAACATTTCGTAAAAACCCAAATCCGCAAAACTTAGACTTTTTGCAATGTAAAATAGCATCTGCGCAAAAGTTAATACGGCAAGCAAGATTTAATGATTGGGTGCAATTCTGTTCAACAATAGACCATAATATATCGGTTTCAGAAATGTGGCGCAAGATGAAATGGATTAAGGGTTATCGGTGTCCGAGAACTATAGTAGATAATACGAGAGCAAATAACTTGATTCGTAGTTTAACGCCAGATTATGCAGTACCAAATCAGCCAAACTTTACACTGCCTAATTTAAATCTGGAGAATAAAATCTCCATGCAGGAGTTAATTAAATGTATTAAAGCGAAGGATACATCTCCTGGATGCGATGGTGTTTCATACTCCATGATAAAGAATCTACCCAATAACGGGATGGCTATTCTTTTGGTTTTATATAATCAGTTCTTTTTACATAGTTTTGTTCCCATTCAATGGCGTGACATTGAAATAATAGCAATCCCGAAACCTGGAAGGGACCCTAATCAGACTTCATCTTTGAGACCGATATCTTTATTGTCATCTATGTGTAAAATCTTTCATGTAATAATTAATAAGAGACTTGAATGGTTTTTAGAAAAAAATAGTATGTTTTCACCAAATACCGTGGGTTTTAGGAGAACTAAAGGTTGTTTCGACAGTTTAAGTTGCTTAATTTCTCGTATTCAGAAGGGTTTTTCTGAAAGAATGTACACTGTCAGTTGTTTTGTAGACATTGACAATGCTTACAATAACATTGATATTTTTTCTCTACTTTCAATTTTACATACAATTAATGCGGGGTCAAAAATATGTCAATACCTTTGGAATTTTTTAAAATTTAGGAATCTTAAAATAAAAGCTGAAACCGGGTACATTTCTAGAACTACTTGTAGGGGTCTGGCACAGGGTGACCCATTATCCCCTTTACTCTTTAATGTGGCCACAATAAACGTTTGTCAATCAATTGAGAAAGATATATTTATATCCCAATATGCGGATGATTTCGTTTTATACTATACTACTCGGTCTATCTATGAAGGTACTAGAATATTACAAAACTCTCTAAATACTTTATGTCAGCTTCTTCGAAACTTGGGTCTTTCAATTTCCCCACATAAAAGTAAAGTATGTATTTTTAAAAATAGTTATTTAAATGATGATATAAGTTTAGTTATAGATGAAATAGTATTAGAAAATGTACGTTGTATTAAATATTTAGGAATGTGGATTGATCGAAATTTAAGATGGGGTAGACACATTAATGAAATTAAAGAAAAAGCTTTGAAGTTTTTGAGTATATTTAAAGTTTTAACGGGATCTAGTTGGGGTATGCATCCATACTATTTAAGAATGTTATATATATCTATTGTACGAAGTAGATTGGACTACGCAAGTTTCTTATACGACACTAGCGCCATGAGTAATTCTGTCAAGTTGGATAAAGTTCAGAACCAATACATGCGCATTATAGGTGGTTTTATTAAAAGCACCCCTATTCATGTCATGGAGTCAGAGTTATTACTGCAACCTTTATTTGTGCGCCGTGCTTTTCTAGCTGGTAAATTTTGGCTTAAGGCAAAGTCACTTGGTGATAATAAATTAATCTCGTTATTAGAAGATTTATCAAATCTCAGACAAAATTTATATTGGAGACGAAAGAAAAAACCGTTGTTAGTGACAGTACACAATGAATTTAAATCGTGGCCTGTACACTCGAGCCCACAACTTGAGATGTTTACTTTAGATACCTGGATCAATAATATAGATACGAGTAGTTTTATTAATTTGAACATTAATCGTGTGGACAAACCTAAACGTCAGTTTAATTCACAAAACTTGTTACTCCTCTGTAATAAGTTTCTACACAAAAAGTATTTAGGCTTTTACAAAATATATTCAGATGCCTCCAAGGACAAGCAGGGGATAGGTGCTGCTTTTCTAGATATACAAACAAATGAATTTATAAAGTTAAATGTAAATAATCATCAAATTTCAATTATGTATGCTGAGCTCATTGCTATCGCGGAAGCACTATCGTATATTACATCAATGAACAAAGATGGAAATTTTGTAATATTTACAGATGCTAAAAGTGCTCTTCAACATCTGGTGCGATGTACTCAAATGTTCAGAGGCATTCCCTTGGCTTATGATATATTAAACTGTCTGTATAAACTTAACACAATTAATAGAAAAATTGTGCTACAATGGATACCTTCCCATATTGGCCTAGTTGGTAATGAAGCTGTAGATAAACTAGCCAGAGAAGCTGTGGTTGATGGTATTAACTTCTACTGTTTGCCTTTCTACACAAACCTAATTAGTGACGTCAAAGAGTTCTGCACCTTGATGTGGTCTGAGTATTTTGATAAAAGATCACTTACTAAGGGAATATGGTACAGAACTGTACAACCTACGTTGCCTCGAGTCCCGTGGTTTGAGAAACGCAATATGGGAAGGCAGGAAATTGTGACAAGTTTTAGACTTCGCTCAGGACACATTCCATTAAACAAGTTTGGATTCCTGATGAAGAAGGTCAATTCTCCGAGTTGTGCCGAATGTGATGTTGTAGAGGACGTATGCCATATTTTGATGGAATGTGTTCGGAACGAAGCATTAAGATATAACTTTGTAACCCAAAATGATGTGATCCTCCGGAATGTTGGTTGGTGCAATAGCATTTTGTCTTCTCCTCTTTCGGAGAATGCTCTATAGGCTGACCCTAATAGGTATTAAGAATAGGTCACATTGACCCTCTTCCTACCTTTCTAATGTAAACAGTGTTAATGTTTGTTTGTGTTGTTTTACGGGGGTGACATGTTCAAATGTGAACAAACCTCCATTAATAAATAAAGATTAAAAAAAAAAAAACTGCATAATAATTATGAAGGTATCATTATAATATTAAAAAGAAACGTAGTGTTTGTGTACCCTAAAATTCTTTATCTGCCTATTAATTTTTTTTTTGTTTGTGTTAACTCTGATAATTTAAGTGCTAATTCTGATAATTTATGTGCTTGTATTTGTGTTTCTATTTTTGTTTTATATGGGTCCCGGACCTGAAATAAACGATTTTTATTTATTATTATTTTTTATTTATTATTTGATTTTTTTTTATTTTTTTTTAAAACAAAATTATGAGAATTTAATTGTTTGTTGATACCTAATCCGCTATTTAGTAACTCGTTATGTCACCATCATAATTATGTTGATCAGGTTTTAATGTCAACTTTCTTGAGCCTTAATGGTCATAATACTTATCATTTGATCTGAGGATGGCCAAAAGGTGGTTGCATAAAATTACCTTATATTGACGTCATTGTTGGGGTCTAAGTAGGACAGGCATTTCTCTATGCCATTAAAAACGCAGTAGGTAGGTACAGACGCCAGCACATCAAGTTACCCCAATGTGTCAAATTTTCACAATTGAATATGAACCTTATTCTGTTTGACATAAAGTTGGAAAACGTTCAAAGAAATTTGACACATTGGGGTAACTTGATGTGCTGGCGTCTGTACATAGGTACATCGGCGTCAGGGAACTTGAATATTATTACTTGATTGCAAATAGATTCTTTGATTATAGAGTCAACCATTTCCTAATTTGAAACGTGAAGGAAATAAATCATGTGGTATTTATCTTTCAACCGTATAAAAGTTACACTACAGCCCTCTAGTTGAGTTTCATGTAACTAAGTAGTATCAAACTGTAGTTTGAAAACACTGCCACCTTGCGGAAGATTTGGAAATTACTGCCGCTATGATACGAACGAGCTTTACTTTCCCCTCAAATGATATACATTAAGTTTCGCTACACTAACGCAAGATGGCACTAGAAGAGTGATTGTACCAACAAGGTGGTTTGTTTTTAGTCAAAGAGATTTAAAATATGGAATGTCTTTGTTTTTAGTGTAGTTTTGATATTATAGGCAGTCTGTCAAGTTTTAACTTTTCAAATGTTTCTGCTCAGAATAATAATTTGCTCAAGAACATTAAATGCTCAATCTGGAAAATCTAACCCAAGATGCTGTGTAGTCCACATAATTATTTAAATTGATTTATTTTTAATATTATTATTCTATTTGAGTCTGTCTTTGATTTTGTTTGTGTACTTCTATATAATTATTGTTATTTCCGTTGTTATTTTGCAAATACATTCAATACTTAGTACCTACCTACTATAGACGGGACAACACGAACAAATGTGTCCGAGTGGACACAAGTCTATGAGTTAAAGAACAATGCCAGCTTTCGGCCTACACAACTTTTAAAACTAAATTCACGCGGACACAAAAAAAAATCCTTCAACAATTTAAATATAAAATACAAACTTATAAAAATATTAGTTGTGCTTTTTGGGAACTTCTCAAAAAGAAAATCATTTTAATAAGTAATTCAATAATTACTTCAATATTCAAGTTCTTGAATTCCTGATTTAAGCAAAAAAGTTGCCAGTCTTGCTACTGTAATCGATAATTCCAAATAATTAAAGTCCTGCCACTGTAATCGATAATTCTAAATAATAAAAAAATACTCTTCGTTCGACATCAAATTCTTTCATACAAATCGTCATCTTGTAATAGCAACCCTGTAAGATCGCGCGCGCTTAAGCTGACATTGGCACATCTTGTAGGTATTGTTATCGCCTATCGGTGTTGTTTTTGGTGTACGTTTGTTTCCTTCTCGAATTCCTCTGGTTTGCGGTATAGACTTATTGCTTTATATCTGTACCACACATTTTGTGACAATTTCCAATCAACTACGTTGTATTTTGTAAGGTAGGTAATGTATTTGTTGTTTATCTTACTCTCTGTAAAAATACCTAACCTCCAATTTTAAATGTCTGAATAACTTCGTTTTTAGAAGTTCTATGTAAAAGTAAAAATCACATAAATGCTTTGGACATTAAATAACACAAAAAAACGTAAGAATGTTCACTGTCCATGACAAATTAATATTGAGCCAAAGTTACTATGGGCATCTGGCATTGTTCTTTAGTACCTACGCTCCGCTGCCGCTCTGATATTTCTATATTATTCTAGATGGCGTTACTGTGACATGGGATCACAGGTTCCTCTATCGTGTCTTAAATCTTTTTGTTATTTTGATTTCTTGTGTCAACCAATAACTAGTGTTATATTAGTAGGTTATAAATAAATAAATAAAATAAAGCTGTACCGGGTCTCACTTTTTTTTGTCTGGTAATGCCCCCGCAATAAAGTAGCAAGTCCTAGAGGCGCATTTTTTTCAAATTAACAACACAATAACTTATGTCAGATACTGAACTAATATTTTCTGTAACAGTTTGTTATTTTAACCTAACTCCTAGATAAATTGTGGCATTAAATTCTTCTAAAAAAGTTATACTTGTGGTATTCTTCATAAAAAATAATAAAACCTGACCGTATCATTAACGCTATGTCCAGCCGGATGGACGGCCATGTTGGATCTGCGGAAATGGACCGCTCTTTCCGGTACATTTGCAAATTTTATAACCTTATATCTACATGACGTGCCCAGTGCTCCGCTTCAATACTTTGGAGTACTTGAAAACAATTGACCTTGTTGCTTGTCAAAAGGGACTGAACTTATACGATTGGTAAAATATACCTGTTTTTGCGTCGTATTGTGAGACCGTTCTAAAGGGCAATACCCATTTCTGCCGTATATCGTTCCCAAAATATACTAATTTAGTAGCTGAAATACTGTTACCAATTATTATAGTAATTATTTATATATTTTTATATACAATACCTTAATACTTTGACAGGCCTGTTGGTCTAGTAGTTAGTGTTCCTGACTGCTATGCCGGAGGTCGTGGGTTCGATTCCCACCCAGGACAAATGTTTGTGTGATGAGCACGATCATTTTTTCTGTGTCTGTGTGTTATTTATCTATAATATTTCTGTATTTAGAAAAATATATAAGTATGTATATCAGCTGTTCAGTACCCAGAACACAAGCTCTGCTTATCTTGGGACAAGATGGCGTTGTGTGAAAGTTGTTGAATATTTATTTATTTTTTATTTATTTACTCATTGTTAGCAATGAGTACTAAGGTATCAAGTCAATTTTCATAAGTAATATACTAATTTAGTAGCTGAAATAGGGCTGTTACCAATTATTATTAGCAATGAGTACTAAGGTATCAAGTCAAATTTCATAATATACTAATTTAGTAACTGAAATAGTGCTGTTACCAATTATTATTGGCAATGAGTACTAAGGTATTAAGTCAATCTTCATAACTATGACACTCAATCATTGTTTCACCAGTTTCTATGACAGAAAGATTCGTTGTTCCTTTATCTGCGATGGCAATCCTAATGCATACCATTAGTTTATTCCATGTGCATTTGTTGGCTAGTAAAAGTTTCTTCAGCAAATGGGCATCTCTCTTTAGGATCATCATCTTCCCACCGTTATGTTAATTTATGTGAGGTCGCAGCATGTAATATTCTTCCACTCATCCATATATATTATATCCTATCATCCATTCATAGTTAAATTTTTCCCTCAACATACAATGACAATCGATCTTAATACAATTTTCCAGTCACTGTCGCCACTGTCAGACTTATTCTTACATACTTAGGTACATTTATTACTTACATTCTCGTTTCAACTGCATTAATATTGCCGTTTTGGGGATTCTAATCCCAGATTTAGAATATTATAAGTACTGAATTCTTTGTCATATTACTTAACGGCTGTGCGGCTGTTTTATTAGTTTTACCTAAAACTCCAAAGAGTGCCTCTAAAAAACATTTAAAAAAATACTTCACAATATCTTATTACCTAATAGATGCAGTTTTCCAACTCCTGAAGAAGATTTGAACCTAACAACTTAGTAGTTATGGCTAAACCTTTATCAAATCTAAAAAATAACTCTTGAACCATAGGAATGGCTACAAATCAATAGTTAAAGGGTCAACGGAGACTCATAGCTTGACCTTTCTTTGAGAATGGGCGGTGTTTACCCTTACAAAGTCTGATAGTTTTCAAAATAAATCACATTAGGATGAAGGGGAACTTCAAGGAATCGTAAAAAGGTTTTGTATGTTACATAAATAAGGCAACATAAGTTTTCTTTATTATTTATATTGACTAGTCCTACTTTCTTACAAAAATATTGTATTTATTTGCTTATAGTAGTATAGTATTTGTAAATAGCTTACAATGTAGGTATAGATGCTTGTAAGGTGGGGCTAGACCATGAAAGGCCATGCCCCTTTGAAGGCCAACCATTAAAAAATCTTTTTTGCAAAAAATAAAACCGACTTAAAAAAAACACTAACCAGTGTAAAATAACTCTAAATTAGGAAGTCTGTGGCTTTGGTAGTTTTGTCTCATTCATGATGGGCCACCGACTTCCGAATTTAGAGTTATTTTACACTGGTTAGTGTTTTTTTTAAGTCGGTTTTATTTTTTGCAAAAAAGATTTTTATTTTTCCATTTTTAGTTGTTCCCATACAAATATTTGCCATAAATTTATTTTATATTGTTATTTATTAACAATACATATGTCACAGAAATAGGGTTATCCACTTATCCCTAATAAATGAAACTTAACATACCTAACTGTCGAAATCTAGGTATGTTGTACACATCTGCGTACCCCTCAGAGCATACAGGCGTGATGATACGTCATGATGTTGTATAAACAATAAATATCCAAGCGATTCCAGCAATCACGACAGATTTGCCGTCTATTTTTGAAGAGTTCCATTGTATATCTCCGAAGATCAGCACCAGATCTTCACCAAATAAAATGGGACCACCTCGGGAGTATACTCTTTCAAATAAAAAAAGAATTTTGAGAATCGGTCCACAAATGAGGGAGAAATCGCGTAACAAACACACAAAAAAAAAAAAAAAACATACCGTCGAATTGAGAACCTCCTCCTTTTTTTGAAGTCGGTTAAAAAGTCGTCCACCCATCTTAAATAGGTATTTAGAAGTAGATACATAAAAATAGCATTACATAGCTAAACATTCATATATTTAAGCTTACATACACTTCACACTGAAACAAATCCTTGAAACAAACAGAATTAATTGGTAAAGCATAATATTGAACAAATATTGAAAAGAATTCATTGTATTCATTGCACATATTCTGTGGCAACTAATTGGAAGAATTCACGGTTTTGGAGTCTTATAATTAATCTATTTAAACTAAGTAACTATTCGCGTGGACATAGATATTACATAAGAACCTAATATAATTAGCCTCTTTAGACACTGTAGGATATTAAAGATCGCTGATCGATTAATTAGAGCTTAATTAATTTTATAATTAAGTAATAGAAAACATATTTAGAAGGAAAGATACAGATATAGGTGACTGCTCATGGCTTTAATAAAAACAGTCGCATGGATCGATCGAAAGTAAAGCAATGCTTGTTGAAGACCGTCCGTGGATGGGTCGTCATGTATTACAACATATCGAGACCTCTCCGTGCTCCCTCTGTCTAGAAAATCATGTTCAATTGTAGGACAGTCGATACTGGTAGTCAGAAACTAGAATTTGAAGCTAGACATGATCTAAGTACAGACGCCAGCACATCAAGTTACCCTAATGTGTCAAATTTCTTTGATCGTTTTTCAACTTTATTCCTTCTTCCTTCCACCTGGCGTTAATCCCGGCTATTGCCAGGGTCCGCCTTCCGACTGAGCTTCTTCCACTTTGCCCGATCTTCAACATCCTTTTCGGTCAGGCCATTGGCTCTCATGTCGGACTTGACGACGTCCAGCCAGCGTTTGCGAGGGCGACCACGGGGCCTAGCCCCAAGGACAGCCATATACATGCATCTCTGACCAACGTACTCGATAGGGCGGTGCATGATGTGTCCATACCATCGGAGACGACACTCTTGTAGTTTTTCTCCCACGTCGCGGACACCAAGGCTACCCCGGATGAATGAGTTGCGTATGCGATCGGATCGCGTTACGCCGCTCATCCACCTAAGCATCTTCATCTCCGTGACGCGGAGTTCCTGGGTGTGTCTACTTAATGCTGGCCAACATTCGCCGCCGTACAGGAGGACAGGCCGTATGATGCATTTATATATCTGCCCCTTGAGCTTCGGAGGCATTTTGCGGTCGCATACAACGCCCGTTACCTCGCGCCACTTCGCCCAAGCTGCGCCTATACGTGCTTGGACATCGTAATCCACGTTGCCAGACTCGTGCAGCACGGATCCAAGGTACCTGAACTTATCGGACTTAGAGATCAGGTCCGAACCTATTCGGATGGTATTTGAATCCGTGCTGCCATAGGACATGTACTCAGTCTTCGCCACATTTAGTCTCAGACCACCGTTTTCCAGCGTATCCTTCCAAATATTGACTTTGCGCTCAAGATGTGATATGTTCTGATTAACGAGGGCAATGTCATCGGCATACATCATTAGCCATGGAGGCTGATCTTGGATGTTTGCCGTAACTACATCGAGCACTACGTTAAACAAGAACGGGCTAAGAGCCGAGCCTTGGTGAACGCCAACAGATATTGGAAAGCCATTGGATTCGCCAACAGCGGTCTGGACAGAGGACACGGAATCGCGGTACATGTCTCTGATAATGTCAATATAGACTTCGGGAACGCCCCTGAAGCGAAGTGCCCACCAAATGGATTGCCGAGATATACAGTCGAAGGCCTTCTGCAGGTCTAAAAAGGCCATATGCAGAGCTCTCCTTCTCTCTCTGTAAGCCTCAGCCAGAGTCCGTAAGGCAAACACTGCGTCCATGGTACTGTTACCCTCCCGGAAGCCATATTGACACTCAGAGACAGTGCACTCGCTACGGAGCCGTGTGTCAATGATGCGCTCGAAGAGCTTCATGGTGTGGCACATGATTTTGATACCGCGGTAGTTACTACAATCCTGTACGCTACCTTTGCCTTTGAAAACAGGAATAATGAGGCTATATCGCCACTGGTTCGGCATTTCCTTGGTGATCAGGATGCGGTTAAAAAGATCCGTCAGAAGGTCCACACCATGTGGGCCCATCGCCTTCCACACTTCAATTGGCACATTATCAGGTCCGATCGATTTCCGGTTCTTCATGCGGCAAAGAGCAATGCGGGTTTCGTTGGGGGAAATAGGGGAAATAAGTCCAAGGTTAGCAGGCGGTTCGGGAGGAAGGTTATGGGGATGCTGTTTGTTAGACAGCTCCGCAAAGTATGTGCACCATCTCTCCTTAACAAGGGGTGCATCGTAGAGCAGCTTACCCTGGGCGTCCCTTACACAGAGACATTTGTTTTTCAACTTTATTCAATTGGGAAAAAATGACACATTGGGGTAACTTGACGTGCTGGCGTCTGTACATTCAACCTGAAACTATGGGTTTAGTTCCTACATGATTCTGAACCCCCCAACGAGTTTTGCATCGACTTTAACTTTTGGCGTTTTGTTGTCTTTCCTCTCGGTTGCTGGATATTTTTTGTGGTATCGATTTCATGAAAAGGGACAGCAATGTGATACAGGAAACCGGGGAAGCGCATGCTATTTGATTTGACCAAAGAGCGCGCGTGGTAGGTGTCAGAGATTTTGCCAACCCAGTTTGCGTGAGGTTGGTACCACATCGTACTGTCATTTTACTTTATGGTGGCGTATTTATCACAATACGTTAGATGTGAGGCTCGCTTGTTATTTTTCTGATGTGTATTTTACTATAAACTGTGAGAAAATCAGTATTTCTATCTATAAGAAATTCAAATAACAGTAGGTAGAGTTAGATTTAAATCATGATTAGTTTTCAATTTAAAATAAAAAAAATACCGTCTCAATTAGGAAAAAAACCACAAAAAAAAATCAAAGCTGAGTGGTTCACAATCGTGTGTTCAGACTCATGATATCATTTTGAGTGTCGATTGCTCTCAATACTCAATACTCAATACATTTATTGCATTCCACAATGTGAACTTAGGTGGTAGGTAGATAAGGATATAATAATAATATGCATCATTGTGGGCCCTGTCGGGCATAACAATATAAAAATTAGGAGAATTACTCTTCATCTTGTATGATACAAAATTTATGTTTAAAAAAGGTAAAGAAATAAACCAAAGCTATGATTAAGTCTAGAACTACATCACAAAATAGGTAACTTTTAATGCGCGCGTTTAACTTACTCTTAGTGTTAAAGTTAACTACTTAACTTAAATTAATAATAAAAACACTTACAAAGTAATGTTTTGATTAACTTAATTATCATCACGATATATTGATGTGGTATTAAATGTTATATAAAAATAATTTGTTGTTCTTTTTGTATTTAAGTACAATGCCTATAATTATATTATATTAACGCAGTTACATTTTAAGAACGGTAACTTTAACAGATTAATTTATATATGAACACATATAAGTGGATATCTACGTGAAACAATTAAATAAATATAAGATAATGTTTTTATTCTATAAAAATATTATAATAGCTAAGAGTTTAACACAATATAAAGAACTACTAAGACCTTTAATTACACATTTGCCCGACATAGGGAATCGAACCCACTGAAAGTACTTACAAAAAAAAAGTACTTATAAATATCTCTTTATTTTTATCTTTACTTACACCATAATATAATTAAATTAAATTGGCTAACTATTACTAAACCTACAATTATGTAATGTAAAGCTCCAGTTAATAGTTAAAAGATGTATGAATAAGATAATGTTTAAGATTTATCAGAAACAGATAAAAATTAACGAACCTTGATGTCATGTTTTTGAAAATCCGCTAATCATAGATGAACATTAAAAAAGTGTTATTACTTGAAGGTAACTTCTAATTGTAATCTTCTAATCTATTTACGATATCGATGAAAATCATTAAAAATGCTGTTTTGTATACAATGAACACATACACACACAAACACAACAGTACTGTTTAAAGCGTTAGGTGTCGCTCGTGGAAATAAATTGTTTTGGTTTTTGATACGCCAGCACATAAAGTTACCCCAATGTGTCAAATTTTTCCAATTGAATATGAACCTTTTTCTGTTTATCATAAAGTTGAAAAAACGATCAAAGAAATTTGACACATTGGGGTAACTTGACGTGCTGGCGTCAGTACATATTTTTTCTACCATCTTTATTTTTTATAAAGTTTAAATGATTGTTCTCTTTACCTTCAAATACATATTCATCAGCATCATGGTAATTTAGGGTAAGGACCTATATAACTCGTAATTTCTTGTTTGTGTCTAATAAATCGTAGTGGCCCTGGTTCAGATTTGCTACAAAAGGTTCGTCCTCTCTCCCTTGGGATATAAAGTCTTGACTTTATATCACATTGGGATCATCATTGGAGCTTTACCTTATGCTGTTCTATTATGCTACTCCATACTGCTGGCTATCACAATTCCTGCGCTTGCCGAGCTGGTGACACAGCTGTGGTGATCCCACAATATCACCCAGGAATACACTTAGCAGGTAGAACTCTTTGGCTTGATCCGGGGACCGCTTGTATTGGCTGGAATGAAGAGAAAATGTATTTAAATAAATATAAATCATCACTTGTAAGTTGGTAGTCCGACTTGGCATCACATGCCGTCGAGAAATATCTGTTTTTTTTAAAAAAGCGCCACGAAAAAGAACACCGTTCTAGTAGGACTGTCGTAAAATACAAAATAGTCTTGCTAACACCACTGTAAGGACATTTGTAACTGTAATCAGCATTATAGACTCGTAAATATCGACTACTGGCCTGACTTAGCTATACAAAAAACAGCTAAGTATAAACCGGATACCTTATTCCAGAGTCCATATGGCAACTGTAATGTTTTTATTTAGGTATTCTTTTATGGATAAATCCAATAGCACTTTTGAGGCTCCATTATCAGAGCAAAAAGCTTTGAAGCTTTCTTCATGTAGGTACAAATTATAAAAACGCAAAACCCTATTTTACCCTGTCTCAATTTTACCTACTTGATACCTAACTAAAAACCTCATATCACACGTGGTATGATAGTAAATATCAAGCCTTACAACAGAAAACCAGAATATTATTCATTTAAAATATCTTCATCCTACCGTCTCAGTATACCGCAACTACCGTCGCAATAAACAAAAACTGACATACATTTGCCCCGCACAGCTATTTCGCTAGTTAAAACCCTTGAAAGCATCAACTAAGTGATTAAATTCGTACACGAGTTTATTTTTAAAAGTAACATTCGCACAGTTTTTCTCTTGAAAACATTACAAAGCTTTCTGCTTTTCTGAAATTCAGCTTTATTATTATGGTACTGGTAGAAAAGTCCGCTACGTCAGTAATAGGTTATAATAGATTCTACGTTCGTAGAATCTGAATTTCTTCGTTCAAAGGCTTTATCATCATGAAGGTTTTATTCGACTTACAATCTTTTTCAAAAGTAGAATAAAACGTTATTTCTATTTTAATCCTAAGGTCCTGATTATAAAACCTGGGAAACCTGTAATAAAATTGTCTTTGGCAAATTATGCATCGTACACTCGTAGTTATGCATACGACTTAATCCATGCTGAAAAAACTTACTCCCTTTTTTGTTAATTTAAATTGAGGGGCTAAGAAATATAAGCCATATGGGTTGATTTAAATAGTACCTAGTGGAATAAAAAACGATTTCTCTTACACAGTTTTTAGAAATGAGCAAAAACCCTTTAACAATAAACAAATAATAATAATAGTGTTGTATAAAAACCGTATTTTAATAATTAAAATTCTTTTTTTTCTACCAAGGAACGTTACTTGCTCTTTAGGGAAGGTTCATATCTGACGGAACATGCGCCGAGCGTTTACGACAATGTACCTCGACGCACTAACGCATCATCTGTTGAGTGTGAACCGTCAAGTTTTTTTCTATACATTTTTCTGTTCTGGCGTTACGCGACCGATAATACGCGACGCATGTTCCGTCAGATATGAACCTTCCCTTACCGGTTCATGCTAAATATGATCACTTTCTCATATCAAGTTCATCACTCTAAACAAACAAATAGAAACTGTAAGTTATTTCAATAAATAACATCCATTAGATCTCGAATGATGAGATAATACGGAACTGCATGTCTGTAACAATCTACGTTAGTGGTTTTCAATCAACCTGCAACCTGGCAATTGCTGTATGACAAGAAGACACACAGTATAATTTTAGACTCAAGATGAAAAGTCTAAGTGTGATATTTCAATGTAATCTAAGATGCAGGGAAACACTGGCAAGTGATATTTTATTGAGCTTTATTTCCTGGTGTTACAGTGTGTTTTTGTTTGAAGACTTGGAGCAGTGAAAGTGTTTTGCGGTGTTGCATAATAGCGGCTCACCTCGGACGTCGAACGTAAAGTAGACGCTAGTTGTCCATACAGAAAGATAATCTACTCGTCTGCTTGGCGATCACTAACTTTTGCTCAAGACGAAATCTTAATGATAGATGAAGTGGAATTTAAGCGGTAAGTATTTATTTTAATAGGGATGTTATCCTTTAAATAGCTGAATGACTCGACTTTCAACTTTTTAGTTGGTCCTTCCTTAATTGAAAACTTGCTATAAAAATATTGTCAAGGTACTCGGATATAGTCATAGTACCCTTGACCATGACCTAGTATAAGAGGAATGACATAAGTACAAAAACTATGCTAAGTTAGATAATTTTGTTTTTGCTAGAAAATTAAGTAAGTAGTCATTTATTATTTAATCGACTATTAGGTAAAGGGTTGGTTTTTAAATACTTATACGTATATTAAACAGTGAGACTAGTTCTAGTCATTGTAGAAAATCCTTTTTAAAATAGCATTATATTTTATTCGTTTACTGTTGCTCAACTATGTTTGTACGAGGTGAAAGTAGTCATACCTATTATATCCATAATTTGTGTTTAATATATTCATGAATACAACAATAATTTAAAAATAAAGCCTAGAATTATGTTAAAAACAAAATAAATATTCAGCAGAAAGAAACTCCTTAGCAAAAAATTTCGCAACATCCTACAATCCTCATGGTTGGGTGACTATGCGAGCGGCGATGACCCGCGCGGTTGCGTACGACTATTACATCAATGTCCCACTTGCGACCAGTGGACACACTTAGCTGCATTCTTGTACGAAACACTACCGACCACTGACCCGGTTCCTCACAATTGGACGTGGCATTGAAAACATTTTGAATCAACCGTTATGAAATATTCATAGAAACTACGCGGCCAATGGAGCGATGGACCGACGTGTCAAGGTCGTTTGGAAATAAAGGGTTGGAATTTTAAATTAGGGCTGTAAACATCCTAAATATATAGGATACGGCTTTGGGTTTGTGCTTGACGTAACTCGATTTATCGATCAGTAAATACTGATCAAGTAGTTAGTAATCGATACTGCGAAATAAAGGTCTACAGAGAAAATTACATATCCGATACTTAGGCAAATGTATGATGATCAACTTTGTTAATGAATGATGAAATGTTAATTAATGATGAATGAAAAAAATAATGGCGTTCTCTTTGCAGCTAAATATTAATCATAGTAACATATTTTCATAACAAAAAGAAAACTACAAACTCTTTGATAAATAAGATATGAAAATAAAAGCCCGCTAAAAACATTAAAAGTGAAAAATAAAAACTTCTTTCAGCACCGAACCCAAACTCTTTTCGACAAACTTTTTGAACTTAAAGTGCGCAGCAGTTTTATAAGTTCAACAAAGTACTTTACAAGTATTAACGTATAATTTACGAGCAGGACATCGTTTGCTTTTCCCATCGTTTGGAGCCATCGCCATTCTCTTGTACAACTTTTATTGCAACAATATAATATAATATGTCTTAAAAGGATGCGGTAGACAGATCATTATTTTTCTTTTCAAGACTATGTTGGGGACGACTTCCTGTCTATACTAATGCAGCTGGATATCCAGTACCTAATTACCTATCTAGTTTTTTTTATATTATAAACTAGTGCTTTACTGCAATCCCATCTGATGGTAAGCAGTGATGCAATAATAATAATAATAATAATAATAATAAAGTTCTCTCCACAACGGGTGTTATTCCGAATCATCTCCTTCACAGTCTAAAATTACTTAACCTTAAAGAAAGCATGTACATAACTTTACAAAAAGCTGCTATATTAAATACGTGTCGAATCGTCAGAAAGTTCATGCAGATAGATGACAACGAAATAGGACCTAGCCACAACACACCCGCAACTTAACACACCACACGCTGCATTTACTTGGTTTAAACCCGTAAATGTAGTTAAAAACCAGCCAAAGTCCTGAGAAGTAGAAACACTCTCCAAAAATAATAATAATGATTTATTTCTCTCAAAAAGGTACAGGACATTGGTTCATAACATAATTTTCAAAATCAAATTTGTAACCTTTGTGAGAGCTGGAGTCTATAGTGGGTTCGGGACCTGTATGACAGATCTCCAGGCTCTCACCCTCTTAAAACAATACTATTAAGTACCTACTAATTTGAACACATCAAAGCCATCACGTACAGAGAGTAATATTTAAAAACTAAAATAGGAAAAATGTTAAAACTAAAATGGTGTGTCTGTGAGTGTGTAGTGTATGGTGTGTGTTATGTGTGTGTGTGTGAAAGTATATTTGTTAGAGTGAGTGTAGGTGTGTGTATTAAAAAGTGGTCTACAAAGTTACTATCTAACTAATTTATTTTAAAACAACTAAAATATTTTCTGTCTCAGAATAATCTAAATCAAGAAGCCAATTTATTATTTTTTCTTTACATTTGGATTTGCACAAGGGGTATATGTTTAAAATTTTGTTAGTGTTATTGTACACATGACTGCTAAGGAAGCGGAAGAAGCGTTGGGCCGAAGCACAATTTGTTCGAATTGAGGGACAGACCGAATGTTTACGTCGTTGGGAGATCAAAGAAGGATCGTAGGGAGTGTGGCCGTGAGTTTTCATTAAAAGATTGAGTATATATAATTTACGGACAGTAAGAACCTTACAAGTTTTGTAAAGGTCGGTAGTAGGAAAGCGATATGGTAACTGCCAACCAACCTTCAACAGAGCCCTTTGGGCACGTTCTACTTTCAACATGTGGGACCTTCCTGAACCACCCCAAGAAACTATACAATATTGGATGAGGGATTGGCAGAGAGCTAGATACACAAGTTTAATTACCTTTGAGTCAGCAACGTGACGGAGGTTCTTAAAACATAAATTAACCTGCGCAACCGTGTAGTAAGTGTATCAATGTGAGTACTAAAGGTTAAACAGTCGTCTATCTGCACTCCTAGATACTTAATGTAACTTACCCGATTTAAGTGGGGGCAAGAGCAGCCTATATTGTGAGTTGAAATACAGGAGTGAGCGATTAAAGCAAGAGAAGAGGAAGGAGGCTTTCCGGCGGCTGAAAGCGAGAAGGTGAGATAATTCGTTTTATCAACGTTCAGAGTGAGCAGGTTCTGTGCCAACCAGCTGGTGACAAAGCCAAGTCCAGACTGTGCATATTGAAACACCAGATCCCACGTGTCCCCGGAGAATATAAGAGCAGTATCATCGGCATATGTAAAGATGGAAGCATTGGGAAGCTTTAGCTGGCAAAGGTCATTTATATAAATGAGAAAAAGCGTGGGACCGATAATACTGCCCTGGGGAACTCCGTATGCTATTGGGAGTTCATCACTGGTCCAATCTCCTATCCTAAGACATTGTCGTCTGCCATTGAGGTAACTACTGAAAAGGGATAGTTGAGTGCCTCTTATACCAATTCTTTCCAGCTTGGCAATGAGGGTGGGGACAGAAATAGTGTCGAAAGCTTTCGCTAAATCTAGGAAAACGCCTATGACCTTCTGTTTTTTATCAAGTTTGGTAACGATAGTATTTGTTAGGTCTAATACAGCATTGTTAGTGGAAATTCCGGAGCGAAAACCATATTGAGAAGAAGAGAGTATGTGATTTTGATTTAAGTATTTAACTAATCTATTGTTCATTAGCCTCTCAAGTAATTTTGATAGTGTAGGTAAAATTGAGATAGGTCTGTAATTGTTCAAACGATCTCTGTCCCCACCCTTATGAACTGGGTGCACTACTGCCAGCTTGAAAGCGCTTGGAAAAGTGCCTGAACTAAAAGCAAGGTTACATATGTAGGTTAAGTGGGGAGTGAGTATATTTTTGTATTTTTTAAGAAAAGCGCCTGATATATCATCGGAACCAATGATGGTGAAAATCAATGATGGTGAAGCGCACTAGTTTATTAAGAGTCACTCTATCCTTGAAGACACCTATATTATACTCGGACGGGAAGACCGCAGTAGGCAGGTTGTTCCAGTCCTTCGACGTACGCGGTATAACGACGAGGCGAAACGCTTTGTCCGGATCGTTGGGACCCAACGATGTAAGGATGGAAACTCGCCGTACTCGGTTGTCCAATGGAAGAAGGGTGATGGCGGAATCAGTTCATGTAATTCGCGTTCACTCTCTCCAAAATGTATCCCATAGAATACGGAACCGACCGTTGCCGTTACCGTTGTTGATTATACATCTGCCTAGCCATTTACCAAGTATGTTGGGGTTTCCAGTCAAATCAGATCTAGCTAAATACCAGTGTTCTAAATAGAGCAATTGCCTATCTGACCTATACAACCTAGTGACGAGATAACACGGTACCCCTTGATTAAAATGGTTGTCAGATTTTGGAGGGTCTAACTACTCGTAACTACTGTTAAAAATCCACAAATGAGAGCAGAAACCAATGGTTTAACGTGCTTTCCGAGATACGGAGAAGTCTTGATATGTGACGAAAACTATTCGTTCACGGATCTACCTCGTCAAGCGTGGCTTAAACTTTTGATTGATCCGTGCAGCTGTCATTATTTAAATCAGCACCCTACTAGCTAATGGCTGAACTTGTAGCTAAGTTCTGGACCATTGCTACATACATTAAAATTGCTACCAATACGCCAAAAAGAAGAATGCATACGACACCAATCACAGCTTTGCTAAGAAATCTTGTAAATAAAAAAGTGGGCGTAGGTTATCCCAAAACCTCGTTTACAATAAATAGTGTTTGTCAAGTAAGTAATACTCCTAGAGAAATATACAGTTGTGAAAACTGTAACGCAGGTTAATGGTATATAGTTTTACCTGAAAACATCAGGCCAGTCGAACTGCGGGCGCGGTTGCGCTTGCGCTCTCGTGGCATAGTGTGCGCAGACGCGCTCGAAAATGCAAGCACGTGCACCAAACTCGCCGACGATGTACTTCTCAACCTCGGTGACATCGAAAGACTCAGGTTCTCCCAGGGTCAGCTCACGACGATTGCGGGATCGGTAGGTTGCTGAAACAGGTAGAATGTAAGCATAAAAAATATTATCCACAAAAACTAAACAATATTTACATGGGGATAAGGTGAACAGAAAATACAAAGATATTCACTTTTAAAAAGATAACAAATTTCTTAATTTTATTCTTCTTCCATAATCCAGCTATGTTGCCGTCTGTGTTCAATTTAATTAAAATGGTTGCTTATCTAATCTTCTAAACCCAGGTCCTGGGCAAAATAATGACGGAACAGGAACCCGACAGTCGGGTCGGGACTGTCGAGGTTTTGACTGCCCTTTAACGACTGTTTAAGATTAAGAATGACAGCTGGACCCACGGCTTCACTAGCTTTCCGACACTGTAGACGTAGAGTCTTAGTATGTATTTGGGCAATACAAAAGGTTTCTCAGGGTGATTCGATTATTAGACTTAAAGCTATCAATGTTTCATTACCCCCAGCCCAGCCTATTCTTTGTATCAAACAAACCTCAATCGTGAGCTTCTAAAAGTGATGTAACACACGTAATGTCATAGGAAGGTTGGCATATCGAATCGATGGCGTCAAAGTTGCGAGATTGATAGGTCAACATTTAAACTGTAGACACGTTTGACATTACGTCATGAATTAACGTTCTTTGCGCTACGTGGGCGATGTCACGCAGACACGTAAACAAAATATTCGCAATCGACAGATTTATCAAATACACCATAAAACATAACATCACGCCTGTAATTCCCGAAGGGTAAGTCCCCTGTAATAGGGGGCGAGGCTAATTTTGCCATAAAGTGGGCACAAACCCAAACTCAGGGCTGCTACTGAGAAATTCCAGATGAAAAACTCAATAACATCTCCGACCCGGGGATCGAATTCAACCTCATGCTCAGCAGTAGCGCTTGCGACCATTAGACCAACGAGGTATTATAGATAGTAGAGTATATTTTACTTAAACAGCTATAAGTAGTCCTTTTGGTCAAATAACAGACCCATACAAAATGTAAGTAATACAAAGCTATTCCATCGCAATTTTGAAAAATTGTAGGTACAGAAATTTATTTAAGTAAAAATATATGAAAAATGGTAGGTACAGTTGACCGCACGTCAGTGTCAACGAAGCTAACATTTAGAGCTAGGTCTGCTTAGAACTCCCAAGTACAATGTAATAGCTATTAACATCGACAGGCAGTATACAGTAGGTACAGAACCTATGAAGTTTAATTGAACAAGGTTAAATTTGAGATTTTCATTAGGTTTCTAAATCTTTATACTCGTATCAGGATCTTATTCATAGCGTATAGCATCTGAAATTCCAAAGAAAGACAGAAATTCATCGTCAGGAAATTAGAATCAAAAGATGAGAGTTGATAAACGATGTAAACGGAATTTAACTGTTGTAAACACAAAATATGAAAATCAAACAATTTGATGTACAAATTCAGCGTGAATTTGTTAGCAAAATTAATGATTTAAAATAGCACAGTGCGCACTTTACAATCTACATAGATATTACGGGGCCCAATAACTCTACAGATTTCTAAAACAAATGGTTCCTTCGGGGATCAAGCTCCAAGTTTATTTTCATAAGAAAACTGGGAACGTGGGGTTTCGTTGCCTGATGTTATCATTCGCAATCCAGAGCTGATAAAGATCTGTGAGAGGTTTTTTTGTGATGAAGTAAGCGGACGACGGTAATAAAATAGAATTTAGCATTAAAAATACATTGAGTAAAATATTTTAGGTATAAAGCAAGTGGTGGAAATTTTGTGTTTTACTGTCTCGTTGATCAGGTTGTTCCAAGCGCTAATCATGTGCATGTGGGTTCGATTCCCGAGGCGGGCAAAGAGTTTATGCGTTTGGTAACTTAGTAGTAACCCAGAATCTGCATTTATGCCCAGTATATGGCATTTTATTTGCCAGATATCGTGCTATATCATTGGACTTAAACATATTAACTTGACGTAATGTTAGTGTACTATTTGTAGACACCTCTGCCTGACCTTGCACGGGACGCAGGAGTGATGTTAGGTATATTTGTATTTTATTCCATTCATCCATGGTTGTAAGCCATCTTAGTCTAACGTGCATAACTTTAAGCTAAATCTTACTTCAAACTATTGTGTTCAAAGTTTAGACAATGCGGTAGTAGACCGCACATGCAAGTTACACAGACATTACTCTTAAATTTTTTAATTATCAAGCTCGAACTATCAGACCCAACTTATCCGAACTATTTTTTATCTTTTAACGACCATTAGTCAGTTAATTGCCACTGTCTTCGTCCTAATTACTTTGTGCACTTTATCACTGCCACCATTCGTATAGTTTAGGGTAAAACTTTTTCTCTTCTGCGTTATTTCCGACCGAAAGCACAAGAACAATAAAAAACCTCTTGGTTTTAACTCAAAACTTGGTCTCTCTGATTGCTTTTTTGGTTTATAAGATGAAGTTTAATAATAGTTTTTGTTCACACTTGATAATAAATTAATTGCTACCACAATCTGTCAAAATATTTGAAAGTTTTTCAACTTTATTACATTACTTTATTATAATGTTCAATCGGAAAAAAAATGCAGTTTAGGTTAGTTTGATTTGCTGTCGTCTGTAAGTGCAGAGAAAACAAATTCGTATAATCCAATAGCTTTATTCAGTAAACCAAACTTCAAACTATTCAACATTAGTAAATAACATTAGGTAATAATACCAGCCTTTTACTGTCCCACTGCAGGGTAAAGACCCCTTCTCATACAGAGAAGGCCCGAGCATTGATCACCAGGCTTGCTCAAGGCGGATTGGTGATTTTAAACTTATATTAACTACAAGTGCTGGTTTCCTTGTATTGAAAAAGTCACATTGGTCCTTGCCCGGATTCGAACCACAACCTCATGTATGAGAGGTAGGCGCCTTAAACTCTGGGCCGTCATGACATTCATAGTACTTATCCTTAATACCTAAGCGAAAATTTTAGTAGATAGTAAAGCTAATAACTACCGAAAGAGTATGCACTGTCAAAATTACAATTCCGGTATTTCCAGGCCCACATTCAACAGATTCACGTAATATATCCAAGTACTTAGTTCATGTTTTAATCGGTAATACAAAGAGCGGTAAGACCTGTTTGATTCCAGGGTATTTATTAATGTGACAGACTAACGGAGCAACCAACAAACCACGGTGATTTATCGCCAACCATTCTGCAGTTAGATGCGGCTAGCGCACGTATTAAGCAATCGATGTACAGTAGAAAACTAGGATTAGTATGCAGGCAAATGTTAATAAATAAACATTTTAGTCTATATCTGTACTTCTATACTCATGTTATAAAGATTATACTTAAAAACTACTGGACCGATTTGAAAAAATCTTTCACCGCGGTTGGGAAGCTTCACTGTCCCCGGGTGACATGGGGCTTCATTTTATCTCTATATTCCCACGATAACGATAACTACGCGGTCAAAACCGTGGACGTCCGCTAACAATACCTCTAAATAGCTACATCAGTGATGGCACTTTGGGTTTTAACTGGCCTAGCGTAGGGCAGACTATTCTATAATATAAGTGGTCAGAATACACTGATTTCTTAACCATTAACGTAAGTCACTATCAGAGCGATACATACGAAATACGATGGCAAATAATGAATGAAACAAAATCATCAAAGCCAAAGACATCCGAAACTAGATTTGAAATCACACCATTTGGGTACCTACCTATCTTACTCTACTATTTTTTGACGTTTCAACTCTAAAAAAAATAACTCCAGTTTTGGGAGTCAGTGGCATACCTATTTTATGAATCAAACAAAGCCATCATGCAAAAAAAAAACAAACATGTGATGTTAAAGAATATTACAAACGCAAGCCATGCCTTAAAAAGTAGGCTGGGTACTAATTCGCTGCCTATATTATGCATAGGTGTCTATTTCTTTTAGTATATGTACTTACATAAACTTCATGAATACCGATATTTATTGTTTCTAAGAAACTTATTCTTATATACCTACACCCGCCACAGGAAAACTAATCTTTGAACGCTCGTAAAGGATTTTGGCTTTCAACTAAATCTGACGGTTTTTCGTTTAACGTGAGCTCGAAAATAGAGGATTCGAAAAAGTCAAAGAGGGTGAATTATCTAAGCAGCTTAACTTGCCAAGCTTGGCTCTGTTCCGGGAAAAACTAGACCGAAATAAACTAGGTAATTAATTAAAGAGAAAACTGGAAAAGTCAGCAATGCTTCTGTGGGGATTGTGTTATTGTTGGTAACTTTTTATATTAAATTCATTCCGTACTTATGTCGAGTCCACGTCTAGACTTTACCAACAATATTTCTTTCTAAACCAATAATAGTTACGAAATCAATAGTTTAGAAAACATCGCCTTTAGTACCTACCCGTTTTGATTAACCTTTTAGTCGTGTCAATTAGAGACACAATAGAAAGACAACGACAGAGCGGACACCGGTGTCCTCTTGGGGTTTAATTAATTAATATGCACACAAGTGTAGGTGCTGGTGATAATGCAGGTGGACCACAGGAAGAATTATATACCCGTGGTGCAACCAGGTGAGTTTGGTGAACCTCGGGAAAAAAAGTTAACCCGTGGTACTGCCCACACCCAGGTGAACTAACGTAGGTGGACCATGGGCGACTCCCGAATTACCTACACAACCTTTCACGGCTTCCATTTTTTGCCTTATTTTATTGTACTTAAGCCTTATTCTTTGAAATCCTTTTGATAGAGAAAAATAAGGAACATAATTTTATTTCGTTACATTTTTAGGAAAGTTATGATTTCAAAGTATACGCTGCAGCATCCAACGTCGCCACAGAAATGATGAAGAGCATTTATCACGGTGAAACTTGCACCAGTGTGGTGCTATATATTCCGCCTCTTGTCACGACGTCTGTTACGTGTGAAAAACTGTTTCGTACACTTTCCATATATTTTTTATTTACAACAACTTTGAAGTAGAGCACGGTTTAATATAAAACCATTTTTTAGGAGAATAGTTTGGTACTTGAATGTGTTTTTTTAACTGAATTAATATCAGTAATGATGTGAAAACCCTTTTGAAGGATCATGCAAGTATCTTATTTATTAATGATAATTTAAAGATGTGTTATGTCCTTAAGATGAAAATTTTAAAACGCATGAAACTAGTGTGATAACTTTAAATAGATAAAGATGTTAATATATCTACCAAAATAATTGCAGCTCAAAGCAAAGTAAGTATGTGTTTAACTTTTTGGTAATAGACTATAAAATTAATGTACCTCAATAAGTACCTACTACTACTTACCTGGACTCAATGAATAAGAAAACTTCTTCAAAAAGTTCGTCAGTTTCACACTCGCTATTATGAAAGGAAAACCTACCAACTGCACTGGTAATTCAAATGTACTTTCTTGACTAATCACGTCATCACACAAATTGACTAAAAATAATGGTAACAATATTATAAACTTTAATCTTCTGCACTTCATTTTTATAAACAGAACACGGTCGTTGTGACAGGAATAAATACGCAACTACGAGTATCGAGTATAGTTCGCGCCTAAACGCAACCACAGACATATAATTATTTCAAAATTCAAATATCGAGTGTTCGTTTCTTCACGCGCGGTAACCGCGGTCTATGGGTATACTCAACTAGCCAGTACTACGGTTAAGATTACACTGCAAAAGCTCTGAGTAAGTACGTGAGAAGGAACGCAAACACGTTCTCTTTGGTTTACTTTATGTAATGATTTTGTAGGTCAATCAATCTTGACTCTTGTTACACTTATTGCTATAATAAAAGTATTACAGAATCGTTGTTTATGTTTTAGTACTTTATTCAAATATATGAAATGCGATTGTAACAGTTATTAGTAGGTACCTACTTAATGAAGATTATGATTAATTATCGTGTTCTAAATAGCTAATAACCTAATCGTCTTAATTGTACACGCAAAGCTAGCTAACAACCGTTTGCTTGTGTATGTATCTATATTACTTACTATACTATTACTTAATACCTATATTAAATCTAAAGAGTAATTTTATTGTGTTCGAGCGTGTATTCTCTGGAACTACGACTACGGCTTGAAACTACAATCGGATTTGAAAAAAGTAGGTATTATTGCATTCGTTAGCCCAGTTATCACACATAGTACTCCAAGGGCGGGTAAAATCACGAGACACAGCAGCTAGTTAAATTGCGAAGCTGAAATTGATTAAATATTTGATTTTACTAAATAAACAAAACCGTTACTCTTACTCTTGGTTGGAGGTTAATCATCACTAACTGAAACAACGGACTTAATCAAATTTACAAATGCTTCATATAAACTGTAGTTAGAAATGTAATTACCTTTCCGTTACACCCTAATTAAATAATAATAATTAATAGTTAGTTTTTTTATACATTTGTAAAAATGTCACTAATGAAGCTTAGTAAACATTGAACGCTGTGTACAGTAGATAATAATTGGACCTCAGATTTACATAATGTATGTTGTCATGGCTATGATTAAGTCTGTAGTCTGTCACTGTACTTAAAAAATAAAAATAAATAAATAAAATAAATCTTTATTAAATTCTGTAAAGTCCGACTTTACAGAATTCAATTAATTAAGTACCAAGGTATTTACTGATTACCTACTTGAGCAATCAAAATAACTTCTATTTATTTTCAATTAAATTAAAATACGAGGTTTTTTGTGCATTTTAGGGATATGTAAACAACAATTAGTAGCTATAGCCTGTGATAAATAAACTTATACGACATTGATTATACTAAAATAATATAAAAAAGTCTAGATCACATCACTTCAAATTACGTGTTTTTGGCATCCAGAAGAGCATTTCGTGGCCTTATTTCCGAAAATAAACTGTTTTTGTATTGTACTGAGGTACTTACCACTTAAACTTTATTGGATGTATTATAAAGAAATAAATGTTACCTGGATTTAAAGCGTAAGAAAGTTTCTTCACAAAATTAGTTAGCCGGACAGCTACAATAATGAAAGGGAATCCCACCAACTGAACTGGTAATTCAAAAGAGGCTTCTTGTGTAGACCCTTCCATCAGGCATTCAAATAATAGCAAAGACAACACAGTCCAAATATAGCACACTTTTAAAATCTGCATGATTGTCTATTAACACGAATTTAAACTTCGAACTGTTATGCTGCAATCGATTTCACACACTGCAATTCGATGAAGGTAACGAATTAATAAATCGATTACCACGATTTTATTCTAGTCCGTGTATTGTATAACACTACGACCTTAGTGGATTACCTACTGTGTATAACTGACCGTGTCCAACAGCAGGCCACCTCCTTGGTATTATTATTTCGTAACATTTAATCAATGCAGTCACATTACTAATCATTGGTCAAAATATTTTAATGACAGGTGCAGTAACTAGTATTTCGCAAAGTACAAGACCTAACCAATATGAGTTGTCAAAATCGGAAATATTGGGAACAAATGTCTTACTTTAATATTTAAATGTTGGCACCGAAATAAACTCTGAATTTTCCTTTAAATATAGCAAACGCTAGAGTTATTGATATTAAAGCAGTGAGTAATATGTTTACATTTGAATACAAAACGTACCATTTCCCGAGACTGCGTATATTTTACGTTGGTTGCCAATCCTTGATGCAATCTCACGAGTTACCTAAAACTGCCTTGGATTTTAAACAATCATTATGATTGAGCAATACGTTTTGCGAAATTTTGAATGCTGTGACTCTGCGTGTTTATAAATAAATTTAGAGAAAATGTCGAAATAACCAAGTCAAGTTGATTGTTCACAAACTATGACTTTTCAAATAGATGTTATTATGTCTGAACACGAGATAAACCAAGTTATATCAAGGTCCTATATTAGCTGAACCTTGATACAACTGGCCACAATGTTTCTCTATTCTGTAGTATTCAAAATTAAGAAAGTAATAAACAGAGACAATTTTTTAATTGCACTCTACACTGGCCACCAACAAATAAAAAAAAACGATGCATCGAACGCAGTGTTGCACCATACATAACCACATTCGAAATTCAAATCACTTTCATTCTGCAGATGACTGACACAGATAACGTAATGCATCTAGTTCACAAGAGCAAAGATCGAGAGTGACCGGTGCACAAAACGCGTTTACGATCAGCCATTCGTCATAGACATAGACTTTACCGCGCGGTTAACTCAGTAGAACTGCAGTTTAACAAGATAGATCTACACTCAACTCGATCCCTCCCGACATACCTAAACTAATAGCTTTTAACATTATGTAATGGAACCATAGATAGGAACGTACTTAAAGGAATGAAGGTTGATAAAATAGGACGACCTTGGGTTTAGATAAAATCTTAGAATAATAAGGATATTGTAAAATGTTTAGTATAGTTATGCTGTACCTACCTACCATTTGTTATATACATATAAAAAGTGTTTTATTGTAATAATAAACTCGGTAAGTTTGGGTTTAATAGCGACGAGTTGCGATCCACCTCTTGAGAAAATATCGCATTGTGAGGAAGTTCCTCACTCAAGTGTCAACATATTTAATACATTATATTAAAAGCTCTAGTCGTACTTTTATTTTTTGTCAATTTATGAGTACTGAGAACAACCCAGTACCTACTCAATATTCTTCGGCATAGTGTTTTATAGGTAACGGTAAATTATAGGTAAGCAGACGTCACGCGGTTTCACCAGCGTAGTTCCCGTTCCCGTGGGAATACAGGGATAAAAAGTAGCTTATGTAACCCGGGGATAGTGGAGCTTCCCAACAGTGCAAGAATTTTTGAAATCTGTCCAGGAGTTTCGGAGCCTATTAAATGCAAACAAACAAACAATCAAACGTTTCCTCTTTATAATATTAGTATAGATAAGTAGTTAAAAACAGACTTTATACCCAAATACTGGAGATTTTTTCTTAAGCGATGGTTACAATGGGCGTGGTAGGTCCACCATCTTGTTATAGGTACTACCCACAAATGAATAATATCATAACAATAAACCAAAAATAGGCTTAAAAGCATCGTTACAACAAATCATACAAAATAAATTAAATTCCGATGATTTTAAACCCATCAATCGACTACTAAAGGAAGTTAAATTAACTCCAGTTTTATGAAATAAGTACTAGAGCTTGGCTCGCGACTTTGTCCGAATGAATAGTTTAGTATTTCGGACTATACTTCATAGTTTTGAAAATAAAACAGCGTGTGTTAATATAGCTTTCTAAAAATGGAAGAATTTTTAAAATTGTTTGAGGTCTTTTTGAGTTAAATCCAATGAAATTATAAGTAAAATGATGTAGATAGGTTATATTAAGCGCTCAGCAAGCGACACGTTAAAATGTAGCCAGCTAGCCACACTTGTCCTCAGTGCCGCATCGCGCCGTCAACGGCCGCGTGGGTGCGTTAGTGTGCCGTTTTTGAAGATCGAATGTTTTTTATTTTTTGGTAGCCAATCTACACCTTTTTAGTTTTAATATAATTGGTTAAATCCCTACAACAATCAAAGAAGTCGTCTTATCAACTCATGAAGGCAATACTGAGTAAGTGAGTACCATACTTAATTATTGTATTTCGTAAATCCAGTAGCCGCAAGTGCCATTGATATTTTCTCAATGGTGGCCTTGGCTAATGCCGGGTTGATGGCAAAAGGCCAGCCCCCTATTACATGGGACTTAAACATGTGTACCTACTCAAAGCGATTAACTAACCCTTAGCGTGGAATAAAGACGTGAGGTAAATTGTATACAGTAGTAAATACATTGAATACAATGGAATGTAAATATCAGCTACTGTTACATACAATGTCACTTTTATTGCCGTTGGCACTTGGAATCAATGAGCGGCTATGAAATAAGCTATCACAATATTACAGACACATGGGAACTCACAACTTTGGCTCTGGATGGCATTTATTACATCAGTTTTAAGACTAAGAACAATAATACGTCTTAATTTATAACTTTACAAGTAAAAAGGTGTAGATAAGGTTACCTAAACAACATTCGATCTTCAAATAAACGACACTGAGGTCAATTGTGGCTAGTTAGCCACATTTTAATGTGTCGCTTGCTGAGCGCTTATATCTACACCTTTTTACTTTTAATATCATTGTCTTAACCTAAAACCCTAGCTTAGCTTTTCGCAGTAAGGCAGCCCTATGTGGCGATATATCGTTGTTGTTTGCTTTTGTGAAGACTGATCTCAACATGCCACTGTTAACTCACAAATCGGCTTGAAGTTTTTGAATCATTACAAACAAATAGCGCCCAGGAATAATTGCAATATTACAGACCTATTTCAAAAAGTTACAACACTGCCAGCAGTCTTATTTTTATGAATACTTAAATAAAATTTAAATCCTCAAGGAAGTATTCTGGGTCCCACACTCTTCCTTGTGTATATAAACGACCTATGTCAAACGCAAATCCCTAATGCCAAAATCATTACCTTCGCAGATGACACAGCTCTGCTTTTCAGTGGTAACTCCTGGGATGAGGTTTTTTCTAATGCACAGATAGGAATGGACATTGTTACATCGTGGTTACATGAGAATATTCTTACGCTAAATGTAGCAAAGACAAACTACTTAACCTTCTCCATGAGAACCAACGACAAGCCTGATCCCTCACACCGTATTATTTCTCACTCATGCTTCAATCTCAATGATGTAGGTACATTGTTCATGTCCCAATCTTACAAATACAGCAGTCACTAAGTATCTGGGTGTGATGATAGACAGCAAACTAAACTTCCACCATCATATAGATCATCTTACTTCGAGAATACGAAAGCTAATTGTAATTTTTAAGGCTCTTAGACATGTTGCCCAAAAGAATGTAATCAAATCAGTATACTTTGCTCTCTGCCAGTCACAACTTACTTACTGCATCACCTCTTGGGGCGGTGCGTGTAAAACGCATTTTCTAAAAATTGAGAGAGCGCAAAGAATACTACTGAAAGTCGGACTATCCCTGCCCTTCTATCACCCAACTAGCGATCTTTATAAAAAATGGGAAGTACTAGGACGGTCCGACAACTTTTTATCTTATACTGTATCAAAACAACATTCTCTGCTACAATATGAACCTAACAAATTAAAAAACCAGGGACGTAAGGATAGAGTTTGTACAACAACTGCACACAAAACGAGATTTGCACATAATTTCTTCTGTTACCAGGGACCTAATTTATATAACAAGCTAAACCGGATCCTCTCGATATACCCAGTAACAAAAACTAAATGCAAATGTTTGGTTATGGAATGGTTGCAAAAATTGGATTATAACCTCACGGAAAACCTACTTCATCATTAAAGGAGAATGGGCAGTTCTGGGCGGTCGGCGGCCATCAAATAATTTAGTGTCAAATGAAAGTACTGTTATTTAGGAACATCTTTTACTATGGGCGTTACACTGTATTCCATTCAGGAAAAAAAATATTTGAATGTCAATATAACAACTCTGCTTACATGCCTGAAAGTAAAGGACGCGGTGTAGATCAACTAACAACTGAACAAGCGAATAGGTCTAGATTGGTCACCATATGCCGCTGGGTGGTAGAAGTAATAAATGGTCGATTCAAGCGTGACTTTAAGTTGTTCCGCCAGGATTATTTTAATCGGGCTTTAAACCACATGTGGGAAGACTTTAAAATAGCAGCTGCATTAATTAACGCGTTCCGCGAGCCGATACATGATAGCGTACATGCAGCTACATTTGTAGACATTATAAATGACCGCTTGAATCAACCCAATCACCTGGCGGACTACGTTGTTCGTAACAATATCAATAGACAAAGAGCAACATTTCAAAGCATCACTGGTGACCACCTTATTTTTGACGATTTTCCAAATCTTTCAGAGGATGATCTTATATTGTTTGCTCTCGGTACGTATCAAATCAAGGTAGCCCGCAGTTATTATGCTGAGCACCTAGTACAGGGCTTATATAATATTGAAGTGTACCGAGAGCAACAAATAAGGGGTCTTAGTGAATATATAGAAGAGCAAGACGTTTGGTTGTTACGTGTTCGAATACAGTCAAGGCACGTAAGATCTAGGACTTATTATTCATACATTATTATTGACCGACAAAGGAACGGAAGAGAAGCTATCGCCCATTATTATTGTTCGTGTCTGAGTGAAAGGCGCACTGTCGGATGCTGCGCACATATTATGTGTGTAGTATGGTATATAGGCTGGGCAAGAAATCAACCCGAAGAGATTCGATTACCAGCAGCAGAATTAAGTGTGATTTTAGAGCATGAGTAGGAGGAACTAGACTACAAATGCTCTAAAATCACACTTAGTTCCTTTTTAAAACCATTATGTACACCATATCATACCTGTACCTACTAATACAATAAGTATGTAATAAATATTTAGGTATAATAATAGTTTATTATAACAAAATAAAGGTTTCATGTAGATTATAACACATAGTATGGTAATTGTGCTTACTAATAATACAATATGTGATTTATTACATAATAAATATCTTGGAGTCTACCTAGATTTGTTGTTTCACTTTCCTTTTGTATTTTTGCATTGGATATAAGCCAGAATAGTAAGTAAAACGATATAAAGGGTCAAAAACAAAAATGTTTTTTATCCGTTTTAGAAGTACACCACAGTGATAAAACTTGCCCACAATAATTGTAGGACTAAAGCACAACCAATAAATAACAAAATCATTCCTGGCCGCGGACCGCCCACGCTCCATACAAAATTGCCCATTGTCCTTTATGGACTACCCATCTGTTCCAAAAGCAATGTTAATAAAAAAAATAAAAAACAAACACGCACACCTTACACTTGGACGAACACTCTCTCAATCACGAAAAAAATATCACTACACACCCTTACAAAATCAAAACACACACACATACACACACATGAACACACGCACGCACACACACACACACACACCCACACCCACATAACTACTGAGGTGTTTTTGTTCTCTATTTTTTATTTCTGAAATAAGGCTAATAAGTGTATATTTAATGTACTTTTTCTCCTAATACATTCTTTTATATATTGCTTCTTATATCGGAAAGTGCTATGATATCAGTTTTAAATATGTATTACTTATCTTACTCCTTCCGTGGGTGAGGACCTGGTGATCTGTAATACAGGCATTTTCATGCCTACATCAGACACCAGCTCCTCACATTTTCTAGGCTATGCTCATATCTGTTGTATTTAACTAGATATAAGAATTATTACTAGATAATTAATTATGTAGTCTATTTTATGTGAGGAGAAATAAACGTTATTATTATTAATATTATTAATCATTAAAGTGTTTGCTCACAATGGACTAAAATTAGTGAATAGCTTATAGCCTACCTATTATTCTGAAGGCAAAAAAATCATTTTCCGTAAAACTAGATGACAAAAAGGGAAATTTCAAGGAAGGGCATTAATCTGTCTTTAGAGGGCCTAGATATTAACTTTAACAAAGTTCCATAAATCCAAAATGTATAGAATTCAGCATCTCGAAAGCTCATGTCAATTCCATACATTTCGGATTTATCATACTTCGTCATTAAGAAAAATCTAACTTTTTCTAGGCCTCAATTTTTCGAGAAAAGACTACAAACTACATAGAATCTTATATAATATATATTTGAGCAAGCAGTGACGTGTTAAGTATATCATACGGATGGGCGGTTTGCCATTTACCTGTCAAACACACTTGAGCACGAATCTCACTACTGTTCACTAACGTTATAATCAGTATAGGTACTTGGCAGAAGTTGGAAGAATTGTTCCAAAACTTGAAGGCAGTATAACATTGTACCATTTAACATAGAAATGAGAGCTTCCAAATTAAGTAGACTAATAAATGTGTAAATGCGCGATAATTCCAAGTATAAAGTGAAATCTTAATCCCACCGTTTAACTCAACGCCTTTTAATTAATACCCAAGTAAAGTGCGTCTCGCGAAGTCGCGATTAAATTATATTATCACCTTTCAAATTGAAGCTGTCTGTAAGAAGATAGCGGGATCGTAAACGATTTTTAGTACAACAATATCTTAAGACAACAATAATCCTTTCATGCTTGGTTTTTTATGTCCTAGTGAATATATTACAAAAAAAAAAACAAAATCATAGACAAATCGTTAATTTACCATTATAAATGCAATTTCAATGTAGGTTTTTTTTTGGAACAGTAAAGGACGAATGAATCTAAGCAAGCCCTCTCAAAACATATTTTCGTATGAAGAAAATATTAAATGTAATGAAGAAAAATATGGTGATAAAATAAATATTAAAAGAAATAATATTTGACTTGCCTTAACTGAGCAGTATTATTTTTTAACAGACTTTAAAGGTCCTATAAATGTTACCAAGACCTTTTCTCTCATGGCAAGTGACTAATGTAATTTTTTCCGATACCTACCATCTAATAATCCACCCATCCATCACTAATTTTGTTCGAAATATGTTTTTATATGAATGTAACAGTGTACTCATTGTTAAAGAGCCAAATCAAATAAATAAATAAATAACTGCTAATGCTGAGATGGTTACCCTTTCGGCATGGGCACGCCAGAGCAATTTGTGTGCCTGCTATTTATTACTTCTGTTTTCTTTGTTGCTGTGCGCTTGTGTCTGTGCTGAATAAATATTTTTCTATTCTATTCTATTCTTTCTAACTGCATAGTTTGTATAAGTTGAAGACAGCCCAGAAAAAGCCTGAGGAAAAACGTAACAAAATCACTTGTAACAGTATCACCTTCCTCATTACTATAAGCTCAAGGTAACAACAACATATTTTCTTCTTGAAGTGTGGTGATGATTGCGCGGCTTCTCAAGTGACAAAGGCGGTAAGTGCCTCATTAGGGGGGAGCTACTAAGAGCCTTGTTATTCCAGGATTATGGCCTTGTCTCCTACGACGTATAAACAACATTTGCTTTCGTATACTTTATAGTTGACGACACAATGACAAGGGGTAATTATTAAAAAAGTTATTAGTATGATTACGTTAAAGAAGATGTATTAAATGCGGATGAGTCTTTTATCTATTAACACTAAAGGACAGAAATACTTACAACTATCACACAACTATAATACCCTACCAGAGGAACGAACCCTAGTTACATTACATCACCGAATAGTCGCTTTTACGACTATTTGACCAAAAAGGTTCCCCACATTCTTAAGTTATATTAAATACTAGCTTCTGCCCGCGACTTCGTACGCGGATCCTGTTGCTTATGCCAGCGACAACGGGGTCGTCAAAATCGAAGATCTGAAACATCTGATGTCGAATTCTATAAGCCCGGGGACGGGAAATCAATGGGATGCGCGAGACGATTCGAGATGTTCCAGATTTTTTATTTTTGTTGGTCAACAGGAAATGCCATCAGACTTAACAACTTTTGCTAAGACGCCATTTCTATTATGTATATGTTATATTGTCTCTGGGCTTTGGAGTTCCCCTACAGATGCTCCAGATCTTGAAATTTAGTCTCACAGCAGAAAACACTCTTCACGTGAAATAGTTTTTGCAATGGCACCATTTTTATATCTCTTTTACTTTAGGTGTTCCATTTTCCAAAATAAATTATAGCCTAGGTATAATATGTTGCGTGACGTTCACGATCAGCGGTCAGTCGCGCATCTCCTTCCCCCACTTATCTCTAGAGTCGATGCGTATATACGCTGAAAACTCAAGCGTCATGCTTTTTCCGTGAACGTCTCCAACTCGCGAGACAGTGCATGATGTTCACGATCAGCGGTCAGTCGCGCACATATTCTTCACTGGTCTCTAGAGACCTGGATGTAGATGCGTAAATACGCTGAGAATGCAGGCGTGTATCGCGATTCCAAGAAGTTTCCACGGAGCGAGTTGCAGCCTCATGTTCTCGAACAGCATCAAGTCTCTCCTAACGCTCTTCGGTAGATTGTTGGGATCTTATGGTCTTTAATCATTTAGCACCTTTGGAACATTGGGAAAAATTTGACCTCTTTATAGGCATAGTTATAGTTTTATTGTGATGATACCTGATCAATTAAAATCTAAGTGGCTGCTCCCCTGCGTTACCGGGTAAGCTACCGTGTAACGAAGATAAATGGAAAAGGAAATTAAACACTCAAATAACATAAGCCCGAAGGCATACGATATAAAAAATGGGAGTTTTAGCTAGTAGAGTCTAATTTTCAACGATATACCATCGTCATCGAAAATCAGTCCTGAACTGTTCCCGCCTTCACCGCGTAGTACCTCCTACTTATGTTATTAACCGACTTCAAAAAAAGGAGGAGGTTCTCAATTCGGTTGTATATTTTTTTTTTTTTTTTTTTTCGGGTTTGTTACCTCAGCACTCCGTCATTTATGGAACGATTTTCAAAATTCTTTTTTTGTTTCATAGGGTATACTAACAGATTCGTCCCATTTGTATCAAAACTCATATCTGATGAGGGATCTTTGAGGAATTGAGGGAACTCCTCAAAAAATATAGGCACACATGCACCGATTTCAACATTTTTAGTAACAAATCAAGCATTTTCATTTAGAAAGTAACATTTGGTGAAGACAGACTAATGAAGAAGACAGGCAACGGAACTCTTCAACGCATAACAGCAAATTATTCGCGATTGCTATAGTCAGATGTCTATGCTGAGCTTTTGTATTTCCACAACATAACATTACGCCATTCTATTTTAAAAGGGGCCGGCAGAGATGTACAGCTTAATGTTTAGAGATAGAACTTCTTTAGCAATTGTTATCAAAATTTCAATGATTCTTTCAAGTTTTGAAAGACTTTCTTTACATACAAAGAAACTAAAAATCACAAAATAAAAACTTTTTTACAAAAAAAACAACCGACTTCTTAAAAAAAAACTAACAGGTGAAAAATAACTCCAGTTTCGGAAGTCGGTGGCCAATAATGAACAAAACAAAACCACCAAAGCCACAGACTTCCGAAACTGGAGTTATTTTTCACCTGTTAGTGTTTTATAATTATGCAATTAAATTAGTGATAGTTTTAATTTCTATATCGAATGTTTCTGACCTTCGATTTTTATAAGTCAACAGGAAATGCCTATCAGACCGAACAACTTTTGCTAAGACGTCATTCCTATTTGAGTTATGGTGTAGCTGGGCTCTTGGAGTTCCACAACAGGTGTTCCAGATCTTCGATTTTTATACGTCAACAGCGAGTGCTCATAAGGCTGAACAACTCTTGCTAAGACGTCATTCCAATATATGTTATAGTGTAGCTGGGCGCTTGAAGTTCCACATCAGGTGTTCCGGATCTTCAAATTTATTCTCTCAGCAGAAAATGCTCATAACGTGGAACAATTTTTGCTATGGTACCATTTTTGTATCTCCTATAGTTTAGATGGTCTGTTGCGGTTCTGCATCAGGTGTTCCGGATCTTCAAATTTATTCTCTCAGCAGAAAATGCTCATCACGTGGAACAATTTTTGCTATGGGACCATTTTTGTATCTACTATAGTTTAGCTGGTCTGTTGCGGTTCTGCATCAGGTGTTCCGGATCTTCAAATTTATTCTCTCAGCAGAAAATGCTCATCACGTGGAACTATTTTTGCTATGGGGCCATTTTTGTATCTACTATAGTTTAGCTGGTCTGTTGCGGTTCTGCATCAGGTGTTCCGGATCTTCAAATTTATTCTCTCAGCAGAAAATGCTCATCACGTGGAACTATTTTTGCTATGGGGCCATTTTTGTATCTACTATAGTTTAGCTGGTCTGTTGCGGTTCTGCATCAGGTGTTCCGGATCTTCAAATTTATTCTCTCAGCAGAAAATGCTCATCACGTGGAACAATTTTTGCTATCGGACCATTTTTGTATCGCCTATAGTTTAGCTGGTCTGTTGCGGTTCTGCATCAGGTGTTCCAGTTTCCAAGATAAATTATAGCCTATGTGTTGACCAGACTTAATATCTATACAACAAAAAAAAAATCATTCAAATCCGTCCAGTAGTTCCGAAGATTAGCGTGTGCAAACAAACAGACAAACAGACAAACAGACAAACAGACAAACAGACAAACAGACAAACTTTTTTTTTTGGATTCGTGCTCTATTACTGTTTCTAAACCCCCCTCAATTATTATTTTTTAAATATATTCAATGTACAGACACAGTTTTTTTACAGTCTTATTATATGTATAGATTTTTTGTATTTAAAAAATAACAGCTAGTTACTGTCCCAATGCAGGGCAAAGACAACAAAGAAATTACAAGCATAAATCATCACGCTTGCTCAAGACAATTAATTTAAAAATAGGTACAAAGATTTTTTGATTAAATTTAATTCAAAGTCAACAAATCTTGTCACATCTCTAAATTAATTTAACAGAATGACATGACATGAAGCCTGAATTTAATCAAATTAATTTACCTTTAAAGCACATTGTTTGGAACGGTTTAACCCTTGATATATCAAATTGCACACATTACCCCCTAAATGGACTATTTAATGCAAGAGTGTGAAGTTTGTCATTGCATTCGAGGCGGGATTTCGTAGGTAATGGAGATGAGAGTGGAATAACAAATGCTCACGATTATCTAACGATATATCTCAACACAACATACTCCATTTACCATAGCATTAGACAAAAGTTAAAAAAGTGTTTTTTAAAGCATACTTTGTAACGAAAGTACAATAGGCATATTAAAATTACGATGAAAGCTGAATTTATTATAATCTGCAGGCCTAGCCATATCACAAATTCTATGTCTATTATCGTAATCGATAAGGCGACAATGGAAAGAAAATGGCGTATATGGAATCAGCTGTTTGTCAACTGTCAAGTGTTAACGAGTAGAAATACACTTGACAGTTGACAAACAGCTGATTCCATATGCGCCGTTTTCTTTCTATAATAGAAATAGAATTTGTAATATGGCAAGCCCTGCTGTTTTTACTACAGCACATTTACTTGTAAAGTCTATTTCAACCATTCATTTTAAGAAATGATGTAGGTTTCATTTAGTTAAGATATTTGAGTTGAAAATTACTTTGTCAATGATAAAAATCTAAAAAAGCAGGGATAGACAATATACAGAACGTTCTTCGTTTCACTTTTATTCTTCGAAATCTATATCTTCTATATTATATTACTTATAATAAATCTGTAGAAGTAAAATTTCTGTACATTGAAAATATCAAAAAAATAAATAGCAGGGGGTGTTACTAGAATGACAGCGAACCCAAAAATATGATTAAAAAAATTTTTGTCTGTCTGTCTGTCTGTCTGTCTGTCTGTCTGTCTGTCTGTATGTTCAGGTATCACGCAAAAACTACCGGTTCGATTACGATGAAACTTGGTATACTTATTCTTTAATATCCTGGGCACAACACTGGGTACTTTTTATCCCGGAAAAATATATACAATAAAAAACAAACTTAATTTTGCGGTTCGACCCCTAGACCCGACTACTGTACCAACCGCAAATAATAAGTTTGTCGTAGGTTACGTCACCCGCATTGGAGTTCACCAAGGGCCGCTGCACACGGCTAAGATATTATAATATTTTATCTTAAGATACAATATCGCTCGCCATACATTTCAATGGACTATCACACACTACGAAGGTTATGTACATTGAATATATATTCAAAATTAATATTGGAGAATGATTGGTGATCGATACTGATGCCAAAAATACAATCAGTAAATGTTTTGTCTGTCTGTCTGTCTGTATGTGCACGCATAGTTCAATAACTTATAGGGATTGGGATTGACTTGGTCGGTTGTAATCAATACGCCTGGGTAGGTTGATCTTAGTCTCAGTTGTTTTACACATGGTCAGTTGTACGGCGCTCTTTCCCGGGTCAGTAGTTCCAACAATCTTTAAAAAATCAAAATCAAAAGTCATTTATTCAAATTAGGCTCAGGATCAGCACTTTTTTAACGTCAAAAAATTACATAAGACAGTCCCCCAAAACGCCCGCCCTTCGCATACATACTGGAAGGATCAACTTTGATAGTATCTAGAAGTATTATGCTAAAATTATTACGTTTATATATCAACGCACAGCCCAAACCGCTGGTATTAGATACATGAGACTTTTGATTTTGATTTTGAAAACGAAAACGTGTGACATACCTACAGTGCATTGCGAGCCTAAATGCCGTGTGCATAAAATCCACTTTGGCGTTACAGTAAAATAAACCTACATACTCATCTGCCTAGCCTTTTCCTAATTGTTAGGGTCGGCTTCCAGTTTAACCGGATGCAGCTGAGCACCAGTGTTTTACATGAAGTGACTGCATGTCTGACCTCCACAAAATCAAAATCAAAATCAAAAGTCTTTATTCAAACTAGGCTGAGAATCAGCACTTTTTGAACGTCAAAAAATACATAAAGACAGTCCCCCAAAAACGGCCCACCCTTCGCCACTTCCTAGTGTTTTTACTGGGAAGAAGAAGTGGCGGAACAAACTCCCCAGCAACACATCTGTCTGATTCGTTTGAAGAACTAGGTATACAAAGAATCTATACAATGAAATGATCAATAAATAGCACTAATGTTTATACACATTGTAAAACATTACATTTCAGAATGATCGTCACGTGTTAGCTAGCACACTCCAATATACCGAGGTTAAGAAAAAAACGTAAATTCATATTAACATTGAAATCTAAACTCAAGCAAAACAACTAGGTATATACAAAACTGAAAAATAACAGCCTCCAGGTATAAAAGGCGTACCCGCTTACATGTGCAATGCTGGCTTATATTCATAAGGCTGTTACTCTAAATTTATAATGATAATCTAGGACCATCGAAGTGAAACCAATAAGCAGTTAACTGTTATAACAATAAAAAAAAACACAACCCAGGTTAGGTACTGGGTAACACGGTACCCCTTGGTTAAAATGTTTGTCAAACTTGTACTTGGCTTCTGACTACTCGTAACGGCTATTAAAGATTTACAAATACCAGCCAGGACCAACAGCTTAACATGCTTTTGGATGCACGAAGGAGTTTTGATATATTAAAATTATGAATGATTCCATCCGCAGACCGACCTCGCCATTATAGCTTAAGCTTAGATCGACCCGTTCGGCTAACTTAGCGAAAGTACTGCGAAGCAGTCTTTTGTAACAAGCCCATCATCATCTAAGTACTCATTTTGCTATCACAGAAGAGTGCAGTTATCTATAGTATATCACAAATTTAATGCTGTTTAAAATACATAGTTATTATGAACTAAGTTGTTAAGAAATTGTAGTCTTAGTAGAACCTTCTCATCACTTGACTGAAGTAATTTAAACATGCAATTAGATAGAAAAGGCTATGGAGCTTATTTCGACTGGCCCGTTGGTCTAGTAGTTAGTGACCCTGACTGCTATGCCGGAGGTCGTGGTTTCAATTCCCACCCAGAAAAAATAATGTTTCTGTGATGAGCACGATCATTTGTTCTGTGTCTGGGTGTAATTTATCTATAATATTTAGAAACATATAAGTATGTTTATCAAATGTTTAGTACCCATAACACAAGCTCTCAAAAAGGTTGTGGAATATTTATTATTAAAATAAATGTATCACAAAGATACAATACATACATACATACATACATAAACTCACGCCTTTTTCCCATGGGGGTAGGCAGAAACTACAGAGCGCCATATGCTACGATTCTTACATACTTCTTTTGCTAAAGATACAATAAATACTGCGAATTCATTCTAGTCCTTACAGCAGTAGTGCACCTTCGTTCATCTAAATCTACTTAAATCGTAGACTTATTGTCTATGTCATAATATGATGTTTGTACAAAACACATGGTATAAGGTTTTACGACGATGTTCCTTCTGTGTCTTCCCTCCTGTTTGTAACAAAGACTACCAAGTGTAGAGGAAAATAGCCTCTATTTAGTTATATCTTGAACATTTACATAGTGCACATTAAGCCTTATACCCATAACAATTCGTTACAGGATCCACCCGCGGGATTACTTGCGGTATACTTTGTTTCTACTTTCCCGACGCGAGCGAATAATGCCATGGATAAGGTTAAGCATTAAATAATTTAAAGTCGTGCCACAGTTTATTCTTTTAATGGAAATGTTTCCTGCCGCTGCATAAGCACACAGCAGGATATGAGAAAAAAAAACATGGCTTCCGTGTGTGTTCTTTTTTTGAAAATCTAAAAGTAAATAAATTGTCATTTGAGGCTGTACAGATGCATGTCTTTGTGTTCTACAAAAAAGTACCTTTCTACTTATGGTTACTTTGCATTCTTTTTTTTTAATTACCTTTTTTAAATGTCAAAGACATTAAGTTGTGATTTGAGCCTAAACAGATGCATGTCCCTGTTTCCACAGAAAAATACCTTTTTACTTAGAGTTCTTTAGCATTTTCTTTTTTTCAAATTAATGAGATCTACATTATTTATAATTTATGACTACTAACTGTTCTACCTTAATTTGTTTACTCGCAGAGGAAATGAGAAAAAATGCCACTGCTTTATGGCTCTCTTTCATTTATATACTAAATTGCTGTTATTAATCTCAATGTTCCTTACCAAGACTATGTGTAACGATCATTTACTTTGTACGTGAACTTTTTCTTAACTGTTTCACTACCTATATCTATTAACCGAAGTCGAAATATGAGCATGACAATATTGTGTAACTGCTTATTAGTCGCAAGTCTGCTTATTAGTGTTTATTAGTTAATGCTGAGCGTGAAGTCCCGGATTCCCCAAGTTGAGCGAGGTGTTAAAGAGTCTTTCTAGAATCTCTCAGTGGCACATCGGTCTGCCAATGATATTATATGTAAAAAGGTGTAGATAGGTTATAAGCGCACAGAAAACGACACGTTGAAATGTGGCTAACTAGCTACACTTTAGCTCAGTGTCGCGTCGCGACGTCAAGTACGCGTGCGTGCTTTAGCGTGCCGTTTTTGAATATCGAATGTTCTTAAGGTAACATGTACACCTTTTACTTATAATATCATTGCGGTCTGCCCAATTAATGGCCATAGGGCTCGCCCCACATTACACTGGTTATGTTAAGGTCTTAACATGACACCTTAACGTAACTGGTAAAATGTGTGTGTGTTACTTATGTTTAATTGTATCATTCACATAATATTGTTACAAAACAGCCCTTTCTCTTTGGCGAAGGTCGTAAAATGCTTGCTAAGACTTTTTTAGAAAGCATTGGCAGGCATTCTGACAGTTAAGATACCACTGATTTATGCTCAGAGCATTAAAATTAATTTGAACGTTCCCTCTGTGAATTAGGCAGTGTTTAGCATATTAATTAACGTCTTCAGAGCTCTAATTGCCGTTAGTTAGTTCCTGGGTGAAACAGCTTCTTCAATAAAACATTGCAAATATTTAAACTAAACAGATTGTTTGGTTTGCCTTTGCCATCGACAATAGGAGTCAATTTCTTGTTATAGATTTTTTTTCTATATTGTCCATGGTTATCATCATACTCTGATTTTGTGAACTTTTAAAATTGGAATCCTTTTGAAATTTCCACGCAATCAATTGCATACATCCAGTTTTAATTAAAATTCTTTTGGTAAGCAAATCACCAATGATTTTCGTTTATGAGTCGAAACGGGAGCTTTTTAGCATTAAGGGTACTGGTTGAGAACAACAAACACATCCCATTCACACTAAAGGTACGCGTTAACGTTACGTTTGAACAACACAAGAGGAACTACTCAACTACTCAATACTCAATACTTTTATTACATGTGGAATGCAATAAAAGTATTGATTATTGAGTATTGAGTATAACTACAAAGAAATGAAAGTTTTACTCACCTTTACTTAATGATATCTCGACGACCAACAACACAAGAAACATTACAACGGAACACTTATTTCCTGCCATTGCGTAATATTTATTACACGTATAATTTTTTAAATAAACCGGTAACTATCTCACAAAACACGGGCAATGTCGTGACGGCTTGGAGTGGAATGGCAGTTTTTTACGCAAATCATTTCAAGAAACAAAGCTAATGGGCATAAAAATGGTGTTGAAAATATAGCCTTCATGTGGGCAATCAAGCATTCAGTGGTATGGACATGTCATTATTGCCCATTCACAATGCTATAAGAAGGGTACAAGGGGTCATCAGGGAATATGGCTAATCGATGTCATAGTTGAGGATAATTAATTGCGAAGCTAATTAGGTAATTTATCAAAACAGAATGTAACCATGGTATTTTAGAATTCGCCGGAACTTTATGTCTTTTGAAATAATATTATGATAAGATGATTTTCACATTTAGATTACCTAACGGTTCAGTAAAGAAAGTGGCAGGTTGAAACAAAATCAAAATCAAAAGTCATTTATTCAAATTAGGCGGAGTATCAGCACTTTTTGAACGTCAAAATTACATAAGACAGTCCCCCAATATGCCCGCCCTTCGCCACTTCCTAGTGTTGTTGGAGGGCTCGAGAGATTATCTCCAATGTAAACAAATACTTTGACAGTACAATTTAGAAAATTATTCGTTTGTAATTCGTAAATAAGTTAATTGTTTTTAGAAAAAACTTTGTTTTGCTGATCTTACCCAATTTATTCGAATTGACAGCTATGACGTCACAACATGGCGCAAAGTCATTCCTATTCTCATTTGAAACGCATAATACAACGTCACACATCTATAAGTGCAATAATTACAAGCTAGCACTACATGCACTATTTTATTTGTGTACATACTTAATCCTTTAACCGCCTAAGTCGGATTTATCCGACAACTATTTTCACACATACACTCACACATGCGCACACACACGCACACACACACGCACGCACACAATTAAGATAAGTAATACCTAGCTGTAAATACCTAGGTTAGTTCATATTTTGTATTGCTTAGCTATGGAAGAGCGGGGCTCCCCAACACAGGCATTACTTGCTTACAGGGGAGCTCCAAACACAAATATTGTAAATGTAAACTTGTTGAAGCAATAAACCATTTTGTATTTTGTATTTTTTGTATTTTTGTATTTTCGGGCCCATTCCGCCGGAGTCGTATTTATACGACAAAAAAAAATGTACCTACGACCAAATTAATTTTTCGGATCTACTTTACATTATTTCCAAAAATAGGCTAATTCAGGCAACATGACAAAAGTATTGACGATTAATTTGTCAGGCGCTGGAGGAAGTCAGGCTTTTAAAAGGTTAATTAAAAAAGTTTTAAACAAAGCATAGATCTGTCAATTTAATTTTACATAACATAACATAACATAACGTCACGCCTGTAATCCCCGAAGGGCTAGGCAGAGGTGTACCTGGTAGTACACCCACATTTCGCCAGTTATGTTTAAGTCCCATGTAATAGGGGGCGAGCCTATTGCCATCAATCGGGCGCAAATCCAGACTCCGGGCTGCTACTGAGAAATCCCAGATGGAAAAACTCAATAGCACTTTGCCCGACCCGGGGATCGAACCCGGGACCTCATGCTCAGCAGTAGCGCTTGCGACCACTAGACCAACGAGGCAGTCAATTTAATTTTACTTGGAACTAATAGAAAAGTGTTGATTTGTGTGTAAGCTTTGAATATATAACATAATTTATTTGAACCTACATGTATGTAAACAAGATAAGGACAGGCAAAACCATATTTCAAAGAAATGTTAAATAAAGTTTATCTATCCGTCCTAATGTTTTCACAAAATTAGAAGTAACCCGCGGCGTATTTCTCTCGGTTACCAAAAATATAATTTTAATCTTTCTGATCACTTGTTCTAAAAACAGTTAGAAATAACCAGTACAATTTTCTATTTATTTAGAGCTGAGCTACCGCAGATATTCTGAAGACAAAAGATACAAGAATTATGTAAAAAAATACGAGTACAAATTAAAGTTTAGTATTTATTATAATTAAGTAAAGAATCTGATTCTAATGTTAAATTAAAAGCTTTTTACTAAAGCGTTTATTGTGAAAGTTTATATTAGCTACTTAAGGTAGTCAAACCAATGTTTTTTTGTCTGTGGTGTTGTCCTGTGGATTGTAGGCTAGTTAATATATGACAAAGAATCTAGTTGACAGCAAAATGGCAACTTCACCATTTCCAAAAGCCGATAGGAACGTCGCCAAAAATGCAAAAGGTTTACCTACCCCAATTGTCACTAAGTGACTAGCAGCGTCAGTAAGCCCAGACAGTTACCCTTGAGCAGACATAGGCATTCGTTCGTCGACATTTATATCTTCATTGACATTTGTTTAACCTTTCCGCGCCGGCTTCAGTTTTCGACACATCCAAGTCTTCGTGTAAATTTTAAATGACATAGTCAAATAGATAGAGAAGAAAGAAGGTATTGTAAAACAGAGGACTATACTTAGGCACTAAATATCTACATTGTTCGTCTGTAACACCACGTTACGTAACCGTACATTTTCCCTCGTCTTGCCAAAAATGTTACGATTAAACCGCCCATTGTATATTGTTTCAAACTTCAGCCGTGGTTCAATCTTATTTGATCTGCGGTTATTTAGGCGCCTAACAGACAGAGCCACTTTAATCTTCTTATTGGCAACTCGCAACTGTGTGTAACATGTAACAAATAGACTGGGAAGACATACTGCCGGACTCAGGCGGGACTAGTGGCAAGTTTTGATGATTAACAATAGTTCTCAATTGGTGCACTCGATGACAGAATCTGTTTCAAATTAATGCAACTAGCAACTATTTGTTGAGGAAGGTTTGGCCAAGTGATGCACGTAAAAGAAACAAATGATAGGCATTAGGATTGACATAATCTACAGATAAACGAACAACTGACGGTTTTCACATAGAGCTTGATGGGACTTTTTTATTAAGATTTGCAATCGCTACTTTATAGCACTGACCACCGCACCGGGATACTAAAATGCAATAAATAATTGAGTGGCATATGAACATCGGCTTTTAATACCTTTGTAATCATTACAAATTGGGAAGATCCATATTTAATTAACTAAACTAGTATATTTTTAGTAATTGAATAGATGAGAAAAACTGAGCCAGAAATAGGCATTTCCTTTTGTTCTACTTAGTCATAAGTTGCTAGTTCCAAATTGACATTTGTATTAATATAGTTCCTTCAAATTAAGTTGCTCAGTCTGCGGAGGGCCTTAGTGTTCAATTAATATAAATGTCAAAACAATGGAAAAAGCAGACGCAACTGTTATATTACGCGTGCAATGTATTACATAAACAGAAAAACACATAACAATAGAGTACCTAAACTTGTTGCAAAAGTGTCTTGGTAATACCTGCAAGTAAATTGCGTGTCTATGATGCCATTAAATATAATATCACTTTCACATATAAGGAAATGATACGTGATGTACCTATGTGTAGTCTACATTATTATAATCAATGATCTTAGACATAATAGAATAAATTACATAAGGTTAGAAGTAAGTAAATTGATTAAGCTTAAGGTAATGATGCTGATACCTTCGGTAAGAGTGGTAGGTGGTAGTAAGTGATGGTCAACGAGCTGCGATCAGATTGCAAAGGTTAGGGGTCAGTGGAACTGCAATACCAGTTCCTTTGGCGTAGCGTTTTAGCAGCAATGGAGTTGCAGTGAAGATTCCACTTCTTGCTACAAGATATAGTACCGATAATGATGCCCAATGCCTGCATGTTAAAATCCAACTACGGGCAAAAGCCTCTTCGCATAGTCATCATGTCTACTCAAAGCGGGTTGACGAATTCAAACTTATTATAATAATTATAGAGAGTGAGAGTAAGAGTTACTCATTGAAAAAAGGCCCTTGTGTAAGTGTACAGACGCCAGCACATCAAGTTACCCCAATGCGTCAAATTTCTTAGATCATTTTTGAACTTTATGTTACACAGAATAAGGTTCATATTCAGTTGGGAAAATTTGACACATTGGGGTAACTTGATGTGCTGCATGGCGTCTGTACCTGAAATATGTCTACTCGAAGACATCATCCATGTCTACTACTACCGGAGATGCTGTTAAAGTCGCTCTGTGAAAACTTGAGTGAAATGAACTATCAATGCATTAGTTTAAAATAACAGTTCAATTCGCATCCACCATACCTACATTTTTACGGATTCCCATAGAATAGAAATGCTGGAACTATCTTTATGACTTCCGCTGATTTCTTTAACCAACTCCAGATTATGATCTACCTTGGGGGAGAACCTTACCACAGATAGCATATGATGTCCAACTTAGAACGCTTTGCTAGATGCGCCATCTGCAGGAAGATAACTCCACATATTTCCTAAAGAAGAAAAAGGTATTTTCAGGATTTGAATTCGCCAACCGCGAAGGACAGACCCTATATGTATGAAAATAATGAGTGTTATAAACAAAGAAAATTACGAATAGAAAGTCTTTTTAAACTTTTGATAGATATAGCTATCTACCAGATTTAAATTAGAAAAGTTATATGAGAACCCTCAATAAAAATAATGTAAATGTTTGGGAGGTTGGGATTCATCTTTAGTAAAGTTTAAATTTTATGCTGATGAATAAAAACATACGTCTGGTTCTTTTGTAAGCATCTTAGTCAAAGATTCCTTTATTTTCTATCACCTTTGCCAAATAGTTACCTATACACCACTATTTTTTAATTAGTACAAAATAAAGTTGGGCTGTATCCGTACCTGTCAATGGTCATATTTACGTAGTCAAAAGTAAAACAATTAAATTCAATTTTTAAATATTGTTAAACTTAAATAACGAAAACAGCTGTTGGAGGCGGGGCATGCTTGAGCGGGATCACGCGAACGTGAGCGAGAGATGACGATTAATGAATACTACTATATCATAAATAGCCTGTACAATATTTCCATAAATTGGGTGACTTTTTGGGATATAAACAAACGCTAATAACTTTGTTGTTTATGGATATTATTAATTGATACTTTACAAATATAATGAAAATGAAAAGACCGTCTATAATAAGCTTAAAGGATTTGTCCTAATAAAAAGTTAGTGGTGAATATTTAAAATGATGCAATCATTATGATGTAGTTCGTTAATTTCGATGCTGGAAAGCAAATTTTTTGTATCTCGATTTTGACATTTCTTTTTATAAGGTCATTGAAGAGATAGGCAGAGATGTAGGTACAGACGCCAGCACATCAACATATCCCAATGTGTCAAATTTTCCCAATTTAATATGAACCTTATTCTGATGGCATAAAGTTGAAAAACGATAAAAGAAATTTGACACATTGGGGTAACTTGACGTGCTGGCGTCTGTACCTATGGTACAGCCACATTTACCATGTAACAGCCTCCAACCGGAGAAATCCAGACACGGGCTGCTCCGGAAAAAATCTAGATAGAAAAACCTTAAACACTGGCCGATGAAGAAATCACGCAGTCCAGTCCATATCGCTTGTAATGCTAGATTACACCAACTAGTCAGTTGAACTAGTCTATACTCAATTTATAAAAGCATAAGAAGAAAGAGGCTCGTAGAAGCAGGAATGCAAAACATACAAGTTAAACAATTTTGATTAAAATTGTTTTAACTTATCTCTTAGCACACGGCTTATACCGGAAAAACAATTAATGAAAAATTAATCACGTTCCAGGTTTTGTTGATCCCTGCTCCTTTTAAGTTTTAAACATTGATAGTGTAATTTCAAATTGGAATGGAATAATAATAATATAACTAAACAAAAGCCACATAATTTCATAAAATTAATTGTTGTAATGGTTACAAATAAGTGTGACAGCTTTTGTGAAAATAGATTATAATTAATTCGGCAACTATCGTAATATTATAACATGCCAATTGTGCTTTTGTCACAAAGTGTGCATTGAAAAAACTTTTTTTAACTTATTTATTTATTTAATACTATAAGTACACTAATGTAGGTACAAAGGTGGACTTTCTACCAGTCAACCTTCAGGTGATGCAGAGAAAAGCAGTGGTATTGCAAGCAATAGTAATATATGTTCCGTATAAATACTTATATATGTACACTATAGCTATAATATATTTAATACATAATACACAAGGAGTTGCGTTGCGTTGGAGATACTAGGAGTACCTAGTATCTTCACAGCGCTAATGTTTGCGCTATTGCGCTATTTGTTTTGTTGCTATTGCAGTAGCCAACTACGAGTACTAACTTTTGACTTCTTCTAACTGCTAACTTCTGTCTAATGCTATTGGATTATGACTCTGTGATATTGCACCTTGCCTACTGATTGCGTGGATTACGTGAAAACACAATACGTAATTACTTATGTGCATAAAAATTGGGTCACGCGTCGCACTCTGTGGCCCCCGGTTTTTTTGACATTCCAGTTTACGTTGGATAACACACGATTGTAAACGTCTGTTATGTAAACAATACATAAATTGCTTTATTTTATTGTGGCTTTTACGGCATAATTAGTACTTTGTTTAACTTTGCTAATGAAGGAAGCATAATTTTAATGCATGAAGTAGGTGCAAATAATAATGTAGATTGTATAATAGAATAGAAACTTAAAAAATATGCAGTTTGCTCAAGGTATCTTTATTGTAAAGTATTAAATGAATTTAAGGTTATTAAATAGTAATTGAAAACTTTCTCAAATTTACGAAAGAGTCATATAGACTGTTGCAAGATTTTTACAAGAAAAAATCTTTATTTTCTTGCACTCTCCTGGTAAGTAAATTAATTCAAATCAAACCAGTCAGTACCATGAACAATTATTCTAATTACGTACACTAATCGCTAAGTCCTTGAAAAACATCGCGTGATGAACCCAACCAGCTGAAACTAACGCAAATAACCTTACCATAAATTATACATTAGAGAAAGTGAAGCTTCGTTTAAAGTGAACGCGAAACTTAACAACATAAAGTAACTAGATGGCGTTGTGTGAAAATTGTGAAATATTTATTGTTACTAGTTTAGTATTATTCTTCTTCTTATCGTGTGGTTAGTAACTAACCTGGTGTCAGAGTTTTAATGCCGCCCATGGGCCTCTGACTTGGCATCACATGCCGTCGAGAAATATCTCTCAGGCATGGCCGGTTTCCTCACGATGTTTTCCTTCACCGTTTTTGAAGCAAGTGATAAAGAGTAGTAGTGAGTATTATTACATTATTATAGCATCACACCTATAATCACAAATTTCATAATTATTTTAATTTCAACAGTATATTTTGACATTACGAGTAGTATCACTATTTTGTATGCCTTTTGGCGGAACATAAGATGGGCTAGATATTGTATGCTTAAGATCATTGTACCCTGTGTTCACAAAATTAATAAATGAATTTGAATTTTAATCTTCGAAAGGTTAGGCAGAGGTGACCCTATAGTACACTCACAATCCCTTGTTTTGTTTAAGTCGCATGTAATAGGGGGCAAGTCACCAATCGTGTACAATAGGCAAAGAGATTTAAAAGACTATAGAGCGGGCATGTCAAGGAAATGTCATAGAATAACTTTGATCCCATGTCTCGGTAACGCCATCTAGAATAATATATGAATATTGGAGCGGCAGCGGAGCGTACTAAAAAAAACTCATAGACTTGTGTCCGGCAGGGCACACTTTTTCGGAAGAAAATTTTGTTTGTGATGTTCGGTCTATAGGTATTGAATGTCTTTGACAATAGGCTATTTGACAAAAAAATAGTTTTAGTCCTTCATCTAGGTAGATTACAAGAAAATATTACGACACTTATTTTCTCTTTTTTCACGTAATCAAAAAATAACGTCGATACATCGACTTCAAATGTCGCATGACGTCACTAGCCAGTATCGTTTATACTAGATAATGACGTTACAAGCCCCCTCTCCTCAATTTTAATGCGCTTAATCGAAGCAGTTTTCCATCAATTTAAAAAAGAAAAAATATGTGTCGAATATTTTCTTGTAATGTAGATGAGGGACTAAAAACTAAAATTTGGTCAAATAGCCCATTCTAGACTCCGGAATTACCCAATAATACTTTTCCCGACCTAAGAATCGAACCACGCTCATCATGCTTAGCTGTAGTGTTTGCGACTATTAGACCAACGAAGCAGTACAAAATTTACTAACTACAACAGTTGGAAATGGGGACGCTACTGTTCGTTACATCAACATTGTTCTCTACAGAAACTTCTAGAATGTTTCTCAAACGACTGTAAATAGGAGTAGCTCTGTCCGTTAGTAGAGTTTTAGCTGCGGACGTAATTATTTAGATGAACAATCAATATTACTCACTTAATCCGGGAAAACGTGTCTTCTTCCATCGCTATTTGCAGCAGGTAATGATAATAATAATAATAAATTGCTTTATTGGTATTTATTTATTTATTTATTAAAACTTTATGCACTAGTAAAAGACACTGTACAAAGGCGGACTTAATGCCTTAGGCATTTTCTACCAGTCTACTTTAAGGTGATGCAGAGACAGAACATGGTAGGCGCAAGAAGATAACAAAAAAACTATAAAGACAAATCAACAATAATTTAAAATAAATACATAGATACATACATATTATAATAATATATCATCCAAATACAAGCGATGTCAAGAGAAAAAACAGATAAGTCATGATACATTTTATAGCCCTAACTCCTGAGCTAGATAAAAACCTGTGTTAGTGTCTTCACCCGTTTTTCGGACGAGGTATATAGCATAAGCATTATAAAGAACATACTTGCTTTAAAAGAGGTTTCAGATGTTTACTATTGTGACATTATGCATTAATAGAGTCTGTGTGTGCGTGTGTAGGTATGTGTGTGTGTGTGCGTGTGTATGTGTGTGTACGTGTGTGTGTTTGCATGCGAATGATTTTGTATGTTTTTAGTTTGTCTTAACTGGTTTTTTAATATGTTTTCAGTTTGTAGGTAATCAGCAGTGATATGAATATTTAATTTTCTCAGTAGCAGCCTATTGGACACAAGAACAAAGTGACTTCACCTTAATAGACGCTAAGTAAACGCAATGGACGTGCTCTTAGATATACTTTTACTTTTAGCAAATTAAGTTAGATTAAAATTGCTTATTAGCCTTATTAGGCTAGATTGTAATATAATAAACAAATTTAAAATAAAATAAAAGTAGCAGCCTGATGTCTAGATTGATGTCCTGGTGGTAGCCATTGGCTTATCCTCTATTATTTGGGACTAAATAATAACTTGCGAACCATAACCACGCTCTAGGAAATATTGGCGTGATAAATTATGTATGTATGGTAATAATATTGTATCAAGCAAAATTAACTAGCAGCGAATACAAAAACTCAAGGTAGCATAGTAAAACACACCTGTGTGTATTATTACTTTTGCACCAGGCGCTCATAATCTCTCAAGCAAGATACATTATCATTCCAAAACTTTGTAAATCCTATTACCTACATAAATACTACACTAGGCTGGTACTACGGTAATGTCTGCATATGAAATAAATAAATCTGTTTTGATGGCCCAGTGGTAAAGGCCTTGCCTCACCCTGGATTTTGAATCCGGGTGATATTAATTAGACTTTTTTTTGTTAGTCCTATGTACCTATCTTGTTATAGGAAAACATCGATGTTTCATCATGAGGAAACCTCGATTTATTTATTTTATTGGTGTGAATAAATAATAATAATAATTCTAAAATCGCCTATCCGCCTTGAGTAGTTTATGCACTTAAATTTTTGTATGAAAAGAGGACTTAGCTTTACAATAGGACAATAACGCGGTTGTAATTGGGTCTGAAAGCATTTGATGACAATATTACTATCAATGATCAGTTCCCATTACCTCTAAGCTTAACTTAATTTGATGATATTTTTTGTCGGACAGTACCTAATCATTATTATAATCATGTAAAATATTTTACGACAAATACAGGACGAAAGTTACATCGACCCATGCGCGGGCCTGATTATGTAAAAAACTAATGGTGACCCCATTAGTTTTTTACATAATCAGGCCCACCAGCGTTGATTTTTTTTGTCGGCTTTCTTATATTTCCAAGTTTTTCCTAATGTTTTTTTTTTACTTTTTACTGTTTTATAAAGGTGATTTTTGTCGAAACCAAAGCGAGTTTTTGACTGAAAAGAGTCGTCACGAAGTTAGACTAAATAATGTATTTTCATGGTTATTTAAGGTTTTAAGCAAAACATATAAAAAAACAAAGAAATTTCATTGCCGGGGGTTCTATAATCATGTACAGACTTCATGTTATCAGTATGTATGTCGATGTCCCTTAGTCCCTGTATTATTTACCATATAATGCTTAGCAACCAGTGGTTCAATAATTAATGTCGGCGGTCCAAAGTCATTAGCAAAACATGATGGTTGGCGTTACATCGGCGTGTGAGGCGCGCATTCCTAATCGCCGCGCAATGTATAGTGCTCTTGAATATTCAACGTCCATCATGGATTGGCTTGAGGTTTGTCTTTGAGGAGTGGGATTGGGTGAGCTGACCTAATATTGAGTTATGACTGGTCTGACACTAAAAACTTATGATAATATATCCTGGGTTTCATGAGGACAGTGTTTTTAAGTTTTCTCTTTCATTTAAAAAGATTCTAAAGTATGTACCTGTGAATCAAAATAAAACTACATTTTCAAATTAATTAATAGATATTATTCGCAAAGTACTAACAATAGATCGAAATTGTTCATTTCAAATTTTTAAATAAATGCCCCTGTAAAAAGAAAATTTAGACAACCCTGCAGGCCTAGACATATATTATTACAAATTCTATTATCTATATCGTAATCGATAAGGCAACAATAGAAAGAAAATGGCGTATTTGGAATCAGCTGTTTGTCAACTGTCAACTGTCAAGTGTTAGCGAGTAGAATTTGTACCTAACATGGCTGAAATTGAAATACACTTGACAGTTGACAAACAGCTGATTTCATATACGCCATTTTCTTTCTTTAATAGAAATAGAATTTGTAATATAGCAATTAAACCTGCTGTTTTGTTTCTACTTATGTCTACTTTCTGCAAACGTTACTTTCTATCCAGTAACAGTTCAGAACGGATTTCAAACTTATTAAAACCCCAAATTACACATAAATATCACGCCTGTTATACCCCAAGAGTTAGACAGAGATGCACCACTAGTATATTTTGCCCGTTATATTTAAGTCCAATGTAATAGTGGACAACCTATTGCCAACCCGCTAGTATTAAGGACATAACAAACACAATTAGCGATATGTAGAGTATTTTATTTGAAGGCTATGATAATCGGTTTATAATGTTCTTTTTCACCAGATTACAAAGCTAAAATAGTACTCTTACTCAAGACTCTTTACAAGTACATTGAAGTCATTAGAGCGAACACAGGTGTAGTCTTCGTTACTCTAAGAGGTTGTGTTGTGTACAATCAGGATATAATCCTACAGTATCTTTCGTCACACGCAGGCTCAATTCAAGGACAAAGGGCTCATCAGTACGTCGGGGTATTGCAATTCAAAAGTAGTAAGTAGTGTAAGCCTACACCCAACGAAAATCAGTACACCTTGCTTAACGAAACCACCGTTGGAGGAACGATAAATAAATATTTCACAACTTTTCACACAACTCCACTACCTTGAAGAGGTCGGTATTGAACTCATGCAGTGGCCAGCGCGAAGCCCGGACTTAAACCCCATCGAGCACGCCTGGGACGAGCTTCAGAGATGCGTGAAAGGTCGAAACCCCCCACCAATCACGCTTCCCGAGCTCAAACAAGCACTGGTGGAGGAATCGGAAGGCACCGGCTCCGAAATTTGGTGTACAACATGCCTAATCGCCTGGATCAGCTGTCAGAAGAGCTCGAGGAGGCAATACAGAGTATTAAATGAATAAAGTGATGAAAAACAGCAAAAAAACAATCATTTTTTTAATTTAGAGATTAATATTGTGGGTGCAACTAAGTGTTATTTTCTTTTTTATCTGTATAATTAAATTCTCTATTGAACAGTCTTCGTTTCAATAAGATGGTATACTTACGTAGTTCGGGAGATATTCGGGTTTATGTGACTGACCCGTTATTTTTGGAACCGAGTGTAGATGCAATTAAAATTCCAAAAAAAAATAAAAATAAGCAATGCCAAAAAAATATCAATTTCACAATAATAATCAATGATCCTTATTTATTTGTTTTAAATATGTCAATAATTAAATATGTATAAACTTAAAAAGTAACTGAATACGTGTTAGTAATACTTATTTGAAGATATCTATTAGGCTGGGCCGTTTTTGTATGGAGAAAAAAATATTGTTTGATTTCTTTCGGGCTTATCGCGAAAAGGGTGCCTAATGATGTTTTACGATTATGCGTAAAACATGGTTTAGATCAGATATCGTGTTCTGCCTCCGGATTGACTTTTAAGACAGCGAAATTTTAAAATTTTTATATTTTTTTTCTAAGTCATTACAGCAAGGTGAGGAAGGCTGGATAATATGTATTTATACAATAAAACATGAATTTTATGTTTCTATTTATGTATTACAGGAATAAACGACGTTAATACCTACAGCAAAGTATATAAAGAAAATCATAAACATAGTTTTAATTAGCTTTAAAATCTTGCTTGCTGTCGAACTTTGGCATAGCTCTTCGAGACTCTATTTGGGCTTTAATAAAGCCTTCTCTTGCGCTTCTTTTGCTCAGCTTGGCTGAAGCCTCGGTAACAGTGCGTGCCTTCAAAATGCGACGTGCGCCCAGTTCACGGATGTGCTGTTGTGAATCGGTCAGCATAGCCAGCAATAGGTTTTCAGGGTGGGCGAAGTAACCGTTTCTTTGAATTACCGGGTCGACTATGGCTTTCAGTTTTGCAGGCAAGTATCTAGTGGCAGATACAAGATGATATAATATAACCCAAGAATTTGGTCTCCGGTTCTTTTATCAAAAAAATGTGCTCTTCAAGAATGGTCTCTCTATACGTTTTTCCATCTTTTTTGATAGAACCAAAGTTTTGTCTTTTCTTCCGTCAAAGTATAAAGCAGGTACTTCAGTAACTTTGGCTCGCTTTGTGGCACATTTCCTTACGAGGTCACGTTTTCGGCGAATCCGATTTTTATCAATCACTTCTGCACTGGAAGCGTGTAGCACTGCAGAAGCAATAGCTGCCGCAGCTCTATCTGAGACACCAAATCTGTCACAAGTCTTTGAAAGCAAATCATAATCTATTTCAGAAGATGTCTTTTTGGTAGGACGTGCCGTTGTTTCATCTTGCTTCGGTGGTTCGAATTTATCGTCTTGATCCGTTGTAGTAGTTTCTGATTCCGAAGACACTGAAATGTTAGGCTCTTGTTTGCTTTTTTTTTGAGGTTGAACTTTTGGATCTGGCTTATTTAATTTTCTTTTCAATGTTTTAGCCAGTTTACTCGTTGTAGCGGTATCAATGGCTCCAATAAACATTTTCCTAGCCGATCGTTGGTCAATCAGAAAGCTATGCTCTCGTTTAGGTACTTTTTTCTCTCTAGGACAAGTACATTCAGAGATGTTCGTACATTTGCAAGATGAAATGTCAAATAAAACTCTACTGCTACGGCGGAATTCTTCTAATTTCTTTTCGGGTATTTTTGGATAGGATTTCAGGAGATTTTTGCATTTGAGGTGATATGCCTTCAACATCACTTTTATTCCTTTGAGTTGAATAGTAGGAATAGAAGCTTTACCCCATATTTCTACAATCTTTGCAACCACAATGGCTTCTATTTCCTTATATGTGGGCTCTTTCTTTGTGTCTTTGTCCAATTTTATTTTTCGACGGTTCCACTCATAGAATTTCATTACGTCTTCGTATGTTGGCAGCATGTTTTCTTTTAAATCACACGTATCACCAAACAACGGACATTTCCACTTTTCACGAGTACGATCCATCTTGAAACGCGCGCAATAATACGACACAACTGTTCTCTTAAGACGCCAAAGCGCTACTATTGTGCGCGACGGCGAGGCATGTTTCGACGCGCTGATTTTGTGCCCTCCCTCCCTCCCCACCTCGCACTACGGGGTCGAGAGAGCTTCATATTACTATTTATTTCTTATGTAGACTATAAATCCTAGTCTAAATTGATCAAAATGTTCTTATTACTGGATTTAAAGTACCTAATGTACACATAGAAAGTTACCTTGAAATTGACAAAAAATCAAATCTTTGACTACAATCCGGAGGCAGAAGCACTTATAAAAAAGCAACAATGTTTTGGGAACGTCAGTTTGAAGCCATTTTGCATCCTTTCCGCGATAAGCCCCCCAGAAAAATCGAAAAAAATGAAAACGGCCCAGTCTAATATCTATGTCACCTCCTATTTTGTAGTTCATGTTCTAGTTTCAATTCTACCTACTGGAATTAAAAAAAAAGAGAATTAAGACAGAAATAAAAACATAACGTAGTTCATTATTACATTTAATAAGCAAGAGTAGGTACAGCGAATGAAATTTAAATCACACTTATATTTTTCACACATTTATTATACCCGTGTTGCATAGTTTCTTTCCCGTAACTTGTTCAATCCAGTTAAAATGTACGGAAATATCCACGTAAACGTTTTCTATGCCTGTTAGCACGGGCACAAATGCGCTCACGACGCCAACAAGGCCATCTTCTGTCGTCAATGCCCCTCCCGAATCTCCTTTATCTCCGTACGCTAAAGACCGAGAGCATAGGATTCTGCTGTCATAAGGTGCAGACTCACAACTTTTCACTACAACAGTACCCTCTACAGGCAGTTCAGATCCAAGCTCTGATCTCCCATAACCGGCAATGATTCCCTGCTGCCCAAACGCTCTAATCCGCGCCAGACCAATCGGTTGCGTATACGCACTAAACTTAATCGGCTCCGCCATCTTTACAAGCGCCAAATCGCTCCCTGTAGCGCATAAATTGAATTCGGGATTGTGTTCGAAATTAGGATGAGTTGCAAATTCTTGAGAGAATCCTAGAACGCGCTTATCATTTATGTCAGATCCAAACTGTTGAATTATTTTGATTTCTGTTACACCATTAGGGAAGCAATGAGCTGCGCTGATGATCCATTCCTTATCTATGATTGATCCGCTGCAAAACATTAATCCTGGGTGATCGTTTATTTGTATAAGAAGCATCACTAAGTATTTGTGAGCCTCTGGTCGGAAGCCATCGCCGTTGTATACGAGTTTCTCAATTTTATATGCTGTAGTATTATAAATGAATATAATTGATAAACACAAATAATATGTTAGTGCAGACATGGCCACTTTTAAGTAAGCTGTACTGAGTAATATGCTTTGATTGGTTGTCTGGGTTACATTATATAGTACTTACCAAAACTATGTACCTATATTTCAAATTCCAAAAATGCAACAGTAAAAATATTTGTCTTTATTGAATTAATATTATTACTGACACGAGTAAGCCTGGCCATAGTTTTAGCCGTGCGTCATACAAAAAGAAACAAATGTTATCTTTCTCGCATATTATATTAATTTTATTTTTATTATGTAGGTATGGTATTCACGATTACTAGAATTGAATATATTGAAGGTACAGTGGTGAATTAATCTGTTTTATTACATCGATATTAATCACATTAAGATATTTCTCGCAGGCATTTGAAGCCAAGTTGAGGCCCATGGTGTGGCATAAACCTTACTAAAAGAAGAAGAACTTACCTTATTTTCGTAAATTGAGAAATTTGGCTCCGACCATGGCGTAGAATAATAAATAAATAAATATTCCACAACTTTTATACAAGCTGTCTAGTCTCAAGCTGAGCAGAGCTTGTGTTATGGGTAGGCTAAACAACTGCTAAACATACTTAGCTATATATTTCTAAATACAAAGATATTATAGATAAATTACACCCAGATACAGAACAAATGATCGTGCTCATCACACAAACATTTCTCCTGGAATCAGAATGAAAATAATTTAAATACCATGAGTATGAAAATGACTTACCAACTAGAAACACTTCACTCTCTTCACCGTCGAAACGGAAAATTGGTTGCTAGAAACAAACTTTGAATCCGATTAGCACGTTATTTTGGTAGGATATTATTTAGACTAACAACATGTCAAAATTGAGAATTTAAATTTATAGAAAGTTTAAATAGCAGACATCCCGCGGTTTCACCCGCGTAGCTCCCGTTTCCGTAAGGGAACAAAAAAAGTAGCCTATGTCACAAAAAAATTTCGAATCGTTCCAGTAGTTTCGGAGCCTATTCAATGCAAACAAACAATCAAACATTTCCTCTTTATAATATTAGTAAAGACTAATAACAAAGGAAGTCCTTGTTAAATGAAAATGTATGTAACGTGAAAAACTTCTATTAGGTTATTACATACCATCCAGTATCCATTTAGTCTCGTTTTTAAAGTTAGTGTAGCCCCCTATTAAACATAAACGTAACATCACACCTATAATCTCTTAAGGGTTGGACAGAGTTGTACTTGTAGTCCATTTCGCCAGATGTGATACGGGGCAAGCCAAGTGCAAACCCCCTATTATTCATATCATAATAAGTATAAAATAATTAGAGAAGTGTAGAGTATTTTATTTGAAGGTGATGTGTCATGTTTTTAATGTTCTTACCTAACTCGATTCTACCTGTAAACCTTAACACTAACAAAGGTGAAAATTAACACTGTCCTTTAGGCACAGCATAATGCTGAGTGGTATTCCTCTTGTCACACTCACAACGTACAATCACCGAGTATGTTCTATGTTATACTTACTTATCTTTAATGTTGGCCTAACCTCACCATTTCTTTTTTTTTTTTGAGGGATGGAAAATCCTCATGGATGTCCCCCGCCCGGGGAGGCGGAGGGGTCTGTCAGCCTCTTACTGACTAAAAACCACCCCGTGTTTCTTCTCACACCTGCGCTGGGGGTCACGGGAACAGAAGATACTTAAGCGACTCCCGACTGGTGCCGGCCCCGTGGGCCTCGCCAAGTCAGCGAGGGGAGTGAGGTGTTAAACTCTCCTCGCGACGTCTAAGAGGGGCGCGCGTGAACACGACGCGCCGCCACCTCGGGTCCATGTACGTGGGGGGCGGCGGACATACCCGCGTCCGTCGGTTCTGGACCCATTCATGGCTGGAAGAAGGGGAAGGGGGCGTTGTCCCCCTCCGCCTGCCCCCGGTGCGTCTGCTGCGGGCCGGGTTAGTGGAAGTGATCTCCCTCACCCTTTCTGCAGCCTCCTTCTGCCACCACCGCGTCTCAGGACTCGACGCTGTCGACCATCCTCTCGACCATACGGCCGGCAGCGGCAAGTCACTCCAGAGACGATTTTTAACCTCTCGTATGCCGTAATTACTTAAAAGCATTTGTGTCTCGCATAGATCTACGTTTCTACATGAGGTTAAACAGATCACCTGCTAACACTATCATTACAAATTTCTAGTACCTAGGTTCAGTAAAGGCCAGCACATCAAGCTCAATCTTTCAAATTTCTTTCATAGAAAGGTTTTATGGATCATGTTCAATTGGGAAAAGTCTTCCGTCGCAAATAATAAAAAGAAAGTATTTTTTTACACTAGAGATAGATTGAAATTCATCGCTTAAAAAGTGATGAAAGTTTAGATGGACTTTGCCTTTTTCCTCAATAATGATGATGATTATGATTATGATTATGATTAAGAAATCCTATCAAGTACCTGACCTACATGGCTTGCATCACCATTTGCTTGTGAATTAATTATTGTGAATGAGGTAATTAGTGTGTTTTTAAGTTTTATTTGAGGTTTATCTCTAAAATCCGATTTCAAATAATGTATCACTAATGCAAAGCTACATTATTGGCAATTGCTTAAAAAGATAAAGATACCGAGCTGGTATCCGCAACTCCACGTCAAAGCGCGTGTTTTGCGTATGGGCCATAATCTACGTCTTCGACGTTTTGGTCCTAGGACATGCCGGTTTCCTCACGATGTTTTTCTTCACCGTTTTTGTGAGCAGTGATGATGAAATAAATTACACAAAGTAATGCGCCTGCCTGGGTTCGAACCCACGACTTACTGTTCGTAAGTCGGGGCCGCTACCATTGGGCCACCGTTGCTCTCAATGGCAATTGCTTATATGTTTTATGTTTTAGTGGACCTCCATGCCTCAGTACCTCAGACAGCCATTCCTCTCATCCAGGCAGTCGTCTGACATCTTTTATCACGTCCCCTCCCGAACTGCACTCGCGCTTATTCTTGTAAAAAGTTAAATAAAGTTTTTGTGCTTCATAGCTAAAAAATATTTATTTTTTCCTTTTGTTAATCCTAACATTAACCGGTTTCTGAGAAAACGCAATCGCGGGCAGAATCTGGTATTAGTATTTTAATTCAAAACCACATGTTTTTTAAACCGACCCTGTCTCCTTACGCACGGATAATTCTTTCCAGCTACTGCACAGTTCTAACGATGTCCGTATTTTTGTACAGAATACATCCCACTAACCTAAGTATTCCTCTGTCGATGTGTTAACCTCAACTTTCAGTCTAACGAGATGTTTATTTTTGTAATAGCATCTCCCAAGCCCGGGAGTTAATCGGCTGCTCAACCGCGTCTTTTATAATTCGATATGTAAAGTAAAAAACTTAACCTACGCTGATTTCAAAACCATTTGGAGATTTTAGGGTCTTAAGCCTTATTTTTCTATTTTTAGCTCTCTATATCACAAGATTGTGATTATTTTCACACTTATACTTGTAATAATTTGACTTTCATTTGACCTCTAAATGACGTCATAATGAATAGAATAGAATAGAATAGAATACTCTTTATTGTACACCATAAAAACTTACAAATTATAACTAATAATGTAGCCTGAACAGACTACTTCCTTCGTGTTATTCAAGATAAATTAAAAAGAAAAACTGTTGTTAGTCTAAAAATCATATCTGTCAATTTAAGTGTCAACTGTTGACAATGTCAAGTTTGAAATTACCCATTAGTGTTTTTTGTATGTACTTAAAACGTGGCAAAGACTGCTGAATAGCTTTAAGTCTTTGCCACGTTTTAGACTGAATAGTCTACGAAATGACGTCTTCACGAATATTACTTTATAATATAATTTAAAAAAAACTGTTAGGTACTTGGAAAAAAAAGCTTAAAATTAGCGGTTTATAATTAAATAAAAATATAAAAAAATACCTGAAAAATAATTTCATACCGAATTGCAAGCCTAAACCAGGGAAATAAATAATAATACCAGCCTTTTACTGTTTCACTGCTGTACGAAAGCCTCTTCTCATACAGAGAAGTCATCACGCTTGTTCAAGGTAGATTGGCGATTTCAAACTTATATTTCTAAATGTTCTGGCTTCCTCACGATGTTTTCATTCAGTATTTTCTAAGTCTAGAGTTTATTGATGTCGATCAATGATCTCTAGACTTAGAAAATACTGTACGCATAAATTGAAACTTCGCAACGTCGAGCATGAGAGCAATGATATTATAAGAAAAAGGTGTAGATAGTTTATAAGCACTCAGCCAGCGACACGTTAAATTGTGGCTATTTAGCCACAATTGACCTCAGTGTCGCGTCGCGCCGTCAAAAGACGCGTGCGTGCATTAGTGTGCCGTTTTTCAAGATCGAATGTTGTTTAGGTAACCTATCTACACCTTTTTACTTGTAATATCATTGCATGAGAGGCTATCATGGCAGTTCCCATTTGCCAGGGAAATAAATACTTAAAAACTAAGCGACTACTCGTTAAGGGCACGCCTTGTGGGGTAGGTACGGAACCTTGGCTTAAGACAGCAAAGGGACAGGCTGGATCGGATAGATCTGTAATATCTATTAGAAATAATTATAATACGATTTAAAAATTAAACGTCGTACTATGGTACGAGTAAGTAATTTTGCTATTGGACTTTTGCATTGAGTGTTAAATCTTCAACTAAGTTTACAAATAAAGACTGTTATTATCCATACTATAAGTTTTTATTTGGAAACACATGTTACAAGGTGTAAGATGCTTCAATTAATTATCATAAGTTATCTATGTCACCTACTATTTTGTAGTTCAATTGTCCCTACTAGAATTAAAAAAGCAGAAAATAAACAGAAATAAAAACATAACATAGCTCATTAATACATTTTATTAGCAAGAGGACATCGAATAAAATTTAAATCACATATATATATTTTTATTGTATCCCAATGTTGGGTACTTTCTTTCCCGTAACTTGTTCAATCCAGTTAAAATATACGGAAATATCCACGTAAACATTTTCTTTGCCTTAACAGGCAAAGAAAATGTTTACGTGGATATTTGCACGGGCACTGTTGCGCTCACAACGCCAACAAGGCCATCTTCTGTCGTCAATGCACCTCCCGAATCCCCTTTAGATCCGTACGCTAAAGACCGAGAGCACAGAATTCTACAATCAAAAGGCGCAGACGCACATCGGTTCACCACAACAGTGCCCTCTACAGGCAGTCCAAATCCAAGCTCTGAACTCCCATAACCGGCAATGATTCCCTGCTGCCCTAACGCTCTTATCCGCGCTAGAGCAATCGGTTGCGTAAACGCATCAAACTTAATCGGTTTCGCTATCTTTATAAGCGCCAAATCACTTCCTGTAGCGTATAAATTGAATTCGGGATTGTGATCCAAATTAGGATGAGTTTGAAATTCTTTTGAAAATCCTAGAACGCGTATATCATTAATGTTTAGTCCAGACTGTTGAGTTATTGTAATTATAGTTACACCCTTAGGGTAGCAATGAGCTGCACTGATGATCCATTCCTTATCTATGATTGATCCGCTGCACAATATTAATTCTGGGGGATCGTTTATTTGTATATGAAGCATCACTAAGTATTTGTGAGCCTCTGGTCGGAAGCCATCACCGTTGTATACGAGTTTCTCAATGTTATATGCTGCAGTATTATAAATGAAAATAAGTGATAAACATAAATAATATGTTAGTGTGTGTGTGTCCGGTGTCCTCGCGCTACGTGTATTATGTTAGCACTAGAGAAAGTAGTGCTATTAGAAGTATTAATTAAGCTGTACTGAGTAATATGCTTTGATTGGTTGTCTGGGTCACATTATATAGTACGAGTACTTACCAAAACGATGTAACCATATTTCAAATTCCAAAAATGCAACAGTAAAAATATTTGTCTTTATTTAATTAATATTATTACTTACACGAGTAAGCCTGGGCATAGTTTAAGCCGTGAGTCATACAGAAATATTAAATGTTATCTGTCTCGCATATCATATTAACATATTTTATTTCTATTATGTACGGTATTCACGATTATCAGAATTAAAGGTATAATGGTAAATTATTCCGTTTAGTACATCGATATTAATCACATTAAGATATTTCTCGACGGCATAATGCCGAGTCAGAAGAAGCCTAGCGGGTAGCATAAGCAATCTGACCCAAAGTTAGTCGCTAACTTCACGAAACGAAAAAGGATTCAGAAATTTGGTCCCGAGGATGGTGTAAAATAAAAAAATAATTAAACATTGTAAGATTTTGCAAATGACTAAGAAGCTCGAAACAGTTCACTGGTCGACTCCTTAAGTCCAGGGGGCCGAGTCTGCTATTACAGTCGTGTTTCAATGACCGGTCAATGATCGATTTTTGACGTATAACGTCAAACTTATGACACATTTCCCATACAAAAACTGTCAAAGTTGTCAAATATTCCATCAATGACCGGTCATTGAGACACGATTACAATAGCAGACTCGAGCCCCAGTGCACATGACCCCCAATGATATGATCGGCGGAGCAGAACCTCTCTATATTTTATTAGGATTATTTTGAATAAGTAAAAGGTGGTGTTAAAGGCCATTAAGCTGTCTTGAACATTGTAGACATCTTAGATTTCTAGTTAACCTATTCATAATTATGCAAACTAAAGCAACGTTCAACATTCGCTGCTTTTAAAGAAGCACTGAAAGCCCTGAGCCTGAGGTTCTCGTGGCACAAAGAAAGGGCAGCGTAATCAAAATAGGGTAGTCCAACCACCCGTTTCTCAAACCAATACAGCCGCAACTTCCAACTTGTCAAATTATTTCTGGGTCTGCTTATCCCCATACTACCCTTATACCCCATTGCGACAAGGAATGTCTTTCTATGCTTGAGTGACAAAATATTTGAGCTCGCTGAAGCATCTTAAGTAAACGGTGTAAGAGTTCCCCCTACCCCTTTTAATATCAAGTCATCGCCCCTGCAGCTGATTATCATAACCTAACCTAAAAACGTAACCTACTTACATCCTTCTTTAACGTGCAAGTATGCACTAGAATGTATGACAAATCCTAACGTTTTCAACACTCCGCACTCGGTGGCATTACATCAATTAAAATATAACACAAATAGTAAGCCGCTGAAGCTTAATTTGTTTCTTGCAAGAATTGTTTGTGCGTAACCAAGGAGTTTCTCAGAAAAAAGTTATCACAAAAAACAAAAGGAAGTCAAACATGCTGCCGACCGGTTTCGGTGAAGAAGAGGGCACCTAATCTTAACGCATACATACAGTTAATTTAACGGAGATTAACATTAACAATAGCGATACACGAAGCAGAGGCCACTCTACTGTCGGGACTGACAATACAATACGGCGAGGATAGAGTCCGGCCCCTCGCCACGGCCGGTCTTGACGACAACATCGGACTCCCCGACTATACGCCACCAACAACGTCTTATAAGCTAGAAAGCAAGAAAACTTTAATATCGCGATGCAGGCCCGGTAATGCCATTGGTCCATCCGCGTTCGCAATTTGAATTTCGTGCCGTTCCAGTCAACGCGCTGCAGCAAAAAATGGAGGCCACGGAAGTAACTAAATAGCGGTAACAGTCATTATCTTGGCTTGCCGGCGTAGAGTTTATTTTATAATGTACCATGAAGACTCACAGTCGTTAGATGTGTTGTGAATTTAGTAGGTAAGTAGTTGTTTTGGAATGATTTCTAATATCGAAAGATACAGCTGATACTTAAACTGACCGTAAGTACTTAAAATTTTGGAGTGTCTAATTATATTTCAATTGGTGGTAAGAACCAGGGTATTCATCATTATTAGGTCAACTAAAAGACATCCACTGCTGGACATAGGTATTCCCTATAGGTTTCCATTATGATCGATATTCAGCTGCCCTGGGCTATCGACTTCTTGCTATGTTCTCCAGATCGCAGCGGCCCATCTTGTCCACACTGCGTCTTCCAGTACGTGGTAGGCATGAACTTTAAAATAATCAGACTTGTGGACCTAAGATCCGCTTACATCATTAATGAGGAAAACCTTTAGTTAAATCTATGTATGTTTCTAAGTTACTATGCAGGTAAAATGTAACATTGGTCACACCCAGCTGCTCGCCGCTTTGTCGGTTTGCGGGATCGTTTTCATACTTTGTCTCAAACTTGACAAACAGTGCGGTTATATATATATTTATGCGCCTCGTTAGCGAGAACCCTTTACAGGGTTCTGCACCAAAATTGTCATAAACTTTTTAACAAAAAATACTACCGACTTAATAAATAAACTACTAAAGAACAATCAAAATTGATTTATAAATGGGTGCATTGATGACGTAACTAACATAGGTATACAGTCTCCTTTTTTTAAGTCGGTTAAAAGCGTGCGCCGGAAAAAGAAACCATTTTAAAAAAGTTGTAGTTCATAACTATCAGCAAAATAGAGTTCCCGAGATGGGTTCAGTATCTATAAGGTACTGAATGTCTACATACTTACATGAAATGGATAGCTTTTTGATTGAAGAGAACCTTTTAGTAGAGTAAAGATAAACGGACCCTCTTCCTGCGGTTCTGAGATATTACCTGATAGCAGGAGAATACATTAGTTTTACTTCCTTACCTATCTTATATGTAGTTAGAATTATTTGAGGTGGTAATAAAAATATTGATTTAATTTTATACAATGTTCTGCCTTTACGAAAGTTATTAGTTAGGATGACATGTTGTTTTTCAGAATAACACTGCAACTCTTAATACAATAGTGCCCTTACTTACAATAATCTGCTATCATATTACAAATTCTATTTCTATTACTGTTATCGGATAAGGCGAAAATAGAAAGAAAATGGCGTATGTGGAATCAGCAGTTTGTCTACTGTCAGGTGTTAACGAGTAGAATTTGTAATATGGCTGAAAATTAAATACACTTGACATTTGACAAACAGCTGATTCCATAAATGCCATTTTCTTTGTATAATAGAAATAGAATAGAAATAGAATTTGTAACATGGCTAGGACTTCTGTAACTCTTAAATACAATAGGACCCTTTCCTACTATTCTTTAAAAACAAACGTAGCGAAAATGTAGATAAAGTGGGGATAATTTTGAGCTGCCAATTTATACTAATGGCATATACAGGGTGTCTCATTCAAATCGGTCAGTATGGGAAAGTCTGAAACTATAAGACATACGAAGATCTGTTCTGAGGAACCATGTCATTGATTTTAATAACAAGAAAAACTGCATTCATAGGTACATTTTAAAAAACATCTGTACTCCGTTCGGGAATCGAACCCGCAATGCAGTTTTTTTTGTTATTAAAATCGATGACATGGTTCCTCAGAACAGATCTTCGTATGTCTTATAGTTTCAGACTTTCTCATACTGACCGATTTGAATGAGACACCCTGTATAGGCCTTGACAACTTCGCTTAAGTTTTTACGGTGTGACTTTTAGTGAATCGACCCGCTGTTCCATGATTTTGACAACGTTTTGACAGCGGAATTTGTTTCATGAAGCTCTTAGTCTTTGTCGCGTTAAAAATACTATACATTTCTGCAAACTCGTAAGATTTGGTTTACCTCAATCTACACTAACAACAACCTATACATGAGTTATCGTTGAACGTAACATAATGGGCTATTCACATAATATCCACACATGTAGAAAATAGTTTTATTATCATCTTCCTGTCCATGTCCCATGTTATTTGTGGTCGGCTCAACACGTCCTTCGATTCTCCTCGATCATTCGTCATACTATAATTTCCTCCTGTCTCCTTCATATAATTTCTCACAAAATATAATATATCCATTTTTTCTTTGATCTTACTCTGTCTCTGTAGCCATCAACACTCAAATTCATCACTCTTTTTGTCATAATATGGGCTCCATCCCTCTTCGTCACATGTCCATACTAAGACAGACGACTCCCATAGGTAAAAGTTTTATAAGCAAACGGTAACAAACAAATAATAAGTTTATTTTCCATTTTACAATTCTTATTCTTATTTGCTTAGCACACAACACACACAACCAAGCTAAGAGTAAACTTGTGTTATGGGTGCCAAGGCTCTCTCGTAAATGATGACAACAGACACAAACAATAGAATTGGAGTGACAATAATACAGTAAATAAAAAAAATACTAAAGGAAAGTGTAAGTAATAAAATTAACTTAATTATTCAATCAAATATATTAGCAATTACTCAAATCTACTGCACATCTATCTATCTATATACATAAAAATGTTATGATGGTTTGTGTACGCTTCAAAAACTCAAAAAGTTCGGCACCGATCGAGCTAAAATTTTAGCATGATATATTATACAGGTTGTAACGGAAAGGGTATATACATACGAACAGGGTGAGTATTTAATAACGAGTCTTTCCTCAAAATTTCAGCTCCCAACTAATAACTTTGAAACTTCACGATATTATTTAATATCGACAGTTTATTAAATGCAAAATCATAACAAACGTGTCACCGCACTATGAGGGTCATAATCCTGTCCGGCAAGGTTCAAGTATATCTATCTCGGGTTCTGCGCCCCTAGTACAGACCTATCGGGCTCTGCCTAACCGACGAATGCGCGACGGCGCGGGCCGGCTTAACTTTACAATTATGTATGTATATGTATAAAAACGTTGCCATGTCGTTTCTTATCACCAAGAGAATCCGTGCCCTTCGGATGTATATACCCTTTCCGTTACACCCTGTATAATCCGCATCAAGGAATGTTTTTATCAATTTTTTTTTAACCATTCAATCACAATGTGCCACAGCAAAGCGTGGCAGGGTACAGCTAGTTTTTAATAGTTTTGTTTAGAATTAAATTCATAGTAGGCATGCAATTAATGCCTATATATTTCATTTTTTCCCCCTGTATCAAGTTTAACCAAAGGTTGTTAGGAAAGGTTCGCTTTTAAAATAAAACTGCCCATTGTTACCTGTGCTATATAGTATTTAAAAGTACTTGCATTGAATGTTTTTCTGGTATACAATTAATAAAGAGTACCTACTACACTGTTATATTTTGTAAGTTCTAGTTTTGTTTGTTCTGTAATTGGGCCCTTAACCGTTCTGTTCCAGGGTTTGGAGCTTTGTGTAAATCCTTAAAAAGACGTTTTCCTTAAAATAATTTATATTTTTTATTTTTCAGTTAAAGGTGCTCAAGCCCATTACCAGCATTTTTTTTATTATTTAATAAACCGGCCTCAAGATTACGCATCCCAAAAACAATAAAAAAACAGCATACAATATTAATAATGTTACAAAAACATTCCTATGATGAAAAACACGACGAACGCTGCGTGCCTACAACTGATAGAATAATATAACTTTCAGACAAAAGGCTGAGCCACCCTTTTCTTGTTAACCAGTTATTTTTCTTGCTCCAACATCAAATGGAAATCTATCTTTCAAATCAATGTTTTGATATTGAACATTTTCGTGGGAAACTATCCACGAGTATTTTTGTAATGTATTTATTTCACAGTATGCTAAAATTGGTTTAGAGAGATTTCACTATTTTTCTTTTATCTAATTTCTGCACTGGCTTTCGTCGTATTTACTTTTGGCCAGACATGTCAGTCTTTAACCGACTAAGAAAATGGGTAAGGTTCTCATGATGTGTGTTACTTCGGAATTCAATCAGATAAGGACCTTTTTGGAAAAAGGCTTTATTTCCATGTTAGCTTTCCAGGTAAGTGGTTAGGTTTTAAAATCCAAATAACTAGAAAAAAATACAAAAATACATCCACAGACTTCCGAAGATAGTTTTTCATGTTTTAGTGTTTTTATGAAGTCGGCTGTATTCTTATTGCGTAGGTAAAGCACGAACTTTACAAACGTTTATTGAAGCTGGGTGTACTTTATAAAACTACAAAGTTCGTTCGTTCGTTCTACTACTATGTCCTGTACCTACGTCTAAATAAATAAATTTCTTCCTCTTTCTGTTCTTAGTCTTGAAATCAGTGAAGATGAAAAGGAACGATATCAGAACCTCTAGTCCTTTGCTTTGTCAAGCCAAGTCATTAGCCCATGAGAAGTAAAAAACTCTAGACACCAGGTTAGTCACTAAATAAACAAAAAAGAAGGAATTAAAATGGCCTGATACTTCGCAGTAAGTAACATCTTCTTATATCACTTTACAGGTATTTACCAACCCTCCTTCCAGCGCAGTCGGGTAAAAACAGCAATACATCTTACCTACTTAAATAGTGACCGAAACGTGGTACAACTGCGATGTCCAACTGGTTGTACTACGGAGAAGTAAATTTACTGATTCAACTCTTTTTTCTGATATTTATTTTTATGACCCGTGGTACAACGGTAGCAATTATGTCTTAACTGGTTGGACCACGGGGATAGGATGATCGTGTAAAACAAATGAACGTCTAAAACACAGGACTTGGGGCATCCCGACGTTAGGTTAGTTAGGTTCCTTTAAACCCTGCAGACAGAAATAGGTTTATTACCAGTAGTAGAAATAGGTTTATGACTGGCCTGTTGGTCTAGTAGTTAGTGACCCTGACTGCTATGCCGGAGGTCGTGGGTTCGATTCCCACCCAGGACAAATGTTTGTGTGATGAGCACGATCATTTGTTCTGTGTCTGGGTGTAATTTATCTATAATATGTATGTATTTAGAAATATATAAGTATGTTTATCAGCTGTTTAGTACCCATAACACAAGCTCTCAAGCTTAGCTTGGGACTAAATGGTGTTGTGTGAAAAGTTGTGGAATATTTATTTATTTATTTATTAGTTGTTCCATAGATACATTCAATTCCCAGAAGTACAACTAGTTGGACCAGGGAAAGAACAACTCACTCGAGTTGAACCATTGGTAAAGATATTTTCTCATAGAACAACCAGTTGAACCATTGGTAAATTTACTTCTCCGTAGTACAACCAGTTGGACATCGCAGTTATACCATAAATCCAGTAGTTCAATCGGACAAGGGGAAGCAATCAAATATTTTACTTATCAGAACAATATATCGTCAGTTATCATGCCCCGACGACGACCCCAGTGAAGTGGGGTACACTAGACCCCTAATAAAGTTCATGAGCTACGACAAGGGTTGGGGTCAACGAGAAAATCTATACCTACAATATGCGTTAGTGTGATCTTATCGCTTACAGGTTAAAGTTGATGTCGTTACCCCATTTGCGATACAGAAGGTATACATAATGTTTGGACCTAAAGATCTCGTGTAGAACATTTCCAATAAAGTGTACGTTGACTGAGATGTCTTGTATTTTTTTTTCCACAATGTTGTTGAATTCATGATGACACATTGGTCTTTTTCTTTTCGTATACGTACTACTTTTTAGGTTTATTTTGGACATCACTGACATCCTGGTTGAGCCCGCGTAGGTCCCGTTCCCGTGGGAATACAGTGTTAAAAAGTAGTCTGTGTGTTAATCGAGGATGTCAGCTAACTCCATACCAAATTTTAATAAAATCCATTCAGCAGTTTTTACGTTAAAGAGTAACAAACATCCATCTCATGAACTTCCGCGTTTAAAATATTATAGTAGGACAGGGTTATTTAAATGGCGGAGTGTTCAGTCATTCCATACTTCCAAACTGGTCGGGATTGACCGTTCACTTCATCTATCTATTCGTGGCTTATTTTATAGAAAACACCAATTGGACTTCTAATTAGTATTGAGTTTGAAATAACCCGTCTTGATTAAACGTGTTTAAAACCTTTCTATCGTGTCAATTAGATACACAATAAAATAACACTGAAAGCGAAGACGCTGGCGCTTGGTGTTTAATGAATGAAGAGTAGGCTTTTGCCTGGCTGATAGATTGTAATAGACTGGTATTCTTAGATGTTTTTTTTTGTCAATGTTCTACACTAATAAAGACTCAGCAATAATTTTCACGATTATTTTCTTCACAAAGTAAACTCAGTTATTCGAGCCTTTCCAAAATAGTATACTTTAGAGTTAAAATAGGAAATAAATCTGCGGAAAAAATAAAGCAGTTTATATACTCGTTCGTTGATTTACTTATAACGTTAAATAATTGTTCATTAAGGCAAACCAAAGCACTTCATATTTATCACGCAAACTGTCGAATTCTTCGACAACCGACATCATTTGTGTGTTTTTAAATATAGAAATTAACTGCTGGGGCATACCTAATTTCGAATAGGTGACGCATTATTCCTAAAAAATATTGGCCTTAATTACGAAACGGTTTAGCAATTAAGAATACTTTATATTTTCTTTTCTTTTCTTCCCTCCGGGCGACAAGACCTGTACAGTCACGCACGAGCATAATTCCTCTTTACCCCATTTTTATTTAAATTTAAAAGTGTTACGAGTACAGCTGCAACAGCTTCTAAACAGTTAAGTAAGTACCTACTTTTGTAAAATTGGGCCTGTTGTTACGAGTAGTCAAAAATCCAAATGTTTGACAAGAGATATCATACTACCCAGTAACTGGGTTGTGAAGGTCAGATAGGCTCTCGCACCAGGTCAAACACTGGCTTCAGCTGCATTCGGTTAGACTGGAAGCCGATAACAACTTGAGTACCTACCTGGGAAAAAGCTAGACCGATGTTGATGATGATTTGAAGCTCATTGGTCTAGTAGTTGCATGTGATGAGGTTAGGCATGAAGTCTTGATTTTGATAAGTGTTATTAAGTTTTCTATCTGAAACAGACAAACAATCCATCACTACAATCAGTCTCAATCACTTAAAAACCACTACCACTCCACCACCACCCACCACCCACTTCTGCCACTGTCTATCACTTGAACTTGGTCTTCAATTACTTGACATTTTGACATAGTTGTCGAAATGTGTGTCACTGTTGGTACACCCTAGCCTAATTCTTCTGGAAATGCGGGCGTGATTATGTAATTTATAAAAGTTTCGGTCTCTATAACAGGAGAAAATATATTTGACTTAAAATAGAAAAGAATACTCTGTAGGTCTCAATGTGGCACTTTCTCGCTCTGTCTGTCTGTATTAATTTTTTTGTATTCTGTAAGTGAACTTCATTTTTGCTCTCGACTGTACGTATCCTGAAGCTCGGAGGGATTTTTTAAAAGGCGACTAAATCAAATTAATTATAGTTAAAAGTAAAAGGACGCCGTCTACTAAGCATTATCACTTTGTTATATAAACCTGTTCATTATGGTCTTACAAAGTACTAAAAAGTTGGACACTAATGACTGATACCTACCTATAATGTGTAATTATGATAAGTACAACAAGGCTACTAAAAACCGCTTCTGAAATGCCAAGGGTTCTGTACACGAGACGATTATTATTGAAAACACAGCATTAGTTTTATTGACTGCCTAAATAATAAAAAACAGTTTATTTGACAATCCATCTTGTGTAAACAAATTTATTTATTTATAAAGGAGGACTTACAGATAAAACAAATCAGCCCCCCTAGCCAAGTTACAAACGATTCGTATCTATTCTCTTTCTACAATCGAGAACGCATCAAATCCCTTTGTTTTGACCACGTGACTTATCACCTTTCGCTAAGTCACGTGGTCAACACAAAGGGATTTGAGGCGTTCTCGATTGTAGAAAGAGAATAGATACGAATCGTTTGTAACTTGGCTAGGGGGGCTGGTAAGAAACAGTAAGTTAGACTGATAACCAATTACAAGTCCTCACTTAAAAAGGACAGGATATTATAAAGTTCCATGGACACCACGTGCAGAAGAAGAACACATACTTACTTCAATTCAATTCAATTCAATTCAATTTATTCATGAAACAATTAACATTGTGTTGAATATTTACACATGCAAACATACAAAAATAAATACCTAATAATTATAATACAATATTATTCGACATTCTAGAGCAATTAAAATAAGGAGCAATTAAATAAGGAGGAAAAAACTTAGTTGCTTAGTAGGTAATAATTTACAATATATAGGAATCTTAATATTATGTTTACTTTACTAGATGAAAAAAATACAGCTTAAGCACTTCTTGACCGAGGACACAATAGTTCCAATTTTCCAAAAGAATATTAGGTATAGAAGTCTCTTTTTTAGCAAAAGATACTCCGATGCTCCTAATGGATGCTTTAGGAGGCACCGCTCTTTCACAAGTAAAGAGTTTCTATGAAAATATAGGTACTAATACATTAAACTATTACTAATCTGCTCTCTGTCTGCAACTAACCTGCTGCGATCTTCCCATCCGATTGTCTTATGTGTCTTCAAAGCTAGAGTGAATAAACTCATAATAAACTAGTGCACTTTACCATAATTTATTGCATCAGTGCTTACCATCAGGTGGGATCGCGGTGAAGCACTACCTACACTATTTATACAAATAAAAAAGTCAAAGTCAAATCATTTATTTCAAATAGACCCACAAAAGGCACGTTTGTACGTCAGACTTACAAATGAAATAAATTATGTGAATTATTCTAGTTGCACATTCCAAAAGGTAGTTTCATATGGAGAAGAATGTGCAAGAAACTCCATACTTTTAAATTGATTTTACAATATTTTGTATACATAATCAATTGTATGTATAGACTATATGTACAGACGCCAGTACATCAAGTTAACCCAATGTGTCAAATTTTCCCAATTGAATATGAACCTTATTCTGTTTGACATAAAGTTGAAAAACGATCAAAGAAATTTGACACATTGGGGTAACTTGACGTGCTGGCGTCTGTACCTTAAATAAAATTACTATACTGAGATAGATACAAGGTGATATAAAATGAGCAATGCAGCTAGTAATTAGATAAGTGTACTGATAAATACATGGTGCTAAAACATACATAATTAAAAACAAAGTAATTTAAGTGAAAGTGTATGCATGTGTGAGGGGGTTATCAGTTTGTATTTCTTAATTAGCGGTTTTTAAAAAACGAATAAAAACAAAAAGTATCGCCATATTTTACCAACCGCTATTTGTCGTCAACAAATATGAGATCCAACCTCACATGTCATGCTTATGTGCAATAAAATTTCTTTTTACAACCCTCTGTAACATGAAACGGGAGTGCCACCACTAATGATTATTTTCTACAAATTTACTACAACCTCATTGGTCTAGTAGTCGCAAGTGCTACTGCCCAGGCTGAGGTCCTGGGATCGATACCCAGGTCTGGCCGAATGGTATTACCATAAGGAAATTCTCAGTAGCAACCCGGAGTCCAGATTCGTGCCCGATTGATGATAACTAATATAGGTAAGTTCGCCCCCTAATACTTGGAACTTAAACATAGATAGCGATATGTGGGTGGAGTTAGTCAGGTACACCTCTACTTAACTCTTTGGGGATTGCAGGCGAGATGTTATGTTCACACCTCTAAACTTTTGTTTAGTGTGATTTTATATTCCTTCTCATTTTCATCGATATAGTGCCAAGAGTCTCCGAGTAAGACGATAGACAAGAAACCGTTAGACATTCTGATGCAAAGACAGAGAATCAACTTTGCCCCACTTAAAGAATTTTTCCAGTTTCGTGGTGCAATTAATAAATTTATTAAATCATATCCGAAACAATAATTGTTAAAACAATATTAAAAGTTCCATATTTAAACTACCTCTTAAATGTAGTTTATTGCATCTAAGAAAGGAATTTGCATAACTTGTCCCATAGAATTTATAAGTTCAGATTTATTTCATGGTTTCCTTTCATTTCATTTATCAAGTTTGTTAGAGAGATTTCATTCTTATAATTTTATTGATCCTAACGATCGATGCAATAAAAGTACAGGATGTAATTTTTACAGATTTTAGTGGGTTCGATTTCAGATTTGAATGCAATTTTGTTTGTTTAAAAAAAAAAAGAAATGTTTCCTTTGAGTAAAATTGCCTATATACAGTATTAAGTACTTTCCCTCCAGGTGGCATTACAAAATTCCACCCTGTATATTGGCAACAGATTGAAATACGCACGATAAAAAGTTGTTAAACAAATAAAAAAACATACAAAAATGGAATGTCTCACGGCTGCGGCAAAAGGCCAGCCTTTCAAATATGGCCTGTGGCCTAGAGTGACACATTGCCATCAACAAACAAACGAGGCAACAGTGCCATCGATTTGGTTGTGGACCCCTAAATATGAAGAAGACCCACACAATGAACGTGCAACAAAACTGCACCATCATTCGCCATTATCAACTTGAGCCATTATAGCCACGTTTGGTAAGTACCGACTCGCTAGCCTGTGACGTCATCTGCCGGCAAATGTTTTGTGAAAAACTTCACACTATGATGAAGAAACGTTGCATCAACGATACTACACAAACTCATTATCTTTGGAAAGTTTCCACGTGGAACAAGGTGCTACTTAACTCGGTTATTCATAATGGTACGGCGAGTTTCGTTCTGTGGAAGTGTTTAAAATTATTCGTATTTTTGCAATGAGACCGCTACAAAGATAGGTTGAGTTTTAAAGAATTTATTTCTCTAGGAGCATAGCATTCATCCCTTAAAATGAAATTTTCATAATATCTGGATCCCGGACTAAGCAAGTAGCTTAGACCCTGTTCTCGATACCAGTGGGATGATTTATATTTTTTCATATTGAAATACTTTTAAATGTTCTTAATGCTTTTTATAGCGCGCATTGCACAGCGCGACAACGCAACGCAACTTCCGATCAGCTGAGCGTATGCTCGCGCTTGGTCGTTGATCCGACCGGCCCGCTTGTTTAGTATCCATTGCATTTTTGTAACTTCAACTGCGTAATTTGATTTGAAAAATCGATAATTTTGATAATGTTTGTTCGGAATAAACTTTACTAATGATACTTGGAATAAAATTTTGAAAAAAAAAAACGAAAAAAAATATTGCAAATTGACCTTCAATATATCCAAAACCAGTCAATTCCCAGGTATTTTCTAAAAGAAAAAAACTATCCCAGTGATGGGTAGAATATGTTGTTTTTGTTTACGTTAAGGGTCTTTTTACACCCTGTACACTTCTAAATACATAGGTACATAAATTATAAGTAGATTAGTTACACCCAGACACAACATTATTTTGTCCTGGGTGGGAATTCAACCCACGACCTCCGGTTTAGCAGACAGAGCCACTAACTATTAGACCAACACGGCAGTAATGAATCCATCCACAGACCGATTTCAGCAACAAATTAAGAATGGTGGCTGTAAATATGCAATGCTTTAGTTGTTTTTGCAAATATTTACACAAATGCAATTTCATCTCGTTAGTGTTTTCATAATGTGTTATTCTGATGTATAAGCTATATTATTGTAAAGTTTCATTACAATCGATTCAGTACGTTTTGCGTGAAAGAGGAACAAAAATCTATACAAACTTTAGCATTTATAATACTAGCAGACGTCTCGCGGTTTCACCCGCGCAGGTCCCGTTCCCGTGGGAATACAGGGATAAAAAGTAGCCTATGTGTTTTCAGGGTGTCAGCTAACACCATACCAAATATTATTAAAATCCATTCCGTAGTTTTTACGTGAAAGAGTAACAAACATACATCCATCCATACATCCATCCTCACAAACTTTCGCGTTTATAATATTAGTAGGATTAGTAGGATTAAATTAGTACAGATACTTACTCGTATATACAAAAACAACTCTCAACAGCTGTAATAATATTTTGAGGGGTGAAAACACTTGTTTTTACCACTCGAAATGTTATTAGAGCTATACTAAACGATCAAGAGATGTAATGCCAATTCCACTAAGCTCGGCAAACATATTTCTGTCGCTGTGTACTGCTATCGCACAGGAGAACATTCTCACTCATCATCTTGACATAATCCCCAAAACTCGCATCTCTTTTGAAGCCCTACGAAATAAATTGAAACTCACATGATTTACCTACTCTGCCTAAACGATGTCAAAGAAAAAAGCAGCAAAAAAATAAAATAAGCTCGTCCGTTGTAAGTGAACTGTTTGGTAGGCATACGGCTAAAGCGAGCTATTCACAGTGCGGCACCGATTTGAATTAATCATGAGGCGTGTGAGACAATTTCACCTGAACCAGATGAAGTGCGACTGTGTCGTCTGATGAATGGTTTACTGCAAACCTCTGCGACGACTATGCGATAGTGTGTAAATAGGTTTAGTGTGCCTAGCACTAATGCTTGACTTCTCTGCAATGTTATAATAAATCGAACATTTAAAAATGGTAAATACTTGTTTCGAATATGTAATATAGGTATTAAAAACGGGTATTGAAAATTTTACTTGAACGAAATAGCCACGTAATTAGCAAGTAATTAGAACCTGGAAAGAAAAATTTTAGTTTTTAGTCCCTTAACTAGATAACAAGAAAATATTCAGCACATATTTTGTTCCTTTTTAATTTGATGGAAAAGCGCATTAAAGTTGAGCCTAGGAGTGGGGGCTTATAACGTCATTAGCTAGCATAAACTGTATGCTGTGTGCGACATTTTATAAGTTGATGTGTCGCCGTTATTTTTTGATTACGTGAAAAAAGAAAAAATACGTGTCGTTTATTTTCTTGTAATCTAGACGAGGGACTTAGAACTAAAATTTCGTCACATAGACCATTAATCTAACCATGAAGTATCGTGTTACTCAGTTACTGGGTCGTGGAAGCCAGATAGACAATCGCTACATGTAAAATACTGGAATAACCATTGTTACTGGTAGACTGAAACCAGTACACATCATAGTTAGGAAAACGCTACTTAGATAATGATTCAAAGTCAAAGTCAAAGTCAAGTCAAATCATTTATTTCAATTAGCCCATTTAAAAGGCACTTTTGAACGTTAAACTTACAAGTTAAATAAAATTTAATGATTCTAGTTACCCCTTCCAAAAGGTAGTTTTGTATGGAGAAGAATGGGCAAGAAACTCCATACTTACTCTTTTAAAATAGTTTTTACAATATTTGTATCCAATAAAAAATACATTATATGTGAATACGATGTACCTAGAATAAACAAAGTAAAATAAAAAAATAAATAAAAAATAACGTACTATGCTAAAATAGATTAAGCATTTTAGTAGATAAGTACATAATTATGTGGATGGATACATGGTACTCTCACATTTACAAATATTAAAATCACGGATTAATATTTAATAAATCAAGAAAATATTAAATAAATAATAATAAAAAAAAAATACACAGATTTTTAAGGCTTTATTCATACCTAGATTGTGTAGGTATATTTATTGGGCTTGTTTCACAAAATTGACACCCTTTTGCTAGAGGATATTTTAAATTTCAAATATTATGTAGTTAGAACTGACGTCACAACTCTTCGTGCTCGTCACACTGAAGCTATTTGCATACTAATGTCGCGATTTTACAAAAATGAGTTCTGTTATTATGGTCGTTAGTGTACCGCGCTATATAGTGGTACCTAATGGTTAAAAGAATAAAGTATGTCGCGTTGTATATTTATTACCTACATAGGTTGTAACTTTTATTATATTTTTAAGTTTGCTCGTAAGTTAGCTTGCAATGCTTTTTTGTATGTTCTGTGAAGAATCTCGACTTGGTCTGGCTAATGCATTTAAATAATGTTGGTGTGCTTCTCATGAGAAGGTCAGTAGGCGTGAAATATAATAAGAGGCATCGGAACGCACGTTGCCGTAACTAAAATCATTTTTTTAACACGGAGTAGAATTTTTTTAAGGATGTATCCAGATGCCTTCCGGCCTTTAAAGGGCCGAGGGGTCAGTCTGATTCTTATAGACTAAAAACCATCCCAATGTTGCATCTCACACATACACTAGGGGTCTCGGGAACGGACATTTCTATCGAAACCCCTGACTGGTAAACTATATGTATAACATACGCTGAACTTATTATTTTAAAGTGGCTAATTAAAGCTAAAGTTGAGGGTTTTAATACGACAAATTTATCCATACATGTGACGTCATAAAGCATAATGTTTATTCCGTTCTTGTCACACTTTTTTTTACCCCTGTATTCCGTTCCGAGTAACGTAATTTATGAACGGGAAAAAGTCTTGTACGTATTACCATATCTTATGAATGAAGTGAAATTAGCGCCTTTGTTAAAAACACAAGCAACGGTTCACTTTATACTAAAACTAACTAACTAGCAATAACAAACTGTATATTTTTGAAAGGCGTATATATTTTCACTGTTTTTGAAAAAGGCAAAGTAACAGATGGCCTGTATCCAACTTTATAAATAAGTAACTTATATCTATCGTAGACAGATACATAACAACATTTAAATGTTAAATGTAGGTATGTGAAAAAGACACTAAACAAAGTGTTATGTACCAAATAATTTACTAATTTGTGCTTTCAGTCAAAGTAATAGCTACATGTATATTTAACTTTCTTGAACTTCAGGATCATGTGCTGACCAGGTCGACATCCCAACACACTATTTTTTACGTACATATGTACAACAAGCTTTTAAAATACCTCTAGGAGTCTTGCCTGTAGTTAGTTTCATATACATAAATACTGTACACGCGCTAGCTAACATAATGAAGCCGACGAAAAAATTTTAAAACCACTAGATTGAAAAATATAGTAGTAATCATGCATAAAAATACGCATAGCGGGTAAAAACAATACAACAATCTATATACGTTTTAAACATTCTACAGCAAACCTTTACCAGAAAATTCATAAATGTAAAAATACATTCTAATAGTCTAGTTTACATAAAACTCATCCCTTTCAAAGAAAAATTACAAAATAAAAACAAAGAGATGTACAGATTAATGTTTAGAAAGGACTTCTTTAGCAATTGTTAACCAACTTCAATGATTCTTTGAAGTTTTAAAAGAAACATTTTTTTTACAAAAAAATCACTCGACTTCTTAAACAAACACTATCAGATCAAAAATAACTCAAGTTTCAGAAGTCGGTGGCCAATAATGAAAGAAACAAAACCACAAAAGCCACAGACTTCCCAAACTGGAGTTATTTTTCATCTTAGTGTTTTTTTAAGAAGTCGGTTGATTTTTTTGGAAAAAAAGTTTTTTAAACGTCAATATTTGCGTAAGACGGTCCTCCAAAACGGCCGCCCTTTAACACTTCCTAGTGTTTTAGACGTAAAACACACCACAAAAACTTTAATACAATCCCTTAACATCAAACTTTGACTAAGTCCAAAGATCTGATATCTTTCCCAAGTCCAATATGTTTAGGCGACAGAAATTCGACAGATATTCATAACTGCAAGCGAACAATCGCATTTACAACGTGTTCTATCAAAACTTTTCCGATTTAGAACTATTTTCTCATGCATTTGTTTCATGCTCGACAAAATTGGAAGTAGCATTTTCGTATTTAAGTAGTTGCGTAGGTATATATCTATAGCTGTAACATTCCGTTTAAGTTTGAGAATATATTTTGATGTGCCATATATTCAGATTAACCCACGAGTTAGAAATGAATTAATTATTAACCCATTCAACGTGGCAATGCGGCCAGTCTTTTGGGCACGTTTCCCGATGACAGCGATGCTGATTCATTTCTTTGATGATCTTTAATTATTTTGCTTTTCTTTTTGTTTTTATTATATAGGTATAGATGTATTAATAATTTCTTGTTTGTAATTACAATAAATAACACTTGAGTGATTTGGCCTTATTTTCTAATTTAATAATATAACTAGGTGCGTTTTAATTGATGGATTATTTCCTCGGAAAATCCGATTTAATTTTACATAGATACACTTTGCAATAGGTGCATTAAGGACTTAAAATCACCTAAACTGTGTTGTAAATAGCATATTCCATTAGTTTTATTATCAACCTGGAGGCTTGCTATTAGCAATAATAGTTATGTGCCATTGTTACTTTTACGTCATAAGTCTTTAAAAAGTTAAAAAAATTAAATCGGCTACACAATCATAGTTCAACAACTATACCTACTAAACTGCTTGAATACGAGTACCTAATTAAAAAAATATTGCCATTTTTTTGTCTGTGATCGTAATGGTTCTACTTCGAATTTCAAAATGTGCTTTTCATCGGGAAGCCCAATTTTATTAGTATGTCTACATATAGTATCGAGAGTGTGGCAATATTGACGAAACTTGGTAGGTAGTTATATTGTTGGTGATTATGAATAAATTGTTTTCTCAGAAGATTGCAAGCATTATAATGCATCTCAAACATGTCACCATATTTCATCAGTATACTGTACACTAACAATATGCTCAAGTTAACTAGCTTAGTTATACCCTGTTGTTCTTTAATTATTGGTAGTCTTTGTGCAAAGATTAGTTGAACATTCTATCAACTCGTTCTGCGATATTAGGATTGAGCGGTTTTAACGAGTAAAATATTTCTAGGAGCTTGTGGCTAAATTATAAAAGGCGCATGGGTTGATAGAAGGTTAAGCTTCGCTTGACGAGGTCGGTCCGTGGATGGGTGACCATATTACATATCCTCCACTCCTTCGTGCCTCGGAAAGCACGTTAAGCCGTTGGTCCCGGCTGTCATTTGTAGATCTTTGACAGTCGTTACTTGTAAGTAGTCAGAAGCTCGAAAGTCTGACATCCAGTTTAACCAAGGGGTAACATGTTACCCAGTTACTGGGTTGTGGAGGTCCGACAGGTAGTCGCTTCTTATTTAACACTGGTATTCAGCTGCATCCGGTTAAACTGGAAGCCGACCCCAACATAGTTAGGAAAAGCCTAGGCAGATAAACTAATTAAAATATTTCTCGGCCGTTGAATATTTTTTTGTGGGAGTGATTTCATGAAGATGGAGAAAAATGAGTTACAGGAAACTGGGGAAGAGCGCGCTATTTGATTTGACCAATGACCGCGTGTGTTCGCGGAGAGATGGTTGGGAATGGATATGGTGCTTGACAGACCCCTCCGCCTCCCCGGGCAGGGGACAACCATGAGGATTTTCCACCCCTCAAAAATAAAAAAATGGTGCTATCCGCTTTTGCGTGAGGTTGGAACTGAGTCGTACTGTCATTGTAATTTAGGGCGGCATAGTAACTTGTCAGATGTTATCCAAGTCTTTACATGCGACTGCTGTTAGGCTAGGTAGTTTTTATGAGAAATTTAGTCTTGTGATTGAGATATGATTTACGTGCCACTAAACTGTGGTACTTAGATTAACAAGAAACGATGACTTCGACTGAACGTTTAGACAGAGCCCGTGTAGGGCATGATAGACGTATTTAACGTTCGATCGAAGTTGATTATTTTAAGGAATAAATTACCAAACTAAGGTCCAATACCATTAAATGGGGAGGAAACTATCTTCAAAACTAAGTTATTGCCTTTCCGAGGCACGGATGAGTCTCGATATGTAATGAATGGTTAACCTTTGATCGACTCGTGCGGTGTTTGTTTCAGCTACAAGCTCCACCTAACACTTATTAGGTAAACATTTCATGTTATTATCTATACTAATATTATAAAGAGGATAGATTTTATGGTTTGTTTTTTACATCGAATAGGCTCCGAAACTACTGGACCGATTTGAAAATTCTTTCACCGTTGGGAAGCTATCCACGAGTAGTAATTTTCCCTGTATTCCCACGGGAACGGGAACTGCGCGGGTGAAACTGCGTGACGTCTGTTTAATTTGTATGCCAGAATTCAACTCAGTGGACTGTGCAACATTAAAATGTATGAATAATCGCTCATATTAATATGGAATGACAGCTCACTCTGCTTTCTACATATCCAAGTTTTGCAGAGCTGTTTTTCCACACCGATGTCAGTAATGTCCAAGTAAGCTTTAGATAGTAGGTGCGTACACAAAAAGCCAAGTTTATCCAATTCATCGTTATTAGTTTACCGTGTGACAGGGCACTGAAAGATAATACATATATACAATTACGTCTGCAGAGGCTCTATCATTTTTTACATATTTCAACCAGACGTTGACTTTGATTTATACGAGTGGTTACAAAAAAACTGTGACGGGAAAAGCGCTTACCGTCGTGAATAACTCGAAATAAATGCTTGAGTTTTTCCATAGGTTTTAAAAGAATTGTTATTAATTTGTTAAACATAATTATTCTGTATGTTTGCATGTATGTTAATGTACGCTTGCCATAACGGCTAGATCGATATTAATGAATGTTTTTGATTTCGGATGATTATATTCACAACTGGACCTTGTTGAAGTATGATTGTTTATTTGTAGATATGTCAAACCTTGACAGCCCATAGGTGGCTTTTCAAATTCAGGGCAGAGCTACATCTCTCGGGTCCATTAGTGTAAATATCATACTCGTATAATTAAACAATTAGGTACCTACTCAGGAACGTGCGAATAAAATCATTGATCAGATAAATTACTGTGCACCCCAGTAGGAACTTTTTTGAACTCCTAATTTATGCAGATTGAAAGATCAAAAGACTGGCTTCGAAACAATCCTATTCCTTCCTTCTTCGATTTCCATTCCATCCTAATGTGTCTACACTGAAGAGCTACCTACTAAAATGGGATCATTTTACTTTTCAGTAGGCATCTAAATCCCGTGGCTAAATAATGACAGCCGCGCTCAAGTCTTTCTAAGGGTAAGCTAAGTTTGCGTGGAGCTCCTATTAGGATTACCATGTTTATATACAGACGCCAACACATCAACCTACCATAAACTGTAAAATATTTCCAATTGAATATGATCCGAAAAGACACGACTGGCTGTTCACAATAGTGTGCTGGTGCCTACACTAACGTATGGAAGTGAATGTTCGGCGCGGCAAAAGAGACATGAAAGTAGAATAAATTCTGTAGAAATGCGTTCCTTGCGAAGTATGTGTGGTGTAATAATGAATGACAGATTGAGGAATGATGTGATAAAGCAACGTTGTGGTTTAAAAGAAGATGTAGTAAAAATTGAAAAGAAGTATGCTTAGATGGTTTGGTCAGGTTGAAAGGATGGATGAAAGGCGATTAACGAAAGGTATTTACTAGGCAGATGTAAGTGGGAACGCCGGGAGGGGACGCCCTAGAAGGACATACATAGACCTTATTGGTGAGGTTCTTCAGAAAGGTCAGGTGTGTAGTACTCGCAACCGGCGCGGCGGCGTGTGTGTATGACAACATGCATGAATGTAACCGAAGCAAAAGAAGTACTTACCTATGTTAGAATCGTAGCATTTGGCGCGTTGTTGTTTCTGCCTACCCCCATGGGAAAAAGGCGTGAGTTTATGTAAGTATGTATGTGAACATGATCCTTATTCTATCAGTAATAAAGTTGAAGAGCTATCAAAGCAATTTGACACATTGTGGTAGCTTGATGTGCTAGCCTCTGTACTTAAATATTTTATCATTTACATAGCCCCGATTACCCTGAAGACGTTCTTAAACTACCCATAAGTTCATATTACAATACAAGCGTGTAAGGAGGTAGGTATACTCGACTTACTTCTACACTCCAGGGCATCAAGTTACCAACTTTACTCGTTCAACTAAGCTTATATAGAAAGGTAAACAACGTTCAAGCTTTCCTCCATTCCCAGAATGAAATTCCGTGGAAAAAATTAATGGAATTTCACATGATGCGGGTTCCGCCGCCGCCCGACCCAGAAGCATATTCATTTGAGCTAAAAACCCTGTAGATACCATCCCCCCACTTAATTACCATTTTAATTGAATACACTCGCCAGATTAATTTTTCAGTGAACTTTTTACTTTTATTTTTAAACGGTTTCGTCTCGGTTTATATAGTTTGCGTTTCATTTCCAGTTATCATTCCGGGAAAAAATTAATTGTTGCAAATTAAATTTTCATGCTGATTCTGTTAAACTGCGGGGTTCGTGGAATTCTGGATGTACTCTTACTGAAAATTTAATAGAATGTACCTAACTGACAGACCAACATTTAAAATGTCGTGATTGCCCAAGTGTTTAGGGCCTCGCCTCTGGTGAACGAGGTTGTAGTTTTTAACCCGAATAAGACTCAATGTTGGACCAATTTCGACGGGCCTGTTGGTCTAGTGGTTAGGTCCTGACTGCTATGCTGGAGGTCGTGCGTTCGATTCCCACACCGGACAAATGTTTGTGCTATAATTTGTTATGTATCTGGTTGTAATTTATCTATAATATGTTTATATTTTGAAATATATACATAAGTATGTGTGTGTGGATGTCTATATATATGTATATATTTATAAGTGTGTGTGTGTGACTTTATTAAGGTACTCCATATAACACAAACTCTGCTTAGCTTGGGACTAGATGGCGTTGTGGAATGTTCATTTGTAATGTCCCTTCTTGTACCTACTTTCAAAGTTTATCTTAGACATCGCTGAAGAAAAACAATGTAAGAAAACATTGAACTTATTATAACAAGTTCATGTTACCTCACTTTTCACACCTTCGATTTCAGACTTTAGTTTTGTCAGAAATCACCAATCCTCTTAAACAAGCAAACGTGGTGTTAAATTCGTGCTTTCTATATCTGAGAAGAGACCTTTGCCCAACAGTGTGATAGTAGCAGGCTAGTATTATCATTGTAACAGACACTACTTGTATGAAAATTCACTTAAGTCGCGACACGATATTGAGGAGCTAGTAGCTCTTTAATTTCTAGTCATGAATTAGTAGCTTCCTACCAATAATGTTTTATGTAACAAACAGAAGTATTAAAAAGAGGTGTTAACTTTTCAATCGTGTCAATTAGAGACACAATAGAAATACAATGACAGCGCGGTCGCCCGCCGGCGTCCGCTTTAAGTTTTATGAATGAACTAGCAGACGTCCCGCGGTTTCACCCGCGTTATTCCCGTTCCTGTGGGAATACAGGGATAAAAAGTAGCTTATGTAAAGAATTTTCCAAATCGGTCCAGTAGTTTCGGAACCTATTCAATGCAAACAAACGATCAAACATTTCTTTATACACACATCAAAAGTGTCTAGGGATCAACATATATTTTTGCAATAACTTTTCTTCTGATTGATATTAATTAAAAGTTTCTTTAAGGATTCATCAAATAAAGTGTTTTCGTTTGTCACAGTAACGATAAACCAAGTCACCTTTGCATTAATAAAGAAATTTGCCATTTTCCTAATAAAGGGATTTTTGACATTTGAACCACTAACATTAAAGTTCGAAAAAAAGACTGAAATAACAGTTTTCTTTAAAATTTTATTGGGTAACTTAAACAATTAATAATCCGTGTTTCTACCGCGAACACTAACAACACAAGAACATCGGTTTGGCATACTCAAAATGAGTTCATCCAAATCACGCTGTGGAATGGCCGCCCATGTTCGTTGCAACAACAAAAAAAGGTCTTCTTGCGACTGGATACCCTCCATATTCGGCAAAGCTCTTCTCTGTAGCATATCCCATGCATGCTCAATCGGGTTCAAGTCTGGCGACTGAGCAGGCCAGGGCAGGACATTGATGTTAGCTGCGGCGAGAGTCTGTCTTACAACTCTTGCGGTGTGCGGTCGTGCATTATCATGCATTAACTGAAATAAGGGACCGATTTGCACTTGTAGAGGAACGATGACGTCTGATACAATCGTCTCAGCATAAATTTGAGCGTTGAGGTTGCCTCTGATCCAAATCAACTCAGTTCTTCCGCCGATCCAAATACCCGCCCATACCATGATGGTTCCACCACTATAAGGATGGACTTCCTGGCAGGATTTTAATCGCTGTTGGCGTCCAGGGGTTCTCCAGTGTCGTATACGTCTTGTATCCGGTCTCATACCAAAACGAGACTCATCAGAAAAGCACACGAAACGCCATTGTTCTTCTGCCCAATTTCTGTGTTCAAGAGCCCATTGATATCGAATCCTACCATTGTGCATTGCTATAGGTGGTACCCGTAGCGGTCTTCGGGAATGAAGGTTCACTTCATGCAAGCGGTTTCTGACTGTTTGGTCGCTAATTAAGTTCCCTGAAGAGTGATGAAGCCTCACGGCTAACATCATGGCGGTTATTGTTGGAGCTCTTCGAGTTAAGATTTGAATGTATCGGTCTTGTCTCCGTGTGGTGCAGCGATACCGTCCTCAATCACATCTCAATCTCAAGAAATCCGCATAAAAATGCTTGATCCCTAGACACTTTTGATGTGTGTATATTAGTATAGAAGTATAGATAGATAAGCTCAACATCCTGTTGATTAAGTGTTTAAGAAGTAGGTACATGACAGGCAAAGCAAAATTGACGCCTACAAAACGACATCTAAAACTAAACTAAAAGAAACGAACCCTGACCTTCGCACGCGTTTATTACCTATAATCGCACTACTTTCATACGCCTCAAGCTTTAACCCTTAACACTAATAACCGCAAAGCCGCTAACAGGCATTACGTTAAGACGGACGACGTTACAGGATTTCAGTAGCGTGCCAGCCGCGGTCGAGAGAGGCCGCATACTCGACACGACTTTACTGACTTTAACGAGAATCGACGAAAAAGTCTTCGCAACTTTATGACGTGTATATCTAAAACGAAACACTAACAAGTACCTACATAAATCTACGATATTCTCGTGTGATGACGTTGAAAAACAAGTGAGTGATGTTCGATTTGTTTTGACGTGATCTTGGATTGTACTTCACCCCGCTGTTAGGACTATTTCAAGTTTGAAGGTAAGTCAGTTTTGTTGTACAACCCATGTCAACCCCTTAAAGTTGGTGTCGGCATGGTTAAACGGCTTTATTCTGACGAGAAAGTCAGGTCGAAAACTCTTTGACAGGTGTTGGTTGGTTGAAAAGTTTTTACGGCAAAAGTTTGGTTTATGATAATGTCAACGCTGAGGATATCGTGGTTGAAGGGTTAATTCTAATTCACCTGAGAATGTAATAATAATAATAATTATTTATTTATTTTCTCGCCACAATACACGTTGAGTACATAATATATTTTAGGAGACAGGTGGATAGAGTAAGTATATTGCGGGAGACTGGTGCCTAAACTAGGCTTGGGGCCTGTATTTCAGGACACCAGGTCTCCACCCTTAAGGTTACATTAAATTCCAAATCAGACAGTGGTCGCGAGTCAGTTAACAATTATTAAAATGATTCTAAATCTATATAGTGTTAGTATGCTTAGTGTTGTGTGGAGATGACGGAAAGTGTGGAGTGTGGTTTTGTGTAGTGTGGAGTGTTGTTTTGTGAGTGAGTGAGGATGTAGAAGTTTCTGTTGCCTGGACATATAAATAAATAAAATTTATGTGAAAAGTATATACCTTGTAAATTTAATAACTGAATCATTTAAAACGTAATCTATACCGAGACAACTAGGATTTTTTCAGTTTCAAGGTAGTTTAAGTCCTGGATCCAGCTAGTTAATTTCATTTTACATTAATCTTGTTAAGTTCATAAATAGGAAGAATCTTGTTAATTTTATTATAGAGAAAATGACCGAGGTGGCAGAAGAATCGCTGAGAGAACTTGGTCGAAAGTCGGTTGAGATAACTGTCCACGGGGTCGAACCTGCGTTTACCACGCGAAAGAGAGGGAGAATATGTTAGGAGGCTATGCTGTTTCATAATTGTTTGCTGTACGAACAGTTGGCGCACTGTCAGGACCTTCGCCTCTTTATATAGGAGTATAAAGTATAGGCAGTATAAAGTTACAGGGTACCCACTAGATATTAGTACGATGATAAATTATTAAAAAGTAATCATACGCAACTGGTGTTATTTTCGTAGTGGGTATCATTAATGACCAATCCTTTGTTTTTGAAGTAAATTAAGGTCATTTTTTTGTCAAAGTCTATGTATATGTAATGTCCGTTCCTAGGTAATTATAGAAACTAACGTGGATGAGTAATTATCATGACGTGTTATGTTATAGGTAGATAGGTAGGTACATGACGGACATAAACCTTATATTATTTTTCTTTCAATTTGTCGCCATTCGTTCTCTTGCTTTTAAAATATTTGAATAACCGATTATTTTTACAAGGATTCATTTTTATTTTGTTTATCATTTAATACAACATGTTCTTGGAGAAATTTCGCGGTTTTAATCATAGATAACACAACAAAAACGTAACATCTATGTACAGTCACGAGCAATAATATGTATACATAGTCACATTTACTAAAATATCTTAATTTCTACCATTCAAAAATATGTGTGCGATATTTTCTTCTAAATCATCATATTATATTATCTAAGATAATTTGTATACATATTATTGCTCGTGACTGTATGTACCCATTACTTATGTTTGCAAACTAGGTAATAAATGATTAGATTTGAACATAACCAAAATATAAAGACACCACGTCTCTATATCCCCGAAGGGTTAAATAGAAATGTCCTGTAGTAAACCCACATTTCACCAGTCATGGTACAGTTCCATGCACCATTTACTTCATATTGATTTACCATTGCTTTTTCGTACACGTAACACGCAACCTCATGGTAATAAAACAACAAAGCTACACTATCGTCAGGGCACTGGAATGTGGAAGGTCAAAAGTTCAGCTATAACTTGACGGACTATAACTTGACTACTGACAGTCTATATATTGGTCTAGTGGCAGCCAATACAACTTCTGAACGCTAGTTTCTGGAATGGACTATTTAATTTTTAGTCCGTCATTTAGATTACAAGAAAATATTCGACACGTATTATTTTCTTTTTTCACGTAATCCAAAAATAAGAGGTATTCCTCAAAGCGCTACTATTTTGAGGCGCTCCTAATGAAGCGCTCCTATTTTATTCCTCGGAGCGCTCCTAATAAAAATATTTGTTTTTTTTTTCCTAGAAAAAAAAAATATTTTTTAATTTCTAAAGGGAACGCTCCTAAAAGGTGCGCTCCGAGGAATAAAATAGGAGCGCCTCATTAGGAGTGCCTCAAAATAGTAGCGCTTCGAGGAATACCTCAAAAATAACAGCGATACATCAAGTTAAAATGTCGCAAGACGTCACTTGCCAGTACAGTTTAAACTAGATAATGACGTTACAAGCCCCCTCTCCTCAACTTTAATGCGCCTTATCTAAGCAGTTTTCCATCAATTTGTAAAAGAAAAAAATACGTGTCGAATATTATCTTGTAATCTAGATGACGGACTAAACACTAAAATGTTGTCAATTAATAGCCCATTAATCACCATATAAGTCGGACAAATTGTTAAATAGATTCGTCACTATGAAATTCTCAGAAGCTGGAGTCGAGAGAGTCCAGACACCCAGAGTTCAGTTTTAATTAAAAAAAAGATTCGTTTTGACGTAGATATGGAAGTTGTTTTGTAGAGATGTCCATTTCTGTCTGTACCACAAAAGCACACACACGAGGCATATGCCCAGGGCTTCCGACCTCACTGGAGCCCTGATATGATGATAATATTCATTTACATGATGCTTTTTCTGTAAAAAGAGAAGCCTTTATCTTGCAGTAATAGGCTGGTATTTTTATTTGTAGAATCAGCCTTGTACGTCCTATTACTTAACCTAACTTCACCACTGGTCGCAATGCGGGTTGATGCCATATTTCTCCGGTAATTACGTCGATTTCTCCTAAAGTTTTACCTCACTGTCGTGAGGACACTAGTGATAAAAATAAATACAAAACACAATGGAAAAATACACACATCAAAAGTGTCTAGGGATCAACATATATTTTTGCAATAACTTTTCTCCTGATTGATATTAATTAAAATTTTCTTTAAGGATTCATCAAATAAAGTGTTTTCGTTTGTCACAGTAACGATAAACCAAGTCACCTTTGCATTAATAAAGAAATTTGCCATTTTCCTAATAAAGGGATTTTTGACATTTGAACCACTAACATTAAAGTTCGAAAAAAAGACTGAAATAACAGTTTTCTTTAAAATTTTATTGGGTAACTTAAACAATTAATAATCCGTGTTTCTACCGCGAACACTAACAACACAAGAACATCGGTTTGGCATACTCAAAATGAGTTCATCCAAATCACGCTGTGGAATGGCCGCCCATGTTCGTTGCAACAACAAAAAAAGATCTTCTTGCGACTGGATACCCTCCATATTCGGCAGAGCTCTTCTCTGTAGCATATCCCATGCATGCTCAATCGGGTTCAAGTCTGGCGACTGAGCAGGCCAGGGCAGGACATTGATGTTAGCTGCGGCGAGAGTCTGTCTTACAACTCTTGCGGTGTGCGGTCGTGCATTATCATGCATTAACTGAAATAAGGGACCGATTTGCACTTGTAGAGGAACGATGACGTCTGATACAATCGTCTCAGCATAAATTTGAGCGTTGAGGTTGCCTCTGATCCAAATCAACTCAGTTCTTCCGCCGATCCAAATACCCGCCCATACCATGATGGTTCCACCACTATAAGGATGGACTTCCTGGCAGGATTTTAATCGCTGTTGGCGTCCAGGGGTTCTCCAGTGTCGTATACGTCTTGTATCCGGTCTCATACCAAAACGAGACTCATCAGAAAAGCACACGAAACGCCATTGTTCTTCTGCCCAATTTCTGTGTTCAAGAGCCCATTGATATCGAATCCTACGATTGTGCATTGCTATAGGTGGTACCCGTAGCGGTCTTCGGGAATGAAGGTTCACTTCATGCAAGCGGTTTCTGACTGTTTGGTCGCTAATTAAGTTCCCTGAAGAGTGATGAAGCCTCACGAGTTGTAAGACAGACTCTCGCCGCAGCTAACATCAATGTCCTGCCCTGGCCTGCTCAGTCGCCAGACTTGAACCCGATTGAGCATGCATGGGATATGCTACAGAGAAGAGCTCTGCCGAATATGGAGGGTATCCAGTCGCAAGAAGACCTTTTTTTGTTGTTGCAACGAACATGGGCGGCCATTCCACAGCGTGATTTGGATGAACTCATTTTGAGTATGCCAAACCGATGTTCTTGTGTTGTTAGTGTTCGCGGTAGAAACACGGATTATTAATTGTTTAAGTTACCCAATAAAATTTTAAAGAAAACTGTTATTTCAGTCTTTTTTTCGAACTTTAATGTTAGTGGTTCAAATGTCAAAAATCCCTTTATTAGGAAAATGGCAAATTTCTTTATTAATGGAAAGGTGACTTGGTTTATCGTTACTGTGACAAACGAAAACACTTTATTTGATGAATCCTTAAAGAAAATTTTAATTAATATCAATCAGGAGAAAAGTTATTGCAAAAATATATGTTGATCCCTAGACACTTTTGATGTGTGTATTTGTTTTAACTTAAAACATTGTGTCATGCTTAAATTGGGCCAGCCCTAGTTAGTTACTTGACAAAAGCATTTTGTGTCGGGAACTCGGGAGTTTCTCGCTCTTCCCTTAAGTGATAGCTTAACAATGATAAGGCTAATAATAAGATTATAATACACAGTTTAACTCCAAAAACAGACGTGAAGTTACTGTGCCTGCTTAAGAACAAAGCCTACTACCACGGAACATCAAACGAAATCTAATAACTGCAAGAACAAATAAAGAAGTGCTTATTACAAGTCTTATTTATGTTTTACAAAGCCAATTGACTTAAAAAGTCGCATTGACTAGCTGACCATTATAAATCCTTTCTTCACAAATGCGCTAAATCTAGGCAACATTTGACTAACGACTGTGTCAACTCTCCCGCACCAATGAAGCTATTGTCAGCAAACACTCTAATATTTATCTATCCATTGAAAGCCGCCGATCAAAGCCATTAGCCGGAATAACAACGCTATTGTTCTACGTAGGACATGGCAACACTAAACGCGGTATCAGCTTAGTTTCCTAACTTCTGAGAATTTGGGTATAACTTAATCTATTGTTAGAATTTGATGTCAAATATAACTATAATAACGTCTGTATTTCTGCAACTAGGAGGAAGTATTTTGCCAATTATGCTAGGTTACTAGTAAGGTGCATTCCTGCAGTGCTATTCTGTAAAAGTCATCTCGTAAAAATAAGTGATGTAGCTGTCACTCTCTATTAATGCTAGGCATTGACAGTTCGCTTCAATCGAGTTTTCACGGGGTGACTTTTAAAATTGGAAGTTGAAATTTAAAAAAAAATCACTTCCTACTTTACATGTAGGGGGGCTACCCTACTAAATTTATTTTTTTCCAATTATTATTTTACCACTTTGTTGGCGTGATTGATACACATATTGGTACCAAATTTCAGCTTTCTAGTGCTAACGGTCACAGAGATTAAGCGAGGACGGACGGACGGACGGACAGACAGACATGGCGAAACTATAAGGGTTCCTAGTTGACTACGGAACCCTAAAATGGAACTAATGTATAGTTTACTAGTTTCAAAGAAAGCTGTTAAAATTTGCTATGAAACGATTTTATTTTTAATCTATAACTTCTATAGTTCAGAAAAAATTCAATATTACAAGTGAAGTAGTTTTGCAGACCAGTGTATAACAAAGGTGTCAAATGCCCTTGTTCTCAAATTAAACTTAAATAATAATTTCAAAAAAACTGTCAGTGAAAGACGTCACTCTTACTGACAGGCAGATGACAGTGACAGATAAGATAAGAACTCAGAGATGACAAATTAAGCCTTAATTTTTGCTGTATTAGTGGTCGATAAGTTTTAAAATATCAATCATGTTGGAGTATTTATGGAGGATTTTGTCATGCCTGAGAGATATTATGTATTTCTCGACGGCAGACAAAGTTAGAGACCCATGGGAGGCATAAAAACTCTAACCGCATGAAAAGATAAAGATTGCCAGGTCATATAAATATCTCATTCTTTTTTGTTGCACAAGACAGGCAAAAGATGATAAAATTATTAGCCTTAACTAAAGCTTAGGAACAAGGGAATCAGGTCCACTATCTGTCATGAAACTTAAGTAATTCTAAGGTAAGTTAGGCCCACTTCAGTTGGCAACCTCGAAATAGCAAACGATTTTGCCGCATGATAAGTCACGTGACGTACACGCAATAAGTGAAGTTGACAGCATCGGATTAGTTTATAGATAGACAGCTTTACCTTTAGCCGAATTAAATCAGAATTTTATGTTTACATTACTGTCTTGTTGGTCTAGTATTGGCAAATGCTACTGCTATGTATGAGGTCCAGTGGTTCGATTACCAATGTAGGTATCTCGGTTGCTGAATATTTTTAGTGGGAGTGATTTCGTGAAAAAGGACGGAAATGTGTTACAGGAAGCCGGGAAGCACGCACTATTTGATTTGACCAATGAGCACGCGCGGTGGTGCAGAGTTGGCCGTGAGATATTTTGGTAAATACGCCACCATAAAATAAAATGCGCTGTCGACAACATGTCAGATATCACACATCATCGTAAGGCTCGCTAGTTTTTTTTTTTATTTGGAATTTCCCAGTAACAGCCCAGAGTATATGTATATTTTACATCGGTGTGTATATGTCACAAATAGGCTTAATTGTTAGCATTAGCACTTTACCAAAAAAGCTAGCAAAGCAGAGAAAAATTGGCAGGAAACTCGAACTCGTAACTTCCTAACGGTTAATTTTTTGTTTAAAATCGGTCCAGCGGTTTTAAGTTTATTCGTTTCATGCCAAAATACAGATCTTCCCTCTTTAAAATATTAGTATATCTAATGGAAACATCAGAATTTCCGAACCAATTCATGGTAGCAGCAACCTTTTAAGATTCATAAGGGATAAGAATTAATTTGGTAAAGCGGGAAAGCAACTCTAAAACCCATTTCACGAACAATCATACATGTAGAACGGGTTATAGGCTATAGGTATAATAGCAACATAGAACCCTGAAATTAATAGTCTTAATGGCTCAAATGGTCATCAATTTGATGTCCAACCCCCATTGTCCACGGAGGCGTCACGGCCGCACTAAAATCAAAATTAACAGTAGAAACCAATTAATTGCTTTCGGGCAAATTGAATTCATTGGTAGCATTGAATTAGACAATTAGTTTGTGACAGCGACCGGTGGCGGTGTCAAAGTTAAAATTAGGGTTCGTTTGATCGCAGGTTAAAATTAATTCGTCGACAAAGTTAAATGTTACATGTCTGAGCTGAATTACTGTTTCTGACTTTAGATTAAGTAAGATTTGTTATTCTCGTTGCCTCGTTAGTCTAGCAGTCTAGAAGTCGTGGGTTCGATTCCCGGGTAAGGCACAGTGTTATTGGGTTTAAAAATCTGGACTTTGATCTAGCGGTTAGTGGGCCTGACTGCTAAGTCGGAGGTCGTGCAAAATATGCGACTTCGTCCGCGTGAGTTTATTCTTTTACCTACAAACTTTAGCATTCCAACTAAGACTTCTGTTTTTTAAATATTCCTAAAAAGAATTGGAAAACAATCTTGTGTATTGATTTTAGTCGTATGACTAATGGTAGTAGTTGTGTTATCACTTGCTTCAAAAACGTTGAAGTAAACAATCGTTAGGAAACCGGCCGTGCCTGGAGATATTTCTCTAGGTATGGCATGTGAAGCCAAATCTACGTTTAACGAAACTATCTACGTTTCTTTACTTAGTGGCAAACAAATTGTAATACTGGAAAAAAGATTATTATAATTATTAAATCAGAGGTTCAGTCAAAACTCTGACAATACAGGTTAGTTACAAATTACACGAAAGCAATAAGAGATTTCTATAATTTTTGTTTAACATACCACTATTTTATAATTAGTACAAAAAAAAAATGGGCTGTATCCGTACCTGTTACTGATTATATTTGCGTAATCAAAAGTAAAAAAAAACTAAATTTAATTTTTAAATAGACTACTATTTAGTTAAACTTAAATAACGAAAACAGCTGTTGGAGGCGGGGCATGCTAACAAACGCTAATAACTTTGCTGTTTATGAATATTATTTATTGATACCTACTTTACAGGTATAATGAGAAGACCGTCTAGAATAAGCATTTGTACTAATTAAAAATTAGTGGTGTATATTAATTGGGCACTGAACGTAGGTACAACACGTCTATTTTTTTTTGAGTAAATTTTCACTGAAATTTAAGCCGAAGCCACTTCAAGACCGGCTTTAGGCTATCAATTTTAATTACAACAACTTGACCTGAATCTGCTGTCTGCTTCGTAAGTTGAGTGGTCTCAAACGTGGGATACCTATAAGGTTCGATTTCCACGTCGGGCAAACTGTATTTGGGATTTTATAAAAGCCGGTGCTTTGCCAATTATGGGCGCATTGTCTTATATTCCTCAAGGTAAAAACACCTTTTTAGAGGACACTTTGACTGCACGTTTTGGGACTTAAGGGGCAAGACACGGACCTTAATTTGTAACATAGCTTCACAATCAAACTTTACTGCCGTTCCGTCATGGTAAACCCATGGCACAAACCGTATGTTGTGTAATGGTAAAATGATCTAAACTCATGTTATCATTATAAAATACTAGGAATGAAATGATTATTTGAGATGGTATTCAATGAATCAAAAAGAAATGTACGAAGAAGACGTTGCACTGACCTCAAAATAAATAAGTACAAGGGTAGGTGGATAACGATGACATTACAAACGTACCTACACCTATTTTATTACTTAACTCAATCGATTTGTCGTACGGTCACACAAAAGATCGAACAGCCGCTCATTAGCCCAACGCAAACTGTACATTTGCGAAAGCCACTTGCAGCGCCCTTTACAAAGTGGTTTGAATAGGTTTAGCACATCAGCGTTGATTGACACACAAATATACTTCTATTCTGGAACACCTACTTTGGTAATCAGGTTTGGTATACTTTGTCGTCGGTACCGAGAATCTACACGGTATGAATAGACATATCTATGTTTTTTCTAAGTTTTGAAAAAAAGTTAAGCTATTGACCGCCACATTCGTGTATGTGCTCAGCACGCCACGCGTCACAATTGCATGACGAATTAAAAGGATCAATTCATATCTTATCACCTTGGGGGACAGACGTTCACCTGCTTGAACGTTGGTTTCGAACCCGATCGTAGCGCCGCCTGACTTAATGTCCTATGTCCCCTAGATGGGGCAGAGGGTGTCTACAAATATCTTCCATCGCGATCGGTCTTGAGCTTCACGCTTCATCTGGCTCTACGTCAATCCGATGCTTGCTTGCTTGCTTTCTGCCAAAATGGTGCAAAACGACACTGGTGCTGTACGACAGGTTTGTCGGGGACGGCCACGCTTCCTTTTCCCTTAGGGATTCCAGTCTACTGGGTGACAATATTGTGCATCTAAACTATCCAGGGCATAACACAAACACAACTAAAAAGGAATAATCCGATTTGGTGCAGGCGTTTGGAAGTTATGCGCGTACAAACATTTCGGCGATTCATTTTTTTTTTCTAACGATAAATACAGGTTTCCTCTCGATGTCCCGATATCAACGGTATCTAAGACAAACTTCTATCAGATAATACATATGGATTACTAACTTACTTTAAACCAGAGGACCTTATACATGAGAAGTAGGCTCCTTAACGTCTGGGCCATCACGAAATTTTAGTTCAATAAAATAAAAACAAATGAACGAATATGTTCTCATTTTATTTCCAAAACTAATTTTGCTGACTGGGTAATATTGTACAACTCGTGGCAATATGAGAGACTGAATTCACTGACCAAGTCAAACACCACTTGAAAAGAGCAAAAAATAAATAAAACAAATGAACGAATACGTTCCACTTTCATTTTCAAAACGAATTAACTTTGACACGCACTTTTTGTTGACACAACAAAGCTATCTCTATTTTTTTTAATTAAGTGTGTGTACGCTTATGTATGTACATACATAAGCGTATGTGATAAGGGATCCCTACTATGGCTACATTTAGTTACAAGGACGTCACATATCTACAATAGATAACACTTACAATAATCTTCGTTATTATTATAAATCCGTACTTAAACCAAAATCAACTAAAGTTTTTTAACAATTTTTTGTTAAAATGAAACTTAGTTAGGGTGTATCTTCGTTTGCTTGTCTGTCTATCCGTTATAGGTCACAGCATCATATTTCAGGACCTAGTAACACTACTGACTTGCTTGCTTGTCTTTGAAAATACATAGATCACACATACAATTTTATTGCGTTAAATTATATACCTTTCTATAACAAGTTGCGGAAAAGTTCGACTTGCTCTTTGCCGATGATTTTTTGATCCATGAATCTTACATATATACATACGTATTCAACATATAGTGTCTTAACGTGGCATGCCAGTAAATAGCATACTTTTATGCAAGTTACTGGCATGTGGTTTCATGCAGGCCTAGCCATGTTACAAATTCTATTTCTATTATAGAAAGAAAATGGCGTATTATGAAAACAGCTGTCTGACAACTGTCAAGTGTATTTCATTTTCAAATCCTACTCATTTAACACTTGACAGTTGACAAACAGCTGATTCCATATTACGCCATTTTCTTTCTAATGTCGCCTTATCGATTACGATAATAGAAATAGAATTTGTAATATGATGAGGCCTGCTGGACATAGAATATTTAAAAGAAAGCCGTGCAAAAGAAAGCCACGTTATCACTGACGTGTGTTGAGGTTGACCGCCTCATTGGTCTATTGGTTGCAAGCACTACTGCTGAACATGAGTTCCCGGGTTTGACCCCGGGTCAGGCAAATCGTTATTGAGTTTTTCATCTGGAATTTCTCAGTAGCAGCCTGGAGTCTGGAATCGTGCCCGATTGATGGCAATAGATTCGCCCCCTATCCTATTTCATTGAACTTAAACATAACTGGCGAAATGTGCTACCCAACCCTTCGGGGATTACAGGCGTGATATTATGTTATTGTCTGTTGAGGTCTTGGTAAAACAACAGGAAAAACAGAATAATATATATAGAATTTAAAGTACAGCATGCACAAATCCCGCCATAGTAAGAAGACTTCTCACATCCAAATTCCAAATTATACAACAGACATAATATTACATCACTCGTTTGATCCTTACCTAGATAAACAAACTTTAGAGTAGTCTACTTAAAACTTAGTTTATATTTATAACTTCTCACTTCACTGTTTCTTTAAGGAATAAAACATCAACGAACGATATAGAACTCTTCTTTTGTAAACATAGTCTTCTTACGTCATTGTGACAGTAAGCAGATACAGCTGTTCGTAATGGAATACAATATTCTATGCACGAATAACCTGATATTAATATCGCAGGAAATTTAACTCCTGCGCGGTATTAATTTGAGTAACATTACGCGCTTTAGGAATATCGGTTATATTTCGGAGAGTGTGCATCGGAATTGCACGATTTAATTCCACCAAGCCCTTTCCATCATCGGACCACCAGACGTACAGCACTGCGCCACCGGTACTTGGTAGATATCCCAACCATACGTACTAAACGCTATGGAAACACATTCATTGTGCGAACAGCCAAAGAGTGGAATTCCCTGCCAGTGTCGGTGTTTCCTGATAGCTACAACCTAGGGGTCTTCAAGTCAAGAGTGAACAGGTTGCTTCTAGGCAAGCGTGCTTCATCGTCGATCACATCATCGCTTACCATCAGGTGAGATAGTGGTCAAACGCGTGCCTATCAGTAATAAAAAAAAAGGAAACTAGCTAATCCAAATTTAACAAGTTCTAACTTTATTTGTGCAAAAAAAGTAGGTACTTTAATATTTCCATTTGATTAAAAGACTATGCAATCGACGTTCGAAGTTTGAATTGCATGTCGAGTTTTTTTTTCTTGCTGTTAGAAATCCGTTTATGGTATCGTCACACGATTTAGTCGATGATTAAACGTAAAATACAAAAAGTTTGTTACTTTTATAAAATACAGGTCGTGATCAGTGTGTGAGTCGGTTATCGATCGGTGTCGTGCCACTCGGTCACTAGCCCTGCTACTGCCAACATAATTATCGATTTTAACCACAAGCATTTAGACATCTACCATTGTTACAAATGACGGAATATTAAGCCGATAACGTGGTATGCGTTGTTCCTGCATAGTTTGTAGGTAAGTTCTAGTTTCAAGAATGAAATGTAAAACTTATAGTAACTAGGTACCTTCTAATCTATTCTATTTTTTATTATGGTAAACAAAGCCGATGTAGACTATTCTGCCAATATCTAAAATGAATTGGACAGCAAGTGCGCAAAAAATATAGAACTTAATAAAAAATCTTCAGTTGATACAGTTGAACTCAATGTAGATCTTGTAACTACATACCTTGTTGGTAGCTTCCAATTCTAATTGTGTCAACGTCAATGTCAATTTCTGTTATATTTATTATCTGTGGCTGAAAAATCTATTTATTTATAACAATCTTACCTACACTATCATTACAGATCTATGATCTATTCTTGTTTATTATTTATGTTAATGACATGTAATTGAATAATTGTTCTGCAAAAAATGTAATTCTCATTTAACCCAAAGAGATTTTAAGTTAAAAGTAAAGAACTGAGTTTTTATTAAATAATACCAACGTAAAGGAGTTTAGTAACGTAGTATATATGTATACATATTAGCGCACATATGTCTCACAGCTAAAATATTGTAATTATTTTTTTCTTGTCATTATCTAGCTTAGGCTGTTTATTAATTATATATTTCGTGACCATGGATACAAAGTCCTACTAATAGAGATTACTTATTTATTTAAATAAACAGGGAGACACAATTAACATAAAGTTGCAAATAATAAGTTAACAATTTCTCAATGTCTGAACTTAATAAAAATATTTAGCATGAATATACTGGAATGGTACCAAAACTCAATAAAAATAGTATGATGGCGTAACGTGCCATATATTTAAACATAACCTGCGTGAAGAGAGCTCGAAAATAATGGCTGTTGTGGAGGAACCACAACTCAACACGCGATTCATCATTTAGAAGGGGGCTGCAACAAAAGAAGCCTTGATTTATTTAACGGGATTAGTGGGAAATATCCACACTGGCAACACTATTATTAATCAGATGGACGTGACGTTTGCTTTGCTAAATGTTACTTTGCTATTTCTTAAGAAACTGTATACTCGAGATCTATGTGGCGTTCGTAATAACTGCAACAGCACTTCTTTACTGCTGGTTTAAAATGACTGAAACTGGATTTATTTTATTGAGCTTTAGATTAATTACAAAAAGAACAATATGTTTTTAAAAGATTACAACATTAAGTAACATGTCTTAAAATTAAAAGGATAGGCATATTGATTTTTAAGAACATGCGTTTACCTCTTTTTTAATATTATAAACCATTGCTTGACTGCAATCCCACCTGATGGTAAGCAGTGATGTAATTTGAGTACGATCATGATAAATGATAAATACCTAGTATTTTTTTATGTAAATAGGTTTATACAAACACTTTTACATGTCATTGTTTAACTTACTACTAGTCAGGGTTTCACTATCTGACTACTATGGTCTCTCACTATCTGACTCTCTCTTAAGGTCCAGAGATTATCTTATTCAGATCATGTATGAACCATGAAGATTAGTGTCTGAAATGGTTTATTTCAGACAATTTAGATATGAGGAGATTAGATCAGATTAGAAACAATTACTAAAAGTTTGTCTTGAGGATCACGCATGCTTCCAATGGGGTTTTCTTAGATTCTTATTTACCTACTTAATTATTTTTAAATTGTTGTTTCTTTTTAAATTACTCCTGCACTCTTTAATAAGTAATATAAAAACTCACATAAGCAACCCACTCACTAGAGCTTCAACTACTCATACACAACAAAAAGGTTTTAACTAACTCCAGTAATAAGTTACAACATAAATTCTCACAATCTTTTATTCAACTTAATTTATTGTGCACATACATTTGTGAAAACTACAGTACAAGGACTACCTGCGGCTCACAAGAGAATATCTTCACAACTTTGTTAGCATATTTTTACTGCAGTCTGGCTTATTATAAATGCTGTTTTACCATCTTTCTTAAATCCCTAAAGAACAGAAGCCAAGATAAAAAAAAAAACGTTGGATAGTAAATTGTTACAAAGAGTGTGAAAGATCTCCCTATAGATGGAAAAATATTTTATGGCTGCCATCAATGAGACACAATCGGAATATTTAACAGACCTAATGCTCGTTTCGGAGGCAGGTATCATGAAAACGTTCTCAGTTAATGGTGAATAAAACGGTGATGTTTGGTCTCGTAAGTCGTTATTATTTTTTAAACGTTACATGAAAATGCTAAAGGACTCTTTGAATAATATATGGACACTTGCAACATTCCTAATGAAAAAAAGTTAGTAGTCACATTAAAAAAAAAAATCTGTTCTAAGTTTAAATTCCGCATTTTGCTCATTGATTTCCCGCCAGCTAGTACTATTTTAATTTTAAATCGTCTTCCAATTCATTTTCAAATTTAGAAGACAGAAACCGTGAATTTAAATGGCGTTACATTCTATTTGTAAACATATTTAAACACTCCTGCGTTAGTTATTCAATGTAAAAACCATTGTGTGTGAACGTTTGTTTGTTAATCTGTAGCAAACTCGGATATACACGACTAATGGCCGCTATGGAAACGGAGCTACGGAAATACAGAGAAAAACTATCGTGAAATATGATTTAATAACAGATTTTGTTCTTGTACCAACAATATGCTATATTTCTTACGGGGTTCGTGCGTAAAATAATATGAGTAGCGTTTTTATTCAACGGTAAATTAAACTTTGTGTTTATTTTGGTCTGTGTTGGTTTTGATGGAGGTGTTTTTATGATGATGTACATAACAGACGTCAGCTCATATACCTACCCCAAGCTGTCAAATTTTCAAAATTGAACATGAACCTTATTGTGTTTAGAATAAAGTTGAAAACATATCAAAGAAATTTGACATATTGGGGTAGGTTGATGTGCTGGCGTCTGTACTAAAAGAATCGTTAATTGTGTAGATGAAACGACGAGTCCTTTTGCTCGGCGCAGTGTCAGTAGGTACTAACAGTCACGTTCCGTCGAACACATATCGCGAGTAAATATATTCGGCTCACTCACACAAAGATAACAAAGTGGACACACGATATCGCCCGTGGTTTGTACCATGCGCGGCTTCTATGTATAATTATTATTCTAAGGATTACCTGATTATACCACTTCCTCTGAAGGTGTAATGTCTCAATTATTCAAAGATGAGCCTATTGTCATCAATCGGGCACAAATCCAAACTCCGGCTGCTATCGAGAAATTCTAGATGAAAAACTCACAACATTTGCCCTACTCGGGAACCGAACCCAGGAACTCATGCCCAGCAGTATTGTCTGCGACCACTAGACCAAGCAGACAAATTCTGAAACAAAACTGAAAACATTGAGAATATCTTGATTAATTTAATTAAACTTTTAATAGAGCTCTGGTTGCACTTTGCTGTTTCGTTGTAGGTGATTAGGTATAACTTTTGTGTGAAGTTTAATTATTACTGTGGTGCTCTTTATTTATATGTCGTCGAAAGCGATATTCTTGAACAATAAGTTGTGAAGTTGATTAACTTAGTACGGAGTCAAAGAGCTTTAAAAGACTATAGAGCGGGCATGTCAAGGAAATTTCATAGAAAAACTTTGATCCCATGTCTCAGTAACGCCATCTAGAATAATATATGAATATTGGAGTGGCAGCGGAGCGTACTAAAAATAACTCATAGACTTGTGTCCGGGAGGACACACTTTTTCGGCCGAAAATTTTGTTTGTGATGTCCGGTCTATAGGTATTGAATGTCTTTGTACGGAGTCTATGATGACCAGCGTGACGTTACTTGTCATTTGAAAATGGCGCGAATGTGTTTTCGGTAATGTCAAGTGGACAGAGTCGTGCTGGTGCGTGGGAGTTGGGCAGAGCTCAGATTAATTTGAGGCACCAACGAAGTTGCACATCCAGTACGAAACTGTCAGTTACCTATGTGAGTTATATTTTGTGATTACGATTGTTAAGTGAGGTTATTACTGCAATGGAGATTGTTATTCTACGTTTTGATCTCGGTACCACGAAACCCCCATCGGTGTCAGCTCATCGCTCAGCCATCGCTGACGCCGACATTATACAAATATCGGAGGGCTGAGGTTTGGAGCGTTTCTCTCTTCAGACATCTTGTGGGCAGACGTTGAGTATCGAGCAAAAACAAAGTAGAATCAAAAGATCACGTGACAGCAAAGGCATTTAATACTTAGTATACTTAGACGGGATTCCACGAACAAAATTTTTATTCGACACTAAACTTGTTTCTTAGTGGACACAAGTCTCTGAGTTTAGTTTAGTTTGCTCCGCTGCTGCTTCTATTTTGCTATATTTTTCTAGATGGCATTACTGAGTTTCCTCACAGTTGGTATGTTAATCGCTCTATAGTATTTTAAATCTCTTTGCGTTACAATTTTTTACAGAAGAAAGGTAGACACACAAAGTAGGTTGATTATGCATTTGGCGTCCGTTCGATTCATTGGAAATGATTAGTCTGCAAGCGCTACCGATTGAAGTTTGTGAACTAAGTCCACTGTAGTTCGCTTTTCGTTTCAGTAGCTTAAGACCGGATGCGGCAAATATACATAAATAAAAAAAACATTTGTTTCTCTTTATTCTGAATTTATTTGTTTTTTTGAATTACTTACCTGTTTTTTTGAGTCAGCAGTGACGATAGTATCCAGTGTGTACTATCTCTAATACCATAGCTTTTTTAGTTGTATGTCAATCAGTATAAGAGAAAGTATTTGAATATTATTTGCAAACTGTTTGCAGACACTTATTTTTTATCTATCCAGTAAGTAGACTTTAAATCCTATTCCTATTTTTTTAGTAAGTAATTTTGATTTTCTCATAAGATAATGTTTACTTTAAAATATATCGGAAACGAGATACTTTAGGGTACAGCATCCTTATAGTGTTTTATGTGTTTCCAACCCATATATCCTACTTTCAACGTGCGCAAAAACTAAAAAAAAACGAGTCATGGCGGTTTAGCAAGCATTTATTTAATATCTTTCTTACAACTCAACTCAACAATCGAGGACAAAAAGGCCTGGGATTGAACTGCTCCGATTATTATTTACTTATTGTTGTTGACATTTTAATTCTTTATTTAATTATTTTGATTTATGATAATATGCATGGATCTTACACGATTTGACAAAGATTTTGAATCAAATGTTTTTATTTTATTGTATTATTATACACAGTTGACATTGGATATATATTGACATGTATTTTTACTTTGAAAGTATATTGTTTTTTTTTTTTTAATTTTTATTGTGAATGTGAGGACCATGTGGACTCTTTTTTAAAATTTTCTTTTCTAAATATTTTTAAGTTCTTTTATTTATTTATTTTACATTTTGTCTGGCAGTTTGAGTTCTTTATGGGACCAACCCAAATGTTCTTTCTTTGGTATTGTTCGTCAGCACGTGGAGCTCCTCAAGTTCTGAGTTGAGCTCACGATTACTGACAAATGCTTGCACTGACTGATCTGGTCCCCTCATTCTGTTTGGTTCTTTCCTCAAAAGACCATTTCAGACACTAATCGGCATGGATCTTACATGATTTCACCAAGATAATGTCTGGACTTTAAAAGAGACTATGACCTCTGAGTTTCTCTCGGTGTTTCTTCTCAGAGTAGTCAGGTAGTGAAACACCGATCTTATCTTATCTACTAGTAAAAAAAAGACGTGTAAAAGTGTTTGTGAAAACCTATTTACAGAATAAATATCATTTATCATTTAACTATCATTACAGGTAGGTACCTAATGCGATAGCATATTTATATTTTAGATAAATTATCTATAATACAAAACACACTAATTTAAGTATAAAAACATCAACTTATAGCCTACTGTAATCTACTACTCTGTAACTTAGAATAAACAACAGCATTTTTGCTAATTCACTCAAATGACATAATTATGTAAAAACATCAATCTCTTCGCGGGCATTGTTAATTACCCGAATGGTACGAGTCAAAGGTGTTTTAGCGAGAAGGTTGGTCTAACCAGCTTCCATAGACAAAATATTGCACCCCTTAGAGCTCACTTCAAAGTCCATTGCTTCATCTATAGGTACACTTAAGTTCGACTTAAGTAATAAGCACTCGATGCACGTCGTACACGTTTCACTGCCAGCCATCTGCCATCGTGTACAGTAGCTATTACCTATTAATAATGTGACTTTATATTACCACACGTTTATTTTTATAGAGGTAGTTTCAGGTAGGTACTCGTACTGACTGCGTGCCTTTTCGATATTATTCATTTCATGGTTCCGTAAATTGGTTCCAACGGGGCTCTATTACTAAGCCTCCCTTGTCTGTTCGTCTATTAGTCAGCGGGTAGTATCTCATTGTAGTTTACTAGAGAGTTGAAATTTCCTACTGTCAATTGCCACTGCAACAACAACAAATACTTTATTAAAATTAATTTGAAGAAATATGATTTTTTGGCATTTCTGCTTGACTTTAGGGTCGCTATATCTCTAATTTTAGACGATGGTACTGAAGCGCGCAAGTACCTACAACTCCCTCTTTACCCGTTTTGTCTAATGTATTTCGTTAGGGTTCAGTCATTGATTTAAAACTTGAAAAACGGCTACTGCATATGGATTTTATAAATTACTGTTTGCATAAAATTCAGAATTTTTAATCACTTTAAAACAAACACATTTTCATGATTGTTAAACAACATACACACACAAGATCGTTTTTAAGCGATAAGGCCTCCCTTTGTAACACCTATATGTAGCCCTCAAAGTTATATTTGTAAGTTTTTATGATGATCAGAGGGTCTTCGCACATCAAGCTGCACCAATGTGTCAAATTTCTTTGATGATTTTTCAACTTTATTGAAAATAAAATAAAGTCCATGTTTAATTGCGCTCACCTACACACACACACGCACAAAACACTCACAACCCAGTGTGTTTCTGTGAGGTTTGAGATTTCCTTTTATGTTTTCTCCTATTTGTTCTGTTATGTTTTCTTCTATTTTTAATGTTATGTTTTCTTCTATTTTTAATGTTATGTTTTCTTCTATTTTTAATGTTATGTTTTCTTCTATTTTTTTTCTGTTATATTTACTGTTATGTTTTCTGTAAGGTTTTCTTTTATGTTTTCTGTTATATTTTTCTGTTGTGTTTTCTGATAAGTATGTTTTCTGTTGTTTTCTGTTCTGTCACAAATTTACCTAGCCGTTGAAAGAGCGAAGTCTTCTAATACAGGCTTTTTGTTGCTTAAAAGGAGGCTCCAGTCATCAACTTGTTGTTTTTTGTGCTTAATGAATAAACAATTTTTAATTTAATATTTATTAATATAATTAATTGGTCAAATTTGACAGTTCGGGGTAGCTTGATTACACTGGCGTCAGTACAATAATAAGTAGGTACTCTTTTCTATATTCCTCTGTAAAAGTAAAAGCTAAATAAATACTAAAATACAACTTTAGAAATAAAAATATTGTACCTACGTTCAGAGATGAGATTAACGAACGTAAATCTGGGGTGCTTAAGATAAGACCGTGTGCTCATAAATTTAATAACAGCAGATAATACGGTGTCAAGTCATCTTTATGAGGGGACCCGTTGTGATGGAGCCTATAAAAATAAACTAGATAATATAACCATATATAGCAAGATATGACAGGACGTCCAGATTTGATAGTAAATAGTACGTGACTATAGAAGTTACCGTTTTGTAGTGTGCCCCGAACGATCAGTGTCGATTACGCAGCGTGACGAATTTGTTGCGAATATTTTCATTGAGTAGTTGAGCTCCTTAAGTTTCGAGTTGAGCTCACGCTTGACTGACAAATGCGTGCACTGTCTGGACTGGCCCACTAATGTCTGTGTGGTTTTTTCCTCAAAAGGTATCAGGCAGGCAGATACGGATATCTATGCAGGCAGATAACATTGTTAGACCTATTTATGTTTTCTCTGTAAGTACATTTGTAATTCTTTAGAGAAATAAATATCTTTAACCGAGAAAAGACCATCTCAGATGCTAGTCTACATAGTTCTTACATAATCTGATCAATATAAAGTCTGGACTTAAAAAAAGTTTGTTTTGATGCTTCTTCTTTGACGTTTCTACGTCAGATACTAAATACGAGCCTCACTTCATGGGAAAAAAATTACGTGTAAAAGTCATTGTTAAAACGAATTTACAGAAATGAAAAACATCATTAATCATTTCGCTACTGGTGAAGTTCAGGTAACCAAAATAATTTTGAATAAGATAAACAACACTAAAAAGATACTCGGCACGGTTTACTTTGCAGGACCTTTTGGGCCGGTCCAAAATCATGTAAGTACAGTTCAGTCAGGCTATGTATATATTATGTATTCAATGTACCTACTCCACCACAAATTATTTACTTATAAGTAGTTCTTCTTCAAGTCCATACAAAGATTGTCTGTGTGTCTTTTTCTGACCATTTACTGTAGTATCCAATGTAGCTCTTATGTGCAATCAGAGAGCATTCTATTCTATTATTCCGGTACAAAATATACTACTTTGCTTTTTAAAACCTGAGTGATATTCTCATTCCATTCAGGTTACTTAAACACGAGCCAGTATTAGGTTATTTCCCGCTTACTGGGTCAAGGGGAAGTTGAGAAAAGTTAGAATTAGAATATATAACGCCACCCGCTTCAAGCAATTTAATTAAACTGTCTCTTCATGCATCAACAATCTAAAAAGTTGTTAGTATTAGATGTCTAAAGCTTCTTTCCGGTAAAATGAATTTTCTAATAATAACAAAATCGTTTTCGTGATTAGGTACTTGCTATTATGATAATTTTTAACACGAAACGGTTTTGGAGTGGCGACCTTGTTCTAGCGGGCGCTTTCAAAGAGCTGGTGGGAAGCGCTAGTATCTGTTTGATACAAGAAGTAGAATTAATGATGATGTAGATTATGTATTAGTATTGTTGTGCTTTCTTTTATTTTCTTGTAAAATTGCACCTACCACCTTAAATACAATGTCAATACAATAAAATACAATACAAATACAATGTCGAATAAAATACACTACAACACAAATACAAGTCAATACAATTAAAACAATATTTCCACATTAGCCGGTACATGTACCATGTCACAGTGATACATGTACTGGCAGTCGAATCGCTGGGCGCCACCATTCATACCATTGCTTTTCTCTGCAATTCTGCATCACCTAAAGGTTAACTGGTAGAAAATGCCTATGGCATTATCAAAAAAATCAAATCTTAATTGTTTTATTCACAAATAGTTACAACAATGGGCGGTAATGTTTGGGGCCTCCTTTTTAAATTAAGCCCGCCTCTGTACATTAGTGTGCTTGAAGTATTAAATAAATAAATAATAATTAGGTATACACAGGACTGTTCGATATGGCGATGCTTGGAAGACCAATATGTCCAGTTTAGTCGAAGACTTTCAGCTGTGATTTTGACTATAACACCTAAACATAACATCACGCCTGTAATCGCAGAAGAGTAAGGCAGAGGTGTACTTCAATACACCCACATTACGCCAGTTATGATAAAGTCCCATGTTATAGGGGCCGAGCCTATTGCTACCAATCAGGCATAAATCCAGACCATGCCGACGATTCCGATGTTGACCATGTAGATAGAAATATATTTATGGTCAATATCATCATTATCACAGCTTGAAGAGGTTTCCAAATCATAGCTGAGCATTCGTTTCTGTTGTATATTATGTCAATGTGGGTAACTCAATATTTATATTATGTACTAATACCCTACATGGAAATATGGCAGTCATTATCCAACAAGATCGTGTTTTATTTCATGGTGACAGCGATTAATTCGAATTACGCTTTCGGAAGTATAAATTGATAAAATCTGAGTGCAATTAGTTGCAACTAGTGATATATAGTTCGCATAAATATGGAACACGCGAGACCCCCAGCCGAACTTGTGTTAGAAGGTGGTCCAGCAAACCGGGCTGACGCGTGGCGAAAGTGGCTCAAGCAGTTTAAAGTGTTTTTAAAAGCTTCTGGTGTGTACAAAGAAGACAAAGATGTGCAAGCAAGTTTGCTTATTAACTTAATAGGAGCGGATGGATATGACATAGGTATATTCTACTTTCAAAATTAAGGCGGAAGGACAAGATGATGACATCGATATATTGATCAAAAAATTTGATGAACATTTCGGCACCAAATGCAATACGACTATGGCAAGATTCCGATTTTTTACACGAAATCAAATGCAAGGCAGACTAAGATTATTATGCCAACATTGCGAATTCGAACATTTAGAAGATGGCTTAATATGTGATCGTATTGTGTGTGGGGTGATCGATACAAGTGTCCGTGACAGACTACTGCGAACGGACGAGTTAACTTTAGTAAAAGCAGTAAAAATATGCCAAGCAAGCGAGGTATCCAACGAAGAGAACCGTAACATAGAAAAAATGAAATCGACAGAACAACAAGGTGGCGCGGTTGACACGTTATTTAGTATGCGTGCACCAAGGCATAGCGGAGTTCCGGGGACTGCAGTGACGCGAGAGGCGCGAGGCAGCGCTTGCGGTGCGCCAGCGGCGACCACGATGGCTCGCCGTGGCGGGCGCGCGCAAGTTTATGGTTCAGCGAGTGCCACGGCGTCGACGGGCCGCAGATTTGAATCCGATTCAAAACGTGATACGGTCTCTAAGTGTTGTAGTGCTTGTGGTGGCGTTCACGATGATAACGCACGGTGTCCAGCTCGATTTGCTAAGTGTTTTAAATGCTATAATAAAGGTCATTTTAAAAATATGTGCATGGCTAGAGGAAGTAAGCGAATATATGAGATACAGGAGAACAGTGACGGTGACGATGAGTTATTTTATGTTTCTACTTTAGATAAAACTAGCAAACATAAAGACAGTAAGTGGTTTGAGCTATTAACTTTAAGTAATAATGGAAAGACCGAATTATTTAAACTAGATACAGGATCGGATCTGAATGTTTTATCATTGTTTACATTTAAAAAATTAGGCTATTCAATATCAGATATCAAACCAAGTACCGTTAGAGCACAATCATTTTGTGGAAACTATATACCAATTTTAGGTTTTTGTCAGATGTTATGGTCATATAAAGATAACAAATGTTTGATTGATTTTGTGATATCAAGTGATCATTGCCAAAGTGTTTTAGGTAAAAATACCTGTGAAGACTTAAGTTTAGTCAAGAGAATTTATAGTGTTAATGTCGATAAATATAATGATTTATTTCATGGCATTGGTAAATTACCCGGTAAATACAGAATTGTATTGGAAAACAATGCAAGTCCTTCAGTTTGCCCCGTCAGGAAAATACCATTAGGGATACGGGATAAATTAAAGATCGAACTTGACAGTATGGAACACATGGGCATCATTCGCAAAGTATCGCATCCAACAGCTTGGGTAAACGCAATAGTCTTGCCGGCCAAGAAAGATGGGAGTCTGCGTGTGTGCCTTGACCCACGACCGCTAAACCGAGCGGTGCGCCGTGCACATTACCCCCTTCCTACGCTTACAGAGATCGCTACTAAATTAACCAATGCTAGGTATTTCAGCAAACTTGACGCTCGATCAGGATTTTGGATGATAGAATTAGATGATGACAGTGCGGATCTCTGTACTTTTGGAACTCCATTCGGGAGATATCAATTTTTACGACTACCTTACGGCGTCAATTGTGCGAGTGAAGTATTTCACGGAAAAATACGACAACTGTTGGAAGATCTCGAAGGAGTTGACTCCTTTATTGACGACATTATTATTTGGGGCAAGACAAAGGAAGAGCATGATGATAGGATTATAAGACGCTTTTTAATAAACTACAGCAAAATGGTATACGGGGTCCATTTTTAGAATGGTTTAAAAATTACCACAAAAACCGCTTCACGTCGGTGAGTGTCGCAGGCTCGTTAAGTACTAGGATTCCAACCGATAAAGGCACAGCACAAGGTTCGATTCTCGGGCCGACCGAATACTTATTGTACGTGAACGACATGTGTAACATCTTCACAGAAGGCTCCGTGTACCAATTTGCTGACGACACATGTTTAGTAGCTGCACACAAAGACATACGTGAGGCTCAGAGAGTGATGCAGAGTAACTTCGACTTATTATGTAAGTGGGCGCATGACGTTGGTCTTGTTATTAATGCAAAAAAAACCAAACTTCTGCATATACACTCACCTTACCTGACGGTGTCTAGCGCGCCTTCTGTCGTTGCCCATGAGCATCTGTGTTTACATCGCCCGGCCCAATCGTGCGGTTGCCAAACATTGGAGTTAGTGACTCATCACATGTATCTTGGTTTAATAATCGATAGCAACTTCCACTGGCGGCCGCACATTGATCACGTATGTAATAAGCTTAGATCTGTATTGTCAAAGTTATCAATTCTTAAGTATAAGCTTCCATATAAATCACTAAGAACATTGTACTTGGCACTGGCTGACTCCGTGATTGACTATGGCTTAAGTAGCTACGGACTTACATACAAAACTTACGTCGAGGACATTTATAGGTTACAGTTGCGTATATTAAAAACTATTGTACCCACAAAAATAAAACAAAAATTCCACGATCATGATACGGGTCTATTTAATTACTGTCAAGTTGTAAATGTCTTTGACAAGGTACGTATACTCGCTTTAAAAGAAAATTATCACAACTTGGATAAGATTAAAAAATACGTGAGGCCTGAGTCTTTGCGTTGTTTGGCATATCAGCCCACATTTAGGATACCTAGGTCTAATAATGTTTATGGAGCAAGGACGTGGGAATGCATGCTCCCCGTTATTATGAACGAGTTACCGTTGGCTATACAAAACAAAATAAATGTAAACAATTGCTCAAAGGTGCTGAAGAGGCACTTCCTGGATTGTGTTGCAGTCTAGGAAGTGTCTTTTTAGTACCTGCAACTTATTCTATATTATATTATATTATTATGTACTGATAAATAATGTTGTGGCACCGAGTTGCCGTGTCTGGCATACTACTGTTAAACCCACGATGGTTTGTGTGGTATGTTTATGTCTATAAAAACTGTTTGTAATTCTGTGTTAATGAATAATAAAAGAAAAAAAAAAAAAAAAAAGGTTGAAAAAGTTGCTAGATAGGGCACGTGAAGTAGGAATAAAATTTAATAGGGAAAAATGTGAGTTTGGTGTAGAACAGGTTACGTATCTAGGACATACTTTTAGCAAGAAGGGTATGCAGATCGATAGAAATAAAATAAAAGCAGTTATGGATATGCCGGTACCAAGAGATAGGCCGTCTCTAGAGCGATTTCTTGGCATGGTAAACTACTTGTCATGGTTTATTCCAAATTATTCGCAAACAGCGGGACCCCTTAGAAATTTACTCAAAAATGGCAATGAATGGGTATGGGACAGCGTACAGGAGACTGCGGTACACAAGCTGAAGCAGGCAGTGAGTAGTGCGCCGGTGTTGGCCTTGTACTCGACTGATCGGCCGGTCGTAGTCACAGTGGACGCAAGCTCCACGGCGCTGGGTGCAGCACTTTTACAGGACGGACGCCCCGTTGAGTTTTCTTCCCTCACAATGACAGACACACAAAAACGATATGCGCAGATTGAAAAAGAAATGCTGGCAATCGTATTTGCCATGGAAAAGTACCATCAATATGTGTATGGAAATAAAAATGTGGTTGTGGAAACAGATCATAAGCCACTAGAGGCTTTATTTAAAAAGGGCTTGGATGCCGTACCGGTTCGTCTACAAAGAATGATGTTGCGTGTGCAGCGCTATGAGTTTACAGTGATATATAAACCAGGAAAGTACATGTACTTAGCTGATACATTATCAAGAGCAGCTTTACCAGAGCGTATGCATGACAGAGTGACGACAGAGGTTGAGGATCAGACGTGTTTTCTCATAGCAAACATACCATTCAGCGATAGCAAACTAAATATGGTCAGAGAGGCAGCACAAAGAGATCAAGAATGCAAATTGTTAGAACACTACATATTAAATGGTTGGCCAAGATATAAGAAAGATCTACATGAAATCATAAAAATACATTGGGCGTATCAAGAAGAATTTCAGCTAGTAGATGGTGTGATTTTCAAGAAAAACTTAGTTTTCATACCACGTGATCTGAGAGGCGAAATGATATCCCGTGTTCACGAGGGACATCTAGGAATCGACCGGTGCAAGCGGCGAGCGCGTGATGTCATGTATTGGTACGGGATGTCACGTGACGTGGAGCGAGCAGTGCGCGCCTGCACCACCTGTGCGGAGTATGCAGCGCGAAACATGAAGGAGCCTATGATACCACATCCGGTCCCAGACTTACCGTGGAGAAAGATTGGCGCTGATTTATTCTTTTGTGACAGAAAGAACTTCTTAATAATTGCAGATTATTTTTCTAATTACATCGAGATAAGTGCCCTTACAAATATTGGATCAAGAACAGTAATTACGGCAATGAAAGATCAATTTGCGAGACATGGGATTCCTACGGAACTAATAACTGACAACGGCCCGGCTTTCAGTTCCAAAGAATTTAGAAAATTTACGGAAGATTGGTGTTTTAATCATACTACATCATCGCCTAATTACGCTCAGTCTAACGGACTGAGTGAGAGAGCTGTAAGAACGGTGAAAAATATAATAAAAAAGTCTCTAAATACTGGAACTGACTTTTATCTTGGGTTGCTAAACTTCAGAACAACACCAAGAGATGGGGTTAGTGCGCCGTCACAATTATTGATGGGTCGACGACTAAACACACGCTTACCAATCCACGCTGCAAAATTACGACCCGAACGTAATAACAATGACGATTATAACAACATACTTAAAAAACGGGAAATGACGAAAGTATATTACGACATGCACACACGTGAGTTGCCTGTGTTAAAACCAGGAGATAACGTAATTGTTACTGATGGTGACATGCACCGACGTCATTTGCAAGTACAGGATCATGCACCACAACCACGATCATACTTCCTCACTGATACCAGTGGTAGGAGATACCGCCGCAATAGACGACACATAATGAAAGGCCCATTAAATAGTACCACAGCACACCCAGCTTCCTTGCAAGGGAAGCAGGACAGTGATAGTGAAGAATATGAGCGCACAAGTACGTACAGCGACGCGGAAGGGGCTGCAGACGATGGGTGGAGCGACAACGATGAGGCAGTGACTAGGTCGGCAAGTTCTTCACCTAACCCAGAGATAGCGCAGCAGTCTCGGGCCGCTTATCGGAAGGCACGTGAAAAACTTGCATTGTTTTTTAAAAAATAATATGATGATCAACATATGATATGCTAATTAGTTAGCACATTAGTTAGTTTATATTATTTTGTTAAGATCTGATAGATCATGTTTCAGTTAGACATAAATGATAGTTCATATAGTAGTACCTACACTTCAGAGGGGAAAAAGTAGTATTATGTTAAGCGGCATAAAATATGTTATTTTTAGTATTACTTCTGTTAATGGTGAGGGGAAATTTCAATTTTTAATGTTTATTGTTTTCTTTAAAAAAAGGGAAGATGTTGTATATTATGTCAATGTGGGTAACTCAATATTTATATTATGTACTAATACCCTACATGGAAATATATGGCAGTCATTATCCAACAAGATCGTGTTTTATTGCAGTTTCTAAGAGCATCTTTGATCATATATTATCTCATAAATTTCTCTACACATAACTTCAAAATTCTAGACATTATTTACCTAAGAATCTGCAATCACAAGTGCACATACATTATCTACAAGAAACTTCTAGATAGTTCTGAAGAGCTCTTTAAGAGATAAGTTTAAATGTGGATGAGTATGAACTAGGTACTCATTCATACAAACGCAGACTTCTTCATAATAATTCTAAGATAGATCGGATGTTTTCCTCTCTAATAGATATCACTCGCTTAATGGAATAAGAGTATTATGTTGTTAAAATGGTTATTGAATGGTTTTTGTATGAAGATGGTTGTCACAGCATTGATTTCAATGGACTATTGATGTTATGTTTATCTACAGTTAGAAGATGGGAATTAAGTCTTATTATTGTTCTATTCAAGGGCAAATGTTTGTGTGATGAGCATGATATATTATTTTGTTCTGTGTGTGGGTGTAATTTATCTATAATATTATGTATATATTTAGAAATATATAAGTATGTTTATCATTTGTCCCATAACACAAGTTCTACTTAGCTTGGGACTAGATGGCGTTGTGTAAAAGTTATTTATTATTTATTTATTTAAGCACATTCGATTGTACCTTGGTGACGTCGTGGGTTCGATTCCCACCCAGAACAATGTTTGTGTGATGAGCACGATCATTTGTTCTGTGTCTGGGTGTAATTTACCTATAATATATATGTATTTAAAAATATATCAGTAAGCTTATCAGCTATTTAGTACCCATAACAGCAGCTAGCCAAGATCACAATTAGTAATACATATATTGACCTCATTACAACTTGCAGAGCTTGGTGATCAATTAGTTATGTAATTAACATTGCAAGCAAGCATAAATTATTTGCCTTATTATTTATTATCTGCTACTGATTGCCAAGATTCCAGCTGACTATTTAGTCAAAGGTAGTATTTACTGGAAAATCAGTATTGACATATCTCTAGGAAGAGGAGTAGAGTGCATTCAGTAAAATGGGCAATCACGAGCATTTCATTGAATAACTGTTAGGAATCTGTAATCAAAATATACAGAAAACAAAACATACTTATTTATTAATATAATGTGTACCTTTGGGTATTAAGTAGGTACAGACGCTAGTATGTCAAGTTACCCCAATGTGTCAAATTTCTTTGATCGTTTTTCAACTTTATGACAAACAGAATAAGGTTCATTTTCAATTGGGAAAATTTGACACAATGGGGTAACTTAATGTGCTGGCGTCTGTACTTTAGAAATAAAGTAACGCAATAATATTCTTCTTCCATAAAACATAAAGTGCTTCTTATTTTGACCAACTATTATATACTCCATTTACAACAGATTAAACAAAAGTTAAAAAGGGTTATTTTTAAAGCACACTTATTAACGAAAGTACAATCAAGCATATTACAATTACGATAGACGCCGAAATTATTATAATCTATTTTTACTGCAGATGACACACTTAGTTGTTACCATGTCCACAATTCGTTTTAAGTAATTATGTGGATTCCTTTAGTTATATTATTTCATTACAGTTGAAAATTGTAGTGTCAATGATAAAAACCTCAAAGAAGCAGAGAGGAACAATAGGAACCTACATGGACTCGTTCTTAGTTTCACTTTTTTTCTTCTAAATTCAAAATAAACAATTTGAATAAAAACTGTTTTCACTTATCTTTAAATTCAAAATGAGTTCCTTCTTCTACGAAACTCTGTTGTCTAATGCTATTATTGTAAATGGAGTTTAATGTCAGCAACAATCATGAAAATGTTAGTTATAGCCTACAGCCAGGATCCAGGTAACTACAGGGATACACTAATAGAATGTGGTACAACTTTTTTTGAGAAACTGCCCACTACGTTTTATAGATTTTGTAAAAAATATTTATATTGCAAAATCTTAGCGAAGTCAAAACTACACAACACACTACACACTGTTTTCTTTACCAAACTTTAAAAATGTTGCAAAAAAATTCTTAAAGGTCAGCTTAATACATAAGCTACATATTAACACACTATGTGCCACGGGAAATGTACAATGTTGCAATATGTCCCAATTCTTCTAAAGTTTGCCGCAGGATTTTAATAAGACGAGACAATATGTTACGGTATTGGTTAAAAGTTACTGAGTTTAACTTCTGAATTAAATTAAATACAGACTAACCCACAAATTGTAAATTAAATAGCTATATAGGTTGGGCAGGTGTATCTTTAAAAGCAATCTTGAACGTTATCACGCTATATCTGCAAAGAGCAATGCAGTCAATAGTGGCATGTACAAATGCCAGCACGTCAAGTTACCCTAATGTGTCAAATCTCTTTGATCATTTTTCAACTTTATGACAAACAGAATAAGGTTCATATTGAGTTGGGAAAATTTGACACATTGGGGTAACTTGATGTGCTGGCGCCTGTACGTACAGAGGCGGCTAATTTTTTTTTTGTAATGAAATGAAATGATATTTATTTCTGTAAGTAGATCTTCTCAGATACTTTAACATGTCTTTTTTTTTAAACTAAATGGCATTTTTAAAGTGACTGACTGCGTGACAACGTGACTGTACTTATCTCTGGACCTGCTTTGCCTGCAATGAAATGTATTATTATTTATTTATTTTAGCAAAATATTAATTAAGAAAAAGCTGATCGTATTTAACGAACGCATGACGTGAATTTGATTTCCGATTGATCATACTTTATACCTATTTGATATGTGCGTGCAGTTAAGTATTTAAGTATTAAGTAGTAAATAGTACCTATATGTGAATAATATATCACACACTACCCGTATAACTTTTTACCTCTTCTATCAAGTCCATCCAAAGGTTGCCTGTAAGAGATCACTTTTAGCGATAAGGCCGCCCACTGTAACCCCAAGGGGTATCTCTTTATGTTACTATTTTTAAGTGTTATTATGTTGTATCAAATTAAAATTGCTAAAGTTTCATTTATTCGAAGGTACCAAAACCATAACACAAATTTCTGTAATACCTCCGCGGAAATATATAAAACCATTAATTAAATTTCCCTTCATCCGCATTTCTTTTCTTACGTAACAGGCACAATCCCTTCACAATCACATTTGCATAGCCACATTTTCCCCTCTGTTTACGTAAAGGAAAATCTCAGCACAAAGACACCGCAAGCCACGCTATCAAGACAGGTGTACACCGGCGTATCAATATTTAACGTTGAGCCATAAAACGTGGGCCAGGCTGGGTGACGCAGCGTACACAATCGGGCTATAGATAGGTAAGATAGTTCTGTTTGGCCTTTAACTCTAAGCGCAGGCCACACTGCAACCTGAGCTAATTTTGCTTGGCTTAAATAACATGGCGTACCGGCTATTCGCGTTAAAAGAGAAAATTAGAACTTTGAGAGCAAAATGTGTGAAGGAAAACTGTAAAACAAAGAATGTACAACGAAAAAGAAAGTATTTAGCACACACTGGAAAACAGGAACACACTGGAAAAACTAGAAATATGTGTGCGTTAAACTTTTCTACGAAAAATCTGGTTTATAATGACAAATTTAAGTCTAAATCATTCACTAATAAGATAAAAAGATAAGGCATGCAAAAGGCATATAACCTACTACCACTAATACCAAATACAATTTTTAACACTAGAGTGCACGCGCGCTCTACTATAGTAGAACGCACTTACTTATTTTAGCGCCACTCATTAATTCTCACACCTGACCCCCCGTGCTCCTAGATAAGCCTCGTCGACAAAATCGCGTAACGGATTAGTACGGCGCCCACTTGCATCGTAAGCGCACTTTCTTGTAATTACGTGTCAAAGTTCGTCTTCTACTATTGTAGTACGTGCGAGTATTGGCGTAATAAAACCGAATGTAAGTAAACATTTTCTTTTTTGACTTTTTTAATCCATTATGTATAAAAATTGAATGTTTATGTATTGACAAATTAACAATATATATAGTTATTGCTATTTAATATGTTATGATGTTTTGATAACTATTATTACTTTGTTTAAGCGAAAATATGGGCCCAGTCATGGAATATCACGTGACTCAGTGGTTGCATGAAGAATTTGAGGACGAGGAAGTAATTCAAAGTGAATCGGATGGTGGGGAAGAAGTACAACCTTAGGGAATACAATAACCTTATGAACAAAGGAATGATCCTCAAAGAATGGGAAGAGTAGGTAAATGTTGCCCATGTGCTCTCGAGCCCGAAATCGTTCCACGAAAAAGTGGTGTAAGCGATGTGCCAGGTGGATTTGTCCTGATCACCAAGTTGTGGTCTGTATCGAATGCGAGGATGGTGACCAATAAGATAGTCATTGCTTTTTAGAAGTTTTTTTTTATTGAGCAGATCTCAAACATGCCAAAAATGTTGATTATTTTCTGGATCTCGTAAATTGTTTCTAGTTTAAGTATGTTCTATTAAAACTGTAATCTTTTGCATTAATTGTGTGTAATAATAATTAGATGACAAACATTATTCAGTTTTATCATTTTAAAACCACCCATTTTTAAAATATCTCGATTATTGTTTTCTACTATGGTAGAGCATGCGAGCATCCATGTCAAAAAAAGGGGCGCGTGCACTGTAGTGTTAAACAATACACAATTAATAACTTGAAAACACGTAAATACTGGACAAAGAATGTATCTTTCTCCTTTAAGTTTTAACAAGCTTTCACCACTAAAACGCTTCAAAGTTTTTTTTAAAATAAGTGTTATAATATTGTGGTATGTCATTGAATCCCGCACAAAAGGAGGTGACAGGATCGCTATGTCGCAGGATCTAATTCATTTGACAGACTGAATATAAAATATAAAAGACAATGTTATTAAATGTTGTTATTAGTTTATCTCTGTATTTATTTATCGTTGCTAGTGTCACTCTCTAACACAATATATATTTATTTTTTACATTTATGTAGGTATAACCGACCTCTTCTCATTACACACTGAACTGATTTACTTAATTTACTTACTCGTTTTCTATTTATTTATTTCTTTCCGTCACTGGGTACCCCTCAAGGTTCATTGGAAGACCAGCGTCAGACAGCATCACCTGTCTGGCATGAATGCTGAAATGGACCTTTTTGGCGCAGCCGTGAGGCACACAGCACATGATGTGTACAGCTACTATTGTATATCTTCTATTGTTTTATAAATTATTGTGTCTAAGTGTGTTTTGATGACTGATGTCAAATAAATATTTTTCTTTCTTTTCTTTCTTTCTTTCTTTCTAAATATATCTAGTAAGTGAACAAGAAATTACCTTGTACAATAATTGCCTAAATATCTTTGCAATGCTACGCAGTACGCTCTAGTTTCATGTTACCCAGTTACTGGGCTGTGGAGGTCTGACAGGCAGTCGCAACATGTAAAAAAATGGTATTCAGCTACATTCAGTTAAACTGGAAGCTGACCCCAACATAGTTGGGAAAAGGCTCGGCAGATGATGATGACGCAGTGCGCTCTTATTTACCCATAATGTTTAGGTGCCGCTCAGTATTAGTGAAATCGAGCTTCAGTATTAGAGTGTAGCTTGCTCTTATTATACCGTGGTCGCGACCTTTCAATTACCAAGTGGAGCTTACAATAAATTTCGCGTTATAGGTCCCTTTGGTGCTCCTTGGATCCTCGTTGTGGTGGCACAGATCGTAGTAGTATGAATATTTTAATTTAGAAACTAAAATTATACATTTTTGCATGGTCGTCTTGGGAATTTAAATTTTAACTTGTCTACCTATAGACTTTTTAAGGAACTTTGTAACCAAAACCGTGCAAGCAGGGCCGCAAAAATATCAGAACGAACAGACTGCTAAAAATATTCCCGTCATCTAAGAAAATTAAACTTTATCTCAATTGGATAAAGTTTTTGTCAGAATGACGTATTATGTACTGTCTTCATTATGAAACGTCCCTTGTGTCATTGAGTTAATACTTGATTTTTAGAGTTGATAAGATTATTTTGAACAGTCTGTACATCACATGTTGACGCTGACTGTACAAGCTAGACTTAAGAGATAACGCTCTTATTTTTTGCTTAGCACCCACCAATATGCTCCTGATGAAGCCAAGAGCTGTTCAGTCAGGACGTGCCATAGAGAACTCCATCTTTTACTTCTTTATGTCCAACGTCATCATCATTATCTTGTCTTATCATGTCACTTAAAAATTCGTAAAGGAAAATCTTGTGAGGAAACCGGCATATTAACAGATATTTTTGACAGCATGTAAAGCTTCATCCAAAACCCATGGTTGGCATAAAATTCTGACTCCAGGTTTGTCACCACCCACAATAAAGGAGGAGACGTGAAGAGTCATTGCCAGAAAATTGTTTCCTATCAAAGTAAATTAGCAAACAAAGCCCAATTAATTAATTAACCATTACCCTTTGTTGACATTACACTAAGTTGTGAAAACGAGAATCGTGGTTAACAGCGAAAATCTAATTACCCTAAATTAATATCCGAAACATTTCCTAGCAAAAGAAAATCCCGCTTAAGTTCCATTTATTAATTCAATAAGTATGAAAACAGAAATATACCGGTATCACCGTGCCAAATTAAGTCGGAGGCACTCAAATTAGAAGGTGACCTGGTTTCCAGCCACTAAAATAAAGTCAGATATCAAAAGAGCTCGGTTCACAGGTATGACCTTTTGGAATTAGGTAGGGTAGTCTGAAATAGACGCGACAACTGTTGTCAGTCAGATTGTTTGATGAGGCGAGACCGCAAACGGACTGTGACGGACCTCTGGGCTACACGTAATTCACGTTAGAAGTGGGTACTTTCTGTTGTGTAATGTTGAGTTTCACACAACATCGTGCAAACTTCACGTCTGTTATACCTGATATGTTTAAGGTTCTATTTTATACATACAATTTGCACGTGTGTAAACTCAAATAAACTGTGGTATTACATGTACGGATGAACTCTGGGGTTTGGAATGATGTCATTATTCAACACCATTTATTTTTGTGTTCAAGTAACGTTTCCCCGCACTATACAATGTATCGTGGGTGCGTTTACGCCAGTCGTGTCGTCAACACTATTGTTGTTGTTGTACAGTTTGTCGCTAAATAATATTAGGTGCACAGGTCGATCGAAAGTTAAGCCACAGTTGCTGATGTTGGTCCGTGGATGTTCTCATCTCATCATTAAAGACCTCCTCGTGTCTTCAAAAGTACGCTAAGCCGTTGGTACCAGCTGTCATTTATAGATCTTCGAACTGTCCTTACGGGTAGTCAGAACCTCGCAAGTGTAATAATAATAATTATTTATTTATTTATTTCATAAAATGCATGTTGCATGCTGTGTCTATCGCTTTATATTGTACACTTGGCATGTATTTAGCTTGTATTAATAGATTTAAAAGTGTAACAATTGTGGATAGACCAATAAATAAAAAAATAAATAAAAGGTTTGGTACAGTCTTCAGTTACAATAGATAAGTTTTAAAAATTAGAAGGTTATACAATTATGACTCTGGCGTCCTAGCTAGGTTACATAGTAACCTGTATTAAGGTTAGCCAGCCCGAGTTCCCATGACAGGATTTCTAGATTTCAGAGAGACTGCCATCAACAGTGTTGCTAACCAATAATGATTAAATTAAGTTTGCCACCATAAATTAAGTATAAGTATGTGTATGGTGTATGTGTTTGGATTGACAGAACCGTTACCTCCGTAGAATAACGGGTGCCCCCTGGTTCGTTCGCAATGAGCAACTACACGTTGACCTTAGAATTCCGACTATTCAACAGTTCATGAAGCGCCTTTCCAAGCGCTATTTTGAATGTGCCTCCAAACACCCAAACCCACTTATAACTGCTGCAGTCAGTTACACCCCTTCACGAATTAATAAGCTTCGCCGTCCCATGCATGCCCTTACTACCCCCGACGACCCCATCACCCTGTTCCAGGAAAGTCGTAGGGAAACTAGCACAGTCAAGAAACACTACAGTTACAAACCGAACGCCTTCCGGCCCCGCCGTCGTGGCCCGTCGCGAAGTATATTTAATCTCCCTCCCCGACCCTTGCATGAGCCAGCCCGCGATGCTGAGCCGCTAGCTTTAAACAGTCCCTAAATAATCTAACTCAGATCCAGCCGTCCCCCTTTTTATTCGATCAGTGACACCCTAAGCCGAGGTCCGAGCCCCACAGGGGGCGCCCTTAGCGAGTGTCACTTAAATTCTGACGTAATGCTCCTGGCTGGAGGCCTTGTGTATTGAGGTCGTCCACAGGTTTGACCGGTTGAGCAGATAGCGGCGCCGCCCCTCAGTAGGGTGCACTGCGAGACGCCCTCTATCAAAAAAAAAAAAAAAAATGTGTTTGGATTGAGAGTGTGTGTCAGTGTGTGTATATGTTATATATGTGGTTGTAAGTTTAAACAAGGAGGAAGAATCATTTTACCCTGTCACTAGGTTGTGGACGTCAGATAAGCAGTTGCTGCTTGTAAAACCTTGAAAAGCTGCACCTGGTTAGACTGGAAGCTGTCTCTGACATAGTTGGGAAAAGACCAGGCAGATGATGCTGATAAAAGAATGAAAGAAAATATTTTATTTGGACAAGAACTTATAACAAAAGAAAAACAATAATAAAAAAAAAACAAGAAAAGATTAAAAAAACGAAAGATAAAAATAAAAAAATGATGATAAAAAGACCTGTGCGAGACCAAGAAGGCGCCTATCTCAGCATTAGCAGCGACATTTAAAAATATAAATATCGCAGCGCTGTTATTCTGATAGTGCCCGTTGTGATGCCACGGGCACACCCAAAAAAAAATAAAAAAGATAGATATACATATAATAATGCAATAAGTACAATATGAATAAAAAACATCACTGATGTTATCATCACACAACGATCTAAACTCAAATCTTTATTCCTTTCCATATTATGTAGTCTGGCGCAGTAAATATCTATCTAGTTCTGTTTTAAAATTTGTTGTCCTTAAAATGCATGCAGAAATTATTTTACTTGTACTTTTGAGGATGTGAAGTATTGTCTCCGGTAGACCTTTAAATACACTACAGTGTTTCCACGAAAAACGATCCATTTACCATTTATTACACACACAACGAACTTTATGTGCCTTTTAACGCTTGAACAATAGCCAAAGTCCTTTCCTCTCATTATTAAACAAAGCAGATACGTAGAAATATTTGGCCACTCACTACATTGGCTCAGGCCCCAACCAGCCATCGCACCGTCTCATTGGCACATTTTACAAGCGCCAAAGTTTTCTATTTCTTCAATGCAGGCTTATAGCAAGAAAAGCGCTGTTTTGTCGCTGTGAAATTAAAGTATGCGGTCTCAAACTGTTAGTTATATTACCATAATACTAAGCTGCTGATTCTGGAAAGGTTAGCAGCTGGATAACAATTAGAGAAAATCAGGGTGAATGACGTGTTATAGGAGAAGCCAAGGTCCAGCAGTGGACTCATTTAGGCTGACGATGATGAGTGCTTTGTTGTTAGTGCTTTTGCCGAGCATGGGTTCGATTGCCGGGCCGGGCAGAGTGTTATTGGATTCTGTCCACCTGGAACTAGTTCTCTGTGTAACATCCCGGAGTCTGGATTTACGACCAGTTGAAGGCTATAGGTTCGCCCCAAATAACATGGGACTTAAACAAGGTATAATCTTTCTATTTTAATAAAACGTAACCCCAGTGAGTTAAAAAACATTTAAACCCACATACCCAAACACAAAACGTGCCATCATCACACTATACGTACACTTCTGCCTATCTCTTCGGAGAATACAGGCGTGATATTATGTTACGATGTTACATAAAACTATCCTAAAAGCGTACCCCATATTAAATTGTTCCCGGAACACCATTACAAAACATCCATTGCGTTTAAAAATAAAGAAAAAGTTCCTACCTGTACCAATTCAAGGGGTATTACACTCAAAGTAGAATCCACAAACACGGTTCCCAATGCCCGCATCTTCACTAAGTTTGAATATGAAGCACGCTGGCACAAGCATACGACACAAATTCTACACAACAGGCACTTTACAGCAAATTGGATCTACTGAGTGCACTACACGGGGCTTGCCAAGCACAATTCTGTGAATTTAAGTGTACCAAGCAACGTACTTAAATCTAAACGCTTGAATGGCTCAGGTAGATAAACGTGTAAGGACGCAATTTCACAGTAGGAAGGAAGCGAAATATGATTATACCAGTTCTCACCCGCGGTGTCGCTCGCGTAATTATCTCATTGGAACGTAGCTACTGGGATAAAAGTAAGTGGGAGTAGAAGTGTTCTTTCTACATATTACTTTGGGGTCCTCAAAAGACCATTTCAGACAATCTGCATGGTTCTTATAATGATCAGACCAATATAATGTCTGGACTTTAAAAGAGACTGTGACCTCTGAGTTTCTTTCGGTGTTTCTTCTCAGAGTAGTCAGATAGTGAACAAAACACCGACCTCACCTTCTAGTTAAAAAATGTCATGTAAAAGTGTTTGTATGAACCTATTTACAGAAATAAATATGATTTAATTTGATTTGGTAGAACATCCTCGTGGATATCCTTGACGGTGGGGTCTCCACAAGGAGGCTGTCGGACCCTTACTGTCACCCCGGTTTTACGTCTCAACATGCGCCGGAGTGCCGGGAACGTAAGATTCTGCTACAACTCCTGTAAAATAGTACAAGCGTCCTAAACCAGGTCATATTCTATCCACAGTGCTGCAGTGTGAAGTTTCACAAAAATCTGTTCAGCCGTAAATGCGTCAGAGCGTGATAAACAGACATACATTCGCGTTGCACAGTACCTCAGCTTATTATCTATTTATTATACTAGCTGCCCCGGCTAACTCGTTCCGCCTTAGAATCAGTTTATTAGTTTTTATTACTCTATAGTGTATATACACACGAAATTTCATAAGAAGCGGTCAAGCCGTTACGGAGGAGTTATGTTACAAACACTGTGTGTGTATATTAGATATCTTAGTAATGAAGTTTGGATTAGTTCACACATAATCATAGTATTTTCAGGATTGATAATTGAATAAAAATACTATTTTTTATAGATTCAGAGTAATTGTAAATGGTGTTATTTAACGAGGCAGAAATCAAAACTTATTTAACTCCAAACCCGATGTACAAATTGGGTACTCACTCTAGGGAAAAAAATTGTTTCCGTAAAATATTTGAACTGCCGAATCATAGGAACTTTGCAATGTCTTAGGGGCATGAAATAAAATATTATTATACCAATAATTATTATTGTACTAATTAATGATAATTATGTTATCCTATTGGCAACTTTTTGTCATTCAGGACAATCCCATCACACTATTCCCAAATAACCGCAGCTCCTGCAGTGCTATTCTGTAAAAAATAATGTCGTAAAAATGTAGCTGAAGTGAGGGTGAACTGAGCTGTCATTCCATACTGCTGAGCATTGACAGTTCACTTCACTCAACTTTTCACGAAGTGACTTTTACTAAATCGACCGGTTAAGAGCCAGAATTATCAGTGGCGCATACAAAATTCTATAAAACTGCTGATATTTCATGGTTAGTCCTAAGGTAAAAAGTCTTTAATAATCACGAGTAATTTCGGGCCTTGAATGGTTTTCAGTGATTCACAAATTAACCTGCAAGTATAATATATGCAAGTACATGACTGACCTGTTGATCTAGCAGTTAGTGGCCCTGACTGCAATGCCGGAGGTCGTGGGTTCGATTCCCACCCAGGACAAAGGTTTGTGTGATGAGCACGATCATTTATTCTGTATCTGGGTGTAATTTATCTATAACATGCATGTATTTAGAATTATATAAGTATGTTTATCAGCTGTTTAGCACCCATAACACAAGCTCATCTATATCTATTCTATACTTATAATAAATCTGTAGAAGTAAAATTTCTGTACATTGAATATATCAAAAAAATAAATAGCAGGGGGTGTTACTAGACTGACACCGAACCCAAAAATATGATTAAAAAAATTTTTGTCTGTCTGTCTGTCTGTCTGTCTGTCTGTCTGTATGTTCAGGTATCACGCAAAAACTACCGGTTCGATTATGATGAAACTTGGTATACTTATTCTTTGATATCCTGGGCACCACACTGGGTACTTTTTATCCCGGAAAAGTATATACAATAAAAAACAAACTTAATTTTGCGGTTCGATCCCTAGACCCGACTACTGTACCAACCGCAAATAATAAGTTTGTCGTAGGTTACGTCATCCGCAGTGGAGTTCACCAAAGGGCGCTGCACACGGCTAAGATATTATAATATTTAATCTTAAGATACAATATAGCTCGCCATACAATTCAATGGACTATCACACACTACGAAGATAATTATGCACATTGAATATCTATTCAAAATTAATATTGGAGGATGATTGGTGATCGATACTGATGCCAAAAATGCAATTAGTGAATGTTTTGTCTTTCTGTCTGTATGTACACGCATAGTTCAAAAACTATTATAGGGATTTGAACCAAACTTGGTACGGTTGTAGGTAATCAATACGCCTGGGCAGGTTGATCTTAGTATCAGTTTTTTTACACATGGTCAGTTGTACGGCGCTCTTTCCCGGGTCAGTAGTTCCAGAAATCTTTATGCATACATATCGGAAGGATTAACTTTGAAAGTAGTCTATCCGGAAGTATTATGCTTAAATTATTGCGTTTATATATCAACGCACAGCCCCAACCGCTGGTATTAGAGACATGAAACTTGAAGGGGTGTTCTTAGTGAAAATTCAACCCTAAAAGGGAAAATATAGGGGACGGAAGTTCGACATCTACGCGGGCGAAGCCGCGGGCAAAAGCTAGTAGCATATAATAGCTTGGGACTGAATGGCGTTGTGTGAAAAAGTTGTGATTATTTATGTATTTAAATGTTTGTACATGTTCCCTAAAAACTCCAAAACGGGAGGAACAATTCACTAAAAAAATTGAATAATCTGAAGATTGGTTGATACTACAAAATTTGGCAGCTATCGGGTGTTAATTACAATTACTGCCACCCGTCAAAGCCAGGGCGAGTCAGAGTTAGTCAAAAATAAAACAAAAAGCAACCCTAAAAATAACTTTTGAACTGAAATAATACAAACTACGCCATTGAATATCCCTGAACGCTGTTACCTGCCAATGTAATATATCTAGCTATACATTTAAAAGCTCTTACGTTAATAGGTTTCCTATCTTTGTGACCTATTTCTCTGTCATATTGTGTTCCACGAGCCGCACTAGTCAAGGGTAATTGGATGTTAATTACGAATGAGGATGGATGAATAAATTGGTTATTAATTAATTAGTACACAGACAGGCTACTTGAACGGATCATGACGTCTGAAGTAGGTACGTACTAATAAGGGATATTCATAGGTCAAAATTTTTATTTCATAATAATGCTTCTATATATGTAATGATAAATTGCAAATATGATTAGGTACATACAGGGTGTAAAAAGATTCTTAACGTAAACGAAAACTACATATATTCTACCCATCACCGGGATAGTTTTTTTCTTCTAGAACATACCTGGGAATTCACTAGTTTTGGAGATATGTGATATAGGTCAAAGCGCAATATTTTTTTTCGTTTTTTTTTCCAAATTGTATTTCAAGTATCCAAAAATAATGCTGGGAAAATACTTTTCGCGCGTTTTCGCGTTTTAGAGCGTCGCGCTCTCTTTTTTAAAGATGGAAAAAAAAAGTATTTTCCCAGCATTATTTTTTGGTTAAAGTTACTTAATTATATGTACAGAATTTGGTAGTTACTTAATTATATGTGATGTGTGTGTGTGTGGTAATCGGCTATGTGATCGGTCTTTTTACACCCTGTATACTGTTTAGATTTTACAGCAAACAAACAGTACATATATAAGTTTACATGTGGAAGCAATCAATATAATATGTATTATGTGTGATATTGTTAAATTTAAGTACAAATAAATGGGTTTTTATATGTGCCGTAAGTTAAATACTCAATATATTCATTTATACAAAAGAGTGTGTGTGAGTCAGCAAATGAGCGTGTGTGAGTGAGTTTTATGGCTTTTACTTAATTATTTCAATCACTTAACTTATCTTTTTTTATCACTTATTGTGGATTTAATTTAATTTCTAATTTAAAAACTCACCATATACTTATATGGTATAAAGGTGAAGTATTAAATATACCTACCCCTTGTTGATGTAGGTACCATATTAATTATACCTAATATATTCTAACAAAACTGTTTAAATACCTATCTACCTAAGCCTTACTCCAACAATCGAAAATCTTGATTCGGTACGTATTCCTCAACCCAATAAATCTTTGGATTTTGATAAAGGAAGGATAAAAAGCGTTTCTTTGTCGAAAACGATAGATTTGCCGCCGAACCGTTCACCTTGCCAAGGAACAATTTTTATTCTAAATCTAAAAAACGTAACGGATTTAAGAGGTATTTATAGGAATCGACAGGTCTTTTAAATAAGAAACTCGTAACGAATCGAAACGTTTTTAAATTAAACTGATTTATTATACTCTAGCAGACGTCCCGCGGGTTCACCCGCGTTGTTCCCGTTCCTGTGGGAATACAGGGATAAAACGTAGCCTGTGTCACCCGGGGATAGTGTAGTATCCCAACAGTGAAAGAATTTTCCAAATCGGTCCTGTAGTTTCGGAGCCTATTCAATGCAAACAAACAATCAAACATTTCCTCTTTACATATTAGTATAGATTCAATTAATTATAGACTATACACTAGACTTATATATAAGTCTAGCCTATAGTTTAAATAACTAACCAGAAGAGAATACCTATGGAATGAAATGGGCAATTGTACCGTACTATACATTAGTGTACTTAAAGTAGGTATTACATAAATAAATAGCTGACAGTGCAACACATCGGTGAAACATTACATAACATTTTTGTTACAGACGCTGTTTTCCCGAAAGCAGAAAATGTATAAAAGTAACTTATAAATTAGATAAAAATGTTATTAAATAGGCTCCAGAATTTCTCAAGATTAGACCCGATATAGATCACTGAACTGCAAGTATGGTATGTCCTGGCACCACCAGAAGGCGAGCTGAAAAATTAAACCAATTTACTTCAACTGCATACAACTTCGCTCCACATTAACATGAATTATTAGTAGGTGGATGGTCAGCCCGAACTTTACGCTATTACCATAGAACTATAATTTATAGAAGCGAATTTCGGGTCCAAAAGGATTAATCCAACGAGTGATTCGTTTTCAGATGAAGAGACGATGGTTCTATTGCCACGTCAGAAGAAAGAATTGAGCTTTAGGGCAAAGTGACACTGTAATCACTGTGTCTATGACACTTCTATCAAAGTTTATTACAGATTTTGTATCGTTGGGACTCTCATTCGCCATTCTCACTCATTTTTCTTGCTAAAACAATATTATTTTATTGAATGGCAATCCCTACTTTGATAGTACTGACCACCGAACGAAAATATTAGAATGAAATAAACGATCGAGTGTCATATGGAAATCAACATTTGGTGACTTCAATGACATTCAATACCTATAGACCGGACATCACGAACAAAATTTTCGTCCGAGAAAGTGTGTCCTGCTGGATGCAAGCCTATAAGTTTTTTGTAGTACGCTCCGCTGCCGCTCCAATATTCATATATTATTCTAGGTGGCGTTACTGAGACATGGGATCAAAGTTTTTCTATGACATTTCCTTGCCTAGCCCTTCGGGGATTACAGGCGTGACGATATGTATGTATGTATGTATGTATTTCCTTGACATGCCCGCTCTATAGTATTTTTAACCCCCGACGCAAAAAGAGGGGTGTTATAAGTTTCACCGCTATGTGTGTGTGTCTGTCTGTCTGTCTGTCTGTCTGTCTGTCTGTCTGTGGCACCGTAGCGCCCAAACGGGTGAACCGATTTACATGCGGTAAATCTCTTTGGGTGACTTGGTACTTCTAAATCCCAAAATTGGAAATAGCAATATTTAGATTATTTACTAAATTAATAAACTTTGGCATTTCCCTTTATAATTGTAAAAATAATAAGAAAATGATTCCAGTTGCTCTTTCCAAAAGTTAGTTTCGTATGGAGCAGAAAAACAAAGAACAAAGTCTACCGTTTAGCTTTTACATTAATATTAGGTCAATACTCACCCTAGTAAAGCACGTGGCGCGTAAAATTAGTGGGCAACAACACACTAACTAATCCGAACGTGTCAGTCCAAACTTTATTGCTGTATCGACGGAACCGTTGCCTGAACTCGTCCGAATTGTAATTATTGGTGCCCGGAATAACTTTGAGCTTACTATGAAAAATAAGGGTTAAGGGTGAAACTTAGTTTGTAGATTTTCGTCGATGGCACTTTTGAGAATGCGGTGGGATACTAGACACTCTTTGATTCCTTTCTTCTTTTTTAATATCGACCACCTCGTTAGTCGCTACCTTAACTTATTATATTTTTTTCAATTAGGCTAAGGACTCTTAAAAGCATTCTTTAATGGTCAAAATTACCAAGAGAAGGCGCCCAAAAAGCCGCCACTTCTTAGTGTCTTCGCTGAGAAGAAGAAACTGTTAAAGAACCTCAGATCCGAATTTAGACTTCCACTAAGAAAATCTAGATGGAAAATCTCAATAACAATTTGCCCGACTCAGGAATTGAACTTAGCACGCTATGACTATATTCAATATACTAAATAGTATGACAACTACATCATGGTATGACCCTATATCGGACCCTATCAAAATGACAGCGCTGTGCAATGATATTACAACTTAAAAAGGTGTAGATAGGTTGCGCTCAGCAAGCGACACGTTAAAATGTGGCTAATTAGCCACATTTGACCTCAGTGTGGCGTCGCGCCGTCAACGGACGCGTGCGTGCGTTAGTGTGCCGTTTTTGAATATCGAATGTTGTTTAGGTAACCTATCTACATCTTTTTACTTATAATATCATTTTTATCGTGGCATCGTGCTGAGATAGATGACTTTATGGCCTCGCTTAGCTCTTTAGTTTTTTTTTGTATATCTAACATATATCACATTATGCAAATAAGCTACACAAAAGCAATACAACATACATAAGTTGGAGTGACAAATTCCAAACCGGCTTCAAATGCTGTCATTAGTTGAATGAATTTACCAATAGCGACACTTGACTCGCGCAAAATTTCGTTTCAGAAACGAGATACCGTCTTCGCCGACACAGTGACAGATTTCAGTTCCCGCCAAGAAGTGGCGTAATAATCCATTTTACGTTGTTGACATCTTGACACGGATGATACATAATCCTGTAATTCAGTGAAAAGCTGAAATGGTATATAATATATCACGTGAAAATAAATTTTCAAGAGTTTTCTTTGTTTGTATTATTTATACTCTAAAATAACACAAACATCTCGCCTGTCTTCCCCAAAGGGTTAGGTCAGAGCTATGTATGTTTCAAACGTCGAAATCAGGAGACGCACAAAGGTCATCGATATTGGAAATCGCGTTATGCAACTCAAATGGAGTTGGGCAGGACACCTAGCTAGACGCGGTGATGGCCGGTGGAGTAAAGCTGTGACCTAGTGGCGTCCAAGAAACGGCAGGAGAAGTGTATTGCGTCCTGCGGAGAGATGGGCGGACGACATTGTTGCCATTGCGGGAGTACCGTGGATGAGACTGTCACAGGGACGTGGAAATTGGTACCTAAAATGAGAGGCCTATACCCAGCAGTGGGTGAATTCGGGCTGTGGATGACGATGATGATGATATCTGTTTACACTTGTAGATTACACCCACATTTTGCCAGTTACGTTTAAGTCCTATGTAATACGAGGCGCTATGAAAATAAAATAAATAAAAAAATATTTCACAACTTTCACACAACGAACGCCATCTAGTCCCTGAGCATTCTTCAAATCGGTCCAGTACTTTTTAAGTTTATTCGTTTCATACAAAAAAACTTTTTTACAATAAAACAACCGACTTCTTATTTTTAAAATGAACACTTCAGGCTGTTACCAATAAACTTTTTTTTATTTTTATATTTTCACTTTTTTTAAATTAATGTTATTACATTTGTAAATATGTGAGCACAATCAAATGTATCTAGCTGTACCACATGTAATTATCAACTCCATTGGTTTTTTTTTGCTTAAACCTATCTTAGTATAGTACTTTTATTCTAGGTGCATCGTCCTCACATATAATCTTATTGATGCATACAAAGTATTGTAAAATCGATTTTAAAAGAGTAAGTATGGAGTTTCTTGCCCATTCTTCTCCATACTAATCTACTTTTTGGAAGGGGCAACTAGAATCATTTTTTAAAGTTAATTTTTGTTCGACGTTCAAAAGTGCCTTATAGGGGCCTAATTGAAATAAATGGTTTGACTTTGACTTGGAACTCCAGATACCAGATACACATTAACACTGCCTGTCCAGGTCATCGAACCTGACAGTCAGTAGGACTTGTACACACAACAAGACTGCCAAACACTGCAAAAAATTAAGCAATATGATGTTTCAATAGAAGTTGTAATAGGCAAACGTTAGTCAAGCTTTCATAAATTAGTATTGACCGTTATTTTGCATTATTACATTGTTTTTTTAGTCTAACTAAGTATTATTTCCTCACTATACATAGGTACAGACGCCAGCACATCAAGTTACCCAAATGTCAAATTTTCCCAATTGAATATGAACCTTATTCTGTTCGACATAAAGTTGAAAAACAATCAAAGAAATTTGACACAATGGGGTAACTTGACCTGCTGGCGTCTGTACATTACCTCATGACCTTTGCCCATGAAGATACACAGGCAAAAACAACAGAAGATTCATCTACGGCGATCCATACATCGTTTTTGGGTTCATTTCCGTCCATACATAAATTTCCACACAATAATAAATATTTTTTTACAAAAATCACCGAGATCACGTCCTAAAAGAATATACACTGATCATCATTATTACCAAGGGGCTAACTTTGTCCATTTGTTTCACTGTTCAAGATAACATCGTTATTCCCGCTGAACTTGAAACTTCTTCATCTATTTGATAATTCAGAGTCAACTTCAACCAACTTGTTATCTTACAAGAAGTGTCTAACGCTCGTTTTCGCTAACATCAAGCAAAGCAACGTTTAGTCAAGTTATGTTTGACATAGGCAATTTCTTAAGCAACGCCTTCCGTTTAATTTTTTTCCAGTAGGCAACTCATAAGCTTCAAAGTCTATATTATAGGGTGACTGGTAATTAGTGACCGATACTTAAACACGTGATTGTACTCATGAGTACGAATAAACTTCCCAAAGAAATTTGTTTTTATACTCATTAACTTTCAATTAATTTAATTACGTCATTACTGCACTACGGGAGCGGTGGGGGTGGCAGGGGAGCGTGTAACGCTACTACTAGTAGATTTTGCTCTTCCCGAGGTCAGACTATCAGCTGACAGATCGTGCCGATTCGTGCCTACTGCAGTGATCGATCACAGGCCTGCGCGCGGAAATTTAAAATAGCGTTTTTTATTTTGTTTTGTTACAAATTATTGTGTTTAAAAAAAGTTTCTTTGGGAAAGTTTATTGAAATCATGAACACAATCACGTGTTTAAGTATCGGTCACTAATTTCCAGTCAGCATTAATAGATACATTTTTGTGGGTTTATGTCAAATTTGGTCTCCGAAAAACGAAGACCTTGAATTCAAGATTATCTAATTTCTTACAAGAAGTGTGAGGAACTTGTGGCTAAATGATAACAGCCGCATGGGTCGATCGAAGGTTAAGCTACGCTTGACGAGGCCGGTCCGTGGATGGGTGACCATTTATTACATACCAAGACTCCTCCGTGCCACGGAAAGCACGTTAAGCCGTTGGTCCCGGCTGTCATTTGTAGTTCGTTGACAGTCGTTACTTGTAGTCAGAAGCCCGAAAGTCCGTCAACCAGTTTAACCAAGGAGTATCATGTTACCCAGTTACTGGGTTGTGGAGGTCTAACAGGCAGTCGCTCCATGTAAAACACTGGTATTCAGCTGCATCTGGTTAAACCGACCCCAACATAGTTGGAAAAAGGTAGCAGGTAGATGTTCTACTTTCGTTTTATCGAGCAATTGGTATACTTACTCATTTAAATTACTGTTACGAAATTAGTAAAAAGTATTCTTCTTCTTCTTATCGTGTGGTTAGTGACTAAACTGGTATCATAGTTTTAATGCCGCCCATGGGTCTCTGACTTGGCATCACATGCCTTCGATAAATATCTCTTAGGCATGCCGGTTTCCTCACGATTTTGCCTTCACCGTTGTTAGAAGCAAGTGATATTATATAATAACGAGTTCGAACCCAAGGAGGTTCGAACTCGAAACTCTACGATTTTACAATACGCTGGTTACACCAATGGGAATCAATTATATTTCCTTCCAGTTTATTCTCATAATCACACAAACAAAATATAAACATTGAATCTGCCGGGGAGATACTCTTAAATAGTAAACTCTTTGCAGTTAGACAAAATAAAATAATTATTGTATTATGTTGATTTTTCTTATTGTATTTTTTACAAATGTCTATCGTTTAAATTGTGTTTTAATGATTAATTTAATGTTATTTATTGTAATTAAATTTAATTTTTATTTTTGTGTTGTCTACATTTATCGCATTGGAGTTGATTCTGTAATGGTAGTTGTATAAAAAAATGAATAAAAAATAAAGATTCACTAACCTGCATAACTATTTAAATAAAACTTTTAAAACAGACCAGGAAACTACAAAATAACAAACCACGCCAGTCTATTTCGTTAATAACTCTAGGTTTATTGATAAACAGTAGGTACCAGGAAACCATCATACACGCAGAGGCATCTGTGCCGCTACACACGCTCATCCCTGAAGTTGTTTCCCATATGGTTGTACCGCGGTGGTGAAAGGACGACCGTTGCACTGCAAATAAAACGTCCCCCTATACAGAGGACGTTTGTAGAATCCACTGGGTCGCCGCCGGTGAAAACACCAGAGACAGCTATCTGCGAACATTTTATGTTTGCCTGGTATATTCACAACGTAATTGTTGTGGTAAATAAACAAGTTCCTAAATGAAATTGAACACCAAGAGTAGAAACAGTCTTGACTAAATAATTAAAATTACAAAATTATTTAAGTTTGCAGATTTTTTTAAAATTATTTATTTAATTTGTCTCCTCAACAATGAGCACACTGTTACATTCATATAAAACATTTCAAACTTAGTTTTAAGTGCTACATCACTTATCGAAAAGCACTACATGGACCAAAATATGCGAAACAACAACAAAGATATATAAATACAAATACAACGAAAAAGTTAACAGTACAACCAACAATCAATAAAAATATTTTAATAAATTGATTAATTTTATTTTTATTCAACTATACACCATATACTCGGTTAAATTTAGGAAAAAAATATCAGCTCGGCCCTACATTTATGTGCGCATAACTCGTTAAAATGAAGGGAACAGCTGCTTTTTTTCGCGATTTCGGGTTTGGTCTCATAGTAAAAGTTGTTCACAATGATGAGTAGGTACAATGACCCCTGAAAAGGATTAAAACGACTTAAATTTAACCGTGTATTATTATACACTTTATTCTATAAAAAGGCTACTTATTAAACCTAATTACAACGAATTAAATATGTACATAAATACACTAAACTAACTACAAATTAAATAGTAAATAGTAACCCTTCTACCTAGGAATCAAATCTAGGACTCATTCTTAGCAGCCAGTTAATTAGGTCAGTTAGATATAAATAAACACAAACAATAGTTATTTTGTTTTCTCCGATCAGCAACAGAAATAGAACCATATTTATCAGCTGTTTATCTACCCATGCAAACTAAATGGCAGTGACCCTATTACCGGCGCGAGTAGACAAATGGATATGGGTCCCAATCCCCGTAGACCATAAACTAACAAAGTACCTTTTTACGATGTTTTAACTTAATAGGAACGATTATTACCACCTAAGGCTATTCTCGTGTATTCAAATGGACCCATTTGAACCTTTTCTTGGTTACCTTCAACTACAGTTATATCTGTGTGCAGTTGGGTTAACTACTTTGGAAAGTATTTTCGCGATTCTAAATGAAACTGTTATCAGATTTCATAATTAAAATAGAAATAGGTCAGGTTGAAGTTGTGTTAACAGCATTATTTGAAATTGCGAAAACAATTCCATAATAGGTGTATTATGGAAGTGGTACACAGTAATTTTTTTTAAGATATTGGTATAATACTCAATACTCAATATTTATTGCTTTCCACAATGTATAGACGCCAGCAGAAGTTACCCCAATGTGCCAAATTTCTTTGATCGTTTTTCAACTTTAAGTCAAACAAAATAATAGGGAATATTTGACACATTGGGGTAACTTGATGTGCTGGCTTCTGTACATAAATGGTCTTAGGAATATAAAGGTACAGAATAATAAATAAAAAATATTAATAATATAAGCAGCAAAGCAGCAATAATATTTAGTCGTGTTTGTGTGTGTGTGTTAATGTTTAGTTTTTTGTTTTAGTTTTAGCAGTAATATTAAGTCTCTGCACAAACCGTTGCTGTCGTTTCATGTAAAGTACTGGTATTTAGTTGCATCTAGTTAGCCTGGAAGCCGACCCTAATATAGTTAGAAAAAGGCTAGGCAGATGATGAAGACATAGTGCCAAATCATTTAGGAATGTGTCGTTCAAACTTTTCCAGCACAAATACCTAGATCATTTTCAAAAATGAAAACATTTTTATTGTTGGGTAGTTACAGATGTCATAAGTAAAGGTAAGTTGCAATTACATTTTATTAGGCATACAATGATTATACATCATAGTTTCATGCATTTCAAATATTTCAAGTTAAAAGTAAAATATTGTACGTGTCAAAATTGGGTTTATAATCAATTATTTAGGGTCTATTGGATCTTGTAGGGTAAGTTTGTTAGTGCTCATAATGTCAATAGGTATAATAGACTTAACATCAAACAAGCCATATCTAAGTTGTACCTAGGCTACATTTATTTTTAATATCCTATGGCTTGTTAATTATTGTTTCGCGTCACTTACACGAAACCACTCTAATGTCCCAAACATATATATATATATATATATATATATATATATATATATATATATATATATATATATATATATATATATATATATATATATATATATATATATATATATATATTTTAATATTATAAACCAGAGCTTGACTGCAATCACACCTGATAGGTAAGCAGAGATGCAATCAGTGATGGTGAAGCGCACTAGTTTATTAAGACCCTATTCACTCTAGCCTTGAAGACACCTAAATTATAATCGATCCAATCCACTCAACACTCACAGATCCAATTAACTCTGTAAAAATGTTATAAAGCAGGTAGAAAATAGTTATAGATTGTATAGTTACTTTATCAGTTGGGCCTGCAACGCGTGCCCGGATATATTGCCTGCAAGAGGAAGGCAATATTGGGGCTACAGTCGTATACTGCCCACAATAAAGTTGTTAATAAACTGTGTACAGTTATTATGAACTATATAAATAAAGGTGGTATGTTATTGTGTTTCTGATCGCAATGTTTCATGAGCTCTAGACATAAAACCCAGAGTTATGTTCGATAATAACACATGAGTGGAAAAATAATTGAAACTTATTTCTATAAAATCGGGATGATACCTACTATGATTTCAGATACTAGTATTACTGTTTGTAAACACATAGTAAGTGTTCTTAATAAAGTAAAATAAAGTAAAAAAAAACATTTCATTAACAAATATTATTAATTATAGAATGCAAACTAGTCGCCCGTAATACTTGATGGCACCAACAATTTATTTAATTATAACATTATTTTATTACCTATTATAACGGTCCTGGCTTTCTCCACTACAGATTAAAGACCTCGCTACTTTCTTTTCACCTCTCTTTCTAGGGTTTTTCGGGACTTGTCCTTATCGAAGGAGCTCATCCCACCATCTCTGTCTAAATAGGCCTACCGCTATGTCGCTTCTTATGGCGGGCCTATTGGGACGTGCGTTTGACCCATTGATCAACGAACATTCAGAAAATATGTCTAGATTGTCCAGACCAGTTCGAGTTTAGCGTGGCAATTTTTTGTATGACATCAGTAATTTTTATATTGGATCGCATTCTTCTATTCCTAACCTGGGGCCCTAGACGTCGTTGTTAATGAGAACTTAATTTAGTCTGGGTCTTAAAATGTAATACCCAGAATACTCCGTTTCTTAGCTGTTGTTTGTAAAAACGTATACCTGTTCAATTTATTACTAATTATTGTTTGTTTGAGCTAATCTAACAATTAAACGTATCATATATATATTTATTTATTTATTTATATATACTTTATTGTACACCACAAAAATACATAACAAAAGAAGACATATACACTACAAAACATACAATGGGCGGCCTTATCGCTTTCCGCGATCTCTTCCAGGCAACCTTAGGATGGACAGTGATTTATCACGATATAAAATGGGGCTGTTGTTGGTGCAAATAATAAATACCAAGTTATACAATATTAAACTAAAATACATACATACATATCCTAAATAATAGATACATAAATACATACATACTAAATATTTAATCAACGAAAATTAATGAAGACTAAAGACGATTAATTTAACAGTTATGAGAACAAGATCACAACGACAAGTAATGTTCCTTTACGAGCCTTTTTAACTTTTATATATCATAGTCATCAGCTATTGGCACAGCCGTTTCGGAGATTAGTTCAAACAAACAAAAAGAGAAATAAAGACAGAAGTAATTTTGGCGTAATTACCATGTTAACTTTTATTTGCAGTAATGGTTATTTATTAAAAGCCAGATAATTTAATAATAACTGTAGCTGAGAATTCTAAGAGCTAAAGAAAAATAAGGCGGTTTGACACATAGTTTGCCAAAGCAGTCAGAACGCAATCTTGACGTATATTTAGACAAAAGTTTGGTTCTGATGACAGAAAAATCGGCGCTAAAACTAACACCTAAGTAGGTCCTTAAATTCTATTTATTTGTAAAGATTTACTATGACGTGTACAAGTTTTTTCTTAAAACACATTTACAGAAACAAATGTCCTCCACGAGGCTATATTGAATATGCATTACATGATTCGTTCTAGGAATTACCTACCTACGATTGTTAAAATGTATCGACCATGTATCTAGAAATATACTGTACAGCTTTGCTCTTACAAAGGATCACTGATTATTCAGTCACAGAAACATACACCAAGTCGAGAGTCGAGAGTATAACATTTTTTTTTTCTTTTGCTACTATATATACATGTTTAGTTCAATTTGAAAATACAAAAACAAACGAACAAAATATAGGTACGCTCGCTGGTAGATATGCTCGCTGAATATTGATAGGTACAGATAAAGCGACGTATAATAAATACAATAATATCATAACAATAACTGTGATTAAATAATAATGAAACGCAACATCACGTAGTTGTATTGCTTTCGTGCAACCAATACATATTGCTGTTGGTTTACCAATCAATAAATACAGAAACAGGCTGACTGGTACACCGGTAATATTCTCTTTATCATAATTCCAATAAAAGTGTGAATGTACTTATACACGCATTAGAAGTTAAACTTCTTTGGCGTAACAAGATAAAAATCTTTCTAAAAAAACTACGATTAAATGTTGATAGTCAACATTTTAGTTTTTTTAGAAAGATTTTTATCTTACTTCAGGGTGTCGGTTTTTCGTGACGGAGGGTGCGCACGTCGCGCGTCGTAACAAAATACTCTCATCATTTATTTAGAAGTATAACTTTAAAAATAGACACCTACGCATCTCACAATCCAACTGGCAATTTTCTTTAAAGCTACGTATTTATTATACACTTCTGGATACATCTATTGGCCCACCTTAGAGTTTAGGTTTCGATGGCCCCTACCGAATTAAGATTGCTAGATTGAACAAAAACTGTTGATGCAGTTTTAAACCTGATACATTTTACCATCTTTTTCGATCGTATTGTTTTAAATTTGAATTCAAAATACCATACGACATGGAGCTACGCCTAACAAGTCGGATATGCGCCTTGTTAAAGGCAATTGATTTTTGAATAAAAAACATGTTTTATCAAATAAAGGTTTAATTTAATAACGCGTGTTGCCTCCATGGGCATCTACCACTGCTCTCATACGATTAGGCATAGAGTTTATCAACCGCTCTATGAAATTTTGAGGGATCATCTCCCATTCCTCTTCTATGGCAGTTTTCAACTCCTGCATCGTCTGGGCAACTGGCTGACGAGCCCTAACACGTCTTTTTAGCTCATCCCACATGTGCTCAATGGGGTTCATGTCTGGGCTTCTGGCTGGCCAGTCCATACCTGTGAAGTTCACATCCCGAAGATATTCCCTGTCGATGCCGGGCTGCGCATGGGCTCTTGCATTATCATGCATAAAAAGGAAATTTGGGCCCACATTGTCCGCGTATGGTATCACGTGAGGTTCTAAGCACTCACGAATGTACCTTTCAGCATTTAATGCTGGCAGCCGTGGTCCTGTAACAACCTCAAGTTGAGTTTTGCCGCTCGCGGATATACCGCCCCAGGCAGTCCATGAGCCACCGCCATAAGCAACCCTCCCTTCAAAGCAGCATTGTGCGAAACGCTCTCCCTTACGTCGGTAGACCTTCTTCCTTCCATCATTGCCATGTAACACAATTTTAGACTCATCAGAAAAGAGTACACGGCTCCAATCTTGCTGTGTCCAATTTAAATGACTGCGTGCGAAATGAAGGCGCGCTGTTCGGTGGGCTCGCGTTAGTTTGGGCCCATTGGCTGGCCTGTGTGGTACCATATCGCGTTCTTTTAACCTTCTCAGAACAGTTCGAGCGCTCACAGATACTCCGTGGAAGTCGCGAAGTTGGTTTTATATCTCAATGGAGGTAAGGTGACGATTTCTCAAGCTGGTCGTCACGATGAATCGATCCTGCCTTTCAGTTGTGACCCGAGATTGTAGCCTTCCTTGGCGACGAACAAAGCCGCCAGTCTCTAGGTACCTCCGATAAACATTTCGGACCGCAGATCGACTTAAATTAAGATGAGCACTCACGATTCTTTGGCTGTGTCCGGCCTGAATAAGTGCCACAGCTTGGGCGGCGACTTCAGGTGAAGTATCCATAGATTATTGATAGAACCTCACCTTAATGTTAAGAATAAGTAATGTTTGTTGCAAAACCAAAGATATCGATCACTTTTTCAAGAATTAAATCCAAGTAAACCAATAAAACCAAGTTTCCTTAGTATTGATTGTTTGATATCAACAAACAGGCTCCAAATTGTCTTTTGTTTCTTTAAATTCTGTGTTTGAAATTCAAAAAAAGACTATTGAATGAAATTGTGAATGTGCCAGGTTCAAAACTGCATAAAAACTTTTTGCTCGACCAATACTTAATATAAAATTTTAGCTAGGACCAAACGCAACTGAAAATACAAGGTGGGCCAATAGATGTGTCCAGAAGTGTATATTACAAGCAGACGTCCCGCGGTTTCACCCGCGTAGGTCCCGTTCCCGTAGGAATACAGGGATAAAAAAGTAGCCTATGTGTTAATCCAGGGTCTCGGCTAACTCCATACCAAATTTTATTAAAATCCATTCAGGAGTTTTTACGTGAAAGAGTAATAAACATCCTTACCAACTTTCGCGTTTATAATATTAGTAGGATTAGATATCTTAAATTATCCTAAAATAGGACTTTCCCAAATTTTAATTTAAATTAAAAACATTATTCACACATAGGTACGTAAACTCACGCCTTTTTCCTATGAGGTTACGCAGAAATCACAGAGCGCCGTCTGGTACGATTCTATACTTCTTTTGCTTCGACAAAAACAACAACAGCAACCTAACATCTTTAAAATGGATGTCTTTCAAATTATCACTAATTTATTTTAAAAGTAACAAATAGGTTTGAAATCACAGATAAATAAACAACGGCTGTTTTCCACATAGAACTTGGTGGGATTTTTTTTTACCCTTCTTTGAGTACTGGTACTGACCACCTAACTGAAATAGTAGAATGCAATACACAATGAAGTGTCGTAATTAAAAAATTGGCATTTTAATACCTTTGTACTTATGACAAACGGTAATAGCAATATTCTATTTCCCAAATCAGTAAATTTTTAGTATCTTTTACATGGATGTGAAAAACTTGGCCACAAATGGGCGTTTCCCTTTGTAGTTTGCTATTTGCTGAGGGGTTTTCGACACTTTTCTTATCTTTTACATTTAATCAGAAATATTATGTCCCCCAGTATATCCCTTGTTTTACCAGTCATACAGTTTTACGGCTAACGAATTAAATACAACGACCACATGCTGATTCATGCACCGCTCAAATAAACTTGATTGTTATTTACAAACCAATATTCAGTTAATTGCGGGTAGCCCGCGGTGGGGGGTACCAAACTCATTAAGTCATTTTCACTATATCATCGATACAATCCTGTGGTATTCTGGGTCCACTTAACTGAAAAACACAGAACTGCCAGTCGATTTCAGTACAAGTTACCCAGTGTAAATATGTGTGTGTGTGTAAATTATTATTATTATTATTTGTTATTTCTTGTTATTTCTCGGAACTCTTGGGTTCCGGACCTTTGGAAGGCGTACGAGGGGCCGAAGCCAACTCGCAGAGGCCCTTTGTTGTTTTTAAGAATTGAGGTACCAATCGCAGATTTTCCCTGTATGCACCTAGACAAGTGCACCCAAGGAATACCTACGACTGGAGTAAGACTATTGCAGAATATGGTAACAAATGTACTGGACTATGGTTAGGGTAGCTAAAATGGACTGGATACATATAACTATGAAAGACTATAGCCCCTGCCTCATCAATGTTACATATACACAGATTAAATGGCAGGGGGTGACTTGCACACTCAATAATGGGCCCTCTAAAACGGCCGCTAGCACATAATGACGTAGCGACAAGACGGCAACATGTCCTGAGGTGCTAAAGGAGTGGAGCGGCATTCCACGGCTATCAGGACAATCCCGGAAGTACGGTCAAGATCCCTACCAGCACCTTACTGGAATGCTTCCTTCCTCCGAGACGTTTGCTCTTGCGAATCTCCACTCTAGCCGGCCAACTAAGGCAAGAAAGAGGTGGGAGCTCCGTTCCTCGACAGAGTTCACTCTGGCCGGCCAATCAAGGCAAGCCAGAGGTGAGGAACAAGACAACTCCCGGGAGATCAGGTCCGTGGGGTCGCCACTGCCCAACAGCTCGCCACAAGCTGCCCTGCGGGGTTATTAAAATTATTATTAGTGAAAATTTACGGAAGTGTCAATGCCTAGCATTAGTATGGAATGGCATTTCTATTTGCCTACCTACATTGGGTGATTTTTACAGTGAGTGGCAATAGCATAGAATTGTTTGTAGAAAGTTTTTAGGACCTAAGATGATATGATTTTGTTTCTGCGAAGATGAGCTTGGCAAGATTTTATTGCCTCAGACACGAAGTCAGCGGGCAACGATCAACTAGGCGCGCAACGCTCGAACAGCGCTTCCCGTTCTATCCCGCCCCGCTGCCTTCGAAGCCAGTTCCATATGAATATTATTTATATGTCGGCGTCAGTAATGGCTGAGCGATGAGCTGACACCGATTGGGGTTTCGTGGTACCGAGTTCATAACGTAGAATAACAATCTTCACTGCAGTAATAACCTCACTTAGCAATCGTAATCACAAAACATAACTCAAATAGGTAACTGACAGTTTCGTACTGGATGTGTGTCTTCGTTGGTGGCTCAAATCAATCTGAGCTCTGCCCAGCTCCCACGCACCAGCACGACTCTGTCCACGTGACATTACCGAAAACACATTCGCGCCATTTTCAAATGACAAGTAACATCACGCTGGTCACCATAGACTCCGTACTAAGTTAATCAACTTCACAACTTATTATTCAAGAATATCGCTTTCCACGACATATACATTGGAACATGTCGCCGCTACGCTGGCGCGCCGCTGCCCGCTGACTTTATGCCCGTGGCCTAAGTGGACATAATGTTCGTAATCGAATGTATACCTTTATACTTTACATTTTAGAATGATTGTCATGTGTTAGCTAGCACACTCCAAATATACCAAAAAAAAACATGTTAACATTGAAATCTAAACTCAAGCAAAAAGGTAAAAGGTAGCCCGCTTACATGTGCAACGGTGCAATGTCTTATATTCGTAAGGCTGTGACTCAAGTTAAAAATGATAATCTAGGACCATCGAAGCAAAACCAAAACTAATATCTTGCTTAAAATTATGTGACAAAACACAAACTAAAGGTATAGTAAATTGCGAATATTGTGACACGTTCATACCAATCCCTATAGAGTTATTTGCGGTGTCATTATGTTATTGGTAAACTGAACACACGAAGTTAATAACCCTTTAGAACCATTAAAGCCTTTGACATGATGTACACACCGCTAGCTAAATGTCACGTTAATATTTGAAGAATTGATAATGGGATCGTATGGATAATGATACAAATTACATATTCATTTACTATGAATACTGTAGATATAAATTATTAAATGGGTTTGTAATTTGTGTTTGACGTATACTAACATATATAGGAACAACAAAAGAGCTGGCAGACATATATCTCCTTGATACAAACATTACATCACGACTGTACTCCGCGACGGGTAAGGCAGAGAGGTGTATATTCAGTACACCTATATTTCGCAATTTAATCTTAGTCTAATGTAATTGGGCACGAGTGTAGTGCCATCAACTGGACAACGGGCTACTACCGAAAACCTCCTGGTTGAAAAACCCAATAGCTCTTTCCCAGGCCCGGGAATCGAACCTTATGTTCTCAGCAATAATATTTATAAAAAAATATAATTATAAACGTTTATTTCAGGCAACGCGGGCCTACCTAACAGATAGATACCTTGACCTAAAAATACATATTTTACGTAATAACATTAAACTTAACTTTCACGCGAGGCGACGGAACACCACGTCCACCATTTTTGTTAGGGTGGAAAATCCTCATGGATGTCCTCCGCCCCAGGGAGGTCGGAGGGGTCTGTCAGACTCTTACTGACTAAAAACCACCCCTTGTTTCGTCTCACACCTGCGCCGGGGGTCACGGAAACAGAAGATACTTCCGCGACCCTCGACTGGTGCTGGCCCTGTTGGCCTCGCCAAGTCAGCAAGGGGAGTGAAGTGTTAAACTCCCCTCGCGACGTCTAGGAGGGGCGCGCGTGGAACACAACGCACCGGCACCACGGGTCTATGTACGTGGAGGGCGGCGGACGTCGCCCCTGAACCCAGCCACGTCTACCGCTAGACCAACCACACAGTTCCAATCATTATCATGTGGCTAGCCTTTTCGTAATTATGTTTGGGCTGGCTTCTAGTCTAACCGGACGGAAGTGATAACCTGGTAGTTCCAATATCCTTGTTTTAATATTAATAACATGCCTAACGTTACTTTACTTACTCACCAACTGTTATGGAACTGTGCAATTAATAATTCTCGAATTGTTATATTATTATTTTGGAACTTACAGTGTTCAATGTCCTTGTACAGACGCCAGCACATTAAGTTACCACAATGTGTCAAATTTTCCCAATTAAATATGAACCTTATTCTGTTTGACATAAAGTTGAAAAACGATCAAAGAAATTTATGTGCTGGCGTCTGTTCAGTCAGCGTTAGTAATGCTAAGACTGACAGATTGTTCAAGATTATTATAAAAAAACTATAAAATTGAAATATTAACTCAATAACATAAGTGTATCAGAGGGGATCGTGTCTAGGTTATAATAGACACACGGCTCGATCGAAGGTTAAGCTACCCTTCACGAGGTTAATCAGTGGATTGGTGACCAGTTTTTGCATAACAATACCCCTTGCCGACTCGGAAGGCAATCGCTTCACGTAAAACACTGGTAGTCAGCTGCATTCGGTTACACTGGAAGCCCCCCCCCCCCCCCCCCCCTCCCTCTTAGTTGGGTAAAGGCTAGGCAGATGGTGAACACCAGTGTTTCAGAATGTAGACAGAACCTATATATGGCAACAGATGCCATTCTGAAAAGTACTTTATCCATTTAAGATGAAGTTGAATTATCTAAATTGTTGAGAAAATTTTGAACTGATACATTCTGATATTTCTGGCGGTGACTATAGGTACTTATGTATAAAACTGGGTTCTCTTCCTATATATGATAACTTTGTTATCTTTCTCACCCATACATATATATCGGTTCAAGCACAGTTTGTTCAATCAACATTTTATTGGTGTTATTTTCAAAGTTTACGGGTCAAAATACAAACCAAAATCTCTAAGGATGCTGACCCCGTCGACAAAACTTTTGCAATTTTCGTCATAGCGATACTAACGCCATCTAAGAGTCATATCAACCAAGTTTTAAGTGTCGAAATCTTTTTATCGAAAAGGAAAATTAAACTGTCCAAAATGAGAACTCAATATAAATAAGTGAACGTTGGCACGAGTGTTGTCGTGTCAACATTTATTTATTTATATGTCCATTTCAAAAGCAAAACAAAAAACATTACTTATACACTTTAAAAATATCGTCTAAAATGTTACTTACATAATAGACTTCACACTTCAAAACAAAAATCAAACAAAATCCTAATGTAATAAATATGTCATGTGTGTTAATAATATGTCGGCATTTGGATTTTGTTGCTTGTGTTGACATAATATCGAATGCTTAGACGATATATCTAGGTGTACCACAGCAGATATTATGTCTCTTGTGGACCTTAAATGTTGAAGTTTGAATTAGATTTCGAGGTTAAAATTACCTTCACCTACATGAAAACAAAAAAAACTAGTCTTTGCTTTTTAGTTACATTTTCAGAACATTTTGTTTTTATAAGGCATAATCTAGACAATCTGAAACTCCACTGGAGTGTAACTAATAGCGGTCGTAACAATAACTAGAACCTTTTGCCAAAAACGCGATTGTCTTAAACTCAGTGGACGGGAAAGCGTTCATTACAAGGTGGTAGTTAGAGTATGAATAAGACTAAGTCTTTCTTCTTATTTGCTCTAGCCATTTCCCATTATTTGGGGCCGACTCTTATCGGTCTGCGGCCCCAGGCCAGTCTGTCCTGGGGTGTTAAAATGTTCATTGGCTTCCGTGAACCACCAGGTGGCCAGTGGGCGTCCTCTACTTCTCTAATTATTTGGCAGGGCTAGGGCTTGTCTTACGACAATGTCTTCAGGGCGTCTAATGACATGACCGAATACAAAGACACAGCCTTTCTCCATTAATATTTATATCGGCTAGAGGTATCGAGAAAAAATTAATAATGGACTGAGAGAAAGATGATATGGCTAAAGAGGACGACAATTGAGGTGGAGATACATCGATTTGTATGGAAGAAAACATGCTGCTTTAATAACAAATGAATTGGGATAAGGACAGTGACAAAGGATGATAACAGTGGTAGGCAGTGACGTAATCCAATATTTTAGACTTACTTACTGCTCATATTGTTTTTAATTTGTGTATTTGCATACAAAATCTTAACACTCTGTTGGCTGACACTAGCAAGATGCTACCGTACCTATCACCTACATTGTAGCGTTACATTATACTTTCTGTTATGGTGTATTAAATTAACTGAGTTTTATGAAGCGACGCACGCTTTTTCCAGAATTTACTTGTAAAATATTTTTATGGCATCACAACTGTTAAAGATACTAAACCCTAGTTTTTGAACCTCTAAATAAGCAGAATTTTACACAGTAGGAAAAAAATCATAAGTAATAGTTGCACGCAATGATATAATAAGCAAAAAGGGTGTAGATAGGTTACCTAAAAAACATTTGATCTTCAAAAACGGCACACAATCTCATGCACGCTTCTGTTGCCGGCGCGACGCGACACTGAGGTAAAGAGCGCTTATAACCTATCTACACCTTTTTACTTTTAATATCATTGGTTGCACGATCATATTTATTTTATTTGTAATAATAAAGACACAATATTCATTTCTGTACATTGTATCATTCATACACTGGTCTACTTCGATTGTGTAACTTGCCGAAGCAGGCAAAAGCTAACTTTTTCCTTAGCTTTTGATTTCGATCGAGAAACTTGAGTCCTTTTGTTTCCTGTGAACTTTGCTAGAATCTTGAAGTTACTTATTTTTTTCGTGTTTACGATCTAACCATACCTCGTTTACTTTTTAATGAGGACTGCCAAGTACTTTTAATTATTTCTTTTTTCTTTAGTAAAAGACTTTGTCGCTTAGCAATCACAGGAGAATACAAAAACATAGACTACAATTTCCACTTGTTTATTGTTTACTTATTTACCTATTCGATATTGTAAAAGCGAGGGTATTATTAAAACTGCCGATGTCATAAATTATGTATGGCCTAGAAATATTGATTTTACTATTTTCATTCCGGAAACACTCCATCGGAATATGAAAAACATCGTCGACTAAATAGTCGACTAAGTAGTCGAATTCAACTTATTTTATGGAATACTCAATACTCAATATTTATTGCGTTCCACAATGTACAGACGCCAGCACATCAAGTTACCCCAATGTGTCAAATTTTCCCAATTGAATATAAACCTTATTCTGTTTAACATAAAGTTGGAAAACGAGCGAAGAAATTTGACACATTGGGGTTACTTGACGTGCTGGCGTCTGTACATAAATGGCCTTAAGAATATAAAGGTACAGAATCATTATGGACCCTGTCGGGCACAGCAAAAACTTAGAAGAGAGGAAGAGGGCTAATGCAGCAGTAACTTCATTTCTAAAATCTTACTATCTTATTTTAATATAGAAAGCAAGTAGTAATACTGCAATATTTATAATGTGTTATATATATTATGTACGAATGGAATCTTTTTTTATGGAATGTGTATCTAAATTTGGTGAGACTGGAAGCCAATCTCTACTTAGTCCAGAAGATGACAGATGGTGACAATTTAATGAAGTATTAAGTCTATCAATATTAAGACCATTATAAGAACTAAGTTTTTGTAAGCTAAATAAACAGTAACAGCTGTATAGACCGGTCAAAGGTACGCTACACTTGCTTAGATTTATGACCACCCATTACATACTGAGACCCGTGCCGCGGAAAGCACGTTAAGCCACAGTATAAATATTAATACAGTAGGACGACGCATTTGATCTCTGAAAAAATGCCAACAACTACACGCGCACCTCCCGAACTAGGAGCATCGTTTTGTTAGCAGTTCGGGAGCGGCTTTCCCGCGTCTCACCCACATCCCGCACGATTGCCCTGTCTAGTCGGCTTTGTTTGGTGAACGACTGTAGGTTTTTAGATTGTGGTTAAGCCGTTGCTCGCTGACACTTTCCTGAAAATCTGACAAAAGTGTTACCAAGGGGTCTTGTGTAATTGTAATTCATATATTTTTTTGGAGGTTAATATTAGTACTTTTCATAGACTCTATGAAAAATTATGATAATGAAAAAAGTAGGTACTACGTAATTCAGAAACAATTTCCGTTAGTAGACAAAACCGAGGTCCTAAATAAATAAACTGCATAGTCGGATTTCAGCCAACATATTGACCTTCATAAATACTTTATAAGAACCAGTTAGAGACTTAAGCACTAAACACGATTTAACCCTAAAAAGCGAGCACCATTTTTCGTGCTTACCGGCCACATCGCGATCTCGGAGTCGAGTCGGCTCGGCTCGTCTACGACGTAATTTCCGACGCGGGTCTAAACGACCTGCCTCAATGAGATACCGTTTTGATAAAACCCTGTATCAAGCGTGCTTGAGAGGGTTAAAGGGCCCCGTTATTGGGCAGTTTCGTTGTAATTATCTAAAACTGTAGAGTGTAGGTACATAGAGAGTAATGGATGACACATAGTACATGAATGAACCATTTAGGGGCCAGAATCTTATCTTACTAATTTAGATACAGGTGATCCAATTGTACTGTAGTTTCAAGTTGTCTTTTGTCTGCTGATGAAATTTGAATAATTGATTTGTTATATTAATCCGTGATTTTAATATTTGTAAATGTGAGAGTACCATGTATCTATCCACATAATTATGTACTTATCTACTAAAATGCTTAATCTATCTTAGCATAGTATGTTATTTTTTATTTATTTTTTTATTTTTTTTTGTTTATTCTAGGTACATCGTATTCACATATAATGTATTTTTTATTGTATACAAATATTATAATTTAAATATATAATAATATAAATAATAATATTCTTCTCCATACAAAACTACCTTTTTTAAGGGGCAACTAGAATCATTAAATTTTATTTAACTTGTAAGTTTAACGTTCAAAAGTGCCTTTTAAATGGCCTAATTGGTATAAATGATTTGACTATTGACTAATTACAGAGATAAGTGACGCGGGTGTATAAAGGGCTGATCACTTTGGCATTTATTTAGCTCAAAGATGATATCAATGAACCATTGCTCTTATTGTTCTTAAATAGTTGGACTATAATTATACAGGGTGTCTCATTCAAATCTTTCAGTATGGGAAAGTCTGAAACTATAAGACATACAAAGATCTGTTCTGAGGAACCATGTCATCGACTTTGATAACAAGAAAAACTGCATTCATACATTTTAAAAAACATATCTTCAATAATCACCCTGTGTAATGTAACATGCACTCGTAATAATTAGTCTTGTAAGGTGATGGCTTGAAACACAGGTTTTATGAACCTAGTTCAGGAAAGTCGCTAATTATATAAAATTCTAGGTTTAAATATATGTTCCATTAGTACTGATTGTTAATCTATACTAATATTATAAAGAGGAAAAGTTTGATTGTGTGTTTGTTTGCATCGAATAGGCTCCGAACCTACTGGACCGATTCGAAAAATTCTTTCACCGTTGGAAAGCTACATGTCCCCGAGTGAAATAGGCTACTTGTTATCTCTGTGTTCCCATGGGAACGGAAATTACGCGGGTGAAACCGCGTGACGTCTGCTAGTTTGGTTAATATATACATATGTAGTTATTTTTGGGTGCTAGAATAATTATTTATTTAAGATTTATTTTGTGGCCTTTACATGTGTAGGGTTCAATACCTATCACAATATTATAGTTTATTTATTTACATATTTGATTAAGAACACAACAGACTCCGCGCACGCGAACTCCTTGTTTAAGCAAGGAAACGCGTGCACAGCCCGTCACTAGACAGACGATTAAAAAGACTTGTCAACGCGACACACAGAAAATTAGCTTCTCAAATATTATATTCACTTTTCTCAATTACTCCTTCTACTCACGTAACATATAATTATATTTACTAAACATGTAACTGGGTATATTGTGTAAAAGATTTAATAAATTTGAAATTTGATTGAGATATGGCGAAAGTCTGACCAACAGTTTAATCAAGGGACACGTGTTACCCAGTGACTTGGTTGTGGAAGTCAGACAGTCCCACTATGTAGAACACTGGTATACACCTTAATCTTTAAACTGGAAGCTGACCCCAACATAGTTGGGAAAAGGCTAGGCAGATGATGATAATGATAAAGGCATTTGGCGCAGTTTAATAAGTTTTTTTTCTACTGCTACGCCGTTCGTAGCTTTGTCTTCGTAGCAGCTACGTAGCGCTGCTACGAAGCCGCGTAGCTCTCGTAAACTTTGACTGTCCTTTTGTCTTGGTTCCTCAATTTACTAAGTCATTAGATAACTTTGATCCTTAACAGCGTATCCATACGCTACTAAACTGCCTCCATAACCGTAAAACGTATAACGTAACATCACAGTTAATACTACAAGTACATTTGTTGAAATTGAATACATAAAATGAGACGAAAATCCCACGTTGTCTTGACTTATTCCCATATACATGGTGAAGGGAAAACCATATTCTTATTCAGGCTGGCTGAAGGTTAGGAGGTATGATACGTGAAGCCTACAAACCTCATCTGTATTCGGTAAACGTGTCATAGTTATGATATAACAATAGCGGCTAGTTAGGGCAAAGGTGTTTCTGACGTCACAAGTCACGTAATGGAACTATGTAAATACGGTCTTTGGTATGATATTGCCTTGAGTTTATAGATATGAGGAGGTATATGCATTCAAATAACTAGCAAAAGATGGTTGGGTGGTTTCTTTCTACACTTAATATCTATGTATACCTTCTCTCCTCCTCTTCCTCTCCGATTTCTTTGCAGAGTGAAATATCTACAACTCTATTTAATAAATTTTAATATGATTTATTGTTCTATCTTATTGTTTATCTGTAATACGCATCCTAAAGCTGTATTCAATTAATTTGAGTTCGGGTGTCAACGCTCGCTATGATCTTCCGAACTATTTATTGAACCGCTAATTCCATCCGTCACACAAAAATTTTGTTAACATATTTTTTAATGTCTGGACTTGAAAAGAGACGATGATCCCTGAGTTTTCGGCTTTTCTTCTCAGAGATAGTCAGTCAGGAAATGCCGACTTCAACTAGCTTTAAAGGAACAAATGACATGTAAAATTGATTTCCATAGCCTACTTGCATAATAAATAATTAAAATAATTTCAAAATATAATTGTGTTTGTTGCCATAAAAGTACTATTATTTTTTATTTCTAAGTGAGGCAACGAAGTTTTCGAATATTATCTTTGTTTTTGTTAAAAAGATTACTAGCAATGTTTGTTGCACTTCACTGATAGTCTTTTTAACCGACTTCAAAAAAAGGAGGAGGTTCTATGTTCGTGTGTAAGTATTTTTTTTTTTTTTTATGTATGTTACCTGATTTCTCCGCCATTTGTAGACCGATTCTCGAAATTCTTTTTTTGTTTGAAAGAGTAGACTCCTGAGGTGGTCGCATTTTAATTTAGTGAAGATCTGATGCTGATCTTCGGAGATATACAACGGAACTCTTCAAAAATAGACGGCAAATCTGTCGTGATTGCTGGAATCGCTTGGATGTTTATTGTTTATACAACATCATGACGTATCATCAAGCCTGTATGCTCAGAGGGGTAGGCAGATGTGTTCAATATACCTAGATTTCGACAGTTAGGTATGTTAAGTTTCATTTATTAGGGTTAGGTGGATAACCTTATTATAATGACATGTATTGTTAACAATTAACAATATAAAATGAATTCATGGCAAATGTTTGTATGGGAACAACTAAAAATGGAAAAATAAAAATCTTTTTTACAAAAAATAAAACCGACTCCAAAAATAACACTAAACGGTGTTAAATAACTCTAAATTCGGAAGTCGGTGGCCCATCAAGAATAAGACAAAAGTACCAAAGCCACAGACTTCCGAATTTAGAGTTATTTTACACCGTTTAGTGTTATTTTTGAAGTCGGTTTTATTTTTTGTAAAAAAGTTTTTTTACGCTACAATTCCTCCAACTACGCTATAATATGTGCTTGTGTCTACTTTGTTTTCCTTTATACTAATAATAATAATACCAGCCTGTTACTATCCCACTGCAGGGCAAAGGCCTCTTCTCATACAGAGAAGGCTTGAGCATTGATCACCACGCTTGCTCAAGGCGGATTGGCGATTTCAAACTTATATTAACTATAAGTCCAGGTTTCCTCACGATGTTTTCCTTCACCGATGTCAATGATGTCTAAGATAAACTTAGAAAGTACATATGAATTGAAAAAGTCACATTGGTACTTGCCCGGATTTGAACCACAACCTCGTGCATGAGAGGTAGGCGCCTTAACCTCTGGGTCATCACGATATTCCTTTATACTATTTCATGTTATTTGTTTAATTTTGTTTTTGTGTGTTTGAACTAAGTTTGTTGCGTGCTCTAAACAATTAATGTTTTATCTATCTAAGAGCTCATATAAAAGCAGTTTCCCTAACATCCACAAGATCGAGCCCATGAATCCTCATCAGTATTCCTCAAACGAGCTTACTTTTATTTCTGCCTACACAAGGGAATCAATAACGTTACTCCGATGACCTATAAACAGCCCCAAAGGTTTCTGAGTTCCCCTCCATATATTATTATTGCCCCCTATTACTCAGACGCGTGCGGGCTACCGGCAGATTCCCACGCGAGCTATTACCATGAAGGTCGGTATATCCTTACCTTTTTTCTTATATTACTCACGTGTAATTTACGGGCTAATTAGGCGAAATATATGCTCAAATTTTGGGTGAAGGAAACTTTATGTGGTACCATGTTTTAAGTAGAAGAGAAAAGCCTTTGAAAACAACTGGTTAACGTTTTGCCACGGGGTTTTGTTTGTTATACTGATGTGTTGGCTTTGCTTTACTGGGGTTCCAAGCTCAAAAGCGATATCTCAACAAAAAAATTTAAAGTTTATGGCATCGGATAGCTTTAAGAAAGACACAACCTATAAACAAAGCCAATTAGCGGTATCTTTTTAAAGTATATGTCTAAAACCCTTTAAATAATTCAATCAATCTGTAAAGTAAAAAAAATATAGATTTACAAAACTTCAATTATCTAGAAACTACCTGCGATTCCGCTTTTGCGTTTAGCACGACAGTATACAGAACTACGTCAATTTTTACCCCAATATATCCAATTCGTCCAGTATAAATAAAACAACATCAGAAAAAACCAAGAATAAGAAAGAACCATCGATAAATTTCAATGCTCTGGATTTCATACTCTTGACCATATTAATATTATACTCTTTGCTCTTGACATAAGCATGACAATGTCAATGTGTTTGACAATGTCTCTTCCTGCATGTATGTATAGGCAAATGTTCTTTATTATTCTTCATAACACACACGAGGTCACGAGTTATTCCAGAGCAGTCAAAATAGTCTGATCTTTTATAAAAGTCAGCCGTTGTATAAATCACACGAGAATTTCAACACACATTTATATCAAGAGATACTAAATCCATCCATATGATAGCCGCCCGTATTCACTCGTCCAATTAAAAAAGGTAAAATATTCAGATCATGAATACTCGGCCACTCGTGGCATCGAATGGAGTGGATACTTAAATTTATAATTGCGATATTCAAATGTGAATTGCAAAGAACCAGCGCTGCGTGTAAGTCATATATGACTTCAATGAAGGACTTTAGTCGAGGGATTTTGAATCGAGTACTTTGAAGGGGTAATGATGCTTTTGAATGGATGAAATTATAAAAAACTTTTTTTACAAAAAATAAAACCGACTTCAAAAATAACACTAAACGGTGTAAAATAACTCTAGATTAGGAAGTCTGTGGCTTTGGTACTTTTGTCTTATTCTTGATGGGCCACCGACTTCCGAATTTAGAGTTATTTTACACCGTTTAGTGTTATTTTTGAAGTCGGTTTTATTTTTTGTAAAAAAAGTTTTTTATTTTTCCATTTTTAGTTGTTCCCATACAAACATTTGCCATGAATTCATTTTACATTGTTAATTGTTAACAATACAATCATGTCATTATAATAGGGTTATCCACCTAACCCTAATAAATGAAACTCAACATACCTAATTGTCGAAATCTAGGTATATTGAACACATCTGCCTACCCCTCTGAGCATACAGGCTTGATGATACGTCATGATGTTGTATAAACAATAAACATCCAAGCGATTCCAGCAATCACGATAGATTTGCCGTCTATTTTTGAAGAGTTCCGTTGTATATCTCCGAAGATCAGCACCAGATCTTCACCAAATTAAAATGGGACCACCTCAGGAGTCTACTCTTTCAAACAAAAAAAAGAATTTCGAGAATCGGTCTACAAATGGCGGAGAAATCAGGTAACACACATTAAAAAAAAAAAAAAAAAAAAAAAATACATACACACGAACATAGAACCTCCTCCTTTTTTTGAAGTCGGTTAATAATAGGTTGTCAAGTTTGATGATATAGATATAAGATATAAGTGCAACTTGGACATCTTTAAACTGTCACATTAGGAAGTTTAAAAATGTTTAAACATGAAATAATTATTTTTCAGCTGAATTTGCACACGCATGTAACTATTTACAACATAATTTTACGGATTTTTATTAAACGTTTATCTAGTCGACAACTTTATCTCGCCATAATTTAAACGTGTAACTATTATGCCCATGTCCTAATAAAACAAATAAGCTTAATCAGGGTGGTTACCTAATTACTGCAACTTTGATAAAATAATGCTGTTATTCCTTTGAATAGCTTACCCTTTTATACAATGTTAAATATTTGTGGTCACAAGCATACACGTAAACAAAACTTCTTCAAAAGTACAGATATAGTCAAAACAATGATTGTATTAGAATGCGAGGTAGGCACCCAAGAGTTAGATCAAGCAAATATACTACATTATGCCATACAACTTGAGCCTACTCCTTTGTTTTATGACGAATAAATATTGGGAGGCATTCTTGAAGTTAAGCGAAAATACCGAAATTGTTGGCGAATTGTTTCTGTTTCTTGTAAACTCGCATTAATTTTGTCAAGTAAGTAAATGTAAACAAAAAGTCCTCAACAAGGTTTTCAAGTTTTAAGAATTTGTGATTGGGTTAAACATTCTTTTGCGAAGGTACATAGACTAACACCTTTTTATTGATTCTTAGCGTGTTGGTGGCAATCTATTATTGGAAGAGTCGACCCAGAACTAAGCTAGAAATAGAAATATACTTATTTTTCTAGCTAATACAATTACCTACATACATGCAAACACAGGTACAGTCACCAGCACAGTACGTAATAATAAATTGTAGCTGTCCTAAACTGTCATTTTTTCTCAAAAGAACATAAACCCTTATACTTACGCAATAAAGTAGATAAATTATAAAAACATGATTTAAAAATTTAAATTAATTGACTAATAAGCAGCAAGTGATACAGACAGCTAGTCTATTTTGTTGTGTATAGCTGCTAACGTCTTTTTAATGTATTATCAGTCTAACATGTAAGACTAAACTGGAATTCCATATTTCGCGTAAAGGGACAGGCAATAAACAATTTAAAAGAACACATTTATAATTTCCATCTCGTTTCACCTCTTAGCAATTACTGAAATTTACCGTTCAACAGTACTGCGTAAATCGTTTTCATTGTATAGCAAAATATTTCCAGTAAGTAACCGATTTCAAACTGTAATTCTCTGGAAATTATTATTCGTTTCGTAAGATATGGCCGCGGCCGTTAGGAAGTATAAAGGAAGGTAATAATGTTCACATTTTTGCCAGCGACGTCTTCGCTGTGTCGGCGTCACGATTAGCATATCTACACGTAAGCTTACTGGCTCCCTGCCTACATACTGAACTGCCTACTAGAAACTGCGCACACTGCAAAATCTTTCTAGCGTAACTCACGCGGTGAATAAAGCTTGCAGACTATACTCCATCCGAGTAGGTAGTTAACTAAAGGTAAACAATCTTGACAAGTCTTTTTACATAAACGCTTATTAATTAAATACAACTACTACTACTGTTTATACAAATTGTTTAATTGATCATGTGTTGTATCTAAATTTGTTTTCAGCTGCATTTTATTATTAAACTGTGTTATTAACTAAAAATACCTACATGTCTGTTTACCTTTTGTTAACTACCTAATCGGATGGAGTATAGCTTTGCTATTCTTTCCATAAAAATAACCCCGTGAGAATGTAAGTGAAGTGAAGGCGAATTGAGCTGCCATTCCGTACTAATACAAGGGATTGACAGTTCAATTCACGAAGTGGTCTTTTACTGAATCGACCGGCTGTTCGTTAAGTGACGAATGAAAGTAGACTTACAAAAGGCAGAGGTAGGTGAAAACGCTAAAAGGAGATGACATTGAAAGACATAGTTACACTGACTTTATTGGTAGTGTTCTTCACAAAAGTCAAGTGCGTAATCCTCGCAACCAGCGTGCGCCAAAGAAGTATATTGTAAGGATCGTATTGGATGGCTTTTCTGCCAACCCCCATGCGAAAAAGGCGTGAGTTTATGTAACTATGTATGCATGTCTTTTAATTAAATTTTCTATAAATATCCGCTGAACAAGGACTATTGAATTGACCCCACTGTTACAGAACAAATTGCTTACTTGACCAAAACTCCAATACAACAATATCGACAACAAACATACTTCGGAACTGTTCTACACAGATAATCTGAACTAAAAGGATTTCTTGTAACTTCCAAACTCTTATAGTTGTGTAATGTAGTGGAATAAAGGCAGAGAGGAAATACACGTGTCTGTCGGCACAACAGTTAACGGTTAATCAAATAGAAATCTGGACGTTTTGTCTGTCACATTATTTCATCGTGTAATGCAGCAATAATAATATTATTGTTATAACATGACCTCTTTAATGCATTACTAAAATTATTAGCGTTATACACGGATATCTGGTAATACACCACTGATTTTTAATTAGTACAAATACTTAAAGGGCTTATTTTAGACGGTCTTTTCGTTATTTTTATAAAGTATCAATAAATAATATTTATAAACAGCAAAGCTTAGTAGTCACCCAAGTTACGGAAATATTGTACAGGCTATTCATGACATAGTAGTATTCATTAATTGTCATCTCTCGCTCACGTTCGCGTGTTCTCGCTCAAACATGCCCCGCCTCCAACAGCTGTTTTCGTTATTTAAGTTTAACTAAATAGTGGCATATTTAAAAAGTAAAATTCGCTTTTTTTACTTTTGATTACGCAAATATGATCAGTAACAGGTACGGATACAGCCCAATTTTTTTTGTACCTACTAATTAAACAATAGTGTTGTATAATAACAGTACATGCATTTCTATTAGATCACATCATCTGCCTAGCCTTTTCCCAACTATGTTGGGGTCGGATTCTAGTTTAAGTAATTTCTTTATTGCCCCAAAAGCCATCACAGTACAATAGCCAAAAACTAGGAGCATTTATCAAGGCTTATTCATAACTGGGGCTCAAGTCTTATATGGTCTTAGTTTTTGTTCCTTGTACTGTGATGGTTTGTGTAACTGGATTCAGCTGAATACCGTAGTTTTACATGGGACTACTGCCGGTCCCACCTTAACAACCCAGTTACTGGGTAACACGATACCCCATGGTTAAGCTGGTTGACGGGTTTTCGGGCTTCTGACTAACTTTAACGACTATCATTGATCTACAAATGACAACCAGGACCACCGGCTTTACGTGCTTTCCGAGGCACGGAGGAGTCTTAGCCTTTTGAACGCCATTGTCACATAATTATATGTGACAAACGAGATCTTACCCTGAACGCCAACGTCACAAATATATGACAAAACACACGTCGCACCATATTATGAGATAAACAATTTAATCATTACTTTTGTGTTTTGTTTTTAATGAAGGTCATTTGATAGAAAAAGTGGCCTGGCATCAGGGGTACGGCGATACGTTTATACTCTGGCGTTCAAAAGGTTAATATTATATGTAAAAATGGTCACCCATCCACAGACCAACCTCGTTAAGCGTATCTTAACCTTTGATCGACCTGTGAGGGTGCTATTACTCAGCCACAAGCTCCTAATGCATCTAGGTGTGAGAACAATAAAGATAGGAATGTATTAGTAGCCTTAAACTTCTTTAAACACTTGATAGCCATTTCAAAGGCGAAAACGTGCCCTCGGTGCCTAGCTGCTAATAAATTGTTTAAATTCGTCATAAGACGGAGACGCGGAGCGTGTTGGGCACATTTTGGTTTATCATCTACGCATGACTGTGGTGATTCTAAACCGTATTAAAGAACTAAAGATTGCCGTATTAAAGAAGATCAGTCGTCTCAAGCATTACTTAGAACTTGTTATTATCAATCTTATAATACTTCTAAACGAGTTTGAAGTCTTAAGTCTTGAGTGGTAATGCTTGAGTCTTGAGTGGTCTTCTTAAACCGCAGAGATATGTTATAACACAAGGTAAAAACATTGGCACTCCGACCGTGAGTGCCGACAGAAATTAAAACTTGAACACGTAAATTTACTTATAAAACAATAATTTAACTTTACTTCGGCCATAAATTAAGGTGTTAGTAATTTGTAAGTAAACAAAACAAGTCACACAATCAAGTGTCACATCACATGTGTAAGAATCGGTCACTAATTACCAGTCACCGTATATACAGAGGTGTAAGGGCTCCCGCACACTAGGCAGCCTGTCTGCGCAGCCAGGTTGCGGCAGCCAGAATATTTGCGCAGCCAGTTATAACAGCCAATCAACAGCTAGTCTAGATCCTTCCGTCGAGCAATATGGATGTGGAAGAACTTGTAATTATTGCTTACCTATCTCGTTAAAAACGCAAAACAAAGAAAAGACACTGGATTCAACCCCTTTATCTAGAAAGACACTCAAAAGGCTTATTCCAAACCTATTTCAAGGATATTCGCGCATTCCTAGTCCGGTTTTTTAACTACACGAGGATGTCAGTGCAATCGTTTGATAACCTTTTGGAAAAAATACGAAATTCAATCAAGGGCATTGATACTCCTATGCGAGCTTGTATAAGACCTGAAGAAAATTTCCCGAATAAATTTCTCTGTATCGAAAGTCATCTTGTCAACAGACGCGTTTCATTGGCTGCCGCAGCCGAGATTTCGTGGCTGCCTAGTGCGCGGGCTCCTATACAACGTCATATGTTTTACTGGCTGCCGCAGCCTGGCTGCCTAGTGCGCGCCCGGCCTTAGTTGCGGTAACGGTAATGTGTTTGTCCCATCTCAAAAGTGCCCAACGCGCCTAAAGAAGTTTTCACCTCAAAACTTTACATTAGAAAAAACATTTGTAACAAAAAATAAGCCTACAAATGCGTGCTGCGTGTTTCCCCTAAGTATCTGTAACGTTTGCGTGTTAGCTAGCTACCTATAGAGCAAGGCACAATGGTACTACTACATAATGTCGGTCGGCACAAAAACGTACAACCACCTTTAATCTTTAACACTTCGTTTGCGACAAAAATGTAATTCTGACGAACTCGTAAACAGGCGGTTGGGTAACCTTTTTTGGAAGTAAAACTAATTGAGGTCTAAAGTTACTTTACTTAACCTAGAAAGAAAAGCTTGAGTAAAAAGAAATGTGATAGTACATTTTGATGCAAGTGAGCAAATTTTGTCATTACAGTCGAGATGAAAACGAGGATTACAAATATTGTAAAAACCGTACGATCATGATTTCTATCAACCCCATTTTTTTTACAAATTAGCATCTTTGACCATTTTATAATTGATTGGTTTGTAATAACATATTCATTCGCATATACATATACAGGGTGTCTCATTCAAATCGGTCAGTATGGGAAAGTCTGAAACTATAAGACATACGAAGATCTGTTCTGAGGAACCATGTCATCGATTTTAATAACAAGTTAAACTGCATTCATACATTTTAAAAAACATCTGTACCCCGTTCGGGAATCGAACCCGGTTATTTTGAAAAAAAAAAAACCTACACTATTTCTATTTAGATATCGATTGTGTAGGTCTTAAGCAGTAAATGTCTGTATGAAACATGATGTCTAAAATGAATAAAATTCATTGTTTCCACATACTTTAATTTATTTTAGTAGGTGCTCGAAGTGACCACGTTTACAATATTACTACAATAGTACAGATGTTTTTTTAAAATGTATGAATGCAGTTTTTCTTGTTATTAAAATCAATGACATGGTTCCTCAGAACAGATCTTCGTATGTCTTATAGTTTCAGACTTTCCCATACTGACCGATTTGAATGAGACACCCTGTATACTTACGCCTGATAGGTCAAATGTGACAGATCTTACGTGACAGGCCTTGCTTGCTCTGGTATGTTCCATCATGTTTGCACAAATAAAACTGTCTTGAATCTTAAATTATTTATTTTGAAATCTCATTAAGATGAAACCATGATTATTAACAGAAAAAAGTTATAAAAAATATACGTTGAGGGGGAGAATTATGTTCATATAAAAATGTTTTGGTAAACGCATCGTTTTCCTTTTCAGGGGTTTATACTAAAGGTTTGATCTTTATCATACAATCACACAGCGCACCGTAGCGGCAATGGGTGCATGAATCTTGTTATATAACCACAATCATATATTTCATATTATGGTTTATGGTTATTTATAGCCCTTTCGGCATGACCTATTTTACATTCACACAATATTGGCTAATCTATCTAATATTAAATAAAAATGTCAATATTGTAAGTTTCATTCATAATTTTCTGCGTTAATAAACAGCGCCTATCATGAATATTTGTATTGTGATGACTTCTATTGGCAAATACATTGCAAGGTCAGCTAAATTAGGTACAAACGCCAGCACCGAAACTGACAAATTTTCCCAATTGAACAAGAACCTAATTGTATCTGTACTAATATTATAAAGCAGAAGAGTTTGTAAGTTTGGTTGAACGCGCTAATCTCAGGAACTACCGGCTCGAATTGAAAAATTCTTTTAACGTTGTAGTCCATTTATTGAGAAAGGCTATATAACATCACGCTATGACCAATAGGAGTGGAGCAGCAATAAGAAATGTTGCAAGCGGGAAAAAGCCTTCGTTGCAGCGTAAACAGTTTAAATTACGCAAAAATAAAGTATTACGAAATTATTCCTCTTTAAACGTGAACGAAGTCGCGGGCAGAAGCTATTCTGTTATAAAGTTGAGAAACTATCAAATAAATTTGACAAATTTTCATGAATAGCATGATGTGCTGGGCTCTGGACCTGCATTAACAAATCCACAATTTTAAGGAAAACTAATCATATCGTTCGTGTTCCCCAAAGACATTCAATACCTATAGACCGGACATCACGAACAAAATTTTCGTCCGAAAAAGTGTGTCCTGCTGGATACAAGTCTATGAGTTTTTTTGTAGTACGCTCCACTGCCGCTCCAATATTCATATATTATTCTAGATGGCGTTACTGAGACATGGGATCAAAGTTTTTCTATGACATTTCCTTGACATGCCCGCTCTATAGTATTTTAAATCTCTTTGGTGTTCCCTTATAAATAAACAAAATGGCGAGCAAAACCACAGCCACAGTTAGTATGTAACAAATTACTTTTCCGCTTGACAGTGCATTCATAAAGTATGAGCCAGTGATGGATTAATCCATTTAGTGGCACTCAGCTTGTCTCCAGCGTAACCCGGAGTGTTTGGCTAACTCGCTTCACTGGCTATGCAACGTTCCAGCACGGTATATCTGCTGAAAATACGTATATATTCCTAGCTGAGAAGGTTGTGTGACTCAATACGACCATAGACGTTTTGTATGAAGGTGTTTCAATGTATTGATATGACAATGTGATTAACCTGATTCTGGTAAGTGGAAGAAAAAGAAGAAGAAGCCTGGTCCTTTCTTATCTAAATGATGGTGATTTCCCCTTTATAACATGACGTCTCGCTTCTATTTTTCGAAAGGTTAAGCAGTAGGGACCCCCTTTGCAAAGTAAGTTCATTGCAAAGTAAGTTCATTGCAAAGTAAGTTCATGCATTTGGTACTCGAACACCTTCGGACCTGACCTATCATCGTTTTCGTCAACACCACACACTGTTAGTTTTTTACAAGCTTTTTAATAGTATAAACTAGTGCTTGACTGCAATTTTACCCTATAGGTAAGCAGTGACGCAATCAATCAAAGTAAAGCGCACTAGTTCACTAACAGCCTATTCTAGCCTTGAAGACAGCTAAATTATAATTGGACGAAAATACCGTAGCAGGCAAGTTGTTCGCATTTTTATTGAACACTTTGTCTGGGTCGTAGAAGTCCCAACATTGCCGATGTAAGGAAGGACAGTCGCGGTACGTTGGATTGTCTAAGGGTAGAAAGATGATATTGGAATCAAATTATGTAATTCCTGCGCACAATCTCTAAAACGCATTCTATAGAATACCGAAAGGCTAGCTACTCTACCCCTGTGCTCAAGGCTGTGAAGATTAGTCTTAACTTTTTATTACCATTATAGACTTCTATCTTACAAAAGTTTTACCCTCAAGGGACCGAAGGCAGGTCAAAAAATCAGCCGTACAAAATAAACGAAACAGAAATACTTACGCAAAATCCGGAGGAACTATCAGTACCTAACTAATCGGATCCTATACACCACTATTTTTGAATTAGTACCAAAATAATTGTTTTACCTGTACTGACCATATTTGCGTAATCAAAAGTAAAAAAAAAGCGAAATTCCATTTTTAAATATTAGTTAAACTTAAATAACGAAAACAGTTGTTGGAGCCGGGGCATAATTTTGCGAGATCACGCGACCGTGAGCGAGAGATGACGATTAATGAATACTTTTATGTCATGAATAGCCTGTACAATATTTCAATAAATTGGGTGACTTTTTGGGATATAAACTAACGCTAATAACTTTGCTGTGAATATTATTTTTTGATACTTTACAAATATAATGAGAAAACCGTCTAGAATAAGCCCTTGTATTAAGTATTTGTATTAATTAAAAAGTAGTTGTGTATAAATTCTTTTCAATTCTTTTCTTAGCGACACAGTAAGTAATCTAAGTGGGTTTTTTTTTATTTGAATCGTATGTGGAGTCGTGCCAAAGGGTATCGTATCGTTCTGTCTTCTTATTTGGATGCACAGAACAAAAAACAAGAGAACAGCAATACAGATAAAAAAAAACAAGAACAGATTAAAAAACTAAAGACAAAGATAAAAAATGACCTGTGCGAGACCAAAAAGGTCCCTATCTTAGCATTAGCTGCTGAGTAAGATCGCACTAAACGGTTTTTACACCCTAATGTAATTATTTACAATTTTTTTATAATGTTTTGGTAAAGAGTATGAAATTCTATTCTAATATAAATGTTCTAAATGGTCGCTACTATATTATCACATTACTAACAACTAGCAAATTGCTAACTAACAATTTCTTTAATTCAGTCTACCCACAGTTTCTCAGCCTCCCGAGACTCCTAGCTTTACCTCTATCCATAAATCTTTAATCACATCAATTAGTCCATGAATCCGTGGTTCGTTGTTCACGCGGGAAATACTTTTTATCTAATTCTTTATCACTTTCGTTGTATGGTGTACAACTGTTTGTTGTTTGCTAATTAATTACTTATAAGATATCATCGCGACAAGGGTTGTGGGCAACAGAATCTAACTCTAATTCTTTCCACTAATTAGGTACCAAATACTACAACTACATATTTTTTATAGTTAACCTACAATTCTCCTTTACATCCCGTAAGGGAGTATTTTAATACTATCAAATATCAAAACACGAAGGACCATCGTGTTATCCAATCACTGTGTTGTGGCGGTCAGATTGGCCGTCACTCCGCTTAAAGTGAGGTGAAGTTTAACGATCAGCTCAATTGTATAATAGATTAAATAAAAAGATAAATAAACACTCGAAAAATAAATATGATTGTAAAGAAACACTAGTTAAGTGGATAAAACCACTTACGTATGAGGACACAGAAACATTGATATAACACGGAATTATTCACATACACACAGACACACACACCCACTTATACTGACAGACATGCTCATACACACACACACAGACACACACACACACAGACACACACACACAGACACACACACACAGACACACACACAAACACAAACACACACACACACAGAGAGAGAGACACACATACACAGACACACACACAGAGAGAGAAACACACACTCACACGCGCACTCACAATCTTTAAGTATACTCTCTTTTTAATTTTTTATTCTTGTTAAGTATTCTAAACTAAACTTTTACATTTTAAAAATAGTGTGTTTATTATCACGCTATACAAAATAGGGAGGGGTGGAGTCGTCTACGACATTTATTTATTTATTTATCCCTATTTCAATCATTAGTTTGAGAAATGTCAACACATTTCTCTCTCACTTTACCTACACTTTCTAAGGGTGATATTTTAAAGAATAACGCCGCTGAAGATACAATGTGATCTGATTGAAAATGTGCCACGTGTCACAAGGCAGTGAACTAGACTATTTTAAGACGGCACCACAATACTTTATCGAGCTTGACCCAAATATAAGGCACCGGAGGGGCACGTCCGCAGCAGGAAAGAGTGCCGAGCACCCCAAACATGGCATTCTTGTGAACCCATGTATTATGCACGCCTGCTTCCTTATCACCACTGAAACTTTCAAAGAGGAATAAAATATAGCTGCCAACATACTTTATTATATACTTAACGGGATACTTGATGTTTGAATTGGTAAACTTGGTGATGAAGTTGGAAATAACATAATTCTCTCGTGTTTTCTAGAATGGCATACAGAATGCATTGCTATTCTTGTAAAATTCACCCCGTGGAAAATGATGGCGAATTGAGCAGTCATTTTATAATAATGCTAGGGATTGACAGTTCACTTCACTCGAGATTCCACGGGGTGATTTTTGCAGAATCGACCTGCTATTTTTAGGTACAAGTAATGATTTCATCATCATCTGATTTGCCTCTTCCCAACCGACTAAATAATTTTATTTTTCAGAAATTTTAATTTGAACTTCACATCATTATAGCCTTACATTTTTTCCAACTATGTTGGAGTCGGCTTCCAGTGTACCCCGTAGTAACAGAATATTTTACATAGTGCAACTGCTTACCTGAACACAGTTAATGGGAAATACAATACATATCTACCAATTGTGGATCAATGTTTACGTAAATATCATAAAAACACAGTACTATTGTATTTTGTATACATACAATAGTAACGACTGTCTTAGATTTACAAATAAAAGCTGAGGATTCATCGTGCTTTGCAAAACACGGAGGAGTTTTGTAATTTGGTGCTTGGTCACCTATCTACGAACAGAGCTCAGCAAGAGCAGCTTAACCTTCGATGAGGCTTAGTTAGTTGGACGCGAAACACTCCAAATAGCGTAAAAATGATGACATACAAAGCTCTTCGTATTGCTACTTACCTCTAAATCTGTGTACATATTCCATTGTGTATTCAAATTTACCCGTGACAGAATACATGTGTGTTGTATTTATGTACAAGTTTACGGGTGACACGGCTGCTAGCACCGTAGCGTGTTTGTCTTACACGCTACAATATCTGGAGCTCGGCAGGCGGTGACAAAGCGGTTTTAACCCTGACACTGCTACATACATCTGTACATTACGTTCGGTTGCATATATTGTCGGGTTTACGATCGGCTTTCGACTGAATATTGACATTTCTTAGCCTAACCCAACAGGGAAAATACTGATGGAACTACGAACTATGTATTTAGCTATGGTTTCTTATGCTATATAGTGAGACTGGGATAGATGCCACACTTTTTGAAATCACCGTTATCCCATTTATAATAGCACTAGCAGACGTCACGAAGTTTCACCCGCGTAGTTTCCGTTCCCGTGGGGATACGGGGATAAAAAGCCTATGTCCACCGGGAATAGTGTAGCTTTCCACCAGTACGATAATTTTTAAAATTGGATCATTAGATTTGAAGATTACCCCCTACATACAAATTTACAAACTTACAAATTTTACCTCTTTATAATATTAGTATAGATATAGATTAGAATAAAGTAGCTTGTCGAAGCAGGAATGCAAAACATTTTATTTTAAAGATAAGCTAAGTAAAGATACTTACAACTATTTTTATTAAAATTGTTTTATTTTTCATTTAGAAGAATAACAGTAAAACTTTCTTTACGTTCCGTGTATCGTCTATCCCTGCTTGTTTAAGGTTTTTATCATTGACACTATTTTCAACTAAAATGAAATAACATCAACTAAATGGGGAACAAATCATTTCTTAAAATAAATTGTTGAAATGGTTACAACTAAGTGTGACAGCTGCAGTAAAAATAGATTACTTATATAATAAATTCGGCGTCTATCGTAATTGTAACATACTTATTGGGCTTTCGTTATAAAGTGTGCATTAAAAATTACCTTTTCGTACCACTTGCTCAAAAAAGTGACATTCTATGCCACAAAAAGCGAACATAACAATAGTCATTTTTAATCTGTTAAAAACAGGGAAAGAAAGTTGTACTGGATTTCATTCATCCCCTACGGAGAGAATGTGATTTAAATTTGGAATACTTACCGAAATTTATACTGAACTACATTTACACCATTGAGTTTGTACATTACACATCTTTTTGAAAAAGGAATACGCATTTATTACGCAGTTATGATTATTAATTAAAAAATTACGAAAACCGACGACGCCGTATGAGCTTGATGTCTTTGCTTTTCCGACAAAAAAATATTAATCTAGGAGTTTGCCGCGTTTTTGTTTTCTTCAAATATATAAACGTTAAGTTTATTTTAATTTATTTCTATAAATAAGTTAATATTCTAAAAATACGTTTACTTTTAATTGTCATTATTTTTAATAAATGCTTATCTCATATTATTATTGTGTTAATTTTTTCGCAAATGGTACGAAAAGTAGAGTATTTTCCTCGGTGATAAAGCTGTCTTAGTCTTGGGTGAACTTAAATCCCTCGCTACACTCAGGACTCGTCTTAAATCCCTCGCTTCGCTCGTGATTTAAGTTTTTAACACCCTCGCTACGCTCGGGAGTAAACCTCGAGTCCTTCGTTACGCTCGCGATTTAAATCGTCACCCGCGACAGAAGACACTGCTTTATCCCCTTGGTTAATAATCTACTATTTTTATTGTCTATGGCTATTTGTAAATAGAGTATAGCCATTGAGCGATCTTTTATTTCAATGAAATAGTAAGAAATTCCAACTCACGGCTAGATTCTGATTTTAGCCTAGACTAAGACATTATTATTCCGAAACTAACAACTGACAAACTTCATTCATCTTTGTTCTGCAGTACTGTTATCTGCGAAGAATTAATATATTTTCTGGATGAATATTCATAAACAGTAGCACAAAGGGATGACCGGATGGCTCGGAAGGCATCCTTCCTAATATTAATAATAACGGAAAAATATTGTATGTGACCATTATATGCCTTATGCTTAATAAAGAAAATACTAAACTTTATCTTAGCCTTAAAAAAAACAGGATGGCTAGCTTAACGTATTCCTTGATAATCTTTCTTAGATTGAGATAAAACAGATATTTTTCAGGTTGTTTTTTTTTTTATAAAATTGGATTTCCTCTGCAGTTGCGTTTGATCACGCCTAACTTTAAAAGTTTGATCCAATATTTAACATTAAAATTCAACATTCAAAATAGGTTATCGTGGATCATAGATACATGAATGGATGTGACATAGATAGTTATTACATAGGTCAGCTATGTCATGTAAAATTCACAAAATTAACTTAAACAACCAACTTTACTTTTTGACAATAGCACAAAAACGGTAAAATCTTATTTCAATTGTATTGATCATCATATTACAATTTATTTAATTAAGATAAATGGCAAATTACAATATTAATTACACACCAGCGCAAACGGCCATTGCTTAGCATAATTCTCACGTGCGACACAGAGCCACACCACACAGTCGACCGCCACTATTAAAATATTCAAATATATAATTAAAAACAATAAAAAGAAAGTTGAGTTCAACACATAATACTCAATGAAAATAATGTAGTAACAAAAATTGAAAAGAGTATGCTTAGATGGTTTGGTCACGTTGAAAGGATGGATGAAAGGCGACTAACGAAAGGTATTTACAAGGCAGATGTAAGTGGGAACGCCGGGAGGGGACGCCCTAGAAGGACATACATAGACCTTATTGGTGAGGTTCTTCAGAAAGGTCAGGTGCGTAGTACTCGCAACCGGCGTGTGAGTATGACAAGATGTATGTATTTATGTGTGTGTGTTCCTTTGCATCTTGTTTATCTTGTTTTTGAATGTAAACGAAGCAAAAGAAGTATGTAAGAATCGGAGCATATGGCGCTCTGTAGTTTCTGCCTATGAGTTTATGTATGTACGTATATATGTACTCAATGAAAAACCTTACTTAAAATATTATGTCAACCGCGAATGGTTATTTGTATTAATTCCTTTGCATCTTGTTTCAAACCAAAATGTTCTACTCCAAAGGTTTTAAAGCCAACCCAAGCTTGCTCACAGCTAATTACAACTAGTACAAGTATGATTCACATACAGCAAAACTTGATATTCAAGTAGCAGTGAGGCACCCGGTGCTTGCTAATTATTATCTGACATGAGGCCGGTGTTGCCAACTTAATTAAACTATTGCTACCACGTACCCACGAATATCTCTGCAGCATTTATGTTTACTTAGCACTTTATGTAATTAACAACGTTGCTCATTGTAAGCCCCAATTTAGGGATTATAACTTCTAGGACATTTATTATTTTGTCTCCAGAGATGGTAGTTAAAATTTTCTATTTGCTTGCCAGAATATAATAAAAAAAACTCTTTGTTCGTTGAAGCCTACTATGGAACTTTTTTGCTTGAAGGCAGTTAGATTTACATCTAGTATTGCGCATTTTTCCAAGTAAAAGAACATTAAGGTTAGAGCCTTTTTTACTGTTCGCTTGTACCCATTTGCATAGCGAGAACGGACTAAGTATTCGTAATAAGCTACAAACTTTTTATTCCTCCCGCCTTATACTTGTTTCGTCTCGATATCTTTGCTTGTACAACGAATTGAATTCGGAGAAACACAAAAGGGACCCGTAGATCGGTCTATTTTAAGATGGCTGAGACAGAATTTCTCTGTATTACGTAAATGTTTAATGCGGTAGCGGCCAGACGACTCGACAAGGACGCTACCTGAAAATAAATGACAACTGAAGTGGAATTGAAACTGGAGTCTACGGGTAAATACAGCTTTAAGCGAATTCTATCAATCATCATTTGGTCGTGTTGATAACGAAAATTAAAATAAACCTTGATGAAAATTCAAGTTCTGAGCAGCTTTTCCTGTTAACTTTTCCTGTAGAAGTGAAAACAGATTAAAGTTTTGAGATGGTTCTCGCTCGGCGTTTGATTTTCTTTGTCAAACTTCAAAACGTGACGTGAAAATGAACCAACTTTTTCGTGTTGAAAGCCTGGACATGGTTCTTCGGAAATGTGAACTGTTTTTTTACCGTTTGGCTAAACCAGATCGAAATTCACTCAACTGTTTTTCATTGAATGCACATACGGGTGGACGGAGTTTTATTTTTATCTTTTTATGCAAACGGCATCCATCGCCATGCTGGATTTTTAGCAGGTATCTGGCAGGACTTTATGCGTTTCGTCTATTGATTTCATATGGTGTGACTGGTGTCCTGACAAAAATATGGCTAATTCTATTTTAGATGACTTTGTAGTTGTCTGAAGCTTGAAGAATAAAAAGGAATAATTAATAGCAGTTTTCAGTATTAAATTAATATAGCTGATTCCCTTGTTTCGTTCGACTTTAACTCATCATACCCAAATAGCATTATTAGAAGAGACACCATCATTTCGACAATCACATTTAGCACATCAAACTAATGCCAAATTGACCTTAATCTGTTTGAAATAAAGTTGAATAACTATCAAAGAAATTTTACACATTTGGGTAGCTTGTTGAACTGTCTTCTGAACTGAGATAAACCATCAAACGCTGAAAATAAATCTTTGAATGTTATACATATATAGTTTCGGGACGGCAAAAAGAGAATTATGTAGATTTTTTAACAACCAAATAAAATACCTTTTTCTTACACAGACATTTTAGTATTTCAAGACGGAAAAAAACAAAATAGGAAATGTATAGTGCCATAAAATATTTTAAGTGGTTTTATCTTAAGTAACTTTATTTTAGACTAGCTTCTGCCCGCGACTTCGTACGCGGATCCTGTTGCTTATGCCAGCGACAACGGGGTCGTCAAAATCGAAGATCTGAAACATCTGATGTCGAATTCTATAAGCCCCGGGGACGGGAAATCAATGGGATGCGCGAGACGATTCAAGATGTTCCAGATTTTTTATTTTTGTTGGTCAACATGAAATGCCATCAGACTTAACAACTTTTGCTAAGACGCCATTTCTATTATGTATATGTTATATTGTCTCTGGGCTTTGGAGTTCCCCTACAGGTGCTCCAGATCTTCAAATTTAGTCTCACAGCAGAAAACACTCTTCACGTGGAATAGTTTTTGCAATGGCACCATTTTTATATCTCTTTTACTTTAGGTGTTCCATTTTCCAAAATAAATTATAGCCTATAATATGTTGCGTGACGTTCACGATCAGCGGTCAGTCGCGCATCTCCTTCCCCCACTTATCTCTAGAGTCGATGCGTACCTATATACGCTGAAAACTCAAGCGTCATGCTTTTTCCGTGAACGTCTCCAACTCGCGAGACAGTGCATGATGTTCACGATCAGCGGTCAGTCGCGCACATATTCTTCACTGGTCTCTAGAGACCTGGATGTCGATGCGTAAATACGCTGAGAATGCAGGCGTGCTTCACGATCCCAAGAAGTTTCCACGGAGCGAGTTGCAGCCTCATGTTCTCGAACAGCATCAAGTCTCTCCTAACGCTCTTCGGTAGATTGTTGGGATCTTATGGTCTCTAATCATTTAGCACCTTTGGAACATTAGGAAAAATTTGACCTCTTTCTAGGCATGGTTATAGTTTTATTGTGATGATACCTGATCAATTAAAATCTAAGTGGCTGCTCCCCTGCGTTACCGGGTAAGCTACCGTGTAACGAAGATAAATGGAAAAGGAAATTAAACACTCAAATAACATAAGCCCGAAGCCATACGATAAAAAAATGGGAGGTTTAGCCAGTAGAGTCTAATTTTCAACGATATACCATCGTCATCGAAAATCAGTCCTGAACTGTTCCCGCCCTCACCGCGTAGTACCTCCTACTTATGTTATTTTATAATTATGCAATGAAATTAGTGATAGTTTTAATTTCTATATCAAATGTTTCTGATCTTCGATTTTTATAAGTCAACAGGAAATGCCTATCAGACCGAACAACTTTTGCTAAGACGTCATTCCTATTTGAGTTATGGTGTAGCTGGGCTCTTGGAGTTCCACAACAGGTGTTCCAGATCTTCAAATTTATTCTCTCAGCAGAAAATGCTCATCACGTGGAACAATTTTTGCTATGGTACCTTTTTTGTATCTCCTATAGTTTAGATGGTCTGTTGCGGTTCTGCATCAGGTGTTCCGGATCTTCAAATTTATTCTCTCAGCAGAAAATGCTCATCACGTGGAACAATTTTTGCTATGGGACCATTTTTGTATCTCCTATAGTTTAGCTGGTCTGTAGCGGTTCTGCATCAGGTGTTCCGGATCTTCAAATTTATTCTCTCAGCAGAAAATGCTTATCACGTGGAACAATTTTTGCTATGGGGTCATTTTTGTATCGCCTATAGTTTAGCTGGTCTGTTGCGGTTCTGCATCAGGTGTTCCAGTTTCCAAGATAAATTATAGCCTATGTGTTGACCAGACTTAATATCTATACAACAAAAAAAAAAACATTCAAATCCGTCCAGTAGTTCCGAAGATTAGCGTGTGCAAACAAACAGACAAACAGACAAACAGACAAACAGACAGACTTTTTTTTTTGGATTCGTGCTCTATTACTGTTTCTAAACCCCCCTCAATTATTATTTTTTAAATATATTCAATGTACAGACACAGTTTTTTTACAGTCTTATTATATGTATATAGATTTTCCGTAAACTTGCACTGTTCTGTTTGTTTACAAAACGAGAAAGCACAAGGAAGTAAAGACATTTAAAGGTGAAGGATATATGGGAAAATGATATCATGTAAATATAAACCTTTTTAGGACTACAGAAAAAGAAATGGTCCTCATTTTCGTTATACAAACCGTCCCGTATTCAAAAACTAAACTCTAAGTATAGGATTAATATTTCTTATTGACAAACTGCTCGTAAAAAGTCATCTTCATCATTTGCCACCCCTTTCCAATTTGTTGGAGTCGGCCTAATGCAGCTGAAAACCAGTGCTTTGCATGGGAGCGACTGTCTGTCTGACCTTCTCAACCCAGTTACTGGGTAACACGATTCCCCTTGGTTAAACTGATTGTCAGACTTTCGGACTTTATTTATTTATTTATCAATAGGTTCGCCAACCATTGTTTACACTAATTATATGTTGTCGCACTTATTTTGCCGCTTCTGGTTACGACAAACTTGAACAGAAACGTCATCGGATGTTAGGAGGGGCGCGCCATGGCGGCCATTTTTGAACACTACTGGACAGCCGCACTTGACTTCGTGCCGCCACCAAAGCATCACCTCTGCCATTGGGTAAATCGGTAGTCGGAAATAATGTTGCTAAACATTATTTCTTGACATTTTGATTATTAGTTAAATATTCTAGTGCTATACGATTGTATTTAAATAAAGTAAACACAGTTGGTTTTAAAAATAAGAAAACTAGGTTTGTAGTAAATCAATCAACCGTTACGGTTGATTGATTTACTACAAACCTAGTTTATATGATGTTGTATAAGTGTATCTTAATTCATTAAACGCTCATTATGATTTACTGACCCTTATTTCTCTGTTATATATCATAGAGGTAACATGTACAAAAAGTCTTATAATAGTGCAACAATCACTTAGAGGCAAACTCTGCATGCATAAGAGTTGTACAAGGCGGACTACATAAAACAAACAAGTACCAAATTAACTAAAAGAAAAAGAAAAATTAAGAGATCTTAACGACTATGTAGCTACAAAAAAACTAAGCATCTAAAATAAATTACTTAACTAAATGTACCTATAAGATAAAGTAAATTACGGACTTCTAATGACTGACTCGTAACGACTGGCAAAGATCTTCAAATGAAAGCCGAGGCTCTACTTTCCGATGCACGGAGGAGCCTTGATATGCTGTGAATGGTCACCCATCCACGGACCAACCTCATCTAGCGTAGCTTAACCTGTGATCGGCCCGGAAGGCTGTCATTATTTTAGCCTCAAGCTCTTCCGTACAGCTCGTAAAAAATACAATAACGTCAAGTTAGAATTGTCAAATCGAGTTTTTATATCGTGCTTTTGGTTGATACGATCATGATTTGTCCACTATGTTTGTACCTATGAAAGCTTCAGTTCTTATAAAATTGACAGCTCTAATATTATATTACGTTCGTGATTTTTGTTCTTTATGAGAGACATTTATTGAAGGTAAACTAATTAAAATAGCTTGTCGACAAGAGAATCGACACCCACTATCTTTTTTGTTATGGTCGACACGGGGACAAATATATTTTCCTAATTTAATTTTGTAAACCGAAATCCAATTACTGCCTCTCCTAACTAGGTTCCTTCAAAGGACAGCTTCCTTTTTAAACTAGGGTCGAGCTAACATGTTTGATTATCGAAATAAATAAATTAGACGCTCGTTATACCTAGGTGTCCCTTAATAATTCGATGAATCAATTACCTCGGTATGCTAGTAATAACACTCTGTGTCTTGGGCTTTTGTAGCTCAAGAATCATCGTCTAACAACCTCAAAATATTTCACTAAGATCGTACACACGGCTAGACATCAAGCCTTACATTTCCAGTTTATGCTGAACTCGCATTTGAGGAAATCCTCAAATCATTGCGAGATCAGATTATACTGGAAATGTACTTATGTACCTAACTACCGCAAACTTCACTCCGCAGGCAATTCCACAACGCTACCTATTACCAATTCCACCGTCCGTAGACTTTGCATGACATAGCCACAAATAAACAAAAGGCTATACAACAAACCACGACTGAATGGACTCACGCTAAAAATGTAGTCCAGTTAAAGCCATTAGTTTCGTTCGACCAAATAATTCGCTTTTATTAACACTCTGTAGTTAGAATTTATGTGGAGTGTAACCCTGTAATGAGGCGTTTTGTACGTTTCCCTAGCTTTAGTATTAAGCATTGGTAGAAGTAACTATAGGTTGTTATATTGATTTTACAAACTGGCCTAGATTTTATGGAAATAACAGCAATCTTTTTAAGTGCTCTGATGGTACTTCGATCGTTACTATAGTTTATTATAGTATCTGGTTCGAATACACTTGATTTAAAATGTATTGATTCGTTTTTAAGCATTGGTACTGTTTCAATAATATTCCACTTAGGACTTACTGCTATTGTGCTTGCTGCTATTGTGGGATATCGTACGATCGAACTTAGATCTTCCTGGTCGTGTTGGAGCGATAATATACGTCTTTTCTATTCTGACAGTAACGTTTGGCGCAGTAGTTGAGATAAAGAATACTGCGCTGAGGTACGGTCTGATTCCCGTACGGAACAAATATAGGTATGGCCTTTAGGGCCCTAGGTAGCTGTTCCGGGTCTAGCTGTTTGTGTATGTAAGTTTAAAGATTTATAAACGCGCTCATACTGTAAGACTAATTCGTACTATTGAGCCACATTATGTATTCATGTCACTTGACATCAATTGCAAACCACTTTTACTTTGGCGTACTTATAATTGTCTACTGACATTATACGCATGGCCTGGTTCAGAATTCAAATGAAAACATTAACAGATTTACTTGAATACACTGCCTCCTAGGATCTTTCTTCCTAGCTTAGGAGTCAGGGCTCTAATTTTGTATTGACCGTATTCAACAATTGTGTCCTCAAACCTGTGTGCCATTTTTTTTTTAATTATGATTTTTAAAGGGATCTTTTATGCGTAGCGTATGTGAGTCCCATAGTATCTTAAAACAATAAAATTGTACTTCACAAAACGTGGGCCATGAATTTGAACAAAACTCTAGCATAGTCGTCATTTGGTTTGGATATAATTGTATAGAACATGCCCACATCACTTCTCTTCAAATTCAAGGACCTTAGTAAATTATTTAAGGTCCTTGAATTTGTTATTTTTTGGCGGGTAAGTAAACTTATTATTACTATATTGTGCTTAATCAATGCTTGTTTATAGTTCCTGTGGCCAATCCGAGTAGTGTCGCGAACACGAGCAAGACAATAAGTGTTAATCTTGAATGAGGTGTCAAGTCAACCGTCTGACCTACTTGCTTAGCATATTATTATTTCACAGACTTCCCCTGTCGCATTGTCTTAGCTTTATCTAACATAATGACTGAGGTGTAAACAACGTTTGTATTGCGATGAACTTCTCGTTCATTATTTATCCCAACTATAGTTTGCTTGGGTGCCATACCTCGCACTGTGACTCCTTCGATTTACATGTATTTTCTTTCAAAGTTTATCTTAGACAACATTGACAGATCGGTAAAGGAACCGTCATTAATTGAACACTAATCCAGAAAGAAATTCCAGATGGACAAAATTACTATAACTTTGTCCAACCCGGGGAAAAAAATTACCGGTAAAAAACCGGGCGTTAAATTTACTTTAGTATAACACTTCTAACCGTACTCCTTAAAGTCGTTGCTTGGTGTTAAATAGTCCATACCTTCCCAAAGACTTAGACTATCAACTACAATAAAGGCAATTAAATCTTACTAGTAATTCTTGAGATATTTCTGTTCATTTCTGATACCCTGGTACTTTCAAAACAACAGTCATAGTTCGATTCAATGAACCTGTAAGTCTCTTTAGCATAAAATTGATCAAAAGTTGCTGAACACTTAGTTCCAGTCAATTTATGTTTGCCTGGTAAAAACTATGACAGTCGATATAAAACTATAACAATCGTACCCCTCGCTTTTTAATTTTAATCATGGTTGCGCTTCGTGGAATAAAAATATATTATTATTTTTTATTTTTTCGAGGGCAAAAGACGGTTGCGCTTCGCGGAACAAAATAGTTGCGCTTCGATGGTTGCGCTTAAAAAAGGTTGCGCTTCGAGGAATACTCCAAATATTTTGATATTAGAAATTAAGCTACCAAACGTGTTACACTTACACCACACAAACAGCTTTGGGAATAATAGTAGATATTAGGTAAAGCCTATAACATCGGCTCTACGCTTCATATAACAGTGTAAGCGTGTGTAGTATGTTATGTTTGTAATCTCTTTACCAAATCTCAGCTTACATAGATTACCTACTCTCGGAAATGTGGTTTCGTAACAGAGACCACAATATACTGTTACCATCACAACTTGGATTTCATGTAATTGGTTGGATTTTATCTATGTAGTTTCAACTAACCTGTGTAGTTTGTATTAAATCGGTTCGTGCATATATGGGAAGAACTTAAAGATTGACTGGTAGAAAATGCTTATGGCCTTAGGTCCACTTGTGGATGTAACAACCCGTTCACGAGCTTGCCACCGTGAGCGGCTAAGCACGAGGCGGCGAGCGGTAAATTCAAAAGTATAAAAATGTGAGTTATTCCGGTCGGATCCCCTGATCTGATCCCCTGTTGTTTATTATAGTATTTTAATTCCTGTCTGATCCACTATTAACTTTGTCATTCCGGTCTGATCCCGTTACTCTTTTTTGACAGGTAAGTACAGTCAAGAGAAAAGCAGTTGTTCATGTAAAAATATTTGTTTTATTTGTTTAAAATCATCACAGGCAATCAGAAAATTAGTCTTTTTATTTAGACAACTACACCTTAACTATAAAAAATATTTGACCATATTAATTAAATAACAAAAACAGAACTTAAAATTACTATATAAAATAGTATTTTTACTTGGACAATCCTTAATATTAATAAAAGATTTTGACCATCTTAATTAAATAACAAAAATAAAACTTAAAATTAGTATTTAAAATCATCACAGATAATCAGACATTTGGTCTTTCTATTTGGACAAACCTTAATAATTTAAAAGGATTTTGACCATCTTAATTAAATAACAAAACAGAACTTAAAATTACGATATAAAATCATCACAGACAATCAGAATTTTGGTCTTTCTATTTGGATAGATAACAAAAACATAAACACAAGTTCTAGAGCTTAATCAAATTTGAGAGTTAAATGAATGACATGACAAATTAAATAAAAGTAATCGTTTTTAAATAATAAAAGATTTCGACTAGATAAATCGAATACCAAAAAAACATAATTGTGTCTTTTAATTTGGACCAATCACTTACAGTCTTAACTTTTCTAAACAGTGACCAACTGTTATTTTTCCAGTGAGAAGTTGGTCAGTTACATGTTGGTACCACTTATCGACTACGATTTCTTTTGCTAGCCGTCGTTTTAGGTTTGGCATTTCAACACTATTAGTATTCACTATTTGCAACTTTGCATCCTCTTTTAAAGTTTTCAAAAGCTGATATAAATTTGGGTTTCTTGGCAGACTGCTGTTGAGCTTTTTATGCCAGGATTCCACAGCATTGGTTGTGCGATGGCGTTGATTATAGGCACACCAAGTATCGACAAAACTTTCATCTTCCAGCCATTGTGTTACCATGTAATCGTTGAATGCTTGTATTTCTTTAGACTCCGGACTGTCTTCCATTACGTAGCACCAGCCATCTGAGATATATTTTCTAGGTAGCAGTGGCAATAAGGCTGATAGCGCTACGTGTTTGCGAAATCGCTTGTTTTTTGTCAAATTCAACGCTTTAGCTCTCTTCCATACATTATGAGAAAAATGAAAGTAGCATCCTTTTACTTCAACTGAGGGGAAAATAGTTGAAATGGCATTCATAGCTGCTTGTTCGAAATCAGTCATATATTTCAGTGGCTTCCATTCTGGGATATATTCCTTTAATAACTGGAATAGTGTTATATAGATTTCTTCATTTTTTCTATTCAATAAAGCATATAATAAAGGTACTATTCGTGTGTGCTCTTCATCACTCCCAAGGTCCCCATGGATAGTGTAAAGTTGAACGAATGGTGTTGGGCAACAATCAAAAGTTCCATCACTTAAATAAAATTGTATGAGTCGTATATCTTTCAGAACACTTTATCTGCAAAAATTATTATTCGGAAATCAGAGGTCTCGTCATAATGATTAACCAACACAAAATCTTCAAAAATAGAAGGAATTTCTACTTTCTGGGCATTTTTACACTGTATCTTCGATATACCGGCTTGTTTATTTCTAGCATCATACAACGCAGTTTTTATGTTTGTAAACGACGGAAGCTTCTTTATTAGGTCTAAGCCGGCATCACTGAATTCCGCTTTAAAGTTGTTGTAAATATTCGGGATTGGTGAAAAAGAGGATGATAATACTTTTTCTCGGCAATTGTGTAACTTCTGTGCCATTATATTATCCACTTCATTGGGCTCGCATTGATGATGTTTCTCATTACTAATGTTGTTACCCTAAAACAACATAACAGGTATTTAGATCTTTACACTCATTGCTTGATAACTAAAAGACTGCATAAATAACATAAAACGTAATAAATACTTGAATGTTAAGAGACCCGGTGCAATTTTTTCTTCGCCAGTTGACACATCGCCATAGGCTCCATCCATTTTTATACTGTTTCTTCTTTGTGTACTGGTAACCAGCCCTTAGTAAAACTATGCCTCCATTTCTATTTATATATATTAAATTATCAGAATTTTGAGAGGATGATGCCGGCTTACTACCATCCTCATACATTCTGGAACGGATAGAAATAGAATGTGAATATTTATTATAAGAAAAATTCTGTAAACCTTCTGGTCTCTACATTAGAGGTATTACAGTATTCTTATACCCTACTCTTAGGGTTAAGTCCGGATAATTCAAATAACTACAAAATTTAGCAGTGCAGGGTCGGTGTGAGAGAATGTAATGATAACAAGGAACGTACGTTGGAAAAATATGTATCTCGGGATTTTCTTTTACACTGTCATCTCTTGACAAGTTTGTCAAACAATAAAAAACATCAAGATTAAAAAGTTCTTCGACGTATTAAGTCGCGACTGGTACAGCCTTCATGGTGAAAATATATAATTATTATTTAACTTGAATTTGTGTGCCTACACTTCATGATATTTTTCTTCACTGGCAACATTACACGGGACGCCATTTTGTTTTCCTGTTCGCTTTAGTCCGTTATTTACTCACTTCAAATTTGTTTTGTAGATATTTTTTTTCATTTATATGTCCCACTTTTAACTAGCTAATTAACATGAATATTATGATAAGTTACCATAAGAGAACTTGAGTACCTACTTTTAGTTTTATGAAGGGTGAATTCGGATTTACAATTTGTTTTTTTTTTAATCAGATTGGGGTTTTTTCCGCCATGGTTAGAGGAATAGAAAATAAATTTGCTACTCTTTAAAACGTTTATGATCGAATCAAAACCTAATATGAGGCCTATATCTACGTAGCATTAAATAGAATTTAGAAAGTAATCAAAAATAGAATTTAGCAAGATGTGTCACAGTCAAGTCCGGTCTCTTAACTATCTTACCAAATACATCTACTTATTTAATGTGACACAAAACAACAACCATTGTGTTAAGAAAAATATAAAATTATCAACATTTAAACCAAGTCTTCTTTTCATAGTTTCACAGATTGTTTAGTTTGGCTAACGTAAGAAAAGCAGAAAAAAAAATAATTATAACATCATTCAAAGTCATCCAAAAATAAAATACCTATCTATTATTAATAAATACTTACTTTTCCGGAATAACACTTTTACTTGACTTGCACAGAGCACAATTTAGATATCGACTAACACTGTTACACATTGATAACCCTTTCCTCGTAGTCAACAAAACTTCACTCGTCACTGATTGGCTACTTTGGAATCATTAGACAATAGCCGAGACGATAACAATGTAGAACAATACACACCCATATTTTTGCAGGTAAAAAAATATTAAAAAGGGTACATACCGGGCGCGGTGACTTAGCCAAGACGAAAATGTAGAGTCGTTGTTTCTCAATGTAACACGTTTCTATTACAATATTAAGTATTACGAGCATATGTATTTCAATAAACCCTGTATGCATATTTTGTTGCTGACTGTCCCAAAAATCTGTTAATAGATAACTAGTGTATTCGAACGGAATAAAATGATTAAATTTATTTGTGATACCCTGCACGGTGAATCAGACCGGAATAGGAAATATTATAAAATAATACTGATCCCCCAGGGTATCAAATACGGGGTATCCGACCGGAATAACTCAAAAATGTCTACCAACACGCCACGAGTCGGGCGACCGGCGACTCGTGGCTTGCTTCATACATTTTCATTTGTTCGGTAACATTTAAACACATTTACACCTATACAGTTTTACCCGGAACCTGCAAGCCATACAAATATTTATACTAAGCGGAAATAGAACGTTACTATCTCTTCTTTTCTTCTCCTGAAGTCTCGCGTCACGATGTTTATTCAGGATAAACTTCGTAACTATTCAGCCATTTTTAAGGAAATTAGGCTTACTATGTGTAATTAAGTCAAACTTAAAAGATAGGGAGAGTTTTTTATCTGGATTGCCTATCGTCCAGCGCAATATTACACACTGATTTTATTACCACTTGGGCGCCTTCCTCTACGTGTGTTGAATCCTCCTGTTAATTAGAAATTCGATGTTCCTAGCACGCGGTGCAATAAAGATAATGGCAGGTCTGTTTATTCCCAGTCCGTAGTAATGGACATCGCAATGGAATCGAATATTCTGAATGCAGATCTAATATAGAGCCCAATGTAGGCCATTTAGAGATATTGCCTGTATTGTATAGCAATTAGTTGTCATACTATAATGTGTCTATGACTGGACTATCGATAAATTTATAATAAGCTTAATTACCTCCGTATTAGAAACGTTCGCAATATTACTAATTTAATACAAACCTGTTACTGTACAGCTGCAAGGCAAAGGCCCCTTCTCATGCGGAGAAGACAAGGACATTATTCACTCTGCTTGCTCAAGGAGGTTGTGCGATTTCAGGCTAATATTAGAAATACCGCTTTTTTTAGTGTTCCGTAACGGAAGAGAAAAAATTGGACTAATAATAACACTCCACTGTCCGTCTGTCTGTTTCTCACCCGGGTGTATCTCATAAACCGTGATAGCTAGAGTGTTAAAAATGTTCACAGATGATGTAAGTATTTCTGTTGCTGAAAATACTAAAAACATCAAAATGAATATTTAAGTGGGGCTCCCATACAACAAACGTAATTTTTTTGCTGTTTTTTTTTTTGCTATGGATGGTACGGTACCCTTCGCACTTGACCGGTTTTATATAAATAACCAACTCACGGAGTAAAAAATATAACTCATACTAAATCAATTGTATGTTTAATCTAGTTATGTAGGTACTTAAGTGGTATTTCGTGTTCTTTATGAGAAAACGAGAAAAAGAATTAACGTTTTAAAACCAAAACCCGAAAGAAAATCTAGAAATCTAGTAAAAAGATCTACTTACAATAATAAATAGAATCCCATCGCAAACACAAACATCTGGTAGCATCGAGAAATTTACTACACTCTGAGAGTTCTGTTTATTCAGAAAATAAAAACTTATCCTATTATTTTAATATAATAAACTGTAGTTCTCTCATTACCTCCATGCCCGTAGCATTTAATTAACACAGAAAAGAAAAATATTATATTCACTTAATTTAGTTGTAAATTATTTATGTTAAAACGAAACAAAATTAGAAACTTGATGTATTAAGATTGAGGTAGACAATTATTCTAGCTCTGGGCTTAATTTCACGAATTAAGTATTCAGGGATTTTATGTCTCACTAACTTTTTAACACGGTTTTGCTTGCGTTAAATTAAGTCAAAATAAAAGATATACATTACGATTCGGGTAACTATCTTAGCTTTAACTCAACATACCTTAAAACTGTAATACATTATTTATGTATATACACCACTATTTTGTAATTAGTACACAAAAAATAGGTTGTATCCGTACCTGTTACAGATCACATTTGCGTAATCAAAAGTAAAAAAATAAATTAATTAAATTTTTAAATATGCCATATATGCTATATGCTATTTAGTTAAACTTAAATAACGAAAACAGCTATTGGAGCCGGGGCATGCTTGAGCGAGATCACGCAACCGTGAGCGAGAGATGACTGAACTGATGAAATATTGCACTTTGACCTTCAATATCTCCAAAACCAGTGAATTCCCTGGTATGTTCTAGAAGAAAAAAACTATCCCAGTGATGGGTAGAATATGTAGTTTTCGTTTACGTTAAGGGTCTTTTTACAACCTGTATATCTGACCTCTACAACCAAGTGCCACAATAGCCAGTTTTTCCAAACTATTCATAAAAAAGATCATGAAGCAACTGGATCTATGACCCAAAGCTAAGCTCTTCACTTCTCGATTGACGTCTATAAATATTCTAACTATAAGGCACGATTGTATTTTAGTCATAAAATCTTTCAAAACGAATTATTTTCTTTACAGACAAACCAACAAACATTTCCAAACAAAAATCTTAGTTTCGTAAAATAAAATTCAACTTAATGTGCAGACATTTCGCCCTTCTAAAGTATTTTTTTTATTGTGTCGTAGGAACACCATGTTCTTGAGGTACCGGTTCAGTAATGAAAGGAGCATTTTTCTTACATGGAATATTACATTTATTGTTCATTCAAATCAACTGTCAGACATCGGCTGTCTCTCTAATCTTTACCAATTCTATGGATTCAAGTGTGTATTGTATAATTATCATATATGCTTAAAAAACGGTGAAGGGGAACATTGTGAGGAAACGCCTGAGAGATATTTCTGTGCATGTGCATGTGCAGCCAAGTCAGACGCCCATGGCCGCAATAATTATTAAACTTTAAATAAATTATAAATAAATATATATTCCACAACTTTTCACACAACACCATTTAGTCCCAAGTTAAGCTTGAGAGCTTGTGTTATGGGTACTAAACAGCTGATAAACATACTTATATATTTCTAAAAACATACATATTATAGTTAAATTACACCCAGACACAGAACAAATGATTGTGCTCATCACACAAACATTTGTCCTGGGTGGGAATCGAACCCACGACCTCCAGCATAGGAGTCAGGGTCACTAACTACTAGACCAACAGGCCAGTCTAAAACTAACTAACTTTGACACCAGGTTAGACACTAAACACACGCAAATAAGAGTAGTAGTATTTAGAACACGCCATTAGCTTGTTAAATATTCATGGAGGTCCAAAGGCTCAGCTGCTTTTATAAAATATACAAGGCAAGGCCAAATGATTTACTAAACTGTAGTAAACTTCAGAACGGAAAAATAACAACGAAACAGTGCCTAATTGGACATACCTAATAAGATGCGTGTACAACATATTTTTTCTAAAGAAAGCAAGAATAATTTACAATATTTTAAATAAAGGCCTGTTACCCCGACTTTTGAACAAAAAGATACCAAGTTCAGTATTGAATGCGTAAAGTTTTTGTATCAAACATCCAAGTGTAGGTACTATCTAAGGAAATTATACACGAAGTATCTACTTTAACAAGTGAGTTAAAGTCAACCGAGTTGTTTTAGACCGTTTTGTGAAAAGGGATGGGGTGTATTCATCCCTTTACTTTCTAAGGGCTGGGCAATAGAGTTAGCTTGCTTTTTGTGGCTTTGCGGATAGCCACAAACAGCCAATGGGCCAGGGGTCAGCCAATAAACGTACCCAGAGGGCTGCCCCATAATGGTTAGTATAATATAACAAAACATCACGCCTGTTTCCCCAAAGAGTTGAGCTATACCTGTAGTGCACCTATACCCACATTTTGCCAGTTACGATTAAGCCCCATGTAGAAGGCAGCGAGCCTGCTGCCTAATGGCAATGCAGTAAGCTCAAAAAACATCTCCAAAAATGTCAAATGAGAATTAGAATTTCTGTACAATCTCAATCAGAGAAAATATGGTCCATAATGTCAAAGCCTCATGTGCTCACAGCATTTTGTCTGATCAATCAGTTCATAATGTAGCAAGGAAGAAGCTACTATGTAATAGGTCTTAAATATTACCATCAAAAGCAAAAAAAAACTGATCTGCCGGTCGATTCAGTGATGGCCATCCTATGAAATCTTGAGTGAAATGAACTGTCCGTGGTCAATGGTTATCATTAGTATTGAATGATAACTCAATTTGCATTTACGTCACCAAAATTTTCACGGCACCGTCAGTGGTGCCGTGAAACATTCATATCAAGTAGCGGTAACTCAGTGGTCAGCCACTGAGTTACCGCTACTTGATATGAATACGCGCTTCAGTCCTTCTTTTTCATATTTCTTACGGAATTGCCCCTACCACTATTAGTCTCTGCATGACCTAAAGGTTGACTGGTAGAAAATGCCTAAGGCATTAAGTTATAAACATTTGTGTGCTTGAAGTATTAAATAAATAAATAAACTGGTACTTCAAAATCAAAAATATAGTAGGTAACGTTCTTAGTTCTTATATTACCTGCCATCCAGTTAAAATAAAAGTCTGTCTTTGAACACAGTAACTTAGACTTCCTACAAAGACAGACAATACCAATAAAATTAATCTCCTAGACAATTCCTTTAAACGACTACAGTTTCCTTTTAGTATCGATAACCTAAGTGTCGGCCGCCTGAACTCTAAGTAACAAACTTCCACAAAGTTAGTCCAAGTTGCCCGAGGGATACAATCAGCCTAAATAGTGAATGCTGATTGGTCGATATTATAACACTGCCTTTTAGACCTTTTTGAACCTTAACCCGACGTGAATAGAGAGCATTTTGGGAATGATATATGGACGCTAAAGTGAACATCTGTTACATGCCATGGTTTAATGGCGGTAGCGTGTTTTTGTACCAGAAAAGAAAATTTAAGAGTTCTTATTTACTTATTATTATACTCGTGCAATCATGGAAGTTGAACATGGTGTAAGCATCTGTTGTATAATTGTATTGCCTTTTGGGGAAAACGTTTTAGGTCGGCCTATTTTGCCCCACACCTGAGAAAAGGTCACCCCTCACTATTTTACCCGAACTTACTCGTTTATTCTACGTAAATAGGTACAGATGCCAGCACGTCAAGTTACCCCAATGTGTCAAATTTCTTTAATCGTTTTTCAACTTTATATCAAACTGAATAAGGTTCATATTTAATTGGGAAAATTTGACACATTGGGGTAACTTGATGTGCTGTCTGTACCTAATAGTATACCGTACCTAATTAGAAATAGTACGTTATAACTAAACTTTACTGAATAAGCTTAGTGTTTTATAAGCTTACTACAGTATAAGCTTAGTACTGTATAAGCTTAGTGCTGTATATACTTAGTACTGTATAGGCAAAGTACAAATAAATTCATTTATTTCCTTTGCTAGCATGGGTAGGTACATAGATGTTTACGTTATATATTAGTAAAACTCCAGGTTCTACCATAAAACTCTGTTAATCTATTACTGTATAACCCAAGCTCTAGACCTGGAGACTTGTAATTGGCTGTCAGATAACCTTACTGTTACTTATTTCCATTGTATTTAGCTGTAAGTCTTCCAAAGTCGTTTAATAAAAGCTAAATAATGATAATATAAGCTTAATTCATTAAACCCCAAGAGGACACTGGTGTCCGCGCTATCATTGCCTTTCTATTGTGTCTCCAATTGACACGATTGAAAGGTCAATAGCAGTTTATACAGTTATAGCCATCACAGTAAATTTTACGTAAATCAAATAAATTACCCTCAATTCAAAACCACTGCAACAATTAAAACTTCCAACAAAAGCATTAAAACAGTCTGCTGCTGCACCAAAACATAATTCTGTCGCTGCAGCCATGTGTCAACGTTTCCAACTAACATTCCCCTCCGAAAACTTATCCAATTACATAATCCAAGCAGCTGCTGTTCTATTCTGTACTAATCTCCTTGTGAAAATATCAGTGAAGTGAAGGTGAAGTGAGCTGTCATCTTACACGCATGTTAAGTATTGACCTTTCACCTAATGCTTACTTTAATTAAGCAACTTTTTACGAAAATGCTATGTGTAACGTGTAGGTACGCTCGACAAGAGACTTAAGTATATATTTTTTCATTTTTTTTTTGTATTGTCCTTTTTTAAGTTGTTATTGTACCGCTAGAGATAAGTGAAAGAATTTGCTTTAAGCTAAAAATCACTGTTTATATGTCTCAGTGTCTCATAAGAAATGGATTGGTAGGTAAACATTAGCTGACTTAAGACTGAGTTTTCGATAGTCAAACAGAAACTAACTTATTAATAGAGCAATGAATAGAATAGAATACTCTTTATTGTACACCAACCTACATATTAACTATTAACTCAGTTTAACATACAAACATTTAATTTTACTACGGAAGGGTCTAAGGCGGTTAACACACTGCCACGCACCACGCAGCGCAGCACGTGAATGCGTGGTTTAACGTTGCTTGTAAGTACCTCAGTTTGTATAGAAAACACGCACAGTCCAACACATAGAAAATGCATCCACGCGCGTTCAATTCAGTTCAGAGACACGCAACAAGCAGCGGGATGCGGGGCAGTGTGATAATCGCCTAAGTGTCTATATTGTGATTTAAAATATCCATCCAATACCCGTATCTAGACCAGCAGACAAATTCAGTTAGTATGAGTCAATTTCTCGGAGGAACTAGGTCACTATACCAGTATTTTTATACTGCCTACATAAATCTGAACCTTCCATGTTTCCCATGAAGGTATACTTCACAGATTAGTAAAGCAATGGAGTAATCATGGTTACTGTGCCCGTAAGATTCCATTTCAATTATGTCAGGTGAACACGAACGTGGAGTTTGCTACGGAAAAGGTCTTGAAAACTATTGTAACTTTCACGTCAACGACACACCAATATTTTTTACCGTTGCTTAGTACGTCGCTACTAATGATAATTCAATATCGATGTATTTAATTAGTCTTTAATTGAGTTAATTTTGAGCTGTAACCAATTTGATTCAAAGAATATTCTCCATTAATTTGTTTGTTTAATTTCCATGATTTATTTTAAATTGTAAAACCACAAAATCAAAATCAATAAAATATTCAAAAGTCATATTCACATTACATCTATACTTTTTTTTACGTCAAAGCAACATAAGACAGTCCCCCAAAAAGCCCGCCCTCCACCACAAAGCCTGGGCCTAACATTTATTAGTTCAGGTTATTACGGTTATTGTTACTGGTGTATACATATTTTACTTTACTTATTTCATTTTGCTTCGTTTTCTACCTTACGTGATACAAAGACAGAACATAATAGGTATACTATGGTTGAAATAACTCCCCATTGATGTAAGGTAATCTCTCCATTCATGTTCTACTCTGTGGCATACAAACACGTTGGTCCCTTAATCCCACGTTAGCCGACCGACACCGACACGACGCCGTCAGGTATCAATAATTCAGTACACAATCTGGCCTCCCACGAATATTTTTTTAATAAAACAGCTTCTAATAAAAGAGACACTTACTATATTATTCTTGTTTATATTAAATGGGAGGCTACATTTGTTCTAATGAACTTTGCAAAGGTATATTTATTAAAATACTAGCAGACGTCCCGCGGTTTCACCCGCGTAGGTCCGGTTCCGTAGGAATACAGGGATAAAAAGTAGCCTATGTGTTAATCCAGGGTGTCAGCTAACTCCATACCAAATTTTATTCAAATCCATTTAGTAGTTTTTACGCGAAAGAGTAACAAACATCCATCCATCCATCCATCCATCCTCACAAACTTTCGCGTTTATAATATTAGTAAGATATAATTAGTATATATGTACCTACTATGTATGCAGAAAATTATGTGTATCCATTGTACACTTGAACAGAGGCCAGCTGTACATCCAGCTATCCCAATGTGTCAAATTTCTTTGATAGTTTTACTACTTTATTACAAAGACAATAAGGTTCATGTTTCTTTATTCTCAGAGTGAATGTGCGTTTGTATTACATTTGAAAACTATACTATTCTGTGAAAATAATGAGAAGTGAATTATACTCTGAACTAATGCTAAGAATTGACAGTTCATTTCAAGCTCACTTCACCCAAGTTTTCACAAGATATTTTACAAAATCAGCCGGCTGGAATATAATATAAGATTAAACTAGCATTTTAATGCTAGTATATTCTACTGAACGTTTACATTTGACTATATGATAAAGCTAACATTCTGAGAAGATATTATTATACTCTCATCACGATCAGGATTTAATCTCATCTACATGTAAGATAACGTGTGGTAATTTCCTGGTACAGCTACATTTCATGTAAATAGCTCTAGGTTTCTGTGGGATAAGTAACATACTATCAATGGCATGCCTATAACTTTGAAATCATCAACAACATTTTTTGCGTTATTTACGATGTCGAGCAGACGAACTGTTCAAACATATATTGCAATGGATTATAAATTACGCTTTAAAATTTTTCGGTTTGTGATAAGAAGTGTGTTACGTAATGGGGGCTGATATTCTGAAGTAGAACTGCATTCAGAAGGAAATTGATCAGGTTTTTCGATTCCATTTTTGTCTTGTTCCTAAATTTCTTTTAGGATTACACCTACAATATGGACAGTTGCGGGTTTATTCCCTTAAGGTAATCAAAAATTCCGAAGCGTACAGATAGAATATATAGGTAATTCGAATACGCCATCTACAGAGTTAAACTAATCTTTTAAATACTGAACCTATTAAGTGTTAAAACGTCAATAAAGTCTTAAGATATGAAAGGTGTATTTTTATAAATAAACTGTAAGCTTACAAAGTCGAAGAGCAAGGAATACAGGGGTATACTACACACGTACTTCTAACCACATACTAACACACTGACGCACTTGACCTTTCCCACAAAGGTTTCAAATACTCCACTTAAAATTTAGATCTCATATGATTTAACGGACATTCTCCTAAAATATAATTTGCTATACTTACGGTACTTACATTTTTTCTGTTTAGTAGCTAAATTTATTATACCTCAGAGGATTTTGTTTTTTGTGAATGTTTAAGTAATTCTACTAAAGCGGATAGGTATTCCTACCGTATCACCTGCTGCTGTAATGCGATGCTTTACTACGTAAATCAAGAGCGTGAAAAGAAATTTACAGACAAAATAGCAAACGACACGGCACTCTAAATCATTGTTATAAATTTCGTTGAAAATAAAACATTAATTCTAAAGATTAAAATCTGCAACGCGTTCATCATAATATGGCTAACCGATTCCCAACCACGTTGGGTTCGGGTTTTAGTCTAACATATGTTCCCGAATATAAAACAATAGTAAACTTCCTTGGCCTGGGGATGACAAGCATTTATGCTCGGTTAATGACAAACGGTGTGCATAACATAAAACTTAATTGGCGAAACGTAGGTGGTACTGGTATAGAGACACCTCTGGCTAAACATTTGGGGAATATCGGCGTGAAATTATGTCAAAAACCCGTTCTTATAGAAAAATGGTGTTCTTATTATTCAAGAAAGATTTTCTCGCATCGATAATCTCGGGCAACATTAGATGTCCATTTAGATAGGCTATCGTATTTTATGAGGGTTCATATTACAATAACGATGTATCTTCTCACTGATTTTTTTAAGCCATCCCCTGGTAATTTGCTCCTAGATTTGGCAACAAAATGATCATTTTGTTTCAATTTTAATACCAAACCTGCGACTAATCAAAATCGCGTTAAATTAACTCTATTCTGTACAATTTAAATTCAGTGTTGATTTTGTTAATTACTATTTTGCTAACATTAATTATTGTATCAGCAAGTTAGCTTTATAACAGGCAGGTACGGGGTGGATTATGTATTACAAGCCGTGTGTCATAATCGAAAAAAATAACGTTATTCTATACTACACATTCCCTATTCAACTTACACTTAAACTTATTCAACACGCCTGGATTTAAGCAAAAGTGTTCCTTAAGTGAAATAAATACTTAAAGGAACTCTAGTGCAAAATTTCATGCTTTTAGATCCACTGGCTATGTGTTGTTAAATTTTCATATTATGTAAGTTTTCTTTTCGGTTTTGTAAGCACAAAATCCTAGATTAAGTAAGTATTTCTAGGATACCTAATGCATCTTTTCTATTGCTACATTAATTACTGAGAAAACTAGTCAAAATATGTCGTAAAACGGAACACTTTTATTAATATTGTTACTTATATTTACAGGAAAATAAGCAGTAGGTATCTAGTTCGCTAAAAATATAGTGTCTTAACATAATTTTGGCGTACTTACTTACACTTAGACAAACTGTCGGTTGATTCAATAAAAGTCACCCTGTGAAAACATGAGTGAAGTGAATTAGCAACACGACTCACGCCTTATAATGGAATGGCAGCTCAATTCGCCTTTACTTCACCTGCGTGTTCATGGGTTTATTTTTACAGAATAGCACTGCAAATTAGAAACTTTTGTCTATTGTAGTCATATAAATTATGTCATTAAGTTGATTCTTCAAAATGTTTTATTATATCTGTTCTAAAGGTATATCTGCCGACAAATAATATACTTTATAAGGTAGTGAGAAAAAATACACTGATATGACTTGAAAGGAAGAACGATGAAGGCAACGACTCTCTGACTAACATGAATTTTCTTTTACCCAGCAAGACGACGATGACGGCCGCTCACCCATCAGTATGGAGGTGAAGAAGCATGACAAGCCCGGCAGCCTGTCGCCTGTGAAGCTAGCAGTGAAGAGAGACAGTGGAGACGAAGGCAGGACCTCCAGGTCCAGCAGTAGATGCGAGAAGGAACTGAGGCTACCACCAGAGAAATCTCCCAGTGAAGATGCTGCCCTGAGACGAGAACGAAGGCTCTCCAGAGCGAGTGATAGCTCTAAAGAGACTTTAGAGAGGTAGGTATGATGATTCAATTGATCTCTTACCATCATCATTCCAGGCTTTGCTGGACATATTTCCCCATAGATTTCCACGACTCGCCAAGCCATAGGTTCTGCAAGCAATGTGCTAATTGAATTTGGCAATTATTTTGGCTATGTCGGTTTTACATTCGACTTGAAATGTCTTTATTGCCGAAACTTAGGCTTCGCGCTGCAAATCTGATCCGTCATTTTGTTGAAGAGATCATAAAATATTGTGTACTCCTAACAAATCAGTTTTATTAAAAACTAGCTGCCCGGGCAAACTTCGTTGTGCCTTAGAGTCAATTCATTGCTCTTATTTTTTTTTATATTAGATATACATACGTTGAATAAGACGACAACAAATAAATCCAAACCAATAATAACTACTACTACTTTTAAATTACAACATGTATATATACCCTAACCTAACTGACCATACCTATCCTATAGCTAACAAAACTATCTAACCTAACTACCTTACTAAAATGCATTGATTTAAAAAATACTAAATTCATAATTTTAATCTGAACTATAGCCTCTTTGTTACATACAATTTATGCCTATAGTTTTCCCGGTCTACTTTAATTAAAGTCCTAACAGTAAAATAAGTTCTATTTGCAAAGAATTACTAAAGTTCGTCTCTGTCATCATTGCTAATTACGTAAATTGATTTCTGAAATATAAGACTTTTTTATGCTACATAAAACCTCTAAGTTTAATAACAAAATAAATTTCAGAACGTAGGTGCGTATTATAAATTGACAACCTTACCTTCTTGGGTTTAGCTTAAGACTTGTCAATTTCAAATTGTCACCTGATAATGAACTGGGAAGTTTGACTCCTGTCATGTCATCCAAGATGGCGCTGCGTTTGAAAAATGTTTGAGACAACCGATATTCTTGATATTTATTTTTATGATGTCGAACGGGATAAAAAGTATCCTATGTCCTTCTCCTGGCTCTAAACTACCTCCCTGCCAATTTTCAGCTAAATCGGTTCAGCCGTTCTTGAGTTATAAGCGAAGTAACTAACACGACTTTCTTTTATATATATTATAGATAATCGCACTGTTTGGTATAGGGGTATTTCCTCGTACTATTTTTTTTTAAACTAAAGCGAATTTCACCGAGAGCAACTGAAAGCGACTAGCACCCCATGTTACTGTTGTTGTACCCATACCTACAGTGACCGTTCTTGAACGCATTTTTGGTTTACTTTTATTGATGAGATTGGCCATAAAAAAATCGATAATTGTTATCATCAACCGTTTTAGCCTTGCTTGTGCACTTCTTCTTCATAAAGCTAAAACTACTTACTCCACTTCTCTATGCACATATTGTTCTTAAAAAGCGGTCACCAAAGTATAATATTTGCTTACAAATTAAAATAAAATACACCCACATCAAATACTCAAGCACCCAATAGGTAGAAAACATCTTGTAGCTACAAAGGTACTAGGCTCTCATAAAACAACAAGCAAGTCGTCTTACTGTAGCATCTTGTTTGTCAGCAAAACGCTTCTAGTCTCCTTTAAAAATGCATCGATGCTCCTTCGAGCCCCATCAGACGCGAATATTTCAAATGTAACCTACATATTAGAGCCGACTGGACACAAACGAACAAACATAGCGTAGGAACAGTATAAAGTTCTCGGTTTATTATCGCTGAAAGAGTATCAAAGAGCATCTTATGTTACAGCTAATAGGAGTTACTCTACGCGATCGTTAATGTAAATAGTGTTTTAAGTTGACTTTAACAAACACATAAACATAACATCACGCCTGTAATCCCCGAAGGGTTAGGCAGAGGTGCATCTGTGATTGTGCACTCACTTTTGGCCAGTTATGTTTAAGCCCCATGTAATAGGAGGCCAGCCTATTGCCATCAATCGGGCACAAATCTAGACTCAGGGCTGCTACTGAGACTGACTGACTGTCTCGTTGGCTTAGTGGTCGGGTTCGAACCCCGGATCGGGCAAAACGTTATTGAGTTTTTCCATCTGGAAATGACTTTGGAGGTATGAGGAACAGGGTGTGAAGTCCCTCATCCACCATTGAAAAGGGAGGATCCTCCGACTTGACGAGTGTTAGTGTAGTCGGGAACTTGTATACGTTCAAATTGCGCGGATAACTCTGATACCGCGATGTAGGATATCGGTCATTAGTTTGTATGTGGCGCGATAGATGTCGCTACAGACCTCAGGTTGTTTAAATAGAGCGATTAAGAAAAGATTAATAAATCGTTAATCAAACTAAATATAGACGCCCCAAAATCACCAATTAGCTCGGATAACATCAACAAAAACATAATAAAGGGGTCGAAAGGCCCCTAATTGAGAGGTATCGCGTATTCCATCATGTTAGCTAGATGATCGATGACTTACGTATTTAGCAGGCGGGCCGTAATAACTGGCATATTTCGTGACTTAGAAATATCCGTAATCAGTTTAGTTTCATCTTGATACCATAGTTTCGTAGCTTGCTCGTTGAACTTTATAATTTATTAGCCAGATTCCAGCGCGGAATTTACTACAGTTCAAAACAATGCGTTGAAAATCACACACAATAGATAATTTAGTGCTGATCCGAAGTTTTAGAGGGTTGAGATGTCATCAAGGTTGGACTTGGATTAGATGAAGAGTTTGAGTTTTGTGGATAACGAAGGGATGAGGAAGCGAAATAGGTGAGTATTGACGGTGTTTAATTTCAGGATACCTACAATATTATGTTAGTACGTACAAAAGCCGAAAAGATATTATATTGTGCTTATAACCAAAAGCTATTAACAAAAGCTAGCTTTTTTTGCATAATAATTCGTGGATAGTGCCATTAGTAGTGTGGAGCTTGTGGCTATATTATAACAGCCGCATGGCTTGATCGAAGGTTAAGCTACGTTTGACGAGGTCAGTCCGGGGATGGGTGACCATTTATTACAAACCAAGACTCCTCCGTGCCTCGGAATGCACGTTAAGCCGTTGGTCCCGGCTGTCATTTGTATATCTTTGGCAGTCGTTACTTGTAGTCAGAAGCCCGAAAGTCTGACAACCAGTTTAACCAAGGGGTATCATGTTACCCAGTTACTGGGTTGAGGAGGTTTGATAGGTAGTCGCTCCATGTTAACACTGGTATTCAGCTGCATCCGGTTAAACTGGAAGCCGACCCCAGCATAGTTGGGAAAAGGTTAAGCAGATGATGATGAATGCCGTTAGTAGTGTACCCATATGCTACTCCAATTGACTTAGTGTCGAGATTATTATATTGTTCACCTACTGCTGTTTGTTATCCTTAATCAAGGACAAACCCTGAGATCGTGAAACAAAACTATTTCAAATATTAAGTCAGGATAAGTCCGCTGTAGCAATAATTGATCATAATGATGCGTGAATTCCTTTGCCGGCTTTATATACACCACTATTTTTTAATTAGTACAAATACTTAAAGGGCTTATTCTTGACGGTCTTCTCATTATATTTGTAAAGTATCAATTAATAATATTCATAAACAGCAAAGTTATTAGCGTTTGTTTATATTCCAAAAAAATCACCCAATTCATGGAAATATTGATCAGGCTATTCTCATAGTAGTATTCATTAATCGTCATCTCTCGCTCACGTTCGCGTGATCTTGCTCAAACATGTTCGCGTGATCTTGCTCAACCGCCTCCAACAGCTGTTTTCGTTATTTAAGTTTAACTAATATTTATTTATATTTAAAAATTGAACTTCGTTTTTTTTACTTTTGATTACGCAAATATGATCAGTAACAGGTACAGCCCAATTTTTTATTTGTACTAATTAAAAAATAGGGGTGATACTAAAAATAAGGTTGCATAAATAAACTGTTTTTAGTACCTAGGTGCACCTAAAAAGTATCTCTTTATTTTCTTTGTTGTAAGAGGCGCTCATAAACATCCCCAGCCATATAGTACATAAGTTTTTACTGCAGTACCCAATGTACCCATTGAATCGTAAATTGCAACACTAAAACAGAACACATTTCGTTGGCTGGAACTGATCGCTCGCCGATTTGTCAGTGGCGACAAACATACGTGAAAATATTGCCTACTGCTGAGCATTTTTCATTGTCACTAGCTGTTTACATATTCAAAAAGGAAAAATCAATACAGCAACACAAACACGGAGCCGTGACGTACACCAATAAAGTTCTTGAAATATTGTTTGTACCATTGTTTTAGGTAAGTTGTGTGTATAAATTCTCGTCTCAGCATAGAATAGAATAGTTCTTTTAAAGCGATTGGTTGGTTTATAACAATTCTTATACAAACTAGTTTAAGGTTAGGCATGCATTACGTCCGTTCCCACAACCCCCGGCGCGACCTCCAGGGTGGTTTTTAGTCAGTCTGGGAGACCTTACCGTGTGTGTGTGCTCAGGTATTCTTCTAACGAGAAGAGACCTTTACCCTGTGATAGTACAGAAACAGGCAGGTATAATATTTATGCTCTATCACAATAGGTTACTCTGTAATGATACACACATGCGTAGGTACTACATGAAAACTTGAAAAAATAAATATTACTAAGTAGTGGTCGTCAACCTTAATATCGCGATTCAGGATGTCATCAGTCCTTAGTTCATATTTGGCAAGCAAGATAGATACTAGTACAAACAAAATTCTTAATAACCAATTACGATCTAGCCTAAAAGACTCAAGTTTTCTTTGCACCCCTGCGTTTCAATTCACCCCGTTTGACGGTAGTGATTAAACGTCTTGTAATTTACCTAAGTATACAAATCATTATGACACGTGACAAAGTGTGCTTATCTCTAACCTCAACATCCACTCAAATAAAAATTAAAATGCAATCAAATAAGAACCGGTTTTTCGAGACACGAGATCAACAAAACCACGGATACAGTCAGGATGAAAAATATATAAGTATTCTCCTCGTCTATTAAATCAATAAGTTCATTTTGTTTCAAATATCTATAGGATTAGAATTTTTACCTAACTTTTTTTTTTCTTCTTTGGCAACTGAGTTTTTAAGACTGTTTGTTTTGACGGCTGGACTAATTTTGACGTTACATCTACTGGCATATAGCAGGCGTTAAGGAGTAAGTCACTTTTATGTAGGCCTAACTTTTATTATACAAAAATAGTTGATTCGAGTTCCGTTAAAAAAATATATTGTTGATTACACGTGTACCAAGCCGCGGGTAACAACTAGTTGTTGAAATATACACATAAGTATATGCGTGTGGCAACACCTCAATTTTTTCATCAATGAACCTATCATTATAAAGCAGTGTTTGTATTCCTCTAAGAGTAACATATATTTTTGTCCTCAACTGTACCTTCCTATTTAAGATAAGTAATCGAATGATTCTGTTGTCAGACAAGACTCGAAGGCCACCTCGCTCACAAGCCCGAAGGTCTCTCGGAAGTACTTCACGAACTGGCGCCAGGCATGTGACAAGACGAAGGACAAGACCAAAGAGCTGCTGAAGCGTTGGAGAACCTTGCCGGAGTCTGAGGGGGCAGAGTCACCAATGCAGGCTGCGGGGCATAGCGACGAAGACAAGCATCGGGGGTGGAGCGTGCATGTCTGGAGTGAGTATTTCTTTCTTCTTCACTTATTAACAAAGGCTAGAAGGCCAATTCCCGTAATTAGATACGTTCAAATTCTAACGTTGTGACAATCTAAGAAGTACGATTTGACAGTTATATACTTTGTGTAGTGAGAAGTAAAAAAAACGCCAATTATTGTGCCGATTATAGTCGCATTCCCATCTCAACGACAATGTAATGTCAAAAACTTGCCACAAATATAGGAAAATTAGACGCATTTTCGACATATTGAGACTGAGATTACCTACAATTTAAACATTCTTAAAAATACAGGAATAGCTCCTCTGAAGTTTGACCCTAGCTTCATCTATCGACCTTGGTTAAGAAAAGATTCTCCGATTGTCGTAAAGGAACTGTGTATGTCCCGATTAGGGATTACATACATGAATTAAATTAAAAAGAGTGAAAAATATCTAAAAAAAAAATGACGATTCAAACGTTCAAAGTCACAGCGTTTATTGTTATCTAAAAGTGCAAATATTGCTTCTGTTTTTTGTTGGTACATAAGAGATAACAAACTTTTATGAGCAATATCATCAGATAATTTCAACATGCAACATTGAACAATACTATCTATATACTATCAAATTATCATAGTAGGTACTTAATATTTTATGCAAAATAAAAATAGGTATTGGTAAAGGCTAGGAATAACATTATAGCAAGACATCTGTTGGATCAAAGAAACCATAGGTTATGACCGTTCTCTTCTTTGTATCAAAACCGACTATAGAATAGATATATTTCTACTGATATAATCCAACATTTCACATATGTAGGTACCTGTTGAGGCTCATAAATCTGATCTTCAATGTCCCCGAATAAAAATAAACTTCTACGGTACCATTTCATATTTCTATCAGAACGTTATGACTAGGGTATTCAAGACTACAAATCATCGATGTTTACCAAAAATTACCCATAGTTTCTATAGTAAAACAGCGAAAATAATTACAACAGGAACAAAGCCTTTATACAAAAGAGGTTCTGTGCCAACATTTCTGGAATATTCCCCATTATTACGTTACTAATTCCTAGAATAAAGGACAAAACGTGTTCGCTGGGCACGTGCCGAAATATACTATAACTTAATAGGAACTTGCTTTAAAACGAAAGTGGGAAAATGACATTAATTTGCTTGCACAAAATTCGCTCGGCCATGGAATATTAATTTTATGTGGTGCAATAAACCTCCTACTGGCTACTGGGTGTATTTTTTCCTGTGACTAGTTATTGAGTTTCTTAGAGACAGGTATGGATGTTTAATACTCTTTAAAGCACAAATTAATAAATTGATTTCGATTAACCTTTACAGTATTAAAATAAATTCTCGAGAATAACACATAGGGCCATCTATAAATAATAATAAAAAAAACAAAAATCATTTATTCAAATTAGACTGAGGATCAGCACTTTTTGAACGTCAAAATGACATAAGACAGTCCCCCAAAATGCCCGCCCTTCGCCACTTCTTAGTGTTTTTGCTGGGAAGAAGAAGTGGCGGAACAAACTCCCCAGCAACAAGTTTAATTCTAAACTCGTACTAATATTATAAAGAGACTTTATTTCTCGTTTGTTTGTAGGGCTTTAGCTCAAAAACTGCTTAACCGATATTAAAAATTCTTTCACTATTAGAAAGGTATCTTATCACTGAGTAACATAGGATATATTTTATTGTCAAAACTATGAGGGGTGAAGGACATGTTAAAGTTCGACGGAATAAGTACAAAATTCACGCGAATGAAGTCGCGAGCGAAGTAGAGTAGTAATTTATAAAGATACATTAAACTCATATTTGTGGCACTAATCCTTCAGGTTCTTACCTGATCTGACCTCTGAGTGTCTTTCGGTGTTTCTTCTCAGAGTGGTCGGATAGCGAAACACAGACCTCACCTTCTAGCTAAAAACTGAAGTGTAAAAGTGTTTGTATGAACCTATTTACAGAGTAAATTTATATGTCAGGGGTCGCTAGTCTGCTAGTCATAAATATAAGCAACGGAAAATTGCAGTGTCCAACACATGCACATCAAACTGCTTGAAAACTTATCAAGTGCTGGCTATCAGTGGCGAAGTGTCCATACAACTAGATTCCTATCGGCTTCCCTTTGGAAGTTCGGAAGAGCAACTATACGGCTTTTGAATAAATAAATATAGATAAATATTTCACAACTTTTTCACACAACGCCATCTAGTCCCAAGCTAAGCTAAGAGCTTGTTTTATGGGTACTAAACAGCTTCTTCTTCTTCTTATCGTGTGGTTAGTAACTAACCTGGTGTCAGAGTTTGAGTGCCGCCCATGGGCCTCTGACTTGGCATCACATGCTCTCGAGAAATATCTCTCAGGCATGCCGGTTTCCTCACGATGTTTTCCTTCACCGTTTTTGAAGCAAGTGATAATTATACAATACGCACATGAATCCGAAAAGTCAGAGGTGCGTGCCTTGGGTTCGAACTCGAGACCTATGGTTTGGCAATCCGCCGGTCACACCACTAGGCTATCACTGCTATACATAAACAGCTGCTATACATACTAAACAGCTGATAAACATACTTATAAATTTCTAAATACATACATATTACAGATAAATTACACCCAGACACAGAACGAATGATCGTGCTCATCACTCAGCAGTCAGGGTCACTAACTACTAGACCAACAGGCCAGTCGCAATAATAATGGCAGCTGTTATGTTCTGTAGGCTTGTTAAATAAGACACCGTTGAGGTTGACTTAGTTTATTTCGACACACAGTATATTTTCACAGTACCTAGTGCAATAGTAGCAGCTTCACAGAGGGACGGGGACAGACAATGAAGTGACGCTGTCATTATAATTAGGAATCGGATACATAGATAGAAAATATCTAGTGAGGTGCACACTATTAATCAACTAATTAGTGATGTCAAGACAGCAGCCAGAGTCTAGTATTGTAAAATAAACTACACTTAGGTGTTTACACCAAAGGTATACAGGATTGTAAATAGACCGAGTTCAAAAGAGACAACAAATATTGATACGAAAACTAAGTGTTTTTTGTCGGCTTTCCTCTTGAGCAAAATTGACCCCTCGCCACTGCTGGCTATGGAGTATAAAACTAATTTAAAGTACCTATATTATTTTGTATTTTTATACGTAAGTCGCGGTTGGCTAGTTAGGCTTGAAGCAGACAGTAAGCTAAACTTAATTTAAATGAAAGCGATCACGCCTTCTCTCGTTATGTCGTGTTGCTATGATTTCAGCCGCTGAACTGATTCCACTGAACTGCTGTTGAAATATGATAATCAGCGTTATATATGCTAATGAATTCCGAAACAATGTTGGCGGGTTTCATGTGTTTTCATAATATATATTGTTGGATTGAGAATTGTCTTAGTAGCTACACAAGTTACATATCTACATACCTAGCTATGTATACCTCATATCGCCTTTAAAAGCATGTAATTTATAATGTTAAGTTAGTCGCAAATATACCTGTGGTTAAACAACACGTATTTAATTTATCAGAAACCCAAGCAAGCAATAGTGAACCTTAATACAAACACCATATGGTCGCAATCGAGCCGAATCCATCCAGTACGTACACCTAATGAGGGAACAAAAGGAGCTCATACCACAGCAGCGATAAGCCGACCTTTTTTTTGTGCGTTCCGGATTCTAAGAATTGGCAAGTTGTTTACTACGATAGACATTGTAGTAATCATTACGCACCTACTTTATACATCGGGTATCAGCTGCATTCAAGCTTATTTACGTGAAACATGACTACGACTGAGGAACAACAGAAACTTCTCTCCGTGTTAGAAGATACTGCAAACCTTCTACGGAAGACACAAATTAACTTAAAGAAATGTCCTAAAGCACGCCTAACAAGAGGTTATATTGAGGCACGTATGAAAATCATTGAAGACTATTGGAATACGTTTAAATGTGCGCATAAAGACTTAGTGAAAATAACACGTAAGGATCAGAAAGAAACTTTGCCTTATTTTGTGAATGAAGAGTTTTTTATTTATGAAGATGTGTTTAACGTGCTTCAAGGTGACTTAAGGGACATGGTTATTGCGTTATCTGAACCATCAATAGTGGAATCAAGATCAGAAAATAGTAGTTTAGGCTGCACAAGTCCACAAAATAGCCTCCTACACCTACCGAAGATCGAGATACCGAAGTTTTCTGGTAATTATGAATCATGGCAAACTTTTCAAGATCTGTTTACTTCGTTGGTGCATGATAACCCTTCGCTCCGCGATGTTCAGAAGCTTCATTATCTGAAGACTAGTGTAACTCAAGAAGCCGAATTACTATTGAAGCATATTCAGGTTACCGATAAGAATTATATTAATGCATGGGATATTTTGAAGAAGAGGTACGGCAACAAACGCTTACTTTTGAATCATTCAATGAAAAGGTTATTCAACCAAAAGAAGATGACGTCTCAATCTGCTTCTCAGTTAAAGGCATTGTTGGATACAACCACAGAGTGCCTAAATAACTTACATAATATAAATATTAATACCAGCTCTTGGGATCCAACAATTATATATCTTCTAGTGCAGAAGATGGACCCAGAGACACATAAGAACTGGGAAGAACATGCATATGAAGATGATTCTGAAAACTTACCAACCTGGAGTGATTTAAAGAAATTTTTAGAGTCGAAGTTCCGTACACTGGAATTAACAAATCAGAATAGTACATTAAAGGAGAATAAAACAATAAAGGAGCGTTCATGCCATGTTGCCAAACCTGTTGCGGAGAAAGTTTGTGTGATGTGTAAAGAAAGTCATAGTTTAAGTCATTGCAAGGAATTCTGCAAGAAGGAACCTATTGCAAGAAGAGAGTTTGTGAAAAACAAACAATTATGTTATAACTGCTTAGTACCAGGACACTTGGCATTTAAGTGTAGAGTGCCAGTATCCTGTCGTCTTTGTCACCGGCGTCATCATTCCCTTTTACATGAAACAAAGACCAAGCAGCATGGAGAACCATCGGTCACCTCACCTCCAGCTGTAACACATGTAGAAGAAGAGCAAGCATTAAAAGTAAATACGATGATAGCGTCACATTTCAGTGCTAAGAATAGTGTAGCAGCACTTTTAGCGACAGCCGTAGTAGAAGCAACAAGCGAGCATGGTATCACCATTTTACTGCGGGCGCTAATAGATCAAGGTTCTGAGGCAGCTTTCATTAGCGAGAAGGCGACTCAATTGTTGAAGCTCGAACGACAACCTGTAAAGGCAAGCATAATAGGGGTGGGATCCCAGAAGACCGATATAAAACATGTGGTACAGCTACAAATACGATCACGATCGGACCGAAACTATTGTTTACCGATCAAGGCATACGTAATGTCCAAGCAACTGACTGCAAAGATCCCCACCAAAACAATTAATAAAGAAGATTGGGCACACATTCAAGAACTAAACCTGGCTGATCCAACTTACTTCAAGCCAGGGTCTATAGATCTGCTCTTGGGTGTGAAAGAATACGCAGAAATTCTGCAAAACAACCTAATCAAAGGTCCACCAGGCACACCAAGCGCTCAGGAAACCAGCCTGGGTTGGATTCTTTTTGGACAAGTTAATACAACACATCAAAACCAGTATGTTGTCATGCATCATTCAGTTGACATAGAAGACATGTTGAAATCAATATGGGAAATTGACGTAGACACTAAAAGACACTTAACAAAGGAAGAGCAACTGTGTGAAGAAATATACGAAAAGACAACTACTAGAGATAAAAATGGAAGGTACATTGTTAATTTGCCGTTCAATACATACAGTCCACAATCACTAGATGGTAATACTAAATCTATAGCAACACATAGATTTACACTATTAGAGAAGAAGTTCAGGAAATCGCCAGACCTGCAAAGAGAATATAGTAAAGTTATTAATGGCTATATAGAACAAGGATACATCGAGAAAGTGCCTGAAAAGGAAAAGGATAAAAAAGCTGTATACTTACCTCACCACGCAGTTATCCGAGCTGACAAAGAGTCCACGAGAACACGCGTTGTATTTGATGCGTCTTGCAAAGGTTCAAACAACGTTTCGTTGAACGATGAATTACTGGTGGGTCCGCAGCTGCAAGAAGACTTGAGAAACATTTTGATGAGATGGCGCATGAAACAAGTCTGTTTTATGGCAGATATAAGACAGATGTTCCTCCAAGTAATGGTTAGCCAAGAAGACGCAGACTTTCAACGAATCCTGTGGAGGCAACAAGAATCTGATGACTTAGAAGAATATCGATTACTCAGAGTCACCTTTGGCACAGCATCGGCACCATATTTAGCCGTTAAAACGCTTCACCAGGTAGCCAAAGACGAAGCTAAGAATGATACTCTTGTTGCACAAACTATAAACGAAGATTTTTATATGGACGATCTTTTGTCTGGCACAGACTCGGTAGATGAAGCTATAACACTTTCCAAAGAGTTATCAAATACATTAGAAAAAGGCGGTTTTCAACTTACGAAATGGGCATCCAACAGTATCGATTTAATGAAGTACATTGAAGAGGGTAAAAGATCTGCTAAGGCACATATTGATTTAAACCTTGATGGAACACTCAAAGCATTAGGCATTGAATGGAATTTAAAAACAGACCAGTTCCAATACAATCTTAGATTTACACCCATAGCTGAGTCCATAACAAAGAGAAACATTTTGTCTGATATACAAAGAGTATTCGATCCTCTTGGGTGGATAGCACCAAGTACTGTTATGGCTAAGATGTTAATACAAAAACTTTGGCTTGAAAAGGTTAACTGGGATGATCAAGTTAGTGACTCATTAGCACAAGAATGGATTGAAATAAGATCAGACCTCGTTAACATATCTGAAATAAAAATAGAGAGATGGCTTGGTACGACGATGGTTAATAACGACAAGGTTCAAATTCACGGATTCAGCGATGCTTCAATGCGTGCATATGGAGCGGCAGTCTATATAAGAATAGAAACTCCAGACAAAAAGATGGAAACAAAACTGATAGTGGCTAGAACCAGAGTAGCACCATTGAAGACTATTTCGTTACCTCGTCTTGAACTTTGTGGTGCCTTACTTCTTTCGAAGTTAATGAAGCAGGTTGGACAATCAATGAGGATACCAACAACACGAATGTACGCATGGACTGACTCTTCAATTGTTATCGCATGGTTAAGTGGTGAACCTAACAGGTGGAAACCCTTTGTTGCAAACCGTGTGGTCGAAATTGTTGAAAACATTAATAATAAACACTGGTTCCATGTTCAGTCACATGAAAATCCCGCTGATTTGGCATCTAGAGGAATCTTGTTATCCGACTTGAAGAAACGTAACTTATGGTGGCACGGACCGAGCTGGCTATCTGAAACAGAAATAAATATTAAACATGAAATAACAGAAACAGACTTGGAAGCGAAGAAAACAAAAATCAATACTTACCTTAACGCAGAGCAGATTAAAGAACCTGAAACAACTCTAATATCACAATTTAATAATTTTGAAACATTAACAGATTTAATAAAAGCAATGACTTACTGTAGAAGATTTTTGAATTTTAAGAAAAATAACAACAGTGAAATTCAGAATTTAACTACAACGGAATTAGAAGATACTCTACAAATCTGTATTAAAAAGGCTCAAGAAGAAGAATTTAAAGAAGAAATAGATAGAATAAAATCAGGAAAACAAGTTAAGAAAAGGAGTCGGTTGCGATGTCTAAATCCATACCTAGACGAGAAAAATATCCTCAGGGTGGGCGGTCGCTTAAGACATGCTAACTTACCTGATGACAAGAAGAATCCTGTGATCCTGGGCAATAGAAATACACTGATACAGTTAATCGTTGCTGATGCACATGACAAAACACTTCACGGAGGAGTACAGTTGATGTTATGTCACTTACGTTCTAAATACTGGGTCACAGGAGCTAAATCGCTGGTGAAGAAACATATTCACAAATGTATGAAGTGTGCTCGAATGAATGCTAGAACGAAAGTACAAATAATGGGAGACTTACCGGTGGAAAGAGTAACACCCACTAGACCATTTCTGCATAGCGGTGTAGATTTTGCAGGCCCGTTTCAAACACTGTTATCTAAAGGAAGAGGCAACAAAACTAAAAAGACATATGTGGCAATATTTATATGCATGTCCACTAAAGCCATCCACATAGAACTAGTTGGAGACCTCACTTCGGAGGCATTTATAGCAGCCTTTAGACGTTTTGTTGCCAGAAGAGGTAAATGTGGCCATCTATGGTGTGATAACGGTAAAAACTTCGTGGGTGCCAACAGAGAACTTCATGACTTGTGGAATGAAGCACAGACGACGGGAGAAGTTACATCCACGCTAGCAACAGATGGCACTCAATTTCATTTTATTCCACCATATAGTCCAAACTTCGGAGGATTATGGGAGGCAGGCGTGAAGTCGATTAAGAACCACCTAAAACGTATAATCACAACTCACCTAACGTTTGAGGAAATGACTACAATATTATGTCAGATTGAAGCCTGTCTGAATTCACGCCCGTTGTGCCCTATAGATGAGACCGACCCAGAAAACTTGGATCCATTAACTCCTGGTCATTTTTTGATTGGAGAACCACCTATTGTAGTCCCCTCACCTGACTTGCTAGCTGTGAAGGTTCATAATTTGTCACGGTGGCAACATACCCAAAAGATTCTTCACGACTTTTGGCGACGCTGGCAAGAAGAGTACCTAACCAGGCTACAGCAGCGTCCTAAATGGATGAAGAAAGCGAAGGAATTTGCAATAGGGGATATTGTGTTGATCAAAATTGAAAATCAACCACCAAGTAAATGGTCTTTAGGACGAATTACGGATAAACACCCTGGCATGGATGGCAACACAAGGGTGTATAGCGTGAAGAGTGGAGGTTCTATAACTAAGAGAACTGTCACTAAGTTATGTGCATTGCCAGTTGATTGTACTTAGCTTCTTTTGAACCAATTAAGATAAAGTGAATTAGTCTAGTATAGGTATAGTTAGAATAACATAATAATTAACTTAGAGCTGTGTTATTTTGTGCTAATTTTGAGCTAAGAACTTGTTGATTGTTTAGAAAATAATTTGTTAGAAATTCAATGTGTTAATAAAAGAACTTAGAAGTTCTTTGGTGGGCGGTATGTTGGATTGAGAATTGTCTTAGTAGCTACACAAGTTACATATCTACATACCTAGCTATGTATACCTCATATCGCCTTTAAAAGCATGTAATTTATAATGTTAAGTTAGTCGCAAATATACCTGTGGTTAAACAACACGTATTTAATTTATCAGAAACCCAAGCAAGCAATAGTGAACCTTAATACAAACACCATATATTTTGGGCGCATTGCGTGCTATGGATGGATTATGTTCATGTGTTTATTGTCAAGGAAGATTAGAGTAGTCAATAGCCGAAATAAAGGATAGAAGGGAAATCGCCACACACCATGAGTTCTTTGAAATTTTTAGTCGGTTTTACTTAATTCCTAAGTGTTACCTGATGTTTTTTTTACTTAAGAATAGAAAAAAATAGATTTGCAAATATGGGTTATACATAGGTAGGTAGTAGTAGGTTTCATCAGAGCTCTGCCATATTTCACCATTCGGCATGCAAACATTTTCATTATAAGTACGTATAAAATTGTTAAAATTTAAATTCTTATTCAAACATTAAATTAATTATGTCATTCTCATTAAATAAAATTATTTAAACTCAAATATTCATTAAAAATATCAACTAAATTATTACAGACCTATGTTATTTATATCCACTTATGATATTTCTAATGACAGAAGTGACTTATTTACTTTCAATAAATATCATAGTGTTAGATAGAAACGATGATTTTTTATAAGGTTTTTTCTCAGTTTTAAAGAATGTAAGAAGTAGGGAAAACCGATATATTTCATCCTGGTATGCTAAGAATCATTTGTAGCATGTACGACAATGTCTCTTCCACCCTATATGGTAATGCATGTAAGGTTAATGTGCAAATACGGCTCCTAATATATAAAATGACATTTAAATATGACACAGTTCTAATCGGTGTGAAAAATTAGTCGATTATGCTAAAGCCGCATATTTCTACAGCATTTTGGCTTGTAAAAAAATCCTAGAATTTGGCAAAACTTATGTACAGAATTATTTTGTAAAACACTATAAATCTGTCAGGGAAAAGTCGGTTTTAAAATATCTCTTACAGAAAACAAATAGTTCGCTTGCAACATGAAAAAAATTAGATAAAAACAATCCTTGATGCGGATGATATATCATGCTAAAATATCATCTCGATCAGTGCAGATTTTTTTGAGTTTTTGAAGCGTACACAAACCAATATAACATTTTTATATATATATAGATTTCTAACGAAACTACGCGTCGGCACTACGCAAAATATGTTCGACATTTGAAAACGTTTACCCACGTCGTTATCCAAGAACGTTAACATAAGTATAACAAGAATACTCAATACTCAATACTCAATACTTTATTGTGTTCCATAGTGTAACATTAGGTCTTATAAATAAAATTATAGCAGAATCACTATGGACCCTGTCGGGCACAGCAGAGGAATAAATAAACTACAAAGAAAAAAGTTAACAGACATATCAAAACACTGCTTTCAGCTACTCCAATGTTTCCGAATATTCACAGGGGACCATAAAACAACGCTGCTTCATAAAAAAAAGAATATAAATTATGTTGAAACAAAATCCTTCGTAGGTACAACATCTACTGAAAACAAAAGATGAAAATAAAATGAAATCTTATTTATGTCTTGGTAAACCTTGAAGGGAACATAATGTAATCCTCCAACAATTAAATATCTCACAGTTTCTCTAGTTGAGACTTAATTCCGGATAAGTGAAAGACAAACCAATCATAGAAGGAATCAAATATAATACTTAGTAAGACAGTAACAGGTGGGTGCCATAAAAAGGTGCCAAACTTGTGTTCGGAGTAATGAAATTCGAACGAACAATTTTCGCACTAACACAGGACACAGACCGTACGATAGAAGAAACAGCGGTTTCCAAATTTTCCCCGTTTTCAGTGGTCATATTTGTTTGTCACGTACCTACTTCATTACCTCATTGGTATCTACGCAAGCGTTAGGGCATAATTTTCTGGTTAAGATAAAGATACCGGGCTGGTATCCGCAACTGCACGTCAAAACGCGTATTTTGCGTATGGATGCAATTCAACATATTATTATTGTATCTACACATAAGTATCAAACATTAGACTGCCTCGTTGGTTAACATGAGGTCCCAAGTGCGATTCCCGGGTCGGGCCAAGTGCTATTGAGTTTTCCCATCTGAAATTTCTCAGTAGCACCCCGGAGTCTGGATTCGTGGCCGATTGATAGCAAAAGGCTCGCCCCCATCGCTCCTATTACATGGAACTGTAACATAACTGGCGGAATGTAGGTGTACTATATTACAGGTCCACTTCTGCTTAACCCTTCGGTGATTACAGGCGTTATGTTATGTTATGTTACATACGTGTAGGTATAACATATGCCCCAACATTCTCTTACGTCAAAGAGCTATCTATCTCCATAAGTGATATAGCGAGCTAATCTTGGATTCAACCACTAAATGCATTTCGATGCCCATCCCACTGTCTCGAGCCCCGAACTGCATATAGGTACGCCTATATTCTCAAAGGAGTATGCAGATATGTGTGGTCAGGAACCGATACATATTGCCGAGAGCGAAATGTGGTCAAAGACATAACATTCTGGAGAATTGCACAGATATTAATCATTTTTATAATTGGAAATCATAATCACCGTGATCTGCTTCCAACACTTACCCCTATTATTTGAGAGTTAGCAAATCATGTCTTCTTCTTCTGTTTTCCATTATCAATCATTCGTAAGAAATAATACTTAGAAATATATTCATTTAGTAACTTAGATGTTGCTATTACCAATTTGTAATAAGTACAAAGGTTATCATACGGCGATTTCTTTTATGACACTCAATTGTCTATTGCTTTCTAATATAATATTGATGACATTCGATGGTCGATGATGGACAAGCTACGTACTACCAAAGTTCGGATTGCCCGAATGCTACGAGTATGTAAAGAATGTTCGTTGCCGTTGTTTCTTAATCTGTGATGTAAGCCTATTATTATTTTCTTCCATGTGCATTACTTGCCCAAAGTTTCCTCTGCAAATGAACACTTCCCTTTAAGATTTGAAGACAACTCTTTGAGTCCCTGTAAAATAAGACAAAAATCAGTCAGTCTAAGCGTTGCTATTTTTGTATCTTACGAGTGAATAAGAATAAGTTTATTGTTATTTTGACTCCTCTATTTCATCGTCCAAAGTCTCGTATGAATAAAGTACTTGAAATAGGTTTTATTTTCTCTCAATATAAGCACATAAATCTGTTTTTTCTCTGGTATACTGGAGTGTTGTGTGCTAACACGTGGCGACTAATTAACTTGATTGATTACACATGTTAGTTTCTGAGTATTATTGTGTCAATTCAAGTTCTTTCAACGTATAAAACAGATATTTAATTGGGAATTAATTTTGCCATTTTTTTTTTGTTATAATATTCCAAAACATATCACACAACGCCACCTTATAGTCCCAAGATAAGCAGAACTTGTGTTATGGGTAAAAACAACTGATAAACATACTTATATATTACTAGATACATACCTACATATATACATACCTATATATATACATACCTATATATATACATACCTATATATATACATATAGGTAAATTACAGTTAGACACGGAACAAATGATGATCGTGCTCATCACACAATCTTTCCAGTTAAAACACTAGAAAATGGCCGGGCGTTTAGGGTCTGTCTGACGAAAGTTTTGAAGTCCAAAAGTACTGATTTTTCAACCTAATTTGAACAGGAAAATTTTGAATATTTTGACTACAAAATGCATTTCTAGTGAACACTATTTCTGTTTCATCGTAAGTACCACTAGCTTCTATTTTTGGATCTAGGCTGTACTAGATACACAGCCAGTCTTCTATTTTTATCTGGCCAGCGCTGACATGATAAATTACAACACGGCTCTCCTCTCAATTTAGTTTGCATCGCATTTTTGATGCTCGCGTTTCTAGTTTGAAAACTTTAGACTGTACGAGTACTATACATACACAAACGAGGCTTTAGGAAAATGCAAAACATGAGTCGGAGGTACAACGCTTGTAGCTATGTAGGTACCTTTAATAAGTAATAATAGATAATGCCCTGTTGCTGTCTTTCAACGTAAGTTGGGGAACGCGAAGGAGTCTTGAAATGTAATGGTCACCCATCTACGTCCTGACCCCGAAAATCGTAGCTTAACTTTCAATCGACCCGTGCCTCTGTTATTATTTAGCTACAAGATTTTCATTCACTTTTATTTATTCATCAATAATGACACGTCACTTCCTCAAAAACGAAGCAACTTAAACAAAACTGGTGAACTGTGTAAGTAACTACTATAGGAACACCGTAACACTTCAAGGAATACGCGCATAATGTTTTGTTATGTAATAGGTATAAAATTTCCCTTTAAAATTCAAGTACAAGCATTAAGCCTTCAAAACCCGCTAAAGTTAAAACTACGGAAGGCACAAAATCCCGACGGGGACATCAAAAATGATACTCCAGTCTCCGCACGTTAACCGTAGGTACTGTAAGCAAGTAATAAAACCGCTACCATACCGGTAACGGGCCCACATAACTCTGATAACGTTAATAGCTGTAACCGCAACAAAACGGAGGTTCAAGACTTCCAGACCTTCCAGTCAGCTCGAACGTAAACACCACATTAAATTTAATTCAAACGTCAACAGTTCCCGCAACTTCATTATGTTGTACTTAGATTCCTCCTTTCAATATGGTTGAAACGATAGTATTGGGTATTTACTTTCAAATTAGGCCTACATTGACGTCAAATGATACAGATAAAACTTAAAGTTCCTAGGTTTATGATACTTTAATACTTTTATTTATTTGGGGAAAACAAACAATTGTAAAATATATGTTACAGTAAATAAAACAGAATATTCAAAATAGGCTAGCGTACAATCCACGACGTTTCCACATATTACTGCAGTCTGAATATATGTATTTTTATAACTAAATTTGGAAATATCCATTTTTAACCTTTCGTTTTGCCTCCATGGGCCGCTGACTTCACTTTTTTCTGAATTTTCCAATGAACAGTACTTAGTATTTACGATTTGGCACATAGTTGCATGTATGTTTCGTTGGTCTATAAGGTTTCAAGCGCTACTGCTGGGACACAAAATTTTAAATAAAACTATAGAAGACGAAAAAATAAAAATAAAAAACTTATTGACTAATAAATAACGACAGAAAAGACAAAAAGCAAATGTTCAAAATAAACTTATCTTATGATTAAAAGTACATGCAATATAAATGAAAAAGAAAGACAATGTAGAAGAGGCAACACAAAGTGTACTATTTACAAAATTGCAGACTATTAACTAAAAGTTTTTTAAATTATTGACCGTTTGACGCGAATATGTCAATATCCGCAAAATATTCATTATAGGTTTTGACTACTATTTAGTACTGTACTTAAAACATAATATACTTTACATTTACAATGACAGATTGAGGAATGATGTGATAGAGCAACGTTGTGCTTTAAAAGAAGATGTAGTAACAAAAATTGAAAAGAGTATGCTAAGATGGCTTGGTCACGTTGAAAAGATGAATGAAAGGCGACTAACAAAAGGTATTTACAAGGCAGATGTAAGTGGGAACGCCGGGAGGGGACGCCCTAGAAGGACATACATAGACTTCATTGGTGAGGTTCTTCAGAAAGGTCAGGTGCGCAGTACTCGCAACCGGCGTGTGTGTATGACAACATGTATGAATGTAAACGAAGCAAAAGAAGTATTTAAGAATCGTAGCATATGGCGCTTTGTAGTTTCTGCCTACCCCCATGGGAAAAAGGCGTGAGTTTATGTATGTATTTACATTTAATATGGTTCTTCAGAAATGTCAAGTGCGTAGTACTTGCAACCGGCGTGTGTGTATGACTACATGTATGACCGTAAACGAAGCAAAAGAAGCATGTATGGGATAGGAATCGTAACAGATGGCCCTCTTTAGTTTCTGCCAAACCCCATGGGAATGAGGCGTGAGTTTATGTATGATTGTATGTGCTTACATTTATCTTTATTTAGCTATTGACAAGTTTTTTGATTGTTGATACAGATGCCAGCACATCAAACTATACCAAAATGACATTATAATAGAGCTGAAAAACGATGACACTACTTTGACAGATTGGGGTAGCTTGATGTGCTGGCGTCTGTACCTATGATCACATTATCATCATCTGTCTAGCCTTGTCCAAACTACACTTGAGAGCAATAAAATCGCACACGTTGACTTTTTGTTGTTAAAGCAGTTTTTTTCATAAATGTGAATACATATTAAAATAAAACTTACACTATTTGAATGTTTACTTCAGTACCTTTCTAATGATATCAAATACAGTGTAAAAAAAGTACCCATAGGGAGTTTTAGGGCACAAAACCCAACATACGGATAAAATTACCCAATTTAGCTTAACAAAGAATAAAAATAAAACTCAAAATGCTTGATCAAATTGTTTTTTAATAAGGTGTATTCCCTCCCCTAGCCTTGATTACAGCTCTTAATCGGTTTTTCATGGACCGTATTAATTTCACCATGAAATCTTGTGGTATGGCGTTCCACTCCTCTTCAATGGCAAGTTGAAGCTCTTGGAGGCGCGTAGGAGCAGGGCTTCTTGCTCGAACTCTTCTTTTTAGCTCATCCCAGACATGCTCAATCGGATTGAGATCAGGACTACGAGCTGGCCACTCCATCGCGGTGATTCCAACATCTTCCATGTAGTCGCAAACTGTTCTAGCGACATGCGGTCTGGCGTTGTCGTGCATTAAGAGAAAATCTTCTCCCATAAGCCACGCAAGCGGCCTCACATGTTCTTCGAGCACTTCTTCGACGTATCGTGCAGCCGTCAAACTTCTCGATCTCGGGCCGGTATTCGCCGTAGTGATGAATACAATGTCAGTTTTAGTGTCCAACATTATGCCACCCCAAAACATACACGATCCACCTCCAAAAGCCACACGTTCGCTTATGCAGCATTGTGAAAATCGCTCTGATGACCTTCTGTAGACCCTAGAGCGTCCATCATGACCATGTAAAGTCATTCTGCACTCATCAGAGAACATAACAGCCCGCCATTGGTCATACGTCCAATTTAAATGTTCCCTAGCAAATTGTAGCCGGGCTTGTCGGTGAGCTGTGGTCAATTTGGGACCATTTGCTGGGCGATGTGAAGTCATTCCTGCTTCACCTAGTCTTCTTCGAACTGTCCACCGACTTATACTGACATTGCGAACTTCTCGAAGCTGTTGTCCCAGTTGAACCGCGTTCAGTTGCCGATTTCTCAAAGACCTTGTCACAAGAAAGCGGTCATCACGCTCTGATGTTGTGCGTCGCCGGCCAGATCCTGGTCGCCGAATGTAGCCACCGGTCTCTTGGAACCTCTGGTATACACGACGAACAGAGTAGCGGCTCAAATTTAGCCGTCGAGCAACTTCACTTTGGTTATGGCCTGCTTCGAGCAAGGCAATAACTTGAGCGGCTTCTGCGGGCGTGGTATCCATATTTTTCCAGTAAATCCGTATGCTTCCAGTAGAGATGTTATCACGTTGACCTTCGGTATGCAACTGAATAAAAATTCCAATAAACTGACCTTTTTATACCTGCGGCTAAGGGTGCAAGTAGTGACAACGCAAACGCGTGAATTTGGGGAATTCGGTGTACGGTCGGTTTTTGTAAGTTACGTGAAGGTCAATGATTTTAATTTTATGTTTTTGTAAAGCTAAGCTTGTATGCTTTAATTTTGTCTAATGATTTTTACTCAATATCTTTCGATTTTAGAAAACAATCAGTAATAAACCAAATTACAAGGGGTGTGCGATTTTATTGCTCTCAAGTGTATATTGGGGTCGGTTTTCAGTGTAGTGTTTGCAGCTGAATATCTAAAATGGAGTCATTGCCTATCTGATCTCCAGAACCCAGTTCCTGGGTAACACGATGAGGACACTGAGGCTCTCCTGCAGCACACATCATAACTCACTCATCCACGCACACACTTACTCACATGCACATTTTTACAATTTCACACATACATCTCACACACACACATCCTACACAAACATTCACACATCCACAACACATCGCATATTTTCATCTCACAATATTGCATACCTACACAAAACGCACACTAAGTTATATTTATTTTTAATCTACTTTCCTAAAATTGTATAAATTATAATTATAAATAGTAAACACTGGCATTTCTTGTGTACATTATGTAAATTTAAGTTACGGAAGAGGGCAGTGTCCTAGTTCAGGCATTTACTTGCTTAAAAGGACACTTCTATCACTAGTATGTAGGTAGTATAAACTTGGTAAGAAAATAAACTATTTGTATTTGTATTTTGTACGATATCCCTTAATAAGGTAACAGACATTATTCCCACATGAATTTCACATTTTGAATGGTCAATTGGACATAAATTCCCACGAGCTGTCACTGTCATTTCGTAGTTGAATATATTATCTCAGGAATCACCAAAGTTTACAATGTAATCGGCCAACGGCCAACATTATTTTCCCACATGGTTTCCTGAAAAATTGAAAACACATAAAAAAATCAGATATGAAATATAAGATCTGTATGTACCCCTAAACTCCCTCCTATTAGGTAGTTAACAAAAGGTAAACAATTTTGACATATGTATTTTTAGTTAATAACACAGAGTAAAAATAAAATGCAGCTGAAAACAAATTTAGATACAACAAAAACGATTACATGATCACTTAAACAATTTGTTTAAACAGTAGTTGTATTTAATTAATAAGCGTTTATTTAAAAATACTTGTCAAGATTGTTTACCTTTAGTTAACTACCTACTCGGATGGAGTATAATTACATACTAGCTTTGAAACTTTTGCAAATATCCACAGTTTAGGGCGCCCACACAAAACTGCGATGCGAATTGCTGCGATACGATTTCGTCCGGTAAAACTTTGGTTCTATTTGCGATGCGTTGCGAATTCGCAATTATGTGTGGGAGCCCTTAGCCATGCCCTATTAAGGGTTAAACTTTCGTGCTTTTCTGATAACAAGTAACAACTGTCAAAGATCTCTGATTAGCGTTAAGGCACGGAGGAGCACGTACCATGTATTTAAGTCTCTGTAATATGTAATGGAAGGTCAGGACGTCGTCACTATCTTTATAATAACACAGTGCTGACCTAATTATTTTCAAAACTGCACATGAGTGAGACGCATCAAACTTTCATTTTAACTCAATTCGCTTCTACAAATTGAGTTATAGGAAAATCCGAGGCTTACTTAAATACATTATGTTCCTTTGGCAGACACTGTGTACATAATGGATACAGCAACATATTAAGGGTTTTTAAACCCTTATACATTTTTTATGTAGGCTGGCAATGTGCTCTAATCTTGCCAATTTTATCTGAGCCTAAAACGATATTTTAAAACATATATAAGCTCACGTCTTTTTAGCATGTGAGTAGGCAGAAACTACAGAACGCCACTTGTAACGTAATACTTTTGCTACGTTCATATATCATACATAGGGACACGCCTGCCTTGGTGTAGGCAGAAACTACAAACTTTAAGATCCTTACATAATTCTTTTGCTTCGTTCATATACTTGGAAAGCATACACGCACGCTGATTATACCACCACCACCACCACCACGCGTAGCATGACCAGCGTAGAAACAGATTGTTTGTCTACAGAACAATTGACAGAGACTGACAGTTTGTAGCAACATTTAGATACTTATTTTGTTTATGAGCACGGCAATCTCAAGAATGAAGATAAAGAAAAGAAAGAAAGAGAGAAAAATATTTATTTGACATCAGTCATCAAAACACACATACACACAATAATTTATAAAACAATAGAAAATATACAATAGTAGGTACACATCATGTGCTGTGTGCCTCACGGCTGCGCCAAAAAGGTCCATTTCAGCATTCATGCCAAACAGGAAAGAAAAGAAAGAAAAAAGAAAAAGAAGGGAAAGGGAAGAGAAGAAATGCGTAGATTCTACAGTCGATAATAGTCTACAATATCGAGCGTTATTTCTTCTATAATCGGCAGAAATATTTCTACTCCCGCTGACATACCCGCGTACTGACCTTTCTGAAGCACATCACCAATAAGATCATTTTCAAACATTAAAAAAAAATAGAATACATAAAGAAATCATTTACGTCCAAATTGACGTAAAAGATTTCTCTATGTAGTTGTATTTAGTACAAAAGCCTTTGTGGGTGTGGGTCACTCGGTGGAAAACCGTAATTTGAGAAACCCTGAAATATTCCTGGTTACCACTTCAAAGCATTTTCTTTGCACAAAGATTTTACACAGTAACCTTTATTATTAATAAACTTTGAACGAAATAAGCTGTAAAATGTAAGAATTTTCATTCTCCAAGTCGTGAAGGATATCAATTTTCGCTCGTGAACTTAATCCGTTCATTCGATTATAACTGGGTCGTTTGTATAGGACGCCGTCTGAACATAAATGCAAAAACTTAATATAGACTATACTACTTGCACTTGTAGGATATTTATTTATTTTAAAAGAATTATCCTACAAGTAAATGACTGCCTCGTTTTTCTAAAGAGAGCTGATCTCTAGAAATGATCCCCGGGTTGGACAAAGCGTTATAGAGTGCGGTTTTTTGTGTCAGTCCGGGGTCTGGCTATGTGCCCGATTGATGGCAATTGGCACATCTGTTATTCTCGAAGGGTAAGGCACAGTTGTAGGTATACTACACCCACATTTCACCAGTTAAGTATATTTAACTGCCGGCAAATTTAGTAAAAGTCCCCTGTGAAAACTTGAGTGAAGGGAACTGTCAATGCCTAGCATTAGTAAGTATGTGATGATGATGGGATGACAGCTCAATTCGCCTTTACTTCATCTACATGTTCAAGTGGTATTTTTTGCAGAAAAGCACTACTGGACACTAATCCAGACGCTTTGCCTTAATGCTAGTTAATAAATCTAGTAGAGTAACCCAATAAAACTTTACCAGATCCAGAAATTCAACCGAGGATCTGATGCTCATTAATGGCCTTTGCAGTCAATAATCCCACGAAGCAGTTTAGTAAGATGCTGTAGGTTTATAGTCAAATTGACTCCTATATACCTAGTAACTACGACATATCTCGTGATTGCTTTCGTGGAATAGCTAAATTATTCGTGCGATAATAGCGACATATCAGTGCGGCTACGTCACGTCACGACAAATCGATTGTCACCTATTTCTGTCGCACGCTAATGGCGACCGGCGACCAAGCCCCATATTTGTATTTCACTTGTCGACTATTTATAGTAGCGCAAACAATACATAAAGAGCTCAATATCTGTCTAGAAGCCACGTCACATTAAAGGCCTTATAAACTGCTAATGCCTGTGGCAGTCCGCCTCTACGCATTTGTGTTCCTAAAGTATATTCAACACTTGCAATTGGCTTGCGAATTCGTACTTTTCCCTTTAAATTTTGATATTCCCTCAACCCCCTTGTAGTTTTGAAAATAATCATAGCCTATATTATTGGCTTATAATATAGCTTCTAATGGTGCAAGAATTTTTCAAATCGATCCAGGAATTTTTTAGCTAAATCCCTACAAAACCAACGAGTAAATCTTTTCTCTTTATTATCGAATTATATAATTGTTTGTTACATACCTAGGTAATAATTTTTTGTGGAATTGCGCATTATTTAGGTACTTATTTTAGACAAAAACAGACATCAAAGAAAGCTAAAAAAATTGCAACTTTGCCCTAATCCACGTGGTCGAAAGACGCTACTTAGTGGGCGAAAGGATCCGAGATGCAACCTATCCCGTAATTGGCGAACCCTCAAGCTTCGTATTAAGCCCCGATTCTGCGCCCAAAGCCCCCATTTTCTGGATTAAAGTGCAATTTCCCGAACTTAGTAACAATACTCAGAATTAAGTCGCATTTCCCCGATTTAAGCCGCAAATGTAGGTATGGCTTAAGTGCGGTTTGGCTAAAAATATCACAGACCTACGGGAAAACCACAATTTTCGGAATAAGCCGTACACTTGAATGAAAATTGGAATTGGTTTTCGGAAGCTGAGGGTAATAAAATCAATGTGGTGGGAAATGTCGAAGTTTGCTGTCCAATTAATGCTTGAGTGTGATGTTTAGATAACTACTTGTTTTACAAAAATAATAAAAAAATAAGGACTTCAATATAACATCACTCTTGTATTCCCAGATGGGCTAGGCAGAGGTGTATCTACGTATAATAACATCCACATTTCGCCAGCTATGTTTAAGTCATATGCAGGTAAAAGGGGACCAGCCTATTGGCATCAATCGGGAACGTAATCAGACTCCAGACTGAGAAATTTCAGATGGAAAGATCCAATAAGTAACACTTTACCCGACCCGGGAATAGAGCCCAAGACCTCATGATTAGCAGCTTACCTACTGCCAAACATGAGGTCGGGGTAAAGTGCTTACACTTGCAACCGCTAGTCCCACTAGGCGCTGCTCCGTTGTTAAGTTTTCGAACTTAAACATAATAGGTACGAAGCGGCTATCAGCTTCAATCCAGAAAGTAGATAATAATAGTACCTACATAAAAAGATTTAACAACACGTATGAAAACATTGTACTACAAAGATTAAGACAAAAGACAGCTTTCCGGGCTCCTAAACTAGGTACGCAGACCTGTATCTTCAAAGTCGGAGATTTTGTGGTTTCATTTTATAGACTACAACCGTGACTTTTCTATTACAGTGGTTGCTATCACAGCAAAAAAGGTGAGTGGTTGACTGATTGTGGCTGTGTATCCAAAGGTGTGTAATGAGTGTAGTGTGCGTGTAGGAAGGTGTGTATGTGAGTGTTTAAATAACTTGTTTCAGAGCAGAATTGACAACTTTATGATGCAATTTTATTGTCAATATAATTTCAGTATTATCATAACAAGGATTAGAGCCATGTTTTGTATTCTTTTTTATTTCAAATGAAAGATGTACGGAACCACCAAAGTAATAAGACTAGGCTGTACCCTTTCCTTCCTTCTGGCGTTAAACATTATTAAGTGTTCAAACAAGAGCCGACTGAAAACGCCATTTTAATTCCTTTCCCGCCATTAAAGTTATCAGTAATGTGAGCCCGTTAACAGCGTATGTAGGCGTTTTATTACAAGAAGGTTCTAAACAAAATGAATGTTGAAACATGTCGTAAGACACAGCTTCGCGCGTGTATTTCGTTTATTCCGTACCAACTTTCAAAACCATATTTATCCTTTTTACTGACTATAGATGTACAGAGGACTTTTGGATTCATTCCTGATCAAAATACCAGAAAGGGCACAGGGATTAGGGAGTCCTTGACAGTGGCACATAGGTTAAACTAAAAAAATAAATTAAAAACGCCGGTGCTTTAGACCACACGACTGAAATAAAACTTCTTTAAAGAAATTGTCAGCACTGCTCTCCCTCTTGCTCCAACAGAGTGATACAGATACTAGGCCTGCCTGCATTGTGTCTTAGATAAACGAAACATAACTGGTTATGAGAGAAAGAGAATAAGAAAATTTGTGCTCGCACCTCTGACTCTTGCTCCTACAGTAATATACAAAACGAAACTCTCTCTTTCTTTCTTCATTATTTTCCGTTCGGCTCGTCCGATCACACTTTTCGTAACTTACTCCCTAAGTCAACGGTGCGTAAAGAAGTTTTAATTAAAAAAATCAAGCATTGAAATCAGTTCAGCAGTGAACACGTTAAAACAGATAGACAAAAAGCTTTTGGCATTCTTTTACATTAGCATGTATGTGGTGACGTCAACAATACCCGTGTCGTTTTACATAACCCTTTATTTACTTCCATATACTGAAGATAGATTCCTTTTGAACTGTGCTTACTCCATAAAAAATATTGACAAACATACCCTTTTAAGGAAATGCTCGCGTTTTTAGTAATTCAATTTGTTTTTTGTTGGATATAATGTATCTTAAGTTGGATCTCAACATTCCTTTTATTCACTTCCTCCTTTTCCACATTGATAAAGCTACGTTGGAGGATTGTTTCGAAAACTATTAAAATATATTTTCTGTCATCTTTTACCACTTTGTAGAAAGAGCGTGAAAAAGTGAGATTAATGAGCAATTCATACATACATACATAAACTCACGCCTTTTTCCCATGGGGGTAGGCAGAAACTACAGAGCGCCATATGCTACGATTCTTTAATACTTCTTTTGCTTCGTTTACATTCATATATATTGTCATACACACACGCCGGTTGCGGGTACTCAAACCTGACCTTTCTGAAGAACCTTACCAATAAGGTCTATGTATGTCCTTCTAGGGCGTCCCCTTCCAGCGTTCCCCCTTACATCTGCCTTAGCATGAATGAAACTTTGCAGTTTTGCAGCTTATTCGTTGGGATAACATACAGGGTTATTTTTCAATGACCAGCCAAATTTTCACTGGGTGTTCTACCCATGAATATGAACAACTTTCACTATGGGACCAACTCTGAAATCACGAAAAAACAGCTGTTTCATACATGAAAAATAACTCTGTATGTTATCCCAACGAATTAGCTGCAAAACTGCAAAGTTTCATTAAAATCCATGCTATAGTTCTTGCATGAAAGAGTAGGTAATAACTTTCCATAAAAATTACCACGTAAAAAGTTAAGTGAAGTAACTAAGCGCAAAGTTAACTGTCAATCCATCGCATTCATTTGAGAGGACAGCTCAATTCCTTCACCTTCACAAAATTATCATACCACTGCAAATGTAGGAACGTAAACGAAGTCAAAGAAGTATATAAGGAACGTAACCGGTGGCGTTCTGTAGTTTCTGCCTACCCTTATGAAAAAAGGCATGAGTTTATGTATGTGAATCAGTACCTATATAGTTTGGACTAGCCACTTCCTCTTGGGTTTTAAGACGTAAAACAATCTATGTAAAAAAAAAAGCTTAAAGTTTCTTATACAAGCTTTTCTGCCATCCGTTTAACGCTAACAATAAAGCTTAAGTGAATCCTTCTATTGAAAGAACTATGGCTATTGTCGAGTGCTCAGTACCTGCGATCAATACACTGCTCTCAATAACTATTTCGCTTATATATCTTATATACGTTATATCCCAACTGATTGCTTTTTCACTTAAATCAATTTAGGAAATACTTCATTATTTGAAATCTGTTTTTTTATATTTTTAAACTACTGTTTGACTGCAATCCCACCTGATGGTAAGAAGTGATGCAATCAGTTATGGTAAAGCGCACTAGTTTATTAAGAGCCTATTTACTTTTACCTTGAAGGTACCTTCATTAAAACACCACCACCACCTAGACTCAGCACCTAAAGGCGCCTGCACCTAGATTTACCCACATTAGGAATTTCTCCTATAAGTACCTATACCTGGTACCCACATAAAGGTACAAATACGAGATGGGCCGCAAACCGCAAACTTCACGGGTTCTTTATGAATATTTGAATTCACAAAATTGAGGCCTGCAGCCGCGGCACGCACGCCGCGTTGTTGCCACACTTGGAATCAATTTAATAGAGATTCAAAGAAACTTGTGCAGTTTGCGTTCTGCAGCCCATCTTGGACTTGTACCAATGAAAGAAAGAAAGAAATAAAAATGCATTTATTGGCATTACAGTGAAATAAATACAACTTATAACTATAAAATACACAAAAGATAAAGATGAGAACACAGGGTGTAGGTACTATCTGACGCGATTTTCAGCTGAAACCCACGGTGAGATAAAAATATAACATATTAAATGTGAAACTTTAAAAGCGTTGGGCATTAATAATTTATCAAATAAACGTTTGTGACTTATGAACATGTGTGTGTGTCTTCAAACTAGTCGTTTTGCAATAACTAACAAAACGTGTATTAATGTGTACAGTGATTAAAAATAACCTCAATTTGGCGCAGTAGCTGAACCTTTAGCTGTTGCGTTACGTGTCACGAGCTCGATTCCTGCACGGAATAAATATATGTATAGCCTACAAGGCCTAGGTAGTTGTTCCGGGCCTATTAGTGTATGTGAGTTTAAATGATTGATTCTGTGAAGTTTTTGTCTCTCTGAGGTACGTAACACAAAAAGAAATAGTCAATATTCTACACAAAAAAATACTTCTTTACAAAAAAACAATCAACTTCTTAAAAAACACTAACAGGTGAAAAATAACTCCAGTTTCGGAAGCCTGTGGCTTTGGTGGTTTTTTTCGGTACATGTGTACCTATATTATTTGAGGAGTTCCCTCAATTACTCGAGGATCCCATCATCAGAACTGAGGTTTGATACAAATGGGACCAACCAGGTAGTATACCCCATGAAATAAAAAAATAATTTTGAAAATCAGTCCATAAATGACGGAGAAATGAGGTAACACACACACAAAAAAACATAGTGTCGAATTGACAACCTCCTCCTTTTTTGAAGTCGGTTAAAAATGGACTTTACTAGGTCCAAGTGTTGTTATGTAATGGGGAGCTACCCTATTTTCATTAATTGGGCACAATTCCAAACTTTGGGCTTGCTGATGGGAGTTTTGCACAAAAGCAATCACACTTAGCTTGCACTGAAAATCCAGATCCTTTCGTCCACTAGTCTAACGCCTCTGTCTAAAGCACAAAAAAAAACGTATTACGAAAGTATTGCCAATGGTAAGAAAACTGTTTGTTTTTATAGGTAAATGTATGTCTATTTCTTTGTCACGCTCTTTACCTTATACGGTTTGATGGATTTAAACGGATGAGATTTAGATTATGTCTTGACACCCTGAGTGACATGGCACTACGGATTTTGAATAAATTACATTGAGTGAAATCCTAATTTTTTGACGAGATCATTTGACCTTTTTAGGTAAAGGGATAGAGGATACGATTTCAAAATAACGTACTACTCAGGTTCAATACAATGATTCTAGAACTCCAAGGTTGAAATTGTTTGTCACCTCTCCTCTCTTAAACGCTTTGTTAGCCTGATATTTTTTTATACACAAAAGTGTATAAAAAAATTCAAAAAATTCGATCCAACCCTTAAGAGAGACTTAAAAAAACTCTCTTAATGAGAAAAATAAGTATCATTAGGTAAGATAGTAATAGCGATTTTAACATTGTTTTTTTTCTTCTGAACTTTCTATACTGAACTCAACTCAGGGTATTCAGTAGCTTGTCATTGCTCCTTTAGTTTACTTTAAAAAAACAAATGAAAATAAAAACATTCAAAGGTTGTCTAGTAGTATGCTAACGACATTAAGACCGCCTCTATACGTCTGTGCTTAACTTAAAGAAATAATATTATAGTAGATTATTGCATCGAGCACGAAGTAATTTATTATTGCACCGAGTGCCCGATTTAGAGCCCGAGCGTCAGCGAGGGCTCTAATCTAACAGGCACGAGGGCAATATAAATTACTTAAGGTGAGGTGCATAATCTGCTTTTCTTTCAACTATTACCTATAGGAACAGTAGATAAAATAAAATAGAAGTTTAATTATTGAAATTAAAAGTTATTATGGGTTAAAGATTTTCTATAACACTGTCGGCTTCATTTAGAATGTTTTCCCGAGTTAATGTGTCGCTAGATGATTCCATTTTAATTCGAAGCCAAAGCACTCAAAATTAGATAGTATCACACTTTATCATTTCCAAAAATATTGTCAACCAAAATTAACAAAGTACCCCAAAATCACTTTTTTAAATTTCTTAAATTCTGAGTTTTTTTCTCGTGTTGCCAGAGATCTTTATTTCTGCGGAACGTCCCGATTTTCATGAACCTGTAATTTTACTTATCTTTATTTCTGCGGAACGTCCCGATTTTCATGAACCTGTAATTTTACTTAATATTAGTAGTATGATGAAAAATGTTCCTACGGTTACGTTAACTTGTTCAATCCAGAGATTTTCTTTCTTGAACTTAAACTAGTAACACTTACCACCTGAAACAAAGGCTCTTAATTAAATTTTAATAAAGATTGAAAGTTTCTCGTCAGTATTTTGGTTGTCACTTGCTTAAGTTTAACTTATACATGCTCATGGTTGAAGCGATATTTAGGCATTTTCGATTCACAGGCTAATCCATAAATCTAGAACAATATTTTAAAAATTTCTCCTCAATGGATATATGCATAACATCACATCCTGAAGCTTAGGATTAGGCAAAGCTGTACCCTCTCTAGTAGACCAACACTTCGCCCATTATTCTTAAACCCCATGTAATAAGTGGGCGAGCCCTTTGCTATCGACTAGGTACCAATCAAGACTCAGTTGTGATACCGAGAAATTAGAGATGATCAAATGAAAAATGATGAATTTATTTCTGGAACAAGGTTAATACAAACACTTTTACATGTCATTTTTCAACTAGAATGTGAGTTTGGTGTTTCACTATCTGACAACTCTGAGAAGAAACACCAAAAAAAACAAGTCCAGACATTATCTTGGTCAGATCATGTAAGAAGCATGCAGATTAATATCTGAAATGGTATTTTGAGGGAAAAAACACACAGATTTGAGGGACAAAACAAAAATACTCAATAACGCATTATCACTTTTCCTGACCACTATACGAACAAGGCAGTACCTAATGCACAGATTAATAAAATAAAACATGCATTTGTAGACCAGGAGCTAACAGAATAATAAGAAGTTATTACAAAGTAGAAAACAAATATTGTGTAAGGAAGAAAATAATTAAATTCAGGCCGCAGTGGCCTGATGTTCTTTGTCCCGATCGAAAAAACTCATTACAAAGTTTATAGAACGGGAGGAACAGTCAAAGCATGCATAAAAAGATGATTTAAAAACATTAATGGAATGTCGATCGGTGCTTAGTTATTTTTGAGGTGGAACATCTTTCCTCTCAGTAGCTAGATACTTTTTTGTGGCAGCGATTTCGTGACAAGGGACGGAAATGTGTAACAAGAAACCGTATCAGCGCGCGCTGTTTGATTTGACCAATGAGCGGGCGCGGTAGCGGATAGATAGTTGTGACATGGTGTAAGTCCATTTTGTGTGAGGTCGGTACCACGTCGCACTGATATTTTATTTATGGCGGCTTAAATACCACGAAAAAATGTCAGATGTTACATATGCGACTACTATACTATACTGAGTAGGTAAGGATCGCATTTTTTTAAAATGAAAGACAAGTGGTCATATACTTAGCCTCTTTTGTATAAGGTTTTAACTTCAAAACCGGGCTAATTGAATGTACCTTTTTCATTTCGTATAAGAAAGAAAGAAAAGAAAGAAAATACTTTATTTGGAAGCACAGAACATAAAACAAAAACATCAACACGATATAGATAATTAAAAAAAAATAAGAAAAGAATAAAAAAAAAAGACCTGTGCGAGATCAAAAAGGCCCTATCTCAGCATTACCTTCGACATTTAAAAATATAAATACCGCGCGCTGTTATTCTGATAGGGCCCGTCATAGGTACAGACGCCAGCACATCAAGTTACCCCAATGTGTCAAATTTAATCTTTGATCGTTTTTCAACTTTATGTCGAACAAAACAAGGGTTAAAATTTGACACATTGTACTTTCTTAGAGAGGCTTGTGTCAAAATAATAACAGTTGCACGGGTCAATATAAGCTACGTTTTTATGATTGATCGGAGATGGGTGACCAGTCATTACATAGACCTCTATGTGTCTCGGTAAGCACGTTTAGCCGTTGGTCCCAGCTGTAATTTGTAATTCTTTAGTGTTAATAGTCAAAACTCCGAAAGTCTAACAACCAGTTACATAAGTGGTGGAGTATGGTGTTAGAGGCATGTTACTTGATGTTAAAGTTGTAGGCAGAAACTACAGAGCGCCATATGCTTCGATTCTTACATCTCTTGCTTCCTTGATGTTCATGCGTGTAGTCATACACGCACGCCGGTTGCGAGTACTACGCATCTGAACTATGTTTCTGAAGAACTTCATCAAAAAGGTCGGTTTATATCCTTCTAAGGAGTCCTTTCACGGCGTTTCCAGTTACATGTGCCGTATATAAATTTTTGTTAGTCGCCTTTCGTTCTGCTCAACTTGAGCAAGCTGGATGTAAATGCTCGCACCTTCTCTATATTTACAAAGACCTCTTTTGAAATGTTATTTTTAGAAGGACCACCGCGATCCTGCGCTTAACCTCATGTTTACAACGACCCTTGAGAGAACAGGCTGTTAAAAGAATGCTCTTGTTTTTTTAAAAAAATAAATAATTAAGTCGGACGTTCGTGTTTCTTCCGGCCTTTTCATTTTTTATTGTAATAAAGCGTTTAAGGGCGTCATAACAAAAATCTTGAGAGTTAAATAACAAAGCGGCATGTTTTTTTTTCCGTGATTAGTGCCGCGGGTACGAGTCCCCGGCACGCATAACCCCCGTATACTCACATCGATTATTTCTTACGTTTACTGCTAAAGTATACTATGTTCCCGACGAGAGGTTCCGAGCTTTACGTGTATTGAATTTAAAAGAAAACTGGCCTGGCACGCGAAGAGTTCCGCCGTACTATTTTTAAGGTACAGCCTGGTACAGCGTTTGTTAAAGGTCGAGCAAGAGACGCAGCTCTGCTCGCGTTAATCTAGAATTTGACAATCAATTTGTGTTCTTGTAGATACTCTGCGATTTCCATAGAGACCTAAATTTTGTAACAAATTACAAATTGCAGCGCACGTCAAATAATAAGCTTTTCTAGGCAATTTTTTGATAGGTACCTTGGGTTACATTATTGTAATTTTTGTAGGGATCACTAGTTTAAAAAAATACTAAACTTGCAATTAATGTAGCTTTCAATTGATAAAAAAAACAGTGTAGTGGAATAGGCGTAAAGCGTTACTCACAAACTCACTTTCACATTTATAATACTAGTTAGAATTATAGCGGCAATAAAATCACACACTCTGTGTACGTAAATTTCGACTGTCTACAAATTACAGGCCACTGAAAGACAGGCGGACTAACAGACAGTGGAGGCTTAGTAATAGGGTGGTCCCGTCGGCACCCTTTGGATACGAAACCCTAAACAGAAATATCTGAGAACTGTTTTTTCCACGCAAACGTATTCGTGAGCGTAAAATATGAGCGGAAATGCGTACTGAAAACTAAATCCCCTATCGCGAAATTCTGAAGTCAAACGAACAAGAACTGCGAATTGCCTTTTTATATAAAATTGTAGAACTTTAAGGGTATGAGGTACCGGGTGTAAAGTTTCACATCCCCCATAGAAAAAGGAGGATCCTCCGACCAGACGGATGTTGTCTGGTGAGCTACTTTATCCAAAGGTTGTCTGTAAGAGATCGCTTTTAGCGATAAGGCCGCCCATTGTAACACCCTATAACCCCACCCTTAAATTTATTATTTGTAAGTTTTTATGGTGTACAAGAGTATTCTATTCTATTCTATTGTACTAGAGCTCGACGGCTGTTATTGCGATCTTGCATTTTTTCAATCGCGCGGATAACTTTAACATCGCGATGCAGGATGTCAATTTTAGTTCGTATCTTGCGAGATAGATGTCACTCACTACACTACGAAGTAACCAAGAGAAAACCTCAAATTACAGTGGATGATGAAAAGTAAAAAGGATATAAAGAAGATCGGCTTACAGATGACGTTGGAAAAATAAAAAAACACACATCTAAAAGATCTTTAAATTGTTAGTAACTTAATTAAAGGCGAATTAATGAGAGGACCACCATCAACTAAAACAAAAAAACTAGTACTAGGGTATAAGTCTTCTTCGTAAAAGGTATACCATGATTGGGAATGCCTAAACCAGACGAAATATAGACGCTAGCACATCAAGTTACCCCAATGTGTCAAATTTTCCCAATTGAATATAAACCTTATTCTGTTTGACATAAAGTTGAAAAACGATCAAAGATTTTTGACACATTGGGCTAACTTGACATGATGGCGTCTGTACCTTTAACATTTTTAAGACCAGTTTTGAATCTAACGGCAGCAACACTGATTGAGTTATTTTAGTTTTGCCAGCAGAACTTTAAAAGAATGTACACTCTATAGCCCGTTAATAATAGATGCAAACTGGAATGGCTATTTCCTCTGAACTAACTTGTTAGTTGGAGAGATACGAATGAAAAAAAAAACACTCATAAGCCAGAACAATTTTACTTTCCGTGTTAAAACAGGAAAAATGATTTAGAGAATAGAATAGAATAGAATAGAATACTCTTTATCTCTTTAGAGCAAAGTTTTAAGTAATCTTAACACGCTTGGAAGACTGCATTCTCTTTGAAAGCGATATTTTACACTGATTTACTTCGCACTGTGGATTAAAGTAAAAAAATATTCAACTTCAGTTTATGGTTCTCGATTTTCCTAAAAAGACCTGTTATTGCGTATCCTCGATAAAATAAAGATAAGAAAGAAAGAATGAAAAATATTTATATGACATCAGTCATTAAAACACACATACACAGAATAATTTATGAAACAATAGAAAATATACAATAGTAGGTAGGTACACATTATGTGCTGTGTGCCTCACGACTGCGCTGAAAAGGTCCATTTCAGCCAAAGACATTCAATACCTATAGACCGGACATCACGAACAAAATTTTCGTCCGAAAAAGTGTCCTGCTGGATACAAGTCTATGAATTTTTGTAGTACGCTCTGCTGCCGCTCCAATATTCATATATTATTCTAGATGGTGTTACTGAGACATGGGATCGAAGTTTTTCTATGACATTTCGGCTTATTCCCAGGCGCTCCATATTTTTTTTCCCGACGGCTCCAAATTAAAAAAGCAATATAAAAGTAATAATTAAAATCTTTCCCATGAGCTCCAAAAATTGTCAAGTACAGATTGCACATACTTAGCTAAGATAAGATTGATTTGTTTATTGATGGAAGAAATTTGTGTTTTGTTGACCTTACGCAATTTGGTTTGGAGCCGCTGGGAAAAAATTTAGTATTTTATTATTTAACTAATAAAATTATGGAGCTGTTGGGAATCAATGTATGGAGAGAAATTGTTTGGAGAACAATAGATTTGGAGCTCTTGGGAATAAGCCGACATTTCCTTGACATGCCCGCTCTATAGTATTTTAAATCTCTTTGATTTCAGCATTCATGCCAGACAGGTGATGCTGTCTGATGCTGGACGATAACAGTTCTTAGTGGTAATCATTGGGCAAAGTGCTCAACGATTAACTGTCAAACAGCTAGTTTCATAATGGCTATCATCAGTGTGCATTTACGATGACGTCATGCGCACTCGCTGAGATGTGACGAAGCGCACCGTACCCCGTCTGATAGTCACCGTAACTTACAGTCTACTCAAACTGCTATACAAATTTTCTATTAAATTCTCAGTTGTAATCTAAGTTAGGTGTGTAATTGAACGCGCTACTTAGTCTTTGGCAATCAAAAGATCTGGACACTAATTCACTCCAGCTGATAACATAATAACCTGACGTACCATATATACAACGTGTTTTTTTTTATATCCCATAACTCTAGGGTATAATTGAGACCATATCAAAGAATCAACTGGCATATGAATTATGTTTCAATCATCCTTTTTTTTTTACTATCATACATAATAATTCGACAAAGTCACGATGATTAATGTAAAACACCCTTACGAGAAAGAAAAGTGACGTTAGAAAGAAGATTCGTCGTACTGGTGACAATTTTTGAACTAATTAGGTAATAAAAATAATATTAATAATACTTAATAATAATATTTCACGACTATTCACACAACGCCATCTAGTCCCAAGCTAAGCTGAGCTTGTGTTACGGGTAGTAAACAACTGATAATTTAATTATGATTGATGATATCTCCGAAACTATGCAGTTTTGGACCATCTATTCTAGGAGTTTTAGTATTATTTTTACTTACAGAATATAACCCTAGAGTTATGGGATATAAAAAAAACACCTTGTATAATATGTTGTAGCTGTTTATCATTCTATAATATAAAAGCTGGCGGGTACTAAGCTTCATACCCTGGCCCACCGCCACAAAAGTTTTACAGACTGTATTTCGGTGAGTGTGCTCTAGAGCTCTACCAGCTCATTTCACCATCTCCTTACTTCCATCGGGAATCTAGACGCACTGCAGGATATCACCCATTCCTTGTAGATGTTCCACACATTCGCACGAAGCGCTTGCCTGTTCCTTCATTATGCGCACAGGCAAGGAGTGGAATTATCGGCCTGCATCGGTGTTTCCGAGTTCATATGACCCCAATCTGTTTAAGTCGCGAGTTAATAGACTTCTTTTGGGTAAGCTCGTTCCATCGTCGACCTCATCTCTGACCGCAGAACAAGATTGAGGTCAAGAGTAGACAAATATTTTCCACGATAAGCATTTCACAAATATATGCATAGATTATAATTTTAATTAGGGTGGTGACCGTTAAACCAACAGACTAAACAGACGTAGTTTGTGTGTTCTTTATGGTACACTATATTCCTATGTACAGACGCCAGCACATCAAGTTACCGCAATGTGTCAAATTACTTTGATCGTTTTTCAACTTTATGGCAAACAGAATAAGTTTCATATTCAATTGGGAAAATTTGACACATTGGGGTAACTTTAAGGGTTTAGGGTTAAGGGTAACCTACCTTAGCCATACCTCTGCTTAAACCAACCCAGAATACAGGCTCGAATATTAGGAAATAATAGTAATTTACCCAAAATGTTCTTCAAAACTACTATAAAAACCTCTTCACAAAACTTTTTATTAATAAACTTGAAATAAGTCCACTAGATTTAAAAGAAATCGTTTACGTCAAGTGTTTCTGACACTGACAAACAAATAACTATCCGGTAGGCTTGTAAAATGTTTTTTTAACAAATCCAAGCCACCGCATATCGTAGAAACCTGCCATAATGACGAGAGAAATAAAAGGCAAGGAGAAAGGCAAACGAAAGCAAAGCAAACAGAATGATAGCAAAGTTAAAAAAGCATCATCTTCCGACTCCGATGAAATCAGTAAACGTACGAGGGCAAGCAATATTAAAGAAGAAGGTTACTACAAATTCAAGAATATGATGATACGTAATATAAAATTACAACCAAAACCGATTCCAAGGAAGGTGACCAAAGGTGGTAAAAGACGCGTGAAAAGAAACGGCAAGTCCCGAAAGTAATCTCCATTTATCAAACTAAAGGTTTCGCGACTACAAAGTGGTGAAACCGAGATTATTTTCAATTGAATCTCTAAAAGATACGTTTGTAAATGTATTACTAATGTTATAGTATTTGAATAAATGATTATCTTGTATAAAAACATGTGTTACTGCAAACAAACCTTAATCCTCGTGTAAGATATTATGGCTGGCTCTTGAAAGCTTAAACTCAAAAATTGTGAAATAGTATTTTTAAGCCCGACAAGCGGGAAGCCTCGAGCGCCTGCCATGTTTTATTCTTTTACTCTTTATCCGAAGTGAATAAAGGAATATCGGAACCGAACTAACGTTTGATTCGTTTGTATTTCATTCATGAAATATTAATCAGAGCACCAGCATCAGCATCAGAGAGAGGATTCTTATGTAAATACAAGATCTGTCTGTTAATGTTGTTACAAGACTTTTGAACTCGCTAACAATGTAGTTTTTCCAGTACTGGCAATACGCTTCAGGTGCTTTGAATAATTTTATCTCGACTCGACCTAAGTTCTTTATTTTCGTCACAAAACTTTGGAGCGTACCTAAATACATGAAACACGTGGAAAACTTCGTACGGCCCGGCGAACTTTATTGAAAACCTCTGTCTGAATGGAAAAATACGAGGGTACAGTTTCGGTTTACGACGTCAAATAATAGACTTGCCTGAAAAATACGTCATTTTACGTGAAAACGAAATGTGCTTGCAGTAAACCAGCTTTTCCTGCGATTGAACGACAGTACTTCAGGGTTAAATATCATGAATGCAAAACCCATTTAAAGTTTTGACTAGTATAAACAATACCCTGATACTTAATGATTAATAACTATTATTTTATATAAGAACCACACTTCTTATATTATTATAATATACCTACCTGTTAGTGTTTTCAATAATTGCTTTTGCTTTAGAAGCAAAAATATTTTGTAACGTGTTTGGTAAAGTAAAAGATTTTTTTGTTCTAAAACGTGTAGTAAAATGAGTTGCAGTTTGACTTTATTTGGATAGGTTTATGGCACATTTGCTCGTTAAGGGTCTCTTGTTTCACCAATTTCAATATCTTAATGTATCTTACGTACATGTGAGTTATTTAAATGTAAAAAGCACGCTTTATCAAGATGCTCCGTCTAAAACGAACGGTACTTTTTTTAATCTTAGCAAAGAGTTTTTATGTCAGAAAAGTGGTCAATATTTTATGAATAAAACTAACTTTGGGAGAATAAATATTAAAAAAAAACATTTAATTATTTAATTTAATTTAATTTTGACAACAAATTACAACCATTTGTAACAAAAACAAAAAATATGAATTTAATTTATTAGTTTCTAATACTGGCTGTTTTAGTGTCTTTGCCTTAAAAAAAAGCGCTGATGCGCGCGCATGTGAACAAGTGAAAATTATTCCGCGCGCTTTTTCTTTTCGCTGTATTGTTTTTATTTGAGAAAGTCATCAAGTATTGATGATTTTATTAATTCGACACCGCCGAAGTCTCAGAGGTAGCGAAAAAGGCTACTCTAAGCCTCTTCCCCGAAAAATCAACCGATAGGCGTACTAGAAAGTGTGTTTTAGACGAGTTTTATTTATTTCCTCGCAAATATGTTATAAAACGTAGTATGACATACGTGCGCTTTGATAATTACAGCCTCTGCTTTCTTGTAGCAATATCACCTCGGCTGTAATTTTCAACTTACCGCATTTACACACAGGTACTATTATTAATAATCAGGCGGTTAATTCAGTAAAAGTCATCCCGTGAAAAAAAAAACACCGAGTGAAGTCAACTCTCAATACCTAGCATTAGTATGGAACGACAGCTCTATCTATTCACCTTCACTTCACTTATATTTTCAAAGGGTGAATTTTATAGAATTTCACTGCAGGTCACGCGCGAGTCCCTCTTAGTAGATCTCTTGTTCCTGCCTGTGAGGTTTAAAAACTTATCTCGAAGAGGATGAGTTATCCGAGTTTGGGTGGAAAAATTCCTAAGCTTGCTTTGCTCGCTCATATATCCTAGATTCTCTTAAATTATTATTATTGCCTTGTCGACTATGTCTGAAAGAAGTCGAGGAAGTCGTAGTAGGTATTCCCGTGTTCACTTTACACTTGCCACCGTAGATATTTTAACGACCAGAATCGGCGTTTAAATTGGGTGCTAGCCTCGTAAACCGACACACTATCTAAAATGTATTGCATTTATCGCGCATAGGTGAAAATGATAAATAACTACGAATTACTGGTCAACACTTCAATCGGTATTTTTGGTAAGTTTCAGAAATAGCCGGTAATTGTAATACTGACCAATATATTATATCACACAGACCTTAAGTATACAGACAGTGCTGTAGTAGCTGTATACAAAAAAAAAAATTGCAATTTTAAAAACCCCCACCGCACAAAAGACACATTTAAAAAATTAAAAATAACACTCTCCTATCGTTGAGCCATGAAATTTTACTTCACGTCGAGGTACCGCTTAAGTACGGCATGTTCCTAGTACTAGTAGGTATGTAGGTACTTATTTTGCGTCGGGGGTTTAAAACAACTTGAAAAACAAAATTTTGCCCTAATTATTTATGGTAAAAAAATAATAACAATTTCCAACTAAACAATAAATGGCAAAATTTCGCGCAGGCAATGTCGTCGGTAACATCTAGTTATAAGTACCTACTATAAAAAATATATCTTGGAAAAACCACAAAGATTGATGTGAAAACCCGCACATTTTTAGGTGACATTTTTATTTAACTTTACGTAATATGATTATGATCTATTAGCTGTTAGCTAAACTAAATCACAAATAAACACTGCCGTGCCCCCAAAGAACATAATATTTGCCAAACGTGTCGTTACATTTGTAGCAGGTAAACATTACAAAGATTACAATTTACATTTATCTCCTACGTCAGCTGTTTTCACTTTATATTAGTGGGATCCTAACATAAACAGTCTGGGTCTGCGGTTATATATTGTCGCGAATCTCGACAGTTTGCAATACTAGTGTGCGAGCCTCCGCGGAAAATGTACGACAGAATTCCCAACGGTTACGTTCTGAGTGAGTTGATTTTATGTTTCTTTAATGCATTGTTTAATACCCTGTTATCCACGGACCATCAATTGTCCGCCAGAGCTATTAAATGAGCCGCGAAAGGTTTTAAACTTTATAACTAAAAATTAAATTTAAAAAAACCCCACCGCAAAAAAAGTAAAACATTTAAAAAGTTAAAAATAATACTTTCCTATCGTTGAGCCACGAAATTTTACTTCACGTCGGGGTACCACTTTAGTAAGAAATGTTCCTAGTACTCGTAGATATGTAGGTACCTATTATGGTAGGTACTTATTTTAGCGGTACCCCGACGTTACGTAAAATTTCATGGCTCAACGATAGGAAAGTATTATTTTTAACTTTTTAAATGTTTTACTTTTTTGCGGTGGGGGTTTTTTAAATTTTAAATTTAATTTTTACTTTAAAATTTTTAAACGCATTAATTTTGTTTTATAGAGTTTACAGTTATGAATTGTTACAGTGCGTTGTATGTAGAGTAAAGTGCTGGTTAAAACGAATCCAAACACGACATATCTTCTATTATTTTGTTAAGAGTCTACCTACTGGTGTGGATCTCCGGATTTACCATATGGTTTTCGAGGATTAAGCTTGGCATAACTTCATTTCACGTTTATTAATAAGAGCGTACTCGTAGATGTATGAGTTTTAAATCCGCCTTGAGCAACCGTGGTGATCAATGCTCGTACCTTCTCTAGACGCCTTTACCTTTCAGCGGAACAGTTTTAGACTGGTATTATACTACTTTTTTTTAAATATTATAAACCAGTGCTTGACTGCAATCCCACCTGATGGTAAACAGTGATGGTGAAGCGCACTAGTTTATTAAGACTGGCACTATTTTTATCCTTTGATACAAACCGAATTTAAATTTCTATTACAAGTATATTTTAATTATTATGCGTGTTACTCTTTTAAACAAGAAACATTCGTCTTAAACTTGGTCGCTGCCACCAACACTAATTGCCGCACCTTAGTGTTCCCAGGTCCTAAAAAGGATATAGAACTTCTGCTTTAACTTTTATTTATGATTCACCGGTTTCTTGTTTTGTTAAACCACACCGTACTGAGATCCCCAATTTGATAGTTACGAGTCGCAAACCGGAGACTCGCTCTTAGGATATTTTTCAAGCTAGTCTAACACAGTATTCAAAAGGCAACGAAGTTAACTCACGCCACGTTCAAAGGGTAACTTTCAGAAACTGTAGAAGAACTTATAATATTAGTTTTATGAACTGCAAAATGTTTCTGAAGATATAAATTGAAAGTTTAGATGCCATCATAGGAGGACAAGAATGTTTTGAAACAAGTTAATAATCCCGCAGTATTTATATTAAAAATTTCAGACGTCTTCGTGATTTTAGTTTTAGTGTTGAGTTTAGTCAAAGACAATTCTTAAAAGTTTAGTACGAGAGTCTAGTTTAGTATTTACGCTCCGTTGCCGCTCCAATATTACTAGATGGCGTTCCTGAAACATGGGATCATAGTTTTTGTATGACATTTATTCGCATGTCCTCTGTATAGTATATTAAATCTCTTTGACTTTAGTAAATGTTGATATAATTTAGTTTACAATCGAGATATATGGGACCGAGTTTATCACTCTTAAATGCCTTTGTTATTTGTTCAACAATAAAAGAGATATTAGAGCTCGTTGTTCACCTTTCGTCGGCTATACATATTAAAAGCTGTCTTTGACACCTATCAAAATCTAAAGTCGTTTATTCAAATTAGGCTGTGGATCAGCACTTTTTGAAAATCAAAATTACATAAGACAGTCCCCCAAAAAGCCTGCATTTCACTACTTCCTAGTGTTGTTGCTGGGAAAAGAAAGTGGCGGAACAAACTCCCCAGCCACACGTCTGTCTGATAAGTTAGATGAACATGAATTTAAACAGTACAATTTGTTCTCATTGTAAATCAATCCAATTAAATTAGAATTGCAGTAGTGTTATGGAAACAAAATGAAAGGGACACCCCCAACTTTAACAAGAACACCGACATTTATTACACATCGTATTTAATCCGCAACTTAAAACAAAAGTTTCGCATTGTCCGAAATACAAAGGGTACGTTTACTCTAATTTGAGATTTTGTCAAAACACAATGGGTTCCGCAGTGCGGCGCAATAATTCGGTCGCCCTTGATACGAGAGGAATCCTACCGCGCCTGTTAAATAAGTAATCTTCACGTTCCAACAGGAGATCTTTTCCTGGTAATTTATCGTGATGTGAAGAGCAAACCTTGAATTTAAATTGCACCTGAATTCTGTCGTAAGTCTTCGGCAAACTTATACTTCGGGCCTTTTATGAAGATGAAGTAATTTATAGTCGAATGAAAACTTGAGGAACGATTGAACACACATGCAGATCACAAAGTTTTATTTGATTATGTATATTAATAAGCTTTTTTTAACCTTCACATTATTTAATGTTTTTTTTATAACGCACTACATTATTTATGTGCATTAGGAGCTTGTGGCTAAATTATAACAGCCGCACGGGTCGATCGAAGGTTAAGCTACGCTTGACGAGGTCGGTCCGCGGATGGGTGGCCATTTATTACATACCAAGACTCTTCCGTACCTCGGAGAGCACTTTAATCGTTGGTCCCGGCTGTCATTTGTAGATCTTTGACAGTCGTTACTTGTAGTCAGAAGCCCGAAATTCTGACAACCATTTTAAACAAGGGGTATCATGTTACCCAGTTACTGGGTTGTGGAGGTCTGACAGGCAGTCGCTCCATGTAAAACACTGGTATTCAGCTGGTATCCGGTTAAACTGGAAGCCGACCCCGACCCGTTGGGAAAAGGGGCAGATGTGTGTAGTAATCAGTGGTGAAGGGTCAATTTTCTTAAGAGGGTTGCCAACAAAAAAAAGACTTAGAGTCTTCGTATCACTACTTATAGTCTCTCACTCTCTTTTAGTTATCAGTCTACCTACCACCTGAATACCTATTGTGTAAATACCTATAGTACAGACGCCAGCCCATCATTAAGTTACTCCAATGTGTCAAATTTCTTCGATCGTTTTTCAACTTTATGCTGAACAGAATAAGGTTCATATTCAATTGGGAAAATTTGACATATTGGGGTAACTTGATGTGTTGGCGTCTGTACATTAATTTGGCAGTGCTTGAGTCTAGCTGTCATTATTCAATAGCGGTAGAGTTCCTCTTCCGAGTTCCGAACCTCCAAGGGAGCCGGTAGGAATCCAGTTGTATGGAAACTTCGCCACTGTTAGTTATTCTTGCGTATGGCACTCGTGGGTTGCAGCTGAAATACAGCGTCAGATATTGCACCCTGTGTTCTCATCTGACACGATGCTGAGCTAAGGCCCTTTTGGCATTATAATTTCTGTATTTTTTAGTTTTAAGGTGCCAATAATCGCATTTTTCTTTTTTGTTTATTTCTTACGATTCATGGAAGTGGCTTTAGTGGCCATATTCTCATTTGATTGCTGGTGCCAACATTACAATCCATTTAATAGATCATGTATCTATTAAAACTAAAAAAAAATAAAAACATGAATCGAGCTAAACTACTACTAAAGTATGTCAAACAATATCGATTGTGTTCTAACTTTACTTGTTGTAAAATATACCTACGATCAATAATATACCGTAATAGGTTAGTTATAAGGTGGGCCTTACAACAGCAAAAGGACAGAACAAGTGCTAGTGGGCCACGCACCTGAGGGTTCCGTGGCCAAGCTGTGACTCAATGACACAGACTATTTACTTTCAATTACCGGTTTATTTTTATAGGACAAATTAAACTTAACCTTTTGAAAAACCTTAAATCGAATGTATACTGGTCTAATTTTATAGATCTGAATCTTTCTTGACTTTCTAATTCTATAGGTGTTGATGGAGTAACTTAACTTAAATAATGATAATATTCTATATTTTTGGACCACAATGATGCATCGTGTTAGTACCTATACAACAATAGACTTAACATACGTCACAGTACAACAAAAAAACTCCTAAACTTGTTTTACGTATAAAGCCAAGAATAGATGAATACAGTAGAATCCGTTTATTATGACATCGAAAGGAATTGACAAACACGTCATAATAAGTGGATTCTACTGTATTCATCTATTCTTGGCTTTATACAACTGACGCTGGTGTCACCCTAATCAAGAATATTTTTAACGCCTGGGAGGAAGCACAAGATGCCATTGGAATCTTTTGCGACCTTTCGAAGGCTTTTGATTGCGTTAGCCACGAGACACTCTTGCTGAAACTTGATCACTATGGGGTTAGAAATAAATCTCTTGATTTAATGAGATCCTACCTAAAAGAACGTCAGGTTAAAGTTCAGGTTAATGGCGTGAACTCATTAGGGTCTGAAATGATCATGGGTGTTCCCCAAGGTTCCATTCTAGGGCCGTTCCTCTTCTTAGTTTACATAAATGATTTGCCCCAATTAGTTCAGAACCAACCAAAGATGGTGTTATTTGCAGATGACACATCATTAATATTTAAAATAGACCGTCGGTCACAAAATCTTGACGGCGTAAATAATTCAATTATTCAGGTCCAAAATTGGTTTACTGAAAAAATTTGGTACTAAATGAAAAAAAAACGAAATGTATTAGATTTACGTTACCAAATGTTAGAAGTAGCGAATGTGATACATCTCTTGCAGGGCGGTTAAGCTCAGCTGCTTATGCGGTTAGAAAAATAAGACAGTTGACAGATGTACAAACCGCGCGTTTGGTATATTTTAGCTACTTCCACAGCATAATGTCTTATGGCATTTTACTGTGGGGTAGGGCTGCTGATATCGAATCCATTTTTATTTTGCAAAAGAGAGCTGTCAGAGCCATTTACGGTTTACCGAATCGCGAATCTCTTAGGGAACTTTTTAAGAAAATTAATACTATAACAGTGCCTTGTCAATTTATTTATGAAAATATAATGTATGTTAGAAAGAATCTGCATCTTTTTAGCAAAATAAGTGATAGGCATAATTTTAACACTAGAAATAAAGATAAAATAGCTCAACCAGCTTTCAGACTAGCCAAAGTACAATCATCTTTTATGGGGTACTGCGTTAAATGCTACAACAAAATACCTAATGATATATTAAAATTAAATCAAAGAAACTTTAAAATTTATGTTAAAAAAACACTTTGCAAACAGGCTTATTATACATTAATGGATTATATTGAAGATAAAAATGCTTGGAAACATGCTGGTCCTGCTCCATAGAACAGCTTAATGTCTGGACAGGAATGTTTGCTTTTTCTCTACATCACACATTGTAATTTGATTTTTTATTTTATTTTTATTTTTATTTTAAGTATTAACTTCATGATTATTACTTTTTTTTAATAATCAACTTTGGATTAAATATTATGTAAATATGTGAGCACCATGTATCTTTCAATACGCTCATACAATTACCAGCCGCGTTGCTTATTTTATATCACCTATCTCAGGATGGCTGTTTTTTTTTCTCATGGTACATCGTCCTCACATACAATCTGATTATGTATACAAATATTGTAAAATCTATTTTAAAGGAGTAAGTATGGAGTTTCTTGCACATTCTTCTCCATACAAAACTACCTTTTGGAATGTGCAACTAGAATCATATTAATTTAATTTATTTGTAAGTATAACGTTCAAAAGTGCCTGTTTTCAGGCCTAATTGAAAAAAAATATTTGACTTTGACTTTTGACTTTCATACAAAACGTTTTGTGAAATGAAAACCTTTTTTATGTAAATATGTATGTACTTAAGTATTTTAATACAGAAACATAGTAAATACATATGTATACATACATATTAAATCAAAATCAAAAATGTACATAATCAGCACATTATAACACATACAAGTGTATTTTTTACTGTAAGAAATCTGTAATTTTTGACAACCAAACTTCGTGGTGTAATTACGTCATAATAACCGGTTGGTCAATATAGGCGGAGTCATAATAAACGGATTGTACTGTAATTAAAAACAGGATACACATTCTACAATATATGACATAATTGACCGTATGCCATCTTGATAGCGTTGAACAAGCTTGAACATTTTAGTTTTACCTATCCTAGTACCCAAGGTAAGTCAAAGAGTAAGTGTGAATTTGGAGAGTTACAGGAGTAAAAGAATACTAAAGAGACGATGCATGTGTAAAAGATGATATGGCCAGAAAGAAGGTAACTATACTGCGGCAAATAGAGATTTATGAAAGAAAAAGACAATATACTGCGCCGACCCTAAATAAATTAGGATAGGGGTTGAGGATTAAGATGATGATGAAGTACAAAAGGTATTGATGGATGAACGGACAACAAATTGCAACAAAAAATTGATTTAAAATGATAACTACACAAATTCAAGTTCGTCTAACTAATCAGTCAAAAACACAAGAAAGTGGCAAAGGGTGGGCTTTTTGGGGGACTGTCTCACGTAACATTGCCGTTTAAAAAGTGCTGATCCACAGCCTAATTTAAATAAATGACTTTTGATTTGATTTTTTTTTTTTTTAGAGTTTTTTCATTTACCTACAGAACCATAAAACGATACAAAATTATACCGTGGAGCAATTACTTTTTCTAACCACCCCATGGGGAGTACAATGTTACAATGGCACGCATGTTCCAACATAGTTATTTAGGTATAATACGACACGACATAAATGTTCCATCGGGGAAATTCGTCATACATGATCTCTTGCGATGTAGCACAACTTCAGTTTTAACGAATTCATAATAGCATTGACATATAACTCGTAGTTGAGCTCTACCTAGCAAGATTATATAGGATCCTTCGGAAATTTAGCTGGATTGACGCGGCTTCTTATTCATCTATACTAATATTATAAAGAGGAAAGGTTTGATTGTTTGTTTGTTTGCATGGAATAGGCTCCGAAACTACTGGACAGATTTCAAAAATTCTTGCACCGTTGCGAAGCTCCACTATACCCGGGTGGCATAGGCTACTTTTTATACCTGTATTCCCACGGGAACGGGAACTACGCGGGTGCAACCGCGTGACATCTGCTAGTTTGCAATATTTTGCATCACATGAATTGAATTTAAGGCTGTCATTTGCAGATTGACAGTAACTTTTCATTTACTTTGTTAACTTTTTACCCAATCACTTGTTTGTGGAGGTCCAAAGACATTCAATACCTATAGACCGGACATCACGAACAAAATTTTCGTCCGAAAAAGTGTGTCCTGCTGGATACAAGTCTATGAGTTATTTTTAGTACGCTCCGCTACCGCACCATTATTCATATATTATTCTAGATGGCGTTACTGAGACATGGGATCAAAGTTTTTCTATGACATTTCCTTGACATGCCCGCTCTATAGTATTTTAAATCTCTTTTTGGAGGTCAAATAGGCAGGCGCTCCCTATCAAATGCTGTTCGACTAGAGGGCGACCCCAGCATTGTTGGGAAACGTCTAGGAAATTCGTGGTCCTGTAACAGCTTGAGTATCTGAAAGCAAGAGCTGATGCTTGCTCTGATTGCGGGATCATACTTCGCTGGATTGCAATCCTTTAATTGTTGTTCCTTTTACTCAATATCTGTCCCTCTAATGTTTGATGATCATTTTATCGTGTCTCTGACTCCAGGTTAGGAGTAAGTAGGTATAAGTATCTATAATCCTATAATTCTATGAAAGTTATAAGTTGAGTCGTATTCATGTACAGAGGCCAGCTGCACGTCAAGTTACCCCAATGTGTCAAATTTCTTTGATCGTTTTTCAACTTTATGTCAAACACAATAAAGTTCACATTCAATTTTGAAAATTTGACACATTGGGGTAACTTGATGTGCTGGCGTCTGTACATAAATACATCACTCACCCGCAGACAAGCCGGATACATGCAAATGTCAAGCTTTAGGTTGTCAACCATTTTTGTTGCCATACTTTTTTTGCAACAAAAAAAAAATTGATTTCGGTTTTGTGGATTGTGTATATAATGTAGACTACACTGACTGAAACCGCGACGCAATAAAATATGATAGAGTTTTAAAGTTTACTCACAACTGGTATGGATCGAAATTGATATTGATAACATAGGTACCTATCTGATCTGTATTGGGTCAACCATGTAGCTGGTTATAATTAATCGCGAATAGCTATAAGATCATTTAATTACATAGACTCTAAGGTAAACTCCGCATGCTTAAAGAAGTTGTACAGACGCCAGCACATCAAGTTACCCCAATGTGTCAAATTTTCCCAATTGAATATGAACCTTATTCTATTTGACATAAATTTGAAGAACGATCAAAGAAATTTGACACATTGGGGTAACTTGATGTGCTGGCGTCTGTACATTTAAAATATGAATCTAGTCTTTAATAATTACTTTGATACAAATGAGAAGATAAACGAACTATTTAGCAAGATGTTTTAAAAAGTTCGCTTTCAGTTTGTCCAAATCAATTTAATCACTGCAGTTATTTACATTTTACAACCCTGAGCATAAGCTTATTATAATGTTCACAATTACTTAGCCGATTCGTATGCCCCAAACCATCACCATTTTTCTATTTCCGCATCTCTGGTGAATGTATTTTTATCAATTTCATTCCATATCTAATAGAAACGTTACAAAAAAAAACTAGTTTCAGTAATATTCACTCCATGTAGGTCTTGTCTAGAAAACTGAACGTGCAACGCGAAATAGTTCATAGAAAATATTTTCAATAAATTCAGAAACATGGAGCGAGTTGCCGGAAATATCGCCGCCGACGATTACATCGAACGAACGAAAATACACGGCTTCCATTTATTTTCTTTCTCTTTTACATTTTAACTTTGACTGAGGTTGCAATAGTTTGTCCGTGATCATTCTTTTTATTTATTATTTTTTATTTTAAGGACTTTTGTTTTTTAGGAACACTAGCAGTCGTCACTCGGTTACACCCGCGTAGTTTCTGTTCCCGTGGTAATACAAGGATACAAAGTAGCCTATATTACTCAGGGTGAATGTAGCTTTCCAATGGTGAAAGAATTTTTGAAATCGGCACAATAGTTTTTGAGTTAATTCATTACAAACATACACACACAAATCTCTCTTTATAATATTAGTGTAAATGTCAGCCCCGTTAAGTCAAATCTAATTAAGCAACATCACAAGTAATATACTTCTATCTATTTAATATGAACTGGACCTCACTGGCGAGGTGATCATTCTGTTTTAGCTTTATTCTCATATTCTTGTAGGCATAAAGAGGGTCATGAGAGGGGCTCGTCAGTTATTCAGGCGTAACTAGACAGCTCCCAATGGATTCTTAGAGCTTATGTTACTATAGTACCTAAATGTTGCGGAGTACCTAAAATTACTTATTTGCCGGTCGATTCAGTAAAAATCACTCCGTGAAAACTTGAGTGAAGTGAACTGCCTAGCATTAGTGTAGAATGACAGCTCAATTCGCCTCCACTAAACCTTTAAGTATCTTTAGGCGGTGATTTTAACGAAATCGAACTGCTGTATCTTAATCGTGTACCTACTTGTTTTAGACAATGTTTATTTTCTTATCAATAGTCGTAAAGAGGTAGTAATACTAATTTTTTGAACAACCTTTGCTATAGTCGAAGTCTGATATCGTGGAAATGAAATCAGCTGTTCGGCCTGTTCCACATATTTTTACGAGTTATGTGTAAACAAACGGCTGGGTTTAATCGGGGTTCCTCTCAGTGTTGAAGTTATTCATAATGATAAGTAGGTACATAACAACTATTTTCACCTTGGAGTAGGCACTAAAAAGAATGTTGATTTGCAAAAGTTGGCATTGCAGTTCATTTTATTCAGCCCGCGATATATATGGGTGATTTTCAAAATTTTTGTACAGTTACAAAAATGAAACAAAAATGAATATCGTTACAAAAGTGATCAATGTTACAAAAAAGTAACAAAAATGAAATATTAGGGCTATTTCACAACACTATTAAAACAATGAAATTAGAGCTTAATCATTTATTGATAACATAAGCAGTATCTTTAACTATAAAATCAGTCTCAGAATAAATTGTGCATTCCGTTTGGTCATTAAGTATTTAGTAAAATGTTTAGCTTACAGAAAATAAACCGTTGGTGATAGAACTTACGGTTAAAAATGATTAATTACTTTTAATACGTAATTGCAAAAATAATAGTAAAGTTATTATTTATCAGCATTTTTTATTAAGAATGAACTATTAATGAACCAAATAAAAAATACTCATAAGTGACGTAACGCAACGCAAATTTCAGTATGTTAAACATGATAAAATAAAAAAATAAAAACGTTATTCGTGGAAATATGTTCTACTGCTGATACTGAAATACAGAAAAAAAATTGCGCATTAGTTAAAACAATACCGTATATGTAGGTACGCATAATTGAAAAAGTAATTCCATTATGAAATCGGCTTTGCTTCATATTTGTTACATCCTTTTTGTTACGTAACAAAAATATGAAACAAATCGTTACGAAAATGAAAATCAACGGTTTGTTAAATAACGACTTTCAACATTTGAAGGTTCAAAATAATGTTGTTGGACTTGTCTATCACCTTAATCAAATTGAATCAATATTATTCTTTAAATTTATGCAAAAATAATAAGACAGAGACTTACCGTTGTTTTTATAGCTGATCAACTAAAATGAAAACTTTATTGTGGAAAAAACACTTCACCGCAAGAAACACACTTTTCACAACAATGACACCTGCAGACAAAATGGCGGAGTTATATTTTGTTGTCATCTGATTGGACGTCTTTGACAAGAATGTGTTGCCAAAAAAAAATCTCAAATATCTACTTATATTTGTGTTACAATAATGATCAACAAAATTGAATGAAATAGAAGACACATTTTGAAAGGCTTTTATTATAATTATTACATAAAGTTTTTATTACAATTTTGTATACTTTACATAATAAATACCCATTAAGGTATTGCGCAAAGAGAACTTACAATAAAATGAGTGGTTTAATCTTTATGATGGTTTTTGTAACGCGCTCTCGCTTAGGGACACGAGGTAGATGTATGGAAATATTATGACACTAAGAACATAAATGTCATATATTTCAGACTACTTTTTTTTTTCAAAACTGAAATGTTGAAATCCTTCTCAATAAACTTTTATTCAATAATAATAACAATAATTTGATCGTTTATTATGTTATGCCTGGACAATATTCCGGCGGACGTTTTCACGACCCATAATGTACATAAATTTTGAAAATCACCCATATACATATACGAACGACACGAGCTAAAAGATTGAAAAAAGATATCAATTCTCTATCCCTATAGGTATATGGTTTGGTTCATTTAGACCAAAACCATAAAGTTAAAACATGGGATCTGCATTAAAAACACTGACACAAAAGCGAGACTCAGACTTGAAATAGCTTTGAATATATTCATATGAGTCGACTATTTGACTCCGCACTAAATTCATGCGCGGTCGGTCAAACTTTGTTTTATTTTATTTGTGGCCAGCACCGTTCTCTAGGGACGAACACAATCCTACTACCATTCTATTTCAATCGAGCAATCGATAGTCCCACAATGTAGCTTGAATGAACGAAAAGTTTTGTGTTAAAGTCATGTTTTAGGCAGAATAAGTTTGAATATTGACTTTTTTCATGTATTGAAGTTTGATCGGATCTAACTGCGTTGCTGGTCGTAAGTTTTTCTGCTAAGCATGAGGTCGTGGGTTCAATTCCCGAGTCGAGTAAAGTGCTACTGAGAATTTCTCAGCAAAAAATCATACCAGCAGTACGAAGTGAAGGCGAATTGAGCTGCCATTCCATAGCCATACTTTATGTTAGTCATTGACGGTTCACGTCACTCAATTTTAACGGAGGTACTTTTACTGGATTGACCTGCTGATTAAAACTGAACAAACTTTCTACATGTGACACATGATCCATCCAGAGTAGAAGATGGGTTCAGCACATTCGTTGGTGGGAGTCATGCCATGTTTACTTATGTATTTCTTTCTTGTAGATCTCGTGAGGTAAGCAAAAGGGTTTACGATAACAATAAAGGATTAAATGGCAGCGGACGCCGATATACCCAACCTTTTTGTGTCATATAACTTTCCATATCAAACTTATACGTACGATTCTTTCTTTGTTACATACACCAATACATAAACTCACGTCTTTTCCCCCATGGGGGTAGGCAGAAGCTACAGGATGCCACCTACTACGTTTCTTACATAATTCTACTAGCTTTGGTTGCGTCTGCGCCCGCCTGGATGTAGCTTGACAAATCATATACCTACTCAAACCTCTTTCGAGAAATGCTCTATCTATTGGTGAAAACCTTGAAAACAGCTTAAATGTCAGTGCAGTAGTTTTTGAATTTATCGCGAACAAACAGACGCGGCGGAGGACTTTCTTGCGTGCAATTGTTCGTTTACGTTGATACAATCACGCCGGGATAGTACCTACTCTCATACTACGCGCCTAACCTTTTTGAAGAACATGGTCAATAAGGTCTGTGTATTTCCTTCTAGGGCGTCCCCTTTCGGAGGTTCCATCTAAATTTAGTTTGTTCTTTGTCTTCATATTTAACTCTTTTCCACAGCGACATGGGTCAACCGGTGCAGCGAAGACCTAGAATGTCTGGACCTCGAAGACGAGCAGCCCCTTGCCCAGCTCAGTTCCATGCAAACAGACAAGCTGACACTCTTCTTCACGGAACTCCTCGACCATGACCGAGATGACGTCATCATCGACACCGATTTCGATCAATTCTTCGAGGTAGGAAGGTATCAAATTTGTCACATCTTGTCTTAATAAATCTGATTTGTCGAAGTTGATAGGCCGTGTGATTGCCTTCTATCGATCCGAAATTTTCGTGTCCGGGATAATTTTCATCATTCTTAAGCTCGAGTATATTATATTAATGATCAGTAGAACCAATTATATCATTTTTTTAATATCGTAGCTAATGGTTTTGGCCTTTCTGTGTTCAATTTGTTTAGTTTACTATTATATTTCTTGTGCCTGTCTTTTTCTTTCACAACACTCAGTAACGCATAGCAGTTATCGTTATTTACAAAAAGGGGGTAATATTTTTCATCTAGCGGCTTTGAGGAGCTTTTGATTCTGAGCTGTAAAGCCAAGCTTTTAAAACTTGGTTATTTCTAAGATTTATTCGAGCCCTTCATACTTACTCCATACCACATACTTAATACTTTTTCGTGTCTCAAATAATTTAATAAGTCATTCTGAGATAACTTTCGTAGTCAACCGTTCATCGAATTAGGTCTTATCACTGCAATCAAAGACTCCGAAAGTTCTAAATATAAACAGCCAGTACTTTAAATACAATTAACTCGGCACAGTTCAAATAACTCAGTTTAAAGTTCAACGGAATTAAATAACGAAGTTATATCTTAAAAGCCCTTGTGTTGGGACGAAGTCAACAGAAGTCACGGTGAGAAACCGGCGGGCTTTGCCTGGCAAATAGACGGGGAACTGAAGGCAAATACGTATAGAAAATGAGGTTCCTAAAACCCAACACCATTTAAATCTCACATATTATAATGAGCAGAGACTTATGAAAGAGAATAATTTTATTAAAATCGTTTCTCGTTTGTTTCATAGAGGTTGGCGCATTTTGCGGACTGGTCTCCAAACTCCTCCGAATTTCACATACTGCTTGAAGTGAAGCGGGAATTTATAGACAACTTTATCAATCCACTGCCGGCCAAGTAAGTCGATGTTTAACCACTTAATTGATTATTTTTTTCGTTTATTCGTCGTATATCGGGACACTTTTGACGGCTTTCCAAAATTTCCCAGTTTTATCTGATGTTTTTTTACTTGCTGACTGTGTAGTCGTGATTTCTATCCAAACTAATGAGATTTTGAATTTAATACGTTAATTACTTACTTTTAAGAAAACATCGCGTAGGGTTAGATTAGTATGATGATTTTTGCATGATTAGAACCATGCAAAAATCGTCATCGTATAGTCTTAAGCAAATATAACATCAGAAAACAACGTAAATTAGGAAAAATCCGACATTTTTTTTAACGCTGGCTGGGATGTCCAATATTATTTACTGAACTCATGGTACCAATATGTGTGACGATTTACCTCCTACCTTGTATGGTTTTTTAATCTTTTTAATAAATTAAAAGATAAGTTATTGAAGAAACTAGGGCTTAATAATAATAAACCTCTAAAATGAACACGCCGTCCGATCTTTCTAAGCTTAGGGTATCTTAAAGTCTTTAGATACACATCATCCTTGTTTACATAAAAGTGTAGCACCTAAAAGCTGTGAAACTGAAATATGCCCAAGCAAATACGTGCTTCAAACCGTCATTTTGTACTATGATAACCCATAAAAATGAATGTCAGACAGCTGCTGACATTACACGAAAGTAGCCCCAAAATATGAGCACTTTGTAATATGCAATTTTGTAGGCAGTATATTTTCTAAACTGGTATTTTTGTGGAAAGATGGCCATTTTTATGACACAGTATCATGCATGATACTGGAGAAGAACTTCGGGACACTAGACAGCTCAAGCATGAAGTTAATGAAAGAAACTATAAAGTTTATGACAATGGAACAACAGCAAACTGTATGTATGGCAAGCCGACCGTAGCGCAAGAAATATCACCAGGGACTGTGCGCCATTCATTCTCTAAGTCACGTGTTTTGTAACTTTCCTTCGTTATTAAATTCCCTGTGTTATACCAAACTTTTTTTATGCCTTATTGCATGGTCTGAACATAAAAAGAATGCGGAAAATCTGATGTACTTCCATATAACTTAGTGTTATTCTTTTCGTAATATTAGCGAACAAAACCTTCGCCGGATTCCTCATTATTCGTCGGTACCTGTTAAATTCTTGTTACCTTTTCATAATTTAATGTTGTGTCCCTTTCCTAGATGGGGTGAGTTGCCCTACTACAGAAGGGTATGCGGGCCTGAGTCTAGCGGCATCAACATACCAGGTAGAACCACATTGGAGGGATGGCTGGCGCGGTGGGCGTTACATCTGAATGAGATGAAGAGGTTTACTGATCTACCACTGTACCTACAGTACCTCTGCAAGATACTGTTTCACGTGGTTGACAGGACAAGTAAGTATCTACATTGTTTAAGTGCCATCTTTCTATAGCTGATACAAAATCATTTATGTGGTGCCATAAAACGGATGAATAGAACCTCAAGGGGGAATAGAAATAAAACTTTAAGGAAAATTTTTTGTTGTTACTAACACGCTTTTAAAACTATTTATCTTTATTATTTAAAAGCACTGCAGTCTGTTACTAACAACTTTTAACTTCGCACGCTCAACCTCGTAGCTAATGGGGCGGACTTATTCTTTTGTACTAGGAGTGAATTCACAAGAAATGCATTGCATATAATAAGTTATAAGTGTAACAAATAAAATAAAACTCACGATCGCTCACTCACTCTCAGTTTGGACGCGGTGAAACTTAGATCAACGATGAAAGGATGAATAAAAGGTGACTTACGAAAAGTATTTACAAGGCAGTTATAAGTAAAAACGCCGGGACACTCTGGAAGAACATACATAGACCTTATTGGAAAGGTCGGGTGCGTAGCAGGTACTCGCAACCGGCGTGTGTGTATGACAACATGTTTGAATGTAAATGAAGCAAAAGCTGTATGTAAGAATCGTAGCATAATGGTGCTTGGGAAAAAGGCGTGAGTTTATGTATGTGTACGTATGTATGTGTACGTATGTATGTATGTATGTATAAATAAATAAAACTAGTGTGATTCATGTCCTTCTCAAAGTTTTGTTTCTTAATCACCCATGGGTTTCTATTTACCCCGTTTACTGATTAGTCAGAATATGATAACAAATATACCAATAGACCTAAGTGTATAGATAATGCCTAGTATTTTAAAGTAATATATATATACTTAGGTACCTATACCAATTTATATTAATCCAGAAACTGTCCAGATAAAAATACACTTCAGAAAAGCCACTACTTAGCCCCAGCAACCCTCACAAGTTTATTTATTCACGAGCTGTCTAAACTTTTCGGTCTCGTCTCTACTTCTCACTGGCACAACACAGTTAACTTAGTCCTTATTGTTAGCCTAAAGCAACTTATTTTCCGCTTGATTGTGAGTAAACTTCGCTCTGTTTACGGTAATAGAGAGGTACAAGTGACGTGTGTCGATTCCAAGTGATGGCTTGATGGACGGGTCACGGGATTAATTTGACGCAAGCGGGTGACGTCAGCGCCCCTCAGGCCCCCTGAATCACGTTAATTGTGCTACATGAAATATGCTCCTGCACTATAGGGTCGAGCCTCAATTTATTACTAATTTCAAGTTAATTACTATCGTAATTTAGCCAAAATGTTTATTAACGACGCCATTGTTGCTGCATTGCTGTTAAAATTATTCTCGTTTGAATTACTTTATGCGCCAAATGAAATTGTTTTAAGAACTTTAATTTGTAACGTAAAGCGCTTTTCGCTTCCATGAACTTGCACATTAAATCATTTCACGTTGAAGCAATAAGATTGTCTTACGTAGAAATTTATTGCACCATAAGTAGTCAAAAACTAGATAAAATGACAACGTTTGGTTGTCCTCCAAAGGTTTAAAAATTTGGCACCTCACACGACATTTGTAGCCAAAATCACAGCGGGTGCACACTGAAGCGATGCAGCGCGGGCCTTCCTGTGCCGCACTTATTTTTCTATCGTCTGCCATCGCCTTTAAATTGTAACTTTTTAAACTTAAGCGAAACGCTGACATTCTTACTGTTCCACGGAAGAGTATCGGAATTCTCTGGTATATTTTTTTAATGTTTAATCCTTGTTTTGTTGGACGCTATTCAAATTGTGCATTTCGTTCTACATGGCGTTTTGTAGTTAGGTGCATTTTTATTAAATGGGTGTTCTAGAGGTCATTTGCTCCAAATCTGACCGCTATAAGTTGCAAGTTTAAACGGGTTGGAATTGAGTTAAACGAGTTTGTATGAAATTTGGCACACGAGACGAGCATGACCTGGCGTTAGGACATAAGATACTTTTATGTACGAGTATCTTGGTAGTGCAACGGTCCTGTGTGTTTGTGTTTGCATTTTTAGCATAGGCGACGGCAAAGCCAAAAGCTAAGTTCGTTAAAAAGAAAATGTTATCATTTTATGTTTTATATGCCCTACAATAATAACACGACGCTCGAAGATATCGTTATATCTTTTTTAATAAATGAGCAAGACTACATATTTTGGTAGGTAAGTAATTCATTATGGTTTCAATATGTGATTTGAAAAAAATGTTTTAGTAAAACATCTTATTAAAACTGCACACAACAAGTAAGCAGTTAAGCAGGTAAATAAAAATTAAGTAAGATACTTACCTACAGTTTGAAAGTACCATCACGCAGACAGTTTTTTTCCCTAAATTGCTATATTCCGTCATGCTGATTTAGAAAGCCAAAACGATTTATCACAGAGATGTTTCCAAGGTGAACGATCTCATTTTGCTTTAGTAACATCGTCGTATTTCACCAATATGAGCTAAAAGCTGAGCTTCTACTTCATTTGTCACCGTGATGGATTCGAAACATGTCAATATTTTATACCTGAATAAAACTAGGTAGAAAGTCAGAAAATTTGTCTTGGTCGCTGTTATGCAGAGAAACTAAAATTTATTAGGAGCTCGTAACTCAGTCAAACATACAGGTCAACTTTAAGGTTAAGCTACGATTGCCTATGCCAGTCCGTTAATGGGTTACCGTACAATAGATATGAAATCCCCTCCGTGCTTCGGAAAGCGTTATTCCCGTTTGTCATTTGTAGATCTTTGTCAGTCGTTAAGGGTACCTAGTTCAAAACAAAAAGTCAGGCAATTAACAAGCAGTCCTAGCAAGCTGCCTATCAACCTATTACCTGCTGTGTAACAACACACAGTAACTGGGTTGTACAGGTCAGCTGGTCGATTCAGAGTAAATCAGCCGTGAATACTTGAGTGAAGTGAAATGTCATTGTCTAGTTTGGAATGAATTATCACTGTTTATGCACCATCTCTTCTACCAATTTGTAGGTACGCCACGAAATGCAGCTGAACATGTCAGAACTATTTTGAAACTCGTTCTTAACTTGCATGCAATGTACACCATGTTGAAACAAATAAACTTTACTTTACTTTAATGACTGCTCAATTTGCCATCACAGTGCATTTTTACCGGGTGATTTTTATATAATAGCACTACTGATATGCTGATAACAGCTGGAAACAACAATTGGGAAAAGGCTAGGCAGATCGCTTCGGCCGTCTAGGAAACTGGGGTTTCGTAACCGGTTTCCAAAAAGGTTTTTTTTATACTTCTACGTGATGGTAGACCATGAAAGACTGACAACCTGACCAAATAAAAACATATTAGGTACATGCTTTTATTTAGTTTCTTAACTTTAAGTATTTATATTAAATTATTCTCTGTTACAGAGAAGAATTTGAAATGTGAGAAAACAAAACCACAGAGCCTTGACAAAACTTAATCCGATTAATATTATAAAACTAGGTAGGCACACCTTGGTACACCATTTTCACTGTGGCACGGAATTCTTTGTCAATTTCTTTAATTAAGTAGATTCTACACGCGTTTGCTGCCTGATAAGTCCCGAGTCCATTGAACAGGCAATCCAAATACGATTTTTTTAATGGTGTTTCGATAAAATTCCGAATTTTGGAACAGTGCCCAGTAAATATCAATAGGCCCGTGGTATCACACGGGATCCAATCCCGGAAATGTCGAACAGCGGGTGTACCAATAAATCTCAACCGACCTTCTTTGGGGATACTTGAACCTTTGTGTTGCCATTTAAATATGTTTTTCTTTGCAGGTTCAGGTGCTATAACGAAGCCGGCGTTGGCTGCCTTCTACCGGTCCGTGATTGGGTTAAATGCAACAAGAGTCGACGAGATCATAGACACGGCTTACGATCGCATGACTAGCGTGAGTTTCTTATATTCTTCTTTTGTCTCTATGGTGTGGTAAGATGTCGCTGATTCGCTGAAAGTTTCTGACAGGTGTCAGATTTTTTTATGCCCTCACTTTATAGCGATATGGTTTTTCATGCATATTGCATGTAAATAAGAAACTATAAGATGTATTTTCAAGTTTGCCTCAAATAATTTTTGTCATAATATTAATAGATGTGAAAGCTAGTTTCATGTTTGTTATCCTACAGTTGAAACTCAACAGTTCTGTTCTAAATTCGAAAAGTTTGATTTTCAATTTGAAAATAGGTTGTTCTAACAGAATATGAAATGTCGATGGCGAATGTCTGCTGAACTTTTATTTAATTTTTCCCTATTACCTACAGACTGTGTGTTTAGATATTTATTAGTCTCACGTGCGGGACGAATTACATGACTGTTTTGTGTTGTATACGTGTCATCATGTGTATTGCGACCAAAGACAATAAAAACTTACTAAAGACGGACATCACGGACAACATTTTTATCCGAAACTGGTGTCCGAGACTCCAAGTGGACACAAGTCTATGAGTTCAATTTAGTACACTCCGCTGCCGCTCCAATATTGCTATATTATTCTAGATGGCGTTTCATTTCATTTCATTTATTCATTCATTTAACAATTCACATTGTGTTTGTGTTACTGAGACATGGGGTCAAAACTTTTCTAAGACAATCCTCGCATGTCCGCTCATCAATAGTATTTTAAATCTCTTTGATTGCGACACAATTCTGTTACGTCACAGGTCATTCCTCCCGCACCGCGCACCTAAGGCATAAGTGCGAATGCTTGATAATGGTTTCATAAATCAATTTCAACAGAACGGCTACCTAATACTGGACTACGGGACCTACGTTCACTGCTTCACCAACTGGCTGATGGGGAAGAATCCCAACGGGCCTGGTCAATGGGTGCTTGTGCCTTCCAAGGACTCGCTTCCCCAACCCCCATTCCCCGTCGACTACAGCGCCCTCAACACGGAACCCGCGAAACTAGAACCTTACGCACCAGACAAGAAGACGAACAGACACTCAGTTATCGTTTAAAGAAACAGATCCCTACGTATCTATCCCTAATAAGTCAATTTTATATCTAAGTGTTCCATTTTTGGTACTTTTGGAACACTCGACTGTTATCAGATCTGTAGATCTTTAAAATAATGTTGACTTAGAAGAAACCTCGACATTGACTGTCGGAATACCTGCCATTGTTAAAAAATCTGTAAAAAAAAACTTAGGAATTGATGCACTGAGCTTTTTTGAAAAGATTTTTGACATACCTTGTGCAAAATGTCAATTCTGACAACTGAACAACTGAACTTTGTATTGTAAGTGCTAGAGTAATTTTATTATAGGTTTCTAGTTTAATTGATGAACATCCTATGCCGATATCAGTTTACCTACCTAATTAAGCCTAATCAACATTGTTGTTACCTACCTAATGTAATTAGATAATGCCTAAATATGATATTGAATGTTCTACGGAGAATTTTAACTGTATTTTAATCTGTATTTTGTTTTTTGTCGTGTAAGCGAGTTTAAATGTTTTAAACGCACTCACAATACCTACACGAATAAGGCCTAGTGTGGGCCAATTAAACATAAAAACTACTTCATATAAATTTACTCCAAATCAATTGCTTTTAAAAGCCAAAGATAAAATTCTCCGCAAAATGTCTCCACAATGTGAAAAAAAGTTCACATGAAATAGATTAGTTAAGTACAGACGCCAGATAATCAAGTTACCCCAATGTGTCAAATTTTCCCAATATGAACCTTATTCTGTTTGACGTAAAGTTGAAAAACGATTAAAGAAATCTGACACATTGGGGTAACTTGATGCCATGTGCTGGCGTCTGTGTAACTAAGATAAGTCTCTGTAACTGCCTTATATCTAATGATTTACCTACTTTAACCTACTCTAGATTCGCTTGAACGTAAAATAAAACGCTTTATCTAACGTGTGAAACGTGCAATTCGACCAATTCCTGTCTCTATTTCTAGAATTAGACCTAAGTCGGTGTAAATAGTAGTTTGTAATGATGCACGGTATGCAGAACTGCCTTAAAGTAAGCATATTCACATCTCACGACATAGCCTTATTTTATACCTTAGATGTAATATAGATATTATTGTAAGTTACTTTAAATATATTAGGTATCTACACTTTGATTCACTGAAATAAAACCCTTTCGTTTTTATCTTGTTTTTCTAAAAAAATATTTCCAAGCCTTATGTTGATTTATTTGGAGTCGGCGGCAGCATGTCTACATCTTCCATACATCCCTATTTATACATAAATGAATTTTATTTTTATTTACCCATAGACAAAACGTCTTAAAACAGAAAAATACAAAATCGCATTCAAATAAATGCATACGGACAAGTACCTACAATAAATACAACATCCAAACTAAAAATCATTTTATAATCCATTCATTTCTTTAAAAAATATTGGCTCACGAACAATAGGCTATTTGACAAAATTTTAATTTTCAGATGAGGGGCATCTAGATTACAAGAAAATATTCGACACATATTATTTCTATTTACACGTAATCAAAAAATAACGGCGATACATTGAGTTAAAATGTCGCATGACGTCACTAAACTATACTGGCTAATGACATCATGCGCGGTTTGACTGGATGTATCGCCGTTATTTTTTGATTATATACACGAAAAAAGAAAAAAAATGTGTCGAATATTTTTTTGTAATCTAGATGAGGGACTAAAAATTTGGTCAAATAGCCCATTACTGTGTCTACACTTCCACAGACTTATTAGCTTACTGTGTCGCACATGAGGACAGTCTAACCTACATATTTGCTGTCATCTTGTCTCTTTATGTAGTCACATACTTTCTAGGCATACCTATCATCTTTCACACATATCCTACCATCGTTTCATTGAGCTTCCTCTTCTTTTATAAACCCTCCAAATCTTTTCATACAACACGATCCTCATTCTTTCACATCACATGCCCCAGCCATGACAATTTCTCAACGTCATTATGATCAACCAATCCAATTTGCAATGCCCAACGAACCAGACATCTCTCTTCTTAACAAGAATTGAACAAGCCCAAAAATAATTCTGTTGTAATTTAACGTCGAAAATGTTAAAGTACTGTTTCCGATTAATAAGAGAGCCTATTGATACCTATGTAGACTACTCCATTAGTTTGGATAGCTTTGATTATATCCTCTTTGAACATTAGTTCCTGTCTGTCTGTGTGCGAAAAACACAAAAAGTGCTGCACCCATTTTCATATTGCTACACTAATGGATAGATTGGTTCCCGAAGAAGGTTTTAGTATATAATTTATCATGTACCTATACATCGGCTTAATATATAATGATATTTGTTGGAGGTGTCGGAAAGAAAATGGCCGTCTGGGAGCTGGGCGCGATAACCGACAACCACGCGGGCGAAGCCGCCGGCATCAGATAGTAGACTGTAAAAGATAACTATCAAAAGAATTTGGTTCACGTCCCGGAAGAAATTAATTCACTTATTTGTAAAACATGAGAAAACATGTCAGGATTCAGCCTCGTTTCAGGAACAGAAGCTCTTTTAAAAGCTTGTTATGATTGATGGAGGGTATGAAAAGATTGTTACGAGGACCACAACGCTCGGAGCCTTGGTTGCGGGGCCCGTCGCGGTCTCGTCTCGGACAGTTTCCGAAATGATCATTAATCATCCAACACTGACAAATTCGTTACATCTAACATTTTTTTTTTTTACTTCCCTTTATTTGACTGGAAATCTGTTTTCAAAGGGACAGGAAACCTTTCTATAAAATTTGTGTAATCAGTTCCCATTTCTTTGAAAAATAAATTCCTAAATAGTTCAACCAATTATAATGAAAGCATGATACTTTTGCGTCGACGTGAAATTCGTGTTCTGCTTCATCCGGTTATTCAGTGGCGAAATTCGTATTTTTGCTGAATGAGTTTGGAGCGAACATGATGCAAATGAAATGGTATGATGGTATGAGATGAATCATGTATGTAGGTAATGCTCCTATCAACACTCAAAACAGTAACACTGTTTGCCTAATTAAACTGGAAAATTTAGGCATACATTATATTCAACTGCTAATTATGCCATTGGGGAGTTACTGGGGCAGGAATCCCCAGTTATTCCAGTGTGTCATTTTTTTATAGTTTTTCAACTTTATTACAAACTAGCAGACATCACGTAGTTTCACCCGTGTAGTCCCCGTTCCCGTGGGAATACAGGGATAAAAAGTAGCCTATGCCAACCGGGGATAGTGTATGTTCCCAACGGTGAAAGAATTTTTCAAGTAGTAGTAGTTTCGGAGCCTATTCAAATCAAACAAACTAACAATCAAATCTTTCCCCTAATTAAATAAGTTTATTTTTATTAATATTGATAGGCACGCGTTTGACCACTATCTCACCTGATGGTAAGCAATGATGTGGTCGACGATGAAGCACGCTTGCCTAGAAGCAACCTGTTCACTCTTGACTTAAAGTCCCCTAGGTTGAAGCTATCAGGAAACACCGACTCTGGCAGGTAATTCCACTCCGTAGCTGTACGCACAACGAATGTGTTCCCAAAACGTTTAATATGGTAACGTATCATAAGTATAGATAGCATAAAGTTCATGTTCAAAAGGAAAAAAAGGGTAGGTCGATGTGCTGGCGTCTCTACTTAACAGGAAAATGATATGAGAAAGTTACAGTTACAAAAAGATACAGAAATGAAAAGCCATTCACACACCTTCTAACTAATTAGGTACCTCCTCTATCACGTCTACATAATACGTAAGAACCTATTGCTTCAATCAATCGTTCCAGACTAATGGATGGGAACCGATTTCCGACGAAAAGTATGTTCATCCAGCCGAAAAATTCAACCACATTCACGGACGCGGAAACAGAGAGGTAGATAGAACGGACATCATTTGTTTTGCGGCGATATCCCAGAAGAAATCAATTACTTTAGCCAGAAGATTAAGTACAATAATTACGGTAAACTCCAAGTAGATGGCAGCAAACAAGCAATCTGTACTAAAGATAAATGCTGTCAGTCAGTAAGTGATGAAATTTCTCTAATTTTTAATTATTATCAGCCTGTTACTCTCCCACTGCATGGCCAAGGTTTATTCTCATACAGAGAAGACACAAGCATTGCTCACCACGCTTACTCAAGGCAGATTGGCGATTTCAAATCTTGATTTTTTATTGATTGAAAAATTGATTTCAATGATTGAAAATTTTGTCAAATAGCCCATCACTACCTAAGTAAGCCAAATCTATGACCACTCTGTGCACCCAATATCCTTAAAGAGGGGTCCAAAGTTTTTGCTTAGTATTATGTAATGATTATAGATTATAAGCCCACGTAGAACATTTAAAAATCGATCTACGAAAGCGTAACGAGAAAATGACGTTTCGCGCCCTTTCCCGATATGTCAACAGCTTGCCCATTTTCAAAACAAGAATGTCAAAAATGGCTTTTGCGCGTCATTAGCAAGCTGTGAAAAAAGTTGGCTTTATGAAGGGAGGTCATCGCAATTATTATAGGATCGTCAGCCGGCTCCTGATATTGTTTCCCCGACTCAGTAATAGCATCATTAAACGCGGGCGGGCCAGAATTTTTCCTCTGCAATGTACCGCCATTTGATAAATGGAGCGCAATATTTATCGATGTTGGTAGGAAACAACGCTTACAGGTTTTTTGTATCGCAACGGCAGATGTGAGAAATGCCTATGTTGAAGTAAGTTGGACCGAAAAGGTTTTCTATTACTGGAGATAATACCTCAATACAAATTATTTGTAAAAGACAATAGAAAGTTTACCTATTATTGCATCCAATAAAACAACTGATGGGTGTCTAAAAAAAGCTGATTGCGGTGGAGATTAACAATATTTTATGTCCCTCTATGGTTTCCTCTGTGGTTGGTTGCCCCTTTAATAACGTGTAGCAATCTACTACGACGACGTAGCACAATTCTAAGGAGTCGTAGCAATCTACTACGACAACGTAGCACTCTTCTAAGGTGTCGTAGCACTTTCTATGACGTCATCATAACTCTATAACGGTGTCGTAGCAATACATTCCTAGGTAGAGGTACAAAGGAAAAGGTTTTTAGTTGATTTCAAATGACTAAAGATACCGAATTTAATTAAACAGAAAGCTTTAATAATCTTGATAAACGTATGGCTATCGGGCTATATGAAACGGTTTCACGTTAAAGATTGCACAAAACGTGATTGATAATAAATCTCGACAAAAGAGCCTCGGGAACAAAGCCTTGGAGACTGGAACGAGGGTTAAAGATAAAAGAATGACGCCTTTATTGATTCGATACCAATTTTATTAAGAAAGAATTGGCTGAACATACACATTTTACTTGTAATTACTATCGCAATATTAATTTTGATTAATAATCTCTTTCATTTTCTTCACAATAATCTCGTCCGTGACGAATATATGTTCACTATCGCTGGTCCCCATACTCAAACCATTCTTAATTTGAGGTAGATATCTAATTATTTTGCACGAACTGTGCACTATCTTGCACCCAATATCAATAAAAGTCTTCGCATTAGCCAGATTTACTCCCGCTCCGGGCATTATCTCCAATTTATCACCAACACTGTTTATAAGTGACATTATTAGTTGAATAGCTTCGACATCATTAGCAGTAGACTTCTGTCCGCTTGTTAGCAGTCTCGTAAAACCAAGTTCAACAATTTTACTTATAGATTGAAGAGGATCCATGCACACGTCAAAAGCTCTATGAAAAGTGACAGGAGTAGGATCAGCCTGATGTATTACTCTTTCACAGTTAATCACGTCGAGTTGCTGTCTCTCAGTGAGTGCGCCAAAAACGAATCTGTCTACGTCATACGCCTTGTAAACATCTACATCAGATAACATTGTATCCATCTCTTCGACTGAGTAATTAAAGTCGGAGCCTGTGCGACATCTGATCATTACGTTAACTTTTGGTCTCTGAAATAAACAAAGACATTGAGCAGTAAATAAATAGGTCCTTGTATGAGCACACTCCATTTATCAAGTGGACCTACCTTCGTTAATTTATCGCAGCCACAATCGTGACATGATTTACGGATTGGTTTTCCGGCGGCTATATTATTCACCTAAAATATAAAATATAAATTTGATACGGATTTGTAGTATGAGGTGAACTGCAATAAATATTATCTAATATCGTATTAAATAATGTTGCTAAGCATGCCGCCGTAGAGTCGAGTGGTTGCCTTGCCTTTTCCTAACTAGCTCATCGATTGCGATTTGGTAAGTAGATCCATTAGTAGGTACTTAATTAGGTGTTCAATACTGACCTCGGGAAATAAAAGCGTGTTGTTAAGAAAGCAAAAATAATATTACCGAGGGGATTTTACCATTTCCATGATTTGTCTGACGAGCCCCGGCGAAGGAGTAAGTCCACCTTCTGTAAGTGAACTGCATACTTCGAGCTCGTCCGCTCCGCCGTGGATTGCGTTTATTGCAGACTCTAAACTGTCTATACAAACCTCCAACATCGTCTGGAAAATAAACAACCAAGATTTTATGAGGTACAATGATTTACTTAAAAGAAAATCCAAACCAAAACACCAAGATTTAATATTAACGTGTCTGTCTGGAAAGACGTATGGAGTAGTACATAAATGCAGTAGGTATAGGAACTTAGAATATCTCACTTTGTCTCCCTCTATAAACTTCGAAGAAAAGTAAAAGCTTACTAAACAATACATAAAAGCGGATAGTACTTTCGTAGTAGCACAGTCTAAAAACATTACTGTGGTAGTAGTTCATGTGGTCCGATGGCCCAATCCTAATTTGTTTATGCGGTTGATAGATGGCGCTAAATACAATAATGCGACACTCATTTTCTTGTTTGTGTCTGTGAATGATAGATGGCGCTGAATCCCACATGTAGGTAGCACCGTAGCTAGCTAGCTAGCTTTTAAAGACTAGACAGAGTGAAACAAGTTACCGGTATGGCAGTGTGCGTGTTTTTGTAGCTTTAGTTTTCAAGTCAAAGAAATATCTTTTTCCATACACAGGAATCAAGAAAATTAATTATTAATGATTGAGGGTCTTACCGTGTTTAGTCTAAATCAAATAATTACAACGTCTTGTTTTTTGTTGTGAATAACATATAGACGTCCTAAAACCAACAGCAAAGTGGGCAGGTAATAGAAGCAGCTGTTGTTATGTACAGTGTACAGTGTTGCCAATGACTTTACAGGTTTATATACTGCGACACACAGCCTAATCAACTTGTGTGACACGATCTTCAATTTAATGCACAAGTGAATGAATTATCTCCAAGAAATAATATAGGTGTGCAACTTTTTTAATAAAATGAAATGCAAATTAGCTTATGAACTATTTAATCAGGGACTTCACTTCATGGCCGCGGGGGCAACGGACGTAAACTGTAGTAGAAAATTAAAAAAAAAAAAGGAAGTGACCATAATTTTATCTTGTAATATTCTTCTTAGTATTTATATAGTAACTGTCCTCTTAAACATTCATATTCTCTACAGAGAAAGCATAATTTAATAGATTTATCCTATTATGTTTTATACCTATTTTGTTTAGGTTGTGTGAAAGATTTACATACAAACATGACCTTAACCTAAACCTTATATCTCTTTGAACATGACAAATGTAACAAACCCTAAAAAGTTAGTTAGCATAATGATTTGTACTAGTACCTACTATTAGTATTATAATTTGACTATACGTAGGTATTATAATTTCTTTTAGTGTTGTCACAAGTAGTTCCAATAATAATGCAGTATGATCTATGTTAGTTTACTTTCTTTATAAAATTTGGTCAAATCGTCTCTCTTATAACGAACCTATGTTTGAAGGTTTGTTATTGTTAACCGAAGTAGGTATTGAACATTGAATTAGACTTTTCTAATTCAATGGTATTGAACGTCTTTGTTGTTTACACTTTTTTTCAGCAAAGTGCCAAAGTCTTAGACTAGGTATATTATCTAAGGCCAAAGTGCATCATTGTAATGAAATCACAATGACAATCATTTTTGTAGAGTGGACACACCACCCATCATTTTTTTTTTTTTTTTTTATTTGCCCAGTGGGCAGGCTAAAGTCTTTCGACCATACCGCCTAGTCTTTCGTATGTTTTTTCTGTCGTGTTAAGTTTTTATATAATGTCTTTCGTAATTTCCCTTGTAATTATAATGTTTTATTTTAAGTCTTTCGTATGTAGTCATAATTCGATATTTTTAATAGTCAATTTTTCGTTTTTTAGTCAAATCCAAGTTTGTACGAAGTACAGTCAAATCCTGGGTAATGTCATGTCAAATTTTTTTTTTTTTTTTTTTTTAGCTATCTCTGCATGTTTATGTTTAGATAGGCACATAACCTACAAGCTATTTCTAACCATCTTAAATCTATTTAAAAATAACGAAGATAAAAGTACTTAGGTAATAATTATTTTGATATGTACATACATATAGCTAACACAAACGATTATATATCATTTACAGTCTCCAGTATGAATTTGTACAAATATATATAAGTGGTAGCATTCACAAGTAACTCCTGTATGGACGACGGGACCTTATCAGGCGTTTTATAAATTTTTAGAAGCTCATCCGACAACACAAGGCGCTGAATGTTGAAAGACGAACACTCGAAGAAGATATGATACAGTGACTGAACTTTTTGAGATTGACAATAATCACAGTGCGGCGAGCTGACCATTTTAAGACGATGAAGATGAAAATTTAAACGTCAATGACCAAAGCGCATACGACAGATAATCGAATAAAATTTTCTATTCATGTATGTACTACTATTTTTACAAAACCAAGGTACAGAGTTAATTTGAACATCAAGACTATTAAACCAAGACCCCGTGTTTTCAACATGTGTACAATGGTATGAATGTCTCCCCCATGCCTCGCACATGCGGCGCCGTAGAAGGCTAATTACGTCTGTATGTGGCAGGAAAACACTCGCATCAGTGTCTTTATCAAAAGAATTATGTAGTTGGTGTTAGCAAGTAATTTATTATTGTCCAGATTTTTCAAAACACTCATGCTATCACTAACTATAAGCCATTTACTATGTTCTAAATTACATTTTTTAATATGTTTCATAGCGCTCAAAATAGCAACTGCTTCAGCTGTAAAAATACTAGCATTCGTATCAATTCTCCGTCCAATAGCAATATTTGAAGAGGGGTCATAAATAGCGAAAGACACTGCTCTATCACTCTTGGAACCATCAGTATACACTAATTTATGATCAGACCACTGTGACAGCATAGCATAAACTTCTTCTTTTGAAGGCAAATTTTTTCTATTATTTATAATTACTTCAATTGCTGGAAATTTACCATTGAAAGTACCCTCATAACAAGGTAAAATATGTTTTGATTGATAAATGTTAACATTTTGAATAAAATTCATAAAACTTTGGAGACCTTGTACCATATAAAAAGATTTTAAAGAAGTATGAGTAGGTGAATGTAACAAATTAAGAAGTAGTCTATTACCAGATACACTATAAAGTTTTAACAAAAATCTTTCTTTTAAGTAATCAAAACGAATAGATAATGGGGGAACATTGCATTCAATTTGCATTGCAACCACAGGAGTACTTCTGAATGCACCAGTTATTACACGCAAACACTTGTTTTGCAAAATATTTAAACTATTTACATGTTTGGAATCTGCACCAAAGCAATAGAAACCATATTCAAAGTGACTACGTACTAAAGATTTGTATAATAATAATAAAATTTTAGGGTCTGCACCCCAATATGTACCACTCAAGGATTTTAATATGTTATGAGCTTTATTTGCTTTACTAATTAAATGTTTTATATAATTGTTCCAGGATAAATTATATGAAAAAATAACACCCAAGAATTTTACCTCAAGTGAAATGGGTAGAGCACAATTGTTATACACCACATCAGGCATATTAAGAATTTGTTTACCAAATACAACAACTTTGGATTTCAATGGATTAACACTAAGAACGAGGTAAGAAAAATATTTATACAAATTCGCTAATGCAGCATTAACTATTTCAACTACATGTGTTATATTTTTCCCAGATGCATATACAACTAAATCATCTGCGAATTGGAGGTTTTTAACATGAGACCCTAAAATTAAATTTAATTTACGTATATACAATATGAATATTAAAGGCGATAATATACCACCTTGACAAACTCCTGTCGAGGATAGTCTAGGTCCATAGAGGTGTCTGTTAAATTTAACAAATACTTGCCTATTTAGAAGAAAATTTTTAACCCAATTTATAATTTTCTCAGGTATCCCAATCTGTGATAACTCGTTACATAAGATATCTATATTTACACTGTTAAAAGCACCTGCAACGTCGAAGAAAACTCCAACCAAATTGTGGTTTGCAGATAAAGAATTGCATATATCAAGCTGTAATTGACAAACACTTTCCCTAGCAGAATGATTCCTACGAAAACCAAATTGATTTGATGGTAAGATTGAATTTTTCTCAATATAGAACTCTAAGCGTTGTTTTAATAATTGTTCAAATAACTTGCCAACACAAGAAGACAGGGCTATAGGACGATACGAATCAGGACACATTTTTGGCTTATCAGGTTTTAAAACAGGTACAAGACAATCCACCTTCCAACTATCAGGTAAAATATTATTTTCCCATAATAAATTCAAAAGTTTTAAAAGAATATTCAAACTCGTAAGGTTTAGTTTTTTAAACAGTATATATGGTATTCCATCCAGACCATGGGTAGTATCTCTTCTGGACGATATGGCCGATATTAATTCTTGTAAGGAAAAAGGATTAAGTAGAAAACTATTGCTGGAATTAATGCTAGCATTGGAAGAAGACTTTAAGTCATTTGATACAGTGTCTGGTGTGTATTTTTTAAGAAAATCCAAAACCCAATTATCATCCTCCTGAGTACTAAAATTATATGTTTTATTATACTTGCGCATGAATTTCCATATAACAGACAATGGAGTGCACCTGTTAAATGTTTCACAAAGAGAAAACCAACTTTTTTGCCTTTCTGTTTTTAATGTAAGTTTTTTAACTGCGCGAAGCCTTTTAAATTCTATATAATTTTCTTCAGATGAATTATCCTTAAACAGTAAATATGCAGTTTTAAAATTCAATACAGCTTCTGTGCATTTTTGATTCCACCAAGGAAGTGAAGGCCCTTTAGGATTATTTCTATGACATGAGGGGTTGACAAAATGACTGGTATTAGAATGTTTCAAGTTTGGCATAGAATTCGCAGCGGCTGTGCGCAAAATGGTACAAAATTTGGAATATGAATCAGGAAGACTTGTGTCATCAACTTTAAAATCAAGTAACAATTCATCAACACAATTACTGTACTTTTCCCAATTTACCAATTTGTAATTAGGGTAAATAGGCAAATGTTCAGCATTAGTACAATTGCTAACAATATTATTGCTTTTGCTAATAAATAATTTTATCCTTACAGGAATGTGATAACTACTACCAAGAGGACAATCATGTACATTCCATTCGCAATTAATTGCTAAAGACGAAGAAACTAACGTCAAATCCAACGCATTAGGACGCCAAGTTAAAGAACCAATTGTTGTTGCCTGACCATTATTGAGCAGAACTAAATTATTATTATCAATTACATCTAAAACGTTTCGTCCACGTACAGAGTCAGAGTTACAGCCCCAAGAAGTATGATGAGCATTAAAGTCACCAGCAATTATAAAAGGTTCAGGAATAGACTTCACTAATAAGTCAAAATTTTCTTTTTTGAATACTGGACTACAATTCAAAGGACTATAAATACTTACTATACTTAACTCTTTGTTGTTAACTTTAATTTTTACACAGATATTTTGTAATGAGTTATCAAAAAAGGTATTAATTTTAGTGTATGAAATACTTTTGTGAATAATTATTGCTACTCCATTATGTTTGTTACCAGTGTCATTTCTTTCAATATTATAATGATTGATTTTAAAATTTTGTTGAGGTTTAAGCCATGTTTCACTGATAATTGCTATGTGTATTTTGTAATTGTATAAAAAATCGATTAATATGTGTTTATTACTGTTTAAACTTTGAGCATTCCATTGTACTACGTTTAAATCAGAAAAATCCATTACGAGGTTGAAGGAAATTTATTACTTAGAGTAGTTTTTAATGCTTCTTTAATCGATGCTGAATTGATAGGAGTATCCTTATTGGTAACTATTCTAGTAATTGTTTCAACTAAACTATTCAAAAATTTGTCTGATTTCATAAGATTACTTACTTGTGTATCTAAATTACGCGCAGATAGCGCTGGAAATGCGTTAGCGTTGAAGAGATCAGAGTATGTTGCATTTCTACTTTTTATTTTATTTTCTTCTACTTTTTGTTTTTTTATATTACATATTGCAGAGATAGCTAAATGATTACCATTGCAGTTTATACATTTGGCGTTCTTTGGATTAACCTGACACACTTTATAACTGTGATTTTCAGTGCAAATAGAACATACTTCAGAATTCCTACAAAATTTTGCAATATGCCCATACTGCATGCACTTAAGGCACTGCTTAACAGGTGGGATATACCTTTTGACCTCATGGCGCCAAGAGTCCAAGTAGACATAGTCGGGTAAGATGGTCGAAGCAAAGGTCACAGCTACAGCCTGTGTGGGGACAAAAGACAAGCCTTCATCACTCCTGACTCTGCGCATGAAACGCCTAACTTGAATAACATTTTTGGAACTTCCTATCAACGAAAATATATCTTTGTTAGACATATCAATAGGGACCGAGGTAAGAACCCCAGTGACCTCTGTGTCGCCAGCAGGTATTGTTGCTTTTAAGTTTAATTGTTCAAACAATTTCTTATTTTTTAAAAACATGTTAGCATTGTTGGGCAAGTCAAATGTCACACCAACCTTGTACTTATTTATTGTACGCAGGTGCATCACACCTGAAACTCCGTGCTCTCTGATACCCTTCGACAGAGACATGCGATCTTTATCAGAGAATACGTTTCGATCGTCAAAATGAGTTAAAAAAACAATTAGCTCCGTCTGTTTCGAGTCCTCAGCATACTTACGGGTGTACCCTTTTACCTTGTACACGGCATACTTATCAGTAGCGTCCCTGTATTTAGTATTTGGGGTCGCCGAAACCGTAGACTCGGCAGAGTCGGAGTCGGTCGATTCCGGCAGCAGCTTTTTGTCCGGTGGGACCACCTCATCCCTTTTCCTTTTTTTCTTCGACATTTTCAGAAACCAATACTTATTTACACCTAGTAACGACTTATAACACAAATATTTACAAAATTATAGTACAATAAACCCTGAAAACTATTATTTTCCGAAAATTATTTCAAAAGCGCGCCTTTCCCATTCAACAGTTTCCCGCCTTTTTTTTCACACCACCCATCATATCAAACCTTAAATCAAACAGTCAGAATTAACCTTCGTTTAGAAACGACAAACCTTCATTATTATTTTTTTATTGAAAGCTTGTATAAATTATTTTCTATTTCAATTAATAACAATCCTAACTAAGGTCAGCTAAATGAATGTGATAATTTGATACGATTTATATTTAATAATACAGATTGTTTCAAAAACATGTTGAACGTAATGCCACTTGGCCATATAGTTATAGGCAAATAGTGCTATGTTCAGATTGGTTATGGTTTAGTTCCTTTTGACATTTCGAGTTCGATGTAAAAGGACACGCGAACGTAGGCAAAGTTTCGCCAGCGTTCGCTTTCTTTTATCAGGTATTTAGTTTTATCCACATTAATTGGTAACAAATTAAGAGATCGAATATTTTTTAAAGTGACCCTGCACTAACCATTTCATAATAAATAATAAAGTCACGTCTTACAGATTGAGGTTATATCGAAGTCTGTGCCACATATCGGACGATTGTTTTCGTAAATTTTCAATTAATTGTGGGAAAATTTTGGTGCTAAAGTGTGACTTTTCGGTAAACAGTTATGTCTCGAAATAAACACCATGAGGAGACCGACAAACTTACGCGTATCGCTATCGTGAATGCGGATCGCTGCAAACCGAAGAGATGCAGGCAGGAGTGCAAGAAGAGCTGCCCCGTGGTGCGTATGGGCAAGCTGTGCATCGAGGTTACGCCCAATGACAAGATCGCCACCATCTCCGAGGAGTTGTGTATCGGATGCGGTATTTGTGTCAAGGTAAAACTTTCCACAATGTTTTCTGATTTTGCTGACAAATGTAAACAGTTTACGACTTTCGTTCTTACGTAAAATAGGCCTCTCTTGGCTTAAAAATAAATGATACAAAATAGCTTCATGTCTGTTTACAAAATTCCAATAGGAAATCTTTATCTCATAGTTGGTGAAGATTGAGGAAAATAAATATACTTATCTTTACATAATGCTCAATCAACATAACATAATATTCTGATGTTCAATAGTATTTTATCAAACAATTTAACTTTTCAGAAATGCCCCTTTGATGCAATCACAATAATCAACATCCCATCTAACTTGGAGAAGCATACTACTCACCGATACTCAAAGAATTCATTCAAGCTCCATCGTCTGCCCATCCCTAGGCCTGGAGAAGTCTTGGGGCTGGTTGGTCAGAATGGTATTGGCAAGTCAACTGCACTGAAGATTCTAGCTGGAAAACAAAAGCCCAACTTGGGACGTTTTGCTGTAAGTTGTATGATAAGACAATCAGTATAACTTTTATAACGGTATACAGAATTATTACAGAAACAGGTATTGTATTTGGGGCTGGTGTCTGCAACTCTATGTATCAGCACATTATTTGAGTACCAAACAAAAAGTTTGTTTGTCTCAGCTACAAGTAATCATAAACAATGCTAGTCCACTTAAATGCTAAGTAAAAGAATTTAAAATATCTACAAACGCAAAAAGTAGCAAGATTCCAGTTTCACAATATTGGCATATTATTTATATTTATTTAAATTAATTATATAACCTTAAAGCTTTTAAAATTAATGTGCATTGATGCATTTATTTTAAAATGATATAAAAAGAAAGCCACTATCTGGATTGGAAATCCCAGATTGATAACCTTTATGTCATTGAGGAAAACAATCAGATAACTATTGTTGCACTTAATTTGTTTGGTTTGTCTAAGACCAGTGTTCTCCAGACCTGTGTTGTTCCATCAGGGGTTGCTAATGCAAGGTTGACTGCCTCACTCAAAGCATGCAAACAGCATTTCACAGCGTCGCCTTCAACAAGCTACAGTCGCTTGCTGAAAGTAATGCAGTCAAATTGCTATTCTGCTGGCCTCAACTAGTTACTACGGCAAGCTGGTGTCCTGCCTGCTGCAGACGGTAGTCCAAGTGTTATTTATACCAAGGCGATTGTCGCCTTCGGCGCAAATCAAGAAGTAATTATCTTTTTAACAGGATCCCCCAGACTGGCAAGAGATTCTGTCTCACTTCCGCGGCTCAGAGTTGCAGAACTATTTCACAAAAATCCTTGAAGATGACTTGAAAGCCCTGATCAAGCCTCAATATGTGGATCAAATCCCTAAGGCTGTCAAGGGCACTGTTGGACAACTCCTGGACAAGAAAGACGAAATGAAAAATCAGACTAATATCTGTAGAATGTTGGGTAAGTTCAGTTATTGTAAGAGGTATTCCACAAGCAAGTCATGCTCTATATCAGTGAATGCATGTTGCTGTCGAACAGATAAGGGATTGTCCAGTAATCACGTCAAGCTCTTAACGGAGAGGGCAGTTCGGAAATAATCACAAAAAAAAACATAAAAAGAGATTTCAGATGTCACATGTATTTTCATATTTTCGTTGAGCATGCATTTTTTAATATCTAACTATAAAAATACACATGATTTTGAATAAGCTTGATGGGTTAGTCCAAAACCTCACGGTGTTAGAAGGGGGGTAAAAAATCATGTGATTAACGGATGACCCCTTAGGTTTGTGAAATTATGCCTTAGGTACTATATTACAGTAAATCCAATCTATTATTCATGTGAAGCCCGAAGAGTACCATTTAAAAAATACGCGTGATTTTTGATAATAACCATAGAAAGGAGTTGGGAGTAAAAAAGTTGCTAAAAAAGATCATGTCTTCTCCAAAAGTGGTTAATGATTATAGCAAGTATTGCATTTTTTGTTTCAATAACTATATTGCTGTTTTTATGCTTGTTAGATCTATCCCACATCCGCGATCGTGAAATCGCCGCGCTGTCCGGTGGAGAACTGCAGCGCTTTGCATGCGCCATGGTGTGCATCCAGAACGGAGATATCTTCATGTTCGACGAGCCCTCTTCTTACTTAGATGTCAAACAGCGACTTAACGCTGCCCGCACAATTCGGTCTCTTATTCATCCTGATAAGTAAGTTAATTGAAACCAGTCACCATATCTCATTCCTTGTCGTTGTGAATTCAGGCGCGATTTCGGATTGATTAAAAGCAGATACATGGCAAATGAAGTTCACATAACATAACATATCCCCAAAGGGTTAATTAGTTTAGATCCAACGTAATATGAAGTGTATTGCCATCAACCAAGGCCAAAATCCAGACTTATTGAAAAATACTAGATGGAAAAACCTGAAATTCATGTATGGCAAAGGTATGTAGTGTTTGCAAATCCCAAGCATGAGGATACTGAGCAAGCACATTCACCTGTTATTTGAAACTAAGCAAAGTCTATGGTAGTTCCAGCGGCCCTGTTCTGGTGCACCACAGATCAAATAACAGATTAGTGATAAGCCTTAAGATTTAGTGAATATTAAAATGTAAAACATTTTTTTTTAATCCAGGTTCATCATCGTAGTGGAGCATGACTTGTCAGTATTGGACTACTTGTCTGACTTCATTTGCTGCCTGTATGGTGTACCCGGTGCTTATGGTGTTGTGACTATGCCTTTCTCTGTCAGAGAAGGTAAGATTTTAACAACTATGCAATACTTAGGTGCTGTCTATTTGTAATATTGTTTTAATACATTTATTTATGTTTTAGGTATCAATATATTCCTTGATGGATTTGTGCCTACCGAAAACATGAGATTCAGGACTGAATCGTTAGTTTTTAAAGTTGCAGAGTCTGCAACTGAGGAAGAGGTAAGCTAATCTGGAGAGGTAATCTATATTATACAAATGATCAAAAACTATTTTTTCTGGATTAATTTTTGTGATTATGTTATCTTATTGTAAAACCCTTTTATTTTATTAACAGATCAAAAGGATGAATCATTATGAATATCCTGAAATGTCTAAATTTATGGGTGACTTCAGTTTGAAAGTGCACTCTGGTGAATTCTCTGATTCCGAGATTCTAGTGTTGCTTGGAGAGAATGGAACCGGCAAAACCACATTCATTAGAATGTTGGCCGGTAATTTGGAGCCCGATGAAGGTAAGAACTAGCCAATATTTTCTATAGTAAATCATTTTTATTATTCACCATAGTTTTGTTTTTATTAGTTTCTCTCCATAATATTTTTTAGAAGCGTTTCCGAAACTACTTTGAAATTGCAAATAAATAATTGACCTAAAAGTCCAGTTACCAGATCATAAAATAACAAAAACAAAAAATAATATTTAGAAGGGCAACACAGCTATAAAATGTCAAATTTGTGAAAGTTGTCAAATTGTCAATTGGCTTCGGTTTTGTTGTAAAAAATTGTTAATTCAACAGATTTATGTTTAATCCTAGCTTTTACTGTGATATTTTCCCGAAAAGAATAGTTTACTTTGAATCTCCAATAAATATGCGTTATATAACAATGTAGACGTCGCTTGAAAAATGAGGTTAAAGGTGTATTGGAATAAGTGTATTTTAATGAATTTAGACATAAATAAGCTATTGAAATGGCTAGAACTGAGTTATTTGATTTGTTTTTCCATCCTGTGTTTCAAAAATGTTTAAAACACGCAGAATCCTGTGCTACAAACGAAGGTATGACATGAAATATGATTCTCTGATCATAAAAGTCAACATTTGTAAATTCGTTGTCGACGTAGGTAACTATTTGTGTATCAATGAATAATAATTATCATATGCGTGCTAATGAGCATCTACTTTATAGGTTATTGTTACATCTGTTTATTACTCCTTACGACTGGTTTTTGTTTTAAGCTATATTAACAGGTTAGGAGGACCATTATCATTAAAAACAATTTGTAAACAAAGTAAAGCATAATATTGATGCTCACAGTGAATATAAATGGTAACTTACTTCACACTATATACTACTGAGTTTTCTTATTGTTATAATTAAAGATTATTCCTTATATCATGGTCTGCCTAGCCTTTCCTCAACTATGTTGGGGTCGGCTTCCAGTCTAACCAGATGTAGCTATACACTCGTGTTTTACATGGAGCAATTGCCTATCTGACCTCCACAACCCAGTGATTGTGTTGTGGAGCAATACAATACCTCAATTAACGAATCCCTATGCTTCTGTTTAACCTTTTAAGCGCTTAGCTCAATATTAGTTGCCGTGCCCCTAGCGCTGAGCCAAAAATGCTACAAATCAATAAAATAATACCTACAGTAAATAAGGAGAAACAATTGTTGTATTGAGCTTAAGTTTTTGTTACATAAATAATATCTCAATTCAATAATGGTTTTAGTTGTACCACACAGTCAGTAGGGTCATTGCGCCGGTTACGCGACCACCTCCAGTATGCGACCATTTGACGGACTAAGTTTCTTGAAATCATGATAATAGCAGTTCTAGATGAAAAATTAATGAAAAAAAAATTTCACTCGTTTGTCAAATGACTATTCAACAGGAATTACTACAGTTTGGAACATAACAATTAGCCCAACGCTGAAAAAAAATTGCTGAATACGGGTAATAATTTAGCGGTGTGCAATTCTATGGTGTTTGAGAAAAAAATAGCACGACGCGCGTCGCTCTGACTCAAGTTTTATTACCTAAGGCATGTTTTACACGCATGATAGTTGTTTAATTAGAACAATAGTTAAGTTTTCGTAATTATCTAGTTGTATTTTTTTATTTTTATACTCAATATTATAGTAAAATCAGTGGTCGGTAACCAAATTGTTTATTTACCAAAATCGCTAGATTGCGACCGCATGGTCGCTATGCCACCAATACAGCAATATTTTGTTTTGCTTATTATGATCCTAATGGTTTACACGGGACTGTCGCAATTTAAGGTATAGCATTGTTAAAGTGTAAGGATGCAATTCTTTGGTATGCGACCACCAGTTTCTATGAAGGAATTTTGAGAAAATTAACTTCAAACATTGGGTGGCAAAGGTGGTCGTTAATACACTTTAACGAAATCAAAGACATTAGTTTGCGACCACCATATTTTAGTATGAGAGAAACAATAGCCGCAAACCCAAATAAGTGTGTAAGTTTATTGAGTATGCCACCACGGGTGATATTTTTTAAATTTAATTGGTTATTGAAATGCCAGTTTGATATTTTTTTTCTGTTTACTGCTTGTGGCAGTGTTGAGGGTTGGGGTTGGGTTCCCACCTTCCCTCAAATATGGCGATGGGATAGGCTGATCAGTGCGTTACGCTCGTGAACGGGTGCTGCTTGTGGTTACTGGACGTCTGATTGATTTAACTTCAATGGTCCTAGATTATGATTATGTGACATTGTGTTGCAGGACCTAAAGATATAATTCAACTCTGCATATGTAAGTGGGCACGTCCTTTATACCTACCAGGAGGCTTCTTTTTAGTCAGTTTAATGGTAGACTTGTGTTTCAGTTTAGCTGTCAGTGCCGGTAGCTATGCATGACTAGTATTATGTATATTGGAGTGTGTTATCTAACATCTAGCAAAATAATTTGATTCGAACTAATTATTTAAAAACTCAGTTCTTCTAACTTATCAACAGGCGTGTTTCTGAGGAGTTTGTTCTGCCATTTCTTATTCCTAATATTATAAAGAGGTAAAATTTGTTTGTAAGTTTATATGTAGGGGGTAATCTTCGAAACTAATGAAGCAATTTAAAAAAAAAATGCACAGGTGGAAAGCTTATACTATTCCCGGATGTCATAGGTTACTTTTTATACCTGTAATCCCACGGGAACAGGAACTACGCGGGTGGAACCGCGTGATGTCTGCTAGTTCCTAATATAAACAATGGAAAACGACAAAGGGCCGGTTTTTTGGGGGACTGTCAGGATATGTGTGTAGCGGTCACAGCTACACCGGAATTCGTATGAATTCGTAATATTAATTTAAACTTTTTATAATTGTAAACACTCCACAATACAAAACTTTTCCTTATTGTCCCGTTACACCGAACTGTCAAATTTGAACAAACGTCAAACCAAAGACCAAAAAACTTCAAACACAAAACACGATCATTGTCTGTGGGTGAAAACTAACATATTTTATTAGAAGTATATTTACATATTTATTTAGTTGCTATATTTACATCACACATAATATTTATTTACAAATTTAACAATACGCATAATTATTTACACTATACAAAATATAGGCTTAAAATTGTAATGTTCTGGTCGCGGCCTTTCCGAACGCAACTTCGGGCGCGTTCGGCAAAGCTCGGCTTTCATCGGAGCATATGACTTGCCTAATAGCGATAAAGCATCGTCATGTAGATCAGTACTCGTTTTGACCTCCCGAACAGTACACGCTTGAACTTACAACCAAATCTAGACTTGCTCGTAGACCTAAGTTCTGCTAGTTGACTCGATATCGTCTTCTTAGCTTTTTGTCTGTGTCCAGTAATTTCCCCGCTGTCGTCTTAACTTAATTGTAGCCTTAAGCGACTCAGAAGTGTTGAGAAATTAATTATACAAAAATAACGTTCAAACCACCGTTTCATTTCGCCATTTTGCTCTATACACTTCATTGGTGACCCCGTCAAAGAGCACAGTAGCCACGCGGAGCAAAGATGCCTACCGGAGCAGAGCAGGGAGCGCAGGCGGACGCAGCAATGGTCAAGCAGGACGTGTGCAGAGTCAGCGTGAAGTTGCCGCCATTCTGGCCTGAGGAGCCGACACTTTGGTTTGCACAAGTAGAAGGTCAGTTTACAATAGCCGGCATTACCGCCGACACCACAAAATTCTACACGGTCGTGGGTCAGCTAGACCATCGCTACATGGTAGAAGCTCGGGACATAATAGAGAACCCACCAGCACAGGACAAGTACGCCAAGCTGAAGGCTGAGCTCATACGTCGACTATCCGACTCGCGTGAAAAAAGGGTTCAGCAAATCCTCACTCAAGAGGAGCTCGGCGACCGGAAGCCATCACAGTTCTTGCGGCACCTGCAGACTTTGGCCGGACCACATGTTCCAGACACATTCCTAGCCACGTTGTGGGCGAGCAGGTTGCCGACGAACATACAGACGGTAATAGCTTCCCAGCCTAACCTTCCGCTTCAGTCTGTCGCAGATTTGGCCGACCGCGTGCACGAGATCGCGCCAACGCGGCCAGCGCTCACGACACCTCCCGCCGTGGCGAGCACGAGCACCAGCAGTGACATCGCGGAGCTGAAACAGTGCATGGCGGAGTTATGTCTACAGGTGGCGGCTCTACAAAAGCAAGGTCAGGTACACCATCGATCGCGCTCCACAGATAGGTACCGGCGTGGTGACAGAGAACCGACCCCAAGCCGACGCCGCAGTCGCTCGCGCTCCAGCAGCGCGTGGAACGACGCTCACTGCTGGTACCACAACAGTTTCGGTGACAGGGCCACGCGGTGCAGGTCGCCATGTACGTACGCGGGAAACGCCGTCGGCAGCCGGAAATAGCGGCAAATGGCTGCCCTCACAAACCACGCCGCCTATTCGTAACAGATCGGGACTCTAAAACCACGTTTTTAGTAGACACAGGGTCCGATCTGTGCGTATACCCACGTGCAGCCCTACGACAGCAGCGCAGCAGGACGGCGTACCAGTTATACGCGGCAAACGGAACTGCCATCGACACGTACGGTTGGGTGGAGCTCCACTTGAATTTAGGGCTTCGCCGCGTGTACACGTGGAAGTTCGTGGTTGCAGACGTCACCAAGGCAATCATAGGCGCCGACTTCTTGGCGCATTATAACATCTTGGTAGACCTCAAAAGTCACCGGCTAATCGATGGGCTGACCCAACTGTCTTCGCCGGCGTCGCCAGCGGCCGAATCAGCAGCAATGATCGCCTCAGTGAAGTCCGTAGGAGGCAACACGGAGTACCACGAGATACTTCGCCAGTACCCGGAAGTCACGCGGCCTGCTGGAACACAGAAACAGGTCAGTCACGGTACCGAACATCACATCCGCACTACACCAGGTCCGCCTATCACTGGACGACCTCGCCGTCTTGCACCAGACAAACTGAAGGCAGCACAGAGGGAGTTCGAGGCTATGCTGGCTAACGGCACAGCACGGCCGTCAGAGAGTCCGTGGTCGTCCCCACTTCACCTCGCTCCTAAGAAGGACAACAGCTGGCGGCCATGCGGTGACTACAGGGCACTCAATGCCCGTACTGTTCCGGACAGATACCCCATCCCGCATATACAGGACTTCTCACATCAGCTGGCTGGCAGCCGAATATATAGCAAAATCGATCTCATTAAAGCATACAATCAGATACCAGTCCAGCCAGCCGACGTTCACAAGACAGCGATCACAACACCTTTCGGACTGTACGAATTTCCATTCATGACCTTTGGCCTCAGGAATGCCGCTCAAACGTTCCAACGGTTCATGGACGAGGTGCTGCGCGGGCTGCCGTTCTGCTACTGTTATTTAGACGATATTCTCTTGTTCTCAGAGACAGCAGCCCAGCACACCGAGCACCTGCATCAGCTTCTGAAGCGGTTATCCCAGTATGGAATTATTATTAACTCGGCAAAGTGTGAGTTTGGCCGTACCACCATAACTTTCCTAGGACACGAAGTATCCGAAGAAGGTGTTCGCCCGCTGCAGGAGAAGGTGCAGGCAATCCAGGACTTCCCAGCTCCCAAGACTGTCAAGGAGATGCGTCGCTTCCTGGGTATGTTCAATTTTTACCGCCGCTTTGTCCCAGATGCCGCTCGCTTACAAGCGCCACTCAACGTAGTTCTGGCAGGACCTAAAACAAAGAGAACACAAACAATTAATCTATCGCAAGAAATGCTAGACGCTTTTAACGCTTGTAAAAGTGGCTTATCTAGGGCAGCTCTGCTTGCTCACCCAGAGCCCAACGCCGAACTCGCGATATTTACAGACGCTTCAGACACTTCTATGGGTGCAGTATTACAGCAGAAGGCAGGTGTCACATGGAACCCACTAGCATTTTTCTCTAGGCGACTGTCAGCTTCACAGAAAAAGTATAGCCCTTATGACAGGGAGCTCTTAGCCATCTACGACGCAGTCAGATACTTCCGCCACATGGTTGAAGGTAGGCACTTCACCATTTACACGGATCACAAACCCCTGTCATATGTGTACGCACACAACCGTGACAACTGTTCACCGAGGCAATACCGGTACCTGGACTACATTGCTCAATTCACCACGGATATCAGGTTTGTCGCAGGCAGGGACAACATTGTGGCAGACGCGCTGTCGCGTGTGGAGTCGGTGGCAGTACCGGCGTGTAATTACACAGCTCTTGCACAGTCCCAAGAAACAGACCACGAGCTGCAGGGGCTCTTAAATAACAACAGCACGTCACTCAAGCTGTGTAAAGTGCATTTCACGGACTCAGGCACTGAACTATATTGTGATGTCTCCACTGGTAACACCCGCCCTTATGTTACAGAACCCTTCAGGAGGCAGGTGTTCCAAAAACTACACCAGCTGAGCCATCCCGGCAGACAGGCCACAGTCAAACTGATTTCTGAGCGTTTCGTTTGGCCTGGCCTAAAGAAGGACTGCAGGGCCTGGACCAGAGAGTGCGTAGAGTGCCAGAAGAACAAAATCTCGCGGCACACAACCAGTCCCACCTCCGCTTTCCCTGTCCCTTCCCAACGCTTCTCCCATGTCCACATGGACATAGTAGGGCCACTGACCGTGTCATCAAATTACAGGTACATACTAACTGTGGTCGACCGCTTCACCCGCTGGCCTGAGGCGTACCCCATCGCGGACATCACAGCGGAGACATGCGCCCGCACTTTCATCACCGGCTGGGTGTCCCGCTTTGGCTGCCCCCAGCGCATCACTACCGACAGGGGCAGGCAGTTTGAGAGCAAACTGTTCCACACCATCACGGAGACCCTCGGTAGCCAGCACCGCCCAACCACAGCATACCACCCAGCCTGTAATGGCATGGTGGAACGCCTACACCGCCAGCTGAAGGCAGCCATCCGCTGCCACACAGACACCAACTGGACCGAAGCACTACCCCTGGTGCTGCTCGGCATCCGCAGCGCCTGGAAGGAAGACGTCAAAGCATCAGCGGCAGAGCTCGTTTACGGCGAGCCCCTAAGACTCCCAGGCGAGTTCATCGCCCCCACACTCACCAGCACAGTCGACTACACCGACTTCGCGTCAAGACTCCGGCATCACATGGCGAAGCTGTCTCCAGAACCGGCGAGTCGACACGGCAACAAGCCGTTCTACGTGCCCGACAGCTTGTCAACTTCGTCTCATGTATTCTTGCGACATGACGCCGTTCGCCGACCGCTAGACCCGCCGTACACCGGCCCCTACAGAGTCCTGCAAAGAGGCGACAAAACGTACCGTATTGAGGTAAACGGAAAGGAAACCACAGTAACCGTAGATCGGTTGAAACCCGCTTACCTCAATAACGCAGACTACAGTCCCTCCGGTGTAACCAGCGCACCAACGGTCGCAAACACAGCACCAACGCCACCGCAGCCCACCGTCGAGAAGAAAACACGCTCCGGCCGCACCGTTCGCTTCCCGGACTACTATCACCCGTAGCTAAGTAGCCACGGTCTCAGGGGGGGAGTAGTGTAGCGGTCACAGCTACACCGGAATTCGTATGAATTCGTAATATTAATTTAAACTTTTTATAATTGTAAACACTCCACAATACAAAACTTTTCCTTATTGTCCCGTTACACCGAACTGTCAAATTTGAACAAACGTCAAACCAAAGACCAAAAAACTTCAAACACAAAACACGATCATTGTCTGTGGGTGAAAACTAACATATTTTATTAGAAGTATATTTACATATTTATTTAGTTGCTATATTTACATCACACATAATATTTATTTACAAATTTAACAATACGCATAATTATTTACACTATACAAAATATAGGCTTAAAATTGTAATGTTCTGGTCGCGGCCTTTCCGAACGCAACTTCGGGCGCGTTCGGCAAAGCTCGGCTTTCATCGGAGCATATGACTTGCCTAATAGCGATAAAGCATCGTCATGTAGATCAGTACTCGTTTTGACCTCCCGAACAGTACACGCTTGAACTTACAACCAAATCTAGACTTGCTCGTAGACCTAAGTTCTGCTAGTTGACTCGATATCGTCTTCTTAGCTTTTTGTCTGTGTCCAGTAATTTCCCCGCTGTCGTCTTAACTTAATTGTAGCCTTAAGCGACTCAGAAGTGTTGAGAAATTAATTATACAAAAATAACGTTCAAACCACCGTTTCATTTCGCCATTTTGCTCTATACACTTCATGTGAAACGTGTAGACTGTATCAGATCCCTCTAACTACAATTTAAGATCGGTTTAGTGGGAAGACATGTGATGCTATCGACCAGATCCTCTGTTAGCCAAGGAAGGCGAAAAGTGGGTTAAGAAATGGACTTTTGTGAACAATTATTTTTTCTAAAATTATATTTAATTAAAAACCAAAATTATGAACATTTTAAAATCAATTATAATTGTTTTATTGTCATATTTTTAATATTAAAATAGTGGTCGCAAACTAGCTTACTGGCGGACGTTAACTAATGAAAGTGGTCGCAAACTAACGTTTTCGCTATATTTTCACTTTTTCAGCATTTTAAAATATTTTGTGTACTAAAGTCTATTATTTTATGTTTTATATCAAAACTAGACTATATTTGGAACCAATTTTGCATTGACACATACTATGTGGCTTGTAAGTAACATTTTCTTTCACTCATCTGAAGTGGGCAACTCAGCTAACTGGTCGCTAACCGGCGCAATGACCCTATTTTTAACCGACTTCAAAAAAAGGAGGAGGTTCTCAATTCGGTTGTATGTTTTTTTTTTTTTTTTTTTTTTTTTTTTTTCTTTAGGGTTTGTTACCTCAGTACTCCGTCATTTATGGACCGATTTTTAAAATTTTTCTTTTATTTGATAGGGTATATGAACGGATTGGTCCCATTTGTATCAAAAGTCATATCTGATGAGGGATCTTCGAGGAATTGAGGGAACTCCTCAAAAAATATAGGCACACATGCACCGATTTCAACATTTTTAGTAACAAATCAAGCATTTTCATTTAGAAAGTAACATTTGGTGAAGAAAAACTGATGAAGGAGACAGGCAACGGAACTCTTCAACGCATAACAGCAAATTATTCGCAATAGCTATACTCAGATATCTATGCTGAGCTTTTGTGTTTCCATAACAGAACATTACGCCTGTCTATTTTAAAAGGGGCCAGGCAGAGATGTGCAGATTAATGTTTAGAAAGAACTACTTTTGCAATTGTTAACCGATTTCAATAATTCTTTCAAGTTTTGAAAGACTTTTTACATACAAAGAAACTAAAAATTACAAAATAAAAAATTTTTACAAAAAAAACAATCGACTTCTTAAAAAAACACTAACAGGTGAAAAATAACTCCAGTTTCGGAAGTCGGTGGCCAATGAACGAAACAAAACCACCAAAGCCACAGACTTCCGAAACTGGAGTTATTTTTCACCTGTTAGTGTTTTTTTAAGAAGTCGATTGTTTTTTTTAAAAATAAATCATACATGTCCCAGAAATACGACATGCGCTGTAGGGGCACGAAAATATCTATACTAATATTATAAAGAGGTCAAATTTGTAAGTTTGTATGTAGGGGGTAATCTTCGGAACTAATGATCAAATTTTAAAAATTATTGTACTGGTGGAAAGCTACACTATTCCCGGTGGACATAGGCATTTTTATCCCCGTATTCCTACGGGAACGGAAACTACGCGGGTGAAACTGCGTGACGTCTGCCAGTATGTCATATTTTGGCGACACAAGCGGTTTAAGGCATAAATGATTCAGATGCACTAATGAATGATGCATTAGTCTCTTTTATACAACTATCATTTTGTGATTTGAAAATTACTTAAAATGGCCTTATTTGTCACCAGGTTCGGGCCAGCTACCACAGCTGCACATTAGTTATAAGCCGCAGAAGATATCGCCCAAGTCTCAGGGGCTGGTGCGGAGTCTACTGCACGACAAGATTAGAGATGCTTATATTCATCCGCAGGTAATTATAACAATCCTTGCAACCTCTACCTCAAATACCTATAAGCTTGTATTTGAATAGATTCTGAAAAAATACTGACAGCATTGCTCCAGAATATAACAATGAATGATGAATTGACAGGCCTGATGGTCTAGTAGTTAGTGGCTCTGACTGATATCCCGGAGGTTGTGGGTTTGATTCCCACCCAAGAAAAAAAAAAAAATATTTGTAATTAGTATGCATTAGAAATATATAAGTATGTTTATCAGAAACCCATAACACAAGCTCTGCTTAGCTTAGGACTAGATATTGCTGTGTGAAAGTTATAGAATATTATTATTATTTTGTTATTAATGCTAAGGCCAAGGTGACCTCTGCCTAAGATAAAGGTCAACCCTAGGCATCCAGAAACTAGAGACTGGCTTGGAATCAAACAACATGAAAATATTGTAACATATGGTGTTTAGACATCTAGAAGTAAAGAAAAAGATAGAAAATATTTTAATTAGAAACACAGAACATAAAACAAACAAAAGTTGTTCAAAACTGATAATAAAAAAAAACAAGAAAAGATTAAAAAACCTATACCTAATAATTAGTATTTTTGTTTTTGCTTCTGTGTTCTGTTTTACTAACAGTAGCTTTTAAGAACAATGTTACTAACAATTGGGCCTAGTTGCCATAAATAAACAATTTTATTTTTTTTATTTTTATTATCTTGTGAAAACTTTAATATTCTAATTGTACCTGGTTTTGCTTTCCAGTTCATCACAGATGTGATGAAACCAATGAAGATAGAGGAGATTATGGACCAGGAGGTTCAGAACCTGTCTGGTGGTGAATTGCAGCGAGTGGCCCTGGTGCTCTGTCTCGGCAAGCCTGCTGATGTGTACCTTATTGATGAGCCCTCTGCCTACCTAGACTCTGAACAGCGTTTGGTGGCTGCTAAAGTTATAAAAAGGTAAGTTTTTGAGCTGTAAATTAAAGTTTCCAAAGATTTGTAAAGAAATGTCAATCACATAAGTAACCAGATTGCTATTCCAATGTGTATTGTAAATACACAATTATGATCTGAATAGCCTGAAAAGACATTGCTCCTTTTCAATGAATGATTTGACCGCTATTTGAAAAAGCCCTAATATGCTGTATTTATTAAGGATTTATTGTAATTACTCTAAGTATTGCAGTTGATTTTTTGCCCCTAATAAAAACAATAGTCAGCAAATAGCACCCATGATAAACATTAATATAAAACCTTCAAGTTGTTGTTATTATTTATTTTTCTACTGCAAATGTAGCGACATCTTTGTCGCCACATACAAACTAAACGACTGACATCCTACATCGCGCTATTAAAGTTATCCGCGCGATTTGCAGGTATAGAAGTTCCTGACAACACCCGTTTGGCTGTATTTAGCCCACAAGACAACACTCGCCTGGTCGGCGGATGCTCCGTTTTTCTATGGAGGATGAGGAACTTCACTCCCTGTTTACACACCTCTAAATAAATGAAATCAAACCACAACTAATGCCTTATCTTTCTATTTCCTCAGGTTCATCCTGCACGCAAAGCGTACCGGCTTCGTAGTAGAGCACGATTTCATAATGGCGACGTACTTAGCGGATCGCGTCATCGTGTTCGAAGGCACGCCCTCCTCCAACGCCACCGCACACGCACCCCAGTCGCTACTTAATGGCATGAACCGATTCTTAGAGCTGCTCGGCATCACATTCCGGAGGGACCCCAATAACTTCCGGCCGAGGATAAACAAACATTCTTCTGTAAAGGTGAGTACTAGAGATTCCATGTATGTTCAGCAATGAGGCTTCAGTGAATAAGAGCAGAAACCGAATCCCAAATCCCAATATATAGATAAGTAAAATGATAAATAACAATATCTGTTAAAATAGGCTCATACAAATACTTATACACATCATTTTTAACACTTTCACTGTCCATAGATTTTTTTTTTTTTTTTATTGTGAATGTAAGGACTATGTGGATTCTGTTCTTATTTTTTTAGATACTTATTTGTTTCTAAATCTTTTTAAGTTCTTTAATTTATTTATTTTAAATTTTGTCTGGCAGTTTGAGTTCTTTATGGGACCAACCTAAATGTTCTCTCTTTGATATTGTTCGTCGGCACGTGGAGCTCCTCAAGTTCCGAGTTGAGCTCACGATTACTGACAAATGCTTGCACTGACTGATCTGGTCCCCTCATTCTGTGTGGTTCTTTCCTCACAAGACCATCTCAGACACTAATCTGCATGGATCTTACATGATTTGACCAAGATAATGTCTGGACTTTAAAAGAGACTGACCTCTGAGTTTCTTTCAGTGTTTCTTCTCAGAGTAGTCAAGTAGTGAAATACCAATCTCATTTACTAAAAAAGGCGACGTGTAAAAGTGTTTGTAAAAACCTATTTACAAAAAAAAATATAATTTATCATAAAGTAGACAATAGTTAAACAATCAACATGAGTCATATGTGGCTCCTGGTACAGGGAAGTCGTTAACTAAAAGGTGAGGTTTGTGTTTCACTACTCTTAGAAGAAACACCGACAGAAACTCAGAGGTCTCTTTTAAGGTCCAGACATATTCATCTCTAGGTATATTTCAGAAGGAAGCATGAAAAAAGCACATAGTTGGTTATTCAGTTCTTTATTGATTTCAAACTTGTAACTGTCACTATTGATTAAAGTTGGGCTCGGCACAGTCGGCACGGTTTCGATTCCTTATTCAGACACTATCAAATGCACATAATATTTCTGTGTCGCTGCATGGCGCACACGTTCATATATTTACCGTTTGAGAACGGCGTTCTAAAAATAAATTGGAAATTCGAATCGGAAAACCATGCAAATGCGGGCCAGACGGCCAGTCTCACTGTATAATCAAAGTAAAACATCGTAGATTTTTTTTTTCGGTGTCTTGTCTGTTTAATATAGACAGAGTAAAGTGCATTTATAGGGCTAGCTCACAATGTAGGATGTACATTACTAAATAATCTTGCTAACCCTCTTATGTAAACTAAATATCTGCTTGTGTCTGGAGTGGGTCGAACTCACCTCTCGATCGCCAGGCCGACGCCTTTGGGCTATCGCCACTTGCATAATTAAGTTACACCTCACTGTTAATAGTCTAGTTTACTACAAATAACAACTAATATTGTAAATATTGACAAGTTTTTTTTTTGTTGCAGGACATAGAACAGAAACGAGCAGGCCAATATTTCTTCTTGGAAGACTAGTGCTAAAGACAACTGTATTTATATATATTGTATCTGTCACAATGGTGATGACCTGCCACCCGTGTATTTCCAATTAAATGTATTACTGTAATAAATCATGTTTTATACAACCACACATTCCATTCATTTGCTTAACTTATTATTTTTATTGGTTTGCTGCATCGTTCGGTTAGAGTGGTTGCAAGTGCTACTGCTGAACCTGAAACTCTGGGTTGGATTCCTGCACATGATCACCGTAGAAAGGGGTACGTCGACGGAAGAACCGAAAAAGTGACAGATTTTAGTAACATTTCTTGTTGATTATAGAAGAAATAATTGCTTGATATTGTCACAGTTTAAATATTAATACAGTAGGACGACGCCATTGATCTCCGGAAAAATGCCGATAACGTCTACACGCGTTAGCCCTGAATAATACCTCCCGAACTACGAACATCGTTTTGTTCTCAGTTCGGGAGCGGCTTTCCCGCGTCTCGCCCCTCACACTCCGCACGATTGCCCTGTCTAGAGGGCTTTGTCGGACGACTAGGTTTTTAGACTGATATTGTAGACTAATGTCGTCTGAAGAATCGACACATTTCTTCTCTTCAATCATGACGTCGTGTTCAAATCAAAAGAAATGTTTCTACAATTTCTAAAGACTGGCCTGTTGGTCTAGTAGTTAGTGACCCTGACTGCTGTGCCGGAGGTCGTGGGTTCGATTCCCATCCAGGGCAAATGTTTGTGTGATGAGCACGATCATTTGTTCTGTGTCTGGGTGTAATTTATCTATAATATGTATGTATTTAGAAATATATAAGTATGTTTATCAGCCGTTAGTACCCATAACACAAGCTCTCAAGCTTAACTTGGTAAATGGCGTTGTGTGAAAAGTAGTGGAATATTTATTATTATTATTACAATTTGTCACTTTGTTGTTCTTTCTTTTGACTAAATCCGTATCTTCGGTGATGATCATGCTACGCGTGCTAGTTTAGACAGTGATACCAGAATTTGTCAATAGCAGAGTTCGAAGTCTAGACTAGTGCCTGGTTGATGGCAATAAAATAATCCCACCAAAACATTTCATGTAAAATATTGCCAAGATGACCACATAAGGTTTGCCCTGTGAAAAAGATATCAGATCTCATGTAGAGAGCCAAGCTTCAGAATCTACACGGCCTAACCTACCGACCCTAACTTCACAAATTCTACATATTAAATCAGTAAAAATGTATGGCTTCGCCGTTTCGCTACCGTCGTGGAGGTGATGCGAACATTTAGTTTCTAAAGTAAGTAAAAAAAATGGAAAAATAAAAAACTTTTACAAAAAATAAAACCGACTTCAAAAGTAACACTAAACGGTGTAAAATAACTCTAAATTAGGAAGTCTGTGGCTTTGGTACTTTTGTCTTATTCTTGATGGGCCACCGACTATTTTACACCGTTTTCTTTTGAAGTCGGTTTTATTTTTTGTAAAAAAGTTTTTTATTTTTCCATTTTTAGTTGTTCACTTGTTCCCATGCAAACATTTGCCATGAATTCATTTTATATTGTTAATTGTTAACAATACATGTCATTATAATAGGGTTATCCACCTAACCCTAATAAATGAAACTTAACATACCTAACTGTCGAAATCTAGGTATACTGAACACATCTTTCTACCCCTCTGAGCATACAGGCTTACGTCATGATTTTGTATAAACAATAAACATCCAAGCGATTCCAGCAATCACGATAGATTTGCCGTCTATTTTTGAAGAGTTCCGTTGTATATCTCCGAAGATCAGCACCAGATCTTCACCAAATTAAAATGGGACCACCTCAGGAGTCTACTCTTTCAAACAAAAAAGAATTTCGAGAATCGGTCCACAAATGGCGGAGAAATCAGGTAACATACATAAAAAAAAAAAAAAAAAACATACACACGAACATAGAACCTCCTCCTTTTTTTGAAGTCGGTTAAAAAACAGCCAAGCTATGCATTTTTTATATTTCCATATTTAATCAAAAGGCAGAAGATCTAAACTAAAAGATATTAAGTAGGTACTTATCTCTATACTTCTATACTAACATTATAAAGAGGAAAGGTTTGGTTGTTTGTTTGTTTGCAATGAATAGGCTCCGAAACTACTGGACCGATTTGAAAAATTCTTTCACCGTTGTGACGCTACACTATCCCGGATGACATGGCTACTTTTAATCCGTGTATTCCTACGGGACCGGGAACTACGCGGGTGACACCGCGTGACGTCTGCTAGTATTCAAATAAACTGACAACTGTAGGGTAGTTAGGCAGAGTAGTAAACTGAAGTCTATTACCTTTTTCTTGGAAGTCACAGGCAGTTTTGTTAGTAGTAGTACCTACCTATCTAGTGTTTGATATTTTCAGACTCCACAAAACATCTTAGAAGAATTGCACGTCATGTTAATATTCTCCATTCGATATCGTTGGTAGGTTCCTATGTATTGGTTGTTAATTTTTTTGCCCATGAAAATGTTGCGACTAATTAATTAGATATTAGAGTATTTATTAGAGTTGATTGACACTCAGATTGGTTTTTCTCTAACACCGTATTTGTATCTCTCTTGACTACCGTATTTATTTTGTTTGAAGTATGTATCTGTGTACCTATTTATTTTTATGTGTCTCTTTTTATTTTTTTTGTCCTTTTTTTTACCCTGTTGCACCTACCTTGTTCTGTCTTCTCTGCACCACTTCTCTTGACTGGTAGAAAATGCCTTAGGCTTTAAGTCCGCCTTTGTACAGTTTTTTTTACTTGTGCATACCTAAAGTTTTAATAAATAAATAAATATTCTATACCTACAACACTTAGCCCCATTAAAACGACTGATGAACGGAAACGAATCGATAAACAACCATGAAATTATGGGTGGGCTTGCCTATTAACATGTCGATTGGACCAATCTTCTTTTGGTGCGATTAGTGCATAACCTGGTGTCAGAGTTCATGCTGCAAATGGGCCAGCATAATTGTTCAAAATTAATAAGTAGTACCTAAGAAGCTGCAGCATAGTTTTTCCTATCGCTGGAATCAAGCGTGGTAAATTGAAATGCAAACATTCGTGCATACCTAACTATTACCTGCCTGCTCCACGCAAAACTTCCATTAAATTAATGACTACGGTAGTATTACATAGCTACCAAACTATGAGTTATGACCCCATTTTTAAGCTTACACGCCGATTCTAGGTACACATACCAAGTAATGAACTGCGGTTGTTTTCCGTGTATCGGCACAGTATTGATCCATGACTTGGCGTTCATTCAAAAGCAATTTTACCTCCCTACGCTATCCCTAAATCCTCAACCTACAATTCTACCACGTTTCTAACCTTTATACATATAAGATTCATCATAGGTCCTCAGGCTCATCGCTTATAGTGATGATGCCAAAAGGTGCGTGCATATATTTACCGTGTATGACAGAATGCTAATATAGGTAGGTACCTACTTAGACTGAAAATTTCAAGAACGCTGACGTACCTACTTTCTTATTACTTACGCGATTATCACGCGCCGGGACGTGGCTTTCGAAGAAAATATGCCCCGAGCGCAGTGTCAATATTATTCAGAATTTAGATTAGATATGAGAACACTTAGCTTAAGACTAGGTTATTACTATGATGGGCTCCAGTCCACTCGGTCCCCATGTTTTGTTGCATGGATATCATATAATCGTTTACGCTAGTACCCAAGTACCTACTTAGGCAGCTTACAAAAATTTAAAACAACCATGGACAATCATGGTCAATTTATTTTACCCATACGCGGTAAGGTCGAGAAATGTCCTATAAGATCGTATCTTTGTTATTGAAAAACAGAACCAAGCGAGCTCAGTGGTCTGAGCAAGCGAGCTAAAAAATTAAAGCATCCTGATTCGTATAGGTTTATAAGTCTTCATTAGAACATATTCTGGGGCACACTTGTCTTGTCTAATGATATTGTACGATTTTTTACTTCCAGGTGCTTGCCTCTGTAGCCCCTGTCTTAGATACGGCGGTAACTAAACTCCTGGTGCGATGCTACTGAAAACCATGTCTCACTTGACCTTGTATTTTATTATAGTTATAAGATGTAAGTATTTATTTTGCTGTAGGTAATGCCAATAAACGCATTTTCTTTCTTTCCCCGACGTTATCGACGTCACTACCTTTTATTATAAAATGCAAATTTTAAGAAGATTATTACTACCTAGATTTCATGGTTACTTACCTACGTTGTGTGTGTCTATACGAATGGACCGCTAATATGTTGATTTTGACTACTATTTTACAGGCTTCCAGACTCCGAGCCGCAACTGAGAAATTTCAGAAGGAACCTCCCATTAACACTTTGCTCTAACCATGAATCGAACCTAGGACCACTAGACTAACGAGACGGCCTTTGCTCTTCCACTCATAGTAACGTATTCGGTACCTACGTAGGTACCTATTTATGAATCACAGAGTTCCTACTACTGACAAATGATCTAATGATCGTGAATAAGATCTGTGACGTAACACAGTATCAACAGAATACTTAACGTGATGACGTTGTTTTGTTGTCTCATAAAAATATGTAGTGTGAGTTACTAATCATTGAGTCAGTTTATATTCAGACGTATGACTGATCAAACCTGATGCTATTATATTGTTTCCGGAAACTAATGATTGGAATAATGATACCTATTGATATAGAATTAGCAGATGCAAACTGGGTTCTAACATTATCTTTTTATTGTATGCGTATTTTAGAATAAACATTCATAAACTTATGCTTATGATGTGCGGTTATTACAGGAATGCCTCAAGGGCCTATTATAGGACCCAGTCTTCCTGGTGGTGATTTTAAGTAGGTACAGTGGCCAGCACATCAAGCTTCCCCAATTCGTTAAATTTCTTTGATAGTTTAACTTTATAGAATAGAATAGAATACTCTTTAGGTATTGTACACCATTAAAACTTACAAATTTTATTATTTTATTTTATTGCAAACAAAATAAGGTTCATGGGGAAAATTAAACAGAAAGAACATACATCTCCTAGTACAGACGGGTCTGTACTAGTAAATGTAGGTACTTATGTACTTTTTTTTTAAACAATGTAAGTAATTAAAATTTATACTAGGTACCTATTTAACTAGATTTTACTGGCAGATTTCTGCTTTGAAGGATAACACTGATATAAATAAAGGTTTCCTGCTTATTTAATATTTTCCTGTCAAAATCCAGGAAAACTGAATTAAATTAACGTTAAAATTAAATTCTGCGGAAAAAGATATTTTCCGTACTATACTATAATGAGATTCTGTAGGCCTGTATTTATATCTAATTATATATTATGATAAAATTAAATGATATACTTAAAGATATTTATAACTAAGCACTATAGTTGGATTTTTTTTTAACTGCAGGAAAATGCAATCTTGTACAATACTTATTCATAGTACCCTGCCCTGTCAGCTAATCTATATCTATATCTATACTTATAATAAATCTGTAGAAGTAAAATTTCTGTACATTGAAAATATCAAAAAAATAAATAGCAGGGGGTGTTACTAGACCGATAGCGAACCCAAAAATATGATTAAAAAAATTGTTGTCTGTCTGTCTGTCTGTCTGTCTGTCTGTATGTTCAGGTATCACGCAAAAACTACCGGTTCGATTACGATGAAACTTGGTATATTTATTCTTTAATATCCTGGGCACAACACTGGGTACTTTTTATCCCGGATAAGTATATACAATAAAAAACAAACTTAATTTTGCGGTTCGACCCCTAGACCCGACTACTGTACCAACCGCAAATAATAAGTTTGTCGTAGGTTACGTCACCCGCAGTGGAGTTCACCAAGGGGCGCTGCACACGGCTAAGATATTATAATATTTTATCTTAAGATACAATATCGCTCGCCATACAGTTCAATGGACTATCACACACTACGAAGATAATTATGTACATTGAATATATATTTAAAATTAATATTGGAGGATGATTGGTGATCGATACTGATGCCAAAAATGCAATCAGTAAATGTTTTGTCCGTCTGTCTGTCTGTATGTGCACGCATAGTTCAATAACTATTATAGGGATTGGGATTGACTTGGTACGGTTGTAATCAATACGCCTGGGTAGGTTGATCTTAGTCTCAGTTGTTTTACACATGGTCAGTTGTACGGCGCTCTTTCCCGGGTCAGTACCTAGTTCCAGAAATCTTTATGCATACATACTGGAAGGATCAACTTTGAAAGTAGTCTATCTGGAAGTATTATGCTAAAATTATTACGTTTATGTATCAACGCACAGCCCAAACCGCTGGTATTAGAGACATGAAACTTGAAGGGGACTTCTTAGTTAAGAATAAGTATCCACTAAAACAAGATTTTTGGAAATTCAACCCTTAATGGGAAAACATAGGGGACGGAAGTTCGACATCCACGCGGGCGAAGCCGCGGGCAAAAGCTAGTATACAATAATTACAAGCCTAATAGGGGTACATCTATTGATGCAAATGAAGAAAACTTTGCTAAGGTCCCATTTTGAACACTTGGGCAAATACTAGCATTTAAGTAATTCTTAAGTAACATGTTAGAAAAGAACTATTACTTACTTAATTTTTTTTTCTAACATATGAATTACTTAAATGCTAGTATTGACCTAGGTATTAAACTAATAAAAAAATTGTCAAAATTGCATTTTTTCTAAAAAATTCAGGTAAAGAATCAGTGCACGCGCATTAAAGTGGGATCACTAACCTATGCACATTCCCTCTTTCATAGTAATATTCATTTATCTCAACCATGTCAAGCAACTTATAGGCGGATAACTTTCTAAAAAAAGTAGAAAGATGAGAAAACAATAGAGGGTCAATATGATGCAGTCTTCAACTGTTTAATAAGACTATGTTGGAAGTAGTCGGAAAGCAAGGCATTGCGGTTAGACGATGTTGTTTGAGGTTCCGCGGGACCACAGACACGCGAGTAGCGCAACGCAGCGGTGGACGAGGTGGTGGCGAGCGGCGCGGCGCGGCGGACTGCCGACGGTGATGTCATCGGCTGGCGAATAATACGTGGACCAGGGGTCGAGAGACCAATGATCTTCAGTGTCTAATTCTCTTATTTTTATTGTGGCTGGATCTGGATGAAACTTTGCAGTTTAATCCAGTTTCAAGTAGGTAGGTACCTAAGGTAGATATAGTTCAAGTTAGAGTATAAAGGCAGCATACAAATCTATGTGACAACTGTTACACAAGAGTTAAACACACCTAAAATGTTCTTATTTAAAAATTCCATAGGAGTTTTTCTGTATCCTAAATGCGTTTATAGACATATTTAACTCACATAAACAAACAGCCAGACCCAGAACAACTATCTATAGGCCTGAAGCCATATAAATAATAGGTTCTACAAAATTTTGTGAAAATAATAAAATTATTAAGTAAGAAAGAGATCAAAAACAAATTTTACTCCTGTAAAAAATAATTGAACACATTGCAGTATCTAAGCGAATAAATTAGGTATCGCAAGAATCTTCGATAAAAATGTATCTGTATTACCCCATATCATGTTAAATTAAGATTAATGACTTAAGCATGGACATGTTTGATAAATATTTTTGATAAGCTCTATCAATAGAATGTGTTTACAGATAAGGGGTACCTATCTCATATTTTGTTTTCAACAATATTTAGATGTAACACAACGAGTTCTAAATAATCTGACAAAAAAATAGGAACGTTTCTTGTTTTTGTATAAAAAAAAACAACAGGCAAGGTAAAACTACAGTAAACTAAACCAAAGGTTTGTAATCTCTGAACGGAGCGAGAGGCGAGAGGGCGACGAACAAAAACGGCTTCGACCGACCTCACCGTGTTTCATTCGAGTCGAGCGTATTTCGGAATTCGGTCTGTAGTGATTTGGGTGTGTCGTGTCGCTGTCTAAAGTACGTACAATTTTACCGCATTTAATGAGTATAATGCTTTAAAAAATGCTAGTAAGCTTTGTAGTAACAGTTTAGTATGTATAAATATGTAGTAGCTAAAGTATTACAAGTTTAGGTCGATATTTACCGGCAGGCGTCGGCATGCGATGTTTGTTAATCGCTAAAAGCCGGTCCGCGTTGATAGCAATTGAGTTTTATTTTTAGCGCATACGTGAAAGCGACTGTTTGTAACATTATTTTCTATTCTTCAGGAATCAATCAACATGAGTGGACAACAGTACTACCCCTACAAGGTAAGTTATCCACCTACCTACTTAGTTTACGTTCTACATGGGTATAATTCTATAGATTTCTCACGGGATGATGTCATCCTTTCAGCGCGAGGTTACCGATAGGCACAAGGTGCATTAGTACATTATATTTGGATATTAAAACCATGTAATTGACAGCCATTTTAATCGATCTACGCAGGGCAAAAGAGGAAAAAAGAATTTATAGTTAGAAGTTGCTACGGGCATATTTTATGGGCTTCCTTCCCCTTCCCCGAAAATCTAATCAATTAGATATGTTTATAGATAGCTATAAAGTATGGGGAGTTAGGGGATCTGGCAAATCACGCCCTTTCCGCCCCATGAGTAAGCCAAACCATGCCAAGGCCAGACAAGTTGACTGCGGGACGAAGTTTCCATAAACACACAGCTATCTACCTACTTCACTCCTAGCTGAGACTTAATGACGTCATTCTTGTCTGTTTTATATAGCGGGTGGACAAATGATATAAGTATTTATTTATATTCAAATATCTTTCCTGCTTCGCCTTAATGTGGAGCAAAAAAGCAACAATCCACATGCTACGCTCATAATAACGTCATCTTTAAAACGAAGTTAAGTTTCGGTTTGCCTATTACTCATCAATGAATACTATGAATTTGAATAGGTAAGCGAAACACTTAAGTATGATGCGAGACTGGGAATAGCTATGGATCATCTTGGTAACCTAGGAGTTGTCGTAACAAATGGAGAGACTTGTTTTGTTTTGGTATTTAGAAAAACAATAAGAAGACCAAACCTCTTATTCTTTACTCAATTGATTACAGTCTGTTCTATCTAGAAAACAAAAATAAACTACCCTCATAATCCTAGGAAATAGCTTGGGCTGTTACTAAGTAGGTAGATAGGTTTCATTCTGATTTTAAATTTAGCAGAATTGTGTAAGACGCAAGTTTTTTAACATTTTATCCGATTTTTTGACTTTTTCAATACGAAAACTGAAGTTCTCAATTTCTCAAACAGTGTACCCCCACGGTCTACCCAGCGGAGCCTTTCGACCCCGCTGCGGACGCCGAGACCCTCCGCAAGGCGATGAAGGGAATCGGCACCGATGAGAAGGCCATCATTGACGTCCTCGGCAGACGTGGGATCGTCCAGCGTTTGGAGATCGCCGAGACCTTCAAGACTAACTACGGCAAGGTAAGATTCTTCTTATTTTTAAACCCACAAGCATCAGGGGCCACGGTGATTGCAACTTTTACGGCTTGCATTAGATCCTCAAATGTTTATAGACTTCTTAGGAAAGCTCAGCCGGGCTGATCCTGCATCTTATCATCGTTTTGGCATTACCTTTTGGCATTCAATTTTTTTCGGTTGAATGTCAGTGTCAAGATAATTATCTGACCTCCACAGCTCACGATTTTAATGGATTGGAACAATAGATAGCATCGCAAGTGTTTTATTGAGCAGCAACAGTAAATGTACCACCGATCAGTGTTCTAAATAAAATCATAATTGATATTAGGTACGTATTTCCATTTTCGGTTTTATCAAACTCAGCCAACAAGCAAAATAAAATGTACACTAAGGCACTAACTAGTTGAAGTCAGTTCGTAAAGGATTCCTATAGGCCATTTCGCACTGTTTACAGGTCGTTGAAGACTGCGTCGACGGCGAGTGTGACTTTCTAGTTCTACAGTTTAAATATTTAAGTGTTTACGTACATGTTCGCTGTCCGTTGTCTAAGTTTTGGTCGTCGCCGAGAGACCCAGTCTCCGGCAACCAGTCGACAGTGCTTGGTTACAGTGAAGAGTTATTGTCACGATGAGATCGCTACATAATTACTTATTGCTATATTGATCTGCCAAAGCGTGTTATTTGAAGTTACTATGTAAACGTTATCAAACCGAATATAACATAGAGTAAAGCTTTCAAAGTTTAACCTTGTCGTAAAATAACCAATTTGTGTTTTACCCAAGTGAAGTGTTTACATCTAGATAAACCGTAATTTTTCCTGAAGTTTACATTTATTAGTCACTGCTATCGCAATTTGGATTGACTTTTCTGCTATGTCTAGTGATGTTACTAGGTAGTTACTGCTGTGATAAGATTTGATGTGTCACCTTATGACCTTACACAGATTCTGTAGATATCGGGTTAAATAAATCTATGACTAAATAGAGAAGCAACCTACGATGCTGAGCCTTAAACCATTACGCACTGTTGACTGGTCACCGGAAACTTGGTCGACAGCGACTGTGACATTTTATAGTTTAGTTTTTACGCAATCCATCGCCGGTCGTTGCCATTTGTTATGGTTGCCGATTCCAAGTCTTCGGCAACCAGTCGACAGTGCGTAATGGGTTTCAAATTCGCCTCTCAATAATCTCACTCAGATCTCATCAGATGTCCCTCTGATGCACTTCAGTGACACCCTAAACCGAACCCCATAGGGGTCCCTTAGCGAGTGATAACTTAAAATCAAAATTACAATATTATTGCTTGGGTTGGACGCCTTGTGTATAAAATTCTTATGGTGTTTTGCTAGATGTCCTAACCAAAGGAAATAGGAGCATAATATTAACTTTCGATGCAAAAAAGACATTCATTAATTCAATAATTCAACATCTGCCACGATAAAAATAAATCATTACCTACATTTTAATCGGTTGTTATTTTACATTATCTTAGCGCCTTTGAAAGAGTCAATCATTATGTCTCTTGCCCGTCCTTCATGAGAACTAGTTATTGGGCAACTAGCTTTCCGAGTAATTGACAAGCCTTTAATTAGGTTGGTTAATTACTCAGAAAGTTAGTAATAAATGCTTAGTCTTACTCTTGTCATCCTATAGTTTTACTGATAAACCACTTACAATTCAATTTTATAAGTACTTTTATAGGTAAGTAATACAGGGTGTTTGGCAGAACGTTGAACATACGAAAATGGTGGATAGGTGGAGTTATCTGCTACTTACTTAGCCCTAGTTTTTATGGCCCTGGACCCCTAAATTTAAAAAAATTAAATAACTTTCCTCTAGTTTCACCACTTTCTTATCTTAAAGTGTTATTTTTACTAAAAATTTGTAAATCAGGCAGTATTTTTTTTTTAATTTTAATGTTGGCAGATTCTTAAAAAATAACTTATTGCTTTATTCAGATGCTAGCTAGAAAACAAGTTATGAGTCCTCAAACTTACAGAAAGAGTTAAAAAATACTTAAATCTTAATTTCAACTTGCATTTGAAAAAAAAACAAAGTGATTGAGGAGTTCCAATTCTACCAAACATCCCTTAACTAATCAACAACTTGATAAGTAGGTGTTTTACCTTGCTATATAAGTGGATAGCCCTACTTATACATACCATAACATGGCAAAAGTGTACCTACCCTTAGTGCACCCACATTCCGCCAGTTATGTTTAAGTCTCATACGAGCCTATTGCCATCAACGAGGCACAACTCTAGACTTCGGACTGCTACTGAGAGATTCCTGATGGAACTACATACTTATACATAGCCAGGATAAAAAGTATCCTTTGTGTCAATCCAGGAAGATCCGATCCTGGTCGAGGTCTTGGATTGTTGGCCCAACTTTCATTAATGTACAATGGTTTATCTATGCGTGATTGTTACACACATCTGTACAAACTACACTACTAGTGTACTCTAGTAGGACACATACCTACACACTTAGATACAAGTAAGTATGTAACTAATACTGGTAAACAAATTATCCCACGTAGGTACAGTTACATCAAGCCTAATTATCTTAAAATAATTATGATTGTTTAATTTTGAAGGCCTCATCATACACAAAACCTTGCAGTGTCTCGTAAATGGTTCAATTGTACTTAACCTTGCTGCCGACACGTCTTCCGTTCTTAGTCATCGTTGATTCATGATCATTCTTGCATTACCATTGGGTCGATGTAATCATTTAACAATGATTGTGTCTAGAGTTAACGTCAGGTGTTTTTTATGGAGGAATTTCCTCGATTGAATAGCTCTTTATTGCACAGTGCACTAAATGCTTCGATGGTCTAATGGTTGCAAGCACTACAGTTGAGCATAAAGTCTAAAGCCTTGGGTGGGGCACACAATGTTTTTGAATGAACCGTAGGAAGTCATTCAGAGGCCCTAGGGCAAGCAATAATTTTGGGCCCAATTTCAAACTTTCATTAGCAAATAGCTGATGCGTTTTTAAGGAGTAACTTAGGTTACAGAATCCACGCAAAAAAAATCTACCTATATAAAACTCCACACGGACGAAGATACGGGCGAAGCTATTCTTAATAAATATATGTAGATAAAAAAATAACTTCTACCCTGCTATGTAAACGAATATGTAGAAATTTTGGGGCCCCGTGACACTGGGGACGCTGTGCATCGGCCCTTGTGCCTTGCAGTGAAGACGGAACTAGTTATTGGGTTACTCCATTTAAACATTTCTTAGTAACAGTCCGGAGTTTATTTATGCCCGAGATTATTACATGAGACTTGAATATACCTACCGCAAAATGTGAGTAGTAAAATGACAATATCATATTGTATCCCCAGATGAAGGGTACTTAAGGCTGAGGTGTACAACCTACAGCAAGTACACTTCGCCGGGTGTTATAGACCCATGTAATAGGGTGTGACTCTGGGTTGCTTGTGAGAAATTTAAATTCGAAATGGAAAACCCTTTTATGACCGCACGAATGTGGTTGTAATGTGGTACAGAGGCCAGCACATCAAGCTACCCCAAAGAGATTTAAGATGAATGCCTTTGAGTTACCCCATTATGACAAATTTCTTTGACAGTTCTACAACTTATTACAAATAGAATATAAGGTTAATGTTCAATTGGGAAAATTTTACACTTTACGGTAGCTTGATGTGTCTGTCTGTACTACAATGTTTGCCTAAGCCTTTTAATGTTGTTCTCTATTGCAGTCTGTCTCGCATATGAAGGTATTTTTTACCAGATGAGATACATATGTGTGAAAGATAAACGATTTACAACTTGAATGATGTTAATAGCTCATATCTACAGTCTGTTTGCATTTGCAATCTAATCACATGTTACTCGTATGTCTACATGTTACATCATTAGATATTATCCAAGATATTTTTAACTGCTCGTCCCCACCTATATAGATATGTCTATTGTTCCTTTACGCAGCTATTGTTTCTATAATTATACAAAAACACCATGTACCTGTAGATATCAGAATTACTATCACTACATAGTATAAAACAAAGTCGCTCCCGCTGTCTGTCTGTCCATACCTTTAAAACTACGCAACGGGTTTGATATGGATTTTTTTAATAGGTTGAGTGATTCAAGAGGAAGGTTTATATGTATAATACATGCATAATATAGCAGAGAAACACTGATCTTTTTATAGGTTTCTAATGTGATGTCGTAAATAAACTCATTATTTCGCGCTTACCTACACATTGCAAACGCTTGCTAAACCTTACGAGATAGATCAAAATAATTTACTACAGTATTGTACACCTTAAAAGGTCTACAAAAAAGTCTGCAATAGTATATGTTTATCTCTTAGGGATAACCCACAATAACTATTTTTTATCCTTTAATTTTAATGACTTATTTACGAATCTATTTTAAGCAATAGGTACCTACAGCATTCATCCTTATTTAATTAAGTACCTATAGATATAGATTAATATTGCCCTTCACAGCATGTAATTTAAATGAATATTTTCGAAGATATTACGGATTTAAAATGCTGGGGCATAGCGGCTAATTGCACCCGTGCGAAGCCGGGGTGGGTCGCTAGTAAAGTATGAATTTGAAAATCAATTGCCACATGTAGACATACATTATTAGCTGTGTTGGCATAAACATTTTTTTGTTTTTGCAATAGCAGATAATTTCAATTGTATTATGCATTGTATAATAATATCAATGATATTTTACCTACACCTGTGTATCAGTGTGATGGCGAGACGGGCCGTTTTAGTTTATTATTAATGTGATTAGCAAAATGGTGCCTGAGCTGCCTACATTTCCATTCATGTTTACTATTCTAGATAAAACCGTTAGGTCCTGGTGGGCGATGTCCTGCATATGCCTTTGCCTGTTTTTTGCCTGGATTGTTTAAGATGTAGGTATGATTTATACTTAGCACCGATATTAAGTTTGAAATCCTTACCTATCTATCCCTTTCCTCTCTGTTTAAAAAAACTCAATAGTTACCTACCAATGTTTAATCTAAATCAGTTTAGTAGTTTAGCAGGAAAAATTCTAAAACGAGACAGAGTTTTATTAATAATAATAGTGTAGTACCTACAAACTTTGATTACATGCCTCCAGTAGTGCTTTGATGGAACATAGTCATCAACACTAATGAAGTAATGACTCTAATTTAATTAAATAGGATGTAAAATGGCACAGGAAAAAAAACAGGGAAAATAATATTACCTATTCTATTTCTGTATGTCATGTACTATTTTATAGTATGACACTGATTCCAGTTACAAAAATAAATATCAATGATCTAATGACTTACTGTGGTGCCGCAAACCTGCTTACAAACCACTAACCTATCAACCAAGACCTAATGGATAGAATAGTATCCAACAAAATATTTTTACTGTACGTACTTACATAACATAACATCACGCCTGTAATCCCCGAAGGGTTAGGCAGAGGTGTACCTACACATACATTTCGCCAGTTATGTTTAAGTCCCATGTAATAGGGGGCGAGCCTATTGCCATCAATCGGGAACACAGACTCGGGCTGAGAAATTCCAGATGGGAAAGCTCAATACCTAACATTTTGCTCGACCCGGGGATCGAACCCGGGAATTCATGCTCAGCAGTACCGCTTCGACCACTAAACCAACTACACTATAATAAAATAACGAATAATAGCTTTAACGGCTAAGTAGGTACATAAGATGTTAATATGGGCGGACTGATCATTTACAGACAAAGGTTAATTAAAAGCAAATGCTCTAAAATTTAAGGATATGAATAGACTGAATAAATTTACTTCTAACACACGACACATGCATTGAATCCTATAGCACAGTCTAAAAACACAGTCGTTCGACGAAGCCGTCTAGACAGGGCAATCGTGCGGGGTGTGAGGGGCGAGACGCGAGAAAGCCGCTCCCGCACTGCGAACAAAACGCTGTTCGTAGTGCGGGAGGCGGGAGGTATTATTCAAGTCTAAAGCGTGTAGAAGTTGTCGGCATTTTTCCAGAGATCAAAGGCGTCGTCCTACTGTATTAATATTCATACTGTGCCTATAGGTTCGGCTATCAGAAATTGCCTCATTATGTGTGCACTGCCCCTTCGCATCGTGGCGTGTCCCAGTGCGATAAGCCGCAACTCGTAACGAGAGAACAATGACTAACAATTACTCAGCGTTCAAATATTCCATTTTCCTGCGTTTTCTTGGCATAGATACGCAGCTTATCACCGTTCAACACTGCAGTACCTATTTACTGAACTATTGAGCCGATATGTCGATGACACATAAAATAGGACTAAACACTCAGACCAATATTGGTCTGAGGACTCAACATTATTTAATTTCCTACCTACTACCAATTTGATTCGCTTCCATTAGGTACTGACGCCAGCACATCAAGTTACTCCAAACTGTCAAATTTTCCCAATTGAACATGAGCCTTATTTTCTTTGAGATAAAGTTGAAAATCTATCAAAGAAATTTGACACATTGGAGTAACTTGATATGCTGGCGTCTGTACGTAGTTGCATGTATAAGGTAAATCAAGCGCAAACGCCATTTTACAACGTTGTCACTCGTGACCGAGTAGCCAATGTTAGTAATGTCGCGGCCCTCACCGGCAGGTGAATGGCTCTAGCTGATTGAATGATTACGGGGCCTTCCGTGGAATTTGTGTTTCAAATAAAGACAGCTCTTAGCGAGTTGTTGACATCTTACTGGTTTATTTATCTTGAATCTAGGAACACTAGGAGAAATGATAGGTACGCGTCCACATTTAAATGTAATAAAAGCTAAACCAGACGACATGACCTACTTACACATACCATAGCAAATTGCACGGAAACAAGAGTTGCACGCTATCAGGCCAATGTTAATGATATGAACAGAAGCTGAACGAATGATTAAGTCAGCGTCACAGCCCAATAGGTAATTCAGATTGGTATCTTAGTATACAGAGCGGGGTAGATGAATTAACTTACAAGTTACAACTAATTTATACTATTTTATCAACAACTAGCGAACCTTGCGCGGTTTCTCCCCTGTAGTTCCTGTTACCGTGGGAATACAGGGATAAAAAGTAGCCTATGTCAACCGGGGATAGTGTAGCTTCCGGACGGTGAACAAACCAGTCTAGTAGTGTTTTAGTTTATTCGTTACATACCAAAAAAGTAAAAGTTATTTATTCGAATTAGGCTGACGGACAGCGATCTTTTTGAACGTCAATATTACATAAGACAGCAATATTAGATAAGATTTCTGGGAAAAAGAAGTGGCGAAGCAAACTTCCCAGCAAAACGACTGTCTGATAAAATAACAACCATTCCTCTTTATAATAATAGAATAGACATAGCACCTGTGCACTGTTGCCTATTTAAGCCACTCTCTCTTACTCTAAATCACTATGTTTTCTCTTGTAGGACTTGATCAGCGAATTGAAGAGCGAGCTTGGCGGCAACCTGGAGAACGTGATCGTGGCTCTTATGACACCTCTCCCCCACTTCTACGCAAAGGAGCTCCACGACGCCGTCGCGGGGATCGGCACTGACGAGGAGGCCATCATTGAGATCCTCTGCACGCTCTCCAACTACGGCATCCGTACCATCTCCGCTTTCTACGAACAGCGTAAGTACCTAGTCCTACTTTTGTTCACCTAGATGTTGGGACCAGCAGGGCTAATGCGTATCTTTCTCGTACAGTTCATATTGATGATCGCTGGGCAAAGTGTTCAAATATCAACTGTCAAACAGCTAGTTTCGTATTGGCTATCATCGGTGTATATGTCGCAGGTTTTTCATAAAATTAGGTTTTTGATGAAAAACCGGAAGATGACACAATTTAAACTCAATTTCATCATAAAGTTGTTTAAAAATCTAGATTTTTTATCAGAAACCTGAACTAGTTTGGGTTTATGATCAATCTTATATGGTTCCCTGTCCATTTGCATAAAATTTTAAGACCTTATATACTTAACTTGGCACTCTTTTGTTTATCCTGATTATGTTTTCGCATAACAGCTTACGCATAATTTCTCTGATCATAGATAATAATGATTAAGCATTTCATTCTAAAAAAAAAATCATTAGGCGTAAATACTTAAATGTATGCTCATTTAAGTATTAACGCCTAATGATAATATTTTTTTAGGCATAACAAAGAAGAAATTTAAAAAGCGTAGTCGACGGAGTTCAGGTTTTTGATAAAAAAAAAATCTGAACTAGTCTGAACTGTCACAGGTTTATGATGAAATTGAGTTAAGAATGTGTCATCTTCCGGTTTTTCATCAAAGACGTATGTTTTTGATCAAAAACCTAATTTTATGAAAAACCTGAAACATATAGATATCTAGGATGACGTCCTGCGCACTCGCAGAGATGTGACGAAGCGCAAAGTAGGTACCTCGTGTGATAGTCACCGTAAAGGGCTTATTACACTATTCAATTTGTACACTATTCAAGTAGGTATTGTAGGATCCTAACTAGGAACAGTTAGAAAGCAACTAAGCGGTTGGAACTTCTGATTTAGGTACCCAATTAGTAAATCGGATCCAATCTGTTCTAACTGCGATTACATCTACCGATTTCATAGTTAGGTTTCCTACAAATTGAATAAGTAGTGTAAAAACCCCTTACTTAAAGTGCACTTAAATTACAAACCCATTTTATATAAATTCTCAGAAGTTAGTTGTTTGTCGGGTTCCCGTAGATCTATAACTTAAAGGGAATGTTCAGTTTTAATAGCTCATTTTAAATTTTACTGCAAGTCATAAAGTATTAAATACTAGCAGACGTCACGCGGTTTCACCCGCGTAGTTCCCTTTACCGTGGGAATACAGGGATAAAAAGTAGCCTATGTCACCCGGGGATAGTGTAACTTCCCAACAGTGAAAGAGTTTTTCAAATCGGTCCATTAGTTTCAAAGCCTATTCGATGCAAACAAACAATCAAACTTTTCCTCTTTATAATATTAGTATAGATATTGTAAATTGTAACTGCCACTTCAAAGCAGTGCGTTTGCACAAAATAACATAGGACGTTTAACCACAGTATTGTTTGATCGAGGAAACCTGATTACGAAATGGCCTGAAGGTCAATTATAATTATAATGGCTCTTCAACAGTTTTGTAGTTTTCATATAAACGCGTGAGTCATGGGCGGAATGCTATCATACGATAACGAAGTAGTTCTCATTTGCATTTCAATTATATTTTATAAGGACTCGGCCGTGAGGCAGTAGGGCATTCAAAGGATATTTTGCTTACGTCAACATGCGTGCGCCGGGTGCCAACAACACGACACACGCAAATAATGTTAATGTTCATGTTACAAACGTTGTTCATTAATTAGTAGGCTAGGCACAATGATAAACATTTTCAGATAAAGATAAGCACTACTATTAAATAAATGTGAATTAGATCGATTTTACATTTTTGTCGTTTAAATTAATTGCTAACAAAAATTATATTAAATAGACTTGCAGATACTAAATTGAAAAAGCCGCACGCCGCCAATAGCCAACTCAAGTTTGACAGTTTTAAATTATAATCTAGGATATTCCAGAATAAAAAATACGTGATAAATCTAACTGCCTCGTTAGTCTAGTGGTCGCAAGCACTACTGCTAAGTACGAGGTCCCAGGTTCGAACCCCGGGTCGGGCAAAGTGTTATTTAGTTTTTCCATCTCGAATGTCTCAGTAGCAGTCTGGATTCGTGCCCGACTGATGGCAATAGGCTCCCCCTATTACATGAGACTTAAACATAACTGGCGAAATATGGGTGTATTAATACCAGACACACCTCTGCCTAGACATTCGGGGATTACAGTTCTGACTTTGTTATGTTAAATCTTAAGGATACATAGGTACCTACTAGTAACCCAACTCCATTTTAATTAAATATAAGGGAAGGAAAACATCGTGAGGAAACCGGCATGTCCTAGAACCAAAAATTCGTTCGAAGATATGTGACATCTACCAATTCGCACTGGGCCCGCGTGGTAGATTATGGCCCATACGCAAAATACGCGCTTTGACATTGAGTTGCGGATACCAGCCCGGTTTCTTTATCTATATCTTTTTATATAAGGGTTCAGCGACCAAACAGTCTCTTTACCCAGAACCTATTTAGCATAAAACTATGCGTGACATCTTATTCATGGATATTTTTGTCACAGTGTACAACAAGAGCCTAGAGTCGGACCTGAAGGGAGACACATCTGGCCACTTCAAGAGACTGTGCGTCTCGCTCTGCATGGCCAACCGCGATGAGAACCAGGGTGTGGATGAGGGCGCCGCCAGGGCTGATGCTGAGGCACTCGCGTCTGCCGGCGAAGGACAGTGGGGCACCGACGAGTCGGTGTTCAACTCCATCCTTATCACACGGTCCTACCAGCAGCTTAGACAGGTGAGGATACTGATGCAAAACTTAGCAATCATGGAAGAGTTATGGGTGAAACAGTGTCGACTCGATGGGTGGTCCTAGGGGCCGTGACACCCTCCCCCCTCCCTCTTGAAAATAGACAATTTATATTCTACATATTTTGTAATTTCTGTTTATCATTTGTCGAATAATTACCTATTGTAAAATACTTGTTTATTGAGCTCCCCGAAAGTCTTTGGCTGTTACAGCTCCTGGTGAAACATCCCCTTACTTACCTAGTAAAGACATTAAAAGCACAAGAAAGAAAAGAAACTTCCATAGATTTTATTTTTATTTGGCAGGAGTAGGAAATAGGAATAAAGGCACACACTGACCCATAGTCTAGGTACTGATGAGTCAGTCTGGGCAGTGCCGGAGTCTGAGAGAAAATTTCCTAAGTATACAAAATCTGAGAAAAAATCACTGATGAGAAGCAACTGTCACCCATAGAGATGTTCCTGTCCCTTGAGCCAGACAAACTCTTAAAGCAATGCTGTCTAATGATAGAAGACTGGTTCCTCAAAAAGGTTATTGCCTCGAGATCACTAGATACCTGTTTCCCATTGAGTACAGTAGTGGGTTTACATTTGTAAGGCTAACATTGAGCACTTAAAGACAATTATACATTGAGTCCCAAGCATTGAGCATAATTGGTTCTTCATATCTTTTCCAATACCTATCGTGTTATCCACGTTTAGATTTTTGTTAAGTCTGACTGTATCTGTAATACTTACGGGGTTTTTCGCTGAGTTGTTTGTAATGCTAATTTTACAAAAACTCTTGTGTATCTCACAACGGCTATGTTAAAAATATGCATTATTCATGCGTTATAATGCAGCAGTCTAGCAGTACTTGAAAACAACGCAAAGATGCTTCAATAATAGCTCAACTAAGAATATTAATAACTTTTCTCGTCAACTATGCACATATTTGTATAAATAGTTATTTGATAAGTAGAGTTAAAATTCTGTTGAAGGTGACATTTTTGTCTTACCCACAAAGGCATCATTCTTTGTATACTATTTGGCGAAACTGATCTCTATTCACCGCACCGTCTCGCGTCTTGTTGTTTTTTTAAACATGACAAACACAGTAATCATTATGTTCTGCAAAGCATAGGTTTATATTACTTTATGAGTCATAAAAATCTAGAAAGCGCGAACAATTGGGCCGGCAGACTGCAATCAAATCAATTACCTCCTGAATGTGCATGTGACTCACGCCTTTAATTGTCTGATGACTTCCAGATATTCGCTGAGTTCGAGGCTTTGACTGGCAAAGACATCGAGGAGACCATCAAGAAAGAATTCTCCGGAAGCATCGAGAAAGGCATGCTCGCTATCGGTGAGTAAAACAATCTAGATAGGTATAAATTGGAATATCACCGCATCCCGCACCATCTAAAAATGTTCTAGAAATGTCATTTCTAGGATTATTGACGCACAGCTGCAAATTTACCATAATTAGCCGGAATACGTAAGCCCGTTACATTTTTCCGCTCAAATGTTTCCCTAGCCTAAACAATCACTCATCAGTCCATAACTAACAACACCACATATTTCAATGATAACAAACCTCTATGCTTATTGCTTCGTAAACTAAACCACATAACAGCCATAATGTAGTGCCAAAAAGATTCCATTAGTCACCTCTAAACAACAGTGAAGGTCGTGTAACAGGAAGTTAGTGTTGTGGCCTTGTTCAGTCGTTCAACTTTTTGTACTAATAGGGAATTTACCAGCGCCAAGTTCCCAACATTGTGATTTGACAATTGAAGATCCAGTTACAATTTGTCCTTGCTCGCATGTCAAAAGCCCTTTGATTAAACAGGTAGGTATAACTTTAGTGATTTCATATTAATTAAAAAAAATGATTAGGAGTTTTTTTACTCTTACTCATTGTGTCCAAATTATAGTAACATGAGCTAATGCCAGTTTCCACTAATATTGTGTAAAACCTCAATGTTACCTATCTAAATAAAACCATTGCATTGCACTACGGCTTACTAGGTAGGTATTTAATTATTACATAAGGTGTTGCGTGGTGTTAGTGTACCAAATTAGAATAAGACTGGCCTAAGATGACTAGCAAGGTCTCTAAATAACAGCAGTGTTTACATCAGAAAAGTAGTAACCGTGACGAATTTTCAACTTACGTTGTTTGATCAAAAAATCACGTGGAATTTTCGCTCTCATTATTGTTCACTTTTTTCATTCATCATTCATTTATTAATTTAATCAAAACTTCTTTTCTCCTTCCTTTTCCCTTTTGTATCACTAATTAGTCCCACCTTTTAACTTTGACAAATTGTCTCTATTTTCAAAGTATCATTGGCAAGAAACTTTCGGTAGGTTGGGTCCGTCTTTCATGGTGTTAGTTCCTGAAACTATTTTGACTCTGTTGAGTATTCGCAAAGTGTCGTGCCGACTGGCATGTTTTTTTCAGATCTGTGCCTATTCATAATAAAAAAAAACTGTTTAAAAAAAAATACAACCGAATTGAGAACCTCCTCCTTTTTTTGAAGTCGGTTAAAAAAAACAAGCAACTTCTTAAAAAAAACACTAACAGTTGAAAAATAACACCAGTTTCGGAAGTCTGTGGCTTTGGTGGTTTTGTTTCGTTCATTATTGGCCACCGACTTCCGAAACTGGAGTTATTTTTCACATGTTAGTGTTTTATTAAGAAGTCAGTTGTTTTTTTTTTTTTTTTGTAAAAAAAAATTTTTCGGTTAATAAATGAAACCCGTTGTTAATTGCACATTTAACAGATTTCGTTTTAAACGGTTTATTTGCGACTATAGATTATGGAATATAGGTAGGTAAACCAATTTGATCAGTTGACTCTACCAACATTCGACCCAACTTTCGTAGCCAAACATTTTGTGTAGGTACATTTATAGTCACCAGTAAACATTATGACAGACAGAGATAAGTTAGACTAAGCCAGTAAACCTAGACAGCAAATAAAAACACTAGTACCTAATGTCCCTAATTTCCGCGAACAGTTTGATCAAACCTCGTATTTAAATTTTCTAGTGAAATGCGTTAAGAGCAAAGTTGGCTTCTTCGCGGAACGCCTGTACTACTCAATGAAGGGACTGGGGACCAACGACAAGACCCTCATCAGAATCGTGGTCAGCCGTTCAGAAATCGACCTTGGAGACATCAAGCAAGCCTTCCTCGACAAATACGGCAAACCTCTGGAGAGCTGGATCGCTGTAAGTCACTTTTCTATTACATTCACATTTATTTTGGGAAATACCTAAATTCATTACATGGTTGGGATTTTGAAGTTTATCACCGAATCCATCAACTTCAATTGACTTTAATTAATGTCTCTTTGGAGAACACATTTTCAGACATATGACCTCTCAATTAGACATGGCTATTAACACTTAGTTGATTGAAGAAGATGCAATTTTAGACTTTGTGAGAAATTTGAGTCAAAGTGATTTTATTTTGATTTTTATAGTTTTTTTTTGTTGATGATTTTGTTGCTTAACTTTTTGTTTCTATGTACATATATTACCCCATATAACATTTTACGTTCTAACAAATGTCTATAGCCAACCGATATTAACCATAACAACTTTAACCAATCATTCAAATCATAAAACAAACGCACATCCCCATTTGGTCAAAAACTATAACTCTCATAAACAACACATTTTTGTCTATGATATTATATTTATCACCAACTATTTATTTTAATACTAATAGCATGTATTTGTGGCATTCTATACTCGTAAGAAACTGACCCATACTTTATGATTTGTGAAGTTCTACACGTCTTAGCTTAAATAACTAAAACTTCTCAACGCGCATGTGGGGTGCATAGCGTGTGTCGTAGAGAACCATACGAAATCATTGTAGTCAAAATCATGTAGATTTATGATGTCCATCCATTAACTGAAAATACCATACTTAACCAGACTATACAGATCTATTTATAATATTTATTGAAAGGAGATATTGCTGTACTGTTTTAGTTTTTTTTTATCTACCAGTTTTGTTCGATTTGTGTTTACGTGTATTTTGCTAACATTGTGTTCATACAAAAAGTGATAAAACACTCAACGTGTCTGAATATGATAGCCGTTTAGAATAGCCCATTTTGATTACAGGATGACACTTCCGGAGATTACAAGAAGGCTCTGTTGACTATTGTTGAATAGATTGAGAAAGGTGTCTCCAGACTACGAATGCGATATCCACCTAGTTCGTTAATTTAAGTTTGTCTGTGTCAATTTTTTAGGAAACTAAGTGATCTGTTAGGGTACCGGCACACTGACGACTATGCAGTCCGAAGCTCAAAGCAATACAAAACTGGGGGGCCGTATCAGTACGACATCTTAGCGGTCAGTCTAGTCTTCAGTGTGCCATTATCTGTTATCCGCCGGGTGTAAATTTTATTTAAAGAGATCTGTATATTTTGCTTCCTATTAGCCTTATTCACGTTCATTTTAATATCCTTGCACTGTAGCTAACTGCTTCCTGTCGTGTGCGTGCATGAGGGTAGCGGTACACGTCGCCTGCTCGTAGTCGTGTATCTGTGACTAGTTTTACAAGTAGCTATTACATTTTCAGGAGGAATTAGGAGGTCCACTCGGTGATCTCCTGTCGGCAATGTGTTACTAAGCTTCACCAAAGCTAACACTATTATAACACTCAGTATAACGAGCGCCATGTAATGTGTGACCGTGCTGCAGTGTGAAGTAATATTCTAATCATATGATACGCGTGTCAGCATAATCGACCGAGTACAATCACCTATGTTGCATTTTAAAGACATTTATCTGATAATTTTAAGCTTTTTCTTCGTAAGATTTTTTGTGATACATTTTTCGAATATCTACACGTGTGAATAAAATCATAAGTAATGGGCCAGTTTCTTAAATATTTCTAGCAAACTGTGCAAGTGGTAGATTTATTTCGGTATTCTTTACAGGATGACCTAGGGGGTGACTTCGGATATACGCTAGTCACACTTTGTGCTTAATCCTGCAAAATAACGAATTATATATTTTTTTAAATTAGAATTATTATTTTTATACAAGTAACTGTTTTGGCTTAGCATGCTATTTTAAATGAAACTGAGCTAGCGTTACAAAGTACAATGTGATAATTTGCAGGACGATACGAAAGGCGACTACAAACGCGTGTTACTTACTATAGTGTCGTAACCTAAGAACGCATTATACTGCGCGATGAGATCTTGAAGTTCCGTTAACTTAACTACTGCCTTTACATTGTATAACTGTTGAGATGTTTTAGAAATTGAAGCTTGATATTTTTGTGAAAAATTCGATATTTATTGGTGCTGTAGTTTTGTTTACAATATACACATAATATTTACATTAATTATTAATTAAACTACTATGTATGTTGACACGTGTTTTTATTCAACATCCCTTATTCCCTCTGCTGTGATCTGAAAAAAATATTTGGCCTTAGAAATGTACAATAAAAATGGGAGTTCATCGATTCTAAACATTACCAATGATAAAATATATTATATTCTACATAGTTTTTACACACGTACGACGTGAACTTGGCAATGTGTCAAGCTGTGAGTCTGCCATTACTAGGAAAGCCCTGTTTACGTTGGCAGTGCCCCAAAATGCTCCTCAATGATCTATCTACATCAAATATTGATATGAACTTTCAAAGAAAACATTTGGGTCAGCCTTTAACACCTTGACTGCGGGACTCACATACGCTGTGTTATCGCCGCCAGAACGCCAGTGCGGCTCGCGCACACCGGTTGTGATTTCATATTTTCCAATACGGCTGTGCGGCAAATCACGCCCAGCGTGTAAAATTTAATTATGCCGCGAGTGCGGTTCTCGCAACTGCTGTGAGTTTTCACGTCTGTTTAGACGTTTGATAATTTCAAGTTTCAAGTCTATGAGAAATTATTATTTAAAATACAGAACCAGTAAGGGTTTCACTAGAATTACTTATAAAATTACAAAAATCATAAAGTTGAAAATTGTATAATTAAGCTTTTTATGACCGGTATGCCAGGTGTCTACAAAGGATCCTAAACCCTATTGTGTTAGAGCTTAAGTTGATATTCGCAATGTTGTTTTATTTCACTTTAGCAATTAAGATGCCAGGTGTTCACAAAGGATTTTAAACCCTATTGTGTTAGTTTGAGGGTCCTATTGTGTAGGATGGTCATTTTCGAAATAACTTGTTACATTCGTAAAAAAACACAATAGCCTGTGTTTTGCCGCACTGGAGGATTAAAACACACCCAGCGCTATATCCGCACTGGCGTATTGTTTTCGACCATCCGTTACGACTGTGCGGCTCTCGCAGCAGGTGTGGCCTGTAATATACCCGTTACGGATTTCTGAAGAGATTTTAGCGTCTGTTTTTTTTTAACACGACTGTCCAAATATAAATTAAATGATTTCAAGGTTGTACACGGTTAGTTATAGCTCATATGAAGTGTGAACTAGCACGGAATCGTTGTATACACATGATTGTTTATTCTATAATATTTTTACAACTCAACCGAATTCTATATCTGGGGTATAGTTGTTTCTATCCACGGATATCTATGTTTCTTTCTTTACAGTAGTATAGACTAGGTTTATATTTTGAATAGTTATCCGATCTCTTTGCTAGGGGGACAGGTTTGTTTGAAAATATCATATCAGAAAAAATCATCATATTTTCAAACAAACATACTAGCATGTGCCCGCGGCTTAGTCTGCGCAGGCCGGAATAGCTCGCAGATGTGTTTTTCCTACTTACTTTACACAATTCATATCTTTATATATTATAGCATATGTGTTATTCTTATGTATAAGCTATGTTATTGTAAAGTTTTATTAAAGTCCATTTAGTAGTTATTGTGTGAAAGAGTAACAAACATCCATACACTATGTATGCAAAAAGTCTTTGCTTTAGCAAAGTTTTACTTGACTTAGTAAGTCAATTAAACCTCTACTGGACTGTTTTGTGCATAATATTATGTAGTTAGGTATGTGTAATTTAGGGCAGAAGTGGTTCTTGACTTTTAAGTTTTTTCAGTTAAGACTTTTGTTTGAAAGTACCTGATTTTGTATTACTAACAAATATTTTGTGTTCTGTCTGTTCTAAAATAGATAAAAACATCTTATATAAGAGCACCTTTAACCCATGATTTCACGTCTGGGGAATGCACATCTGTCTGTTATATTTTTAATCATGCTCCCATTGGTGTTACAAATATAACTTTGAACTCTTAACACACTATTATTGATGGCATCATCTTGTATGTACCGTCATTAAAATTAATTTAAAATCCTTTTAAATCTTTAATATGGAAAGAAAATACGGTCAAGGCCGATAAAAGCGTTAGTTACGTATCAACGTAAATAAGATAGTTTGTATCGGTGTTTGTGTTTAGTCTAAAAAGCGACCTTTGTCTTAGTATTTGATGAAGAGTCGCTTATATTTTCGGGCTTAGATTTTAACTTTGGACCAAACAAGAGATTATTTTTTTGTTTATACTTACTAAATAGTTTGGAGAGTCCAACTACAGTTTCAACTCTTGTGAAGGAACGAGTTGCTTAGTTAAGTTCAAATCTGGGCTAGTACCAATGTGAAAGCGGAAAGATTTGTAGTTCTGTATGTAACAAATAAACTTAAAAACTATTAAATCGATTTAAAAAAATCTTTCACAGTTCGGAAACACTATCCCCGGGTGTTATAGGCTACTTTTTATCCTGTATTCCAACAGGCACGTGAAACAACGCGGGTGAAGCTGCGTGACGTCAGCTAGTGTTAGATATCTGAAGATAAATTATAAGTCTGCTTCGACCAAGAGTGGTAATTAACCTTAGACAGAAGATGCGGTTTTTTTCCACTACTTTTTCCCACAACGCCATTTAGTCCCAAGTTAAGCTTGAGAGCTTGTGTTATGGGTACTAAACAGCTGATAAACATACTAATATATTTCTAAATATATACATATTATAGATAAATTACACCCAGACAGAACAACTGATCGTGCTCATCACACAAACATTTGTCCTGGGTAGGAATCGAACCCACGACCTCCGGCATAGCAGTCAGGGTCACTAACTACTAGACCAACAGGCCAGTCAACAGTTTGTCTAACTGTGAAACAGTTACTGGCTGTATTATCTTGCAATATAACAATTCGGTAAGTCTCAGTAGTACAGACCAGCACATCAAGCTACCCAATGTGTCAAATTTCTTTGATAGTCTTTCAACTTTATCACTAACAGAATAAGGTTCATATTCAATTGAGAAAATTTAACAGTTTGGGTAACCTAACTTGATGTGCTGGCGTCTGTACAACTAAACAGAAAAAAATCCCACGCGGGCTGCTCTCCTTTAGAATAGGGACATTGTTAGTTTCCTCACCTGAAACCGTGCCACAGCAGTTCCAGCGACATTACTCTTGAGCAACAACGCCAGCCTGTGCGCGTGCTGTGCGTGCGGCGCGGACAGCAACACGCGCACGTTGCAGCGGTGCGCCCACGCGTCGCCCAGCGACCCCACCACGTCGCCGCCCTGCAGGCCCACCCGGGTACTCATCTCGTTTGATAACACTATCTGGAATATTAAAAATGTTTTTATTTAATTTTTTCCTCTTTGGCAATTGAGCCGATTTGGCTGGGCTATTCTGCCAGCGTCACGTATTGACGGCAGTATTATCGACGAGTTCTATTGAGCCGTCAAACTTTGCAAAAACTCTCACCTAGCTAATTTCAGCTTCTAGACGGTCGTCGCTACTGGCTGACAAAGTCTTCAATGAGAAATCAGTCTAAATCAAAGATCATAGATTCTCAAGATCGATACGCAACGCAACCTAATACCTAAATGATTTTTTTTCAGATTTAAGTATTTAATAAAGTAAGTAAGTATCTAACCCAATTACATTTTTATTAAAATAATAATAAAAGCAGTGAATCTTTTTAATTTACTTCATAATGTAGGTAAAGTGAATAATTTGACTTCTTTTATTATAGGTAGGTAATACAGATCAATATTTTTTTTAAAACCCTAGGATGTGATAAATATGACAGTAAGGATACTTAAACAATAAACAATTTGGGCGACGACAAAAAGTAATGTCATCTTACAGCAATTTGTTGTTGTACAGCAATTTTCTGTAGTTCTGCCATTTGTTTGAACAGTAGTCCTGTTCTCTGCTTGGTGGAGACGCCATCTTTGAATGGGTAGGCTATAGAATCTATTGCTATTAGTTTCACCTGCAAGCAAGATAAATGAGGAAGAAATTGGTTTACTTTATATACTTAGGGAAATAAACAGTTACAACTTAGTACAATATAAGTGGTTAATAAAATAAAAGTTATGTTGCAACCCACTACAGCACTAAGAATGTTTCATTAAATTCCCTTGAAGTGGGAATTTTAAAACTATTATTGATGCTTTTGCGGATGAAATCCCTCAATTTGAATTCTGAATGAATGATTAAAATTTTCTCACTTCAATTATATAAATGTACTGTTCAAAATAAACTTCCTACCTACTCATTTAAATTCCTAGTGTGGGTAAAGTTTGAACAAATCCTCTAGTTATTGATTGCTTTGCAGCAGTTTACAAAAAGGGTTTTAGGTACAGACGGCACATCAAGTTACACCAATGTGTCAAATTTCTTTGATTGTTTTTCAACTTTATATACAACAGAATAAGGTTCATATTCAATTGGAAAAATTTTACACATTGAGGTAACTTGATGTGCTGGCGTCTGTACAATAATAGTAAAATAAACAATTTAAAAAAAAGGTAAGCTTACATTAGGATGATCCCTAATAAACTTAGGCAGTCTATACATGAACGCACAGAACTTCTCCAGGCCAAATGCATTGACATAGTGTAGTTTGTTTAATGCATCATCTTCACTCATTTGTAGAGACTCATCCAGTATACTTTGACATTTCAGTAAACTTGCACTTAGGACCTCTAAAATAACAGGCAAAGAAGTAGTAGTTCAAAATTCAAATTGATTATATCCACTGACGTTACTTCAAGACAAACAAACTTCAACTTTCTTTTTTTCCCAACTGAATATGAACCTTATTCTGTCGTTCATAAAGTTGAAAAACAATCAAAGAAATTTGACACATTGGGGTAACTTGATGTGCTGGCGTCTGTACATAAAAATTTCAATTGTCTACCAAGGTATTAGTTCATTAGATTCAGTCCACTGACAGAGAAATGGATGGATAGACAGCATATGCTTAGTAATTGAGCTCTACTGGCAGACTACAAAACTACAAAAAGGCTAGGCTTTTAGTATAAAAAGTATCATGTTCCATACCTCTAAACCTAGCGACGGTGAAGTTAGTGTTTGTGTCTATGTACAGAGCCTCGGCATCCAATCCACCCAGTTCTTTAGGTATTTGGACTGCGGCACACAGTTGAAGGCTGAAAAATAACACAAATTACAAGCATAATCAATCCTAGTACAGATGCCAGCACATCAAGTTACCCCAATGTGTCAAATTTCTTTGGTTGTTTTGCAACTTTGTGATTTGTGATTTAATAATATATTTCACTAAAATTAAAGTTCTAATTTTAAAAACTGATGTAAAATGTGAGTATAATATTTAACATCAGTTTTAGAAAATAGAACTCTAATTTTAAGACAATAGAGTTCGAAATTCAAAAAGGTATTAAAAAAAAGCCTTGTTTTGTAATAAATTAGAGTGACTACTCCAAGGGCTAAGTAAAGCAGTCTTCACAGACTGGATTAAGTTGCAGGGCTTGGGGGAAGCTTATGTCTAGCATTGGCTGTTTGCTGCTGATGATGATGATGATCACAGTCTACAGAATAAGTAAGTATAAGCTTTTTCGAACTATCAAAGTCGGAGCTTATCAGAGTAATAGACACTTATTTTTAAAGTTACTAGTACTCACCACAGTTGCGTTTTACCAGAGCCTGGCAGACCCAATAGTTCAGTTATGCACCCAAGCTGGATACCATCAGTTCCCAACATATTATCCAAGCTTTGGCTAAAGGATGCCACTGCAGGAAGACTGGTTTCCTTCTAGAAATAAAGTTAATAAACACAAACTCTTATGTGTAACTAAGAGTACCGTACATACTTCTATATACCCTATACCTGCCATAGTTCTGTAGCATTGTATATTTTGAAAGTTTTCATGTATCAATACGGTAGAAAACAAACGTAAAATAAATAAACAAACTTTAACTAAAACAATAACAAACAAACAATTCAAACAATTTCTTTTCCCTCCATTTTAAGAATATGACTTTATCAATTTCAAATTGTCATGTCATGTCATTGTCAATTGTCAGACAGTCAAATTAGCGTCGTTTTTTTCCCTTATGGCAACTGTCTGTTAGCATAGATTAACAATTTATTACAAATGCAATAGATCAATATCAATTAATAATTTTCGCATGGACTAGTGAAGCAACAAGTGAAAAGTTCGACGGCCCTCCACGATAACTTGCCGTCAACTCGTGACGCTGGCAGATGGCACTGGCAGAATAGTCGACATCGGCTCAGTTGCCATAAGGAAAAAAAAAATGTATATTTTGACAATGAATTGCGAAGATCACCTATAAATAATTAATTATTTCATAATCAATAATAAAATTACATTATAAAATTCTCATTGCATATTTTATATTAAAAAAATCGCATTGATCTTATTGAAAAATGTTCCATCTTTGCAGCAATCTGTGTCTGTAAAATGTCAATAAAACGTCACTCTTGACGCTGACGCGTAATTTTGACGTTTTGTAGTCCGACCCCAAAAGTAAAAGCACCTACATAAACAAAAATAAACGTTTTATAGATAATACTATCTATTAACTAAAACATGAATCATAATCAAATGAACATGCATGTGCCAATGAATACTATTGGCCCAACACCAAATGTAGGGATGCAAATGCCAGTACCAGGCACAATAATGCAACAACCGTCTCCACAACAAATGCAGCCTGCAATGCAGCCACAGCAGCCTCAACAACCACAACAACAAGACAAAATGGACAATATATCTAGAGTTAAAACTCTAATGGGCACCCTGCGTGAGTCTATACCAGTAAGTAAATAACGCGACCGAATAGTGATAGACATAAAATTGTCTCTGGATTCAGTCAACTGAATTTCATTAAAATAATTGTTTTCAGATGACTCTGAAGTCTGCAGCTCAAATCCTACACCAGAACCATAATATAGATTCAAACTCACAGTAAGTATTGATCATTGGATCATCTTTGGGATAATCAATGTATTAAGTATAATATCTCATTCAAAAAAGGCTTTTTCTATTTAATTCCTTCAAAATAAAAAAGAAAGAAAAAAAAATGTTTTTTTGGGGGACACACAGGAATTTTTCAGTTTTATACTAAAACTAAATCTAACATAAATAAATAACAAAAAGACCTGGGCAAGGCCAAAAAGGGCCCTATCTCAGCACAATGCCACAATATTTAAAGAAAAACAATAAATACCGCAGCACTGTCTGTCAATGTGTGTGTTGTTGTTTTACTGTAAGTAATTGGTTACTTTACCGTAGTAAATAAATAAAACATACAAACATCAATAGCCACCTACGAGGCATAATAAATTCTACAGGCCTGTTACTTGGATATGGGTATAAAAAACATGTCATGATTATGTACGGACGCCAGCAGCCAGCACGTCAAGTTACCCCAATGTGTCAAATTTTCCCAATTGAATATGAACCTTATTCTGTTTGTCATAAAGTTGAAAAACAATCAAAGAAATTTAACACATTCACAATCAAAGACCAAACATTGGGGTAACTTGATGTGCTGTCGTCTATACCTATACCACTAGAAAGTCCAATAAAAACTGTAATTGAACCTCACTGAGGCAGGTAGGGAAAATATTGGGAAGATTTTACCATATTTTATTTTATTTTTTCTGTTAACTACTGGACAACATGTTACCCTAGTTATGTATATATTCGTTAAGTGAACAATGTATGTTCTTTTAGAATAAATAAAGAATCTTTAAACCCATATCAGAAATTTTCTACCGGGTAAAATCCATCCAACATTCTAATTTTCAACATTAAATTCGTACATGAGGCACTATTATGGGCCGTATGATTAGGAAAACATCTTAAAACTTCTCCACATCCATTTATTTATTTATTTAATCATTTTTGCAGGAAAGGTATTGACAACCCGGTGCCCAGGTTTGACAAGAATTTAGAAGAGTTTTTCTCAATTTGTGATCAAATGGAACTGCATCTGGTAAGTTTGACAACATATCATAGAGCAAGTTTTTTTTTAAATAAATCTTACTAGCAATGTTGATTGCACAATACTAGTAGTCTTGTTAACCCCTGCAACTAAGATAAATATGCAACTATCAGGAGTGGGTTCAAGTCCATAATGCAACTGGTGGGGTTCAATCTGGATTGTCGCCAGGTCAATGCATTAGCCATTGGGCTATTGCGGCTTTCCTTGAACAATTTACCCTTTAAATTGTGTCAATGAGAGACATTAGAAAGACAATGACAGAGCGGACACCGGTGTCCTCTTGGGGTTTATTGAATTAATGAAAGATAGCTAAATAATATAATGTTAGTAGAAATAGCATGTCATAGAGCACAAAGTGAGACCCTTTTGTAGTAAAGTTAACGAAATACCAGCATAAACCTCCATCAACTAATTTTACTCTAGTGCTTTTTAAAATACTAGGTATTTTTTTCAATGTATCACCAACCAACAAACATTAAAAACAACAACAACTAATGCCCAGACCAAATGTAACTTAAGGCATTAGTATTTTTTTTTCACCTTTCCAGTATTGGCTGATCTCGCATTGTATAAGATTTCCGTACAAAGCGAGGTCCGCATAAACTGGAAATGTATGACTTGATGTGTACCTACTAATCATTAGTAGATCCACAAAAATGGCCTAAAAATATCATCTTAAAGCCTTTATCTGTGTTGGTATAATAAATTAAACTGTTTATTTCACACTTAAAGCAGCAATATAAATCTTAGTTCCAAGTAGGTATTAAAAATCCAGGATTTTCTAGGAGCGAAGTCGAGTAACTTGTTACATTGTATGCGTGTTGAAGTAAATATCGTGTATCTAAGTGCAGCAATTAACTTCTTGACCCAGCAACCGTCTCTAATCACTTTTATTATTAATTCCTTATCAGTGATGCCTTTGCATGACTCTCTATCGAACGTCAACACCATAATATGATATGATATACAGGGCCGTTATGCGCCTTTTAAACTTGCCTGTTTTCAACATGAATGTATTGACAATCTTTATTATAAGAATATGCCAAGCTAAAACTATGGATCCCTTTTTTAAGAATATTGCGCGCGAGGAGAATAATTCTTCACAATTGTTGTGTTTTCTTATAGTGTGGTTAGTGACTAGGGCTTGCAATATCCGTTCATTTTTAGATACTATCCGGATAATACGGATTGACGTCATCATCTAGTTGAAACTTGTGTCCTGCTGGACACAAGTCTGTAAGTTTTCTTTTGTGCGCTCCTCTGCCGCTCCAATATTCATATATTATTCTAGATGGCGTTACTAAGACATGGGATCAAAGTTTTTCTATGATATTTCCTCGCATGTCCGCTCTCTAAGTACTTAGTATTTTAAATCTCTTTGGTTGTATTCAACAACTTGGATAATCCGGCTTAGTGTTGTATTTTTAGACAACCTTAGGATTTCAATGTGATGGATCATACGATCGTTATGCTAAACAAAGTAAACAGTATCATTATCACTCAGTGTCCATGTTGTTTACAAACATAATGTAAACTAATCCACTGTTATATTGGTAGGCACTAAGCTACTGTTTACTTATTTAGTTTCAGGGTGTTGTTTTAACCCAGGTCAGTACTGTGTCAGTTTTAATGTTAAACATAATATATACATAAGGAATTGAAATGTTTATGACGTAGATAGACAGAAGCAGACGCGATTATTTTATTTTCTTACTAATTTTTTATTGGTAGGTATAGTAGTTCGTGGTCCTAAATGCTATGCCGGAGGTCGTGGGTTCGATTCCCACCCAGGACAAATGTTTGTGTGATAAGCACAATCATTTGTTCTGTGTCTGGGTGTAATTTATCTATAATATGTATATATTTAGAAATATATAAGTGTGTTTATCAGTTGTCTAGTACCAGAGTACCACACGCTCTGCTTAACTTGAGACTAGATGGCGTTGTGTGAATAGTCTTGGAATATTATTATTGATTATTTTATTTTTGATTTTGCTCCTTAGGTGTAAGTAATTGTTGTACGGCGTTCAAATGCGAGGGTAAATTAGTAAATAAATAGTAGATCACATAACCGTTTTGTAAAGTTGACTACGATAAATGTATGTTAATTTTATTCTACAAAATAAAAGGTAAACTAATATTGTTATATAAATATTACAAGCTACCCCTCCAAACTTAGTTCCGCCTTATTTTTAAATTAAATAGTTTATGACCGAATATACACACAAAATTTCATAAGAATCGGTCAAGCCGTTTCGGAGGAGTTTAGTTACAAACACTGTGACACGAGAATTTTATATAATAGAGATATCAATTGATCGTAAAAATTGATGTAAAACTGCATAGATTAAGCGCATTAAAGTTGAGGGGGCTGCATGGTAACGTCATTATGTAGTACTGGCTAGTGACGTCATGCGACATTTTGACTCGATGTATCGCCGTTATTTTTTGATTACGTGAAAAAAGAAAATATACTGTGACTAATGACTTTGTATATCTGGGAAGTCTGTTTACAAGGGATGGAAAGATTGATGCGGATGTGGAAAGGAGAGTAAATGCAGGAAATAAAGTGAATGGCGCTATACATGGCGTTGTGACCAGCCAGTCTATGTCCGAAAAGGCACGACTGGCTGTTCACAATGGTGTGCTGGTGCCTACACTAACGTATGGAAGTGAATGTTGGGTGTGGCAAAAGAGACATGAAAGTAGAATAAATGCTGTAGAAATGCGTTCCTTGCGAAGTATGTGTGGAGTAACAATTAATGACAGATTGAGGAATGATGATATAAAGCAACGTTGTGGTTTAAAAGAAGATGTAGTAACAAAAATTGAAAAGAGTATGCTTAGATGGTTTGGTCACGTTGAAAGGATGGATGAAAGGCGACTAACGAAAGGTATTTACAAGGCAGAAGTAAGTGGGAACGCCGGGAGGGGACGCCCTAGAAGGACATACAAAGACCTTATTGGTGAGGTTCTTCAGAAAGGTCAGGTGCGTAGTACTCGCAACCGGCGTGTGTGTATGACAACATGTATGAATGTAAACGAAGCAAAAGAAGTATGTAAGAATCGTAGCATATGGCGCTCTGTAGTTTCTGCCTACCCCCATGGGAAAAAGGCGTGAGTTTATGTATGTATGTATGTAGAAAATATACTTATGTGTCGAATATTTTCTTGGAATCTAGATGAGGTAATAAAAACTATTTTTTTTACAAGTAGCCCATTGAACATGGCCTACCTTATTCTATTTGCAATTAAGTTGAAAAATTATCAAAAAAATTGTACACAAGTATACATGTTCGAGATGGTTGTATAGGTACCGCAAACTGCAACCACAAACTGCAAAGGTTTCTATGAATCTTTATGAAATTGATTCCGAGCGCGGCATAACGCCACCGCAGGATGCGCGCCGCGGCTGCAGGACTCGATTTCATTGAGATTCATAGAAACCCGTGCAGGTTGAGGACTGCGGCCCATCTCAGTCTTGTACAGACGCCAGCACATCAAGCTGGTTATAGACATCCCAACCATACGTACTAAACGTTATGGCAACACATTCATTGTGCGTACAGCTAGGGAGTGGAATTTCCTGCCGGAGTCGGTGTTTCCTGATAGCTACAACCTAGGGGTCTGTTCTGTAAACAGGTTCCTTCTAGGTAAGCGTGCTTTATCGTCGACCACATCATCGCTTACCATCAGGATGAGATAGTGGTCAAACGCGTGCCTATCAATAAAAATAATAAAAAGAGATTCCTCCAAACTATTAAATTTTCCCAAATAAACATGGACCTCATTCTATTCGTTATAAAGTCGAAAACCTATCAAGGAAATTTGACACATTGGGGTAGCTTGATCTGCTCCTCTATCTTATAATAATATTTGATTCTATTCCAACAGCGCACGGCCATAACGTGCATACAACAAGCCCAGTCTGCTGCCCATTATCTACCGATGACCATCATGCCGTCGAGGCTCGACACTGGACCGACTACGACGGTAATCTATACATATAATAAGACTGTAAAAAAACTGTGTCTGTACATTGAATATATTTAAAAAATAATAATTGAGGGGGGTTTAGAAACAGTAATAGAGCACGAATCCAAAAAAAAAAGTCTGTTTGTCTGTTTGTTTGCACACGCTAATCTTCGGAACTACTGGACGGATTTGAATATTTTTTTTTGTTGTATAGATATTAAGTCTGGTCAACACATAGGCTATAATTTATCTTGGAAACTGGAACACCTGATGCAGAACCGCAACAGACCAGCTAAACTATAGGCGATACAAAAATGGTACCATAGCAAAAATTGTTCCACGTGATGAGCATTTTCTGCTGAGAGAATTAATTTGAAGATCCGGAACACCTGATGCAGAACCGCAACAGACCAGCTAAACTATAGGCGATACAAAAATGGTACCATAGCAAAAATTGGTCCACGTGATGAGCATTTTCTGCTGAGAGAATAAATTTGAAGATCCGGAACACCTGATGCAGAACCGCAACAGACAAGCTAAACTATAGGCGATACAAAAATGGCCCCATAGCAAAAATTGTTCCACGTGATGAGCATTTTCTGCTGAGAGAATTAATTTGAAGATCCGGAACACCTGATGCAGAACCGCAACAGACCAGCTAAACTATAGGAGATACAAAAATGGTACCATAGCAAAAATTGTTCCACGTTATGAGCATTTTCTGCTGAGAGAATAAATTTGAAGATCCGGAACACCTGGTGTGGAACTTCAAGAGCCCAGCTACACTATAACATATATTGGAATGACGTGAACGAGACCGAGGGTCGACTTGGAGCGGGTAGTGAAAATAAGTACAATGGACTGGTTTTAAATCACGTTTAATAACCGAACCGAAATCGCAATGTACTGGATGTACTGCTCACACCAAAAAACAAAACTTATTCTTTAGACCTTATACTATCGGCGGTAACGAAACCATAGCGACTTCTATTTCGACTACAACGCCATCTATCGAGCTAGGCGGTACTATTTTTCGATCCTCTAAATGAATATTGATCGCTATGATTCCGGTCTCGCTGTTTAAACCTAAACATACCGCCCACCAAGAACATATTACAAAATGTCCTTCACTTAATTTAAACCGCCCACCGTGCAACATGTCTTCTGAGGAGGGACTCATAGGTACAAATCTTAATACTAAAATGTTTAACAACATGATATAACACGAGCGATGGTACAAAAGACAAACAAAATTCTTACTTATAACTTACATACACAAAATTTAAGTTGCTACAGGTAAAATAGCCAATTTAGATACAGGTCTCTTTATCAGGGAATTTTTAGTTTTCACTGTAACGACTCGAGTAATTCCGTCAGGACCAGGGTGTTTTGATTCAACCTTGCCCAGCAACCACTTGCCAGGAGGCAAATCATCCTCTTTTATCAACACTATGTCACCTATAGCTGGTTCTGGGGTTTTATGAGTCCACTTATGTCGTTGTAAAAATTGATTCAAATAATCTTGTGACCATCTCCACCAATAGTCCTGCAACATTCTCTGGGTAAGTTGCCACCGTCCCAGACCAGAGATGTTAACCCTTTCGAGATTTGAATCTGGAGCAAGGACGAGTGGTTCCCCAACCAGGAAATGGCCCGGAGTTAATACCGTTAACTCATCTTGATCGACACAAGAAAGTGGTCTCGAGTTGAGGCATGCCTCAATTTGCGCCAATACCGTCGTTAATTCCTCAAACGTTAATGTTGAGTTCCCTACAACCCTTCTCAGATGGTATTTAGTGGACTTTATTCCTGCCTCCCATAGACCCCCAAAGTTTGGAGCATGAGGAGGAATAAAGTTCCACTTTGTACCATTATTTGCTAAGACCTCAACCAACTCAGGAATGAAATTGGAAGTTTCTTCCTTAAATAATTCTTGCAGTTCTCGTGCTGCACCGACAAAATTGGTACCATTATCACTATGTAATTCTGCACAATGTCCCCGCCTTGCTACGAACCTTTTAAAAGCAGCTAAGAAACCCTTAGACGTCATATCACTGACTGCTTCGATATGAACCGCCCGCGTAGACAGACAGACGAAGAGTGCGATGTACCCCTTGTACGACTTATTGCCCCGCCCTTTGGACATTCTAACGTTTATCGGACCAGCGTAATCGACGCCACTGTACAAAAAGGCTTTGTTAGGTGTAACACGAGGAGATGGTAGCTGTCCCATTAGTTGGCTTCTGGCTTTATTTGTATACCTAACGCAAGTTACGCATTTTCTAAAATAGGCCTTTACTACAGATTTAACTCCTACAACCCAATACCGAGATCTTAAGTAAGCAATCATGGCTTGAGGCCCCCCATGCATCGTTTTTTGATGCGCCTCGCTTACTAGATGCTTCGTGAGGAAGGCATCTTTCGGAATCAGTATAGGGTGTTTGCGATCATAACTCAACTGCGATAGTTCTAATCTACCCCCTACTCTAACTATCCCTTTGGGGTCCAAAAATAAGTTCAACGATTTGTACTTTCTTCCCGTTTTACCTAAAGTACCCATTTTTTTAAGTTCTTGTATTTCCTCTTGTAACTCTTCTTCTTGACCCTTTCTAATACAAATATCCATCGCCTCCTCTAGTTCTTTCGTAGACAACTGTTTAGTTCTTTCCTTGTCAGAACCATTAAACCGTAAGAGCAAGAACTTCCTACAGTAGGCTACTACCCTAATCATCCTTGAAAGAGATGAAAATCTATCCCAAAATGAAATTTCTACGAGGCTTGTATGCACTTTAACTTCTTCTATATGGGTAACGAGATGTTTTGGTCTTTTGTATTCAATTACCTGCTGTCGCAACAGATCCGGACCATTCCACCATATACCCGTAGAATTTAATTCAGCTGGGGACACACCGCGGGAGGCACAATCTGCGGGATTATGCTTGGACGATACATGGGACCAATGGTATGTAGCCACGATGTTTAAGATGTCTGAAACTCGATTACCCATAAACGTTTTCCAGCGGCTAGGATGACTATTGAGCCAAGCTAGGACCACCTCACTATCAGTCCATGCATGCCAGTCAAGCTTCTGGATACCCATCACTTCTCCTACTTCGGCTATCAGTTTGGCTAGAAGAACCGCCCCACAAAGTTCTAGTCTTGGTATAGACACTTGTCTAATGGGTGCCACCTTCGTTTTTGAAGTGACTAAAGAAATGTGAATGCTATCCAAGTCATCAATCACTCTAAGGTAAACAACGCCTGCATAAGCGTTTTTTGATGCATCGGAAAATCCATGCAACTCCGCTTTCCGAATATTGGAACCAATGTGTAACCATCGTGGGATTTTTATGCTAACAAGAGAAGCCAAACTATTTCGGTAAGTATCCCATTCTTGTAATAAATTATTTGGAATTTCTTGATCCCATTCTAACCCAGCTAACCATAATTTTTGAATTAAGATTTTTGCTAAAATTACGCTTGGTGCTAACCACCCTAATGGATCAAATAAACGTGAAATCTCCGAGATAATTTTTCTTTTCGTTACAGGTCCCGACGTCGACGTGAGTTCTACAGAGTATTGAAAACAGTCATCGAGAGCATCCCAGGTAAGTCCTAGTATCTTCGTTACTTCGTCTATTTTTATTGTTAGTTCTTCATCGCTTCCATCTTTAATTTTATTTAATAATTCCTTACAATTGCTTTTCCATTTTTGTAATTTAAAGCCTCCCTTAGATAGTACTTGAGATAATTCCGTGTAAATTTTAAACCCATCTTCTATATTTTCCGTCCCGGACATTAAATCGTCCATATAAAAATCCTTTAAAATTATGTTAGCTAGGTTTGAATTATCTCCGCACTCATCATAAGCTAATTGCTGTAGTGCCCGTACCGCTAAATATGGCGCAGAGGCCGTGCCGAATGTAACGGTCAATAATTCATACTCTTGTAGCTCCTTTTCAGGACTATCCCTCCAAAGTATCCGTTGATATGGCGTATCCTGCCTATCCACCCAAACTTGCCGATACATTTTTACGATATCCGCTACTATACATATCTTATGGACTCTCCAGCGCATAACAGTATGACGTAGTTCGTCTTGCAAAGGCGGACCAATCATTAGATCATCATTTAATGACCTACCATTAGTTCCTTTACAGGAGGCGTCAAACACGACCCGCACCTTTGTAGTATCTTTATCCTCACGAACCACGGCGTGATGAGGTAAGTAAACAGCCTCTTTATTATATTTTTCTTGCTCTGTTACCTCTGCCATGTGGTTAAGTCTTAAATATTCTTGCATAACGTTCACGTAGTCTGCCCTTAATTTATTATTTTTACCTAACCTGACTTCTAATCCTTTGAACCTTTTTGCAGCAATCACTTTGGATTCAGCGCACCTACCAACCGAGCTTGGTTCGCGTAGCGGTAATCTCACGATGTACCTGCCATCTTTATTTCTTGTAGTGGAAGTTGTAAATAACTTATCACAATATGTTTCCTCCTCCGTTAGCATCCTTTTTGCTTTAGATGGTTCCTCTAGTTCCCAGAACTTTCTCAACAATTCGTCATCTTGAACGCTGGCATGCATTACGGTAATTTGTGAGTGCGTATGTACCTTATTGTCAACTTCGAATGAGCCCGACAATATCCAACCTAAGGTGGTTTCCTGCGCTAAGAGCGTACCGTTTGGATTCTTCTTGACTCCGTTCCGAATGACTTGGCTAAATACCTCAGCGCCCAATAAAATATCTATTTTATTAGGCTTGAAATATTGCGGGTCAGCCAAATCATTATCGCTCAAGTCTACTACCCATTCTACCCGACTTACTCTTGAAGAGGGGAGAAGAGCTGTAACCGACTTCAGAACGTGAGCCTTGACCTTTATTTGAAAAGACGGATTAACTCTCGAACGAAGATTGATAACCACCCTGGATGTCGAAGTTGTACTTTTACCTCCACCGACACCTAACACCGTATTCTTTGACGGTATTTTATTTAAACGTAAGTACTGGACCGTGGATTCTGTAATAAAGGAACCCTGGGATCCCTGATCCAGTAACGCCCTAACCACACAGGAAGTCCCATTCTTCGACTCAGCCTGGATTAAGGCTGTAGTTAATAAAACAGTTTTTCTACTGTGTCCTGTCGCAAGACATGAGACTAGTGGTTTGTCCTCCGCCTTATTGGCGGCCTCGATTTTTTCATTACTTACTGATGAGGTTTCCGCGCGAGCAGCCCTGCTACCTTCACCAATCTCAGACCCTACCTCACCCTGCGGGTGTAACAATGTATGGTGGCGGCGTTTACACACCTGGCATCTAAGAGTGTTTTTACAATTCTTGGCAGAGTGGTTGTTGTATAGGCAAACAAAACACAAATTATGTTCCTGGACGAAATTACGCCGAGTTTCATTTGACTCCTTACTAAATTTAGGACAAGATGTAATCTTGTGATCGGCGGAACAAAATTCACATGATACTGACTTTTTATCTTTTAATACATGAAACGATTGAGTTCTTTTTGGGTGTGGATGTCTGTCCTTGTTATCCGACTTGTCTAGATTTTCCAAACCCCTAAAGCGACTATTTAAAAATTCCGAAAACTGAATAAACGTAGGTAATTCATCACTTAAATCCGAAGCCACTTTGAGTTCCCAAACTTTCCGGGTCTCTTTGTCTAATTTTTCACTAATTATGTGCACGACAATAAGATCCCAGGAAGAGACATCTACCCCTAAATTACTTATTGACTCTAAACATTCTGAAGTAGTATTTAAAAGCCTTTTTATTTCAATAGCCGATTCACAAGACAAAGTTTTTTGACTTAGTAATCTTTTCATAATACCATTTGCTATAAACTTTTTATTATTGTACATTTTATCTAATTTAGACCAAGCAATTTTATAGTTTTCAGATGTAACCTTTATGTTCCTTAATAACTGCTCAGCCTCCCCACTTAAATGTCCCTTTAAATAATAAAATCTCTGTGCATCGTCTAGTGACGGATTTTCGTGCACCAATCCAAAAAATAAATCTCTAAATGTTTGCCACTCTGAATACTTCCCCGTGAATGAAGGGATTTTTATTTCTGGCACCATTCTGCAAGATAATTATGTACATTGAATATATTCAAAATGAATATTGGAGGATGATTGGTGATCGATACTGAATCTGATGCCAAAAATGCAATCAGTAAATGTTTTGTCTGTCTGTCTGTCTGTATGTGCACGCATAGTTCAATAACTATTATAGGGATTGGGATTGACTTGGTACGGTTGTAATCAATACGCCTGGGTAGGTTGATCTTAGTCTCAGTTGTTTTACACATGGTCAGTTGTACGGCGCTCTTTCCCGGGTCAGTAGTTCCAGAAATCTTTATGCATACATACTGGAAGGATCAACTTTGAAAGTAGTCTATCTGGAAGTATTATGCTAAAATTATTACGTTTATATATCAACGCACAGCCCAAACCGCTGGTATTAGAGACATGAAACTTGAAGGGGACTTCTTAGTTAAGAATAAGTATCCACTAAAACACGATTTTTGGAAATTCAACCCTTAATGGGAAAACATAGGAAGCGGAAGTTCGACATCCACGCGGGCGAAGCCGCGGGCAAAAGCAAGTCCATAATATGTATGTATTTAGAAATATATAAGTATGTTTATCAGCTGTTTAGTACCCATAACACAAGCTCTCAAGCTTAACTTGGGAATAAATGGCGTTGTGTGAAAAATGTGGAAAAAAAAATATACCCGTGTTTTACACGGAGCGCCTGCCTATCTGACCTCCATAACCCAGGAACTGAATAACATGGTATCGCTTGGTTTAACTGGTCGTCAGACTTTCGGGCTTTTGACTCTATAATGACTGCAGCAAACACAGACAGGAGCAACTGTTTAACGTGCTTATATGTAATGAATGGTCACCCAAGAACACATTATTCTATAACAGGACCGATTATCATTCTTATTCTGTTTTTTTTTTGTTATTATCTAGTAAAATAAATAAAATAAAATAAATATTTCACAACTTTTCACACAACGCCATTTAGTCCCAAGGTAAGCTTGAGAGCTTGTGTTATGGGTACTAAATAGCTGATATACATACTTATATATTTCTAAAAACATACATATTATAGATAAATAACACCCAGACACAGAACAAATGATCGTACTCATCACACAAACATTTGTCCTGGGTGGGAATCGAACCCACGACCTCCGGCATAGCAGTCAGGGTCACTAACTACTAGACCAACAGGCCAGTCATCTAATAGACTGTAGTCCCCATTAACTCTAAAACATTAAAAAATAGTAGTCAATACTTTATGCGCCACGCCGGTCACCGGTGAGCCGCGAATAAATCAATATCTATTGTGTCTGGTAGTCTGGTAGTCAACGTGTTTAAGTTGTTCCTATTCATCACATTCATGGGTACTTTCTCCCCCTACGTAATATTTCAGCAATGAATTCAAAGTCACCTTTCATTGTAATGGCTGACGTATTAATTGCTTTCTATTCCAGGATACAAATCTCAGCTACCCACAGTATTTGAACACGGTTCGTCTTCAGATCACCTACGCCAAGGACATCCACGACACTTTGGTTGCGGCTGCGCAGAATATCTCGCCTACCGAGTAACGTCATTAACTACCATAGCACGTAAGAATAGTAATAATTATATTTATATTCCGATTTTGGGTGCATTAAAGCCCTTTCAATTTTAAAAATGGTTTTATTCGATAATTTTAATACTTAATAATAACACTTTTTATCACCAAGTTTAATAAAAAGCCTACATTACGCCATAGGGCATTAGCTCAATATTCTGACTGTGAAAGAGCCGTTTTGGAAATTTGCCCAAACAAAAAGACGCACCACACTGACTTTCTACATTTATTTAGCTCTATTCAGCTTTTGTTTATATAAATAACCAGCAGTTTTGTATGAGTCGTTCAACTGAGCGCACGCGTCGCTAAATCTATGGTGTTAAATAAAAGTGAGTTTGGGCTCAGTTATGGAGTGGGGCGTTTACTTCTCTTATGCATTAAGTAATAGCTGTTATTTTTAAATGTCAAATGAAGTGTTTCGACACACATAAATTTTTCGCAAACCGATAAATATTCGCTATGTAAATATAAGTATTTAGGATCTGACTACACAATTCTTCAGCCAAAGTCTGCTTTTGTCCATAAAAATAAGTTCCAGTTCTGTGAGTGACTGATAATTAAGTCACTTACGCTCGTAATTCACCTTTTAAAATAAAATAACAATATGTTTTCACTTGCTATGTATGTAAGAGGACAAGCATTGCCTAAAAATATCACTACAATACCTATTTAATGTTTGTATACCTACTGCGTTAATTTAAGTGTTTGGCCATATCAAAGCGGTAATGTCAAGGACCTTGACATTACCGCTTTGATATGGCCAAAACCTTGACTCAAGGTGGAGAAAAAAAAGCAAGTCTTTCTAGTCCTAAAATTTAATGTTTATATACAATTACACTGTAGTCCTTCAAATCATACAACTTTGCAAAAACGATTTCCAAAAGATTGAAAATACTGCTCTATACTTTATCTATAACTACATATTTTAAAACTAAAGAGTTTTTTTGGTTGAACGGGCTAATACAGGTACTATATTTTGTTCGAATTGAAAAATTCTAAATAAATATCATCACAAGTAGGTATTTAATTTTGGACAAAATTGCCTTTTACTACATTTGATTTCAAAGAATATCTCAGTAGATATCATAGTTTAACATTACATGCACCACAATAATGGTCAAGTACCACGCGCGTATTTATGATGTCCAAGGCGGGCGGTCCTGAGAGTAAAAAATACGAAATCCACGCTAATGAGGTCGCGGGCGATATGCTAGTCAATTTATTAAGTTCATGTTGCCTAACACTTTCCGTTTCTGGTCCGTTTTGGGAACGGCCACTGTGGTGCAGTGCAGTGGGGCCGTTTTTAAAGTTGAGTTATATTTCTTGAGATTATGTAGGGATTGTATGTAGGGAGAGTTAAATAAAATTAACATATTATTCATAAAATATATTAGACTGTAAAATATATGGATACATCAACAGGAAATATTTTAATATAGTTTTATTCAGATCTTTTTAGCTACATAGATAATACGACAATTCATGTGTCCTCTATTTACAATACAGGAAAAGACACAATACATATACGCCTTAAAGTACCTAATAATAATTTAGAGCTGGATATATTTTCGAGATCATAAGATATGGTAACCACAATTTATTGCACTTATTTCATTTTTGAAATGATTGATTTTGTTTGTAATTAAACTTAAGTTTCGCTTCAAAACTTTCATTCCATCTCTTACGCAGCAGGTTCGGACATTCCACTCCATACAAAATATGAATGTGACTTAGAAATAAAACTTTAAACTAGAACTATCACAATAGGAAGAACATAGAATACTATCAGTCTTTGAATGAGAAGACACCAGGAACATTTGTTTACTCCAATTTATTGAATGTACCTGAAACAAACAGATTGGGTTTATTAGAAAAAGATGTTGACTTTGTTCTCTCATTCTCATACAAATGTATGAATGAAGAAAATATGCAAAAAAAAATAGAATAAAGGCAGCGATGATGTTGATGGCAGAAAATAACACAAATAAAATGTCTAAATAATAATAATCATAATGACAACATGTATGAATGTAAACGAAGCAAAAGAAGTATGTAAGAATCGTAGCATATGGCGCTCTGTAGTTTCTGCCTACCCCCATGGGAAAAAGGCGTGAGTTTATGTATGTATGTATGTAAAATGTCTAAAAGGTGGGATCTTTAATAAATATTTTATAGCTTTAAAGAAACCGAATTCATATTACCTACTTCGCAAAAAAATACAACATAACCTATGTGTTAGGCAACTATATCAGTGGCTAGCAAATTTAAACCAGATTTTTATTTTTTTATTACTGTAGGGACGTTAATACACTTTTTGTCAGTTGGTCTGTGGTAAATTCATATACTTTGGATACGCAAAACATGTCCTTTGAAGGGTACAATTCATGGTTACTTATTAAAAGAGAAGAGTTAAAGAGACTACGAGAAAATTACTTATTTGTCAACCCTATTACAAATTTAGTAAACCAGCATTTTTTTGTAGAAAATAACAAAAATAAACTTAATGTCACGCCTGTATTTTCCGAAGAATAAGGCAGATATGTACCTACATAATAGCACACCCAAGTTTTGGCACTTATTATTTATTTTAGTGGGCGAGCTCATAGCCATCAACCAGGTACAAATTCGGGGCTGGTACTGAGAAAATCCAGATATAAAAACCATTTCTCAATAACACTCCGACACAAATCGACGCCAAGACATCCCACTCAAGAATACTTGAGACTAATAGACTAGTAAGGCAACAATCATAATAAAACAATTAAAGCAATAGCAAAATACAAGGTAAGTATATGAACAAAACAATAGTCCTACAGCATTAGATAAATTATTATTGTTAGTAATAATAACAGACAGTAACACCGCTCGGTATCTGCCAGTACATTTCCTTGACAACAAGCCGTGGGGGGCTGCATTATACAAACAATAATGTAAGGGACACATAAATCGATCCTTATCAAATATATAGAGAAATACAGGCCTCGCCTCTTCCACTGGATGTTTGTGCATCGTGACCCTAGATAAACTTATTATGATGACATTAATTATGTTTTGTCTCAACCACTGTGTACTATGGAATAATACAGGTTCGTTTTGTATTCCTGCGTACACTACCAGAGACAGTAGGTGTGTACTGTTTGCTCGCACAAAGGGTATATTTTATTGCTGAGAGGTTTTTCTGTTATAAATTGATACCTAATAATGCGTTTTATTATATTACCCATCGATCAATTAGTGATCGATGATATTACCTATACAAAGGGCGGCGTCTTCGTTTGTTTTATGTAAACTGCCGTTTCTATATTCATATTCATATTATATCCTATAGGACAGCGTCTTCGTTTGTTTTTAGTAAACTGCCGTTTCTATATTCATATTCATATTATATCCTATAGGACAGCGTCTTCGTTTGTTATTAGTAAGCTGCCGTTTCTATATTCAAATTCGTATATTACATCCTATAGGGCAGCGTCTTCGTTTGTCTTTAATAAACTGCACACTTTGGCAGTGAGCATTTGCCGCCAAGATTGATAAAAATGATTAGAGCAAATTGAACATAAATAGATATTTGAGTAAGTGTTAAATTAAAGTCAATGTTCCAATAAAGTATGACCCCCACGCAACGGCGGATCCAGGGGGTGGGTCATGGGGGTCATGACCCCCCCCCTGAGCTGGTTCCAGGACTTAGGTGGACCACTAATTGAACATAATGATATTTTGTCACCATACAGATTTTATGTAACTACATACCTACCTTCAATTTTTTATTAATTTAATATAATAACTTTGTATGATGGCAAATGTTTGGGAACGAACGCATGGAAAACTAGAATTTTACCGCGCCACACATGCGCGCGCTTGTCGACTACGTAACGGGTAGCAAGACTTAACCTCAATCGGACCCTTACCGCAGTCGATTTCTGATCTTATTTAAATTGTGACATCGATATGTATCCTAATTTATGAAATTTTTTATGTATTATGGCTACACTAGCGATGTAGTGTGTCAGTGTAGCGACAGCAGATAAGAAAGGTCTTTCTCTACGTTGCGCAGAATTGAATCGCGGCTAAGATCTTCAATGGTTGAAGATCGCCTTACAGGACTGGCACTTCTCCACGTTCATAAAAACGTACCCATTGACGTAAATGAAGTAATAACGCGTTTCGGGAGAAGACGTAAAAGAAAAAATTGATTTTGTTTTTAAATTTAAGTATTTTGTTTGTTTCTATTTTGTTTGTTGGAACCCCTTGTCGTACCACCTCTAAGAGGTGACCTCTTCACTTTTGCGGAGTTTTGCGTCATACTCCTCGCTTGACATACCTCTAGCTGTTATGACAAATCATTCACCACGGTTATGGAATATAAATAATGTGACTCAGGTTGGCTGGACAAATCTTCAAAATAGCTCTAATTTAACTAGGTCAATAGGGCACTTTATGTGACGGCTAAGCATCCTTATTTCATTGTGACGCTACAGAATCTTAGATAATCGATCGTGTCCAGCCAGCTTGAAAAACGGAAGTGATTTTGACGACTTTTAGTAGGTATATCAACGGGGCATCACATAAATTTGTGACAGGCATCGAGCTAAAAGTTTTGTGATACGTACAGTGGTTTAGTAGAAAAATGCAAACATCTGTGTACAATCAGCTTGAATTTACGTAGAAAACTTTTGGCTAGCACTTCCGTATCTCAATAACGGGAGCGTTTTCGAATATGGTTCCTTTACTAACATTTGGTGACGCAATGTGTGACAGTAATAACGTTTGATTTGTGGCGTCACGTGTAAGGGTTTACGAGAAATCAATAAAAACTTAATGTCTAGACAGCCTTAGTTCAAGCTGGCTGGACACATGTATCTCCGCTGCCTGATGATCTTCAAAATGTGTTCAACATTTTATGATGCTGACGATAATGATAACCTAAATTTGTGACGGAGAAACTTTGCGTAGTTTCAAAGATATTGACCATTTAAATTTTCCCAATAATAGTTTTTATTGATTTTTCGTAAACCCTTACATGTGACGCCATAAATCAAACGTTATTTCTGCCACACATTGCATCACCAAATGTTAGTAAATTAACCATATTCGAAAATGCTCCCGTTATTGAGATTCGGAAGTACCTGCCAAAAGTATTCTACGTAAATTTAAACTGGGTGAACACAGATTTTTGCATTTTTCTACTAAACCACTGTACATATCACAATACTTTTAGCTCGATGCCTGTCACAAATTTATGTGACGCCTGTTGATATACAAAAAGTCGTCAAAATCACTTCCGTTACCGAAATTGAGCGACCAGCGAAAAGTGGTTTTTCAAGCTGGCTGGACACGTTTTCAATCGATTATCTACGATTCTGTAGCGTCACAAATTCTGAAATAAGGGTGTTAGCCGTCACATGAAGAGCCCTATTGACTTAGTAAATGCGAGCTATTTTGAAGATTTGTCTAGCCAACCTTGAGTCACATATATACAGGGTGTAACGGAAAGGGTATATACATCCGAAGGGCACGGATTCTCTTGGTGATAAGAAACGACATGGCAACGTTTTTATACATATACATACATAATTGTAAAGTTGAGCCCGCCCGCGCCGTCGCGTATTCTTCGGTTAGGCAGAGCCCGATAGGTCTGTACTAGGGGCGCAGAACCCGAGATAGATATACTTGAACCTTGCCGGACAGGATTATAACCCTCATAGTGCGGTGACACGTTTGCTATGATTTTGCATTTAATAAACTGTCGATATTAAATAATATCGTGAAGTTTCAAAGTTTTTAGTTGGGAGCTGAAATTTTGAGGAAAGACTCGTTATTAAATACTCTATTCACCCTGTTCGTATGTATATACCCTTTCCGTTACACCCTGTATAGGCTGCCTCATTCCGTAAGTAGTAGTGCTTCTCTGGATGTCTTCAAGAGAAGATGGCAATATGCACGTGTATATGTACAAGTTAGTGTTAAGTTTTTCAAGTGTACAATAAAGAATAAATATTTTTAAGTACAGTAGGTACTTACGTACATTAATAAAATGTCTACATTTTACTAGTATCTATTGTTATCAAAATTAAATTATAAGTTCTTGACTTGACCACGATTATGTGACCCCCCCCTGATGCCAAAGCTGGATCCGCCCTTGCCCCCACGCTAGGTAGCCCTTTAAGTTTTTATTTGCAAGATTTTATGGTGTAGAATAAAAGTATCCTATTATATTCTAAAAATATTTGCTTTCGTTTTTAGAAGCTTATAGCAAAGACGGGATAGATAAATCAGTAAATATTTATGGCGTTAAATTATAGCCCACAACAAAGTAATGATGATGCGTTAAAACAATTAAGTACTTAAAAAATGTGCAAACAAAAGTACATATTATGTAAATACCTACCTAATTTCAATTAAGGAGTCGTACCTACTTAGTTAATTAATGAGTTTATTTTTACCATTGGTTCTAGCAATAAATCCCATTATTTTTAAACCGTAGTGCGAAGAACAATAGCCAGGATAAAAGCTAGTCATAGTAGGTAAGTAATATCTAATTAGTTTCCAACTAATGACATTTCTGTAAAGGTCAGACTATTTTCTATCATCGGCTAATTGGCAGTAAGTTTAGAACTAACAATCGCAAAGAGATTTAAAAGACTATAGAGCGGACATGCGAGGAAATATCATAGAAAAACTTTGATCCCATGTCTCAGTAACGCCATCTAGAATAATATATGAATATTGGAGCGGCAGCGGAGCGTACTAAAAAAAACTCATAGACTTGTGTCCGGCAGGACACACTTTTTCGGACGAAAATCTTGTTCGTGATGACCGGTCTATAGGTATTGAATGTCTTTGAACAATCGCAAAGAATTTGTACGTAACCGGATGTTGCTATATAATGATTTAATTTTAGACATTCGCGCTATCTGCATACTAGCAACAATGTTGCTATTATTGTAAGGGTGCTTCTACACGGTGCAAGTAGCTTGCGCAGGTTGAATTGTATGTATCATAAACTTTCCATCGTTTAAAAAACATGTTCGTGTCTAGCGACTCGAGCATGTACCAAAGTGCAAGTAGCCCAGTGTTGCACTTATTACAGTTATTTTCATTATGTAAAAGTACAAGCGAGTATCTTGAACAAGTAACTAGCGCATATTACTCACGCGTGCTACCCTCATCTTCACTTGCTCCAGCTACAAGCACCGTGTAGATGCACCCTAAAGTAAAGAGCTATGGACAGCAGCATCCTCATTTATACGGACATAAGTACTTAATAAACCCATGCCTTTCTCACATGGGGGTAGGCAGAAGCTACAGAGCGCCAACTGCTCCTTTACGTTCCGAATGCCGATTGCTAGAACATCGCCAATTATAGATTAAAGATACCGGGCTGGTATCCACAACTCCACATCTAAGCGCGTATTTTGCGTATGGGCCATAATCTACCACGCGGGCCCAGTGCGAATTGGTAGATGTCACATGTCTTCGAATATTGGGTTCTAGGACATGCCGGTTTCCTCACGATGTTTTCCTTCACCGTTTTTGAGAGCAGTGGTGATGAAATAAATTACACAAAGTAATGCGCCTGCCTGGGTTCGAACCCACGACTTACTGTTCGTAAGTTGGGGTCGCCACCACTGGGCCACCGCTGCTGTCAACATCGCCAATAAGGTCTGTGTACGTCTAGGGCGTGGGTCTCGGAGTTCCCACTTACATCCTTAGCCTTAGAATTTAATAAAACCTTTAGTTAGTCGACTTTCATTTATGTTCTCAAAGTGTCCAAGCCATCTACCTAAGCATATTCACATCATTATTTTCGGCGATGGATAGGTAAGGAGGTACTTAACTTATTTTTTTTCTAATCATGATGTTAGAAAATTTTCTTACATTTAATACATTAAGTAGTTAGGTAACAGTTCTGTTTACTTAGAACCTCCATAGACAGCGGATGTTGTAAGAGTTGTATTTTTATTATGTGGGTTCATCAAACTTTTTTTAAGGCCACCATATATGTAGGTATATGTTAGTATACACACACACATACATAAATCACCAATCCGCCTTGAGCAAGCGTGGTGAAGGTGATCAATGCTCTCAAGAGACCTTTACCTACTCGACAGTGGGACAGTAGCAGGCTCAAGGCCGGTATTTTTTTTTATTAGGTTAGTTAGGCTTGTCCAAAATCCCAAACTAGACTATTGTGGCTACTCAGATCCAAGGATTACTAATAAGTACTTACATCCATTCAAATAAATAATACCCACAAATGAATAGATATTTCACTAATAGCGGAGATAAAGTTATCGTTGTTAGCAACAGTTGATAACCGAACATTCACCCTAACAGACACATACTGAACTTACATAAGTTCCCTCATAATATTATAAAAATGTAACGCGATATAGGTGACAATAACAAGTATTTTTTTTCACTGTGATAGTATTATCGACCAGCCTCCGTTGTGCTCGTATTGCTTACATTGCCGTGGCCTGACTGATAATGGTAATAGCCAGACGGAAAGAAAGATATTTTTATAGGTAGGTACCTACTACAGACCTAATTTATTATCGTACCTACTGATTGTAAAAAAGTTTTAATGTAATTTATGATTCATGTGGTGTGTCTGACCAAATAATACGCAACGAGCCCGAACGTCGAAATGGTGGTCTGGAAATCGAATGATCGTGTTTTTGCACGAAGCATTTTCTAGTCGATTAATTTTGCCTGGTTATGTTATGATGACAAAGACATAAAAATTTCGAATGTTACCTACCGCCTTTTTTCAATGAATAAGCCTTCAACCCAATCTATATTACGCACTAGAACTGTAAGTTTTAAAAACCGTTCCCTTTTTTATTTATTCGGGTTTTTAAATTTCTATGATTCTGTCTGACTTAAGATTACTGTCACTTTATCGAGGGGAAGACGCTAACACCTGCAACACAGTTTTACTGGGGCGGGTGCTAGGGAATCCTATAATTTTAATTGTTTGCATTATGTCAATAAAGAACTATTACTATTACTAATCAGCAGCAGAATAGGCAACATGGCTGTTGAAAGGGTTACACAGGTTAGGTAATACGTTATGTTACGTGTAACCCTTACCCACATTTGCGTTAACCCAACTGACGCACGTGCGTCCAATGCGATGCGAGTCTAATTGCTTTACAAATATTTTACATTCATCACTTTATCGACATGCTATAAAATGACGTCTGAGTATACTATGTAGACTATCAAGTCGATCTGGCTCCACAGCGCAAAGTTTATCAGTGATACTAAATAGTACTTCAAGTGCAAACACTTTACGAGTTTCACTAAGAACTTATCATGTTATATCTACAAAATCAGTAACTATTTTATAATAATATACTTGCGTAAATAACATACTTGTTTATTATCTAGTAATCACTTGTATATAGAACTAGGTTTATTTATAATCTATTTTCATAAAGTCTCTTAATTTTATTGATTCTAGATGTTTAAAGTCAAAGGAAATGGAAAAGAACACTATTGTCGGAAGTTCGGAACCTAGCTAACAGTAATTTGGGAGGTCAATATTTAAATGTGTCCGCCAGTGATTGAACAAGTCTAATAAAATATATTTTAATAATTCTAATAAAAAAATACAAGCCTTGGCAATATTGTTTGGAATGGTATATCCCCAACAAATTCTGTAAAATAAGGTTGATAAAAAGTATACTTATTAAAGATTCCTTGAATATCGTTGTTTTCTGAAGTAAATAAGGACAAACATAATGAGTGTACCTACCTACCCGAGCTATTTATGTATTCTTAGTATTTTTAAAATGCGCATTTAACGAGGGGTAATTGCCGTCCATTTAGACTTCGTCATTGCACAATGATTATAAATATTAAACAATAAAATTACAAAGACGGTCGCTGACTTCACATTAAGACATTACTGTAACATTTAATAGCATAATATATTTTTTATCAATACTTTATTACATGCATACGTCTAATAAATCTGAACTTGTTTTTCTACAAATTAAATACCTACTTTGTTACTATGTAACTACCTTCGTAAATCAACGTTGTTATTGATAAAGTATTATCTGGAACAAATTATTCCACACCTTATCTGTTTGGTCCTGTTAAGGACTTGTATCCAAGGCTTGATAGTGAACTGCATGGGTACAGCTAGACAGTCGGACTGCAGTATTTAAGAGAAATAATACAAAAAAATGACTGCCTTCCAAAAAATCCGTTACCATGACACTATTGAAAATGTTGTTTTTGGTGTTACATAAAATTTTCCAGAGAGATTAGGATTTTACTGTTTTCCCTAGTAATGGTACCTACTTAGTTTGTATTTTTCTTTCTAATAATTTCGTGATGGCCCACTTTCTAAGTTTATCTTAGACCTCACTAGCGCCTTTCACTAAATTAAAGTTTAGTCACAAATTTTGAATCCGAGAGTTGAAAAAAAAACACTTGAGCAAGTAAGGTAAAGTAGTAGCTGTGTCTTCTTTGTATGAAGATATACCTTTGCCCTGCAGTGGGATAGTACCAGGCAGGTCTTATTATTGCCCTAAGTCTGACTGGTCTGGCTCTTATATACGTGGATATTATTTACAAAAAAACGAGTGTCCTCCTTATTTTGTCGCGAAATTGTAAAACATTTTGTTATCAACCCACTAAAAACTACCAAGTATGTCAATAACATAAAGATAAAAACTTTTTGTTTCGAATAATTATAGTTATTCCGTATGGCAACTATGTCTGGAAACGTCCGGTCTGTTCTAAAACAAGGAGCATCGGGGTCGCGATCCCCGACCACAAAGTAATCACTATCAATCAGCGTAAAATCCTTGTTATTGTGTTATTTATAAGTCTCTCTATGTTTTAATGATAAATAAACGTAAGATGACATGACCATATTCATTTATCATCTTGGTTACCCTTGACTGCGAACATTTAACTTTAATAAACGTTGAACCCTATTTTATTGATCTCGTTCGGAAGGGATAAACAATATTATGATATGTTACCATTTTATTTTCTTTGTTTTATTTTTAGGCTTCAAACGATACTCACGTATCGAGTTCAACGAAGCTGGTATCTAAAATTAAAAAGTGATAACGCCAATAATTCAATTATTCAGTGTTTTGTTTATAAATAACAAAAACCATGTTTGGCTTCGCTATCGAGGTATTGTATGCACTGCCGAAACTTATATACGTTGTGAAACATAAAGCTGGACAGTGAAAAATAAATAATGATGATACGTAGGTACTTATGTAATAGTTAAAACTTAAAATTATAGGTCATAAATGTAAAAACAGTAAACAAAGCTAAATTTCTCCCAAAGACAACTTTTTATTCTCCTTTTATTAGTTTTTAGACCAATCAGTATGTATGTATGTATACCTACAAAACGTTTCAAAATCGCAAACGCACGCCATCTGGGCCCTAGTTCTGTGATATAATTAAGGCCTTTAAATAACTAATTATCAATTTCGCAGTGTATACGTACATGGTTCATCCGAACACCTGCTGCGCGGCGTATGTGATGTGTAGGTAGCCGTCGTGCGCGCGGAACTGTTCATACGCCTGCGCCATCGTCATACTGTGGCTCGCGAGGACTTTGTCGTTTACCAGCAAATACAGTGCCTAAGAGGAAGAAGTGAGAAATTTTATAATTGTTTAGTTGTAGATATTATAGTCGGAAATTATAAAACATTGAGTAACTTGAGGATATGAGACCTGAAAATAACCATATTGGGGTGCGATCATTATAATACATAATATATTGAGACTCTTCTTGAATTTTAGTGAGTATTGGCGTGCGCAGAGTGGAGTAGACATTTAGCAAGTATAGGAGTATAAGTGGTAGATAATAAAATAGTAATTGCCCACCTGTGAATCCCTTAGTTTCATCTTCGTCCGTATGATATAGAGGAACTGGGACATTGTAAGTTCTTGTGGCACTAGGAACTTGTTTCTACCCAACGCGGGCACCTCTCGCTCTCTCGAATACCGTTCTACATATAGCTGGAGAAAACAAAGAAAGATTAACTCAAGAAAAACGAAATAAAACAGAAAATAAGTTTTAAAAGTGATATTTACCGGTACTTTATTTGGAAATCTATGTCTAATTGCTTGAACCTCTTGATTTGACTGTTTGATGTTCATATCTATAACAAAATATTAAATTAATAAGATACATTGAATTTCTACAGAATAATCTTAAAAATTTTGTGCCGCGAAAACACTCAAACGTCTAACTAAACCCAGTCGCCAAGGTTCAATAATAGACCTCTTGTTTTTAAATTCGGCATGTGATGCGAATTTAAGATAAGACAATAAGATTGAGACTGTTGTAAATATTTAAAACCTAAATTATTAACTAGGGAATATTGCAAGTATATTTTGCTGTTTAGATATGTAACTCCTGTCCTCCTGTAGGTTTTGCTAATAGCCTAGGAGTTAGATCTCGCGCAAAAGCGCTCAAATGCTCTGATGAAAAGTAACGACTGCAACAGCTACCCATTAATCATACCTTCTTAATCTCTTTTTAATCTAACCTTTACTTACAAACATACTCGTCCAGTAAGAATACAGTATTTTACAAAAAAAAGCAGGGAATCTTGGTATTGAATGATAATTAAATGCAGATAAGGGAGAGCGTGGAGTTCCAGTTATTATATTATGTTATAGGTAAAAGGCCGCATTAATTCGCAATTTTTGTTACATAATACAAAAACGCAGAGCTTAAGGCTTTATTATAGACAGACACACTGCAATCTGACTGCAAATTTGCTCTTTGCCTACAACCTATATCATGGAACTTTTATACATAAATAATGAAGAACTAACTTATCTAAAAGTAGGACTATAAACCAAACATTGCAAATAGCATTGTTGCATTGTTTAATCTTTGGCAATCTGTGGATAATGTAGTTGGCTGCAACATTGTTATTTAATAGTTTTATATTATGTTCGTTATTTGTATGTTGTAGCTGTTTGTTATCCCTAAATAAATAAAATAAAATAAAATAAAATAGCTTACCATCTTTATAACCGAAAACTTCTTGTGACGCATATGTGATGTACAGGAACCCGTCTTCATCACCATAGTTGTCGTACGCCTGGGCCATCGTCAGGCTCATGCTTAGCATTGATTTGTTGTTTATTATTAAATATAAGGCCTGAAACAAAACAATAAAGTTATAATTATGTTTATTATCGCATGAAAAAGTCCTGTTTTAGTTTAATTGAGTGCAGGTACGATTTACCCCATGGATTTATTATACTGGTTACTTACGCTTCTAGCGCAGGTAAACCAACGCAGCGTATATTTTGACAACGCGACGTAGTTTTTGATACATTCACGTTACCTACGCTCAGAGCAAAGACATCTCTATTATCTTTGAGTAAATGAGTAATTCTCAAAAACTGCACTTTGCACGTTATACATTCTCTCAAGACACCTTAAAAGCATACATATATCTCGTGCTATGCCACCTAAGCAGATAGTTAGGGTCATTTCAAACAGAGCTGCTCTTTACTATGTAACGTAATCAATTAAATAATTAATGATCTCCAGAGTTAATTGATTGATTACGGGATTAGGTAAGTATATAAAATATAATACTTTTACCCCACGATAGCGATAGCAACTAGATTGAACTAGACGTAAGCTAGACAAGATCATAGACTCTAGACTTGGTAGGTATTTTTCATTGGTCGAGAACATGATAAGTGGATTTCTTTGGTATCAAACAGTCTAAAAAATTAAGCCACTGGTTACATTGACTAAGAGTGCCCGTTTCGGTTCGTAATACCTATTAGAGGTTTCCGGTTTTGTATTTAACCTTTCCAAACCAAACAACTATAGCATTAGGGGAATCCTTGTTCTATGAAAGAATTACTAGTTATTACACTAGAATGTGCTAGTAGCCCTATTCAAAATCCATATTATTACATTCAAGTGGGTGAAAGAATAACTTTTATGGACAAGTAATTCAGAGTAAGATCTTTTTATTAATATTTTGAATGATGAAGTTTAAAAGGGTGAGGGTACCTACGTACTCTATAAGGGTAACCGAATGAATCACTTAACTTTTTAATGACTAAGACAAAAATCAGGTATAAAATTGGTATCATTTTAAATTATATTATTGGTTGTTGTTATTACGGTCTACCGAGTAATTAAATTAACATTTCTTTTGATCAGAAGCAGGTAAATAAAGTTACTGGCTTCGGATGATGATATTATATCTACTTACTTGGTTAGGTTTTATTCTTATCCTATTCCGAATTATAACTAGAAACTGCGACATAGTGATATCTTCAGGAACTAAGAACTTCGTTTTGTCCAACGTTGGTAGATTTCTTTCTTTGTGATATCTCTCTACTATTAACTGCAAAGAAATACCGAAATTATTTCATGAAAACGCCATTAAGCCGCTAACATAATAAGTTAACCCTTTAACTTTTCACTAGGGAAGTGAAGGGTTACCCTTCACTAGCAAGTAAGTTGAATTTCAATCAGTCTGTGCCTCAACTTTTTCAAACAGTCTTATTTTACAAAACATGGGACAACTTTGTAATTTTTTTCAATATTAAATAAAAACTCACGGGTATTTTGGTGGGGAATTTACTTTTTATCGCCATGACTTCTTCTTTTCTGCTAACTGTAAGGAAAAAACAAAACATCATGATCATTATTCCACATAATAAATAGAAATTCAAATGTCAATAGCATCGAGTTCTCTGCACTGTTATCAGTTCAATTGCCCATCTTTCACTAATGAACTTTTGCCTTTGCGTTTGGTCAAAACAAATGAAGTAATAAACGCAGAGTAAACAAAAAATCCGAACAAAGAGAAAGTCGGTGAACCCAAAGTATATTATTCCTGCCACACGGTATACCGTGTGGCAGGAATAATATACCTACCTATATCCATTCAGTTCATTTTTTAATTATGTTCGTTTTTAAAGTGTACTAGAGTCCCATTGACATTGACAGCACGTGATACCACAAAAAAATGATTTAGTTACATTAAAATTTTATCCCCACATTGCGGTTTTTAATGCAATGTGGATAACAAACATTTTATACTTCAATTACTGATACTGTTCTAATGAAGTCAATAGCATATATAAGCAATTACTGAAATTGCAACAGACAGCACCTCATGGTTTTCTTTTTGTAACAATCTAGCTACCGAACCCTAAATATTTTGCCGCAAATTAATTTCTTTTATAAGACTCCTTTCTCAAAGATGTTATTGCTTTCTATACCTATGTAATCATCAACACATGAAGACACCGTAGATGCTTATTTTAAAAACCTGTAAAGGAAATATTTTGTACGCCTTGCAAGGCAGCGCATAGCGATACTCCTAATATTTAACACCATGTAATTATACATTATACCTATGTGTCACAAATAAATATATTTGAATTTGAATTTGAATTTGAAAAAAAATGTGCCACAAAACAACATGTACTTAAGTAAGTTCATACGAAAGTATAGCCATTTTTTTTGGATAAATTGTGAATGCATTTTAACTTTCATAAGTTAACGTACTATGAAAGACTAGGCCCACGTTATCCCACCAAAAACGTAAGTATCCATAATATTTACACTTTCTGTGAAAGTGGCATTTATCAATGTTTTTGATTGCAGTGTTTTTTTTATCTACAAATAAAATTACTATGTGTGTTCACTTAATTACCGGTAAGAAAAGGACTTGGTATTGTCAACTCTGTTATGTTGGTGTGTTATGTTAGTGTCCGAAGGGATGGGTTAATAGAATGGTAACCCAGTCAAAGCTCTGTAACTTTGATTGGGTTATCATTTCATTTACCCATTCTCTTGCTCCTAAGTTCCTGTCTACGGTAACAATACAATATGTAACTGTGGGCTACACATGTTTGCAAAGCGAAGGAATAAGGGTAACCCTTTACAGCTACTACTTCCTTCCTATACTTCCCGCAGTCGCTAAATAAGGCCTGCTGATGATTTTAGCGGTTGTTTTAGGACACATATGACAGTGGTCACGTTTCCGTCACAACTAAACTAGATCAAATATACCGAACTGATAACTAGAACAAACACAATACCTACCAACTACAAAATCTGGGAGTTCATTGAACTTCATCTATTCATAATTATGTCTTGCTAATAATATATCAACAATAACAACAGTTTCGCGCTCGCAAGCTATTGACATAAATTTAGATGTAAACATTAATCATTTGATCACATAATTGTAACGTTACATTGTTTATTAGATAAGTATTTAATATTTATGGTCGGCTTATTTAATAAAGTACGATACAAGATTATGTTTTATAGGAACAGACCTAGCGTAAAGCGTTTCGAACTATAGCAAACTTCAGCTGAATCCTGCGCCATGATGTAAACTAAGAGGTAATACCGTACCAGCAAAACTAGGTTGATAGAAAGTAAAACACAGGCTTACACAGGGACTAGAAAAAGGAAGAAATGCGTTATCTAGGTAATTAAACTTTTAATGAGACATTTACGTCTAGTTAATTTTGTTTGTCACTCACAAGGCGTGCAAATTAATATAGTGAATATCAATTCTTTGATAAACAATTCCTCAGTCTAGAAATTTCCCTCTAACGTGGGTACGTTTACAAACATTTAATCTCACTCAAGACAAACAGCTAAATAGCAATATGTAACATTGTTTTACTGACAGGAAAATCACCCACAACACAATGTTTTCTTTCTATTCAATCGTGCTGCGTTTCTTTCAACCCCTCTTCTAACGGTACCATTTTGTGTGTGTACATTAGCACTTTGTGTAAACTAATATTAAGGAGCAATTATTTTGTTTTTTGTTTGTTTGTTTGTAATGTAAGTAGGTACCTACCTCAAAAGCTAGGTTGGTAGGTAGGAACACAACTGATTTTAAAATTAATTTTACCATTGGACAGCTTTATTTATCACCGAGTGACTTATGCTGTATTTCTTGTTTACTCGTAAAACTACGATGGGTGAAAGGAATGCTAAAGTACGAAGAAAATGTTACACAGATTAGTAATCCTATAAATAAAAAAATATGGTAGGTACTTACTGAAAGGCTTTTTTGATTTGAAGCACTGTTTCACATTATGATTCACATCATGTTTTATTAAAGTTGTTATGAAGTTTAACTCCATTTTGAAGTAAACGATCGCACAGTATCGTGTTGGTCTCGCGGCGGCCGTGCACTCGCAGCGCAGTTTGAACCCCGACTACGCCAATGTAAATATCATCGGTACTTTTATCATTTGACATGGAGCACACTCGTAAACAATCCGATAATCAGTCCCCTTTTAATTTCTATTATTCAGAGTTGCATTTCACTTAGTGTGATAGTGATTACTGAGTTACTGTCGGGTAGTCACGTATTTTGTTATTACCTACTTGTTTGCATAATACCCGCCTTTGTAATAATATTAGCTTTTGCACACAGCTTTGCTCGCAATTTTGATTTAGAACCCTCTTTCCGGTCCTCTTTCCGGGTTCCGTAGCAAAATCGCTTGAACGGCACCCATATATTTGGGCCTGTGCATTTAGATGTTACACAGCCATTTTACTCGGAGACTATTCAGTGTAGTTAAAAAAAAAACAGTCGGTACCGTACACTGCAAAATCTTTGGATCCCATACCTAATTAAAAAATATACCTAATTGTTTTCAAGTAGGTACCTTATGTCTTGTAGAAACATGAGGTGTTATGAATTAGGTAGGCAGGCGCTAGTTGTCTGTATCTAAAACGTACGAAATATTATTTGGATAAATCGAAATAATAGATGAAAAGTAGCTTTATCAACTGATATCTGCTTATGAGTTATCTACAAAACACTTAGGTAGCTGTTGGTGACACTGGTATCATTTGACTTTCCGAGCCTGTTCATATTTTAAATGCAACCTCTTTCGATCCACTGCACTGCAGGACTGGCTGTCCAGGCTCAAAAAATATTATAGATGCCATTTGTTACATGTTTTTCTTTTTTTGTTGATATAAATGGCTTTTATCTGCCCGTATTTACCTGTACAATGAGATGTTATTACACCCTCATAAATAAATTAATTATTCTAAGGAAATAATTATTTATTTTCTTCCCTAAGAATCGTGGGGAGCATAGAGATTAGTAAATAATTCATTTACAGGACTAATACGAAGTAATTGTACCTACCTATTATTGGCACCGTAGCCATCTCTGCTATGGTCAAAGCAAGACATTAAATCTCTTTGGCTATGGTATATTTCCATTAAATCTTCATAATCCATGTAAATAAAAGCCTAAACAATAAAAATGATGGACAAGCAATTCCAAGAGCGGTGGGAACACTTAAAGCTTTTGATCTACCAATAAGTCACTGCGGTACCTAATGTGAAGGACTATCTCACTGTGAAGCACGTTATTGGGGAACTACCGATGACAACAACGAAGTAAATACCTACCTAAGTAGATAGTTACCTAATCGATTATAATAATTAAGTATAAACAATCGGACAGTGTACTATCTCAATATGATCTAATTCCTACATCAGAGGCAGGTCACATACGCAACATCGTAAGCCGAACTACTTCTAACCAGTTAATCAATTAGCTCAGATGGCGGAAAGAAAATATTAATTATTTTATCAGTTCTGGGTGACTACGTGATTACTAATCACCTAGGAGTCATTAATTGGAACACAAAACCTTGTCTTTTAAAACTTTACTTGTTTTAACATTTGATAAACAATAGTGAGAAGAACGAAAAACTATATGTGAAAAGCTTTAGGTATCTTTGTTCTCTCAACATGTCTAGTACCTACCAGTACCTACATAGACGTACCTACCTAGGCATTATTATTATCTAAGAGACAGTGGGGGAAAAAAAGAAAAAAACGTGCTTTGAAAGTAATGGGTTACCTGAGGTTAGGGTTACGTTTTGGTACAAAGTACCTACCAACAAATAAAGCAAACGTGGTAGGTAAGGTAAGTAATAGGTTACCCACCTTAAAATTTATAGTTCAACATTTTCATTTTGATCACCAGTCTATTTCACAAAATTGGTTGTCTATCTTTTCTAATTCAATGGTTGGGTCACTCACTCTGGCAGGGCCACCATCAGGGATTTTAATTTTGATAACACATAAATTTAGGTTACTGGTTCAAAAGATAGGTGTAAGGGTTTATAGGTGGCCCTGCTGGACAGAGTCTCCCCAGCAGAGCCAAATTTATACCTCAAAAACTAGGGCACCTAGCGAAGATGTGTTTTCTCCTATATTTAGCCGCCAATTAGTCGCAATTTGTCCCCAAGTTACAGATTTAGTTGGTGTGTAATTAAAAAGATACTAAAGATAAATCATTATTCATCATTTGATGATTTCGCATCCTCTGCGTGCTTAGTAGGTACCTACTAATAACCGGCGTGGACGACAACATATATGAATGTACAGACGCCAGCACATCAAGTTACCCCAATGTGTCAAATTTCTTTGATCGTTTTTCAACTTTATGTAAACAGAATAAGGTTCATATTCAATTGCGAAAATTTGACACATTGGGGTAACTTGATGTGCTGGCGTCTGTACCTAAACGAAGCAAAAGAAGTATTATGTAAGAATCGCATCAGATGGCGCTTTGTAGTTTTTTCCTACCCCCATGGGAAAAAGGCGCGAGTATGGGGATGTAATTAATTTTAATTGAAAAGATCGTCGGCTGTACCTACCTGCCATACCTGATTGCTTAAAACACAATACCTATTTGCAAGCATCGCTTTGGTGAACAGGTGCAAAACATTTAGCCTAGTGAGAATTAACGCGAGCCACAGCATCATCGATTCTTATGGAGTAATAGACACCAATGCTTCAATGGTCATAAAGATATGTATATGGATAGATAAAATCTATCATTTAGTGCAACAACAAAAGACAAGACGCAATCACTAGGTACATACTGGGTAGCGCGCGTCTAATGGCTGCACTAAATGGGACTCCAGCTCAGCATTTTCCGTTCGGGTGGAATACCTGACGCTGGTACCTATTCTGCTGAACCCCCACAGTGACACACGAATGCCGAGACACAGAACAAGAAGAAGAGAGTGGTAGACGATTTGATGACCTGAAGAGTACAACGCCCTTCTCCCGGTCCTGTAGAAGATAGATAAACGTTCCAGGTTCTGCCAGCTCACGGATTAACTAAAGTAAGTATAGATGGCATTCAATTAGTTCTATAGACACACTAGATAATAGAATTAGGATAGGCTGTCTAACAAGTGTTAACTGTTCCATTTTGTAAGTAAGGTCTAGCCTTTAGGTACCTACCTATCTAGATTTGCTAATACCTATGACTTTATGTGCCACCGCATGCTAGGTAACTTAGTGTCTGCCATCAACATAAATTTTTAGTCGATTTTTTTTTTCCTATAAACTCCTCGCTTACTTTTTATTGCTCATGCTTTATTCGCTGAGTCACTCCAGCTTTAAAGTACTAGGACAGTGGACAAGTGCACAGAGACCCTAATGGCCCCGTCTAACTTAGTGGCTTCACGGCACGCACACACTCGACAGTACGCCATGTCGGCGGACAGTAATATTTCTGAGATGCATTATTTATTGCTTTGGGCCAATATTACCAAAAGTAACAAATAAATTTAGCAGGGATTGTGAACTAAATCAAACAAATTATTCGGAATTGGTGTTAAGCGGTTGCGGTTCGTATTAATACGGAGTTTTTTTTAAATAAACAAATATCTGTAATATTCTGACCATGTTAAGTTGCAAAATGAGAGGGAATCCGAGGGTGTTATGTAGCTAAACCTTAGGTACGTTAACTCTAAATGGGTTTCTTCACATCTGCGATAATTACTTTTTTTCCTACTCAAAGGTCAAGAGAAATAGTAAAAAAGAAAATCTAGCAAAGAAAATAGTCGAAATAATATGAACGCATTTTACTTCTTGAACGCAGATTTTTTGACAGCCGGCGGAAACGTTTCTTTACGCAAAGTAAAATTTGGAGACAATTTTTTTACAAGGCCACTTAAAAAAAAAATACTGAAATACTTCTAAGTAATTTAATACATAAATATTGATTTAACATTCAAATAAACACATTTAAAAGATTGCATTTCTTTAGAGAACGTTAATATAATAAACCTGTCCTCTGAATAAACAAAGTCCTTGATTCTAGCCAGTCCTGGCTCAGGCGCGCTTAAGGAAAATGGAACGCTCTTGCCTCCTAGCGACGACTGAAAATGAATTATCGAATTTCTGAAATAATTTATTAAAAATATAACAAAGTGTAGCCATAAGTGTACTGCGTGGGTGTAAAAACATTCAATGCTTTAGGTATTATTAGTTTACTGTGTATTTTATACAGTTTTATTTACTAACACTTTTTGCTTCATCGATGGACTTTAGAATCGATAACCCAATTTCTTTCAAGTTTTGAATGACTGCAATTGTCCGTTAGTGAGTCGCTGTAAAATGCTGCTGTGTTAAGGTTGTGTGACGGTGTTGTGTTCGTTGCCACCATGCTTTTTACACCGATTTATATTGCTATGACCTTTATAAAGACCTGGCGAATTCGCTCGTTCAGAGCTCGTCTACTTGAGTTTTTGAGCGGTAACACGAGTGTTGCATTCTGCAAAGTTCCTGAAAATGCAGCCGGTAAGTATCCCAATGTAATATCAAGACAGTTATGTCACATAAATCTATTTTACTGGTAAAGAACAAGACCCAAGTTACTGATCATTATCACAATTTATAACAACTGCTACTTTTAAAACATCATTTAAAATGAGTCTGCTAATTCTCATACAATTATATTTAGTTAAAGCCATATATTATGACTAATACATTATTTTTTAATTAATTGCAGAAACTCCCACACTTAGTTCTAAGCTATGCACTAACCCAAAAAATGCATATCTATGTGACTTATTGGATTATACAAATGCCACTCGGATCTGCAGCATGAAGCCGACCCAGATGATTGAGATCAATGACTGGGTGTCCTGTTCCAATGGGTTGCCTCTAGGGTCCAGTGAGCAGTCTCCCGTTACTGACTTAGATGTAGATGTGCTGTTTGAATGTGAGATGGAACCTCATGATAACTCAGGACAAGATATCATTACTGTAAGTTTTGGTTTTAGTTAAAGAAAGAAAGAAAGACATTTATTTGGCACTAGGCTCAGAGTTAAACAAATAATTTATTTTCTGACTCTATTTTTATTTTATTGAAATGGAAAAGAAACGGCTATAATATAAAACAAAGCAACCGAAAAATACCATAAAAAATTGACAAAATTTCAGCCCACAATGCTGATCACAGATAAACTATAATATTTAAGAGTAGAAGTAACGAAAAATATTGCTAGGGTTACAAATACGTAAGTTTTTACTTAGTTGCAATAAAATAAACTCAATACATATATGTATTGTCTGGCTAGATAGAACTACTAGCTATTTGGCCAGGTAATTATTTGTACAGCATGATACTTAATTATGCATATTAAAATTTGCACTGAAACAAGCCAAGGTTATCTTATCTTCCTTTTAGCACTTTGAACTACATTTTTGGTATAATCTCTTATTTGATTCCAGTTAGAGTCAATGGGTCAGCCTGTGGCGTGGAAGGCAGGCTCACACTTAGCAATAATAGTGAAAACTAACATAGAACACCTAAGTGTTATTGGTTTCAATTTTATTGGTGGAGAGTTTGTCATAGACCACAATCTGCCTGTGGTGAGGATACAGAGTAAGTAACACAACAAATTGTTTCTGAATTGAAAAATATGTTTCATGCACCCTAGATTAGTTTTTTCTTCATGGCTCAAAAGTATTCAATACATCTTAAATTTCAGCTGTTCAATTATCAGGAGAGCCCAATAAGGCGTCAGATCCCTCCATGAGGAGTCTGCGCAGTGACATTCATTACAGTCTCAACCAGCCATTGTCTGAATTTCAATGGCCTGTACACGCAGCCCTGCTCAGGAAACTGTCCAAAGTTGTTGATATCAAGTCTGACACTAAGTATACCATACAGATGAATGGTAGCAATGGAGACATAGTGCTTGAAGTACCACCTCCAAGGAGAACTGTTACTTTAGCTGATGTCAGTGTGAACACTGGCAAATCATTATCAGGGGAAGAGGCAGACAACCCTGAGGAAAGTAACAAAGTAACAGAAACTGCCGCTAAAGCAGATGAGCCCACACAACCTGAAGAAAATGAGGTGGTGGTCGAAAATGTAACAGTAGAAATACAACACAATATCACGCCAAAGAAATCTAGTTTAAAACTTGACTTGAAGAAAGGCACTAGCCAACTCTCAACTTCTTTATTAAACATATCTAGTCAAATAAAATCTGTTACTACTCATAAAAGGATAGTTAGTACGACTGGGCCAAAAAGGCCGCAGTCCCAGATAGAATGTTACCCAGTTGTTAAGGAAGAGGCAGCTAGGAGTTCCACATCACAGCAGAGTACTCCGAAATCTGTGAAAAGTTCCCGTCCATTAGTGAATACGAAGTCACCAAATGTGTTGATATATTCTGATAGTGTAGTAGCTAGAGATAATCTAGAGGCGTCCCTTAGAAAAGTACTGGATTGCGATAGGTGAGTGTGAGTGTCTTAAACTGTCCTAAGATATGCTGAGCTTTCAAAAAGTTAACACAAGCTTGGTTTGTATCCAATAAACTGCAATTTGTTTAACCCAAGTTTACTGTTCTTTTCTGTTATTTTTAAGTTGTTGTACAATATTTATTGCTGTTTATTAACTTAGTGACATTGCAGTACCTTACCAAAATTGCACTTTAAAGCTTATAATAGCACTTTATAGCAAATAAATTCACAGAGTATTTAATAAATGGAATGCTAATACTTCATGCAAATAAGCATTCCTATAGACAAATTCAACAATTTTTGTGTGCATGTTGGGGTAATAGTAAAAATGTTATTTAGCAATATTGTTGCTTCAACAATGTTGTTTAATTCGATATCAATGTTATTTGATTAGTGTATTTCGTTCAGGTATTTTCAAATGAATATGATAAAGTAAACATAAGTTAAATCATCAGGTATACGTTGTATGTGGTGTCCCGCGAGGCGCTTGAGGGCGGCGCGTGGCGGGGACGTGCCGCGCTGGTGGCTGTGGCGGGTTGTGTCGGCAGGGCCGCGCCACTGTTGCTGGCACACTTACTGGCGGGTGGCAGGTTGCTCGCACTCTGCTCTGATCTACTCCATACTGTGCTGCCGTATTATAAGACTGCCGAGGTTCGTTTGACTTCACTTGGTTTCTATCATACATGTCTTATAAAACTCCTGGGTATGTGTATAAAAATAAACCAATCAATTTGCAATTAGAATCGGTACATAGCCAATTAAATACTTAGCACATTTTTATTTATTTTTCTAGTATTTGCATCTTACTAAATCAACCTTAATTATAAGTTGAAATGTAAATAAATTATTTACACCGCCTAATTTTGTCTTGCCAGGTTCGTGAAAATGAACTAGTACAATTCACTTACGATAAATGGAAGTCAGTGAAGATGAAGCACCACATATTCTGCTACCAAGCATCACCTGCCAAGAAACAGTTCTCCACTGAAAGCGATAGACAGTAAGACCATCTTTTATTTTTTATCCTTCTGTCATTCTGTGTGTGTGATATGTGTTTCTTTCAAACACAGAGTAGTGAGCAAATGGAGTGCTATACAATTGCGTCTATCTAAGATTTCTTCATTTGCTTGCTGTTCTGTGTGTTGTGTTGCCAGATATATATTGTGCTTACAAATAACATTTATCAATTTACAGAGCAAGTCAGGAAAATAATATGTATCGGTACGCAAAACAAACTAATAAACTTAGAAGTCCTTTAACCCTCAGCCCTCATATTTGACACATCATTTATTACTTACGCCTTAAGATTTTAGTGTTTGATTTAAAAACAATGCTATATTCACGAATGGATTACATACGACAGAACATTTGATTTGTGTAATTACAAAGAAGTATTTAACAACACTTACTTTAAATGCTTATTTAGAGTTTTTATACAAAATAAATATGCATGTGTGTGTGTAGTTGTGTTGTCTTTATATAATATTGATTTATGTGACATTTACATACCTAATACATTTCTTTTGTTATACAAGTTTACATGATTGCATTATACAATTATAGAGTGGCTGAACAAGGACTATGGCTAATATATATTATGTAGCGTAACAGTATCACAATGCAAGCAATGTTATTATTTTTTTTATAAAAAATATCTTCTTTATTGAACTCAACTTATGACGTAGTGAAACTTTACAAAATAACATCCTTTGGCTAACAACGAATAAAACCGCTTAATCTTACCCATTTGTCTTAAAGAAAATACAGTGAGTTGTATCTAGTTGAAACACGCAAGACATTATTTTAGTTGCCTAGTGAATACTTTTTTAGACAGATTAATGCTCAGATTCATCATTTCTAGTATCCATCGCCGTCGGACACGCACCATTTGTTTGATTGATGATTCGGTATGTTAATATTGCCGTGTGGCTTTGGATTAAGAAGTGAAGTCTCTGTATAGTATTTATTCTGTGACTTAGGCCTGCAACAAAAACATATAAATACATGAGCTGCGTCGCAAGTTGGATACTAGCTCGAGTTTCAGAGAGTCTTTCGTATAGAAAAAGGAGGAATGCAATCGTGTCACTCATCGTTAAGCGTAGATCAAACGAAACGGGGATAGTTGGGGTTATTTGCATTAAAAATATCTCTGTTGCAGACTGGCAGAGCACATACTTCCCCTTCCCCTAGGACCCCTTCCTTACCTTCCTTCTTCCGTAATTCTCTTTATAAGTTATGACTATATGAGTGTTTTTTTTAAAGAAAATACTATACTTACTTGAAATAAATATGAAATTATAGTGAAATGGGTAGGTACCTGATCATACGTATACGTTCTCTAGTTCACCATTTTTAATAAAATAGGCACTCAAAAAGCCAAGTCAAGGTAAAAGAGTCAAGTTTTCTCTTATTATTTTGAAACTATTTTTTTTGTTAATGCAATTTATTTTTATATAATATATGTTCATATTATGTGAGTGTATTAGGACGAATGGCAGCGGGTTTTTAATTACCAGAATAAGTAAATTTATTAATTAATTATTTGTCAAAATTGTAGGTGAAGTGAAGGCGTAATGAGCTGTCATTATATACCTACTAGTGCTAGACATTGACAGTTCAATTCACTCAAGTTTGCACAGAGTGATTTTTACTGAATGGACCGGCTGAACATCATAAAAAAGTGCACTATTATTTAAAAAAAAGTTTTATGAGTAGTAGAGTAAAAATGGGGGACCTGGATCAAGGAGATCCAGGTCACCCCCATTTTTACTATTCATTTAATCAATATTCAAATTTTACTATTCATTTCATCAATATTCAAAATTTTACTATTCATTTCATCAATATTCAAATATTATCTCATACTTTCTTATAAATATGTACTTAAGATCTGGAAACCCCTCAATTTTCACCATTCATTTTAAAATCATTTAAGATACAGTAATCATTCATTGCTTGCAAAATATTCTGACTTGACTATTGAGTGGTCTTTATTACTGAAAACTGTCTGAACTGAACTGAACTGTAACCGGATGAAATTGAGTAAGTACCTATCTATAGGCTATTTTTTAATCAGAGTATAAGGTTCCGCGGACGAAGCCTTTGGTAGAAGGTAGTAGAAATTGAAACAAGATGTTTATGACATTGTTTAATTATATTTTGTTGTAAGAAAACATTCTTTTAATAATTAATTGCACTGCTAAGAGTCAAATTCTATGACGGAGAGGCGTGTATTAATTATATATTCGTTTCCTTTGACAGCATTCAAATAAAAACATTTAGGATAGTGTATAGCATGTTGCAACCAAGGATCGTCATAAATCTCCCAATGTTCTATGATACCCCCGCATGAGAAACATGCCGCTTTATCATTAATACTATTTCCACAATAAAAGAATCCAGCGTCAGCCATTTCCATCACTAATCTTTTCTTCGAATTCATCGTCCCCCAGTAGGAACGAAATGAAAATTCACGCATTTTATGTGAGTTATACATATTATATCGAGGTTTGTATTCAATATGAAACATTTTCTATTTATTTACTTTTTAATTCACTGACACGTATAATTAGTTAGCTATATGAGCTTTTAATGAGTTAACCTTGCTATTGTTAGCAACTTATATGTGATTGAAAAGCATTGGGAAATTCTTAGTATTTTACTTATTCTTAATATTTTATAGAAAATTAAACAAGTAAATAATTATTTTAAAAATTTATTTTCAAAGCACCACTTATTTAAACACAATACATTCTTTAAGGCACAAACATAGTCATGATAAATACAATTATATACATCTTCAGAATATTTATATTGATCATACAAACTTATCAAACTAGAACAACCTTTATCTTCTAAATTGAATATTTTACTATTACTATTTTCTAAAATGTGCTTTAACCACAAAACCTTTTCTGAACCTTTGACGTAGATACACATATCTCTTAAAATATTTGGAATCAAAGTCTTATAATTCGAATAGGGCACAAAACCTTCATCCCAGTGTATTTTTCTGTTACGTTCAAGCCAACTAACTTGCTTTTTTTCTGATTCCGTTAATTTTTTAAATGGAAACGGTGGCTTAATTAAAAACACTTGTAGTTTTTTATTATACATTATAGCAATTTCTTTTATTATAAATTCATTTGCTTCTGTTTTAAAGCCTTGAATATCTACAATAGCAATCATGATACCCTTCGCACAATGTTACTGAGAGGTTTGTATTCCACAAGTCGATCATTTATAATCAAACAATATGCAGTCGTCTTATCTGGTATTGGTGTAGAACATTCAATTTCCAACCTCACGTCTACTGGTCCTGTTTTAAGGCTGTCATTTTGTCTTGAGCAGTCTAAGATGAAGAGAGGGGCTTTTTCTTTGAACACCTTTAAGTCAAGCAACGGGTCTACTGGACAGTTGTAATACGACTGACGAAATTTTACAAACATTTCATATAATATACTATATTTGTTTTCAGAAAATTTTAAATTTAAAGGTTCATATGGATAATACAGTGAATTCAAAAAGAGCATTACGTTAGTTACTTCACAATGATCGAATACTGAACTGTCTTTAGTTTTATTATTTATCCTATTAGTTTGTAAGCAAAAAATTACATATCTAGGTTTTTCCAATTGTGAAGCAGTTTTAACTGACCAAGAATGCTTCGTGGTTTTCGGCAGTAATGGATACTCATATAAATCCCAATTTCTAAAAGCCATCTGAATAGCTTTATCTCTTTCTAGATGTTTTAAAAGTGTTAGTCGTTCTCGATCTGATACTTTTATATGCGGTACTCTCCATTGAACTCTGTGTATATCTATTTGAAAATGAACAGTATCATCAGTGAGAATAACGCTATTTAAGTTAGTGTTACTTCTATTCAATATAAGTTCATGTTTACAATTCATCACAATTTTATTGTAATCCTCCGCAAACCCTAAAACCTTATTTAGTGGTATTACAGCACTAAAATTACCATCACTTTGAAGTCCCTCTAAATTCCACCCCCATAAGGCAGCAACTTTACATTCTGCTTCATTTAATGAAATGTATGATTTTATTGTTGACGATATTCCCGAGTTTTTTATGCGATCTATTTCAATACCATTTATTTCGTATCTGATGTCTTGAAACAAAGACAAAACAGAGTTATTAGTGAATGTAACAGTTTTCTTGATCGGATTCCCATCTTTACCGAATAGCTTTGCTTGTCCTTCAATATAAATTGAACTGGCCGATGGTAACACGTATATGTCTTGTTGGTGGATGGGAATTCTGATTTCATCGTTTTCTCTAAAACTGGTATTGTAGGGATTGTATGAATGGACTTCGTAACTTTCGATTGAAGTGTCGAAGTGTGGTGATTCAGTAATCTGTAGTATATTCATACTTTAAATCCAAGAGCTTTAAGGAAATCTTTATTTACTTTAGTCAATTTCTTTACGAGTTTCTTACGTCGTCGCACCTTAGCAATCGTTGAAGAACTAAGATGTTTTTCACTGACTTGGGTGTTTTTATAATGAATTATCATTTTGTTTTTCTTAAATGAAGACGCAGCTGAATATGTTCTTCACCAAAGTTAATACAGTTACCAAATTGATCTACAATCCTAACAGATATCGAAGAAATAATATTTTTGTTCACTGGAAAATAAATAATATTTTGCGGTATTTCTATGCACTGATGACCTGGATGAGTATCAGACACAAATTCGTGAATAAAATGAGTTGGTAATCCGTTGCAGTACGATCCGTTCACAAGATCACATTCGATTCTGATCGCAAACAGACTGCTGTTAATGCTAGAAATATTTGGTCTGGAATTTATTACTGAAAAGTATAGCAAACCACACTCGTATTGATCTGATAAATGCAGTGGTGGATGAAAGTATGAGGTCAACTCGGATTTATTACCCGAGATGGTAACTGTAGTAGACATGCTTCGATACTGAACTTTTTTTTAGATGCTGCTTATTTTATTCCTTCATTATACCAAAAATTCTTCAAAAAGTTTAAACAAAGGTGTCCGCAATTAAAAGGGTGATCACGCTGAATATTGTCATAATTATAGTGTACTTTGGATCCCAAGTATTTTATAAATTCCTTTGGAGGCTTAAGATTTCCGTAACTATCAAAATACTCAATATAATCATTATGTTTGACATAGGCTACCCAATGAGAACCAGGATTATTAGAGCTATCTAAATTTAAAACTCCACATTCTTTTTTAAAAGGGTGTTTAGGGAGCTTATCTCTCATAAAGACACCTCTGAAATAGGGAATATTATTTCCATACTTCAAAATGTCTAAATTAGTCAAGGCTCGTTTGGGTAGCCGATATCTTAGTTTTTTTCATTCGATACAAATATTCCGAGTCCATCTTTATGTGGTTTAAGATGTAGTCCTTTTCCGATACAGAGAGCTTCCATCTTTTCATTGTGTCTCTTCGATTCAGTCAATAACTTTTTAGCCGTTTTGAATTCATTAATGGTTTTAGCAATACCAGCTGCACCACCTGCTAAAGCTCCTACCGCTGATAACCCCGCAAAAATCGGAATCAAAGGCAATACTCCACCAGTTTTTGGTATAGGAATAACACGAGGAAGTTTAATGGATGAATCATCAGCTAATTCTCTGGCAGCGGCCATAGCTAATTTTATTGCCACTTTCTTGCATTTTGGTTTTAATTTTTTAATATGTCTCTTCGTTTTGCTAATAACATTTCTAAATTTATTTGTTAACCCTTTTTCACTTTTAATTTTAAGACAGCACTTTTTGCTATCCTTTTTTAGACCAAATCCAGTTTTAATTTTGGTTGACATAGCGCTGCTTACTACGTGCGCTGCTAGTTTTTCCCCAACGCTGGCATCTGAGGCAAGTGCTCGTTCTTTAGCCATATTTAATAAAACTAAATCTGCCTTGCGACGATCTTTTAAGTTTGAAGACTTATGATAGGCTATGTCGTGTTGTTTGCAATATTCGTCTAATTTATTAACACCTTTATCTCCACGTATAAGCCTTTTAATTAATTTAGTGCCAGGCCCACAATAATTGTACCCAGGTAAATGTAATTCAAATGGTAAATGATTTATAATCCAATTGAGAAGACTACTCTCTTCAATACACATCATAAGACTGATACATTATAGACAGAACACTTAATAAATATTCGATTTATCAATCCAACTGTTTTCAGAAGAAGGCAAACCTAACCATTTTACTAAAACTCGGCCTCCTTTTCTTTTAAGAACTTTCTCAACAAGATATAAATTAGGATTTTTCGTCTTTTGAAGCTCTAGTTCATAAAATGCACCTAAAATGGGTTGACCTCTGATTGCATCTTCTATTAAGTAGGTAATAGGATTTGTATTTTGTATCTTTCGAATTTTAAATATTTCTGTAGACCAGTTGGGAGTGTAACCTTTTTCAAATGTTCCTTTATACTTACTGATACGCACATAATCATCAATTTTATATTTGCTTCTAATATTATGATTTTTGACCAATCTTGAATATCTCTCTAATATACGTTTTTTGTTAATGTTATTCACATTGGCGGGAACTTCATCAATCGTCCGATGATAAGTGTGATTGTATTTGTTAATAACATTACTAAGCATGCTATCTATCCAATTGTAGCTGCCTCTTAAACTAAATTCCTTATAGACTTTTGATTTCAATGTCCTGATAAATCGCTCAACTATTGAAGCCTTTTTTGTTGAGAAGGTTGAATAATGATTAATGTGATAAGTTTTCATAAGCTTTTGAAACTGATTATTGTAAAATTCTGTTCCTTTATCCGTTTGTAGATTTTTAGGAACACGACCTTTATTCAATAATTTCTTAAAAGAGTTACAAACATCATCTTTAGTTTTACTTTTTAAAGGAAAAGTCCAAGCATATTTCGAGAATGTGTCAATAACAGCAAGAATAAATCTATAATTTTTATTCTGCTTTGAAATTGACTGCATATCGATTAAGTCTGCTTGCCACAGGTCATCTATATCTTTCATGATAACACATCTGCGTGGAAAGTTCACCCTCGCATTTTTATGAATTTCGTTTACCACATCGATTTTACTCATGTTCACAATTCAGTGCATTTGTTTTGAATCCGTCTCTAATACTGAATGAAAATTTAATGGCGGTGAGTATTTATTCTTTAATTATGTCAGCTTCTTTCAATTCTTCAACGATCGACAATATTTCATTATCATGATTTGAGTTGCCAGCATCTCTAGAAGCAACTAATAGTTTCAATCTCTCAACGAGTTCGTTAGGGTCATCCCAATATACCAAGTCAGTGTTATTTTTGTATTTCTTTAGAGTTGGTAAGCTTCCTCCAGTGTGAAAATTTTCATTTAATGGTTCAGAAAATAATGGTTTGATTACTTCACGATATTTTATTCCCTTATCGCCTCTTATTTGTCCACCAGGATTATAATCTCTCTTATGAGCATTTGTATAATGCAGCATGTCTTTGTAGTCAAGTCTATCTTTGCTCGATATTAATTTTAAATCAGGCTTTTTTCGAAGTAAAAGTTCCTTCAAGCCAGGGGTTAAATTATAGGATTTGTCACCAACTTTAATTAAAATGACACTGTCGTCATTCAAACTATCGATTTTAGAAAATGAGACTACAGAATTACCCATTAGCAAGGTTTTGTTTACACTTCTTATTCCAAACGGTATATTTACACCGTCATAAATATCATGGATATCACGACCCTCTAGTGACATTTCTAAATCATCTAATATTTCTTTTATAGGAGACTTTTTAAGTACTGCTGCAGAATTTAGTTTTGGATCGTAGCAGTCTTCAAACTTTGAAGATGAACTAGTATTGATGTCATCCAATTCAACGTCGTGGAGTGGTAAATGTTCTATATGCTTTATTTTTTCCTTTGACATATTCGAATCGACTAGTGCATTAAGGGGTTCCGTGACGGTTTTAAGCATTTTATCAAGTGACAAGTTCATAGAGTGTTCCTGGTTCTTCATTTGTTTTATTTTGTTCTTTATGGATTCCACAGACTTCATTAATTCTATTTTAATATTCTTTTCCATGTTTTACCAATTATAAGAACTGCATTCAACTAAAGAACAAGTTATACTGAATTGATTTGTATTATTAATTACTTATATGTGTGTACAAACAGTCAGTCAAAATTAAAAAACATATCAAAATTCTGTCTGTATCTTCCTTTATTTAATGACGATTCTTTATTTATAAGTAGGAAATTATAAGGTTTACTCCAAACAGTTTGACAAATGTTTTTGAACTCTTTCCATTGTAAATCAGAACTGACATGCTCCTCATAAATATGCTTTAAATTCACATCATCTTGTTTGAATATAATAAGAAAATTAGCATTGTCACGTAGCAATTGCTTCGGTATTTTAGAATAGGTTTGAGACAAATAGAAACAATCTATTTGCTTATGCCTACCCATACAAAAATAATTGCGGATATTTATTTGATTTTCACAAGCAACATCATCAAATATAAATACAGAATTTGCTAAAGCTTCACTCGGAGAAATTACATCTTTGTCATTATTGAACTCGTAGAAGTTAATCTGTGGCACCCTGTTTAATACTTCAATCAAGAAACGGTATTTTGGTTGAAAAGAAGTTTTAGAGTAAAGATAAAGATTTTTAAATTTGAGCCCATTTTCATGCAGCAGTAAACTAACCATAACATTCGTTTTACCACAGTTTGATGGACCACATATTATACAGCGAATAGTATTTGGTAGTAAAGCGCTATGTCTGATGTGGTGAACAGAGTCACTAAATCTTATATGATTAACATTGAGAGATACGGGTTGTTTGATCAACCTCATAGTGCATATTAATCTTATTTCCGCCTAACATACACTTATATACTCGTTACTACATAAACCTTAACATAGAACAAGCATGAACTTAAAATTTGATGATAACGTTTAGGAAGTTGAATACGTTTGAATAAAAGTCCATTTGTTGAGGAAATATCATTTTATTATAATATAACATACAGATAACATCATAAAATGTTCATCGTAGCGTATACATTCACTCATAATAGTAGCGTAATATATTCATTTATAGTACATAACTTATTCTAAAATAATTATTCATACATCATTTCTATACAATACATTCATTTAAAACAGTGGTTGTCTAGATGTGGATTACATAATAATTAATGCTCGATTTAAACGTAATTAGATCAATAAAAAGTTTAATGAACTCTGGTTTAAATCATCGCATCACAATATCCCCAAGGCAAAGTGTGAATTTGATCTGAAAGTATCTGAACTTTATCATCGTTTCTATTTAGTGCTTGCTTACTTACTTGCTGCGAGTACAATATATGCTTGATAGATCTTATAATATTCATTTTAAACGACTGGCTTTTATCGAATAACAAAGAATCATTGTAATTACTTTGTTTTAAATGCTTAGTAACAGATTTAGACATACCTTTCGCTTTTGTTATCAGTGAATTCAAACTGTTAATGCAATACAGTTTTGCTCGTAAACCCGTAAATTCTGTAATAACATCACCTCCCATTTCGTCTTTAAACAAACCAGGAATTTTTGAGTTAATTCTAGGTATGTTAAATTGATTATCTATTAGGAAATTACTAGTATCAAAATATGTAATATTATCATGCATGTCATGGTAAAAGTCTTCTGTATGAATTAAGTAAAGTAAACTATCGGTATCTGTATAACATAATTCAGCCTTGTCTCCATATTTCTTTTTTATGTAATCATAATGAAACTGATATAAATGTTGTTTGGCGTACTCTAAAACTGTAAATCCGATGTAAGTTGGTCGGTCTAATATTATTTTATCGCGATTTAACTGTATTGCTACAAAATCGTCCGCGAATATTGACACACTTTTAAAATTAGGTTTGGAAATCAATTTTTCTGCGCAAAGTTTCTTATTCGTGAAGTTTTCGTTGTCATTCCATTTGGTTACTAGTTTTATGTCCACTTGTTTCCTTTTATTTTCTATAGTTTTACCAAATATTGCATTATTTAGAAGTTTAAAAAAATCTTTTTCAAAAGAAGTTTTAGATGCTATACGCCGATTGGTATTCAGATCTATATATTTCTTTAAGAAATTATCCTGTCTGAACGTTAGTATGCGATGTATTTTTTTTAAAACTAGACCATTTTTTATACATTGTTTTAAATGTACATAATGAATGACATAATTAAATTTATCATATAGATTAGCAATTAATTTGTTTGATTTCCCTCCGGGGGGTATAAATTTCTCTGCAGCAAATGGTAAATCTTTATGCAGATCGTGAATACAATCTGGGTAACATAAATCTACTTCTAATATAAAACCATATACGCTGTCGTCTGATACATGCAATACATTAAAGCTGTCAATTTCATTCTGAGTTAAAAATCGGAACTCTGAAATAGGCAACTTTTTAGTCATTGCATAACCATAAAGATTATTGCAATCTAGATAAATCAAATAGCTCGTCGGTTTTAAATGATTATAATGAGGTAAATATTTATTATTTGCTTTAGCATGACGAAGTAAGCATTGTGCTAAGCCCCCTCGTATACCTTTTTCAATAAATGTATAAATTTCTGAATCACTAATGAGCTCTAATTCAACGCTAGTGTACAGAAGCATAGCATCCCAGCTCAAACTGGGTGAAGTCACATAGTGAGCAGGATCCAGTTTGTAAAAATGTAAACTTGTCTCTCTAAATTTTTCAAATATGTCACATAACAACAAAACATCACTTTTCAAATACAAATCGCTGTATTCACCAAGTGTCTTTATCTCAAAATTATTCCAAATATCTTGAGCGTGAGCATACTCGTTATCTGTTAGAGATTCCATGGTTAAACTATTATAAAAACTAGATTTTGGGGGTAGTTCTCTTTCATCAAATTTTGACCAGTCATCCATATAATCATATGGATAAATACCTTTCTTACGTAATAAGTTAAGTTTACTTTTATCTTTAAACTCTCTCGTTAAATAAACAAAATCTTTTTCTGATAAGCTTTTACTTAAAGAATCTAGACTTGAGCTAAGAAAATGGAAGGAATCAATAAATTTAATCTGTATTGAGCGAGTACCTTGTTTTGTCTTAATTAATTTAGTAATTGTGAGATATTTTTCTTTAGTTTTTGGAATTATGTTAATTGAGCCTTCATATTTAGCCAACTCTCTAATAAATATATGTGAGTCATAACCACTTAAATTATGAAATACAACCGGTATGAATGGACACACTTTGTACATCAAATTACAATGCGAGTGCGCTGCCCCTCTATACTCGGAAGTAATATGATCATGATCACGAACTTTATCTCCGGACAGTAACTGATTACATATATGACACTTAGTTGCATTTCGATATTCTCGTTCTTGATTATGAGTTAAAGGTTTCATTGATAAATGAGTAGACAAAACTTTGTTTATTCGTTTAGCATCTTTTACTAAACGTTTTAAAAATACTTCAACACAATCTAGACCTCTATACGTAACAAATTTGTTAAGTTTGTTATCATGAAAACAACATATGTAATATGCGAAACTTGATGGTTGATGCATTTTTAATGTCACAGTATTTTTAGAACTATTTTCATCACATTGTATTAGCAAACTCTCGAAATCAGCATAAATAATAAAATTAATCTTAAGTTGTCTTTCATAGTGTTTAAATTTCAATATGGTATGTTTTTCCGGTAGTATAGTCAATATTTTAGAACAAGTATGAGATGTGTATTTATTTTCATTTGTAAAAAATTGTAAACATGAATCGCATAGGAAAACTTTGCCATGATGATGCGTAATCTGACGTCGCACTAATCGTACGAGATCTTTTATTAAACAATAATGTCCTTTACTATTTTGTTCAATATATAATAAATTAATATGATTTTCTTTTTTCTTATTCGTCATATATAAAGGTCCAGTGACAGTACATTTATTGTCTAAACCATATATGGTAATGCTTATTGTAGGATTTATCAATTCAAAAAGTTTAATATCATTATGTGAAGGAGGTAATGACATTCCTTGAATATTGAGAACTTCGCTATAATGAGGATAGGACGTCGTTCTGCACACATTACTTGTACGAGGAAATAATGCGGCTACGACGCACCATAAAAAACAACATTCATCATTATTATGTAAATTCAAACAACTTTTAGTATTTTTTATTACTGAGGGCAACATAATGTATGTGCCACCTCTCATGGGACAATATTTACTTATATTAATCTCAATATGACTTAGCGAAAGATATGTCCAACCTGACTGTACGTGTTCAAATTCAGACATTTTCCGCATCAAGACATGTATTTTATTCAAAAAGAAGTCATTTATATCAGAATTTTTATAGAGTATATCATACTTAGTGTTAAAAGATTTCAGTTCTAGTTGTTCATTGTCAGATCTCAGTAAAAGAAACTTAACAAAAAGCTCAAAATTTACTTTTATACAGTTATACTTATTCAGTATCATGGTTATTAATTTATTAATATCTGGAAGCACAGAATTCAGGATCGCCTCAGGGGTGAGGTGCTCGTCATCCTGACTCTTATGTGTATCAACATTACTTAGGATCGCCTCATAAGTGAGGTGCTCGTCATCCTGATTCTTATGTGTATCAACATTACTCAGGATCGCCTCAGAAGTGAGGTGCTCGTCATCCTGATTCTTATGTGTATCAACATTACTTAGGATCGCCTCAGAAGTGAGGTGCTCGTCATCCTGATTCTTATGTGTATCAACATTACTTAGGATCGCCTCATAAGTGAGGTGCTCGTCATCCTGATTCTTATGTGTATCAACATTACTTAGGATCGCCTCAGAAGTGAGGTGCTCGTCATCCTGATTCTTATGTGTATCAACATTACTCAGGATCGCCTCAGAAGTGAGGTGCTCGTCATCCTGAGCTAAGTTCAGTCGATAAGTTGCGATTCTATTTTTAAATGCTGTTGCTATAATGAAAATATTTTTAAATTCAGTTCTCAATAAACTATTAGTCTTGTGTATATTAGTTCTCATATGATATGCATACTGATTTCGTGGTATTTCAGTTTTACATTGCGTACAAGTCATATTTGTACTACATGATCTTGTGAATGGTGTTCTGTGTTCTCTGGGCTGTACAACTGTGAAATAAAAACATACGATATAAGTAGAATATCTGCATATTTTTTATTATTTATTAAATTGACTAGTTACACATTTGTTACATGTAATTATTAGGATTACATTACATAGCATACAGAGAAAGTAACAATACTAAACTAAAAAAACGTTATAGTAAGAATTAATTAAAGAAGGTTACCTAAAATTACTAGGATTATATTATATTAACATAATGACAAGTTAAGCATTCATATAAAAAAAACTTAATAATAAGAATTTATCAAAGTCATTGGACAGTTTTTAAAATCTTTGTCGACTGAGGACGTAAATGCTTTTAGATGACGCCACATCTCCGTATCCGTATCAGTTTTTGTTTTGACCGTAACGATTGAGTGACGCCACCTATTTACCGGTAGTACACTTGCGATCTCCTCACAATTATAGACCTTTACTTCAACGTAATACGGTCCTTGTTTTGTTTCGCTTATTTTTCGAGCGTAGCCTTTTTCAACTTTCTTAGTATAGTAAGAATAAAGAGGAGGCGATTTTTTACCGGCTGATGTGGACGGCTTCAGTGAATCATCCTCTTCGCTTTCACTGCCGAACAGGTCTCGTGCCGTTAACTTATTATCAGTCAACGGCACCGGATTGATTCGAGGCTTCTTCGATCCGTGAGGCTTAGATCCACATCCGACAGACGCTTTGGAACGCTTGTTTGCAGCAGATTTCTCAACCCGAGGCGATGATGTCGTTTTCTGCTGCATCGGCTGCTGTTCGGTATCTGATTCTTCTCCAGATGAGAACAATTGAGGCATTGAAGATGAAGAAGACTTGGACCTAAAACAATATATTATTCAAAATATTATTAAAAATGAAAGCAAATAAGTTTACTGAAGGACTCGCTAGGTTAATCTAAAGAAACCTAAATATATTATAACAATACGAGGAAAATATAATTTGCACATTAGAATTTCTGCTAATAGCGAATAATAAATCGAATTCAATATTCATTTTATTTGTACAAAGTTTGTACTACAATCAAACTCACTAAACAGCCGGTCGATTCAGTAGAAGTCATGCCGTGAAAACTTGAGTGAAGTGAACTGTCAATGTCTAACATTAATATGGAATGACAGCTCAATTCGCCCTCACTACGCCTGTATTTTCACGCGGTGATTTGACCAGAATCGCACTGCAGAATGCATACCTACACGCTGCATACAATTTACAGTTCGAATAAATAGTATGTACACATTACACATTTTTAACTCATTATTATTTAATAAAATAATTAAAGTTAACTTACATTTTTCTGGTTGAAGCGTAGCTAGTGTGTAGACGTTGATTCTTTCCCTCGTAGAGAGCAGTTTGTGATTTGGCTAAGCTTCTTACGCATTATATAGAGCAAAATCCAGATGATGTTCCTCCAAATATGTGAAGTCCATGTGTAGAATATGATCACTAAGCAAAAACAAGATATCCTATTTACGTTTGTAAACAAAATATACTAGTTACTAATCATTTAAGGATTGTTAAATATGACTTAGAATTATACTACACAAATACCATGACTTCACTTGTCGTAAAAATGCTAAACATACATTTACTTACACATATTTAACAACAACGAACATACAAACATTCCGAGACCATAATCAATATAGTGACATACCTTTAGAATCAATGATCGCAGAACACTGTCAGCATTTTATCCAAATACGTTTGGTTTCATTAAGGTGATGATACACTGACACTCACATTGTAAATAAATCATATACTTTTTCTATTAAATGTATACACACGGTGTTACATTCTGTACGATGTAAACATACCCTAAATGCTATTAATACATACATATTAGTTCCTATGAATTTGCTTGTATATTTTAATATTATTAATTAATGTTATAAATTATTAAATTGTATTTGGTTAGTTTAACGGTATACCTTCTATGCTAGAGATAGGTACATACATATAGGTTCCTCTAGATTTGTTTATAATTTAAATATTATTAATTAATGGTAAAAATTATTAAAATCGTAATCAGTAAAACAAACATTGTCTGATCTCATGTTTCGCTATTTTATTTCAATATCAAATTAAAACACCCTAAAGAAAGTAGTTATATATAAAATCGAGACCAATAAAACATCATTTAACTTCTTCATTTCCTCGGATGTGCTCCAGTTAAAACTACAATGTCGGTAAGTTTATTCAATTAAATAATTTAAGTACTAGTTTTAATAACTTATAATTAGAATTACAAGATTTTTTCTATTTCAGATACCGAGCTGGGCTTACTCACCGATGTCCCCTCCATTAATGATAAATCCTGACATAGTTGAAAACGTCGTTAATTACTTGGATGAAGAGGAACGAGCGAACAATGTCGATAACAAACAGTTGTTAAGTTTTTACAAAACTGTGTCAACCGGCTCTAAGGTAATTCGGATTGAGGTTTATAATGCAAATCAATTTGAAAGCATTGAAAAGTCTGTATGTCAGTGCAGTGCTGAAATATGTTTTCAGCACATTGTGAAGAACATTTACACTGACAGCATTTACTTGAGAGTAAAGGATATGCTACATTATTTGAACAATACTTTTTACCAGTCGCTGTAGAACAAGAATGAAGTGTACCTATTCATTTAATTTACTTATACTTATTTGTATTATATGAATCTGAAATAAATCTTAACTACTTATTCATTGGAAAGCGTTTTATTTCATTTATCTAAATCTTAAAACCGGTTTAAAAACTTTATAACATCATCTTCATCATAGTTGTACATGGAAACATAATAATTTGACGCTGCAAGGCTCATTCAGACTCATGAAGTACCTACATATTTATAATGAAGATATCGTATGTCCCTTTAGTATTCAGTGTTAGCTTATGAACTAGAATATCAAATATATAAAACAAACACACGTAGCGATTAGTACTCAGTTACTTAATAAATATTGTATGAATAGACAGCACTTTGAACTGATATTGTGAATTAATATTATAAATGAAACTAATAGGGGGAGAAAGTATGAGATAATATTTGAATATTGATGAAATGAATAGTAAAATTTGAATATTGATTAAATGAATAGTAAAAATGGGGGTGACCTGGATCTCCTTGATCCAGGTCCCCCATTTTTACTCTACTATGAGTGACAAAACACCAAACATTGTGTCATCTTTTCTATACGAAAGACTCACTGACAATAGGCTCAGTATAGTTGTACATCCAGCGTGTTTTCTATAGACCGTCCAAATACACGGGGCACCCGGGCCATGAGCTGGACATCCAGGTATTGGCTTCAGAGGAGACCTGGCGCACACCCTCACTGCTGCAGGCTACAGACCTCACCAACAGGGGCATTGCTATCTTCTCACAGGTTTGTGTTCTAAATAAGAATCTATACTATATTATAGATAGTTCATTTTTTTTATAAGTTTGCATATAGAGGTTACCTAGTCGAGGAAACTATTCATCTGATTTTAAAAACTCTTTCTTTAGCGTGTATTCTTAAAGTTGGCAACGTCGCAATTAGCTGTCAAATATTTCGCTGCTTTGGCTATTTTATCAATCATAGCGCACTAAATGAGTGCTTTTGAATATTGTAATAATCATGTTTCGTTTAAGATGTCAGAAAGGTATTTGGAAACTTTTCGGACACCTTTCTGACATCTCAAACGAAACGAAGAATGTTGCCAGTTTAAGAATAAACACTGAAGACTGTCTTCCCACATCAGACTTTTTGTAGCACCGATAATCGGATCAGTCGGGACTCGGGATGCAACATTTTATTTTTGACCGACTTTCTGTAGGACGTGCGCGTTGCACTATAATAACCATCATTTAGCTCTGTTTTTCTCCTACAAAAATCGGTCATTAACTATCGAATATTGGCGGGCAGCCTGATGGAAAGCTACATTATCGACGAGTAGGTTCTTACTATAGGCTATGTTATATGGTACTTAAGAAGACCTCCATTCGAAAAGCTAGAAATTTGGGTTATTCTGATAGCTGACTTTTCTAGGTTAAAGTATCGTTGCGGCAATTTCCTTGAATGTTGAAGGTCGTCTCTAAATGCGAAAGACACAAGGACACAAGTTTGTACTGCAATGGAACACTTTTGGCTGACTAAAGAATTGAACTTCGACCTGAATTTCAATTATAGAATAAAAAGTGAAAATCTTCGACACTGTTTAATTATTTCAGAAACATAACTAAGAAGTGTATGCTTATTTCCTTTTAGATTCATTTAGAAGCAGACCCCAGCGACTACTTGGGAGACGAAGGCATGAAAAGCAACGAGGCTCGCCTAGGAATCATTCACAAAATCCTGGGAGAAATCCTCGGTCTTCACGTGAAAGAACCCAAGGAACTGACCCAGATAGATTACACAAGAGGCTTCTTCTTAGGAAACCATGTGGTGAGACCATTTTCGAACGTTTCATTGGTAATCACTGTATATGTTTATTTCGCATCACCATCAATGTAGCAATTGCTGAATATTGATATTTATATTTTGATACACTAATGTGTTAGGAAAACTAATGACTGGTACTCAACAATGGTTTTAAGACACGCGGTCGTTGATAACGCGTCTCGGAAGCCCCCCTTCCGACGGGCTAGTCCAAATATTAGACTAAGAAAATCACATGATTGGCTTAACAACAAAGTAAAGTGTATTTTTCTTTACTTGCCTTGTTTGGTAAACATGAATGGCGTAGGTACTAACATTTATTTTAACGTCACGCTTGTAATCCCTGAAGGGTCTGGCAGAAGAGTATATTTTAGTTTATTTCAATTTTAACTAGTTCATTCGTTCTAGGCGAGGTATAAAGAAATAAAAAATGTCCTTTGTTCCCACGACTGTCGTTGCAAGAACATTTTTTCTTACCTTATACCGCAATTCTCACCCTAACTACATTCTTCTTATCGTGTGGTTAGTAACTAACCTGGTGTCAGAGTTTTAATGCCGCCCATGGGCCTCTGACTTGGCATCACATGCCGTCGAGAATAGTCTCTCAGGCATGCCGGTTTCCTCACGATGTTTTCCTTCACCGTTTTTGAAGCAAGTGATAATTTAACAATACGCACATAAATCCGAAAAGTCAGAGGTGCCTTGGGTTTGAACTCGAGACCTATGATTTGGTAATCCGCCGGTCACACCACTAGGCTATCACTGCTACACCCTAACTACATTAATAAAAGCACAGAGTAAAGTTATGCCAATCTGAATCCCCGAAAAATGTACGGTAAACCTGGCGCTTATACTGGTTGTTACACTTATCTTGATCTTTGATTATTTAATGCGAAAACTGGCAATTATCATATCTTTGTTTACCAAACAATATTTGTAAGGAAAATGACACTACAACATAAATAACCACACCAAATTCTCTTTACCTCAATCTGTTGCTTATCAAAATATAAATGTCTTCCAAAAGCAACTACTAGGAAGCAAGAGTAGTTAAACATAATTTGTGATGTGCATAAGTATTTGCATACATTAGATGTAATGTATTGATACTAGGTTTGAACGAACTATTCAAATTATTTGACGTCGTGTCGTTGAGCTTGATAGAAACACCGTCATTTGGGGACATTACAAAGGATATTTTAGATCATTGAATCGTACTGCATTGTGTATTCTAGCTACAATAAAACTTGGTAAATACATTCATAGTAGGCGCAAGAGCATTTTAAGGTTGCGTTAACAATGCAAATAGACTTCAATCAACTTGAATTGATGCTACTTACATGTCATAAGACATGATTTTGTGTTTACTGCCATGAATATTACTATATCTAGTACTATGGGAGTTGTTCTTTACCAAAGAAAACACACATCTTAATGAAATCAGTATCAGAACTTACTAATAATAAATCTAACACCAGAAATCAGTACACTTGGCTACACATCAAGCTGTACATTTCCTGTATAAGCTGGTCGGGCATTGTATAGGATTTCAGTACAATTCGAGGTAAGCGTAAACTGGAAATGTATAGCTTGATGTGTAGCCGTGTGTACCTTCTACCTAAACTCTGTAGGAATATTGGTGATACTCTTTTACTTGTCTTGTTCAAAAGTAGTGCAAAAAGAATCGGGAAGTTAATTCGGAAAAATCTAAAGAAACGGTCGCATATAAAACGCGAGTGCATAGAATACAGAATGCTTACATTATCATGAGTCCATCACAGTCACCCTGTGTATACGATAGTGAAACGTGTTCCCGGTAGGCGGCGTGGCCGAAGCGTGCGGCCGGCCCCGGCCACGTGACCGTGTGATGCCCGGTGAGACGCACGAGCTTCACGAGCACTTGTTGCTAGTAACGATGCTACCGCGCACGGTTTTAAGAGTGAGCACTATGAATGACATTTAAAAATGTGACCTTTTAAAGCACTCTGATGCTTCAAAGAAAGAAAGCAACATTTTAACGGTCTCAGTTGCTTCAAAGAGCGATTGCAACATTTTAACGGTCTCAGTTGCTTCAAAGAGCGAATGCAACATCTTAACGGTCTCAGTTGCTTCAAAGAGCGAATGCAACATTTTAACGGTCTCAGTTGCTTCAAAGAGCGAATGCAACATTTTAACGGTCTCAGTTGCTTCAAAGAGCGAATGCAACATTTTAACGGCCTCAGTTGCTTCAAAGAAAGTGCTGTAACATTTTAAAAGTTTTGTAGAGCCGTAAATTCAACATTTTAGCAGATTCCTAAAGCAATAAAGTGCGTTTTAGGCCTCATTAAATTCGTTATTAATCCTGTGAAGCTCACTCTTAAAACTCATGTATATTTTTATTATCTAATTATGCTTTTATTTTATGCATTAATTAATAAAATCACATTGTTTTTGGTATTATATTAAAATGCACGCAAACTGCTTTTTATTTGTATCACAGTTTTTAATGTATTTAATATTATTATTAATCACTTCTTATTTCACAGCTATTCATATATCAACATCCGATAGAAGTAAATAAATCATAACATTTCGATCAATATGAATTTTCGTTAATATCATCGCTTCGGTCACCGAGATACATACATTTCAATCGTGCTTAGTAAATAATTACAAATTGAGCTAAAAGTCATTTCCTATGTGAATAATTTGATCTTTGATTTTTTCTATCGATGTTGCATGTCAATGTGTTGCTCGAAATTTTCTGTCGTAATTAAAAATTAAATATTAAGTCTATGGTCGGTTCGTGATGTCATTTTTGGATAGTTGAAACTGCCTATTTGCGCCCTGTCAGAGTTCTCTCTCTGACTAAACGTATTAATCCTTAATACAAAAATTAAAAACTCAATCCTAATTACCTAATAAAAAGGCTTGCCATAATCAGGCAGTCGCCTGCGTACTAAAATGTTTTGCTGTTTTATTTTATTCACTAAGATATTACATGCTTAAAATTGACGTGTAACAATTACTTGCAAAACACCACCTACTTACAAATGAAGGATTGCTCAAGTGAGAAATAGAAGTAAAACTTTTTTTTTTCGTAAAATGTAACAATGGGTAGTAGAGCTTTCTTAGTGATTAATAACCTCTTGACTTATATGTATATAAAAGAGTAAACTAAAGTATTAGCAACTGAAAAAAATCTGTACCGAGCCATTTTTTTTTTTTTAACTTTTCACACATCGCCATTTAGTCCCAATTTAATTCATTAAACCCCGAGAGGACACCGGTGTCCGCCAGTCATTGTCTTTCTATTGTGTCTCTAATTACCTCAGTTGAAAGATTAAGCTTGAGAGCTTGTGTTATGGGTACTAAACAGCTGATAAACATACTTACTTATATATTTCTAAATACATACATATTATAGATAAATTACACCCAGACACAGAACAAATGATCGTACTCATCACACAAACATTTGTCCTGGGTGGGAATCGAACCCACGACCTCCGGCATAGCAGTCAGGGTCACTCACTACAAGACCAACAGGCCAGTCATTCCATACACAACCATGACAGTTATCGGAAGTTCTGAGCACATTGAACAGACCTTCACTCTCAAGAAACAGCTATAAAAAATGACGTCTTTTCAAATGATTTCTGACAGAATATTCCGAGCTTGTTGTCACATGTATTAGCTAGTTTCCTACCGCCACATGTGTGTAACGTGCGTGCGTGTCGCAGCACAAGCTGCGCCTAGTGGAGGCGTGCCCGCTGGCGGCCGGCGCGCGCGTGCAGGCGCTGGGCGACGTGCGCGTGCAGTGGTGCCAGCGCGGCGAGCTGGCGCTGCAGCCGCCCGGGCCCGCCTTCCTGCCCGTACACGTGTACGAGTGCCCCGAACACTTCTCCACGCTAGACTATTTTGATGTGAGTATTAAACCATTAAACATTTTTTTTTAGTCTTTAAAAAACTGCATGAAACTGTCCCTAATGCTGCGGAGTGCGTCAAGCCTCAAAATTTCTTTTCACATTTTTGAATTTTCGCCAGTTTTCACATAGGCTCTTGAAAATATCTATAAACCATTTGCAATGTGTTTCCCAGAACCTAACATCAACAAGTCTCGGGCGCCTGGTGGTGTACGCGGACGTAATGGCGTCCACCATGCACGTGACGAGCGCGCCGCTGGCGCACGGCGTGGGCTGCGTGGCGCGGCGCCAGGCGGCCGGCCGGGGCCGCGGCGGGAACCTGTGGATCTCGCCGCCCGGACAGGCCGCCATGTCGCTGCAGGTAACTACTGCTCTACTTACTACACATCACTCATTATCTAAATGATATAGTCCGGCCAATATAGACATTTAAAATAACCGAAATTCCTGGAGAGCCAAATATTGTTGGTTGGGGTTTAAAGTTTTAAAAATCCCTATCCCGATCCTACGTGTGCTACAAAAGTTATTCGGCGTCAAAATTTGAAGTTTTTTTTATTTTTATCGAAAACGGTAATAAGTAAGTTATATTCAAAAAAACATCAAACCAAAATTGTAGAACTTAAAATTCTCTACAAAAATGGTCTTGGCTGTGTCTCTTCAATAAATTTCAGGAATCTTCTACGACCGTTTTACAGCCACATTTAAATCTTTATTTGTAATGGTAAACCCCAGCTCTCCACCAATATTTGGCTCTCCGGGTATTTTTGTTATTTGTATGTCCACTATTTGTATGTCTAAATTGAGCGGTCTAATAACGCTGCTGCAGTTTATCCAAAGTGCCCACCACAAATCGTCTAATTCTGGGTAAATCGCTGGTCTGCATGTTTTAACACTGATATCGTTTACAGGTGTGGCTCAAAATATCGCCGCGTCTACCGCTAGTACAGCACGCCGCCGCACTAGCCGCCGTGCGGGCCATCCGGTCGCAACCTGCATATGAACATTTGGATATAAGGTATTATACGTCATTGCTTAATAGTAGTAAATATGATAAAATTATGTTTATTTGTGGAAATTGCTTTTTGATACGTAACGTTTTTCCTCTCGGTTGCTGCATGTTTTTTGTGGAATTGATTTCATGAAAAGGGACGACAATGTGTAACAGGAAACCGAGGGAGCGCACACTATTTGATTTGACTAATGATTGCGCGCGGTGGCGGAAAGATGGCTGCAGGATGGTACAGACTCCAGCACATCAACCTACCCCAAACTGTAACATTTTCCCAATTGAACATGAACCTTATTGTGTTTAAAATAAAGTTGAAAACAAAGAAATTTGACACATTGGGGTAGGTTGATGTGCTGGCGTCTGTACAATCTACTGACATTTTATTTTATGGTGGCGTAATTACCACTATAGCACGCCCGATGTTACACATCATAATTATTCTGTATGCCTTGCTTATTTTAGTTATGGACACTCATGTCAATCAATAAAGCTAAAGTATTTTTAAAACTTGTGAGGTAAACCATCTACACAGGAAAAACAGCGAACAACCTAAGTTCCCTGTTTTTCCGTCACAGTCTGTTCTTCTTGAGTGTCGTATAAACACCATATTATGTGCATTAGTCAAAGCGAAAACGCATGCCTGATATCTTGATCAGGCAATGTACGGCTTTATTTACTACGTAGATATATAATTATTTATCTTCCGAAGGAACTGTTTTTCATATAAAAGTTAATGTTTTTTTTATTATATATTTTTCTCAACAGGATAAAGTGGCCGAACGACATTTACTTTGGCCGCGACGTTAAAATTGGTGGGACCATCACAACTGCGAACTGTATCGGCGACGAAGTCTACGTTAATATTGGTAAGGATCACACATAAATTTCTTTGAAAATAGTATGAAGCACCTGAAATACTGAGTATTAGTAAGCGTCAATTGTGTGCGTTCGTGGCGTGTTGGTGGCAAAATGAAGAGGTAAACTTCAGGTACACCTCTGCCTAACCTTTCGGGAATTACGTGATAGTCTTATTTATTTATTGGCCTATCTACAATGTTACACTTCAGAGTACAAGAAATTTACACAAGCATAGTGTACATTGCTTCTACTATGTTACCTATGTTAAAAACGCTTACAGCCGAATACTGAAACGCTACTCAAATCTCCTACTCATCTAAAAGCTACTTAAATTTAAGCATCCCTCAAATTTAAATGGTATACACAAACACCACTCAAGCAATTCGAAACCATACTTAAATAAGCAGTCCTCAAAATTGTTTTCAGCACGTTCTCATTTACCAAATAATTTAGTTTACGTCTCGTAATCGTTTTACGCAGTCTTCTTCGAACAAATAAGGTTTTCTATAATTATTTGAGACATTATTAATCAGTTGAAATATAACAGCGTAATGTAAGTTTGGTTTGAATTATGCATTTATTTACTTATAAATCAGATGAACATCGAAGAAGACGTCCTAAGAAAATATTTTTTTTTTTAGTTAATTGTCGTAGATTGGAACGTCACACTTGACATTTTACGCGGGATTAGTTAACTCCAAGTGTAGAAAGATATATTATTATTATTTTTTTTGTTTCTTTCTACAAATCAAAATACTATAGAAAATGGAAGAAAATAAAAAGAGACGTGGGTGTAATTACACAACTATGGAAAAAGAGATGTTGTTAGACCTGGTGAATAGCCCTATTTCGTTTTGATAAGGGTTTGATGTTGCTTCCGAAGACTGAATCCAAATATAAAACTGTTTCTTTGCAAACGCGGAACCGTACACGAAATTCCTCGTCGGTATATTTTTCGAAAGCATTCAGCTTTTCAGCGTTCCTGCGGCTCGTGGTGGGTCTTTCATGATCAGAAAGGGAAGATAACGACAAAACAGACATTTTAACAACAAAAACAAAAATTTAAGATTTAAGAGAGCCCGAGACCACTCTCAAATATAACACCTACTTAACTCGATTTGACAGTTGATGTGACAGTTAAAAAGCGCTAAGTGACGTTCCAGTATACGGATTTTATACAGAGTTGAGTTTAAGTACAACTTAATTTGAGATCCTGTTAAATTTAATCAATGCTTTTAAATGACATATGAGAATATGAATTTCGACTATGAGAGCTTCTCAAACGTTTAAGTAGCCGTCAAATATTTGAGAGGCGTTTCAGTATTCGGGCGTTAGACCCTTAATTTTAATTAGCCTCTGCCCGCGACTTCGCATTATTAAAATGTAAAATGATATTAGGAAGGAGCTGAATATTGAAATACTGACAGAAAGAGATGTATCATGGAAGATGAAACATACTACACCAAAGACATTCAATATTTACTGTAGAAAGGATATCACGAAAAAAAAATTCATCCCACACTACTACTTGTGTCCTGGTGGACACAAGTCGACGAGACTATTTTAGTACGCTCCAAATGAATTGAGACATAATGATAAAATTATAAAAGTAAAGTAAAGTAAATATTCCACAACTCCACAACTTTTTCACACAACGCCATCTAGTCCCAAGCTAAGAGCTTGTGTTATGGATAGAGATGGGTAGTGGGTTAAAACCCAATCTTCCCATTCGAGTTAAAACTGGGTGATTTAGGTTTAAACCCAGTTTAAACCAGAAATATTTCCAAGAAATATTTTTAAGAATCAGAAATATTTTGTTTTCAGCCCTCCAAACCACCCAGTGAGTGGAATGAAACGGGTGATAACTGGGCTATAACCCAAAACTGGGTTTTAACCCGGGTTATTACCCATCTCTAGTTATGGGTACTAAACAGCTGAAAAACATACTTTTTATATATTTCTAAATACAAACATAATAAAGATAAAATTACACCCAGACACAGCAAATGATCGTGCTCATCACACAAACATTTGTCCTGGGTGGGAATCGAACCCACAACCTCCAGCATAGCAGTCAGGGTCACTAACTACTAAACCAACAGGCTCGTATAAAATTCTAAACAATAACTTGTTATCACTTCAGGTACTGGTGTAAACATATCGAACAGCGTGCCGACGATATGCGTGAACGATATAATATCGGAGCACAACAAGACGCACGGCACGTCTCTAGAGCTGATGACGATCGAGCGGTTCCTGGCGCGGTACTGTTCGCAGCTCGAGCGCATCCTCGAGTACATGGACAACGAAGGCGGGATCGATGCCTTCTTGGAACAGTATTACCAGTATTGGTTGCATACGTGAGTATTACTTAAATGTATTTTTTTTTCAAATTCAAGTTCATTTATTTGTCCGAACATGGTGCAATACAAGGTCTCATCACATTCTGCCACATGTGGCGTGCAAATTTCAGGTACTTACACAATAAATTATTACAATGCAAAAATAGAAATATTAGGCTAAAATTGATTCAATTACTTACATGAAAATATTAATATTACAATAAGAGGCATGTCAGAGTCAGTAGATATGTCAAAAAAAATAAAAATAAAAGGTTTTTTATATTGCAGTTTTCAAACTAAAAACTATATGTTTTTAGTTTTTAGATTGTATTTTCATTTCTAGTGTATAAAGTTAAGTATTGTGAATAAATAAATAATAGCCTATTGCAGTTTGATCGGCTTTTTATTTGTGTAACAAACTGTCAAAGTGACAGTTTGTGTTAAGCTTGGCTGGTGTAGTGAAAAGTACAGTGGTCATAGACTCAATGGAATGACTTTGTTTTTAAAACTGCCTCACTAGGAGTTTCTCTTGTATCGTGTTTGCGCTTACCCACCGTAGTCACCGCATCAACCGTGTAGTCTAGCCATTGTTCTTACAATTGTCAAAACTACACTACAATTGATCACCTTTTGTAAAACTACTACTAATTTATAAGTGGTATCAGAGAAACAGCGTTTGACACAATGTCTAACTAACCCGTTATGATCATAAAGTGTAAAAATCAGCGTCAGGCGCTAGTTTTCTGACATTTTTCCTGAACTGACCCCTTTTGGTGCAGCCGCAGAGCACATACTGTTTATTAATATTGTTATATTTTTTTACCTGTCTCTTATTTTAATGCTTTTTATTTGTATTTTTATTGTTCTATTTGTATGTAAAGTATTTTGTTTTTCTGTTTCCAGTGGTGAATCAATTCGCGTTAAAAGCAAAGTAGATGTCACCCCAGTGGACGGTACTATAAAAGGATTGGATGAAGCAGGATGGCTCGTGGTCAGCACAGGCAAGGGTGACGTCACAGTCGCACCTGACGGTAACACATTTGATATGATGAGCGGACTTGTTGCACCGAAGGTATAGACGAAAGATTTAAAATCATTGGATGAAAGAAACCTCTGGAATGGCTGAATTCGGCAGTGTAGCTTAAAAAGACCTTGTAAGTCACGAGCGCGCGCCATGTAACTCTTATAAACATTGGCGTAAAGTCTATATTGCTATGATTGACGCGCGCTCATGAATTCCAACTACTATAGTGGTACACATTGATATGAAACTAGTCTTATTTAATGGCTTACCAACCATGATGAACTGGCGACATTTACATTTTACAAGCATGTTTTTTAGTAGTTACTTTGCAATTTCAAAACAAATAAAAAAATGGATTAAGTCGTTTTTTTATACTTTAAGTACAGAGGCAGACTTAATGCCATAGGCATTTTACCTATAATCATTGTTAAACGCAAATCTTGAATGTATTTACAGCAGGTGTTTACTATTTAAATAGTAAACACTATATTTCTAATAAGAAAACCTAATAGTAAATTATGATATAAGTGTGGTAAGTTAGTACAATGCGCACGTATGTCATAAGACGTTTTATAACATATTTGCGAGGAAATAAATAAAACTCGGACTGAAATTTTCAAATAAAAACAATACAGCGAAAAAAAAGCGCGCGACAAAATTAACGATGCGCGTGCATCAGCACTTTATTTTATTTTAAGGCAAAGGCACAAAAACAGCCAAGTAAATTAATATTTGTTTGTTTTTGTTACAAATGGTTGTAATTTATTGTCAAAATCAATTAAATTAAATGTTTATTTTTTTAATATTTTTTTATCTCCCAAAGTTAATTTTATTCATAAGATGTTGACCACTTTTCTGACATAAAAACTCTTTGCTAAGATTTAAAAAAGTACCGTTCGTTTTGGACGGAGCATTTTGACAAACCGTGCGTTTTACATTACTATAACGCACAAGTGCGTAATGAGATACATTACGATATTGAAATTGATGGAATAAGAGACCCTTTACGAGCAAATCTGTTATAAATAATGTAATGGTTAATTCATAAATTTCTATTTTTTAATGTATTGCAGACCAAATTCTAACCATTGCGAACCACTTGGTTGGTAACCACAAGATGTTGCAAACAGATAATTTATTGAATGTTTAACATCTTTGTCGGTCTCTGGTTGGTAAAGAATAAGGTCCCAAATAAGTCTAGTTTCATTCAACAGTTAAGTTTACGGTGATATTATTGTTAGTGATCATTTACAGCTCTCTCAATGTGGGATGATTATTCGGAATAGTTTCGTTAGTTGTAGATAATATTTGTGATATTTTCTCAAAATATAATCTATGTATGTAAAATATTGTTCATCATGATTAGGATAAGGTCGATTGGTTTTAATCGCAGTTCGCGTACCGTAATTTTTGCAATCGACACTCTAACAAAAATGATCGAAAACGTGGGGTTTAGGAAATATACAAAAGTATAATGAAATGTAAAACTGCATGAACTTCTTTGATATGCAAAGTAAAATTTTTATTTAGTGAAATTATTATTTTAACCTTTCAATCGTGTCAATTAGAGCCACAATAGAAAGTCAATGACAGCGCGTTCGCTTGGGGTTGAATGAATTAATAAACATTATTTTAAAACAAAAAGGTATGGGCTCCAAACGAGACTAATCCTGTTATATTTGTTGATTGTTATATTATTAATAAATATAGCTTACAATAATATATTACGTTATTTATGCAACGTTATTATTTACAGAAGATAAGCTTATGTTGAGAGTAACAACGTCCTAAAGTTTGCTCATAATATAATTAAGTTTAATCTGCTAAATATTTTATTGCTTTATGGTTATTTATTATCTACTTAAATAATAATAATAATAATAATGAGGAATTTATGTGACGGAATACTATCAATACTAGAATTTATATGTATATTGAATTGTTTAATGTTAGGTAGTCAAATATAAAATCATTATATTAAACCTGGATACCGGTGTAGGTATTCTTATTCCTAAAAATATATGCGAAGTGTAGAGAGTTAAATAGGCACAAATACGGATAACATCAATATCGATATAAAGTAGGTATCATACTAAACTTATCGCGTAAGTTAACACTGGGTTGCTAAATTTTAGAAACATGTAAGATTTAAAGACAAATGGGGATGATAATATGAATATGGGGCTCGCTGTAGTGGAAAAATGAAAGGTTTTTAGTGAAAATTTAATGGGCTATTGCCTATTTGACAAAATTTTAGTTTTTAGTCCCTTATCTAGATTACAAGAAAATATTCGACACATATTTATGTTTTTTTTGACGTCTTTATTGTTTACCTCAGCTTTGCGATTTTTTCCACGAATCTCCTCACGAGTCGTCTGCGTCTTTCGTTTATATCGAGCTTCTTTTGGACTCCTCACAATGAAGCCATGCACAGTTGTTTTTTCCCGTTTTGTAATAAAAACAAAACGGCAATACATCGAGTCACAATGTCGCATGACGTCATTATACAGCGGGCCTAGCCATATTACAAATTCTATTTCTATTCTATTGCGACAATAGAAAGAAAATGGCGTATATGGAACCAGCTGTTTGTCAACTGTCAAGTACAACGAGTAGAATTTGTAATACGGCTGAAAATGAAATACACTGACAGTTGACAAACAGCTGATTCCTTAGACGCCATTTTCTTTCTATTGTCGCCATAGCGATTACGATAATAGAAATAGAATTTGAAATATGGCTAGGCCTGCAGTTTATACTAGATAGACGTTACAAGCCGGGCCCCTCAACTTCAATGCGCTTTATCTAAGCAGGTTTCCATCAATTTTAAAAAGAAAAATATATGTGTCGAATATTTTATTGTAATCTAGATGAGGGACTAAAAACTAAAATTTTGTCAAATAGCGCATTGAAAAGTTGAAATGAAATTAAATAATATTTATTTCTGTAAGTAGATCTTTCCAGATACTTTTACAAGTCATTTTTTTTTAAACTAAGTGGCATTTTGCAAAGTGATTTTCCCAGAGAATAAATGCTGAATGAAAGTCAGGGGTCATGATCTCTTTTAAAGTCAAGTTGTCATCATGTTGCAGACTTAAAAGCGCACTAATAATGTTTAAATAAATAAATATTTCACAACTTTTCACACAACACCATCTAGTCCCAAGCTAAGCTAGAAGCTTGTGTTATGGCTACTAAACATCTGATAAACATACTTAAATATTTCTAAATACATACATATTATCGATAAATTACACCCAGACACAGAACAAATGATCGTGCTCATCACACAAACATTTGTCCTGGGTGGGAATCGAACCCACGACCTTAGGCATAGCAGTCAGGGTACTAACTACTAGACTAACAGGTCAGTTATTTGTTTGTTGATTGAGTGATTTTCTATGATATATTTCTCGCGAGCCCCTTTGAAAAATAATAAAGGAATGTAATACAACTAGTATTTCATAGTATTTGGACAACCACACCACTGCCAGTGCTCTTATATCGAATAGTTGATAGTTTACAGAACTACGTGTGAATGTGCTGTACGTATCCGTTCATAGATAATATAGAGTTGTTCTACATCTTGTATAGAGGGTGATTGGTTTGGTTGGTGTCAATTACTCTTAAGGGGTGTTATATTAACGGGAATAACGGGATATGGGAGTGGAATTGTTTATCTGTCGTTAGCTCTTTTTAAGAAGAGGTATATAACTCATAGACGAACCTACTTATATTATATATTTTAAGCCTGAAAATAATTTATAAGAATAATAATATATATATATTTCACCAATGTAGTTTTGTAGACGCATATAAATATAGTAAAGGTTGTATATGGAAAAGGAGTAAAACCAACAAGTTTATTTTTTTAATGAGAATGCAAACAAGTAGTTTTTTTCCTCTACATTAGTTGTCTAGCGTCCTACTCAATAAAACTTTTGATACCTCCGCGATGGGGAGTTTAGAGCAATTTCAAATTATACATACATACGGTGTGTATAAGTGCGTATGTGTTGGGTTATACATAAGTTAATATGTTAAGTATATGCTAAGAGATTTAAAATACTATAGAGCGGACATAAGAGGAAATGTCATAGAAAAACTTTGATCCCATGTGTCAGTAACGCCATCTAGAATAATACATGAATTTTGCAGCGTACTAAAAAAACTCATAGACTTGTGTCCAGCAAAATACAAGTTTTGGACGAAAATTTTGTTCGTGATGTCCGGTCTATAGGTATTGAATGTCTTTGAGTATATTTCAGTTATTTAGAGCTTTTTATCGTTCATTAATAATTACAATATTCTTTGTATAATATGAGAAAACAATGTGCCTAAACAAAGTTATTGTAACACATGCAATTGATCTATTTGTTAGATAATAAGTAGCGTTGTACAAAATCGCATCTTTACATAATTTTTGTGGGAATCTCAAAATTTTTCGATGATTTCAAATTTTACTATTAAAATTAAAATCGAATTAAAATTTTCGCTAACTTAAAACCTTTTTGAAATTCGACTATTTTGAAAATAAAATGAATCTTGTTAAATGATAGATGCAGTGTTTCCCACGTTGTTGGCATGTGGTCAGGTGGCCAAGGTGGCCAAGGTGGTCAGGTGGTCACGGGTTCTAGTCACTCCTTGCTGTTGTCATGTGGTGTTATGTTGTTTAGGTGTTATTTATTGATAGAGTCTAAAATGTTACACAGTCTCTTGTTACATAACTCTGGTTGTATTCATGTGCTCTAATAAATTATTTAATTAATAATTATACTGTTGTTTAATTTTACTAATGTTATATAATAATTCACAATAAGAACAACACGTTAGGTACTATGCGTTTCAAATGAGAATAGGAACGTCAATGGCCTCTATCTGTCAGATGTCACTTGAAAAGTAGGTACGGTCTGCAACGAAACCATAATCGCGTAATCAATTATGTTTAGTTTTTTGTTTTACCTACCGAGTCGCAGTATTCAAAATGAAAAACGTCTCAAATGAATTAGTCTTGTGGACCGTACTTTTAAAGTGACATCTGAGTATCTGACAGATAGAGGTCATTGACGTTCGTATTCTCATTTGAAAAGCATAGTATGGGTATGATATCTTTTTAAACTTATTTAAACATTTCACTTGACTTAGGTGAAGAAATTGTTTACTCTCTACAAACTAATCAAATGATATTCTAGTTTGATTCTTCACATAAAATCTTTAGGGGTACAAAGACACAATCTTCAATCTTTGATTGGTGTGAGGTGGCCCAAAACCAATATTAATAATAATTACATCTGTATTAAGAAATGCATTGATTTGGCAGAATATTACGAAAAGTCGTTAGTTACAGTAGGTAATTATTAAGTCCCTAATATTCTGCTGCAATATATTTTTACTTTACCTACTTATAATAATTGAAAAAAACTATTTACAGCCAATGATATTATAAGTAAAAAGGTGTAGATAGGTTATACACGCTCAGCAAGTGACACGTTAAAATGTGGCTTACCAGCCACACTTCACCTCAGTGTGGCATCGCGCCCCAAAGGACGCGTGCGTGCGATAGTGTAGATTTCTGAAGTCCGTTTCTGAAGATCGAATGTTGTTTAAGTATTTAATTAAAATATCATTGTTCACAGTAGTCATTTCAAATGTAGAATTTAAAAACCCAACGGTAAAAAAGTGAAAATAATTTAAAGTGGGTAGGTTCGTATAGCGTGCGCTTCATTTTCTCTTTTGTTTATCAGTCACGAATGTGCCGCCAAGGACAAATTGCGTATGGGCTGTTTATTTGGCCATCAACGTAATATTGAGTACCTACTTATTGGACTCCGATTTTGAAATAGTGGAAGTGACTGTGACATACTTGGTGACCAACATTTTTAGAAAGGGATCCAAAGTTTTTCCTTAGCAGTGGCTCAATACTCATGAGCCTCGATCAACATCTGAGAAGGCCCTCGTTATACAGCTGGATCAAGGGCTGAATCAGAAAGCAGAGCTTCCAGACACTGCTCTCATTGCTACGCGATTCCTCTCCCTGGAGCCCTCACCGCCGGTAGCTTGGTCCTGTTCCCGATACCGGTGAGCTACATTTATCATATATTTTTAATGGTTTTAGTTTTTTAAATCTTCCTTTTGTGTGCTTAGGTGTCTAAATAAATGTTAGTGTTTGGCCATGGCCTGCTAACATGGCTTTACATGCCGTTAATAAATATCTCTCTGGCCGTTTAATTATCACTTTCTTTAAAATCTATGAAGGAAAACATCGTGAATACAGTTTAAAATAAATACTTATTCGAAATAATATTAACATCAAATTCAACTTTCAAACACAATGATATTATAAGTAAAAAGGTGTAGATAGGTTATACGCACTCAGCAAGCGACACGTTAAAATGTGGTTAACTAGCCACACTTCACCTTAGTGTGGCGTCGCGCCCCAACGGACGAAGGCGTTCGTAAGTGTACCGTTTTTGAAGATCGAATGTTGTTTAAGTAACCTATCTACACCTCTTTACTTATAATATCATTGCTCAAACACTAACTAATATTCATCAGCATTACTAAACACGAACTTTTGGCTTGGAACCCCCTTCGTTCCCATATTGTGTAACACGAAGATTGCACCAGCCAGTGGTTCATTCTTAAGTTGTTGGGGTTTCATGTTTCTTCGTGACGTAGTGATGATCAGGTCGTCAAGCCCTGGTCCACCCCATGTCATGGAGGTAGTTAGGGTAACTGGTAATTTGTAGCGTTCCACTATCTGTTGAGCGTCTGGGTCGATGCGGACTATCTGTAAAGAGAATGAGGCTTAGGTAACAATACAAATAAGTATGAGCAGCGTAACTGTCTAAGGCGATTTGCACTTACCAATCAATCAAATCAAATCAAAAATGTTTTGTTTAATTATTACACGTTGCACATTATACAGTTGATGGCGTCTCCTTTTAAGCATTAGCACCAATTATTTATCGTTGTACAGACGCCAGCACATCATGTGTCAAATTTCTTTGATCGGCTTTCAACTTTATGTAAAACATTATAAGGTTCATATTCAATTGGGAAAATTTGACACATTGGGGTAACTTGATGTGCTGGCGTCTGTACATCACGTGTGGATAGCTACCCCGACTCGAACATTTCGTCACTTTTGTGAATTTAAGTCCCCTCTAATACAGAGCGAGCCCATTACCAGCAACCAAGTACCTACTCCGGATCTCGGGAAACGAGGTAGGTAGTTACAGAAATATTAAGTTACTTACGCAGCCGTGAAACATAAGAGCAATCCAAATGAATCCGTCTTCGTCAATTGTCATTCCATCTGCTATGACATCGTCATCCCAGTACTCGTTTATTTCCAGGATTGTGCGACGTTTACCTAATTATAAAAAGCAGAGTTACCGTGTGTGTACCTATATTAGAAAACCGATGTCGATAAAACCTCAAAGTTAAACTCGCACACGTTGCTAGTAAAAGTTGCGAAGCCATGTTGCCGTATCGTGCAAGCAAGCAATATTACTTATAGTCTAAGATCCCGTGAAGAACGACCGTCACCGAGCTGGTTAATGAATGAAACCTATTTTATATTGAATTTAATATGTCAATAAATATTATTGCATATGGGTTGCCTAAAAAAATTCAGTCAAGTTTCAAAATTTTCAGTGTGTATGGCCTACCAGGGCGTTTCTACTTTCATTTGCCTTATGACTAAATACCTTTTGTTAGACAACTTTCTTTCATCTTCTCAACGTTACCAAACCATCCAAACATACCTACATTTTCATTTGTAAAATATATTTTTATAAAAATATCTCAACAATCATACTTATGTGTCCTCGTTCTAAATCAAAGTCGAACGCTTCAATCTTCATTGCCAGTGAGTCTATGTAGTACAGAATAGTGTTATTTAGAGACCACACTAGTCCGTTGGAAATAGAGACCGGCTTCAGTTGCACTAGCGGCACAAAGTGAGGTGGTTCAAGGCTGTATAGTGCTCCCTCGTCGTGCACCACCTCGTTCCCGCGCTGTCGACCTTTTGTGCCTTTATGTGAACAGGAATAAGTTAATTTTATATCTAGCAGAAAAAACAATTATCTAAGGGCTGATTTTCCAATAGACCGGTAACTTTTATCTAAAGAATAAAAATGGTGGTTTGACACATTATCCATAGAAAACCTGTCTAACCTCCATTTTTATTTCTTATTTATTTGCCCATTGAAAAATCGGCCCTAAGGCGAATATCGAAGATTTAATTGTAATGAATTTTGTGATAGAAGTTTGGCTAGGAAATGGGCTAACATGCATGGTGATGGTAAAGACATGCTCTGCCCACTGTAAATAAGGAAGTATAGAAGCCATGGTAAATATTAATTTTGATACTTAATGCCCGGCTTTTATAATAAACAATGGCTGAGACTCACCGGTAAGATGGGCGGGGCTTGACCATTTAGGCTTGAAATCTAGGGTAGTTTAGCAACACTCAGAAAAAGTCTAGTCTAGTTACACATACATACATACATACATAAACTCACGCCTTTTTCCCATGGGGGTAGGCAGAAACTACAGAGCGCCATATGCTACGATTCTTACATACTTCTTTTGCTTCGTTTACATTCATACATGTTGTCATACACACACGCCGGTTGCGAGTACTACGCACCTGACCTTTCTGAAGAACATCACCAATAAGGTCTATGAATGTCCTTCTTGGGCGTCCCCTCCCGGCGTTCCCACTTACATCTGCCTTGTAAATACCTTTCGTTAGTCGTCTAGTCTAGTTACCTCCCCAAAATCGGCCCAGCGCGTCAACTTTTCCTTCGTTAAGTATATTGTCGGGCAAGCCTTGGTCGAAAGCAGCCACGAATCGCAGGGCGGAGTCCCCCGACTTCGTCCAGTCCAACAGGAACAGCTCGTTCCTTACACCCACTAAGAGACGACTACTGTTCTGTACTGGGATGACTATGTTCACTTCACCATAATCTGCAAGATGGTATAGTCATAAAATGTCTGATTAAGTATACAAAATTGGTCAAAACAGAGTCTTACTCTTTATTCTTCTCCATACAAAACAACCTTTTGGAATAGGCAACTAGAATCATTTTCATATTTAATTTAACTTAAGTTTGACGTTCAAAAGTGAAAAGACTTTGATGTAGAGGTATGAGGAACAGGTTGTACCTAGGTAGGTACCTAAAAAGTTCCTCATCCTCCATAGAAAAGAGAGGATCCTCCGACTACTAAAATCATTATCTTAATTTATTGAATTTGTAAGTATAACGTTCAAAAGTGCCATCAGGTGTAAATGAAATAGATGATTTGAATTATACAGGATGAATTTTTAGTCACCGTCCAAATTTTGATATATTAATCTTTGGCAAAAATCATTGAATACGTGTTTTTTCTTTTAGTATCACTCAATACAAAAATATTGAGATATCACTTCACAAAGTTATCTATAAAAAGTTTATGTTTCTGGACACTGCCGCGCCGTGCGTACGCGCTAGGTGAAGCTACGCGAGCCGGGCCGCCCCGCGCGCCGCGCGCCGCCGGAATTCATTGATAACACAATACAAACAAAGTTGCAAATTTTCCCTTCATACTTTCACGGGCTTAGGACCGTCAATAAGCAAAAGGTTTGTGCTATGTTCACTATGATTAGAATCTAACCCTTAATTAATCAATTAAGTACGTATAAATAAAGTAAAAATCAATTAATTAGATAAGAACTTGAGACCTTAATAAAAGCTGAGCCAAAACGTTTTGCTATTAGGCGTATTTAAAAAATTTGAATCAACTTATGTACAAATAATAAAAATTTAATCAAAATCATCAACAATCAAATTAACAGTACTTTAATAAATGTTCAAAATGCATACCGTTTCTCTCTAAACAGAGTCTTGCACGTTTTTGCACATTGTTTTTAATTTTATTGAGCACTACAGTGTCACTTTTAACTTCGTCGAATGCACGTACAATTTGCTGTTTTAATTGGTCTAGGTTTTGGGCTTCCTCCACATACACTCGTCGTTTTATTTCACCCCACAAAAAAAAGTCACATGGAGTAAGATCTGGTGACCGGGGTGGCCAGACGACGGGCCCCCCGCGACCGATCCAACGATCACCGTGTTCGATGTTTAAATAATTACGAACGGCGGCGGAGTAATGAGGCGGTGCACCGTCCTGTTGAAAATAAAAATCTCGATAGGAGATTACCGGCACGTCATCCATGAAGTCAGCAATTACTGTGCGTAACATATCTAGGTACGTGCCCCCGGTCAACCGTCCCTCAATGAAATATGGCCCCAGTATTTTGTTGCCGACAATTCCAGCCCACACATTTGCACTGAACCGCACTTGGTGATACGTTTCTCGTATCATGTGTGGGTTTCGAAATGACCACCAATGTTCATTATGATGATTATACAGCCCCACTCGAGTAAACAAGGCCTCGTCAGTCCACAAAATGTTAGCATCGGGGTGTGCAATCAGCCACTCACAGAAGGCTCGACGGGGAACTGCATCTGCGTCGTTCAAGGCCTGTGCCTTTTGAAAATGGTACGCGTGCAACCCGGCAGAATGGAGAAGTTTCCACACGGCATATTGGCTTACGCCGAAGCGCCGCGCTGCATCTCGCGTACTGGATCTAGGGCTCCGTTCAAAGAAATCGAAGATATCTTCTTCGATCTCCACTGCGAGTCTCGGCCTGCCCCGTCCTTGAGCGTGTGTAGGTACTATAAATTGGCCATGGTCTAATAGCCTCTGATTTGCGGCCAAAATCGTTTGGCGATTTGGTAATGAGGGATTTATTCCTTGATTGCGAAGGCGAGGAATACTTTCGGTTTCGTACAGTCTCCGGGCACCGTTCAAGCTTTCACCACTCAGTATGTAGGATCGCACCATTTCGTAATACTCGCGGTGGGAATACGACGACATTGTAAATAAATTCACGATACGCACGGGGCGCCGTCGCGCCGGCGCCGGCGGGTTGCGTGGGAACGCCGGGAACACGGAAGTAAGCGCTTGCGTCGCGAAAGGGTGCGCGCGCGAGACCGACTAACGATAGATGATAGATGTCATAAATGTGTCGCGCAGGTGTAGCGGGGTGGGGGTGAGCGGGGTGAGCGCTGCCTTTTTCATTGAATATTTGCGCGGCAAGTGTAGTATTATTAACGTTTAACTTGTGACCACGCAGAGCGGATAATTTTTTCGAGAAAATGATTTAATATGAAAATTTTATGTATCGATTTTTTTTCAAAAATGGACTAAGTGAATGATACCTAATGCCTAGAAAAAATTTGGACGGTGACTAAAAAATCATCCTGTATAATAAACTAGCTGTACCCTGCCACGCTTAGCTGTGGCACATTGTAATTGAATGGTTAAAAAAAAAAAAGAGAAAATGACGTGTGGCACTCGGAGACTGCCGCGGTAAATCTATTGCATAGCATTTTTTATCCACTCCTCTCCCCCTCTCCCCCTCCCCCCCCTCTACCCCACACTTCCCCCCTCTCCCCCACACCTCCCACGCCCCTCCCCTTACCTCTCCAACCCTCTCCCTCACTTTCCCCGCCCTCCCCCACCCGGCTCCTGTCTCTTCCCCTCTTACCTCACCCTTCCCCTACCCCTCCCCTCTCCTCCCCCTCTCATTTCCTCCTTCTCCACCCCCTTCCTTTGTCCTGACCTCCCTCCTCTCCCACTCCCCATCCCTCCCCACTCCCCTACCCATCCCTCCCCCTCTCCCCTTCCCATCCCTCCCACTGCCCCTATCCCCTCCCCTCCCAAACCTGCCCCTCCCTCCCCTCTCACAATCTCCTCCCTCCCACTCACACAATCTCCCCCCTCCCACTCACACAATCTCCCCCCTCCCCCTCTCACGATCCCACTCCGACTCCCCACCCCTCTCCCCCTCCCACTCCCCTACCTCTTCCCTCTCCTCGTGATATTTCAAAAACTCATTAAAAGTTCTGCTATGACTATTAAAAAGCAAGGGTTAGTGATAAAAAAGTGCAAATTTAGAGTTGTATGTAGTTTTTGATGCCACATAATAAAAAAATAAAAAAAAATAAAAATTATGAAAAAAATAAAAAAAAATATTTTGGGGTGAACAGCCCTTATCACTTACAGGTTAGAAAATAGATAGTAGCCGATTCTCAGGCTTACTGAATATGCATAAAATATTTCATGAGAATCGGTCAAGCCGTTTCGGAGGAGTATGGGAACGAACATTGTGACACGAGAATTTTATATATAAGATAGTGTATACCTAAAAGGTAGATTTTTGAGCTCTGTCAAACAACCTGTAAGGCCTATTTGTTTTTACCAAAAATCACGCTAATAAATACTTTGACTGTTGTTTCTGGTGAACTTGTATACCTACCTACGTTCCAATCGCGCGGATAACTTTAACGTCGCGATGTAGGATATCGCTCATTAGTTCGTATGTAGCAAGATAGATGGCGCTACACAGCCATACTTCTTGATGTGATTCTATGTTCGAACCTACCTATTCTCAGGTACTTACTGATATGTTTAGTTTTATGCTTCTTGGTGGCATAGTCCAGCGCATGTACGTCCTGGTTGAGTACGTCGACCCAGTACAGCGTACCGCTGGCATGGTCCCACACCGGACTCTCGCCATGACTAAACGTCAAGTTCGTGTATTCGAATATGTTGTAGTTGTCCGATAACAAATAGTGTACCTGGGTTTAAAAAATGATTTTTTGGCGTGATAACGTCTTATAAATCGATGAACGCCGCTGAACGCACGAAAATGCATTACTCATCTTCATGTTTCTCTTGAGCCGAGCGTTCAAGCTAGCTTAAAGCGCGGAATAAGCAATGAGCACGATCGAAAAACGTGTTTTATAATGGCTGTAATTATTAACTCGAATCGCGAAAAAACAACAGCTGTTGCACATAAAAGATGAAACAGACAAAAATATAGATATGAAACAGCAGGTTTTTTTTTCGCGGTTTTTAAGTTGGGCCCATAGTTAGATGTTCATATTCATAGGTAAACACTCTCGTGGAAATTTGTCGCATTATTTCAAATATCAATAGACCCTGTCAAAAATTCAAAATAACGGTTTTTAATGCATATTAGTTCTTAACTTTCTGAAATAACTAAAAGTACACTTACATTGAAAAAAGCAGCTGGTTTGATAAATAATAAATTATAAATTACTGCAATAGACCACAATGAAAAAAACATGATGATATTCACTACGCTGTTTCAGGTCTTAGAATGAGCTTCACAAGTGTAGGTTCACTCCTTCACGGTATTTTTCACTTTTTCTTAATTGACTCATAGGTAATTAAAGCATTCAGGACAAAATTAGTTTTAATTAGCGTTCAAAATGCACATGTGTAAAATTCGAATATTGATTACGTAGGTACTAGTCAGGAACTACATTACGTATTAAAACACGCAATACGTTACATTATTATCGGACTATGATTAGCTGAAACGTATCAGAATTTAAAAAAAAAATACAACCAACTACATAAAAAACACTTTGTACACAGTAATTTGCTGGAAAGTTTGTTCCGCCACTTATTCTTCCCAGCAAAAGCACTAGGAAGTGGCGGGCGTTTTGGGGGACTGTCTTATGTATTATTTGACGTTCAAAAAGTGGCCATCCTTAGCCTAATTTGAATAATAGACTTTTTGATTTTGAATAAGTAACAGGTCCTGTGAAAACATAACTTTAGTATCAGAGGTTTCTGTGGCTTTGGTGATTTTGTTTCATATTATGATCTATTTATTATGTACCTATGTTATTTATGTATAAATGTGTATTTTTAGTTTGCAATATAGTTGTAAAATAAATACAAATAAAATCATTGCACCCTCAAAAAGGTGCAACAAAATCATCATAAATTAAATGATAAGACTTTTCTAAAGTGTTGTACAAAAGGAAGGTAAGTTGTTACAATTACCATTTTTTTTAAGAAAGGAAGTTTCTTAAAAAACGTGTTCTTAAATAAATATTATCTAATCAATCGGATGTATTATTTTGTCGTGGCGTGACAAGCAATAGTAGAGGAGCCCATGTTGCTAAATGGGAATTTTATTAGCTCGAGCGTCATAGGTTGCAAAGCTTAGATGATAAGAAAAAAAAATTTTATATAATGTATACCTTTTCATCGATGGGGGGAGCGGCTATAGAATTATTTCCTTCAAAATAAAAAAAATAGCCATGGTCGAGAATGTCGAGGTGACGTTTTATTTTACAACTTTGTAGCCCTCCCCTTTCTTTACGTCACTCTAAAATTGACAGATTAGTGAAATATACACTTTTTGGCATGTAATTAACTCATCCTACCTTAATCTGACGAGCTTGAGAATGTCTAATGATCAATTTTGTTTACTAATCTGATCCTTTATCCTTGATGAGCGACCTTCCCTTCCTATGGAGCTCATATTTGGTGGGAGTACTTAACCAGGGACAAGGTATCCCCCTGCTGTATATTAATCTGCCGCGCTTTAGTAAATTCTGAAATCCTCGCTTGAGCTCCCCTACTATAATTTGGCAGTCGATTTATTGACAAAACCCTTGTATGATTATCATTTATGTCGAGCAATGACCTCGTGACCTGAATCTGATCAATATTTTGTCTGAAGTCATCACCTTCAGTCAAAAAGGTCACAAAATATTTGTGTGCAATATATTTTGATTTCTTAAAAAATCGGGATTCACATTATGAAATATTTGATGACTCAAACGATTTTTTTTTTAACTGTACAGAAACCATGCAAGTAGCAAAACATGATTTTATTAAAATGAAACAAGCTTGAACAATAAATATTACTTTATTTAAGCTTAATAACATACTTTCTAATTACAATTTGATCAGTAAAAATCGGCATTATCGAATCGAAACATATTAGGCTCGACGCCTCTACTGCCGGTGCCCCGTATAGTGAAGATGGCGCCACCTAGCGGCTCGGTGGCGCTGTCGAGCTTGTCGCGCGACGTTGTAACGAATAACTCGTCGAGGTTGGGCCCGCCCCAGCACACTGACGTCACGCGGGATACTGGCAGTTTGTAGCCGTACACTAATTGTCGGGTGTCGGGATCTATGTGTAGTACCTGTAAAAAGAAAAAGATAAGCAATTCAAGTACTGGTTGGTCTAGCTAGTGGCTGCAAGTGCGCGTGAGTTGATGACTGGGTTGGCAGTGTTTCATCGGCAATTTGAGTAGCAGCCCTAACCCTGGATTTGTGCTCGGTCAATGAGACTTAAAATCTTCAGATGTCAGCACACAACTTCCCAAACTGTTTTTTTTTCTTCTAATTGAATATAGTTAAGGTAGTATATTAAAGTTATTAGCTAAGGACCTAAGGTTCAAAGCTATCCATTTTTGAAATAAATGAGACGTAAGTCAAAGCAAATAAAATTAAAGAACCTTATCCTTTTGTTTTAAAGTTTAAAATCAATTTGATAGAGTACAGAATGGGACAGGTTGATGTGCTGGCCCCTGTACTTAGCTGCAATCCCTTTTACCTAATAATTTATACTTTTTAAAGTAATATAAATAACCTCCTCCTTTTTAGAAGTCTGTAAATGAATGATTTGCCTTGGTGTAACTAGCGAAATTTAGCCCACATTTACACCAGATTATGTGTGTACACACGGCTACAAATCAAGCTGTGCATTTCCAGTACAAGCTAATCTCGCATTGTAGAGGATTTCCGTACCATGCAAAGTCAGCGTAAAGTGGAATTGTGTACATATACTCCTGTCTACCTGTCGTGGAGCAAAACAGGCGTGATGTTAGGCTATAGATAATAAATGATAACACCTGCTATACTTACAGTGCCCCCAAACATGAGCGCTACCCACAGATTACCGCGGCTGTCTATAGTCATACCATCAGGTATTGCGTCCTCGTACCCCAACGTTGATACATCTATCACCGTCCTGCGACCAGCTGATGACATAAACCATTTATCACATTAAATATCTAATAATCTTATTCTTATGGTACCTATTGAGGGTGTTAAAATAGCACCTAACACTTTATTGGCTATTAATACATATAGTCCAGCTACTATGTAAATGTAACCCAAATTGCTTGACATTGCGAGATATAATTATCTACAACATGCGTACAACTAAACCACTTCCAATTATACTTAGGCATTTTTAACTGTAGGTAGATGTGAATTTATGTAAAATGACATTTTTAAATTATGAAGTCGGTATAAAAATATTTTTATTGTTTTAGTTGAAAGTATCGTACTTACACAAATTCTTAAAAAAAAAATTACGTATCAAATGAGTACCTGAGTACCTACCTATTATAAAAGTATTATAAAATTATCAGCATTAGGCGATTCTCACACTGCCCCGCATGATGCAGCGTAGCGCCTGGATGCGTGATCTTCCGTTGCTTGTAAGTATCTCCGTTTGTATGGAAAACACGCACAGTCCAACACACAGAAAATGCATCCACGCGCGTTCATTTCAGTTCAGAGACACGCAACACGCAGCGTGATGCGTGGCAGTGTGTTAACCGCCTAAGCTCCATAGTACCTACTTACCTACTAGCGAGGATTATTCATTATTTAAAACCACTTGTCAGAATCAATTCAGACAAAAATAAAATATTTCTAAATCAGTGTAGCAGTCTTCGAGTAATCGAGTAACATACATACAAATACAAACAACATTGTCGACAAATTAAGAACCTCTATTTTCTGAAGTCTGTAAATGATTAATATTATACGTACACAAATCTCCTCTCTGCAGATCAAAGTCAAATGCTTCGACTTTTTGCGTGGCCGAGTCGATGTAGTAGAGCACCGAGTTGTTGAGCGACCACGCGAAGCCGTTAGATATGGACACCGGTCGCAGCTGGACCCGGGGATGTGTGAAGCACTCTTGTTCCACGCTGTAGAACGTCGCTTTGTCGGGGACCACGTCGTCACCTGTCTGGGGACCTTTCGTTCCTGTTGGCGGAATAAATGATTAGCTAAAACAAACTCACGCCTCTTTTTATTCCTATTAATAGCAAAGCAGAAGTTAAAGAACGACTCCTGCTGCGATTCTTGCATACTACCTTTGTTTCGTTTATGTTCCTACGTCTAGTCAGACACGCAAGCAGGTTTCGAGTACTACACACCTGAACTTTCTGAAGAGCATCACTAATGAGGTCAGTGTAGTGTGTCCTTACATCCGCCTTATAAATAGTTTTTGTTAGTCGCCTATTATACTCAGCTTCTCAACGTGACCAAACCATCAAAGGATAATTCGATTTAAATGCATACATACATACATAAACTCACACTTTTTTCCCATGGGGGTAGGCGGAAACTACAGAGCGCCATTTGCTACGATTCTTATTTACTTATTTTGTTTCGTTTACATTCATACATGTTGTGATATAGACACGCCGGTTGCGAGGACTACGCACCTAATTTACATATAAGTACAGACGCCAGCACATCAAGTTACCCCAATGTGTCAAATTTTCCCAATTGAATATGAACCTTATTCAGTTTCGCATAAAGTTGAAAGACGATCAAAGAAATTTGACACATTGGGGTAACTTGATGTGCTGGCGTCTGTACATATCAATACTACTATACAGTTTTGATTGTGAACTTATGAGTAGGTACCTATTAAAATTGTGATCTAGTCTAGATGCAATTTCAAAGTAGCCATGAAGGTACAAGAATAGATAGGTATATACGAGGGAGTTCTAGTTTAAGCTAGAGCTTAAACATAAGTATAAGCAGTAGCTTAAACTAGAATATTATGTAACTGAAAGCATCCACGGTAAAGGATCACTTCAGTTCTGTACATTAATACCTTTTGATCTTCCGTATGAAATATAAAAGTTACCTACCTATTGTTCCGTAAATGGTCATATCAAAAGACGCCCATTTGACTACAAGTATCAATCGCAGTTCAAATTTATCAGCACAAAGATGTACCTGCCCAAAATCGTCCTTCAGCGTCAGGTTTCCCCTCGTTGATGACGTTGTCTGGTAGACCGATGTCCACTGTGGTCAGGAGTCGCATGGCCGCGTCTCCCGCGATTGCCCAGTCCAGCAGGTACAGGGACGAGCGTGAAGCGATCAGTAGTCGATGGGAGCCAGACACCAGCGACACTACGTTCACTTCGCCGTAGTCTAGAAGGACGATAATGATGTTACGAGCGACCCATAACTAAATCCAAGAACATCAACTTTTTGGTCCAAAAATAAATAATCCTGTATCTGATTAAACTTGTCAGTTTAAGTACAGACGCCAGCACATCAAGTTACCCCAATGTGTCAAATTTTCCCAATTGAACATGAACTTTATTCTGTTTGCCATAAAGCTGAAAAACGATCAAAGAAATTTGACACATTGGGGTAACTTGATGTGCTGGCGTCTGTACCATTTGCTTATTAAGCCATCAAAACTGTAAAGTTATTTTCTTTGGTTTTATTAGAACACAAAAACAACGATAATTTCATGTTATTTCGATGGATTAAATTAACGAAAACTAATTTTATTTTTCTTATTTAACTTGACATTTAGAATATATTTTAATAAGATACTGTGGTTCTTTCTAAGCTAATTTCAATTTAGCAATTTTTCATAACTTTTCAATGAGGAAAGATGATGAATTATGCTTTCCTTTTATCATCTTCTGTCTCGCTTTTATATATTGTGGTCGGTTTCCAGTTTAACCGGATGCAACTGAATATCAGTAAGTATATTACACGAAGTAACTGCCTATCTGCAGACCTCCCCTCAACCCATTGACTTAGTAACACGATACCCATTGATTAAATTGGTTGTCAGACTTTCAGGGTTTCGACGAGGTATTCTTAGGAACCACAGCCGGAACCAAACGGCTTAACGTGCTTTCAGGGCACGGAGGTGTCTCGTTATGTGGTAAATAGTCACTCATCCACGGATACCTCGACATGTCATGAATCAATCTTTCATGAATCAATAAAACTCTATGAAACTTACCTATATGCTTCGTATAAATCTTTCCAGATGCGTAGTCAAGTCGGTGTACATTGTTATCTTTCACGTCTACAAAGTACAGACTCTGCAGCTCTGGGTCCCACACCGGACTCTCTCCGTGGGTGAACAGCGCGGGAGTACCTGGATTGTCATGCGACGACACCTAATGGTTGTATACTTATTAATTTATTTAGAACTAGCAGTTGCCTGCGACTACGTTTTGGACCCTGACTATTTTTCTTAAATAAAACTAGCCTAAGTTAATACTTATAATCAACTATTGGCCAGAGTAAACTCCGTCAAAATAGTTTCAGCCGTTCTGGAGATTACCACAAACGAATCCAACAAATTTTTTAAAAAATTGGCCGAGCTACCGCATAAACAAATAAACAGTTATTTTGACATTGCAAACAGACAAATTTATTTATTTATTTATTTATTAAAACTTTATGCACTAGTAAAATAAACTGTACAAAGGCGGACTTAATGCCTTAGGCTTAAATCAATTTGATTTGTTTGAAATTGAAAATGATATCTTGCTAAGCTTCGGTTAAGCTGTCTACTAAGCTACAAATATACAAAGCTTGTATAAAAATATAGGCCACATAGGCCATTGCCACGTACGGCCATACTACGCACGAATGCCCATGCTATGCACTAACTGATGACTTACAAACGTATGAACTGCACAACCAGTGTTCTAAGTCATTGTGCACATCCCATGCAGTAGTGGAGTTTTGACTTTTTGAGACCGTTGTGCTATACACGACTTATGCATTTAATTCCACATTATTAAATATTTTTACACATAAAGATTACGAAGACTTCGTGATAAAGACAATATAAAAAAAAATAATCACCATTTATGACGTCAATTGTCGCTGTCGTGATAGTGTGTATCAAGTGATTTAAAAACATTAAAAAAATGTAAGTTATTGTTCAGTAGTTTGCAAAGTAATGTTTTACAGTTAAAAAATGTTTCCTCCCAAGATTCAACTATTGATAGTTGCTAATTAGTACCTATGTACAAGTTACATATTTTCAATATATTACTATACTTCACTCTGCGTTTATTCAGGGGCTTCAGTTTTATGCTGAAGTTCAAACGTCCGACCGTATTTTTACAAAATTGCTTAGTTTAAATTTTTGAACCCCAATGAAAAGTTTAAAATAAATTAAAATCAACGCACTAAAAACTTTATGATTTTAAACAGATTTTTAAGAATGTTTAATCACATGGATTTTGACGTCACTCTTGGCATTGTCGAGAAGAAAGAAAAGAAAGAAGGACGCGGTTTCAAAATCACGATATAATTATTATGATAAATTGAATATTAAGACAACATAACACCAAGCCTGTACTACCCGAAACAGTTAATAGTTAATAATTAGTAGAGGTTTACTATTTAGTTTGTTAAATTATAATATCGCCCAACAGGTATGAAAAGTTACTTACCATAGAAATTCTATAAAAGGTTTGTGTTTCTTTGGCGTCCACAGCAAACGAATAATAAATTATAGAAACCAAAGAAATTATCAAAAACATTGTTTATTTTCAATCTTAAATTTTAAATTAAAATAAAATTAATTACGGTACTCCCGTGCAGTACTGCAGCGGGGTTTGTTTTCTGTACAACTGTGAATCAAATGTTTCCAAAACATGTCAAAGCAATAAAATGATACGATAAAGGATTTTTTGGAGACAAATAAAAGTGAACGTATACAATTTAGCTGGGTCGATAACGTGGGACAAAATGATAGCGAAGAGTGAAACAATGCCATTCCATTCGACGCCTTTTATTTGAAAACGTCGCGTTATGCACACAGCGGCTTCTACCGTACATTTACAATTAAGTTATTAAGAAATGCTCAATCGAAACAATCTTTCACCGCACTCGTCGTTCGCACAGATCATTCGTCCACAAAAATCTTAATTCTTAATGATAATAAATTTGAAAGTTTAAACTTATAATAGTATTTCCTTATAATAAGTTATAATTAAGTTAAATCGAAATTTCGATCGTGTCCCAGTGGGGTCTGCACTATGAGTCCGCACTCTACTTGCATTCAGAATCTTAGACAATTTACATTTATTGCTACTTACTCAACTATTTAAATTGTTATGTCGTTTAAGTTCATTTTTAGTGACCACTTTTATTGAAATGATGTTTAGGATTATACTCCATTTCTAATAGCATTAGAAAAATAGAAGCATGAATGCAGAATATTTTAATTTAAAGAAAAGTTGAAACAATTTTATAAATTTAGAAGAACAATAATAAAACGAAGAACGTTCTTATTGTTCATTTCGCTTCTTTTAAGTTTGTATTATTGACATTGTATAATATAACTAAATTAAATCTACATCATTTCTTAAAATAAATTGTTAAAATGATTATAACTAAGTGTGACAGCTGCAGTGAAAATAGATTTTAATAAATTCGGCGTCTATCGTAATTGTAATATGCTTATTGTGCTTTCTTTATGAAGTGTGCATTAAAAATAACCTTTTTTAACTTCTGTCTAATGCTATTGTAAGTCGAGTAGGTAATAGTTGCATTAGAATTAGAGTTTAGTAATATAGGATGATGTCATTTACATCGGTGAAGGAAAACATCGTGAGGAAACCTGAAGTTATAGTTAATATAAGTTTGAAATCGCCAATCCACGTTGAGCAAGTGTGGTGATCAATGTTCAAATCTTCTCTGTATGAGAAGAGGCCTTTGCCCTGCAGTAGGACAGTAACAGGCTGGTATTATTATAATATAGGACGTAGATGTTTGTTTGTCTAAATTGATCTATGATTTGGAATGCAAGATAGTGTGTTGTGCGTGTGCGGCGGGCTATGCGTGCGGCGGCGGCGCGGGCTCGGGCGGCACGTCGGCGGGGGCCACCGGGGCCGCGCCGGGGCCCGCGCCCGCGCCCGCGCCGCCCGCCGGGCCCCCCGCGCCACCGCTCTCCGCCTGCAACCTGGACAACACGAAACAACACCATTACACCGTCTGATTTCTTCGAGCTAGGAGAGCATGACAATACAGAGTGAAAGAGACATCGTCGCGTAACGGTAGTCCGTTCCGCGACCTGCTGGAACGGACTAGTGAACTAGTGTTGTAAATTTTCTGATGTTATTTTTTGCTTATAACGTAAAAAATAAAATAAGAAATCATCATTTGTAAGCCTAAGGTCCAGAACTCATAGTATCAGTATGTGCGACGGGTACCCTTGCACCCTGCATACTGTCAAATTTACAATAAAAACTGAAATCTACTTCAGGGTTTATTTGTTTAATTTGGCTCTATAACAATGAGTACACTGTTACATTCATATAAAAACATATTTCAAACAAAATTTTAAGTGCCCCATCACTTTTAAAAGAGCACTGCATGCACAACAATAATATGCGCCATGACAACTTAGGAAAAAAAAAAAAACAAATACAACGAAAACGACAAAAAATAAAATAATTTAAAACATGATCAATAAAATAGTTAATTAAGTAATTGAAATAGTAATTATTATTTCTAAATCAAAATCAAATTAAATTAAATTACCAAAACAGAATCACATTCTGTATAAGTATTGAGAATTTCAATTAAATAAATAACCTTTTGAGAAAAGGCATAGACGTATGATACAAGTCGATGTGCTCATAGTGATCCTTGTACACAGCATACATTCTGTATTCTGTTTGAGGCGGATGCGCCAGGATAGCACGCGGCATTCAAAGTTTCTTGTGTTTTTTTGCAATTTGCCGTTCTATTACACGCTGTATGTCTAACAAAATATGATTCACGAACTTAACAAAATGATAATCTATCTGTGCTCATTTATGAGGTTATTTGTAAAACACTAACAACTGCAATTAAATTGTTATAAAAATAGACCAGAACTATCCTACACATTATAAATCAACTGCACAAAAAAAATACAAAATATTCTTCTATTAAAATTAAAACACTTTACCTTGAAATTTTACTCATAATTTAAATTCCTAACAACCTCGCTTACAATCTACTCACAATCTCAAAAACGCTGTCGCACAAACCCATTTATTTATAAACAATGCAGTCGTAAAAGGTTGTGTGAGGGAATACGGTAAAACCGATAGACCGTTGATACTAGTTTAGAGGTGTGAGGAACAGGGTGTAAAATTCCTCATTCACCATAGAAAAGGGAGGATCTTCCGACCAGACGGGTGTTGTATCTCGTGGGCAACGGTTGTTGCCGGGAACTTGTTTACGTTCAAATTGTGCGGAAAACTTTAATACCGCGATGTAGAAGGTCAGTCATAGTTCGTATGTGGCGAGATAGAATATCGCTACACTGGCCTAGTGACCGTATTGAAAGGAGCCAGCGGGCTAGGCAACACACTAATGAAGTCGACCACGGTTTTGTTAACCAATGGTTTATAAAACGTGTACTATGCGTTTCAAATGAGAATAGGAACGTCAATGATCTCTATATGTCAATGTCACTTCAAAAGTACGATCTGCAACGAAACCTTATTCACGTAATCAATTATTTTTAGTTTTTTTGTTTTACTGAGTCGCAGTTTTTCGTAATGAAAAAACGTCTCAAGAGAATTAGTCTTGTGGACAGTACTTTTCAAGTGACATCTGACAGATAAAGGTCATTGACGTTCCTATTCTTATTTGAAACGCAAAGTATAGTGGAAAATGCCTATTTGGTCTAGTGGAGGGGCTACTGATTATGCCTAGTTGGAGGAAACAATAGGGTTGATTTTAATCACAATGTGGTTGTACACTGCACTACAAGCTCCCCGAAACACGATGCGATACAGAGTGCAAATTTATTGCCCTACATTGTATTTCTTAGCCTTCATACTTCCGCATGAATACAATATAATATTGATTTATTTGCTCAGAATGCTATTTAGGTATTTCCAATAAGGCTATTAAAATAATTATCAAAGTATTCTTGCACATTCTACCATTTGGCATGCAAATATTGATGCAAGTTCGTCATCAAACTTATTAACATTGATACAATTAAATTTTATCAGCTAGAAAATCCAATACAGAGTAGTAACATTTGTTTAATTGAAGTGCAGCTTACTGCTTGATCTCAATACCAAAACTTGTAATGCATAGGTTGATATAGGACTGCTCTGTTGGGGGAAAGTATTTTTGGTATGACACGGGCTATTTTTAACCACATTTTCAAAAATCTACCTGTGCATTACAAGTTTTGGTATTGAGATCGCAAATTTATATCACGGTGTCTGCTTTCCGATAACGTTAAGATGTAATAGTTTAACATAGTTCGCTTACCTTTGATGCGCCTGATGCCTCGCGCGGAACTCCGCGGCCTTCAGCTGCTCCAGGTGGAACTGTTGGCGCTCCTGTATCAACTGCTGGCGCTGGTACTCGAGGCCTGGGATACGGAAACAAATATTTATTATTATTACTTGCAGATGATATGTCAATCATTATGCATTAAATTACAAAGATATATAAATATTCCACAACTTTCACACAACGCCTACTAGTCCCAAGCTAAGCAGGGCTTGTTATGGGTACTAAACAACTGATAAACATACTAATATATTTTTAAATATATATTACACCCAGACACAGAAGAAATGATCTTGCTCATCACACAAGCATTTGTCCTGGGTAACTACCAGACCAACATGCAATTCATCCTAGACTAGTAGACCTCTTCCCTGTTGTATGTAGAAGACATTTTAGAATTTTTTTTCTCACAACACTATCTAACTTATTATTGTATTAGGTCAGTTACCTTCTCGTTCCCTCTCCATGGTGGCCTCCAGCTCCTCAAAGTGCCGCAGCTTGATCTCCAACTTCTTCATCTGCGTTTCCACTAGTAACGCGACCAGAGACTTGATTTTCCTCTCCTCGACGCCGGCGAGATGCTTCGCTTTGACAGCGGCTGCGGCAAGTGCTGCAGCTGCTGCAGACTGGAGCTTGGCGTCTACCGTCGTTGAAGCTTCAGCTTTCTCTGTATTTTGTAAAGAAAACGAGTAAATCATGATGCTATTGCTGTTGGACAATTGTAGCTACTGGACTTCTACAGCGGATTCGTAAAAAAACAAGGGACAATATTTATTATTTTTCTCAGACTTCCTTGTAGAAAGTTTTATAGCCGATATAGCCGTGGTTTTGCCACGATTGCTTTACTTTGTTGAAGAATAAAATAGCCGCAGTGTATTTTTTTTTATTTGGCATGCTTTTTCTAATCTGCAATCAGTATTCAATACTTTTATCAGATGAGTTGGATGTAAACAGTGGTGGTAAGAGCGTGACTCCAGTGAGCCATCTACTCCATATTCTAGCTTATGTCCCCACATATGGGAGGACTACACAATATCTTTCCTTTTAAGTCTCTTTCTGTAAGTTCTTGCTTTCAGTGCTGCAGCTAAATGATTGGATTGCAGTGTATTTGGATATAGTTTCGTGTTATTCTGGCTCGTATCACAAAGAGTTAAGTTTAGCCTATGTGTACCAAAAATCGTGGTTTCTTTAGTCAAGATAGTTGCTGGACTATTATTTAGTTACCGGGTTGTGCGGCGGGTTCCTCCTTAGGTTCCTTTTCTGCCTCGGCGGCGGGTGCCGCTTCTTGCGGCTCTTCCTTCACCTTGGCCTCACCCTCCTCCACCTCCATAGGTTCCGCCTTTATATCTGATGAACCCTCCTTCTTGGGTTCCGCTGGACATTTAAATAAATAATAAGTTTGGTGCTTCGAATTGCCTAATTTCAGGTTATGTGTTGTGATGATTTAACAAAATAACACCTAAAAAAAATAGGCATAGTGTCATGGAACTAGCCTAGGCCTAGTATTTTTCTAACAAAATAATTATCATATTCCAGTTTAATTAGACGCCACACACAATTAGTCAGTCAGCCTCCACAATACAGTAATTGGATAACAGATTCAGATAACCCTATAGATGAGACTAGTTGTCAGACCTTGACAGCCCGTAACAACTGTCAAATACATATGAATTGTAGTTGAGACCTACAGTATATTGTACTTTCCAAGACGCGGAGAGGTCGGGCCGTGGATTGCTGACCATTACACGCCCTCGGTGAGTGAGTGATGGTAAGTCTTAACCTTAGTCGAGAGTAAGAAGAATGTATGTATGTAGTAGTTACCGGCGGGAGACAGGTCGGGGGCGGTGCCGGCGATGCCGGTGGCGGCCAGTGCAGCGGCCGGCCCGTGCGCACCCGCAGCTTTCACATGCGCCTCCATCATGGCGGCCGGCACCTCATCCTGTAACAGAGGAACATCATCACTTTTTAAACTTACTATAAAGCTAAACACAAAGCAACTCGGAGGCTTATAAACACGCACAAAAGGAATTGAAAGGCCGCTTGAATATGCGTGTCGCAGAAGTAGCAGAATGTGCATCTTTACTGGCGTTCAACACTTTGCAAATGACTTTCAGCGGCACTGAAGCCCAGTAAAAGCCAGCGTTACGTGCCGCCAGCGTCGAGATACAGTACCCAAGTATCAGAACGGAAAATCGTTCAACATTAAACTGCACAACAATGGCACCACAACAAAAACCTTCAGGTACTGTCAATGCCAAGCTGTTACAGGGAACGCACGGTTCGCTACATGAGTAAATAAATAATATAGTATATCATCTTACCTTGATAGCAGCAAACTCTTCCATGGCTGCCCTTGTGGCCTTGGATGCGATGCGCGGATCCACAACGGACGCAAGGAAAGCCACCGTAGACATCACTGGGTTGCCTGTCTTGCTGAACGGAACCGGCTGGTAGGCTAGTGGTCCTAGCACGCCACCTGTCATTTAACATAAAAAAATGTAAAATACAAGATTAAAGGTTAATCGAAAAGCTCATACTTAGGTAGCAACACTATAAATAAACCATGTCCTTATGCTCTTGAATTAGTAAAAAAAAACCTCACCACACTTAGAATTAACGACACGCCCGTTGTATTCTAAAACAGTCATCAATATTATGGAAATTAAACTGTTCTTACACACGTAGCACCGTAAAAACGGATGTGTCGACGTAATAGTCGACAAAGTGAAAGATTGTAGAAACATTTCTACCGATTATAAAAGAAATAAGCTCGATATTGTAGATTATTGTCGCCTGAAAAATCTTCACATTTCTTCTCCTCATCCTTGACATTGTCGTGCTCAAAACAAAAGACATGTTTCTACAATTTGTTACTTTGTCGATTCTTCTGTAGAACAAATCCTTTTCTACAGTGGTCGCGTTACGCGTGCTGTTTTGTTTATTGTCTGGTCTCTGGACTTGCCTGGCGGTGTCATTTAACTTGGCTAACAAAGCTATACGTAGAGACAAACCATGGTTGTCTCAAGCCCGCTTGGTGATTTACAGCCCCCTCAATCAGAGAGGAGGCCTATCTATGCCCTAACAAAGGAAATTAGAGGCTAAGCAAATAACCCTACAATAAATATAAACGCAAAAGTTTGTGAGTATGGATGGTTGGATGGAAGTTTGTTACTCTTTCACGTAAAAACTACTGAATGGATTTGAATAAAATTTGTTATGGAGTTAGCTGACACCCTGGATTAACACATAGGTTACTTTTTATCCCTGTAATCCCATGGGAACGGGACCTACGCGGGTGAAACCGCGGGACGTCTGCCAGTAATTAATAATAATACCAGCCTGTTACTGTCCCACTTCAGGGCAAAGGCCTCTTCTCATATAGAGAAGGCTTGAGCATTGATCATCACGCTTGCTCAAGGTGGATTGGCGATTTCAAAATTATATTAATTATAAATCCAGGTTTCTTCACGATGTTTTCCTTCACCGATGTCAATGATGTCTAAGATACATTTAGAAAGTACATATGAATTGAAAAATTCAAATTGGTGCTTGCCCGGATTTGAATCACAACCTCGTGCATGGGAGGTAGGCGCCTTAACCTCTGGGTCATCTCGACATTAAAATTAAAATAATAATTAAATTGTTAAAAACGTGAGTGCGTACCAGCTTGCGCGTCGTGCAGGTAGGGCTCCTCGATGGGCAGGCGCAGGAAGTGCAGGATGCACTCGTCCTGCGTGCGCGTGCCGACGTGCGCGGCCACGCGGTTCCAGTCGTCGCGGTGCAGCTCCAGCGCCTCCAGCAGCAGTAGTGTCTCCTGCTCCGTCCAGCCGCGCCCGCGCACCCCGCCACGGTACTGCAGCGACAACCACACATTACACACTACAATACACGTTCAAATAATGTATTAGTTGGCGAAACTTTACCGAACTTGACGCGTTTATTTCGGTATGAAATCACAATAAATTAGAAAAAAAACAGATCATCGTCATATACCTTATTTGAATATTAATTTATTATACACTAATTTCAGAATTAATTCTCTAAAATGATAGTGCAAACCGCATCAAAATCCATTGTGAAGTATGGAAGAACGAAGCTGTCACACTGACTGTCATGCAAATATACTACAGCTGAATGTGTTTGTATTTACTATAATTTAGCCCCGTTTCAGTATACCTGGTCGAGCTTCAGTCCAGAAGCCGCCACGATGTCCAGCGAAGGTTCAGGCTTGATGGGCGGCACGGGCGGCGCGGCCCCGGCACCTGCCTCGGCGCCGTTGGGCAGACCTGGCTCCACTTTCGGCACATTCTCCGCTGAAATAAATAGGTATTTATTATTTATTTTTTTATATATAAATTACTGTATTTTTACAGTGTGTCGCTACGCACAATGTAATTAAAAACAAAGCTCAATTTGTTTCGATTAAAAGTCAGGTAAGGAAAATTAAAGCAAAGAATAAATCTGTTTATAACTTTCACTTGGATAGACTTAGGACTTTAACATAACATCTCATCACTGTGCCATTTTGTTCATAAAACAAAAACCCTAATGAATTGATAAGCACATATCATTGTCCCTACTCTGCATGAAAAAAAAAACGTTAAAATGGACAGGTAAATGCACTCAGCATTATAGAACATACCCGGTCGCGGCTGCGTGGGCCGGGTGACGAGCGGCTGCAGGCCGGACGGCGTGTCGGACAGCACGTGGAAGTGCGACGTGGGCGGCGGACCCATCGCTGTGGGCCGGGACTCCGCCTCCAGCTGGGGGAACACACGATATTGATATAGATATCTTATTTATAATAATGTTATATATAAAGAGGAAAGATTTCATTGTTTTTTTTTTTGCATTGAATGGTCTTCAAAACTACTGGACCGATTTAAAAAAATCCTTTACCGTTGGGAAGCTACACTTCCCCAGGTGTCATGGGCTACTTTTTATGTACCTGTATTCCCACGGAAACGGCAACTACGCGAGTGAAATATGGTATAAGGTTCATGGTACACACTTAATTAATTGTTCGGCCTTTGCCGCGTAGATAAAATATTTATTATCAGGATTATAAGTATACGCATCAGAGTAAGGGTTGCGTCTTTCAGCCACTGTTTGCCATAGAATTGTGGCGTGTAAAAGAAGGACAAGAAGGGCCAGTACGAATATTTTTTCGATGACGATGATCGTGATGACTGCTACGTTGGGGCTGACACATTGAATTGTGTCCATGACTGTATGGACAGTCATGGACACAATTCAATGTGCCAGCCCCAACGTAGCAGTCAATCTTTTGTGTGCCCACACTCATGGGTGTGTGGACACACAAAAGATTCAATCCGCTCCAGTCGCCACAGGATGTTCCATGTTGAGCACCGTCGTCACCTGATAGTTGACGAGTCCCCACTGCTCGAGGAAGCCGTGCACGCGCATGATGGCGCACACGTCTCCCGCCAGGTTGCGGCGACACGCAGTACTCGTGAGGTACTCCGTAGGGTTCAGGCGGTACGTGTCGATCATGAAGTTTCTGGACAAAACAAAAACGATTTGAAATCATAAATCAAAATCAAAAGTCTTTATTCAAACTAGGCTGAGAATCAGCACTTTTTGAACGTCAAAAAAAAAATACATAAAGACAGTTCCCCAACAACGGCCCACCCTTCGCCACTTCCTAGTGTTTTTGCTGGGAAGAAGAAGTGGCGGAACAAACTCCCCAGCAACACATCTGTCTGATTCGTTTGAAGAACTAGGTATACAAAGAATCTATACAATGAAATGCTCAATAAATAGCACTTATGTTTATACACATTGTAAAACATTACATTTCAGAATGATTGTCACGTGTTAACTAGCACACTCCAATATACCGAGATTAAGAAAAAAAAAAGTAAATTCATACTAACATTGAAATCTAAACTCAAGCAAAACAACTATAAAACTGAAAAATAACAGCCTCCAGGTATAAAAGGCGTACCCGCTTACATGTGCAATGCTGGCTTATATTCATAAGGCTGTGACTCTAAATTTAAAATGATAATCTAGGACCATCGAAGTGAAACCAATAAGCAGTTAACTGTTATAACAATAAAAAAAAAACCATTGGTAAGCAAGTCGACCAGTCACCACAAGCAGCACCCGTTCACGAGCATAACGCAAGGATCAGCCATTACCCTCCTCGCCATATTTGAGGGAAGGGGGCAACCCGATCCTTGACGCTACCGCAAGCAGCGACGTCTATGGGAGCATGACGAACTTCTCTGGTTACTCAAAAATAAAGATAATTAAAGAACCGTCGAGGTTGCTAGTTCACCACATATTGCTATACAACTCATTACTGTAAAGAGACTACGATGAAAACTGTAAAGAGAGTCAAAGTATAAAAAATAAAATGTCAAATTAAAAGTTACAAATAAATTAGCAAATTACAAACTGGCGACTGGCTGACAGGAAATTTAAAGAGACTATTTCCAATAAATGTTTGTTCTTTCTTCCTTTTTTCTTTAGCTCAATATTATTTATAAGTAGTATCGTCTGTTTTTGTTAATAAGCTATTATTTTACTCCTCAATGGCTGAAAGGTTTTGCAAAAAGTTCATAACACATACGAACACAGATAATAGCCCTGGTTGAAGATTTGAAATATACTTTTATTCCGGTAGACATTCTCGTAGATTAATTTTCTACTCCTCACGGGCAAAAAAAAAACAGTATTGACAGGACTGAGGGACATTCTTTTACATCGCATACTAGGTACTATTTTCTCAAGTAATGTAGCCTCAAGACTTTTTTAGTTTTCACTCCGTTTGAACAAGCTGTATGTTTTCAAGCTGTATTCGTATGCCTTTTGGTAATTTACGTCCGTCGTATTTATTTATTTATTTTATTTATTTATAGTTACTAACCCTATATAAGAATATCATTATGAAAAAGCATACCTGTATGCGAGATAAATCTCTGGGGTCTTAGACTTGTTCTTTCCATTGAAGAATTCTGGTAGCGCGCGCTTTTCAATGGTGTGTATAGAGTTGTAGTCGAACCACGCAGAGTACGACGGCACCACGATGTGATGCGTCTGGTCTGTCACGTTGTCTTCCAACTCTTCTTTAGTTAGCATTTCCTGTGAGATTTTTTATTATTAATAATTAGACAACTAGAAAAGCTGAAAAACTTTGAAACCAGAACTGTAAGTCATTGCCTGTAACTGCAAATCGGATCAGAGTTTTAAGAAGAAAGTAATTTATGGAATTTGTAACAGTTGTTAGTCTATCCTAATATTATAAAGAGGAAATATTTGATTGTTTCTTTGCATTGAATAGGCTCCGAAACTACTGAACCGATTTGAAAAACTCTTCAAATAAACGGGTACGTATCATAATCCCGAAAGTCAAAATACCGATGATTGAAATACCGACGTATAAAACACCGAAATTTAAAATACCGAAAGTTTCAAATGCCGATAGTTGTTATATCGAAACACAAAATACCGATGTACAAATGTCCGAAAGGACGAAATCCCGAATGGACGAAATTCCGAAAGAACAAAATCCCGAATGGACGAAATACCGATGGACGAATTACCGATGGACGAATAGGGTATATGCATGTATTTTTTTTATAATTTTAATTCACTGTTTACAACGTTTTAACATAAAAAAAAAATATAAACATATTTAAAAAAAGTAATGAAGCTTAAAAAAATATTTAAAATACAGAATAAATTTGAGCGGTTTAATCGCCGCCATTTTTGCGCGCCATCTCGATTACGTCATTTACTACGACCCTATTACTATTACTTTGGGTGTTTTCGTTCTTCTAACCATTTCACCATGAAAAAAGCTCAAAAACCAGTTTACCGGTATAGCTTGTACCCGAATGCAATAAACATTGTCAGATTGTGCTTTTACAAAACCACTTTCAGTCATTTTTCTTAAATGTTAAATAACCTGACTATGAAGCTAAAATTACACTTGAACATTAAATTGGTTCACAACAAACACGGCAATAATTATTTTTTCCAATAAAAAGTCCATTCCAATACTTAATGTCATACTTACACATTGATGTTTTGTAGACGTTGAGTTGTTGTCGTAGTATTTGACGTCAATTTTCGTTATAACCAATGGTGATGCGTTTCACAAATTTGAATTTCCCGCGCTTAATTCGCACTTTTAATTTTAATTTTAAATAATTATGACGCTATTAAAAAGTAAAACAATGATTTAGTTCATATTTTCTGCTATTAAAGATTCGGAAAAAAAATATTCGAACCATATTTAAATTACATGCATATTCCCTATTACCGATGGATGAAATCCCGAATGGATGAAATACCGAATGGACGAAATACAGAAATTGTCACCGTTTTCGAGAAAACGAAGGCGAGTGAGCGAAGCGAGCGTACCGTGGCAGCGGCTGCTGAGCGCCAAATTCCCTCTTTTGCAAAGCAAGCATGCATAGTAGATTAGGTAGGTTTCCTAGTGAATAATAAAATTGATATCGTATAATCATAATATTAATCAATATAATTCAAGTAAAACAGTTACTCAAAATGGAAGGGGCATCTGGCGCTCGGCGGCCGCTACCGCGGCACGCTCGCTACGCTCGCTCGCCTTCGCGCGTTGCGTGGTCACAGTTCTAATTCTAACCTAACCTAACCTAGCCGTTTCCATTTTGAGTAACTGTTTTTCTTGAATTATAATGATTAAATTATGATTATGCGATATAGAAATTTTTATTTACAAGGAAACCTAATCAACCATGTATGCTTGCTTTGCAAAAGAGGGAATTTGGCGCTCGGCGGCCGCTGCCGCGGTACGCTCGCTTCGCTCGCTCGCCTTCGTTTTCTCGGAAATTTCGGTATTTCGTCCATTCGGTATTTCATCCATTCGGGATTTTATACTTCGGGTTTTTAAACTTCGGGATTTTAAACTTCGGTTTTTTAAACTTCGGGATTTTTAACTTTCGGACAAATGAACTTGCGGGATTTTAAACTTTCGACCAAACATACATTCGGCGTTTCAACTTTCGGGATTTCGTCCATCGGTATTTTAAAATTCGGTCTTTTAAAATTCGGGATTATGATACGTACCCAAATAAACAGTGGATTGCATTAAATGAGGGGTATATTCCTGTTTTGGTTAGTAGCACAAAATTGCCTGCGTGTTGGAGTTGCTGTGCTTGCCCTGCGAGTCGTCGTACGCGTCCAGCGGCGGCGCGGGCGTGGCGGGCGCGTCGCTGGCCGCGGTGGAAGCGCTGGCAGCCGCTACATACCTGCGTGTTGGAGTCGCTGTGCTTGCCCTGCGAGTCGTCGTGCGCGTCCAGCGGCGGCGCGGGCGTGGCGGGCGCGTCGCTGGCCGCGGTGGAAGCGCTGGCAGCCGCTACATACCTGCGTGTTGGAGTCGCTGTGCTTGCCCTGCGAGTCGTCGTGCGCGTCCAGCGGCGGCGCGGGCGTGGCGGGCGCGTCGCTGGCCGCGGTGGAAGCGCTGGCAGCCGCTACATACCTGCGTGTTGGAGTCGCTGTGCTTGCCCTGCGAGTCGTCGTGCGCGTCCAGCGGCGGCGCGGGCGTGGCGGGCGCGTCGCTGGCCGCGGTGGAAGCGCTGGCAGCCGCTACATACCTGCGTGTTGGAGTCGCTGTGCTTGCCCTGCGAGTCGTCGTGCGCGTCCAGCGGCGGCGCGGGCGTGGCGGGCGCGTCGCTGGCCGCGGTGGAAGCGCTGGCAGCCGCTACATACCTGCGTGTTGGAGTCGCTGTGCTTGCCCTGCGAGTCGTCGTGCGCGTCCAGCGGCGGCGCGGGCGTGGCGGGCGCGTCGCTGGCCGCGGTGGAAGCGCTGGCAGCCGCTACATACCTGCGTGTTGGAGTCGCTGTGCTTGCCCTGCGAGTCGTCGTGCGCGTCCAGCGGCGGCGCGGGCGTGGCGGGCGCGTCGCTGGCCGCGGTGGAAGCGCTGGCAGCCGCTACATACCTGCGTGTTGGAGTCGCTGTGCTTGCCCTGCGAGTCGTCGTGCGCGTCCAGCGGCGGCGCGGGCGTGGCGGGCGCGTCGCTGGCCGCGGTGGAAGCGCTGGCAGACGCTACATACCTGCGTGTTGGAGTCGCTGTGCTTGCCCTGCGAGTCGTCGTGCGCGTCCAGCGGCGGCGCGGGCGTGGCGGGCGCGTCGCTGGCCGCGGTGGAAGCGCTGGCAGCCGCTACATACCTGCGTGTTGGAGTCGCTGTGCTTGCCCTGCGAGTCGTCGTGCGCGTCCAGCGGCGGCGCGGGCGTGGCGGGCGCGTCGCTGGCCGCGGTGGAAGCGCTGGCAGCCGCTACATACCTGCGTGTTGGAGTCGCTGTGCTTGCCCTGCGAGTCGTCGTGCGCGTCCAGCGGCGGCGCGGGCGTGGCGGGCGCGTCGCTGGCCGCGGTGGAAGCGCTGGCAGCCGCTACATACCTGCGTGTTGGAGTCGCTGTGCTTGCCCTGCGAGTCGTCGTGCGCGTCCAGCGGCGGCGCGGGCGTGGCGGGCGCGTCGCTGGCCGCGGTGGAAGCGCTGGCAGCCGCTACATACCTGCGTGTTGGAGTCGCTGTGCTTGCCCTGCGAGTCGTCGTGCGCGTCCAGCGGCGGCGCGGGCGTGGCGGGCGCGTCGCTGGCCGGCGGCTCGCTGGCCGCAGTGGAAGCACTGGCAGCTGCTGTACAGATGAATAATCAACGTCAATATAATATGCGTTATAAACTGGTACCAAACAGCACTTTTTTGCACGAAATTATACAAAAAAAGTTCCGTATAAAAGGTGTTTTTTTTTCATTCGTTCCCTAATCTTGTAGCAGAAATCTCGATGGTTTAAAATGTCTCCACTTCAACATATCCGGCACTATCGGCGCACTACATATGCATGCGCGTGTGAGTCGGGGAACCGAACCCGAGCCACAACGACCGCTGCGCGCCCGCCACTCCACTTTCAGCTCACAGACGCACAAGTCGTAGTTAATTTTAGCAATAATCCTATTTTTATACTGTCCACTAATTTCATTTTTTACGTATTCCGACTGAGCCCAATCAGGCACACTAACGAAACAGAGGCAGGTTGCTGGTGTAAAATAAATGATAAATGATATTTATTTTTGTAAATAGGTTTTCACAAACACCTTTTTTACACGTAATTTTTTTTAGCAAATTAGATCGGAGTTTCACTATTTGACTACTCTGAGAAGGAACACCGAAAGAAAGTCAGAGGTCATAGTCTCTTTTAAAGTCCAGACATTATCTTGGTCAAATCATGTAAGATCCATGCAGATTAGTATCTGAGATGGTCTTTAGAGGAAAGAACCACAGAATGAGGGGACTAGATCAGTCAGTGCAAGCATTTGTCAGTAATCGTGAGCTCAACTCGGAACTTGAGGAGTTCCACGGTCTGACGAACAATACCAAAGAAAGAACATTTGGGTTGGTCTCATAAAGAACTCAAACTGCCAGAGAAAATGTAAAATAAATAAATAAAAGAACTTAAAAAGATTTAGAAAACAAAACAAAAAAAAAAAGGAATTTAGAAAAGAAAAGATTGGGTAGGTACTCACGCTCGGCAGCACGTTCGCTCTCCGGCGTGGGCGCAACGTCGGTGTTGTCTCTGGACGCGTTGTCTTCTTCTTCGTCCACGTCGTTTTCACGCCGCTTCGTTATGCGGCTGCAGAACAAACGGTAATTTTAGAAACTTAAGAAAGTAAATCGAGGCCAGCACATAAAGCTACCCCAGTGTGTAAATTAGGAAAATTTGGGGTAGCTAGATATGGCGTCTGTACTGTAATAATCATAGGGTGGAAAAAAACATGTCCTCAATGGGTTTAGGCTAGCAACAGACCTGTAACACGCCATGCCACGCAACGTCAATACGGTGTTCTCATTGGTTACTTTAAGCACCGATCCAGATTTGACCAATAAAACCGCGTGAGATGGCGTCGAGTGTTACACATGTGCTGGAGCATTTACATACGTGGCGGTTGGCGCCGTGGCTGATCTAATGATTGCTGCACTGCGTGTCGCGGATTCCATTTGCGCACAATCCAAATATTTCTATTGCTTACAATGTATGTAAACACACATCCACGATCGAAGGAAAAATCCTAGAGTGGGCAACGTTTTTAAAACAAAAATGAACCAAACAAACTCGTCAACCCCGCTAGAATTACTACAGCTATTCCTTAAAAAGAAACAACTCAACTCTGCAAGAAGGTACATAAGCCTCCATTTTTTTGAGTGACAGCGGTTATTTTAAGGAGTTTTCTTTTTACTTTGTCTTTTTTTTTTTTCTTTTATCAATTTGAGTCGAGTGCTGCTGTCTGTGATCGCTTCTTGTTTGATTTTTTATTGTAATTCTAAACGCGAGGACTTGTAATTGGCTTACTGGTGACTATTGCTTTCTTATTTGTTGTGTTTTTGTTAGCTGTAAGTCTTCCATGTACTAAATAAATTAATTAATTAAATAAAAGTAAAGTAAGTTTAAACCGCCAATCCGCCTTGAGCAAGCGTGGTGATCAATGCTCGAGCCTTCTCTGTATGAGAAGAGGCCTTTCCCTCCAGTGGGACAGTAACAGGCTGGTATTATTTATTAAATAAAAGTAAAGTGAAGCAAGCGGAAGAAGGTTTGAACTTGACCCAGAAATAGGTGGCAGGCCCCTGGACGGTCATTTGTTTTGGTATTGGGACAGTATAATATAAATAGTAAATTATACGTATTTAAAAGAGCCATTTATAACATGTCAAGTTTTTACGGTTAAAGTTTTTTTTTATGTTTGTAGTTTTTATCTTTTTTTTTGCCTTTGTATGTTTAACTTCATATAGTCAGTAATAACACAAAATTCTAGTTGTTTTTTAGTTTTTATTATGGATAACCTAGTAACTAGTTGTAGTTAGTTATTATATAATACTAGCAGACGTACCGCGGTTTCACCAGCGTAGGTCCCGTTCCCGTGGGAATACAGGGATTAAAAGTAGCCCATGTGTTAATCCAGGGTGTCAGCTAAATCCATAGCAAATTTTATTAAAATCCATTCAGTAGTTTTTACGTGAAAGAGTAACAAACATCCATCCATCTATCCTTACAAACTTTCGCGTTCATAATATTAGTAGGATTTGCTTGAACAGTGTCAAAAAATAATGTTTAGCCTACCTGTAATTTAAGAGTCTGTATAAAGTTTGTATGTGTCTTAGTTGGTAAGCCTTTTTAAACAAATAAATAAAAGATTTTGTACTTTTAACACGAGTTTTTTCATACCTCTTTCTCTTGCCATGTTTCTGTGGCGGTGGGGAGGGCGAGCGTTTTCTCTTGCTGCCCTTCTTAGACTTGCTGGAAGGTTCGCCGCCAGGGATCAGATCGTCCACTGAAAGACGCAGTTTGTGAACCTAAAATAATAATTATATATATCGTATTACAATCATTGTAGGTAACACAACTTTATTTCTGTTACGACCTGTAATCAAATTATCTGCAGGCTTAAAAGTGGCATGTTCATGATTGTCTGTCTTAAAAACGCTAGTCGTAGGCCACCGTAGCAGATAAATACGTTTGGACCGCGAACCTTCGGTGTTCGCCGACATCTACATATGTATACAGATATACATACGTAGCGTAGCAAAAATGTAAAAAATATGTTTTTTTTTTTTAAATAACTGTTAGACCCACAAAGGTATTAATATCAGTTTTTTTTTATTTATCAAAAAATCTGACCGTCTCATTCAAATCATTTTGAAATAGACTTAATTTACACGTGCATAAAGTTAATTCTTGCCAAAGTAGCAAGAACATCAATTAGAAAAAGGACTTGAGTTTCGAATAGAAATGTGTGAGTGTGACATGTGACCTTCTTCTTGCCGTTAGCGTCCAGCTCGTAGTCCTCCTCGTTCATCCACTCGTTGTACTGCGGCAGGTCGAGCGCCCACGACGCCGACACGCGCCACGCCTCCGCGCGGCTGCAGTCCCAGCTCACTGTCTCGGGGACGTCCACCTGTTGGAACAAAACGAATAATAATAACTAGCAGACATCCCGCCGTTCCCGTTCCCGTGAGAATATGGGGATAAACAGTAGCCTGTGTGCTAATCCAGGGTGTCAGCTAACTCCATACCAAATTTTATTACGATCCATTCAGTAGTTTTTACGTGAAAGTGTAACAATCCATCCATCTATCTATCCATACTCACAAACTTTCGCGTTTATAATATTAGTAACATAATTATTAATTTCAGGAAACAATTAAAACCATATGATAACATAAAACAAAATTTATAAATGGTTTGCAAAACTTACAACTAAAAAAACCAAACATTTCTTAACATAGCATAACATTACGCCTGTAATACCCGAAGGGTTAGGAAGAGGTGAACCTGGTAGTACACCAACATATCGTCGTTGATAGTGCAATTCCGCGGAACTACAATAGTTAAATACTGCGAATATACACCTTCGCTGACTGTGATAAGGGCTTCGTTGCCACTAGTACCATCAACAGTTCCATGATGGAACTACTGATGTTTTTTTTAATCACTAGTTCCATTTTTAGAAAATTTGAAAATAATGGAACTACTGGTGACCGCTTCGTTGCCACTAGTACCATTAACAGTTCCATGGTGGAACTATTGATGTTTTTTTAAATCACTTGTTCTATTTTAAAAGACTCTGAAAATAATGGAACTAATGGTGATTTTTTTTATCACTAGTTCCACGTTATTATTTCAGGCACTTGTGAAATTTTTTAGGGGTGTAAAAACACTAGAGGTAAAAACACTTAGGTTTCATAATAAGGTTATTCAATGAAATCAACAATTTTTTTTTTTTTTCAATTAAGATTTGGATTCAGTATGGAGATTAAAACAATCGTATTTGTAAATAAGGATGGAAAGTAAGGTCCAGAACCCTCAATTGTTCAGATGGGATAGCGTTTGGACCAGTTCAAATCCTTCTTAGGAGGCGAATAGTTTTCCATCCCCTTTATTTTTGGAATTTTATTTTATTTATTAGGGACCAAAAACAGTTAAGAGCAATACAATAAATCCTTAAATGAAAAAAAAAACAAACACGTAACTCTCACCATTGTCCACATAATAACAAAAAAAATGGGTAGAAGTGGAAAACAAAACGTACGAGTATGCGAAGACAAGTGTGTGTAATTTAATGGAGTAATGTATGTAACGTATTTTATTCACTAAGTGAGGACAGTCGAACTTATTTTACATGAGCCATGCAGCGTTATTACGCCCAGAAGAAATCACTTGGACTTCAAACTCAGAATGCCGTATCTATGCAGTGACTGCGTGTAGGGAAGTTTTGTATGATGGCATTTATAATAACTCGGCATAATTGATCGTTAGAACTTTTTTTTGTACCATTTCTATTTGAGAGCAGTATTTCTCATAAAAAGAGTTCCAGATCTGGGTAGCGTTTTCCAATTGTGACCGTAACAATGTTGTGTATACTAATAAGAATATGGAATCATCTCTATTCATTACCTACAGCACGCGCTCTAAGGTCCTTAATAAATAAAATAAAATTCCAAAAATAAAGGGGATGGAAAACTATTCGCCTCCTAAGAAGGATTTGAACTGGTCCAAACGCTATCCCATCTGAACAATTGAGGGTTCTGGACCTTACTTTCCATCCTTATTTACAAATACGATTGTTTTAATCTCCATACTGAATCCAAATCTTAATTGAAAAAAAAAAAAAAATTGTTGATTTCATTGAATAACCTTATTATGAAACCTAAGTGTTTTTACCTCTAGTGTTTTTACACCCCTAAAAAATTTCACAAGTGCCTGAAATAATAACGTGGAACTAGTGATAAAAAAATCACCATTAGTTCCATTATTTTCAGAGTCTTTTAAAATAGAACAAGTGATTTAAAAAAACATCAATAGTTCCACCATGGAACTGTTAATGGTACTAGTGGTAACGAAGCGGTCACCAGTAGTTCCATTATTTTCAAATTTTCTAAAAATGGAACTAGTGATTAAAAAAAACATCAGTAGTTCCATCATGGAACTGTTGATGGTACTAGTGGCAACGAAGCTGATAAGGTGCATATTCGCAGTATTTAACAATTGTAGTTACGTGGTATTGCACTTTCCACGACGATATCGCCCGTTATGTTTAAGTTGCACTGCGCCACCGGTACATGGTAGATATTCCAACCATACATACTAAACGCTTTGGAAACACATTCATTGTGCGAACAGCTAAAGAGTGGAATTCCCTGCCGGTGTCGGTGTTTCCTGATAGCTACAACCTAGGGGTCTTTAGGTCAAGAGTGAACAGGTTGCTTCTAGACAAGCGTGCTTCATCGTCGACCACATCATCGCTTACCATCAGGTGAGATAGTGGTCAAATGCGTGCCTATCTATACATATAATAAGACTGTAAAAAAACTTTGTCTGTACATTGAATACATTTAAAAAATAATAATTGAGGGGGGTTTAGAAACAGCAATAGAGCACGAATCCAAAAAAAAAAGTCTGTCTGTTTGTCTGTTTGTTTGCACACGCTAATCTTCGGAACTACTGGACGGATTTGAATGATTTTTTTTTTGTTGTATCGATATTAAGTCTGGGCAACACATAGGCTATAATTTATCTTGGAAACTGGAACACCTGATGCAGAACCGCAACAGACCAGCTAAACTATAGGCGATACAAAAATGGTCCCATAGCAAAAATTGTTCCACGTGATGAGCATTTTCTGCTGAGAGAATAAATTTGAAGATCCGGAACACCTGATGCAGAACCGCAACAGACCAGCTAAACTATAGGAGATACAAAAATAGTCCCATAGCAAAAATTGTTCCACGTGATGAGCATTTTCTGCTGAGAGAATAAATTTGAAGATCCGGAACACCTGATGAGGAACTTCAAGAGCCCAGCTACACTATAACATTTAAAGGAATGACGTCTTAGCAAGAGTTGTTCAGCCTTATGAGCACTTGCTGTTGACGTATAAAAATCGAAGATCTGGAACACCTGTTGTGAAACTCCAAGAGCCCAGCTACACCATAACTCACATAGGAATGACGTCTTAGCAAAAGTTGTTCGGTCTGATAGGCATTTCCTGTTGACTTATAAAAATCGAAGATCAGAAACATTTGGTATAGAAATTTAAGCTATCACTAATTTCATTGCATAATTATAAAATAACGTAAGTACCTCCACGCGGTAAAGGCGGGAACAGTTCAGGACTGATTTTCGACGACGATGGTATATAATTGAAAATTAGACTCTACTGGCCAAAACTCCTATTTTTTTTTATCGTATAAATATGCCTTCGGGCTTATGTTATTTGAGTGTTTAATTTCCTTTTCCTCGGTATTTTTTCTTCGTTAGATGGTTGCCTACCCGGTGACGCAGGGGAGCAGCCACTTAGATTTTAATTGATCAGGTATCATCACAATAAAACTATAACCATGCCTAGAAACAGGTCAAATTTTTCCCAATGTTCCAAAGGTGCTAAATGATTAAAGATCATAAGATCCCAACAATCTACCGAAGACCGTTAGGAGAGACTTGATGCTGTTCGAGATCATGAGGCTGCAACTCGCTCCGCGGAAACTTCTTGGGATCACGAAGCACGCCTGCATTCTCAGCGTATTTACGCATCTACCAGGTATCCAGGTCTCTAGACACCAGTGAAGAATATGTGCGCGACTGACCGCTGATCGTGAACATCATGCACTGTCAGCGTATATACGCATCGACTCTAGAGATAAGTGGAGGAAGAAGATGCGCGACTGACCGTTGATCGTGAACGTCTCGCAACATATACTAGGCTATAATTTATTTTGGAAAATGGAACACCTAAAGTAAAAGAGATATAAAAATGGTGCCATTGCAAAAAATGTTCCACGTGAAGAGTGTTTTCTGCTGTGAGACTAAATTTGAAGATCTGGAGCACCTGTAGTGGAACTCCAAAGCCCAGCGACAATATAACATATACATTAAAGAAATGGCGTCTTAGCAAAAGTTGTTAAGTCTGATGGCATTTTCTGTTGACCAACAAAAATAAAAATCTGGAACGTCTTCAATCGTCTCGCGCATCCTATTGTTTTGCCGTCCCTGGGCTTTTAGAATTCGACATCAGACGTTCCAGGTCTTCGATTTTGACGACCCCGTTGTCGCTGACATAAGCAACAGGATCCGCGTACGAAGTCGCGGGCAGAAGCTTGTAATATGGGGAGAGCCATTGCCATCATTCGGGCACAGATCCAGACTCTGGGCTGCTACTGAGAAATTTCAGATGGAAAAACACAATAACACCTCTTCTCCTTCCCTCTTTTCTTCTTTTTGTCTTTTAATCTTTGTGACTTGCTCACATATAGATTTGGACAATTGTTAGCGTTTTTTTTTCTTTTATTAACTGGCTGTCGTCGAAAAAAATGTGTGAACTAATCAATGGTATATTGCATTAATGCATCAAAGAACTGTTTATAACTGTTTTGTGTACCTAAGAAGGTGTCTTTTGTTTTTTGTTTAGTTTTGATTTCTAAAACTGTTTTCCTAATTTTGTATTTAACGCATGTCGTGGCAGCCTTTAATTAAGGCAACACTAGACAATTTAAAAATATAATGTAAACTTGTCATGAATTATGGTGTATGCTTTGTTGGTTGTCCTTAAATAAATAAATAAATAAACACTTAGTCCGACCCGGGGATCAAACCCGGGACCTCAAGCTCAGAAGTAGCGCTTGGCTCCGGCTCATCTAATGTATTCTGATATGGAGTTCAGTAATTGTGATATAAGTGCAAATTTCTCTAAGCGCGTGAGTAGGCATAACATAGAGAAAATTATCTGTATAACATTTATAACCCCACTTTTGTTATCATATCATTACAGGTCCTTGTAAATTCTGTATTCTTTGCAACCTGCAAACCCAAAATTTATACACTTTTCTAGGTTTATGCATCCCAACACTTGCAAGTTTTTTAGGTCATATTATGAAACTCTACACGACATTACAAATTGTATTGATAGACGTTCAAAAAGAGTTTTCGTATTCTCTAATAGGCGCCTTTTGAGGAACAAATGATAGCATGAAACACTGAAAAATTAGCAGAAACATATGTACGTACCGGCAGCTCAGTCTGCGCCCAGGTGTCGTGGCTGTCGGGCAGGTAGTACCAGTGCACTAGCACATGGTTGGAGCGCCGGAACACCGGCCGGGCATATTCCTCCTCTAAGGGATCCACCGTCGGGTACACTATGTGCGTCGCCTCCTCTTCGTCTTCTAAAATGTGACAATGGTTTTTTTATTGTTAGTAAGGTTAACCACGAGAAACACGTTAGTTAAACAGTAGTTACTGCTGAAGAATGACAGTTAAGAAAGTGAGACCGTAATTGGTTTCCAGATACAGAAAAGATAATTAAAAGTACATACAATGATAGGTGTATTATTACAAAGTGCGACTGTACAAAACTTAGAAGTTTGCTTAGTCTGTGGCGGGAAGTTCGTGCTGATTCTTTAGGGTCTTTGTACACGTTTTTAACACGCGTAGTACGCAATCAGTACGCTCAACAAACGCAAGCCGATCGGTCTGTTGAAACGATACATACGTGCACTATCTGCTAATACGCGTTGAGAACGCGGTTATCCAAAACGCGCGTCGTAAGTGTTATGTGCAAAGGCTTTAATTTAAATAAAAAAAATAGAGTCGAAATAAAATAAAAACGACAAAACAAAAGAATGCGTTCTTTCTTTATTTTCAGACGACATTTTACCTCAAGAAGCAAGATTTTATTTAAACTAAAACAAACTATCTTTTTTCATATTTTTTTATACAAATGAATTTAATTATTTACCGCAAATCTCTCCCTGATGATTGACAACGATGTCCTTCACTTTGTTGGCGGTAGTCTTGTCGACCTCCGGGCGTATGAAAACACACGGCGAGCGGATGACGTCAGCGCCCAGCAGGGAGGACTCGATCTCCATCATCATTTGCACGTTCAGGTCCTTGCGGGAGGGGTTCTGAAAATGCGGGAGTGAGGGGAGGGGACAGAGACGAATTTAGTGTTAGATTTTGGTTTTAGAAGAGTGGAAACAAAGCATTTGTATTGAATAATTAATCATAAATATAGGTCTTAGAATAATAACGCATTGAAGCCTCGTCTAGTACAAAACACGGGCTAAATCGTGTGTCCACTTTATGTAAGGTGAGCCATATTCGACGGAACGTGACATTGGGTACATACCTAATTTCTTTGTTTTTTTCTTGATACCTAGTTGACTTATCGACTCTTAACAAATTATAATCTTTACCTATTTGTACTATATTTTTTATTAACCTTTTATTTTTTAACTATGTGGAGGCTAGTTATTAGCTATTTTTTTAAATATTATATTCTTTATTTAATTGGATTGTTAGTCTGTACCTAAGCCTTCTTTAAAATAAAAAAAATAAATACTGACGGCTCGCCGAGAATAGACCACTTTGGCTCAGTTTTACTTGCCACGCTTTTTGTACTCGGACTAGGTTTTTATGCGTTATTATTCTAAGGGTCTATATGACTCTTTAATTAATATCTAAATATTTTTTCACTAATGAATGTATTTTTTTTTGGTTCCAGAAGTGAACACAACAACATTATTACAAGAACAAAATAAAAAAACGCTAACTTTCTCTGAAAAGAAATACAATATTCCAAAAAATGCAATCCCCAAGATTCGTAGATGAAAATAAAATTACAACATGCATTACGGACAGTAAAGGTGATTCAACATCCCACATTGTATTAGTGACATAACATACGAGTTAAAGGTTATTCATCACACAGACACACACAAAGTACGTGTTATTTAGAAGTGACCATTATTTACAAACAGTTCAACCACAGTACAATAGACCCAGAACAAGTATACTGCAACACAATGACCCTTGCATGAAATGGTACATAGAATGGAACGTATCGGGAACTGCTACCTTCAAGCAAGAGAAGTCGTCAAGTGTTACTCTAAAGATCCCGCGTGTGTGATCTAGGAAAAATGTGATCAATAACAACACATCACTAAAGAAAGTATTTTACAAAATGTGCATTTAAAGTTGCTCTTACATAACAAAAGTTCTATTACTGCATCGGTAAGGGAGCGAATTCTTACATTGTAATTACTTAAATTAAGAAAGAAAAATTTAAATTAAAAAGTAAAATTAGATTTCTTTTTTCTACAATTTCTAGATTATACCTTCATGTTAATAATATGCCTTCATATCATTTCGTGCATTTGGACTAGTGACAACACGCGTCTCGTATGTTATTAAAATAACCAATTTATTTGTACATCTGTTAATATTGTCTTTATAGTCTAGTCACGATTCTATTCGCATTTGTATCTTGACAATAGACAATTTTTAAAGACAAATGTGGCATTCAAGTAAAGGCGTTCTGCGCGCAGGTTCTGCGATTGATTACCACTGTACATATAAGCGTAAGGTAAACAAAAAAATCTTGTTATCGCATGCCAAATTTTTACAAGATGTTCTACCCTTGAATATAATCAACTTTTACTAAGGGACCAAGTCGGAAATCTGTAAAAAAAATCTGCTGTTTTACACATTTTGGTTGAGTTTGGTTCTTGAGTAGGTTTTAAAGTTTTGTAGGCAACAGCAGATATATTTTTTCAGATTTTCGAGTCCGTCTCATAGTGAAAGTTGTTTATATCCATGGGTAGAACAGCCTGCGAAAATTTGGCACATGATAATAAAATCATTCTGTAATAAGTACAGTCACAAAAAATCTCCTATTTATATTCATAAAGGACTGCCAGAAATGTATACTTAGTACACACATATTTCTCCAGACAACTTTAGGGGGAGAGGTCATGGTCATGAAATATGGTAGTAAGTAGGTTGTATTCAGACGCGTGTGGTCACATGCCAAGTGATGCATTGTTATAGAGCCGCGTGGTGCGGGGCAAGGTCTGCGGGGCGGCGGGGACGGCTGCGGGGGCTGGCGGTGAGCGAGGCGGCGTGCGGGGCAGTGCATACCTTACCGACCTGGAAGTCAAACTTGCGCCACCGCTGCTCCGACTTGAAACGGAACATGGTGGCGAGCACCGTGCACAGGGACCCGCCCGGCTTCATGTCCATGAACGCTTTCATCTGTAATCAGAAACAAATTCACCAAATCAAATCAAAAGTCATTTATGCTTCATCAAAATTTGGCTGAGGATCAGCACTTTTAGTACGTCAACATTTACGTAAAACAGTAACCCAAAACGCTCGACCGTCTCCATTTCCTAGTGCTTTTACTGGGAAGAACAAGTGGCGGAATTAACTCCCCAGCAACACGTCTGTCTGATATGTTAAAAGAACTTGAGTACCAATATTGTGTTTACAATATTGGTAACTAAATACAGAATAAAATTAATGTTCGCAATAATGTGAGCTGGATAAGTAGAAAGCGAGTCATTTACTCTCGTTTAACTCAAGGGCTGTAAGTATACAAATTTAAAATAGGTTGACAATTGAATGAAAAAGACAGTCGTCCTAAACGTCCACCCTTCACTATTTCCTAATGTTTTTGCTAGGAAGAGGAAGTGGCGGAACCATCTTCCTAGTAGAACATCTGTCTGATAAGTTAACTTGACAAGTCTTGTCTGCCGTATGCCATATAAACTACGGACGGAAACAGCACAAAGTTAGGATACGGAGTACTTGGACGACAACGAGGTTGATCTGGATAAGTTCCAACAAAACTGGAAGAAGGAACTGAATATTTTTTTTGAAGTGGACAAGTAAATTAAACTCAACTCAACTCATTCGAAAGCCAAGGACAATTAAAGGATATGTTCTAAATCCGGGTCATTTCTGTTTCCATAAAAAATCCTTTAAACAAGAACATTAATTTATCAGATAAGTCGGTCCTTACAAATAACAATAGAACTCTCACGTCAAGTTCATGATCAAAGACACTATTCAGTTTCTTAAAATACTTCATTGTAGACCATGTTAGGCAACAAGTGGCGATTGTTAGACAATGGGCCATTTGGCATTGCAAAATGGGCCATTGGTCCCACAGATACATAATATGGATACACTTGTATCACAACATAAATCTTTGAGACATATTAGTAACCCGTTTAATTTTTATATGCACTTCCGTTTTTCTGTATCGGTTCGCCGTTCAATCTTTTCCTTATCAAAGTTAAATAATGTTATTAAATTAAACACGTTCATAATTAAATTAGAATTAAAATAAATTAAAACCATGTTCTTATAATTATGTTCTTAGCTGTAGGTCTAATTTCAATGAGTTATTAGCACGGAACCCAAATATTAAAAAAAATAAAAGTAGGCCCATTTAATCTTATTAACATCAGCCACATAAAAGTGGAAATCTCGTCAGAATCGGGCCTGCCGTCTTAGATATTAGCCCGTACAAACAGACAGACAATAATATAAATTGTTTTGATTTGTATAAATACCATTTATACATTCATTTGTCTATACTAATTTTATAAAGAGGAAAGGTTTGATTGTTTGTTTGTTTGCATTGAATAGGCTCCGAAACTACTGGGCCGATTTGAAAAATTATTTCACCGTTGTGAAGCTACACTATCCCCGGGTGACATAGGCTACTTTTTATCCCTGTATTCCCACGGGAACGGGAACTACGCGGGTGAAACCGCGTGACGTCTGCTAGTATTTAATAAAACGCTGTTATTTTGAGATTAGAAACAGACACTACAACTTCATAAAACTGTATAGATCATGCTTTTGTTTAACAATTCACAAACATCAAGCAATCTTTACCCAAATTAAAGTTCTTTCTTGTATTAAACATTTAGGAATGGTCATTACAATATTTCGTAGCAACACCATGATTGCTGTTTGCAATAATAGAAAGCGATAACAATGAGGGGAAACTAAGTGCAGTTATAAGGGCAAGATAATCGTAAGAAGGAAGTAAAGTCGATTAGGCGTGACAGTCTACACGGCAGGATGTGTTGCATGTCGCATGTATTGTCGATATTAGTTCTCGGTCATGGTAAGGCTACAGGAACTTAATAATTATGTTCAAGACTGTTTACAGATTAAACTTACCCCACACTCTTACCTCCATCGAATATTTTTAGTATACACAATGTATTTTGGAGCCTGGGCAAATTTTCACCGGCTGTTCTATCCATGAATATGAACAACACCAACTTAATTTTGGTACCAACGCGAAAAAAAACTGTTTAATTATGGTCGACTAGGTTGGTTGTATGTTAACTTTCGTTGGTCCCTTATTGAGATTTGTTCATATTCATGGGTAGAATTATGAAAATTTGCCCCATGATTACACGAAAAGGGGTTGTGTTACTCATCATAAGTGGACTTTTGGACGGTTTACAATTATGTACAGACACCAGCACATCAAGTTACCCCAGTGTGTCAAATTTTCCCAATTTAATATGCACCTTATTCTATTTCACATAAAGTTGAAAATAGATCAAAGAAATTTGACACATTGGGGTAACTTGATGTGCTGGCGTCTGTACATGTAACTCGAAAAAATGTATGGAACACTTGTTTTATTTTCGAATTCATGATTCGTTTTGTATTAACTAATCATACTGTAGTTTATTTAACGCCACGAATTAACCCAAAAAGAACCTGTCAACACCACCTCTTTACATTTAAGAACATTAACAAAGTAAGATAAACGACCTACAAAATTGGCACAAGTGACAATTTGGAACTGAATTAAAAAAAGTGGCTAAAGAAATTGCCTAAGATGTCACATAATGGTTAAAGGCCTTGTCTGAGGTCACACTTCCGCGGAATCGAGTGCTTTGAGTCGTGACAGGATATCAGAGTGCACGACCTTCCTAAACTGACTAACAATGTGAATTGAAGTTGGATGTGGATGTTATTTAACGATTATGTGAACGTTTTTGGAATGAAGTTTAATAAACATTATAATTGGAGTATTCCCGTTTGAGCACCTATTTATTGAGCACTTATGCATTAACCTATGGGAAATGGGAATACCTTTGGTGCTAAATGCATAGGTGCTCAAAACATAGGTGCTCAAACGGGAATACTCCTTATAATTTACTGGATAATGTATTAACATTTTTAGAATTAACATTCAGCGTGTTATGGGTCTTTGATACCTGAATAAAAAGATAATTATATTATTGTTATTATTGCCTTTGCCATGCAATAGGACAGTAACAGGCTGATATTATTATTATATTATTGTTTTATCAATACATTTTATTGACTAAAAGATTAGTCGACCTTAACATAGGTTACAATAAAATTATTGACTTAAAAGTTCCAATGACATTATTAAAACAATCTTGATTGATAAAAATGCACTATATGTTTGTTTTGCATATTTTTAATGTTTTTTTTTTAAACCCATACCTCCTTAACGACATACATAATATATCTCCTGTATGGCGAGGGTAATAGGCAGCGGAGGTCCTATGCAAAAGGGAGCAAGTCTATTGCCATCAAAAGGACGCAATTTAGACTGAGCTGGTACTGAGAAATTCCAGGAGGAAAAACTCAGTCCCAGATTTAACACGAAACTTCATGCTGAACAGTAGCCCTCTATTAATTTATTAAACCCCAAGCGAACGCCGGCGTCCGCGATGTCATTGTCTTTCTATTGTGTCTCTAATTGACACGATTGAAAGGTTAATAAACAAAGATTAAAGTTATGTCAAACTTGATCCTCTAAAACTGTATGATCAACTTAAAATCCTAACTGGTTGTAACTTTATTCTGAATTTATTAACAAAGGGGTCAATGAATTTATCTAACGACTAAATAACGATTAAGACAACCGCATTCACATTGGTGTCAATATGTGCGTATGATGTTTAATTTAGTTGCACCTAAAGCAATTTTGATACGTTCACTTGTTCACTCAAGATCACCCGTGACCAGGGTTGCCAACTTTTTAATAAAGAGTACGTAGAGTAGGTAAAAGGGTACCAAAACTACATTGTGGAGGAACAGAGAGATATTTCTCGAGGGCACGTGATGCCAAGTCACACGCATCAGTCAGGCGCATGGGTAGCATTCAAGCTCTGACACCAGGTTTGACTACTAAACGAAAAGAAGAAGAAGACAAAAACATAATAAAGAGTACGAACTTATACAGGGTGGAAGAAACCAGTGACGAAGTGTCCATACAACTCGATTCCAATCGGCTTCCCTTTGGAGAGTTCGCGTGATCTCGCTCAAGCATGCCTCGCCTTTAACAGCTGTTTTCGTTATTTAAGTTTAACTAAATAGTAAATAGTAATAGTAGTTTAAAAATTGAATTTCGTTTTTTTTTACTTTTGATTACGCAAATATGATCAGTAACAGGTACGGATACAGCCCATTTTTTTGGTACTAATAAAAAAATTGTGGTGTATATCCGCATACTATCAGTTTAGTGCATGATCCTGGACTCCCCAGCATTGAAATTATTCGTACGCTCCTAATTACTAAGTTTTTCCTGATAGTCTCTTTACTTTAAACTGCATAAAAGCATGGTTTGGCAAGTGACTTGTGTACTTTTTGAGAAAAATCACATTGACTTAGATTGCGTTGCGAATAAGTTTGATAAATAAAACTGATAAATAAAAGTGATATCGAAAGGTTATATTAGCTATAAACCACGTCTACTAAAATTGTTTGAAGTCGTGGTTAAGGTTAAGCAAAACTATTAAACTTTTGACGAAACATCTAATGAATATTTTGTCTCGCTCCGTTTTCCCTTCGACAGATTTGATTCAACAAATTTATGATTTGTTAAAGTACAAGTAATCTATTCTAAAGTACGTTTGAGACAACCCTAGCCGTGACCAGTAAGCCGGTTACAGTCAATTAGCCAGTGGCGATTGACAGTCGCTCGAGACGCCACGAGCGACAAACGTTCAAAAGGTGTTTGCACACAACCACGGACAATGATCGTGTTATTGAGAGCATTCATTATAACAGTTATACTAGTGAAATGTTTGGCATACAGAGCGACCACTCCGCTTATTAAAAATGTAAGTAGTTTTTATGTTAATAAGAAATAAGTACACAGTGATTTTACGGTGGTTTTGGGACTTCAAACCATAATTCAGAAACGTGTTAGACTGGGTTATTCATTGGACATCTATCTTCAAATTACAGATAATTCCCTAAAATTAATTTTATAAAATATCTAGCTAGCTAGCAAACTTCGTTCCGCCTAAGAATCAATTTATTAGTATTATTTAGTGTTTATTAGTTTACGTCCTACTCTCAGAGCTTCCGAATATACACAGATTCATAAGTATCGGTTGATCCGTTTCGAAGGAGCTTTGTTACAAACACTGTGATACGGAATTCTATATCTTAGATTATTTCTAACATCATGAAATTCTAAGGTAGGTTTGAAGTTCGCAGTGCGCCAAAATATTATTTAAATAAATATTTTTGTTAATCACGCACCATTTTACATGGAACTCAAAACATTACAGGCGAAAAGTGGATACAGTACTATGCACCTCTGCCTATACTTTTGAGTAAAACAAGTGAATTTTAAATGACTAAATTACCATATCATACCACTAGAACTCTCCAAAGGTTAGATAGAAGTCTAACTCTGGGTGTACCACTCACATGTCGCTTAAGACATAAATTCATAATTAACTGTATTTTTGTTGGGTAATTGTGTATATTGTTTGTATTAAACATAGCTCAGAAAAATAAGTGCCATAATAATTAAAGGCAATACGTGCCACAAAAAAAAAATGTGAGCTCGTGACATCTCGTGAGAGGAGAGAAAACAAAAGAAAGAGGTTGGTATTATGTGTCTGTTCTTACAATCAAACAGGTGCAGAGGGGCGGTACACACTTCGAGGGTCCCCATTGGTCAACAACAGAGAATGCGCTATATTGGGTCGACATACATGAACAACAGGTGTACAGATTTGATGCAGAAACTAGCAACATCACCTCTAAAACCATTGGTATGTACTACTTGTCTCACTCTGTTGCCTGCGACGTTGTCAGCAAGGAATTTGACAATTTATCAAAGGACGCTGAACCCGTATTTTTCTAAAATAAAATCAGCCTACGTTACCTACTCCTTGAAACATCATTTAAATCTGCTGTGGAAGTTTCATCAAAATCGATCTATTTTTTTCTCTCTTTATTTATTTATTTAGGGATTTTTATCCACAAGGATACGCCAACCCCATTGTAAGTTAAACCTATAACATCATACACGAAGATTAGCCCACATAAACAGACAGACAAACGTTAAAAAAATACATTCATGTCGAACAAAAATACTATTTTGCCAAAAAGACACTTCTATTTTAATAATAATGTATAGATTATGCTATTTTACGCCTTTATACTATTTCTCCATTCCATCTTTTAGGATACGGTCCAGTCTCGTTGGTGGTGACGGTAAAGGACTTCCCTAAGCTGATCCTTATAGCAGTCAGGACGGAGCTATACTTCCTGCCGTGGAACGCACCAGAGGGCGACAGTTCTCTCAGACTACTGAGTGTGGTCGACTTGGGTCTACCTAATAACAGGTGCAATGACGGCAAGGTCGACGCTAAAGGAAGACTTTGGTTTGGTAAGTACACAGCAAAATGCTTATATAAGTAACATCAAAAATGCTTTAATAAACGTGTGAAGTTATTCAAGTTTTCAAAGGTTGTGTAATTGTGCTATGAAGGTCTTCTTTGCCAGAAATTACATACAAGAACATTTTTTTTAATATTTAGCACTGTTCTATTTCCGCATTTTGTAGCACGTTAATTGCGACGAAAAGATTAGGAACTTTCAACTGTTACGCTATTGGTCGAAATCGATGATCCATCTACCTTTTTGACGGTGGGTATCAGCCCTTTTCAATCAGACGTTACTATGTCTTTGTATAGAACGCTATAACTTTCCAAAATCCGATAATCAAAATGTTTGTCTCTATTGAACTCAAAAAATACCGAAAGAATCGTTTCCGCCTTTGTACAGTTTTTTACTTGTACATAAAGCTTTAATAAATAAATAAAATAATAAAGGCGTTTTTTATTCCAGGCACAATGGGCCAAGAAGTAAACAACAATGTCGATAAAGACCAAGCAACGTTGTACATGATGGATGAGCACAATTATCTTAACCCTATGGAGAAGGTTCGTCCCGTGACCATCTCCAACGGAATGGCGTGGACTGCCGATAATAAGTTCATGTTCTACATTGACACTCCGACAAGAAATATTGACGTATTCGACTTTGATCTCGAAGATGGTTGTATTCGTAAGTAACAATCATAATCTTACAACTTTTACCCTAAAGTTTCTTTTAACATAGCATCACGCCTATTATCCCCGAAGAGACAGAGTGACAGAAGTCACCCACATTTCGCCAGTTATGTTTTAGTCCAATGTAGGTACTAGGAGGCGAGCCTTTTGCCATCTATCGGGCACAAATCCGGACTCCGGGCTGATACTAGACAGAAAAACTCAACGCTTTGCCCGACCCGTGGATCGAACTCGGGAATCATGCTCTGCAGTGCGATTCTGGTCAAAACACCATGTGAAAATGTAGTGAGAGCTAATTGAGCTGTCATTCCATACTAATATAGGGATGGACAGTTCACTTCACTCAAGTTTTCACAATCGACCGGCAGCAGTAGCTCTTGCGACCACTAGATCAACGAGACAATTCTAAGTATCTTTTATATTTATTTAAATATCTCCCTTAAAATTGACGGCTCGATTGGTGCCACAACATGAAAGTTAGTCGTAATAAAAAGCTGTTAGGTGCTTAACAGGTTCAATTTCCGTACGAAATAAATTATTATATTGCCGACTGCCAAAAATTTAATAATAGGTTTTCAGTTGGTTATAATTTTTAGAATGCAAAAATGATAGATGAGACATCATATAAGGCGCTTTAAATAGCGGATACGTGTCCAGCTCAACAAATTCAATCACGTCACTTCACATCTGAACCCACTACTTTGTTACTGTTCATTTAAAGTTGTGGAACAGCCTGAAGACAAACTACCACCACCACCTTCCATAAGTGGAAAATAAAACACTCGCTGCTGCAGTATACGCTATTTAAGAATTTCATTCTTCTACGAATTCGCTTATGATAGATTGATAAAAAAATATTGTATTTTAAGAGCAGAAAAGAAAAAAATATTCATGTTTAATTGACGATTACAATATTATTATGTGCGCGTCATCGAGATGTAAAATTATGCCAAAATTCTAATTCTCACGTAACACAGGTCTCAAGAAGACCCTCGTGACACAGAAAGTTACCCGAGGGGCAATTCCCATTTTTTAAAGACGTTCAGATCCTAATCTCAATTCCCATACATTTTTGACAAAGTTTTGACACTGATTGTCGCTGAGATTGCGACTATGTTTAAACGTTATTAATTTCGGGAATTGGCCTTCTGTTCGCACCTTAAGTGCTCGTGAAATTTATGACTATTACTGATTTCTTGTTTGTTTCTTTATACTGTATCATTTTAAACTGTAATTTTTCAAATTACAGGCAACAGAAGGACACTGTTTAGTTTCCAAGCCAACAATGTTACCGGGTTTCCGGATGGAATGACTATTGACACCGATGGAAATCTATGGGTCGCATGCTTCAATGGTTGGAAGGTAATGATTATACTAAAATAGTCCCAGCCTTTTATGTACCACTGCAGGGCACCGGCCTCTTCTCTTACAGAAAAAAACATTAGATCAACACGATTGTATGAAGCAGGTTCACAATTTCAGGCTCATCTGCCTAGCCTTTTCCAACTATGTGGGGGTTGGGTACCAGTGTAACTGAATGCAGCTGAATACCCGTGTTTTACATAGAGCAACTGACCTCCACAACATTACGTGGGTAAAACAATACCTTTAGATAAATTGGCAGTCCGTCTTTCGAGCTTTTGACTACCCTTATCAGAGATCTACAAATAACAGCTGGGACCGCATCAGCTTAACGTGCTTTCCGAAGATTGGAGGGATTTTGATATGTAATGGTTGTTTAGTGCCCATAACACAAGCTCTGCTTAGCTTGGGGCTCGATAGCGTTGTGTGGAAGTTGTGAAATGTTTATTTATTTATTTATTATTGGATGGTGGATGGCTACTAGGAACCGACCTCGCCAAGCGTAGCCTTTGATAAACCGCGTAAAATATTTAGCCATAAGCCTCACGACAGTTATTTAAAACTATTAACTATTATTGTTGTATGTTGTTGTTGTACTATTATCGTTGTTTGTGGTTGTGTTTGAACTATTATTGTTGTTGTGTGCTATTAATGTTGTTGTTGTGTTATAGTTATGTTTAATATTATTATTATTATAATTTGCATACAAAGAGGAACCAAAGCCGAATTATAGAATGTGCATTAGGTCACTTTGACTGGTCTGTCTAGTAGTTAGTGACCCTGACTGCTATGCCGGAGGTCGTGGGTTCGATTCCCACCCAGAATAAATGTTTGTGTGTTGTGCATGATAATTTGTTCTGTGTCTGGGTGTAATTTATCTATAATAAGTATGTATTTAGAAATATATAAGTGTGTTTATCAGCTGTTTAGTACCCATAACACAAGCTCTCAAGCTTAGCTTGGGACTAAATGGGTTTGTGTGAAAAGTTGCGGAATATAATTATATTATTATTGTGGAATATATACCTTGTTTATAAAGCTTTTAACATTTAGACATTGTCACAAATTTTGTAAATTATTTTATAATATTACCATCAATTAAAATGAGCACTTGTTTTTTCCAGGTGATAAAAATTGATTCTAGAGCTGGGAAACTGCTGGAACAGCACCGGTTACCAGCAGCAAAAGTAACATCAGTGATGTGGGGTGGGCATGACTTGTCTACTCTATTTGTGACAACCAGCAAGGTAGGCCTGTCACAGGCAGAACTTAATACCCAACCTGAAGCCGGCTCATTATTTGCGATTGAAGGAACTGGGGCTAAAGGAAGGCCTGAAAACCAGTTTGTTTTTGCGAATGCAGCAGATTATTAATAAAATTCTTGTTATATTATTATATAACACATATTTTGTTATTTAAAATCAAATATAAGTGTAATAAATGAATACACTAGGTACTTTATTTCTTTCCTTTTAATACTAACATAATGGTTGAAATTTGTCACAGAAACAATAGGTTTCTTTTAGATAATTAAACTAATTTCTACTGCTGAGCATGTTAATTTTGTTTTACAGTTTGCAGTAATATTGCTATTTTTCCAAAATCAGAGTATTTTTAAGGTTACGCTCATGTTGAAAATGTAATAAATCAAAGTTATATGGCTATAGAATATTAAATAGTCTGGAGTTCCATGAATGGGTAAATTATTCTAACTTTTAGTCATTGAAATCAAGGGATATGGTTTGTTTAATAATGAAGCATATTTTGATAAGTTTCTCATATTGCAAATCCTATAGGGTCTTGTTACTAAGCAGTATGAAATTTGGCCAGAAATAAGGTAACACAGTACCTTTTCTAGGTATATACTTATACTATGTCTGTCTTGATTTGATTGAAATTGGAATTTTTCAACTCAACCAAAGGTGTGTTTTAAACTGCGTTTTAAACAGTAATAGTCTAGTGGTGTGACCGGCGGATTGCCAGATCATAGGTACAGACGCCAGCACGTCAAGTTACCCCAATGTGTCAAATTTCTTTGATCGTTTTTCAACTTTATGCCAATCATGATAAGGTTCATATTCAATTGGGAAAATTTGACACATTGGGGTAACTTGATGTGCTGGCGTCTGTACCTCAGACTTTACGGATTCATGTGCGCATTGTAAAATATGAAATGCTTCACAAAAAATTTATTTTTGGATATTTATCTGCAATCAGTCTCGAGACTATAATCAGATGGGTTGTAGAAGGTAAGGGCGTTTTGGTGAGTTAAGACCAATGTCTCAGCTCAACCCAGTCTCTAGCAGATTTGCTCTTTTCAATCTACTCATTGGGTTTTGCAGCAGAAGTGTGCATGTCAGCGGGTTGGGATGTTTTCTCAATTGATCTGTTTATTTTTCCTTAAACTGTTGGGCTTCCTCCATCACAGTCTTCATGCTTAGGTATTCCTGTATTTCAGTGTTTCGAGTAAACCAGGCTGCACCACTTAAGGTTCTCAGTATGTTATTTTGAGCTCTCTGGAGGCATTGGATATTCGTATTGCTAGCTGAAGACCATAGCTGGATTCTGTAGGTCCAAACCGGTTTTATGACTGAGCTATATATTCTCAGTTTGTTGCTTAGGGACAAGGTCGATTGTTTCCCTAATAGCCAGAGGGGTTTTTAAATCGGTTGCTTACGTCGTGTGGCTTATTTATTTATTTATTTATTTATTTATCAATAGGTTCACCAACGATTGTTTACACTAATAACATCATAAAGGTAACATGTACAAAAAGTCTTATAATAGTGCAACAATCACTTAGAGGTAAACTCTGCATGCATAAGAGTTGTACAGGGCTGACTAAATAAAACAAACAAGTACCAACCTAACTAACAGAAAAAGAAAAGTATCCAAAATAAATTACTTAACTAAATGTATGCTTGATATGCTTCAAAAATGACGAAAGAAAACATAGTGAGGAACCAGTCATGCGTGTGAGATATTTCTTGACTGCATGTTATGCCAAGTCAGAGGCCCATGGGCGGCATTTAAACCCTGACACCAGGTTTGTAACTAACCACATAATAAGAAGAACTGCTGTTTTAACTTTAAGTTTACTGCCCTGAAAATTATCTAACAACAAGGAAAAAATGGGATATTTGAAAAAATGATAGTTTTTAGTCCCTCATCTTGATTACAAGAAAATATGCGACACGTATTTTTTCTTTTTTCACGTAATCAAAAAATACGGCGAGTTAAAATGTCGCATGACGTCACTAACCAGTACAGTTAATGCTATAGTATAGTTAAAATCTCGCTGCAGACTTGGTCATTAATCATAATCGGAGTAGGGATGTGCGCTAGTTGCGCGCGCTCAAGGCCATTATCGATAACAGAATCATTAAAGTTAGTTAGTAAGTTATAAATGTGTGGAACATGCAGAATTGCTTGAAGATGAAGACTTAAGAAAAGCACATTTATGCGAAGAATTCATCATTCATGTGGATGATGATGACGATGACTCAGAAGAAGAATTTTAATTTTCTATTTTTAGTTTTATATAATATACGTTCTTTTGTTTATATATTTAATATGCTTTGTAGTAAATTTGGTAATAAAATAAAAAAAAATGTGTATTTATTTCTATCACCCATTTATAAATATATAAATCGATATCACTCATCGACTGCAATAATGCACAGGACTACGTGTGGGCGTGGCCTGCCCATAAGGCCCGTGAGTGGGAAAGAGAGCGAAACACTCGAATGATTTATGACCGAGTCTGCAGCGAGATTTTAACTATACTATAGCCAATGACGTTACAAGCCCCACTCCTCAACTTTAATGCGCTTAATCTAAGCAGTTTTCCATCAACTTGAAAAAGAAAAAAATATGTGTGCGGAAATTTTCTTATTAAGTATCTAGATGAAGTGGTTGTGGTCATTCGAAATTCAGATAGGATAGGGTTTGCTAGTTTTAGCACCACATGGATACAATAAATATCGGAAGTTTGTTAGTTGAATTATACAACAGAGGTTTAAGAACTATGAGAGATAATGAAGCAAGCAAAACAAGGTGGTAAATATGACCAACCCAGCAGAGATTGATATTGATTGAGATTAACTTGACCATTCACAAACAGTACAAACATCAATCTACATTAATGATAGTTTGAAAGTTAATTTGTCAGCATTATGTTTGAAACTGTAAGAAATAAGCTTGAAAATTCATTCAGAAAAAAAACAAAGGGTTAAATGCTATAAGAATGCTCATGCTATGGTTGTGGGTATGATTCCCAAACAAGGTACATACATATGTTTGTGTGATGAGCAAGATCATTTGTTCAGTGTCTGGGTGTTATTTATCTATAACATGCTGTGTATTCAGAAATATATAAGTATTTGTCTATCAGTTGCCTAGCACAAGCTCATACTCATAGCACTAGCTCTGTTTAGTTTGGGCTTTGTGTAACAGTGGTACAATATTTAATAATTAAAGAAAAAAAATCGTAATTGTGTGGCATTACTGACCTACTAAATTTTTTTAGTAAAACTTCATAAGCCTGTTGATAATCTAATTGAACCTCATTTGTTATGCCTTTAATGAAATAAGTTAGCACCAATATCTAAATGTAATGTTTCTAGCTAACATGTGACAATCATTCTGAAATGTAATGTTAGACCTTAGTGCTATTTATTGAGCATTTCATTGTATAGTATAGATTCTTTGTATACCTAGTTCTTCAAACGAATCAGACAGATGTGTTGCTGGGGAGTTTGTTTCACTACTTCTTCTTCCCAGCAAAAACACTAGGAAGTGCCGAAAGGTGGGCCGTTTTTGGGTGACTGTCTTAATGTACTTTTTTTGACATTCAAAAAGTGCTGATTCTCAGCCTTTGAATAAAGAATTGATTTTGATTTTAAACCTTTCAAATTATTCTTTCATTTTGACCAACATAAACATCATAACAACACGCCTCTTATCTGGAAAGGTAAGGCAGAGGTGTACCGATCCATCATAGTACACCCACATGCTTAAGTGCCATGTAATTCTAGTCCGTCCGTGATTGAAAGTCCATTAAACTGACTATTGCAGTTACACCTCATGAAGATCACACATTGGACAGGAAGCCTATTCTGTCATATTTCCGAGGCTAATGGCAATACAATAATGATCCAAAACATAAATATTGTGCAATAAAACTTACCGGAAGCCTCAGAAATGGAGGGTCTGAAGCATTTTTTCCCAATTTGTTCTCTTGATACTGAATGAGCTGGATCACTAGTTGAGCTAAGCCTTCTTTTGTAGGTGGATCTGTTTGTACATGCTGAAATAATAACATTACAGATCATAAAACTATGAGTTAAGAATATGAAGTTACACTACTGAAAGAAGAGCTTGAGAAGTTATCCGACAGTGTGGCTTTTAATGGAAAGTAGATTTCAACTTAAAATTTTTGTAATGTGTGCAGCCAGTAATGATGATGATGATTGTGTACAGTTAGCATACTTGTTTCAGTTGTAGTCAACAAAGTCAAAACCTAACTAAAGATTAATAGCGTTTTATCAATCCTACTAACCTTTTTACAATTCTTTTGTAGCCAAACGCGTATTTGGTCAAATTGAGCCAGGGATTCCGGTGACTGAAAAAACTCAATGTTAGGCCCTCCATCCTTCTTCGGGCCTATAGTTGTCATTTTGATTGCCTTATGTGTGTTATTTGTTACAGATAAATCGGATTTCAATACAATGTTATATTACATTTAGTAAAGAAACACTCAAACTGTCAACTGTAAAAACAACAAGCATTTAACAGGAACACGGCGTCGCTGTTCACAAATTTGACATTTTTGTTTTAGTCAATGTTGCCATATCACATCTGAAAGCAGTTACAACTTACAAGTACAAAGATTTTATTTATTATACTGGGAGGAAAATCAGTTTTCATTGTATATTTTTAATTAACATGCCCGTAAATCTGTTGTTTTGTTTTGTTTTAGGTAAATCTGTCAACTTAGTAAGAAAAATGTAAAAGCTAAAAAATAAGAAATTTTTTCAACACCGGGAAAACATTTCAAAGGTCGCCCGAAGAAAGTTACCACCTTATCATTGTGACGGCAAAACATTAAATTGCTTCAGTCAATGTAGGATCCATTGATATAAAGGTATGTAGCCTAGTTTATATGTGCATAAGTTGCTATGTTAGAACCATTGTTTACGATTATTTCTTGTTTTTAAAGGTGGCTGCTGAAAAAGCATTTTTGCAAACATTACTAAGATTGGAAAAAATCAGGCAAAGATATTGTAATGAAAATAGAAAAATAATTTCATGAAAGTAATACATCTCACAGATGACAGTAGCAGTGATTTATCAGAATTAGAAAATACTAGTGTTTTCTGAAGTTGCAGTAAGCTCTAGCCAACATGTGAGCTTTTCCGGGATCGAATATTTGATGGTAGTGTGTTCGATTCGTCTGATTAAATTTTTGGGTTTAAAATAAAAATAAAATAAAACGTGTTCTTTCATTATCCCTGTAAACAAACCATTAACGTTAACAATCTTACGGTTAGACTGCTCTCGAGGGCATGATTATATCTGTCTGTGGATACCTAATGCTCCACTCTCGTGCAAGGCTTCAGTGCCCACTATAACATACATTAACTCACGCCTCTTTCCAACGCTGGTAGGCAGAAACTACAGAGCGCCATATGCTACGAGTCTTACATACTTCTTTTGCTTTGTACACATTTTTACATGTTATACACATTTACCCACTATTAATGGTGATATTATTGGACATTGAAGCCTTCCATGGTGTTTGCGAAGCATCCGACAGACAGAACCACCCACTTAGCTTTGGAATTATATAGGTACTAAAAAATAATAAGTATCAAACCTGTTAAGTCGTAGTATTCAGGGTGGTCACATGCGGGATACTAGCGACCTCATTTATTCCACACTATTTTTTGCCAAGCTGTAAATAACTACTATTACATGATTGTCTATTCAAAAAAATAAAACTATTTCTATTTGCGCAAGTCCTGTTCTAAGGTCCTGTTGATGCGAAAATCAACTATTTATCAAGGTTACATATTACCAAAGACATTCGATGCCTATAGACCGGACATCACGAACAAAATTTTCGTCCGAAAAAGTGTGTCCTGCCGACTCCTGCCGGACACAAGTCTATGAGTTTTTTTTAGTACTCTCCTCTGCCGCTCCAATATTCATATTATATTATTCTAGATGGCGTTACTGAGACATGGGATGGGATCAAAGTTTTTCTATGACATTTCCTTGACATGCCCGCTCTATAGTCTTTTAAATCTCTTTGCATATTACACAGAACTATGTTTTCAAGTATGAACGACACAGCCGCGACGGGACGCCGCGACATCGGCTTTATACTGTACGCAGTACGACTCGATGTGATGTTCTGTTATGAGCTAGAATTCTAGAATGTCGAGTAACGTAGCGATTAGATAGTAAGACATTTTTCGTTACTATTCCACCCCTACTGCCATGAAGCTACAATATCTATCTTCATGTCAACTTCAACTCAACTCTTCTCTAGACTTATATAAGTCTACGGTTTGGAGGTATATTATCTAAGGTGGAAGACCTTCATGTCTACTATCGACTAATGACTAATGACAACTGACAAGTAGTGACACTTGACAGTTCTGACTTCTGTACTTCTGTGTTGTTGATGTTCCTAATGATGTTTGATCTTCATTCTTCGTTAAAATATTTGGAACTGGTCTGCAAGGTTTGATGAAATACACAGTAAACCCGATGGGAACGACTATGAGTCGGCCAGTAGCTAAAATAGCTGCATGGCTTCGCCTTACGGAGGAGTACAATAACATCGAGCCTTTAAAATAGGATAAAGTGAGCATATTTACACGAGGGGCACCTACATACACCGAATGTATCTGAAGTTAGGCACGGAGTAGAAGAATGAAGTTTTCAAAGCGTAGAAAAGCGCGTGTGTGCTACGTGGGACGTGTTTTAGACTCTCGTAAGTGATTTCATGACACTCCATTTATTTAGGACGTATTTTGTGATTAGTTACCGTTGCTTAGATTAATCACTGCTATTTATTTAGTACTAGCTTCTGCCCGCGACTTCGTACGCGGATCCTGTTGCTTATGCCAGCGACAACGGGGTCGTCAAAATCGAAGATCTAAAACATCTGATGTCGAATTTTATAAGCCCGGGGACGGGAAATCAATGGGATGCGCGAGACGATTCAAGATGTTCCAGATTTTTTATTTTTGTTGGTCAACAGGAAATGCCATCAGACTTAACAACTTTTGCTAAGACACCATTTCTATTATGTATATGTTATATTGTCTCTGGGCTTTGGAGTTCCCCTACAGGTGCTCCAGATCTTCAAATTTAGTCTCACAGCAGAAAACACTCTTCACGTGGAATAGTTTTTGCAATGGCACCATTTTTATATCTCTTTTACTTTAGGTGTTCCATTTTCCAAAATAAATTATAGCCTATAATATGTTGCGTGACGTTCACGATCAGCGGTCAGTCGCGCATCTCCATCCCCCACTTATCTCTAGAGTCGATGCGTATATACGCTGAAAACTTAAGCGTCATGCTTTTTCCGTGAATGTCTCCATGCACTGCATCATGCACTGTCTCGCGAGACAGTGCATGATGTTCACGATCAGCGGTCAGTCGCGCACATACTCTTCACTGGTCTCTAGAGACCTGGATGTAGATGCGTAAATACGCTGAGAATGCAGGCGTGCTTCGCGATCCCAAGAAGTTTCTACGGAGCGAGTTGCAGCCTCATGTTCTCGATCAGCATCAAGTCTCTCCTAACGCTCTTCGGTAGATTGTTGGGATCTTATGGTCTTTAATCATTTAGCACGTTTGGGACATTGGGAAAAATTTGACCTCTTTCTAGGCATGGTTATAGTTTTATTGTGATGATACCCGATCAATTAAAATCTAAGTGGCTGCTCCCCTGCGTTACCGGGTAAGCTACCGTGTAACGAAGATAAATGGAAATGGAAATTAAACACTCAAATAACATAAGCCCGAAGGCATACGATAAAAAAATGGGAGTTTTAGCCAGTAGAGTCTAATTTTCAACGATATACCATCGTCATCGAAAATCAGTCCTGAACTGTTCCCGCCTTCACCGCGTAGTACCTCTACTTATGTTATTTTATAATTATGCAATGAAATTAGTGATAGTTTTAATTTCTATATCAAATGTTTCTGATCTTCGATTTTTATAAGTCAACGGGAAATGCCTATCAGACCGAACAACTTTTGCTAAGACGTCATTCCTATTTGAGTTATGGTGTAGCTGGGCTCTTGGAGTTCCACAACAGGTGTTCCAGATCTTCGATTTTTATACGTCAACAGCGAGTGCTCATAAGGCATAACAACTCTTGCTAAGACGTCATTCCTATATATATTTTAGTGTAGCTGGGCTCTTGAAGTTCCACATCAGGTGTTCCGGATCTTTAAATTTATTCTCTCAGCAGAAAATGCTCATAACGTGGAACAATTTTTGCTATGGTACCATTTTTGTATCTCCTATAGTTTAGATGGTCTGTTGCGGTTCTGCATCAGGTGTTCCGGATCTTCAAATTTATTCTCTCAGCAGAAAATGCTCATCACATGGAACAATTTTTGCTATGGGACCATTTTTGTATCTCCTATAGTTTAGCTGGTCTGTTGCGGTTCTGCATCAGGTGTTCCGGATCTTCAAATTTATTCTCTCAGCAGAAAATACTCATCACGTGGAACAATTTTTGCTATGGGACCATTTTTGTATCGCCTATAGTTTAGCTGGTCTGTTGCGGTTCTGCATCAGGTGTTCCGGATCTTCAAATTTATTCTCTCAGCAGAAAATACTCATCACGTGGAACAATTTTTGCTATGGGACCATTTTTGTATCGCCTATAGTTTAGCTGGTCTGTTGCGGTTCTGCATCAGGTGTTCCAGTTTCCAAGATAAATTATAGCCTATGTGTTGACCAGACTTAATATCTATACAACAAAAAAAAAATCATTCAAATCCGTCCAGTAGTTCCGAAGATTAGCGTGTGCAAACAAACAGACAAACAGACAGACTTTTTTTTTTGGATTCGTGCTCTATTACTGTTTCTAAACCCCCCTCAATTATTATTTTTTAAATATATTCAATGTACAGACACAGTTTTTTTACAGTCTTATTATATGTATAGATGATAATTGTGAATCATCCTTCACGAATGTCAGTTTGTATTGCATATTTTTTTACTCATGAACATGGGATGGGGTAAATTCACACACAAGTTGTAAGGGACAATATTTATACCGTATACGAGTGCCCCTTTTTCTTTTTTGCAAATATCTTACCTATCTTTTATTTTATACAGCAGAACAATAATGGTTAGAAATTATAAGAAGAAGAGGATTGGGGTTAATGAAGAAGCAATGTTGTTAGCGATGTCTGATATTTTGGAACACAAACTCTCCTTTCGAAAAACAGCCGACAAATACGGAGTCAATGTACAAACACTAAAGAGTCGAATAATAAGACTACAGAAATCTGGCCACGAATTTGGAAGAGATGGTCGTATTATTTATTCAAAATCTGCCCCATGTAAAGTATTTACGGCTGAAGAAGAAGGGCTACTGAATAAATATATTTTAGACAGATCTAAAACGCAAACTGGACTGACACCTACTCAAGTTAGAAGTCTCGCCTATGAATTTGCCAATGACAACAATATTAAACATCCTTTGAGTTGGACCAAAAATAAAATGGCAGGAGTAGACTGGTTAGCCAGTTTCCGCAAACGCAATAGTTTATTAAACTTGCGGAAATCTAGAATTCTGAACACACCCAAAGCATTAGCTGACAAAAGTCAAAAACAGGTTGGTCAAATAGTAGGTACTTACCCCAAAGACATTCAATACCTATAGACCGTACATCACAATCAAAATTTTCCCGAAACTTGTGTCCTGCTTGGACACAAGTCTGAGTTTTTTTTAGTAAGCTCCGCTGCCGCTCCAATATTCATATATTATTCTAGATGGCGTTACTGAGACATGGGATTAAAGTTTTTCTATGACATTTCCTTGACATGCCCGCTCTATAGTATTTTAAATCTCTTCGAGGTACCCCACAGCTATATATCAAGCTATACATTTCCAGTTTATGCTGCCCTCCATTTCTATGGAAATTCTATACAGTGCAAGATCAGCAAATACTAGATTATGTAGGTATCTAGCTTGATGTGTAGCTGTGTGTATCTACCTAACTGTGGATAGAGCGGAGTTGGTTACACTTGGCAGTATCAGCAGCAAATGGGAATACAATACTTGAAAATGAAGACAGAAATTCTTTTGATGCACACTCATATCAAAAGTTTCTTTCTTTATCTTCACAATAATTGACTGGCCTATTGGTCTAGTAGTTAGTGGCCCTGATTGCTATGCAGGAGGTTGTGGGTTCGATTCCCACCCAGGAAAAATTTTGTGTGATGAGCACAATCTTTTGTTCTGTTTCTGGCTGTAATTTATCTATAATATGTACAGACGCCAGCACATCAAGTTAGGTACCCCAATGTGTCAAATTTTCCCAATTGAATATGAACCTTATTCTGTTTGCCATAAAGTTGAAAAACGATCAAAGAAATTTGACACATTGGGGTAACTTGATGTGCTGGCGTCTGTACCTATGTAGTTAGAAATATAAATATGTATGTTTATCAGTTTTTAGTACCTGCCAATCTCTGATTAGCTTGGAACCAATGATGAAAGTTGTGGAATATATTTGTTTTAATAATTCAGATTTTTAATTTCTTTTGTAGAGAAGTGAAATTCAATTGATAAAATGGGACAAATTGAAAGTCCTCTGCAAAACTGAACTATGTCAAGCTAAACGGGAAAGGGTGAGGAGTGGGAGTGGATCTGACAACTTTGATCAGCCTAGTCCCTCTAGTCAGGACCTGGAGGACCCTCTCGGTGAGCACATCATTAGAGTTGCCGCAGCAAGTCTGCTTCTCCTTCCATACAAATTTATTTGCAGTTACCCCCATTCAAGCCATATTACTTTCACATAATCTCTTCTTTGGTCTCCCTCAACCTTTTGACCGCCAGAGCGTAAAAACATCGGAGTTCCTAACATGCCAAGCCACAAATTCAGTGCAAATACCTACCTACCTACCTACCTAGGGATTCCAAAATCATTTAGTTAATATATTTTGTGCTTAAAAAAATTGATTTCTTGTCGGCTCTAGCCGTCGGTGGCGTGTTGGGCACGTTTTCATTAATTTGTTGGTTAAGGACTTTTTGCTAGTGTCAGATTTCTATTGCTTATTTTTTTGTTTTAACAGAGTTTGAGGGACTATTTGATTCCAAGGAATTGCAAGACACGCCTCAAGTACCATTTGCTGCTAGCAAGGACAAATCACAAAGTTTAAAAGAATCTACGATTGAAACAGGTACTGTATACCAACATTATTATAAAATATGATTGAATATCAATGGAACACTATTACAATAATACTTTTGCACAATCAAAAATTTTTTTTTTTACAGAATATAATATTATACCAAATTCCCCTCGTCTTTCTGAGTTTGATTTGACGGATTATGATGAAACTCAATCACAAGGTAAATATTTAAACCTAAAAGTAGGTACTAATATTATAAAGAGGTAAAATTTGTTTGTTTGCAGGTAAGTTTGTATGTTAGGGGGTAATCTTGGGAACTACTGATCCAATTTTAAAAATTGTTGCACTGGTGGATAGCTACATTAGTCCTGAGTGCTAAAGGCTATTAATTATATTGATATCATGCATTTTAACCGAGCCATAACAATTTTTGTCTAGCCAGGCGGAAAGAAATCCTCTGGTTTTAACTTTTTGTTAATAAGTAGGTATATTGATTTTTTAAAGCTTTTAGATTTCTTAATTACTTATACAAAACAGTTTCACATGTGCTTTAAGTTTAAAACGACGACGTTTCATTGTAATCGGTTACAGTATTTTCGACATTCTTATACGTTTGGACAAAAATATTATCCGCAAGAATTTTCGAACACCCTTAATCCATCTGGCCAGCCATCTCACGAACTGCTATTGAAAATTGGAAAACCTGTCATGCTTTTAAGAAATTTGAAACCACCCAACCTGTGCAATGGCGCAAGCCTATTATAAAAGATAACTTAATTGTAGCGACCATTCTCACAAGTTGGCGTACCTACATCCACAACCCGAAAACCTTGTTCCTCAAAACCTTGAAATAACTGTAATTTGAAGTGCTAAAATAAACTATGTAGGTACTATTCTATTCTAATTGTTTCTGTTTTATTACAGGATCAAGAAATATACAGATTGAAGTGAAAGAGGAATTACCAATCGATAGAAGATATGACAGATTCAAAAAAAGACAAGAGGAGCTTCACATTCTTAAAATAGCCGAGAAAGAATGGATAGTGAAGACAGCAGAAGAAAACTACTTCAAAGTTAAAGCTGAAAGGCAAGCTGCAGAAGAACTTCTTCGCTGCAATAGAGCCAAAAGAGAAGAGGCAGAACTGCGCTTAGCAACATTTAAAAAAGAAAGCCATAAAGACAACTAAGTAGACCTAAGTGTCTCCATGGAAGAAATTCGAAGCAAGCGTTCTTGAAAATCAGGTTGGCTCCTAATTTGTATAACTTCGTCGTATCGGCACGTCGTCAGGCTGGACGTCACGCTGAATGGTGAAAGGCGAAACCGTTCTACGTAAACGGCCCGACTTCCTGATGACGGCGAGGCGCCTCAACTTATACCATTTACTAGGTCATCCCGGGATTAGCCAACACCTTTGAAAACTTGTGTGATCGTGTCCCGTGTCCCATTAGTTTTGCAATGGCGACTCGTCTGACAGCCGTCAATTTGACGATTGAATACCTTAATAAAGGGCAATGCGGTTATTTGTTCCGAATTTTTCGAGACCCCTAACTCGGTGGGAGTTTCCTTAGGTGAACTCAGATCTGGGTTCTAGGGCGTATGGTTCCCCTTATATGTCGTCATCGCGCCAATGGAACGGAATATCGGGTTGTTATGTTATATTAGCTATTTAGAACTGGGCAGCGAAAGTGAGTGATTAGTTGGTGTTGCAATATCTCCAGTACCTGCTGTGTGCAACGACACTCACAAGTGATTCTCCTGTCATTCTATTGAATATCCGTACTACATTTTACTTCGAGTTTGTTTCTGTTTTTTTTTAATGTACAAACAAAGAGTGAATTAAATTTATACGTTATTTCTTAATTAAATTGTTTTTTTTTTTAAATTACAAACGTTTTAATTCACATACTCAAACAGCAAGAAACAACTACCTGTAGCCAAATATATATTGTTCCGTACGGGAATCGAACCTACGACACGCAGCGCAGCAGCCGATCACTCCGCCACTGCGTCGACCGTGCCGTCTTTAGTTGACTAAGTAGGTAGTAAACACCAGCCCCATCTAGTTTGAGAAGTTATTTTATAGTCAGATTTAAAAATTAAATAATATTTATTACATACGCAAGGCCACTTCAATTTCAAAGAGTTCCCACTAATTCATTAAACCCCAAGCGAACACGCTGCCATTGTCTTTCTAGTGTGTCTTATTGACACGATTGAAGGGTTAACGTGTGAATGTCTGGTAGGTACACAAACTCACCTGTTGATACAGTCGGCGATAAAATAAGAGTTAACACTATTCAAAGTTTAAAAAAACATGGATTGTACTAGTTACTTTTTTACTAAGTAACATTCAATTGTGTCAAATTCTGTAACCCATTTCCTGCTTACCTGCGACTTTTCGCCATATTATTATAAGATTAAAGTTTCCAACACATGGAATCATTATAATATAGTTATGATGATAAGGTTCAATACTTACCGTTGATAAAATTGTTTCCACTTATGTTCAAGAACGTCGTAAGTGCGCATTTTGCTCGGGTTGCAATGCCAATCTTTTCACACTTTCGTCTAAATAGAATAATAAATATTTAATAGGGACTTTGAATACAGATATAATTACAAAGATTACACGGAACAGGATATAAAATGAATAAAACTACTAAGGTAAACATTTAATTTTTTTACTGTTTCAACTTTACTTTCAAGGTAACATTTTCAATACATTTGTTAGGTTAATAAATATCTATAAAATAACACTAATATGGCTTCGTAGGTATTTAATTTGATTCAAAACTCATAAGTTTAGATTTTCTGAAGTGTAATTGATAAACCATTAGTCCATTAAATAGTCGTTATATTAGAATTGACAATACATCAACTTTTGATAACACTCAGCACATAGGTACTACATTTATATATTATTGTCTTGAAACACTGACCTAGGGTCATCAGCCTAATCATATAAGCTTGAACAGTCGGTAACCGTACTAAATCGCCTCCATCTCTATTGAAAAAGAATTCAATACAGTTAGGTGTGTTGAAGCTTAATAAATTAGACTGTTGCAGCAAAGCGAACAGCAAGAAACTGCATTTTGATGATTATTATTATACTTGTAATATTTAAGATAAGTAATGCTTAAAACAAGACTTTTGTCTTTAATTTGCAAACAATTCATTTACATACACCTATCTAAGCAAATACTAATTATCTATTATGATAGACATAATTATTTATTACATATTAAATGAGCGCGCATCATGATGACAAAACAGATAATTTCAATCAAATGTAACATTTTCATGTTATAATTTGACCTCTATTATTATTTAATGAAAAAAACTTGAGATTTAGGTAAGCTATTCATTCGGAGCTTGTACGGATTATAATAAATTTCAAAGAAATGCAGAATTGGTTATAGATGTATTTTTCTTGAATTGCACCTGTTTAGGCGACGCGCGACGCTCGCTTATTGGTAATAACTCTTCAGATCAGTCAACTTATCTTACTGAATTGCCATCTCTTTAAATTCTCTAGTTATCATAATAGTACATAGGGTTTATATTATAGATTATATATTTATTTGTTATGACTTTTTTATTGTCTCAATAATTGTATTTCCTACTTTGGAAGTTAGGTACTTATAGATATTTAGCTTTTTCATTTAATGTTAAAATGACACACATATTATGCAAAAGCGTAATTGGTTTTAAAGCAACACTAACAAATTCATACATTGTTACCGAATACAATAATATTTAAATACAATAGTTTAAACATTCCGAATAAAGTGCCTCTAGTAGATTTCCTCTGGACCGTCCAATATCAATTCATTGCTAACGTCACATTATTTTAAATGGGTATCATTTTATGTACTGCGAATCTCAATTAAATATAATTAAATGATAATAGACGGACTAAGAATTAAAATATTGTAAAATAAAGAATAAACAACATCATGTTAGATAATAAACTCAAAAAGTAGCACACGACTTTGCTCACTATACACTACACTACAGATTATGGAAATAGTCATATCTTACATAATTATTATGTGCAAAGAAAAATACTACTCCGTATCTGTTCAAATAAGTGGCGCCAAGGCAGAGCTGTAAAGCCAACCAAACAAATACAATTATAACAATACTAACATTACCATACTAAATGCACAGTTACTGTTCAGTTATAATTACTTACAGTCGAATAAATGGTGGTTTCTCGACAGCTTGCGTTTAAAAATCAGCTAGTGTAAAACTACAAACACTTTGGTGCCAATTCCCTTCTTGTCAAACTTAACTTAATTTAGGCTATTTTCATCCTTTTCTCGTTTATACAATAAGAAAAAGACACACAAGACCTGTCAATTTAAGTTCAACTTCAACTCTTCTTTAATGGCATTTGTGGAAGTGGCCACAATTTTTATACTGACTTTTGTTGACATTTCAAACGCATCGACCAAAAACATGGCGAAATTTGAGAAAAAATAATAATTTGACACCTCTAACTTAGTCCTTATCTGTCACCGTCTGTCTTTGTCCTTTTCTAAAGCAGTGAATCAGAAAGAGATATCAGTTCTCTTATTTTAGTTAAGTTTTAGAATAAGGGAATTGGCAGCATTCTCGTTATACCTACACATAGTATAGTTTACACAAAATGGAAGAATAGTTAATTGGAAAGATGATCTTAAATTTTAGGAACACATTAAGATAGTGCTGCGATTGAATTTGAAATCTAAAGTAAAAGAACTTAGGCGTGAGAGGGTAGTTGCTAGAGAGTTGATTGTCATGGAAGAACGCTAGCATCTTAAGGGTCGGTAGTCAGTACGTATCTGACGGAAGATGGGCCGAGCGTATGCGACACTGTACCTCGACGCACTAAAGCATCCTCGGTTGAGTGTGAAAGGTTGAATATTTTATTAAATATTTGTCTGTTCTGGCTTTACAAGACCGATAATACGCGACGCATCTTTCGTCAGATATGTACCGACCCTAAAGTAGGTACAAACAACGTACGTTTGCACTATGTTTGAAGTTCCATTATTAATAACCTGTGGCCATTTATTTCGTAGACGCCGCAATAGAATAAATATAAAGGAGAATAGCTTACTTCTAGTTTAGCCTTCCCGAACCATCTACTATATCGACAGTAACTAATACCAATCGATGATAATAATTGACTTTTAAGGACTTTCAATAAATGGATGAGTCACAAAAATGTTGTTAGTATTATTAATAGACATGAAACTTTACGACAAGGGCTATTTTAGTGTAAAAGCACGCACCTAAAGAAACGTTGAATTTATTAGTAATGAAGAAGAAATAAGTCACTCCATATTCAAAGTCCTTTTAGTTTTAACAAGAATAAAACACAAATAGTTAAACAACGCCAAATTCACAACAACAAAAATATAACAATAATATCACAAGCATAAATTACTCACTTTAAAAGTGAAACAAAAATAAATATAATTGTTGAGCTAAAATTTGCTTTAGAAGCATAAGATAACGAGGTTACTTCATTGCTGTATCTCATATTATCATGTCTGGCACGTCTGTATTTATTTATAGTAACGTAATTTATTTATTTATTTGTTAAACGAATTACCCTACTATCTACAAAGTTAATCCTAGCACTCTGTTGCTATAGGAATAAGGTTCAAAATTAAATGCAAGTAATCTGTAGAAAAAAAAAAGATGTGCCTACAGTTCTGCCATGGATGTAACTGATATCTCCTTGTATCAATACATTTATATAAATGTTCTGACTACATGACGTCATGTTTGTTTCTCGTTTAATCTCCTTATCTTTGTTCTTTTTCACCGCCTTATCTGCCCTATCACTGATACGGGGCCCCACGGACTACTGGGATAATCTTAAATTCATATGGGTAGGTAGGAGGCCCATAATAGTGACAATTTAAAATTAGCTACAGCTTTTTTCTGTCCCATTAGTCACATATAACTCATGTTTATTGATTAACTATTGTGTTTACTTTGTGGACAGTGAAAGTATATAAGCTACAATTTAAGAGCTAACTCTAGACTCTTTTGGTAAAATTATATCTATCCAAGTCAGGCTTCTATTGTATTTCATCATCATCATTAGCCTTTTGTCCACAAATAGCAGCCTAGCCTTAGTAGTCTCGTGGACCCCTCCCTAGGCGCGGCGGAACCGACTCACTGATCCGGATCATTGAAGTGATCTAGCTAGGGAATGCAATCTCGTACGAGATTTCCGCCTAGCGAGATCTCGCGAGACTCAAAACCCAGTCTCGCGAGATCTCGCAAATTACGGGATCTCGCGAGATTGGAAGAATCGCAATTAAAACATATGCAAATGCTTGTTTTAAGAACTAGTAATTGACATGATATGTAATTAAATAGAAACTGAGTTGCTTAGTTATAAAAATAATGTAAGTTTTATTTTAAAAATCAACAGAGTACTTATTATTTTGTCTCTAACTCTAATAACATTTGTTTATGTCTATAATTATTATACCTACTGTAGCTAATCAGTTCAAATTCTTACAATATTGGTAACAAAACAATAATTATCTATATTTAGGCAATGGCCAGGATTCAGTTCACGCGCAGCCGCGCTATGAAATACACGTCGTCACGCTGCATTTGTCGATCTCGTTATCTCGCGAGATCTCGTACGAAATTTGACGAGATACAATCTCGTAAAATATGGCCGGGATCGGGATCTCGGCGAGACGAGATTGCATTCCCTAGATCTAGCCGATGTTCCAATCTCAAAAATGATACACTGCCCACGCAACCCTTTCTAGGACTAGCTACGTTTCTGCCTAGGTTATAAGTGAAACGCGATCTCCCGTAATAGCGATCGAACATTTGTCCTCGACACCTCCTATCCTTGGCAACTTGTGTAGCTTTTGTTCGTAATCCAAATAAATAAATAAATTACAGGCAAGCGCTTCTTTAACAGTAATACTGGTCAAGTACAACCAAAATGAGAAGTAAACCAGACTACCAAAACAAAATACTTACCTATGTATCGTAGTTATTAAATATCGTAAAACATGTGCTCATAATTTTACTGATAAGTGATAACTGATAATGTGTGTTGAGTATAATAAAATATTCCAATAGAAAGAATCTGACGCCCGGTTTACGGCGCGCAAAATTTAAACGTAAATCAAGTGATTCGATTGGCTGTCGGTTTAATTCAATCAACCAATTACAGCAGACAACGCGCGCTTGACATAATTTGTCGCATTAATTTGCGTTCCGAAAAAATGAACGTATTCGAAGATGCCTGATGCTATATTTAATATTATAAAATGTGTTTTAAAATAAAAAAAATAAAAATTAAATAATGCATACAATACAAACTGACATTTAGCAAATTCATTCTGTAAATTAGTATACAAATAGAGCAAAAATAAATAAACACAATCCAATAATTAAAAAAGTATCGTTCTATGACAATTCAGACAATGGTACTACGCTTGTATCCAAGTAAGTACTCCGCGATTCCGATGTAGTACACGGTCTGCGCTATGCCGAAGAGCGGCGCGATCACGATCATACGGCACGCGCCACCTTTAAAGAACGCTAAGGGACCCTCGTTCCTTAGAATTTTCCTGTTGAAAACATTAAAATACATTATCATCTTAACATACTTATCTGCTTCATGGCTTTTTTGTAATAAATGATGAAATGAAATGATAAGTATTTATTTCTGTAAGGAGATCTTCCCAGATACTTTTACATGTAGGTAATTTTATTAAAAACCTAAATGGCATTTCCAAAGTGACTGATCCCTAAGAAGAAATGCCGAAAGAAACTCAGGGGTCATGGTCTCTTTTAAAGTCCAGACATAAGATTGTATTCATTTATTATAGGGCAAAGTCTGGGAAAGCTTTTTGAAGAAAGAATCAATTCAGCTTTGAGTTGACCTGTCCCAACAGACGGCATGCATAATACCTTGTAGTATCTTAGTATAATTGTTTTTGGTCCCGTCTACAATTCCAGTACTCATAGAATTCCAGTTTCTGCCTATCCCCATGAGAAAAAGGCGTGAGTTTATTTAAGTATGGAATTTCTTGAACATTCTTCTCCATACGAAACTACCTTTTGAAAGGGGCACATAGAATCATCTTAAGTTTGATGTTGAAAAAATAAAACCGACTTAAAAAAACACTAGCCGGTGTAAAATAACTCTAAATTAGGAAGTCTGTGGCTTTGGTGGTTTTGTCTTACTCATGCTGGGCCACCGACTTCCGAATTTAGAGTTATTTTACACCGGCTAGTGTTTTTTTAAGTCGGTTTTATTTTTTGCAAAAAAGATTTTTATTTTTCCATTTTTAGTTGTACAAATATTTGCCATGAATTTATTTTTATATTGTTATTTGTTAACAATACATATGTCATAGTAATAGGGTTATCCACTTATCCCTAATAAATGAAACTTAACAAACCTAACTGTCGAAATCTAGGTATGTTGTACACATCTGCGTACCCCTCAGAGCATACAGGCGTGATGATACGTCATGATGTTGTATAAACAATAAATATCCAAGCGATTCCAGCAATCACGACAGATTTGCCGTCTATTTTTGAAGAGTTCCATTGTATATCTCCGAAGATCAGCACCAGATCTTCACCAAATTAAAATGGGACCACCTCGGGAGTATACTCTTTCAAATAAAAAAAGAATTTTGAGAATCGGTCTACAAATGAGGGAGAAATCGCGTAACAAACACACAAAAAAAAAAAAAAAAACATACCGTCGAATTGAGAACCTCCTCCTTTTTTTGAAGTCGGTTAAAAAGTGCCTAATAATGGCCTAATTAAATAAATGCTTTGACTTTGATCTTGCCTATATCCCAATTCACTCAGGCCAATTGTCTTATTTAAAAACACTGTTAATCTAGTTTCGCATCTCAGCGAAAATCAATGTTATTCTTTTACAAAAAAGTAAAATTTAAATTTGAATCTGAGACTGATTAGAATGCGAATGTGCTTATAAATTCGAGTATTGCCTTTTGTTTCGGCGCAGCACAGCATGTCTTCTTCCATACTATTTCATATTACCATATTCTTTAATAATTGTGAATCTAAGAACTATGTGGATGTTTGTTTTTTTTTTATTTTTTATTTTTAACGGTCTTTTTAACATTTTGTCTGGCAGTTTGAGTATTTTAAGCGACCAACCCAAATATTCTTTCTTAGGTATTGTTCGTCAGGACGTAGAGCTCCTCAAGTTCCGAGATGAGCTCACGATAACTGACAAATGCTTGCACTTACTGATCTGGTCCACTCATTCTGTGTGGTTCTTTCCTCAAAAGACCATTATCAGAAGATAATGTCTGGACTTTAAAGGAGACTGTGACCTCTGAGTTTTTCGGTGTTTCTTCTCAGAGTAGTCAGATAGCGAAATACCGACCTCGTCTTCTTATTCAAAAAAATGACATATAAAAGTGTTTGTATGAACCCATTTACAGAAATAAATATTATTTATCATTTATACATCTAAGTATATTTACCGTCTGTATCATAATCGTTCCTGGTCATACCGTATTTTATCACCATCCATCGTTTTAACCCTCCATATTCATGGTCAAAGCTTTTCTCACTACAAGATTCTCTTTTATTCGCATCACGTACTATGTCAACCGCTTTCCATTCAACTTTTTCAGATTTCCTCTTCCATACTCATTTCTTATGGCGACTGGCGCGACTGGCCTGTTGGTCTAGTAGTTAGTGACCCTGACTGCTATGCTGGAGGTCGTGGGTTCGATTCCCATCCAGGACAAATGTTTGTGTGATGAGCATGATCATTTGTTCTGTTTCTGGGTGTAATTTATCTATAATATGTATATGTATGTATTTAGAAATATATAAGTATGTTTATCAGCTGTTTAGTACCCATAACACAAGCTCTCAAGCTTAACTTGGGACTAAATGGCGTTGTGTGAAAAGTTGTGGAATATTTATTTATTTATTTTATCTTATTCTATCCATCCTCATGATAGCTGCATGCAACTGCCTCTTCCCTCCCTTCATTTATTCAAAGTGTAAGTAGCTGCACAACAAACTATTATAAAAAAAGTCTGTGGTCCGGGTGTTCTTCTAAGCTACGCAATGGTTTGATGCGGTTTTCCCCATCATAAATTAGGTAATCAATGTATACTTACGAAATGCAATCTGGGACGGAGCTGTATTGGCGATCGCCGCTGGTTTTGCTAAGTGTCTGCATGCGAGTCTTCACCACGTCCAGTGGATTGACTACGAGAGCTGCAATAGAGCCCGCCGCGCATCCCGACAGGAACGACCACCTGAGGGCCACCAGAAACCACGTCAATATTGTGTTAGGCGCTTTTGAATCTTATAAGCAGTGCAAATATTACTGGCATGCGTTAGATATCAGTTTTGATGTAGCAGTTCAAAATATAGAAAATTAACGCTGAAAAACTGTTAAACAAAGATAAATAAAACCGGTTGCGAAAAGTTAATTGGATTGTTTTTTATTGTTTACGTTTATAGATTCTAAATTTCATCGCGAATTTAAACACATACATAAAATGTGTAATTTATGTATGTGTGTATAGCAACTATTTCAGGTCATTTGCACTGTGTAAACTATCGGATAACAAAGTATGCCGGCCCAATGACTGTCACAGGCTAGCACAAGAAGTAATAATTTGATTTACCAGAAAGGAGGTGTGAGCTCCCCTTCTTTCTTTCCCAGTTTGCTAAGAATGGCAAACATCGGGAAGTAGACGACACTGAAGGAAATGTCACGGCACCCAGTTGCTCCGACGCCCTTGTACAAACCGAGGATACCCTTCTCAGCCATTAGTTTTTGGGTCAGCTCCCAAGCACCGACCCTCTTGATTTCCTTTGCACCCGCTAAAAAAAATTAACAAAAATAAATAAAGCATCAATATTATCTTCTCAAGATATATCTTGTCCGATTAAAAAAACAAGATTAATTTCGCCATTTAGTTTCTAACCATCCGGCTGGATATTAAATAATTGCTGAATATCCGTCCTACTCGGTTACAGTTCTCAAAACGATACTAACCAGCTTTAGCCTCAGCCGCTATCCGCCCAGCATCTTGCATCTGGATTTTCAAAAGCTCCATGGGCGTGGTGATGACAATTTGGCACGCCCCTGCTAGACCACCAGCGAGCATCTGACGTGGGATGGGTATACTTCTACAATACATAAAAACAAAATGGTATCAGTCTGTAATCGGGTTCATAGCTAAATTCTCGCTGGTGTTACAATAACAATAACAATAAAAGACCATCAAACGCTGGAGATTAAATTAGTAATTATTGTCGATTTTTAAAACGAAGAGAGAAAAGATAATTTATAATTTACCAAAGAAAAGAAAGCCTTATTCTATACTTTATTTTGTTTATTTCAATAAACTTGCACAATGTATGCACTTCCAAATTTAGAGTGACAGATGATGAGACGTCATGACGGTTGAATATTGTTAGCTTATTAAAAAATTAGAAAAACGGAGGAGCTTGTGGCTAAATTATAACAGTCGCACTGGTCGATCAAAGGTTAAGCTACGCTTGACGAGGTCGGTCCGTAAATGGGTGACCATTTATTACATACTAAGACTCCTCCGTGCCTCGGAAAGCATGTTAAGCCATTGGTCCCGGCTGTCAGTTGTAGATCTTTGACAGTTGTTACTTGCTCGAAAGTCTGACAACCAGTTTAACCAAAAGATATCGTGTTACCCAGTTACTGGGTTGTGGAGGTCTGACAGGCAGTGACTCCATGTAAAACTCTGGTATTTAGCTGCATCCAGTTAAACTGAAAGCTGACCCCAAAATAGTTGGGAAAATGCTAAGCAGATGTTGATTAGTAATTTAGAAACAAGGAAATTACGGAGATGTACTACTTTTATCATAGTACTGTTCACAATCTATTTTAGGAATGTGTTGAAGTAGTCAACTGTAAAATTGCTCCACCATTCTAAGGTGATTTGATTTAGTATTGTTGTTTGCACATCACAAAACGACAAAGTCTTTTTTGGGGTGATGGTTAGGAAGGTTACCTACTGATGTTTCCAGATTAACAGAGGTTATCAATCTCATGACGTTAGTGGCGTAATGAATGTGATCGTGATTATTTTCCTAGTATATTAAATAAATTTTACTAAGTATAATAATATATAAATGCAGTCTATTTTTTAATTAACAAAGACTTTGACACACGAACACCACGAACGCTTTGAGAATGAATATAATTAAACGACGGCTCGGGAATATCACCAAGATTAGTAGAGAGCCGATCTAAAAACGCTAATTATAATTTAATAAAATTATGAGTTTCGTTTAGGCGTTATAAGCTATCGCCTAAACTTACAAAAGGTACTGTAAACCATCAAAGAACCGTCGTGGATTCGTTAGTTTATGGTTCACTAACAAACGTCCCGCGGTTTCACCCGCGTAGGTCCCGTTCCCGTGGGAATACTGGGATAAAAAGTAGCCTATGTGTTAATCTAGGGTGTCAGCTAATTCCATACTAAATTTTATTAAAATCCATTCAGTAGTTTTTGCGTGAAAGAGTAACTAACATCCATCCATCCATACCCAGAAACTTTCGCGTTTATAATATTAGTAGGAAGGATGGTATTTACAGTTGTCATCAAAATTAGGTCTGCAACTGGAATGCCAATGAAAGGATAACCAATAGCCATGTTGATCCCAAACTTATACACATTAAGTTATCAAAATACATACCCGTCAGGTAGAGAAAGATGCATACGGAAAACATCATTGCAAGTTAATTTAATGGCTTTCTCTGGTGTAATAAGCAGGATGTTAACACCGGAGCCGCGGTACATGCCGAAGTATCCCTCTGCTCTATATGTCTTTCTGAAGCAATCAACCCTGAAAAACAAAAGTGTTATGGTACAATATTATACAGCAGTCAAACAGTTTTCATCATCATACTTCACTGACATTCCCTTCATGACAAGCAGTGGCTTACAAATAAAATAATTTAAAAAAATAATTCTTTTTGCAACTGGTTCCAGTCTACCCGCAGTTACTTAGCTAAGAATACAATAGTACTGTATTTGTATGAATGTGGTTTTACATAGTAAAGCGTTAACATTTTTAAGTTCTCCACACTCTAACATAACTTAATGTACAAATCTGTGGCCCTAGTGAAAAGGGGTATAAGTCCAATTTTGTCGAAAATGAGTTAAGTGTACCAAAGTGATCAGAAAACCGACTTTTACAGTTTTTTTGGTGTCAGTTGGACCCTTTTACACAAAGTAACTTTCTTATTTTTAGAGATAGCTTAGATCTGTCTTCACCAAACGATAGAGCATTTTTTTTCTGATCACTTTGGTACACTTAACTCATTTTCGACAAAATTGGACTTATACCCCTTTTCACTAGGGCCACAGAAATATTCCAATTCCTTAACAGGTTCCTGTGCCCCTTTACGGTCATCAGTTCACCTGAGTGGCCACTCAAGATTTGAATAAGAACGCAAATACCCCGAGTAGGTTAGAGAGTAGGGTAGTTAAAATGTTTTTTTATTCGCACAAGCTCTTGGTAGGTTACTGCATGGGATAGATTTTTTTCTGATTTTTCTCATGTTTACAATCAATCCGGTCGCCCCGTTTAGGGTTGACGATGAGTTCTGGGACACCCTGTATAATTATCATTTGCTTAAAAAACAGCGAAGGAATAAAATAGAATACTCTTTATTGTACACCATAAAAACTTACAAATTATAACTTTAAGGGCTACATACGAAGATACAATGGGCGGCCCTATCGGAAAAAAAAGCGATCTCAATACTTTTTTTGTGTACATGTACCTACCATATTATATTTTCATACGCTGCACTTACCGAATAGCTGTTATTTCGACATACAAACAGACTTCAATTTTTATTTACATAAATAACTGTGATATACTTACATGCTTGAATATTGTTTCTCGCCTTTTGGTCCAACGGTTTGGTTTTGAAGTCGTGTTTTCACTAAATCTAATGGAAACACTATGGAGACACCCACAATACCAGCAATACCGCCATTGATAATCTTTGGTATTAAACTGCAATAAAAAAATACAATATTAGTGGATAAAAATCTTAATCTTTGTATCTTAGTAATATTATAAATGTTAGTTAGGTAACCAGGGCCACTTTTTGTAGATCTTGTAGCCTGCCTCGTTGGTCTAGTGGTCGCAAGGGCTACTGAGCATGAGGTCCCGGGTTCGATCCCCAGGTAGGGCAAAGCATTGAGTTTTCCATCTGTAAATTCTCAGTAGTAGCCCGAAGTCTGGTTTTGGGCCCAATTGATGTAAATAAGCTCGCCCCCTATTATTACATGGGACTTAAACAACTCGCAAAATGTGGGTGTACTACAGGTACTCCTCTGCCTGACCTTTTGGGGTTTACAGGCGTGATGTTCTGACCCAAGCAGCAAAAACTAGTACTATAAAGAACCATAGAACGTTTTGTAAAAAACTGTACTTGGTCATATAAAACCCCAAAGAACGTTTCTATTATTCGGAAGTGGCGCATTTATATCTCTGTTCAGTGACAATATAATTGTATTACAGTGTTCCTCATGACGAAACAGTCCAATAAAATCTCTGTAACAGTGATGCAGGTCTCAAAATAATGATGTCCTTACTACTGTAGGACCTTTTATAGTACTTTTTCATACTATACAAGAGTTTTAGTTTTCTTTACCTCACCTTTTTCATTCACCATTCATTATTTTACATTCGTGATAGTTCAGAGTGCAAAAAATAATAAAAATAATTTTACGAAAGGATACAAGTAATCTGAGGAAAGTAAAAAAATATTTTGTTATTATAATAATAGTCTATTACGGTGGAAATGACGTGCGACTGCAGCTTTACTGACAAACTAGGGATAGGTTTACCATGAATTTAAAGTGCCCCCCTCGAATTGTTGAGCTTTTACTAAAATATTTATCATATAAAGTGATTTCAATATTTTAAGAGCCATTATAGTACTTGCCGTGATAATGTTTTCACTGTCAGTCATCGTGGATTCAACCTAAAATTGGGGTTCTGTGTCAGCATGACTGAATATATTTTTAATACACATTTTTTTTTTACTATTTTTCTGAAGACCATTAATGAAAACAAAAAACTGAATAATAAACTGTTAACTGACGAATAGTGAGAATTGATCATGTAACCAGTTTTTATTTCCTTAGGAAGAACTTACGTACTTATATCAAGTTTTACGTACCTAATGTTTATATTTTTTTGTAATTTCACTGAACTATAGAAGCAATACCTTTATAAATTTAAACTGCAGTCAACATTGTATTTTTGCAGGGTACCTAATGGACGCCAATATGGATATCGATATTTTTTTTAGTCGAGACGATTTCATGCTGCTCACAGAAGCATGCAGCAGCAGCAGCTTCAAATTGAATAGGTATTCCTGTGAAGTGAATATTCTAACATTTTATGTTATCGTACAAGCTGAGTTAATTATGTGGGTTGATTTTAACGTGATATCAAGACTGTTAGAAGATGAGAAATGAAAGGTTTTTCTTTTTTAGTTCAAAATAAAGAACCATGTAATTAAAAAAGATTTTAATTTATGTTCCCTCATCATCGTACTAAACTTTCTGTTGCTTCATGCGAAATGTTATAATTAATGGCGCAGTGTTTACGCCATCACGAAATTGTTGGTCTTTTACGAATGTTGAATTATTGCTTGAAGATTCAGAAAAATCGCTGGAATAAGGACTCTCTTCAGAAATAATATCTTTGTAAGGCACATTTTGTACGGAACCGTTTCCCGTAATTGTGATTCTAACTTGATTTTGGCTACTATTATTACTTTGATTGATGGTGAAAAAAAAACAAAGCTGCTTTTTCAAAATCGTCTATTCACTTATATAAGTTCCACTGGGTTTCGATATTTCTTTTCCAATTCTTTAAATCCATTTTTTTTTTGTTTTTAGGGCAGAATGCATGTTGCATTAATTCCGTATCAAAATGTCTGAATATTGTTGTAAAAGCGAGCCAATAATCGTTTAAGGGACTTAGCTGTCATTTAATAGAAACATTTATCTACGTTTATGTGCCACTTTTGCGTCATTAAAGTGATAGATACCCATTTATAATACCAAACAACGCATTGCTAGGCACCAAAAAAGTTGTTATACAAAAATTCTGCTCTTTATTAGTGTCTGTGTGATATGCTTATCGACAAAATTATAATGTGCATCTAAAAACTATTATAATACACTAACGTTCTATTAGCGTGCTCTGATATTTGACTACATCACAAAAACACTCTATTGTAAAGTCTTTTGTGACTACTAACGCACAAGTACTATAGCAGCGATCTGAATATCCACAACATTACAATATTACCCTGTAGTGGAGTGTTCATCACTGCTATAACGAAACTACTATTGCAGTACGTTTGGAACCCTTAATACGCTAATCAGATAAATAAAGGCACCTGCTAACAAATTTATAGAGCAATATTATTATGTACCAGTTATATTAGAACTTTCTATAGTACTTGACTATAACGGTTGTATAAAATGGCGTAGTAAACGTTTACATTCTTTGTTTATAGATATTTTTAGCTCTTTAAGCATTTAGAGCAATAACGTACTGTAGAACGCTTTTATACAACACCCTGGCACCGCTAAAACCTTAATAAATCGTTTATAGAGCTTTTTAGAGTTATGAACTGAAATAATAGGACTGAATTGCTGGTTGGGGACATACTACATCGCGATGTTAAAGTTGTATATCAGCGCGACAGAACGTATACAGAATCCCGACAACAACCGTCCGGCAGTAGTAACCCACCAGACACAACACCCGTCTGGTCGGAGGTTCGTCCTCCCTTTTCAATGGGGGATGTAGAACTTAATGTGTTCCTCATACCCCTGAACTATGTATTATGTATGAAGTAGCGCGTCGATTCGTATACGCGCGTCTACATCACCGCTATTGGCTTTTTATCACATTTTCAACACGGCACAGAAGCGATACCTTTCGAGCCTTTCAATTCAGAATCACCACTTACGAGAGAATGCTGCTGGTGGCATCGGGTAACGGAAGAGTAGGCTGGTGCATAGGCACTATAACCATAGGGTTATGATGGTACATACAAGTAGTCAAAGTCAAGCCATTTATTTCAATTAAGCTATTTTATGGCACTTTTGAATGTCGAACTTAAGTTAACTTTAATATAATAATGATTCTAGCTGCCCTTTCCAAAAAGTAGATTTGTATGGAGGAGGATGGGTAAGAAACTCCATACTTACTCTTTTAAAATAGGTTTTAGAATAATTTGTATACGTTAATCAGATTAGCATACCTCAATTTTCCCGACTGCCTCGCTACGCGTATAGCGATGCTGATTCGTGGCAATGTGAGCAGAGTTATACGACCAGCGAGAGTATCGCGACTGATCGTAGCCTTATTGTTATTAAATCGACCTTCATTAGGATATCGCGGGGTTACTCCTTCACGCAAAAACTATTATAGCTAAGGTGTTCTTCAGATTAACACACGAGCTACTGCTAACGTTACTAAAGACAGTAAGTAAATTCGTGTAGGTACGTTGCTTAATTATAGTCAGACAAGCACTATTCGATTTATTGGATGATTGTAACGTTCAACCTTTAAGCAGATCAGCAGCACCCGCTACATAACCTTTTACCGAAATTGGGAAAAGTAACCGCAACTAAGTAGTGGTATGACCGGTCACATCGCAGAAGTTTAAACATTTTTAACATTTTTTTTGGTAGCTACGCATTTGTCAGCCTGCCAGAATTAGGTTTTGTATTTGTTTTCCAAGTTCCAACAAAAATTCAAACCACTCATATATTTTTAGAATATTCCGATCTTAAAAGATAAAAACAACTGTCGATTTTATCTAGCGATCACTCGATATCTGATTATTTGAGTATCTTATATGGCTTCATCATCAGCCTCTTGCACCTATCCCGATTTATCTGATATGGTTTCTTTTAAAATTATCCGTACCTATCAATCTTACCTACTTCTTTGAACTGCAAAGAAGTTTTATAGTAAAAAATCCTAATAAACACATGATTAGGTATAGGTACCTACTCGATTCCGAAAATGATTGACAACGATCTACAGTGAACTCACGCCTTTTTCCCATGGGGACATGCAGAAACTACAGAGCGCCATATGTTGCGATTCTTACATTACTTCTTTTGCTTTGCTTACATTCATACATGTTGTCATACACACACGGCGCTTGCGAGTACCTACTACGCACCTGACCTTTCTGAAGAACCTCACCAATAAGGTCTATGTATGTATGTCCTTCTAGGGCGTCATTCCGGCGTTTTCACACACAAACAAATACCTACCTTTCGTGAGTCGCCTTTCATTCATCCGACCGTTTAGTTTTTTTCTATTATTATACCTAGTCATTATTTATCCTAACTAACCATTATCAACGCGGAAACCCTCGTAAATGGTCTGCGTCTATGAAGGATCAGTCAAACTCTTATTAATTAAAAACCACCACGGTTTTCCGTCTCACCCATGTACCCAAATTACCTACTTTTATACTTCGGTTTTGCTCTTATAAGCTGACTAGCTATCAGCGAGGATTTGGTAGGTACTTTTGCCTAAACTATTCGCCAGTAATGTAGTTTTCTAATGGCGAAAGAATGTTTGAAATCGGTTAAGTTGTTTTTGAGTTAGGATATCTTCAATTTAAAAAAAAAATATGAAGGTTATTTATCTGATTTGAAAGCAACTAAGTTTGCATGTTTTTAAATAATAGTAAACATGTACAGTAAATATCATAGTCTATTAAGACCAGTTCAGTCAGAAGTGATTGTATTGAAGGTCACGCATTAGAAGCTTTGTTTGAAAAAACTGTAGGATCACAGCAAAATGAACACTATATCTTGCTACAAAAGGTATTTTCTGTTCAAAAAAAGGTACACACATTACAATATCAAGAAAACCAATTTGCATAATATTAATGTAGTCACTAGCTACTGATTACAGAAATGCGAATATTTTGTATCATTGAGACCATATAATTATGTACCTATGTATCTGAACCTGTACCTAAAAATCTGAAAATAGGTTAATCTTAGAATAGGAATATCAAATTGAGTTGATTAGAGTTTGGTGCATATTGGGTGTTACGACTACGAGCAGCATGTTTCCAGCGGCAGAGGCAACTACTGCCGTCGACACTACTCGGCGGCAGTAGTCCGCAGGCTTGACATTCAAACTTCAAAAATCAGCGGCCGTCGCCGCGTCGTCAGCTCTCTCAATATGGGGTCAGTTGGGTTGCCGTCCAGTCGTGTCAACAGCAGCAATTGACCCTGCCCTTGGTAATATGCCGCTCGTGTGTAGGAGCTCTAAGGGTTATTACTAATACTGTGATACCTAGCACAATGGCATATTAGTCCTACCTAAAAGACCCATATCAGAGTTTTTGAGGGCTCTTATGAGACTGGGGTAGATGCCAAAAGGAAGGTAATGCTTTTGAGAAGCAAGCAATGTTAGCTTTTAAATTGTAACTCTGTAACTTGGATTTTATACAATGTGGAAAAAAAATATCAGGTGCTATAAACAAATTCAAAAAACCAAATAGAAGTGTATGTAGCACCTGATATATTTTTTTTCATATTTCTGGATCAGTCTCATAGTAAAAGTTGTTTCTAATGATCAGTACTTCCGTGCTGCCGCGGGAATACAACCATTTTCACCGTGTATGTATGTTAAGCTGTCAGGATAACAATAACTTTTGGGCATCATCAATAAGAATTTCTGGTTGAGGATAAATTTATGTATTTTTGCTTCCACACATTGCCCCTTGCCTTTGGGCCCCGTACCATTGAAACAACAGTAGGTAAGCCCCTGTACAAGACTCATGCTTACTGCCAGTTAGACTGGTATTTATGATAAAAATATATTACACTAAAAACTACTTACACTTGAGGTGTGATTTGACCCGGCTTTGCCGCTGGTGGTGCACCTGCCTTCTGCGACATTTTGAATTATTCAGAGCTGTAAAAAAGTAAGGAGGTTTGATGAAAATAATACTGCACATAAATCATAGAATAAAAAACAGGTGATGGCCAGCCAGTAAAGTATTTTACCAAGCATCATAGTTACCTAGAGACTACATTGATGATATGGTTAAAAGATAGTTGCGGCTATTGAAATAGCACCTAAAAGAGATGATTTAAACAATTAGGTATGTAGTGCCAACCTCCAATCATTTAGTTTCAAGTGCAGGAGGATGATTAATTGGTACAAACTGTTTTAGGAATATTTTTCCCTATAGTTATGCTAGATGCTAATTTGAAAACTTAAGGTGATTACTATAACGTAGTCCATGAAGTTTAAAATTTATATTTTCTGTAAATAAATAGTCTTGTTTTCATTAAATACTTAGTCTTGTTTGCAATAAATATCTATCATCTATAATATAAAAAGCTTATTAATAAAGACACAATAGAAAGACAATATTATGGTGCAGACCTCCGGTGTCCTCTTGGGGTATAATGAATTAAAACATCAATTTCTTTCAATTAAACATATCAGTTAGTGAAAGAAACCAATTTCATGCCTTTTGATAAGAAATACAGGTTCTGATTAGACTTTTGCAGCTAAAGTGGTTCCTGTAGTTTGGTTTTATTAGGTAAATATTGCTGTCTGAGGCATAAGAGGTGTCATACTTGAATAAATACTCATGATTGTAACTTATCTGCTCAAATTGACCTAAGGATAGGTGTAGTTTAAATAGTTGTAAGATAATATGTAGTTTTCTCACATTAAAGCTAAGGTAAAATCCGCCCTTAAGACTACCCACTGACCGTACTTTCATTAAATATGAAGAATGATTGATACTTCCAATATAAAGTTTAATTAAAAACCGTAGCAGTGTTCGCGAATAGAAAAATCAATAAGTTCGTAGAGAGTATTTCAATACCACTTGATCAGTAAAATTATAATTTCCTAACAGAATATTATTTTGATCTTAATTTTATTAGATTATTTCTAAGTGGCACCTAGTTCCTATTGTTTATAGTCTATCTTTACACAAATTGGATTCTTCCCATCGGGATTTTACGTAATCGCAGCGAACAAAATGATACTTACCTAATACTATATGGTTGAATTATAGTAGGTTAATGGCCCTTGAACTATAATAAGTTAGACGATAAACATAATAAAATAACACAGGCAGTTCTTTTCGGCAAAAATAAAATCGTGTTTGTCAGTTGTCTGAACTGAAGTCACAGTTCATTTGACGTCTACTGGAAAGCAGACGAATGGTATTGGTTTGATTGATCGAAATCGTATGACTGAATGTTGCCATTCCCAAATGTCTAACATTAGTTTACCGGTTTCTATCTTAGGCCTCACTCCTCAGTACTGAGAAATGAAGCAGGAATATTTGAGCTTATATCCTTTGATTGTTTTTTTGTGCGTGGTTCCAACAGGCAATGAACGCCAAGAAAATTGTTTTCCTAAATTCAGAACTATCCTAAGCTCATCTCACATCTCTGGGAAGGCAGGGTATCTCATAGACGGTGAGATAAAACGCTCTACCTAAATAACATGAAAGAACAACCTAATTGAAAAATGCTACGAGCGCTGAGCTTACTTGCCTGCGGTCTTCAGGTGAGTGGGAGTCAGATCTTCAGTTTTATGTACAGACGCCAGCACATCAACCTTCCCCTAATGTGTCAAATTTCTTTAATAGGTTTTCAACTTTAATCTCAACAAAATGAGGTTCATGTTCAATTGGGAAACGGCATTAAAATCATGAAAACGTGAAAAAGAAACACAAATAAAGTTTACCGAATAAGTGGTTAGGTCTGACTTTCTGGTAACACTGATTTTAATACGTAATGATTTTTCCGGCGTTTGTGACTTTTGACGGTCGTTTGGAATTGCCAGCCGTAATAAAATGAGAGAAACGTTAAGTTGTCATAGAGAAAAAATAGCTGGCAGTAATTGTTATTTCATAAAAAATAAATATGTACACAAAGAGCGATCTTTGACCATCAGCGGCCTTCGTGGTTACTCTCGTATAGGCCATATCGATCAGTATTAGTTTAATGATCAAAGCGCTTATCACACCATACTTTGTAACTGAATATTTTTTTACAAAACTAGCGAACTACTTACCAGAGAAAAGTCATCAACATTTTGGGACTTGTAAAAATAGATTTATTTCTTTATCCAATTTTTAATTGAGAAATACATAGCTTGTAGCATAAATGCCAAGGTGCTTTTCTGGGTGATAACATGAATACAACAATATGATGATGAAAGTAAAACAAACACCAATAAAATCCACATTCGTGCTAGTAACTTTGCACACAGGTCAATGGATGTAGTGTAGTATGAATATTTAAGTACTTATCATGATTCATGAAGTTTTACTGGAAATACCTTCGTAGTATTTGTTGACCTTCGGTTAAATGTTTGTTCTAGGTTTCTGACCGGACGCAGGATGCTAGCGATTTTATTTCCCAGCTTCAGTACCCATCTACCGTACAACACGTTCTATTGATAGCGTAGCGCTACGTAGGCATAGGTAGAGCGAGGTGGTTTGAAGAGTCATCACGCTATAGTTTACCCTGTAGGTATAACTACCTACCTATGTATGTTCGTCATCATTTGACTGGCCTGTTGGTCTAGTAGTTAGTGGCCCTGACTGCTATGCCGAAGGTCTTGGGTTCGATTCCTATACCTACCTAGGACAAATGTTTGTGTGATGAGCAGGATCATTTTTTGTTCTGTGTCTGGGTGTACTTTATCTATAATATGTATGTATTTAGAAAAATATAAGTATGTTTATCAGCTGTTTAGTACCCATGATAACACAAGCTCTCAAGCTTAACTACTTTTCATTACTTTTCACACAACGCCATTTAGCGGGACTAAATGGCGTTGTGTGAAAAGTTGTGGAATATTTATTTATAAGTATTTGTTTATTAATTTATTTATAACTTACGAAATAATGCAGCATGGGTATTCTGTACTCTCTTATTTCTCAGCTCTGAGCCGAGCGTTGAAAATTCAACAACAATTAATTAATTTAGGTGTTGCTTAGCTTTAGTGAAAACGAACACACTTAATAGATCAATCGCATCGTAAGTGAAGTAATCTATAGTAGATATACTTACCTTCCTACTAAGTCATTATAGAAAGTAAAAGAATATCGATTTAGTGATAGGTTCTGCTCGCATTTAGACGGTAGTTAGATACTTGCGACCTAACGTTCATTATCCCTTTCTATACCTACAATACGGTACAGTCTTTTCCGGATTCGACAATATAAAATGATCGATGTCCATCAGTTGTGTATCACAGTATCTCGTGAAGACGTGAAGTAAACAACAATAAATAATAAAATGGGTTTTATTACTTTGGTAAGTAACAATATCTAAGGATAGGTACACCCATGTTATTTTAAAGCAAAAAATTGTACAAGTGCATCTACCATTTTTTAAAACTTAATTTCAATCCGGTTAAATGCTAAGAACAAACTTAACATTGTTGTTGGGAAATATGTTCTCCCAAACATTACAACTGCAAATGTAAGTTTGTACGCAAAAATTGATGGGTTTTCCTGAAATATTTAGCTAAAGAACTATTTTGTGTTAAATTATCTACTAAGTATCTCTAAAGTTTTAGACTTTGTAGTGTCGGAGATTAGGCCCCCATATCTTGAATTTTGTAATGTTTGCAGGACATTTGACATAATCGAGCAAGTGGTGTAAAAAGTACATTTTATCGTCGGCAAGTCAAAGCCCGCATAAACCTATACCCATAGTGTCAATTTAGATTTCTTTGTGTTTGTCTACAAGAGACCCTAGTTAACAAAGTCTCTTAGGACATAATATCCATCACATCATCATCTACTCCAGATGCTGACGATTTGTCTGGGCGCGGCCGTCGCTGCCAGCAGCCAAGACAAGCGAAGTGTCATTAGCGTGGAGCCGGCTGCGTGGCCCGGAGTGGCGGCTTGGGTGCAAGGAGGACATGGTACCTTAAGTTTTTATTATATTCTTCATTATTATTTTATTAACACACTAAGCGGAGACTTGACATCCCTTTTTATGTGTATTGCGCGCACGGATGAGAGTGAGATTTGGCACAATTAAGGTTTATATAGAAACAAAGAGATATATATATATATAGGTATACTATAGAGAGCACACACGAAGAAATGTCATAGAAAAACTGTGTATCAGAGTATCAGAGTAATAGAAATATTTAGTTTGCTTTTTTATTACTCTTATAAATGAATCTTCCAGGAACTTGGTCGTCAGACACCAGTTCGGACGTGGCTGGTGCAGTGGCGGCTGCAAAGGCCGCTGCAACGGCAGTCATGGCCGCCCAGCACGAAGTCGCCGCGGCCAAGCATGCTGCCCTCGAGCTACAGAGTGTTGCTAGTGCGAAGGAAGCAGCGTCTGCTCGCGCAGCTCATAAGAGGTTCGTAATTATTATAAAGACAAGTTAAGGCATTGTAAACTTTGTTAGCCTTGAACATGGTGAGTCAATTCAGCACGATAACGTGGCTTCAGTTCTTGTTACCGTCACGTACTTCAATCGTGAGTTGATGAATGCTCGTCTAAAACACAATTGAATTTTAGGTACTGATTTGATTCCAGTGAGGAGGCAGCAAGGAACGCCCGCGCGCACGCACTAGAGGCTGCGCAGGCCGCAGTACAATCGCAAGCACAGCTGGCAGGAGCCAAGGCCCGCGCCGCGGCTGCTCAGAAGATTGCCGCGGCCCGAGAGGCAGCTGCAGCTAAGGCCATACAACGCGCGGCGAGCAACCAGGCTGCCAGGCTCCAAAACGCTGGTAAAGTCAACCAAATAAGCCTATTACAGTTTGATATTTGATAAAAAATTATACTTAAAGCTAAAACTCATCATCTGTTACGCCTTTTCCCAACTATGTTGAGGTCGGTTACCAGTATACCCAGATGCAGCTGCATTTATCAAAATCCACTGGGAAACACAATACCTAGGCACTGTAGGTACTGATACTTTATTTGATAGCCCGTAAAGTAAGTATCAGTACCATAAAAAAATCGATTGAGTTCGGTCGTCTAAGGTTCTTCGTTCTTAAACAGTAGCGTTAAAAAGGTTTCAAAATTACTAAATCAAGTCTAATTTCACACTATACCAGACTATCCATTTATTTTCGCAGATTTAGAAGCTTTAAAGCTGTCCGTGATCCAAAGCTCTGGCGCGGCTGGAGCTGCTGGGGCTGCACAGCACGCAGCCACGGCTGCAGCAGCCGCCCTGCGCCCGCAAATACCTGAGTGGCCTGCCAAGCCCTGGGCTCCATCGGCTTGGGTGCCAGCAGCCTGGGGCTGGGCGTAAGCAGCACAGGACATAGGCAACTGGGAAGAAAAATCATTACCAAGGAAGGAACTTGTTATTAGATTAATGTTACATTGAACGACTAAAGACGCTTCTATAACTTTAAGATTTTGTTGCATTTGCTTAATATTTTGTAAGTTAGTTATTAGTTTAACAGAAAAATAAACAATATTGAGTTTAAAAATATATTTTTTTGTCTTCATTTCCTAACTAATTATTACAGTTCAAACGATTATAATGTACCTATCTTAAGGAAAAAAAAGGCGAGCCTTACAGTAGTCGCATAAAATGATGTGTGACTAAAACATCTGTCTTGCCAACGTGGTAAATACGCCGCCATAAATTGAATGGTACTGGTACAAAAGGACTTGTAAGTACTGGTTGTAAGTACGAACTTCACGTAAAAAGTATTGTAACCATCTTGCAGTATTCTCTCTGCCACCACGCTCGCGCGCGCTTCCCTTTTTCCTGTAACACATTTCCGTCCCTTTTCATGGAATCGCTTTCACAAAAAACATCCAGCAATCGAAAGGAAAGATATGACAAATCAAACAAACAGCGAATTTCTCCTGTATCTTAAGTAGACTGGTACATTTATTAGCTTTCAAACTCACTGTAATAATACAAAACTATTTATAATTTCAGCATGCATTCATTAATCATTACCCTGCCCTGTGATAACGCTCAATCTTGTTGAGGTAAGATTATGTGAGCTAAGGCTCGCTCAGAGATAGACATTTGTCCTTTAGTTGATCTACATGCAGGCCCCTCCTCCATTCTAAATTTTTCGGTGGTAAAAAGGACTTTTAGTAGGTATGCTCTTCATATCCTAATCCACTTTAGGCTTCATTCGTGTTCTGCCAAATAAATATCCATCTTTGGCCTGGCTATTCTTATTGACACCTTACTGAGGTACCTACTGTTACCCCATAAAAATCTGCTAAAATCAAGTAAAAGTTCATTTGTAGGTATCTCATGATCTTATTACAGAGGCAGGTGAATGCCAGCATGAAATAACGGAAAGGGAAACTGTACACATGGTACACCTACGTGTAGCAGTAAGTGGACACTAAGATAGATTCTGGATCTAGAGCATAACAGCAGGTTCCACCGATAAGGCTCGCCACTGATTAATTTGTACAGTGCAATCATTTGGAAAAATAAGTAAGTAATTTCGGATTGACTGAATTTTGTACTAAATAACACTTTGTAAAGAGAAAAAAAACTATAACATATCATGGTTTATTATAGCCAAGAGTTTTTTCCACAGTAAAATTTTACCGTGAGAGTTTATGGCCTGACGATAATGAGCCTGTGCTTAGGCGAGATTCTCAAGCGATTTTCTCCCAAGATTTTGGTAGAAATATGATGTAAGTAGATACCATAGATATAATATTTCTATGGTAGGTACAATAGTGAAAGTAGTAGGTTGGTGTGGCAGTATTTCCGAAATCATTCTAGTATTGCTAAATATTCATCTTTTAGCGAAGCTACACACATTTTATACTCAGAATATAGTTCCTTATTTTCTAGAAGCCACAATATTTTTTTTACACGAGAAAATCGCTTTTGTACCTATTTAAGTGTAGGTAAGGTACGTGCTTGTAACTGTACTTAAATTCAAACAATATAGACCTGTGCCTATCATTCACAAAAACATCACACCAAATTTTTACAATTTGCTGTACAAGTAGGTAGATATTCTTGCATGTTCATCCATGTATTGATTAAGTGTTTACGCCTGCGCGTTTCGTTTCAGGGCGGCTGGAGATGAAGTTCCACAGATCAAGCTTTTACAGCATCCTACATGTTTCCTCCTGAATCAAACTATTTTGTAGATTGGTGAATTGAACACTTTTAATACCGAAAATGAGCCGAAATAGCACCTCAAGTACAGGACAATAAGGTAAGATTAAAAACCAGTATGTTAGCGTCTTTAGACTGTGTTAATTCGAATAGGGAGTACCTACGAAAAGGGGTAACGTGTGTCTGAAATATTCATACCCAATCTAAAGTTGAGCTGTTACGTTGTTACCGTCCGCGTCGGTGTCGTTTATGTTGACATAGCAGCAGTTTTTTTTACTAAAAGGACATCGTTATTTTATTTTAAGCGATGACTATAAGTAATTGGTTCAACTTATATGTATATAATTAATTTGAAAGACAGGTAGGTATACCTAATTTATGTAGCGCTCTGTATAGAAAATAAAAAAGTTCGAAAGTATTTTTATCAAACAGATTTTAAAAAATCATAGGGTTTTCACTTTTATTCAAATTAATATGGAATTTATTACTACAGCTACTTATTCTTAAGTACCTATCGAATCCTGCACTTTTAAAAATAGAGTAGAGGAGATTCGATATATTTTTCTTGTTCGTTCAACATCTTATGATTTTCGAGCGGAACGAAGGTTTCGCGATGCCTACCTACCTACTATCGCGAAACCTTCGCGCATTTCGCTATAGGTAGGTACATCATATATCAGCGAGCGCCGTGAATGCCGCGAAAATGGGATAGAGAGTAGGCCATATAGACTTAATAGAGTATGCTGAGTGAGGCTGCGACCAGAACTCGCGCATGCTTACCAAAACCCACTTGCTGACTGATTTTGCCGGTCACAGAGTACATTATACTATATTGGTGCCGATCACCTTACTTACAGTCCACTCAAATACGCTCCGTTTACTTGTTACTGAAGCGGTCGTCGATAAACCTAGGATGCATGATAATGCGCTTCGGCCTCGATGCGCTCTACCAACGTTAGTTATTTATAAATATAGAGCATAGGACGGAAAATGCAGCGGCAAACAAAACCGAGTGAGCGAAGGGAGGTCGAAAATTGTTACACTAGCTAATAAAATTGTAGAAGTAGGTATGCCTCTGCAAAGAGCGGCATTCACCAGTCCCCGGCCCTGGGTATGCCCATGTGTACCTACCTACAACTATTCGACTACGAAACCACTAATACTAGTCAGAAGTTGGCAGTTTAGGCCTTATGGCCACGGCCAAAGGCCGTATTAAAGACCAAAAGAAGCAAAAATTTGAGAAGGAAAATAATATCTAAATGAAAAAAATGGATGACGATGATGAGAATGCGCGTAGTGCATTTGAAATTGTCTATAAACACCGCGCTAATCCTGGTCGGAGCTTTGATCGATCACGGTCAGTCATAGTGCGCGAGGTTCCTCTAACTAACATTGACGATGTTCTTTTCTTCGGTTAGACACCAAGATGTGGTCGTATTATGTCCTGGCGGTGGTCAGTTGTGCCGGACACCTGGTGGCAGCCGATATAGACCGGCGGCGGTTCTCCAACCCCACCTACTACAACGTTGGTGGGGTCCTGTCCAGCAACGAGTCTATCGCGTTCTACAAGGATACTATATCGGTAATTTGATTAATCTATAGATCTGAAAGTGCCAAAATTTCGTTCGTATTTGAAATGAAACAAAAGAATTATGTGACAAACTGCGTGAATGTTTGCTACACAATTTCCACAAAAGGCTTAATTAATTCTTTGAAAATTCTAAATGTTTTAATAGAGTTCAGAGCTAGATTATTTTCTAGGTTTTTTTTTCAGATGACTGCCAATTGTATGGTTGTACTTATTGTGTTGCGTGTGAAACCCATAAAATACCCACTATAACCAGCAGAACGCGTGTGCCCGTTACCTACAAACGTTTTAATTCAACGCAGTTAATGGCAATTTTCATTTCCTTTGATATGCATAATGACACAATTATTTTAATCAGTAGGTAGGCAGGTGACTGACACGATTACCTACATTTATTAATACCTGACCTGCTTCGCAGAATCTAAACTTTAAAGATCAATATGTGCCTCGAGGGGTCACATATCACGATTATTCCATGCTCATGGACCCGAATCCCATCAAAACGGCGCTGAATGTGTGTAAAGACCTCATTGCTCATCGAGTAAGTATTACAAAATCGATTAGAATGATTATGAGCCAAGTATCGATACTAATGGAAGGTACAACGATTTCTAGGTTTACGCGATCGTGGTATCCCACCCACTGACCGGGGACCTATCCCCAGCAGCGGTATCATACACCAGTGGCTTCTACCACATTCCAGTCATCGGCATATCCTCAAGGGACTCGGCTTTCTCCGACAAGAACATACATGTGTCTTTCCTACGAACAGTTCCGCCATATTCCCACCAGGCTGATGTGTGGGTTGACGTGTTGAAACACTTCAATTACATGAAGGTCATATTCATTCACAGTTCTGATACTGACGGAAGGGCCATTCTGGGACGGTAAGTGGACAAACAAGGTATAGTCAACGTTATTGCTTACAATCGTAAAGTTGAATGTCGCTTGACAAAAATATCTATTTTGATGGGCATCGTTCTCAAAAGTACAATTACTAGATCGATTATAATTCGTTGAACTGTATTTTATGCCTTGTATGTAAATACAATTAAAAAAATGACACTCAGAAAAATAAATAATATAATTTAATAATTTTACCCGCGTAGGTCCCGTTCCCGTGGGAAAGAAAAAGTTTTTTTTTTAAAAAAGTAGCCTATGGCACCCGGGGATAGTGTAGCTCCCCAACCGTGAAAGAATTTTTCAAATCGGTCCAGTAGTTTCGGAGCCTATTCAATGCAAACACACAATCAAACATTTCCTCTTTATAATATTTGTATAGATAAATAATATTCCACAACTTTTCACACAACCGCGTTTTAGTCCCAAGCTAAGCTTGAGAGCTTGTGTTATGGGTACTAAATAGCTGATAAACATACTTATATTTTTCTAAATACATACGTAATGTGCATTATTTTCTTTTAATACATATTAAATGATCTCGTGAAGCAAGGTTTCCTTTCTCCTACCCTTTTGCTCTGCCCTACAGGGTCCATAATGATCTCATTTACAAACTTACCAAGTTACCACCAAACAACTACATAACGGAAAGCAGTAAAGATATTCAGTATTGAGTATTTTTGTAAGAAGGATTGGAGATAATGGTCTGTACACGCTGTATTATTGTATGAAAGCGTATAAATGCCTACAATAATGTTATATTTCCTTACAGGTTCCAGACGACTTCTCAAAGCGTGGATGAGGATGTAGACCGTAAAGTGGTGGTGGAGCAGGTGATAGAATTTGAACCGGGTCTAGACTCCTTCAGCGAACGACTAATGGATGTCAAAGGTGCTCAGGCCAGGGTATTCCTCATGTATGCCAGGTATGTTACCACTTAATTTTACACGTATCATCATCACACATACCTACTGATAAGGATTATCTACAAGGCAAATCAATAGATTCTGTCATTTGTAAGCTTGTTTAATTGACATCGCTAATAGTGAATACATTTGTACGCCACGTTTTGGTAGGATTATATGCCGAAAATAACACACTGTAAAACTTTTTACCCCATATTCTGGTAAATAAATATTCCTGATTTCATTTGACACATGTCATCCCACTAACACCCCCATAATTGATTCACCCTTTGAAACGAAACAGTCTCCCCATCCTCAATACCGTCCATCTGTCTCTTCCAACCTCCACGTAACACCCCCTTCGGTATCACCATATTCACCAGGCTTACATCACCATACTCTACCATAAAATCCGATTTCCTATCAGACTCCCACAACCCTAACATTTGTTGGATGGGTGTGGTTCACAGTGTAACACATCTTCATAACGGTAATATTATCAGCTCATTATCCTCTCCATCTCACATTTCTCACCTATATCTATTACAGTAACAAACACAATAAGACAACATTACAGTAAGATTGAGGTCAAGAGTAGACCCATTATATATAAAAAAAAAACAAAAAAAGGAACAGCAAAGTTTCATATCTATGCTAAATGGCAATATGCTAGTTGACTAAATTTTAGGTTTTTAGTCCCTCATTTAGATTAGATACCTACTAGAAAATAAAAAAATATAATGAAAATATTCGACACATATTTTTTATTTTTTCACGTACTTAATATAATAAACGGCCATACATCGAGTTTAAGTACTGAATTTATTATCATGTCACAAGCCACCTATCGGCTTAATTTTAATGCGTTCAATCTAAGTATTTATGCATCACTGATGGACTATAATAATATATAATTATGATATTTATACACCGTCAACATGCAGATTATTGCTCTAATTGGCAATGACGTTTTATACAGTAAAACGGATGCAGAAATAATTTTCCGCGACGCGACTTTCCTGAACATGACGACCGTTGGTTACGTGTGGATGGTGACGGAGCAGGCCCTGGATGCTGCCAACGCACCCGAGGGATTACTGGGACTACGGCTTGTTAATGCTACCAATGAACACGCGCACATTCAAGATTCTATGTAAGTTGACTAAGTACGACTATAGTTAAAACTAGGTATCTGGAACAACATTCAGACTAAATTAGACCGAAGTAATTATACAACTAAATGTTTCTACTTAAATACAGCTTTAATTACCATGTGAGCAGACCAGAGAGATGGCCTAGTTTTCGACAATTTTCCATTATTTTTTTTCCATTGATAAAGATGCAGACTTATACTTATCTACGTAATACGTTAGTATTTTATTTTAGTTTGTTAAATCATTATTTTGCTTTGAAGCCGATCGTTAATTGTTAGAAAAGGCAAAAATTAAAAAGGAAGAAGGTCCAATATTCCGCGCAGGCCGAATCGGGTGCCAACAAAATTGAAAGCCGTATTTAAAACAAAAAAAAAAGTAATTAAAAGTAAAACTAAATGGCATTTCATTAATATTTTAATCAAAACTGGCCATTTATTGCTGCTCCTTTTTTAACGCACCGGCTAGAAGAAGGTCTTATGCAACGGATCTTCGTTTCCGAATCCTGTCTACGGTGAGTCGGTGACGATTAAAATGGTTGCAATTACTATAAAAACGCCTTACACCCATTTTATTTTCAGTTACGTCCTAGCATCAGCTATTCGTGACATGAACACTTCAGAGGAGATCCACGCTCCGCCATCAGACTGCGACAACTCAGGGTCTATTTGGACAACTGGCCGTCTCCTGTTCGACTACATCAGGAGGCAGCGACTAGAGAACGGTGCCACTGGCCATGTGGCCTTTGATGACCACGGAGACAGGGTGCATGCGGAGTACGACATGGTCAATGTGCGGGCCCAGGGCGAACATGTCGCTGTAGGCAAATATTTTTATTCCAAGGTAAGATCTATCGGCATAGGTATCGGCTGTTTTTGTGCTCCAACATTAGTCATAATAGTCATTTCTTTAGCACCGAAAACGAGTATAAGGCTGCTGTAATTTTTGTGGAAACATGGCCGAGTCTTAAGATTTCAGTTTTTTTTCAGGAAACTCAGAAGATGCGATTGGAACTTAAAGAGCAAGAGATAATATGGATGGGCCGTAGCACTTCGAAACCGGAAGGATTCATGATACCGACGCATCTCAAGGTTATACATATAAATCAACAGTATGATAAGACAGAGATAGCATAGCTATTTGTTAGATGAAAGAGGTAAATATATTTTTATAACTTCAGGTATTGACAATTGAGGAGAAGCCTTTCGTTTACACTCGTCGTATTGACGATGGCGGCGATTGTACTCCAGATGAGATCCCTTGTCCTCATTACAATGCCACAGAGGATACAGGTACAAACCAATATTACGTTTATTTATTTTGGTAAGAGCTACACCGACACTGGACAACAATCCCTCCCGCAGCGCCTGTAGCAGCTGCATCCGGTTAAACCAAAGAGATTTAAAATACTTTAAGTGCACATGCGAGGAAATGTCATAGAAAAACTTTGATCCCATGTCTCAGTAACGCCAGCTAGAAAAATATATGTATATTGGAGCGGCAGCGGAGCGTACTAAATAGAACTCATAAACTTGTCTCCAGCAGGATACAAGTTTCGGACGAGAATTTTGTTCATGATGTCCGGTCTACAGGTATTGAATGTCTTTGGGTTAAACCGACTCCAACGTATTTGGGAAAAGGTTATGCAGATGATAATCTGTTAGTCTGACTCTTAATTATAGGCCCTTAGTTCGGAGTACTTCCATATACCTATATGAGCGGGATATAGATGCCTTCATAAAAAATTGCGCCCACCCTTTATTAGAATAGAACTCCTATAGTACACATGTTTAGAAATTCCTATCGCCATTTAAGTGTTCAAGTAGGTACCTAAGTTATTTTACTACATTTCAGATCAACTTTACTGCTGTAAAGGTTTCTGCATGGACCTCCTAAAGCATCTATCAAAGGCGATCAACTTTACGTATTCCTTGGCTCTGTCGCCTGATGGTCAATTTGGAAACTATATTATTCGCAACTTCTCCCAACCAGGAGCCAAAAAGGAATGGACAGGGCTTATAGGTAAAAGGATGCTTGTTACTGGATTAATTTATCTTCCACGCCTGCGGTCATAACGGGTGGCGTAGAGCTGACCTTCTGTTATGTCAGAGCAGCAACGTCATCGTACATTTTACTCAGTCTAATCGTCTTAAAATGTTTGATCAAAAGGAGCAAAGCCTAAAAACTGTGTTGAGTCTTAACTACTGCTCCTATTTAATAGAATTTTGGTGTGGAGCTTTAAAATAGCACCTTAGTGTAAAGGCTAGGCTGTACCTATGTTAGGTTTTTATTTTTACCATCAAGTTATTGTTTACCTTTTTCACTTCCTAGCATTTCGCATCACCTTAAGATAGGCTGGTAGTCCACAACACGTATAAAACAAGTTAAATATACATTTTCAGGAGAATTGGTGTATGAACGCGCAGATATGATAGTGGCTCCTTTGACAATAAATCCTGAACGGGCCGAGTTTATTGAGTTCAGTAAGCCTTTCAAATATCAAGGTATTACGATTTTAGAGAAAAAGGTATGTATATCTCAATGTTACCAATTGGTCCAATTGTTTTCAATGTTTTGTGGTACAGTCGAGTTCATTAATATATTGGCCCTTTCAGGCTTCAAAAATATATGACCGTCAAAAAAAAACATAACATTGTGACAACTAAAGCATCATTAAATTGTGGTCAAGATTTAGATTCATTAATATGTGACTGGTTTTTCTCAGTAACATGTATACTGCCAAAAGCACATTATTATATGAACAACATTAAGATCATATTATCTGAACATTGTAGGATTCACAATTATGTATGCACACATCAAAGACATTCAATAAACTATAAATCTCTTTGGCACACATAAATACAATAATATCTAAACAAGTAAATGTAATTCAAATTCAACATTATTACTTACGTTATAAAGATAATTTTACTCTGAATGATGCATCTTAAAATTGCATGGTCAAGGAGTTTGCTACATCATTTATCACTGGCTAGATTAACTTCAAATGATGTTAAATGTTTTTCTAATAAAATTATAACTGACGCACATGTCATTCAACGATTGAAAGACACTCATTTAAAAAACAAACGCAAACGCGCTTAAAACAATGGAAACTACTGTCATTTCTGTAACAATGTAAACTAGATCTTATTTGTTCGAGCAAATAATTGACTTTCCCATGCATGTAGAGATAATTATGAAGCTTTTCCTGCTCAGATATTATAAAAGCCAATACTATATTTTTGAAAAGGGTGATCACATATTTTTGCCTAATGCACAGCATATATTATTGAACCGTTCATGATCACATATTATTGAACTGTTCATGATCACATATTATTGCACAATGCACAGCATGTATTATTGAACGGTTCACATGAGGACATATTTTTGATCTATAGGTTCTATAGAATTTATTGAGCTTTCCAACGCTCACAATATTTTGAATCCTTGACAGTGCCAATATATTAATGAACTCGACTGTACAGGTTGGTCCCAATCTGATTTTTCGAGCCAAAATTTTTGCAACATTATTTTAGGCTGTATTATGCATGGACTCAAAAGCCCTAATGGATCAAATATCTTAAAAGATTGTGACATTATAAATCTTTTCGTAATAGGCACATTTTGTGGAATATCCTTTGTGGGAAAAAATAAATTATCATTAGATGGATTCCAACCAAGGCCAAGCGTGCTAGATGACTCACTAAAGGTCTATCGTGAGAATTTAAGATATTAGGTGAATTACTTTTATATTTTCTTAAGTTGAAGCATCCAGAACTTAATACCTTTGACACTGAATTTTGTATCTTTCGTAACTGGTCTTCACAGTTACTACCCGTTATTAAATCGTCGACATAAAAAACGTGTTTAAGTCTTTGAGCGCCACGTCGGTCACACGTTGACCGCAAACAATTAAATTTCTATTGTGTCTGGTAGTTGGCAGTCAACGTGTTAATAATATTTTTATTAATTCGTCATCACACTCTTCACCTAGCTGATAAATGCATCTAGTACTTAAGTAGCTTGCGCTAGCAGTACCATCATCATTCTAGGAGTTTTAGTAGTATTTTTACCTACAGAATATAACCCTAGAGTTATGGGATATAAAAAAAAAACACCTTGTATAATGCTGATATAAGACAATTATAACACGAACAACTTTCAGCCGTCACGTTCATCAACACTGGTATCGTTCTTGCAACCGTTTTCGAACACCCTCTGGATCTTGGTGATGGTGTCAGTCCACGTGGTGGCTCTGGTGCTGTACCTACTGGACAGGTTCTCTCCCTTTGGACGGTTCAAGCTGGCCAATATTGACGGGACGGAAGAAGATGCGTTGAACCTGTCGAGTGCCATCTGGTTCGCTTGGGGCGTGCTTCTGAACAGCGGTATTGGTGAAGGTGAGGTCTACAGACTGTTTACTCTTAGGTACCTATATCTAAACTGAAATTTATTAGAAGGAACAATTTGTTCGTGGATTTAGAAGGTAATCTGCGTAACTACTCACTCTATTTTAAAAGAATACAATAGATAGTTACTCTTTACTTTTTTAGTACCTAATAAGTACACCACAGGAACTTACAATTACAAATCATAACTTTACTACGGTGTAACAATGGGCGACCTTATTAAAATTCTGTCAGATTTTATATGACATTCTCATGTCACAGTGTTGCAACAAAACCCCTCTAAAACAGCTTAACCGATTCTTATGAAATTTGTGTGACCTAATAAGACGTAAACTATATTTCAAACCACCTTATAAATTGATACTAAGGCGGAACGAAGTTTGTAAACTACAAGATTTTTAAATAAAATAAATATTCCACAACTTTTCACACAACGCCATTTAGTCCCAAGTTAAGCTTGAGAGCTTGTGTTATGGGTACTAAACAGCTGATAAACACACTTACATATTTCTAAATACATACATATTATAGATAAATTACACCCAAACACAGAACAAATGATCGTGCTCATCACGCAAACATTTCTGGGTGGGAATCGAACCCACGACCTCCGGAATAGCAGTCAGGGTCACTAACTACTTGACCAACAGGCCCGTCAGAGATTCGATTTATTCATGTAAGTCGCAGGGTAATTCCTTTATATAATAGGTATAACTGTTTGTATTGCTTCAGGCACTCCACGTAGTTTCTCAGCGCGTGTGCTCGGCATGGTGTGGGCAGGATTCGCAATGATCATCGTTGCATCCTACACCGCCAACTTGGCGGCCTTCCTCGTGCTTGAGCGCCCTAAGACTAAGCTTACCGGCATCAATGACGCAAGGGTACGTACAAGTTTTATAATTAGCTAATAATGCATCAATATTATTTATAAGTTTAGTAAAACGCAGTGAGGTTTGGGATTTTAAAATGTCGAGAAAGGCGATCGATAAAATCATTACAAAGGGTCTATCTTCTGACTATTAATCACTTATTTACCAAGTACCTATCCATCAATCAGACCACATACCAAGATTAATTGATTATAGCAATATTTCCCTAGGACTGTTCGATGGTGCAGTTTGAAGGGGAGGTACAACTTCACTGATTAATATTTTCGGGCTAACGTAGAGGCATAGACTAGTTTAGACAGTAGCTAATGCTTTATTTTTTATTATCTTTAGCTTCGCAATACCATGGAGAATCTGACGTGTGCCACGGTTAAGGGATCAGCTGTTGATATGTATTTTAGACGACAAGTCGAATTGTCGAATATGTACCGAACGATGGAAGCGAATAATTATGATAATGCTGAGCAAGCTATCGAAGACGTTAAGCACGGGTAGGTTCTTCCTATACTTTGTTTTTGATAGTTGCAGAATTAACTACGTAGGCATAGACATTATAGAATAAGTAGGTACTTGGAACTTTTTTTTTTGTAGTTCAATCTAGACCATGGAAACATAAATTCAAAATTGAACAAGTAGTTTAGAAGAAGCTCTAAAACGCCCTTGGTACACGTGTTTAATTTTCACAGGGGCATTTAAATGGTAAATAAATATATTTTACAAAGAGTTTGAAACGGTTTGAAGCTCTTAGTAGAAATGTGTACCCACGGCGCTTGACCGGTAGTAGGCTTGTTTTTCCTTTTTTTTCAATTGCTTGTTTTCTTAATCTGGTACATGGTTGCAGTAAACTAATGGCATTCATTTGGGACTCATCTCGCTTGGAATTCGAAGCAGCTCAGGATTGTGAGCTAGTGACGGCGGGAGAACTGTTTGGCCGATCAGGCTATGGCGTTGGATTACAGAAAGGCTCTCCCTGGGCGGATCTTGTGACACTGGCGATATTAGACTTTCACGAAAGTATGTAACTTTAATTAAAGTAGATGAATTAAGCGAAGTGATAAATGAAATATACAAAAATAAACTCAACGTAACTTTCAGGCGGAATAATGGAATCTCTGGACAACCTATGGATCCTTCGAAACAATATGCTAAACTGCGAAGAAAACGAGAAGACACCGAACACTTTAGGCTTGAAGAACATGGCAGGGGTGTTCATACTTGTGTTAGCGGGTATAATAGGAGGCATAGTACTGATAGTAATCGAGGTGGTGTACAAACGACACCAGATCAAGAAGCAGAAGAGGATGGAGATCGCGCGCCACGCCGCCGACCGGTGGCGCGGAGCTGTCGAGGTAAACAGAGTAAAGGCGGAAGCCGTGGATGTGGACCACTTCGATAACGTCAAACAAGAGTTAGAGAGTAAAATATAGAGCGTGCCCCACTGACGACTGATATGCACTTGTATGTAGCTCAGGGATTGCGAACCATTGCTACTCAAATATTTTTAGTCAATCCCAATTTTAATACTGAATATATAAAAAAGTATACTTAGCATATCTTTTCTAGAATATTTGTAGAACACTCAATTTAGTGTTAATCTGCTTATTGAGGTTCGCCATCCCCGATGTAGACATCAAAATATTGTTAACGACCAATATTTAACTAATATTCAAAATAAACACTTTTCATGTTCATGTACATTGTTAATTTTGATCACAATAAGTCCCCGCTGCTTTGTGGAGCTTGTACACCAACTCGCTGGACACGGTAATAGTCTATTGCTGTTGTAAGTAGATGTCATTGTGTTATTCATGTTTTATATTCATGACCGTACAGCACAGATTAGTAAACAGATGGAGTGATAACACGCATAGATAAAATACACTTTAGAACTCTTGTTTCACTCCCTTATAGACGAATTCTACATGGCCAGTGATACCTATAGCTACTTTTGCGTTCATTTGTTCCACATTATTACTCCACTTGTTTACTCCTCTGTGGTGTACAGGGAAGGTTGGGTGAACATGTGTAATTTTTCAGAAACGCAAGTCTCTACGAGCCGCCATCATGCCGTCCCAGCGCAGGCAACAAGCCAAGTCCAACGGAGTGAAGGAAGCCGGCACTATCAGCTTGGCTGTTGACAGGGGCGCACGCCGCCGGGACGAGCCGCGTGTGCCAAGATACTTGCCGGCCTACACGCCTGATGTCTCACATCTTGTCGTGTAAAGCGCATTAAAATTACTTTATAAACCTCTTGAACGCCATGGTGAAGCAGGCAGATTAAAGTATTCTGGACGCGAACCTTAAGCCCATTTAAACCGTGCGTCCAACTCATAAAGGATGAAACTTTGGTGGCAGTAGTCAACCAAGATGGCACACAAAAATACGAAATTAAGATCAAACCATCACATAATTTTGGCTTCGTTAACTCTGATGCATTACCAAGCGTTCAAAAGGTGGTCTGTTTAAAAAGTGCGAGAAATTAATCAGCTAGCTAGCTGAGTAGGTATAGCTGAATAATTATGGTTGCTATTGTTATTAATATCTAAACCTGTGAATTATTAGAAACAAGCTAAACAGTGACTTCTACTTGGCCGCGTAGCATGATCACCGTAGAAACTGATTTTGACGACAAAGTGACAAATTGTAGAAACATTTATTTGAGTTAGAGCACCTGAGCACAACAATGTCAACAGTGATGAGAAGAAATGTGCCGATTGAGTCGACAAGAGTCTACAATTACGAGAATAGTTTCTTCGATAATCGGCAGAATGTTTTTTTTTTTTTATTATTAATTCCACTCTTTAGCTGTTCGCACAATGAATGTGTTTCCAAAGCGTTTAGTACGTATGGTTGGAATATCTACCTGCATGTGCCGGTGGCGCAGTGCTGTACGTCTGGTGGTCCGATGATGAAAAGGGCTTGGTGGAATTAAATCGTGCAATTCCGATGCACACTCTCCGAAATATAACCGATAGAAAACCGACAGGCTAGCAACTCGACGTCGATGCTCAAGACTTTTTGACTCAACGAGTGCATCATTGCCGATGATCTTCTTGGCTCGTTTCTCAATAGACTCAAGCGCATCAAGCTGGTATTCGGATCCGTCCCAAAGATGAGAGCAGTACTCCATACACGACCGAACTTGCAAGTTCGGTCGTGTATGCTAACAGCTGCTCAACCTCTATCAAGCGCATGCGCTTGATAGAGGTTGAGCAGCTGTTCCGGCGTGAAGTAACGTCTCACCTTTGCTAAGATACCTAACTTTTTTGCAGCTATTTGAGCCTTTGCCTCGTTGTGTTAATGTTTTTATAATCTGTTACTTTGTCGATTCTTCCGTCGACATAGCCCGTTTCCGGCTTGCATAGCATGAACACCGAGAAACGGCCTTTGTCTACAGACGAATCGGTAGTGACAGATTATATAGACATTTCTTTCGTCTCGAGCATGACAATGTCAAGAAAGATGAGAAGTTATATGTCGATTCGTCAGTAGACAAGAATCAACATGCCGAGCATGCAGTGCGTACCTGTTTTCTCCACCTTTGACAGTTCTTTTCGAAACATTTCCTGTCAACAAGTGTCAAACAGTCTACATCAAAGGAGACCTAGACAAACAATCTAGGTACACCTCTAGCAACTTGACAGTTGCTATAGACAGCATGTACATTTCCTTCTCTAGGTACAAACGCTTGTCGACGAGTCGCCTCATGCTCGGGTAGAAGAAATGTCAAGTTGGACAGAAAGAAAATTTTCGTGTCTCGGAAGAAAAGAAAAAGTGTTCATGCTACGCGGGCTGGATGTATCGTAACTCGGAAACTGGGTTGTGGCAGTCTGATAGGCAAAATACTGGTATTCAAACTGTATCCGGTGGCTACCATTTTTTTGGGTTGGAAAATCGTCATGTCCCCCGCCCCGGGGAAGGCAGAGGGGTCTGTCAGATTCTTACTGACTAAAAACCATCCCCTCTTCCGTCGGAAAAAGACTAGGCACATGATAAAAAGCGAAATCTACACACTACAACATGAAGTGTGCAAAACACCCCAATAAGAGAGCACTGCAGCTGTGGCCCAGTGGTGGCGGCCCCGACTTACGAACAGTAAGTCGTGGTTTCGGATACAGGCAGGCGCACTCTTTGTGTAATTTATTTCATCACCACTGCTCCCAAAAACGATGAAGGAAAACATCGTGAGGAAACCGTTCTAGAACCAAACATCGAAGACATGACATGCATCTACCTGCCAATTCGCACTGGGCCCGCGGTAGATTATGGGTCATACGCAAAATACGCGCTGTGACGTGGAATTGCGGATACCAGCCCGGTATCTTAATCTTTTTTTTTTAACACCCCACTTAACCAAAAATGCAACCGCTAACTGTTTTAAACTCGCACTGTATAAACAAGACCTAAGTTGGTGTTGTTCGTCCTAAAGTAGTTAGAATTTGAATCGTTGCTGTGACTTGCTTATGATATTGTGAAGAATTTAATAAGCTCAAATTAGGTATTTAGAAATTAATTAATCTATTTTCTGTGGCAGTAGCACCTTCAACAAGGAGCTCCTTACACTATGCAATCTAGACACTGGGCAAGATCGATAGCCGTTTCCAACAGGTTTATAAATGAGGCCTAACTGCTTGCTGCCTATTTAATTGATTGCAGTCTTTAATTCTTCAATGTGCTGTAAACTACAGGGTATGGCCTCTAAACTAACTTCTAAACTCCATTATAGTTGTGATTAATTATAAGGTTTGCAGAAAAGTTGTCTTGTCTTTGATTACTGAAGGGGGGAACTCAACTCGACGCCCCATTTTGATACGTTATAGAATCTAAATGTGGTACTAATTGAATGGGTGACTAAAAAGATTAGGCTTTTGTTTCAAAATTGTGTTTCGTTAAATCGGACATTCCGTGACCGGTCATTTTAAGACTATCTACGTAGGTATTGAAGTGGTTTAAATTCATAGAAACATACTACCTACGAGAAGATATTTTTTTTATGCCGTTTTTGAATTTATTGTCCTATTACCTAATATTAATTGTTATTATTGGATAAAATTGTTGTGTAGTTTATTGAATCATCTACATGTGACATGAAATAAATACTGATTAATCCCTATTACGGTGTTTTATATGTTTTGGGTGTGTGTGTAAGGTTTCATTTAAAATGAAAGATCATTGTTTTCAACACATCTATATATTTACATAAGGATTTTAACAGTGCTGTATGGTAGTAATATATAGTAGGTAACAAGAGCTATGGTGCTCTGTATAGCTACTGCCAAAAGCAAGCCAGAATGTTTAGATTGCCAGGATAAACACAAGTAGGAATGTGTTGTCGCTGCAAGGTTCAAGTGTGACACCACCCTGCGCCCAGTCAAATCTTGACATCGATTTGAGTGGACATAGCGTGGGATGCTGCTGTCACACAACAACCTTACAGTCTTCAATGATTCCATACTGATAACATGAATGGTACAGACGAACAATATTTATCCAAAACATTCAGTAACAACGAACATAATACATAGAAGGAAGATTATTTAAAATACAGTTATAAGTTTCACATAGAAATAACGCCGGTCTACCATTGCGTGTTCTTGTGCTATAGTAATACTGCAGGACAAGTTGCTGCGAAGTCAACAGTATCAACTTTAGAGAAAGGTTATTTGCATGACCTAATATATGGTAACATCTTAATTAAACCGTCTCCAAATTCTATAAACTACGTCCACTAAAATACATATAACATTATGCTATATGAACGAATTGTTATAATAAAATATTTTATGCTCAGTAAGTAGGTGTTGACATTATTTAAGCAGGCGAAACTAATGCACAGTGTAGATTACAAGCTATCTGGTGGTACAATTCCCAGAAATCAGAAACTCACATGATCACACATTGTCAGTTTTAATATTTTCTGGCGACCTAACGGGACCACTCATCAGATTACAACCTAAACAGCGATAAAATTGTACGCATTATTACGATATAATTAATTAGGCAAAGGAAAACACTTATTATAATATTATTTTAGTTCTACAAATTATGAACTTTAAATAAATTGTTAGTAGTAACAAGTGTGAATATAGGTCACCGCTAATAGTTTAGTCGGTGAATCTACGGTTAGGGTTGCGGCCGAAGAGGGCGTTACGGATCTCCGGCAACAGCTGCTGGGCTATTAGCTCCAGGCGAGACTCCAGGGTGTTGCAGATCTGAACAAACAATATGTTACTGTGACATTGCCTTACGAACATAAACATCACACACAATACAATAATTCTTTAACACAGTAGGTAAACAATAAAGCTATTCGAGCATGATCGTTCCACTACAATACTTCTCAAATACAAGGTGAAAGATACATCAACGCACATCCCTATAAGATAAATAATACAAGAATAATATAAGAAAAAAAAATGGCAAAATTATGAAGGACAAAAAATTTTAACGTTGGTCAAAGTCAAAATCAAATCATTTATTTCACCGTTAAAAGGCACTTAAGTATAAAAGTCACTCAAAAAAAAAAAAATATTCTAGTTGTACCTCCCAAGAAGTAGTTTTGTATGGAGAAGAACGGGCAAGGAATTCCATACTTACTCTTTTAAAATAGGTTTTACACTACTTTGTAATTGAATCATGTACTGACTTCATAGTACATAATTTATCAATTTCCCTACCACCCTGTTTAAGTTGTAACTCTCAGGTAAAACGTCTATTCACGCGGTATAAGCGAAACATGAATCAAGACAAAGGTAAACAGTTTTTTACCTTGATGCGTCCTTTGAGGGCGACCAGTTCAATCCCACCGCATGTTTCAGGTGACAGCCAGTTGTCATGGTCGATCTTCAGGGTGGTATCCTTCTTAATCTTGGCCTTGTAATCACTCTGGGCTTTACCGAGGACAGACTCAACCAAGCCCTTGTCTGCCTGACGCACGCGCAGCGTTACAGCGGGCTCCATCAGCTGAAAAGGTCAAATAGTATTTCTTGCAATATGTATAACCAATAAAAATGTGACAATTTCGCGCTCTACACCAAATATTTGGTCTCCAAAAGTCCAGAGATTTGACAAAACATTTTTAAAATATTACCTTATTTTTTTTGTATAATAATATCACAGTCTAAAAACATACAATCGTCCGACTGTATGTTTTTAGACGTGTGAGGTTTAGAGATGTGAGGGGCGAGACGCGGGAAAGCCGCTCCCGCACTGCGAACAAAACGATGTTCGTAGTGCGGGAGGTATTATTCAAGTCTAACGCGTGTAGAAGTTGTCGGCATTTTTCCAGAGATCAAAGGCGTCGTCCTACTGTATTAATATTTATACTGTGATAATATAATGGGTTTACTCTTCACCTCACCTCAATCTTGTCCTGAGGTCAGAGATGAGACCGACGATGGAACGAGCTTACTGAAAAGAAGCTTATTAACTCGGAACTTAAACAGATTGGAGTCATATGAACTTGCGAACACCAATGTAGGCAGGAAATTCTATTCCTAATAATAATATGAAGCTCTTTAGCGTAAATTGTCCGTGGATGATAATCATGGTAAAAACTGTAGTACAAACCTGGAAGAGGGCCTGCACAGTGAGGGTGGTGAGCAGTTCACTGTACATCTTCTGGTTCTTGGGTACCTCAGCCAGGCGCTTGCGGGCCTCGTCCAAGAGGTTGCGTACGTGATCTTCACGTACTTTGAGCACCTTCAGACGAGCCTGGTTCAGCATGTTCGAAGATTGGCTGTCAAACAAGAGTTTGGCTACTGATCATTTATACTAAAACCATTACATATTATTCAAATAACTTAGAAGAAACTATCAATGCCTGTATAGCCTTGCTCTGTTAACTATTCATTTGGTTTTTCTTATCTAACATTCGTAAGTCGAGAAAAAAATATCCTAATTTAGAAATAAATTAAAGTAAACTGCTAATTGAAAAATATCCCCATTTTCTATCAGAAGGTTCTTTTGCTGGTTGTTTAGCAATTGGGGTCTTTGTGTAACCCCCAAACCCTCTAAAAATTGTGTTGGCTCATGTGCCAAACATCCTGTATAGTGCCAGATCAATACACCACTGTAATTACGTCACAGAGTGACCTACTTACTTACGAATCTATACTGCATTTTCCATATGGGTCAATGAACCTTTCTCACACATAAGGACTGGTGTCCTTTATATGTAGATGGTATAAAATTAAACTATGGGGTAGGTAATTAATATTTTTTTTAAAGATGCAAAAGGTGGACTTAGATAATCTGTGCCTGTCAACCAAAAGCGGCAGAGAGATAACATGACAGGACTGCAGGAGCATTGTTGTGAAACAGGATGGATAGCAGTTACGGCCATATTAAAAAAAGAGGCCGGCCAACAGACAGAGATAAAAACACCATCATGTGTAGAAATTAGAAGAAATAAAGCTCAAAATTGTAGACTATTGTCGTCTGGAAAATCGAATTATTTCTTCTCTTGATTCTTTACATCGTCGTGCTCAACACAAAAGAAATATTTCTACAAACTGTCACTTTGTTGATTATTCTGTAGACCAAAACCGTTTCTACAGTCATTATGCTAAGCTAAGCATGCATCTGTTTAACCCTTTCCAACATGTTGGAATTGGTCTCTCCATTTTACTGAATACCCCTGATCCCTAGTCCAGTTACTGCCATTAATGGGTAAAACAACACCGACTTTTCGAGCTTTTGCTACTCTTAGTTTGAATCTACTAAGATAAGAAAAAAAACTCCATCTGGCTGTCCAAGATTTATCAGTATAAAGGAATGTAACAGCATCATCCTTTTAATAACCAGTTCCTTAAACATACAACAATCTGCTAACTAAGGCAGTATGGTCAGGCATCTAGGGTTTCCAGATTGGAAATTGTTTCAGTAAAAAGGCCGGACACGGCGGACACCCTACATTATTGAGGATTTGATGTCTCTGTATATGATAAAAAATGAATGTAAAATCAAGCTTATATCATTAATATCAATAAAAAAGTTAGTTTTTCTTAAAAATCTAGACAGGGTGTCTAGCTTTTTAAGAAAAACTGTAACTTTTTTATATGTATTGGCCGGGCATGCAATAAAAAAGCCTAAGTATATAGCTTTATCCGGACCCTGGCAACCCTAATTCTATTGTAACAATTTATGTAATACAAACATTACTTAAACATTATTAGAAGCCTGTCTTATAAAAAATACTAAAATACAACACCTATTCTCTAATTTTAAGTCTTATCAACTGAGATAACTTCTATACAATCAAATCATTGTTATCATTTCATGCTGTTCAGTACTAAATAAAAAACTTATGTAAGGAGAATAAAATGTGAATTACATTTTATAAATCATTTATATAAATATTTTGTATTCTTTATTTCAATATTTAAGCTAACTAAACTCTTGGATACGGACAGTGGTATGATTTAGAATTTGTTACTTCTATGTTAAAAAATTTGTTTATGGTTTGGTCATGTGACAATCTTATTTCACTACAAAATCGGAGTGAATGAAACAAGTACAGCATGAAATAAGAATTCATTTACAACAAAATAGTGTGACGTATCTGATAGCGAAATCATATTTATTTGGGTGTTAAAGAATTATCACAAAGTTCAAGTTAAAATAAAAATGATCACATGACCCGATACTAAAAATGATCACAGATTTTGTCAAATTGAGAAGAAGTATCAGACTGAGTTTGAATATAGATCATTATAATTAATATAAATAAACAAATGAATTGTTTTGCTGAATAAATGAAATAATAATAAATAATAAATCTATAATAAGTAGTTGTATCTGAAAAAGATTATGGGACCTAACAAAATTAAATGTTATAATATTTTAAGTTCTACTCAAATGAAAATTTACATTTATGTAATACAGTTTCCTTTAGTATTGTGACTAAAATCCAGAAGATTATAGTCACAATACTAAAGGAAACTGTCCTCCAAGGCCATGATCAATTACTTAGAACCAAATAAGATGCTAAATGAGACAATAAAATAAGTAAGACCAAGTGTATATAGAACAGGCATTTGTAGTTTTTAGAAATGGATAAAACTACCCCCTACTAGATCCTCCAGAGCCTTTACATGCCTTGGAAATATGCAAATTTGTCAAAAGACTGTTGGGGTACGATGACAATAACCAAAATGATATGACCAAGCATCTGAAGAGTTCTAATGATATTAGAGTCGAAACTCGGAAGAGTTTGATACTTGGATTGAAGTGAAATACTTTTGCAAAGGGGAACCTACATCTTTTTCTGGAGTTCAACCTGCTTCTCCTTCTTCTCATAGTACTCCATGATCTTCAGCCGCTGCTGCTGCACCAGACGGCCCTTTTCGATGTTGAACTCCTCCTCGGCCTTCGCATCGATTTCCTCAGCCTTTTCATTGGCCTCTTGCTCGATGAAGGCCATCATGTGCTTGATCTAATAACAAATTAAAAGAAAAAGCCATTTTTTATTTAATTAAACCAATATTTAAGAGTTTTAAGTCCATTCTGACATCAGAGCCAATTTGGAACAAAATCGGCAAGTGCCTCATTTTGGATCAATTATTCTGACAAATCCATGTCGACAGATTTACGGTGCTCCTAAATTTGATTTACATACCTGCTTTTGGACATCTGCATCGCTTAGCGCCATGGCTGTAGGTTAATATTTAGCACCACTAACACGAAAAACAACCGATAAAGAGCCAGAAAACTAAAAACTGGCTGAAAGAAGTAAGTCGACGCCTATCAGACGTGCTTCTTCATTGAACAATCATATGATCCCGGTGTTACCAAGTAATGAAAAAAAATCGCTCCTCGCCATAGACAGTTGTACTTATTGCGTTTATTATTTGATTCTGTACGAGTCAATATATTTTTATAATGATCACGTGAATGCCCAGTATAAGAACATGGGATTGAGAGGTCGGTTCGGTAGGCATTTCAGTGTCTATACCTACATCCCTTCAGAAAACAAACATCTAAAGACTTTTCTTCTCCATTCAAGGCGTACGCCTTGCAATTTGTTGAGTGAGATTTCTCACACTACACCCCATGAGGGTAGTTCCACAGCCTAATCGAGTAATCTTATTGTCAATAAACTTTGGACCGCCCTGTTGGTTTATTCAGTGTCTGGGTGTAATTAAAGCTATAGTGTATGTATTTAAAAATATACAAGTATCAGCTGCAACGGCAAACTTCGTTCTGTCTTATATATTATCGATTTATTAGTTTTTATGAGTTTAGTTTAGGTCCCATTCTCAGACCTAAATGAGTACCTATATTTGTATACACAATATTTCAGAATCGGTCAAGCCTTTTCGAAGGTGTTTTGTTACAAACACTGACTCCAACATTGTATTTTAATAAATGTTTGTCAGTTGCACCTACAATAGCAAAACCTCTGCTTTAGTTTTAAATTATGTGGCGTTGCGTGAAAGTTGTGAAATTTTGTATTCTTATTAATTTTCAAAACATTTGTAAATTGTCATTGTCTAGATGACAATCCTCTAAGGCGTATCATAGACGTCAATTTTGTTTTTTTTGTTCCAGAATTTTAGATCTTTTATTTACGTGTGGTAATTAAATTGAGTGTTGTTGGCTACAAAAGTCAAACTAAATACTATTTAATCATAATAATGTTTGATTTTTACATTACAGTTATGACTGGATTTTTCAATAACATTAAATTAAAAATAAAATTTGACGAGATGTCTTAATTTCCCCTTTTTTATCGTGGCTTGTACACTTAATTAATAAGTTACTAGAGCGAAAATTGTTTCAGTTTTCCGTCCGCTTTCAACAATATGGCCGCCAGTTGTTTAGGGTAATGTGGCGTTCGACAAAACTGAGTGAAATTGTTAAAATATTTATAAGTGACGTAAAGATGCATAAAGTTTTCAGCGTTTTATAGCAGTGTTTCATGCATAGACTGTATTGAGCATCTTTTAGTTCGTCTTAAAATTTTTGAATGCTTAAAAATCTTCGTCTAAATTGGACAGTCAACAAACTTTTGTTTATTTCATTGGAGTGGATTTATTTGTTCCTGCAGAGAATACTCGATTATGAACCATTTATACTGGTATTGAAATAGTGGAACAAGGACTGACGTCGACACATTAGGTAAAAAAATGTAATTTTTGAAGAATCGAGTGTATCAAAAACAGGGGTCGCCATTGTTTGACAGGGGACGATTATCCAAACCATAGTAAAATACTGATAAAATGTGTGATACCTACTTCATTTGTTGTTATTAGCCAACGTTATCTCGTATTCCTATCTATGCATTGAACACCTCAATGCGTATGTATGAAATTCAATTGGTCTCGTTTCATAAACACCTCTAGTTTGAACTGATAGTTATTCAAGTCAACACAAAGTTTTACCGTAAGGTATTGTATATTTCACTGAAAACTTATGATGTTTTTAGATTTGCATTTAACTTAACATTAATCGACTTTCACAGATTCTGTTTATGTGGCTTTATCTTGGATTATTGTCTGTAACAGGACATTTTGAGTTGTTTTGACCCACCTTATTGTACCTTGTCCAGTAAATGTTTAACAAATGACCAAAAATATTAACTATTTTCCATTTAGGGTTTACTTAGCTCAAAGTAAATGCCTTACATAGTTGAATGCAATACACTCATGTACAGCCAAGATATTGGAAAGTGGGCATTGAAAATATATCAAGTTGGAAGACTTTTGAAACTGACTTTCTTTAGTTCTTTGTATGAGATGTTAGTATTATTGTGAATGTATTTATAACTTCTGATTTCTTTCATTATTCTTTCTTTCAAATAATAAGAAATTTGTCAGAATCACCTCTTGAATTAGTGTTAACTGTCATTGCAGAACCAGTGTAGTAATGTAGACACAATGTAGTACACATTCATAGTAAATTTAACTATCCATACTCATGAGAGGCAGGCTCTCTCAAGAAAACTATTGCTTTTAGTTCTTATGTAATTAGTGCGAGTTGCAAAAAAATTGTTGCTTTGTTTATAAATGAATAGAAGTATAAATATTGTCCCACAGTAATTACCTCATTAACTAGCTTGACCAAGTAAAATAAGCATTTAACAGTAAAAGATTTTTCCAGATCTTCACTACTTTGAATAACATGAGCGACCTAGATAAAGATTAATCAGTAAAGCATAAACTGTATTGTTAAATTTTTTGTAGTGTGAGAAATTTGGTGCCCTGATTTCGCATACAACTAAGGGTAATTAACTTTTTCAGGTTATGGCAAACTTGAATTTCCAACAAGCACCTAGAAGCCTAGCGAGTGGCGGTGGTCGCTTAAGCTCAGGGCTGGTTGGTGGCGTGTCGGGCCATGTGACGCCTACGTTCGGAGGCGCACTGTCGCCCGGCCGGAATTCCACTGCCATGCCCGGGGGTGCTCCACCCTCTATGGCATCACGATCAACACTATTCGGTCAGCGGGCGTTTGCCGACCGCAGGGTACCCATACCAAACGCACTATCCCAGCCTAACTCAAATTCCATGGTAAGAATCTCATTTTCTTAAAATTACTGACATCTTTTAAAAATGAGGGTACACTGGAAAAAAAATATAACTGTTTACCTACTGCTTAGGAATTATTTGTGACAATAGCATAGAACATTTACTGACACTGCTTTTTATTATTTTCACATTCTTGTTAGAATAATTAATTTGTAAGTTAGTTTTAATCATTAACTTCATAATTAGAATGTGTGAAATCCAAAATATGTATAGTATTAAAATACCTATTGTGAAAAAGTACAAATAGTATACAAAAAGCATACCTACAAAAAGTTTTATTGTAACATCTTTAGTGCCTACTTTGGTTTTCAAATAAACCTAGTAAGATTTGTGTCAATATTTGTGTTCAAATAGACTTGCTATCGAGTTTCAACTCTTTTATTCGTAATTTTGTTGTTTTGTGTGAGTAAAACTGGCTAGACAGAGATATGCTTTTTGCATATAATGTTTGTATTGAATCTACATTCAAAAATGTTTGATATAGTTTCAAAGTTTGAGTGATATGGGTGTGATTGTTGTCTTCAGTCGAGTATGGGCAACCTGTCTCGGTTCAACACCAGTAGCAACTACCACTCTGTGTTCGGCGAGGGCGGCGACACGTCGACGCCTCCACTGCTGGACCTTAGCGAGTTCCCGTCGCTAACGGCGCGGGGGGCCGGCGACCAGGCTCCCGCAGCCGCGCCGCCACCACCCGGCTCTAAACCTTACGGTTAGTTATTGGTTGCCTAACCCACAAGCAATAATATGATCATATATGAAAAAAAGACACTATTATACTAGCTATAATTGGATAAAAGACGTATAAAATACTTGCACAGTGCTCATTCTTGATGTTGTTATTGTGACAGTGGGTATGGTGAAGCAGCCTACATCGGAGCAGTCAGAGTTCACGATGTCGTCGGAGGATTTCCCGGCGCTACCTGGCACGTCTAGCGCGGGTGGCGTAGCGCCACTACCACCGCCCGGCCCGCTTCCTCCGCCGCCTGACTTTAGCAACCACACCAACGACAAGCCCAGGAAAGGCATACAGACCTCACCCGATGGTAAATATCAACATGACAATACATACTAATAATAAGCTTGTTTAACTTCAGAGATTTGTCCACTAAAATGTACCATTTTTCGGGTTCAGAATTCTAATCTTTAAAGCAAAATAATATTGGTTAATAACACAGAAATGCATTTTTTAATCATGTCATGTTTTGCAAATGAACAAAATATTGTGCTGCATTTCTAATTAATAAAACAAATTGTGTTTATCGTTTTGTGTTTATTATAATTAATGCATGCCATATTGTAATGTTCTCTGTTGTGGAATTTTCATTTAGATAGTAAATTAAACTGAATTTGCACCTGACATGTAATTTTTTTGTCCTTAAAGTTATCAGTCAAGGAGCACATACGGAATTCTACGGTGTGTATACTAAATAAGTGCTGGAAATATATTAAAATGCATGCATTTGTTGTTATAGCGGTTTTAATATACAGTCCAGATAATATTCCTTTCGAAATAGTATTGTTTTTCGATAATTTGTTAATATAATGTGTAATGTTTTAGGTAAAGTAACGAATATACCAGAGACGATGATACCGAACCAGTTTGGTATTGTGGGATTATTGACGTTTATTCGCGCAGCGGAATCGGATCCCAGTTTAGTGTCGCTGGCGTTAGGACAGGATCTCACTGCGCTAGGACTGAACCTAAATTCACCAGACAACCTTTATCTCACTTTTGCTGGCCCTTGGGCGGATACGCCGTGCAGGTAACTAATTTTATTTAACTAAAGTTTTTTTTTACTACCTTGTTGATGTAGCAAGAGCACTGCTTAGCATGATACTAGATCCAGGTGCTTTGTATCGATATTCTGAATCGCAATGGATCATAACTACCTGGCCTGGCCTTTCTGGCCTGTTAGTCTAGTAGTTAGTGACCCTGACTTCTATGCTGGAGGTTGTGGGTTCGATTCCCACCCAGGACAAATGTTTGTGTGATGAGCATGATCATTTGTTCTGTGTCTGGGTGTAGTTTATCTATAATATGTATGTATTTAGAAGTATATAAGTATGTTTATCAGCTGTTTAGTACCTATAACACAAGCTCTTAGCTTCGCTTGGGACTAGATGGCGTTGTGTAAAAAAGTTGTGGAATATTTATTACTTTTATTTCTTTTTATCAATCCATAAAAATGCACACAATGCAGTGGATCTATCCGGTATTGTATTTATCTTTTGAAGTAAAGAAGTCTCAGTATATAATGTCTTCTTTAATTTTAATACTGAAACAAAAATAAGGCCCAGCTTCTATTTACAGTTGGCATGTTTTAAAATATAAAGTGGGAAGGGATAATATTTCCGATAATCATGCTGGATTGAGACGATTCTGACTTTCACGCAAGGTGTGATTGGGCAACTAACCAACAATAAAATGGTACTTTTCGTCAATATAAATCTTTTCACTATGGTGGTTCTCTACAAATACAATACTATTTCTTCATGGAGATCCACTGCACCTTTGTATCGATCCATCCTAGTATCGCATTCGATTTTATTGATACCGATCGAGCATTACCACCACACACCTCCCACGACATACCTCTTGTTCATTCCCTGGATCGAGCAAAACAGATAGAGATTTGCCATCTGGTTCATTCATCATTCAGTAACAACCTAGAGTCCAGATTTGTACCTGTTTAATGACAAAAAGTTTTCCCACTATTACATGACTTCAGGAATAACAGTTGTGTTATGTGTTGTCTTATAGTACCCCAAAAGCATCTTTTAGTCAGCATATAATCTTTGTTTCAGACCACAGGATATGGACTATCATGTGCCTCCCGAATATCTAATCAATGGTTCAATTAGAGAAAAGTTAGCGCCTCTACGACTGAATCGATATAAGGAAGACCTCTTATTTTATTTGTTCTACTGTTTCGTGGGTGACGTGCTGCAAATTGCAGCTGCAGCCGAACTGTGAGTCTATTTTATTGTTATTTCATAGTTGTTTATTACAATGTATACCATAATTATAAATGCGTTGATTATCATGGAGCTAGGTTAATTAGTGATAAAATCAGCCCATACAAAAGAAGCCCAACAAACCATTGTTGTATTTGAGAAAGGATGATTTGAGGTCCCAAAAAGTGTCTGAAAACTTTTGTTTTTATTATTCAAGTTGATTGGTCAAGATACTGTACTTCTTGTTCAACAATGCTCTGACGATCGACAGGTGGCGGGATGCCCAACAGTCTGGCCTGCCCTATGCTCCTTACCGGTGACGGGTAGCAGCGTCGCTGGCACAAGAGAAGTAGCTCGCCACTCGACAAGCTTAACCAATTGTGTTTATACGGGTTTTACGTGTAATACACTGACCTTCAAAAAATAGTTTTTAATTAGCGAGATATTTGAAACTATAGGCTAGCTAGGCTTAGACCAGTTCCGGTTTATTGTATCCGTTTTCATTTACACCAGGCGATACGAAATTTAATGCAAAAGCGCTTTTATTAAAGCTGGACATTAGCTAGTAATCGGTCCTAATGCCGGCAACATGTGGAGCAGGCATTGCATTTAGGTGTTGGCTAGTGTTAGTAAAAATAACCAATAATATTGCAATGCAAATCAATGTTTGGTCCTTCAAGCTGCTTTGTCACTAAATGATATAACTTGAATGTGTATCTGCCAGGCAATCAATGCTGCAAAATGGTACTATTATCTTAATAGATCTTCACTGAATATGTACCCAACGAAGATAATTAATTCATTTTATCTTCTTATAATTTGATAATATGCTTGTTCCAGCTATAATCGAGAATGGCGGTATCACATGGAGGAAAAGGTGTGGATCTCTCAAGCGCCCGGCATGCCTATGGTGGAGAAGACCTCAACGTACGAGCGTGGCACCTATTACTTCTTTGATGCGCACAACTGGCGTAAGGTACTATTGACGTCTATTTAGATTTATACTATATGCATGTGGTATGACATTTTTTATCACAAGAAAGCATGAAGATATGTTTAAGACACTATTTAATGATTCTTATTTGAAAAGTAATAACTTAATCATATTTTAGGCACTTGCTTCTGTCCGCGACATTGGTCGATATATGTCACAAATTCTATGGCACTCTGCAATATAACACAAATTCTCAATATGATGTTGATACATATTTTTTGCACATTTTTATGTTACCTCATATAAACTAAAAAGTACTTACTACCTTTGATAATATTAGTGTAAATGCGATTGCGAACTTAAAACGTTACGGTACCTTGTTTGCCGCGATGAGCTTATCCTTTCGTCAAGCATGTATTGCTTTTTGTATTGTTGACGTCAAAGAGTACATCTTCATTGAATAAATACAAATAAATCATGTTGTTACTTGTCATCAGGTGGCGAAGGAATTCCACTTGGACTACAGCAAGTTGGAGGGGCGGCCGCAACTGCCACCGCATGTGCTCATGTAGCGATCCCGCCGCGTCCTCTCTCATACACCTATTGTAGTTTTGTTATATAAAAAGTACAAGTTTAAAAAAAGATTGACTGTTTTATTGTATGTAAAACCCCACTGTTCGCATATCCCTAAGATATATAATCAATTTAATATAAAATACACTATTCCATACTACATTTGACCTACGGCTGCGTTTATAGACACATCTTACATGCACAAACATCTCAGTCCTAGAACAAGGTTTTGTATGCCTCATGTCTGTTGCCTACTTATTGGATTTCACGCGGGATTCGTACTCGCAGCTGGACGGGCGGAAGTCAATTTAATCGGCCAATGCGCATGCTGCACTTTTGACTTCTTTTTGTGCGAATCAATGTGCCTCTGGCAATAATCATACAATGGCTCTTACGGCACAACACATAAGTAATATCAACAAAGCCACTGTGTCCCTGACTTTCACAATAAGTAAAAACTGATTTCATGGAACTGTCGGTTGCGATAAACGGCGAGGATCGTGTCGATAATCACGTACCATCGGCCTCTCTTGCGGTGAATCAGTTGGCTAACAAAATGCTGCGCAACGTGCGTTACGAGCGAACTAGGTTTTTCCGCAATGACAAAATCGCCAAATATGGAGCCGACAAACGCAGTATCCATTTAAAAAAGCAATCTCTTTTAGTATCAGAAATTCTCTTTTTTATATCTCGTTTATATATATCTGGCACGGAGCGTCCTAGGTAAAAATAATGAAATTTTGGTATCCCCTGTGTACGACATCCCTAGGGAGAAATATACTCTTTTTTGTGGATGACCTCTGATTGACCTTGATTTTGACTTAACAGTTACTTTAACACTACACTGTTTCCTTTGAAGTCCAGAATGATCTTGGTCGGGTCATATGTGAACCATGTAATGCACACGCATTATCAATAATCGTAAGCTCCTTACGATTTTTCCACAAACTCATTCAAGATTGACAGCCAGGAGACACTAACATCACACAGTAAAAGACATCGTTTGACAGAGCTTATGCTATGAGTGCTAGACAACTAGGACAACTGATAAACATACAATACATAAGTATTATATATCTACATGCATACATTGTTATAGATAAATTACACCCAGACATAAACAACAAAACAAATGATTGTTCTCATCCCGCAAACATTGTCTTGGTTGGAATCGAACCCACAACCTCCTACTTAGCAGTCAGGGCCACTTATCACTAGATCAGTCAAAAGGGGCGGTAGGTAACCAGGTGCAGACTGCAGGAGCTGGTAAATTTTTAAGCTATTCCTGTTTGACAGTAAGGTAAGATCGACTCCATGTTGAGATGTTAGCAATAAATAAAAAACTTCTAGAGATAAATATATCATATTATATTGTTAAATCTCTTACTGGGTAATGTTGCTGTTAGTAAAATATTGTTCACTGAATGATAAGATAATTAATTTAACAGCACATAGAAATTTTACATTCACTTTTTATTTTATTGCAATGACATGGTCATTCATGGCAAAATATTTCATTCCTTGAGATGTTCAACACAACAATAGTTAGCATTCTTATTTATCTGAACTCACTTTTAATTTGAAGATACAAAAATTAATACTATATAACATACAACTTAATCTAACTTATGTCCATATGTCAATGGAAAATGCCAATTTCCTGCTTCTAGCATTTCAATGATCTTCAGCAAACTTGTGCCTTAATACTAGCAGGCTTTGATTGTGTCTCAATCAAGATCAGTGCTTGCTTTCTGAGGTGGTGCAGGTGGGGGCATCACCGGCGGGTTGAGAGGAGCCTGCAGAATTTTCCTTCATGGTAGGCTCTTCATCACTATTCTTACCAGGTACCCACAGACCAGCATCTACACATCTCTTCATGAAGTAGATGGCTTCTTGCTCTGGCATTTTAGCAATTGTTGCTTGAAGCAATGGCACATCTTGGGCATCAAAGCATTTTTTCAGTTCCTACAAAAATCATAATCATCAATTTTTTGTACAAATAAATTGTACACTTACATCAAACAAAATCTTGTATGGCATATGAAACCCGAGACGTCAATTTAACCGAACCAGTGGCATAACTAGTCCACTCCAATGTTGCATAGTGCAAGAAAGATTGGTAACAATTAACAATCAAAGAAGCAATTGCCTCATTAGTCACAGTTGAGCACCTAGGCGCCCCATAAAAAAAATTGGGGGCCCCATTTGCAGAACTATTAGATTCGGCTTCTATTTATGGTTGGTGCGGCATTCTCTTATAAGCCTGATTCTGCTAGCTGAACACACTAAGTGTGCATGCCTCATCTATGGTTTGATTGCCCCATTTTGTGTTACTAACCTAGTCCTTATGTATGTGAAGTCTTTCTCTGTATGAGGAGGCATTGTTTATTCACTTTTATTAACATACACATGCAAGCAATGAAGAACCAAAATTTGCCTTAGCACATGAGGAGTGGCCTCCATAATGTTAGCTAACATGGTAAGTGATTTTACCAAGAGAATATAGGAGAGATTTCTATCAGCTGCCAATTGTGGTGCTAAGAATTAATCCTATCCTCATGATAGTTGCTAGTGGCAGTTGAAGCGTTAATCAGATATCAGCTGACAGCTTAACAATAAGTTAATTTTATATATACTCAATCGGATTAGGTAGTTAACTAAAGGTAAACAACCTTGACAAGTATTTTTAGTTAATAACACAGTTTAAAAACAAAATGCAGCTGAAAACAAATTTAGATACAACAAAAACGATTTACATGATCAATTATACAATTTGTTTAAACAGTAGTTGTATTTAATTAATAAGCATTTATGTAAAAAGACTTGTCAAGATTGTTTACCTTTAGTTAACTACCTAATCTGATGGAGTGTAGTCACTATTACAAACCGCTTAAAAATATGTAAATTTTTATTCACAACCACAAATTCTAATTGAGGTTGTGGATAAAATTTTACATATTTTTGCTTAAACAAGTTAGGCCCCTGTAACCTATGGGGCACCGCATCATTGTCATGGCACATACATTAGTAGCTTCACCCCTAAATCTAAGTACCTACTTTCAATCATACTCTAAGCTACTTACATCAGGTAACTCCTCATAAACTTCAACGGGGTCCAGGCCGCCAGGTCCCAGTCTAGCCTTTCGCTCCTCTTCCTCCTGTTCTCTAATGGCTTCATTGATTTTCTCAACAGCACGCTTCTTGATCCTTGCTTTGAACTGCTCCAATTCATCGTCAAATGAGTCTTTGTATGTCTTCTCTGCAATTTGTATCCTGGTAATGAGAAAAATATTCTGAAAATTGGGTCTCAAAGTGTTTGTGAGTACACATGGCTTCACATTTCTAGTATAATCTGATCTTGCATTGTATAGGATTTCCGTACAATGCAAGCTCAGCGTAAATTGGAAATCTTGATATGTAGCCGTGTGTATAACTATGTCATGTAACATTATTTACTTTGAGAAGAAAGAGCTGACGCATGCCCTGGGGTCCACATCCAGTTGTTTCGACAGCTCCAATATGTACTGCATGCAGATAGTTTGGTGAGCTACATGAGCCATCAGATCATGTTTCTGAAAATAAGCAAAAATATACAATAGAATAAAAATCATAATGAAACTACAAATGAAAATAACAATGATAAGCAAATTGATAATGACATGAAGTTTGCAAATGAACAGACCTCTTCCATTTCCAAGTTAATGCACCAGATGACCAGATAGTTTGCCGTCTCCTCGCACACAAGTTGACTGTGCTCCTGTAGATACGAACGCGAGTCCTCGTAACGCCGCAGCATACCAAACTGCTTCAGAAGCTTTTCATTTTCTTTGATAAATTTCTTCATCTTAGCTTCTTTCTCCTCCTCAGTCAAGTTCTCATCCTTGGGTCTCATGGGCTTGGTGTTGATGACGGTTTTGGTGAAGCCAGGTTCACTGATCGTGTCTACGTTCCACGGCGTTTGTTTCTCCTTCTTCTTAAGATCATCTTCTTTCTGTTTTAATAGTTTTTCTTCTTTTTCTAGCTCAGCTAAAGCCTTTTTTAAAGAATCAAGATCGGGACTGTCAGGGGCCGCCTCCGTGATTTTTTTCCTAGTTTCGTTTAACATTCTGAAGTTTTCTGTCTTTCTTTGGATTTGTTCATCTCTCTCTTTACGCCGCTCCTCCATGCGCTCGACTCGCGCTTGGTGCCGCCAGCGAAAGAGCGACGGTGTGTCGATGTTAGGGTGGGTCTCGTCTTCATCATCGGATATCTAAAATGGGTTGTCAATCCAGGTTAACGTAGTACTAATAAACAACGGTGGAGCTAATTTCGAATGGTGTGAAAAAAGTACTTACTTCTATGTCCTTCCACTTGCTGTAGTCGACCATTTTAAGTTATTATCAAGGATTTCACTAACGATTTGATTTTTGAACTTGCTATTGTCCTAGCAGGAAAACGATTATTTTCGAGAAACAGTAAAGAGAAGAGTCGGGAAAATTCTCTCAATACTTAACGCTCGCAACAGATAATAAACAGAAACGTCCGTCACGTCATAAGCGACATAGACAAAATAGTTGTATTCATGTTTACACTATAGAGTATAGAGGAATTTGGTATTTATAATGCGCTAGCGTAGTTCATATTATAAATTGTTCTTTTATAGTACATTGGCCTACTCAGCCAAACCTTTGATTTGCCTAATTTATTTACAACATTTTAATCATTTCTCATGACATAAGCTAAATTCACACGAGATTAAATAGCATGCATAGAAAATTTCTACAGATTTGACTAGAAAGCCTATTGACAATTACATTATCGATCAAAATCAATATAATATGGCGACAGGACTGCGGGCTTTTAAACACTAGCGTGTCCCCGCCGACTTCATTAACTAAGGTGTGAACCTGGCATTCAAATGAAATGAAAATAATATTTTTATGGTTTTATTTTGTGTCTCACAAATAAAACAATGTTAGAGCAGGTGAACAAGCTAAAATATTAAAGCATTCTGAGTCGGATTAGTTAAGCTGTACCTACCTAATTATAACCAAATTAAGTTCATGAACCAGACTAACTCAATGCAGCGAGAAACAGTAGGTACTTATCTATACAACATGGAGGGGCTGCCTATCTGACCCCCACAAGCTACTGGGTCACACAATAGTTTTTTGGTGAGACTGGTTGACGGACTCTCGGGCTTTTGACAGCCCGAAACGAATCAAAATCTACAAAAGACAGTCAGAGCCAACGGCTTAACCAATAAACCGCCTAAGTCGGATTAATTCGACAACTGTTTTCAGGTCCATTCCGCCTGAGTCGTATTTGTACAATTTGACGAACAGGCACGGAGGAGTTTCGATGTGTAATTGACGGTTAAAACTTTTGGCTGAATCCTCTAAGAATCTCGATCCACCCATGTAGTATAAAATATCATTTATAGTCACAGACACGAATCAGATTCAATCCTCCAAGGGGTAATTAAGCAATTAGATACATTAATAGCTAACAACATTCTAATATATATAAAGGCAAATCGAAGCACAGCGTATTTCATAAAAGTTAAGTTAAGTCTAAAAAGTCATTTTTATCAATTCTTTCTCTTCTTCTTGGCAAGCGTGGTGAGAATAGTTGTCATCATTGTAGTGGTGGTCGTTACTGCCTCGGTTGTAGCTCTGGTGATGTTGGCAGACCCTTCCTCTTGTCTGCCTTGGAACTCATCGGGAATACTGATTTGGAATTGAAGGAGCACTACTAGGTATGTCACCATTGTTGCCAACAACTGTAATAGAAATAGTGAATTTAAAACATGTAGGTATAGGTGTATATATATATCTGCCTAGCCTTTTTCTAAAAGATGTCGGTCAGCTGCGAGTCTAACCAGAAGTAGATGGGTTTCAGTTAGTTAAATGGAGCGACTATAACCAATCTGATCTATCTCTACATCTATTTATGGATTACACCCCTTGGTAAATGGTAAGACTGGTTGTTAGATAATCGGGTATCTGATTACTCATAATACTACAAATGAACGATATTCCTATTCCCCATGTTGGACCAACGGCTTATCGTGCAATCCGAGACACAGAGGGGTAGGTATATATATATATATCTGTAGGTATGAGGAACAGGGTGTAAAGTTCCTCATCCACCATTAAAAAGGGAGGATCTTCCGACCAGACGGATGTTGTGTCTGGTGGGCTAACTACTGCCCGACGGTTGTTGTCGGGAACTTGTATACGTTCAAACTGCGCTGCTGGATAACTTTAATAGCGCGATGTAGGATAGTTCGTACGTGGCGAGATAGATGTCGCTACATATCAATCACAGAATAGATGGATGTATGTGCAAAATGCATAACCTTCGGTCGACCTGTGCGGCTGTTATAACTGTACCACCAGCCTACGTCTTTAAATAATATACTTACCCAATACTACCTACAGTACAATTGCCTACATCGCTATGCATTAATTGGATTGTTCGACTTCAAATACAAAACAAGGACAATCGAACCGCTTACAAGTGCAAGCCTCACGGTTGCTAGAGCATTGACATTTGCCCTCGGAGCTCGTAATCGTGGAGCTCTTGAACGTAGTCAATGCGAGACCGTCAACGTGAACTTTGTGAATCAATGTCATATGCCTTTTAAGGAAGGTACCTACTATCATAACTGCCACCGATATATTGTACTATCGTAAAAAAATGTAAGCAAAAGGCAATCGCAAAACTTACTACCTATACCACAGAGGCTTTTCCGGTTTTACTAGCGACCCAGTCTTTTATCTACTCGTGCTCAACTCCGCTTTGCGTTCTTTCTGAGGCGGAGATGTTAAACCAACTCTTAAAACTCCGGCTTACTGAGAAATTCCTAATAGAAAACTCAATACCTGACCTCACGCTCGGATACGCGCTTGCGGCTATCTAAATATCCTAGTGTTACGTACTGATTTGAAAAGAGTCCTGTTGACATTGAAGAACCCTCCTAGACTAATTTGTGAGGGGTTCATCTCGGTGGCTCGCAAGAACATGTTAACTTCAGTTTGGGCGTCCGTGTTCATCCAGGACAGTTCCACCATCAGTAACTTCTTCTGGAAGTTTGTTCGCACCTATGAGGAAAGTAGAATAATTTACAAAGCAGGTAAAACAAAAATCATTCTTCGTATTTGCTTACCCCAAGTATAGAAGGAGTCTGAGTTTGTTGTTGAAAGGTTGAAGTCATGGCTACTTACGTTATGAGAAGCGTAATGAGCTTCATCGCAAATAAGGAACAGCAAAAAGATACTGCACAACGCCGTCAACGCAAGACCAATGTCCTTGATACCGAAACCTTCGGAGATCTGACTTAGCAGCCCGTAGATAGAGAGTGTAATAATCAGGAATAGGTAGAGATTGACGAATGTGAATGTATAGCAGTTAGCAATGCCTGTATCGCGGGACAGCTTGCTCAAACGCAACCATAGTGCACGGTATTCAGCGACTTTGCCTGCTGGTCCAATGTGACGGAGAGCCTGAAATAAATGGATCCGTTAGAAAGTTGTACTTAGGAATAGAACAAATATCATTTAATATTTTCATGAGAAAAACATTACGTTTTGAAAATCCTCAGCCAAGATATTAGCACAGATGCTCAGCGTCTCACACAGCAGATACCAGTAACCACCGAGCATGTACGTCAGGATTTCTAAGAATACATAGGGCACCAATTGTAAGGGCTTGAAGTGCACCATCGTAATATGAGTTATGATGACCGTTGTCGTAGATAGGACCGGTACAATGACAGCAATGGCAAGTGCTTTCTTGTATAACTTCACTGGAAGCGTACGACCTGACAGCTGCTTGTAGACCATCTATGTTGATAAAAAGAATGATTAAATAAAATATGGTGCCTACCTACTTAAAAAGAAGAGGCCGAATTTCCTTTTTGACTTTATATCAATAAAGGCCATAAAGGCCATAAATAGACCGCACAAAGTTAGCCAATCGCGACGTCTCTTTTAGATAGAACGAAATTTTCCCCATCTTTACATGCATTGGCATTAATGAAGAGAACATTCCCAAATAGGCAGTCATCGAAAGTCTAGAGTATAATAATAAAAATAACTTACCTCAAAATCCACCCAACCGTTCAGAACACACGCAATTTTTCTTGTTTCGTACCACAAGATTGGTATTACGATCATCGGGAACAAGTAAACCGTGAATAGGTATTCAATAACGGCCTCCTCGAACTTGCCCTCCGCAGTGCGTAAGATCTGGACTTTGTGTAGCGACAGGTACAGTACGTAGCTGACCAGAGAACAGAACACGATGACGGAGTACAGCATCGAAGTTGAAGCTATCTGGAACTGGTTCATACACGACGTTGGTCTTGTTAACGGCAGCACTCCCATCACCCTCAGTATTGTAAACACTGGCTTGATGTTCTCATAGATAATATCGTTAGAGATGATTGGCTCTACGAGATTATTTCTCTTTGGAGCCACAGCATTTGACGAAATCGGTTTAACCGGCGTCCGAACAGGCGTAACATCCAAGAAAATAATCTTATTTTTCGGCCTTTCATTAATTTGAACAGGAAACCCATTCGGTATGGGTACAGTTTTTGGAAACAAACTGTTACTGGTGTAGATCGACATCTTTGTGGCGTATCTTTTCAGTTTATGTCCGCCGTCTCGATGTTGATGTTCTACACTGACCGAAAAGAGTTTTACTTCATGAGGAAGCTTAACGAGGTATAGGTGGCGGTACATCATCATATTTCAAAAGCTGACAAGTTGATTATAGCCACGTAAGCATTGAGCCAACCTTGCATTAAATTTTCATTGGCTACGTCACCTTGAGCGAGACCTTCAGTGTGTCACCCTCCGTTCGACAATACGTATGATGCATGGAGGGAGGCACATGGCAAGCTAGTAAGTCGCTTGTTTCCTATGAGACGTAGAAACAATTGAACTTGACCATTCGACCTTAGACCTAATAGGCAATAGTAAACATCCGCGATGTAGGTGCAATTAGATCGACACTTGTGAAGGACTCGGTCAGTTCCAAGTAATTTTAAATAAATAATCGAACACTTTCAAGAAACGAACACTTCGAGAAGGCACATAAGTAAACCACCGGAATAAATTATGTAAGTAGGTAGATGTATAATGTCGGTGCAGCAATATTCCGAAGATGTTAATTACATTATTTATCAACCTTGGAAAATGAAGGGAGATTTTCCCATCAGTGTATCCGGGCCAATTTACCTAATCCTCGATTAACCCGGCCGCGATGCAGCTAAATTTGATTGTGAGCGGCTTAAGAAAGCCCTGCGGCCAACCTTTCTTCATGATTGCTCTCTAAGGAGCGGACCTACATCTTGTGGATGCTCCTCAAACAGACCTCTTCTACGTTTATTGGTAGGTTTATCTTGGATTACATGAAATAAGGCGGGACTCAGAAATTACCACCACCACCACCACTATTTTCACCTGAAGGTTGACTGGTAGAAAATGCCTATGGCATTAAGTCCGCCTTTGTACATTAGTGTGCTTGAAGTATTAAATAAATAAATAAATAATAAATTACTACAATCACCGCAGCAGGGATATATATTTTATCCGAGTGATCATCATTCATGTAATTCGGTTGAGGTACCTATTGAGTGAATTGTTCGATATTATCGTAATAAAAGCGTTGGATCGTGATAACTGATACTGTGAGAGTAAATTCAATAAATAATTCATTAAAAAAAAATGGTCTATATTTCTGATGCTTATACTTACATCTATTTATTTTTTTATTTAACTTTATGCAAATGACATATAAAAAAAATCTGTACATAGACATTTTCTACCAGTCTACCTTAGGGTGATGGTGACAGTGGTTGGTGAACTTTTGGAAAAAAGGCATACAATTTTACAGTAACAGTAAAATGACGGCACGGCTGGTGCAAAGGCCTATGCGCTGTATGTCGGAGGTTCCTAAATTCGGTGAATATTTGTATGGCCTACCTACAGATAGTTTTTGCCGGTCTGGTTGTTTGTGAATATCACTATAATACATGTTAATCTAGTACGTAGGTACCCACAGTACTGGATAAGATCGGTGCGTCGGGCATTGTCGGCGAAAAAATACATCTATTAATAATTTATTTGAGGGATTAGCATCTCATAATTATTTTAATTTATTTATATGTACAGACGCCAGCACATGAAGTTAGCCCAATATGTCAAATTAATTTGATCGTTTTTCAACTTTAAGTCTAACTCAATAAGGTTCATATTCAATTGGGAAAATTTGACACATTGGGGTAACCTGATGTGCTGGCGTCTGTACTTTTGATTTTCTGGTGAAGCGATGGTCCTAATTAATAAAATAGGTTAATATATTTTATTTCATTGGCATTTAGAGAAAAATATGTATTTAGACAAGTACTAAATGCAAAAAACATTCACAAACTTCCAATTTATTTTGTCACACAAAGCCCCTCAATATACTTACAACTAAGGACTTATATTACGAAAGTTACTTATATCACGCGATTTTTGCACTGCCTACAGAAAAGTACGTACCTACCGTAAATTTCCTTCGTCGTAATATGCCTTGCGACGGAAGCTGGCATATTGAAATCTCAGCAAGACTCGCTCTTCGAGTGGTCTCCGTCAGGCACACTCGCTCTCAGCTTTGATCCTTCCCGTTCATTGATAATATTCTCCCGTATGATTTATATCCTCATACAGGGTGGAGTAGACATCAACGCACATACTGATGTACATGATTTTGGACTTCCCTATATATATGGTCAGAATTAATATACAATTTTTCGTAAAAATTGGTACTGGCAAGTCTGGAACTTTTTAATGTTTCATAGTTATTCATATTCATTCTAATGTACTAGGCAAGTTCATAAATATATAGTGATGGCAATTTTAAAATTTTTAAATTTACAAAATCTGGTTTACATGTGTCAGTTGGTTTCAAGAAAAAAATCGCCCGAACACACTTCTGGGCCCTAAAGACAGTTTCTCAGAACTCATAGTAGGTATTTGTCTGTATGTGCGTTGACGTCCCTTCCACCCTTTATCTTAGCTGACGTTTATATGAAAACAATGACTAGCTTCCCTTTTGTGTGTAGTTCCTATCGGCGAGTAAACGAGGGCGTTGCAAGGCTCATAAAAAACGATTATAAGAATTCGTTCAAAAAAACAAATCGTATCCTAAGTATATTACATAATTTATAACCACTTATTATGGAGGATAACAATATCACCATTCGTCGGAAGCAAAACTTGGTAAATAGGTCATGTAATTCATTACCAGACGCAAATGACAGTCAATTATCATTGAGCAATAGTCTAACGAGTTTACCAGACTTGCCTAAAAATAACAACACGGAGGCAATCACAGAACTAAGGGATATAATAAAGGAATTAAGGGCTCGTATGGACAGTGCAGATGCCGAAATTGAAAAACTTCTATCAGAAAATACGTGTCTTCGAAAAACAATTAAGGAGCAACAAAATAAAATCAATAACCTTACGCTGATATGTTCTTCGAACAAAAGGATATCGAAAAAGAGTAATATACGCAGTTCACTTCCCAGGCAAATAGACTTTTCTAGCAACAATGGTACACCTGTTTCCTCGACACAAAGGTGCTTCAATCGCAACGACACAGAAGAGAAGTTACACGTTCACCAATTACCCCTATTGCAGGACGACATGCATACTGAAGATTACCTTATTTCCACTGTTCCATTAGCAAAGGCAAACAGTTGTACTTCAACACCTACAAAACATAACTCAAGTTCGATTACAAACACACAAAACCAAATGGACAAAAGTTCAAAGGAAGTACAAACGGAGTCCGTTACGACACCGAAGCACAGAATTGCTATATTCGCCGATCAGGCGGGATACGGAATACGAGAAAATCTGCAGGACTTGGTGGGCGATTCATTTCAAGTGTCGTCTTTTATTAAATCGAATGCGCCTCTTGGTGATATTTTAAGCTTAAGTGTGTCTCTGTGTAAGGATTTTACCGACTCAGATTTCGTGGTAATAATAGCTGGTTCCAATGACAACAATCCCCTACAAGTTTTAAGCTCTCTACATCACGCTTTGCAGAACATGCCAAACACAAATGTCTTAGTCGGTAAGGTCTATCGTAACAATTATTTAAACGTGTTGAAACTGAATGATATGTTAAAATTTATCTGCAGCAATTGCAATCATTCTAAATTTATCGTATTAGACAATGACCATGATAATGATCGGAGAACTTTTAATAAGCAAATTGCATGTAAGTTAATATATAGGGACATATTACATGTCAAATACGCAATTACATATTCCAATTACAGGAACAATGTGCTCAATAATAAGAAAAACACATTAAAAGTTCAATCACGAGATGCATGCATACAGACAGATTGTAACTTTGACGGCAAGGAAAAATTGGACGATGGAACATCTCGATTATTAATAGATTCTGCTACTCCTACACAGATTAATAATTCCCTGAGTTTCGAAAAAATCGTTTGTTTTCGAGAATAAAGTAGAACCACGAAATCACAATCTTCCGGATCCCTTGTTATCGGATACGATCTGCCTAAAATTATTTCACCAAAACGTTTGTGGTATAAGTAATAAAACACTTGAACTAGAATCATATTTTGAAACTTTTTGTAAATGCTTGGACTATGTGTGTATAACGGAACATTTTTTGAATGATAAATCTATTAATTTATTTCAATTGAGCAATTATAACTTAGTATCTTATAACACAAGGAAAAACAAAAAAAGAGGTGGTAGTCTTATTTTAGCGAATATTAATAAAACGTGTGAAAATATTGATGCAATACAGAAGTTATACAGATCAGAAAGCTTTGAGGTTTGTGGTGTAAAAGATCTTGAGACAGGATTAAATATTTGCTGTTGTTACAGAAGTCCAAATGACAAGAATTTTGATAGTTTCCTAAGGAGTCTAGAAAAATTGTTGGAACATTTTATTGACAGGAAGTGCGCCATATGTGGTGATTTTAATGTTGACATACTTGCGGAATGTAAAAAATCTTCTGAATTTATAAGCATATTAACATCTTACAATTTTAGGCCCCTTATAAATACTCCAACTTTTATTAGAAACCAATCATACTCTTGCATTGACAATGTCTTGACTAATCTTTCTGATGATGATATAGAGCAATGTTTCGTAGATCATAACGGTTTAGCGGATGGCCATGGCGGTCTTCTTTGTAATACAATTCTTGATAGGATAGATAAAAAGACAAACGAATCTGAACATACCATATTGATTAATAAAAGAACATTTAACCCAAAAAATAATGCTGCATTTAAAAAGAGCTTTCACAATACAAATACTGATATCCTAGGCATCAATACATTTCTCAATTATTTTAATAAAAAATTTCGTGAGTGTTACCCAAGGAAAACTAGTAAAGTAAAACTGAGGAACAATAATCAGATTAAGTGGATTACCAAGGGAATTAAGGTGTCAAGCAAAATGAAAAGAATTTTATGTTCGGGCAACACCAATAATACTAGTGTAATTAACTACAAAAAGAATTACATAAGAGTCTATAGAAGAGTTTTAAAGAATGCACGAAAGTTAGCCATATCACGTCATCTCAATAAAGCCAAAAATATAGTAAAAGAGACATGGAAAATTGTAAATAATCGGACAAAGAGAATGCAAAATAAAGTAAGAAGAAAACTTATTCTAAACGTTGACAACAAAGTAGTTTCAGATCCACAAGAAATAGCAGATATTTTTGTTGATAAGTTTGTGCTTAAATCATCACTTTTAAAAATAGAAGAAGAAAGAGCGTTCTCTTTTTTAAAAAACTCAACAGTGAGAGTGGAAGGTGAGATGACTTTCAATATGACGACACCACAGGAAATTATAAAAATCGTACGTAAGATGACAAACAAAGCGTCTTGTGGACACGATGACGTGCCGATATCGGTGATCAAGGACAACATAGAAGTATTAGCATATCCCCTATCTGAATTCATTAATAAATGTATTGAAGAGTCTGTTTTTCCAGATCAACTTAAATTGGCAAAGGTGGTTCCGCTACATAAAAAGGGTACAAAAACAGATCCCAAAAACTACCGGCCAATATCCTTATTACCAATTCTATCAAAACTTTTTGAAAAAGTAATGAAAACTAGATTAATGACCCACCTAAATTTAAATAGAGTAATTAATTTTAAACAATTTGGATACCAAAAGGGGATAGGTACTTCTGACGCAATAGATAATCTTGTAAATGACATTATTAGTAAACTGAATGACAAAATAAAGGTAGCTGGCTTATTTATTGATTTAAGTTCCGCTTTTGACACAATAGATCACGACCTACTTCTAGCTAAACTAGAGCATTATGGCATTAGAGGTAAAGCGTTAAAACTTATGACATCTTATTTAAAAAACCGTAGAATGTACGTAGAAATAAAAGACACTAAAGCAAGCAATGGTGACGTCAAGTGTGTGACTGAAGTAATATATAAGTCAAAAATGACCAAAATAAACCGCGGTGTGCCTCAAGGCTCAATCTTGGGACCAATACTGTATATTATTTTCACTAATGATTTATTGAATTTTATGAATAATGCCCAACCCGACGCAGGACTTGTAATGTTTGCAGATGATACGAACGCCATAATCGGGTCACCAAATTTAAATGAGTTGACAGAAAATGTAAATAACTGTTTGGAAAAACTTTCTTCTTGGTTTACAGCGAACAATTTAATAATAAATACAAATAAAACCCAAGCGATGTTGTTCAAAACAACGTCACGTAATAAAGATAGCATAGATATAAAGCTCAAAAAGGAAAATATTGAACTAGTAAAGGAAGTGAAATTTTTAGGAGTTTACATAGATTCCCTATTAAATTGGAAAAAAGAACTCACAGCCATTGATTCCTCAATATCATCAGCTTGTTACGCACTAAGAAGCCTCAGGGACGATATTGATATAAAACAACTAAAATCGGTATATTATGCATTGGTGGAATCCAGGTTGCGATACAGCATTATGTTTTGGGGGAGCAGTTACGAGTATAATTGTCAAAGAGCATTTATACTGCAGAAACGTGCGTTAAGAACGATTGTCAGAATCCCACAATGGGAGTCATGTAAAGAGTATTTTAAAAAATTAGATATTTTAACTGTTCCAAGTTTGTATGTGTTAGTGTTACTTAGCCACTTTGCGAAATACATTCACGAATATGAATCACAAGAAGAACGTGAATCTAGAGAGAAAACTAGAAGAAAAGTTATAAAAAATAAAATTGCTCCTAAGCTTGGTATTGTTAAACATTGCTCTAAATATCAAGCAGTGGAATTATTTAATGGGTTGCCCACTGAATTAAGATCATTAATTTACAAAGGTACTCTATTCAAAGCTAAACTTAAAGCATTCCTGTTAAATAAATGTTTATACTCCGTATCCGAATTGATGACAAATGATGATAAATAATTTTTATATTTTAGTAATTTACCTACCATTACTTCGACATTTATATTTAAGATTTTATTATTTATTAATTTTTGGAATTTTTGAGAATAGATTTATAATAATTTGACATGATAATTTATACAGTAATTATATAATATACCTGTAAGTAACTATTTGAATTCTATTGACATTCTATTGACTTATATATTAACTTTCTTTTGACATAAGTATATTATTCATGATTTTATTGTTAATGAAATTTACTGTTTGATTTTGATATTTTATTGGTTTTAGCTGTAATATTAATAAGTGTACTAAATATTTCAAACACAATGAAACTATTAAAAAACTATTAAACTATTTAAATTTTTTTGACATTATATTAAATTTCTATTGACATAAGTATTGTAGTATTGTATTCTTGATTTTATTATTAATGAAATTTACTGTTTGTTTGGATATTTTATTGGTTTTAGATGTAATATTAATAAGTGTACTATATATTTCAAACACAATGTGAATTGTTAAATGAATGAATAAATGAAAAATGAAATGTGACAAAATCTAAAAGTTGTTTTGTTTGGGTTTTTGGTAAACTATTTTTTATTATAAAAAGTTTTTAGGGTTGTGTTAACCCTTTGAGTTTTTGTATCTTGTGGATTGATTCGGTTGGTTTTTTGCAGTTAATTTTCATTTAGTTTTGGTACCAATAAAAAGCCAGCATTTTAGGTAGTTCCGGGATTAACTGTAGGATCATACATAAATGACGCGCATTTTCATTTACCATTAACGTCGAACATTTTTGGTAAACGGGATTATTTTTAAACTAATTAGCGCAGCCGCAACATAATTATTATTGTTATTTTCTACATATTTTTTTTTAATATTTATGGATTTTCTTGATTAATTAAGTAGGTATTGTGGGTTTTGTTCAAAATAAATGGTACTCTTTTTATTCACCATTATTTCCTAAACTTAAGATTCATTTCACCGTTATGCGACAAATTTAAGACGACAAACGAATTTTTCGTACAGGGAATCTTCCCTGTACGAAAAATTACTTTAATAATAGTTATTTGTTATACAAGAGTGCAAAGTTGCTTTTTAACCGCGTGTTCAATTTTGATGACCGAGCAAGCGAAGGATTCTAAAATTGAATCACGAGCGCAGTGAGTGATTCAAAATTAGAATCCTGAGCGTTAGCGAGGGAATCAAAAGAGCACGAGGTGAAAAATCTTTGCACTCGAGTGCAACACGTAACTTTTCATTCCACCTCAGCGAGGAAATGACTAAATGCAAAAAAAAAACGTTTTCTGAGAAAGTTTTGGCTCCTTTTGCTAGTCGCCACGTGTTGAACATATCGTGCTGTTTTAAATACTTCTCGCGTGATTGTTGAGGGAGAAAGCTCATTTGCGCATTATTAACAGTTTCAGTCAATTCTGTTGACGTCAAACAAACTTCCTCGTCGCTAGAATCACTCATTTTAGTTTTTTCATTTGTTTTCAAGTTTCTTGTTTTTAATAAAAGGTTTAACAATGACGTGAAAAAATGCCGCGTAAAGAACCGCGTACAAAGCAAATTGAAAAAAGAACACCAAGAAGGTTCCGAGACCTGAAAATGGCACAAAGTATAACTAGTGCCACACTATTAAAAAAAAAAAGGTTCCGAGTCTGAGTTTTTAACAAATTAAAAAAAAGTTGTATGATATATTCGGCACCATAGAGGTAGCAGTAAATAGGTTTAATGTTTTTTTTAATTCACTAACTTAGTGCACACGATGTTCTAAATTCAATATACTTTATCCTCTAGAGAATAAAAACGGCTTTTCCACTCAGATATTGAAGATTAAAAATACTCTTTCCGAGATGGTATCTAGCTACCTACATTCAAAGTAATTTTTCCTGAACTTGTAAGATTTCCATTATTTTCCGGCCCGTACTCGTGCCACAGAATACCTAATTAGTACCTATATATACCTAATCCTACCACTTGTGCTCAATAAACAAGCTAAAATAATGATGTTTATGAAGGATCATGAAGGAGCACTTTAAACTTATGCAGCATAATCTAACCACGTAGTAACAAAATGAATGAATAACTGGCTTATCCCCTCACTATATAGTAAGTTATTTAAAAGTTTGTTAGCGACGTCAGCTTCCCAAGTCTTTGTTACTGAAAGTTATGGACGAAGTGTAGCATCACAAACTTTATAACAACCGCCATGAATGACGGAGGATATTGTGCCAAATAACTTTGTCAACCGCTTGTTTGTATATCCGCATATTGGGGAATTACGGCTAGGAGCCAGCTTGACAAGTTTAGTGACCATTCATTACGTATCAAAACTCCTCCGTGCCTCGGAAAGCACGTTAAGCCGTTGGTCCCGGCTGTCATTTGTATATCAATGACAGTCGTTACAGATAGTCAGAAAGTCCGGAAATCTGACAACCAGTTTAACCGTATCGTGTTAGCCAGTAACTGGGTTTGTATATAAGTTGTGCAAGTTTATTGAAATAAACAAAGTCAAAGTCGAAAAACGAAAATTACTATCAAACTTGCTGTAGAACCGTCGTGTACTAAGACATAATTTCTGGGAGCGCACGATGCTCGCGTCACTTAACATTTATCCAAGTTTATTTTTTTGTTCATAAAGTACCTGCCTACTTATATGGAAAAAATTAAAACAACAAAAATTTACTTACTCACATAACTTTAAAATGACAGCTGATTATTCCTATGAAATTTTGATAGTCCCGTTTGCAATGTGAATCAATATTTTTGCATAATATTTGACTTGCTATTTTAACAAAATCTTTTTATAAATGTTTTATATTTTCAGTCGATAGTATTATTGGTTTATATGAGTAACATTTTTTTTATTTTGGTCCGATACTAAAAGGAAAAAAATATCTGCATGAAAATCTCGTAAAAAATACAACATGTCGTTTCATGAAAGCAGGGAAATAAACAAAGTTTTTTTACAACAGTTTTTTATAGCTTTTGTTCATCCAGTCAACACACAGATTGATGAATCATGAGCCTTTTTAATGTGTCATTTGTACGCTTGTTCCTTTGTTTTCAGCTTTAAGTGTAGTGTTGTGCCAGTTTTCACTGGTATCAGCCATAAACAGCATATTGTAATACCTACAGAAAATATCGTAGAGAAAATGAACGTGTTTCAATCTATTTGTTTGGAACACTGAAACAAATTGTTTTCTTAGTACCTATTTCTAATGAAAAGAAGGAAATGTATTTGTTTGTAAGTTATGTTTAATAACTATTAAAATAAGCACTGCTTATTGTGCTACCAACCATGTATTGATGAACTTAATGATTCAACTTCTGCAGGGCACAACGAAACACTAACAACTCAAAATGCTAAACAGATCTATTATTTTCTTCTATTCAAAACTAAATATCCATCTTTGATCTGGATAAAACGCGCAAACGTACTGACTATAAAAAACAAATATCATTTATCATTAAAATATATTATGTGGAAAAAGCAATAAAGTTAAACAAATTTCACTAGGAGAGGCAGATGATAATAAGTCACTACCTACCTAGGCAAGTAAAACCGCCTGCCAAAGGCGAAATATTAAAAACATAAACACTGAAAAGACCTTACACTTCATAAAAAACATCACTTCTTAAAAACCTCTCTTCTTAAAAACACCACTTTATAAAATCATCTCTTAATTCAAGAAACTTAGCTGGACATATTGATATGACGGCTAATAAGAACAATTTTCACACACCCCAAGATTAAAGATAAGATTGGTAGAATAGGAGGTGTTATAATTTAAGTAGGTAGGTACTCGTAGAATTCTCGAAGTCAAGTACCTACCTATGTAAGACATAAGGTTCCGAGACCACGTAGAGTTAATTCCGACCATAAGTGGTGTGCGAATGTAATGATGTGTTGGATAGAGCTAGTAGACTAAGCTTGGGTTTATATTACACAAGTTTATTGTTGGGAACGTGTGGATTGGTGTGTGTGCAAATATGTTTAATTTCGTAAAGGTGATCAACATAATAAATCAGTTGGTTTGTAGAACTAAACGGTAAACTGGCTGCTAACCCTAAAAAAATTTGACTTATCATCATTATGAAAATGGGCATAACCCTTATGCCCATTTCTGCAGGGCAATTGCGTATCTCCGTCCAAGGACCTTTAATTCATGTTTTGTTGTTTTACTTAAGTACCAATAGGTGAGGTAGTCGTACCTTATATCTACTTAGAGGTTAAGCATTGATCTTAGCTAAAAGCCAGTCAAGATTCATTAAGTATCAGATGAAACCTTTTTACCTTTCCGCGACTGGGCGGAACCATAACCCTCCTAAGATGTTATTTTTTCTAATAGGCCCGTCCTCACCAATCGATACCCTTGGGTTCATTTATTGCAGGACCTTTCACGACACAATGGTACTGGAAAACATTTACCTAGTGACTGACATTGAATGAAATACCACATAAGAAAAAATATATATATGGCTGGTAGGCTTTGTATTGAACGAATTGCCACGTATTACGCGAAAGATACAGCACATTGTATTTCTTTGGAACATTTAAAACTTGGTATTAAATGTGAATATGAACCGAGTGTTTTTTTATGGGTTTCATTTTATTACTTGGATTTCTAAACCCTTTTTAATAAGTAGACCAGCTTATTTCTCAAAATATCAGCTTCAGGTTCAGCCGTTTTGCAGTATAGCTCAAACAAATACTGTCAGACAAAACATTGGATTTTTATCTAAGTACCTTTGAAAATTACAAGCAGTTATTATGACATTTAAAACATAGAATTCCTTTATATTTAACAAATAAATAAAATAAATATTCTACAACTTTTCACATAACACCATCTAGTGCCAAACTAAGCATAGCTTGTGTTATGTTATGGGTACTATATAACTGATAAACATACTTATGTATTTCTAAATACACACACATATTATAGATAAATTACACCCAGACACAGAACAAATGATCGTGCTCATCACACAAACATTTGTCCTGGGTGGGAACCGAACCTTAAAATATCTAATAGTCTTAAAATAAAATTATATCTATGAAATACCGAATATACGTCGAGGTTTGTCCCACAGAAACGGTTAATGTTACAAACCGTATTTATAGTATCAGTCCCATGGGATAAATTTCCCAATCGCGGGGCAAGGCTCATGGAGTTTTTGCTCGACTGTAACTCGGTGAGGGACGACTGGTATTAACGTGGGTCCTTCGAGGTTTATCGCAGAACCGCACTATCTTCGATATGAATTAACTGTTATTGATATAGATGGTGCGCGTAGTGGTTAGATAAGAAAATAATAAAGGTATTGACAGAGAGAGATAAATCATTGCAAAAATACACGTGGTCAATGTTATTGAGAAGAACAACAATATAAACCTAATTACAGTATTAGTTTGAAATAGTACTAATTTGTCACAGAAGCAATTTTAGTAATAAGAATCTTCCCTGGAATCTCACGCGATGCTCAAGTAGCGACACTTTTCTCCAATTCTATCTGTGGTGAAGTGTTAAAAATTACGAGATCGCGTAATCTTGTGGCCCTGTACGATTAGCAATATTTTCTGAGCCAACCCGCAAACAAATAATTGGTGGACAAATATTTTGCCAAGTGCGCCAAAATCCTTAAGGCCGGCCCTGCTTACATCATTTTGGCTGATGATCAGCTGATATTTCAAGAAAGAAGCATCTATCATCTCAAATATTTCAGCACTTCACCTTAGATGTCGTGAAGTGCTATTATGGACTTGGCGCCTTGAGCAACGATCCGGTTGCCCAGTACCGCTAAAGCCAACACTGGCTTGATATTATCAACCAATTTTTCACTGACGAAGACTCCACAATTCTTTAAAGTTTCATTTTATATTTTTGTATACGCATATTTCTATGATAACTGAAAAGCAATCCACCTCAGACACATTTGGGGAGGATTTGTATCTGCTCAGTGGCTAGATAGACGGCATCTCGAGCTTTCTATAACACAAGACTCGTGAATGTTAGAATAAACACATTAGTGTGAATGTGTCGAGGTCAAGTCAAGGCAAAACTAACCAAACGATATGGTCAAGGCGAAGCAATGGGTTATTGAAACAAAATGAATGTCAATATCAATTTCTTACCTAGAACTGTTTATAAAGGGCTAGGTCTTGCCCGCGGTTTTACTTGTGTGGGTATAAAACAATTTAGTTTTATATTTGCATAATTTCGTTGGCTCACAAAATCTCACGTAACGAATGTTTGCAAAACAAAGCGAAGTAAATGCACGAGGTAAGTTACCGCCCATAAACCAAATTAATCCTGTGCTAGTTATGCGAGTTGTTTACCTATCCTATATAATATATCAGAGATGTCTCCGGGCGTGTCAGATACGGAACTAACAATATCCGCTGCCCGGTCCGCTCTCGTGATTAATAAACATCAAATATAGGCACGTATACTACTTTATGTTTGTAAATATCTACGATTTTCAACTTACTGAACGTGCCAGTCATCATGGATCGTTCACGTCGTGAATTTGTGCTCGGAACACCAATGAAGTCGTAGGTAAATGATATTAATTTATTGCCGTAAACTAAGTAGGTCTTCCCAAATAATTTGTCATGTCAATATTTTTATTAATCAACTAGCTGATGCCCGCGGCTTCGCCCGCATGGATGTCAGTTATCGCGCCCAGCTCCCAGACGGCTTCGTTTATCTCCAACAAATATCATTATATTTTTGCACCCCACTTTTACCCCCTTCGGGATTAAATTTACAAAAAGGGATATCGGCAATAATCATTATTAGGAATATTATTTTATCGATATAACTTTGAACTCTCTTTTACCCCCTTAAGGGATGATTTTCGAAAATACTTTTTTCATTACTTTCAGTGAAGTACCTCCAATAACTTCAAAAACAACAAAGTTTTATACTAACTTTGCACTCTGAATTTTCAAAAATCCTCTTGGTCTCTTTTCTCTTAATCTTGGTGCAAAATTTTAAGTTTCGAACTCTTATAGTTTAGGCCTTGCGTTGATATGTCAGTCACTCAGTCAGTCAGTCAGCTTCTTCTTTTATACATATGTATAGAAGATAGATTGGTGCCGGCATTTCCAGATTGACTGATCCCTGAGAAGAAATGCCGAGAGAAACTGGGGGTCACTATGTTTTGTAGTATTTTACGAGGTCCGAATTTTTAATATATTAATTATTTTATATAAACTTTGTTACGGGGCCGTGTAAATTCGCTCGCTGGAGTTTAGGTAACATCATTGCGATGCAATATTTGAGTGTACGGTTCACGAACACACGCGTAAAGCTCGAGCGTAGTGGTCGCTTAAACTGTTTTAATATTTTATATCATATTTTAAGTTTCTAAGTAAATTAAGACGGTTGAGAAATAAATCTCCGGAATTTTTGTGTATACATATTTGTTTACCATGTTGGTACACATGTTAAAGTACACAAGTTAAAAAATAGTACGAATATATAATAAACTGAAGATAAATATGCTACTTTTAAAGTTTCTTAAAAGTGAATCAAACAATAGAAAAAAACATACTGATTAGTCTTGAAATTTCCGGAAAGTAACGACATTGATTTTTTTTTTCCGTGCAAGTAGAGTATATACTGGTGTTGGTAAGATTTTTTAATTTTCAAAATCTATTGTAGTTTCTTGTAACTAAATGATCAAACGTCAGTCTCGCGTCATTTTTTGGAAAACATGTGGGTGAATTTTAGTGATTTTTCATAAATACGTAATTTATTTCCAAAATTTAATTCCTTAACATGCAAAGCAAGGAACTCGTCTTTTCAAATCACAAATAGGATTGTATAAATTCTTCTTCTCTTTCTCACAAATAATGATTACAGTTGATCAAAATCTGTCGATTTCAGGCACGGCCCCTTAATTTATCGATTTTTTTCTTTTGTTATTTGTGTGGCTGGAGAAATGTGAGAAGAGAGAATGTGATAAAAGTGTAAGGCAATATTTGTTTAAAAGAGTAAGATATTGTTTCAAACCATGAATTTAAACATAAATGCTACAGGATAGTTGTATTTTCAGTATAATCGTACAAAATGGTGTAACTTTTATTCGTCCTCGAGGTACTTACTAACTTTGCTCCATTATAAAAGCTACTGTTTAATAAATGTCCACATTACTTCGACACGCCACAGTAGGTAATAAAATCGTGAATAAAATAGTATGTTTGTTGCAGTTGTATACTCAGTGTTTCGTCTTATTGATCACTTCTTTTATTTCAATGAAGTTATGTAAACACCAAATTTATTAAAAAAAACAAGAATTAAGTTGATAAAGTGCTGACTTGTGCATTTGTGTGTTTTTTTGAAACTATTACCACAAATCATAAACATAACATCACGCCTATATTCACTGCGAAGGGTTTTTGCACCAGTTTTTGAAGACATGATGTTAATAAACGCTATCCCTTTTAATGTTTTGTATTTATTTTTGTTATTATGCCAAATTAATGGTACGGGTCACATGCAAATAATAAAAAAAAACGAGAAAATGAACGTAAGTAAGTACCTACTCCATTAAAATGTATACTTTTAACATCATAGTCAAATAAAACCAAATCAAATCATTTCTATTTGTATAACATAGGTAGTAAATATAGTTCTTAAATAGAGTTCATAGGTCGCTATATTATGCCAAGAGGTGTACAGAAATGGCTGCATGCAAAATAAAAATATTGCTCATGCGAGAGGTAAACATAAATTATTAGGTACGTATGTCAAAATTACTACAAAGATGATTAATCAATAAATACACATGTCACAATATCGCAAAATTCCCATAGTCAATGCAAAAATAAGTAATCATAATTCGGTCACAATAATAAATTAATTGAATCTCCAGTCATACAAATAGGTCTACATCAAATTATCATTTAGAAATTCATCAATCGTGTATTAGCACTTTTCAGTCAATAATATTCCTCCGAACAACTGTGGACTTAAGGATCCAAAACAAGAAAAGGAATAGAAAAAAAACTAAATACGATTCGATTAAATCCGATTTACTTTTAAACTTCAAAGCATGGCCAATTTAGACATGTACTCATGTCTTAGTTGCCAGCAATCTGCCAGCAACCTGGCGCGGGCGGTGTGCAACTCTAATTGCTCTATTATCACAGAGGGTCCCCCCTAGTGTACGATTGTCGTAGAAATTACGTATTTGCATTGTACTAGTTTAGGACAGATACCTCAAACAATTCGATACATATCGTCACGCCTGTACTCCCCGAAGGGCTAGGCAGAGGTGTACCTGGTAGTACACCCACATTTCGCCAGTTATGTTTGAGTCCCATGTAATAGGGGGCGAGCCTATTGCCATCAATCGGGCACAAATCCAGACTTCGGGCTGCTACTGAGAAATTCCAGATAGAAAAACTCAATAACACTTTGCCCGACCTGGGGATCGAACCCGGGACCTCATGCTCAGCAGTAGCGCTTGCGGCTACTAGACCGACGAGGCAGACTAGGTTAAGAATCAACCGTTCAATTGTGTATTAAAATGTTCGTCATAATATATTAGTTTTTGTTGGTTTTATAGTTGTCCTGAACACCTATTTAATCCTGCTGTTTTTGTTTTTCTGTAATCATTCTTAAACAAAGCTTAAGAGCATTTTGAAATTAAATCACATAATTATTAGGAAATAAAACAACGAGTTACTTCAACGAGAACTGGTTATATTTACTCATTCATTATAAAGGAACAAGGAATTAAGGATTATACAGATCGAGTGAACACATACACACATAAACTCACGCCTTTTTTTCCAAAATATATCAAGTACATAGTACACATTATTGTCGATAGATGGCATTACTTGTTTCATTTGATGTTTTAAACAATTATTTTTAACAGTAATATCTACAGAATTGAACTTGCTTAAGCTTGCTACAATTGAGTAACAAACTTACACTTTACCAAGTTACACTTAAATATAGCAATAATTTGAAATTAAACTTGTCAATTAGAACTTGTAAATAAGCACTTTAGCTATACAAATTATCATCTTGATCACATAACAGTGCCAATGCAAATAATTACCTTAATTAAAATTTTGCAGTGAATTTGAGCTGTTTTATACAATTTGATTTTGTGTAGGAGCGCCGGCGAGGCTATTAAGAACTTTCTAGTAGGTAAAGTTTGGCGTCTAATTGGCGGGACTTGTCTTCGAATGTTTTGGTTCAAGTATTATAGGTATGCATAGATAGGGGGATATCGCTTAAACCTTTCATGTATTCGCCGCAGGCTTCCTTGAGAGTTTTGACACTTTCGTAGCGGATTCGTAGAGGTGCGTAGCCGCGTAGAACGTGCTACGAGCTACAAAAGATATCAACGATAAATGCAATTTGTTGTTGAATTGAATTTTATTTTATTATTAGCTGACCCAGCAAACTAAGTACCACCTCTGAACAAAAAGACATATTGATCCATTGTCATGGCGACACTATTTAACTTTTCTTATTTTTAAATCTAAATTCGTGATAATCCCAATATTGTACTGACGCTTGCACATCATCCTACCCCAATGAGTCAAATTTCTAAATAGTTTTTTTTTAACTTTATTCTATTCTAAACACAATAAGGTTCTTGTTCAATTGGGAAAAATTGTCATTTTGGGATAGGTTGATATGCTGGCGTCTGTACATATATGTATGTAGTCGGTTCGAAATATCTATTTAAATACGTTCTTTGATTTGAGAGGAATATAAAGTATATTCCTCTCAAATTACCGACGACGGGACGAACATCAAATGTTTGACAGGTAAGAAATTAAGAATATAGTTTCTAAGGAAAAGCGAAATGGTTGTTTTTACTATATTCCAAGCATTTTTTTCATATTTATTCACCTTTGAAACCTTTTCTGGACTTCCACAATAATTTCAAAACCAAAATCAGCTACATCGACCCAGCCGTTCTTCAGTTTTAGCCAGACTAACAAACATCAATTGATTTTTACAAAATAATATAGATAGATTGCAATTAGCATTTTTTTATTGTGCATGTGAAATTGTTATCAGTTAAAAGAAGAATTTTGAGATGTCACCAAAAAGATATTAATGGAAAAATAAACACCGCTGACCTAAAATAAATTATACTAAGGTTAGGAGGATGATTATCATAGGGATGTGCATCAAAACAGTCGACAATTTTCATCAGACTTGTCGAATTATAACTTTTCAATGACATTACAACTGGAAGTAAGTTAAGAGCATGTTAAGAGAAACAAGCTAACTCCCTTGTTGACTTTGTTAAAACATTTGATTGAACTTGCCGACGTTCTGCTGTATTTATTGTTCTGATGATTGTTGCTTTCCTGTTTGTATCGTATTACCGTGATGGTCCAGAGGTTAAGGCGCCTGTCTCTCATGCACGAGGTTGTGGTTCAAATACGCTGAGTTTTTCTATCATCATTGACATCGGTGAAGGAACACATTGTGAGGAAACCTGGACTTATAGTTAATATGAGTTTGGTATCGCCAATCATCCTTGAGCAAGCTTCTTTGTATGAGAAGAGGCCTTTGGCCTGCCGTGGGATAGTAACAGGCTGGTATTATTCCTTTTTATACATTTACGTAGCTCGGCGATGGGCCGGGTAAACGGGATAGTACGGGCCGAAACCAAGTGCTACCCCTGGATACTGGTAAGATAAGATCATGGTATGTTTAGATTTTGTGATTGATGGCTCGTTGTCATTTTGCAAGACACTTTCTAACAGTCCTTTATGTGTTCAGAATCGCTTCTTTCTGGAGACTTTGATATGTGTAGGATAGCAAATCAAGTGTTTTAATGGACTGGTGTAGTTGTTTAGATATTACACCTGTCGTTGTTTTATAATTGTATTGCCGTCACAAACAGCAGACGTTTATCTCTGGATAGAGATAAAGTTCATTCATTTGGCAAATTGAACTCAGTGTCGCATGAATGGTTCGCAGTGCTCACACTCATCATTATCAATTTTGTTTAGTCTTATAATACCTTTGCATGTGTGTATCCATAACCCGTAAAGAACCTTGTCTATATTGATGATTTTCAGCCATCGATATTCAGAAAGGTCAGGTGTGTAGAACTCAGCAGGCAGGCATGCATGAAAATATGCATTATGTAGGAGTGATGTAAGGGGGTGTTCACACTGATAGAGTTATGTGAAAGTGCGGACGAACGAACAGGAGGTCGTCAATTGTTTGGTTTAGTGATGGTAGATATGTCCTTTAAATAAGAGTATCCTGTAAAACGTTTGTAATCTATAATCTTCAAAAAATTATAAAACAAAGTCGTGTTAGTTACACCATTTATTTCTCAAGAACGGCTGGACCCATTTTTATGATTTTTGTGTTTTTTGTTTTGTTTTGGTAGGATAATAACTAAAGAAAATCATCAAAAGTCCTCGAAAAATAAATATGCAGAATATTAGTTATCTAAAAGATATTTCAAACCAAACGCAGCGCCATCTTGGATGACATGATAGGTGACAAATTCCAGTTCATTATCAGAAGACAATTTGAAAAGTCTTACAAATGCTAACACTGAGAAGGTAACACAACATTAATTTTATTCATTCTAAGGCGGAACGAAACCAGGCGAGGTCATGGATGCGTATTCTACAACCCGTCTATGCCTTGAAATCGCTAATTGTAGGTATATTTTCGACAGTCGTTACAAGTCAAACGCCCGAAAGTCTGATGGTAAAGAGCTGCATTACCCAGTGACTGTGTTTTGGAAGTCAGAAATGCAATCAAATCAATACATGTGTTCTGCTGCATCTGATTTTACTGGAAGCCGGCCACTACTTAGGCAGGAAAAGTCTAGTTAAATGACAGTCTTGTTTATTTTGGTGTGGCTTCACATGCCGTCAAGAAATATCTCTCAGGCATGCCGGTTTCCCTACGATGTTTGCCTTCACCGTTTTTGAAGCAAGTGATAATTATGCTATAAGCACATGAACCCGAAAAGCCAGAGTTGCGCATCGATTAATACGAAGCTAATACGGTAAACCTTAGACCTCATAGAAATAAATGTGTTAGACAATTTGTGGTGCCCACTTTTGTAAAATAATACGGGCGAAGATGTAGAAAATACCTAGTACCATCAATTTATAATGACGTACCTTTAGATTTGCTAAGTAGCTGTACCACTAAAGTATCTTTCAAAAATATAATGGAGAAGTTTCTCTTCAACGCTTTTTGTCAAAACCTCATAAGTGATAATTAATAAGTATATTATAGATCACATAAGATAGTGCTATTGTAAAACTTTAATGCATACAATTCCTGTGTCTAAATTGGTAACTTTTTTTTATTTTTTTATTAATTTTTAAGTTTTTGATGGAAAAGTACCCACACTAATGTTATTTATAAATGTAATACGGGAGCTGCATCTGCCAACAAACTGCTTTACAGTTTGGCAGAGGTAATTATTTATTGTAACAGTTATAAAAACAAAAATAAACGCTTTTTCATTTTTTTTTTTTTTTTCATCAATAGGCAGTGGAAGGGTAATCAGCATGGTTCTTACATGAACTGACCAGGATAATGTGTGGACTTTAAAAGAGACTGTGACCTCTAAGTTTTTTTGGTGTTTCTTCTCAGAATAGTCAGATAATGAAACACCGACCTCACCTTCTAGTTAAAAAATGTGTGGAAGTGTTTGAAAGAACTTATTAACAGAAATATATTTTTCATTAATTACCACACACTTGTCTACCTTAAACTGATCACTCCACCTCAGTTTTCTATACTAATATTATAAAGAGGTAAAAGGTCATGGCCCATAATCCGACCCGGTTCAAAAATGTTTTTGTACAAAAACAAAAATGGTGGTAAATAATGCAGGCATAACCCACTTTTCGTTATGTGTAAAAAGAAAAAAATAATTCGTTGGAGAAATCTTGCAGCAGACCAATAAAAATTGGATAATAATTAGCTGCACCAGCGGTTTCGCCTGTCTGTAAATTATTTTGTACATGGAAACATGTCACTTGGATAAAGTTATACTATGTCCGACTCCAAATCTAATATATCTCTACTCTACACGGCAATTCATTCAATATCGGTTCAGTGGTTTAGACTTGAAAATGAAACAAACAAACTTATTTTGCCATTGTTTTGTTAAATAAAAATATCATCACACATGAAGCTAACTCGTTCGTCAGGTAATAACACACGTTTATTGCTGTCTCTGTCATACTAGTAAGATAACATTTATTATTATTATTCTTTCATGATCCCCATGAGCCACAGAAATGCGCCACTTACCATTGAAAAGTATAATCATTTGTCTTTGATTCCCGCCATATTTTATTTCTGTACGCCGTGGGTATATTTTTCACACTAAATGGGCCATTACCTTTGTTTGTAAGTTTGTGTGTAGGGGGTAATCTTCGGAACTAACGATCCAATTTAAAAAAAAATTGTACTCGCTACACTATCATATACTACCAGATGACATAGACTACTTTTTATCCCTGTATTCCCACGGGAACAGGAACTACACGGGTGAAACCGCGTGACGTCTGCTAGTATACGATAAAATCACATCATTCTACACAAAAGTGGCAAAGTACTGCCTTTAAAAACAATGTGACTAAATAAAAAACACAAAGAATCCACAGAGCAATAATCCAACAGGTATACAAACTAGTAAAACACGTAAACCACGTGAATTAAACTGGCAAGCCTTTTAATGCAGCCTCGGAAAGTTCCAGCGGGTAACAAGAACGTATATAGGGATTTGAGAACGGGTGTATTGTAATAAAAACAAATAGGCGAGTACTCCGCTGTGAGCCACTTACTGCGAATAGACTGGCTCGACGTGGGCCGAATCGGTTTACTTTTCAATCTGTGCGGAGCGGCGCGTCCTGGTAACAATTTCCACTGTTGTTGGTGTGAATTGTACATTTAGGATAACATATATCTATTTAAATACAGGGTTCACAATCTATTACATGGGACTTAAACATAACTGGCATAACAAAAATGGCTTGTCCTAAATGTATCTAAGCGCTATGCGTTTCTGCACTGTCAATACACGCAACAAAGTCAAAGATTGTGAAATAGATCCACCCTATGAACGTCTTTTACTTTACTTTACGCGATACTAGATACATTAAATTCCAACAAATACCCTTTATACTTCAAAATTGTTATTATAAACGACTTCTCTGCAGATTTATAATATGTACAGATTTTGTAAAATGTGTTACAAACAAATTAAATATGATAATTAAATTATAATGTTTTATTTACTTGTGAATGTGTTCTACTACTTGTGTACAGTAGCTACTTTTTGTAGTTAATTTTCACATAATAATATGTTTACGAATAAATGATTCTGATTCTGTGGTTTCGAGTCACTTTGGCACTTTGATTTTCTTTGTTATTGCACTCCACACTAATGGGTACATGATTGGACAACGTTTCAACGTAAAAAGTTGTACCAATACCTTTGCAAACAACTTATACCTACGAGTAAGTCTTGTCAAGCCACATCCGTAGAATCACCTCTGACGTTCATGATATTCTATTCTAAGAGAAAAATACTCTGAAAATTTAATTTGTAGAGTTGAGGATTTATAAATATTCATAAGTGAGGCAACGCGACGGTTTCACTCCGGCACAGGCTGCATTAGTCCGCTTACTGCCTGAAGAACTATGCACACTATGCGCAAAATGTTCACTCAACCTGATTTATTTACGCACACGCGAACTATACTCTCGTATATTAAATCTAGCCGATTATTAATTCTTAGGGCATTTATGTTGTTTCATTTAAGCCGAGATTAAGGCAAGGATGCAGTCATTTTTAACTTTTTTAACCTCTGTAAATCGTGAGAAAATAAAGCTAAAAAATATTGTGTTAAGGTTCAGCAATGTATGACAAAAAATATCTCAATAGAAAAAAAATAAAGAAAACACTAAATCGCTGTTTAAATACGTGTAAAACATAAATGATGAAAGATATTTATTTCTGTAAATAGGTACTTTATACAAACACTTTTATAACTGTAAAGTCAATCTGAAGAAACACGGAAAGACACTCTGAGTTCCCAATCTCTTTTAAAGACATAATTATGGTTAGATTATGTAAGAACCATGCAGATTACTGTCTGAAATGGTGTTTTAAGAAAAGGACCACACAGATATGAGTGGACCAGTTGAGTGTACGCATTTGTCAATAATCGTGAGCTCTCTGATATATTATTCAAAAAGCTATACCAAAATAAGGTTTGTTTATTTTTTAGGTATTTTTAGGCTGTGATAGAAACTCATTATTATTACACGTTACTATTTTTTTCTGAGATCAAGTGAGTGTGTTGGTGCCACCAGCCCAAGTTTAGAAAAATGTTAACACCGTTGCGTCTCTCCGTAGCTTAAATGTCAGTAATTCCAAGTAAAAATAAAGGAAAAATTAAAAGCTATTTCTTACGAAAGTTTTTTCAAAAAGACCTCCCAGTAATTGGCCGTGGAAAGTTGTAGTAATTTAAAATTAAATGTGCCTAAGTGGTGAGAAATGTGAAAAAAGCAAAGACATTTAATACCTAAAGACCGGACATCACGATCAAAATTTTCGTCCGAAACTTGTGTCCTGCTTGGACACAAGTCTATGAGTTTTTTTTAGTACGCTCCGCTATCGCTCCAGTATTCATATATTATTCTAGATGGCGTTACTGAGACATGGGATCAAAGTTTTTCTATGACATTTCCTTGACATGTCCGCTCTATAGTATTTTTTAAATCTCTTCGCAAAAAAGCAACATAGAATTTTAATATTTTTCTCGGACGTAGTAAAATGGTTTACATTAATATCCGTTGCCTCGGTCTTAAGTATTGTTCGGAATGCAGGCTATTGTGAAAATTCATTCTTAAAACTCGGACAAATCGCTAAGGCTTATACTACACGGTCCATTGCTTGGGACACTTTCACTATTTTCAATTTTCCATTTTCTTCGAGAGTCGGAATGAAAATAGTTCTATTACCTGCCTGTTACTGTCCTACTAACTGCAGGGCACAGGCCTCTTCTCATACAGAGAATAAGATGGTACGAGCATTAATCACCAGTTGCTTGGGGTGATTTCAAACTTATATTAACTACATATAAACAGTCACAACTGCAGCAGTAGTAGCCCGAAATCTAGATTAGTGCCCGATAGATAACAATAGGCTCACCCTATTACATCGGACTTAAACATACCTGCGTAGCCCATTGGTGACTACAGGCGTGCCTGTGTTCATAATTATAAGCTTAGGATGTCATCACCGCCGTCAATGACATCTAAGTTAAACTTCGAAAGAAATTATGAATTCAAAAAGTCGCATTGGTTTTTGCCCAGATGTAAACCCACAATCTCATGCATGAGAAGCGTGGCTACAACTACTAGGCTATCACGACACTATGAAAGTAGTGTTTACTTAGAAATTTAGTTAACTAAGGGTGCCCTTCGTTAACTAGTCAAAAAAGTTTTAGGCAGAATGAAGTTGATAAATGATACCGTGTCAGATCCAAAGTTGCTAAAAGGTCTGTGCCTAAGTAATTTGGGATTGTTTTGAATCCCAAATGGTTTGCTGAAACGTAACGTTGAAATATTATGTTATTACAGTTCCAGCCTATCGTTAGATTAGCTTAAAATCTATCTATACTAATATTATAAAGAGGTAAAATTTGTTTGTAAGTTTGTATGTAAGGGGTAATCTTCGGAACTAATGATCCAATTTAAAAAAATATTGCATTGGTGGAAAGCTAAATTGTTTCCGGATGACATAGGCTACTTTTATGTTTCTTTTTTTATTTATTTTTATTTATCCTTGTAATCCCACGGGAACAGGAACTACGCGGGTGAAACCGCGTGACGTCTGCTAGTCACTTATAAAACTCTTATAGTCTCGCGATCTACTGGTCGTGGGCGCTACTGCTGAGCTACTCTGGGTTCATTTCCCGGGCCGGGCAAAGTGTTATAAGGTTTTTCAATCGGGGATTTTTTAATAGCTGCCCGGAGTCTGGAATTGTACTCGGTTGATGGCATGAGGTTGGCCTGCTACCTTATTACAACATAACACATGTTACATAACTGGCGAAATGTGGGTGTACATACAGCAGACGACATATCTATACGTAATAATATTATAAAGAGGAAAGATTTGTTTGTTTGTTTGCATTGAATTGACTCCGAAACTACTGGATCGCTTTGAAAAAATCTTTCATAGTTAAACTACCTACACTAACTCCGGGTGACATAAACTGTTCTACTTTTTATCCCTGTATTCCCACGAGACCGGGAACTACGCGGGTGTATGACATATACACTTAGATATACTGGTGTGACGTTAGATGTTATACTTATTATTCTGGCAGAGATACGTATCATTGGTTGTGTAACCGGTATCAAATCTAAACCCTAATAAAACTTTACGAACCAAGTAACACAATAGACAGGTAAATAGCCAAAAAGTTAGTAAACAAAAATTTCGACCAATGAAAAAATTCCAAAAAGTTTTATTTTACCACCGAAAAGTTTAGAATGGAGGGGCCTGCGTGAAGGTCTACAAACGGACAAATACCTGTGAGCTAGTAACATTCAAACTCAAACTTAGCGCACTTAATCTTACCTCAAAAAGATTGAGCGTTATTACAATGTTATTATGCTGAAATAAATACTTTGATATTTTTATTAACCATTTCATTTTCACTTTTTCTTGAATTCTTCATCAAAATTCACCGTGATCGTCAGTGTGTCCGAACCTAACAAAAGGGGTTCGTTAATAAATATTCACGGCGTGGTCGTGCGCTCGATCTTACACGGCCTTCGTCACCCTCCCCGGACGATGACGTCAAGGGAATATTTCCGTCCCATGGGTTGGATAATTATGTGAGGAATGTGTGGCGAAAAGATTCGTCACTTTCCGATAGCATGCTCGACTTGAATTGAATGCTGTAAAATGAAAAACGTTTTTAGTTTGGACTTTAATATCGTTAACAATACTTTGCAAGCAACATTTGGCATAATAAGGTTTGTCGTGGCAATGTATACTGTCGCGGCAGGAATTACAGACTGTTTGCTGTGCCTTTATGTTACACTGTTGTACGTGCTAAGTCTCCGATTCCTTGCACTCTGGCCGCGCCTAGCAATAATACTTCATTGATACAAAAAAAACCTTGAATAAGTTTTATCTAGCTTCAGTTCTTATTAAAATTAAAGGCGCTCTGTAGATGAAACCCTGACTCCTAAACTAGGAATACCTGTGACTTAGGAGTCAAAATTAATGATCTCTTGGATACTAATCCAACGCGCGATTTGCTTGCGGATTGCGGAACGAGATTTTATTGGCATGTCAGACTGCGAGCAGAATTCATGAGAGAGTATTTTTAATGTATTTTGCCTTAATGTACTTTCTTTTTTGACTGGCCTGTTGGTCTAGTAGTTAGTGACCCTGACTGCTATGCCGGAGGTCGTGGGTTCGATTCCCACCCAGGACAAATGTTTGTGTGATGAGCACGATCATTTGTTCTGTGTCTGGGTGTAATTTATCTATAATATGTATATATTTAGAAATATATAAGTATGTTTATCAGCTGTTTAGTACCCATAACACAAGCTCTTAGCTTAGCTTGGGACTAGATGGCGTTGCGTGTAAAAAAAGTTGTGGAATATTTATTTATTGTGGAATATTTTAGTTGGTGGCCCTAACTTCTATGCCGGAGGTTGTGGGATCGATTCCCACCTTAGACAAATGTTTGTGTAAAGAGCTCGATCATTTGTTCTGTGTGTGGATGTAAAAAAATGATCTATAATATGTATGAGAAATATATATGCATGTTTATCAGTTTTTTAGTACCCTTAACACAAGCTCTGCTTAACTTGGGACTAAATGGCGTTGTGTGAAAGTTGAAGAATATTATTATAATAATGAGAAATATATATGCATGTTTATCAGTTGTTTAGTACCCATAATACAAGCTCTGCTTAACTTGGAACTAGATGGCGTTGTGTGAAAGTTGAAGAATATCATTATAATAATTATTATTGTCATTGGTGTAATGAAAGTACTTTTCTAAAAAAACAGTCGACCACACGCAGTGGTAACAAAACCAGTACTTAAGCTGGTTTATATTGAATCGGCGTAGGCTCAAGGTCAGAGTGTTATCACTGTCGAGCTGTCGACTGTACCATGAAAAGTGAACTATAGATTTTTCTGTAGACGAGGCATACAATAAAATCTCATAGATTACTTATGCTTTATTGGTTATAAACAATTTCAGGTTCAAATATAATTAAAGTTTCGATGAAGATCACCAAGAGTTTTTATTGTTATTTTTAGCATGTGTTTTTAAAAACTTTAGTTTTGTTATTTCCAGCGTGTACAGACACGTACAAATGAATTTAAAAAAAATCTTAATGTGAAGTAAGGATCGTAGCATATGGCATTCTGTAGTTGCTGTCTACTTCGGTAATAGCGTGAGTTTATATACATGTACAAGTACAAACGTTTGTAGTTTTGTTTTAAAGCTGATTGAGGCCCAATTTCTTAATGATGAGAATAGTTTTATCTGATGAATAAAAACGGTGGTTTGAATCGTATATTTTCTGTGCTAAAACTGTACTGTACGTAGGTACTGTCTCTTGGTGAATCTTATCGTGATTAAATGTTCTAGGATGTCATTAAGTGTAAATTCTTTTAAATCCGATGTAGAAGAAGTGCAGCCCTGTTTGGTTTTTATTGACTGCAGAAAAATACTCGATTGATGAGAAATAAATCCTTTAAGATTAGCGTAATGGCATAAATTGAGCGATTTTATAGTAGATTTAACAAAAAGGGTGTTTAAATTTACGTCAGAAAAGGGTTGATGAACAAGTTTTCATTGAAGCTGTCGCGGATGAAGTCGAGTAGGACTACAAACTTCAAGTCTTACATCCTCCAAATTCCTGCGACGCATAAAGCAGTCTTCCTCAGTACTGACTTTTGGCCGGCTGGAATAGTTTTCAGACGCTTTAATGAAGCACGACCTAAACCTAGTGTGGTTTAAATATTATTTTTATTTATTATTACTGTGTTGCTTGATATGGGTTTTTATAACCTGAATTAAAGATTATTATTATTATTATTATTATTATTATTCAGCCCGTGTGCAGTATGTCCACAAAATATACCTTATCTTAACAGTACCTACATAAATACTCTTTTGACTCTTCTAGCGCTCTCTTTTTCTCTTTTTGTTGCTCGTCTTCGGCATACAATCTAGAGCATCCAGGCCTCAATTTGGCTGAACATACTTTTTTGCTTAAAGAGTGACATTATTATTATTTTATATCAACTCTTTTCTCACCCTCTTCTATCTTAAAACACTTCTTATAAGCTCGCCCCCTATGACATTGGACTAAAATATGACTGGTCAACTAATGTGGTTTTCCTATGCAGACGCCTACGCCTTACCATCTCGTGTAATGATATTTATACATATTATACTATGAAGAGGAGTCATTTTATATTCAGTTTGTTTGATTGCAGGGATTTTACTCGAATTACTTAACCACTAGAAAGCTATATTATCACCAAAGAGATTTAAAATACTATAAACAAGACATGCGCGGAAATGGCATAGAAAAACTTTGATCCTATGTCTCAGTAACGCCATCTAGAATTATATAGCAATATTGGAGCGGCAGCGGAGCGTACTAAAAATAACTCACAGACTTGTGCCCACTAGGACACAAGTTTTGGATGAAACATTTGTTCGTGATGTCCCGTCTATAGTAAGTATTTAATGTCTTTGGTTATCACCAACACAGGCTATATTATATTTTAAAATTTACGAGGTAGGGATTTAGATGCAGACGTAGTCGCGAGTGAAGTGCCACTGTACCTATAAATACTCTTTGTATTTGATCATGATTCTACGCACGTGCATTTTACTGAATTGCCCGACAAGTGGTGGACTACCTAATTGTAGTGTATGCAAATATACTTATGATTTGTCTCGGGCGCATACGTCACAACGGCACGTAGTGCGGACCATAGTCTATACAAAGTAGAGCGCACTGAGTGGGAGGCAGTCGCTGTCCGACCGTCAGTGAGGAAGCACGTGGTGGTGCGTAGGCGAGCCAAGTACAATTATAGTGTTAGTGATACTATGTGAACACTACAATGGCGACGAGGATAAAACAGGAAAAAAAACCGTAAGTAAAGTGATTTTATGAAAAAAAAGGTTACGAAAGGGAAGGAATCGATAAAATGTGAATAATAAAAGTATAAAACGTTAAATTCAAACGTTCACCGCGAAAGCAATTCGCGATATCCGTTACTTAGACATTACGAGACTTAAAAATACTATTATTGTTCCTTTCGTAATGACGCGATGAGACTTTTTAGATCGTATGCGTCTTCTTCCTTTGAAACGGTGGTAAATCTAATTTGTTAACGCTAAAATGCAGCTGCACTTAATTAATAGATTACAGAATATTGTTAAGACAGTTGAGAGCAAATGTTGTACTAGGTATGCCGTTTTATTTACAACTGGTGGTAGGTTGTAAATTACGGATAAAAATATTATTTTGAAATCTGAGTAAAATATTATAAAAACCTACCAGTGATCTTGAAACTATCATAGTTTTATGGTAGGTAAATCTACAGTTGAAGATTTTCTTTTATAAACAAATTGATTAGTGAATATGAAAAACAATCACCACACCTCTAAGACGTGGTCAAAAAATAGGGAGTTTTTGGTGATTTTGTTATTATAAGGGTAGCCGTACAAATATTAAGCTTTCACTCATCATAGGAACAACAACAGTAAAATTTAAATGTTGCGGTGTTTACTTAGGAATATTTGAAAAATAATGATTGACAGTCTAGTCGTATTCATATATGCATAGAAAGAAAGGATAACTTTGGAGGTTTGCTTAGCAGTACCTATATGTAATTACACAATAATACTGATAATGAAATTAACACTAATATTAAAAGATGATGAGGAAGAAACAGGTCGTTAAACCTACTGTTTCACTATGTAGGTACAGAGGGTAATCTGAGAACATATTATAGATATAATAAAATTCCATTATTTTGATATTAGAATCAAGCTGCTGTGGCGGTTTACAATTAATTAGAAAGAAATAAGAGGGGTCAGTTGATATTTGATTTTCCGTTAAGTTTTGTGGTTGGTTATGTAACAAAACTTTCACATTAACTCAAAACTTTACAGCAAATGCCGAACAAATGATTTAGGGAGGTTAAATCGACAACACTGCTTTCACTGAAGAACGCAAATTAGTGAGTGTGCAATACTATCGAAACTATAACTAATTAACCCCACATACTATTTTGATCAAGTGAACTAAGAAAAGTTGTAAAAAATATCTTATAATTATTATTATAACTGTAATATAAACCAGTTTTGATAAAGATAAAGAGATAAGGATAAAGATCAATTTATTCGTTTAACATGAGTAGGTTACAATACAAATAGATACATGCAATGGTGAAAAAATGAGTATGTTAACGAGCACAGCTAATGGAACATAGAGCATAGGTACATTATAAATACAGGTAAAAGTATGCTCAAAACCAAAAGAATCTCATTTAATTGAAAATATTATATTAATTAATAACAGCCGTACCTACTGGTTCGACCAAACACGAAGCTACGTTGACAAGGTCGGTCCGTAATGGGTAGCCATTCGTAACATATCGTGTCTAAAAAGGCAAGTTAGTCCGTGGATCTCGGTCCTTGTTTTTGGACTTGGACTGGATTTTGGACAACATGAGTCTGACAACCAGCTAGCCAAGGCATAAAGCATTGCCCGGTCACTGTGTTGTGGCAGTAAAATGGCAGGAATATTATTAGTATAATGGCCAATAAGGTTGGAAGGAAAATAAATCTAGTAGTGAATATAGTGAGCTATACTAGTACATTGCTAACTATTATCATTGTGACCACCTATGTATTTATACCATGTTTCTGGCAAATAAAATATTCTATTCTATTCTATAAATAGATTGAAGTATCAAGAAACTTGGTAGAAAGACTTAAATTTACTTGGCTTTAAGTATTAGCCTCTATTAAATTGGGAAACTTACTTGGCTTTAAGTATTAGCCTCCATTAAATTGGGAAATTTACTTGGCTTTAAGTATTAGCCTCCATTAAATTGGGAAACTTACTTGGCTTTAAGTATTAGCCTCCATTAAATTGGGAAACTTACTTGGCTTTAAGTATCAGCCTTCATTAAATTGGGAAACTTACTTGGCTTTAAATATTAGCCTCCATTAAATTGGGAGACTTACTTGGCTTTAAGTATCAGCCTCCATTAAATTGGGAAACTTATTGGCTAGTAGTATGAGCCTCCATTAAATTGGGAAACTTACTTGGCTTTAAGTATCAGCCTTCATTAAATTGGGAAACTTACTTGGCTTTAAATATTAGCCTCCATTAAATTGGGAGACTTACTTGGCTTTAAGTATCAGCCTCCATTAAATTGGGAAACTTATTGGCTAGTAGTATGAGCCTCCATTAAATTGGGAAACTTACTTGGCTTTAAGTATCAGCCTCCATTAAATTGGGAAACTTGCTTGGCTTTAAGTATTAGCCTCCATTAAATTGGGAAACTTACTTGGCTGGAAGTTTAAGCCTCCATTAAATTGGGAAACTTACTTGGCTAAAAGTATGAGCCTCCATTAAATTGGGAAACTTATTGGCTAGTAGTATGAGCCTCTATTAAATTGGGAAACTTACTCCTTTCTTTCTTTTTCTCTTTCTCGGAAGACCAAAATGACAGGTTACTAGCAAATATAAGTGTTATGAAAGTAGACTGTGATTGTGAGTTTGTGAGGTCAATATGAGAATGGCCCTGTGTGAAAGGAAGTCAACGAGACAAACTTGCAACGAAGTTTTAAAAGATTATTGGTGAAAGGTCAATATGAGCGACATTGACGTGAATAAATAGTCAATAAGAAAGGCTACGATATTGTATTATTGAAGGATCTTGTCAATATGATAGACATGGTCGTGAATAAATAGTCATTAAGAAAGGCTACGATATTGTATTATTGAAGGATCTTGTCAATATGAGAGACATGGTCGTGAATAAATAGTCAATAAGAAAGGCTACGATATTGTATTATTGAAGGATCTTGTCAATATGATAGACATGGTCGTGAATAAATAGTCAATAAGAAAGGCTACGATATTGTATTATTGAAGGATCTTGTCAATATGATAGACATGGTCGTGAATAAATAGTCAATAAGAAAGGCTACGATATTGTATTATTGAAGGATCTTGTCAATATGATAGACATGGTCGTGAATAAATAGTCAATAAGAAAGGCTACGATATTGTATTATTGAAGGATCTTGTCAATATGATAGACATGGTCGTGAATAAATAGTCAATAAGAAAGGCTACGATATTGTATTATGGAAGGATCTTGTCAATATGATAGACATGGTCGTGAGTAAATAGTCAATAAGAAAGGCTACGATATTGTATTATTGAAGGATCTTTAAAAGATCGTTTTGGTTAATATAGTCAATATGAGAGACTGAGACGGTCAATAAGATAGATCGTACTGGTTGAGCGAAAATGTCGTGAATGCAGTAGTATATCTACTGGTCATTAAATTGAAAAGTCATCAATAAAATCAGTAGAATATGTCAACTAGTCATTTGGCATGTCATCAAGGAATAACACAAAATACAGAAGAAAATCCAGAAGAAAAGAAGAAAAGAAGAAGAAATCCAGAAGAAAGTAAACAATAAGAAAAAGAAGAGTCAAGAATTAGAAAAAGAGCATTAAAGAAGAAGAAAAAGAGGAACAGAAAAAGGAAAGAGTAAAGGGTATTCTTTTCTATTCTATATGCCTGCTGATAATTTAATTAACACATATTTTAGTTTCACAGGTTTCACCTTGTAGTTGATTGGAAAACTAATTTGACTGAGTAGTTCTACGTTCCAAGTTATCTTATAAAAATAAATAACCAGTAGTTAATTCGAACACAAAGCCAAAATAGATTTCCATTACCGTGTACCTATAGACGATCGAATGGATAAACTAAATGACCACCTTAGGGTGGACTGGTGGAGAATGCCTGGGGCATTGGGTCCGCCTTTTTACAGTGTCTTTGACTGGTGCATAAAGTTTTAATAAATAAATAAATAAATGGCAGTCTACTTTCCTAGATTCGTGCAAATAGTTTTGAAATGTTTGGATACATTAATCAGCACCAAGTCCATAATTATTACAAATACAGTTTTGTAATCAATATTATCACATTAAATGTTTTCAGGATATTTAAACCCAGTAAACAACAATGTCCCGTAGCATCGTGGTTGGGTTACCCTGGACTCTGCTTAACAACGATACTGGTCGCTTATGCATGATGGCATGGAAGCCGTCGACCCTGGCCTTCACAAACTTACCAAAGTGTACCTAACCTAAATCTTCAAATTGGTAACATAATTATAATATATCTATAATGTGCGATTATAATACAAGATTTAAATTAGTGTTTCCTTGCAACATTAAACACAGTAGGTTGAAAATCATACATTGAAATAATTATAGTACCTTCCTGGGTATATTAAAAAAAAAAAAAGATTTAAGGTCAGCGGAAAGTTAATGATAAAGAAACCAAGTAACTCAATCCAGAAAACACGTCTACTTCAAGTAACAAACATTAAATTAAAATATGATTTAAATAAAAAGAGAAAGGGAAGAGAAAGACATAGACACAGCAATATATATTACATTTATATAAAAACCTATTAGATTGAATAAAAGAAAAGTAAAGAAAAATAATTATCTCACTCGTGATTATTCGAAAAATGTAGCACTTAATAATACACAATGATAAACAACAAATTTAATTAAACTATTTAGTTTAACTAAATGATAACAAAAAAAATGACAATTCATTAATGAGCGTAAAATTGTAGTATCTTAGAACTATTTGTAATGTCATAAATACTTTCTAATAAATGCATACGTTTATAACGTATTAATACCTGGATCTATAACACGTAATAGTTACAGATTATTTACTTTTAAATAAAATAAATTAAAACAAGGAAGGGATGTAGTGTATGCAAATATACTTATGATTTGTCTCGGGCGCATACGTCACAACGGCACGTAGTGCGGACCATAGTCTATACAAAGTAGAGCGCACTGAGTGGGAGGCAGTCGCTGTCCGACCGTCAGTGAGGAAGCACGTGGTGGTGCGTAGGCGAGCCAAGTACAATTATAGTGTTAGTGATACTATGTGAACACTACACTAATAATGAATTGATCACGCGTTGTGTCCACGTGATCAAACAAAGTTAGACTCGCGATCTCGCCGCGTGACCCTGTAAACCAGTGGTTCTCAAAGACGACTGGACTGCAAACCATCAAACGAACTACCTACTTCTACTCACCGATTGGTTCGTAAAGATGGATGGATTTATTATTCAACGAGACAATTAATGCAGTTTTGTTTCATGTACTTTGTAATTATAATATATGATAAGCTTTCTGTGTAGGTTTGACAAGACTTTTGTACCCAGGATTACTCTGTAAAATGGTGGACCGTGCACGCGTCATATTGCCTAAACAAGGAGTTCGCGCGCGTTCTCCGTAATAAAATAAACTATAATAAATGGTAGCTTGACAACATTTTAGTTTTTAGTCCCTCATCTAGATTACAAGAAAATATTCAAAACATATTTTTTCTGTTTTCACTTAATCAAAAAATAACGGCGATACATCGAGTCAAAATCTGGCATGACGTCACTAGCCAGTACAGTTTATACTAGATAATGACGTTACCAGCCCCCTCTTCTCAACCTGAATAGGCTTAATCTAAGCAGTTTTCCATTACTTAAAGAATAAAAAAAATACAGACAGTGTAGTATTTTTTAGAATCTAACTGATGGACTACTTAATTATGTTTCGATGTTCATATTCTGTCAAACACCCTATTATTGTGCTAGGTATTGAACCCAACAGACCTATGACTAGGGAATGCAATCTCGTCTCGCCGAGATCCCGATCTCGCGAGATCCCGGCCATATTTTTCGAGATTGTATCTCGTCAAATTTCGTACGAGATCTCGCGAGATAACGAGATCGACAAATGCAGCGTGACGACGTGTATTTCTAAGGCCCTATCCCGATACGCGCGCGAGTCTGACGCGTTCTGTAATACATTGCTCTTTAGTACGAACCTCAGTAAGTAAGGTATGCAACATCCATATCAATGAACTTAAAATCGCGTGTCATTTCGCAGCTACTTCGTTCCTTCTGGACAAGGTCATAGCGCGGCTGCGCGCGAACTGAATCCTGGCCGTTGCCTAAATATAGATAATTATTGTTTTGTTACCAATATTGTAAGAATTTGAACTGATTAGCTACAGTAGGTATAATAATTATAGACATAAACAAATGTTATTAGAGTTAGAGACAAAATAATAAGTACTCTGTTGATTTTTAAAATAAAACTTACATTATTTTTATAACTAAGCAACGCAGTTTCTATTTAATTACATATCATGTCAATTACTAGTTCTTAAAACAAGCATTTGCATATGTTTTAATTGCGATTCTTCCAATCTCGCGAGATCCCGTAATTTGCGAGATCTCGTACGAGATTGCATTCTCTACCTATGACAGTCGTTACAGATAGTCAAAAACCCGAAAATCTGACAACCAAGGGGTAATGTGTTACTTAGTAATTGGGTTGTAGAGGTCTGACAGGCAGTCGCTCCGTGTAAAACACTGGTATTTAGCTGCATCCATTTAAACTAGAAGCCGACCGTAACATAGGTGGGAAAGGGCTAGGCAGATGTAGATGACTTTTAATATTAATCATAACCGAACAACCCGGGCATGCGTGTAAACCCGGTTCGTAGTCACTATTATTCAGTGCCCTAAGTGTGAGTTTGTTTAACTTTAACGCGATCGACACGTTTATGACGTTCGGCGCTCCGATTGGCCCGCTCCAAGCTTTTAACCAATCAGAGAGCCAAACGCGGAGAACGTTTCGATCGCGTTAGAGTAAAAACAACTCGCACTTAGGGCACAGGACCCATTCACAATTCGCTCGACTTACACTTTGAGAAATGCTGCTGTAAACAATCACAACTTTCATAAATCACACGTCCTTGATAACTTTACAGTCAAAACAGCAAGTAAGTCATTACTTATTAGATTCTGTTAATGATTGTGATTGTATGATAGTGTTCCTTAAGACTTTTTATCGCAATTAATTTAATCGAGTTGATTTTAAGTTGAGTTAAGAAAATTGATGAGTGATCTCAGTTTCTCCGAGTCTGTTAATAACTTGAAATGTTTTGAATGGTCATAATTTATTCTCTCTATTTTAGACTAATTCCCTGTTCTAAAATGTATAGAGTGGGGAAAATAAATAGAAAGATACTAACAGCGAGGCGTGGGCGGAGACAATTTCTCTTCCAGACGTTTTCGCATTAAAATCAAAGGCAAATAAATTATTTTAATTAAACCATTAAACGGCGCTTGTGAAATTTGATTTAAGTGCACAGATATTTACAACCAAATATATGTTTATTGTATACTCGTACATACATACATACATACATAAACTCACGCCTTTTTCCCATGGGGGTGAAGTATATACTCGTATTATAAATAAATGAACACTACAATATACAGAAAAAAACTATTATCTACGCTATTGCAAAATGGGTAGGGACGTAGTATTACTAACGATAATAATGAATCGGTGTGAGATGTAAATTATAGGGCGTGGAATTGATTTAGTAAAAATAATAAATTAGGTTTATAATAAAATTTGCACCCACTTTGGTTTTGTCTACATTATGCTTAAGCGGGATGTTTAACATTTCTTAAATATTTACTTTGTCATAATGGAAGCTTAATGGTAAGCGGGAATATTTATTCCAGCCTTTACCTGAAATACTGAGGGTTTAGAATAGAATCGAATACTCTTTATTTTACACCTTACAAACTTACAAATGGTGGTTTAAATAATAATAATAGTAATAAACCATTTATTTCAGATAACAAAGACCCATAGATAAATACCTTAACATAAAAAATACATACTAATAACACTTTTGATAGTAAAATCTTATAAAACTATGTTAGTATCACTTCACTAGCACGAAATTATGTGTGTTCTTGTGGAATTTGTCCGCGGAAGCGACGGAACACCACATCCTGCGGCCAAAAACTTTCTTCCAGCACCAAATGGAGCATACAGTACGGTACGGTTACAGTCACGGTTATGATACGGTTATGGTTTAGTAAGAATACCTTCATTTGAATTATTAATCATCTTCATCATCTTTACATCAGACTTAAACATAACTAGCGTAGTAATGTAGGTGTATTACAGGCACGCCTAACCATATCCCCAATTTAGTGTTACATTTTTATTACAACTCAGCTCAAATTTAATATTCGGTAGGTATGCAAATCGACTGAACTCTACGCGAATATTTTGATTTATATTATAAAGGTTTACTTACTTATGGTTAATTAGGTAGATTACGGCCTGAGGGTTAATTCTGTGCCCTTTTAGTGGCTAAAGGAAGATTATGTTATTAGCACGTCTAACAAACAACTTTGTTTTTTTTTTAAAGGTTAAATTAAGTAGGTAAGAACAGACAGTTTGCTACTTTTTTGTTTAATCCATTATTTTAAATCATAAATCTATCTTCTTTAGCACTGACTTTTGGCCGGCTGGAATAGTTTTCAGACGCTTCAATGAAGCTAAATCAAAATCGAGTGTGGTATAATTATTATTTTTATATATTAATATGGTTTTTTTTAACCTAAATTAATAAAGAGACACGCAGCGCAGTATTTCAGTTGAAAATTATGTATTTTGTATGTTTCAAAATCAATGCATTTCAGTAAGGTACTTAGGTTAGCTAGTTAGGTTTTTTTTTTTTTAGGTTTGACAGGAGTGGGAAATCCTCATGGAAGCCCACACTGACCCACTGGGAGTCAGTCTGGGCAGTGCCGGACTCTTACCGGCTAAAACCCACTCCTGCCCTTGCTTAGGTGCCCTCTAACATGATCAGAGACCTTTTTTTGCTAGTTAGTGATTTATAATTCGGATTTGGTGTGTTTTTGTATTCGGCAAGGTTGTATTGATTCGAGATTATTGGGACTTCTTTGATGAGGAAATATCTAATGTTATTCTTGATTAAAATTTGATTTATATAACTTGTGATTTTATTCTAACTATTTATTGCTATTGATTACTTCGGACTTTATATAGTAATTTTGTGGTATTTTATTTATGTTAATCGTTATTAGTTTGTTTAGCTATTAGGTTTTCGTATGACATTTGTAATTTATAATTATTATAGATCGGAATATCATATTACTCAACTTTTTGCTATATTTTGTTACTTACGTATTATATACTCAACTTAATTATAATATACTATAATATCAAATATACTTTACATAGATAACGGTAACAATACGATATAACAACGAAGAATTTGTCTACTTTTAACGAGCTGTTGTAGTCGCACTACCAAGACGACAGGTAACCAAGTGATAGATCGTTGTATGGGCTGCTCTTATTTTGATCGAGACAGGGTCCTGGAATAGTCATTATCCCAGGCCTGTGATTGATTCTGCTCCAGGTTCTCCAAAACTCTCTCCCATCTCGGATGGCGTCTACTGAATGCATATTAACATCAGTTTCTACCATAGCCACCTCAGCAATACGACACACTAGATCGCGCCAAACTGTCCCATTTTGCTCGTACTGGGCAGTCACTGCTGAACGCGCTGTGATCGGGCTTATTGCCTTTTGCCAACTGGCAATTTCGGCAGCTCGGAGTGCTCCCTGCTGCATACTTCGGGCAGTCCGATCGCAGGTGCTGATCCCCGCAGTGACTGCACAGTGGGACAGTATCGCTGCAGAACTTTTTGCCGTGCCCATACCCCAAGCACATCGAGCATTGCACCAACGGTGATTGGTCGGCCACTCGTAGTCTTTGCAGGTCAACGTGCACCCGACCCGCCACCGTCAGCCTTTGCCATATAGCCGGGGATACCTGCAGGATGATGTGGCCCATGAGTGGGTTTAGCTAGTTAGGTTAGCTATAGGGTAGGTATGGTAAGTTAGGTTCGGTTATATGTATATTTACGTTGTCATTCAAATTCTATGTAACACAAAAGGTTTAAGGAGCACAGACTCGCTAAATAAAATGTAATCTCATTAAAAGTATATACCCTATGTATATCTACAAACGTATCTGTACAATATGCCCTACGTGTGTTTTTTTATCGGTATAGGCTCATAGACTATCTTATTCCATCTTCGTTGCTACTGAGCAACGCAATCGTGCGAGGCAATTCGTGATTTCCGAGGAAGCTAATCTCATACTTCCGGATTTAGAACGGTCATTTCCGGTAACATTATTAAAATGAAGAGGACCATTTAAATGTAAAGTATACTTATGAATTCATCTTACCTTGCCGTCCTTTTGAAGGACGCTAGTAGAAAGTAGAAAAATACAATCGACTAGAGACATATTTTAAAATTTTTAATTTTTAGTTTTTCTTTTAAATGCAGAGGACAATTGTTTCCGGTTATTTTGATATTACTCGTAAAACTAAGAACCGATTTCGATAATACTTGTGTATACAGGAAATTATGTAAAACAAAAGAATTTTCTAAATCGTTCAAAAATAATGGAGTTTTTAGGTAACAAAATAAAAACAAAAATTCAACCGACTTCAGAACCTCCCCCTTTTTTGTGAGTCGGTTGAAAATGGAAGAAAGGGCAAAGGTGGCAGCTGTCTTAGTAGAGTCTGAACGCAAATATTCAAGGCTTAAATCTTATCATCACTACGTTGCTCCCTATGTTAATATTATAGGCTGAAGCTTAGGTCAAAAAGCAGTTAACTAATAGGTTGTTTTCATTTGGCAAGGCCCTGTCTACGAGCCCGTCCCCCGAAAGTTTTCAGTCATCCATGAAAAGTTTATATGGCAATTTTCCAAGACGATTTAGGACTTCATCTTCGGACCCGACCCTGACGTAATCAACTAGAAAACAATCGCTCTAAGAGCAAATTGATCAAAATGTTTGTAATTTTAGGTCGGCAATATCATATAGAGGAGAGATTCGATTTTTTCATTTGTTTTTTGGTAAGGATTAAACTCGGAAACGATTAAATTGAATAATATCTGTCGTTGACTTGTGCAATATAAGTACGTCAATTCTAAAATAGTACACTACCCTTCCTCTACTTGTTCGAACCCTGTGATAGCGAAGCAATTAGAAATGCACCGATTTACTGGTTAAGATTTGCAACAGTTCAATTATTCGTCCTTGTAATAAAAATCGATTAATATATTTATTAAATAAAAGTCTTGATATTAAATATCCTACGAAAATTGTAATAAGAATAATTTGAGTATGATCATAGAAAAAAAAATACTTGTTTTATTAAATTACATTATGTAACTGTTTGTTGTTCCTACAAAATAAAATAAAAAATAAAGGAGGATTTACAAAATGGAGCATTCCATTTTGTAAATTAAGATTTTCTTTCTTACTTTTTTTTCTTTCTAAGGCAAACTTAAAAATATATTCCGACAAATAAATGTTTCCAACACGCGTTATTTACAAAAAGTTCTGTTAAAAGCAAAAGTAAGAAACATAATACAAAATAACTAACAAAACAATTTTGCAGAACACGGAAGAGATTTTCTTGGGTCGTGCTTTGTTATTTAGGAAGGTAACCGACTACATTCCTAGGTTACAGTACCTAATGTTATGTAAGTCAGGTTGTGTGCACTCAATACCGGATTTCTTTAAAACTTTTTCGCTTGACTTTGCAAATTTCGTAGAACGAAAGATATGCTTTTGAACTAAACTTTAGAGGAAAGTTTAAATATGTCCTGAAACCAAAAGTAAAATAGCTCCGTGATGTTTGCAATCCAGAAAACTTCTATGAGTTTGAGGATAGTAATATAAGTTTTATAATTTACACAGTTATTTATTACCTAGACATGAAAAAACATAATTATTTAGTCTTATTTATGTGAGTATCGCGTTTATTGGCCAGCATTATTTATTCTCCTCTGATTTCTTTGTTATTCTAAATACGTCGTAATAGCTACTGCTACTGCTTCAATCATAAGGTCTGCGTGGGTCCAATTCCCGGGTTCTGCACAGTGTTTGAGGGTTTTTGGATCTGGATTTTCTCAGTAACAGCCAGGATTCAGGATGTGTGTCCTAGTGATTAGTGATAAAGCCTGGCCCTTACTACATGGTAATTATATCAACATAAATAGTAAAATGTGGGTGTATTATACGTCCATATATGCTAACCTTTAAGGGAATACAGGTGTGATGTATTCTATGTATTAATTAAATTAAAAACTAATGAATAATAATTATTGCCACAATAATACTGATTGATTACCTAATTATTTTTAACTCATATAAGTGTTAGTTGTAAGAATTCAAGATGTGTAGGAGGACGAAAAACGAATTATATTGCTTAATCAAACGCCCACTGAGAATACTTAATTAACTTCTAACAAGAATTACAAATATTTCTAGACAGTTTCTGGAAAACCTACTTACTTATAGATTTAATGGCAGAGTTACTTACCTATCAGATGGTAGCTCAACACACTATTGATAAAATATCACGCCTGTTATCCCGGATGGGTTAGGCAGACGTGTACCTTTAATATAGTAAACCTACATTTCGCCAGTTATGTTTAAGTCCCATGTAATAGTGGACGATGTCATAAATCGGGCACCAATCCAGACTCCGGGCTGTTACTGGATGGAAAAACTTAATAACACTGTGCCCGACCCGGATATCGAACCCGAGGGCTCACGCTCAGCAACAGCGCTTGCGACCACAAGACCAACGAGACAGTCTATGAGGCAGACTATTAACAGACAGACTAAAAACTAGAAAGTTATTCCAGAACTCTACACGGTGGATGGTACAGACGCCTGCACATCAACATACCCCAAACTGTAAAATTTTCCCAATTGAACATGAACCTTATAGTGTTTGGAATAAAGTGGAAAACCTAACTAAGAAATTTGACACATTGGGGTAGGTTGATGTGCTGGCGTCTGTACATCGATGCATCTCCACCATGAGTTCTTTTCATAATTCTAGAGACTTAATTTTTTTCGCCACTCACCCTGTATATTCTCAACAAAATATTTACTACATGTTATAAAACAAAGTTCTCCCTTGCAACTGTCTATCCGTCTGTCTGTTCGCGATAAACTCAAAAATTCCAACTCCGCTTTCATGCTGTTTTAAGCAATGGATAGTGTGGTTCTCAAGAAAGGCTTTAGTATATAATGTGTCAAGTTATTGTATGCATTGGTAAAAATATGTATATTGATATTTGTTGAAGGTGTTGGAAGAAATAAGCCGTCTGGGTGCCGTCTACTTTCGGTCTCGATAACTGTAACCCACTCGGGCGAAGCCGCGGGCATCAGCTAGTAGAAGCAGTAGTTATAAACATATTCCTATAGTTGAAGTAAAATGCGCAAACGAGGCAGGAAGTACGGCATAACTTTCAGTTTGCAATCATTAAATACTGCTGTTTTTTCTGTGTAGGTACTTAAAAGTTTGCGAGGTTCGCTGAAACATCGGTTTGGAACTTTTGTTAGTTACCTAATTTGCAAGCATTCCGTTTTAATTGTTTGATGGTTTGCTCAGCTTGCAGACTAGGCTTAAATTTCCATATGATTGATACGAAATTTTTAGCTAATCAATGTGGTTTAGAGCCTAAAGGTTATGTAAATCCTATCAATATAATAATAATATTTTACAACTTTCACACAACGTTATCTATACTCTAAAACTAAGCAGAGCTTGTGCTATGAGTAGGTACTAAACCACTGATAAACATACCTACCCTCCCATCTGCCGATAAACTACTTAAATATTTCTAAATACATGACGTATATTATTGACTAGCAGACGTCCCGCGGTTTCACCCGCGTAGTTTCCGGTCCTGTGGGAATACACAGAAAAAAAAGTAGCCTATCCCGGCATGACTAATATCAGGAATTCTTTATTCATGCCCCCAGTGGTACATCAAGATATTGTACGTGTTATAAAACATTTAAAGAACAAAAAAAGTTTCGGATACGATGAAATATCTACCGAGGTAGTAAAATTTGTTTCGGAAATCATAGCCAAACCGTTAAGCCATATAATAAATGCATGCATAAGCTCAGGTATATTTCCGGATCAATTAAAAACCGTTGTCATAAAACCACTGCATAAAAAAAACAATAAGGAAGACATGTCAAACTACAGACCAATAGCTTTAATATCAGTATTTTCTAAGATAGTAGAAAAGATTATTTATGAAACTATTTACGCATTTGTAACTAAAAATAATATTTTATGCGAAGAGCAAAAGGGTTTACGAAAAAATAAAAATATTAACTTGGCAATATTTGACCTTCTAAAAGTGATCATGAATAATGTGGATAAAAAGAACCCTGTATGTGCAATTTTCACTGATATGACGAAAGCCTTCGATCATGTAAATCATGATACCCTGTTAAATAAACTTGAAGGCTATGGTATAAGAGGCAACGTACTAAACCTAATAAAGTCGTATCTAACTGATCGAAATCAGTATACAGAAACATCGAGAGTATGTCCTAAAAGTAAGCGTGAGGTCAAGTATTTATCTTCAAGTAGAATTCCTAAGTTCGGAGTCCCGCAAGGTAGTGTACTTGGGCCATTATTATTCTTGCTTTACATTAACGATCTTCCGCGTCAAACTCATCATACAATGACTCTATTTGCGGATGACAGCACAGCTATAATCGAATGCACAGATAAAACCAAATATAAGCAAGACATAAACGACACCCTCAAAACTATAATAAATTGGCTAAATAAAAATAATCTACTTATAAATCTAAATAAAACACAAGTTATGCATTTTTACCAGCGGCTAGAGCCAGAAAATATGTTAATTAAATATAATGACCAAAATATAAATACAACTGCAGTAACAAAATTTCTAGGGGTACACATCGATAGTAAACTGACATGGAAACATCATGCTGAAAACGTGTGCAAAAAACTAAGTAAAACAGCATATGTACTTTATAGCCTCTCGAAAAAAGTTAATATAAATACATTGGTGACAGCATATCATGGTTTAGTTGCATCCACACTAAGATTTGGTATCATTTTTTGGGGAAACTGTAGTGAGAGAGAAAGAATATTTAGGGCCCAAAAACGATGCCTTCGATCAATGACAGGTCTTAAAACCACAGAAAGCTGTCAACCTGTTTTTAAATCATTAAGTATACTTACACTGCCATCTTTGTATATACTCGAAGTTTTACTATTCGTTAGAACGAACAAACACCTGTTTCCGTCGATAGCGGATAAAAGGCAGCGCTCAGGACCATTAAGGTCACAATACGTAAATCAACTTCATACAGGTGGCTACCAAACGTCTCTACTTAAAAACAATATTTTAACCTTAGGTCCTACGTTATATAATAAACTACCGTCAAACTTAAAAGAATTACCCATCAACGTTTTTAAAAAAAAGCTAACAAAACTGCTTCTGGACAAGTGCTACTACACAATTAAAGATTTTGTCGATGACAACATTTTTTGTTAATGACAGTTCAAACTTTTGTTATCATTGCAATCCTAATGTTAATTTATCTTTTATTTTTTATTTTTTTTTACTATCTAATTAGATTTTGTTGTATTAAGTTTACTGACATTTGGAATTTATTGGCATTGAAATAATTGTACTAATACTTTTAATTTGTTCACATTTTTATTATAATTGTTTTTTAACATTGTTAACACTCAATTTGTAGACATTTATACCTAACTAGCTGTACCCTGCCACGCTTCGCTGTGGCACATTGTGATTGAATAGTTAAAAAAAAAGAAATGACGTGTGGCACTCGGAGACTGCCGCGGTAAAGCTATTGCATAGCATTTTTTATCAACTCCTCTCCTCTCCCCCTCCCTCCCCTCTCCTCCCTCCCTCTCCCCCACACCTCCCACGGCCCTCCCTAGCTTTCCTCTCCCTCCCCCTTTCACTACCCCTCTCACCTCCCCTTCCCCTCCCCCACACCCTCACCCCTTCTCCACCTCCTTCCGTCATCACCCTCCCCTCCCCCTCTCTGCCCCTCCCTACCCTCTCACAATCTCCACCCTCCCCCACCCCTCCCACTAATCTCCCCTTTTCCCCTCCCCTCACCCTCACTCTCCTCGTGATATTTCAAAAAGTCATTAAAAGTTCTGCTATTCATCGACAGATGGCAAAACCAAAAACTAAAAAGTATCACCGCTGTGCCTGTGTTAGGTTATTTTCGTTACGGAATTTCTGTATTCGGTTTCCACGCTCAAGGCCCGCGTTATAAGCTATGCAATAACATAAAAAAAAAATATGTAAGAACCATCCTTGATGCGGATTATACAATATATCATTAATTGATGTTATCGAGCGGGATAGAAAATGATGAAATTTTGAAAATGACTAATAAAAAGCAAGGGTTGGTGATAAAAAAGTGCAAATTTAGAGTTGTATGTATTATTTGATGCCACTTAATAAAAAAATAAAAAAAATAAAAATTATCAAAAAAATGAAAAATAAAAATTTAGGGTGAACACCCCTTATCACTTACAGGTTAGAAAAATAGATAGTAGCCGATTCTCAGGCTTACTGAATATGTATAAACAATTTCATGAGAATCGGTCAAGCCGTTTCGGAGGAGTATGGGAACGAACATTGTGACACGAGAATTTTATATATAAGAAGAAGATTACTACTTTATCCTTTTTTATTTATTTTGTAATTTTTGTAATTTTAATTTGAATGTCTGTTAGTACCTATTCATTTAAAAGTGTAATCTACTATATAAAAATAAGTCGGGTTTTCCTTCCTGACGATATAACTCCAGAACGCACGTACCGATTTGCACGGTTTTGCATTCGTTGGAAAGGTCTCGGGCTCCGTGAGGTTTATAGCAAAGAAAATTCAGGAAAAATAACATTATGTTACATTAAACATACTAATAAAAATAAATTAAATTACATAAATCAGATGCAACCTTCATAGTCACTATGAAAAACTAAGACACAAAATTAGAGAAAAGTAAATGACAGATTGACAACTGACATAATGTCAGGCAAAAAGTAAATATTGAAAATTATTATATTTAATATTTTATTTCAGCAAAATCATAGTCTTACAATCGAATAAGTCTACTATATAAAAATAAGTCGGGTTTACGGTATTGTGTTCACTGTGAAATTGTGAAAAAAAGTAAAAAAAATAAGTTATTCGTTTCCTAACATTTCAATTGGAAACCATCAAATCAATCACGTGTGTTGTACAAATTTTTATTGAATTTCAACAGCAGGTCTTGGTGGTAAGTTGAACTGTGTCAATTATGTGGATCGTGCATTTGAGGTTAAATTCACCACTCTGTCCATAGTCCAAAATGCCTAGAGGACGACGTGCGAACATCGGCCGCCGCACAAGACATGCAAGCCAGCAACAAGTGTATTCACAGAACTTAAGAGAAGAAAGACAAAATATAATAAGTGTTAGCTTGTATCTGGTATCCCTAGATATTTAATTGACTAAAGCTTATGTCATTCGAATGACAGCTCGTGGAGTTTATTAAGTCATGACGTTTCGATTGGCGTCCTTATGGAAAGGAGAGCGAACGGCCGGCCTTCTTGTTCGAGACACCGAGCAGTAAACATCTCTAGAACTCCTCTGTAATAGATTGGAATTTAAATAAAACTAGCGAGTAAGTACAGAACCTACTAATGAGTGATTTTATATAAACGTGGTTTGAAATACTGTGAAAAAGGAATTAAATAAGTTTGTGTTTTAATAATGTGTATGATTTTCTGTTGCGAACCCTTTATTCCTGAACTATAGCTTACAGTTCAGAAGTGGGATCGTAAGAGAATTCTCATAATTTTCTTATTTTCACGTCCACAACAATCGTATGATAACGAATGTTTAGTTGATGTATCTTTACGATTTTATGTGTTATTTTTTTATTCTCTTTTCCCGGTTACGTTCGTTGTCAATATTAATTGACAAGAAACGTTACGATATTTTTTTTTCTTTTTTTTTTTTTTTTCTCAACTAGGCGTCGTTGACATAGGACAACTTTATTAGGTTTAGAATAAAACCTTTTTCGATTGTATTGATCCAAATATAATATGGACTTTGCTGAAAGGAGAGTAGAAGCGACAATAAACGTAAATGTGTTAATAATGGGTGGTTTATCGTGATTTTAGGTCATTTTAAATTATGATATTCTGAGCTGATGTTGGACATACGTTACATACTTAACTTTACTTCGTATTTTAGTTGTTCTATTTATTTTTTTTATTTTTGTGTTTATGCCTTGGCCAAGTAGGAAACCCACATTATTTAAGAAAGTGTTTTTTTTTATTCTCTTTGTGATTACGAACAGGCACTAAGCTGTTAAATTGAAAGTTTCAGATACATTCATATTGGATGCAACCGAGGTTAAGGATTGCTATTCGGTATGAATAATAATGAAGAGCCCAGGTTAGAGGGCGGAAACGAGCCCAGGTTTGAGGGCAGGAGCGAGCCCAGGTTTGAGGGCAGGAGCGAGCCCAGGTTTGAGGGCAGGAGCGAGCCCAGGTTTGAGGGCAGGAGCGAGCCCAGGTTTGAGGGCAGGAGCGAGCCCAGGTTTGAGGGCAGGAGCGAGCCCAGGTTTGAGGGCGTAGGTGAGCCCAGGTTTGAGGGCGGAAGTGAGCCCAGGTTTGAGGGCTGGAGTGAACCCAGGTTAGAGGGCATAACTCCTAGGTTGGAAGGTCGCATACTGCCCAGGTCAGAGGGCAAAGAAAGAAATATGGACAGTCGAAACGAGGAACAGGTTACAAGCAGGATGGTAACAAGGACTGAAGACCGGACACGGCGTTCGTCTAAGAACCGAAAAAGGCGGAATATCATTGTGGATTCGGACAGTTCATCACGTGAAGATGGCAGTCACGAGAGGACAAGGAAACACCGGAGGAGGGAACGGACTAGGAGAGGCAGTTCGAGACGGACGGCGCGCAGCAGCGAGAGTTCAGATAACTATAAGTCAACACGAGTTTATAAATCTAGTCTTAATAGGGATTCTGAAACAAATGTAATATTAGATAAGTTTTTATCAATTTTAAATAGCGTCAAGAGTTCGGAGAAGCCCAAGCTGTCATTTAATAGCAATGTCTTACCGGATTTCGACCCCCTTAGTAAAGAACAAACTATGTTAGTTTGGATCACAAAAGTGGAAGAATGTGCCGAAATATACGGCTGGTCTGAAAAGGAAATAATCCACTATGCTCTTCCAAAACTTACGGGTGTAGCAAAAACTTGGTACCAGGACTTGCCATCTCTTCTTTATACTTGGGGCGAATGGAAAAAGAAGCTAATAGAGTCATTTCCTTGTCGCGAGGACTACGCCGAACTCTTAACGGAAATGTTGGCCAAACGAGTTAGATACGGGGAATCATTGGAACATTATTATTACGCGAAACTAAATTTGTTAAATAGATGCAAAATTTACGGTAAACAAGCAGTTGATTGTGTGTTGTATGGAGTAGATGATCGTGCTATAAAAGTAGGTGCTCAAGCAGCTCAATTTAGTGAACCAGAACAAATATTAAAATACTTTCGAACGGTAAAAGTAGGGCAAAGTAAGGAAGCATACGAAGCTAATATCAGAAATAGTAATGATCGCAAAGCGTCTGTTACGGCCACGTCGCGAGCCCAAAACCTGAAACCTAGTGCGGTAAATTCTAGTATACGTTGTTTTAATTGTAATGAAGTCGGTCACCCCAGTTTCAGATGTGATAAACCTCCTATTAAATGTTCATTATGCGATAGATTGGGTCATCAAACTTCGAGTTGTTATAAAAATAAACCTAAAACTGATTCTACAAAAAACGAAAATGAATAAAAAGATAAAAATGAAAAAATGGTTTCCGAGTTGAAAACGAACGATATTCTATTGATAAATATATTTTTGATATTATTATTAACTTTAACGGTAAAGCAGTAAAAATGTCACATATATTTAGGAAGCCAGTGTACACTCATAACAAAAAGCAATGCCCACGAACTTGCTATGGAAATTAAGTGTCCCGCTAATCTTCCTGTATTGAGAGGTATGGAGCAAACCTGAGCATTCCTTTAGGCGTAATAACTACTGATGTCGAAGTACAAGGCATTAAGAAAGTGGTAGACATTTATGTTGTGGAAGATCATGTACTTAGTCACCCTGCCCTTCTGGGATACTCGTTTACTGAAATGCCTGATCTTTTAATTACCAAGACCCCCACTAAATTAATATAAAAAAAATAGATTCCAAAAAAATACACCTGATGTGTGATAACAATGTTCATGTCCCACAGTTTTCATTGCGTGTAATACCAGTAAAATCTGAGCCATCTTTTACCGGCAATGTTTACGTACGTGCCTCTCTTAGAGAATTAAATGGGAAACACTGTTATCTTTTATCAGGTGAATTTACCATCATGGATGGATGAGATTCGTTGCTAGCGTATAACTTGTCTGATAGTGAAATGTTCATTTCAGAAAATTATTTATTGACCCGTTCTATTAAAAGCGAGCACTTAGACTATACAGATGTCCTTGATTGCTGTCAAATGTCTTTCGATTCTAATAACGCCCCTGAACGAATTAATTGTGGTGAGAAACACTAACTTCACACACAATAACTTCTCCGTTGACTAACTTATTAAAAAAAAAAGATGTCGCTTGGACTTGGGGTAGTAACCAAGAGACATCTTTTGACTTGGTTAAGACTTTACTTACACAACGACCCCTTTTAGCTTTATATGACCCTAAAGCACCAACACAATTGCATACTGACGCGTGCAAAGATGGGCTCGCAGGTATACTCTTACAGAGTGATTCGTTGGGTATATTTCATCCGGTTTCGTATTTTAGTCGTAAAACCTCCCCTGATGAGCGCAAGCTACACTCATACGAACTTGAAACCTTGGCAGTGATAGCATCTCTGAACAGGTTCAGGTTATATTTGTTGGGCATACTATTTACAATATATAGCGATTGTAGCGCGTTAAGATCCACATTCGTTAAACGGGATCTAATTCCGCGTGTTGCGCGTTGGTGGGTCCAAATACAAGAATTTAATTGCACTATCGAATACCGGCCCGGCTCCCGTATGACGCATGTAGATGCGCTGAGCCGCGGACCAACCGCGGATTTCGAATCCGAAACACACGTACTAGACATATTGAGTATCGAATGTTCCGATCATAATTGGATCGCCACCGTACAAGACGTAGATGAAGAAGTACAAAGGATTAAAAATATACTAGAAGATAAAACTGCAAAACAAGTCATAGATGTTCATAAAAACTATAAAATAAAGAACGGTCGCGTATATCGTATAGTAAGAGACGAGATAAAATGGTTAGTTCCAAAGGGTGTTCGCTGGCAAATCTTAAAACGTAATCATGACGACATTGGACACTACAGGTTTGTTAAAACCTTACAGCGCATACAACAACATTATTGGTTCCCTAAAATGCGTCGATTCGTAAAAAAAAAGCCCATCCGAACTACTATTTGGATGTAATATAACTAGTAGGTCAGAAGGTATTATGAACCCCTTTATATCTGATACCACTAAGTTGACTCGGAGGATTTAAATAGCATGAGTAATAAAGCAGGCAATAGTATAAAGGCACAGCAATTAAGAGACGTAGAAAGATTTAATAGTAAAAGAAAATCGGCTAAAAGTATAAGGTAGGAGACTTGGTTCGCGTCGAGAGGCAAGTTCCTCATGATGGTCAATCCCAAAAGCTAGTGGTTAAATTTCAAGGTCCTTATCGCGTAATGAAAGTGCTTCCAAATGAAAGGTATGATTGAGGATACCCCTTTGACACGCAAACATGGCCGTCGATATGAAGCTGTGATTGCCGTAGATAAAATGCAGCCGTGGATATCTTTCGGTAGGGACTTAATAAGTAGTGATGATGAGGAAAATGATGATAATTAACGGAATTCATTAGAGTAGTGGATAATTATAATGAACTGTTTAAATTATATGATTTTAAATACTTGTATGATAAGCATGATCTTGTTCTGTGTCTGGGTATAATTTATCTATGAAATAAGTGTATTTAGAAATGTACAAGTATGTTTATAAGTTGTCTGATAAATATAGTAGGTATAAGCTCTGCTTAGTTTAGGACTATATGGCATTGTGTTAAAATTGTAGTTTATTATTATTATAAATGTTACAGATAAAAATAGATAAGATAAGATTGATATAAAATTACAATATGCTAACTAATTTTTAATAATTACGAAGAAATTAGTGAACCCGATGTTATGTTTGTGTTTACAATTTTTTTTTCGTTTCTTTTGTTTTCTCTTTTCCTGTTACTTTTAAAACAAAAATGTGATTGTATGCACGAGGACGTGCTTTGAGCAGGATGGCCGAGCTGTTAGCTTGTATCTGGTATCCCTAGATATTTAATTGACTAAAGCTTATGTCATTCGAATGACAGCTCGTGGAGTTTATTAAGTCATGACGTTTCGATTGGCGTCCTTATGGAAAGGAGAGCGAACGGCCGGCCTTCTTGTTCGAGACACCGAGCAGTAAACATCTCTAGAACTCCTCTGTAATAGATTGGAATTTAAATAAAACTAGCGAGTAAGTACAGAACCTACTAATGAGTGATTTTATATAAACGTGGTTTGAAATACTGTGAAAAAGGAATTAAATAAGTTTGTGTTTTAATAATGTGTATGATTTTCTGTTGCGAACCCTTTATTCCTGAACTATAGCTTACATAAGAGAAAATGCCCGATTGAGACAACGCGTGAGCACACGAAGATCATTGGCATCATACAATCGCTTGGCATTCCAATATGATCCCACTGCGAACTACAGTTATCAAATATATTCTCGAGTAACTTTATTATTTATTTATTAATAACTAATATTATTGAATGTAATTAATTATTAATAACTAATAATCTATATTATATAAATGAATCGCAAAATGTGTTGGTAAGCGCATAACTCAACAACAACGCCTGGACCGATTTAGCCAATTCTTTTTTTTAAATGTTCGTTGAAGCTCAAAGATGGTTTTTACGGTGAGAAAAATTGTCGAATAATTGCCGGAAAAACCCTAAAAACAGCCCTTTTCTTTTTCCCATACAAATGATTTCTAACTAAAATGAGCTTTATTGCTATTGTGTAAAGTTCATATTGAATTACAAGCACTCACTGTTGTTTAAATAATGTAGGTATGGTCCTAACGTCAAAGAGTCAATTTGCACACTAAAAGATATACGGAGCAATCATAACCAATTTGGTGGTGAAATTTATTAGCAGGAGATTTTCGTCAAACATTGCCAGTGATTCCCGATCAACACCAGCTGATGAACTCAATGCATGTCTAAAGTCCTCCAATTGTAGAAACATGTCAAAGTACTTCATTTAAGCAAGAATATTCGTGTCGAGTTGCAAAATTACCAACCTGGAAACATATTCTCTAAACAACTCATTGACATTGGTAGTCCTATAGACATGTTGACTGGCTGCATTAACATTCCTCAAAGTTTTTGTCAGTAAACTCCAAAGACATTCAATACATATAGACCGGACATCACGAACAAAATTTTCGTCCGAAAAAGTGTGTCCTGCTGGATACAAGTCTATGAGTTTTTTGTATTACGTTCCACTGCCGCTCCAATATTCATATATTATTCTAGATGGCGTTACTGAGACATGGGTTCAAAGTTTTTCTATGACATTTCCTTGACATGTCCGCTCTATAGTATTTTAAATCTCTTTGGTAAACTCGATGAAAAGATGAACTTATTCAGAAGGTGTTTCCAGATGTTTCTCAAAATTACAGGAACCATGATTGGTTGAGCGAACGAGCTATATTGGCTGCAAAAGACATAGATGTAAATGAATTAAATTTAAAAATACAAGAACAAATTACAGGCGAATCGAGGATATATAAATCAGTTGATTCGGCTATTAACCAAGATTTTGTAGTGAACTATCCACCAGAATTTTTAAACTCGCTGGATTTGCCAGGATTGCCACCTCACAATCTTCAATTAAAGGTAGGAGGATCGGTAGTTATAATGTTGAGAAATACCAACCAACCGCGTCTTTGCAACGGCACACGGTTAGCGATAAAAAAATTACTTAACAACGTGATAGAAGCAACTATACTGAAAGGAAAGTATAAAGGACAAGACGTTCTCATACCGCGCATCTCAATGATTCCGAATGATGTGCCGTTTGACTTTAAACGACTACAGTTTCGAGTTCGGCTTGCTTTTGCTATGACCATAAACAAGTCCCAGGGCCAATCATTAAGTGTTTGTGGTATTAATCTGGAAACCCATGTTTCTCACATGGTCAATTGTATGTGGCCTGTTCCCGTGTTGGAAAACCATCAGATTTGTTTGTCTAAGCGCCAGATAATCAAACAAAATATCGTATATCACAAAGCACTACAATGAAAATAAAAATGATTTTTGTTAATAAACATGATTCACATGATTAACAATAAAGAGATTACTTATGTTTTATTTAATAATATTTCTTAATCACAACGCCCTATCACCAGGGTGACGGTTCTGTTCAGGAGAATTTTTTGCCCTGACTATAAAATATGTAGGAACAAAAAAATGTCACATTACAAATCATTTTGACAGGACTTTATTGCAATTTAATTAGGCAGTACGAAGTCTGCCGGGTCAGCTAGTATTAAATAATTTTGCATGCCGTAAGGCAAAATGTATTGGGACACTGAAAAAAAAAAAAAAAACTACCATCATATTGTATACCTGCATTATTGGCAAATAAATGATTTGATTTGATTTGATTTGATTTGAAAATGTGGATGATGATGAAAAGATGAAAGTGGCAGTTTTAAAATAATTGATAGCAGCAAGCGAGAGTAACATGAAGAAGTGTTCTTGACCGATTTCTTAACCTTCCAATCGTGTACTGTCACCCTAAGGGGACAAAGCGGGGTGACAGATCGGAATAATCCGTATTATCGTGTAATTAGTGACACAATAGTAAGACAACGATAGCGCTAGGGGTTTAATGAATTAAACTAAAGGTCCCGAATAGAGTTCACTGAATTAACAGAGTATGCCTACTACATCCGAAACAATCTCATTTTTTTTATGTATCATCCGTGCACTGTGTAGACATGAGGCTCTACTCTTTTAACATCAGATACTGCACTCAATTTCTGCCTAAACAAATTAGATTTACAACAAAGTTTTTACAGTGTGAATCTCGCCAATTCCTATGCATCCATATGAAAGAAAATAGACTGATTGCGGCAAGTATCTTACAATACTTGCACAGTCCTTTTCAGTTTTTTGAAAAGAAGATTCATGCAACACCTAAATTATTGCTGAAATTATTTAATATCTTTGTCCCCAGCGTAGAAGCAGAGAGAGCTTTTACTTTTGTAAAAAAAATGGTTTTCACTTTCTGAAACGACATTACACGCCCTTTGTTTTCTACCACTACAAAAATGATAAAAACTGTAACAAATTTTTTTTTTTGTTTTTTAACCGAAAAATACCGATCGAATTGAGAACCTCCTACTGAAGGAGGTTCTCAATTCGATCGGTATTTTTTTTATGTATGTACTCCGATTACTCCGATATTAACGATCCGATTTACGTGATTATTTTTAGTTCGATGCAGAATAGCTGCCATTTGGTCCCATTAAAATTTAGCATAGTTTGACCCGTTAGACCCATTTTATGAACATTTAACATTTAATTTATTTTTGAACTTTTTTTTGTTTGTATGTGCGTTTACGCTGAGATTTGTATGATTTACGTGATTCTTTTTTAGTTTGAGGCGAAAAAGTTGATTTTTGGTCTCATAAAAAATTAACATAGTTTTAGTGTTTTTTTTAAAGTCGGTTGTATTTTTTGTCAATTTTTTTTTTTTTTAATTTATGTTTGTTTATTAAAGTTTGTTAACTAAAATATCTCATATTGACTTTGTTGTTACATATTGTATAAATAAAAATCTTGTTTAGAAATAGTCTCGAAAGTCTCGTTTTTCCCGGTAATTTCGAGACCACAACTAGTCTCGCTTTTTTTTTCCCGGGACTCGGTAATGCATCGAGACTGAAAGCCCTAATTGCCATACAACGTGGCAAAAAAAATGCGTAAATAATGTTAAGCAAGTATAGTATAGTATAGTATAACGGGCCGGTGTCCGCAACTCCACGTCAAAGCGCGTATTTTGCGTGCGGGTGGGAGACTATTCTAACCATCCCAATTCCCCGAGAAAGGCCAGCAGTGCCCCGATGTTGCTGGCTATCTCGCGGAGAGTACCTGGGTTACCTAAGTACTTTGCCCTGTATGTTGCAACCACTGGGCAGTGCAGAAGCACGTGGGCTGCTGTCTCGTCTTCCTCCATGCAGGCACGACACAGGGGGCTGTCTGTGACTCCTAAGACAAAGAGGTGTTTATTAAAAGAGCCATGTCCGGTAATAGCGGCTGTTACTGTGCGCAGCTGTGGTTTGGTCAACCGAAGCGCGCGTTTAGTGAGGCGGCCGTCGATAGCAGGAAGTGCTTCCTTGGCCTGCCTACACTCGCCGTGGCCTAGCCACAGCTTGTGGTGTTGTTCACTAGTTCGTTTCCTTACCAGTGTGCGTAGGTATCCGAAAGGGAGTGGTACGATGGGTTCGGGTCCCACCGCTGCCATGCTCGATCCCCTTCTAGCGAGTTCGTCCGCAGCATCATTGCCCCGGGAATCGCTGTGTCCTTTGATCCATTGGATGGTTATATTATTGAGATTACCAACCTGGTTCAGGCGTTGGTGACACTCGTATATTAACCCAGAGTTCACTGTGTGGTTGTTTAGTGCTAGCAGTACAGCCATGCTGTCCGAGAGTATGCGAATTGAGTGGTCCACAACCTCCCTGGCTAAAATGGCAGATGCCGCCAGAGAAATGCCCATGCATTCGGCCTGAAATACCGTGTTGTGGGCCCCCAAAGGTTTGGCTATGTGGATGTTGAGATCCTCCGAGAAGACTCCAGCCCCAGTACCAGTACCTGTTTTAGATCCATCCGTGAAGATCCGTAGTTCCGCGGGGTTCAATCCCTCGCAGCGGTCATCTTCGTGGAGCTGAATTTTGTATTTCTTATCGAATACGAATTGTTTAGGTACCCGATCGTTTGTTGCTTTCGCCAGGGGGAACTCATTATAGAATCCCTCCAGTACCGCGGTGTGCTGTGTTTGTCTCTTGCTCCAGAGTTGAAGTGTTTTAAGGCGTACAGCCGACGTTGTCGCTTCCTGCTGTATGAACAGATGAAGCGGTGGGAGCCCCAACATGGCTTCGAGAGCCACAGTCGGAGTAGTCCTCATGCAGCCTGTGATCGCCATGCAGGCGAGCCTTTGCAAGCGTTGCAGTTTGTTGCAGGCTGTAGTTAATTTGGTGCGGGGCCACCAGACCACTGCCCCATAAGTGATCATAGGTCGGATCACCGCACAGTACAACCAAAGTATAATTTTAGGGGATAGGCCCCACTTCTTACCTATCATCCTCCTGCATTGCCAGAAGGTAATGCAGGCCCTGTTTATTTTATTGTCTAAGTGGCTACTCCAGTTCAACTTGCTGTCTAGGATGATTCCCAGATATTTGACCTCATTGGCTAACTGGAGTTCTGTATCAAAAAGTTTGGGTAGGCGATAAGGGCCTAGTGTTCGTTTTTGGGTAAACATGACTAGTTCAGTCTTCGTGGGGTTCACTGAGAGGTCGAACTCTCTGCACCATCGTTCAACGATGCGCAGTGCCTGTTGAGTGAGGTCGCAGATTGTCCCCGTCACTTTCCCCGAAATGAGGATAGCGAGGTCGTCGGCATACCCTATAGTGTAGAAATGGTTCGCGTTGAGTTTCGTGATGAGGTCATTTATCACCAGATTCCAGAGGAGCGGGGATAGTACGCCACCTTGGGGGCAGCCCCTGGCTATCATGGCCATCTGCTGTTCTACTTCAAGTCGAACCACTCGTTTACTTAACATATTAGTAATCCAGTCTGTCAGTACCTGTTCTACTCCGTGACGAGAGAGCGCGGTGTTGATGCTGGAGAAGTTTGTTTTATCGAAGGCTCCCTCGATGTCTATGAAAGTGCCCAGGCAAGTGCCCTTCTGATGAATCGCCTCTTCTATCCGGCCGACCACTAGATGGAGGGCTGATTCCGTGGACTTACCCGAGCTGTAAGCGTGTTGGTTAGTATGGAGTGGAATAGTTTTCAGAGCGCCGTCCCTCAGCTCTCTCTCGCACATTCTCTCCATGGTTTTAAGGAGGAAGGAGGTCAGGCTGATTGGTCGGTGGGATTTGGCGTTGGTATAGTCACTCTTACCTGGCTTAGGAATGAATATGACTTTCACTTCCCTCCATCCTTTTGGAACGTATCTGAAAGCCAGACACGCTCTCATTACGGGTACCAGTCTGCTGGCGACAGAGATTCCACCCCACTGCAGTAAGGCAGGAAAGATTCCGTCCGGACCAGCCGCCTTGAAAGGATGGAAGCACCGGATCGCCCACTGGAGTTTTTCCAGCGTTATGACTTTGTGTGCGTAGCGCCAGTCGTTTTCTGACGGTGTTTGGGTTACCTCTGTCCAGTCGATATTCTGTGTAAAAGCGCAGCCTGGGAAGTGAGTTTCAATAAGGACGCGCATTGCCTCTTCTGGTGAGGTGGTAAGTGTGTTGTCGGGTTTGCGGAGAACAGCGGGCCCAGTCGTGTTATGCTGGGCCAAGATCTTCCTTACCCTGTTTGCTTGTTGGCAAGATTCGATATTGCCACAGTATTTTCGCCATCCAGTGGAGCTCCTGTATCTGATGCATTTTTTGTAGCATTTTTTGGCCGCATAGTACGCGTCCCAATCCTTATCAGCACAGGTGTTCATGGCTCTGTTTAGGGCTGACCTTACCTTCCCGCGCTTGCGTTCCAGATCCGCTCCCCACCATGGTTGCTTCCCTGGTGTTGTGGGCGGATTGGTCTCGGGGCAGGATAAATGGTAGCTGTCTAGCATAGATTTAGTGAGATGACTTACACGCTCGTCGATCTGCGGTGTGTCCTCGTAGGTCATCCCGTAGTTTGTTGACGCAAGTTTGGTTTCGAGGTTGCGTGTGTAGGCAGCACGGTCCGTGTTACGCGGGTTTCGCCGTGGTGGTGTTGGTGTTACACAGACCTGAATGTCGAAGCGGATCCATCTGTGGTCCGAGCAGGAGGCCTCCTTAGAGACCTGCCAGCCGGTGGTGGTGGCCGCTGCACCCTCCGATGCCAAAGTAAGGTCTATGATAGTTTGGCTACGTCTGTTTACGAAGGTTGGTTCAGAACCTGTGTTTAGTAGGGTTAGGTTTGTTGTAAATAGATAATCTACTAAGGCCTTACCCCTTGCGTTTTGCGTGTCCATGCCCCACAGAGGATGATGAGCGTTCGCGTCAGCTCCTATGACAACATCAAGCCCTGTGCTCTCGCAGTAAGTCACGAGGCGGGCGAGGTCATGCGGCGGTGGCTCATCCTCCTCGGGCATGTAAGCAGAGGCGAAGACCACAGTTGCTATTGTGTCCCCTCGCTGTATCAGTAGCCTAGCTGCAGAGACATCCCTGCAACAGAAATCTGTTAGTGGCTGTATTTTGATGTTACGTGTCACATAGATGCACGATCTTGGTTTATCGTGATCTGTACTAACTAGGAGCTTACCACCAAGATTGGAGAGTCCTTGTATATGGCCCGCCCTAATCCACGGCTCCTGGATTAAGGCAATGGCCGTGTGCTGAACCTCCAGCCACTTCCGCAGCTGAGCCGTCGCGGTCTGGCTGTGGTGGAGGTTGGCCTGCAGGACCTTACAGGTCGACGAAGGGGACGCCATCGCTGGACGTTCCTTCCTCGTCTCCTGCTAGCCGAAGCCCGGCAAACAGGTCGCCCGCGTCGAAGCCGTCCTCCTCCAGGTCAGAGGCCGAGGACAAGGTGATGTCTCCGAGCTCCTCACCCGAGAGGGCGGCGTCCACGCCGGCGGCTGAAGGGGCGGCTGGCGCTGCTGCTGCAGACTCAACCGCGGGTGTTTCCGCGGTGCTTGTGGGGGGTGGAGTTGCCTCCACCGCCTGTGTGTCGGCGCTGGCTACAGCGGTCGGATGTCCCTGAGGGACGTCGACAAATCTGCCGTTCGGACCCTGGAATTTCACGTACACCGTCCCTACACCAAATGAGAGACGGCGCTCGGCCTTCATCAGGGTCGGAATTTGGTCCTCAGGGACCCCGACCACCACGTACCACGCCTCGGCTTGTTTGTAGGCGCCCTGCAGCACCCACTCCCTAACGCCAACCCAAGGGTTCTGGTAACACAGAGTGCGCCCAATTTTGGACGGCTCCGTGAAGATCCCCTGCTCGTCAGGGATGGAGATTCCGCATCTCACCCGGCGCCCGATGTCCGCCTGCCTCCTGATCACTAGCGTAGTGCTAGGGAGGGGAGGCAACTCGGAGATTAACTTCCTCAGCCAAGCTAAGGTGTGGTCGTTGCCGCACCACAGTTTAAGGGCCCCGCTGCTGAACACCGGCCTCGCTCTGAAGGTCGGTGCAGGTGAGTCCTGTGTAGGGGAGGAGGCCTCGTCGACTATCTTCGCCTGGATAGCCGCGAGTACCTGGTTCGATACATCCCCGCTGATGTGCCCCGTCCGGTCGCAGGTGACTGCGACATCCAGGTCGGAGCTAACTGCTTGGGCGTAGCTTTTCTTGGCGTCCCGTTTAGATGTTTCAAGACGCGGCCGCTTGCGCTCTCCTCGAGGTGACGAGGTCTCGTTGAGAGCTCGCTTGGCCGCGCTCTGATCCTTCTGACCGGGTTGCGCTGTTGTGTGTTTGGCTGGTCCACTCGCGCCGCTGGCTGCTGGTTGGCTAGGTCCCGGTCGGCTAGTGCTGACCACGGCCTGCGACCGCTTGCCTGCGGAGAAGTTGACATTGCCACTGGTCGGTTCTACCCGGCCCGCGGCGTTAGCCTGTTTAGGTTGTGGAGTCTTACCCTTCCACAGTATCCGCCGCTGCCTCTGGGACGGCCTGTTCTTCCTCTTCGGTTTGTCCGTCGAGGGGGCCGGGGCAGCCTGCACTGAGGGTTCAGCGCGGTGGTGTTTATCCTCCTTCCTGCCTTTGTGCCTGCTCCTCTGCACCTGCCAGGTTAGCGCGAACGCGTCACCTGTGGTGCTGGTCTCCACCGGTTGTCCAGTGACGGCCACCGACGGGGGAGCAGTAGGCGGGGGACGATGTTTGGGGGGAGCCCAGCCAGAGGAATTAACCTTCGTGGCGGGCTCCGCACCTGAAAGAGAAGGAGGAGAGGTACTGGTCCCGAGCAGCGCCATCTTCCTCCGTTTATTACGGGACTTGGGTTTGGTCTTGGCAGCGGTTCTCGCCACTGCCGGACCTGTAGCCGCACTGGAGCTCGCTGCGTTAGCAGCAGAGCATCCGGGGGCTGGAGAATCCTTGGCTTTCGCCTCCTCTCCGGTGTGTGTATGTGCAGTTTGTGAGTGTGAGTGTGTGTTGGGTGTGCGTGTTTGTGTGGTTGTTGTGTGTGTGTGAGGTGTGTGTGTGGTGTGTGCGTCGTATGGTCTTTGGGTGTCCATAGTTTAGTATTTGAAGTTCATCTCTCCGGCTTCCCACCCTCCTTGGAGCCCGCACCTGGGAACGTCTCGCTACAAACTAGCTCGGCCGTTAGGACTACCTTCGAGATATAGGGGCGTGAGGCTGGCTTACAGTGCGACATCAGGCGCTTGATCAGGTTGACGACTAATCAACCTTCCCTTACACCTTCAGCATGACCTTCACCCACCGCTTTGGCCGTCCGAAGACGACCTCCGCGGACCTCCCACCCCTCGCCGTGGCCCTCTGACGGGACACTATGGCCATTTCCCTACCCTTGGCTACTGGGTAGGGCCACCGTTTCGCTTGAAATCCAGACCAAAGAGGGCGTGTTGCGTCACGGACGCATTACCGCCAGCGCCGCTCGGCTCAACCCTCCAGGACTCCTTCATCCCCGCTTACGGCGCTCAACTGCGCAGGTCCTAGCGCAGGTGACCAAATTTACCTACTCGACGCCAGCTGAGTTTAGTGGCGGCCGAGCCCACGCCCGCTCGGTCACGGAGGGTCATGGTTAGGTTAAAAATCGCCTGGTGGTTTTTGTTACGTCTATTTCATAAGGAACTAGACCAAGAACAGGGCGGCAACCACGTGAAGGAGAACACACCAGACTTGCCTTAAGGATCTACACGACCGTAGCGCTCCCCCTCAAGACCTCGCCACCCTACCGCCTCTGAGGGAGGCAGTAAGGTAGGCTTGTATCTATACTACCAAACAAAGCATAAGCAAAGCATGTCGTTGTGCAATCGCAAAAGCATAAATACAAACCCCCCCCTGTTAAGCAAAAATATAATTAGAATAAACAAAAGAGTGTCAAGTTATATTAGGTCTTAAAATTTTATGCAAATGGATAGGGAACCATATTTGATTGATTATAAACCCAAACTAGTTCAAATTTTTTATCAAAAATCTGTATTGTAACACAGGTTTATGATGAAATTGAGTTAAAAATGTGTCATCAAAAACATAGGTTTTTGATCAAAAACCTAATTTTATGAAAAACCTGCAACATATATAACCTAACCTAACATACCATACCTACCCTATAGCTAACCTATCTACCTAACCTAACTACCTTACTGAAATGCATTGATTTAAAAAGTACTAAATTCATACTTTAAACTTAACTCCTGCGCTGCGTGCCTCTATGCTAGGTACATTCAATTCATTTAGTGTTCCCGGTCTACAATCAGTATTATAATTATCCTTTCGTCTCTATCGTCATTATTAATTAAATTGATTTCTGACATACCTATCAGACTTTTTATGCTACATAAAACCTCTTACTAAGTTTAGTAAGAAAATAAATTTCAGAACGCATAATATAAATTGACAGCCAATTTTTCGTATTTTTTCAATCTATATACGCAATAATCCCAATATTTTACATAAGTATGTTGTCGATTCAAAATACTTATTAAAATACGTTCTTTCATTTGAAAGGAGTATACCATACCGACGACAGGACGAGCAAGTGTTTGACGGGTAGGAATAGTTTCTAAGGGGAAGAGAAACTGTTGTTTTTACTATTTTCAAAGCATTTAAGGTGGCGCTGGATTTGAAAAATGTTCAATTATCTTTAAGTTTTTTAAATTTTCTAATGATCCGCTCAACTTTCCTATTTTTTTCTTTCATAAAAACCTTCTTCGGACGATAACAAACACAACAAAAATCGAATTAGCGAAATTGGTCCAGCCGTTCACGCGTGATGCCAGTCATGACCAAGAAAAATAGGGATTAATTTTTATATGACATGTAAAGATAGATTGCAACCTTCTTTGATAGTACCTACTGACCATCGAAAATAAATATTAGAATATTAAATTAAATTATAAACAAGTGAGTGTCATAAAGAAATCAATATTAAAGTTAGGTACTAAAATAGTATATTTTTAGTACCTATTTATTACATAAATGACCAGAAATGGGCATTTCCCTTTAACAAATCTAATGAAACCTGCCTGCCCACTTGACTGTTGTATATTAAAACCACAAGTAAAAAATATATAAAATTAGAATATGTCAATCAGTTGAGATGTTTTATTCACGTTTTGAGTTACATACATAGCAGCTAGAAACCGAATTTTCCCTACTAAATTCGAGATTATTCAAATCAATACAGTAGGCAGGGACCATGGCTCATTGGAAAGGAGCCGAACTCTCAATACAAATGAGCTCAATAAAAAAAGCTAAAGGTTCTCCTAGTGATGTACTCGCACGCATCAGACAAATCACTTCAATTCTTTTCTTTTATAAACTCACAGATACGAACGACTTCATTCGATTCAGACTTTAGGCATTAAGTTAATGTTCTTTGCTTTTATAAATGTATTAATCCGTTCAGCCTTAATTGGACTTTTTTTTGTTTTACTTAGGCATTATTTCCAAGTAGGTACACTTACAAACTTGAAACTTCGTCGGAAGTTACATAGCCAGAGGAGCAATTCCTTTATTTTTAAGAATGTTCGCTTTATATTCTCGGTTTCCATCTGTCAAAAACACGTCTCTTAAGTCTCACGCACGCCCCTCCATTTTGACGAGTTTTTGGCACTGTCAATGAGAGATTGCGGCTAGATTTTGAACATTTTAATTAAGTACGGCTTTCTGAGTCAGGATAATGTGAAATAAAAATGTCAATAAAAACATTGGGTTTGATACCGCGTTTGGGTCTTTTGTAATTATTATACCGATACAACAAACAGTCGATCACAGTCCATTGTTTTTATTACACAGATCGAGAGACAACCTCGGGCACAACGCCCTATTCTCTTTGCAATATAAATAATGTCTATCGTTTATTTAGGACGTCGGCATTATCATATTTTATCGAAAGCACATGATATGGAGGGTCCTAGGTAAAAGAAATACGGTCTAAAAAAATCATAACAATATATTTTTTTCATCTAAACAAATAAATAAGATCGAAGTGTCTCTTTGAATTAAAAAAAAACGCGTTTTAGTTTATGGAAAGTTAATAAAAAGAAGTTGTCAACAAAAACTTTTTGAAGTTATTTGGCGCGTTACGGAAAAATGATGAGAGTACATTTAAAGATGCGCGCGCTCACCATCTCGAAAAACCGACACCCCGAAGTACCTAAGCTAAACGCGTGTACATAGATAGACACTTTTATTTTATTTTGATCTGTCTGTTTGTTCGGACTAATATCCGAAAGCGACTAATTTTGACGTGACTTTTACTGGCAAATAACTGATAATATGAGTAACTTTTTTATTTTTAACTGACTTCAAAAAAAAGAGGAGGTTCTTAATTCAGTTTATTTTCTTTAGGCTCATTACTCCGTCATTTATGAAGCGATTTTCAAAATTCTTGTTTATTTCATAGGGTATACCTACTAGCAGATTGGTCCCATTTGTATCAAAAGTCAGATCTGATGATGGGATCCTCGAGGAATGAGGGAACTTCTCAAATAATATAGGTACATTCGTACCGATTGTCTTATCGTGGTCGGGTGGTGAGTGACTAACCTGAGGGTCGAGTCTGCTATTGCAATTGTGTCTCAATCACCGGTCAATGATCGATTTTTGATGTATAACGTCAAACTTATGACACATTTCCCTTACAAAAACTGTCAAAGTTGTCAAATATTCGATCAATGACCGGTCATTGAGACACGATTGCAATAGCAGATTCGAGCCCCTGGTATAGGTATCTACAATTTTAGTAAAAAATCACGCATTTTCATTTAAAAAGTATCGGGGAACTGAAAGCACTGCGGAGGATCTGAAAAGTATTATTTCTAAAAGAATTTAACTATAAAATTATGGCTCCTCAATGGCGCCCAGCCATTGAGAGTAGGCGCCAGATAGCATTAAAAACTGTATATAACACAGTACTGTCTTGAACAGAGTGCCTAGTGCGAGTTTGTTTTAACGTTAACGCAATCGACACGTTCATGACGTTCGGCGCTCCGATTGGCCCGCTCCAAGCTTTTAACCAATCAGAGAGCCAAACGCGGTGAACGTTTCGATGGCATTAGCGTAAAATTAACTCGCACTTAGGGCACAGGTTGGCTACTCAGCTCGTGTTACTTTAAATTCAATGATACAATAACTACAGACCCTGTACAAATGGCTAGTATATTTAATAACAATTATGTTAATTTAACGCATGTACAAGGGGAAAATAGGACAAATCAAAACCGCTTCAGAAGTACGTGTGTCAACTCTATCTTTCTTAGACCAATGGAGGTTAACGAGGTAAGACAGGAAATAATGTCTTTGTCCAACACTAGGTCGGAGGGCTATGATGAGATCAATACAAAAATCCTCAAAGCCTGCTGCAACGAACTGACTGGTATTCTGACTCATTTAATAAACATGTCATTTTCACAAGGCACCTTTCCTGAAAAATTAAAAATGTCTTTAATAAAGCCCTTATTCAAAAAGGGAGATAAATCGGTGACATCAACAATTACCGACCAATAACTCTTATACCAATATTGTCTAAAATTTTTGAAAAATGTATGTTTAAAATCAGAGAGATGTATCAGAGCTATTTGTAAAATAAGAGAGAGAGATGTATACAGAGAGATGTATCAGAGCTATTTGTAAAATAAAACAGATAGAATCATGCAAGCCACATTTTCATACTCTAAAAATATTAACTTTACCGTCACTCTATATTTATGAAGCCTGTATTTTCATAAAGCAGAATATTAAATTATATAGATTTGTAGAAAGTAAAAGGCGTTCAAACAAGTTGCAAGTGTTGGCAACTAAAACAGAATTTCACACCAAAAGCTTTTATGCAATGGCTCAGAAATTATATAATAAATTACCAGGACAAGTTATCTCTAGTACAAACATGAATGAATTTAAGAGTAATCTATTCAAATTTTTAAATAACAAGGTGTATTACTCTGTTGACGAATATTTGAATGACAAATTTTAAACGATGAGTGTCACCTTAAATAAATTGGTTAATTTAGATTTTTATTGTATTATTGAATGAATTAGTGACATTGTTATTTTATTTTATTGTAATCTTTTCACTTTTTTTATTTTTTATTTTATTTTATTTTATTTATTGACATTTAAGATTTGACATGTTTATTTTATTATTGTAATTGTACCTAATTTCACTATTGTTTTATAATGTATTTTAATATTTTGTATGCCTTTGGGCGGGACACAGCTCGGAACCTTTTTTATTATTATAACATCTTGATGTACCCTGTATTCACGAAATAAATAAATTTGATTTGATTTGATTTGAAAAGGTTAACTGACTTTTGCAATAAATTTGATATAATAAGTGACCAGCAGTTTGGATTCCAAAAAAACAAGTCCACGTCGTTAGCTATTTTTTCCCTCATGCAAGCTATACTTTCAAATATTAACAATAGTTATATAACTACAGGCCTCTTTTTTGATCTATCGAAAGCTTTCGATCTGGTGTCACATGACATTTTGCTACTAAAATTGGAAGCTGTTGGTATTAGAGGACCGGCACTTCAGTGGCTGTCGTCCTATTTAAGCAACAGAAAACAATGTGTCATCATCAATAAAAAAAATGAAAATAATGTTATTCTACCTTATTCATCGGAATATAAACATAACAAATATGGCGTTCCACAGGGAAGTGTGCTGGGCCCAATATTATTCCTCATTTACATAAATGACATCATAAAAATAACCAACCATAAATGCGTATTATTTGCTGACGATATTTCTATTATAGTGACATCTAATAAAAAACTAAATACCATTCCAGAACATGAACTTGAAATTAATAATACAATTGTATTATTAATTTCAAGTTCATGTTCTTGCATTGCACAAATTATTGCATTGGCTTGACATTAACCATTTGATGATAAATTTAGACAAATCTGTTTACATCCAATTTAATCGATCAAATAATTCCAAAAATGACATTAAACTCAACATTAATAAAATCAATGAAGTAACGCGTACCAGATTTTTAGGTGTAATAATAGATAAAGACATTAACTGGAAAGAGCACATAGATAATGTAAGCACTAAAATTAATAAATTCGTTTATGCATTAAAACAAGTTAGAAATGTAACAAATATAAAAACTGCTGTAATGTCATACCACGCGTACGTCGAATCGTTGTTACGGTATGGACTAATAATGTGGGGTAATAGCACTGACTTCCAAAGAGCATTCATCGCTCAAAAAAAGTGCATGAGAGCAATTTGTGGACTTAAACCTGACGACTCATGTAGACCAATATTTAAAAAACTTGGTTTGTTACCGTTACCATCGCTTTACATTTACGAAATATGTGTGTTTGTTACGAAAAATAAGCAACTATTTAAGACTGCAAATGATGTCAATCCTCGGAACCGACGAGATCCATATAAACTAGTGCTAAATGATTTGCCTAGACTATCTAAATATAATAGTAACTGCTTGGCAATGTGTGTGCGGATTTATAATAAAATACCTAGGCATTTCAAAGCTTTAAATTTAAAATTATTTCAACTAAAGTTTCATAAGTGGTTACACGAGTGTAGTTTTTATAGTTTAAAAGAATTTGAAGATAAAAAATGTTGATGTTTTAAAAAAACAAAAATGTTGATGTTATGTCCTAACTTATGTTTAAAATTTTGCATGCTATGTTTTATCCTAGCTGAACATGCTTGTGCCTCAATTTGTATTTAACACCCTTGTATACCATGTTTTACGCAAATAAATATTTTATTATTATTATTTTTATTATAAAAAGTATGAAATTCCTAACTTAAATTTTATTAAAGTAAAAAAAGGCGTTTACTTTTGTCTCTGGCGTGTATAAATATGCAAGAGGTAGCTTTCCTTTTTCAAAAATACAACCGAAAAACGACCGAACAGGTTTTATTCATCCAGTCGTGGGAGCTTCGCGTCGATACTATTTTACCTACCTATATTAACGATAGGGGGCGAGCATAACGACATTTACCGGGCAAAGTTCCAATAACTAAGCTGTGAATCAAAATATCTACCTATTTCTGTGTTTTATTTAGGCACTGTGTTCGGCTTTATCGACTCTCTAACTCCCATATTAGCTTAACTCCAGGTTTTAAAGCCAACAATTGCATTGATTTCCTTGTTCAAAATCTAAGTTAAACTTAAAGAATTGACATCTCTTACCGACTTTCAGCTTTAGAAGAAGACTAAGACTGACAGTGACATATAGGACCTAAGTAAGAGATGTCAAATTTGTGTTTTTCTTGAACTTAGCCATGTTTTTAATCGACTTACAAAAAAGGAAAAGGTTCATTTGGTTGTATTTTTTTGTGTGTTACTACATACCTAATTAACTCTGTCGTTTAAGGACAAAAAAAAGGGTTTGTTTTTTTTGAAAGGGCTACACTTCTCGTGTTACAGCAGGCTTACTATGAACTATTATTACGATTCAATTGACGACCTAAAATGAACTGCTTTGCAATTTCATACTAAGACGTCATTAAAACGATCCGGTTTAGGTTGACGCCAAATCAAGTCGGCACTTGAATCGCAAGCTGTTTTAGTTCGTTCATTTTTCGTACCATGAGGTGACATTTGAACCTAAATTGGTTCGCATAGTGTCAAAAATAGCGATCCAAAAAAATTGAAAAAATGTGGAAATATACGTACTAAATTCAAGGTATTTTAGTTAAATATGTGTTTCTTACGTAACAATGTAAAATGTACGCCATTATTCGTAGGTATTACTAATTACTATATCCAAGTTAAACGTTAAAAGCTAAAAACTCTTTTGAGTACTACCTACCTAATTAGAACTCCTTGGGTTCAATCAAAAAAGTAATCAAAAAAGTTTGTATATATTTCAAAACGCGTGTGTTGCGTTCTAAACTCGTCATAATCATTTTACTTTTACGACGACACTAAGCAAACCTTTAATTTTTATTTTAAAGAATTATTTAAATTACTAATACATTAATGAGTAGTAAAATTGGACTTAATGGTATATAATTTGACTCATAAGCGCAATTTTTAAAATATATTTGTTGAAATTGTATACACAATTAAAACCGCTAAAATCATAACTACTAGGTTTCGGAACGCAACGCATAGGTTGGAGTAAAAGAGACAAACTTATGCAACAATTGCTTATATAATATACCTCTAGATAGAGCCACCGCGTGGCCGCACATACGACAGCAATATAAAAGTTCAGTGTTGCTATTCCTTAAAAAAGTCCCAAAATACGACCAAAATTCTACTTAACTGCGGGTTCCAATTTTAGCACGGTGGTAATAAGGGTGTAGAAGTATCCATGTGTGAGAAAATATAATTTCACGTAAAATACCTACTTGAAAGTAGGTATTTTACGTTGATTCTCACAAATAAAATACACTACTACCAGGTGAAGCTTGATGTGTGTACATAGAAGTAACTCTTTAGAAGAACACAACATTATTTTTTCGCGTGTTATTTATCATTAAAATATATTGAGGTATGGCTGGCATATGTGTGACATTGACATTGCTGTATAATAACTATTGTCCTTTAGACAAAACCAACTTATTTTGAAAATATCTAATTTTTTGTTTATACTTAACATTAATTTATAAAATGAATTCTTACTTCCAAATATCTATAAGTACCTACGCGATTGCCTTCAAGAGTAAAACTTAATGATTGTCGAAAGGGCTCTGTTCGTTCGTACACATGTTCACTTATACTTAAAAATAAGGGTTCGCCCACAAATTTGTGTGTTTAGCCACCATAGATTTATTTGATTATTATGCCTACCTTTTGAACATTAGGCCTGACAGTTAAGGGAAAAGATTTGAAACGTGTAGCAACACTGTAAGTATGTATTCCTAGGTTATGTGATATAAGAAATCAAGTTTACTTTAAGAAATCTTCCATATTTTGGTCTGAAACCCATGACAATAAAAGCGCACAAATGTATAAATTCAATAATCATACTATAACACTAACAGTATTGAAAACTTTCGAATGAAAAGTGATTTCGTTAATATCCTTTTCTGTGCGGCTTTTTCAGCCTATTATACTGCATCCTCCCATCGTAGAGCATACACCATACATTAAACACTTAACTAATGGAGTCCATTTCTCATTAAATTACTCAAACTATTACAACAATTGCAAAAACCATCCGAAAACTTAAATTAAATCGACCATAATAATATACGTGACAGTGACAGCACTTTGTTTGGCTAACATTCAAAAGTTAGCCATGCAAAAATACGGCACGCCGTAAGGGACAGAAGATACGATGCTTTGTCTCAATTTTCCTACGAACTTTGTATTAATGCGTCTCACTTCCACACTTCACACTGTAAATTGGGCTACGTCTAGAGGTATATAGTCTAAGCAACAATTGTCTAGCGTCATCTCTTTCTCAAACCGCGGACCACCGACAAATTTCGTTCTTTCATTCCTCCATGAGCGAATCAAACGCCACTCAGTTATAGGCACTTCATGGTATGAATATTAGCGAATCAGTTTAGGAACCTAAACTGATTTGCATCGGAATTGAATGGCTAACTAAAAGTTGATGGTAGGCCTACAGATCTATTCGACTTTTGACATCGGTTCAGTAGTTTGGTTTAAGTATTAAAATAAATGAAAAATAAAATACGAAGAAACTAAACATTGCAAAACAAAAAGGTCACCAAAGCCACAGACTTTGAAACAAGAATATTTTACACCTGTTAGTATTTCTTTATGATGTCGGGTGTATCTTTTTGTAAAAAAGTTTTTTGGTTAATGCATTTGAAATGTCAACTATTTTAGTCCGAAAACTTAAGTTGACAGCTCTTGTACATGTCCGTACTTTTTCTATTGTCAAATAGCCTCAATCTTTAGTGTGAAAAGAAGGTACCTAATTACCAATATCTATTAAACTTTAGTACCATAAAACTAATGTATTACCTTACCTGCCGCGTGTCTTGAAAGCACAATATTAGCAAGAGTATCCGGGCGTAAGATTGCTCTAAGATCTCGTTATAGTGTGACTCCATTACTGAGCAATTTTCTCGTGTGTGTAGTTGTGCTTGCCATAAAACTGCAGTCCCATGTGTTTCAGTAAAGCTTAACTTAATCCACTGCTGTAATTATTGCCAGGTGGTTTATTGTTATAAGCTTTAAGTTTAATTTCCAAGGTATTGTAGGTAGGTAGTTTTAGCTGTTAGGTATAGTATACGGTTCTCTATTTGGCTAGTTTTACCAAATATTAATAAGTAGGGCATGTGGTTATATGATTTTATAAATCGATACCCCTCCGTGCCCCAGATGAGTCGATTAACAGTTGATCTAGGCTGTCATTGTCTTGGCGAGGCCCTCGGGGCCGGAACCAGTCGGGGGTCGCGGAAGTATCTTCTGTTCCTGTGACCCCCGGTGAAGGTGTAAGACGGAACACGGGGTGGTTTTTGGTATGTAAGAGTCTGACAGACCCCTCCGCCCTGCCCGAGGACGTCCATAAGGATTTTTCAACCCCACAAAAAATGCCAGTCATTGTCATATTGAGTACTTTACTCACTTATTCCACTTACCCGTTGTGGAGGTTAGACAGGCCGAACGGAAAACTGACCCCAACAAAGTTGGTAAAGGCGGATGATGATGAACTATTTATATATTCTAGAGCTAAAACATTGGGATGGTAAAAGCAGGCGGATAACCAGTACCATTTTCACTTTGCATTCATTTAAATCTTTTAGCGGTTGACCCTTCAGACTAGGTAACTTAACCCAACGTTTTAATTAATATTTCAACGGCTTAGCATATTTTGATAAGGACCGTAATTTACCTACGAGTTGGCTATTCTATTTGTTTTTTAAACATATCGCTTAATGTTTTGTTTTGGGTTACCGATTTTGGTTTTCTATCAATAAGCTTAGCTTATAAGTCTCTCTGTATTTGTAAGTTTACTGTTTGGTTAGGTACCTAGGTAGGCAAACATATACAATATAAACGTCATTTAGCTAAGTACGTTAATACTGCACCAGGGTTCAGGTATGAAACCACAGCATACTCAGGTAGATCCTGCAAAAGGTCGTGCAAGCCACGCCCCTCACCATCTCCCAGTATCACTATAATACCCTGTGACAGATGCTTCGGTGCTCAATCGGTTTACCTTCAGACGACTGATGCTGAATCCCCTTGGCAGTTCCTCACTGCAAATGACGTGGGGGCATGGGGTATCCGTTTGGATCTGAGCATCGCTCTCCGATCGAGTCTGCTGTGTGTATTTGTGTATACTTTTTGACGGAACACCACTGGCTAGACGTAGAGGAGAATGGCAAATGTATTTAATCTCATATTCAAAACTCTTCTTGAAAAATGGTGTCGAGTTAATTTTTTTGAGCTGTCGTGTAGCGTTGGAGATTTCTTTCAGTAAGTACTTAATTCAATTTGTCGTTGCTGATCCTGTATCTCTTGTTTCAACTTGCTTCTATTTGTATTAACATATATGCAAGGTCAAAGTTACAGACTTAGCCCACACTCAGTCGAGTACAGATTCTATTTTTAAAATATGGCCACAGTATAAATGGAAAAAAACCCCACCGCAAAAAAGTAAAACATTTAAAAAGTTAAATATAACACTTTAGCCATGAAATTTTACGTAACGTCGGGGTACCGCTTAACCTAAGTAAGGAATGTTTCTAGTACTTGTAGGTATATAGGTACTTATTTTAACGGTACCCCGACGTTACGTAAAATTTCATGGCTAAAGTGTTATATTTAACTTTTTAAATGTTTTACTTTTTTTGCGGTGGGATTTTCAAAATTTTTCATTTAATTTTTATTTTAAAATTTTTAAACGAATTAATTTTGTTTTATAGATTATACAGTTATGAGAGTTTTTCAGTGCATTGTATGCAGAGTCAAATGCTGGTTAAAACGAATCCAAACACGACATAATATCTGCTATTATTTTGTCAAGAATACCTACCTCACGAACTACGAACATCGTTTTGTTCGCAGTTCGGGAGCGGCTTTCCCGCGTCATGCCCTTCACACCCCGCACGATTGCCCTGCCTAGACGGCTTCGTCGGACGACAGTACGTTTTTAGACTGGGATAAGGCGTCAGACTCGTCTGGTGGCGGAAACATCAATTATTATAGTGTTGCTACCACAAATATAATAGGCGGTGTTGCGACGTAATACGTCACATAGCGGAGTATAATATGACTTGACTAGAATGCGACAAGTTCGTATGTGATTTTGGCTTATATAGTTTGTTTCTTTTTCCATCTTATTTTGATTTTTTTTTCTTTTTTATCTACATCCAATTTTTTTATAATTACGTTATTTTAGATTGTGCTTTTCCATAAAGTGCAAAAACATAACACAAACAATTTGCTACTGTGCTGCGAGTTGTAGCATATTTTGTTGATCTGAGTCTGGCTGTTTGTGTAGTATAAAAATGTTTGGTAACGCACAACATAAGCTTTTAATGTTTTTTTTGCGAAAGGTTGAGGTTGACGTCAACAAGTCACTGTATTAAAAATTTTGACAAGTAGGTATGCTGAAATGAATTACTAAAGCAGATACGTAATCCTGTGCAAACGATGTACATGAAATTATGAAATGTATTTTAGAAAAAAAATGTTTTCGGTCACATTCCTTACAAAATAAAAATAGAACAGATTGACAGTGACAGTTTGGCACTGACAGGCATGACAGGAGGCAAAGAAATAAAGTCTATTGTTTATTGTTGTTTTCCTCTTGGGCAGTAAGAAGGTCAAAAGTTTTGTTTACTTCATTTTGCTAAAAAAAAAAAAAAAAAACATTTTTCTTAGAGCGGTTTCTAGTTTACATCATCATTAACATGTCTGGCATTTCCGAAGAATATTTGGAGGCAGTTCTAAGCAAAATAGCGGCTGTGAATCACATAGACGATTGGAGTTATGACCAAGTAATGTTTGAAAGTTTAGCGCAGAACTACTTTGGGATTTTAATACCAGTTGTTTTGTCGGGTAGACGCAATGGGAATGAAGCAAGACTACGTCTAGTATTAAAATTGGCTCCAACGAATCCGGAGTATCGAGTAAGTGGAGCAGTGACAGTTATGTTCGCTAGAGAAGTTTTTGTGTATTCCGTTGTACTAAAAAAATACCAAAAACTGCAGGAAAATGTACCGGTAAACTCGCAGTATATCATGCCCCAGTGTTACTTCATCCAGGAAGAATATTGCAAGGAGGTCATAGCTCTACAAGACATGTGTGGGGATGGCTATAAGCCTTATACTCATGAAATGTTCCTCGACCTGGATCATACACTGATATCTTTAAAGTCCCTTGCTAAACTACATGCTTTGTCATTTATTCTGAAAAATAAAGATCCTGAGCTGTATGAGAAAATGTCAAGAACTTGTGTACCTTTAACTGAACATAATAACACAAGGTACATAGAAATTGTTAAAGACAGATTACAAAAAGCATTGGTAAAGTTTGATGGCACAGAATATGTACCGCTATTACAAAAGTTAAAACAGAACTGTGCTGAGCTCTTTGAAGCCGCAGTCTATTCAGTACGAAATACATGTATTTGTCATGGAGATATGTGGAAAGAAAACATTATGTACAAATATGAGGTTTGTTAACTAAGGATCACTTTTACATACATACATACATACATATACTCACGCCTTTTTCCCATGGGGGTAGGCAAAAACTACAGTGCTCCATATGCTACGATTCTTACATACTTCTTTTGCTTCGTTTACATTCATACATGTTGTCATACACACACGCTGGTTTCGAGTACTACGCACCTGACCTTTCTAAAGAACCTCACCAATAAGTTGATGTATGTCCTTCTAGGGCATCCCCTCCTGGCGTTCCCACTTACATCTGCATTGTAAATACCTTTCGTTAGTCGCCTTTCATCCATCCTTTCAACGTGACCGAACCATCTAAGCATACTCTTACCTCTCTCTCTCTCTCTCTCTTACTTTAGATTACTTTTATTTTGGTTTAATGCACAAGAAAATGTTTGATGACTTGTCAGTAAACAAGAACAGCCGCACGGGTAGAGCGGAGTTTATACTATGCTTTCTGAGTCCAGTCTATGGATGGGTCCTTTCCAGCCATATCAAGATTCCTAACTTAATTGGGTTAAAACTAGTAGTCTTTTAAATTATGGATATTAATATGTTATTATTTTGCTTTTTATATCATTTTAATAATGTTTGCACTTAAAAACATTTTTTCAGGGCAACAAGCCAGTATCTGCTTGTATAATAGACTATCAAACAGCCCGAATATGCAGCCCAGCATATGATACCATGTATCTTATTTTAAGCAGCACCAACACTACATTAAGAAAACAATATTTGCACCAGCTATTGGACATATACTACCAAACATTTGAAACAACATTAAAAGACGTTGGCTTGGAATCTGAAGGAAAATATTCTAGAAAAATGTTCGATGAAGATTTGAAGGTAGTTTCTCCGGCTTGTTTGATAACAGCCAATACTGCATTGTGGCTGTCCAACGGTTTGCAAGAAGAGGGCCATGTGAGGAGCAAACAAGTTTGGAACAATGATGGAGAAAAGGAGATTGCTTCGAATAAATATAAGGAGATTGTTAAAGCTATTATGGATGACCTCTCTAGTTATGGCTATGTTTCTTTTAATAATATATAATTGGTTATAATTGGTCTGATGGAAATATTGAATTACGTAAAAAGTACATATAGTAAATATCAGTTTTATCTATTAAGATAGATAGGTACTACTATTTATTGAGATAAAATTATTATAGCTAACGAAATAGATCTTATGTATGCAAAATTTTATTATCTTTAATTAATATCATCATCTACAGAAGGTATAAATACACTACAAAATATTAAGATGTATTTCATAATTTATACAATCTCATGTAAATAACAAATGGATAAGAAAACCAAAACTCAATTGTGATGAATGATATGTAAATACTATTTAAATTTTAATTTAAAATCAAGCCATATTGTTGAATATTTTTACATAAAATTATATCAATATTTTGTTACTGATTTTTTTTATTGTCTTTACTGTTCCATGATTTTTTAAGTGTTATTAGAATTTACGAAATAAGGTACGCGGCTGTAAGCACAAAATAGATGCTACTTCCACATGGGGTCGATTCAGTAAAAGTCAAAGAGATTTAAGATATTTATAAAAAATCAACAAACCAAGCTGTTCACCATCTGACTACCTTAGCGACCGCCATCAGTGTGTAAAAATAGGTCAGTCTGGTGCATTAGTTCGGAACTTAAAAATACCTTTTATGGGATCCCACAAGGTAGTATTTTGGGTCCTAAATTGTTTTTAATCTACCTATATAAATTACCTCTGTAACTTGACGCTTCAGAATAGTATTATTATGTCATATGCGGATGACACAGCTCTCCTGTTTGCAGCAAAATCAAAGGCCGAGGTTTATGAGGTAGCACAGAATGGTTTTAATCATGTAGGTATCTAGTTGGCATAAAAATATATTAACATTAAATACAGATAGAAACACTAATCAAACGCTAATCCAATACTAATCTAAATATTCAAGCACACAACAATAATTGTAATTTACATTATGCTGACATGCATGTGTAACTTGTCCCGCTTTAGCGAAAACAGACGATATCAAATATCTAGGTGTCACGATTGACTCAAATCTGAACTTCCGCAAACACATCGATTTATGATACAACAGAGTTCGTAAACTCATATACATTCTCAAAAACACGTCAATTTTCTTATTTAAAATTAATTAGGTTTTATTGAATTATCAATAAAATATCTAATATCGACTATAAGTACTACCTACACTAATAAATGAAGGTAATTAAAATACCGAAAATACAATAAAACTAATTAAAATAAATTAAATATGCACACTTAAACTAACTACAAATAAAATAATAAAAATCGGAACACTCAGGCGTCAAAGTAAAAGAAAAAAAAAGTAAAGTCTGTTTGTTTTGAATGTTGTATTCTGAACTTTATTTAATTCCCAGTACCTTCAGATATTAATTCAAATCAAATAATATTATGTCAATGGGAATTTTGTTTAAAATGAAATACTTGTAATGATTAACGTATTTATTTGGATAAGGATTAATACCATGTTAATAAAAACTTCCTCGCAAATAATGCATTATTTTAGAACAAATTTTAGGGTTATAGAATATAGTGAGTTAACTTTAAGGGACAGACATATGCTGTCGAGGACTTTTTTAGAACTTTTAAAGAGGAGTAATTTTATAATACTTGATTTTTGCGTAATTTAAACCGTTTACGCAGCTCACGCAACGGAAGCTTTTTTCCCGCTTGCAACATTTCTTATTGCTGCTCCGCTCCTATTGGTCATAGGACTATCCAACGCAAAAATAATTTTTCAATTCGAGCTGGTCGTTCCTGAGATTAGCGCGTTCAACCAAACAAACATTAGTATAGATTATTTTTATTATCTTCGTAGTGTGTGATATCCATTGAATTGTATGGCGAGCGATATTGTATCATATTATAGTATCTTAGCCGTGTGCACTGTGCAGCGCCCCTTAGTGAACTCCACTGCCGGGGTGACGTAACCTGCGACAAACTTATTATTTGCGGTTGGTACAGTAATAGGGCCTAGGGATCGAATCGCAAATTTAAGTTAGGGAGGTACAGGGTAATTAGTTATTTTCCTAAAAACTTGCTTTTCAGAGGGAAAATGAAAGTTGGTACCTGCCTAGGTACGTATGATTACAACAACTTTTACCTACAATAAATTGATAGCAGCCTAGTGGTGTGAAGGTGGATTGCCAAGTCATAGATCTCGAGTTCGAATCCAAGGCTCAAATGTAATAGAACTCTAACTTTTTGGATTCATGTGCGTAGTATACAGAAGCCAGCACATCAAGCTATGTGTCTTATTTATTTGATAATTTTTCAACTTTTTTTCAAATAGAATACCCAAAGTTCGTATTCAATTGGAAAAAAATCAGTTTAGGGTAGTTTTATTTGATGGCGTCCGCGCGTCCGTACTTACTCACTTGCTTTAAAAATGGCGTAGGTAAACATCGTGAGGAAATCATTGCATGTGAAGTCAGCGGCTCATGGGCGTCATGAAAGCTCTGACACCAGCATCAGCCCTAGCCATATTACAAATTCTATTTCTATTCTATTGCGACAGTAGAAAGAACATGGCGTGTATGGAATCAGCTGTTTGTCAACTGTCAAGTGTTAACGAGTAGAATTTGTAACATGGCTGACAGTTGACAAACAGCTGATTCCATATACGCCATTTTCTTTCTATTGTCGCCTTATCGACTAAGATAATAGAAATAGAATTTGTAATATGGCTAGGCCTGGGATGGTCACTAACCACATTAAAAACAGCTAACTAGCTAGCTATGATGCCAAATCTGAAAAATCTGCGTATTTATACACATTACCTACAATATTTACCAGATTAAAATGTAAAGAGCAGGTTATTAATAAGTCTGGCTTTTATTTCGGTCAGAGCATCAGCACTGCCATTCAACGTGGCAATTGTAGATATATTCATAGCTTATAGGAATTTTGTGTCTATGAATCTACTGGCTGGTTTTAGTTTATGGTATTAAAAAGCAAGGGGTACTAGAATACGACCAGCCTTTTGGGCACTTTTCCCTTTGTCAGCGGTGCGGATACATTTTTTGATGCCCTAAAGATAAGCTCAAGATACCGGGCTGGTATCCGCAACTCCACGTCAAAGCGCGTATTTTGTGTATGGGCCATAATCTACCACGAGGGCCCAGTGCGAATTGGTAGATGTCACATGACTTCGATTTTTTTGGTTCTAAGACATGCCGGTTTTCTCACGATGTTTTCCTTCACCGTTTTTTGAGAGCAGTGGTGATGAAATAAATTACACAAAGTAATGCGCCTGCCTGGGTTCGAACCCACGACTTACTGTCCGTAAGTCGGGGCCGCCACCACTGGGCCACCGCTGCTCTCTCTCTCTCTATCTCTCTCTCTCTTTGATGCCCTATAATTCTTTTACTTTTCTTTTTGTATGTTTTTTTTGGTAGGTATGTTGTAGATTTGTTAACAATTAATCTCCTGTACTAAAGTAGATACTTAGAGATAAGTTACTTAGCCTCTGCCTACATATTTAAACAAGTTCGAAGCTGGTGCGAAGTTAAAGTAGTTCCCAGATGTTGCACCTCGCACAATAGCGGCGGTGCATTCTGTAGTTGGCTGAGAGCAAACTTCGCTGATCAGCTATTTTAATTGTTGGGTCTTAGGAAGTCTTGGGATAAAGACGCTTTTATCGAGTACCTACCTCCGGCAAAGCCGCTAAAGCTACTGTTCTCCAGGATTTTCTCAGAGACGGCGAATAGTTTCTGTGTGAAGTTATTAGTTGAATAAGGCCGTAAGGGTCTGTCATAGTAGGTATAATTTCGGCCTATGTTTTTTGTATTGAATAAGTAAAATAAAACTGGCAAAATGATGTAGCCACCTATAGTGTAGCCAATAATATAGGTGGCTAGTGTGGGTTCATCTTTGCCTAGCCTTTCAGGGAATATAGGCGTTACGTAGGCTGGTATGTATTAAAAGGGCCATGTATTAAATATATGTAACCGTAACATCACGAAAGCTAATTCCCGTGATACCTAATAAACGCTTAAAATCGAGTCGCAATTTCATATGAACTGCGACGGTCAATACTTACCTAAACTTGCCAGAAATTTAGGAAAAGAAAACTTATTTTTGTCAGTTTCAGACTGAGATTTGAGTGCGAAAAAATACGGGTATTGCAGACTTTTGTTTGTTGTTAGCAGTCATCTCTTGTTTTAACGGAAAAAAACAAGAAAGTTTCGAATTAGGTACCTAGTCTACCAAAAACTACAGGGTTGGAACACGCAGGGTAAAAATATGTTGAACAAATTCAGAAAAGTATGGCTTCATAAGCAGGCAAGCTTTATTTATGCCATTATATAGGTACATAACATAACTGGCGAAATGTGGGTGTACTATCAGGTACACCTCTGCCTGACCCTTTGAGGTTAACAGGCGTGATGTTATGTTATGTTTTATATACCTATCTATCTATCGGGATTTGGTTTCCGCACTTAATCCATGTTTGAACCATTGTGCGTGAGCCATGGCGGCCGTTTTGTTGGGGGATTATTCCAACCAGCCCACCTCCTTCCAGAAGCAGATTAAGCCTCCCAAGCATTTCAGTGCGTCTACGAGGAGTTCCGGTGAACCGAGAGTCCTCTTCCGTATCTCGGCGACACCCGTGCACTCAAGGAGCACGCGCGCCACCGTTTCCTCCTCTTCCATACATGCTCTGCACAGAGGACTGTCCGTTACGCCTATAGTGTGGAGGTGTTTGTTTAGTAGTTTATATACCTAGGTAGTTGGTCCTTTGCCCATCGCAGCACTCGCAGCACTAACTTAGATTATTTGGTGCAGACTAGAAACCAACTACGACTGCATATTTAGACAAGGAGTTTCAACATTGAAATAAATTATTATCCTCTCCACGGCTTGAGTGACTGCTTGCCGGCACGTTGAGCGGACTATTTAGTTTTATTAAGTAGTCTTGCCGCGGTCCGCGACAGATGGAAGCAACGTTATTAGTTTCTTGGGCTTCCATAGCGAAGATATCATTGATATTATAATAAACTTTAATGGAGTTTATTTGTTTTCTGAGCTTATTCTGGAAATGGATGAAAATTGTAGTTGATAAATTAGTCGGTGACAGCTATGAATGGGTATTTCTTTTAAATTTTCAACCCGCTGCTGTTAGCTAAATTAATTGTTTATTAGGCTGCACTCTTTATCAATTTATACTAATATTTTATACAGGAAACGTTTAATTGTTTGTTTGTTTGCATTGAATAGGCTCCGAAAGTACTGGACCGATTTGAAAAATTCTTTCACGGTTGGGAAGCTACACTATCCCCGGGTGAAATAGGCTACTTTTTATCCCAGTATTCCCACGGGAACGGGAACTACGCGAGTAAAACCGCGTGACGTCTGCTAGTAGGTAATAAATATGAACTAAGTTATACCACTTGTTTACACGTCGCACGCTCACATAATCACATTCATTTATTCTTATTTTCTAACATTGTTATCTTTTTTGTCATCTTGTATTAATGTTTTTAATTTTATTGTGTACTTCGTCACTAGCGTATATATGTATATTTATATATGTATGTCGTGGAAAGCGATATTCTTGAATAATAAGTTGTGAAGTTGATTAACTTAGTACGAGTTTTTGGTGACCAGCGTGACGTTACTTGTCATTTGAAAATAGCGCGAATGTATTTTCGGTAATGTCACGTGGACAGAGTCGTGCTGGTGCGTGGGAGCTGGGCAGAGCTCAGATTGATTTGAGGCACCAACGAAGACACACATCCAGTACGAAACTGTCAGTTACCTAGTATTTAAGTTATGTTTTGTGATTACGATTGTTAAGTGAGGTTATTACTGCAATGAAGATTGTTATTCTTGTTGATTGTTGTTGTTTGTTATTCTCGGTACCACGAAAATATTTGGCTGAGCGATGAGCTGACACCGCCCATCGGTGTCAGCTCATCGCTCAGCCAAATATTTATAATTAAAATTCTGATAAACTAGCTGTGAAGTTATCTCATAAACAACTTGTTTTTTATTATATCCCATAACTCTAGGGTATGCATGAGACCATATCAAAGAATCAACTGGCATTTGAATTATTTTTCAATCATGTTTATTTTATTTTGCTTGTGGCATAATAATAACAGCCGCACGGGTCTATCGAAGGTAAACTACGCTTGACGAGGTTCGTCCGGGGATGGGTGACCATTTATTACATATCAAGACTCCTCCGTGCCTCGGAAAGCATGTAGAGCTGTGGGTCCCGGCTGTCATTTGTAGGTCTATGACAGTCGTTGAAGATAGTCAGAGGGCCTAAAATCTGACAACCAGTTTAACCAAGGGGTATCGTGTTACCCAGTAACTGGGTTGTGGAGGTCCGACAGGCAGTCGCTCCATTTAAAATTGTTAAACTGGAAGCCGACCTTAACATAGTTGGGAAAAGGTAGGTATCATCTTCCTAAGATAATGTTTTTTTTTCATTTTTCATACAAAACAATGTAAAACACCCTTACGTAAAATATGACAACGTCGCATTTTCCTTAAAATTTAAGTTTATGTAGTTTAACTTATCGCTCTTCCGTCGTATCAACCTTGACCGTGCCTTTGCCACAAAGCAACTACAGTCTATGCTACTGGAACTCTATGGTTAGCGTCGCTAAAACGCGAGTTTTCCAGCCGAAACTCGTGTGAGAAGCGCGATAATTTTGACAAAAATGATCAGATCAGAGATGAAGGGGTTAAATGATTGCTTGAAATGAAAAAAAATACTTGCATAAAATTTGGTCTTCATTAATTTGCTCATCTCATCAACGTTACTGAAAGCAAAGAGACCTCAATAAATTGTGTGTAAAGTCAAATGTAAATTTACCTTGCTGCCGTTATCCCATAACTGCTTAACTAAGCTCATTAAAATAATAAAAGCGCCCAACTCAAATGTAACGGTTGCCTTCCGTTGCAGACTTAAAGCTATTTTAAAGTTAATTAATATTCATGATACCGGTTGATTCGTATCTCCTAATTCTGGGAAGATACAGTCTGTGTAAGTTATTTGTAGGTATTTGTAATTAATTTATCATCTGTTACGAGTAATTCTGTTGGGTTCGGTTAACATACGTCAAGACTTCGTAATGTTAGGTATATCAGTGTTTCATGTGGAATGAGTAAGTAGTCAATAAGGCAATGCGGTTTTACCTAGTATCTTAAGGTTAAACGGGTTACCGAGTTTCAGACGTTTTCGGAATAGAATCATAAAGGGTAGACAAAACAACAATATACCTATGTCCGTCAATTGGTCCTAATCCTTGTGTTAAAACCTTTACAGTAAGGGCTAATGATTCTATAGGTCGATAATTTTTAAGTAAAGAATAAATATGGCGGTTTGACATATTGTCCTATACATAAGCGGTCAAACCCCCATTTTTAATCATAAGATAAAACTTAACTGACGATTGTCACTTATGACAAATTTTTCAATAATCAGATAACTTTTGTCTAAAGAATAAATATGGTGGCGTGACATGTTGGTTTGACTATATATAAGCTGCCAAACCGTCATTTTTATTCCTTAGATAAAACTTTAAATCTTGTTGAAAAATCGACCCTTAGTTAAGTAAATTACTCAGAGATAAAATCCACAGTAGATGGAAAACTGTATTTTGTATGTGGCAGTTAAATGAGTAAAATAAAAAAGAAAATCTGGCTTTTAGGAGACACAATATTTAAAAAACTTCTTAAACTTAAATTGTAGCGAGATCTGCGTACAAAGCGCTGGCTGGCGCGACGCCAAAGTGTTGGGGTTACTCGCGCGTTAAGACTGCACACAAGACCTCATTTGTGGGGTCCAGGTACACTGGTTACATCACTTAAAAGCCACAAAGGTTTTTATCAGTATACTAGCTATGCACTGCGGTTTTACCCATGTATTCGTGTTGATAACTCGCACAGTTTTCACAGCGCTCACCAAAATATCTATTTGACATTTTTTGGTATATTGTGGCAAACTTACACAATACCTTAAAGCTACATAACAGTTAAGTCAATAATAGTTATTTGTTATACAAGAGTGCAAAGTTGCTTTTTAACCGCGTGTTCAATTTTGATGACCGAGCAAGCGAAGGATTCATTTATTTCAAAATTAGAATCCTGAGCGATAGCGAGGGAATCAAAAGAGCACGAGGTGAAAAATCTTTGCACTCGAGTGCAACACGTAACTTTTCATTCCACCTCAGCGAGGAAATGACTAAATGCAAAAAAAAAAACGTTTTCTGAGAAAGTTTTGGCTCCTTTTGCTAATCGCCACGTGTTGAACATATCGTACTGTTTTAAAATACTTCTCGCGTGATTGTTGAGGGAGAAAGCTCATTTGCGCATTATTAACTGTTTCAGTCAATTCTGTTGGCGTCAAACAAACTTCCTCGTCGCTGGAAACACTCATTTTAGTTTTTTCACTTGTTTTCAAGTTTCTTGTTTTTAATATAAGGTTTAACAATGACGTGAAAAAATGCCGCGTAAAGAACCGCGTACAAAGCAAATTGAAAAAAGAACACCAAGAAGGTTCCGAGTCTGAGTTTTTAACAAATTAAAAAAAAGTTGTATGATATATTCGGCACCATAGAGGTAGCAGTAAATAGGTTTAATGTTTTATTTAATTCACAAACTTAGTGCACACGATGTTCTAAATTCAATTTACTTTATCCTCTAGAGAATAAAAACGGCTTTTTCACTCAGATATTGAAGATTAAAAATACTCTTTCCGAGATGGTGGGATGAAAAACCCATTTAGTAGTTTTTGTGTGAAATAATAAAAAATATTCAAGTACCTATAAGTGTTTGACGGATTTTCAGTTCATAATCTGAAGGGAATTCTTTTTATATTCCGAAACTACTTTTATAATATTTAATAATTTTAGTAATACTTAGATTTTTGTCTAGTGAAAACGTTCAAAATACCTTTTCGAATGATATACAATTTATGTGACCTAGACTTTGGCTTTAGAGAAAACAGCGTTAGGCGAGGAAACAACTAACTGAATGCCAAAATAAAATAGCGCTACTTGGGTATGCAACTCTCTGCGCTGGGTGTAGAGTTAAAATTCCAACAGCGCGCTTTCATATCAACATAAATTGAGGTGACACCTAATGTTGCTGTACACGGGCATGTGTGCAGCAGCTGTAGCCACACAAAAAAAGCTTAACTTTAAATGCCGCGTTTAAGCACGTAATTATAACTCCTGAAACTCTATCCATGGGTATTAAGTTAGACATTTAGTCTAATCGAGTTGACCCAGTGGGGAGTAGTTTTATCTGGAAACGGAGAACACTTCGTCCAATGTGCGGGTGTGCCACAAGTTTCAGATTAAAAAACTTTCTTGGAATTAGTTTGGGTACCGACACATACTGGCTGAACGTTTAGCGCTTTCCTCATGTGCGAAACTACTTATTTTTTTATGTTACGTTTCTAATGCTTGTGTGTATATCTACCGTAGAAGTGCTGAGTTTTCTAAAGCGCTGATAAAAAGCTTACAGCTGCAGCGTTGCTATAAAATTATTGTGCAATACACAATCACTTCAAAATTATTCTTCGTGCAGTAAGGATGTACCATAAACGCCGTGATAAATGATTTTGTTTCTTTTTCGTCATCAAGTCGAGAGTCCTTCAAAGTGATTTAGAGAAATATTAGTTTAACTTTAACTTAATTTACAATTTATGTTATTTTAAGTAAGTGTGTGTGTATTATGCCTTATAGAGTTTACGGTACAATAGGGTTGACGACAAAAAAAAAACCTAATTAATAAAGAATAAAACAAGTAAGTAAGTAAGGGTTCAAATAATCATATTCCTCACTGGCATCAGTCAATCATCGGAAGAAATAGAGACAAATTAATCAAAAAAAAGTTTTACATTGCTATTTCGCTATGCGCAAGCGTGGTGGTAAAAATGCCCATGCCTTCTCTGTATGAGCGAAGGCCTTTGCCCAATAGTTTGACGGTTATCCACTCAAAACATTGACCGACCTCGGTAGCCATTAGCCACAAGCCACGAGTCCTCCTCAAACTACAATAATATTAGGTAATTACGTAGCGAGTCGTCGTGTGCGGTTGGTATTGAGTTCCGTAGATTGTATCTGCATTTTAGATTGGCTGGCGTGCTCAGTGCCGTGCCGGGAAGCTTAGCACTTCAGTACTGTTTTATTTTCATTATTTTTCTAATATTTCTCTTTGTCTGCAGTGCTAATTCAACGTCTTTTAACGTTTTCATTGAACGTGTTCTAATTAACGAGGGCGGAATCAAGGCTTTCATTATGTAAAGTTACAGGTATGCCTTCGTTTTGTAGATCAATTAGACTCGGAAGCTCTATACATTTTACAACGAAAGATAGACCAATTAATGCTTGTTGAGTTTTCTTTTTGACTAGTTTTTTATGTTAACGTTGTGTTAATGTGTAAGATAATTTTGCAACTGAATCGAAATATCCACCACCGAGTGAGCTAAATTCTTGCATGCGTGTTTGGTTGAAATGACAAAATAGGTTATACCTTCTTTATATTTCTTTTAATCTAATGTCAAGTCATTAAATTGCAAATGTAATAATGCATCTACTCAAATAGTCAACGTAGCAATATACTTGGGGGGTTCACAAGTATAAGTTGACTGTATGAGTAGGTAGTCATATAGGCAATTGAATAAGTTCTAACCCGTTAGTTACGTCTATACTAATATTATAAGAGGGTTTGATTGTTTGTTTGTTTGCATTGAATAGGCTCCGAAACTACTGGACCGATATGAAAAATTCTTTCACCGTTGTAAAGCTACTCTATCCCCGGGTGACATAGGCTACTTTTTATCCCTGTATTCCCACGGGACCGGGAACTACGCGGGTGAAACCGCGTGATTTCTGCTAGTCTGTTATAAATTGACAGATTAGTTCGTCATATTTTCATTAGTTTATGCAGTAGGCCAAGGCGACCTCTTAATTACCCATATCGACCGGACCAGAGACAGTGAAGTAAATAATACTTATTGTATGGCAGAGAACTCTAATTAGAAAAGATCTGTTTTCTGTAATGGCTCACCTAAGCCAGCGATTTCATTAAATACAAGTAACAACGAGCTTAATTTGGCCTTTTAATAAGAAAAAGCTATGAAATCGGTGCATCCGTGTAGTAGCCTTGATGCTACAGACCAACATAGACAAAGATTATGTTAAAGACGCTTTCAACGGTATTTTATTTGTCAAATTATGTCAAGCAATTTAAAAGTTGTGAGGGAACAACACAAACGGGCCAAAATCATACCATTCCTTGCTTCTCCGCAGTCGGGTAAAAGTAAACAACCAAAACAAAAAGCGTAATTTCACGAGACAGTATGAGAAATCTAGCAAATTGTAAAACAAAGCTGCGGTGTGAGATAGCACTGGGCGAGGCGAGGTCGCAGAATGATACTTATTACTAAAATCTTTTAAGCTCGCCTGCTCGCTCCTCCAGGATATATAGCGATATATTTCGCCCTCGCTGGCACACGATCTACGAACAAACTGAGAATTTCAATTTGAGGAAATATTACACATACATTCTACGTTACGTTGCTACCGGCAGTAGATCTAGTGCACGTTTTGAAGTTTATCTACGTTGTTTAAATCTTAGCGGATAGGTAGTGTTATGTTATGTAAAGAACACTTGACTACATAAGTATTTACATGAAATAACAGCTCTGTTGTTTTTCTCCAAGGGCTAGGCAGAGGTACACCTGTAACAAGTCCCCCATGGTAATGTATGAGTCTTTTGCAATTTTTATCAAACTTCAGGCTACTGAGAAATTACAGATGCTTTAAAATAATAAATAAAATGAATAGATTGTGATGTTTTTCCTGGTAGATGTAAGTACTAACACCAGTTTGTAAGACGTGTGCATACTAACCAAATGAACTTTAACTCTATGGGTTCGTAATCCAAAGATATCATTTCTAAAATCCCTATGACGTTTTGCGCAGAAGCGCTTGCCACCATAAGACCAACAAGGCTGTGAGGTGTTGACTGATCAGAAACTATGCCGGTGGACATACTTTTGGGATTCGTGTCGACGAAGGAAAACCGCATCCCTGAGAGTTATTTCTCGACGGCATGTTAAGGTAAGTTAGATGCCCTTGGACGATGACCAAGGTTTCATGCCGCCCTGACCACACGAAAAGATTTAAAAGCAAGTATGAGCTGATGATCAACCATCTCGTGTTGAAAGAACATGGCGTACGCTCGGGATATAACACAGGTCGTGTTTACGAAACCTGTTGGCGTATAGTGTATGTCTGAATGATTGATAGCACTATGGCTATAGTGACTGAGAGTGAATGGGCTCTATGTTACGGGTCGCTGGGTCCAATTTCGCATGGAACAATCGCGCGTTTGCATTGTATCAAGCATGGTTAGTACGTAGAGATATCGGTTTCAGTGTATTTGAAGTCTGTAAACTTCCAAAACTAAACTACATGCTTCGAAAGTTTACAAGCTGTGTGGTTGGATAGAAATTTGTGACGGAATTAGAACGATTCCAATTGACATGAATATGCAGTAAATCAAAACAAATAATTTGCTTTCCACTCATTCTTTTAGTTTATTTATTTTCCAGTTAACAGCGATGCGAACAATAGGCAGCTGTATCTTAAATTTTCCTCTGGCAAGTTTTGTATTTTGTGTGAATCGGTAGCTTTTTGACGTGATAACGTCTTATAAATCGATGAACGCCGGCTGCACGCACGAAAGACATGAAACATTGTCACGTTCCGCCTGTCTCGAGCGTGCGAGCTAGAGCGCGGAACAAACGATAGAGAGGCATGATCGGATCACGTTATCAAGTAAAATTATCGTCCGTAAACTGGCTTCACAGACAACCATGTTTTATATTTCTAGTTTGGTCTCGTAGCGAAAGTTGTTTACATTAATGAAATAGCTAGAAAGTTTTTTTTTAATATAAAATATTTCCCCCCCGAAATATTAGAATATAATAGAATAGAATACTCTTTATTGTCCACCATTAAAACTCACAAATTATAATTTTAAGGGTAAGCCGGTGATACAATATCACTAAAAGCGATCTCTTACAGACAACCTTTGGATGGACTTGATAGTGGAGGAGAAAAGATGAGTAGGCAGTGTGTGGTGTACTATTTACATAAATATGTACCATACAAGGCTATAAAAAAAAGAAAAAAAACACAATACATAAAAAAAGAAAAAAAACCTAATTAAATTAAAAATATGATGGGTTATAGTAAGTTGTATTCTTAGATTCTTAAATACCACAAAATATATTTATCTACAGAAATTACTGATAAACGTTAACTTAAACATGACCAGTTTCGAAGTTGAAGTTAATGAACGGACTATGTTCATTTTAGCGCACTGTGAGCGTCCATTAATATTATCCTAACTAAAGGCAAAACGCGAGAGTGCCGGATTAAATACAGGCAGAATTAGTTAAAATAGCAAGACTCAATTAATTTAATCTCTTCTTCATCGAATTTATAAACTCCGTTCTATGGATAACGAATTTTGCTCAAGCGTCTGACCTCTGGCTTTTGGCTTCCCATTTCAGTTGTTCAAGAGGATTACAAGAATATCTTTTGTATGGTTAAGGGACAGGACACAGTGATCGACGGCGTTTCCATACACAAAGAGAGCAAAGTATGCAACGACGTACGAATATTTTCCCGTCGGCGGCGCTGTGAATGCGCTCCGACGCACGCGGACTGACTCAAAACGCAATCGGTCGTCGATGGCCTCCGTATATGGTGGATCAGTAAAATGTGAAAGGTCGTCGATCAATGTGTCTTAACCCTAATTCTATTATTAAGGATAGGTATTGCGATTTGCTAAACGTGGAAGTAACTATAGCATTATTCGCCCACAAGTCTTAACTGTTCATTGTAGCTTTTCTTCTGTAGTGGGCGATCACGGATTGACTGGCGTATTCAGCTTTTACCATCAAACTGCTGGGCGTAATTTCATAAACACTTTTACCTATAACACAATTTATAATTAATTAGTATTTTTTTTGTGAGATTGGTGCTCCGCCCGCTTAAGGTGATTAGAGACAAACTAAGTAGTACAGTCAAATTAGCAAAAAGATTGGACGTAATTCGTGTAGTTGTAATTTTTTGTGGAATCATTAGAAGACATGAAAATAAGTTTTCTCTGAGTTTGCACCATTCCTATTATTTACGGAACATCGTTTAATATTAGGTAAAAACTTGAAAGTCCCAAAATTTTGAAATTTCATTAGTAACTAATTGTGCTAAGTATGCAAATATGTAGATACCCCTTTGGTGTATAATTACTGGTCACGAAAAAAGTGTGAGGTGTATGAAACATTAATAAATTGATATTTTTGATTTGCGGCTTAAGGGAAATTTTGTCTATTGGTGCAAACTCATAATAAGCTTTTTTTAGCATCATAAACACCCAGTTAAATTTGCACCCTTTTGCACCCCTTGGAACCCAGCATTTTACAATATTTGTAAATTGTACTTCGGGGCAAATTATTGTAGTCGTGGTTTTTTTTATACATGATGTATTCTAAATATACTATATTCGCACCTAATAAAAATAAGAAATATATCACTGGAAGTTTATGTAAAATTAACGTGGATACATAACGCGCCTCGTGGCGTTCGCAGGGCGCGCGCGGGGTCGAAGCGGGACGCGGGGCGAGCGCGGCCGGCGGGGCGAGAACAAAAACGTGCATGCCAATGCCATGATAATAGAAGATGCGTTTAGATCTTTGTTGTGGCAAGAAGCGATCCGCGCGTTACACAAATTTACCTTTAGCTGAAATAAATAAAAAAAATAATATCGGATTATATTTTATGCAAAGTGACAGTGTATTGTTAGAAATACACATTACAGTAATAAAAAAATAATCTATACATCTAATAAAACAGTAACGCAAAAAAAACTGTACATTGAGAATTTTCTAAAAAAATAAGTGGGTTTTGTTAGAAAAACGTAACTGATGACAAAAAAAGACTTTCTAGAATTTTTGTCTGTTTGTCTGTGTGTATGGTATGCTCTACGCGAAAAATACTGGATAGATTGAATTAAAATTTAGCAAAAATGTTCTATGTAAACCAAGGTAGGCTTTAGGCTACATATTATCACGCCTTATGTTATGGGAGGTAAGCAATATTGATTTTAAAAGGTTTTTTTCGTGATTGAATGCACAAATGACATGTTATCTATCTATACATATAATAAGACATTAAAAAAACTGTGTCTGTACATTGAATATATTTAAAAAATAATAATTGAGGGGGGTTTAGAAACAGTAAAAGACCACGAATCAAAAAAAAAAAGTCTGTCTGTTTGTTTGTTTGTACACGCTCTTCGCATCTTCGGAACTACTGGACGGATTTGAATGATTTTTTTTGTTGTATAGATATTAAGTCTGAGCAACACCTAGGCTATAATTTATCTGGGAAACTGGAACACCTGATGCAGAACCGCAACAGACCAGCTTAAATATAGAAGATACAAAAATGGTACCGTAGCAAAAATTATTCCACGTGATGAGCATTTTTTGCTGAGAGAATAAATTTGAAGATCCGGGACACATGATGCAGAACCGCAACAGACCAGCTAAACTAAGCGGGGACCAAAGGTCTGACGGACGCTCCTCCGGTCAAGTTGTGCGGCGTGCCCTTGGAGCGCGTGCAATCTTTTAAATACTTGGGCCATATTGTGACGTCTGACTTGAGAGATGACGACGATATTGAACGAGAGCGGAGGGCGCTGTCGGTGAGGGCGAACATGATAGCTCGCAGGTTTGCTCGTAGCTCCAAGGAAGTCAAAGTCACCTTGTTTAGAGCCTACTGTACCTCATTTTATACGAGCAGCCTTTGGGTGTCATACACGCAGAAAGCCTACGGAGCCCTCCGAGTTCAATATAATAATGCGCTGAGGGCATTGCTGCGGCTGCCTCGCATCTGCAGCGCGTCGGGAATGTTCGCCGGTGTGCGCGTAGACTGTTTTTATGCCAGTATGCGCAGGAGGGCGGCCTCGATAGCGGGCAGAGTGAGGGCCAGCGGTAACAGTCTCCTCGCCGTCGTCGCTGACAGGTTAGACGGGCCATTCATGCGGCATTGGTTGACCCTACATGCACCCATATTTAGGGCGTGGGGGAGATAATGTTCTTTTTTTTTGTTTTGTTTTGTGTTGTACGTATTGTAATGTTTCCAGAATGTGTTTTATGTAATGTGTGCTATTATGTTTAATTTCTGTGTTTTAATTTTATTGTGAATTAATGATAATGAGTCCTTGTCGCTTGATAAATAAATAAATTATTATTATTATTATTATTAAACTATAGGAGATACAAAAATGGTACCATAGCAAAAATTGTTCCGCGTGATGAGCATTTTCTGCTGAGAGAATAATTTTGTAGATCCGGAACACCTGATGTGGAACTTCAAGAGCCCAGCTACACTATAACATATATTGGAATGACGTCTTAGCAAGAGTTGTTCACCCTTATGAGCACTCGCTGTTGACGTATAAAAATCGAAGATCTGGAACATCTGTTGTGGAACTTCAAGAGCCCAGCTACACCATAACTCACATAGGAATGACGTCTTAGCAAAAGTTGTTCAGTCTGATAGGCATTTCCTGTTGACTAATAAAAATCGAAGATCAGAAACATTTGATATATAAATTAAAGCTATCACTAATTTCATTGCATAATTATAAAATAACATAAGTATCTCCACCCGGTGAAGGCGGGAATAGTTCAGGACTGATTTTCGATGACGATGGTATATCATTGAAAATTAGATTCTACTGGCCAAAACTCCCATTTTTTTTATTTTATCGAATAAATATGCATTCGGGCTTATGTTATTTGAGTGTTTAATTTCCTTTTCGAGTTATCTTCGTGACACGGTAGTCTACCCGGTAACGCAGGGGAGCAGCCACTTAGATTTTAATTGATCAGGTATCATCACAATTAAACTATAACCATGCCTAGAAAGAGGTCAAATCTTTCCCAATGTTCCAAAGGTGCTAAATGATTAAAGATCGTAAAATCCCAACAATCTACCGAAGAGCGTTAGGAGAGACTTGATACTGTTTGAGAACATGAGGCTGCAACTCGCTCCGTGGAAATTTCGTGGGTTCGCGAAGCACGCCTGCATTCTCAGCGTATTTACGCATCTACATCAAGGTCTCTAGACACCAGTGAAGAATATGGGCGCGACTGACCGCTGATCGTGAACATCATGCACTGTCTCGCGAGGTGGAGACGTTCACGGAAAAAGCATGACGCTTGAGTTTTCAGCGTATATACGCATCGACTCTAGAGATAAGTGGGGGAAGGAGATGCGCGACTGACCCCTGATCGTGAACGTCACGCAACATATAGCGTATAATTTATTTTGGAAAATGGAACACCTAAAGTAAAAGAGATACAAAAATGGTGCCATTGCAAAAACTATTCCACGTGAAGAGTTTTTTCTGCTGTGAGACTAAATTTGAAGATCTGGAGCATCTGTAGTGGAACTCTAAAGCCCAGCGTCAATATAACATATATTTATAAATGGCGTCTTAGCAAAAGTTGTTAAGTCTGATGGTATTTCCTGTTGATCAACAAAAATAAAAAATCTGGAACGTCTTGAATCGTCTCGCGCATCTCAATGTTTTCCCGTCCCCGGGCTTTTAGAATTCGACATCAGACGTTTCAGATCTTCAATTTTGACGACCTCGTTGTCGCTGGCATAAGCAACAGGATCCGCGTACGAAGTCGCGGGCAGAAGCTAGTTCAGAATATTTGCTCTGAGACTGCTCGGTCCCTCGAGAACAATCAGGAGCGCGATACATTTTGAAAATCATCCTCTAAGGGGGTAAAACGTGGGTGCAAAGTAAGTACTTGTATAAAACTTGTCGTTTTTGAAATTGTTCCAATGAAATTCAGTATGAAGGTTTTTCATTGAAAGTCATGAAATACCTAACAAATATTTTTTCGTAAATCATTTTTTAAGGGGGTAAATGGGGAGCGCAAAGTTAGTGTGAAAGTTCTCTGATTTTCAAAATTATTTCGATAAAATGAAGTATTAGGGTTTTTAAACTTTTGTGAATTCAATCCCTTAGGGGGCAAAAAAAAATAAGAGGCATTTTAGTATACATATATACATCTAACCTAACCTTACCATCCTCATGGATGTCCCCCGCCCCAGGGAGGGCGGAGAGGTCTGTCAGACTCTTACTGACTAAAAATCATCCCGTGTTCCTTCTCACACCTGCGCCGAGGGCCTCGCCAAGTCAGCGAGAGGAGTGAGGTGTTAAACTCCCCTCGCTACGTCTAAGAGGGGCATGCGTGAACACGACGACGACGACCTCGGGTCCATGTACGTGGGGGGCTGGAAGAGGGCGTGGTCCGCCCTCCGCCTGCGCCCGGTGCGCCTGCTGCGGGCAGGGTAAGTGGAGGTAATCTCCCTCTCCCTTTCCCAGCCATCTTTTGCGAGATAACTGTTTCGCAGAAGGATACCACCGCGTCCCAGGACTCGACGCTGCTGATTATCCTCCCGACCACGGCCGGCAGCGACAAGTCACTGCCTACTCCAAAGACGAGGGCACGGCGCACCTATCCTATAGCTAACCTAACTACCTTACTGTAATGCATTGATATTGAAAAAAAAAAAACATAATTTTAAACTGAACTACTGCGCTGAGTGTTTCTATGTTGCTCCTAACACAAGCATTATTTTCTTAAAAGGAGGCTCCAAACACTAAACCTAAACAATGTAAACTGAAGCATTAATAAACTTATTATTATTATTATTATTATACAATACTAGAGAAGGTAGTAAGTACCTACAATTTTAAGTAGTAGTACGTAGTAGGAGGTAATAATTTAACTCGATTGGTATCATCCATACATAAATATTACTTTGACTGGTTGATCGAGTGGATCCGCACTTGCGTCGCGGTCGTCTGTCTGTCTGTTCGCAATGAACTCAAACATGACTACGCCAATGCTGTTTTTACCTGTAGATAGTGTTTTTCTCAAGGAAATTATTAGTATATAATTTGTCAAGTTTTTGTATGCATTGGCAAAAATATAATTGTATTTGTTAGAGGTTATAAATAAACCTTCCAAAACCTTTAAAAATAAATCCATGCGGGCGAAGCCGCAGGCATCAGCTAGTTAAATAACAAATGAGTATGTTTGGAATAAAAATGGGTTACGTGACTAACAATATTCTATGGAAGTGACAAGCGCATGTCGCTTGTCACTTCCATGGCGTAATAGCTCTTTGGCAATTACTGTAATACAAGAAAATTATATGTTCCCTTAAGAAATGCCAATTTTTTATAGGGTGCAAATATAAAGGAAACCAAATTAATATGACTGTATTAATTTCAAAACAACCAAAATTTCCCCCGAAGTACAGCGGCAGAAAATCGTAAAAAGCTAATTTCCATGTGTCACACTAGGGTGCAAAATCAATAATGTATTTGGGTCAAAATGTATAACCCTTTCCTCAATTTACACAACTACACAGCTTTCCCCACAGCTGCAACGACCAAAAAAGAAAAAAAAATGTTTTTATTTTTTTTCTCACGCTGCGTTAGTCAGAATAAAATAAATAAAATGTAATAATGTAGATTAAGGTGTAATACAGCATACAAAAAATTACGCAGAGTACACCTGTATTATCTAGTTAGTTATGGCCAATAAACAATTTTCACCCCCTTCCGTAGGGGTAGTAAATGTTTTTTTGTTTTCATACTCGATTTTCCACTCATACAAAACCATTAGAACCGTTTTTGCCTCTCCAGAGAATTTGTTCCAATCTTTATCAAAAAATGACCTAATTTGACTGTACTAAAGGGCCATTTGGGATTTAAAGTGAGTGGTACCCATTGTGAGGACATGCCACATAATAGGTGACTAATTATATTGTTATTTTCATATCTTGACTAATGTCGCCAACCCATCTTTTTCATTTTAGCTGGTGGTAGATTGCTTGGGTTGGGTTTGGTTCCCCCGGCGCGGCATACACTCGCTGGCAGAGTGTGTCGCTTGGGAGGAGCCGCGCTGTGCCCTTGTCTCTGGAGTAGACAGTGACTTGTCGCTGCCGGCCGTGGTCGAAAGGATGGTCGGCAGCGAGTCCTGGGACGCGGTGGAGTCCTTCTGCGAATCGGTCATCTCGCAGAAGGAGGCTGCGGAAAGGGAGGGGGAGATTACTTCCACTCACCCGGCCCGCAATAGACGCACCGGGCGCAGGCGGAGGCCGGACAACGCCCTCTCCAAGCCCCCCTGAATGGGTCCAGGGGCGACGGACACGGGGACGTCCGCCGCCCCCCACGTACATGGACCCGAGGTGGCGGCGCGTCGTGTTCACTCGCGCGCCTCTTAGACGTCGCGAGGGGAGTCTAACACCTCACTCCCCTCGCTGACTTGGCGAGGCCCGCGGGGCCGGCACCAGTCGGGGTTCGCGGAAATATGTTCACGTGACCCCCGGCGCAGGTGTGAGAAGGAACACGGGGTGCTTTTTAGTTAGTAAGAGTCTGACAGACCCCTCCGCCCTCCCCGGGGCGGGGGACATCCATTAGGATTTTCCACCCCTACAAAAAAAAAGGTGGTATTGGATGTTTTCGCGTGGAATTTAAATCTAGCAGTCATAGGACTTAAACACTGGCGGTTATATTACACTGCACCGCAGCGGACACCGCTCTGGTGTACACTGTAGAATCTTGATTTGCATACAAAAAACACAGTGTAAGTATAACACACTTACAAGTCAATACGTGCGCGGTCGCGGCGCGCGCGATGTTACAGATTTCGTTTCCACAGCGGGATGCGGCGTCAATGGGATAACCGCCTTAGGTACTAACAAACCGTGGGTGTGGGTGTAATAGTTACATCTCTGCCTATCCTTCAGGGAATACAGCCGAGAAGTTATGTTACAGTAGTCTCATTGGGTTTATTCCATCTTATTTTATTTTTAGTCATGTCTTAAGATTTGTGATAACACATACCTACATGTTAAGCCGACAAAACAAAGCTTTAATTTAAACGAAACTTTGCTCTGTTCCTGTTCATTCGTCTCACAGTCCATCGACTACGGTAGCGAAAATTGTCTCGACAGTTAAACGGTAAAGGTAAGTCGTCCTATTGGATTCGTGATACCCTGATTCGGGTTGTAGTAAACTGATTTACTTGGCTGAGCCGTGGTAATCTGTGGATTCCTCCAAAGAGCACGCACAATATTGAGCAGATCGAAAATAACCAGCTTACGGGAATCGCACTTCAATTGGACGAGGACGTAAAGGAATTGGATCGTTTTCGGTTAAAACAGCGGTTCCTAAACTTTTTTGTCTTATTACCTCATGAGTTATCAGGAAACTGACTGTTATAAATAAAATAGAAAATAAAATAGTAGTCCTCATTGTCCACCATAAAAACATACAAATAATAATTTAAAGAGCTAAGTAGGGTTGTAGCACAGTATAAATATTAATACAGTAGGACGACGCCTTTGATCAGTGGAAAAATCCCGACATGGTCTACAACTCTACACGCGTCAGCCCTGAATAATACCTCCCGAACTACAAACATCGTTTTGTTCGCAGTTCAGGAGCGGCTTTCCCGCGTCTCGCCCCTCACAGCCCGCATGATTTCCCTGTCTAGACCGCTTCGTCGGATGACTGTAGGTTTTTAGACTGTGGTAGTAGTCAACCTACATAGGGAAAGCAGAAAAGATGAAACATAATGAGAAGTATGAGAACTCGAAGCCATACCAAGGAAAATAAGCTCGAATGTATTTAGCATGTTACCTAGCCGAGGGTCATCATCCGTCTAATATTCTCCTAATTACGTTTCAGATGGCTTCCAGTCTTACCGGATGAAGTTAAGTAAATAAATAAATACGTCAGCGGGAGTAATTTCGTATAGGTAATGAAAACACAGGCTTACACTACGGTTCTCATTTTTATTAATGCATAATTTTGACTTGTAGGTGATTATAAAGTCTGGCATGAAACATGGAGACGAGCTAAATTAGATCTGCGTTATGTAGTGTTTAAAGTTACGTAAGTTTATCTATACTAATATAAGAGGTAAAATTTGTTCGTTTGTTTGTAAGTTTGCATGTAGGGGGTAATCTTCGGAACTTATGATCCAATTTTAGAACTTATTAAACTAGTGGAAAGCTACACTATTCCCGAATGACATAGGCTACTTTTTGTCCCTGTAATCCCACGGGAACAGGAACTACGCGGCTTAAACCGCGTGACGTCTGTTATAAACAATAAAGAGTGTGCTATTTTAAACAATTTGTTGTAGAATTACTATCTTTATTCCCCGCAGTATGGATATTAACCCCCGCGGGGGTGCTACTTCCAGGTTTGGAACCACTGTGTTCATACAATTGAATTTAAACTGGTTTTTACTGTCTGTCGGAATATCGGATTATTCTGTTCGTAAACCATGTTAGATAGATCTTTGAGACTAAGCTACGTTTTCCAGTTTCATTTAAAATCAGCGTCAGACAGCATTTGTATTGCAATACCGCTGAAATAAACCTTTTGGCGCAGCCGTGGGACATGTCATTTATTTTTCAGTTAATTCCAAATTCCACATGTTTCCACAGTGCGTGCATATTTTACCTGTTGCCAATAAATGTTATTTCTTTTTCGCTTTCTGCTTCTTTTTATTTCTTAAACATGTGGCCGCCCTTTACCTTGCCTTATCTTATGCCCCACATTGCTCGTTAAGACATTATATAAATGAGACAAGGATCTCTATTCAAAGACGTGACATTTGCTTTACCGTATCTATTAGGCCCCTGAGGTGGATTACGGCCCACCTCTACTTACAAATAGGCTTGAGTTCCAACTGGGACCGTTATAGGATAATTATGGTTTGTTATAGTATTTGGTAGGACTGCCTTGCGGTTTATTGGTCGGAGGCGCTACTGTCTACGATGAGGTCTAGGGTTCCATTCCCGGATCGGGTAAAGTTAATACAACGGATGTTTCGATATGGATTTTATCGATGGCAGCCCAGAGTCTGGATATGTGTTTGATTGATGGCAATTAGATTTTATTAAGACTCCCATTGTAGCAGACAAGGGGTAATATAACTGGCAAAATGTATTTAAAGTGTAAGTACATGCCAGCCTAGTTCTTCGGGAAAAATGCAACGAGTACTTGACAACTGATAAACTATATTTCGAAACTCGACATACGACAAATGATCGTACTCATCATACAAACTTTTTCTTGGTGGGAATCGAACCCACGACCTCGAGCATAGCAGTCAGGGCCACTAACCACTTGACTAACAGGCCAATCTAAAATAAACACTGGGGTATGTTACGTAAATAAGAACAAACCTTACTTACGACATTTTCACAGTTCAGTTAAGGGTTTCCAAAAGACACTTCATCCATACCTTACTTTGTATGTAACACGAGAAGACACTTTCAAGTTCAAGCAGTCTCCAAGATCAAATCGTGATACACGAAACGTTCTAACATAACATTTTCTTGTTTACACGTAAAGTATAATATGTAGGACAGACTCATTTCAGGGTGACTTACTAGCTCATTTATCAACGTCTTTCCTAAACAGCTGAACCCACTAAAATGAAATTTTGCAAGGGTATCCTTAACGGACGCGGAGAAAGTTTTACAACATTTTTACTCGGAGGAAAATTACCTTACTACACACTGGAGCTTCACAACTTCGTGCAGAAATTGAATATAGATTAGGAGTTTAGTAGGTACATATAAAAGCTTATTAATATTTATTTCTGTAAGTAAATCAGATACTCCCAGAACCAGATTCCCAGATTCTTTTAAATGTAATTTTTTTTCTAAATAAATGGCATTTCCAGAATCCCTGAGAAGAAATGCCGAAAGAAACTCAGGAGTCATGGTCTCTTTTAAAATCCAGACATAAGATTGTATTAATTTATTATGCGAGTCTCACGATGCAGGGCAAAGTCTGGAAAAGCCTTTTGAAGTAAGAATCAATTCAGCTTTGAGAAGACCTGTCCCGACAAACGGCATGCATGCTGCAGTCATCGTGTAGCTCAAACTTCTTCAGGGAGCTCGACGACCCACCACACGACGCTATCTGCCGGTCATTTGCGTAGGTCACGTAAAAGTACTCAAAACCGCCCGACAGTTACGGACTCCTGTATTTTTTCTAGCCTGCATGGTACTCACATTCACAGAAATATTTATATTTTAAATGTTATTTACATAATGTCATAACGTATGTCAATTTAGTTCAACATCAATTATTAAAATTCCAATAGTTTAGTCCCAAGCTTTTTTGTCGTCCAAGTAGTCTTTAACTTTATAGAAACCTTTTTGACAGAGTTTCTGGTTTATGAATGACTTAAATTTGTTGATGCTTAATTCTTTAACATGGCTTGGGAGTTTGTTTTAGAAACGTATACTTTGGCACTTAAATAAATTACCAATTTTTTGGAGCCTGGTCGTGGGTACAATAATTTAATCTTTATGACTAGTATTTATGCTGTGAAAGTCAGATGGAAGAGGGCGTGGTCCGCCCTCCGCCTGCGCCCGGTGCGCCTGCTGCGGGCAGGGTAAGTGGAGGTAATCTCCCTCTCCCTTTCCCAGCCATCTTTTGCGAGATAACTGTTTCGCAGAAGGATACCACCGCGTCCCAGGACTCGACGCTGCTGATTATCCTCCCGACCACGGCCGGCAGCGACAAGTCACTGCCTACTCCAAAGACGAGGGCACGGCGCACCTATCCTATAGCTAACCTAACTACCTTACTGTAATGCATTGATATTGAAAAAAAAAAAACATAATTTTAAACTGAACTACTGCGCTGAGTGTTTCTATGTTGCTCCTAACACAAGCATTATTTTCTTAAAAGGAGGCTCCAAACACTAAACCTAAACAATGTAAACTGAAGCATTAATAAACTTATTATTATTATTATTATTATACAATACTAGAGAAGGTAGTAAGTACCTACAATTTTAAGTAGTAGTACGTAGTAGGAGGTAATAATTTAACTCGATTGGTATCATCCATACATAAATATTACTTTGACTGGTTGATCGAGTGGATCCGCACTTGCGTCGCGGTCGTCTGTCTGTCTGTTCGCAATGAACTCAAACATGACTACGCCAATGCTGTTTTTACCTGTAGATAGTGTTTTTCTCAAGGAAATTATTAGTATATAATTTGTCAAGTTTTTGTATGCATTGGCAAAAATATAATTGTATTTGTTAGAGGTTATAAATAAACCTTCCAAAACCTTTAAAAATAAATCCATGCGGGCGAAGCCGCAGGCATCAGCTAGTTAAATAACAAATGAGTATGTTTGGAATAAAAATGGGTTACGTGACTAACAATATTCTATGGAAGTGACAAGCGCATGTCGCTTGTCACTTCCATGGCGTAATAGCTCTTTGGCAATTACTGTAATACAAGAAAATTATATGTTCCCTTAAGAAATGCCAATTTTTTATAGGGTGCAAATATAAAGGAAACCAAATTAATATGACTGTATTAATTTCAAAACAACCAAAATTTCCCCCGAAGTACAGCGGCAGAAAATCGTAAAAAGCTAATTTCCATGTGTCACACTAGGGTGCAAAATCAATAATGTATTTGGGTCAAAATGTATAACCCTTTCCTCAATTTACACAACTACACAGCTTTCCCCACAGCTGCAACGACCAAAAAAGAAAAAAAAATGTTTTTATTTTTTTTCTCACGCTGCGTTAGTCAGAATAAAATAAATAAAATGTAATAATGTAGATTAAGGTGTAATACAGCATACAAAAAATTACGCAGAGTACACCTGTATTATCTAGTTAGTTATGGCCAATAAACAATTTTCACCCCCTTCCGTAGGGGTAGTAAATGTTTTTTTGTTTTCATACTCGATTTTCCACTCATACAAAACCATTAGAACCGTTTTTGCCTCTCCAGAGAATTTGTTCCAATCTTTATCAAAAAATGACCTAATTTGACTGTACTAAAGGGCCATTTGGGATTTAAAGTGAGTGGTACCCATTGTGAGGACATGCCACATAATAGGTGACTAATTATATTGTTATTTTCATATCTTGACTAATGTCGCCAACCCATCTTTTTCATTTTAGCTGGTGGTAGATTGCTTGGGTTGGGTTTGGTTCCCCCGGCGCGGCATACACTCGCTGGCAGAGTGTGTCGCTTGGGAGGAGCCGCGCTGTGCCCTTGTCTCTGGAATAGACAGTGACTTGTCGCTGCCGGCCGTGGTCGAAAGGATGGTCGGCAGCGAGTCCTGGGACGCGGTGGAGTCCTTCTGCGAATCGGTCATCTCGCAGAAGGAGGCTGCGGAAAGGGAGGGGGAGATTACTTCCACTCACCCGGCCCGCAATAGACGCACCGGGCGCAGGCGGAGGCCGGACAACGCCCTCTCCAAGCCCCCCTGAATGGGTCCAGGGGCGACGGACACGGGGACGTCCGCCGCCCCCCACGTACATGGACCCGAGGTGGCGGCGCGTCGTGTTCACTCGCGCGCCTCTTAGACGTCGCGAGGGGAGTCTAACACCTCACTCCCCTCGCTGACTTGGCGAGGCCCGCGGGGCCGGCACCAGTCGGGGTTCGCGGAAATATGTTCACGTGACCCCCGGCGCAGGTGTGAGAAGGAACACGGGGTGCTTTTTAGTTAGTAAGAGTCTGACAGACCCCTCCGCCCTCCCCGGGGCGGGGGACATCCATTAGGATTTTCCACCCCTACAAAAAAAAAGGTGGTATTGGATGTTTTCGCGTGGAATTTAAATCTAGCAGTCATAGGACTTAAACACTGGCGGTTATATTACACTGCACCGCAGCGGACACCGCTCTGGTGTACACTGTAGAATCTTGATTTGCATACAAAAAACACAGTGTAAGTATAACACACTTACAAGTCAATACGTGCGCGGTCGCGGCGCGCGCGATGTTACAGATTTCGTTTCCACAGCGGGATGCGGCGTCAATGGGATAACCGCCTTAGGTACTAACAAACCGTGGGTGTGGGTGTAATAGTTACATCTCTGCCTATCCTTCAGGGAATACAGCCGAGAAGTTATGTTACAGTAGTCTCATTGGGTTTATTCCATCTTATTTTATTTTTAACCGACTTTCAAAAAAGGAGGAGGTTCTATGTTCGTGTGTATGTATTTTTTTTTTTTTTTTTTTTTTTTTTTATGTATGTTACCTGATTTCTCCCCCATTTGTGGACCGATTCTCGAAATTATTTTTTTATTCGAAAGAGTATACTCCCGAGGTGGTCCCATTCTAATTTGGTGAAGATCTGGTGCTGATCTTCGGAGATATGCAACGGAACTCTTCAAAAATAGACGGCAAATCTGTCGTGATTGCTGGAATCGCTTGGATTTTTATTGTTTATACAACATCATGACGTATCATCACGCCTGGTATGCTCTGAGGGGTACGCAGATGTGTACAACATACCTAGATTTCAACAGTTAGGTATGTTAATTTTCATTTATTAGGGATAACTGGATAACCCTATTACCATGACATGTACTGTTACGATTAACAATATATATAGCAAATATTTGTATGGGAACCACTAAAAATGGAAAAATAAAAAACTTTTTTGCAAAAAAATTAAACCGACTTCAAAAAAAACACTAAACGGTGTAAAATAACTCTAAATTCGGAAGTCGGTGGCCCATCATGAATAAGACAAAACCACCAAAGCCACAGACTTCCTAATTTAGAGTTATTTTACACCGTTTAGTGTTTTTTTTGAAGTCGGTTTAATTTTTTTGCAAAAAAGTTTTTTAGTCATGTCTTAAGATTTGTGATAACACATACCTACATGTTAAGCCGACAAAACAAAGCTTTAATTTAAACGAAACTTTGCTCTGTTCCTGTTCATTCGTCTCACAGTCCATCGACTACGGTAGCGAAAATTGTCTCGACAGTTAAACGGTAAAGGTAAGTCGTCCTATTGCATTTCCAGAATCCCTGAGAAGAAATGCCGAAAGAAACTCAGGAGTCATGGTCTCTTTTAAAATCCAGACATAAGATTGTATTAATTTATTATGCGAGTCTCACGATGCAGGGCAAAGTCTGGAAAAGCCTTTTGAAGTAAGAATCAATTCAGCTTTGAGAAGACCTGTCCCGACAAACGGCATGCATGCTGCAGTCATCGTGTAGCTCAAACTTCTTCAGGGAGCTCGACGACCCACCACACGACGCTATCTGCCGGTCATTTGCGTAGGTCACGTAAAAGTACTCAAAACCGCCCGACAGTTACGGACTCCTGTATTTTTTCTAGCCTGCATGGTACTCACATTCACAGAAATATTTATATTTTAAATGTTATTTACATAATGTCATAACGTATGTCAATTTAGTTCAACATCAATTATTAAAATTCCAATAGTTTAGTCCCAAGCTTTTTTGTCGTCCAAGTAGTCTTTAACTTTATAGAAACCTTTTTGACAGAGTTTCTGGTTTATGAATGACTTAAATTTGTTGATGCTTAATTCTTTAACATGGCTTGGGAGTTTGTTTTAGAAACGTATACTTTGGCACTTAAATAAATTACCAATTTTTTGGAGCCTGGTCGTGGGTACAATAATTTAATCTTTATGACTAGTATTTATGCTGTGAAAGTCACTATGTTTAGAATAAAGGTTAATATTCCTTTTTACATAAATCAGGTTTTCATACACATATTGAGATGCTACTGTCATTATGTTTATTACCTTAAATTTATCTATAGTCTAATCTATAATGTATATATATTTTTAGCTTGTGGCTAAATAATAACAGCCACACGGGTCGATCGAAGGTTAAGCTAAGCTGGACGAGGCTGGTCCGTGGATGTATAAAAATGTTAAAAAACAATTCGAACAGAATAAGGTTTATATTCAATTGGGAAAATTTGACACTTTGGGGTTGATGTGCTCGCGTCTGTAGATGTGTGTGCTTGAAGTATTAAATATAAATAAATGATTTTTTAGTTTCGACTTACATTCATTCTCAAATTTTTAGTAACAGAACTATCGTAAACATGTAACATCGTTGTTTTGAAAACAATACTGTTGTAAACACGTAGCATCGTAATACATTGAGGTTAATGCACGCACACAATTCTTTAGTCACTGTACCTCAGTGAAAGCCTATTTCTGAAGCGCAAATTCTACTTTAAAGTTAAATGAAAACAAGCAACAAGTTCTTAGGAAAAACAAAATCTCCTTTTGTCCCAACATATTCTTCACTAAAAACTTCTAACGCCTACTTTAATTTACTGGCAGCATTCTACACCCGCATACCTCGAGTCGTAGTTAGTATTCAAGCGCTTGTCATCATATCACTTCGCTGCGACGTGATACCACAGCGTTTACAGCGAGCCTCGCGCCACGCATGTTGATGAGTTCATATAAAATAGCGTCGGTAGCAACCTTGGAGTTACGTATAGTAAGATAAGGGGTGCGTTGTGTTCTGTGGGGACGTTCTGCTGGTACCCCTTAGGCTGTTGTCATACTTGGCTACTAAATAAAACTACACTGGCCTGCATAACTAAGCATCACACTTTTAAAGTTGAAAAAACTTTTTAAGTTACAAGACGAGCCAATGTTGAAACATTGGCTCCAAAACCTCCTGTTCAGTTTGCCAAACCAGCTCAGAGCCCGAGGAGGCAACACCAGTAATAAAAAATGAAAAAACATACTAAGATAAAAAGGGAAATTTTTATCGTTTTATCTCTTTTTTAGGTTAATACTCAATATTTATTGCGTTCCAAAATGTACATAAATGGTCTTAAGAATATAAAGGTACAGAATCATTATGGACCCTGTCGGGCACAGCAAAAACTTAGAAGAGAGGAAGAGGGCTAATGCAGCAGTAACTTAATTTCTAAAATCTTATTATCTTATTTTAAAAGAGTAAGCAAGTACTAATACTGCAATATTTATAATGTGTTATATATACCTATTATGTACGAGGAATATTTGTATCTAATGTTATATAATATATTTAGGTATTATAGTTAAAAATGTTACTTATGTATAGTTTACTGGTTTCAAAGAAAGCTGATAAAATTTACTATAAAATCTTTTTCATTATAAATATCTTACTTCTATAGTTTAGAAAAATACTCCATTTTAAAAATATAGTACTTTGTTTTGCAGGTTAGTGTAGTTTGATTTCGCGTTATTTAATGTTTTCATCTAGATTTCTCAATGGCAGCCGAGGCTGGATCCTAAATTCATCTCTGTCTAAACCTTCGGGGATTATAGGCAGCGTGATGTTCTGTGTTATATTATTATGATTAATTTTACAGGTTACGAGAAGACGTAACAACATCAAATTCAAAGTGAAATAATTTATTTCAATTAGACAAAAAATAGTACTTACATATTTTGATATAAAAACAAAATCGTTTTGTTTCGGGTTCTTCCATATTGCAATCACAAGTTACAAATAAATACAAAATTTATATACTATTGGATTAAATAAATAATGTAGTTATCGGCAAACAGAGTCGAAATAATTAATCAGACTATTTTATTTTTTTTGTATATTTTGCTGGTTAGTATTTTTTTTCTTTGATGTGTTTTATTTCCGGTGCGTCCGTGTAAAAGAAAGAAAAAAAATCTTTCTTTCTTTTCCTTCCTGTCTCCGTTTGACAGCAGCCTAAACGTCGTCGTGTGTAAAATGTGGGTAGTTTAGTCGTAAAGATGACAAAGACAGCGTCGTATCTTTCGTATTTCGTAAATTACCTCACTTTACACCAGCTTGTAAACTTAAGTAATCTTAGACAGCATAACGAAAAAACACTAACACTGTAGAATAAAGTTATGCCTTTAAAAATGTATTATAAATCCGGAGAGCATAATGGTAGAGACTTTGTTCTACGTTTAATTTTATTTTATTTTTGGAACGAATTTCCTTATCGCGCGTTGCAAAAGGGGGCTAGACGGAAAAAATGAAGACAAAAATTTGTAACGACACCTTTTGCTATACTTAGTTGTGGACCGTGCGGCGTGCGCGTGTTTCTCTGTTGTGTGTGTGTTTGTTGTGTGTGTGCTAGTTGTTGGGAGAGGGAGAGGGAGTGAGGGCTCTCCCTCCCTCTCTCCCCGGGGGAGGGGGAGAGAGGGAGGGAGAGTGAGAGGGAGAGAGGGAGGGAACGGAGGAGTGAGGAGAGGGGGGAGAGGGAGAGCCGGAGATGGGGGCTGGAAGGAGAGGGACTGGGAGCGGGAGAGGGGAGGGGGAGGGAATCGGGGGAGGATTGGGGAGGGGGGTAGACGGAGAGAGAAGGAGGGAGGGAGGGAGGGGGAGAGGGGGAGAGAGAGAAGATTGGGACCAAAAGTTGTAACAAAGACGTCCGTATGGAACGAGGTTCCTTTCGATTTATCTTGAAGGAATTTTACAATTCCTTCACTAATCAATCGAAGGGAACTTCGTGCCATCCGGGTGTCCCTTGACACTTCTTAAGTTTTTTTTGTTATTAGAGGGTCGTGTTTGACCACTATCTCACCTGCTATTGGCTATCTTTTCTTTGCCAGTGACTAACTGGCGTCCAGTTGCACACCGTACTTTGATGACAACTGAGAATTAACAAAAAATATGGTATTGCACTTTAAGTGGACTTCAAGTTACGATGACTATCAGACGGAGTACGGTGCAATTAACAACTTTTCAAAATTGACATGACCCTAAAACAAAAATACGGTTTCTGCGTTTCTGTATGCTGAGTTCAAATATATTTTTTATTTTTTTTTACTGCTTAGTTTCTGAGAAAAAAAAATAAAAACCAAAAAACATGCGGTGACGTCACTTATACGGTGGAATGAGGTGGTTACCTTTGCGTAAGCAAACTAATTTTTAAGATGAAAACCATAATGTCAAACAAGACATATCTAATATCAAACAAGACATACCTAATGACAAAAATGACATATCTAATGTCAAACAAGACATATCTAATGTCAATGTGTGACATTGACAACTGCTAAATGACAGTGACATCTAAGTAACAGTTTTTTTAACGTATCACAGTAAAGCAAAGAATGTATCGCCATTCCACCGTATGAATGACGTCATTTGGCGCTTACGTCTTTTTAGAAAGTACATAATTTCGAAAAACCAAAAAATATGGGTCCTCTTGTTTTGGATTTACTTTTATATAAAACATGCAGGTTAAAATTTTGAAATGTTGTCAATTCGTGACATATCTGCGAGTGCGCGTGACGTCATCCTAGATACAAACTGATGATAGCCAATACAAAACTAGCTGTTTGAAAGTTAATTGTTGAACACTTCTATAAACTGTCTACGGAGATACATATCCCTGCTGATGGCAAGCGATGATGTGGTTCATGATGAAGTGAGTTTGCCTAGGAGTAACCTATTTACTCTTGACTTGAAGAACCCTAGGTTGGCAATAACGGGGGGAAAGTCGCTTATTCTGAAGGAAAAAACAAACCATGTCTATTAAGGAAAAATAACACTGAGATTTACTGTTCCGATGTTTATTTTTTAATGCAAATTGGCGGTTGTCTTGCGGCAAACGGAAATTTTAATTTTATTTTTTAGTGTTGTTTTTATATCAATACTTCGTTAACCATAATAAGGAAATACTTAAATGTTAATAGACGTCCTTTTGTCATACAGCGTATTTGTTTGTTTTTCATTTTATTCTATTTTTCTTTTTCTTCACTATTGATTTGAATTTTACGACCGTTTCGTTTCGATGGAGGAAGTGATGCCCATAAAAAAACTTCCAAAGTTTCTAGAAAGCTGATTTCGACGACGTACATTAAGTAGCCGTTCGGTTTCTTCACGAGACGAAAATTCCAAACTCTTCACAGTATAAAGATATTGAATTATTTTGATGTTTTGATTTTAGCAACGGGCGAGAAAAAGAGGCTGTATAAGATAAACTCAGAGCTATTGCTAAAATAAATTTATCCAGTTCCGAACCTAATGATCATAACAAACTCTTGAACCGGATTGATTTATTTTTCCGGCCGAATGTCTAAGAAACAGACACATACTCGTAAATGATAAATAAAAGGATAAAATAACATGAAGACAGTGTGTCCCAAAAAAAACAAATATTAGGACGAGACTCCACCAAATCAGCATGCGTCATTTTGACCGCTCAGTGCTTAGCTTCAGCACAATACAACATCCTATTGGTTAATTACAAGACATCTCCTCTCGTCTCCGCTTTAGTGGAGTCTCACCCTTATTGTAGCAAACAGTGATATTATAAGTAAAAAGGTGTAGCAAGGTTACCCAAACAACATTCGATCTTTAAAATCGGCACACTAACGCACACACGAGTCCGTTGACGGTGCGACGCGACACTGGGGTCAAGTGTGGCTAGTTAACCACATTTTAACGTATCGCTTGCTGAGCGCTTATAACCTTTTTACTTATATTATCATTGGCCGAACGTTGGTATTATAAGAAACAGACACATAAATGATAAATAAAACGACAGAGTATTGAAGACAGTGTGTCCCAAAAAAATTAAACCAAATATCATTGTCGCAAAATCGAAACTCGTTGGGTGTTCCAATTTTAAATATCTATAAAAGAAAATAAACAGAGCAATGTAATTCGGGCGCTAATTCTTTTCCCAAAACAATTTGCAGTATTGAATTAACCGAACAAAACACAACAAAAAACATTAAAACAAAAAGAAGTGTCTACTTAAGCGTCTTAGCAACCCCCGAGCCCTTGGCGCAAGGCCAAAAACACACTTTCAGGGTCAATGTCTGCAATATTACTTTGTTTGTCGCTTTTCCCTTCGAATCACATAATGTACTGACATCGCACTGATACGACACTTTGTTATGCTAAGACGTGCTTTACGATATTAACGATAATAGTAACTTTGTGATACTATCAAATCTATTTGATGGGATGGTTTCTGTCAAATTGTACTCAAACTACCCCTTAATGATGCGGAAGCGAGCAGTTTTGCTCGATGGTATAACTTTATTTTGCTTAATACGAATTGGAAACTTGTTATCTTAGAAATGACATTCACAAACTATCATTTTTGACCTTGTACCTTGAAGGAGGCCAAACCCGAGGGAATATACATAACTACTGGCTTGAATGTTTATAGTGTAATAAGTTTATACTAGGTAGGTACTTATCCTAGCGGCATATTACAACGATAATACAAATATATAGGGTCGAAGAAAAAATATTCACGCAGTACTTGGCGCGAAGTAATTAGCACACTTTTATTTATTTACATAAATTTGACTGGGCTGTTTGTTGGTCTTGTGGTAAGTGGCCCTGACTGCCCATGCGAGGTTGTGTGTTCGATTCCCACCCAAGACAATTGTTTGTGTGATTAGCACTATCATTTGCTCTATGTACGGGTGTAATTTATCTATAATATTATTTTGAAATTCCTAAGTAAAATTTGCAATTGTCCAGTACTCATAGAACAAGCTCTACTTAGTTTGGGATTAGATGGCGTTGTTTTAAGAGTAATCTTATTTAATTATAAATTAGTACATAATTCCAAGCCGACAATTGTTCTAAATTAAGATTTTCGAACGAAAGATTTCAACGTTGGAGTAAAATTAAATGAAAAAGTAAAGTGGATTACTTTTAATATTTTTTTTTTGAGCTAGATAAAATATAAAGAAAAAAGAAAGAAAGCAAGAAAATATTTTATTTGGACGCACAGAACATAAAACAAAAGAACAGCAATACAGATAAAAAAAGAAAAGATAAAAAAACTGAAGACAAAAATAAAAAAATTATAATAAAAAAATATACGTAAAGTGTAAAATCTTAAACGAATCATGTACCAAACTCATACATAGCATAAGTTTATTATCAATGTCCCTTACACCCGTATTATCAACTTCAAATAGTCAGTACCTCCACCATGCCATATAGTATATCTAAGTCAGATATGTCACAATCTTTTCAAGCACCGCGTTCCCGATTTCACGTTTCAATTGAACAAATCGAAGGTCAATTCGATAAAGGACGGTGCACGGGACATGTGGCAGGAACCATTTTGTTATTCTGGTCCAGCCAGCGACCGCTTCTGTGCCATGAATTGGTGATCTATGGAGGTGTGTTACGTATTTGTGAACTCTGTGTAGGCTCTTTTTGTCATGTGGACTTTTTGTTCGTGTATGTGTGAAGGTATAAAGACAAGCGTTGCGACGTGTCTTGAATCTATTGCTGGAGAAGGGCTGTATATACTGATTCGCTTGATTGCTATTACCTACCTGTCTCAATTTAGTTCGTTTGTCCTAGTTTTATTATATTAGGACTTTAAGGGGACGAATTTTCCGGCATCAAAATTAAGGTGGACCTACAACGTAAAATATAAATTAAACTAAACATTTGGCCATAGAGATAATAAAGAATTTTGTTAAGTTGAACATAAAGTAACGTTACGTTACGTTACGTTGTGATATATTTACACAGAATTGAAATATTGTAATTACCACATGTGGTTGTTATTGTGAATATGTTGTTGGTGTGCCTTATTAAATAAAGTAATAAATGACAGTGGTAACTTCTTCATAGCTGAAGAGGTAATCGAAGTTGTTATCAACCAAAGTCCAGACAAATAGTGATTGCCTCGTTGGTCTAGTGGTCGTAAGCGCTAATGCTGAGCATGAGGTCCCAGATTCGATCCCCGGGTCGGTCAAAGTGTTATTGAGTTTTTCCATCTGGGATTTCTCAGTGGAGTTCTCAGAATTTGTGCCAGATTGATGGCAAGAGGCGCACCCCTATATTACATGGGACTTAAACATAACTGGTGAAATGTTTGTGTGAACTACCTACTAGCTACATCTCTGTCTAGCCCTTCGTGAACTACAGGCGAGATGTTATGTAGTAATATATTTTTTGCTGCGACTGATACGTAGGTTTCTTATAAAAGGATTTACGAGATAAAGTTGCGGATGTGGGTCGTGTCACCTTTGTGTGGCCCGTCATACGAGATAACAAAAACGCTACCATTTATGGTTCCTATCAAACGCAGCCCGTTGGTAGCTTAGATCGTTCACATCATTGCCTTTATACCTTTAGTCTCGGTAAACCACAATACCTAACATCATAGCTTAAGTATTGTAAAGCTAGTGTAGCCGCAGAACGACTCTTAGGGACTTTCAAAGAGTAATTCTGAACTGCGGATGTTTAGAAAGAATGTGCAAAGTTCTGTGTACTCTTTGCATTACACGTACGGCTTGCCAAATGTTCAGGTAAGCGTTCTTTTTAAGCTGTGGCAGACCACCGACTGTTTATCTGTTCCACATTCAAATTCAAATTATCAATGCGAACTAAGTGTACAGAAAAAGTATGTGTGTAATTCGATATGTAAAGTAAAAATTAACCTACGCCGATTCCAAAACCATGTGGAGATTTTAGGGTCTTAAGCCTTATTTTTCTAACGTTAGCTCTCTATATCAAAATATAGTGTTTATTTTCACAATAATACTCGTTTAACCTTCATTTGACCTCTATATGACGTCATAATGTAGCCTGAACAAACTACTTCCTTCGTGTTTTCAAGATAAATTAAAAAAAAACTGTTTTTAGTCTAAAAATCGTATCTGTCAAGTGTCAACTGTTGACAATGTCAAGTTTGAAGTTATCTATTAGTGTTTTTCCTTGGTTTTTCGTATGTATTGAAAACGTGGCAAAGCTTTAAAGCTATTCAGTTTACGAAATGACGTCATCACAAATAATGCTTTAAAATATAATTAAAAAAAAAACTGTTACTTGGACAAAAAAAAGCTTTAAATTAATGGCTTAAAATTAAAATATGTTTTACGAAATGTAAATATTGAAACAATACCTGAAGAATACTTTACATACCGAATTGTTGTGTATTATTATCTTATTTATTTTTATTTTTATTTTTTTTTGGTTTCTTGTCTGCTTGGCGTCCGTAAGCCACGGCACGGATCCAGTAGAATATCAGCGCCAGGTTTGCCCGGCACATGCTGAGCTGGACTCCTATTTGGTGCAGCCTTGAGACGCACACCGCACACTGTATAATTCATCACTCATGTTTTATCACTTTTGATTTTGTATTGTGTGTTTGTCTGTGTCTTTTGTGTGCACTAAATAAATGTTTTATCTATCTATCTATCTATCTTAATTAGTGTACAAACGTAAGAAACTTCTTTATAACATAATTTTTCGAAAAGTGATCTACTTTTTACAACTTTACAGAAATTGGTTAAATAAAGCTAAATTACATAACGTTTAAGCAAAAGGCTGTTGTTATCATAGCCATGGATACAAATAAATATAGCGCGTAACGGAAAAATGTGACAAAATGGCCCGTAATAACAGAAAAACGTTACATTGCTATAAAATTTCTTCCATACGTTGATAACTAAGTTTCACTTTAAAAAATTCTAGATGTTAAAAATAAGGTAGGTCTTATAGCTTAGTTGCCTGCTAGGGCATTGTAATGAATAGTTTCAAACATGAAAAAAGAATAATGACAAATAATAATAATAATAATAATAATAATGATTTATTTGTTAACATAGGTATAAAAATACAGATCTTATTTTTAATTAACAGAGCGCTATGTTATGCCGGGAGGCGTACAAATATTGGGTGCAATTTTCGCTGAGAATTACAAATTTAAAAGAAAAAAAAAACATGCATAATATGTGGTAGATAAGTAAGTTACAAAAAAGTACATTGGGAAAGTTAATTAAACAATTACATATTATTCCAATTATTAAAACAGATATTTGCAAAGCTATTCCAATTTCAAATCAAATGTCAATATAATTAAAATGTCAAATTAATGAAATGTCTATACAAATAAAATGTCAAAATAATTAAAGTGTCAAAATGGTTAAATTGTCCAAATAGTCAAAATGTCCAAATAACTATGATTAACTATGATGTCAAAATAATTAAAATGTTTAAAATATCAAAATTATTTAGTACAATAGTAGATAACTAAATTGCTAGTTACAAGCTTCCACAAGTAGGTAGCTATAATGACATAAAAAAAAGAACCAGATTTTGGTCCTAACCTAGCAACTCTAACAAACAATAATATTAAAAGTTTCTAGTGCAAAGAAGGTGCAGGTTGTTCAAAAAATGGCTTTGCTAAGTGCTTCCTAACTGTGCCTACTTTAGTGCAAAAGAGGTCAATGCCCGGTTCACATGAAATCTCTTTAAACCTGCGACTGGCTCTCAGGAAAAATGCTCTCAAAATTTTATATATAATATTAAGTTGTTTAGTATGGTACCAAGTGCAATTTAAATAGTATTAAACATAAAAAATAAACATAATCGATGCAACATGTTCTGTAAGATCAAAATCAGGTACTATTCGTTCGTCTCATTGTCCCAAAAAGGATATTTACTCTCCTTGTTGATAAACGTTATCAGAAAGTCTAAGTGCATAGTAGGTACTCGTAACCAGCCTGCGTGTATTACTAAGTGTTTGATCGTAAACGAAGGTTGCATGGGTAAACGGCTTGAGTTCATGTGTGTTTGTAATTTTATGACAGCTCAATTAACGTAGAGCTTAGCGAGTGTTGTACGAGCTTCTAGTAGCGAAATTAACGCGAACATTTCCCTTTCTCAAGTGGCAATCAATTACTTCTATGGCATAGCTTATGGTAATTTTAAAAACTGATAAAAATATTTAAACAATGGTCATAACAATAAGACTTTACTAGAAATAAATATCAATTATACCTCCCTCGAGTACTAATTTTCTTATCTGAAGCGCGCAGATACTCCAAGTACTCAAACGCTCAAGCACTCAAGGTGGCCTCAAAATGAGTGTCAAGGTGACTATCGATTCAATGCGGGTGCACAAATTTGCATTGTACTTCGCGCTGAGCTTAGAACAGATTTCTCTGTTAAGACGTGTCCAAGGTCCATCTGGAACTCTCAAAACATCTCGTAGATATACCCCGAAGGAGAAAACAGAGTTGTATTGATAGTATCATCGTAGAATCTTATTGACCCACTTAAATTTAATCTCAAAAACGTTAGGGTAAGATTTTATATATAAAATGATAAGTATAAAGTTTCTTGCCCACACTCCTCCATACAAAACTACATTTTGAAAGAGGCAAGTTTGACGTTCAAAAGTGCTTTATGAGTAAAGTATTTTATAGAAAATTAAGGATATTTATTTATTTCTGTAAAAACTTAACTATATTATACAAACACTTAAAAAAAAACAATAACTAAACCTAACAAAAAAAAAATAATTACAAAGCATCAAAAATTCCTCTGCATCGCTGCCCGCTGGTGAAGTGCCCAAAAGACTGGCGGCATTGCCACGTTGAATAGCAATGCTTAGCCTCTGGCCAAAGTAGAGGCCAGCCCTTGGGTCACGGGAAGCGTGAAAACATTTATTTCATAGAAATAAATGTTTTTTTTAAAGCATACTAGCAATGTGGGTTGCACATTACTGGTAGTCTTGTGAACCCCTCTAACTTAGTTAAATACGCTTGTGTCTGAAGTGGGGTGGTGGGAAGTGGGTGGTACGTCAATGTGCTATGGATGGGGATCGAACTCACGGTCTTTCGATCTCCAGATCGACGACGCCTTAGCCATTGGGATTAAATTTGACGTTATGTTTGAGTTTTCTTATTATCCTAATTGTTGTAGTTTATAATCTAGTCATTAATGGTTCTTTGGTATTGTTCGTCAGCACGTGTGACGTGGAGCTCCTTAAGCTCTGAGTTGAGCTGACAAATGCTTGCTCTGACTGATCTTGTCCCCTCATATCTGTGTGGTTCTATCCTCAAAATACCATTCCAGACACTAATCTATATGGTTCTTATATGATTTGACCAAGATAATGTGTGGACTTTAAAAGAGACTGTGACCTCTGAGTTTATTTCGGTGTTTCTTCTTAAAGTAGTCAGACAGTGAAACACCAATCTCATGTACTAGTTAAAAAAATTACGTGTAAAAATGTTTGTGAAAACCTATTTGCAGAAATAAACATCATTTTATCATTTTATTTTGTGGCATTAATGACTTTTTTTTTCTTCTTCAATCTTCATCAAACAATCATAGTATAATCGCTCCGATTTTTCATTTTATTAAATTATCAACAAATTTCTGAAAAATAACAATAAACTAATCAACTCAATACAGACATAGTTCACGCTGTGATAGTTATACGTACAGTGAGATTGTGACGGCGACAAACTATTCTTTAATTTAGTGCTGTTGTAGCTGAATGTGCTTTGCTATCTCACGAAGAAAATATACAAGAGTAATGGCTGGAAAGGTGGGCCTTGGTTGGTGAAGATCAACGCCCAGCCTCCTTCGTGCCTTGTCTTGACCGTGGAGATCCTGCGGCCGTTGTTATACCGCGGATCCGACATCAGCTGAAACCTCGCGTTTTTTACATTTGATATTATGAGTTCACTACTTTAAATAATGCAGACACGATGTATGTATAATCTACAGCAGCTACCACCAGTTGTTGACCCAGGATTGAATGGTACATAGAAGCTGTTGATATTATTTTATTTATTTTACTCCATTAGTGTAATTGCTGTACGGCGTTCTGACGCGAGGGTAAATAAATAAATAAATAAATGCCAATATTTCCCCATTTCAAACCTATTTCAAATTGCACATAATCATTTCATCGTTCACAATCCCACAATATCCCACTAATAACCGTATTCCGCCCGATCTATCTTAAGCCACGTAAGTGAAATCCTAGATCGTAGAATCGTCGCCTTGTCAGCGGGACGTCTCCGCTTCTACCTATGCGGGTTAATGGTTTTGATTCGATAATTGAGCTGCTCAAGTCCGCTCAAGCGTCGTATTCGCGGAGTACGCTTCACCTATTCCGATTTTAATGTTATTGCCGGCAGTCGGCATTGCTGTTACTGCGGTTAAACGTAATCTGTTTGTGTGTTTGCTCAGATAATCTTAAGATAGGTTTAATAACAGTGTATTAGTTGAATAATTGAGGACTTGATTGGCTTATGAAGGTATTTTATTGAAGCTAACTCGAGTATATTGTGAAGTTAATTAAGTGTGTTTGGGAGAAATTCATGAGTGATTAAGCTGTTGGATTTATAGACGGTTTGATGAAACAATCGTAAATTTTGAATTGGATTACAGTCGAAACTACATAGATACTTCTGTCCCTCATTTTGTATTTAGAACTCGAGTGGACATTGAAAATAAAATCTTCAAAAGCTTTGCAAAATTTACAAATTCTATTACGTTAAATTATTGGATTGGCATCGTAAATAACGCTAAACTGTATGGCACGCCCGATCCCACTGGATTCAGGAGATCCAATTAATTGGGACAAATAAATTAAAATGACCGCTGATTGAATGCCGGCTCACTTTCACTGAAGCCTTTCGGGTACATATTGTGATTATAGCACTTTGTCCCCGTACTTATGGCCTTTTCCAGTCTTATTGTAGACCTTTTGTAAAATGATTTCGAATTTAATATGTAAGGCAAAATGTGGGTTTACAAATTTACGAGTCTGTCTAATCCTTCAAGAACTACAGGCTTTTTCGATGTAATTGTTGACTTAAGAAAATGTAATAAGCAAACATTAACAGTTCATTTTCAATGACATTTATCTATCTATTCTACGATAGAAAAAGTAAAAAATAATCATACCTAACAGATCAAATTAAGTGGAAGTTTGAATAAAACATCCAGGTAAAAATAATGTGTACCCAAGATAATGTCAGATCTATTTACGTGGGCCAATCACAGTTTATTTTAAGTTCGCGAAAACTGATTTATTTTCGGAAAATATGTCATCATTCCATGTTTCGTAATTGATATAATGAGGCTTATTTATTATCCTTTCTCGGATGTCTGAACCTATTTTTAAATTGGTATTTACTTTCAAATAACGATCTAGGACATAAAACCGGTTTCAAAACATTATTAATATTCCACAAAAATCGATCAACGCCATGCGCCATCTAGTCCCAAGCTAAGCAGAGCTTGTGTTATAAGTACTAGACAGCTGTTAAACATACTATTCTAAATCCATACATATATAACAAATGATCGTGCTTATCACAACATTTTTCTTAGTTGGAAATAGAACCCACGACCCCTGCATAGCAGTCAGGGTCTCTAATCACTAGACTGACATGCCAGTCAAACATTGACTAACTCAATGTAGTTTGCATACCTACATTTAAGTTCAGTACAGTAGTTCAGTTCACTTTAGTTGTTAGTTCTACTGTAAGTGCCTAAAGCATGTCATCATCATCATCATTTCAGCCATAGGAAGTCCACTGCTAGACATAGGCCTCCCCTATAGATCTCCAATAAGACCGGTTGGAAGCGGCTCGCATCCACCGCGTTCCCGTGGCCTTAATGAGGTCGTCTGTCCACTTTGTGGGTGGACGTCCTACGCTACGTCCTAAAGCATGTAGCACGTCTTAATTTATGGTCACGATGTTCTTGAGACTTCAGATTCGGTAGACAAATTGATTTGTTTGTAATATGTCATATTTTAAGAACAGTGGTTGGTTATCAATCGTGTAGTGCTTTAAGTTGTGCTTGTTCACTGCATTTTGGTTGGCGAAAAAGTATATAACAAATCTGGGGGCCTAGACATAGCCACCTCCTCTTTAACAATAGTGAACTTGGATAAATGTCTATAATTTCACATTTAATTTAACAATTTTCTATTACTTACTACATATGTGTGTGCCTATATGTGTGAAAAAACTTCCCTGATGAACTTGCCTGACAGAACTAAACCAGTATCAAAACTTCAGTGTTGTCATCTTAAATAAAAGTCTATTAAGAAACTTGGAATAATAAAAAGTTTAGTCTATAAAATAAATATAAAGAAGCAAGCAGCTCTCGGGTATTTTTTTACTCCACAAAGCGCCTTTAAGCTCTAGCCCGTTGTCGCTCGGTGGCACTGCAAAGGTCATTCTCTATCAACAGTAAATATCTCTTTACATCCCGTTAAGTTTTAATGTAAAAAGAATTTATCTTTTACACTTTGCTGAATAACCACCGCCTTGCTCAGTGTTTAAGCGATCTGTGCTCAAGGTTTAGTAGATTTATCCATATATATTATAGACCTTTGTTTGTACAATTGTCGCACGCATCTTAAAACAATTCTGTGGCCCTAGTGAAAAGGGGTATAAGTCCAATTTTGTCGAAAATGAGTTAAGTGTACCAAAGTGATTATTAAATATCGCGGGAAATGTTGCCTCGTATCTACATCTATGCAAGATGGCGGCAGCATGTACCTAATTTTCCCGGGAAAAAGCTCGTTGGTCCGCTGGGAACCCATTGCCGTCTAACAAGGAACCCCCGAGACTGAGCTGTTAAGCCTTGATTTAATGCTTACCCCAGAATTTGGAAAAATAAATAATAATAATAATAATAAATATTCCACAACTTTCTACACAATGCCATTTAGTCCCAAGGTAAGCTTGAGAGCTTGTGTTATGGGTACTAAACAGCTGATAAACATACTTATATATATCTAAATACATACATATTATAGATAAATTACACCCAGACACAGAACAAATGATCGTGCTCATCACACAAACATTTGTCCTGGGTGGGAATCGAACCCACGACCTCCGGCGTAGCAGTCAGGGTCACTAACTACTAGACCAGCAGGCCAGTCAAAATGTTTAGTTTATTTCACTATTTAGTTCTAAACCACGCAAAGGGCTTTGGGATCGATTGTTTGTATAAAAATCAAACTTCCCAGGCAAATTTCGTTCCGCCTTAAGGTCATGGCACATTAAAACGGCACCGCAACTGCACAGCTGCCGCACGGCGTCGTCGCCTCAAATTTAAGCCACGGCTAGCTGCCAGTGTGCTAGCTATGCATCGTTGGCAAGGTGCAAGCTCACAGCCCGCGCGCTGGCCGCGGTTTGCAAGGTCACACCGCGAACACAATTGTTATATGGCATTTATAATTGAACACGACTAGGACTTGCACGTTTTTGTAATGTATTGGTTTACGACGGCGCAATAACGTTGTTTTGCTGGCGACTCGGAGTCGGCGTGCTGTAAGCGTGCGGTCGACGCGCTGTAAGCACATGGTCCGCTCGCTATCGGCACGCGGGCTGCGGTTCGAGTTGTGTGGTAGTGGCAAGCGTGCTGACTGCTCGCCGTTGGCTTTTTCACTTTGACATTGTGAAATATATTATATTTCACACGATTTAAGGCTCTAAATTGAATGACAATTCAATTGCTGGTTTAGAGCGGTGCCGGTATAATGTGCCATGACCTTTAGAATGAATTGTTTTAGCTTAAGACTTGCCAAACGTCAAATTGTCACCTGACAATGAACTGGGAAGAAATTTACCAACTGTCATGTCATCCGAGACAGCACTGCGTATGAAAAATAATTAATTAAAATATTCATCATAATTATTTTTGGTGGGCAAAGTTCTCTTCTCACACAGAGAAGGCACAACGCTTGCTCAATAGGTACGGGTTGGCGATTTTAAGACTTATATTCATAATCAGGTTCCCACAATTCCACTCGATGTTTTCCTTCACCGATCTCAGTTAAAACCATGAAAGTACTTACGTGATAGTACTTTCTTGATTTAACTGGTACTTACGCCGATTTGAACCCAAAACCTTCTGCATTAGATGCGAGGCCCTAACCACTAGACTATCACGACTTGTTGTTGTTGTTCGTATATTATGTTAAAAATATACCTATTTCTTGCGGATTTGGTTTTGATTAACTAAAGGCACAGCCAAAAATAAAGTTGAGTTGTGTGTGACGTAGGCAAGTATTTTGCTACGACGTAGCTGTCGTAGCGACTACGTCACCGCTACGCTCCAACTGGCTACGAACGTTACTACGAACAACACGCACTCCCAAACGGCCGGCCTCTGACTTTTCCGATTAATGTGCGTATTGTATAATTTTAATTGTTTCATAAACAGAGAAGGAAAACATTGTGAGGGTATTTCTCTAAACTCTGACATCACGTTAGTCACTAACCACACAAAAATACAGAAAGTACTGAGAAAGTAAGGACAAGGAATAAAGACAAGAAATAAGGAGAAGGAATAAGGATAAGGAATAAGGACGAGGAATAAGGACAAGGAATAAGGACAAGGAATAAGGAATAAGGACAAGGAATAAGTACACGGAATATGCACAAGGAATAAGCACAAGGAATAAGCACAAGAAACAAGCACAAGGAATAAGGACAAAGAATAAGGACAAAGAACAAGGACGAGGAATAAGGTAGACAGGTCGGAAATGCCTATGGCATTAAGTCTGCCTTTGTAAAGATTTTTTTAATAGTGCATAAAGTATTCAAAAAATAATAAAGTAAGTAAGTACAAAAAATTGTTATTAAACCAAGTATTTTACTTTGTCTTGGTATCTAGTCCTTTGAACTGTTGCCGGCAAGCAGGTATTCACACTTGCAACATATTTTACTTATACAGCAATTGTTCACACGGTGTACTAGCAATTAATTTGAGGTTTACCCGACCACTTCAATCGCGATTAATTAGCACAGAACATAAACATAGGCTGACATGTGCTAACTACACCTCTGACCATGTTGCGATCGTTGTATAATTCATGTTATTACAATGTTACACACAGCTGAGGCTGCCGTGAGACTCGACTACGGATCTTATCGGTTTAACACATTCAATGAAAGGCCATAAACACAAAAGAAAAAAAGGGTCTGTCAACTTCGATGCACTCTATTGGAGTTTACTCTTCTATACAATAAAACTGAATTATTTTATTTAAGTTGTCCCAAAAAAACAAACAAAAATGTTATAATTACGAAGTAGTATTATTGATCGTAGTCACGACTCGTATGTTAGTGTGAATAACAATTAATGAATCTATCTATATCTATATCTATACTAATATTATAAAGAGGTAAAATTTGTAAGTTTGTATGTTTGTAAGTTTGTATGTAGGGGGTAATCTTCGGAACTAATCTTCGGAACTCATGATCCAATTTTAAAAATTATTGCACTGGTGGAAAGCTACACTATTCCCGGTGGACATAGGCTACTTTTTATCCCCGTATTCCCACGGGAACGGAAACTACGCGGGTGAAACTGCGTGACGTCTGCTAGTCTTTCATAAAGAGTATATAAAGCGAGCTGCGCAGATTTCTGCTATTTAGACAACTTACGGAACTCATAGTGCGCGTGTCGTTTGTTTTCATTAAACATTTCATTAACTTTCTAAATGGTGTTGATTTTAAACGGGCGGTCGGAGCTTTGCGAATTTGTTTTTAGTATTTACCGAGGCGCCAGCAATGATAATGGGTATTAATAGCTTTGGACAACAATTCGGGGATATTTTAATCGCTCAACCACCTTTCACGCACATGTGTGTACCTACTGTTGTTTTAAATTAATAGGTCGCGAAAAAATATTTATAGCTGAGGATTGAAGTTTTTTTTTTACACTGAGTATTGATATTTTCACATACAGAGGTTGCTCATCAAGCTACCTCAACGTGTCAAGAGTCTTTTTTTGACTGGCCTGTTGGTCTAGTATTTATAAGTAACGCTGACTGCTATGCCGAAGGTCGTGGGTTCATTTCCCAACCAGGACAAATGTTTGTGTGATGAACACGATCATTCGTTCTGTGTCTGGGTGTAATTTATCTATAATATGTATGTATTTAGAAATATATTTATCAGCTGTTTAGTATCATTAACATAAGCTCTCAAGCATAACTTGGGACTAAATGGCGTTGTGTGAAAAGTTGTGGAATATTTATTTATTTGATAGTTTTTAACTTTGTTATACATATAATAAAATAAGGTTCATATTCAATTGGGAATATTTGACAGTTTGGGGAAGCTTGATGTGCTGGCGGCTGTACAAATATTAAACTACCTAGTTGATGTAGTGGTATTTTTTCCTTTTTTGGATCAATCGGGTGCGAGGAAATTCTATTTAAAATTGCTCAGTTTGTCGAAATCAGAAATTTTGCCCAGTCGGTGGGCATGGCCTCACTCACCGGGGTATAACATTACATGGTACTTCTGGCGGAATGTAGGTGTACCATAACAGGTACCTAAGTAGGGTAGGATATTCCATTATCTAACCCTTCGAGGAATACAAGCGTGATGTTACAACATACTACGTCATGTTATGTAAATAATGAGTGTAAGTCACAAAGAAAGTAACAAATACAATACATTTTTGACGGTCTTTAATTTAAAGACATGTTTCAACAAAAGTGTTTAGATTTCGTAAAATATGAACATAATAAATTAATAATTATACTTTAATACGTAATAATACATTAATACATAGTAATACATTCAATCAAAATCAAAATCAAAAGTCATTTATTCAAATTAGGCTGAGGATAAGCACTTTTTAAACGTCAAAATTACATAAGACAGTCCCCCAAAAAGCCCACCCTTCGCCACTTCCTAGCGTTTTTGCTGGGAAGAAGAAGAGGCGGAACAAACTCCCCAGAAACACATCTGTCTGATAAGTTAGAAGAACTTGAATTTACACAGTCCAATTAGTTTTAAATATAAAATAATTAAAATAAGTTATTCGCTACATGTTAGCCAGCACACCCAATATATGTATATGAAACTAGTAATATATAGCTACTGACATTAATACTAACTTATCCCAAGCAAAAGCAACTGACTAATAAGAAGCCTCCAGGTATAAAGGGTATGCCGGCTTACACGTGCAGCGTTGGATTAAATCCATAGATGATATCGAAGTTAAATAAAACAAATATTAAAGCCACAGCAAAACCAAGGCCCGCAAGACGACCAGTTACCAGTAAAATTAAGTACTGAGCCATACCGTCTATGATCATCTGTTACCTTTTCCCAGATATGTTGGGCTTGGTTTCCAGTCTAACTTAATGTAACTGAATATAAGTATTTGACATGGAGCTACAGCCAATATGAACTACACAACCCAATGACTGGGTGGCTTTTGGGGTTCTGCCTATTCATAATCACTCAAAAATCTACAAACGGGTCAACGTGCTTTCCAAGCACGAAGGCTTCCTGATTTTTAATAAATGACCACCCTTCTACGGAGCGACCTCGGTAAGCGCGTATTGTTTAGTACCTATCCATATTGGAGAAAACAACCTAAATTATGAGCAAAGTTATCGCAGAACAAGTCCATAACTCGTTTGATGGCTTGTAGTCAAGTTTTTATTTTCACTGTTTTATTTATGCCACAGTAAATGCCTCGTAAAACCACAAAATCCGGTTCTAAGTACCTGACTGAGATAAATCTTCAATTTGTAATGGCGATGTTGAAGTATGAACAAGATAAGCTGTGGGACGCTCATGACGTCATGAGCGTCCCTCATGACGTCAGGCGCCATAAATTAGTTAGTGCGTACTAGGCAATGATATTATAATTAAAAAGGTGTGGATAGGTTATACACGCTTACCAAATGACACGTTAAAATGTGGCTAACTAGCCATACTTCACCTCCGTGTGGCGTCGCGCTCCATTATACGCGTGCGTGCGTTAGTGTGCCGTTTTTGAAGACAGAATGTTGTTTAGGTAACCTATCTACACCATTTTAGTTATAATATCATTGGTACTAGGTATACAGGGTGTAACGGAAAGGGTATATACATACAAACAGGGTGAATAGAGTATTTAATAACGAGTCTTTCCTCAAAATTTCAGCTCCCAACCAATAACTTTGAAACTTCACGATATTATTTAATATCGACAGTTTATTAAATGCAAAATCATAACAAACGTGTCACCGCACTATGAGGGTCATAATCCTGTCCGGCAAGGTTCAAGTATATCTATCTCGGGTTCTGCGCGCCAGTTCAGACCTATCGGGCTCTGCCTAACCGACGAAGGCGCGACGGCGCGGGCGGGCTCAACTTTACAATTATGTATGTATATGTATAAAAACGTTGCCATGTCGTTTCTTATCACCAAGAGAATCCGTGCCCTTCGGATGTATATACCCTTTCCGTTACACCCTGTATAGGTACTACAGTAATTGAGGCATTATTAAAATTTTGCTAACGAACCTCTAGAAATATTGTATATGTTAATGAAAGCCATTTTTAAGATTACATAAAGACTTTATTAAATTGATTACTGAACAAGTATTGGAATGTAATAAGTGAACTGATTAGCCATCTTCTACTTTCTATCTTTTAACTATATGTAACTAAATAAAAATGAATCGTCAAACATATAATTATGTATTGTTTGTACACGCATAACTTCCGAACGACTGCACTAAATTGTATTATTCTTTTATATGTGGTAACAGTGTTGGTCTCTTTATGGTTTAAATTTACAATTAGACCCGGTAGGTGACGCTGCAATCGAGTTCGAAGCCAACGTTCAGGCAAGACGTCTGTCTGGTCCGCTAGTAAATCCTCAATGATATTTAGTAAACCAATTGAGAAATTAGATCCTTTTAGACATTTGATCATAGCGTTCCTTTTTTAAACTAACCATACGTTTTGTTACAACCCTCTTTAACTTTGTTTATCATATTCTCGATTTTTTAAATGTTAACTGTTCCATGGGTTACCATCCATCAAAATCTTTACCGTTAACATTCTATGTTTAAAATTACCTTGGATACAGTAAGCATTTTTTTTCCAATAATAAATCATCTTGTTTTTCAGTATAAAATACATTTTGTTGTTTAAGGCTGTATGCTGCTGTATGAAGTCCGAAAGGACTTAATTCAAAGTAATTTATTCGTTATTCTAGGGATTATGTACATCCATCAGCTCAGCGTTGGTGCCAGTTTGATTAGGCAATTAATCAACCAGCGTTGACAATAACATTCCAGTTATTTAGTTTGAAATAAAAACAACCAACACACACACGACTTAACGAAAACAAAGTAATTTGTACAACATTAATGTTGCTGGAACTACTAAATAAGTATCGATAGAATTCTTCTGTTACTATTTACTAATAAATTGTGACATTATTTTACTCAATACAACTATTGCATCGATATTATGTTCCAAATTCAATACTATAGTATTGAATTTGTTCAATACTATACATAACCCAGTACATAATGTCATTTTTTATTTTGTGTCGATAGAGTACGTTTTTATTTACTGTTCTGTTTCTGTTTACTTTTTGGTAAATAAGTAAGTCGTGACAAATAAATAAGTGTACTATTTTTAATGGTTTTAAAGCGGTATATTCGTTTAAACGCAAGCTCTTTCTTTTTGTTTGTAAATTAGTGTAAACAATTGCTGGTATGACCTAATAATATACCTTTAAAAAAACCATCGATATTTGTTACGTAGCACATTAAACTTCCACAGCCCATCACTAGTTTAGTTACAACTACATTAAATACCACACAAAAGGCTTATTTGTCTATTAATTAGGGCCGTTTTAATTAATGCATCGGTATTACTGAAATCGACATTTTGAGTGTATTCTGCTAACACATTAGTTTACATTGTTAATGAAGTAATTATGGATGATCATTTGTAAACCACTTTAAACTTTAGTGTTACTATAATCATTACGCTTGGTGGAGGTTTGTAAGAGGCTTTTATTATACACTCTGTTTCGTTGTCACAGATTTTAGTTTTTTTTTCGGATCCTTTATTTTTATGATATTTGGAAATATTATAATCTCAATCAGTCAAAAATACGTTTAACATCTTGGCGTTTATGCTAAGATGAGCCTAGTTTTGAATAATTTTGTTTCCGGAAATTAGCCTTCAGGTTTATTTACTATTTCATAATTATAGCAGGAGGTGGTTTTTAGTTAAAAAATTACAGCATAAAATAACAAAAAAAGACAAAGACTTTTTGGCTTGGCGATATCGTTACGTACCTGTTTCAACGAAACCTACTAACAGAAATATGTGTATAGGCTTTTTGAAACCTTATTTTCTCATGGTATTTGAGCTTATATTTTGTTTACAAAAGTTAATAATTACTACCTTATTAAAAATGCGATTTTTTTTAATTTGAAGTATTTGATTAAAACAAGCGATAAGAAGTTAAGGAGAATAGAATAAACCGAGTTTAAAAGATCAAAAGAGTGGTATTACTTACAAGCTACGCGCTACGCCGTAGCAGCAGCGTAGCACCGTAGCGCTACGAGATTATTTATTTGAGAACTGGAGTGTCGCGAAGGCAATCGATGCCGCTTGGAGCCGCGCTTCAGGTGGCAAACTACTTAGAGAAAGTGCAAAATTTTGCATAAAGCCACTGTGCAACGAACTGAACTAAAACCTTTGAACTCCTTTGATTTGTGGAAGGTTTACGATTTGGCGGCGGACAGTGGTGTCATTTACCTTCAACGTCTGAGTTTTCTTGTAAATCTTGTTAGAGAATGTCTGCGAGTAGAAAGTTAGTTTTTTATTAGTTACTTCTGACTTAGCAGGATCAGTTGGACTTGAGGTTTGTGTTGTTTGATTCTATTATCATCATGATAGTTTAAATTTTAGTTTTATTTATTTATTTTAGTTTATATGGTTTTAGATCAATATAGTTCAAGTTAAGCAGGCTAGGCAGATGATGAGTTATTTATTATTTTAACTGCAATAAACTGTTCTCGAAAAGGAACTTGTATAAACAAGAAAAAAAAAACGCCCACGCATATGAAAAGCAATCAGCAAACGCAAACCAATTACGAAATGGCTATATTTACGTAAAAACTCGTTCAAAAGAATGTAACACACACATTACTTTGTTTTTCAGTTTGCGTTAGCGTCTGTGCGCCGTCAGAGGGCGCATAAATCAAACTTTGTTCAAGCACAGCGATGTAGCGCTGTAAAGCAGTATTTACGATGTAAAGCGTCGTCCCCACTAGGGCACAAGTCATAGTCATATGTGCCGGGCATATATGTATGAACTAGCGGCTAAATAATAGCAGCCGCATGAATTGATCAAAGGTTAAGTTACCCTTGGCGAGGTCGGTCCGTGGATGGGTGATAATGGGCTATTTGACAAAATCTTAGTTTTTAGTCCTTCAGCTAGATTACGAGAAAATATTCGACACATTTTTTTTCTTTTTTAATTTGATGGAAAACTGCTTAGATTAAGCACATTAAAGTTGAGGGGAGGGGGCTTGTAACGTCATTATCTAGTATAAACTGTACTGGCTAGTGACGTCATGCGACATTTTGAGTTTTCGATTACGTGTAAAAAGAAAAAATATGTGTCGAATATTTTCTTGTTGGGATTTATGTGTGTTTCTTAATGTGTGCGGGACGTAGCGGGAACTTTTAATAACTTATATATTTAGATTGAATTGAAAAAAGGTATATTTGACTTGTTAATAACATATGCAAATTATTCTAAAAAAGAAAAAAACGTAGGTATAGGGACGCCGCGAACGCGCGGTCGTCCAGAGAGAATTTTGAATAATGTTCCAATAATTAGGGAAAGTGCGCGTAATTCTAAATTTAAAATTTGGAGTGTTGCACGTCGCGTTGCGCGGATCGTGCCAGCCAGCATTTGCTTCTTAACAAGGCACTAAAAACTTAATTTTTGTCTAATAGCCAATTCATTACATTTCAAGACCCAGGAAGGAGAGCACGTTAAACTGTTGGTTCCGGGTGTCATTTGTAGAGCTTTGATATTAATTACTGGTAGTCATTGATACTTAATAGAGTACAGTGGTCGTTGACAGACAACATCGCTAGTCAGACAGTGATCTTACAAGGATTCCGTTTATTCCTTTTGAGTTACGGAACGCGAAAAACAAACAAAAACCGGCCAAGAGCGTGTCGGGCCACGCTCAGTGTAGGATTCCGTAGTTTCCCGTCCGTCACAATAAGTGTTCAAAATGCTTGCATACGATTATACTACAAACTTGGGCCAGAAATCATTTTGTACAACTTTTTGTCTTTTTTGTATTAAAACTGTTGTTTCCATCCAAGTTCAAAATAATTTTCCTAGAAAGTCCTTATAGAGTTCTACATTTCAGATTTTTTTCATATTTTCTAAACTTATGGTTCAAAAGTTAGGTTAGTAGGTTAGTAGGTTAGTAACGATTATTTCCCAAATAATTAACATTATCAAAAAATTATTTAAGTAAACCCCTATTCATTTTTAAATACCTATCCAACAATATATCACACGTTAGGGTTGAAATTAAAAAAAAATCACTTCCTACTTTACATATAAGGGGGCTACCCAAGTAAAACATTTTTTTCCAATTTTTATGTTACCACTTTGTCGGCGTGATTGATACACATATTGGTACCAAATTTCAGCTTTCTAGTGCTAACGGTCACAGAGATTAAGCGAGGACGGACGGACGGACAGACAGACATGGCGAAACTATACTACGGAACCCTATAAAATAGGAGGAATGGAAATCCTCCTCCTATTTTAACGTCTATTAAAAAGGATCCGTTTAATATTAAGGTAATACTAGCAACACCGTAATTCTCATTCCTTTGTGTATAGAACTTTTGTTCCTAAACTTCAGCTATTCCGCACCATTTGTTAGTTTACAACGTGGACCAAGTCACAGTTGGTGCTATAGTTTGCATGACATTAGCAGGATGCTGTATTGTTTCCAGGTGGACCTTTGTGTGCTCCTGAATGCACGAGAATGTTCTGTGCATGCAGGTCTGTGCAACCGCATCAATATCTAGTTACTACGTGACCATTTTTACTTATTAAAGTGAAGACTGGGTTACGTTTAATAAATTGAGAGAGATAAAAGATCTGTCAGAAGCTGTATTTGTATTTTTTTTTTCAGACTGAATGGGATATTGACATCATCAGAAATATTTACATTCGGATACGTGAAAGAAAAAATAAAAAAAAAATGACGTGTGGCACTCGGAGACTGCCGCGGTAAAGCTATTGCATAGCATTTTTATCAACTCCTCTCCTCTCCCCCTCCCCATTCCTCTCCTTCCCCTCTCCCCTTCGCCATTCCTCTCCTCCCCCTCTCCCCCTCCCTCCCATCCCCCACACCACCCACGCCCCTCCCATCACCCCTCCCTCCCCTTCCCTCACCCCTCCCTCTGTTTCCCCTCCCTAACCGATCCCGACCCCGGCCTCTACCCGTCCTCCTACCCTCCCCTCTCACCTCATCCTTCACCCTCCCCTCTCCTTCCCTGCTTCTCCCCTCCCCACCCCTCCCCTCCCCTCCCCTCCCCTCCCCATTCCTAAAAAAAACCCTCCCCCGGGGGAGGATATTTCAACCCCTAGAGTTCAGGATGTACTGAACTCAAAATATCCGGATATGGGTTGATGTCTAAAAGGACATGACACTACTTTATAAGACCCTGTATAGAAGTTGGAAGCACCGTGTACCTATTCAAAAGTTACAATAACTTTTTCAAACACGTAACCGATAATCAATATTGAAACTATAGAAGCGTTACAGATAAAAATAGGTGACGACAGGCCACCACCCACCGGTGTAAAAACCCAACTCAACCTCCTTATCTATGACCTCGCCCTAACGTTACGCGCAGCAAATCGTTTTCACATCCAATAATATCGTACGCGATATTCACAATAAGGAGCGCCGAGATATAGGAGGGTAAATGATCGCATTTATCCGCTTGAGTTTTTCATGAAGTGATATGAATGCTATGTACTTGTACAGCTGCTGCTTTCAATGCGGACAAATTATTCTGTAACACGAAGAATTTGTCGTTCACAAAATGGATTGCGTGATGTTTGAGCTTCGTACATACTCGCATTCATTCCGAGCACGATGGGGCTAATACATTTACTTTTATCTTTAGAATCGTGGATTATTCAAATATAATCAAAAGTTACTGTGAAAACACATATAGGTAACTGGCGAAATGTGGATATGCACCTCTGGGTTTCTGAAGGGTTAGACCTTCAGAGAATAAAGGCGTGATGTTATTTTATGTATGTTATGTTATATTTGTGTGATGAGCTCTATCATCTTGTTCTGCGTCTGGGTGTAATTTATAATATTTTTTTTTATCTATGCTATGCATGTATTTAGAAATATATAAGTATGTTTATCAGTTATCAAGTACTTACTCATAGCACAAGCTCTGCTTATTTTAGAACTAGATGGCGTTGTCGTTTTTTTTATATACACCACTAATTTTTAATTAGTACAAATACTTAAAGGGCTTCTTCTAGACGGTCTTCTCATTATATTTGTAAAGTATCAATAAATAATATTCATAAACGGAAAAGTTTTTTTGTATCCCAAAAAGTCACCCAATTTATGGGAATATTTTACAGGCTATTCATGAGATAGTAGTATAGATTAATCGTTATCTCTCGCTCCCGTTCGCGTGATCTCGTTCAAGCATGCCCCGCCTCCAACAGCTGTTTTCGTTATTTAAGTTTAACTAAATAGTGTATATTTAAAAACTGAATTTCGTTTTTTTTATTTCTGATTACGCAAATATGATCAGTAACAGGTACGGATACAGCCAAATTTTATTGTGTACTAATTAAAAAATTGTGGTGTATATTTATTTATTATTTATGAGTAAAATGTGGTTACAAATATTGTAATTTTGTATCAGTAATAATCTACTTGATGTAGTCTTCGTAATAAACGTAAACTCTTTATTTTTCGCAGTTAAGCCCCAACAAGTTATGTCTTCGTTTAATGATTTTCGCGAATATTTCGCCAGGCGAGGGTGGCAGACAATCAGCGCTAAAAGCACCATTGTCAATTTTAATGAAACCCCCGAGATATCAACTTTGTTTTCGGCCATTGTCGGAGACGCCGTCTACTGACGAACCAACGAGTTTTGTGTCGCTGACAAACTTTTATTTGACCAAATTGTTTATAGTTAGACACTTTATTTTTGCATGGAAACGAGAGAGATTGTGATCCTATTAAAACTAAACTGTTTGTTACGATTTGCAATTAGAGTTCTTACACGAATTACTTTTAAACTTCTTTTTCTATTGGTGTGGTTATTGGATTTTTGAGTTGGCCTCACATGTCTTCGAGACATGTTTTCTTACGATGTTTTCCATCACTGATTTTAAAACAACTATAAATGCACATGAATCCGAAAAGGCAGAGGTGCGTACCTTGGGATTAAACTCGAGACCTATAATTGGTTCACCACCGCCGGTTGCACCACTACGCTAGCACTACTTTTAACTTGACTGACCTCTAGGTCTAGTAGTTAGTTACCCTGACTGCTATGCTGGAGGTCGTGGGTTCGATTGCCACCCAGGACAAATGTTTGTGTGATGAGAACGATCATTTGTTCTGTGTCTGGGTGTAATATATCCATAATATGTATGTATTTAGAAATACATATGTTTATTAGCTGTTTAGTACTCATAACACAAGCTCTTAGCTTAGCTTGGGACTAAAATGGCGTTGTGTGAAAAAAACTTCTAATACAACTTAAACTGACCAGTACCAAACTAAAACAGCTAAAAAAAACCGCCGTGGTTTGATACGTGGCAAATTACTCATAATAATAAGATTAAAATCCTGTTTTTGTCCCACTACAAGGCAAAAGTTTCTTCACGTTCATACAGAGTCTCTTCGACTACAAAAAAATTACAGTGGTCCAGGGTAGCAATTGTACAATAACTAGGCACCAATCGCTGTGTCGTAATACGAAATGCTACGTTACTAGAATAAGGAAACATGCCAAGTTAATTGTAATCATTGTTGTGACATCTCTAATTAGTTAATTAGTAGTATGCACCTCACTAGATATTATCTATGTATCCGCTTCCTAACGAGCGTCACTTTTTTGTCTGTCACCATCTGTGAAGCTGCTACTACTTACTGTACGACTGTGAATATACTGTGTGTCTGAATAAACAAAGTCAACCTCAACGGTGTCTTATTGAAGAAGCCTACAAAACATAACAATCATTTTATTAAGAGTCTACATTCGGGTATATTCATTTCAAATATGTAAGGCGTCATGCTCACGAGACAGTTTTAACACAGCCCGGTTTTTGACGGCGCCGGGTAGAAACCGGTTTGGACACGACCCGGTTCTCCATTGCGTTGGTAGCCCTGTGCACGCGCCGCTCGTAAGTCCGGTCTCGTGTGCATGCGCTCACACACTGCCGTACTCCACTGCGCGCTGGGCGTATACACGGCGAGCACCGTGCCCCGTTGCACGGCGAGCCGGCTCTAGTGCCGGCGTCGTGTGGTTAGCTTCATAGAGTTTCATACACAACTGACGACCGCCCGTAGGCCCGGTTTGACACCGGGCTTAGCTCAGGCGCAAAACCGTCTCGTGGGCATGAGCGCTAATAGGGTGTTTACTTCGAGGAAATCTGCTTATATCAAAGCTAGACTTGTTATTTTACCACGAACGGGTTACGTGTGTGATCTACTTACGCTTAAGATATTACCCACTTGTATTCAATCACAGTGTTAGGAATAGTTCCTTCTTTGAGTCGGTAACAAATGGAATCAGAGGTAAAAGGCATCACTGTGGCCTTTGACCGAGCTCCCCGGGGCGTGGGCCATCGTAGTAACAAACGGTTATAGCTTTTACACGACGTGACGAGTGCCCCCGACACTCGGGGGATTGGGGACCGCACACTGTGTTCCAAGCCCCCGATACTGCTGGATAATACGATCATTCAGTTGTATTGGGGGCAAAGTGGCGGATTGGGGTTAAGCTAATGTTGGACACGGAAACTAAGCGGATTTTAACAGTTTGAAATGTTAATAAATAGTTTTCTATGTTTCTTATTTTCTGCTCGGGTGGGTGTAAAGAGACATGGACGTTTGTTGTATTTTTGATCCAATCAAAAAAGTAGAAAGAAATGCCTTATATACCTACAACCTTTTTTTTTGCCTTATCCCATAACGTGAGGTATAAATTCTATAAGTAATTTCTATTAGAAAAACCGGCCAAGAGCGTGTCGGGCCACGCTCAGTGTAGGGTCCCGTAGTTTCCCGTAATCCCGTCCGTCACAATAACTGTTCCCATCCCACTTATGAGTATAGAGGTTGGTTTGGTATCCATTATGTTCGCGCTCCAGCAGCGCTCTGCGCTGCTGCAACTTGAATTACGAATATGTATAAGTGCAACTTTCTTTACCACGGTAAGTCATGAAAGCACGGAAAATCTTAACATCGACTTTTAAAAAAATTACGTCATTACGCAACGCCATCTATCGAACCATTTATGAACTGGTTTTTACCTTAACATTTTGATGGCGTTAAAAAAATGAATTTTAGTTTTTTTCTAAATTACCTAAGCATGTTCCTGATAGAAGTTTTATGTAGTTATAAGATATCGCCAATGCCAAGGAGAGACCAACCGAACAATTCGATAATACACAGCGCCATCTCTCTGGGAATTGGGTAACTAATTAATACATAAAGGTTTTCGCTGGTAATTTTGGATTGCGAGAACCGATTTTAATAATTTTTTTTTGTTTGAAAAAAGATACGTTCAGGATAATAAAATATGTAAATTAAGTTCAAAAATACGATTATACTACAAACTTATTCCAGAAATTATTTTGTACAACTTTTTGTCTTTTTTGTAAAAAAAAACTGTTTCCATCCAAGTTCAAAATAATTTTCCTAGAAAGTCCTTATAAAGTTCTACTTTTCAGATTTTTTTAATATTTTCTAAACTTATGGTTCAAAAGTTAAAGGGGGTGGGGGACACATTGTTTTTTACTATTGGAGCGATTATTTCCGAAATTATTGACACTATCAAAAAATGATTGCAGTAAACCCCTATTCATTTTTAAATACCTTTCCAACAATATATCACACGTTAGGGTTGAAATAAAAAAAATCACTTCCCACTTTACATAATATCCTAATACCTACACTAATAAAACATTTTTTTCCAATTTTTATTTTACCACTTTGTCGGCGTGATTGATACACATATTGGTACAGTCGAGTTCATTAATATATTGGCCCTTTCAGGCTTCAAAAATATATGACCGTCAAAAAAAAACATAACATTGTGACAACTAAAGCATCATTAAATTGTGGTCAAGATTTAGATTCATTAATATGTGACTGGTTTTTCTCAGTAACATGTATACAGCCAAAAGCACATTATTATATGAACAACATTAAGATCATATTATCTGAACATTGTAGGATTCACAATTATGTATGCACACATCAAAGACATTCAATAAACTATAAATCTCTTTGGCACACATAAATACAATAATATCTAAACAAGTAAATGTAATTCAAATTCAACCTTATTACTTACGTTATAAAGATAATTTTACTCTGAATGATGAATCTTAAAATTGCATGGTCAAGGAGTTTGCTACATCATTTATCACTGGCTAGATTAACTTCAAATGATGGTAAATGTTTTTCTAATAAAATTATAACTGACGCACATGTCATTCAACGATTGAAAGACACTCATTTTAAAAACAAACGCAAACGCGCTTAAAAGAATGGAAATTCTGTAACAATCATCAATCATTTCTGTAACAATGTAAACTAGATCTTATTTGTTCGAGCAAATAATTGACTTTCCCATGCATGTAGAGATAATTAAGAAGCTTTTCCTGCTCAGATATTATAAAAGCCAATACTATATTTTTGAAAAGGGTGATCACATATTTTTGCCTAATGCACAGCATATATTATTGAACCGTTCATGATCACATATTATTGAACTGTTCATGATCACATATTATTGCACAATGCACAGCACATATTATTGAACGGTTCACATGAGGACATATTTTTGATCTATAGGTTCTATAGAATTTATTGAGCTTTCCAACGCTCACAATATTTTGAATCCTTGACAGTGCCAATATATTAATGAACTCGACTGTACCAAATTTCAGCTTTCTAGTGCCAACGGTCACAGAGATGAAGCGAGGACGGACGGACGGACGGACAGACAGACATGGCGAAACTATAAGGGTTCCTAGTTCACTACGGAACCCTAAGAAAACAGGTTCTATACAAATTAAAGCTTGTGGAAATTAATTCAAATGATGATTACGTGTTTTAGTGTCATTAGTAAGTTAAAACTGGTTATGATCACGAATGAGGCCGCCGCAGGATTAAGGTTTATTTGCTGACCTCAGAGTCGACAGAATGCTTTGCCATAAAACTTCCGTCTATGTTTTAGCAACTGATGGTTAAAAGCGTGTCTATAAATCAAGTAATAAATTAAAATAGTACACAGACTAGAATTGTTGTTGGAGTTGAGTATATTTTATGAAGATCCTATTAGAAGTTATGATAAGCTGCATTGGCTACAATACATACTGTCGTGAATGCAGTGGTCATAATTTATATAATACAAAGTGTCATTTTGAGATAGGACTGCGGGTGAAACCCATATGAGCTACGAGTTCAATTTTAGAGTGGACTGAAATTGTATTGTCTATAAGTATTTATTGTAAAACCGTTTAGTTCAATTGGGAATTAAGTCAAGCACAAATTACGCCACGTCGTCGTTCATCTATAATGACGTTTATATTCAAAACAATTAACTGTAAAAACGTGTGATTATGAAAAAAAATGTACTGGATTACTATTTAAAATGTTACCGTTCTACTTTTTTTTTTACTATAGCAAAATACTTTTGACAGCTTGGTATGCCTTGTTGAATAAGTAGGACGTAATCCACCAACCTGAAAATGACTAGCGTTGCTATTCTGTGAAGTTTAAGTAGGATGACAGGAGCTGTCAAACCCTAAGGACTAGGAATTGACCGTTCCCTTCACGTGTTTATTACCTAACTGAGATTTTTACGACACTACTTCCACAACTTTTCACACAATGCCATTTTAGTCCCAAGTTAAACTTGAGAGCTTGTGTTATGGGTACTAAACAGCTGATAAACATATGTACTTATATATTTCTAAATACATACATTTTATAGAATAGATAAATTACACCCAGACACAGAACAAATGATCGTGCTCATTACACAAACATTTGTCCTGGGTGGGAGTCGTAACCACGACCTCTGGCATAGCAGTCAGGGTCACTAATTACTAGACCAACAGGCCAGTCAAAATAGACAAATAGACTGTGAGTCGAAATAGACTGGCTGTACCTACTTCTATACCCTGCATAGTTCTATGGCCACACAATGTCCATGGCAACACCATTCAACAGCGAATCAATAAGGCTTAATCAACCAGTGAGTCTTGTATCATCCACAACTAAACACACAGACTATGCTTAACTAACGTTTTTGTATCGAAACCAACGTTTAGTTGATCATGGATTTTATTATTTTAAATATTTGTATTGAGTTATTAAGACAAAGCTTTAATATTAAGTAGATTGTTCTACAAAATTATCTTTTTAATTCAAGTTTTAATAACCTAGCTCATTATAGTCTGTAAAGGATTATCATCATTAAGCGCATTCGAATTCGCATTTTTGCAATCAGTCTACCATAGTCGACTTTTGGTAATAAGCTTCTTATAAATTACAGTTTGTGTTACTTAGTATTTCCTTTTGGAATTTCTCATTAGCAGACCGGGTTCTAGATTTGTGCCAGATTGATGGCAATAGGCTCGCCCCTTAATACATGGAACTTAAACATAACTGGTGAAATGTGGGTGTACTACCAGGTACATCTGCCTAGCCCTTCGGAGATTTCAGGCGTAATATTATGTTATTGTTGTTGTAAATTAAAGTTATACGTTCAAGAGAAACCTACAACAACATTTTATCTCGTCTTCAATCACAAGTAAATACTTCTCATAGACATACAATAATAACGTTCTTAGTCTTTAGCGTCATAAGAAAGCGTAGGCATATAGAATGTTAGAAGAGTCCATTGATACAGACGGCGATACATTACGATAATAAGTAGCTGTGAGAAAAACAAAATAATAAGGTGAATTATGTGTTTACTCGCCCGCCGCCATGTTGAATGTTCAATTCTTTTTCGATATACGTCATCATTACTCTGTAGATTTGATTTCGTTAAAGGATTTTTGTGGTAGGCAATTATTTGTGTCGGTTTCCGGAGTTTTTTTTTTGTTTTGTTATATAAGTCTTTTTTTATAATAACAATAATTTATTAATTTGCCAGATACACGGTACAAGGCTGTAAAAGTAAGTTTAAAACAGTTCTTCATATATCGCTAACACAGCAGCATGCAAATTAGATTGAAATGTTTTGCTCTTAGAATTGATCTATATCTATACTAATCTATACAATATATAATATTATAAAGAAGAAAGATTTGATTGTTTGTTTGTATTGAATAGGCTCCGAAATTACTTGACCGATTTCAAAAAATCTTTCACCGTTGGGAAGCGACACTATACCCGGGTGACGTTACGTAGTCTACTTTTATCCCTGTATTCAAACGGGAAAATGTGTGACGACTACTAGTGAGTTATATAATGACTAGCTAGCGATTTACTATGTAACTATGAAAGCTTATATTTTTCTTTAGCTTTACTGTTTTTAAAAACGTGTGTACATAGGCGAACTCACGCCTTTGTCCGCGGGCATAGGCAGAAACTTAAAAGACTCAAATCAAATTAAAAACAAAAACGTTTATTCAGCAACTGACATAACTTACGCTTGTAACACTGAAGAGCAACCTTTTGGGCAATTAATTATAATAGAATGTAATGATTTATGTGAACTCTTAAAATTACAGTTTTCCCTTATAAATAAATACAAAATCATAACAATGAATACATGTGTATAAGATAACGTTGACGACAATACCAGTATGAAGTGTGTCACAGTCGTCAGCGTCTTCCACACTAAATGATTTAAAACGCAATTTGCTTGTGTTAGGGTGCTCCGCTCTTTCCAAGTTATATAATAGTGGTGGTTATTTATGATAAAAAGGTATACAGGTTATTAAAAAATGGTAAAGTACCTAGTCAAAAATAAAGTAGTATGCTGTGAATTAAATTGATAGGTTCTTAGCGCGCTGGTCTGTTGAGGGTATTTGAAGTGTGGAAGTGTGTGTGGGAGGTGTGTCTGAGTTATGAAGGAGTGAGAGTGTGGTAGTGTGTTTGTGCATGTGTGAGGAGAGTGGGTATTTTGGAAAAATAGACGAGATACCAACTAGTCCAGTTGGTATCTCGCCACCAATTAAGTACGACCCTTACATAAAACTTTTGCTCCGTTTACATGGTCAAGGAGATATCCTAGTTGGAAGTATCAATATTGTTTCTAGCAATAATAGCCTTTCATCTTGAACAAGATAGAATAGCGTGAAAAAAAATATGATAGAAAGTAAATAACTAATTCCCTTTTATAACATCCCCATTTTCCCCTATATAACCACGACTGTGAACTCATTGTATTTTACCTCGTCAGGCTTATAAGTTCAACAGGTAATATATATTCATACTGTATCGCCCTCAATCGTTGTCGCACGCAAATTGCTTTGTCTTCCCATGTAGGTCTAAATTAAGTTATCAACCAAAAAAATGTTCAACTCTGTAAGTAAAGATCAACATTCATTTTTCGGATGAACTAAAAAGGATTTTGTGAAACTAAGGCACCCTTAAACTGGATTTAGCTTATGATTTTAAAGTAGGAAAACTCTAAGAAAATATATTTAAAATTTAGTACTAAAAAAACTAAATAACACTTAATTAATTATACTTTGACATAATAATATCTAATCTTGTTATTATTTATTTGACGATAAGATGTAAATTGTGAAGATATTTGTACGCCGATACTTTCCGCTAAACATGATAGGACTCGTACCTACACTGTAATATCTTGCATGCTTTTGTATGTATACAAAGAAAAAGCAAATAAATAATTCTTTATCTTTCATAAGGTCAGGATGAGCTTTTTTGATCATTTGCAGTAATTCACAGATAGCTGTTTAGTAAGGATACTTCATTGATTTTTACAAAATTTTAATCTATTTAATGTGTGTAAACAGATAAGATGATTATAGAGAATATTATAGAGCTTATGAATTTTATTCCTTATTTTAGCGTTAGAAAGATTAGGTAGTAATTAAGAGAACAGATTCAGTAAAGTGGGACATGAAAGAAAATCAGACGTAAGTAACGACTGTTCAATGAATTACACGATAAACTTTGTAAAGCGGCTTATTGTGAGGTGCCATCTAAAAGGCCCTTTGCGCTGACGAAGAGCTTCGAGGGTCCTAATTTCCTTTCTTTACTTTCTCCCTTAATCCTTCAGTAAAAATACTTTTTTGTTTTTAGCTAGTGCCCAATAGTATTAATTCCAAGTAAAGTTCACTTAGGCAACTGGGAATTGCCGAAATTAATCGAATTTCCTCCTCATCGAACACCATTAATTGAATGTCCAAACGATTGGACATTCATTACATCCAATGATATTTAGGAGAATAGTTCTTAAGACGAGTTTGTTACAGTTTACTCAAGCTAATTGCTCGCACTCTATGTTTACCAACGGGTAGCTAAATTGGAACCCACGTGGTTTAATGTTTGAAAGTAGACAACAGCAACACATACAATTTATCGTTGACAATCAGTTGTTTATTACTCATAGCACAAGCTCTGCTTACTTTGGGACTAGATGGCATTGTCTGAAAGTTGAGGAATGTTTATTTATTTAATTAACGTTTATTTCGAGACCCGTTGACGTAAGACCCCTCCGGTAACTGTTGGCTCCCCGGGTAGCTTTATGAACAATACTGATTTAAATAAGTATTTTATACTTATCTCTTCATCTGTAGCGAAATCAAATAAAAAACGTTAACCATTGAAAACATAAAAATTGTGTATCGGCTGGCTCGCCAGAGAGCCAGTAGTCAGAACCAAAAACACCTGGATATTGATGGCTTCTGACGTTCTGAGTCTAGGCTTGAGATGATGAGAAAAAACCACCATGAAAATGTTACGAACTATATCAAGGACCAATTATTGTTAACTGTATGACCTCTGAGGCTACAATTTGGCCAAGTTTGTCTGTAAATCAGTTGACACTTGCTTGTGTACACAGTTTAACAGCTGGATTAATTGACGGTCTCTTCCATGTTGTATTACAACAGGTCAGTTCACCACTTCCCGTATGCAATACACAACCACCTTGTTTACCCTGTATTTTAGTTTAAAAGGATAAAGGAATATTCAGCTACATGTACATGTGCTCAGGTAGGGAAGTAAAAAAAAAAAACAAGGCAGAGGAGAACCCAAGTAAGGTTTTGTTTCCATATCTTGTTTATATCCTAAGAAAAAACACTGTAGACATGTTGCAAAAAGGGTTCCGTACTTCAAAGTCGTCTCAGACAAGAGTCTAAAGACAATACGACGGGTATACACCCTCATATATTCATAAAAGGGAACATTTAGAAGAACGAGGGAGCGAAGTCAGGATTTAATCCGGTTTGAGGACGTCTCTCTACTTCGTACCCGCGGCGCTTTTGTACATTTAAATGGTTTATTTTCGTATGTAAAACACACGAGCTCTTGTTTCCGGGGTATGATAATTATGAAAATTTATAAAAAAAATGTATACGTATATGGAAGGATTTATACGCGAGGCTTATACAATAAAAATCCTACTTGAGCACGGGATTTTCGGAAGTGCCATTTGAAGTAAAGCCTTGTTCTAAAGATTTGGGTCATAATTTAGTGTCTGCTTGTTCACATGATTGTGACGGGTAACCATTCATTTTATATCAAGAAAAAGGCTACTATCAAGGCTTCATGTGCTTTCAAATTCATGACGGGCCTCGGAAAGTACGTTAAAGAAAACTCTGAACTTGTTTCAGGCAAGTTACACTTTTGGATGCATTCTGCAGCCCAATTGTATATGTATCTGTGCAAATATATTTAGGGATTACATTAAAATAACGATTAACGTTAGTGAAAACATGCATACCCTAAGACTTATAATACGTGTATTTTATTAAGATCTGGTGACCTAGACAGACCATGCATAGAATTCAGCATTTGGAAATCATCTAGCATTTGGATTCAGCAAGCTTATAGTCCAATTGCGAACATTTTAGATTTATGCGTAAAGCCACAATTAGTAAAAAACAAAACTAGCGGAGTTATTTCCAAAGTTACTTCCACAAAAAAGATATCACTATCGCGCACAATAAATAATAGTCACATCCCAAAAATGACATTATAACCTGTAGCATTTCGCCAACAAAATATCTCCGAAAGAAAACACATGTACTTAACATCAAACAAAGAACGCTACTAACAGAACGTGGACAAAGCAGATAACTCACTTAAGCCTTATTTGCAGAGCGCGCGATTCATTAGACGGAGCCAGTAGTGGGGCAAACAAGACGAGTTAGGGAATTCTGGCGGGGTAAAGACAACGCCTTATAGAAAGCTGAAAAGTATAATTACATTTAGGATAATTAATTTAACATTAGGATTTTTTTTCTGAGTTTCTTGTGGTTTTTCGATAACAGGCTTTGAATGTTTTGCAAGCAAGACGAGTTAGGGAATTCTTGTGGGGTTAAGACAACGCCCGATAGAAAGCTGGTAAGGAGGTATAATTACACTTAGGACAATTAATTATTACGAATTTATTATTTATTATTTTCTATAACAGGCTTTGAATGTTTTGCAAACAAGACAAGTGCGGGAATTCTGGCGGGGTAAAGCAGTGCCTTATAGAAAGCTGGAAATAATAATTACACTTATGACACTTAAAACGAATTTATTTCTGAATTAACGAAAGCACTATGTTTTTCGAAAACAAGCTTTGATTATTTTGCACTGAGAAATTTGCTATCTATTTATACATTTTTGTGATGTTATTTTAACATTGTTCCTTAAAACAGTAATTGTTTTGGTACAAACTACGCTAAGCTGGTATGTGTATTAAGTACAATTTATATGATTATATTTTTAAAATTTACAAAAAAAAGTGGCTATAGGTATTTGTGATGCTAAAATTATCACCCAAATATTTAACTGTTATTAGCTAAACAGATTGTTCGATAGCAATATATAAACGTTGTGTTTTATCACAAAGAACAAATAAAAAGTAAAAAGTTTATAGACAGAATAAAAGAACAAACCTTACGTGCAAATCGCAACAATCCTGAGATTTGTGTTATATGGATCATAAGATATATATGGAGTTATAAATACCTGTGTGTGTATATTATGCGGTTCTTTGGTTGTGATCCACACTAGCCTCCGTAATAGTGAAAACTGTATCACGGCAGGTCCAGGCTTCCTCGAACACAAACACTCACACACTTCTAAACAATGACACATAGTTTGTATTTGACTGTTCATTAAACCCCGAGAGGACACCGGTGTTCGCACTATCATTGTCTTTCTATTGTGTCTCTAATTGACACGATTGAAAGGAAAATAAAACACTGATTTTATGAGTATGGCTCTAAGAATGCAGATACAAAGAATTTATTTTTTGATCACTTGCTGATTTGATCACAACAATAATGAGGGTAAGTATAAAATTTTAAAGACGTATGTTGTACCTTTGTGTCTGTTTACTTTGTTTTGAACATTGAGTTCAACTGTATCAAATCAAAATCAAATCAAAACATTTGATTTGCATTGAACAAGAACATGTGTATATGTGCATACAATCTTAATAGGCAAGCATTTTTGATGTTAATAAATATACAAGTCCAGCTTGTTCTACCCAGATAGGGTGTACAAATGAGTAATCCCTATCATGGTCGATTCTAATAGTTACATAGTATATCAGTTAACTTAATTATTATTGTAAAAGTAAAAAAAAATACAATAAAATTTGAAGAGTTTTTATCTGTTTATTCTTTTTTTTGCACATTAGTCGACATCAGCTTTGTTTGCCATAATACGAAATAGAATAGAACAGATTATCCATGAGACCTACAATACTACAATGAATTGATTAATAATAGTGACCTCGTTTAGTGCGTTAGTGTTGTAATGCATCTTTAATTCTACTTGTAGTTAAGTAATTATAATGGACACAGTGTTTTAAGTTAACACAATGGAAAACCCCTCTAATCCAAGAGGAACAGTGCACTCATCAGCCTCACCGACGAAGGAAACACAAAGCCCAGATGATGATATTGTACCAACACCGGAGATCCAGAAATGAATGACTGCTATTGACCAACAACTAAATGAAGTTTGCTCTATTGCCGCGGAAGGCAAACTAAACTCAGAGCAGAAACTGAAAATTTCAAACTTGTGCCGCAAAATTGGATCCAACACTTCACAAATGGCAGTTGTATACCAGTCCCTGAAGTCGAAAGCTATCCAAGCGTACAACATGGTTGAAGACCTTCGAGGAAAACGCGACCTGACGGAACATATCTCTGAATTGAAACAAACAATAAAGGACTCGGGAAGCGTTTCTTTTGCCGATATGGTGAAGAAGGGCTCAAATTTTGTTCGTCCTGGTAATTTTAGCTCTTTAGTCATTTATCCTAATGATCAATTGAAAACAAGTGAAGAAACGAAGGACCTTGTACAAAAGATCATTCGACCAGAAGAAATGAAGCTACATGTACGTGGTGTTCGTAAGACCAAAAACGGAGGAGTTATAATCAGTACAGAGACCAAACATGATACTGATAAACTTAAACGTGCAGTCCAGCTCTCTACATCTGGTCTCACCGCTGACGAACCCAATAAGCGCAAACCTCGGATCGTTGTTATAGGAGTGCCAAATACTATGAGTGAAAATGAGGTTTTCAGGTGCATCTTCGAGCAGAATGTAGCCGACAAGTTACCAACTTTGACCATGGAATCCTTTTTGACCTCCATCAAACTGAGCCACAAATCTGGAAAGAAGGACTCTTCAACCTGCAACTACGTCATTGAAGTTCCAGCCCATATACGCAAATCCATAATTTCACAAACACGGCTTTTCATAAATTGGACATCTTGTCCTGTCAAGGACTTTACCTTGGTAACCAGATGTTACAAATACCAACAATATGGCCATGCAGCTAAAACATGCAGAGAAGTCAATTCAACGTGTGGTCATTGTGGTGAAGCTGGACACTCTCTGTCTGTGTGCGAGAAAAAAGCTGACACACCAAAATGTGCCACTTGCTCACGTTTTAAAAAGCCCAACAATCATAAAACGGGAGACTCTGAGTGCCCTGCTAGGAAAATGGCAGAATATACACATCAAAAGTGTCTAGGGATCAACATATATTTTTGCAATAACTTTTCTCCTGACTGATATTAATTAAAATTTTCTTTAAGGATTCATCAAATAAAGTGTTTTCGTTTGTCACAGTAACGATAAACCAAGTCACCTTTGCATTAATAAAGAAATTTGCCATTTTCGTAATAAAGGGATTTTCGACATTTGAACCACTAACATTAAAGTTCGAAAAAAAGACTGAAATAACAGTTTTCTTTAAAATTTTATTGGGTAACTTAAACAATTAATAATCCGTGTTTCTACCGCGAACACTAACAACACAAGAACATCGGTTTGGCATACTCAAAATGAGTTCATCCAAATCACGCTGTGGAATGGCCGCCCATGTTCGTTGCGACAACAAAAAAAGGTCTTCTTGCGACTGGATCCCCTCCATATTCGGCAGAGCTCTTCTCTGTAGCATATCCCATGCATGCTCAATCGGGTTCAAGTCTGGCGACTGAGCAGGCCAGGGCAGGACATTGATGTTAGCTGCGGCGAGAGTCTGTCTTACAACTCTTGCGGTGTGCGGTCGTGCATTATCATGCATTAGGTAACTGAAATAAGGGACCGATTTGCACTTGTAGAGGAACGATGACGTCTGATAAAATCGTCTCAGCATAAATTTGAGCGTTGAGGTTGCCTCTGATCCAAATCAACTCAGTTCTTCCGCCGATCCAAATACCCGCCCATACCATGATGGTTCCACCACTATAAGGATGGACTTCCTGGCAGGATTTTAATCGCTGTTGGCGTCCAGGGGTTCTCCAGTGTCGTGTATTATCATGCATTAATTGAAATAAGGGACCGATTTGCACTTGTAGAGGAACGATGACGTCTGATACAATCGTCTCAGCATAAATTTGAGCGTTGAGGTTGCCTCTGATCCAAATCAACTCAGTTCTTCCGCCGATCCAAATACCCGCCCATACCATGATGGTTCCACCACTATAAGGATGGACTTCCTGGCAGGATTTTAATCGCTGTTGGCGTCCAGGGGTTCTCCAGTGTCGTATACGTCTTGTATCCGGTCTCATACCAAAACGAGACTCATCAGAAAAGCACACGAAACGCCATTGTTCTTCTGCCCAATTTCTGTGTTCAAGAGCCCATTGATATCGAATCCTACGATTGTGCATTGCTATAGGTGGTACCCGTAGCGGTCTTCGGGAATGAAGGTTCACTTCATGCAAGCGGTTTCTGACTGTTTGGTCGCTAATTAAGTTCCCTGAAGAGTGATGAAGCCTCACGGCTAACATCATGGCGGTTATTGTTGGAGCTCTTCGAGTTAAGATTTGAATGTATCGGTCTTGTCTACGTGTGGTGCAGCAATACCGTCCTCCATGGCGCTCAGCCACGGTACCAGTGCTTCGGTAACGTGTCCAAAGTCGACTGATAACACTCTGACTTGTATTCAGAGCTAAAGCCACAGTACGTTGCCGGGAACCAGCTTCTATCATTCCCACGGCTCTGAGCATTTCTTCCCTGCTTAAATGACGTCGCCGCTCCATAATAACGTTGGTTTTAATCAGTAGTAGGGAAACAGTAGCACTAATAATGTCTTCAATGCGTTGTATGTTTTAATAGGGAAAATATTGACAGCTGATTTTCATCTTTTACTCGAATTTGATTCACAGTTCCTGATTCAAATTATGAAATGCACCAAAAAGGATCCATATAAATTTATAAAATCATAAATTTATTACAAAGCCACATCTCAATCTCAAGAAATCCGCATAAAAATGCTTGATCCCTAGACACTTTTGATGTGTGTAGGTTTAATATTTTTTTAATTCACAAACTTAGTGCACACGATGTTCTAAATTCAATTTACTTTATCCTCTAGAGAATAAAAACGGCTTTTCCACTCAGATATTGAAGAATAAAAATACTCTTTCCGAGATGGTGGGATGAAAAATAATTTTTCAATTCGAGTTGGTCGTTCCTGAGATTAGCAAACAAACATTAGTATAGATTATTTTTATTATCTTCGTAGTGTGTGATAGTCCATTGAATTGTATGGCGAGCGATATTGTATCATATTATAGTATCTTAGCCGTGTGCAGCGCCCTTTAGTGAACTTCACTGCGGGTGACGTAACCTGCGACAAACTTATTGCGGTTGGTACAGTAATAGGGCCTAGGGATCGGAGCGCAAAATTAAGTTTATAGGGAAAATATTGACAGCTGATTTTCATCTTTTACTCGAATTTGATTCACAGTTCCTGATTCAAATTATGAAATGCACCAAAAAGGATCCATATAAATTTATAAAATCATAAATTTATTACAAAGCCACATCTCAATCTCAAGAAATCCGCATAAAAATGCTTGATCCCTAGACACTTTTGATGTGTGTAGATAAGATGAAAAGATCAAAATAAAACATAACCAACTAAATTAATATTGTTAAGCTGTAATTCCATACTAATGCTGAACGTTTATTAAAATGGTTGATATCCGAGAGGTTTATTCTTCGTCTACCGGGTGAGCTACGTCATACCACAGATAATTCATAAATCATCATGGCCACAGCGTTTTCGCCCGTCATCATCAAAATTTTGGAGTATTCTAAGCCACATAAAATATTAATTTATTTTTTACAGTCTACTATATAATAATGGAACGGTTCTAAACAATTTAAAATCTATTTGAAAAAAGTGCCCATTATTTTTTTTTATTTTTTTTAATATTTAATAATATTTATTCAAAAGTAAAATTGGTAAAAATAAAATACAAAAGTCTTAAAAATAATTAACAAATTTAAATATTAGATGCCTGTACTAGGTTAGATAAACCTGTATCACAAGCGACAGGAGCACATTAAGGTTATTAATAGTAGTACAAAAAAAAAATTATAACTAGTATTTAAAATAAAATATGATAACAATACAGATGATATTATTCATAACTTAAAAACTATCTTAAAAATAAAAGCAACAAGTTTATTTATTTTCACCTTGCTCCACTTAAGACAGCTGTGTTTTCGCGCGTCAGCAGAAAAAAAAAATAATTAAAAGTCAAACTTCGCATAAACGGGCATAGGTAGTAATTGTATGTTCAATTTTTGCAGCTAGCGACTAAATACTTAGAAATCATCAAAAACGGGGCTTGTAGGCCAGTGAAGTGGTACATGTTGAGTCAGCATCTGGCGTTAAACACGAAATTATGCCCTTGAGCATGACGTCCTACGCGCCCTCATAGTCAATGGAGTTTATATATCTACACACATCAAAAGTGTCTAGGGATCAAGCATTTTTATGCGGATTTCTTGAGATTGAGATGTGGCTTTGTAATAAATTTATGATTTTATAAATTTATATGGATCCTTTTTGGTGCATTTCATAATTTGAATCAGGAACTGTGAATCAAATTCGAGTAAAAGATGAAAATCTGCTGTCAATATTTTCCCTATAAAAACATACAACGCATTGAAGACATTATTAGTGCTACTGTTTCCCTACTACTGATTAAAACCAACGTTATTATGGAGCGGCGACGTCATTTAAGCAGGGAAGAAATGCTCAGAGCCGTGGGAATGATAGAAGCTGGTTCCCGGCAACGTACTGTGGCTTTAGCTCTGAATACAAGTCAGAGTGTTATCAGTCGACTTTGGACACGTTACCGAAGCACTGGTACCGTGGCTGAGCGCCATGGAGGACGGTATTGCTGCACCACACGTAGACAAGACCGATACATTCAAATCTTAACTCGAAGAGCTCCAACAATAACCACCATGATGTTAGCCGTGAGGCTTCATCACTCTTCAGGGAACTTAATTAGCGACCAAACAGTCAGAAACCGCTTGCATGAAGTGAACCTTCATTCCCGAAGACCGCTACGGGTACCACCTATAGCAATGCACAATCGTAGGATTCGATATCAATGGGCTCTTGAACACAGAAATTGGGCAGAAGAACAATGGCGTTTCGTGTGCTTTTCTGATGAGTCTCGTTTTGGTATGAGACCGGATACAAGACGTATACGACACTGGAGAACCCCTGGACGCCAACAGCGATTAAAATCCTGCCAGGAAGTCCATCCTTATAGTGGTGGAACCATCATGGTATGGGCGGGTATTTGGATCGGCGGAAGAACTGAGTTGATTTGGATCAGAGGCAACCTCAACGCTCAAATTTATGCTCAGACGATTGTATCAGACGTCATCGTTCCTCTACAAGTGCAAATCGGTCCCTTATTTCAGTTAATGCATGATAATACACGACCGCACACCGCAAGAGTTGTAAGACAGACTCTCGCCGCAGCTAACATCAATGTCCTGCCCTGGCCTGCTCAGTCGCCAGACTTGAACCCGATTGAGCATGCATGGGATATGCTACAGAGAAGAGCTCTGCCGAATATGGAGGGGATCCAGTCGCAAGAAGACCTTTTTTTGTTGTTGCAACGAACATGGGCGGCCATTCCACAGCGTGATTTGGATGAACTCATTTTTAGTATGCCAAACCGATGTTCTTGTGTTGTTAGTGTTCGCGGTAGAAACACGGATTATTAATTGTTTAAGTTACCCAATAAAATTTTAAAGAAAACTGTTATTTCAGTCTTTTTTTCGAACTTTAATGTTAGTGGTTCAAATGTCAAAAATCCCTTTATTAGGAAAATGGCAAATTTCTTTATTAATGCAAAGGTGACTTGGTTTATCGTTACTGTGACAAACGAAAACACTTTATTTGATGAATCCTTAAAGAAAATTTTAATTAATATCAATCAGGAGAAAAGTTATTGCAAAAATATATGTTGATCCCTAGACACTTTTGATGTGTGTATTTCGTAAAGTAGGCAACGTTTTTTTTATGTTTTATCTCTAATATGTAGAATTGTACCCAGCAAACAATTATTTGTATAGAAAGGAAACTGTTTCCTGAGAGACAGTTACGTATTAGTCGCGTACTACTTTCTTTTAATAGTAATTTAAACCTTATTGGCTAGTCCACCACGTATAAATCTTAACAGTGAACAAACAATTTTCGCGTGGCACGCCCAACGCCCGCTCACCGCAAGCAGTCCGGTAAACGTGTGAATTTCAAGAAAAATCGAGAGCAACTGATACGCTGCGCGCTTGTGAGTTCCACCAGGACCCCACCTGGTGATCCTGTTTCCATGTCATATAAACGCGCCCTAAGTATTTTAGAGGTTAACTATCGAGTTCAGGAACTTATATGTAACAGTAAAACTTTTTTTACAAAATAAATAAATAAATATTATGAATGAATTATTAGTATTGTGAAAGCAAAGCACCATTGTAAAAAGCATAGCTTTAAATATAACACAATGACACGATTTCCTTGCGGTCGCGGTTCTGCGGTCACTCACACTATGGGTTCAGTCCTGCAGTGACTATAATGTAAAGACGATCCCAATCGAACATGAACCTTATTCTGTTTGCAATAAAGTTGAAAACTATCTAAGCAATTTGACAAATTGGGGTAGCTTCCTCTGGACTTAAGGTACCTACATATAGCTGCCCCTGTAATCTCGCTCTCCGCTCTCAGTGTGAGTAAGGATTAAAGTTTGTTTAGTGCAAGTACTCGATGTTCTGCGGTAACACCGGTTATAACAATTCAATTATCTTCCACCTGTGTTAGACGTGTCTGTTTCAGATGTGCCTTCCTTCTCTTCTATATTCTTATCAATTTGTAATCTCAGTAATAAATGTATAATTTTGTAATTTGTAATGTAAAAATATTTAATTAGGCAAGTATTTTTATGTTTAAGGATTTTATTCAATTTATTTTAGTGTTATTTGGATTCAACAATAGGTAATCTTGCTTGTTACTTAATGTTGCTGTGCCCTTACAGGGTCCATAACTGTACTATAGCTATAAGCCTTTGTAACACCTTTATCTGACATTATGATAAGGAAATAAAAGAATATGAATATGAATATGAATCGCGTGATAGTTGATTACTATGGTTCTGTGCACTTTGACCTTCGTAAACCGTTTGATAAGGTCCATAATAATAGTCTATTCGTGACGCCAAACCATAATCTTTCTCAATAAAAAATATTATCATTAAGTAACTGCAAATTTCAATGAGTTTTCAACTTATAATGCTTATTATAACATACGGGATAAAAATTAAATAACTAATAACTGTTTGATTACTCAAGAAAGGGCATTGACGGGCCCAATATGCCTTCTATATTTGAAGTTACAAATATACATAAACTCACGCCATTTTCGATGGGGGTTGGCACAAACTACAGAGCGCCATATGTATTTGTTTACATTCATACATGTTGATTGCGTTATAATATCATGCCATGTCAATATATTGCCATGTTTTTATTTAAGAGTTATCTTCCGTCGTATATTGCGGGATCTACAAACCAGAGTGTGCAAGAGTGTGTGTGTTGAGTGCCCAACTGTTTTTTTCGGTCCAAAACATACTTTCAAGTTGAAACATTAGACGCAATTGTAACCTATGTAATAATAACATGATAATTACAAATAAACAGCCCGTTCTTGTCATGCCCTAGATTTTCTGACTGTTTAGAAAAATAAATGCCAGTCCTATGTTTTTATTACACGAAGTTACTAACTATGTTATAATAACATGATAATTACAAATAAACAGGCCGTTACCGCTTTCCCTAGATTTTCTGAATGTGAAGAAAAATAAAACCCAGTCATATGTTTTTGTGCCTCCTAAACTTGGGTCACAGTTGAACATGGAACGAGGGTATTACAAAAGAGACGTATAAAAATGTACTCAAACCCCTTTCTTCAATCAGTCCAATCTGGACGCACTAAAAACAGTGTTACGTAATCTCTGGTAGATTAGGATCGACTTCCAAAAAAGAACATAACTGCAGAACATGCCCTAAACTTCCCAAAAGGGTAAGCAAAGCTGTTTAGTACGCCTACATTTTTAGTTTAAATAAAAGTAATAGAGGGTATTGTCCACCCACAAGGTGGACAGACGACCTCATTAAGGCCGCGGGAACGCGCTGGATGCGAGCCGCTTCCAACCGGTCTTATTAGAGATCTATAGGGGAGGCCTATGTCCAGCAGTGGACTTCCTATGGCTGAACACCCCACTTCAATAGAGGGTATTGCCATAAACTTACAGATTGATTTTAGTATTCACCCTAGAGTACTTTTAAAGCCGTAACTGACTAGCCAGAGGTTCTGGGCCACTGCACTGAGAAATTCCTGATGTAATTGAAAATGGGTATGATGTAATATTTAGTTTATTACATGAATGACATCTTCTGAATCACAAGATTCAATTTTTTTTTAATACCTAATTAAGAAGCAAAATTAAAGGCTCAAAAACAGATAAAACAATAAACGTTTGAACGAATATCATTTTATACGTTTGTAATCGTCAATCCGCCTTGAGCAAGCGTGGTGATCTTCTCTGCAAGTACAGGGATAGGTAACAGGCTTATTTTTACTCAAATAAATAAATGTTTCATTCTAAACCAAACCACACTTGTATTAACAAAATCTTGACTCTAATAAATGTATGTCTACATTAATATCTCCAATAAGACCGTGAGATACACGTGTACGTGACGTGTATAATACAAAATAATCTATGGTATTTTATATTGTATTCTTCAGAAATAACGAAATATTCTCGAAGGTGGTTTATGATAATGTCGAATAAACGTCGAAATACGTAACGGGGTTGCAAAGGACAAAATTACATCTCAGAGTCAACGGTCTTGTAATCTTAGAAAAAAAATAATATGTTGTACAAACACACTGTCAACTTTGTTTCATTCTTATAAATTGCTCTTTTTCTTTTGCTTCTCTACAAGTGGCCGTCGAGTTAAATCAGAAAATATTTATCATGAAAGTTGTGTTGTGTCAAGTTTAATTTTTGTTTGCAGAATTATATGTATGAGTTTCGTTCACAACATGTTGACTGGACTGCATTTTGCGTTTCGTATATAATATATAATTGATTAAAATGACCACGTCTTTCAAGTTGCGAAGACCTATTCAAATAGCAACTAATGCTGCGGTAAGTTTGAACATACGAGGACCACAAACCCTCTCAAATTAAACTTTCGATTGTGTCAATTAGAGACACAATAGAAAGACAATGACAGCGCGGACACCGGTGTACGCGGTGTCATTGTCTTTATTAAATTCCAAGATGACACCGGTGTCCGCGCGGTCATTGTCTTTATTAAACCCCAAGAGGACACCGGTGTCCGCGCTGTCATTGTCTTTATTAAACCCCAAGAGGACACCGGTGTCCGCGCTGTCATTGTCTTTATTAAACCCCAAGAGGACATCGGTGTCCGCGCTGTCATTGTCTTTATTAAACCCCAAGAGGACACCGGGTTCCGCGCTGTCATTGTCTTTATTAAACCCCAAGAGGACACCGGTGTCCGCGCTGTCATTGTCTTTATTAAACCCCAAGAGGATACCGGTGTCCGCGCGGTCATTGTCTTTATTAAACCCCAAGAGGACACCGGTGTCCGCGCTGTCATTGTCTTTATTAAACCCCAAGAGGACACCGGTGTCCGCGCTGTCATTGTCTTTATTAAACCCCAAGAGGACACCGGTGTCCGCGCTGTCATTGTCTTTATTAAACCCCAAGAGGATACCGGTGTCCGCGCTGTCATTGTCTTTATTAAACCCCAAGAGGACACCGGTGTCCGCGCTGTCATTGTCTTTATTAAACCCCAAGAGGACACCGGGTTCCGCGCTGTCATTGTCTTTATTAAACCCCAAGAGGACACCGGTGTCCGCGCTGTCATTGTCTTTATTAAACCCCAAGAGGATACCGGTGTCCGCGCTGTCATTGTCTTTATTAAACCCCAAGAGGACACCGGTGTCCGCGCTGTCATTGTCTTTATTAAACCCCAAGATGACACCGGTGTCCGTACTGTCATTGACTTTATTAATTCCCAAGATGACACCGGTGTCTGTGCTTTCATTGTCTTTATTAAACCCCTAGAGGACATCGTTGTCCACGCTGTCATTGTCTTTATTAAACCCCAAGAGGACACCGGTGTCCGCGCTGTCATTGTCTTTATTAAACCCCAAGAGGACACCAATGTCCGCGCTGTCATTGTCTTTTTAAATAATAAAATAAATAAATAATAAATATTCCACAACTTTTCACACAACGCCATTTAGTCCCAAGTTAAGCTTGAGAGCTTGTGTTATGGGTACTAAATAGCTGATAAACATACTTATATAACTTCTAAATATATACATATTATAGATAAATTACAACCAGACACAGAACAAATGATCGTGCTCATCACACAAACATTTGTCCTGGGTGGGAATCGAACCCACGACCTCCGGCATAGCAGTCAGGGTCACTAACTACTAGACCAACAGGCCAGTCAAAATAGTGATTTGTTTGTATTTCTTTACTTATTTGAGGTACCTATTTATTGTGTCTCTTATTGACACGATTGAAAGGTTAATGAATTAAATCGTAACATGTTATTTTGAGACTAAAATTTGAGTAAAATGTATTTATAGGAAAACCTTGAAACTATGCTCTGCCATACTTTATCCTATGCCTAAGGCACTGTGTAAACTGGGACACCTGTGTCTTGTGTCGGAAACGAGCAACTAATGAATATTTGATTTCTTAATAAAAAGGTGTTTATGTTTGTGCAGCTCCTCAGCGACAGCTACGTTAGATTACTCTATAAATAATAATACCAGCCTGTTACTGTCCCACTGCAGGGCAAAGGCCTCTTTCATACAGAAAAGGCACGAGGATTGATCACCACGTTTGCATTTCAAACTTATATTAACTATAAGTCCAGGTTTCCTCACGATGTTTTTCTTCACCGATGTCAGTGATGTCTAAGATAAACTTAGAAAGTACATATGAATTGAAAAAGTCACATTGGTACTTGCCCGGATTTGAACCACAACCTCGTGCATTAGTGGTAGGCGTCTTAACCTCTGGGCCATCACGACATACTCATATTAATATACAGATTACTCTATTTGTTCTAAATTGAGTATAACTAAGTACATTAAATTAAAATTAAATTTGAACAGACTCTCACCCTTTTAGATCCAGATCGTTCGTTTAGATTCATTGCACAGAGTCACCCGAGACTGATTGTGTAAATTATCTCTTACGCGACTTCCGGTTTTCTCAATAGATAATTGAATTAATCGTGATCTATGAGATCAGGAAATTGTAAAAATTGCAACAACACGAACAAATAAATACGAGAGCAAGCGAGTTCACTAACAAAACACCATCAGTCACCACGAAGCTGTGCTAGCAGCACTTTCGAGCGCTGTGCGCTGTAGCGGAACGTGCACGTTGGCAACAAAACAAAAAAAAACAAGCGCTTAAATTGCTGCATTTATCGGTTTTGTATTCGTCAAACTGCGGCAATGAAAAATAAGGCCAAAAACAAAGGAGTAATACTAATGTTAGTAATATTTTAATGGTTTGTAATAGTCTTCTATGTCTAGCCTTTTCCCAACTATGTTGGGGTCGGCTTATTTATATTGTAAACGGTTGCAACTGGATATGAGGGTTTTACATGGAGTGACTGCCGGTCAGAACTCCACTACCCAGTAACTGGGTAGCACGATACCCTTTGGTTAAACTAGTTGTCAGACTTTCGGGCTTTTAACTACCCCTAACGACTGATACGTAATCAAATATATATGAATAAATGAAAGCATGGACCTAAAATAATATCTTAATAATCTTAATTTAGATACAAATAATTTTTTAGACATGAAAATTTATAAAAATGAAGGATAGTTTACATTTAATTATGAAACTTTATTATACGAGTATGTGGAAATGTTTAAAAAATAAATTATTTTTTTGAATAAGGAATTATGTATAATATTGTATTTTTTTGGGAAATAAAGGCTATATATATTATTATTAATAACGACTGGCAAAGATCTACGAATGACAGCCAGAACTAACGGCTTAACGTGCTTTCCGAGGCAAAGAGGAGTTTTGGTGGTAATAAATTTTTCCTTGCTCGCGATCTGGCGAAGTCACGAGACTATAAGTTCTGTTGGACATCATTTGGAAAGGTCCTTGTTAAGAAAGATGAAAATGCGTCTACAATAACCATAAACAATGAAGCGCAAGTTAATTACCTAATGCAGCAAAAATGACTAGTCGTTTTTATCTTTCCGGTATGTTTATACAATATTGTTTCTATGTACTATCCAACTTTAACTAACATTAAGATTAATTTGAATGTCAGCAATTTATTCTTTGAGTCTAATGTTATATATACTATGCGCTCACTCACTAACGGGACACATTCTATTACACTTTTATACCAATTCGCAACTACACAAATAACATATTCCACCCAATACACAAACACAATATTTTTACACATCTATCTACGTACGTACACTTACAAAAACACTATTACCACAATAGCTAAATACCATAGTCCATCCAAAACAATTCCAAATGGATAACACCTTACAAATTTTATACAATATCGACAACACCGAAACTGCAAAAACCTTTAGTTGTTCTCCAGAGGAACTAGTTAGCCGAATACAAGTAAGTACTACGGACATTACCGTCGTATCACAAAACATACGCAGTATTTACTCCAACCATAATGACTTGTTATTAAACTTATCAATTTTAAAAACTGATATAGATCTAATTACACTAAGTGAATGCCGACTCGACGCCTCCAAACGCATACCCCAAATAAACAATTACCGATCTTACCAAACTACTAATCACGTCAATAAGGCCGATGGAGTTGTTGCCTATGTTAAAAATATACACAATACTACAGTAAAAGAAATTAACCTATCACATGCATCATGTCTACAAATTAATTTTGCTTCGGAACTTATAGTCTTGGCTATTTACCGATCCCCCTCAAACCCAAAGGCAGATGACTTTATTAACTCACTAAACGACCACCTAACCACTATTGCCTCGAGTAAAAGCATATTAGTCACCGGCGACATAAACATTAATTTAATATATAATGAAACTGAACACTCATACGAGCGATCAAATAGGTTAAACTACTTAAATATGTTAGTAATGCACGGTCTGCTCCCAGGCCATTCGCTACCTACAAGAGGCAAAAATTGTTTAGATCACTTCATCATTAAACAAGATCGACTAAATACTACGGCGACCATAGCTATATTAAACACTACAATAACAGATCACCTCATGATTTTCTTAAAAATATCGAAAAATAAATGTAAAAACAAACCTGCTAAAACAAAAACTATAACTGATTTCAAAAAAGCTCTGGAAAGTCTAAGTACGTCGGAATTATATAACCTAATCAATGAAACTAACCCAAATTTAATTTGTGACCAATTAATACATATAATACAAACGTGTCTGATAAATAATACTTTTACAAAAATAGTCCCACATAAATATAGACTAATAAAACCATGGATGACCATTGGTTTGCTTCGCTGTATCCACAATCGAAATGATATGCAACGTAGATTAAAGACGGAACCCTTTAACGAAATATTAACGATCACTTACAAAAGATACCGCAACTACTGCAACTGCATAATAAAAAAAGTAAAACGGAAACACGATCGTGATCAGCTAACTAAAGTTCGTAATAGTCCAAAAAAACTATGGGAATCTATAAACACTATCACTCAAAGAAAGCCTAGAAAAACCCCCACCACAGAATTACTAGAACTTAAGAGTACCCCGCTAGAGTCCGTTGATACAGTAAACAAGTATTTCTCTAATATAGGTAAAATCCTAGCGAATGAAATCATTTCTAACCCCACCAATTGGCACAAAATTAGTCATGACACTCTTGATGAACCTCCTCTCTCGTCTTTTGTACTTTTAAGCACTGACCAACGCGAAGTCCATAGTGTTTTAATGTCCCTAAAAACCGATAGTGCACCGGGCTGGGATGAAATAACTGTCAGCTTTCTAAAGACTGCACACGCTCTCGTTGTTCCAATTATAGCTCACCTAGCGAACCTTTGCTTTGAATCCGCAACCTACCCAAATGCTTTAAAATTAGCCTTGATTACACCTGTTCACAAGAGCGGGGACAGAACTGATCCATCGAATTACAGGCCAATTTCTGTATTACCATCAATATCCAAAATACTTGAAAGATTAATCAATTCTCGCCTCTTATCTTACCTCAATAACAACAACCTACTTTCGTCTTCGCAGTATGGTTTTAGACAGAAAAAATCTACAGAAGATGCAGTGCTGGCACTTGCCTCCACTGTTACCAGTCAAGTGGACAGTGGAGGCAAGTGTCTTGCTGTCTTCTTGGACCTTCAAAAGGCCTTCGATACGGTATCTGTCCCCACTCTACTTAACAAATTAGAATCAAATGGAATAAGAGGCATACCTCTTGCCCTGCTCAAAGACTATCTAAGTGAACGAAAACAGAAAGTAAAGATCGGCAGCACCGTTAGCTCTGAAGAGACCGTTAATTTCGGAGTCGGTCAAGGTAGTGTCCTTGGGCCGACACTTTTTCTGATCTATATAAATAGTCTATGTAGCATGCAAATTGAAGATGGTCACATTTTTTCCTACGCGGATGACACCGCTATAGTCTTTACTGGCAAAACCTGGAACGATGTCCAGGCAAGTGCCGAAAGCGGTTTGATAAAAATAGCAGATTGGCTTGAACGCAACCTATTAACTTTAAACACCTCCAAAACCAACTTTATCTGTTTTTCAAAGTATAATATAACTCAACCATCTTCCGTATTTAAAATTAAAATCCACAAATGTCAATATCCATCTAATCTAAATTGCTCTTGCACAGAAATAAACAGAATTGAATCTACCAAATATCTAGGTGTTATGATAGATAAAAGGCTATCTTGGCACACGCACACTGAATTAATAATGAAACGTGTACGTAAATTAATTTGGACATTTAAAACACTTCGTTACGTGACCTCCAAAAGCCTTTTGTTACAGATATATGTTTCACTAGCTCAGTCCGTACTGGCATACTGCCTACCGGTCTGGGGAGGCGCAACAAAAGTTAAATTTTTGGACCTTGAAAGAGCACAGAGATCATTACTGAAGGTCATGCTTTTCAAACCCTTTCGATTTCCAACCGAGAGCCTTTACCAGGAATCTGATGTTCTGACCGTTAGAAAGCTTTACATACTAAATATCATCCTAACTAAACATAAATCACTACCGTATAAGCTTCATCAGGTACAAGGCAGACGTAAGCATGTGGTTGCTCCCACTGTTCGGTCAAAGTCAGCATTCGCAAGAATACAATATGCTGACCAATCATCTTATTTGTATAATGCCCTAAACAATGAGCTAGACATCTATTCACTAACTTACCGTGAGTGTAAAAGCACTCTGACTAAATGGCTAAAGTCAAAGACTTATGACGAGGTGGAAAATATGTTACAGTCGAGGAGAAAGTAATTATAACCTACAGTTAGCAAAATAGTGATACGCAGTTAATGGAAAATGATGTACTACATCATTTTCCGATCCCAAGACCAGTCGTAGGGTTAATCGCATAACACTACACACCCGCAACTCCCACAAACTCACGCACACACACCCCCACACCCCAACACCTCCACACACTAATACATACACACACCCCCACACTATTCAGACCCTGTCACACATCCCCAATTTAAAGCGCACTTAAATGTTAAATGGCATATTACTTTATTTTTGTTATTATTTTAGCTTATTGTAAGATTACCTTTCTTGTGAAATTTCTTAGATAACTAATAATGTAACTTGGGAAGGGCGGAGCACCCTAACACAAGTAAAATAATTACTTAAAAGGTGGCTCCTTACTGTAACTAGCGTAATGTTATCTAAGCTGATAATAAACATTTTTGATTTTTTTTTTTTGATTTGATTTTGAATAAATGGTCACCTTTGATCGACCCGTGCGGATATTATTATCTATCAACAACCTCCTCAATGGTTTGTTATAGTGTCTGTTCGTAATAAATGATAAGCGCATCGTAGAATAAAGGAGTAATTGTACAGGTTGTATACTTACGTGCAATGATATTATAAGTAAAAAGGTAGATAGGTTATACGCGCTCAGCAAGTGACACGTTAAAATGTGGCTAACTAGCCACACTTCATCTCAGTGTGGCGTCGCGCCCCAACGGACGCGTGCGTGCTTTAGTGTACCGTGTTTGAAAATCGAATGTTGTTTAAATAACCTATCTACACCTTTTTACTTAATATCATTGCCTACGTGTCGATTTAAAGGACTCTTTCAGCAATATTCTAAGGTTTACGTTAAGTATACTATGTCTATTCCTGTGTCGTAAACAAACATAAAACACAGCATATTATTTGTTCCCAGTACCACTTGTGCAGCAGACGCGACGCAGCAGAACGTTAATCATCACGACACCTGAATAATGCTCCGCTTCCCTGTGGAACTAACTAAATTATTCTTTATTTGCTTTTCTTTCTTTGTTGCTCTGTAAATAAATTCTATTTTTCTTTTGTAAGATTAGATGCAACCAATGTTTATTAATACTTAGATAGTATTCGTCTGTATTGTCTTATTGGATAAGTATTGGATTTCTATTATTTTTCGTCATATAAAATGTGGTGAACTTTTAAGAGTGGACACTCTTAAAAGTTCATCACATTTTTATTTTGAGTTTTTATTTTGAGTGTGATGAGAGTTTAATGAATTTTTTTAGAAACCGTTAAAAATAAACCCATCTGTAAATATAATAATTATTTTATTAATGTATCTTAAATAAGGCGACTACCGAAAGGCACTTATAAGGTACCAGAAACGCTGGGAGGGGACGCCCTAGAAGGACATACATAGACCTTATTGGTGAGGTTCTTCAGAAAAGTCAGGTGCGTCGTAGTACTCGTAGTACTCGCAACTGGCGCGGCGTCTGTGTATGGCAACATGTATCGATGTAAACAAAGCAAAAGAAGTATGTAAGAATCGTAGCATATGGCGCTCTGTAGTGTCTGCCTGCCCTCATGGCAAAAAAGGCGTGAGTTTATGTATGTATGTATAAACATTTATATTTGTGCTAAATTTTCTTAAATGTTTGTTACCCAGGAATGTTTCTTCAAACATGATACTGTAAAATTTTATTCATATTGATTACCGTTTGCCCTCCATATCTTATCTTTAGGGAAATCAGATTTATTCAGCACGATGTTATCAGAATACAGAGGGATCTTGCCGGTGCACCCGTGGGGGATGAGTCATTATTTTTTTCTTAGATTTATATTGAAGATGGCTTACTTTAACATAGCTACTATATTCTGTGTAAAGAAATAAAGGTAAGAAGCTACTATATTCTGTGTAAAGAAATAAAGGTAAGAACGCGAACCACTGGATACAAAGACCGTTTCTAAAGGTTGTTTGTTTCAAATAATAAACAATCAAATTGTTTCGTTGAAAACATAATTATATACTGACACGTTTTTCTTCCTCGAATTATTACGCTAACAGTAAATTGCTATTAATACAGGACGGAAAAACTAAAACAATATTTAATATTCCATGTAGCTTCGTACCTACTTTATATTTGATAATAATAGCATGTTACGATGACTGGGGTGTACGTAAGTTGTTCAAGTATTGCTAACTTTACTTATATATGTAAATTAAATATTATAAACTAGTGCTTGACTGCAATTCCACCTGATGGTAAGCAGTGATGGTGAAGTGCACTAGTTTATTAAGAGCCTATTCACTCTAGCCTAGAAGGCACCTGAATTATACTCGGACGGGAAGACCGCAGCCGGAAAGTTTTTCCAGTCTTCGACGTACGCGGTATAAGCGTAGAGGCAAAACGTTTGTCCGGATCGTTGAGGTCCCAACGATGTAAGGGCCGGGACACATAAACATGATACGACGTCGTGTCGTACCACGATGCGGCGTCGTTTCATGTTGCGACGTCGCGTCGTGGGAAACTACGAAGAGCATCGTAAAAACTACGTCGCGACATCGTAACGTGCCACGAAACACGGCACGACGCCGTCGATACAATGCAGGGTGAATGGTTGCAGTTAATTTCGAGAAATGGACCGCACTAGACGCATCCTGCTCCTGCTGTTGTTAAGAAGACGGATAAAGAAAAGACAGAATCTCAGAAGATACTACGATATACGCGTCTAGTGCGGTCCATTTCTCGAAATTAACTGCAACAATTCACCCTGCATTGTATCGACTGCGTCGTGCCGTGTATCATGGCACGTTACGATGTCGCGACGTAGTTTTTTACGATGCTCGACGTAGATTCCCACGACGCGACGCCGCATCGTGAAACGACGCCGTATCGTGGTACGACACGACGTCGAAACGTGTTTATGTGTCCCGGCCCTAAGGGTGGACACTCGTCGTACGCCGGCCGGGTTGTCCGATGGTAGAAAGGTGATGGCGGAATCAACTCATGTAATTCCCGTGCACACTTTCCAAAATGTGTGCTATAGAATACCGAAAGGCTAGCTACCCTACGCTACGCCTGGGCTCAAGGCTTCAAAAAAAAATAGTAAAAAAAGTAGCAAAATTCTTTAAATCGTTCAAATACTGACTGACATACATGCTCAACCTTAGTCGTTAGATTTAGAAGTATTTACTATTAAAATGATTCTTATGTAGTAGGCAAGTATACAAAGGTGGATTTTTTGAAAATGTATATTTCATTATTTATTAATTGTTTGGGAATTAGTCAGTTGTACCGATGGGAAATCCCAATCGGCGACACGGCTTCTAAGAATAAGTAACACAAAAAGTATTATAAGATAAGACATTATTTACCAAGAAATTCTGAAGCGTCCTACTGTTTTTATTCTGGTCGTGAACATAGTTTTTCGAATAAACTGAAAACTTATTGTATTACAGTATTGTTCATTGAAATTCTATGCTTTGTAGATGACTAAAAACAGTCGATTATGAAGGAAACGCAATTAACTAAACACATGATATAACTCTAAATATAAACTAGCCTGTGACTTTGTTCACATTTATAGACATCTTTAAATTCCCAATCACAATTATTACAAAATATGGTATAAGTATTTTTAGTTTGTAGGCACCGTATGATCTGTTCAGATAAGACCTACACTGAGAGACTACTCTGGCCCTTATGAGCAATCTCACGCTTCAAAAGTTAAACTTTTAAGGTGTGAGGTCCCTCACAGCTTTCTTCAGTTTTAGCTAAAGGCATTTATTCCCAAAAAAGTTTTTTTTTTCTACAAAAAGACTGGCTAATACATAAACTCATGCCTTTTTCCCCCTGGGGTAGGCAGAAACTACAGAGCACCATCTGCTACGATTCAGACATACTTTTTTGCTTTGTTGCAACTTTATGCGAGTACTACGCACCTGACCTTTCTGAAGAACCTCACCAATAAGGGATATGTATGACTTTTTAGAGCGTCCCCTCCTGGTATTTCCACTTACCTTTCGTTAGTCGCCTTTCATTTATCCTTCAAACGTGATTAACCATCTAAGCATACTCTTTTCGATTTTTGTCACTAACATCTTCTTTTAAAACACAGATGGCGCCCTGTAGTTTCTGCCTATACCCATGGGAAAAAGGCGTGAGTTTATGTGTGGATGTTTTTAGATTGTTTGATCATCCGGTAAATAAATAATAAATCGATTAAAAATAAGATTTATGGTTCACTGCAAATAGTTGAAAATGAAAGCCGTTACCGCGCGCTATCGTTTGTGTCAAATAAATTGAAGCCTTTTTCGGTACGTTACGTTTCCCGAGTCGGTCGCTGTAATGTGATTTCAGTTGCGATTTAACGCTCAAACTAACTTTGAGGACGGATGTGCACTACCAACTGATGTAGTTTTAGGTTATCGAATTTTGATAAAAATTTTGTGAATTTAGGGGGCATTGCGGGAATTCGTGGTAAGACGAAGACTGGTTCACATGCGCTTTTATGTATGTACCTAGGTATCGTAATATTGGTCAGGCATTGTCCTTCCATAGATGTACCAAAGTAACTATTATTCTTCTATCTAGATTATCTGTTAGCATATTTTTATCAACCTTGGTGTTCATTTATTTAGGATGATTGGAAATAGGTATAGTTCAATTGTTAATAACATATTATTATGCAAATGATTGTGCCTATAAAGAAATCGTACAGATAGGGAATTAAGGACGAAGCTCGGTCGTCCAGAGAGAATATTTTGAATAATGTTCCAATTATGAAGCGAAGCTACTAATTTCCAAATTCAAAATTTTGAGCGTCGCACGTCGCGATGCTCGGATGGTGCCAGCCAGCATTCGCTTCTTAACACTTGGGTTAGCTTTAGGTGCGTTTGAATAGTGCAAACAGTCGTTGGTCAGTGCCGCTCTGGAAGCTTTCTAAACGGACGGAGGGCCCAAGGACTCAGGAATGGTTAAAATACATGAAAGGCATGATTTATTACAAGCTTCTATTGTTCATAAATACAGACAAACTAACAGAATAAATAGAGACATTCAGAAATAGGCTGTCACGAGAGTTCATGAACATGGTATTTTGTTCCTATATTGAACTATATTATGAGTGCATATGACAACGAATACGCAAGATCAAAGTTAGGTGTATCACATTAGTGGTACAGTCGTTCAGTAGTTAATATAAAAATAAAAACACTAACATAGAAAAGAATAGAATATATTTTTTTTACACCATAAAAACTAACAAATAATAACTAAGGTTACACAGGGTCTTACAATGGGCAGCCTTATTGCTAAATGCTAACTCTTGTAGACTAACTTTGGATTTACTAGTTATGGAAGGAAAAAAAATATTTATGCAGGTAGTTTGTGGTGTTACTATTTACATAACATACAACACTACTTGACTAAATACATAATAAAAGTATAAATAAGAAAATTACAATACAAAAACACTTATTGTTTTGCAAAGTATATTGTATTAATATGTGTTAGGAGGGAGGTAATAATTTGTGAGCATATTTTCAAATGAGGATATTGTTTGAGCTTGAGGAAACTAATGTAACTTTCATACCACCTGCTAGGCAGTATTAAGATTTATGTTACATATACGTCTACCTACCTCTGTATTTCGCTCTGAACATCTCCCGAGTAAGGTACGCAGACTAGACGCTCGTGTACCTCGGCAATCTCCTCGTGTTTGCCCTCCCTTACATGGCACGATATCTTCTCTATAAAACATGATTGCAATCATGTGATTTCTGCTCAGAATCCGCTTCAGATTACAATCTCGGTGATCTGATTGCGAACGCCCCGCGACCTTTTCCAATTGGCTATTTATTACAGACTTATCTTGAAACAGTACGCAATTATTTTAGTTCTTTTTTAAGGAGCATCTAAGTTCCAATTAAGTAGGTACTGAGTATCTGTATTTTATTCGTTTAAAAAAAAAAACATTTAGGACTTTAAATGTGTTGTTACAATTGTGTATTTAATCAATGAATGCGGTCAATACCAATTCATGCCAGAGAATACTAATGTTTTAAATAATAGAATATTACAAAATGTGTGTTGGACTGGCCTGTTGGTCTAGTAGCTAGTGGGCCCTGGCTGCTGACTGAGGTCGTGGGTTCGATTCCCACCCAGGTCAAATGTTTGTGTGATGAGCACGATCATTTGTTCTGTGCCTGGGAGTAATTTATCTATAATGTGTAGGTATGTATTTTGAAATATATAAGTATGTTTATCAGCTGTTTAGTACCCATAACACAAGCTCTGCTTAGCTTGGGACTAGATGGCGTTGTGTGTAAGTTGTGGAATATTAATTTTTTTATTAATATTAATTCAAATGTTTATTTTTTACAAAATAAAAATTTGAATACTAAGATTATTCTCATTTATTAAACAAGTCAAATATATTAGAATAATCTTTATGAAAATGATGCGTAATGGGCGTTAATACAAATACAGCACAAAAAATGTTCGACGTACTACTAGACGTAGTACTTTTGGAGACTGTCTCATATCTTATACCTATAACTAATCACCTTAACTAGCATATAATATAACAATTTTAATGCTGAACTACTGTTCTAGCACAGTATAAATATTAAAACAATAGAACGACGTCTTTGATCTCTGGTAAAATGCCGACAACGTCTATACGCGTTAGCCCTACGAAGTTACGTTAGAACTACGAACATCGTTTTATTCGCAGTTCGGGAGCGGCTTGACCACGTCGCACCCCGCACGATTGCCCTGTCTAGACGGCTTCGTCGGACGACTGTAGGTTTTTAGGCTGTGGTTCTAGTCAAAGCCCTTGGTCTATGTACGATTACTTTTACAAATCCTAGTTTGGCTTTAGTTCAATAAATATATTTTTGTAAACTATACTTTGGTTGACGTTATAGTATTAAAAGGTTGTGTTAGAAATAAAATAAATACCTAATTCTATATTGTTTGGAGAGTGTAAATAGAAAAAAAAGAAGTTTGAGCTTATTCGCTATAGATTCTAAATTGACAGAAAAGTCGATGAAACGAAACGAAAAACATATTAACAACGGCGACAGACCTCGTAAAATGTATTGCAACGAAAACGGGCTGTTTTCGAATAAATATCCGACAAAACATATACATTATGACCAGTAAACTATCCCGGGCGACGCACTGGGCCAACCGCCAAATGATTATAGGCCTAAGCAAACTGGATTAAACCTAACTTAATCATTATGAGCCAAACATTGTTTAATGCTGATGTTTATCGGCACCACCGCCATTTAGGTTGCTGTTAATATTCCTATAGGTTGCCTCGTAAGTCTAGTGGTTGCTAGAGCTACTGTTCAGCGTAAAGTCTTGTGTTTGAATAATATCAATCTAAGCAATAGTCTGCAGCCTTAATTTTGATCCGGTTTGATGGCAATAGGTGTAAGGTATATACACAGAACAAAACAGAGAGGGGATTTATTTAATGTGTATTTTACTCTAATTGTAAAATCTTAATATTATTTATCTTGTATTTTCTTAATTTTAATTTCAGAAGTTCGCATATCGACTTGTTTTGAAATAGTATGAATTATTTTATTATTATTACATGACACTGAAACATGATCGCTGCGTAAGTTATGTTAATTATGATAATTTTAAATTTGTGTGTAAACTAAATTATCTGATAGAACTGTGAACGGTGGATAATCGTGCCATCTATTAAACAATGTGTAAGTAATGATAACAAAAAAAAAATACTAATTGAAGACCGCTTTTCGAGGCGCAAGTTTCTTAAAAAATGTACTAAAACGACCATCTAAATACCATCTAGACGGTGCCTCACGTGATGATATGCCACTTGTAATACTGGCCGTTAGGTTTGTAATCTGTCACATAGTGACTTGGTTGTCACGATTCAAATGTGAATGTAGTTCTAAATAAAATGTCTGGAGAATAACATGTGTATCTAATAGGTAAATTTTTATAACGGTCAAAATACTGTGCGGGGACTCTGCTAGGCACTTTCCATCAATTTCGTATCATGAAAATCAATCAATCAAATTCAAAATCCGACACCAACGTATGAACCCCTCAAGGGCACCTATTATTCCTCACATTATTGTTTATTATATATATTTGGTATTTGACTGAACAAATGACATTGCGATATGTCATTTGTTTCTGGACTAACTAAGCACTTTATCTATTTCTCTGCAACAATCGAAACACAGTAAATAGAATATTGATTTATTTGCTCAGAAGCAAGACAAGACGACAAGACGGCCATATAAAATGTTAAATTCGCGTACAATAATTATGTTTAACAATAAATTATTATTATTATTGTTGGACATGGACAGATTGATATTATAAGTGTTCAGCATTTGGCTAACGAACCCTTAACGTAGAATTGTTTTCCGAAGTAGATTGCTGACGTAGGTTTTCTTGAATGCACATTGTACACAATAAAAAAATATGCAAGTTCGTACCTTACTATTTTTTCAGAAGCGATAAAGCAATTATTCTTATCTCAATGATGTCGGAAGCAATTGTAATTAAAAAGCAGTTAGTTACAATTCAGTAATTTTCCGTCTTATATTCAGTGAAACATATACATACCCCTATAGAAACCTTTGTATCTCTTCCCCTAAAGGAGGTCCATTACCATGTAGTAAGTTATTCATAGCCACAGATGGGGAAGACAGCCGCACAAAACACTTGACTGAGAAAAAAAAATACAATTCTTGAAGCCGCTCACCCGGTATTTTATTAACCTCTTAAAAATGTAAGATGAATCATTTGTGAACCCTTTTAAAGATTTGTGTTTTAATCGGAGATGCGGTCTAGGTTTAAAATTTCTGTCATTTACGTTATTTTTTAGTGATAGAGGAAGAAAAGATATAAAGGATTTGGGTTGGATTCTCACCCAAACGTTTGTGTAATGAGCACGATCATTAAATTTGTTCTCTGTCTGGGTATAATTTATCTATAATATGTATGTATATAGAAATTATTAAGTATGTTTATCAGCTGTTTAGTACCCATAACACAAGGTCTGCCTAGTTTAGTTGTGGAATAATATTTATTATATTATTATTATTTATTTATTGGATGTGATACCTCATCATGAAATATTCAATGCTACGATCTTGCCCTTTACTAAAGTTCAGATAAAATACAATATTCACTCGACATCGAAAATGGCAGTGACACACACATCTCCTCCATATATCGTAAACATAAAATAGAATCACAAATATATCAGCGTCAACTGATGTGATAGCAGAGATGCGTAACATATCGAGTGTACTTAGTTAGCATTCAAGTGTAGGTACGTCTCACAGACGTGCCGAGAAAATAATGTCTTCCGTCATGACTTGCGTAGGCGTCATCCTAAACGTTAGGCATTTCTATTCATACTAATATTATTATAAATAAGAAAGTAAGTAACACTGCTTGTCTGTTTGTATTTTAGCTTTTCACGACTAAAAAGCTGAACGGATCGTAATTAAATTTGGCATGTAGATAGATCATATCATGTAAATGGACATAGACTATCTTTTGTCTATTAAAAAAATGAGACAGTTCGCTTTCTTTCAAATGCTACGCCATCTTGGAAAACATGCCTTGGTGACAAATGTCTTCCTAGTTCATTATCAGATGACAACTTGACATTTGACAAGTCAAATGCTAAAGCTAAGAAGGTAACACAACATAATATTTTGATTCAAGGGCGGAACGAAGTTTGCTGGCGGAATGAAGTATGAAGTAGTACAAGAAAGCAGAGGCTGTAATTTATCAATGCGCACGTATGTAATATGACGTTTTATAACATATTTGCAAGGAAATAAATAAACTTCGGATTGCAATTTTCAAATTTAAACAATACAGCGAGCGGAATAAATTTTACGTGTTCACAAATTGGCGATGTTAGCGATGCGCATCAGCACTTTTTTATTTTAATAAAGTAAATTACTTAATATATTTTTTTGTTTTTGTTACAAATGGTTGTAATTTATTATAAAAATAAATTAAACAAAATAATTAAATGTTTCATTTTTGATATTTTATCTCCCAAAGTTAATTTTATTCATAAAATGTTGACCACTTTTCTGACATAAAAACTCTTTGCTAAGATTTAAAAAAGTACGGCTCGTTTTAGACGGAGCATCTTGATAGGCCGTGCGTTTTACCATAATGCACAAGTGCGTAATGAGGTACCTTAACATACTGAAATTGGTGAAATAAGAGACCCTTTACGAGCAAATGTCTTATAAAAATAGTTGCATCATCAGGAAAAATCACAAAAGAAGCACGCTTGCAAAATACGTGTGTATGTGTTCAATTTTTAATCATAAATAATACTTTGATGTTAGCACAACATTGACATCATGTTCATTCAACACTATTAATAACCCTGAATAATAATTATCTTCTGGCACGAGTTGCGTAGGTGTGTTTCTTAGAAAATGTATGTAAAACGATTCTTATATTATTACTAGTAGGTTTATCATCAACAACGTTACGACTAGATAGTCATACTACAACAAAAAAATAACCGACTCCTTTGTTCTTCTTTGTTCTTGACGGTTGTTTTTTTTGTTTAAAAACATTTTTATTCGACGGAGATTTGTTCGGCATTCCAACAGAATAAGGACGTTATATACTTTAATATTTATGTTTGTTATGTTGACTGTCTAGTTAGTCAAGTGCTACTGATGAGAATGAGGTTAATTCTCGGGTTGGAGAAATGTTATTTGTTTTTTTTTTACAAATTAAAAATAATGGAGACTCTAAGCCCTAGAATCTAGAATTGTGCCCAGTTGATAGCAATCGGCTGGCCCTTTATAACCTTACAAACTTACAAACAAACAAACAAATTTGACCTCTATAAAATACACTTATACTACTACACTACTGATACCACGATTACACGACGACTACGATTATACTACTGTAGAAGTTCCATAATTTCCTCATATTTCTTTGTGTGCAACGCGCCTACGTATTAGAAAGTAGTAAACCTCCTTTCAGTGCAATTCTTGAAAAACCATAGCCTACTGACGACTATGTAATGGTTGTTTTTGCTATTTAGAAACTTATGTTATTGTAACACCATAAACCAAGCACATAAAAACACGTAGTGGTAATGTTAGAAAAACAATTATACAGGTTTAAACGGTTTAAACTGTGTGCAGTCGCAGGTTGTAGTTGTTTTACAAATGCATAATAAAATAGTTCCAAGTGCTTTTTGAAAAAAAATACAAAAATGAGATTTGCATAAGCAAATCAGCAAAGTTAATACTTGTTTTTCTTATATTTTTGTTACATGAATAACTATATCAAGTGTTTTTGCCTTATAATACCTATAAAATTGCTCACTTTTGAAACTGGCTCATGTCATGATCGACATCTTTAAATTCTATGAAGAATTCCAAATTCAAAATATTTTTATGGTCCGCAACACGAAATTCTTTTTTCAAAATTCATTTGTATAATTTGTTTTCCCGCCGTTTCTGTACTCATGGAAACATTTTAATTGGGCGCTATCTTCATCAATGAGTTCAGTCGTGGCAATAATGCAACACCTACAGACAGCACGTAATATTACCAACGAGTATGGACAAGGTATTGCAAGAAAATTTGGAATTGCGGTGTGTGTTTAACTGACTTCTAGGAGTTATTTGTAAGAATTCTTTTTACTAGTCCACTTGTCATTAAGTGCCTAGCCTATATCCGAACTGTGTTAGGGTAAGCTTCCAGTTTCTGGCAACTGACCCGTACTCACAAATGACAGCCAGGAACAACGGCTTACCATCACTCTCCAAATACCCATGAGACACAAATATTTACTAACAATCTTTTACAACTAATTCTATTTTCCTTTTATAGGTAGGAAGAGATATATTTATGACACTATAAAACACAAGTACATATGCCACTAATAAAATATGTCAGTTATCCCCTGTTTTATGTATACACGGTATAACTCTAACAGTGCTACGCATGCTAAAGAGTGAATGGCGACAATATGGCGCGCGGGTGCTTCCCATCAAACATGCGCCGTTCTTTATACCATCATTCATATTATCCATATTTGTGTTGTCTTGTAGATATTTTATTTTTTACCCGACTTCGGTGAAGCTAAAAGGAGGGTTATGAATTGAACTTAAAACAAAAATGTGATGATATCGAATCAAATGAAAGGACTTGAAAATCAAAATCAAAAGTCATTTATTTAAATTAGGCTGAAGATCAGCACTTTTTGAACGTCAAAATTACATACAACAGTCCCCCAAAAAGCAAACCCTTCGCCACTTCCTAGTGTTTTTGCAGGGAAGAAGAAGTGACGGGACTAACTCCCCAGCAGAATGATTAGCGCATTAAATTTTAAATATGCTAAGTTCTGGTCCTATGCCATCTGCCCTAAAAATGCATTCTAACAGTTTAGTAAGTGATTTTAAGCATTGAGGCTAAGGGGTATGTATACGTCTGCTGCTATCCCCTAAAAAAATATCCTCATAAGATAATGTTTGCTTGTTTCGGACTTTATTACAGAACATGATTTGAGTAGTCGAGTTTTAGTTTTTAAACTTATTTTTTATGCTAAGTATCTAGATGATCTTATCACGTTGAAGTTTATGCATGACGTATTATTACTTAAGGGTTTTTAATGGCGAATTAATAACACTAATTTTATTATTACTTAGTTAAATACGAGATGTTAATAGTAATTAACTTTTCCTAATTCATTAATAAAGTACGACAGTAAAATAAGTACCTATGTCTTTATCTAGCATTCATTAGAAAAATTAAATTATGAGAACTTTAAGTGCTGGAAATTCAAGTATAAAAATGTCAGAGAGAGAAACTGAACAGTATTTTAAATTATTAATACAATAATTAGGCAAGAATTTTGAAAGCTTCGTGAGCACCACGACTGTTAGTATCAAAATTAAACTAAATGAGGCTCATTTCTTAGTAAATGTATTGAAACTTTATTTAGTAAATGTATTGAAGCTTTATTTTTGTCGTCCCACCATGGCCACTTAGCATAAATCACTAAAAACACTCCGTGTGTGTATAAACGAAACGAAAGAGACTTTTTTTTCGTAAAACTGTCAAATTCTTCCACAAAGTTTTCTAAAAAAATGACATTGACACTGACACTTTCGTTCCGAAATGAAGGGTGCACCACCATAAACAAGCCCCGTGTAAGCATCTATTTTCAACGTAGTAGATCTTCTTCCAATCGTGACTAACCTGGAGTAAGAGTTTTCTACATAGGCCTCTGACTTGGCATCACGTGCCCTCGAGAAATATCTCTCAAGCATGTTTCCTCACGATGTTTTCCTTCACCGTTTTTGAAGAAAGTGATATAATTATACATTACGCACATAAGTCCTAAATGTCAGAGGTACGTGCGTAAGACCTATGATTTGTCAATGCGCCGGTCACACCGCTAGGCTATCTATCACTGCTTTAAAGTTGATGAAGTAGATGACCTTTTGTTTATGGTTTGTAAAATGCCCGTAAGAGGTATATTCTGATACCTCTTTTTATTGAAAAGTGAACAGTAATATAGAGTAAAGTGTTATACGATTTTAAATATTGTGGTTGGCAACCCTGAAAAATATGTAACGTCCGTGAGTCACAAAAGCAAATGCATTGCCAGAAAATAGCCAGCTGTGTGCCGTTACGAACTTTATCGCACAAAACTTTGTCAATTTATTTCAAAGAATTGGATTTAAAGTTCAACTGTTTTAAGCTTTAAGTTTCTATGAGCTATAATACGTTTGTCATGACGGTAATATGTAGTCTGGGTAGATAATTTACGGAACTTGTTTTCTTTGTACACTTGCTAGATTCTACCCAGAGTTTCGTCCGTATGGAGGATATGCCACGATACAATGTAGTTATGCTAGTAAACAAAAAAAAAATATATTTTAAAATATTTAAATACAAAAATAAAAAACATTTAAAAGTATAAAAAAAATAGTAGCCCACCGGTATCGGGAGCAGGGTCCAAGCTACCGGTGGTCAGGACTCCTGAGAGAGGAAACGCCTAACAATGCGCGCCGTGTCCAGGAGTACTTGCCTTCTAGATCAAGCCTTTGATCCAGCCGCCGAACGAGAGCTTAAGGTGTGTCTGTTTGTTCGTATCTTATTATTTGTTATTTCTCGGAACCCTTGGGTTCCGGACCTTTGGAAGGCGTACGAGGAGCCGGAGCCAACTCGCAGAGGCCCTTTGTCGTTTTTAAAGAATTGAGGCACCAATTGCAGATTTTCCCTTTATGCACTAGACAAGTGCACCCAAGGAAAACCTACGACTGGAGTAAGACTATTGCAGAATATGGTAACAAAAGTACTACACTATAGGTTAGGGTAGCTAAAATGGACTGGGACGAGGTGGTGTCCTTCTGCGAAACGGTCATCTCGCAGAAGGAGGCTGCGGAAAGGGAGAGGGAGATCACCTCCACTCACCCTGCCCGCAGCAGACGCACTGGGCGCAGGCGGAGGGCGGACAACGCCCTCTTCCAGCCCCCCTGAATGGGTCCAGGGCGACGGACGCGGGGATGTCCGCCGCCCCCACGTACATGGACCCGAGGTGGCGGCGCGTCGTGTTCACGCGCGCCCCTCTTAGACGTCGCGAGCGGAGTCTAACACCTCACTCCCCTCGCTGGCACCAGTCGGGGGTCGCGGAAGTATCTTCTGTTCCCGTGACCCCCGGCGCAGGTGTGAGAAGGAACACGGGGTGGTTTTTAGTCAGTAAGAGTCTGACAGACCCCTCCGCCTCCCCGGGCGGGGGACATCCATGAGGATTTTCCACCCCTAAAAAAAAAAAAAAGCTAAAATGGACTGAATACCTAGAACTATGAAAGACTATGGCCCCTGCCTTATCAATGTTACATATACACAGATTAAATGACAGGGGGTGACTTGCACACTCAATAATGGGCCCTCTAAAACGGCCGCTAGCACATAGTGACGTAGCGACAAGAGGGCAACATGCCTTGAGGTGCTAAAGGAGTGGAGCGGCATTCCACGGCTATCAGGACAATCCCGGAAGTACGGTCAAGATCCCTACCAGCACGTTACTGGAATGCTTCCTTCCTCCGAGCACGTTTGCTCTTGCGAATCTCCACTCTAGCCGGCCAACTAAGGCAAGAAAGAGGTGGGAGCTCCGTTCCTCGTCAGAGTTCGCTCTGGCCGGCCAATCAAGGCAAGCCAGAGATGAGGAACAAGGCATCTCCCGGGAGATCAGGTCCGTGGGGTCGCTACTGCCCAACAGCTCGCCACAAGCTGCCCTGCGGGGTCTTATCATTATTATTATAGCACTTGTCAATGATTTCCATTAGAAAAAAAAAACATATAGGATGAAGAGTTTCAGTGGTTATCCTACATACAATCGTAGAAATTTAAATCTTTATTTAATATAGATACCTATGTATACTAAATGGAGACGTAAATTTTGTTTGTTTATATTTCTAAGAGCAATACATAGTTATTATTAATAGATTTGTCTTATACACTTACCTAGAGAATAAATATAAAATACAGAGGTACTTTTGCATCTTTACCAGTTGGTTATCGCTCCAAATGCAATTCCTTCTTTTGTTTAAAAGATTTAAAAATAATCAAAAACTTTTAGAAAAGCAAAGGATCAAAGGATTTTCGACCATTAAAATCTGTGGTAATTCGGTCGGTTGGCTCAATCTTAAACGTCCCCCCAGGGCCACTCAGGGGTCCTCTGATTTCGAGATTAAGTCCGTTGGGTCAGTTAACTTCTAACTACGTTAAAATATCAAAAAATAAAACTACATTTTACATTTAAACTAGCAGCTATTAATTTACTGTACTTTAAAGTGAAGTTTCGACTGAATCTGTTCTGTAAAATTTGCATACATCGGGGCATTTGTAATATTAGTAGGACGTAATGTTATATAGTAGAATGGACACACTTTTCAGCCTGGATCTAGGCTAGACATGTTGTTGCTGCCTAACTAGAGGAATAATCAAAGTCCTTTACGTAAGATTTTCTATGAGAAACTCTTTGTTAATCTGTGATTTGGCAATGTAATAAATTAAGCATAGTTTATAGGATTAAAATGATTGCATAGTTAGTGGAATATAAGTACCTAAAATCTGAGCTACAAGAGATTAGTACAGTTTGTAGAATGAAAATGTTACCGCTTAATTAATGTAAAATTTGACAACCGCAAGTTAACTGCCGTTATTGGTTGAATTATTTTTCAACAGCCCGACGCATCACTTATTTGCGTATCGAGTATCAATTATTTAATTTCTTAAACCGGGTGTTGGATGTTCAAAACTGTACGGATCTTCAATCTTATCCAATCAGATTTGAAATGACGTAGATAAGTATAAAGACAAAATAAAGCAATGACGTCTAATAAAAAGGCGAGCTTCGTTCGACCCTTTTTCAAATTCTGTTTCATAGAAGGAAACGCCCACAGTTCAGAATTACTTTAAAGCCTTTAAGAGTTCGTTTACTGAACCACATAATTTTATTAGTAGAAACCAGCTGGCTTTGTGGGTTCTAAAGCGTGGGTGTAAAGGTCGGTATAGTTTGGTCGGGAATTTTATGTTCTAGTGACGAACCTACGTAAAGATGTCCAACCAAACGTAATCAGGTCAGGGATTTAGATTTAATTTAAAAATATTCGTAACATATTGTAAATACGGCTATAGCCGTGGCTAGACCCGCCCGGCTAGGACAGTAGGTACCCACAGAAAAATATTTATTTCATGTGCAAGTGCAAGCAGTGTATTGTTAAAGTTTTATCGCAATGAGATGGTATGAGCGAGACCACAACACTGCGTTTCGGCGTCGTATCGTAAAAACGAGGGCGCACAGCAACACAATGCGTGGCGTTGCGTTGTAGATTTCTACGATGCGACGACGCCGACGGCGACGTCGCCAGGCTGTGCTGTGGCCTTGCCCAATGGCCGCACAAAATAAATGTACCAAGTAATAATAATGATAATTATTTATTACCCAAAAAAAATACATGGCGTGTTACATTTATTATTACATATTAAGCCTGAGATTTTTATACGTTTCATTTTATGAATAATGTCCCCTATGCTAGAAAAGTCCACAGTGTTATAGGAGACATCAATTCGTCCGTTATTGAAGTTAACAGAATTTGGTGACCCAACGTTTGGTTTAATAACAATAAGTAACAATAATTTATGTTAATTGTAACTTGTGAGCACTAACAAACATTGATTTTAGATTTTAACCAAAATGTAAGTCGATGATTATCTTACCCCACTGTTGTATTTTTTGTTGTTGTTTAATTCTTTATTTCATTTACTGTTGTACTTAAAATGGGACTTTAAAATTGGAAGCCGGTTTTAAATTCTTTAGTAATTCAATTACCGTTACACACACACCGGCCGAGATTAGATTAGCGCGAGCAAATATAGAAATGGGTACCTGTAACCTTGTGCGTAGGTGGGCCTTTAGAAATAGAACTGGGTCCCTGATTAACTTAGAAAGGATGGGTTAAATGTAGCCACTTCTGTGCGTTTGCGGTGATTTTAGCAGTACTATATCCGTATTTAACGAAGGTATTTATATTCCTGTGTGGTGATGTAAATGTTTATTCAGAGTCTATATATTTAAGTTTCACATATCTTAATATTATATTTAGACACTTAAAAACAGTGTTTTTAAATTATGGCACAATAGCACAACTTTAACTTAACTTTTTTAAAATTAAAAATGCTCTCTAGTCTGTCCCAGATTGTTGTACATACCTACTCGTATAATTTACTTTGACTTTCTCATCAAATTGAATACTAATGAGTGATACTAATTAATTGATTGCCTTATAAATTTAAACCTAAATATTACCGGACGATTGTATTTTCAATTTTTTTATTGAAAATACAACCAACTCACTCACCCACTCGGTCACTTACCAATATAAGTACCATTTGTGCTAGGGTAACTGTATTGTGTTTTTTCCCATGGGGGTAGGCAGAAACTACAGAGCGCCGTATGCTTCGATTCTTACATACTTATTTTGCTTCGTTTACATTCATACATGTTGTCATCATACACGCCGGTTGCGAGTATTACGCATCTGACCTTTCGGAAGAATCTCACCAATAAGGTCTATGTAAGTATGTCCTTCTAGGGCGTCCACTCCCGGCGTTCCCACTTACATCTGTCCCCCTAGCCAAGTTACAAACGATTCGTATCTATTCTCTTTCTACAATCGAAAACTAAGACTTAGCGAGAGCAACGCTAGTCACGTGGTCAATACAAAGGGATTTGAGGCGTTTTCGATTGTAGAAAGAGAATAGATACGAATCGTTTGTAACTTGGCTAGGGGGGCTGCTTTGTAAATACCTTTCGTTAGTCGCCGTCGTCGTTTTCCTTTCGTTTCGTTCCTGTATCATGCATGTGTACAATTACTTTTTGTATTTTTATTTATTTTTGCAAATATTTCCAATCTAATTAAGATTGTAAATATTTGTGCAGCTTAAGGACGCGTTTACAAATCTGACCAAAATGAACAGTTTTTCGGTACATTTTGCGGCAGAACTAAACTAAACTGAATCTAAATAATAATACCTTACTCCTTCATCTTCAAAAGGTCGCAGTTTTTTATTGTAAAGTCTAGGTAAATAATATTGTAAAAATTCATTTCCGGTACCTCTTCACACAAAATTGTCGATTTCGTTTTGAGTTTAGGAACATTTTTCTTCTATTTAATAACAGTAATGTGTTTATTTAAAAATATTTTATGTAAGGAGACATGATCAACTCAAAAAGGTGGCAGAAAGAACTACCAAAATATTCCAATTAATCCCAGAAAAAAAATCAAAACGATTTTAGTTTTTCAACAAATTTTGCTAAATTTTGTGAACCTTAATGTCTTGAAGCTAAGGGTTAATTTACTGATCACTGTCGTGAGTTATTGCACAAAAGTTTAAAACCAAAAATATTAGTTTGCACTCGGCCACCGTCGTGTGTGTGGCTTGCAAGCAGCAACTCCTGTTGAATAAGATCGTTATACGAATACAAAATATTTGACATACCCAATTTGATACTTTACGTGTTTTGTGCACTATAAGACCCAATACCTAGAATTGAAGCGCGACATTTCGTAGATACGTCCTTAATTCGTAGTGTAGCTAAAAATCACCCCCCTGAAAAGAATTCTGCCGGCGCCCCAGAATAATACAATTCTATGTACCTAGTTCCTGAACAAATATTCAAATATTCTTGTGTACGAGGAATGCAGCCACAGTTGTTCGACTTTTATTTATTATTTGGTCAGCGTCCAATACCTGAATTTGTTTGAGCATTATGAAATGCCAAGGATTGAAACAAAAGAAGTCGGGGCAAAGATCAAAACTAAGTAAGTCTAAATAACTTCAATGTCGGGAACTAGAAACATTTTGTGGTCAAATCTTTAACGTTAAAGCCTTGTAGACAATAATTTGAGCCTCAGGAATTCATAACAAAATAATAATAAAACATTTATTCGTCAGAACATTGTTGTTACAAAGGTGTTAACTTATTATGACGGCCATAATATTCTGCTGTTTCCAGCCACAAATACAAATTTTAAATTTCCAAGAATTAGAACTAAATGTATGAAAACAATTTATAAAAACTTTTTTACAAAAAATAAAACCGACTTCAAAAATAACACTAAACGGTGTAAAATAACTCTAAATTAGGAAGTCTGTGGCTTTGGTACTTTTGTCTTATTCTTGATGGGCCACCGACTTCCGAATTTAGAGTTATTTTACACCGTTTAGTGGTATTTTTGAAGTCGGTTTTATTTTTTGTAAAAAAGTTTTTTATTTTTCCATTTTTAGTTGTTCCCATACAAACATTTGCCATGAATTCATTTTATATTGTTAATTGTTAACAATACATGTCATTATAATAGGGTTATCCACCTAACCCTAATAAATGAAACTTAACATACCTAACTGTCGAAATCTAGGTATATTGAACACATCTGCCTACCCCTCTGAGCATACAGGCTTGATGATACGTCATGATGTTGTATAAACAATAAACATCCAAGCGATTCCAGCAATCACGATAGATTTGCCGTCTATTTTTGAAGAGTTCCGTTGTATATCTCCGAAGATCAGCACCAGATCTTCACCAAATTAAAATGGGACCACCTCAGGAGTCTACTCTTTCAAACAAAAAAAGAATTTCGAGAATCGGTCCACAAATGGCGGAGAAATCAGGTAACATACATAAAAAAAAAAACAAAAAAAAATACATACACACGAACATAGAACCTCCTCCTTTTTTTGAAGTCGGTTAAAAATTGCAGTACAAACTAAACAAGGTCAAAGGTAGGGAAAACGTTAACTATCATTAAATACAATGTAAAGAATGAAACTCACAGATAATAATTGCTATTTAATCATTAGGAATATAGCAACAAATCGTCATGAAACTTAGAATCAAACTTTACATTTAAAAACTCATTTATTGTAGTAACACTTATGGAGAGACACAGGAGAAAGTAAAATAATTTAATTTTAAATGACATGGTTTTAAGATTTTAAAAAATGATGGCCAACTAATAATAAATACGAATGGTTATACAGTAAAAATTATTAGAAAACAGTATAATTCTTTGTTGGGGGGCAAATAACGTGTATTTTCGGGAAGTTTATAACAGCATCATTGTGGCCTTGAAATAGTGCTTTAGAGTTACCTTTTTTTTTAAGGGGTGGAAAATCCTGATGGATGTCCCCCCCCCGGGGAGGGCGGAGGGGTCTGTCAGACTCTTACTGACTAAAAACCACCCCGTGTTCCTTCTCACACCTGCGCCGGGGTCACGGGAACAGAAGATACTTCCGCGTCCCCCGACTGGTGACGGCCCCGCGGGCCTCGCCAAGTCAGCGATAAACTCGAAAAAAGATCCGAATCTCTTTTCTAGTTTATTGCGGGAATAGAGGAGTGTAAGATTTGGCTTTGGATTGAAGGTTGATAATTGTGGAAGAGTTCAGAAATTTACAACTACACTTAGGCGCAAATAAATCGGGTCGACTTCTAGTCTTACTGGTTGTAACTGAATACAAATGTGTTACATAAAGCGTCTACCTATCTGACCTCCACACTGGGTCGCAGACAGACGCTTAGACAGATTGTCAGACTTTCGGAGTTTAGATTGTTCGGAATGATTGTCAAACGGCATAACGTGCTTTCCGAGGCACGAACATTCACTGACCGATCATGACAAGTGTAGCTTTACCTTGAACTACCGAAAACGGTTTAAAGTGGAATTTCTTCCACTGGGCGACTACTAATATTTGTATTTTATTTAAATAAATAAAATAAATAAATAAATATTCCACAACTTTTTCACACAACGCCATTTAGTCCCAAGTTATGCTTGAGAGATTATGTTATGGGTACTAAATAGCTGATATCACTCACATTATGTTATGGGTACTAAATAGCTGATAAACATACTTATATATTTCTAAATACATACATATTATAGATAAATTACACCCAGACACATAACAAATGATCGTGCTCATCACACAAACATTTTTCCTGGGTGGGAATCGAACCCATGACCTCCGGCATAGCAGTCAGGGTCGCTAACTACTAGACCAACAGGCCAGTCAAATCACTCACATTTCTCACTTCAATCCATAACTTTCCAGTAAAACAGAAATAGCTACATCCACCAGCTATATTTATCCCAAGAAAAACGATCCGACAATAAGATTAAACACTATTTATGTCGGTTCCACATCCATTATAGGACTTTAGGCGGCCATTTAACTCTTTCCGATGCTGTATCAACAACTAAGGGCATACGAAAAACATCACACCACGTATGCGAAGTCGGGTAAAAAAACAAGACGATGTTTTGTTAGTATCCCCAAGTTTGCGAATTCTTGACTTCGTAGAGCTGTTTATTTACTGTCACGTTTGTGGTAGGACCAAGTGATATTAATTTGTAATGTGTTGTTTGCGTTACGAAATGTACTAGGTAAGTTGCAATATGGTATCTTATTCGGACTGCTTGCTTTATTACTTATTAAGAATGAGGCTTTGGCGTCAAATAATAGTTGATAGCGGAATTTGCGGCATGTCAAGCCAATTACTAAGTAGGAAATGATCGCTTTCCAGCACTGGTTCTTAAAGTATACAAGTTAATGAAATTACTGACGTTTTTCTAAAGCTTTACATATATTTTTGTTTGTACAATTAGATAAGCACGAGTAAGTGGTTTTCCAGCATCACAGATTGCAGTATAGCGACAGGGATAGCTTAGTGTTTCTGCCAAGTCTGCCAGTCTCGAGCTCGAAGCAAGCTAAGCTTTTTATAATCATGTGTGTATTGTATAATTAACAGTTGATTTAAACACAGTGACGGAAAACATCGTGAGGGAACCAGGCATGCCTGAGATATTTCAACGGCATGTGAACCTAAAGCCCAGAGGTGGCATAAACTCTGAGAACAGCCCCCCTAGCCAAGTTACAAACGATGCGTATCTATTCTCTTTCTACAATCGAGAACGCCTCAAATCCCTTTGTTTTGACCACGTGACTTATCACCTTTCGCTAAGTCACGACAAATTTTTAGTTTTAAGTCCCTCATCTAGATTACAAGAAAATATTCGACACGTATTTTTTTCTTTTTCAAATTGATGGAAAACTGCTTAGATTAAGCGCATTCAAGTTGAGGAGAGTGGGCTTGTAACAAATCAATAGGGGGCAGGTTAGTAACTAACCATACTAAAAGAAGAAGCGGCAGTTACAAAATCTCAGTCTTTTATTAATACTATCACCAATGGGCTATTTGAGAAAACTTTAGTTTTTAGTTCCTCATCTAGATTACAAGAAAATATTCGACACATATCTATTCCTTTTTCATGCAATCAAAAAATAACGGCAATTCATCGAGTCAAAATATCGCATGACATCACTAGCCAGTACAGTTTATACTAGATAATGACGTTACAAGCCCACTCTCCTCAACTTGAATGCGCTTAATCTAAGCAGTTTTCCATCAATTTGAAAATGAAAAAAATACGTATCGAATATTTTTTTGTAGTCTAGATGAGGGACTAAAAACTAAAATTTTGTTAAATACCCCATTATGTAACTGCGTACTTAGTGCTAGACAGACACTGGACCAATTAATCGACATGGGAAGACCTCTAAAGCCAATCGAGCGTAATTAATTACCATCACACAACCTTGTTGCAAGGCATTATCAGGGAAGGGCGTGCATTGAATGCACACGGGGCGTGCCTCATGTCAAGGTTGCCTCGGCATTGACACGCACTATTAATACATACGGGATCGAAGGATTCAGATGCCACAGTATGTAAGCTGTTTGCAAGCTCACTGAGTCACGTAACTACGTGAATTTACCTTTTGTCTGGTCTTAGTTTTATGTGAAACTGTTTATTTATTATGTACCATGTGTCTAGCTAACTAGAAATACTTAAAGTAATCTGTGGCGAATGTAGAGGAAGGCATAGGTATATTTTGCAGCAATTTTTTGCCGCTTGCACCATCTATCAAAGTAAAATAATTATGATTTTTTTGGCGTTTTTTTTCTGAGGGCAACTAAATAAGTATTGTTAGTGCAAGATTTTTACTGGTTACTGGTAGTTACTGGTGTAAGACTAAGGAATTGAGAACGATGACTAGGCAAGAAGCCCGTGACAACAATTTTTAGAATAAAGTACTCATTTCTGTACACAATACAAGTTTACAAATTACAACTTTAAGATCTACAGCTACTCTGTAAAAGTTACCGTGTGCAAATGTTGGTGAAGTGACGGCGACTTGAGCTGCCATTCCATACGAATGCTAGGCATTTACTTCACTCAAGTTTTACGGGGTGACTTTTACAAAATAGACTGACATATAGTTTTAATTTTTGTGTGTTTAAGTTATCTATCAATGTTACATAAACAAAATAGGATAAGCCCCTTTGTACCAAATGTTAAAAAGTAAGCTTATTAAATAGTTCGAAACGTGATCAACACGTAAATTATATCATATAATCGTCTACATCATAGGATAGAATATAAACGTAGCCAGCGACAGCACCCAACAGATTTAATTAAACGTAATCATTACGTAATAAACGATCCGTATATATCAGTCAGTAAAGTATGTCGGTCCGCGTCAGTTATCTCGGCCGTATTAATCTAACCCAAGGAGGTAAGCTCAGAACAATTAATGGTTTGTGGGTGAACGGCGAACCCCACGAAACCCCACGTTACCCCACGTAGTGGGTGATACGACCACGAAGTATGTACAGTCAGGGAAGTTAATGTATCATTCAGAAGATGACACGTCTTAAAACCGTGTTGTAGCCATTTAATACGACTGATGAAGAATGATCTGTGAATTGATTGTAATAAAGAATTGATAAGCAAAATGCAACCAATTTCTTAAAAATAACACATAAAGGTGTAAAATAACTCTAGTTTTGGAAGTCGGTGGTTTTGGTGGTTTTATTTCATTCATCAAAGAAGACAACAATTTTGTTTTTGTTCGAGAAACCGGCCTACCAGAAATTCCTTATAATCTTTAGATTACAATGGTATTGTTAGTTAGAAATACAACCAAAAATTTTAAGCCTAACAAAATACTTAAAGGCCATAATAAAAAAATCCAAGTTGTCTCTTAAAATAAGTGTTTCATACAAATACTAGACAGTTAAGATCTTGTAAGTTGTTTATTATAATAAGATTTTTTTTTTTTAAATCGGTCCATAAATGGCGGAGTAATCGCGTAACAAACACACAAAAACAAACAAACCGTCGAATTGAGAACCTCATCCTTTTTTTGAAGTCGGTTAAAAAACACATTATGAACTTAGGCAATTGTTTTGTGCCATGTAAGTTAGACTTACAAATTAGGTTCGGGATGTAAACACTATAATTTTTGTGATTCACTCACCTCACAAAAAAAAAACACGTATGGATCAGTTGGTGCAAGTCTCCAGCTGTCTCGGACTTCAAAAGTTTTTGCACATTATGATGAAATCGTGGACTTTCTGGAATTTATGCCGCTTCAACCATATTACAGTCTTTGAAGAACACATTCACGCAACTCGAAAGAAACGGAAAATCTAAATTCTGTATGGACAACATAAAATAATAGATGCACAGATAAACGAAAGACATTTTGTTTATGTTACTTCACTCCGTTCAACGCAAGGTAATTTTAATATTACCTTCCTACGTTTTGGTAAATTATTGATCTCAAAAAAAATGAGGTGAGAGGAAATTTCTCTGTAGCAGCCCGAAATCTAGCTTCGTGTCCGTTTAATGGCAATAGTCTCGGTACCTATTTCATGGGACATTTTATTTTTAGGATAAGTTAAAACCATTTTAGTAAAAATTGTTTTATTTTAAATTTAGAAGAATAAAAATGAAACAAAGAACGTTCCGTGTATTTTTCCGTGTGTATTTCTGCATCTTTTAGGTTTTTATCATTGACACTGTAATTTTCAACTAACAATATAAATAAATGAAATCCACACAACAAATTGTTGAAATGGTTACAACCAAGTGTGACAGCTGCAGTGAAAATGGATTATAATTCAAAAAATTCTGCGTCTATCGTAATTGTTATATGCTTATTGTTACTTTAGTTACGAAGCTCGCGAAGTATGCATTAAAAATAACCTTTTTTAACATCTGCCTAGAGCTATTGTTAATGGAGTATATAGATAAATATAAATTCTATAGCTAGACATTCTTTTCTATAGATCGAGGTACAGCTCTGCTTAACCCTTTCAGAAGTATAGGCGTGATGTTAAACACAATTGGCTATTAAAAAGCCACAAACTCCAGACACAAGCAAGAAGTTTAACGAGTACATCCACCTGAAGATAAACGCCACTAAAATCCGAAGTTCCATACTGATGTATAACTTAGAAACTAAAATATACAGAGAGAACTAAACTGCACATAAATTCTAATAAAAGTAAACGATGACTGGGTTCAGCACGTTTTGGGAGAAAGGGATTTCATGTTCGATTGTCTGATGGCTACTTCCATCCTCTACCATTCTTCCCAGGGGCCACTTTCATTACTGCCAGCTCCCAGATGCACCTTCCATAAACTTTTATATATATCTTTAACAGTCTCACTGAGAACTGAAGAGAACGGTATCGTTAGTTTATTCTTTTGCACTGATGTCGTTTGTTTTTACACTAAACTTTTATTTATAGTCTGTGGTTGAGAAATCGCTGGGTGTTAACGTGACGTAATAGAATAGGTAAAGTATTTTCTATTTGATGTTTTGGGGTATTAAATAGTAATATAGTACTCAAAATATCAAAACCAAAATATTTATTTCACCTTTTTAATATACCACTGCAGAGCAAATGCTCATACAGAGAAAACACAAGCATTAAATAATTATAATCGAACCAATCGCTTGCTCAAGTCAGGTTGGCCATTTCAGCCTTTTTGTAAAAGTTTTTGGTTTTAATCATCATCATCATCATTTCAGCCATAGGAAGTCCACTGCTGGACATAGGCCTCCCCTGTAGATCTTCAATAAGACCGGTTGGAAGCGGCTCGCATCCAGCGCGTTCCCGGGGCCTTAATGAGGTCGTCTATCCACCTTGTGGGTGGACGTCCTACGCTGCGCTTGCGGATACGTGGCGTCGAGAAACTTTCGACCCCATCGGTCAGTGGTAGGTTTTAATATTTGACTCAAATTAATTACATTCTATATTTTTTTGCTGCTTCATTAGTCTAGTGTCCGCAGGCGCTAGCTGTTGAGTATGAGACCCTGAGTTCTATTTCTAGGTCGGACAAAGTGTTGATTTGTTTTATTATATCTGGGATTTCTAAGTAACATCCCTGATCTGTGCTCGGTTGATGGCAAAAGGCTTTGATGGGATTATTACAAGAATCTTAAATAAAACTGGCGAAATGCTAGTGTACTAATACGTATACTTTGGCTAATGATTGGAGAAGAATACTAGTAGTAGTTCAAAACAATATTCTAATTTTATTCGACCGAAATATAGCTAGAATATTTTTTTTGAATTTTTCATATTAAAATATTAATGCTGTAAAATAGCCCATTTAACATAAACCTCCTTTACATTGCCATTCAAACACAATCAAAGCGATTATTCCCAACATGTCACATAGCAAGTAACACGTTCGGTGTCACTCGTTGCAAACAAACAAAAAAAATGCTGTCCTATCGAGTAACAGCGTGACTCGTTGGGAACAATCGCTTCAAACTGATACTACATAATTTTGATTAGGTACTTACTTCCACATACTTCAACAATTTAGTCTGTGCGGTGTACTTACCTACTTTGTAAGTCTTACGAAGATCCCGCTTGATTTCCAACTATGCAGAGTTGTAAGCACTGTTCATATCCCAGCTTAGTCGGGATTTGTGCACAGAGAGCAAACAGACCTACGTGCCGCCACTTCAAGTAACGACGGAGACGGGAGTCTCAGACAATCGCTCATCCTAAAACTAAAAATCAAGAAAAGGCACTCTATGTGTACAGTTTACGGTGTATTATTGCGTGTGTTCCAAATTATAGATTTTCAAAATTGAATGGCTGGTAGATAGTTTTGTATAAAACAATCGTTAATAGATTTTATAGTAAACCGTAACCTGCATATTATGTTATTGTGATATACTAGCACTTCACTCTCAACATCGTCTGAACTTCTCGTAGTTTTAAACATAAAATAAAGTCTATTCTTATAATTAGTATAGAAAATACTGGTACTTATGGTCTATATCCTACTAATATTATAAACGCGAAAGTTTGTGAGTATGGATAGATGGATGGATGGATGGATGGATGGATGTTTGTTACTCTTTCACGTAAAAACAACTGAATGGATTTTAATAAAAATTGGTATGTAGTTAGCTGACACCCTGGATAAACACATAGGTAATTGCTTTTATCCCTGTATTCCCACGGGAACGGGACTTTCGCGGTTGAAACCGCGGGATCTGCTAGTATATTATAAAGAAGAAAGATTATTGCAACCATTTTACTGCGGAGAATAGGCTTTTTTGAGGAGAGTTGATGATTTTAGACTTATTTATCATTACACGTTCCGGTATTCATCCGTGAGGTGTTCCCACGATGTTTTCCTTCAGCAATATCAGGCCTGTGATGTTTGAGACACAATTAGAATGCAGGCACATACATCTGCCATCTATAAGCTAAAATACGGCTAAGTGACAACAAATTGGGTATATGCAGTCACTTAGCAAGAATCATTTTCTATTAATTTTTTATTGTGTCGAGAAAAAAAATAGATTGATTATCGCTGAAATAAGATTGCGTCTAGATTTTGAATATTATGAATCATGAGATAAATTTTCAATACAATTTTCTATTTGACTACATCAAACAACTTGAACAATGCCTAAGAATCATAAATGAAAACCATTGGAAGACTAACAGAGTAGATTGCCCCGAAGTTCCAACGATTATAGGGTTAACGTTTAGCCGTTAAAAGTATTAGTTGGTCTTCGAGATATCTCGGTGAGTGCTCCAACAGACAAGTTTAAATCGCAAGGAAACAGTTGGAAAAGAAATTTGAGGCTGCTCAGATTCCATACTCCTTTGTTTTTAACTATTGTCTGCAATTACGTTTAAAACTAATTATATTCTAACTTTAACGACGACAAAGAAGGACTTACACTTATTAGTGATGATCTTTAAGGAAGGTCTGCAGGGCTATTGTAGGATAAGAGAAACGAGGAGATAACAAGTTGTAAATAATTTTAGGAGATCATTTTATATGAGCAAAAGTACACAAAGTAGTGACAAGGGATCACAGCTGACAAAAGTACTTCAGAACATGCTTTACTTAAATTAAAATAAAAATTTGCAAAGCGTGACAGTAATGTCAAGTTGACTTTGTTTAGGGCATATTGCCAGGCTTTTTATACCTGCAGTCTGTGGACCAGATACACGCAGAAAGCGTTTAATGCCTTGCGTGTCCAGTACAACAATGCTTTTAGGATATTGTTTTCGCTGCCTCGTTTCTGTAGTGCTTCTGGGGTGTTCGCGGCAGCGCGCACGGATGACTTCTTTGCGATCATTCGTAAAAGATCCGCGTCGCTGCTGCGACGGATGCGGGTTAGCGACAGCAGTCTTCTGGGCATTGTTGCCAGTAAGACTGAAGACCAACTGATGGCGCACCTGTCCGCAGTGCATGTGCTGTCGCCAGGTATCGCCAGTAGGTGGCGGTATTAAGTGTATGTCTGTCGTTGTTATTTATTGTGCTTTCGTGAATTTTACTAACATAGGTTAAGGAATACTAACACATTATGGGTCTGTACCTGATGTAAATGAAAATAAATAAATGAAATTTACACCATAGGCACGTATACAGAAAGTTTGTATATATCTAATAGCGATTGCATATCTCCATTTGCAGTTCATAGCCATGATCACTGGGCAAAGATGTTGAACGATTAACTGTCAAACAACTAGTTTCGTATTCTTGTTCCTCTCCAACTAACATACTTGTGTCTAGAGTGGGTTTACGTCAATAGTGCTGTAGGGCGCGAATTGAACTCATGATAGTTGTATTATTATTTTTTTAAATCGTGAGTTTATTTGATTTTTATTTTTTTATGATAAAAGGTAGGCAGGTAAAAATTTACAAGTACTCCTTGAGATTCCCAGTAAGGCCAACTTTTTAAGATTTTTTTTGTCGTTTATGGATCTTTAACAAACAAATACTCAGAATAAGTCAACAGCCTTCGAATGATTGAAATCTCTGTCTAAGGTTCCGTAAGCAAACGAAAAATGGAGAACTAATATGAACATTATTGAACATGTAAGTTGAATACTTCAATACATACTATTTATTCAACGTAGGCTGAGAATCTGCACTTTTTAAACGTCAATAATTACGAAGACAGTTCCTTAAAACACGCCCTCACCACTTTCTAGTGTTTTTGTTGGAAGGAAGTGGTGCAACCAATTTTCCAGCTACACATCTTGTGTGTAAAAAACATTTCAAGGGAGTGTTTTGCAGAATAGCACTGCTGCAGTATGATTCTGTTGAAATTGCCGCGTGAAAGTGTAGGTTAATTGAAGGCGAATTAAGTTGTCATTATTTAAACTATTGCTAGGTATTGGCAGTTCAGTTGAAGCAAGTTTTCACGGGTTATTGCACATTCGTCACATAGTAAATTCGTCACATTTTGTAAACTCCATACATTGAATATGTATTTGTCACATGCATAAAAAGTATGTGTAAATTCGTCACAACGAGGTGACTTTTACTGTATCGGCCGGCAGAACCCTTCTCTGCGCGAGGTCCAACACGCACTTAGCTGTTTTTTTATTTTCTCCATCACCATTGAAACAAAATGCTTGTAAGCATTTTTTTACTTTTCCTCGGTAAAAGGCTCCGCTGTTTCTTTCAAACTTTATTCTTTGGAGTGCTTTATTTATGTTTAGCTTAGTTTATAAAAGGACCGAGTGACCGAAAAGACTTCGTTCAACTTCGGCTTTCGTCGAGGTCGCAAATAACCAGTGTCTTGGTGCTTTAATGACTTTCAGCCACTAATTTAATTTTTTTTTCATGATTACTTTCTCGTCTTTGTTAATAGGTACGACGGAGTTTTTCTTGGAATAATCCGATTTATGTTAATTCTGGGTTGGTTTTGACCGTGTTGTTAATTTACTTGCATTCAGACAGGTGCTAATCCTATTACATATTAAATTTTGGGATTAAATTAATTACTTCTTGAATATTTTGTTTGGGTTCGTGCTAAAATTAATATTTGATTGAATCTGGCTATAATGTTAGACGTGTCTACTTATTACGTAATTAGTTGGTGAATTGAATACAGATTCCTTGTGTACTCAAGCTGAATCGTACATTGATATCATAAATAATTTATTTTTCATCCCACCATCTCGGAAAGAGTATTTTTAATCTTCAATATCTAAGTGGAAAAGCCGTTTTTATTCTCTAGAGAATAAAGTAGGGTGAACTCATCTAATTCTGTGACTCGCCTAATTCGGTGATATTTGGTTTGAGCGCTATCATAGGGCTATACGAGTGAAATCAATGGTTTGAAATACAACCTTAAGCCTCTGTGATAAAGTTCAAATTCGTCCGTAAAGTTTGGGGATGCTCGAGTGAGCGAGATAGAAACAGCTAACGGTTTTGTCAGTTCGCGCGCGAATCGGTGGCGAACTTTGCTGTATTTATGTAAGTATTTAACCGATTTTTTAGCTTCTTTCTAATAAAATGAATTGTAATTGATATTCCCTTGATGTGGCAGTAAAAAAATCGTCATAGTTCTGCGTCTTTTTCGTGTTAGAGCTTATTTTGTTCGTCAAAAATATTAGCGTTTTAGCGGTTGAGTGGTTTCTGTGCTATCACAGAATTATAGTAGTTATGTACAAATATTTGTGGATTTAACTGAAATTATTGACTTATTTTGAGTGTAGTAGACAAGATTGATGTTATTTTATTACTTTTATCTGGTCTTAATTAAAATGACGACTTTGAGCCAATATTATATTTTGCTATCACGGAATTGGGTGACCCTTTTTTGGACTTGTCACGTAATTGCGTGAGTAATTTACCAAATTTCGCAGCTTTTTTTTTATTAATATGAGCTCAAATTTGGGCAGACGCTAAAATTTGAGCAGGTAGGTACGTATTTATTATTTTAATTTGCTTGTTTACTTTCAGATATATCATGGATGACCCCAACAAGAAGAACAGAAAATACTCGGAGACCGATCTCAAAACGTGCTGCTCTAAAACGTACATTGCCAAAGTCAAGAATTTGAGGCTATTGAGACGATTTTTAAGTGTGATATGTGTTGCGCCGAAGAATAATTCTAGAAGATGTTACTAAAATGTTTATCTTGTTTTTTTATGTTTATGTTTATTTTATTATAATATTAATATTGTACTACTTAAATAAAGTTAACTTGCCTAATTCCGTTATATCAGAATTAAAGTATTAGCTATCACGGACTTGAAGAGGTCACCACGGAATTAGGCAAGTTGACTTGATTTAGTAAATTTGGTATAACTCTTAGGTTTCTAGAAAAAAATCTGATTATTTGTGCTAATATTCCTCATAAAAGACTGATTAAAACTCATGCTGAGACTGAATTAAATTAATTAATAATTTATTGGTATTTTATTACTCAAATGCCTTTGTCATGAAGTTAGATGAGTTCACGTACTTAAATTTAATTTAGAACATCGTGTGCACTAAGTTTGTGAATTAAAAAAAACATTAAACCTATTTACTGCTACATCTATGGTGCCGGATATATCATACAACTTTTATTTAATTTGTTAAAAACTCAGACTCGGAACCTTCTTCGTGTTCTTTTTTCAATTTGCTTTGTACGCGGTTTTTTACGCGGCATTTTTTCACGTCATTGTTAAACCTTATATTAAAAACAAGAAACTTGAAAACAAGTGAAAAAACTAAAATGAGTAATTCTAGCGACGAGGAAGTTTGTTGACGCCAACAGAATTGACTGAAACTGTTTATAATGCGCAAATGAGCTTTCTCCCTCAACAATCACGCGAGAAGTATTTAAAACAGTATGATATGTTCAACACGTGGCGACTAGCAAAAGAAGCCAAAACTTTCTCAGAAAACGTTTTTTTTTGCATTTAGTCATTTCCTCGCTGAGGTGGAATGAAAAGTTACGTGTTGCACTCGAGTGCAAAGATTTTTCACTTCGTGCTCTTTTGATTCCCTCGCTAACGCTCAGTTCAATTTTAGAATCCTTCGCTTGCTCGGTCATCAAAATTGAACATGCGGTTAAAAAGCAACTTTGCACTCTTGTATCACAAATAACTATTATAATATATCGAATTATGTTCATAATGATAAGACAACTCATTCCGAAAACAAATAAGTATTCTAATTTTAAATCAATATAGCTATATTCTAAATACGAATCCACAAAAAAGAGACAAAGTAATAGAGGTTGTCTATTTGAATGTAGAATACTGATGTCGTGTCGTGCGTGAACGGTACACAGAATGGACAAAAAGGTTTACCTACAGTGTCCACAAAAGGAGGTTTTTATGAATATCCATTTTTAGAAAAAAAAGGCTCCTGATTCAATAGAGTGTGAAGATAAGACTACGTTTTAGTAATAAAACTTAGGATTTCTTTGATGAAAAACTTTTTTGAGGCCACTTAGAGGTATTTTAATTCGGAGAGCGTTATTTATCTATTGAAATAAGTATATTAAATTATTTTAGAGTGCCCTGTAGTTTTAAGTTTATTTAGCGGGATCAAAGAGGTTCCTAAATTATATAAGGTAGGTAATTGCAGTATTTAAATTGACTATACTATATTTTTTGTTTCGGTACAACATTTTCTGACTTTTATAATTTTGGAAATTTACCAATGGTACGTGTTGGTTGTTTCCACAGCTACTGATACTGATATCTTTAAGTGGATTATTGCACATATTATCATGAATAACTTATAAAAGTTCTTTAATCAAGCGTGGATCCACCGTTGTGGGCACTCTGGGCATGCCCAAAACCAATGATTTATTATAAGTAAAAAGGTGTAGATAGGTTACCTAAACAACATTCGATCTTCAAAAACGGCACACATACGCACGGACGGCGTGTTGACGGCGCGACGTGACACAGGTCAAATGTGGCTAGTTAGCCATATTTTAACGTGTTGCTTGCTCAGCGCTTATAACCTATCTACACCTTTTTACTTATAATAAATCATTGTCCAGAACCCTAATTGAGGTCAGTCAGAACAAAATGATCGTGCTCATCACACAAACATTTGTCTTTTAGCAGTCAGGGCCACTAACCACTAGTTTAATAGGCCAGTCGAAGTAGTACTTTATGTATGGATGATGTACCAATCGAGTTAAATTATTGCCTCCTACTACTATTACTTCAAATACTTTTACTTATTTAGAATTGTAAGTAACATAGAGACACGCAGCGCAGTGCTTCAGTTTAAAATGTAGTATTTTGTATCGCTCAAAATAAATGCATTTCAGTAACGTAGTTAGGTTAGGTAGTTAGGTTAGCTATAGAATAGTATAGCAAGTTAGGTTAGGTTATATGTATATATATATTATGTTGTCATTCTAATTCTATCTAACACAAAAGGTAAAAGAGCACATTGGCGACTCGCTAAATAAAAAGTAGTAGTAGTTATTGTTTTAGATCTATTTGTGGTCATCTTATTAAAAGTATGTACCTATATCAAATATGTTAATCTATGACCGGGTGGGGACCTGGTGACCTGTATTACAGGTGTAACTACCTACCACAGGCACCAACAATCCACAACCAAAAATTATCAGCTTTTTCTCGTGTGTAAATTTTGTTCGTATGTTTTGGCTTGTGGTGAGAAATAAACAATTTTTAGTAGATTTTCCGTTTCGACGTCTGAATAATAACATTATAGCATTTTTGTATTATTGTATTTATGGGGTTTGCCCTACAATGCTCAATTAATTGCTTGAAATAAATAAAAATCACTTATTTTAAAGTCGCATGTGCCGACCCTTGCCGGTTGTCGCCCAGGGTGCCAAGTCCGTAGAGGAGACATTCTACAAACCCATCTGAGGTGGAGTGCTAAAATGTATCGGAGCTCGCTTTGCTCGTTTACATTCTTTTTAATTGCTCGTAGTGTTGTTGGCTCGTAGCGGCACTTTAATTTTCACTTATGTAAAATTGAGGTATCGATTTTAATGGTGTTTATTGAGGCTTTCAGTTTATAATATTGTGAAGTCCAGTAATGATCCTCGCACTCACATTAATAAAATTACTTTATTTTTAGTTTATAAATAATTTGTAGATGCATTAATGCAGAACAATTAAGTGCCTTCATCTTGTGACGCTAAAAACAGTACCTTTGTATGAATGCAGTGTATCGATCATTACGATAGAGAATACTTAGTCTGACTCGCGCTTGACGAAGTTTTCAGTGACCGTGGGCCGTGGCCGTGACCACGAACTTTTTGAGGCCTGTTAACATAATGTGTAGATACGAAAAAATAGGTTATAAGAAAACACCGATTCTTAGTGAACGATCTAAAAAAACCCCAAGAAAGATTTTTAAACTACGCAATAGATTTGGATACAGAAATATTTACTATAATTTATATTTATTTATTCTATAACGTTCATGAGTACACTGTACGATACATTACACCTGCGCGAAGCAGGGAAGAGTAATAAACTCATTAAATAGCGAAAATAAAATAAATACTGATTATTACACACTACCGGCGCGGCACCACGGCGGTCATTGACGCCGTTGTCTGTCAAGTTTAACTGCCTAATTTAATGTGACCTTGAATTGACGGTATTGTTCTGCGAATTCTATAGTACTGGAGATATTTCAGCAAGAAAAGTTTTTTTTTTAACTTATCAGTGCGGGGCTTATACCGTTGTGCCATTAATTAAATTTCTGCTTAGACGAGATAATTTATAGGTATTGTTATAAAGATAAGGCTCAAATTAATACGAAATACTTTTCACTTAGTAGAAAAGTTTGTCTACCAAAATGATAATAAATTAAAGTTACGGATTAAACTATCCAAGTATCTTCGGATGAACTTATCTTTTAGATACACATTCATTAATACTTAATGTAGCTGTCGCTTTGTGTTTAATTTATATCACGTAATAAGTAACATTTATATAGATTTATTTATTAGGTGAAATATAAATTAAAATAACTTTAAATGTTTGTTGTTATTTTAGGATAATAAAAAATAAAAACCTTTTTTGCAAAAAATAAAACCGACTTCAAAAAAAGCACTAAACGGTGAAAAATAACTCTAAATTAGGAAGTCTGTGGCTTTGGTGGTTTTGTCTTATTCATGATGGGCCACCGACTTCCTAATTTAGAGTTATTTTTCACCGTTTAGTGCTTTTTTTGAAGTCGGTTTTATTTTTTGCAAAAAAGTTTTTTATTTTTCTATTTTTAGTTGTTCCCATACAAATATTTTGTGAATGAATTGATTAAAACATGAATTTATTTTATACTTATTGTTAACATTACATGTCATGATAAATAGGGTTATCCACTTATCCCTAACAAATGAAAATTAACATACCTAACTGTCGAAATCTAGGTATATTGTACACATCTGCGTACCCCATCAGAGCATACAGGCGTGATAATACGTCATGATGTTGTATAAACAATAAACATCCAAGCGATTCCAGCAATCACGACGGATTTGCCGTCTATTTTTGAAGAGTTCCGTTGTATATCTCCGAAGATCAGCACCAGATCTTCACCAAATTAAAATGGGACCACCTCGGGAGTCTACTCTTTCAAACAAAAATTTCGAGAATTTCGAGAATCGGTCCACAAATGGCGGAGAAATCAGGTAACATACATAAAAAAAAAAAAAAAAAAAAAATACAAAGTCGGTTAAAAATGATGTATAATAATTGTCATTCCTTGCTTCGTAAACAAGTTCAAACTTTCTTGTTTAGTTATTAATTTCAATTTCTTTTTCAAAAAAGATAAATGGCTAACCACTACATGCTTCAAAACCTCTTTTCATTCACGGAAGAGACCGTCTAATTGGTCAATTGAAATGTTGGCACTGTGTACTTCACGTGGAAAGCTAACACAGTGCGCAAAGATACCCGCTATTCATTCTAGTGGCTATGGAAGCACTCCGGGCAATTTGTGGTGCCCATTAAAATGTTTTACATTGTTAAATGTGAAACAGTTAATAGGACTAATATGCATTGATTTTAGTTGTGTGATTGACTGTAACAGCGAAAACATGGTTAGGTTAGGTTAGGTTTAACGGGCAGGTGTCCGCAACTCCACGACCAAGCGCGTATTTTGCGTACGGGTGAGAATATGCCCTACTCCATCCATCCTAGCTCCTCGAGGAAGGCCAGCAGCGGTTTAACGCTACTGGCAATCTCTCGGAGGGTACCTGGGTTTCCGAAGAACTTAGCCCTGAATGCGGCAACCACTGGGCAATTGAGAAGCACGTGCGATGCTGTCTCGTCCGTCTCGACACAAGCTCTGCGCAGTGGGCTGTCTGTAACTCCTAATACAAAGAGGTGTTTGTTAAATGGCCCGTGGCCTGTTATGGCAGCTTTGATTATTCGCAGCTGTTGCTTAGTCAGCCGGAGAGCCTGTCTCGAGAAGCGGCTATCAATTGAGGGAAGTGCTTCCCTGGCCTGCCTGCACTCACTTGGTCCGACCATAGCATAGCAGCGAAAACATTGACGCAAAACAAAATATAAATTAAAATAAAAATGTATTTTTTTTTTCAAATAAAAATAAAGACACACTTAGTCGAAGCCTGTATGACAACAGGTCCCCGAAAATACAGTTTTCAATATTAAGTACCTACATACGAAGAGTTAGTGAATATTGTCGCTGTGTTTGTGTGTAGCATATATTAAAAAAGTAAGAAACAAAAAACAATAAAAAAAGTACCACAATGCCATCAATTTGATTATTTTTCGTAACATTTCGGCTATTCGTTGCTCAACGCGCGATTTAATTAAATATACATTTGACTGTTTACATTGTGTGCCATTTAATTTGATTTACAAATATACATAGTTTGTGCCTGTCAAATATTGAAACACTCAAATATTTTCATCACATATTTTTGTATGTGGGCAGAGTTAAAATTCTTTATGAATACTAAAACCGTGCATCAGGATTTATTTTTAAAAATGTTTGTTACAATCGTGATTGCGCGATTGAATAATTGGTATCATCAACAAAAAGACTTGACTTTTTGAAATGTTGGTAGATATGTAGGTTACATTTATGTTAAAGCCATGTCTAATAACAACATATTTAAGAATTGAAGTACCTATTAGTTGTTTATCTCATACCATGTCATTAACTTTTATCTATACCAACTTCTATACTAATCTTACCGGTATTTTACCTAAAGAGAAAGAAAGAAAGAAAAATATTTATTTGACATCAGTCATCAAAACACACATACACACAATAATTTATAAAACAATAGAAAATATACAATAGTAGGTACACATCATGTGCTGTATGCCTCACGGCTACGCTAAAAAGGTTCATTTCAGCATTCATGCCAGACAGGTGATGCTGTCTGACACTGGTCTTCCAATGAACCTTGAGGGGTACCCAGTGACGGAAATAAATTAATAAATAGAAAACGAGCAAGTAAATCAGTTCAGTGTGTAATGAGAAGAGATCTCTCGAGAGATCTCATACCATATCATTAACTTTTATCTATACTTACTTCTTGATCTTACCGGTATTTTCCCCCTTGTTTTCGTGTCCTTAGTGACTAACTTGCAGGGCCAGGGCTACTACGTATCTCCGTTGACAGTTCATGGTGATGATCACTGTGCAAAACGTTCAACAATTAACTGACAAACAGCTGGTTTCGTATTGGTTATCATCAGTATGTGTCCAGGATGACTTCACGCACACTCGCAGAGATGTGACGAAGCGCATCGTACCCCGTATAATAGTCACCGTCCTTGACCCCACTTAAAAAGAAATACCAATATTTTGTAATGTGTTTGTCATCAAAGTTCAGTGTGCAACTGGACGCCATTTAGTCTCTGGCAATGGAAAGAAAGCCTAGAAAGAAAGAAAGAAGAAAGAAAAGAAAGAAAATTGTGTTTATTTGGCAAAAAATCCTTAAAAATTAACAAAACTGATTCAATATAATTCAAATTTATAATGCCAAAAGGGCCTCAGCTCAGCCTATATATAACCTAGCCCTGCTGGTGTCAGAGTTTTTATGGACCTCTGGCTTGATTTGTCATGCCTTCGTGATATATTCTCAAAGGATGCCGGTTTCCTCACGATAATAATCGAAGAATTCTGATGTCATTAGTTATCAGTACCACCGTTAAAAAATTATATCGTCGTTTTTCCAATTTTTTAATTTTCGTTCTGCCGGTCGATTCAGAAAAGTCACCCCGTGAAAACGTGAGTGAAGTGAACTGTCAATGTTGAATTAAGCTGTCATATTAGTATGGAATGACAGAAACCATATTGCGAGAACTCAAAATCTCCTTGCGGTTGTTGTCACATAGCAAGGAAAGACGGTGGTAATCTCGAAAGGCTTATCGTGACCGACAAAGTCAATGCTATTCGTGTGTATAATCAGTTACCACCGGCTATTAAACAGTTAAATGGAAATGTATTTAAAAATAAATTGAAAAAAATGTTAATTGAAAATGTATTTTATAATCTTAATGAATTTTTTGATAAAAAATAATATTTGAAAATGTACCGAATATCTAATGTCTTATAATCTATAATTGTCTAATACTATTGTTGCATGTCCGACTTGGGTAGACTGTTGAAACCAAAAATGTAATGATTTACTAATAAGAACTCAATGTACACAGTTAAGCAATAAATTTATCTTTATCTTTATCTTTATCTTCAATGGGAAAAGGCCTCGTAGACGCAGCCCAATACGTTGGTACGACCAGATCCGCACCACTCTTGACTCTTCGGTATACGATGCCCTTCACACCGCCAGAGACAGAAGCAGATGGAGGAACATAGTGAAGAAAAAGGTGATGTAGCAGGGAGGTCACGACCCCTAGAATTGAGGAGTACGAAGCAAGGAGGCGGAGGACAGTGCAATTTGTCTTTACTACACCATTTTCACGCGGTGATTTTAACAGAAGTCACTGCTGCTGGTGTGAAAAATAACATGATTTCAATATATTCCAATAAAATTTTAAATTAAAAAGTTTAAACGAGCATCAATCCACACAACAATTTCATTAAACATAGCTTAACCTTCAAGAGACACAGCTATGTGGCTTTTATTATTCCGTCACACGTCCTTGCTTATCAGTTCCACCATACTTGTATAATACGGTTTTCATTCGTTTCGTTTCATTGTTTTCTCAATAGCATTCCCGGGTCGATTTTCATGCATTTCCAACGTGGCAATGATCGCCTTGTTTTAGATTGGCTCCCGACCAACACCATTTCATCTGCGTATTGCCATTTCGATAGAATAGAATTCTAAATATGACTGTTAAATTCAATCTATATCTTTACTAATCCTACTAATATTATAAACGCGAAAGTTTGTGAGGATGTTTGTTACTCTTTCACGTAAAAGCTACTGAATGGATTTGAATAAAATTTGGTATGGAGTTACCCGAGATCCTGGATAAACGCATAGGCTACTTTTTATCCTTGTATTCCCACGGGAACGGGACCTACACGGGTGAAACCGCGGGTAGTCTGCTAGTGATATTATAAAGAACGATTTTAATTTTTCTATGTAAAGAATAAACTTAAAAACTACTGGACCGATTTGTAACATTTTGTCATTATTGGGAAGCTACACCATCCCCGGGTGGCACAGTCTACTGTTTATATCTCCCACAAACTACGCTGGTGAAACCAAGTGACGTCCACTAGAATCTTATATATGTATATATAAAAAAATCTCGTGTCACAGTGTTTGTAACAAAACTCCTCCGAAACGGCTTGAAGGTTTCTTATAAAATTTTGTGTGTATAGGTATTCAGTAGGTCTGATAATAGGATGTTAACTAATAAAAACTAAATAAAAGTAATAAATTAATTATACGGGGGAACGAAGTACGTCGGAAAAGCCAGTCAATCTATACAATAAAAAGTGTTAGAAACTGTTATATCAAAATAACAGGTATAATATTCAATGCATTTTAATGCATAAATAAGGTAGTAAAAAGGGGGTGAGCCGGCGGGCGAGTTATGTTTAAGTCTCATTGTAATAACAGGGCACTGAAACACAACGGGGGTTGTGAAAGTGTGTGTACCAAAGGTATAAAAAAAAAAAAAAAAAAAAATGCCGCAACTTTTCACACAACGCCATTTAGTCCCAAGTTAAGCTTGAAAGCTTGTGTTATGGGTACTAAACCGCTGATAAACATACTTATATATTTCTAAATATATACATATTATAGATAAATTACACCTAGACACAGAACAAATGATCATGCTCATCACACAAACATTTGTCCTGGGTGGGAATCGAACCCACGACCTCCGGCATAGCAGTCAGGGTCACTAACTACTAGACCAACAGGCCAGTCAAAAGGTATACCTCGTGCCTAACCATTCGGAGACTATTCTTAGGCTGGATGTTATGTTAATCTTTTTTTTTAAGCTTTCTACTAAACTATGCGGGTTACACATTACTTTTAGTCTTGATAACCCCTTCAACAACGATACAAGTATCAGGAGTTGGTTCACGACGGTAGTGCAATAGGTTGGGATCGAAGTCACTACCTCGTGATTGACGCCTTAGCCGGCTACAGCTGCTAGTTTATCTAATTTTGACAAAAAAAACTACAGGCTTGCTCTGTAGTGCATATTATACCTACTTGATTTTCTACTCCCCTCTTTCTCGTAATAGCAACTTTGATATCTAAATTGGTTTTACATTTGATTTCAATAAGACATCGAACTCAGATTCAATTTCAACGAACATGGTTCAGTAATTTAAGATATAAACTTTGTTCGTTTGGATTTATGCATTTGTTTTGTACTATTTGCGCTTTAATTTTATTTTATGCTGTACTTGTGGCCGTGTTGAAGATCAATTAAGACATTTAATTGTATTTAATTTAATTGATAGTGACCACGTATTGCATTTATTTTGTTGATAAGTAGTGACCATGTATGGTATTTAATTTAATTGAAATTGCCATAGTATTGTAGGTACTTAACTTAATTTTACAATTTTGTATGCCGCAAAGTCGAATGTAGCTGTTAAAGACAATTTCTGTTTCATCTTTTACTAAAATATACATTGTTGTCAAATAAATAAAACTTTTAATATGTATTTAGTACCCTCAAAATATAGCCTAGCCTAGGTATCTATTTGGCCGTAAGTTACAAGGTATAAAGTATCCCACGTAGTAAAATACAATTAAAAAAAATTGACCTTTATTTGTAGTATGGTAAAGCAATGATAAGACTAGCCTGTTACTGCTACTGCAAGGGATAGGCCCCTTCTCAAACAATGAAGGCACGAGCTTTAACTACCATGATTGCTCGAAGCGAAAACACCTGTGTCTCCTATGGAATTTTGAGAAGTTTTTCTACTACCGGTGACTGAAATCTAAGTAAGTATCAAAGAAAACTAAGAAAACTGCCAATTCGGTAATAGGCTAGCTAACAAAATTTTAGTTTTTAGTCCTTAATCTAGGTAACGAAAAAGTTTTCAACACATTTTTGTATGTTTTTTTTTATCGTAATCAAAAAATAACTGCGATACATCTAGTCAAAATGTCGCATGACGTCACTATCCCGTCCAAACACCGTCCAAATGCCTAATGAACCCACAATATCGTGCATGAGAGGTGAACCTCTAACCACTGGGTCATCTTAAAGAAAATTTGAACCGAAAAACAGTACAAACTTTAAATTGTTTTCTGGGACACTCCAACGCTAAAGGCGTTACAATAATAATGTATCATTAAATGTTTTGTAAAGCTTTTTGTGTTCGTGATAATGACATCCAGTTATGAAAAGTTTATACGAAAGAATATTCTTATTTAAATTCGATAATAAGGGCTCGAGAAAAGTATGTTGAAAAGGATGATTAAATTGTTGTAAATAACAATGTTTCGTTTCGAATTTGAGCTTGATTACGGTTTATTACTTTACTGTCATATTTTAATGCGTTTTAATATTAATGCATTTTAATTTCAATGTTGCACAATAAAGAGGATTAATTTTCTCTCTCTCTGACTCTCTCTTGATTTCGTATTTTGTAATATATGCATGCACAGCCGGCTTTAGTTACGGTGAATCATCCTTACCTAAGACTAAAATCGCTTGCACCCGGCGCGGGCGTGGCGTCGGAACATAGAGCTTGACTGCTAATACATTGCGTACCTAGTTCAAACCATTTTGTTAGAGAACTGATTCAATGCGTGTGGAGTCGACGGTACCTACCTATCTAAGGTGCTTTGTTCACGAGTTCTTTCGATATTTTTTTAAAATTTACTTTAATACTAATCTGCAATATTTAAACACATCGTATGTAAGGCTTTTGGAGCAGTCAAATTTTTGGAGCAGTCAAATAAAACAACCACTTAGAAAAAATACTTTATATAAATTTATACGACAACCCATTTTAAATTAGTTTTACATATACATTTATAACTTATTCACAGTATTTGAATATATAATTTATAATCTAGTTGTAGCGAGAAGTATACATTTACGTTAAGATATTTAAAATGTTTTACCAGAGTAGTTATATACATTATACAGTATTAGGTACTACTGCGTACATGTAAGACAGGCACACTGGTATGACAAAACAAAGGTATAACAGTTGAAATTGGTTATGTGGGCTACATACATACACACATACATACATAAACTCACACCTTTTTCCCATGGGAGCAGAAACTACAGTGCGCCATATGCTACGATTCTTACACACTTCTTTTGCTACCATTCATACATGTTGTAATACATACCAACGAACGAAAACATTAGAATGCATTAATCAATTGAGTGTCATAAAAAAATCGGCCTTTGATACCTTTGTACTCATAACAAATTGGTAATTAATTGCAATATTTATTTTACAAAATTAGTATATTTATCGTATTTATTATACAGACATACATACATACATAAACTCACGCCTTTTTCCCATGGGGGTAGGCAGAAACTACAGAGCGCCATATGCTACGATTCTTACATACTTCTTTTGCTTCGTTTACATTCATACATGTTGTCATACACACACGCCGGTTGCGAGTACTACGCACCTGACCTTTCTGAAGAACCTCACCAATAAGGTCTTTGTATGTCCTTCTAGGGCGTCCCCTCCCGGCGTTCCCACTTACTTCTGCCTTGTAAATACCTTTCGTTAGTCGCCTTTCATCCATCCTTTCAACGTGACCAAACCATCTAAGCATACTCTTTTCAATTTTTGTTACTACATCTTCTTTTAAACCACAACGTTGCTTTATATCATCATTCATTCATTTATTATACAGATGGGGGAAAAACATGGCTGCTAATGAGCGTATCTCTTTTAGGTGATAATATTGCTTCGCTTTACATTGAAGCTATTGGATGTTTCAAGTACAGACGCCAGCACATCAAACTACCCTAATGTGTCAAATGTCTTTAATAGGTTTTCTACTTTATTCTAAACACAATAAGGTTCATGTTCAATCGTCTGTACCTACAGCATTGCTCCAGATCAGCTAACAGTTGTAACTAATAACACTACTGGCTAAGATTTTTTGGTGAGAGCTATCATGTATATTGTGACTTGTTTCTATTCAGGACTTCTAAAAAAAAGGTATCTTTGTAATAATTTAATACTATCAAGCCATTAAAACACATTTAAAATATACATCTTTAGAAACTGTACTTTACTTAAATCTTTGTGTTCCGTAAAAGTGACCAACTTGGTTAAAAATAAATGATTACTAAACTTTCAACATACTTGCAACATAGTGGTAATTTTTTAATGTTTTTATGAACAATATATTCGTGTTTACATGTTAACAAGTTTAATTCTTAATTATATATATTATGTATGTAAAATAAAGAACGCTAAATAAATTGACTAAACGGATATTTTTGGTAGGTTAGGAAGTCATTATTTTGTAGTGTACTTAAAATAAACAAATCATATAATTACTTAACTTACGACCAGTAATACTTTGAGATCTGATATTCAAAATGGATTCAAAAAATAAATTAACGAGAGCATTCTTATCAGTCTTGAAAGCTCACCTACATTGGAGAGGAAAGGTCAAGGGCGTATCTAGGGGAGTTATGACCTTGACAAAGATTTCAGAACAAGTTAAAAATTAATTAATTACGCTACGAATGATAACGACGTGATTTCGCTTAAAGTTATTTGGAAGTTATGATAAAACATTTGGTATAAATGAGACTTACAACGTGATTAGAGTACCTAACGATAACTTACGAGAATAAACGACTTTGCAAAACGCGGCAAGAAATAGACCCAGAGAATTTCTTTGAAAATTAAAAAGAAAATCGATGTCGTATATGACCAATCGAATCCCATAAATTCGTTGGTGTGATGACATCAGCTACCCCAAACTGCCAAATTTTGCTAATTGAACACGAACCTTATTCTGTTCAAGTAATCAAGTTGTAAAAAAACTAGAGAATTCAGATACAGGGGTAGCTTGATCAGCTGGCCTCTGTACCATGGCCAACCCCTTAATATTTGCATATCGAACGTAAATACATTGTTCGGATCTTTGGAAGATAGTATGTACCGACATGAAATATCTATTTTACACCAATAACTGTCAATAAACAACGCTAAAGTGATCAATTAACTTAAAGGGATCCGTCAAAGTTAAGTTAAATTCAATTAAGTATTACTTTATCACAATCGTGAATTTAATTAACATAAAACTTTATACAGCACTTCGATTTACAGAAAAAAAAACGTAAAGAATTTTGATTTTCGCGAATTACGCTGATCGAATGACATTAACAATACACATGATGGAAGGAATATTTAGACCATTATGGTAAAATCTAAATTACTATTGGTATTTTAAGATTAATATTTACATTTTGTTTGATGTTTAACTCTATTGGGTGTTAAACAAAAAGTGCTAGCTGGTGTGAAATGGAAAAACTCTATGGATTCCAAATTATATTTGTAATGGTTTATAATAAGAACCAGCAAAAAAGAAAGATAGCATGCGGCGAACATCAAAAGTGAAGCCATCTTTTTTATATATGTGTCTCGAAGGGTTGTCATTTATTGAGCTTTCTCCCTATAACTTGGGGAATAATATTTTATGCGGAAGTAAATTTTGACAAGGCAGTACAAGTAAGATAATGAAGAGCACCATGTTGTATTGTACCTCAATTGTATGAAATACATTAGAAAGGGAAACAGAAATAGTCATCTCAAAGTAAAAAATCTTATTTAAGTATAATCGAATGGAGAAATTATAAATTATATCATGGCAACCCTCGCACTTAATGTCACTGACAACTGGCGACGTACCTACCTACTTATAACGATGAGCATGGTTTTAGTGTAGGTGTATGCGTGAGTTTGTATTTTACATGCAAGGAGCACGATTTTGTGGCTTCCCTTCTAATGTTCGCGCGTCTCGTCTTTCTTTTTCGAAATCATAATTCGTTGAAATCATGGCTGTCGTTTAAATTTTCAGTGAAAAGTATAATAAGAATTGAAAAGCTATTTGCAGACATATATTAATAACTCTAATGTTCAAAACTAGTCAGCCATCCATTTGCATTTTATTTACTAACAAACAAATAGGCTTTGTTTTCCAGGGATAACACTGATTGCTTATTAATCACACTTACAATAATTAATTAACGCTCATTATATTAACAACCAATATGTATACAATCCATTCGCAACATTATTTGAACTATTAAGTTGCTGAACTAACAATTTTATTGTCTTTACTTCAGTTATATAAGAACGTTAAATTGGTAAACATTGAATTAGTAAGTCAATCTCTTTTTTATCTCCTCTATTAATTTAAATTACATTTCCAAATCACACTAAATACGAAAGTTTGTTGGTATGTGCATGAGTCTGTGTGTATGTTTTTTAGTCCTTCATGCTGAAACAGCTGAACGGGGTATTTTTTTATAAAGATAGCTCTGGACTAACGTAAATATACATTATAAGATCTTACAATAATTATATAATAATCTACAGAACCTTCTCAAAATCTTTCAAATGGCATGTTCGAAAGTATTCCGATAAAAAGTCACTTGACTCAAACTGGGATACCTCTGATTTTCGTGAATGGAGTAAGTAAGTAAGAGTAATGTAAGTGTAATGGAGTAGAGTGTAAAAATTAAAGAGTATAAAATAATACCTTAACCCACTTATGTTTAACACCACTGAACATATTTGGAATAACTATGAGTATTGGAATGTTTTAATGAACAATGTTCTCAAATTATTTACAATTTAATGAAGCGCATCAATTCCCACTTGACATAATTACAATATGACACTATATTAAGCGTTACGAGGGTGACAACATTACATATGTACAGTACATAGACTATATACACAGCTAATCAGTAAATCACAGCTCCTGATTGAAGATTTTCCAGCGGAAAGTCATGACTAGAATTAATGAGCTGTCATTTGAAATTGCCTTGACTGAGGTGAATCCTGATTTTTTTAAAAGCTTCGTTAATTTCTCTTTGAATTATCTACTTTCAATTTTCTGAATTATGTGATGTATTTTTCACTAGGTATGTGAAATTACACAAGTGAATCTTATAAATATAGAAATATATATACAAAAAAAAATGATTGAATTGGAAAATAATATGAGTCTAGGCATTATTACAGCCATACATTTTGTGCTTACTGTACCTGCTTGTACTACAATGCGTACATATTAGTTTGATGCTAAATATGACCAATACTGGGACAAATCAAGGCAATCTCAAACACGCAGTCACTAGACACATACAACGATCTAAACTTATACAAGCTGAATATTTATTGGTTAAAATAAAAATATAAACACTGTGTGAACTATCTATACTTACTGTACTATCACTAACTATAAATACTCATTAAAAAATCTATATAGCTAGCTTAAAAACTAAACCTGACAACAAACTAATATATGGCATCGAAAAAATCTTCCGTATCGACTGGGAATGTGTCCAAGACACAGGTGGTATGCCAGGTTTTATGGTAATGCTTGCGTTCCATAAATCGACTACTTATAATATGGTACTCGTACACGATCAGGGTTGGTATCCTAGTAAATGTGGTTCATAATGATGGATACAATGAGCCCTTAAGAGGTTTATCTTAGTAAACAATACCTTACATTTTAGGTATACAATGAACACTATACATTCCTAACTAGTTTGAGATCACGTCCGCTTTGGTTTGGTAGGTCACTTTCTTTTTACTAACTTTGCGTTTGATAGACGGGTTTCTACTGTCGCTCTCAAGGCTCACTTCACTGACGGACTCTGAGTCGTGGCAGTAGGGAACGACGTCAGTACACAGGTGTCGTTCAACGCACGGTATGGGTTCGTCGAAGGAGGTGTGGTCTATAGTCCTCATGCGGTAAAGGTCCGGGCACGGTGGCCGGTCGCCGCTGCGGCGGTGGGACCGCGACGAGCGGCGATCCCTGCATCAGGAACAACGCCCGCGAGGCGCGCGGAACGTGCCCGCGCGCGCTTGATGTCACAACCGACACATCTCATGCTGCGACACCGACGAGTACATCATCGTCGACACTGGGTACTGCAATATAAAACTCACATTATTCATAAGCTTTGTTACCCGTTACGAAAGTGACAGTAATCAAGTTGTTGGAAACCATAAAATGTGAGGAGTTTTATTGCGTTCGCAACATAGAGTTTTTATTGGAGTCGTTTGAAGCGGAAAGGGAGCATTTGATCAGAATCATGCAATTGACATTACGTAGGGGATAAAGAAAGTTTCCATATAGACAACACAAACAAATTTGAAAAAGGAATGTTTTTCGTTGGTCTGATAAAATATTTAATTTCCTTTCAAACTTCTAGATAAATGTTACGTCCCAAATGTTTCACCATGTTTTGAACTCAATTGAACTTTCGGACACGAAGCGTGTATGTATTGGCGTGACAGAATGGTAGCTGTAATTTATTACAAAATATTTTAATGAATTAATTTTGTATATTTAATACAACACGGTACAGTATCCAAAGAATCCCAGTCATGCAAACCACCGATTAAAAAGAAAAAAAAATATGTTAGAAAACCATGCAAAATTGAAGCGCCGGTCGTTAGTATAAAGTACAGGAATGAGAAGCGTTGAAGAGTAGTCAGAGAGTTGGGTTGGTATGTTTTCTCAGTTAACAATGACACGAGTGCAGACAAATTGTTGTAAGAGCGTGGACAGTAACAAGGGCGAGGGCACACCAGGGCACACGAGGGTACACCGAGACAGAGTGCAACATGAGAGCGATAACAAGTCTGCACGTACCTCTACACATATGCATCCTATCCCTTACTATGAACCTTGCCAACACACATCTACAAAATATCACCGGCTGAGATTACTCTACTTCACGGGTCTGAATGGCTCCTAATTCGCATAAAGTATTCTAGAAACTTTTGGAAGATACGAATTGAATTTTTTCATCAAGGCACTTGGAAATATGGAGGAGAATCGAAGCGATGTATAAAATGGAGCTGATTCGCTAAATGTAAGTTTGCTCGCAGGAGTTCTGTCTGAGCTGTTGTATGCCCATCAGTTCGCTCGATGAGTAATAACGTCGTGTCGTGCGCAACTGAAAGTAAAAGAACAAATTCATGATAATCTAAGAAAAAGCAATTTAATTTGCAACCGAATTAGAAATTCCTTTTCCTTAAGGACTTTTTATTTAAAGAAAAAACTTATTTTCTATTAGCTTTTGTAGGTAAAGTCGGGGTACTCACTTGGGACTGTTTGAATCGGAGTTGTGGCTGATATTTCCGACGCAACTTTCTCGGGCAGCACACGCACAGAATTCTAAGGAAAGCCCTGTAACAATAGAAAGTACATTTTGATGTTAAATGTTTTTAACATTAAGATAAGACAAATAAGACAAACTTCTTATGCATCAACCGCCACAACGGTGTCCGAAACTCTATTGTTCTACATTTGCCATTTGTAAAATTAACAATAGCCAGTTAACTTTAAGTGAAGAATAAATATGGCGGTTTGACTTATCATCGATTTATTAAAGCGATCTTGAATGTAAAACTGAGAATTTATGTATTATTAAACTTGAGTTAGGTGTGTTTTTATTAAAAGTTAGTTAAAATAGTAAATATCGATTTGTAACAATACAATGTTTTCAACAGTATATTTTGTATATCTATTGAGCGACGACTTTTTGACTGAAAGCAATTCGATCAGTGAAATCGACAAACGTACGAACTTACTGTTGACACGTTCATTGAAATTGATTTTGTTAATATTAACAATTACATAATCAATGTTAGAACACAATAATACAAATAATAATAGAGGTCATGTTAGTCAATAAAATACACATTATAAAATATAAATACAATTTTAAATTTTTCATTGCAGCTTCGTTTCCCCGGTCTACCAAGGCTATTATTTTATAGTACTTAAAAAAAAACTTGTTTTTTTTAAATGATTGTTTGCGCCCTCTAAATAGCACCGCAAAATGTTAGAGGGCTAAAACAATCTTTGAAAAAGGACAACGTGTTTTGCTAAGGTGCAGAATTCTTTGCGCGCGAAGCTGCTCGCTCATTGCCAGTTGCTTTTGTATAAATAAGACACTGCTACTAAACATATTATTAAAAAAAACTAACAGAGCAAACTCATAAAGATGACCTTATCATAATTGAAAACATAAATATCACATTAATAACCGTACGTCAAGAAAACGTCGTCCGCAGCCAACATAGCCAACTAACAAAAAAAACGAAATTGCACAAAATAAATTACCTAGTCTAATTTTATTTCAGTTCACCCGATTGAATATGATTTATCTGGTCTCCGAAATTGACCTTCCCATTGTCGGGGGTGCAATATTTCATCACAAAGGTCGAATAAAAAGTATCTGTGGACCTTGCTTGGAAAACAGTTTTCGAAGAAGTCCAATAAAGGCAAGTTCGGTGAAGATTTGCGAAGGAATTGAACAAGGGTGATAGGAACAGTTCATTAACATTAGTCGATGTTCCGTTTTGATAGGTTCGATTCTATTTAATCTCTCGTTTTAAGATTTGAAATGATCGAGATGCGGGTTTCCTTGATAGTGGAAGATTTGCTTATAAAATTCCTTTTATTATTTGTTGCTAAAGGAGGTATACAGATTAATTTAATTCAATACAATATAAGAGTATGCAACAATCAATATTTTTGACTTGAAGGCACGGTTGGCGCACTGGCTGAGCGATTGACTGCGTGCGCTGCGTTGGGTTGAATTCCTACTCGGAACAGATGTTTTTATGGCCTACCTACTAAAAGTAACTGTGACGGGTATGACTTTTTGTGTTTATGAATTTAAATATTTGTTGCAACCTACGATACAGGAAGAATTACTTATAGTCTGTGACATTTTTTGTATAGTTATGTATTATTTTGACACGATCTCTGCAAAGTTCTGTTTCGATTCAACCCTCAGGTATTTATTTACAATTTTCTACGGTAATTCAAATTATGTGCAGTACTGTTGTGTGAAGTAAATATAGGCTAATTTTGTTTGACCTGTCTAAATTTTTTTTTTCAGAATATTAGTCGTTTTTAATACCACTTCAAAAAAGATTCTCGTTCCTTTAAGAATTAAAGATAATTCTTAACTTGTGGAAAGAAACGAGTTGGCAACGGGGATCAAGATAAACCTTCAACTATTTTAACCGTGCTGAAGAAGGTCAAGTCGTTTTTTCCTTTTGTATTTTTCAAGGTAAAGTACCTGCTTTCAAAAACTTTGTTGAATTAGTACATTTTGTTTTTATGGTGATGTCATAAATATGCTTAATGTTTGTTTTGTTCACTTTTTCTTCTTCATTTTTTCCTGCTCTTCAGAGGATTTTCCAGATGGTGACAGTAGGTAATTGTATTATCCTCGTAGTAACTTGTGCCGGACCCGTTGATTGGGGCTGATCAACCATCATTATTTATTACTATTTTTATTACCTTGGAAATTAAACAAATGAATAAACAAATAAACTTTATAACTTAATTATACTTTTTTGACTGACCTGTCGGTCTAGCGGTTAGTGGCCATGACTGCAATACTGGAGGTCGTGGGTTTGATTCCCACCTAAGACAAATGTTCGTGTGTTGAGCACGATCATTTGTTATGCGTGTAATGTAATGTTCTGGGTGTAATTTATCTATAATAATGCCTGTGTTTAGAAATATATAACTATGTTTATCAGTTGTTTAGTACTCAAAGCAAAAGCTCTGCTTGGCTTGGGACTGGATGGCGTTGTGTGAATGTTGTGGAATATTTATTTATTATTTATAAATTCGTACCTCATATCTCGTGTTTCTCGTAAATTCTTTTACCCTTATTAATTTGATTATTCGATGAGATCCGACAGATTTCGTTTAAAGACGCGTGTTTCTAAAAAAAGATTGGTACAACAGTCCCAGAGGCATGTCTCATTAATTATGTATAAAATTATATTATATTTGGATGAACAAACTTTGCATCAGATTCTGTTTGATACCACGTGCCTAATTAATTGTAGGAATGTTCTTTTGTATATTCTATGCGTATACGTTGATATAAATAAATAAAATTGTAGTGTCTATTTGTAATGTCAAAAGATAAGTTTTATACTTAATGCTTAAGAAAGTATTTTTATAGTAGTTTATCTTTTTTTTATTTGAGTTAATCTTTGTTACAGCTGGACCGATTTTTACGGTTTTGCTTTGATTATAAAAATAGTTGAAGTATGTGTGGTGTAACAAGGAATGATGTGATAAAGCAACGTTGTGGTGTAAAGAAGATGTGGTAACAAAATTTGAAAAGAGTATGCTTAAATGTTTTGGTCACGTTGAAAGGATGGATGAATAGCGACGAACGAAAGGTATTTACAAGGCAGATGTAAGTGGGAAAGCCGGGAAGGGACGCCCTAGAAGGACATACATAGACCTTATTGGTGAGGTTCTTCAGAAAGGTCAGGTGCGTAGTACACGCAACCGGCGTGTGTGTATGACAACATGAATGAATGTAAACGAAGCAAAAGAAGTAGGTATGTAAGAATCGTAGCATATGGCGCTCTGTAGTTTCTGCATACCCCCATGGGAAAAAGGCGTGAGTTTATGTATGTATGTATGTATAAAAATAGTTAGCCAATAAATAGTTAAATTCCGCAAGGACATAGTCACGTTTGACAGCTAGTACATTTGAAAAATGTTAGCTCCAAGTAAACTAAAACAAAATGCTAACTCAATTAATGTAATAAGTCTCGACGCCTGTCAAACTTTGTAACATCTAGTAATTAACACATTCTGGATTTTATTCAACACACTGATAAGCCTAATAACATTAATTAACAGTATGTCACACAAGCCAATTTCGTCGATTTTAATCTGAGATTCCATGTACCGACAATATTGATGTTGTAAGTAACAGGAAGGTCGCATATTGAGTTTGCAGCCAGCTTGTTGCGGGTTCGGCGGCGTCAGAAACAATATGGAGGCAAATGCTCAAACTCGCTCTTTAATCAAGCGTGTTCCGATGTAAATACCTCAGTATAGTCGAATGTGGCTGTCTTTGCCGCCGCGCTGTTTGCTCTTAAAAAAAGGGCTAAACTATATCTGTATAATTATATGTTTTGCATTTTCGCGTGATGTGCGGAGTGCGATGGCCTGGAAAAATTATTAATTCTAATTTCTGAACGAAAAATAGTAAGTATAGGATTATGTTTATCTTTTAAGTAGATTCAAAATGTTTTAGGGTTTTGTAGTCGAATAGAATTCCCGGACGGAAGTTTCAAAGTCAATTAAAAACAAACATCATTTAGGTTTCGTGGTAATTTTAAAAACATGTGCAGCTTTCTTATGTGTCATTAACACCCATTTCACTGTAACTAGATAACCTATGTAATTAAATTTTAATCAATCTTTTGTCAGAAAATGTACAGACGCCAGCACATCAAGTTACCCCAATGTGTCAAATTTCTTTGATCGTTTTTCAACTTTATGTCAAACACAATAAGGTTCATAGTCAATTGACAACATTTCAAAATTTTAACCTCCATGTTTTATTATGTAATCTAAAAGTAAATCCAAAACTAGAGGACCCATATTTTTTGTTTTTTCGAAATTATGTACTTTTCATTCATAATTTTAACTTTGAAATTCGGTGCATTCTAAAAAGACGTAAGCGCCAAATGACGTCATTCATACGGTGGAATGGCGATAATTCCTTTGCTTAACTGTAATACGTCAAAAAAAATCAGTTTCTTAGATGTCACTGTCATTTAGCATTTGTCAATGTCACACATTGACATTAAGTTTAAGTTGATATGTCATGTTTGACATTAGATATGTCATTTTTGACATTGGATTATGTCTTTTTTGACATTAGATACGTAATTTTTGACAGAAATGTCTTGTTTGACATTATAGTTTTCATCTTAAAAATTAGCTTGCTTTCGCAAAGGTAAACACCTCATTCCGCCGTATAAGTGACGTCATCGCATGGTTTTTGGTTTTTATTTTTTTTCTCAGAAATTAAGCTATAAAAAATTAAAAAAAATATATATTTGAACTCAGCATACAAAAATGAAGAAACGGTATTTTTGTTTTAGGGTCATGTCAATTTTGAAATGTTGTCAATTGGGAAAATTTGACACATTGGGGTAACTTGATGTGCTGGCGTCTGTACATAATAATAACATAATTATATACTATGAAAAACGCTGTAGATTACACATTTGTTAGATTTATGGTCACATTTCTGTAATATTTACTGTGTAATTGCTTGTTGTTTATTTATTTAATACTTTAAGCACACTAATGTACAGGGCCGGACTACCAATCACCGTTTAGGTGATGCAAAAAAAAGCAGTAGTAGGTGCAATATTAAATGAAAATAAAAGAAATCAAAATAAAACCAATACATTTTTTGGGTATAAATATATAAAAATGTTGAATGTTGTTGTTGATGTTGTTGCTTTTCCAAATAAAATAATATTGTCTCATTTAGGAGTTAGTCTAGTTATACTGTAAATGTTAACATTTTTCAATTAAATAAATAAATAAATAAATATTGCACAACTTTTTCACGCAACGCCATTTAGTCCCAAGTTAAGCTTGAGAGCTTGTGTTATGGGTACTAAATAGCTGATAAACATACTTATATATTTCTAAATATATACATGTTATAGATAAATTACACCCAGACACAGAACAAATGATCGTGCTTATCACACTAACATTTGTCCTGGGTAGGAATCAAACCCACGACCTCCGGGATAGCAGTCAGGGTCACTAACTACTAGACCAACAGGCCAGTCAAAAAAAAACAAAAATAAAACTTCCCCATACGGCCCCAAAAAATTTCCTAGTCTTAAAACTGAGATAATTTTAAAGAAACCATTAGATATTCATTATATTCAACAACGCGGCTCATACTCTAATTTAAGGTTACAAAGAAAAGCCCTGCAAACAAGTAATGAAATTTCAATTGTGGAGGTTTTCCTCTTTGTCGGCAAGGATGTAATATCAAAGGCTTTTATTTTAGAAGCTCCTGTACTTATAACCACTCTTATTGTTCCTACAGACAATTTTACAAAAGACGTGAAATGTACAGCAGTGCTGTACTCTAAAAAAGGCGAAGTGAAGGCAAATTGAGCTGTCATTCCATAAAAGTCAAAGTCAAATAATTTATTTCAACCGTTATGAGAAACTTAAGAACATCATACTTTCTTTACATACAAATAAACTAAAAATTCCAAAATTCAAAATTAAAAAAAAAACACTAACAGGTGAAAAATACCTCCAGTTTACATAGGTAGGTAGTTGAAAATTAAAGTGTCAATGATCAAACCTAAAAGAAGCAGTCATGAACAATACATGGACACGTTCTTCCAAAAAATACTAAAAGAATAATTAAAGTTTTGCCAGTAGGTAGGTAGTAGAAAATAAATCAAACAAAACAACTAAAACCTGATTCATCATCACTTAATTCGCAAATAGGAAATTATTTAAATGTGCACGCTGAAAATCTTCCTCGTCGTTCTGGATGCATGCAGCCCTAGTATTATTTTATGTCAGAATCCTTTAAATCGATGTTATGTACTCTTTTAAAATAGGTCTACAATACTTTGCTTACATTAATCAGATTTGGTAAATATGAGGACAATGCACCTAGAATAAAAGAAACTATACTGAGATAGGTTTCTTTGATATGATGTATACACCCCTATTTTTTTTAATTAGTACTAAAAAATTGGGCCGTATCCGTACCTGATACTGATCATATTTGCGTAAACAAAAGTAAAAAAAACGAAGTACAATTTTTAAATATTACCACTTTATAGTTAAACTTAAATAACGAAAACAGCTGTTGGATGCGGGACATGCTTGAGCGATATCACGCGAACGTGAGCGAGAGATGACGATTAATGAATACTACTATGTCATGAATAGCCTGTACAATATTTCCATAAATTGGGTGACTTTTTGGGACATACACACGCTAATAACTTTGATGTTTATGAATATTATTAATTGATTCTTTAAAAAATATAATGAGAAGACCCTCTAGAATAAGCCCTTTAATTCGTCAAACCCCGTTAAACCACCATTCATTTGTGCCTCAAAATACACTTCAGCCGTTACGGTTTCTCAGACTCCCGAAAGTCTGACTACCAGTCTAACTAAGAAAGAAAGAAATAACATTTGTATAAAACACGCAAAGAAATTTTAACAACCAAAACGAAATCTAACATGTCGTCAAAAAAACAAAAGACCTGTGCGATGGCAAAAAGACTGCTATCAAATACTGCAGCGCTGTTACGGCCCGCTCGCGCCTTTGCCGCTGTAAGCCGCTGTGAGCGACGGCAGCGACACGTGGCGTGCTTCGTACATTTTCATACTTTTCTCTTATCACTTACCGCTACGCGCTTAGCCACCACTCACAGCGGTAGGTTCGCTGAACTGCTATGAACACACTTTCGATACTACCTATTGCGAGGCATTTATACTTAAATAAATATAATTGAAAAAAATAAAATCAGAGAAAAGAAACTCGGACACTTATGAAATAAAAATAAAACAACACGCACCAGCGTCTTCTTTGTCTGTGGTCTGTCAGTGGTTTAAATATGACAAATCAAAGGACGCGGGCGCAAGTTGAAAGCCGGCTGTCAAACAGTTATAGCTTCTAAAATACAGATTTAATTTCAACCATATAAATTTGTTACTATAAAATGTAAAATTTGTTAGTATAAAGTTACAGTCCAGACCTATATTAAAAATAAAACTTCTGTCAAGAAACAAGTAGGTACTCAAATGAGACTTCTAAAATAGTGCGAGTGTTCTGTAACTTGTTTGTATACGACGGTGTAGTGTTTGGTAGTGTAGTTTATTTGTGTTGGTTGAGAAAGGAAGAAAAACATAGTGTTATGTTGCTGACTCGTTTGCTGAGACATCTGAAATCGACTCAGTCACCAATAATGGCTGCGTAAAAACCCTGGGTAAGTTTGTCCTTTTCCCTTTTTAAAAGTACCAACACGTGTTCTGACATCACGAAGAGGCGGTGGTAGGTCGTTCAAGCGTCGAGAATCGGTGAATTTGAAACTGCCGCGGAATGCAGCTGTATTATGAGACTAGGCCATCAACAGAAGGTAGACAGAAGCTCGTGTTTTGATTTTATTTATATCACGCGACCCACTGAATTTATTTTCTAAATATACTGTTTTTATAGATAGTATGGTGCCAAAGATTAGGGTAGCCAAATCTAGCTTTCTACGATCTAACAGTCACATCAATTGACACTTATTTAAAAACGGAGTTATGAAAGTTAAGGAGTAATATTGTGGTAGTTACTAAGCCGTGAAGGTGTTATAGGCAGTCGTTTCATTTAAAACATCGACCTGTGTGTTTCGATAGTTGAATACATCGCATTTTCACCAAGATGCAAATATCTAAAAAATATACGGGAACGGACTTACTACTTATAAAAGACTTTCCATTGAAAAAATAAATTAATACTTACGTAAATTACGAAAATGAGTTTCAGTAAATGTAATTGTGAATGAATAACCCATTACAATCCTTATAAAAGGTAACCGTGTGTACAGAAAAATGGATAAAATGAATAACAAAACCTTAGCATATAGCCTGTATGAGATTCAAATATTTTTGAAGCTTTGGTAGGCTTCACAAAGGAATTTCAGTGAAAAATCTCTGCAATGCAGCTCAGTGGGATGCAAGAACGCGCTGACGTTGGTTTTTATTTTTGGTGTTATTTGGCTTAATTCTTGCCTGCAACATTTTTGAAGATACGCGGAAAATAAGTATTTTCAACACACCTACTTCTTCTTTTGGTGTAGCTAATGACACATTTGAGTGTCAGAGTTTTGTGCCGTTCACGGTCCTCTTGGCTGCACAAAATATATTTTAGGCATGCCAGTTTCCATACGACGTTTTCCTGGACCATTTTTTTTGTACCTACTTTGTGTTCGAATCCAAGACCTACATTTTGGCCACGAAAAACTACGAAAGTGGGTAATATTGTAACGTCTTTAGGTTTAGCAATTTCGTAAAACTTACGCCGTGAAAATGTAGGAGAAGTGAAGGCAAATTGAGCCGTCATTCCATACTAATCCTAGGCTTTGATAGTTCACTTCACTCTAGTGTTAACGGGATCGATCGACTGAATGTATTTAACACGCGTGTTCTGCAAACTTGCAGTAAAGTACTCACGTCTCGTCATAGGTTTTGTCTAAGATGATGAGGAAAACCTGCAGAAGGAGAATGAGCACCAAGTACAGTAGGTACTTGTTCTAAATTTATTTTTACAAAAATATGTGTGACGGCTGATTGATACTGAGACTATTGTGACTGATCATTCCTATTGATTTCAATGAGCGTATGTGAGTATTCTCTTACGCTTAGACATCTTTTACAGTCCATATTTCTAAGTAATATTGGACTGTTTGTACTAATAAAAGAACTTCATTTATTATCAGAACCGACAAATACCGTCGGGAGCCAAACTGAGACACTGCATACGTGTGCAATCGTATCTCTGTCGTATCCTCTGACTTTTACTTTTAGTGGTCGTATCAGTGAGTATCAATGAACAAAATGACATTTTTGCCAAAATATCCCTTTGTTCGTTGATACTCACGGTACGCTTAAGATAAAATTTTAAAACTATGCTGTAAATAATACGTTGAATAATAAATCCACTATCGAAGCGGTCTCAGAAAATATCTGCAAGTAAGTGGCAATGTTAATCAAAGTGCTCTCACCTGCTGTCTATGCCCCTATTACATTTTATGTTTTGAACTCTTTATTGCTATTACGCTGGACAGTAAACGACCTTTGAATATTTAAAAAAAAAGATTATAATATGAACGGGTGTTAAAAATTGATAAAAAGAGAACCAGCGTAATTTTTCCAATTCAAACTTCGTGCTAAAAAACCGTGGGAAAACGTATGTGGCAAAGTATCCAATAGACAATACGAACATTTTGAAAATGGAAAAGAGTGACCATTTAGGTTGTGGATGTTTTCTTTATTTTCTGGATTCTACCATTCGTTTAATCAAATTCTAACATACTTGGTCGTGAAGTGGACTTACTGTACCACTTTTGGGTTCATAACATGTATTTTACACGCTTGCTTTTCACTTCACATTCCGTGAAGCGTGTGCGTTTATTTTTTACGTATAAGCAAGGAGCGTTCATGCCTTTAAAAAAAAAGCCTTATTTAATAAAATGTGATAAATTAACTACTTGTTTTTCCAAAATCATTTCAGTTTAAAAAATATTTGTAAAATATTTGTTGTTTATTTGTGTAACTGTTTGGCGATTTAAAAATACGATAGCATAGAGCGCACTTATTTGTTTTTCTAATACTGCCATAAAATATTATGATATCAACGGATATCTATGGTCAACAGCTACAGGGTGTCTCATTCAAATCGGTCAGTATGGGAAAGTCTGAAACTATAAGACATACGACGATCTGTTCTGAGGAACCATGTCATCGATTTTAATAACAAGAAAACTGCATTCATACATTTAAAAAAAACATCTGTACTCCGTTCGGGAATCGAACCCGGTTATTTAATAATAAAAAGTATAATGATTTTAGAATAAAAAGTATAAATTGTATATAACATAGAGGCAGTAGTTCAGATTAAAATTATAAATTTAGTATTTTTTAAATCAATGCATTTTAGTAAGGTAGTTAGGTTAGGTAGTTAGGTTAGCTATAGGATAGTATGGTCAGTTAGGTTAGGTTATATACATGTTGTAATTTTAATTCTATTGAACACAAAATGTTTAAATAAGATCACAGTAGAGACTCGCTACAAGTAGTAGTAGTTATTATTGGTTTGGATCTATTTGTTGTCGTCTTATTAAACGTATGTATATCTATTAAAAAAAAAAAATGATAAGATCAATAAATTGACTCTAAGGCACAACGAAGTTTGCCGGGGCAGCTAGTAGGTTATAAAAGCTTGCTGAGCGTTCGTTAAAATGTGGCTAACTAGCCACACTTGACCTCAGTGTCGCGTCGCGCCGTCAACGGACGCGTGCGTGCGTTAGTGTGCCATTTTTGAAGATCGAAAGTTGTTTAGGTAACCTAACTACACCTTTTTACTTAAAATAATAGTTGAACTGACACCATTTAGGGTACAAATGCATACATGTACACAAGCATGCTACCCTTCATTTTAATTCGGAAATAATGCAAAAAAAATCGAAACAATATTAGAATATCAAATAAAAAATTTGTATGACTCCATTGCTAATAAAACTTCCAATATTAGGGGCTAATTTACATCACATTAAGTGTGAATCGAGTTTCGCGAACAAAAGCAATTTTTCACCCGACCGCTTAACACGAGGGAAATTGCGAAACAGTCCAAAGAAAAAGGTAGAAGAAATACAGCGCTTTTCATCGCTAATTTATCGCTTCCACACTAAGATTTTGACTTCGATCCAAATAATGAGTGACTAATTTCAAGTAGTTTTTCGCGTTGTAACAATGTTTAACTTGCGTTATTGTTTGTTTTATACATTTATTTGTTTCATTTATTAAATTATTATTTATCGGTTATTAGGTACCACAGGGCCATAAATGAAAACAATTACCTAACTAAATAAATACATGAATGACATGAATTTAATATTTCGCTTAAGAAGCAACTAATATTTACTTAAAGTTGGTGATTCGATAACTACTATTTTGTTATACAAATAAGTTATGAATATGTTCGTAAAAAAGGTTTTCTGTATCCAGAAATATCACTGTGAAATATTAAAATAATTCTACGCAAACAGAAACAAAAGCAGGACGTTATTTATTTCCACAATTAGCTGACCGCAATGAATGGGTGGATTTTAATATTTTGTGGCTACTTGCTTATGCTATTTGGTATAAATTGGTAATTATACGACCAAGGTACCACAATTAAATAAATATAGAACGAGAAAATTCGTGTTTTGTGACATTATGCTTTTAGATTAGTAGAAAAGTGCAAGTATTCGTATACCACAAGGTATGTACCTACGGAATTACAGCGGTGTTAAGCATTTTCAACTTTTAGTAGCTATAAATTATACTCGTAAAAAAAACCTTTATTTAAATTTGAACGTGTCCACAAAATGCTCTTATTTGTGGGCGCTTCAAAATTCGTTATTCATAATGAAACATTTTAAATAAGGAATCCCAAGGAGTTAAATATTTTTGGTAGCATAATATGCATATGTAATCTTTCATTGTTTTGTATAACCTTATGAAGGCAAACCAAAATTTGCAAAAAGAAACATCTGCTACTGTCATCACACGCAAAGAATCAATTAGTAAGTCCATTAATTAAATAGGACCGTTAAATTGAAGCGGACACGAATGGCCACCAACACGGTGTGATAAATTGCGACTTCCAACCATGTTTGTTTTTTCTATTATTTTTGTGCTGGATCTCCGCATTTTGACGACCACCTGTCCAAAAGCTTTTAACTCGTTTAAAATAAATGGCCGTTGACTGCCAGTGATTTTGAATCTGTTTAAATTGTTAGTAGTCGTAACAGATGATATGCATCAATGCCGCACTTAATGCACCAGACCGAAATGTGATGTGTTTGCGGATGAATGGAAGGTGATTTTGTCGGTATGTCTGAAGTACTGGGAGGAGAATGCATGCCTGAGAAATTAGTTTTTAAGATTTATTTAATTTTATTTTACATTAATTTCACAATGTGTGTTTTGTTGTTTTACTGTCTATTTACTGTAATTGGTTTCTTTTTACCGTAGTAAAAAAGTAAATAAATAAATAAATCAATGATATTATAAGTAAATATCATCATTTCTCTAGCATTTTCCCAACTATGTTGGGGTCGGCTTCCAGTTTAAATGGATGCAGTATGAATACCACTGTTCTACATGGAGCAACTGCCTATCTGACCTCTACAACCCAGTGGCTGGGTAGCACGATACCCCTTGGTTAAACTGGTTGTCGGGCTTCTGACTACCCATAACGATGACTGCCAGGATCAACGGATTAACGTGCTTTCCGAGGCACGGAGAAGTCTTGATCTTACTAAGATTATAAACGCGAAAGTTTGTGAGTATGGATGTATGGATGGATGTTAGTTACTCTTTCACGTAAAAACTACTGAATGGATTTTAATTCAATTTGGTATGGAGTTAGCTGACACCCTGGATTAACACATAGGCTACTTTTTTCCCTGTATTCACACGGGGACGGGACCTACGCGTGTGAAACCGCGGGACGTCTGCTAGTTAAATAATACTAGCCTGTTACTGTTCCACTGTAAGGCAAAGACCTCCTCTCATACAAAGAAGACACAAGCAATAATAACCACGCCTTCTAAAAGCGTGTTGAATATTTCAGTTTGGTTTTAATTATAAGTCGAAGTTACTTGAACATGTTTTCATTTATCGTCATTAGTTTTATGCGACAGGAGGCTTTGATTTAAGTAGTTCGTATACAAACATCAATAAACATCTCAATGGTAATGTAAAATTGTATGAGACTAGAACAAAAATGTCTCATACAATAGTCCACATACTTCCCATTGTTGGATTTTAACCCGCTATGAAAATATACGGACAGGAAAATATATGAGCATTTTTCAGTTTAAGGGGCTAAATAAAGCATGATTTATGATTACTTTTGTCACTTTTTCTAAAAGTTGGGGGTAACCTTTTGACGCATTCCGCTCTGTTACGCATTTTTGGAGTTCCAAAACCAAATGGTGATACGTTACTTTTATAATTTTGGCCGTCCATCTAGGGGTCGAGTCTGCTATTGCAATCGTGTCTCAATGACCGGTCAATGATCATTTTTTGACGTATGACGTCAAACTTACGACACATTTCCCATACAAAAACTGTCAAAGACGTCAAATATTCGATCAATGACCGGTCATTGAGACACGATTGCAATAGCAGACTCGAGCCCCTGGACGCTTGTCTGTACGAATGTCATCAATTAATCATTCATTTTACTTTTAGGCTACACCAAACACACACACCAAACACTACACACCATTCCAAAGATTGTTGTGATATTAATGTTAGGAAGAAATTTGTGGTTGTGGCTCCACTTATGTACAGCGGCCAGCACTTCAAGTTACCCCAATGAATCACATTTATTTGATAGTTTTTCAACTTTATTATTAATGAAATAAGGTCCATATTCAATTGGGAATATTTGACATTTTGGGGTAGATGTGCTGGCGTTTGTACTTGAAATTAGTGTAAATATGAAGCGTGTTCTTATGTGTTGTTTTTAACTAGCTCATTCATTTAGAAAATAATTATTTTCATGTCACAGAGTGCGGTCTAGGTTATATTGTGGGTCTCCATGAGCACACTCTTATATTAACGACTGCTATCGAGTCGGCTATGTCCCATAAATACGTAGGACATTTTTTAAACAAATATGCAGTGATCAACAAAAAAAATAACAGCGCATTATGATGCGATTAGTTCAACATATGTATATCTAGGTAAAAGAAAAAGACAATCTTAGTTAGTTTGTATGCAGAGAGTTATGTCCGTAAATTTAACTTATGGAAAGCGACCGAGTGCCATAGAACATATTATTTAAACGCTTCCACACATACAGAGTTGCAGGCAAATGCTAGTAACTGCACACCTTAAACTGCCGTCCTTATAAGACCCAGATGTATGAAAGTCAACGAAGCAAATGAAGTATATAAAAATCGTAGCAAGTACCTACGTGGCATTCTAAAGATTCTGTCTAGCCCAATGGGGAAAAAGACGTGAGTTTATGACTTTATGTGTGTATTATAAGTATCAAGATATGACTTCTTAATTCCCACTAACATAATTTACAAGTAAACCACTGTATACACATTTTGCAAGCTTAGTAAGAAGTGCGCGCCGCGACTTCACGATGCATGTAATATTTAATTGACAGTAATACGGCGTCTGAGGTACAGCCACGCAAGCTCACGTACTTCGGAAAACTATGACAGAATGTAGTGTTATTACTTTACTCAATTATTTACACTTGACAAAGGAATTTAGGTAAGTAAGTGTATGCAATATTTACTCATGACAATAACTAACGAAAGGTATTTATGCATGGCTGTTGCGTATGTCCGTTGACAGTGTGTATCTGACACTGCTGATAGCCAATATGAATCTAGCTGTTTGACAGATAATCGTTGAACACTTTGTGCAGTGATCATCACTGTGGACTAAACCTATCTCTAACTGCATATGTACAGACGGCAGCACGTCAAGTTACCGCAATGTGTCCAATTTCTTTGATCGTTTTTCAAGTTTATTGTCAAACAGAATAAGGTTCATATTCAATTGGGATTTGACACACTGGGGTAACTTGATGTGCTGGCGTCTGTACCTAAGTGAAAATGCCCCGGGAGGGGACCGCTTTAGAATAACTTTATTGGTGATATTGTTCAGAAAGTCAAGTCAATATAATAGAATAGAATACTCTTTATTGTACCTACACCATAAAAACTTACAAATAATAACTTTAAGGGGTACATAGGGTGTTACAATGGGCGGCCTTATCGCTAAAAGCGATCTCTTACAGACAACCTTTGGATGGACTTGATGGAGGAGGAGAAAAGATGAGTAGGCAGTTTGTGGTGTACTATTTACATAAATAAATAACATACATGAATATCTCAAAAGTGGGTTAAAATAAGTATAAATACAATACATAAATACGAATAATTTACAAAGTAACGAACTGTTATATTAAGTGTTAAGAGAAAGGTTATAATTTTTAAGCATTCTTTTAAATTATGGTTGGTTTAATGTTTGAGTCAATTGTATTATGTATACACCACCGGAGTGAGTTTATGGCCACATATAGGAACGCAAAGGGAGTATGTCATGTAAGGTTCGTAGCAGGTGGCAATTTTGGCCGACGGGTGTTGTGTATCGGCGTTTTCGCGGAAGGCTACATGACACCACAACTCAGCGCATTACGTTGCCAACTTAAAGTGTTTTTATTTAATCGAGTAGTTGTATGTATTAGTATATTATTATGTAAGATTATATTTGTATTTTGTTTATGGGCCTTAGTTGCCTGAGAATAAAGTATTATTGTTATTATTATACTTTTAGCGTAATCCCATTGAAAAGGTTGTGAAAAGTTTATTTATGTACTTAATTACTTTTGCAATTAATATGTTTTTCTTGTTATTTGCATTTGGAATCGAATAAAGTCGGTATTTATTATTATTTATATACAACAGAAAAACTATATTAAAATAAAACTAGCTGCCCCGGCCAACTTCGTTCCACCTATTAAAAAGAAAAACATTTTACGTCCTTCTCAGACCCACGTAATATACATACGAAATTTCATAACAATCACTCAAGTCGTTTAGGAGGAGTTTCGTAACAAACACACGTAAATTTTATATATTATATTACATTTAAGTTCCAATAAAACTATACAGGGTTATTTTTTAACTACCAGCCAAATTTTCACAGGATGTTCTACTTATAAATAATAATATGAACAACTTTCACTACGGGACCAAGTCGGTTATCTCGAAAAAAATATTTACTGTTGCATACAAAAGTTCAATAGGTATTCGACCGAAACGTATGCAACAGCTGATTCTTTCTTCAAGATTTTCGAAATGGTTCATAAGTGAAAATTTGGCTGGTGATTAAAAAATAACCCTGTATAAAACAAACTTATAACACAAAACAGTACTAATGCCTGAAAAGCAGTAGTAATGCCTCCCAAGTCCCATTCGCATTGTAACAATTGTGCTCATAACATTAATTAGTATAATTAGCTCTTTCTTTAGCTGTACTTAGCTGTGAGTTCTCATTAAAAACATGTGTTTGTAAAGGAAATATTAATGTGCAATATTTTTGAGTGACCATACAATGTTGTAAGTGCATGTTTTTCGAGTACTTTTTGCCAAGAAAGTAATTTTCTTTAAATGGTTATAAAAGTTTATAAGCTTATTGCGTGCAGACGTACGGTCTTCTAGGAATTTTATTTTGCTTTCATATGTAGAAAATCATTTTGCAACTGGGTTGTGGAGGTCAGATATTTAGTCGTTCTATGTAAAATATGTGTTCAGCCACATTCCGTTAGACTGGAAGCCGGTCGCAACATAGTTGGGAAAGGTGTGAATTACCTCTAAATCGGTCAAAATATAATAGACTGCACGAGGTTGTGGTTCAAGTCCGGGCAAATCTAAATGTGACTTTTTCAATTTGTCATTGACGTCGGTGAAGGAAAACATAGTGAGTAATCGCAAATCCAAGTTGTAAAAAATCCAAATATTCCGCGTGTTTCATGGAATAAATAAATTTTATGAAAATACTTAATTATAGAAAATCTCGTTTATAAAACCTGTTTTATATATTTATATAAAAGTGAAAATAAAACAAAAAGTCGTCGTATATATTGTGATTCAAAAATTAATCAGTTCGAAGATAATATTATCAATAATAATTAATTTTCTTTCTAACCAATCATTTAAATACAGGCTGTAAAAAGACCCTTAACGTAATCGAAAACTACATATTCTACCCATCACTGGGATAGTTTTTTTTTGAAGAACATACCTGGAAATTTACTGGTTCTGGAGATATTGAAGATCAAAGTGAAATATTTTTTTTCCAAATCGTATTTTAAGTATCATTAGTAATCTTTCTTCCCAACAAACATTATCATAATTATTTTCAAAACAAATAACGCATTAGAAGTTACAAAAATGCAATAGATACAAGCGTGCGGTCGGGTCAACGACCAAGCGCAATAAAAAACATCTCTTTTTTGAAAAAGCTTGTTAAGATAACTCTTTTTAAGGGATACTGTCAGAGCTTTTATACTGGGAATCTGTGGATCAGTCACAGCAAAAGGTCGCTGGACAATCTGCGCGTACAATATAATAATATCTTCAGGATGATGTTGGGGCTGCCTCGTTTCTGTAGTGCGTCAGGGATGTGCGCGCTATATCATACCGACGGCTTTCATGCCGTCGTTCGCAAAAAAACAGCATCCCTGATCTGCAGATTGCGTGGCAGCCGCAATGTAATTCTGATGACTGTAGCGGACAGGATCTCATCCCCTCTGTGGAGGTTTTTAGTTCGCAAAATCATTTAATTATAAGTTTCTTTTTTAATGTGTCAATTGGTTTCCTATGGATTGTAATTGTCTGAAATAAAGAATTTTTTTTTTTAAAGATTAAAGAAAAATATTATTCTCAGCAATATTTTTTGGTCAAAGTTACTTAATTATTTGTTCAGAATGTGTAGTTGCTATGTGATCAGTATTTTTACAACCTGTATTTAATTCTCAGAAAATGCGGCGTTATCATTTCTTACGTAAGTAAGGGTGTTTTACATTAATAATCGTGACTTAATCGAATTCTTTTGTATGAAAAATGAAAACAAAAAAGGAAATATAATTGAAAAATTCATTTGCCAGTTGATTCTTTGATATGGTCTAATTCATACCCCAGAGATAAGGGATATATGAAAAAATAGGTTGAATATGTTAGGGAGTACTAACCAGAAACTAACATTACGAATAAACCATGTACCTCGAAATTCTTGTATTGAAACAGAGTGACCACGAAACTTGTGTGCTCGAAGCTGGCGGCCTAAAAGTTTGCCACTCCGTTATCTCGTTGGGATGTTTACAGCCAAACATCTCGTGTGAATACCCACGTATAACAGATGTACAATTCTGGGAAAACCTAATATTCTAGATGCTAAGATAAAACTAAGCTGCGCCGTTTTCAATTGATCTTAGTGTTAAAGTTCAGCCAAATTTGTTCAGGCAGTGTGCCTAACCTTTAATATACAGGGTGTAACGGAAAGGGTATATACATACAAACAGGGTGAATAGAGTATTTAATAACGAGTCTTTCCTCAAAATTTCAGCTCCCAACTAATAACTTTGAAACTTCACGATATTATTTAATATCGACAGTTTATTAAATGCAAAATCATAACAAACGTGTCACCGCACTATGAGGGTCATAATCCTGTCCGGCAAGGTTCAAGTATATCTATCTCGGGTTCTGCGCCCCTAGTACAGACCTATCAGGCTCTGCCTAACCGACGAAGGCGCGACGGCGCGGGCGGGCTCAACTTTACAATTATGTATGTATATGTATAAAAACGTTGCCATGTCGTTTCTTATCACCAAGAGAATGCGTGCCCTTCGGATGTATATACCCTTTCCGTTACACGCTGTATAAGCTGTCTCACAGCCGCAAATTATATTTAGGTACCTTCTTACTGACAAACGCTTGCATTGACTGATGTGGTCTCCTCATATCTGTGTGGTTCTTTCCTCAAAAGACCATTTTCAACACTAATCTGCATGGTTCCTACATGATCTAAGCAAGATATTGTCTGGACTTTAAAAGAGACTATCACTTCTGAGTTTCTTTCGGTGTGTCACTCTTCTCAGAGTGTCTGATAGTGAAAGACCGACCTCACCTTCTATCTAAAAAATGACGCGTAAAAGTGTTGTATGACATTCTATTTCCAGAAAGTATTATTACTGACATCTTACGTACCAATATACATAAAAGTGTAAAACCATTCAAATAAAAGATGGACCAAATACGCAAAATCGTATTTAGAAAATAAACTGTTTAAATAAAAAACCTCCTTGTATTGCATAGTTTATTAGGTATCAAAATCGAGTACCTACACAACATTACAACAATATAGTTCCATCTCAAAAACTCAACCTTTATAATATAATCTAAATTTCAAACTATTAATTTCGAACCTTTCAATCTCCAAGCAAGCGCAGTTTCGCTTTCGGTTTTATTTCTAATTTAATGTGAAAGGTTTTGATACGTGTAATTTAATACGGTACCCCGAATCTCCCTTGGAATCCGGAAGCTTAACAAAATAGGCCCGGGGAGGAAGTTTTACGACGTCATGGATTAGTGTTTCAGGCTAGTTGCGATAATGTACGATATAAACTGTTACGGGTTACGATTTGTTCCATTTACCTTACTAAAGGTCGATTTTTTAATGGCCAGTAAAGTTATATAAATTACATTTTGAAAGGATATATTTATTTACATTTTATTTTTACAATCTATATACACATACATAAACCTATAAAATGTTATCTAACTCTGCCAATAAATTCATCCGCATCGATGCCAGCTGGTAAAGTGCCCATATGACTGGCGGCATTGCCACGTTAAATGGCAATGCTTAGCCTCTGGTCAAAGTAAAGGCCAGCCCAAGGCCACGGGAAGTGTCAACAGTATTAGACGTCTTTGGAAAGGAGACGAGCACTCGGACCCCACCCTATATATCCAGTTAGTGTAAAGAATGAGGATGGCGATTTGATAGTTTTTGTATTGTTATCATGTGTTCTGTGTCTGGGTGTAATTTATCTAACATATATAAATATCATATAGTATATGTATTCAGAAATATTTAAGTATGTTTATTACTTGTCTAGTACCATCATAAGCTCTGCTTAGTTTGGGACTAAATGATAATATATGTGGCAAATGTGTGAAACTTGTGGAATATTACTATTGTAAACGTCAGACTTAAGTTTTGTAATTACAAATAAGAAATATATAAATATACTTAGGACAGAAAAGTAAAATAATCATCAAAAAATTCATCCGCGTCGCTGTCAACGGGAAACGTGCCCAAAAGACTGGCCGCATTGCCACGTTGAATGGCAATGTTGATTCTCTGACCTAAATCAAGCCCAGAGAAAATATAATATTGTTACTATTATTATTTAATGTTCAATCAAGATAAAGATAAAAATTATAGTAAAAAAAAATATTAAAGATACCGGGCTGGTATCCGCAACTCCACGTCAAAGCGCGTATTTTGCGTAAGGGCCATAATCTACCACGCGGGCCCAGTGCGAATTGGACCGTGTTATGCAGAAGGCAGCCAAGTCGGGAAAAGTACAAACAGAGTTATGAGCATTTTTCTGTCGACGGTTGCACTTCGGTTGTATATTAATTTTCTGATTATTTTTTATTTGAGACATATTGGTATAGCTGTTGTTATTTATTGTATCCTATCCAGAATGGCGAAACGTGGCTAGTAATATTAATAATTGCAATTTTAGACGTGGCTGTTTTATACAAAATAGCATATTTTGTGCAAATCACAATAAAGTATAAACCAGCCATGTAAGTTGGCTGTGTTTTAAAATGTAATCAGTAACTATATAGGACATAAAAAACAGACAAGAAAGTATTAAGTGTAGCAGCTATTGACTAAAATGTTTACTACGTTCACTAAAATAATCCGACTGTTGTATAATGTATTCATACTGTTTTTTACTTTAACTAGGTACACTTCATTTAGGTCTTATAACAAATCAAATAAATAAAATTATTTTGATTTGAGCAAAAACTTGGCAATAGAATATTAGAAATATTTATTAAAAAAGCATTAAAACGTCACAAACGCAAAATATAAATTTTCGCACTTATTCATCATCCAAAATAAATTTATTCTAACTCAGTATTAAATCCATCAAAGTCATCTTCAATACCAGGTGCACATGACGTCAAATTGTCATAAAAGTGTAGAACATCTTCTGGTATTAGATGTATTATTGATATTATATCACGTATCTTGGGCTCTGCTATAGGTTTTCGATTTGGCCATAATTTAGTCATATACTGACTCTTAAAAACACCTTCTCTTTCTGGATTGTCAGAGCCGTGACGTGGTGATATTTCAGCAGTCCAGTCCAGCCAGTGTAGCAGTCCTAATCTTCTTGGTCAAAGTCAGACTTCATTTAAATATGATATTGGTTCACTTTTAGCCAATTCACTTAGTCATTATTTGTTGTTTTCTTGCGATTTACTATGACTTGAGTCTCAGTCGAGTAGAAATCATCAACTAACATTTGGCAATTCTTTTTGCATATAGCCATCATTTGAATGTAGTCGTCAGGCGTATAAATCCTTTGATTGTACAAAGCTCTCTCAATATCACCGAAGTCTTTATCATTGGGTAAGTAACTTTGGCCTGGCATCAAATACTTAAATGGTATAGATTCTAGGTTTGGTTTCATCTCGATTGCTGCTTTCATCATGAGAGTAATTTTTATGTTCCGGCTTTGACCGCCACAAGAATCTGACCAAAGAATTAAATCTTTTATAGTGTGCGAGTTGAGCTCACGATAACTGAAAAAAGCTTGCACTGACTGATCTGGTCCACTCATATCTGTGTGGTTCTTTCCTCAAAAGACCATTATCAGACACAAAACTGCATGGTTCTTACATAATCTGACCAATATATTCTTTCGGTGTTCTTGTTTCTTCTCAGAGTAATCAGACAGCGAAATACCGACCTCTTCTTTTAAAAAAAAATGACATGTAAAAGCGTTTTTATGAACCCATTTACAGAAATAAATATCATTTATCATTGTCAGAGACGTTCTTGTCGATCTGTTTTAAAAGTGATGATCCCACTTCCTGTGCGACACGTCCAGCCTGACCCTCGATCCATGTACAGACGCCAGCACATCAAGTTACCCCAATGAGTCAAATTTCCCAATTTAATATGAACCTTATACTGTTTGACATAAAGTTGAAAAACGATCACAGAAATTGTTTTTAGCACTGTGCACACCCAAGTTATAGAGCCAGAGTTGCCTTTTATAAAAAAGCCAACTGTGATTACCAACAAATAAATAATTTGCAGTAAACAGCCATCATAGAGTGGCTGCCTTTTACGTAACTCGAACACTGATACCTCCTAACATTTTGAAATTTGTAAAAAACGGCCATATAGTTAGGCTGACTTCTGCAAAATAGATAATTTAATTTTTGTCAAAATTGGCTGCATTTTACACGAAGATGACTGTTTTTTACAATAAACATTTGTAGACATGGCTGCATTTGACGGCTCATATCTCCGTAATGAATAGAGATATCGACATGGCTGTTTTAGCAAAAGATCGGGCGTGTCGAAATTAGTATGGCTGTGTTTATAACTCATTTTTGGAAAAAGTGCCACATGGCTGCTTTCTGCATACGGTCCAATTGGTAGATGTCACGTGTCTTCGAATTTTTGGTAAATTAAAAATTATAGTAAATTACTCACTGAAAATAAAGTAAGTGATAGCCACAAAACTCTCGGTTTCTGATGTAGGAGTTTCTGTATTGGGAATGCAAATACACACTCCGTTTCCATAACACAAGTAGTATGATATGATGTGGTATAATTTATTATCCTAACTATAGTTCACACGGCGAAACATTAAACTTCACAACTTTAATGACAATGGGCTAATGTTGGCAACAGTGCGCTAAGCAAACTTGCCAGTTCCGCCAACTCTCCGAGTCACACCGGAACCGGAAGCTCGTCGCTACACAAGAATGTGCATGTACTGATGTTGTACGGCCAATGGTACGACAACTGTTGCAATTGTACTGCTAAAAGCAACCTTGTTGAAACGACATTAAGATGTTTTTAGGAAGAAACAATTGACATCAATGTGCGGTTAGCTATAGAGGAAACTAAATAAACGTTTGGTGGAAGTCCCGCGCAGTTGAGAACAATGTCACAATATAAGTTATTTTAGTTGTAGGGATATAGTGACAGTATGTGATGATATATTACTTTCTATATACCAGTTTTGAACTAAAATAAAACTATCTACTTCGAGTTTGATGTACGTATTGAGTCAGTATTGTTCAGAATTCATTTATTATTGACTACCTGTGTCTAAAATTACTGGCAATAATATTAGGATTTATAAGTCTGGGATGCATTCCATGTCGAACATTTATACATAGGTATATATTTGGTTTTCAGACGGTAGAGAATCATTACTTGAAAGTTTGTCATTTGGAGGGTTGGAAAATCCTTGATAGCGACGCGCGCATAGTTTTATCTTTGTAAATATCATCTTTCTTAATAAAAAATAATATCTTTTGTGTATGGTTAAGTTAGTGAAAAAAAAGCAGGAATTTTAAATTTAGTATTCTGTTTTCTGTCTGTACAATTTGTTAAAGAATCAGAATCAGAAAATATATCCGTGTAGTATAAGTGTATATTCAAGCTTCGCATTTTACTCCGTAAAAACCTACTACTACCATTTACAATCCTCATGGATATTTTCCGCTCTGGGGTCTCGCAGGCTGTTATTGATTTAAAACCACCCTGGTATTCCATCTCATACCTGCACCGGTGGTCGCGGGAACGGACAAATCTTCCCCAATTTATACTTAGAAATATACCGTGACTTAACTTATAAAGCAACTAGTCAGTGATCGTCATCGTGAGAAACCGGCATGCATAGGAAATATTTCTCGACAGCATCCGATTCCAGATTAGTCACTAATGATACGAAAAGGAAAAAGAGTGATGTTTAAGAAACTTAGAAAGTATAGACGCCAGCACATCAAGCTACTGATTTGCCCAATTTTCCCAATTGCACATGAACCTTATTCCGTATAAAATAAGAATGGAAAACTATTAAAGAAATCTGACGCATTAGGGTAGCTTAATGTGCTGGCCTCTGTTTACTTTAAATCAAACCGTCTCATTTGTAATCATAATCGTAATTAAGAACAACAATATTGTTCATCCACAATTACTCTAAAAAGAATATTAAAACATCTGGCCGCAACTGCTAACTGCCTACTTTTCTCACCATTACAGCCTACAGTTACAGGCTTTCAGTGACACAATAGGTGCAACAATAGGCCTGCTACAGAAGCAGATAGTAATTGCGAGCATTCATTATTAACTGGTTGGAAACAATGGCTTGTAACGCCTCAGTGGGCGTAATGCCGGCGTTTAAACAGTTGCAACAAAGCACAGGGCGGTGTGGTGTTGCAAGTGTCAAGCGAGGAATATTTTAGAGATGGTTCCTTGCCCCCTTATTTATAAACATGCAAGAAATAATAAGAAAAAATGGTGATTTGTATCACCTTTATTTTCTACGTTTTTTTATGTAGAATGCATTGATCAATGTCGGAAATAAAACTTGTTATAACTTAGCGTCAAGCAATAAATACTGGTCTCTAGCAGCCTATGGTTAAGTTAGAAAATTTGGCTAGTTCCATTAAAAGAAACAATACGGAATGGATGAGTATCAGTTTCAGTATAAAACCATCAAAAGTGTGTTCTTTATTTGTTTCGTTTTCGTGGAAAACTCACCAAACGGATTTAATTAATTTTACTAGAACTTTAACTCGTTTCTCTGGAATAGGAAAGCGAGCAAGAAAGTAATAAGTGTAGGTACGGACGCCAACACATCAAGCTACCCGAACGTGTCAAATTTCTTTGATCGTTTTTCAACTTCGTATCTATTCTCTTTCTAAAGAGAATAGATACGAATCGTTTGTAACTTGGCTAGGGGGGCAGCTGTTTGTCAACTGTCAAGTGTATTTAATTTTCAGCCATATTACAAATTCTACTCGTTAACACTTGACAGTTGACAAACAGCTGATCCAATATACGCCATTTTCTTCCTGTAGTCGCAATAGAATTTAAATAGAATTTGTAAAATAGCTAGGCCTGCAGTTTTGACAATACTGAAGCAGTCATTTTCATCGACTGCATTTTGTTCAGCAATCCTTTCAAATACAGTTCAGTCGACCTTAGCTAGGATGAAAATACCTTTTATCCATAGGTTTTCTGACACTAAAAGCTTCAAACCAATATTGGGTGATGTGTTTTTCGAAACGCTTTTAACAAACAAAGCCTGTTTTTATTACAGTATAACCCTATCAAAGGTAAGTTAAAAACTCTGAAACGTCCAATAAAGGAGGAAGTTCAACATAACGACATTTGCAATTTCGTGCGGGCAGTGACAACAGTGGAACGCGCTTTTTTATTTTTTTATAGGGTACCGTAGCAAAATGATAAAGGGAATCCTTACGGTGAGACATCGTCTGTCTGTTGAAAATGTTTTTTTCTGGATCTACTAATCACCTTGAAATTTGGATTAGCTTTTAACAATGTTTATCCACATACATAACGCTTGAAAGAATGAAAAAACAACAACATTATTATTCTAATAATGTTGTTGCAATGGGAGTGGAATGCTAAATACCTATCAACGATCTCAATTGACCATAAAAAACGTTTTTACAAAATAATAAGACCGATTCCATAAAAACACTAAAAGGTGTCAAATAGGTCTAGTTTCAGAAGTCTGTAAGTCTGAAGAACGAAGTGAGTGTCATTCATTATTTGCTACCACTTTCTGAAACTAGAGCATTTGATTCTTAAAATCAGTGCATAAATGACAGAGAATAGAGAAAACACACATTTAAAAAAAAAATTGCGGCCCATTCAAATTATTCACAGATAAACCCAGTAATTCTGTTTTACACCGGTATACGATTTTGTACGGGTCTCTCCTACAGTTGACGCCCGAAACATTCACAATTCATATTTGACTGCGACTGCTCCCAAATTAGATCATGTTTTAGGTTAAGGTACCTACTATGAATTATGTAGCGCATATTTTCACAGCTTTTCCGCTCCAACAAAGGCTATAAATAGCTTTGTTTTGAGCCGAGAACAATTACGTTATTACCGCCCGTGTAATTATTTAAACAGGCACGTGAATTAAATATGTATGTAGTACTTGGTTGTGTAAATTAATATTAAAATATTTATACATACGTATATAAACTAATGCATTTTTCCCATGGGATTATAACATACTGCTTTTGCTTCGTTTGCGTTCATACATCTAGTGTAGTCATTGTGGGTACTACAGACCTGACCTTTCTGAAGAACCTCACCAATAAGGTTTGTGTAAGTCCCCTCCCGGCGTTTCCAATTATATATTCCTTATAAATACCCTGAAAAAAAAAATTGAAAAGAGTATGCTTAGATGGTTTGGTCACGTTGAAAGGATGGATGAAAGGCGACTGACGAAAGGTATTTACAAGGCAGATGTAAGTGGGAACGCCGGGTGGGGACGCCCTCGAAGGATATACATAGACCTTATTGGTGAGGTTCTTCAGAAAGGCCAGGTGCGTAGTACTCGCAACCGGCGTATGTGTATGACAACATGTATGAATGTAAACGAAGCAAAAGAAATATGTAAGAATCGTAGCATATGGCGCTCTGTAGTTTCTGCCTAACCCCATGGGAAAAAGGCGTGAGTTTATGTATGTATGTATGTATAAATACCCTTTGTAAGTCGCGTTACATTCTCAACATGACCAAACCAATTATGCAGCTTTTCGATTTTTGTCACTAAATCTTCATTTCAACCACATTGCATTGTCTATAAAAAAATCTTGTTAACGAAATTCTTAACGTCTTGGTATAACAGGGCCTTCTAATACTTACTTATTTAAAGAATAAAATTGACAGTATTATTTATTTATTAAAACTCTAAGCACAAGTAAAAAAAACTGTACAAAGGCGGACTTAATGCCTTAGGCATTTTCTACCAGTCTACCTTAAGGTGGTGGGGCAGAGATATTATGTCTGAGAGATGACTATTGATAAAAGTTAGCTTTACAAAAGTTCTTCAAGAATTCAGGGATATATAGACAAGACTATATACTGACTATATTCTGTTCACAAGAACAAAACTAGAAATATTCATGAAGAATTTCGATTCAGATTGAATAAGCTAACGCAATGTTTTGCGATGCAATGGTTGTCAATATGGTCATAAATATCTGGCTTGTGTTAGCATCTTTACTGATCGTGAAATTGGGCTGTATTTCTGGATACCAGTACACTATGAGTTTCATCCTAGAACCTAGTAGTAAAAACAGCGGCACGCTGTATTAATGACGCGGTGACGTCTGGACAATGTACAGTCAGTGAGCTGCGTTGCCTTACCCTTCTTGCCCTTATTTTTCTCTTCTTAAGATGGAAATGCGGAGCACTTACCGTACCTATGAATATCATCATAATCTTCTTCTTTTGTGTGTTTAATGACTAACCCGCAGTCAGCGTCTTTACGGCGCCCATGCACCTCTGCCTTGACTTCACATGCCGTCGAGATCTCTCTCAGAATATCTCTCAGGCATGCCGGTTTCCTCACGATGATTTTCTTTATCGTTTTTAAAACAACTAAAAAAACGACTCGATCGCTGTTCCAACCACTTGGCTATCACAGTTCATACTTTCATAATACAACATTTGATTTATGAACACTATAAAAAAAAACTAGTACCTATATGGCAATGTGCGTACAAAACTGCGCAATTTGTGGTATTGTCAGATGACAAAAAGCCGTCGTTTGCCCTCCCGAGTCCTCCATTTGGCGGGTAGAACCCTCCAGAGGTCGTAACAGTTTTTTATTCGTAAGATTACGATGGCAGTAAAATGTAAAGTGATTCCGTTTTTCTGAACACGATAGCGGTGTTGTTAACATTGTTATGAAATACATTAACTATTACAAAGGTCGTGGAAGATATAAGATTGAAGGGATCAGATGGTACGAGTGAACTCACGTTTGTTTTCTTGGATTGAGGTATGTATGCAAATGGTCGGGAATTTAGATTAAAGTAATCAGTTGATAGTAGCAATGCTCTTTGGATAGACGCCGTTTTAAAATTACGCCCTCTTTGCTCTAGTGGTCATTAAAGCTATTGCTAAAGATGAGGTGTTGGTTGGTTTTTTATTGTATTTTTATCTGGATTTTCTCAGTAGCTGCCCGGAGCCTAAATTTTGTGCCTTACGGTATAACTTTATATCTCGTGTGATTTAAAAAGTATATGGAGAGGGCAAACAGTTACAAAATTGGTTTTTAATTGCACTATTTTCTGTAAGTTTCAATCATGAGAGAAGAAGGGTAAGATGGTGTTGAAAATACAACATTTAGTTTAATCTGTACTGCGCAATGGCCTATAAGTCACGCCAAAAAATATTCACGATTCACATTTTTTTATCTGTCAATGTCACTCATGTTAATTCACTATTCACTGTACAGGTGACCATTATAATTAAGGAGCACGCTTCTGTCATCTGTCAAAGACATTCAACACTTCTATTAGGCGGGACATCAAAAACAAAATTTTCGTCCGAAATTTGTGGTGTCGGGCGACCACAAGTCTATGAGTTTAATTTAGTACGCTCCGCTGTCGCTTCAATATTGGTATCAATTCAATTCAATAATAATAATTAAATAATTTAAAAAAATGTGAGAAAATGTGTGTGTGTGTGTGTGTGTGTGTGTGTGTGTGTGTGTGTGTGTGTGTGTGTGTGTGTGTGTAATGTGTGTGAATGTGTGTGTGAAATGTGTGATGTGTGTAATGTGTGTGAATGTGTGTGTGAAATGTGTGATGTGTGTATAATTTCATTTCAATTTTTTTTTTTTTTAATTCTAGATGGCGTTACTGAAACACGGGATGATAGTTTTTCTATAACATTTCTTCGCATGGCCTCTCTTAAGTATCGTAAATCTCTTTGATATCTGCAGTTTTATTAAGTATAAACCATAGCTAATCAAATTAACCAACAGGGCTCTATCAACTGAGGTTGCGTCCCTCACTTCACACCAATCTTTTATATTTTTAACCGACTTCAGGAGGAGGTTCTCAATTCAATCGGTTTTTTTTTATGAATGTGCACCGATTACTCCGAGATTTATGATCCGATTTACGTGATTCTTTTTAGTTCGATGCAGAATAGCTGCCATTTAGTCCCATAAAAATTTATCATAGTTTGACCCGTAAACTTTCATTTTATGAACATTTTTATGAACATTTAATTTATTTTTGAACATTTTTTGGTATGTATGTGCACCGATTACCCTGAAATTCATGTACCAATTTACGTGATTCTTCTTTAGTTTGATGCAGAATAGTTGTTTTTTGGTCTCATAAAAAAATAACATAGTTTGACCTGGTTATTTTCATTTTATGAACATTTTTGTTCATATTTTTATGTTTTTGATTTCATCGAAATCTGTTTATTTGTTTGATTGTGATAATAAAAGAAATGGAAAATAATACAAAAAATTGAAAAATAAAAACATTTTGACAAAAATACAACAGACTTAAAAAAAAACAACACCAACCGGTGTAAAATAACTTTAAATTCGGAAGTCGGTGGCCAATCATGAATGAGACACAACCACGAAAGCCACAGACTTCCTAATTTAGAGTTATTGTACACCGGTTAGTGTTGTTTTTTTTTAAGTCGGTTGTATTTTTGTCAGAAAGTTTTTGTACATCTATAAACATGACATTTATTCATATTATATCTCCATAGATTCAAAAAGTCAAAGCAAGAGCTGTCTCCTTTGCAAGACAATAGCGGCCGTGTGCTCGAAAATCCGTGGCCAACACTTGACGAACAAAAGACAACTTAACCGTCTTGTTCACCCAACATGGCGGCAAAAACTAGTAGTGCTCTAACTAAACTAATTTGGGTCCGTGCCTGCAAAGCTGCAAGGAGGTGAGAGTTGGGTTTACAATTTAAATGAAGAGTACAAAAAACAATGACGTTTTAAAAAATATAGTTCTGATTCTTCTTTTCACTAACACTAGGAGACAGACAACAAAATATTCGCTTTTATTAAGACTACTATGAAATTGCTGATCTTTGACAACATCTCATAGGTACCTAAAGTAACCTAAATCTACTCCATTCATAGCAAAAAAAGTTCTGTTTACGATTCTGAACTGTCCAAGAAGATCGATATCTTTTAAGTACCTATTCTATTTTTTTGCTAGTGAAACAATAAATTTATATTGGAAAGACATTTGACCCATGACGGTACCACGGTAATACTATCATACAGTATTGTAACTCGGCCATATCTTCGAAATAAATGCCCAGCCGCGCGGTATGTAAACATGTTATAGGGCTACCCGCCTCTAGCATTTTAATTATATTTGCCTACTTTGTGTTTCCATTGTGAATTGTTTTGGTTTTAATATATACAAATAAAATACTTTGTGAATTGAATAGGAAGTGTCGTCCGTTTGTATGAACTTGGAATACTGTATGATAATATTACCGTGACGGTACCGTTGGCGTAGTGGTTGAGCGATTGGCTACTGCGCCACTTGTCGCGAGTCCCATTCTCGCATGGAGTAAATATTTGCATGGCATACAGGTCGTAGTTGAGGGTCTGTCTGTTTGTGTATGTGAGTTTAATGTTTGTCAATGCTCCCGCGTTAAAGAAGAAGTTCCTAGAATAGGAAAATGTTTAAAAAATACCAATAACTTAAGTGAGTACTTACTATTAAAAAGACCTAGAGTTTACAACTTAGTAGATACTCTTTATTCCTAGTTCACAAATAAAACTGTCTCGTCGAGTTTATCGGTCGAAGCAACTTCTATTAAATTAAAACCTGGCAGATCCAGAAAACCAATAATTGGATTGAGTCCTATTTTATCTTGACGATGCCAGGTCTGGCTGATATTATGATGAAACGAGTATTTTGGTTTTGTTTTATCTATAACCATGCCAACGGCGACGTAAGCCATATTGGTAAGTAAGCTAAGTTGGGCCCTCAACTTTATATTTAAAGTTAGATCGTTTTTTGTTTTTGTCAGTAGGTACATTAATTTAAATACCTTATATTTATCCTATTGCTTTTAAGACTGAAAAATGAAGTTATTTTTCTCAAAGAAGAAAAAAAACTAGTCCGCATCAAACTAAAAAAGAATCACGTAAATCGGTACATAAATCTCAGCGTAATCGATGAACATACATACAAAAAAGTGTTCAAAAATAAATTAAATATTCATAAAATTGTTCATAAATTGAAAACTACCGGGTCAAACTATGTTATATTTTTATGGGATCAAATGGCAGCTATTTCGTATCGAACTCAAAAAGAATCACGTAAATCGGATCATTAATCTCGGAGTAATTGGTGTACATACATAAGAAAAAAATTACAAAATAAAAACTTTTTTACAAAAAAAAACAACCGACTTCTAAAAAAAAACACTAACAGGTGAAAAATAACTCTAGTTTCTCCAGTCTGTAACTTTGGTGGTTTTGTTTCGTTCATTATTGGCCACCGACTTCCGAAACTAGAGTTATTTTTCACCTGTTAGTGTTTTTTTTTAGAAGTCGGTTGTTTTTTTTTGTAAAAAAGTTTTTATTTTGTAATTTTTAGTTTCTTTGTATGTAAAACAGTCTTTCAAAACTTGAAAGAATCATTGAAATTGGATAACAATTGCTAAAGAAGTTCTATATCTAAACATTAATCTGTACATCTCTAACGCCCCCTTTTAAAATAGAATGGCGTAATGTTATGTTGTGGGAATACACAAGCTCAGCATAGACATCTGACTATAGCAATCGCGAATAATTTGCTGTTATGCGTCGAAGAGTTTCGTTGCCTGTCTTCTGCATCAGTTTATCTTCACCAAATGATACTTTCTAAAAGAAAATGCTTGATTTGTTACTAAAAATGTTAAAATCGGTGCGTGTGTGCCTATATTTTTTGAGGAGTTCCCTCAATTCCTCAAAGATCCCTCATCAGATATGAGTTTTGATACAAATGGGACCAATCTGCAACTATACCCTATCAAACAAAAAAAGAATTTTGAAAATCGGTCCATAAATGACGGAGTACTGAGGTAACAAACCCTAAAAAAAAAAAAAAAAAAAAAAAAAAATACAACCGAATTGAGAACCTCCTCCTTTTTTTGAAGTCGGTTAAAAAAAAAACCGATCGAATTGAGAACCTCCTCCTGAAGTCGGTTAAAAAGTGAGTATAAACAATAATAAGTAGTACTAGTCACACAGGTTGATCTAAGGTTAAGCTACGCTTTCCGAGATCGTTCTAAGATGGGTTACCATAAACTACATAACGAGATTCAACCATGCCTCGGAAAGCGCTTGTATGCTTTTACCCCCGAAAAATTGCGAATTAATTAAAATTTGTCCTCTACTGTGCCAAGGTTATCTATTAGTTTTATTAAATTACAAACGTGTGAGATGAGTTTATTACTAGCTGTTTCACTAAGTAGCTTTTGGAACGAAGTTCCTTATCGCGCGTTGTGAAAGGGGGCTAGACGGAAAAAATTCTTACGAAAAGTTGTCACGACACTTTTTGCTACAGTAAGCTATTGTAAGCTGTGCGGCGTCGCATGTTCGCAGGGAGAGGGAGAAGGAGATAGCGGGAGAGAGGGAGGGGGTAGAGAGAGAGAGGGAGGGAGGGGGAGAGGGAGATAGCGGGAGAGAGGGAGTGGGTAGAGAGAGGGAGGGAGAGGAAGAGGGTGTGGGAGGGAGGGAGGGAGAGGGGGAGGGAGGGGAACGGGAGGAGGAAGATGGAGAGGCAGGGGGAGAGAGAGAAGATTGAATAGTTTACTAATCAATCAAAGGGAACTTCGTTCCATCCGGGTGTCCCTTGACACCTCTCAAGTTTTTTTATCTTAATCTTGGTTACATGTCATGTCATCATCTGCCTGTCTGTTCCTAAACAGATGCAGCTGTATGACATTGTCTTACATGAATAGACCCTATCTAACTTTTACAAACCAGTGACTTAGTGACACGATACCCTTTGGTAAGACTAACGAAGTTTTAACTACTCGTGACAGTCAGTTGTCAGAAATCTAAAAATCACAGTCGTGATCAACGGCTCAACGTTCTTCCCAAGGCAAAGTAAGCATATCTTTTCCCACAAGAAACCCTTCTTATGCTCATGTGCTTCATGTCAACATCATCATCATCATTTCAGCCATAGAAAGTCCACTGCTGGACAAAGATCTCCCCTACAGATCTCCAATAAGACCGGTTGGAAGCGGCTCGCATCCAGCGCGTTCCCGCGGCCTTAATGATGTCGTCATGCTTCATGTGCTCCCTAGATAATGTTTCACTTATCCAACGACTAGTTTTGTTTTTCTTATATTATTAAAACTAAATTAATTGAAGACTCTTCTATTCCCATGGGTTTATAATAATTGTAAACAATACACAGAGGGTAATAAAAATTGCCGTTTATTTTCTTAATGGTATGTGGAAAAATCTGGTTGCGTGACACACACACGCATACTGTGCTATTATTTATTGCCTATGTCAGTTGACCACGAAGTGGTAATATATTTCGTGTTTTGTCAAAATATTTTATAAAACTTCTATTTTATTAAAGTTTTAGCCCACTATGTTACTTTTTAAGACAGTTACTATTTTGTGTTATGAAATGCACGCAATAAAAATGGGATGAAAACTTTTACAACTGAGGCACGCCCACTCCGCCCGGTAGTGGTAGCATCGGCAAACTCGCGTCTAAGCTCGTCTTGTCAGGCAATAGGACGTGTCAATACAGTTTCAAAAAATCGCATCGCATTTTTTCCCGAGCGTGTATTTCTATGTTAATGATAAAGATTTATGCTTCACAAAAAAGTAGTAGTAAAGTGAGCATTCGTCACACAAATTTTATTAACATTTTTGTACAAAAATCAAAATCAAGATTCAATTATGCTAATAAAGGCTAAGTATCAGCACTTTCTTATCGTCAAAACACGTAAAACGTACGTAGAAGTTTAACTACTGATTCTGAACTTGGAAGTATTTGTATTTTGGCTCACGCGGCCAACCCCCTTGCGTTGTATTCGATATAGTTAGATATAGTACCTACCTTCAATTTATTTAATGATTGAAGGAAAATCCAAGGTTCAACGAGTTATCCAGTCACTATGTTCTGGAGGTCAGATTGGCATTCGCTCCAAATAAAACATTGTTATCTGGCTCCATTCAGTTAGTCTGGAAGTCAGCCCCTTACGTAAGAAAAAAAAAAAAAAAATTCAGACAAATAAGTCCATACAAGTTGTTAGTAACAAGAATTTACTTATAACTAATGTTAGTAAAATAACCCAGATTATGTCTTAAAATATCACAGTAAGCTCACCAAAAGACTGGGCAGATGAATTTTGACTTTTTGTTATTACCAGCCCATTAGGGGCAGAATATGTATAATTTTTTGTATGAAATATATAATATAGTGTGTAATTAAATATGTACACTTAAACTAACTACAAATAAAATAGTAAAGAAAAAAAACAAAATACAAAAACCTCCTTCTAAAAAAAAAACAAAATCGGAACACTCAGGCGTCAAAGTACTCCTCCCCATCGCTGTCGTCAGGAAACGTGCCCAGAAGACTGGCAGCATTGCCACGTTGGATGGCAATGCTAATTCTTTGACCAAAGAATAAGCCAGCCCTCTGGTCAAGTGTGTAATTGTGTAGAAGTGTGTAAGTGTTTGTGAACGAGGAAGACTGGCCTACCGTGACCGTGATACAGTTTTCACGTTAGTACGGAGGTGTGTGAATCAAAATCAAACAAGCGCTAAACGTATTTACTACACAGGTATTTAACCATCGCAATTTTGTTATATCATTATTTAGACACAAAGCACAGGACTTGTATTAAGGTTGTTTAATTGTATGATTAATTGCACTTTTCATGTAAAACCAGCATATTATTATGTTGCCGCGATGTGGGAAAATGTATCGTGTGATGAAAGTGGCTCGAAGCTCCATAAGGGTACCGATGTCCTATATAGGGCACCTCTACACATTCTGTCCAATTCATCTTTGTTAATCGCCTTCCATTCATCCTCTCTATAATCTGATTAAAACGATTAATGCATATTTGGTCCTGTAACAGTGTTTCCGTCAACTATGTAATCTTTGTTGTTGTTATAAGTTTGACCTTAGCTAATGCAAACGTCTCTGGATCCAAATTAGGAGATTTTTTTACACTCAGCAGAACAGTAGTAGGTACTATGTTGAAGTCGGTTTTTATTCTAACAAAGCGATTATTTTTACGAAGTAAAGGATTATAAGATCCAGTAATAATTTAGTAGGCTCAGTATATTTTTTATTTTCCCGGCAGCCATTTTATTCTAAGGATAATTGTTTTCCGTGCGACTTGGCTGAGTAATTGCCATCTATTGTTTTTGCTAACGGTACATTAAACTGATGTGACAGCGATACTTGTCATTCTGATAGACCTACCCAATTTAGGAAATGAAGCCTTCCATCTTTTATTTTTTCATCATTAATTTTGTTTCTGGCCTGGCATGTTGGTCTAATAGTTAGTGCCCTGTCTGCTATGCCGGAGGTCATGAGTTCTATTCCCACCGAGGACAAATGTTTATGTGACGAGTATGATCATTTTTTCTGTGTGTAATTTATCTTTAATATCTATGTATTTAGATATACAAGTATGTTTAGCAGTTGTTTATTACCTATACCACAAGCACTGCTTAGCTTGGGACTAGATGGGTTGAGTGAAAGTTGTGTAATATTGTATTACATTATTATCATACATTATTTTGTAATACCTTACAAATATATGTAATCGAAATTTGGTGTAATCTGGGGGCACGGGAGTGCCCCCGCCAAGACGAGCCAAGCGAAGCGCAAGGGCACTACCTACCTTTTCTCGAAGTGTTTCGTCGTTTTTTTGAACCCTCATAGAGTTAGTTTCCGATGTACCAGAGAGTTAATCATATTCTCAGGACTTGAGACTTTGTACGTTTAATTAGTCTATTAATGACATCATAATGTCATTAATAGACTAATTAAACGTACAAAGTCTCAACTGAATAACTTTATTACTTTAGATTTTATTGATATCTAAAATACACCGATTTCGTCACTGCCACACTGATGATCATCAAAATGTTTGGTTACTTACTGAAGTGCTAGAAAGCTGAAATTTGGTATGTAATCTAGGCTTAGTATACAACCAACAAAAAAATCATAAACTTATAACTTTCGCCCCCATCCCCTATAATGGGGGGATGGAAGTCTATTTGAGATAATTAACCGCTTAAGAGCGAAATATCGCCCGCAAAAACCTTTCAAAGCCAGGTATTGTAGTGGCTGGAACAAATTAACAGGTCGTATTGTAATTTTCTACAAAGATGAGCTGGACACGGAACGCGACAGAATACTGTCCTTTTACTTATATTTAAAAACTAGCTGCCTCGGAAAAACTTCGTGGTGCCTTTGAATCAATCTATTAGTTTTTTATAAAAATTACATAGACTTATTGATTATACACACAACATTTCATACGATTCGGTCGACCCGTTTTGGAGGAGTTTGGTAACCAACACTGTGACACAAGTATTTTCAAATTTAACTAGATGCCCCCCAAAACTTTATTCCGCGTTAAAAAAAAAAATATGACCTATTCTCTGACCTACTGAATATACACACCAAATTTCATAACATTCGGTCAAGCCGTTTCGGATGAGTTTTGATACAAACGCTGTGACACGAGAATTTTATTTATTAGTTAGAGGTACAACATGTATGAATGTAAACGAAGCAAAAGAAGTATGTAAGAATCGTAGCATATGGCGCTCTGTATATCCTGCCTACCCCCATGGGAAAAAGGCGTGAGTTTATGTATGTATGTATGTAGTTAGAGGTACAAGCATACTTTTAATATATAATTTAATACATAAGATGACAACAAATAGATCCAAAACAATAATAATTACTACTACTATTTATTTAGCGAGCCTCTAATGTAGAACACATTAGAGACTCGCTAAATAAAAAGTAGTATTTAAACATTTTGTGTTAGATAAAATTAGAATGACATATATACATATAACCTAACCTAACTTATCATACCTATCCTATAGCGAACCTAACTACCTAACCTAACTACCTTGCTGAAATTCATTGACTTTGAAAAACTCAAAATACATAATTTTAATCTGAACTGCGTGCCTCTATGTTACATACGCATAATATAATAATAATAGTCATTTATATCAGGAATTAATTATTTCCATATGTGAAATTTTACAAATAGTGGATGGCAGTTTATTAATATGATTGAGTCCCTCTTACGTGATATGATTTCACCATCGCGCGTGTGCACTTGAGATAATTTTTAAAACGGTTCAAATTGAATCAGTAAGCGAAAAGCGATCAGCAGACTGTGAACTGTTCGTGGACTGGCTGATAATTGGGTGCATCATTTAACTGATTCCATATCGTCAATATGTTCATGAATTGAATTAAGTATTGGACTTTCGGTTTAAAGTTGAGATTGAAACGAAAGCATTAAATGCTACACTGTATTAATACGAGGAGTTTCTGAATTCAGCTGTATTTTTATGCGTGGACCTTCGTCGCCTGAAGACCGATTTGAAAAAATCTTTTTTTTTTGTTTTTATGTGGTCTCATTTGAATTTGATCGACATCAGTTAAGTAGTTTGATTTTAATATACATAGTTAATAAATAAATAAATAATAGTGCACAAGTTTTTTCATAACGCCATTTAGTCCCAAGCTAAGCTTGAGAGCTTGTGTTATGGGTACTAAACAGCTGATAAACATACTTATATATTTCTAAATACATACATATTAAAGATAAATTACACCCAGACACAGAACAAACTATCGTGCACAACACACAAACATTCGTCCTGGGTGGGAACCGAACCCACGACCTCCGGCATAGCAGTCAGGGTCACTAACTACTAGACCAACAGGCCAGTCAAAATAGTGATTTGTTTGTATTTATTTACTTATTTGAGGTACCTATTTGACTAAGGGCGAAGGGTTGGCTTTTTGGGGAACTGCCTCATGTAATTTTAATGAGGTTTTAAAAGTGCCCTTCAGCCTAATTTGAATAAATGACATTCGTATTTAACTGATTATCTAACAAGGAGACTTTGTTTGTTTCTATCCATATTAAATTACTTAAATACTTAGAAAATATCACACACTGAGAGTTTTTGGAATGACCTATTAATTTTTAATAAGCTCAATACCCGATAATCTTGAACGATATAATTAATCAACGCTTAAGTTAATCGTGTAATTGATCTTCTGCTATACCTACAATTATGTCGATTATAGGTGATAATTGATATTGAATGTTGATTGTGATTGCCACATATATATTAAGTTAATTGAAGCAAAGGCGACTTCTCATAGATAAAAGGCACAGGCATTAATTACAACGTTTGCCCAATGATTTCAGATTTACAAGTCCAGGTACAGACGCCAGCACATCAATTTACCCCATCAATGTGTCAAATTTTCCCAATTGAATATGAACCTTATTCTGAAAAAACGATCAAAGAAACACATTCAGGTAACTTGACGTGCTAACGTCTGTACATAGCTATTGAAGTCGTTCGCTCCTCAGCAAAATTAGGTACCTATCTTCTTTTCTACTGCATTATCTACAGATTTTTTATTTTAATTAGACCCATAAAATGCACTTTTGAACGTCAGACTTGTAAGTTAAATGATTCTGTGAATAGTGAATGCAGTGAATGATTCTGTTTGCACATACCAAAACGTAGTTTCATATGGAGAAGAATGGGCAAGACAATCTTTCAAAAAATTAAGTTCTACTCTTTTAAAAAAGATTTTACAAAATTTTGTATACATTAATCGGATTATTTGTGGGGATGATATACCTTGGATAAAAACTACTATACTGAGGTGTAATAGAATAGAAAAAGACGAGAATTTATGGATGTATGTTTGATTTTGACTATTTAATAGTAGGTACCTACCAACTGTCACCCCCGTCATGTGAAATAGCATACCAAGACTCATACAACCGAAAACTAATCATCAAAACGTCGGGATGATGATAAAACAAAGGCTTAAAGCTGTATTCACGGCAAAAACGATCGATGACGGGATTAGCCCATGTTTTGACACGGCTTATGCACCGCTATTCGGGTTTAATGTGTCTGTATCAAGAATGCTGCGGGCACACCGTCCGTTTGTTTGATAGACACGTTTTGTTTGCCAATTGTTCGCTTGGTGTTTAAACGTGAATATTGCTGAGGTTTTGTTGGTTGGTAGACAATTGTTTTGGCTATGTGTGTGACCAATACATTGAGAGAAAAATATGGTGTATGTACCTAAACGGTCTTTTAAACGACAATGATCTTTTGTTGAATTTTTATAATTTGTTAGAAAACGGATGGTCAATTTAGGACCAACACATCATACTCGAAGAACATAAAATGACATCACGCCTGTAATCTCGGATGGTATAGATAGAGGTGTACATATGGTAAACCAACATCTCGCCAGTTAGGTTAGGTTCCATTACATGTTATAGGGACGTGCCCATTGCTATCAATCGGGCACAAATCCATACTCCAAGCTGCTACTGAGATATAACCACATGGAAAAACTCACTAAGGTTATGCCCGACCCAGGGATAAAATCCAAGACCTCATAGGAGCCACAAGACCAACGATGAAGTCGTGACTGAGGTCGTACCGGAAGGTGCAGCGGAATTTTAAAACCATATTAGGTCAATCTTACCTATTCGACTATACCTATTGTAAGAAGGCATCGAAATACTTTGAAGTCTCTTTTTTTAAGTCTAGACATTATCTAAGTCCAAACATTATCTTTTAAGTCCAAACATTATCTGTTAAGTCCAAATATTATCTGTTAAGTCCAAATATTATCTGTTAAGTCCAAATATTATCTTCTTAATGGACTGGACGTCCATTATCTTGATCAGCACGACCATATTATTGTTAATGGACATAATAATGAAACGTTAACCTGTTTACAGATATTTATTTATCGATGCCAATAAATGGAGCTTTATTTATTTACCTAAGGTAAGATTTACTATGTCAACCACCGGAAAAAACACCAAACTGAAACATGGTTTGTGGCCAAACCCGAAAACAAAATATTCTGGGAAAAATAGAAGGAATATTAACTATATAAAATCGTAACCTAATAGCTTCGTCCAAGATAATGACCACTGTCTGGGGTTAAGTCGATGACCCATAGAATATTTCGTTGCTATACTAATAATATAAGAATATTCAAATAAAGGAACCATACATACATAAACTCACGCCTTTTTCTCATGGGGATAGCTACTTCTTTAGTTTCGTTAGCGTTGACACGTCAGAAATGCGTTTAAGAAAATATAAAAATGTAGGTGAGGTGTATGAAGGCAAAGTGAGCTATGTTGGCTGGTAGCGTGTAATAAACGCACCTGACTTTTCTGAAGAACTATCACCAATAAGGTTCAGCCATGTCCTTCTAGGGCGTCTCCTCTCGCCCTTACCCTGCCTTTTATAATAAATACCTTTAGCAATGCGATTCTGTTAAAACCACTGCATAAAAATATAGGTAAAGTTACGGTAAAAAATTGAGCTGTCATTTCGTACCATGCATTGACGGTTCATTTAACTGGTGACTTTGACTGAATCCACCGGTTGCAGCAGTGTGATTTTACTAAAATCACCAAGTGAAAATATAGGTAAAGTGAAAGCGCATTGAGCTGTCTCCATCGATACTAATGCTTGATATTGAGAGTTCACTTCGTTCAAGTTTACACGGGGTGAATTTTAATGAATCAACCGACATTCATCTTCCCAAAATGACCAACCAAGCATGCTCTTTTCAATCTTTGTCACTACAATCTTCTATTAGACAATGCTCCATAACTAGGGTAAAGTCAGTGACCCATAGCATATTCAGTTACCAAACGAATAATGTAGGAAGTTCCAAACAAAAGATATGCAACATGATACTCACAAACTGTCGCCTACATCTTATAATGTGTATCTTTTATCAAAGAACAAAAGGGTTTGATAGTGTACAGAGCACAAAGAAGTCTGGAACAGATACCTACTATGCCATCTTTATAAATTTCCCTACCTATGCATATTAACCGTTGTTGCTCTAAATTAAACTTTATGTACCCGGATAAACAGTAAGTTTACATCTAAACTATTTTATTGTGTGTGATGAGCACGATCATTTGTTCTGTGTCTGGGTGTAATTTATCTATAATATGTATGTATTTAGAAATATATAAGTATGTTTATCAGCTGTTTAGTACCCATAACACAAGCTCTTAGCTTAGCTTGGGACTAGATGGCGTTGTGTGAAAAAGTTGTGGAATATTTATTTATTTATTATTTATTTATTATAAAGTTACCAATGTTGTATATATACATACATACATACATACATAAACTCACGCCTTTTTCCCATGGGGGTAGGCAGAAACTACAGAGCGCCATATGCTACGATTCTTACATACTTCTTTTGCTTCGTTTACATTCATACATGTTGTCATACACACACGCCGGTTGCGAGTACTACGCACCTGACCTTTCTGAAGAACCTCACCAATAAGGTCTATGTATGTCCTTCTAGGGCGTCCCCTCCCGGCGTTCCCACTTACATCTGCCTTGTAAATACCTTTCGTTAGTCGCCTTTCAACGTGACCAAACCATCTAAGCATACTCTTTTCAACTTTTGTTACTGCATCTTCTTTTAAACCACAACGTTTTTATATATACATGGATTAAACGGGAGGGGATGACTTGTACTTAATAATGGGCCCTCTTAAACGGCCGCTAGAACAAAGTGACGTAGCGTCAAGTCGGCGACATATCTTGAGGTGCATAAGGTTTGGAGAAGTAATTCAATCAAGATGTCTACCAGCATCTTTCTGGAATGCATGCCGTCTATCGGGACAGGTGAACTCAAAGCTGAATTGATTCTTTCTTCAAAAGGCCTTTCTAGACTTTGCCCTGCATCGTGAGACTCGCATAATAAATTAATATAATCTTACTAGCTACCCCGGGAAACTTCGTTGTGCCTTAGAGTCAATTTATTGCTCTTATCATTTTTTTTTACATGTCGTCTTATTAAAAGTATTTATATCTAATACATACGTTTAATAAGACGACAAAAAATAAATTCAAACCAATAATAACTACTACTAATTTTTATGTAGCGAGTCTCTACTGTGATCTTATTTTAACATTTTGTGTTCGATAGAATTAAAATCACAACATGTATGTAATTATAACCTTACCTAACTGACCATACCTATCCTATAGCTAACCTAACTACCTAACCTAACTACCTTACTAAAATGCATTGGTTTAAAAAATACTAAATTCATAATTTCCTCTGTGTTACATACAATTTATGCTTATAGTTTTCCCGGTCTACTTTAATTAAAGTTTTAACAGTAGAATAAGTTCTATTTGCAAAGAATTATTAAAGTTTGTCTCTGTCGTCATTGTTAATTGCGTAAATTGATTTCTGAAATATAAGATTTTTTTATGCTACGTAAAACCTCTTAGTTTAGTAACAAAATAAATTTCAGAACGTAGGTGCGTATTATAAATTGACAATCTTACCTTCTTGGGTTTAGCTTAAGACTTGTCAATGTCAAATTGTCACCTGATAATGAACTGGGAAGTTTGACTCCTGTCATGTCTTCCAAGATGGCGCTGCGTTTGAAAAATGTTTGAGACAACCGATATTCTTGATATTTATTTTTAACCGACTTCAAAAAAAGGAGGAGGTTCTATGTTCTTGTGTATGTATTTTTTTTTATGTATGTTACCTGATTTCTCCGCCATTTGTGGACCGATTCTCTAAATTCTTTTTTTGTTTGAAAGAGTAGACTCCTGAAGTGGTCCCATTTTAATTTGGTGAAGATCTGGTGCTGATCTTCGGAGATATACAACGGAACTCTTCAAAAATTAGACGGCAAATCTATCGTGATTGCTGGAATCGCTTGGATGTTTATTGTTTATACAACATCATGACGTATCATCAAGCCTGTATGCTCAGAGGGGTAGGCAGATGTTCAATATACCTAGATTTCGACAGTTGGATAACCCTATTATAATGACATGTATTGTTAACAATTAACAATATAAAATGAATTCATGGCAAATATTTGTATGGGAACAACTAAAAATGGAAAAATAAAAAACTTTTTTACAAAAAATAAAACCGACTGCAAAATTAACACTAAACGGTGTAAAATAACTCTAAATTCGGAAGTCGGTGGCCCATCAAGAATAAGACAAAAGTACCAAAACCGTTTAATGTTATTTTTGAAGTCGGTTTTATTTTTTGTAAAAAAGTTTTTTATTTTTCCTTTCGAGGACTTTTCTGTTTTTTTATTAATTATTATGCTATATGCTATTCCGGACAAAGACAAATCCAAAAAGACCAAAATCATTCACATTGATCCAGCCGTTCTTGAGTTATAAATGGTGTAACTAACACGACTTTCTTTTATATATATAGATGTCTGGACTTTAAAAGAGACTATGACCCCTGAGTTTCTTTCGGCATTTCTTCTCAGGGATCAGTCACTTTGGAAAAGCCATTCAGTGCCATTTAGTTTAAAAAAAAATGACATGTAAAAGTATCTGAGAAGATCTACTTACAGAAATAAATATAATTTACATATCTCTTGCTCTGTAAGTACACCCTTACACCCCTGAATGCCGGGGTGTATGACTATCATTACAGCATAGGTTTTGGAATTTGAAAAAAGAACTGTCATACTCATACTGCACGAAGAATATTTTTAAAAAGTTATTTTTTTTTTTCTCGGTATCGATTAATTACTCGAATCGGAATCTAGACAATTTATTTTAATTAAATACACATTTTTTTCTTCTTAATAAATGTTCATTGAAACCTGCTGTCTTGTTGTTTACTTACCTCACAATCGATATGTAAAGCAGAGTATTTATCTCGGGCGTAAGCATCAATTGCATACTCGGGTTAATTAGCGCCTTCGCTTCGCTCAGGCGCCAAAAACCTCGTATGCAATTGATGTCATACAGCCCTTGGTTAATAATCTACTATTCATTTCATTTCGGAATAGTTCCTAACTCTATACTACATATAATAATAATATAGTTGTAATTAAAAAAGTAGAAGTAGATTTTTTGTTTGTTGGTAATAAACTTACAAACTTAGTAGGTACATAATTTTTTAGACCTCTGATTGTGATGAGAGAATAAAATATATACATGATTGATTGATATTGATTATTATTGAAGGGCTTAATAATTAGTAAAGAATCAGCGTCTTGAAGTAGGTTATCAGAATTTCGTTAAAATAATTAGATATTAGTTTAGCATCTCAAAACATACAAAATGGACCAATGTCAAAGAGCTCTTTCTAAGAACAAGAATCCAAGTTAAAACAAACTCAAAGTTACTTTTACTGCTTAATTCTTCAGCCGTTAATTTTATTTAGTACGGGACGATTACTTATTTTACTTAAATAGTTCGTCGAAAAGGAAACCGGCATCGGACGATGCCAAATTACAGAAAAATACAGAAGGTTGTCTCTGTATAACTACAACGTGTTTTTTGTCACCCGTATGATAAATAGATCAAGAAGACTATATAATATAATATCACGCCTATATTCCCCGAAGAGTTAGGCAGAGGTGTAACCTGTGGTACACCCACATTTCGCTAGGCATGTTAAAGTCCCATGCAATAGGAGGCGAGTCTATTGCTATCAATCAGGCAGAAATCCGGACTCAAAGTCAAAGTCACAGTCAAACCATTCATTTCAATTAGGCCCCTATAAGGCACTTTTGAACGTCGAACATAAATTAACATTAAAAATGATTCTAGTTGCCCCTTCCAAAAAGTAGATTTTTATGGAGAAGAATGGGCAAGAAACTCCATACTTAGTCTTTTAAAATAGATTTTACAATACTCCAGACAGAAACTTCAGATATATAAAACCCTATAGAAACCAGGACCTCGTGTAACGCTAGCACTTGAAGTGCTATTATTTTTATTTTTTCTTTTGCCGTTTCTTACGGAAGTGCACCTACCACTGTTTGTATCTGCATCACCCAAAGGTTGACTGGTAGAAAATGCCTATAGCATTAAGGCCGCCTCTATACATTTGTGTGCTTAAAGTATTAAATAAATAAAGTGCCACTTAAATACTGATACATCTATTTCATCTAGAGCAGTGTTTTAGGTTTGATAATCATCTATTTAAACTAAACCGTCTGCGCTGTGTGACGTGAAATCTGGCGAATTAATAATGAGCCTCTTGAAATGGAAAGGGGGGTGCAATAAATCCGGGGTTTACGATGCTCTCCCGAACCCCACACAGTTAGGGAATTTAGTTCTAATTCATTTCAATATATGAGTTATAGGTAGTGCTTCATAAACTGTGACTTTGAAAAAGTCACTTTGATTATTTTGGTTCCAAGAAATTCTAATGAAAGTAGAGTTTACTATGATAGGTTTATAAAAAGGACTTTTATGCCTTAATTACTAACTTCGAAGCGAATTCTCGGTATGAGTGAAAGGTTCTTTATAATTGAATGTTTTGTCATGAATAAATACTTTGAATTATTTAATTATAGCTAGTCCAAGCATATCGTTGCTTTTGCTAGAAGCCATGCATTATTCAAATCTTTATTTTAAAAAAAATCTCATCGCTATGTTTGCTGGCAAAGCGATAAACAATTTTGATACCACATTTACTCATAACGGGTCCCTTAGTTCACTAATTTCAATATCGTAATCATTACCTACTTGTGCGTTATTGTAATATAAAACGCACGGTTTATCAAGATGCTCCGTCTAAAGTAAACGGTACTTTTTTTAACCGACTTCAGGAGGAGGTTCTCAATTCGATCGGTATTTTTTTTTTATGTATGTGCACCGATTAGTCCAAGATTAATGAACCGATTTACGTGATTCTTTTATAGTACAAAGAGTATTTACGAAAAAAAATAACTTTGGAAGATAAAATAAAAAAAATAAACATTTAATACTTTCATTTAATTACTTTTGACAATAATTACAACCATTTGTAGCAAAAACAATTTTTTTTTTTTTAATTTAGTGAAAAATAATATTTTTTGAAACTTAGTAAAAAATTGAAAATTGCCTTTGCCCTAAAATAAAAGAAGCGCTGATACGCGCACATTGCTGATTTGTGAACAAGTAAAGATTTATTCGTATAAGAAAATCCGAGTTTTATTTATTTCCTCGCTAATATGTTATAAAACGTCGTATGACATACTTGCGCTTTGATAATTGCAGCCTTTGCTTTCTTGTAGCCCTCGCCTACGGTTTGGGCTAGCAATATGGCCTCGGCTGACAGTAAAAGTGTTAAATCATTTTCTATAAAAAGGTAAATAAGTTTATAGTCGAATAACACTTCGCTCTCGACTTCATCCGCGTGAATTTAGTGCTTTTTGTTTTGAACTTCGACATCCCTTCCATTCCTTAAGGTTTTGAAAATAAATAAAGTCTTTGTTACTCGGAGATAGTAAAGCTTTCTAATGGTGAAAGTAATTTTTTAATGGGTTGAGGCGTTATTAAGTTAAATCCTTACAAGCAGAAATCAAATCTCTTCTCTTTATAATATCAGTAACGACAGTGTAAATTAACTTTGGCATCTTTCCCTGGCAACACATGGCCGCGTTAAGTAATAAAAAAACCAACAATGGATGTTGAAATACTCTAACAAACGACTTGACGGGGCGGGAGCCCAAAGGCTCGCTGCGTTCGTTTTGCCACGGTTAAAATACATTGCGTATGAGGAAATAAAACAAATCAAGTTTATTGGATTCTCATAACGTTCCAGAAATAATTTCTTGTACCGGTTATCTTAGTATAATATACTGAATTCACCCCTTCAGTCTGAGGAGGGCTGTCCCTTACACCCTGTATATAGTTCAAAATTCTATTGACGGATAAGAAAACTGATAGATCGACGACGGTTATTAAAAAAGGCAGTTTTTGTTCCCATAAAAGTGTTTTTATACCAACATGACATTTTGTCAAATATCTAAAAGGAAGCATTTTATTGATTTCCGCCCCCAGTATATTTTCATACAAATGACTCGATGAATGGTCAACACAAAATAGTGTTATTTGTTTATTTAATAAATGCTGGCTTGGTGCCAGATATTAGTCAGTAAAGTACTGACATAAAAATGGCGGTCAGTGAGGGTCCAATAAAAATTCTGGGGGCAAATCTCAGAAGTGTCCACGATAAAACAGTCATACAAATGTAAATGGTATTGTCCTTGAGATTTGATAAAGTAAACTGGTATGTTTAATCTGCTGATTGCGATTGGGTAAGATGCTAGGGCGTTTAAATACGGGGCTTAAATTTGTCAATCACGGACAAAAAGTTTATGCAAAATTAGGCACTAGTAGGTAAGTGATTGCGGTGTTGATTAAACGGGCAGTATTATTCCACCGAAATAAAATTTTACTGTGAGTACCTATGAATAACAACTTATGATGCAATAAAAGTTAAGTTTGTCCCTTACTGTTATTTTTTCTTGTTTTTTACATAACGATTTTTTTTATTTGATTTCAACACTTTAAATTTGTCCCTAGTATTAAGATGTAAATTTTACTTGGTTTTTTACTTTATTTTATGTTCTCCCAGATAATTATCAATAACTAACCGATTAATATATAATTTTAAGTTTGCATTGAGTACCTTTAAGTTTGCCCGTATTGTTATTATTAACAGTACCTACGCTATGTATTTTGTTTGGTAATCTGTGGATAACGTCGTGAGTATTTGATAACTCTATTATTTAAGTACATACTCCAATCATGTGTAATATTTAAAATACTGCTGTTTGTTATCCTTAATAAAATAAAATAAGAAGAAGACGTAGTGTTAAAAAATGGAAAGATAGCTTAGATGGTGTGTTCACTTGAGGTGAAATGAATCAAAGGCAAAGGCAAAAGTCGGAAACGCCGGCAGGGGCCCCCTAGAAAATAAAATACAGACCTTATTTGTGATGTGCTTCATAAAAGTTAGGTGCGTATTACTCGCAACCGGTGTGCGTGTATGACCACCTGTATAAAAGTAAACGAGAAAGAGAAGTATGTATGAATACTAATAAGTGATGATCTATAGTGTCTAACCTTATAGGAATGTGTATAAAATTTAAAAATCTTACCTTCTATATAACGATCTTAGATCTTATTAAGTACCTACGAAGTTACAGAGATGCTTAAAGAACAAGTTTGGCGGTTTTCTTTTCTAAGAGTAACCTAATAAACTAGCCTAGCTATAATAAAGATTAATTGTATTATATACATAGCGTGAACAAATCCGAATTAAGCCGTAAGCAGCTCACGCGACGCCACCGCGTAGATAACGACCGTGTCAACAATCTCACACCTCCACGTCTGACGGTAGCTTAAATGTTACTGCAGACGTGTTGTATTTCATAACATTAATGTACGAATTAGGTAGAAGTGGGTAGTTAGAAACCCGAAGGTCTGGCAACCAGTTTAACCAAGGGGTATTATGTTACTGAGTAACTGGGTTCCGGAGGCCAGACAGGCTGACGCACCACGTAAAATCTTCCGGTTAAACTGGAAGCCGACCCTAACAAAGCAGGGAAATGGCTAGGCTGATGATAAATGTTCGAATTAGGAGTCGGTGGGTTGGGTGAGAGCTTTGCGGAGGAATTGTATGTTCCCGTGCATCCAGCGCAGGAGTGGTTTTTAGTCAGCACCAGTCTGACAGACCCTTTATTTTTAAAAAGGCGAGAGAATGGAGGGAATTATTAAGTTCGGGTAATGGTAAAGGCACGGACAAAAACGCGGGCGAAGTGCCAGTATCATTATACAATCAATTTAATCATAAAACGACAAAAAATTACAAAGTTATTGTTACTTCTTTGTCTTAAAAACGAGAAGGTTTTACTAATTAATTAACAATTGTTTCATTAGTTAAAGTAGCCACTTTATTTTGAGATCAGACCTGTCGTTGAATGAGACATTCTTTATTTAATAATTACTTTTATTAAGTAGCTTCTGCCTGTGGCTTCGCCCGCCTAGAAAGTATGTTTTCAGGATTATTTCAAGTGGACACATTACTGGGGTAAAAAGTACATGTGTTCATCCAGGACATGGTTTATGTTGGTGCAAATTTTCATCTAAATCTGTTCAGTAGGTTACGCGTGATTGGTTAACAAACATTTGAGCATCTTCACACATTTTATTAGTAGGATTAATATTCAACGGCACGGTTGGCGCAGTGGTTAAACGATTGGCTGGTGGGGTATACGGAACAAACTTTTATATTTGTTCCGGGTCTAGTTGTTTGTGAATATGATTTTAATTTTTTTTTTTAAATTAAAATAGTATTTTTCTTCCCGTCAACCTATGTGTGATGTATTGAGACACAAACAGCGTCGAGTGTAATTACGTAAGAAAAGAGAACATTATGACTATGTTATCCAGCGAACATAATAATAATATTACTATAGTCTGCAATAGTCTTATACCAGCCGTAGATTTTTCTTAGGTGCACTTGTGTAGTGCATACAGGGAAAATCTGTGGTTGGTGCCTCATTTCATTAATGGGGCTCTGCGAGTTCAGCCCCTCGTACGCCTTCCAAAGGTCCTGAGCCCAAGGGATCCCAGAAATAAAAACGATAAAAAAGTATTACTACCTATCAGTATTATAAAATATTAAAACGCTTACACAGCATTACTAAAGAAAATGTATCATTATGGACACCAATACTGCGTTTTGTATTATTCATAGAACAATGCAAATTTACAAATTTAAAACCAACACGACGTAAACCAAAAGATAGGTACAATAAACATGTTTTCATCGCTTGTTTATTCTAAAACGACAAAGTTTCTGATACTAGATAAATCCGTGTTTAACTTTCGATCCCACAAAACCCATGTTTAGGGTGGTTTAAATCTAAACTAAACACGAAACTGTGTTAGGGTTGTGCTAAAAGTTTTAACCATGTTTTTTTTGTATTTTGACAAGATGTTTGATTAGGGTACCGTACTAAAATGGTAAAAAAGAAACCCTTATGGTGAGACTTCGTATGTTAGCCTTATATAATAAGCATTATGGAACTACTTATTGACTTGCAATTTCAATTTGATTAGTAACAAAATGATTTTATTCAAAATAAACTGAGGATCAGCACTTTTTGAACATTTAAAATAACACAAAAAACTTAAAAGAAATAACATTTGTCCACATACGTCAGTGAAAAAGTAAAAAAAATACGATTACTTTTATAACAATATCTAAATGACGGTACAATAATTTTAAGTGGGTTGGTGCGTTTTGTTTTTGACTTATGATCAGAATTTGAATTTGTGTGTTGTTTTTTGTTTTTGTGTGAATTTTAAGGAACTCGCGGGAACCCATTTTAATGATAGCGCGGAGCACCTGCTTTTATAGTACAAAAATTAAATCTACATCAGCTGCCAAACTCTGCAGCAAAATGCCATAAGATTATAGTTACAATAATAGTTAGAATAAAAGTTCAGTAATAACATTTAGTTATAAAACATCAAGTACTAGGCTGGATGCGTACGCAACGTTTTCCGATTTGGTTTCCTTATTATTTTACTGAACGTGTGAATAACTGTACTTGACTCGCAATAAACTTTTGGAAGTATTCACTTACGATAAACAAATAAAACTTATTATATTATATGAACCCAATAAAAGAAACCTAAGAATTATTTATGTTGTATTCAAAATTCACTTATTTCATTGAAATTATCATCGGTTTAGTTTAAAAAAAATTAAAACAATCAGGAAAAAACTTATGAAATGCCGACGATTATTTAAATGATCTAAGGTTGTACATCTATCTCCCTTCCACCCTGAATTATTATACTTTCGTACTTCAGAATGTATTTTAAGTTACGGCATTAACCATTGTCAACTTTGAAGTTTCATTTAAGTAAATTATTTGAATACTCGAAATAAAATAGAATATGAAGTCAGACGTTTTCATAACCTGCTTTTATTACATTACTCTTTGCAAAACGGATATCAGCAGTGACTCCAAAATACCTAGCTGGCTAAAGAAAAGTTTTATAAGGCTTATACACAGCGAAACGTTAATAAAATCTCGTTGAAAAGTCGCGTGCTAGTAATGGAGTTATTTCTTTTAAGGCTTTAGAACTGAATTCGAATGTAGAGCTTACAAAGTAGATATTTACTCACATATGTGTACATATACGTGTAGGATGCTAATTCAGAATGCACCATAATATTAAGGAATGTAGAATATGAACGCAGCGATGAATGAATGAGAGAGTATGAATGTGGGAGGGAGAAAGAGAAAGTTTTTGAATTTATTTGGAAAAGGAAGAAGAGAAAAAGATGCCGAGCGAGCGTCTAAGGGTCGGTAGGTACATATCTGACAGAAGATGCGCCAAGCGTATGCGAAAATGTACCTTGACGCACTTACGCGTCATTACGGTTGCGTGTGAAAAATTGAATGTTTTACATTTGTCTGTTCAGGCGTTACGCGACCGATGATACGCCACGCATCTTCCGTCAGATATGTACCTACCGATCCTAAGAGGACAAGACGTTTTTGTATGCAAGAAGAATAAAAAATATTAAAGACTTTTTAAGTAGTGCAGATTATTTTATTACGGTGGTCCCTACCCCTACACACATAACTAAATAAAATCACGCCTATTCCCCGTGTAGGTAGGCAAAAACTATAAAAAGCCTAGCGCGAGTTTTTAAGCTTACTCAATCATGTTAACGATACCATTCATACTGTATTATGTTTTCACATCAAGCAACGCTCATTGAGTTTTAGTACGAATTATATAGATGAATAGATAAAATCGTTAATTTAGTGCAACACAATAAAAGACGCAAGACACACTACACATAGGTAATCTGCATAGCCTTTTCCCAACAATGTTGGGGTCAGCTTCCAGTTAAACCGGTTGCAGCTTAATACCAGTGTTTTACAAGGAGCGACTGCCTGCTACGCGTGCAGGTAAAATACCAGGTCTTTAACCTGCACCTGTGTTTGCTACCTGTGTTGTGAATTTACATTATTCAAGTTATTTTTATCAAGATTTAGTAGACTGAATCCTGATAAAAATAACAAGAATAGGAATAAATTGAAGATTAATGATAAAAAGGTTTAATAACTCGCATATATATAGATAGATAAAGCATTTATTTAGTACACACAAAAGACACAGATAAACACACGATACAAAATCAAAAGAGATAAAATTAAATTAAAAATTTAAAAAACCCTCACCGCAAAAAAGTAAAACATTTAAAAAGTTAAAAATAACACTTTCCTATCGTTGAACCATGAGATTTTACTTCATGTCGGGGTACCGCTTAAGTAAGGAATGTTCCTAGTACTTGTAGGTATGTAGGTACTTATTTTAACGGTACCCCGACGTTACGTAAAATTATGTCTAGGAACCATCGCAAGACACCCTGCTTTCAAATAAAAAAAAACCGCATCTAAGTCGTTTCACCCCTTTGGGCGCTATGGTGCCACAGACAGACAAATAGACAGACAGACAGATACACACACATAGCGGTCAAACTTATAACACCCCTCTTTTTGCGTCGGGGGTTAAAAACAATGAGCGATGAATGATACAGTGTGCGGTGTGAGTCTCAAGGCTGCATCAAATGGGAGTCCACCTCAGCATGCCTCAGCATATAGCCTATAAACTAACAACTGCTGCGATCCTTACATCATAACAGGCATACACACTCGCCGGTTGTGATTACTACACACCTAACCTTTCTGACAAAACATTACCAATAAGTCTTCTTTCAAAGGTCAGTTTCAGTTTGTATAAAAATAATATTTATCTTTTTGACAACATGCTTAGTTCATTAATATGTGCTTAATTGATCAGTATTCGTCTAGCTATTTTCGAACTAGGTTTTGGTCGTCATTAGGTCTAACTAGTTTCGGCTCTAACATTAGTAGGTTATGTTCTTGACACAAGTTATTAATAAAGCTTTATTTATGGGTAGCTGTTTTCGTTTTATTGCCTCGTGTATGACGTAATGGCACAATAGTTTTTAACGCCTTGGTTCTCATACATGCGGTTATTTGTTCAAATCCCCGGCAATTATCTTATACCTAGTTTATCTTGGACTTGGACATTGGTAATGGAAAACATCACAAGAAAACGTGCAAATTAGACAATCCACCTATAAATAAGCCTTATAGCTCGTGCCTTCTTGCGAGAAGAGGCCTGTGTCCTGCAGTGGACAATTTAGTACAGGCTATTACCATTTTTGATCACTCACGTCCTGCCCATATTCCAATTTATTTAGAATCGGCACATCATGAACACCATTTTCCATTAATATCTTTCTTTTTTCAGCCATTTTACGAGTCACTTCTTTACATAATCTTCAACATACATCACCATACATCATCATCATCTTCACCTCGGTGAGTGTGCTCTAGAGCTCCACGAGCTCATTCCACCATCTCCTTTCTTCCATCGGGAATCCAGACGTACTGCAGGTTATCACCCATTCCTTGTAGATGTTCCACACATTCGCACGATGCGCTTTGCCTGTTCCTTAATTATGTGCTTGCGCACAGCCAAGGAGTGGAATTCCCTGTCTGCATCATTGTTCCCGAGTTCATATGACCCCAATCTGTTTAAGTTCCGAGTTAATAGGCTTTTTTTGGGTAAGCTCGTTCCTTCGTCGACCTCATCTCTGACCGCAGGACAAGATTGAGGTCAAGAGTAGATCCATTATACATAAAAAAAACTATAACGCTCATGAGAACATTTCTTCTTGTTTTTATGGTGTGAGAGTTTTCATGGGCATCTGATTTGGCGTTACGTCGAGACAAATTTCTAAGGCAATTTCTTCACGATGTATTCCTTCACCGTTTTTAAAACAAGTGACAGTTATACAATACGCACAAGAACAAATCTGATAGTCTAAGATCCCGCTAAGAACGACCTTCACCGAGCTGGTTAATGAATGAAACCAATTTTATGTTAAATTTAATATGTCAAGAAATATATTGCTTAAGGGTTGCCTAAAAAAATTCAGTCCAGGATATGATTAATTAATATAAAAAACCGGTTTGGTTAATGGACAAATTCCATAGGTACCAATTTTCGATTGGTATGAAATTTGTCTGAAATCTTAATTTTCATTTAACTTTTATTCATTAACCAGACCAATGCAAGTTACTAGTATCCATTTACCTGTTTATACCTGCCTATCCAAGAGTTGTGACGGGAAAAAAATAGACGACCTAACGTTTGCATATTCTATGGACTTCATACTTTCGATTGGTAAGGAATTTGTCTATTAACCAAACCGATGAAATAATAATAATAAAAAAATCCTGAACTGAATTTTTTTAGACAACGCATATGTAATATATTTATTGACATACTAGCAGACGTCCCGCGGTTTCAACCGCGTAGGTCCCGTTCCCGTGGGAATACAGGGATAAAAAGTAGCCTATGTGTTAATCCAGGGTGTGAGCTAACTCCATACCAAATTTTATTAAAACCCATTCAGTAGTTTTTACGTGAAAGAGTAACAAACATCCATCCATCCATCCTCACAAACTTTCGCGTTTATAATATTAGTAGGATTAAATTGAATATAAAATAGGTTTCATCCAATAACCAGCTCGGTGAAGGTCGTTCTTGGCGGTATCTTATACTATGAGGTGCATGCGTAGGGTTCGAACTCGAGAACTATGACTTAGCCAGTCTGCCGGTCACACCACTAGGCTATCAGTGCACAAAATACATTTCTAAGCAATCCTGACTGCTATGTCGGAGGTCGTGGGTTCGATTCGCACCAAGGACAAATGTTTGTGTGATTATCACGATCATTTGTTCTGTTTCTGGGTGTAATTTATCTATAATATGTATGTATTTAGAAATACATTAGTATGATGATAATATATGCTGTTCAGTACCGATAACACAAGCTTCTAGCTTATCTTGGGACTATATAGATGGCGTTGTGTGAAAAAAGTTGTGAAATATACGACGACACGGTAATCATCACAACAAAACTTTTAAAATTCCCTCGCGCAGAAACAGGGTGTTGTTGAAACGTGAACTCAATGGAGGGTTCAAAGTAAACTTTGTGAATCCGAGAGGTGTGAGGGAGACGTCGCAGTAATCGGCGACGTTTTATAACTCCTCTGTCGTGTAATATTTCCGAGGATTCAGTTTAGTGTTGCGTTGTGTTGTTGGAGAATTTAGTGTTATTTTATGATTTTATGTTATTAGAATCAAAACTCATTTATTAAATGCTGCATACACTAGAGATTTATTTATTTATGTAAAACCTTAACTATATTATTATATACAAACACTGAAAAAATAAAACAATAACTAAACCTAACAAAAAATAATTACAAAGCTTCAAAAAAATCCTCTGCATCGCTGCCAGCTGGTAAAGTGCCCAAAAGATTGGCTGCATTGCCACGTTGAATGGCAATGCTTAAATTTATTAACTTAACTCATTTATTAAAATTAAGCTAAGTTTTTTTAAGGTCAAAATTACACAAGATGGTCCCTGCCCTTTGTTTTTTCTAGTGTTTTTGATGGAACTTCTTCTTTCCATCAAAAACTACCCAGCAGGCCTAGCCATATTACAAATTCTATTTCTATTATAGAAAGATAATGAAAGAAATTTATCACAAGAAAATAAGGTTAATAAATTTTCCATTGGGGATTTTTTCCCAATAACAGTAAGCTGCAGTAATAAATATACATTTATTTCACACTAACCACAAACTTTAAAATTGCCTTCTGTTTGAAAGTACTCTACGACGACTTTCCATAAAATTCTCGGTATGTTGTGTTATGAGTGCGTTCCCCCTAACCAGTAGCGACTGGCTGCCAGTGACTGGCGCTATTAACTGGGTCACTAGTACACTGTCAACCTGCTAATGGGTTCATTTCTCGTCTAATCAGTTACACTAATTTATTCACTATTATGTTTTGCTTTTAACAATGATTTGTGTGTGCTTTATGAGAAGTAAATACATATTTGGGTGAAATTTAAATTATGGCAATTAGAAACGAATGCGAAAACGAGGCAACTAGAGGGTGAGACAGACGAGATCGATATCTACCAATGTATAGTAACATTTCAGATCTCAGTAAAAAGCTCCCGAAGTTATTTGAAGGAACAATGGCGAGTTTTGTTTTGTAGGTATTTATTATTTAAGATCTAGTAGAAAGATCAAGGTATTGTATTTTTATTTTACTACGAGACCAACACTTAAATATCTAAATAAAATTGCTTCTTCATACATTTTTTTTTATATTTCAAAATTATTAGCTGTGATATGTATTAAGTAAGCTACGCATTCAGGCAATGATTCAAACTTCTTCTGACTAAAATTTGGAATGGTTCAATCAAAGTAGAGAATTCCATTTAGGCATACATGTATACATACATTTTAAGTTAGTTATCTGTCTACAATTCCCATTACGTACCTACGTCTTGTTTTTGTCAAAACTTTCCAGAATCCAACCGATTAATTCTGCTTAAACTGCAAGATAAAACTCGTCACTGCAAACGATTGGATGGGGTCTCATACATATCGTAATCAGGAGCGTGGTTTATCGTCGCATTGTTATTCTGTTCACGATCACACACGTCACGTGATCCTTTTGAACCTCAAATAATTCACACGATGCGCTCTGCGCTGTCATTTAACGTTACAGATTGTGTAGATTTATGTAATGTTAAGTAAGACGGAAAATTTGTTAGTCATAGGGTTATATAGTTAAGCGGGGTTAATGCCCAATGGTTAAGGCGTCGGTATGGTGATCGAGAGGTCGTGATTTCGATCCCCACCCATTGCAGTATTGACGTGAATCCGCTCGACACATATTTAGCTAAGTTGGAGGTGTTAACAAGACTAGGTAACGGGCAACCCAAATTGCTAGTAAGCTTTAAAACAAACTTACCAAAAATGTAAACAAATTATTGTAACCGTTAAAGTTAGCGTATTTTTGACAGATTGAGGCTGAAAGATAAAATCAAAGTCAAAGTCAAGTCATTTATTTCAATTAGGTCATTAAAAAGCATACATGTATGTACAGACGCCAGCACATCAAGTTACAAAAATGTGTCAAATTACTTTGATAAGTTTTCAACTTTATCACAAACGAATAAAGCTCATGTTCAATTGGGAAAATTTGACAGTTTGGAGTAGTTTTATATGCTGGTCTCTGTACACAGGGTAAATGATAGAATACCTAGATACCTACACACTTTCATTTGTAGGTTGTTTTCCTATGATGAACCTGTATCTTTAGACTCGCAAAATAAATTAATACAATCTTATTTCTGGACTTTTAAAGAGACCATGACCCCTGAGTTTCTTTCGGCACTTCTTCTTAGGGATAATTTAATACCAGGGTTCTGGCTGTATCTGCCCGCTGAAAGATAGTTGAACCGACGATACGATAGTAGAAGTTTATTTAATTAGGATCCGGAACCCGTTGGCACCATTTACAAAAAAAACGTGGTTTGATAAACTTAACCTTGATAATATTACGTGTGAAATGCCAAATACGTCAGCGTTGTTTCCATTGGCCATAAAAATAGTGGTAGCGACACTATAACGATAGTTTAACAATTTTACTCGTTCTAGAATAGAGTAAAAATAGCAGGCACTAAAGCGAAATGTGAAACGGGTTTTTGATACGGCGGTCGTTAAATCGTAGGTAAATCTTATTGGTTATGAGATTTGACACAATGGTCTCATATTAATATGCCTTACTTTCGTCTACAATGAGTTCAACTGGACTGGCCTGTTGGTCTAGTGATTAGTGGCCCTGAATGCTATGCCGGAGGACGTGGGCTTGATTCCCATCCAGGATAAATGTTTGTGTGATGAGCACGATCATTTGTTCTGTGTCTGGGAATAAATTATAAAATAAAAAATAAATGTAAAATTTTCCACAACTTTTTCACACAACGCTATCTAGTCCCAAGCTACGCTAAGAGCTTGTGTTATGGGTCCTAAACAGCTGCAGATAAACATACTTATATATTTCTAAATACATTCATATTATAGATAAATTACACCAGACACAGAACAAATGATCGTGCTCATCACACAAACATTTGTCCTGGGTGGGAATCGAACCCACGACCTTCTGCATAGCAGTCAGGGTCACTAACTACTAGACCAACAGGCCAGTCAAATTTGTTACGTATCCATTTAGGTAATGTCATCCGTGTCCTTGGCCATCCATGTCCAACGCTTCTGATTAAGGTTCCTCGTAACTACACAAAGCTATAAGACATAACAAAACTTTGTTCCACTTTGTCAGAACATGGTTTTATGTTTGATATCCGTAGCTCACAGAAAAGGCTTAATGAAGCACACGAAGCGGGCTCTACGTAACTACACCGTCGGGCCTGTGTGTACATTTAACAACCTTTGTTGTGAAATGTTGCCACAGCTTAAGTTAAGGCCAGTCAAGTGTGAGTTGAACTTTGAACTTGTACCTACCGGTGGCAGATTACTATATTATCTAAAGTAGTTTTTTACAAGAATTACTGCGTTTATTTTGCGAGTGTTTTCTCATTATAATGCATTTGCCTATCTGTCTATGTTTCATAAACCTATGCCCCAGAAGAAAAAGAATCAATTTTTGCCATAAATATACAAAGTAGTAAAGATTTCACAGAAATTATCTCTAGCTAAGCATTTGAAACACTGTGTGATTGTTTTGGTGATCAAGGATCCGACTTTGTAATTTTGCGTAAATAATTAATTGTACGAGTATACGTGAAATTTAATTTAAATGAGAAACAGAACTAATAAAAAAATAAATATACAATGAGAAATAAGGAATGGAATGTTTGAATGTCCATTGTATAACATAGTTTTAAATCCTAACAAAAGCCTGATATGAGAGAAGTATGTATGTAAACATACTTCTCTCTCTGCTTTGATTATTTTTATTCACCCATTTTTAATTCAACAAAGAAATGTGATCTCAGTGGTTTTCTACTCTGTAAACCTCGGTCCATTTATTATTTGCCGATTCTCGGACGCGTAGTATTATAGCTAAGCAATATTAATTGAACTCTTGTCTATGACCAAGGTGGGTATTATATGTCATAGTCAGGTCGAATTAGTAGAATTTGATGTATGGCTACAATATCTTGCGACAATTCAATTGGTTTGGAATTTCATAAAGTGTTCCAAGTAATTTTTTTATCCTATTTTTAAGTCATGACTTAATTCAATGTCTTTACTCTTAAACTTTATTTTCTTCTCAAAGAATGTCGACTTTCAAAGTCAAAATTAATAAATCAACAAAGTAAATATTCCTTTAAAAATGTTTCTAAGAGAATCCGTCAATTTGAAGTGGCTATAAAACTAAGTGGTCAATAAAAACTTGGGACATGAAACGTTATCCTAAGAAACTTGAGTGAAATGTTTCAATTTAACATCACTATGGAAACAATTTACCATGTTGTCACTAGTCTAGTTTACAAGCTTTACTTACATTTCAACCGACATATTAATATCGCATTTTATCCGTAATTCAATCATAAGTTGTCCTTTTAATAACGATATAGACGTGACAGTTGATTGGCATTTAGTATTATTGACCTAATGCCTATAATTGGATTATGAATCACAAACAAACAATCATGTGTCAATTGTTTTAATCTGTTTAAGTACAGACGCCAGCACATCAAATTACACCAATGTGTCAAATTTTCCCAATTAAATATGAACCTTATTCTGTTTGACATAAAGTTGAAAACCGATCAAATAAATTTGACAGATTGGGGTAACTTGATGTGCTGGCGTCTGTACCATAACTGATGCTTTAAATAGAAACATGGCATCACATGAAATTACGTATATATTTCCTGTAGGATTAGGCATTTGGGGGGTATTAGAGGTGTACCTAATAGTACACCCACATTTTGGGATTTCGTGAGCCTATGGCCATCAATTGGGTACGGTTTAATCTCCGGACTGTTACTGAGAAGTTCCAGACGGAAAAACCCAATACTTAATGTTCAGTAGTAGTGTTTTTCACTAAAAGACTAATTAGGCAATTTGCACCCATCATGGTATTTCAACTTTATGAAAAAGCTTGACTTAGAAGAGCGGTATCTCTGTCACTCATTTAGTCTATGAAACTATTTCTTTTTAAAAGTTTAATGTAAGTAAGGTATTGTACGCACCTTCTAAAGTCTCTGCTCCAACACGCGTAGATGACCGGGTTCATGGAAGAGTTGACCCAACCAAGCCACGTCACCACCACGTTTACGATCTCCTCGTGCGCGATGCACGCTGAGCAGATGCCCGACAGCAGGTTCACCACGAAGAACGGCAACCAACACACTATGAACACACCCATCACTATACCTAACGTCTTTGCTGCCTTCTTCTCTTTGGCAAACTTCGCCAACTTCCTAGATAGTGAAAAGTTTTTCGGCAGATGTTTGCCGTGCGTCACGTTCGTCAGACGTGTCGATGAACGTGATAAACCATTGTTTTGTAGCGCTGTCAGAGGCTCTTGATCTGCCTCCTCCGGCGTACACACTCCGTGACACGCGTCACTACGCTGCCGCACTGTTCCACCCCTATGTATTCGCAACGTCAACTCTAACTCACCACTAGGTCTCATCACTTGCTTTGTACCGATTTTAAGAGAACGTGTCTGAATAGTCGCTGCACGATATATACGATAATATGTGAACACCATTACAAATAGAGGCAAATAAAACGATATTGTCGATGAAAATATTATGTACTCTAGGTTTTCCGTGAACGGACACTTGTAGTCGGGCACTTCTTCTACACGCACGGCGCGCCACCACGCGATGGCGGGGAACGATATCGCGCCAGAACACACCCACACGGCCGCGATAAGGAAGGCGGCCTTCCGTCCACTCATACGCATCGGATATGTAATAGGGTCCGTAATGGCCCAGTACCGGTCTAAGGAGATCACGCACAGATTTAATATAGAGGCCGTACTGAACAACACATCAAGAGAACGCCACACGTCACACCAGTCCACTCCGAAGAACCACGTGTGTTCTAAGACTTCATATAGCGCAGAGAACGGCATCACTACTAGACCGACCAGGCAGTCTGCGACCGCGAGTGACGTCACGAAGTAGTTGGTGGATGTGTGAAGGTAGCGCTCCCGGACCACGGCGAGTATGACGAGCATGTTGCCGAAGACTGTCGTTAGAGAGAACAGAAGAAGAAATGAGACGAGAAGAGCTCTGTCTTGGAGTAGTTTGATGTAGTCGTTCCAGGGTTCCTCGGGGTCGCCGGTCACGTTGTAGGTGGTGCTGTTGTCAAAGCTGATGTTGTAGTCAATGCCCTCGACGGCGGCACGGCCGGTGTCCAGGGTGTACTCCACGCCGCGGTAAATGTTGTCCAGTTGGCCTTTTGCCACTAGTACATACGGATCCGTCGCGTTCATATTTTTCCGATAGTCACTTGCTCACTAGCGCCATGGTGAGTGTTTATGTTTCCCTTGTTTCACCCGCAGCCATTTCGAGATTACGTTCTTGGCAGGCATTGTATTCCAGCATTCCAATTTCTGGCACATGTTTCGTTGGCATATTTTTGTAGCCCGCAGATATGATTAGCCACGTTCTGAAACAAAAAAAAAGTGAAATTAGAATATTATATACATTCAAGTTTTTATTAGGAATTAAGATTAATTGTTGAAAATGAGATTAAAAATGTTATAACAAACATTATGAAAGAAAATTGAAATGGGAACTGTTTGTTTTGTCTCTAGTAAACTTTTTTGAAGTTTAATGATGTCATAAGTTGAAGGTTCTGTGTGTTAGCTGTGTCATTGCCACGGGGGTGATCGTCACTTGTATAGCGTCATCATCGACAGGTGGCCTTGCGGGACATAAATAGCGCTCAGAGCAACTGGCTAGATCAAACGAATTGTGTGCCGTGGGCCGTGACTGGTTCGTCCACATGAGGGCGCCTGAACCGCTCCCCGCCCGCACCTCAACCTTCCCACCCCCTTTACCCCCCGAACTTTACGCTAACTTGTAGCTTGAGTCATCCCTCGTGTAATGTAAATAAACAGGTGGGTTTCAGATACGCAATTAAGGGATGGGAACTCTTGTGGAAGTCGAAAGAGCCTGGATTGATTACAGCTTGACCGGTTCCGGTATTTTAACGGGTATATCTGACATGTTGCTGTTCATAGGTGTAGAATTCATATTTTAACTGCAATGAAAACTCTTTTTTAAAACTTGGTGTTAAAGTCAGGTATAACAAAAAACAAAAAATCGCTCTATAAAAGTTTTAACCGTTTACATATTACGGTTCATGAGATATCGTCTGTTGACAGAGTGATAGACGGATGGATAGACAGCAGAGGCTTAGTAATAGAGTTCCACTGGTACTTTTCAGGTACCGAGCTGTAATACCAGCCATTCACTCGTTTACCCCTAAGAAAATTATTGAAAAAAAAAAACTTTTATAATGTCTCGTAAATATTCATATTTTAATGAGAATTCTTCGATTTTGCAAAAAAAAAACTTGACGAAAAAAGCAAACATCGTCGTGTTAAACTTCTAATTGACAATTTACGAGTTAGAGGGACTTGGAATATTATTAAATTCTTAACTCAATATTTTTGAACGGGGACATCGCTGGAATTTTATTTTTATTGTTTAGTTTCACGAAGATTTACTCAATGAGCTTATAAATGATATTTATTTTTGTAAATTGGTTCTTAGAAACACTTTTACATGTCATTTTTTAACTAAAAGGTGAGATCGGTGTTTTACTATCTGACTACTCTGAGAAGAAACACTGAACGAAAATCAGAGGTCACAGTCTCTTTTATAGTTTAAGCTCTAGTTACTAATCCAAAATCTGACTAATTTTATGGCTTTTGGTCATCAACCTTTGCAAAAAAAAGTAGATAAAGTAAAAGATTATAAAAAAGGATTTTTTGTACTCTGAATGAATTCACAAGAAAATCATGGTATATATATATATATGTATATATTATCTATACCATGATTTTCTTGTGAGCTATGGGAGTAATTATTTAACATTTACGTGAAATTGGGGCATTTAATGCCTTGGGTAAGATTATAAAATAAAAGTTAGGGTTCTACTAATATAGATATAACACTTTTGTGTTTATTATCCTATGGATGCGAAAGGTTCTTAACAAAGATTATTTTCTATCTAGTTTAGACATCATGAAAAACATCTAAAAAAGGAGTTCTCTGCTTAAAAATGTAGGAATAAAAATACGGCCTTGCTGCGCTGATCGTAAATATAAGGAGTAAATTGTGAGGTGCTATTTGAAATATGATTACTGTACTCTTCTTTAATATTTGGAACTATCTTCTGCCCGCGCCTTCGTTCGCGTGAAAGAAACCTCACATACGCACATGGCACTCGGCAACAGAGCAGCTTTATATAAGTGAATTTAGTTTTTGTTTAAATTGGATGAGTAGTTTCTGAGAGGGCCCCCTAAATATTTACAAAATTACACACAAATTTTACCTCTTTATAAATATTGGTATGGAATAATTAATTAGTCAAAGTTTAATGATCTAGCAAACTTAACTTAACCCCTGAGTAAGTAATTATCTTGGTATATTGTAAATAGAGTGAAACTGAATCAACTATTAATATCATGCATTAATTATTCAAAAGCAATTTAAGTTCACTTATTAAGTTTGTTGAAATTCAACAGTTTTTGTTTATTTAATTTTGTTGTTTTATGATACACTAACTAAGATAGTTTACATAAATATTTCAACTGAATATAGACTTATTTTAAAGAGGAGATACATACATTGATCAATTAATAATTAATGTTTACAGACATCAGCCAGGTAAGACTACTACGGCTACGAACGCGTAGCTATTTGCTACGAACGCGTAGCTGACTGCTACGCGGCGCTACGCAAATTGCTACGCGGTTGGCTACGGGTGTTTCTACACGGTACACGTAGCTGGAGCAAATAAAGATGCGGGTTACACGCGTAAGTTATATGCGCAAGCTACTTGTTCAAGTTACTCGCTTGTAGTTGTACAGACGCCAGCACATCAAGTTACCCCAATGTGTCAAATTTTCCCAATTGAATATGAACCTTATTCTGTTTCACATAAAGTTGAAAAACGATCAAAGAAATTTGACACATTGGGGTAAGTTGACGTGCTGGCGTCTGTACATAATGCAAATAACTGGAGCAAGTAAAGACCTGGGCTACTTGCGCAAGCAGTACGCACAAGTTATTTGCTCGTGGTCAAGAGCTACATGCGCAAGTAACCACCACGCGCGCCACAGAGTACGCGGGTTAGTTGCGCGCGTGGTTTGCTTTGATACATGCTCGAGTCGCTAGACCCGCACATGTTTTTATCGGTAAAGTTTACGATGCATACAACCTGTGCAAGTGCCTCAATATGCGCAAGCTACTTGTACCGTGTAGAAAAACCCCAAGCGCATACACGAACATAAAACTACATTGTTTGCCTAATGCTAACGTTTGACCCAACACCTGTGGCATGTAACCGATCTTAGTTTCTAGAGTTAATGTTAAACGAGTCTGAATGTAAAATTAAAATAGTATTCTTCGAGTACTAATCAAAGAATAGCACAAAACTATTAAAAAAGGAGTTGATCACCTTTCATTGTGTTTTTTGACGATTTTTATATTAGAAATTTTGTAATAAACTAGCCAGCCGTATCCAAGTTATTTTTTTCAAAAGGTTGGTTCTTATCTTCACATTCAAATGTTACCTACGTTATGTTGTTACTTATATCTTCTTTATTTATATTTTTGGATTTTAACTAAATTTTGAAACTCTTGACGGGACCCGAGCATAATGCTGACGCTTCACTATTTTCCAATATTATAGCTGTCTTATCTGTTATACTAGAGACATAAACCTTTATTCTATTATATTCTGTTCTCTTCTAAATATTGTAACCGTTGACCGGCGACCCGTGACGTACGGAAATCCTGTTTGGATGCCTCGATCTACTAACTACTGGCTGCTGTTAAATGGCCGCTAGTTCCCTTTAGATTAGTTTCAACTTGCGAGAACACAACTATAGCTAACTACACTAGAGTAATAGCTTTTGTAACATCAAAGTTGACGGAGCTGTTGGTACCTTGAGTGGTACAGACGCCAGCACATCAACGAAACAGGACTGTCAAATTTTCTCAATTGAACATGAACCTTATTAAATTTAGAATAAAGTTGAAAATCTATTAAAGAAATTTGACGCATTCGGGTGGGTTGATGTGCTGGCGTCTGTACATACATTTATATTGAATGGTGTTTAAGATAAATACATTTTTGACTTAAATCTTTTTAAATCAATGAAGTAGAAAACTTTGTTATTTAAATCTATTTAGTTTATTATTTAGTTCTAAACCAGCACAGGGTGTCCGCCTTATCTTATTCAGAGAAGGCACGGAATTTTTAAATCATCACGCTTGCATCAGCTGGATGGCGAAATCAGACCTAAATTAAATCATTGGTCCAGGTTTTCTTACGATGTTTTTTAACCGATGTTAGTAATGTTTTAGATAAACTTGGAAAGAACACCTGGATAAAGAAAAGGCACATCAGGTAGTTGCCCATATTTTAACCCATGAATTTGAAATTATTTTTTTATAACAAAGGCATAAACAAGTGTACAGACATATGTAGTTGTGTATCATTGGTGCCTGTGGTAAGTTATGAAAACCTATGTTGCAGGTCACTAAAATTCACATTGTGCTTGAGAAATAGGTAACTTAACCAATTGGCTATTACCACAATAAGACAATTAGCCGAAGTAAACATGTTTGCTTAACTATCACAATGAGGAACAATATGTCTGGCATCAATTATACACCCGATCAAATCAGCTAAGCAATCGAATTGTTGCCTCGATTCAACTCGATATAACCACTACAACATTCATGCGATACTCATTAAGCATAATTGCGTGGTTCTAATCAGAGCTATCAATGACTTTGTAGCTGCTTGCAGGGCATCTAGCAACATATTTGTGCCTCAAGTCATATGAACGTGATATTATGTCGTGATAGATTGTCGGTTTAAATTCGTGCAAGTACCAACTTGTGACTTTAAAAAAAGTGTGTGTATGCACGCGTTAAAAGTTATTATTCGTTTGCGTAATAATAGAAAAAACTAAAATGTTTACTTAGATAGCTAACTTCAGGGTGTTGGTTTTTCGTGACGGTGTGCGCGTGCAACGTAAAAATTTACTCTCATTTTTAGGGTTCCGTAGTCGACTAGGAACCCTTAAGTTTCGCCATGTGTGTCTGTCCTGTCCGTCCGTCCTCGCTTAATCTCTGTGACCGTTAGCACTAGAAAGCTGAAATTCGGTACCAATATTGTATCAATCACGCCCACAAAGTGGTAAAATAAAAATTGGAAAAAAATGTTTTATTAGGGTAGCCCCCCTATATGTAAAGTGGGAAGTGATTTTTTCTTATTTCGACCCTAACGTGTGATATATTGTTGGAAAGGTATTTAAAAATGAATGGGGTTTACTAAGATCATTTTTTGAAAATGTCAATAATTTCGGAAATAATCGCTCCAAAAGTAAAAAACAATGTGTCCCGCCCCCTCTAACTTTTGAACCATAAGTTTAGAAAATATGAAAAAAATCTGAAAAGTAGAACTTTATAAGGACTTTCTAGGAAAATTATTTTGAACTTGGATGGAAACAGTTTTTGAACAAAAAAGACAAAAAGTTGTACAAAATAATTTCTGGACTAACTTTAGCTTGAAAAAAATAGTAGTACAGTTTATATGCTGGATGATTATAATGTTCATCCGGGTGAGCTGTTTGGCAGAGAGCTCAAATTATTTTGTTGCGACCAACATGCTTGTCGATCTAGTGGTCAGTGACCCTGACTGCTATGCTGGAGATAGTATAGCAACCCGGAGTCTGGATTTGTGTCCAATGGATGACTTTATTATAACTAGGGAAAGGTGGGTATACTATGGTTTATGGTTTAAGAACTTTATTTCTCAAAAAGAATTACATTCACTTACATGAGAAAAAAACTTATTTTTAATTAGAAAATATTATGCGACGCGGTGACGCGACGGTTAAGAACAGAGATAGGGTTAGACTAAACCGAAAATACCTTAAAACCTCCTAAAATTTAAATAAATAAATAAATATTCCACAACGCCATCTAGTCGCAAGCTAAGCAGAGCTTGTGTTATGGGTACTAAACAGCTGATAAACATACTTATATACTTCTAAATACATACATATTATAGATAAATAACACCCAGACACAGAACAAATGATCGTGCTCATCACACAAACATTTGTCCTGGGTGGGAATCGAACCCACGACCTCCGGCATAGCAGACACGGTCACTAACTACTAGACCAACAAGCCAGTCAATGTGTTTCTTGATCTTTTGAAAAAATGGACTTTTTCAGGTACACTACTGCGTAACTCTTCGGTGATTATAGGCGTGATATAATGTTGATTTTATGTGCAGATAATTTGAATAGTTCCTTCGATATTTATGACATCGTCGGTTGTATATGAGAATCTAAACTTCACCACACACCTGTCGCTTCAATCCAAACACCTGGCTCCACAAACATCAAAACACCACGTTACACAAAAGTGAACATCAAAAATCACTTTGGCCAAGGATTGCAAGAAAACCGTCTGGACCATTAATTCCACAAACATCGCTGTCTCGTGCACCCGACATTACACGAAGTCTCCCGAATGCGCCCGAGTGAGGCACGATTACTGACGACACGCGAACTTGCTATCAATCACGGAATACCCAACTACGATTTGGTTTAGTGGTTTTTTATTTTGTTCTTCGAAATGATTTCGAAGTGTTTTAGATCCGTCAGTTCAATCAAGTTTTAGTGCCGCCTTTTCCACCATGATTCAAGTAACACATACTGCAATATTAAGCAAAACATTTAGAACATATTCTTTACAAGTCAAAACAGTAATTAAAGAGGGTGAAAAGGACATCGACGTACATGTGTTTTTCCTTACAGTCTATTTATTTGAAACTGTTTAAAATAAAACCAAACTAATCAGATTTTGATATATTTACTTTTTTAGGAAATAACGCTTCTGTGGGCTCTTGGTAATCTTAACTATGTACAGACGCCAGCACATCAAGTTGCCCCAATGACTGTGTCAAATTTCTTTGATCGTTTTCCAACTTTATGTCTAACAGAATAAGGTTCATATTAAACTGGGAAAATTTGACACATTGAGGTAACTTGATGTGCTGGCGTCTGTACTAATATAACAAAGAGTGGAAATGGAGTGCTGCAAATAAAAAGTCATTTATTCAAATAAGACGGCGGAATGTAAGTACTACAGGTGCACCCTGCCAAACCCTCCTGGGATTATAGGCGTTATGTTATGTTATGTTTTTGAACGTATAAAATACAAAAGCAGTCCCCTAAGATGCTTTACAACTTCCTAGTGTTTTTGCTGGGAAGAAGTAGTGGTGAAACAAACCCCCCAGCAAAAAGTTTAAACGGTCGATGTTCGACCGCTAGGCGGCTACTAGTACGTATAAAAACCCTACATGTGAGACTGCACCGAGTATCCTCACCGTGGTAGTGCCCCACATGATTGATAGTCTTACATTCTTGTGATGGTAGAAGACAATGTGGTCGACACCGATACCGGCACGGAGGCGCTACGTTCTAATTTCAAAGAGGGTTAGCCCGCCATTCATTAATGTCAGTGTCTTTTACGTACGTTCTTTTTGTTTTAATCTACTGGGTGGGTTTTGGTATATGCCCGTCAAAGTGGGCCCTATCAGAATACCAATGACAAAAATCATACCGGAAATATTAATTGTAGCTTTATGTTGAGGTAGAAACTGTTTTGTCCTCAAATGATATTATGTTTTTTTTATATTTCTTAGTTTTTACAATAAGATTTTTACGTATACCAAATGAAATCCACCAGGGGAAACGTGAAGTTACTTTATACCTATAGATAGGATAAGTTTGAAATCCCCAATCCGCCTTGAGCAAGCGTGGTGATCAATGCTCGAGCCTTCTCTGTATGAGAAGAGGCGTTTGCGCTGCAGTGGGACAGTAACAGGCTGGTATTATTATATTATTATTATTCTACAATCATTGAGCAAGCGTGGTGATCAATGCTTGAGCCTTCTCTGTATGAGAAGAGGCCTTTGCGCTGCACTGGGACAGTAACACGCTGGTATTATTATTCTACAATCACAAATTTAAATTGTTATTTTATTGTGTCACCAATTTCAACAAAACATTTATTTACTGACTGTTTGCGATCTTCATCTTATTTTTGTGTGGTTAGTGAATAAACTAGTGTCAGTAACCTGTCTTTATGCTGCCCATGACCTTCTGACTTGTCTTCACATCTTTCGAAAAATATCTGTCAGACATGCCACGATGTTTTTTTTTACTCTTTTTTTAAACAAATAATGGTTATACTCGTATAATACGCACATGATTCTAAAAAAATCATAGGTGCCTCGAGACCTACAGTTCTAAAGTATTTTCTATTCAACAACTCCAAATTGAAAGCAATATTTTACTAAAAGCGATATTTTACTGTCAACTTTCAACAAATTTATCTACTAGCTGTTTGTAATACGAACGTGAGGTATTATCATCAAACGTACTTGTATCTCATTTTATACAATTATGTACTTAAAAGCTCCAGCAAAGAGTGCTTGCAATGAAAGGAGAGTTATTAACTCAAAAGTCGGGAAGCGAGTGGCATTCATGAGCGTTCTGCTTAGGTGGCGTAATTAGGTAGGTAAACCAGGTTATAACTACGGTTGTTTGAAAAGTGTATGAGATAATAATACTTATTCGATGGTTTTTCTCGATTGTTGGTCGTTCGTCAACTAAAAGGACACTTAGGAACTTACAGCGTAACATCTGACCTCATATAAATTCCACATCGCGCAAGCACTGTTATTGGTACGATTAACACATACTCGTTCAACTATTAACCGTATACTGCTACTGCCTTGTTGATTTAGTGGTCATAAGCACAACTGCTGATCATGAGGTCCTGGGTTTGATCCCCGGGTCGGGCAAAGCGTTATTGAATTTCTCTCTAACAGCCCGGAGTCTGGATTAGTGCCCGATCGATGCCAAAAGGCTCGCCCTCTATTACGTGGGACTAAAACATAACTGGTGAAATGGTGAGCAGTGATGCACTACATGGTGGTGATGCGCACTAGTTTATTAAGAGCCTATTCACTCTAGCCTTGAAGACACCTAAATTATACTCGGACGGGAAGACCGCAGGGAGTATTTCCGTTCGTCCCACCGACTTCGTCCTCGTCGTTTGTTGATGGGGCGAAGGGGAATAATTTATTAATTATTTTTTTAGTCCTTTTGGTGCCACCAAATAATTAATTGATTAATGGCATCCCACCAAAATCATGTAATATCACTATAAATTTGAAAGTAAACTACGAAACAACGATTCAAGATTTTAAGCAAAACATTATTTAGTGGGCCGAATGCCACTAATCTAAGAACATATTCCCATTCGTCCCTCTCAAAATCCTGAATGGGACGATCGGGAACAAATTTATTTTTGTAAATTCCCGTTCGTCCCACTACGGGGACCAAGTCGGTGGGACGAACGGGAATACTCCGACTGCAGCAGGCATGTTTCTACATCTGTCACTTTGTGGATTCTTCCGTCCGCATACGTGTTTCTACGGTGATCATGCTAAGCGTGGAAGAAGGAAAACTATCTATACGTGTCTTCAATAGTAATTTTTTCAATAAACTTAGATACTTTTATATTATAGGTATTGCGCCAACCTCTCCCTACATCATCGGAGCGTGGCAGTATTTAGCGCTAATTCATCTGCTCTTCACTCGATCTTGAGTGTCCCTTCACTCCGAGTGGCAAGCTAGCAATTATTGTGGCGACGGGTCACGCACACTCCCAGCTTTCACTAGAAAATAAATCTTTGGCCTCCCATCATGCCGCTAAATTGCTAATATAGTTGGAGATTTACGCTTCAGTCTCGTTTATGGGTTGAAGGAGATTCAAGGGTAGTCGGATTTTAAAGTGGTCTTGAGTAATTTGCTGTTATTAATTTGTGGTACAGCAGCTGAAAATTCGACGGAAAAACTTGGTTATTTTTATTTTTCATTTTTCTTCATGCTCTGAGTTATAAATAATACAAAATTGACTTATTTTTACGACATCTGCTGCAGAAAACTATGAGAGGAACTTGTGAAGTTGTCGGATTGGTTTTGATAAACAAACACCAGGGTAATGACGTGTCTATTTTTATCTAAGTTCATCTTTTTGAAAATATACACACATACATAAGCTTACGCCTTTTTCCCATGACGGTAGGCAGAGACTACAGAACGCCATCTAGTAGATGTTGATTCTGTAGTCTCTTCTTACTTCCTTCTTTTGCTTCGTGTACATTCAATACATGTTGTCATACACACACGCCAGTTGCGAGTACTACGTAACTGACCCTTCTGAAGAACCTCATCAATAAGGTCTATGTATGTCCTTCTAGGGCGTCTTCTCCCGGCGTTTCGTTAGTCGCCTTTCATTCATACTTTTAACGGGACCAAACCATCTAAGCATACTCTTTTCATTTTTTGTAACTACGTCTAAAAATACAATTAGGAAAACTTTAAGAAAATTAGGTCGTGAATATGAGCAGCTTCTCGTCCCACGCAGATATAAACTAATTTTCGCGAATAATCTGATGTAAACTCAGACCAACAATGGTAGCCTTGACACCAAAACTTCTGCAAGCCAAAATAAACAGACAATATTCCCTAACAAAGTCAGTGGCAATAATCCACCATTTACTATATTAAATCTCAACAATAACCAGTTCAAACTAGTTTGTCGTGAATTATTGTGAACATTTCTTTTCCCCTTCAGCGAGTCTTTTATTCGAGTCCACTCATTTTGGGTGCGACAGTAACAAATCTGTCAGTTTTTGGCAAGGGGAGGCCTCGCTATGATTTATATAGGAACCGGTGGGAACAAGGACTAACAAGGCAACTACATCACAAGCTGTCATTCTACTTAAATTGAGTGCGTTGTTTATCATGGTGTTTCTCCGGTTACCTGATTTTGTTTTGTGACCTTGTGTCTTGATGGTTTTAGTATCTAAAATGGTAGGCTCAAGTGGATATTGTATGTTTTAACTAATAGTTGACTAAATGACAGTTGCGGTTCACGAAAGGGGCTCCTGTGGTCCTACTATCCCTCATGATAAGTTCATATATCCATCACTCCAGACTTCTTTTAAATTGTCACCTGATTAACTTTCATTTGTTTTGTGATTTCTGTTTTTGTTTATTTATAGTATTAGAGCTCATACGCACTATGCGGCTACCCGCATGCGGGCAACCGGACGGCTGGCCGCAAGCACAGTTATGTACGTAATATTCATTTATATGCGCATTGCGATGCAGCTACCCGCAGACCACTCCGGCCACGCCGGTAGCCGCATAGTGCGTATACAGCTTTAATAGCTGCCCGGTCAACTTTGTTCCACATTAGAATCAACTTAATTGGTTTATTAAGTTTTTCTTAGTCTAGGTCCTATTTTCAGACCTACTAAATGTTCCCACAAAATGTCATAAAAATCGGTTAAGCCGTTTCGGAGGAGTTTGGCAACAAACACGTGAATTTTAAATATTAGAAGAAATGTTTCATTTTTCAAATTAAATACCAAACCATCATTTTAAATTAGCAAAAGAAAATTTACTCTTCTATTTTCTCTATCGCATAGAATTAAACAAAAAACCCAATTTTCTTGGCACAAATTGAAGAATTTAACCTTTATGACAGAGCAGAGCGTAGTTGGAATTAACGCTAAATATTATGATTAATGATCCCCCTTACTTTCCAATCCGAACCTCCACCTGTTTGGGTAACCTATTTCTCAGAAACCCCCGGTCTAATTACGGTGAACTAATCATCCGCTTTGAATACCGGCTTTTTTTGTAACGAACGGTACGAGTCACGGGATTTGGGTACCGTGATTGAAGAAGGATTAACTAGGAATGAGGCCAAAGCTGGTTACGTTGGTACTATAGCTGGATATATTAATGATCATTTGTGTCAATTTTCGGGAGGGAACGTGATGATTGAAGCTTTTGATGCTGAACAGGTTTAATATTACGTATAAAGTAAAACTTTGAAACAAAGAGTAAAGCTGCCAGCATACCTGTAACACCCGACGCCATCCCACACTGTTTTATTGGTCAAATCTGAAACGTTGCTTAGTAACCAACTACATTGACGTCGCGTTGCATAGTATGTTATAAGTCTGTTGCCAGCCTAAATAATACGCTTATTAAATTTACGCTAATTTTCACTTAATTTAATTCTCCTAGTATTTTTGCAACTGTCATAAATGCTCTAGGTTTCCGCCTAGGAAGCATGATGTGAAAAGCGATCACTATATTGATCAGCCATGTGATCATATTGTTGAAAAATGTTATTATTATTAAATGAGAATTTAATTTTGGACTGGCATATTGGTCAAATGGTTCATAATGACTGATATGCCGGAGGTCATGGGTTCTAGTTCCACCGAAGACAAATGTTTGTGTGATGAGCACGATCATTTGTTCTTTGTCTGGGTGGAATTTATCTATAATTATGTATGTGTTTAGAAATATATAGAGAGAAGAAATATTTAGAGAAATTTAGAGAAATTAAATCATTCTTTGGTCAGTAAATTATGTGTTCATAACTTTAATAATATTTGTGACCCAAATGAGTTCTACGCAGAGTTCTTTACTTTATTAAAAACCCTATTCAATAACACTGTTCCTCTGAAAACTAAAAGTATTTACACTAAGTTCTTATTTAGTGAGTGGGCGACTCCAGGTATTCGTAAAAGTAGGGAAAAACTTTTTGAACTGTATGGCCTAAAGCAATATGTGAATAACACAGACTTTCATCAGCATGTTGCGAAATATTCAAAAACTTTTAAAAGGTGTGTGCAAACTTGCTAAAGCACTTTATATTAGCAATAAAATAAAATCAGCGGATGATAAAATAAAAACTACCTGGCAAATAATAAATAATGAAACAGGTAGGAAAAAGCAGCGGAATACTGAATTTAATCTAGAGACTGCACATGGCCCAATATACTCAGATGTAGAAATAGCTCAGGAGTTTGAAAACTTTTTTGATAATATTCCAATTAAAACTACTGAAGCTTTAAACTCATCATCCGCGCTTTCTTTTGACTTACTTAGAAAGAATGTAAAGGCATGCCCACTAGAGTTCCAATTTCATTATACAAACCCCCAGGCAGTTATAAAAGCTTTTAAAGATCTTAAAATTAAATCAACAGAAGATCTTTGGGGAATGTCTGTAACAGTGTGTCGATCTATTATTGAAACGATTGCGCCTTATTTAGCTTCTATGTTTAACACCAGTGTAGACCAAGGAGTTTTCCCGGATCTCATGAAACAAAGCAAAGTAGTTCCATTGCTCAAATCCGGAATTGATAAAGATCCCAATAACTATAGGCCAGTTTCGATCCTACCAGTTCTCAGTAAGGTGTTTGAAAAGTTAATGCTTAATCAAATGTTACGCCACTTTAACAAAAACTCCATTTTTCACGAACAGCAGTACAGTTTCACCAAAGGGCGCAGTACAACTGACGCCGGTGTCACCCTAATCAAGAATATTTTTAACGCCTGGGAGGAAGCACAAGATGCCATTGGAATCTTTTGCGACCTTTCAAAGGCTTTTGATTGCGTTAGCCACGAGACACTCTTGCTGAAACTTGATCACTATGGGATTAGAAATAAATCTCTTGATTTAATGAGATCTTACCTAAAAGGACGTCAGGTTAAAGTTCAGGTTAATGGCGTGAACTCATTAGGGTCCGAAATGATCATGGGTGTTCCCCAAGGTTCCATTCTAGGGCCGTTCCTCTTCTTAGTTTACATAAATGATTTGCCCCAATTAGTTCAGAACCAACCGAAGATGGTGTTATTTGCAGATGACACATCATTAATATTTAAAATAGACCGTCGGTCACAAAATCTTGACGGCGTAAATAATTCAATTATTCAGGTCCAAAATTGGTTTACCGTAAATAATTTGGTACTAAATGAGAAAAAAACGAAATGTATTAGATTTACGTTACCAAATGTTAGAAGTAGCGAATGTGATATCATATTGAATGGAGAAAAACTGGAATTTATTAATCAAACAGTTTTCCTAGGCATAACACTGGATGAAAAATTACAATGGGGACCTCACTTAACATCTCTTGCAGGGCGGTTAAGCTCAGCTGCTTATGCGGTTAGAAAAATAAGACAGTTGACAGATGTACAAACCGCGCGTTTGGTATATTTTAGCTACTTCCACAGCATAATGTCTTATGGCATTTTACTGTGGGGTAGGGCTGCTGATATCGAATCCATTTTTATTTTGCAAAAGAGAGCTGTCAGAGCCATTTACGGTTTACCGAATCGCAAATCTCTTGGAACTTTTTAAGAAAATTAATATTATGACAGTGCCTTGTCAATTTATTTATGAAAATATAATGTATGTTAGAAAGAATCTGCATCTTTTTAGCAAAATAAGTGATAGGCATAATTTTAACACTAGAAATAAAGATAAAATAGCTCAACCAGCTTTCAGACTAGCCAAAGTACAATCATCTTTTATGGGGTACTGCGTTAAATGCTACAACAAAATACCTAATGATATATTAAAACAAAATCAAAGAAACTTTAAAACTTATGTTAAAAAAACACTTTGCAAACAGGCTTATTATACATTAATGGATTATATTGAAGATAAAAATGCTTGGGAACATGCTGGTCCTGCTCCATAGGACAACTTAGTGTCTGGACAGGAATGTTTGCTTTTTGTCTACATCACACATTGTAATTTGATTTTTTATTTTATTTTTATTTTTATTTTAAGTATTAACTTCATGATTATTACTTTTTTAATATTATGTAAATATGTGAGCACCATGTATCTTTCAATACGCTCATACTATTACCAGCCGCGTTGCTTATTTTGTATCACCTATCTCAGGATAGCTGTTTTTTTTTTTTTTTCCTCATGGTACATCGTCCTCACATATAATCTGATTATGGATACAAATATTGTAAAATCTATTTTAAAAGAGTAAGTATGGAGTTTCTTGCACATTCTTCTCCATACAAAACTACCTTTTGGAATGTGCAACTAGAATCATATTAATTTAATTTATTTGTAAGTATAACGTTCAAAAGTGCCTGTTTTCAGGCCTAATTGAAATAAATGATTTGACTTTGACTTTGACTTTGACTATAAGTATGTTTATCTGTTGTCTAGGTAGCGTTGTGTGAAAGTTGGGGAATAATATAAGGTACATTACTTTTCACGACATCATTTTAGTCTTGGAAAAGTCACTCATTGTTTTAATTGTACAACGTGGCAGGTGCTACAAAACGACTATCAATAAATAGTTACAATTAGGTACTAAGACAATAAAATTAATGTCTATTTCCTAGCACAATGACTAGGTAACAATAGCAATGACGTCACGAACACAAATAGGGTGATTGACGTGATTGTGTAACCACACGAAAGGGCAGTAATGCAATCGATTTCTTTCGGCATTTAACCAGAAGAGCCGTTTGTATTCAGCCTAATCCTTAGCATTGTTTGTTGCACAATATGTTGAAATTTTATTGTTATTTGAGTCAAGTAATTAGTATTTGTACTGTGACTAAAGGGTCAACAGTTGCCTATCTTTTCATTTCCAGTAACTAACTAGCTTCTAGTTGCTCACCAAACTTTGATCACAACTAACCGACCGATGATCATACCTTTTTAAACGGCTAAATTGCATAAAACAGGTCCCCAAAAAGCACGCCCTTCGCCACTTTCCTTGAACTTGAACTGGAATCCTAAAAGGCAAACCGTAATTGAGGTCAGACAGAACAAAATGATCGTGCTTGTCATACAATCATTTGTCTTGGGTGGGAATCGAATTCACAATCTCCGATAAAGCAATCAGGGCCACTGATCACAAGACGAACAGGCCAGTCAAAGTAGTAGTAGTACTTTATGTATGATGATATACCAACCGAGTTAAATTATTACCTCCTACTACTACTATTTGGAATACTTTTACCTTCTTTAGCATTGTATGTAACATAGAGACACGCAGCGCAGTAGTTCAGTTGAAAATTATGTATTTTGTATCGTTCAAAATTAATGTATTTCAGTGAGGTAGTTAGGTTAGGTAGTTAGGTTAGCTATATAATGGGTATGGTAAGTTAGGGTTGGTTATATGTATATATGTTGTTCATTCTAATTCTATCTAAAACAAAAGGATTAAAGAGCACATTAGAGACTCGCTAAATAAAAAGTAGTAGGAGTTATTATTGTTTTGGATGTATTTGTTGTTATCGTATTAAAAGTATGCACCTATATTTGTAATAAATATAATTCTCGTGTCATAATCTTTGTTACCAAACTCCTTGATTTGACCGGTTCTTATGAAATTTTGAGTGTATTTTTCAGTCACACACGATATTATTACTGAAATCTGTAATTTGAAATAGAAATGATAAAAACAATTGTTTATTTGCCACAAACATGTCTATTTCTCAATGTACATATTCATCATCAAAAATTACAGACTGCCGGAATAAACCTACCTTATCTTTAGTCCTAACTTTGCTAATAACACCAATTCCAAAATAAAATAGGTCTCAAACGCAACAATTCACGTCAAGTGCCTAATAAATATAGCAGCTCTCTCGCATCATAACGACGCCAGAATAGGCTGGTCCTTATTATTACAGGACCGTTAGTTTTGCGGATAATAACTGATATTAGGCCGATCTATTGTCACCATTCCAGATCATTTACACGATAGAAGTTTCAGGCCTTGAAAGTCGAATCTTGGTGATTGTCGAAACAAGATAAAAAGTTGACTGGTGTAAATGGGATGCATGAAACTCGTAGGTATGTTTAATAGGAAGAATTGTCTCGCTTTTCAAACGGAATCGTTTGTAACCAAACAATCTTCTTTCAAGTTTTTCATATTGCGGTACCTAAAGAAAAAAATAAAGAGCAATAAATTTGTTTGACACAATCGACACATGTCATTAAAAACAGTAAACATATATTTAACCATAACAAAACAAACATGAGCCTTGCGGCTGCGCAAAATAGGTCCAGTTCAGCAAAAATGCCAGTCGACCATTGCCTTATGCTTGCATTCAAAAACTAAATTTGCATTTGTGGTTGTAAGATGTCACGGACATAAAGGAGTTGGTAAGTATGCATGTGTGTGTGTGTTCGTGTGTCTTGCTGTTGAGCAGATAAGATGAAGATGATTGATGATAAATCATTCAATATACAAAGAATTTTCAGCTATTCGCCTGGAAGCCCGCAAATTTATCGGTACTTGGCCTGTGTTCCATTTGTGAGGAGGTACATCCAAACAGAATCAAGTTACTCATGAGTGCGATAATTTGCCTACCAGACCCTCACGAACCTTTTAGCTAGAAATTCTTCTTGTAAAAGAGCATTGAAGTTCGTGTACATTGAGCAATTAGTTCTTGATATATTACGTCTATAAAATTTGTCTCTTATATCTAAATGAATGCCTAATTGTAACTCAATTTTAGATTTTGTAACACCAACAGTGCCTTTAGAGGTGTTAATTTAAGTGTCACCTAGTGTTACCGAAAACGGGCATACTTATAAACGCCTCAATAAAATTGCTACAAAATCGATTAAATAAAGCCGTGGAGGTCGTGTGCCTTCCTAATTGCTATTCGTAATTGAAAACTAAGACGCTACTAGACAACGGGAAGACGTCCCTATTTTGTATCGAATAAACCCGGATTATGTTATTTCCAAATCAGAAACCAGTAAACTGCCTCGTTGGTCTAGTGGTCTTGTGTGCTTTTAAAGTCTAGGGTAGTCTAGTCTAGTTTTGTAGCCCGTATTCGCCAAACCACCAGCAAGCGTGGCGATTAATGCTTGTACCTTTTCTGTATAAGGAGAGGCCTTTGTAGCATGCTGCATACGTGGTGTGGAGGATGTAAATGCAATAATAAGCGTTAAGCGTTCATTTTAGTTTCAACAAAGAAGGCATCACGAGCATTGCTCGCCACGCATGCTAAAAGTAAATTTGCGATTTCGAACTTAAATCAACTATAATTCTAGGTTTCTTCACGATGTTTCTTCTGTATTTTATATTTATATTAGAAATCATTGACGTTGTTTAGTCAGTGATTTCTAATTTAAACGTATGAAAAAAAGAGCAAGAAAGTCTAAAATAGTTACTCATTTAAAATAGATTTTTACACCATTTTGTACATCAGTGCGTAGATCAGCCAAATATATCAGTAAGGCACACCCTATGTGGCATAAAAGTTGTAATTTGTTAAGTTAAAACGGTGTACAATAAAGAGAATTCCATTCAATTCTAAGAGCTACCTATTCCTAAAGGTACGTCCTTTGAATCTAATTAAGAACGTCGTTGCTCATGACTTTGGCTAATTTCGAATGTATTTTGCATAATGAGATTATTAGATATTCAAAGACATAGTGCGACAGTTATACGTGCATGATAACGGATCTCGGGAGGTTTACCTCTCAGTGTAAATACCTCAGAGGCATAAAGGTTACCAAAATAAAATACGTTTGCAACTTAGGTACATACTTTGGAGAGTAAAAATAACATAAAGAAAATAATATCACGCTATTCCCCTGAATGTCGTGATGGCCCAGAGGTTAAGGCGCCTACCTCTCTTGCACGAGGTAGTGGTTCAAATCCGGGCAAGTACCAACGTGAATTTTTCAATTCATATGTACTTCCTAAGTTTATCTTAGACATCATTAACATCGGTGAAGGAAAACATCGTGAGAAAACCTTACAGTTAATATAAGATTTAAATCGCCAATCCGCCTTGAGTAAGCGTGGTGATCAAAGCCTTTTCTGTATGAGAAGAGGCCTTTGCCCTGCAGTGGGACAGTAAGAGGTTGGTATTATATTATTATTATATATCCCTGAAAGGTAAGATGGAGGTATACCTATAGTGCTCCCACACTCCACCAGTTACGTTTAAGTCCCACGTAACAGAGCCTATTGCCATCAACCGGGTATAAATCCCGACTCTAGGCTTTTGCTGAGAATTTTTACACAGAAATAAATACAATAATATTTAAAACAAGTAGAGGAAAGTTAAGTTTAAGTACCAGAAATTAAAACATTATTTTTTTTAAACAAGTTTTTCAACACATTTCTGTAAGCAAAATGAATAAAGAAACATATCAAAAAACCGCGCGCTAATTCGCGGTAAGTGGCGCCGTGGCCACGAAATGAATAGCCGTCATTATAATGAAAAAAAAACTCTACTCAAATACTGTTATGCTGTATAGAATTTCAGTCACAACGGCCATAAAACAGCCGTAAAATGTTCGTTTTCTCGTGAATGAAATAAAACCGCAATAAACGGCACGCAGCCGCGTACCCCGGCACCTACCCCGTTACGAGAGGGTAGCAAACATTATGCAAAGTAGAAAATCCCATTTACCACGTGTTCCACAGTGTCGCCTCACGCCAAAGGTCTGAAACAACGTAATAGACTTGTTTATAAAACGGAAAGTGAGTTCGCTTCCCTCGATACAATGATTTTCTTTTTACACCACCCAATTTTTCCTAAAATCCCTGAGAAATTTCACTTTTGTTTGCGTGTAACATACTGCTGCTGGGATTTTATTGCTTTTCTTTTAAAGTGAAAATAATAGACGCTTGTAGGAAAGAAACACTTTAAAACGATATTAGTGATCGTTCATTGCCAAATTGTGCTGAGACATTAGTTTATCGAGGTCAGTCATTGAATAGTTCCACCCTTTACGGTCATGAAGCTCCCTTATTTAGTTTAAGAGTTACTGGCTGGTATAACTGGTATTACTAAAGTAAAAAAAAAGTAGCTCTGTTACGCTTGCTCTTATTTTAAAATTTTTCTTTCTTCGCCAACTCATTTAATTGAATTCCGATTTGGCCGAGTCATTGGGTAGACCTGTCAAAATTAATTAAACGCCATTTCTTCGTAGGTATTTGCTGACTACTAAATATTCGAAAAATGTTACTAAAGTGTTGAAAGCTCGTTATTTCCCTCAGCTTTTTTAAAAGAAAATATTCGATTGGGTGTTGAATAATTCGATATTGCAATAAAACTACGCCGATTCGCCTTCGTGTTCTGTGATATATCGTAATGTAGGAAAAAACATGTCTGTTGTTGTATTTAATGTCTGAAATACTCACAAATATTTACCATTGTCAACATTTATGATAAAGTGTTGCGATAAGAATTTTAACGAAATTGGTGAAATATTTTGAAGTGATTAAGTAAAGACAATAGTAACTTGCTAACTGGATTAAGTAGAAAATCTGGTAAAGTAGAGACCCATAATATATTGAAACCAACTCCGCCTCGGGTCGGGATCGCTAAATAAATCCATAACTTATACGAGTTCCGCCGACAACTTTTTTTTTCCAAGAAAACTGCCTGTTAAGTGACAGGCGCATAACCCGGTGAATAAATTACGACTTTTAATTGGAAATATCGATGCCTTTAATGTGGAATAACTCATTAAAACTACGGTCTATTACAACATCTATTTAACTTAAGCATCTCCTACTTGGAACTGGCAAAATATTTGTTTTACCGAGTTATCATTTTCAAAGTTAATTGCATATTAATTAAGTTGGAGTTTAAATATTTAAAATTGACTGGAGAAGAATTTAAATAATGTTTTGCCGCGTAGAATGCTAAAATTTTGAGGGCAATGACGAGCTCTTCAGAAATAAAAAGTGTTTTGGGAATGAGAGTAATTAAGATGCAAATTTCAAGGGAATTACAGCGCAGGGCGAATTAGTCCCGTGTTAATGAAATACAGAGCTCTTTGTGGGACAAGCATACATAAATTGACGACAAGATTGTATTCGACATAGCTAGTTTCATTCTTTTATCTGTCTGAAAACAAATGTAAATGATTCCTTTCCATTTACAAAAAGGTAATAGATTTACTTATTGCGTTCGCTTTTGATATTTGTGCCAGATGAATTTCTTTGTAAAAAGTTTTTAAGTGATGTAAGACTACTCAGTATGGACCATTACTCTACAATGCAAGAGATATGGAGGAACACATTAGTAGAGTGCATTCATATGGAAATACGTGCAAACTTAATCGAACTTCTTGTTATAATTTTCACATTTCATTCTAACTAAGTGGTTGCGTTTCCTACGAAGTATGGATGTGTGGTGTTATTAAATATGTTATTATACAACGTTATGGTTCAAAAGTTGGTAAATTGTAGTCACAATTCTTTTAAAGAATCTGCATAGATGTTTTGGTCATGTTGAGAGACAAAATTAATCAAAAGCAGCATGAGCTACTGACGTAAAAAAAATATTTACCTACAAGGCAGATGTAAGTGGAAACACCAGGAGCAGACGCCCTAGAAGGACATAGACGCACCTTATTGGTGATGTTCTTCAGAAAGGTCAAGTGCACTCACAACCGGCGTGCATGTATGACCAGATGTATGGACGTAAAGAAAGCCAAATAAGTATGTAAGAATCGATGCAGCGTTTAGTAGTTACTGCATACACCGATGGGAAAAAGGTTCATCCATTTCATATCCATTTCATTTAAAGTGACGAAAGATAAACGGTCGTGAGAATACATGGCAAGTCATTAGCAGACAGAACAGTACTATATCACTAATGAAACCATGTTCTAACGCTCAAGACATGATTGATCGCTACTCCCTTATCAAACACTAGAATATTGATGAGCTAAGCGAAACCGTCCAGTAAGAACATGCATTCGTCGCAACAGTACCCTCACTTTAATGTTCTTGTTTATTTGAAACTTTATAGGCGTCTAAAGTTAATGAATACAATGAGGAACAAATAAATTCTGGCCTTTTTTAAGTAAAACTGTCGGTTGGTAGTCGTTTTTACAATCGATTTTAGAACTTTTTAGCCAGTTTTATGGTGGAACTTGAACTTGAGATGTATCTTCCGGGTTTACGATACCTTCGTCATGTTTTATTGCATTTTTGTTGTGATGATTAATCATACTTCCTTTTCTTTTGTTTTTGTTTCGTCCCAATTGAGAAATTTGTCCTGTGTCGCGGGCGTGTTAATAAACATTTAAACACGTCATAAACAGACAGCCAGACCTAGAACAACTACCTGTACCTATATTGTAGGCCTTACTAACAAATAGGTGTTTGTCCCGTACAGGAATCTAACCTGCGGCCACTGTGCCAACCGTGCCATTGCAGTACCTAATAAAAATCCATAATTATTTTCTCATTTAAAATAATATTTAACTAATAAGCTAGTTGATAAAGTCCCTCACCTAGATTAACGGCGATACATCGAGTCAAAATGTCACATGACGACACGATTTCGTACAAATAAAGATACTGAATTATGACGTCACAAGCCCCCTTTAATTTTGATGCGCTTAATTTACGTAGTTTTCCACCAATTTGAAAAAGCAAAAAAAAATCTTTTCTATTCTTTTGTATTATCTAACTGATGATATAGCAATATAGCAACCTTGTTGGCCTCTACTTTGGCCAGAGGCTAAGCATTGCCATTCAACGTGGCAATGCTGCCAGTCTTTTGGGCACTTTACCAGCACGCGTAGCATGATTACCGAAGAAACGGTCTTTGTCGTGTCTCGGAAGAAAAGAAATTAAGTGTTCATGCTACGCAGGCAGGTGTTTTTAAAAAAATTGACAGATTGAGGTTCCTGTCTATATAATCTGTCACTTTGCCGATTCGTCTGTAGACAAAGGCCGTTTCTTCGGTGTTCAATGTGTTCATGCTACGCATGCAGCTGGCAGCGATGCAGAAGAATTTTTTGACGCTTTGTAGTTATTTATTGTTAGTTTTAGTTATTTAGAATAGAATAGAATAGAATACTCTTTATTGTACACCATTAATACTTACACATAATAATTTTAAGGGCTACAAGCGGTGATACAATGGGCGGCCTTATCGCTAAAAGCGATCTCTTACAGACAACCTTCCTAACCAACCTCAACCTTCCTTCCCCAACCTTCCTTCTGTCTGTCTTATGATTAAATCCATTTTGTTTTAAATGTATATTTAGAACACTGGTCTTCTAACTGATGACTAAATATAATTAAGATATTCATACACCGTCAACATTCTTATTGTTAGAAAGTTGGTGTTGAAAGAATTTTCATACTTACCAAATTTATTTTGTATGCTTTTAAAATAATACTTACCAGATGGAGATACCTTTACCATTAAAAGGATATTTGCTCACAAAACACAAGGAATTATTACTTGAATTCTCTACTCTGAGACAGAAGTCAGTTAAAATGTCTACCAGAAGATGTGTGTACGTCTAAAAGTGATATAAACTTAATAAACACGACCGTAACGTATTTCACTTCCCGGCAATAAAGCAAATAGTAAAGTTATCGTAAAACAAAAGCATCTATAATAATAATAAAGTAGTATATAGTATGTAGTTTAAAAAGAAAGTTGCACAGAGCTGATTCATAGAATGCTTTGATATTAAAGAACTAACACTTTGCCCGTGACTTTGTCCGCGTAGAATTCGTACTTTTCCCTTCGATCTTTACATCCCAGTCAATCTTTCGTAGTTTAATAATATGGGTTTCTAACGGTAAAAGGATTTATAAAATCGATCGAGAAATTTCTAGAGTTAAATCAATATAAACCAACAAAAATAATATAAAAATAAAAGCTCTTAAATTTTGTAAATATTTGAATTTACCTCTTCATAACATTAATGTAGATAAAACTATAAATATTCTTTATTATTTATATATTTTCATTTGAAATCAGGCCATTGTAATGGGGTAGGAGTCCCCCCTGCTGCAAAGGTGGGTGCGGCTTCATGCCGTTATTTAATACTATTTATTTTTACCATTGTTTACTAACATAATATGGACCTAGTCTGAAATAAATGTTTATTATTATTATTATTATTATAATTAAATAGTAACACCCGAACGGGTTGTTGAACGATGCACTTTCAGACAGTCCAATACCAAGTGACAATTTGACAAAACTTAGGAGATAACACAACACAAATTGATTCTAAGGCGTAACTAAATAAATAATGAGAGTGAATACATTATTCGTTCTCATTTTATCCGTATTAGTGTCCGATTGAAGATCTAAAAGCAAGCCATCTTGAGAGCATAAAGATGGTATTAGGATTACCGTGAAACGCGATACCTTTTATTGGCTATGCCTTTGATACGTCTCGGGGGAAACGACTAATGACTTGATCGTATCACTATTTACTATAGAGAGACGAACGTTGACAGTAGTAAGTAGTCCTAGTCCCTACAGCCGGTCGATTTGATAAAAATCATCCTGTGAAAACTTCTAGGGTGTAATGAATTGTCAATGCATTTGCATGCATTGGCATGCATTCGAATTGGCTCGTAGTTAATATTATATTTTGTTTGTAATCAATTTAAGTAAACTGTGTCGACTTGGAGGCCTGGAGACTTGTGATGTAACACAGGTTTTACCTAGTACAGGCTCCAGTCTCCACAACAATATAATTATGTAAAATAAACAAATATCATACGCCTTTGTACTTATGTTGTAAGTTGTTGTGGAGATTTTTTTTTATTTTTACTTCTCGGAACCCTTGGGTTCCGAACCTTTGGAAGGTGTACGCAAGCGCAAGTGTTTTGTGGTGGGCGCAAGCTAACTCGCAGAGCCCCATTGTCGTCTTAATTAAATGAAGCACCAACCGCAGATTTTCCCAGTACGCACTACACAAGTGCACCCAAGGAAAACCTATGGCGCGTGGCGGGTGTAAGACTATTGCAGACTATGGCAACAAAAGTACTGGACTATAGGCTAGGGCTAAAATGGACTGGAAACCTAGAACATGAAATACTAAGGCCCCTGCCTCACTAATGTTATAGGTACATATATTTACACGGATTAAATGGCAGAGGGTGACTTGCACACTCAATAATGGGCCCTCTAAAACGGCCGCTAGCACAAAGTGACGTAGCCGCTCACAAAAAGAAGTGGAGCGGCATTCCACGGCTATCAGGACAATCCCGGAAGTATGGTCAAGATGCCTACCAGCACCTTACTGGAATGCTTCCTTCCTCCGAGCACGTTTACTCTTACGAATCTCCACTCTAGCCGGCCAACTAAGGCAAAACAAAGGTGGGAGCTCCGTGCCTCGTCAGAGTTCTCTCTGGCCGGCCAATTAAGGCAAGCCAGAGTTGAGGAACAAGACTTCTCAAGACAAGACTTATTATTATTATTGGCATTAGTATGGAATGAAATCTCAATTCGCCTTTACTTCACCTACATGTTCATAGGATGTTTTAAACAGATAAGTTACCGTTAGATTTAACAAAAGTCTCCCATATAAACTCGAGCGAAGAGAACTGGCAATATGTAGTATTAGTATGAAATGACAACTCGGTATGCCTTCACTTCACCTTATTTTTGATGTGGTGCTTTTTAACAGAACTGCATTCCTGTTTATCTGTTTATAACATTCACTTAAATAAAAAGCTGATGTTTTGTCTGTAATACAATATTTAAAATGCTTTTGGCTAAATTATCAAATACAAATAAAGATCTGACACGTTTGCTTTCCTATAAAATCAAGATTGTTTCAAATCTGTTCCATTCAGTAAACCCTTTAAATAACGACAACTAGCAAGGTAACTTATAAAACTATCTTACGGTAAATCAACACCACAAAAACAACTGACACTCAATACGTCAGCAACAATATCAATTAATATGTCCAAAGTTTGTAAAGAGGTGGCAACAAGAGACTTACACTTGAGGACACAAGTTCCGCGGTGGACAAACACAAAGTTATATAGGGGATATAGTTGACAACTACTTACATCAAGGAACTGGGTCACTCAACTGTTCCCACTTCGAAACTATGTATTGCTATGGCAACACCTTCAGTTTCGCCTAATCTGAAATCTAAATCTACACTTAATATTTTAAAGAGGAAAATTTTGTGTGTGTGTTTGCTTATAATGAATAAACTCAAAACTACTGTGGTGATTTCAAAAATACTTTCACCATTAAAAAGCTACATTTACCCTGAGTCACATAGGCTACTCTGTTTCCCTGTATTCTCACGGGAATGGGAACTACGTGGGTAAAACCGCGTGACGTCTGCTAGGTATTTATAAGTTACCACGGTCCAGTGGCTTATCATGTATCTCTTGTTGTACAAAGTTACACTTTGATCTAAAGAGCTTAAGTAAAGCCGAAATAAGCTAATAGTAAAAAAGCTTAAGAGCTTAAACAATATTATGGACCTTGCTCGAACAAGGTACCTATATTCTCAAATGGCAAGTTATTCAGGCTGCTTGAATTAGTTTTAAATAGGTAGCTTCTTTTTTTTTGTGAGTAGGTATAATATTTGAAATTGTTTTATGGAACTCACTTTACCTTATCACAAAAGTATTAATGATTGAGTTAATATTAATATATTAACTCAATCACACTACTAACTACATCATTGTAGTTTCATTTTACCTTTTGAGATTTAAAATGGCGCATTAACTTGATAAGACATAAGGTAATAAGTTTTATACTTTTAATCATCTTTTTAAATATTAAATTATACGATAAGCCAAAAGAAGCTCACATTATGGCATTATTTATATTTTGTTTTTTTTTTTTACGGTTTCTAATATGGTTAAGACAAGTCCAACAAGACCTTAATTGTAATATAAATTCTTCTAGGCGTTTCGATGTATGAGTGTAAAGACATACAGAAATAAGAATATAAAACAAAACACTTTTTGGCAGTCGGGTTATAACTCCAATTTACCTAGTACCTATTATAATTAATACACCAGAAAATCATATAACTGATTCTGTTCTAAGGAAAATGACTGAAGGAAGTATTCGTTTTTTTCCCAACCTGCCCTATTAATCACAGCATAAATTATGTCTCTCATAAATATTTTTATAATTTTCGCGAGTGACCACACCATTAATTACTCCACATAAATCTCAATATCAATAGAACATGACGGTAATAATAATGATATCCGAATGTGCCGACTATTATGTCCCATTTCCTGGCACAGTACTGTGCGCAGGCAATTAATTTTCTCAGTGGCAACACCACGGTACATGTTGTGTGTCAGTGGATGACGCCGCTCGTTAGACAAGGAACTTCATTAGAAGCAGCCGTATTGATGGCAAGCGCTGAATCATTGTTTTCTCGTTAAATATGGTATAACGATGCCATCATTTGTTGGGTGCGTAGCCGACTGTTGTCCTATTAATGTTGTGATATTAGTGGACACCGTAGTGGCATTGACTAAAAGGTAATATGAACTAGAACAAAATTGTCGTTTTGAATATAATATTGACGCGTTGGGTGGTAATGCATATTCTTTGTCCAAAGAATAAGCCAGTCCTTTGTCACACAAAATGTCGACCAGACGGCGAGAAAAGAGGCAACATGAACTCGGGCTCAAGCGTTTCGGCCAAAAATAAATATTTTTTTTCAAGTTTTGAAGATAGAAGATAGTAAATAAAATAATAAAATAAAACGTTTACGTCAAATAATCAAATATCTTGTAGGTTAGAAATATTTTTGTAATAATATAATAATAAAATTTATTTATTTCAGAGATTACAGATTAACTTAGTAATACATCTGGTACACATAGCACCAGATGTATTACTAAGTTAATCTGTAATCTCTGAAATAAATAAATTTTATTATTATATTACTATAGCGATATAAAATAAAAGATTAAAAAAATATATATCGTACCAGGCACATTGGACATGGTGTAGTTAACTGACTATCAACTATAACAAGCACAATATTTCTAACCTACAACATATTTTATAGGAAAGCCACTTCCAGCGACAGGAATGTTCATATTTAAATTAAAAACGCATGACAGGATGTTAATAAGGGAATGCCTTGCATCTCTTGATCAGCCTTCTGTCAGATGCATTTTGCAAGGACAGATATATTCCGTTTTACATCAATTGGACAGCTAGGATGGGTCTGGGACTTTTTAATCGATATTTTCGATACACTGATTGCAGAAGTGGCTCAGTGGATTTTCAGCACTCAGAGTAATTTTAAATATAATCCGAAATCTAAAGGCCAATTCGCGTAATTTAAAACGTTCAAAGCCTAATCGCAATCGCCTCTCATCGACAATGCATTCATTGTATTTTTTTACAAGTTCTCGTTCTTGCTTGTTATTGTTGCTCTTTAATGCATTCATGTGTGCTGTACTTAGTTGTTACATTTAAGGTTAGTTTCAACATGAAACCCGATAAGGGCACGGCAACATAATGATTAATACTAAGTAAGGAAGTTTACATGTTTTACAACAACTTGATTTGACTTTGAATATATAATAATATTTTTTTTTAAAGTATCGGATGACAGAAGCCCATAGTGTTAGTAAAATTATCTTATATACAGTAAAATGTTTTGACCTTTTCAAAAATGTAGGTCAATTGAACGTACAGCTTGGCAAAAAAGAGTAGAAAATAATGGAGGCGCCACTGTGCTGTTCGTATGGCAACCCGTTGCAACCGAATAGCGTACTGACCTAATCTTGATACTTAGCAACTTTTTTTTTAGACAAAGTAACAATATATTCGTAACCTGCATAAGTATTATTTTTTAAATCAGTAAGTAATTAGTAGTAGTTTCATTGAACAAGGACGTGTTCTCGACACGCAACTGATTACTTACCTAAAAATAAATATTTGGGTAAATACTCCTGACTTTACAACATTGTTTAGGAATTATAAAAATAAAACATGTTGTTTGACCTAATTCTTTATTCCATACTTTAATCTAGTAAATCGTCCTCCAAATAGTCCACCCTGACCACATCCATGTCAACAGTATTATAAGTAAAACATTTTGTTTACATGCTGTTAATAAACCGGATGTAGAAAATACCCTTTTGTTTATTTACTTCCAGCACGAGTTTTCTTAGAAAACGCTAACAGATTTCCCTAAATTAAATAATAGATTTAGATTTATTTTTTAGACTATGACTCGTATATAAAATAATTTATTTTACATTTCTAATGCAAACGATAAAACAAATCATTCTATACCTTGATACCAGACATAAAGTATAAGTTAAGTAGAAATTGAATTTTCATTCACTTAAAAATCAAGTCACCAAAGTATCAATTAATCTCAGCGCGCTATACCAGAGTAATGCAGAAAAAATGTAAACATAACCTACGTGCTCGACATTTATTGTTTTAAATTTCTAGTTATTCCTTATGCCAGCAAATTAATATAGCTTTGTATTCATCAATTAACACTTGATTTACCTAAAATCAACAAAATGAAGTCTTACATACCTGTATTATAAGCAGAATTTTAGAAAACATTGTTATGTTTAGAAAGAACAGTTTGGGCCGCATGTTCCTCCAGACATCGCCTGTACACCTTCTAAATAACCTCCCTGCCAGCACTCCGAATCGTTATATTCATTTTTATTCACTTTTTACGTTTATCAACGTTTGGTGGACGAAATTAAAATTTTACGAAATCGTGAACTTTGTTTATTATGAGATGTCATTATTTTGAAAATGTTGCCAACAGACAAAAATTTAGTTCCGTTTCTACCTTTTTTGCCAAGCTGTAAATTCTTAGATTGAGACCGAGATTATAATACAAACATCCTTAAAATTCATTAATAACCTTCAGATTGTAAAAGAGAGATTGTTACAAGATCAAAAATAATATATTTAAAAATAGCCCATGGTTATTGACCCTGGATTGGTTCTGTTAGCTAATAAATGGTAAACAATAATGTTAGAATGTGTGATTCTACGAAAAACTAGAACAACAGAATTAACTAAATTTAGTTGCGATTTTGCAAAAGAAATAATAAAAAAGTACTAACGTCAAATATTTTCGTTTCTGAGGGATCGAAATTACAGCTTTGGTCTAGATGTGTCAAACCGCCATTTTTATTCTATAGCTGAATATTGAAAAGTCGGCTTTTGTAAACTCTTTGCTGTATTAATTATATGATAAGACATAAATAAATTAAGAGCTCCCTCTATCGAAATTGTCTTTAAACTGCGATTTCATCGTAGTCGCGCTTGATTAGCCCAATTTAATAATAAAACACTTAATCACAAAGTTTGAGTCAGTAGGTTCAGAACTTAAATCAGATGACAAGCAGTTAATAACTTTGTTTTAGTAATTATAGTCGTTTAAATATAATTAATTGCTTTTATGATACGGTTTATGGTTTGTAATAATTTTATAACAGTTAATAATAAAAACAAACATTTGTGATTATGTTATGCCTGTGTCTATTTTATTTTTTGTTAGACAAACGTCATTAATTGCCTTGTGTTAATTATTATTGTGTGTTAACTATATTACACTGGGTAACAGAGCATTCTTAGACGGTGAACTTATTTATTGTAAGTAAAGGAATCAATTTTATTTAAAGGAGTTTTATTTTGATTTTTTTTATTTTTATGGTTACCTACAGTGTAATTATTGCTAAGTGCTATTATTATTACAATTATTTTATTTCAGAGAAAACTCAATAATAAACAAGATATTTTACCTACTACAAAACACACAACATAAAAGTACATACAAATCTAAAGTGTGTTAGTGTTTTAGTAACAAAAATATTTACCTAACAATATGTTAGTATTTTTAGAACCTATGTCTAACTTATAAGTAGGTACCTATGGCTGTCTTAACCTACAGATTTTGGAAACGATAGTTAAAACGGGCAGCAATCGCATTTAGAATGTTACTGCTGCTTCGTAGACGGTTATCCTGTCTTGACAGTTAGTAAGTTGTACAAATGATTGAACTGTAGAATAGATATACCTAGTACTACAGACTTTATTCGATGTAAGTTTGTTCGATAAAAACTACTTCATAGGTACTTTAAAAAGTGCATTTCTTTAAAAGAAAAAAAGACTGTTCAGATTATGATAATTGGTTCTAAAACTAATTGAATACGGGTGAATTCACGAATGCTTTTAGTGAAGCATCAGTTTTGACAAACATTAAAGACATCGGTCACATAGGAATAAAATAGAATACTTTTTACTGTACACCATAAAAACTTACAAAGTATAAGACTATATCCGTACATCGGTCAAATAGGTAGTCTAAACCTATTTGACCGATGTACGGATATATTAGGACGTAAATTTAGCTATGTTTAAGTCCAAATACTATCTCTAGGCGCGAAATAAAATAATGAAGGCAACGATAAAATGGGTTATTAGGATATGATATCAGGGACACTTTCGCTATGATTGTCTGTGTTATCTAAATTAAATCGTGTTCATAAAGATGTGGTAAGCACAAAATGTATAGGGTTTTTATTTAGGATACCGTTGCAAATAAATCTGAATTCTGGGAATATGTTTGAAATAAAATATTGTTTTTGCGTGACTCGATTTAACTAGGGCTTGCAAGAAGTAGATAAACCGCAATAAAAGAAAATCTCTGTACATTTTCTTGCAATTCACGATCATTACCTAAACATGTCTGGCTAGCCATCCATCAAACTTTTTCGAATAAGTACGTGTTTGTTTTACTAACAAGTAGGTACTTATACCGTTATCTTATGTAATATACTTTTTATTTTTATATTTGTGTTACTTAAATCATTTTGTTTTTATTATCAATTAGACTTCATTTACTTTTAACTGCACTAAAACTTTTACATGGAGCCAATGATATTATAAGTAAAAAGGTGTACTCCTCCTTGCGTCGTACTCCTCAATGGTGAGGGTCGTGACCTCCCTGCTTCATCACCTTTTTTTTCCTCCATCTGCTTCTGTCTCTGGCGGTGTGAAGGGCATCGTATGCCGAAGAGTCAAGAGTGCTGCGGATCTGGTCGGACCAACGTATTGGGCTGCGTCCACGAGGCCTTTTCCCATTCAATTTGCCGGTCACGATGAGCCTTTCGAGATTACCACCGTCTTTCCCTGCTATGGGACCGAAGTATTGAAGGATCTTACGTAGGCACTCGGACGACAACCGCGAGGAGATCTTGAGTTCACGAAATATGGATACGTTGGTGCGAAATGCTGTCCAAGGGATTCGGAGAATTCTTTTATTTTATTTTTTTATTTTATTTTATCAAGGACAACAAACAGCAGTATATTAAATATTACATAAGATTGGAGTGCTAAAATAATAGAGTTATCAAATATACCACTCACGGCGTTATCCACAGATTACCACAAAAAATACTTAGCTTAGCATGTTATTAATAATAACAATAAGGGCAAACTTAAAGTACAAAATATACAAAGTTAAAATTATTACTCGGTTACGTACATCTTAATACTGAGGAGTGGGGACAAATTTAAGCGTTGGAATCAAATAAACAATTATAAAACAAACAAAAAATAAAATTGGCATGTAAAAAACAAGAAGAGAAGAAAAAAAAGAGCAAACTAAATACATGAGGTGTGGATCCGAAATCAACTTATGTAACAACAAAAATTATGACTGTTCCTTTATACTGGAGATGATTTGATTTTTAAACCTGTTCTTATTTAGAAATATAATATCAATTGAACTAAACTTTTTATTGTAAGTGTCGACCAATCGATGCAGCGGTGAGCGTGCGCCTGAGTTGGTATGACAGAGATTAGTGGCGAACAAACATCGCGAGCGAACTTCTCTACTCTGTACTGTGCGAGGGACCAGGTAGCACAAACTTTTCACAAGATCAGAACAGTCAAACTTGTTGCGGCATATACTGAAGAGTGTCATCATTTCTAGAAGTATGCGTCTAGATTGTAGAGTCAGAATATTATAATTGTCGAGCAATGATCGGTAGGATACCCTTTTACGAAAACATTTGTAGTGCATAGAGCGTAGGTATTTACGTTGTACTAACTCCACTATTTCTATATATTTTTTGTAAAAAGGATTCCAAATCGAGACTGCGTACTGTAATTGTGGACGGATTATGGACTTGTATAAATGCAAATAAGTGGAAGGGCGGTGGAATTCTCTAGATGAGCGCATTACGAAGCCAAACATTTGATAAGCTTTATTGACAATATTATTCACATGCGCATCGAGATAGAGCTTAGAGTCTAACTGAACACCAAGATCGCGGAGACAAGTAACATTATTTAGGACTGTATTGCCAAAACAATAATTAAATTTGATAACTGATTTCTTTTTGGTAAACGTAATACTATGACATTTACTGTAACTAAGCTGGAGTTTGTTAGAAGAACAGTATTCTAAAAAGTGATCAAGGTCCTTCTGGAAATCTATACAGTCTGATTGATTTTTGATATTTTTATATATCTTTAAATCATCAGCATACAGGAGAAATTGCGAAGATTGAAAACAATTTTTAACGTCGTTAATAAATAAAATGAATAATAATGGACCTAGAATAGATCCTTGCGGGACTCCAGATGTGACATGAATGGGGCTAGACTCATAGCCGTTTATCACCACCTTTTGAGTCCTATCAGTGACGTAAGAAACAAACCAACGAAGTAGATTTCCTCTAATGCCGTTAAATGCAATTTTGTCCAGTAGTAACTTGTGATCCACTTTGTCGAATGCTTTTTGGAAATCAGTATATACCGCATCAATTTGCTGTCTATTATCGAGGCTTTCAAATAACTGTGATGTGAAAATGAGCACCACATCAGTAATGAGGTGTAGATATGTTATAAGCACTCAACAAGCGACACGTTAAAATGTGACTAACCAGCCACACTTGACCTCAGTGTCGCGTCGCACCCGCGCCGTTATTGTGCCGTTTTTGAAAATCGAATGTTGATTAGGTAACCTATCTACACGCCTTAACTTATAATATCATGTTGAATATTATATCTAAAATGTTCTTTTGATTACTACTAACGCCATCTATTGATAAGTTTAAGTGAACTTGTAAGTGTCAAGATGACAGGAATTATAACAGAAATAAACTGTCTCCCCTAAACACAGATTGCTCAGCAATCTAGCTAGGAGAGCAGTGAATCATCCAGCTTTATCCTACTACATGTAATTATAAATGCATACTTTGTAAATCCCTCATGTACTACTACAAAACTTTATGAACTTTAATAAATATTATATTATATTATAATTAATAGAAAGTTTAGTTCGATTTGGTACAACAAGCACGCTGTTTTATTATATATCACTTATGCAAATCCATTCGGGGAATACAGGTGACATGGTGTGATAATATCAATTTTGTTTGTTTGTGTCTGTAACGCTAAGGAATAAACCAAAGTATTTTGCTCGATAAAGGCTCAAGGAACACTCGGAAGAGAGGAAAGAGAAACGAAACAAAAGCTTTGTTCCTTTTACCGCCTAACTTTAAAATACCATCGTGCCATTGCCAGCGGCCAGTCAAAGTACTTAATCCGATTTCTACAGAAGTTCCCTGTTCGTTCTTTTCCGTGATAATATTTATTTATAAATTGTTCTTTTAGCGGTAATAGAGAATATTGGTAAAGGGTTCTGTGGGGTTTATAGAAACATATTTTTGTATGAAATTGATATTTATTTTAGTCTTTTGCAGATACTTTTAAACTACACTATTTTTAAAACAAAACGTCGCCGACATTTTCGTGCTAATGTTGGCTCCATTTCCTAATGCACACGTTGACTAAGTAAATTTTGTAATAAGTTTATTATAAACCTCATCATCATCTGGCTAGCCTTTTCCTAACTGTGGTTTCCAGATGGTTTCCAGTTTAACTGTAGTCAGCCGAACACTAATATTTAATAACGTGCGACTGACTGACCTCCACAACCCAGTTACTGGGTAACACGATACTCTATGGCACGATACGCTATTGGTTTTCGTTTTTTCTTTCTAATAATGACAGCCAGGATCAACAGCATAACGTGCTTTTTGAGGTGCGGAGAAGTCTTGATATACATATAATGCATAGTTACACATCGACGGACTAACCTCGACGAGCATTGCCAAACCTTGAACATAATCCCGGGTGGCTGTTTTACTTAGCTACGAGCCTCCTTTTGAATTAGCACCTTTCTACACGAAAGTAAAATGTAAGCATCCATTATTTGGGTGCAAATTATTTATAGATCGCCCCACAACACAGCGTTCATCGCATTTGCTGATCACATCGGCTAATTACTGTGGTTAACCTGCGCACACTTGAATTAAAAGCCTATTTGTGCCACATTAGGCGAGCTCCCTTCACCGACGCAATATTGCAAATGAAAGTGTGATTTAGATTCCATAATTTTAATATTTAAACATCGAAACGTTTGCAGTGAAAATCATTATTGTCTATGTTCTAGAACAATGTTCAAACTTGAATCACAATTCCAAACTGACAGATGTCATAACTCAAATCTATATTTGAATTAAAACAATTGACTGAGTGCTAGCTATCGTTCTAGAATTAATTCAGCACAGACTCAATAAATGGCTTGACGATTATAAGTATAATAAAAAAAGTTTATTTAGGAACAAAAACACAAGACGATAGGTACAGTTAGTAAAACAATGATAGCAGCAAAAGTATATACTGTAGCGCAGCTGCCAACGCCCTTCTCCAGATACAGAATGGAAGAAGCTCCATGCAATGATATTATAAGTAATAAGGTGTAGGTAGACACTGAGGTCAAAGTGTGCCTAGTGAGCTACATTTTAACGTGTCGCTTGCTGAGCACTTATAACCTAACTACACCTTTTTACTTATAATCATTGGGTGTAATGATACATAATACGTCATTGCATAGGTGTAGGTAAGTACTCTAAAAACGTACTGGTTTAGTGTTGATTCATTTTGAATTTATTTCTTTGTTAATATTTTTTGTTCAATTAAACTGCAACATAAACAATACTGTAATAACGCAGATTTCTGGTTTATGAGTTTTGTGAAGTTGTAACAAGACTATACATCCGTAAACAAGAAACATCCTTTATAATGAGCAGAGTAAGTACATTTTACTTTACATTTTCTGTACCTCATTAACATAATATAACATCCAGATAAAAGGCAGTGAGGTCCAAATTATAATGGTTCACCTATAACAGTGAAGCCCACCCAGCGCCCGTGGTTGGTAAGGCAAGGCCTCATTAAATTTCACAAACTGCACTCCGATATTTTAATGGTGATTGTACACGATGCATGTTACATGCAGACAATGTAAGTATGATGAGGACATAAGTGTATGGAGTGCAGGTATCTTACTCTCAATAAAAATATTTGACAGCTGTCACACCGTGACACCGCTCTTTGTGTGGTCAGTGACTAGTCTGGTCTAAGAGCTTTTATGCCACCCATTGGTGTCTAAATTAGCAGCATATTATTATGCCGTCAGGAAATATCTTTCCATTGTGAAGTTTCCTCACAATGTTTTCCTTTACGGTTTTTTGAAGCTAGTGGTAACTATATAATACGCACGTGAATTCATAAATTCAGAGATACGTACCTTGGGTCGAGACCTTTGATTTGGCAGTCCGCCAGTCACACCAATAAGCTATCACTCTTCCTATGCTCTTGTCGGCAACACTACCAACTGCATAGATCTCAATTTCTCTAATTAAACGATGCACTTCAGCAATCGATTGCCACAGATCTCGAGGCTAAAAGCTACCTGAAATCATCGTCAGCCTAGCCTTTTTGCAACTACGTTGGAATCTGCTTTCCGCTCAACTTGATATAGCTGAAATTCAGTATTTTACACGAAGTTAGATGAAGCGTGTTGCTAAAATGGCGTAGTTAGACTAGTTTTCCGACTTCCATGATTCTGACTACTCGTAACGACTGTCACAGATTCATAAGCTAATAGAAATTTCCTCTAAATCAGATATAATATCAATTTTGTTTGTTTGTGTCTGTAACGCTAAGGAATAAACCAAAGTATTTTGCTCGATAAAGGCTCAAGGAACACTCGGAAGAGAGGAAAGAGAAACGAAACAAAAGCTTTGTTCCTTTTACCGCCTAACTTTAAAATACCATCGTGCCATTGCCAGCGGCCAGTCAAAGTACTTAATCCGATTTCTACAGAAGTTCCCTGTTCGTTCTTTTCCGTGATAATATTTATTTTTAAATTGTTCTTTTAGCGGTAATAGAGAATATTGGTAAAGGGTTCTGTGGGCTTTATTGAAACATATTTTTGAATGAAATTGATATTTATTTTTGTCTTTTGCAGATACTTTTAAACGTCAATACTATTAAAACAAAACGTCGCCGATATTTTCACGCTTAAGTAGGCTCCATTTCCTAATGCACACGATGACTAAGTAAATTTTGTATTAAGTTTATTATAAACCTCATCATCATCTGGCTAGCCTTTTCCTAACTGTGTACCAGATGGTTTCCAGTTTAACTGTAGTCAGCCGAACACTAATATTTTAATAACGTGCGACTGGCTGACCGCCACAACCCAGTAACTGGGTAACACGATACTCTATGGCACGATACGCTATTGGTTTTCGTTTTTTCTTTCTAATAATGACAGCCAGGATCAACAGCATAACGTGCTTTTTGAGGTGCGGAGAAGTCTTGATATACATATAATGCATAGTTACACATCGACGGACCAACCTCGACGAGCATTGCCAAACCTTGAACATTATCCTATGTGGTTGTTATTACTTAGCCACGAGCCTCCTTTTGAATTAGCACACAATAACACATTAGTCAGGAAATATCTTTCCATTGTGAAGTTTCCTCACAATGTTTTCCTTTACGGTTTTTTGAAGCTAGTGGTAACTATATAATACGCACGTGAATTCATAAATTCAGAGATACGTACCTTGGGTCGAGACCTTTGATTTGGCAGTCCGCCAGTCACACCAATAAGCTATCACTCTTCCTACGCTCTTGTCGGCAACACTACCAACAGCATAGATCTCAATTTCTCTAATTAAACGATGCACTTCAGCAATCGATTGCCACAGATCTCGAGGCTAAAAGCTACCTGAAATCATCGTCAGCCTAGCCTTTTTGCAACTACGTTGGAATCTGCTTTCCGCTCAACTTGATATAGCTGAAATTCAGTATTTTACACGAAGTTAGATGAAGCGTGTTGCTAAAATGGCGTAGTTAGACTAGTTTTCAGACTTCCAAGATTCTGACTACTCGTAACGACTGTCACAGATTCATAAGCTAATAGAAATTTCCTCTAAATCAGAGTTCTGAAGCTAGAACGAAACATGATACGACTTTATAGATCTGTGTCAAAAGCGCTCATGTAGCCCGCCACTTTTCATGCTCAAGTTACTTCATCGGTATCCAAGCGATTTTGTTGCGGCGCGGCGACCACGAAACTCCGGAAGCAATCAATCAGATACGCAGAAGGTCATAACAGTTGTTTCGGTTCCTGGGAAACGTGTGAACGAGACATCGATCAAAGTCGAATCATTCATCAGCTGGACCTGACTGGTGGTGCTGACAATATACCTACAAAACCTACAAATGGAAAAAAACTTTGAAGAGATTTGTTTTTAACGGTCCAAATGTCACTGACTAGCCGTATTCGTCACAGATCTCTAGTCCGAATCTAAGGCTTTTCGGTTCTCACCTCTAACTTTTAGGATTCATGACGTAATTCACTTTCTTTAAAAATGGTGTAGGGAAACATCGTGAGGAAACCAGCATACCTGACGCTATATTATGATGTTAAGATATGTTTTGACGGCATGTAAAACCAAGTTAGAGGCCTATGGGCGGCATAAATACTTTGATACTAGACTAACCACTAACTACACGACAGAGAGAAGAAAATCACTGAATGAGGAGAATACTTTGGCCGGCGTTAGTTGGATATACCGGACATATAAAACAACTTTTCCATCTGCCCCGTCGATGAAACTAAGTCAAACATGGCCGACTGTCGTGTAATTGTTACGCAAAATCCATAAGGTTCATGTCTACAGGTCGTATCAAGCAAAACAGTTAATAACAGTGCGTCCATTGCATTCGTAGCAATCGCAATACCCACGTAAAACTGCCAGCGGTCAGATTTCCACGCGAAGCATATATCAGTATTACCGACGCGGCGGTTCGATGCGTGCGTTCCGAACAATGCTAATCAGTGGATGCACTTATGTAAGTTTCTATACGTACTTGAAACCATTTGTTACAATCAGTCTGATGAATACGAACGCAGTGATGGATAAATGAGAGAGTATGAATGTGGGACGGAGAAAGAGGAAGGATTTGAATATTTTGAAAAAGGAAGAAGGAAAAAAGGATGACGAGCGAGTGTCAAGAAGAAAAGACGTTTCTTTTTACATACAATTAATTATAAAAATATTTTATTAAAGAAGTTATCAAGATATTTTTCATTTTATTACGGTGGTCCATACCCCTACATACATGTAGTCATACACGCATTCCGGATGCGAATACCTACTACGCACTTGACATTTTTGAATAACATCACCATAATTGGACGCCCTGGAAGGGCACACACATTTTATTAATTTTGTGTCTCACTATCCAATTTTTAATTGGTCTTCAACTACTATAAACTAACATCCTTACGCCTGTTACTCATAAGCAGGCCTAGCCATATTACAAATTCTATTTCTACTATCGTAATCGATAAGGCGACACTAGAAAGAAAATGGCATGGGTATTTCATTTCCAGCCATATTACAAACTCTACTCGTTAACACTTGACAGTTGACAAACTGATGATTTCATCTACGCCATTTTCTTTCTATAATAGAAATAGAATAGAAATTAATATGAATTTGTAATATGGCTAGGCCTGAAGAATAGACAGAAACCACTAAAGTCAACCTGCTAATCACTATCCACACATATTTCTTAAGCTTCATTCAGCATTAAAGAAGCAATACAAAAACTGACTTAACTTATTTTTCACATGCCCCAAATTCATATTAAATATAAAAAGGCAGCACAATTACTTATCTGCTAAGCATATTTTATTAAAGACAAGATATTTTATGACGCAATTAAGATAATTCGTGAAACTCATTATCAGCCGACATAAAACCGGCTCACATAAGTCGGTAGAAATAACTTTCACATTAACAGGGGACCACAGAGCAAGTAGACCGCATATCCTATTTCACGCCAAATGCTTTCTGGGTAATGATATTTAGGAAGTTTTTTTGCCCTATAACAAATTATAATTAAAATACGTAAGGTCTCTTGAACAAAACACCCACAGTGAAGACTGTTTAGTAGATAATAGGTACTGTAAGTAATCGAAACTTCTTGGATATTTTTAAGTTTCAAATGTAGCCTTGAAGGTGATTAATGCAATTTTTGTTTAAAACCTATTTGAGAACATTGCTGGCATTGCTGGCATAGTCGCGAGTTAATAGGCTTCTTATGGGTAAGTAAGCTCGTTCCATCGTCGACCTCATCTCTGATCGCAGGACAAGATTGAAGTGAAGAGTAGACCCATTATATATGTATAAAAAAAAACCTATTCGTGTAACTAAGTACCAAATTATCTATACAGGGTTATTTTCAATGACCGGCCAAATTTTCACAGGGTGTTCTACCCATAAATATGAGCAACTTTCCCTATGTGACCAACTCTGAAATCACCAAAAAAAAATCAGCTGTTTCATACAAAAGTTCAATACCTACTCGACTAAAATGTATGAAACAGCTGATGTTTTTTCGTGATTTCAGAGTCGGTCCCATTGTGAAAGTTGCTCATATTTATGGGTAGAACACCCTGTGAAAATTTGGCCGGTAATTGAAAAATAACCCTGTATAAGTAAATTATAGCACAACTCATTAACTATGTAACTATTATTAATTATGTTAAATAATGTAACGAAATCAGGTATCCTAATAATACTTGTAAGATCTTATGTCGCCTGTGATACAGGTTTTAACCTAGTACAGGCATTATACTCGTACTTAGTACCTAATACTCATTGGTATTATAAGTCAAAAGGTGTAAAGGTTACCTAAGCAACATTCGATCTTCATAAACGGCACACTAATGCACGCACGCGTCCGTTGACGGCGCGACGCGACACTGAGCTAAGATCATGTGGCTAGTTAGCCACATTTTATCGTGTTGCTTTCTGAGCGCTTATAACCTATCTACATCTCTTTACTTATAATATCATTGGTAATACCTAATTATTGTTTCTTAGATTTAATTTATATTTAACAATTTACTTAATTTCTAAATAAAGATTATTATTATTATTAAGTTTATACTGAAATTGTGCCACTCTAATCTGTGTACTCAAAAAGTTTAACTACGTAGTTAATATGACAGTAAGTTATGTAGGTTTCAGCTTTGCTCTGCTAAAATTGTGAAGAGGTTATTAATAACCAACTACTTCAAATTCGTCCATTATTACAAAACACCAAACCAACTCCAAGACAACTGTACCTCACATGTAAAATGTTACATTTGTTTCCACAAGTCGGAAACTTGGTAATTTATTGCGAGTCGATCCGCGACGGTGATATTAAGTTGATTCGTTACAACGTTCGGTATGCCCCCGGGAGGTATCGGTGTTCTCATGTAGTTAACGAGGCGGCACGGTTAGTTAGGAAGACGGACGGCAAAAGTATTATTATATTTTGTGGGTATATTTACGCTTTCCTATCTTGTACCTCGTCTTTATCAAATTAAGAATCATTTCACATTATATACCATGTACCGGGTACATATTCTATAGGGTAAAATGCTAGATGGTACAAAAACAATCGTTCCAGTAATCTTTCGACATAATCCAATCTCGTCAGAAGCTAACTATCTCACCAGAAGCATTTCACGTAAAATGGATTTTTAAGACTCAAAACTTCACCATAAGACCACCGTTGAAGAGTTATGAAATCTTTGAGAGAACCTAAACCTTAGCTGAGCTCCGATTTTGCAGCGCATCATAAGCCAAAGACATTCAATAGTTATGTTAGTTATAGACGGACATCACGAACAAAATTTTCGTACGTTTATACGAAGTTTCTCCACAAATCATCCCAGCTGTGACGGTTTGTCAGACAAACCCCATCTCTGATCAAGGGAGGAGTGAGCTATTCCTCGCTTTGTCATACATTGAGAGAGACACGCGGAAGCACCACGCGTTACCAACTCGGGCCTGTTTGCTTGAACGACGGACTTCCCCACGTCTTTCGTCCGCAGACCACTTTTTACGGAGGACGTAAGAGGGCATTGTCAGTCCTTCTTCTGCGTCCAATACGTCGGGCGCGAAGTGGCAGAGTGGAGGACACCTCCCTTTCTCTTTCAGCTGCCTCCTTTGAGCCTAAGTCCAAAATAGAAACCTATAAAAGCATTTGATTTTAGTACATTTTTAACAATAAAAAACACTACAATACCATACTATAAGACCTGACTCAGAAACTAATAAATATAAAGTATTTAATCAATCTTTCAACGACACCTTATCCAGAAAAATAGTGTAAGATTTTTTGCATCATCCGGATTGAAGTTATGACAGGTACACGCACTACTCGTATAAGAATGCTCTAGTATTTACCAACTGTAGTAAGTCGAGAGAACTAAGTAAGTAAGTTGTGGTACAGCCAATACCAATATCCAAAGTCATATAGTGGCAAGTTGATAATATTAACTCATCTTCTCTGAGCTCTGACAATACCTCATCTGTTAAGTAGTGTGACCGGCAGACCGGCACCGGCCTATTGGTGTAACCGACAGACTGCCAAGTAATGGGTTTCACGTTCCAACCTAAGGGAGTCATCTATGACCTCTCAGATAAATGTGTTTATTGTATAATTATCACTAGCTGTAAAAACGGTAAAGGAAAACATTGTGAGGAAACCGGCATGCCTGAGATATACTCATTACTTGGCGGTATGTGAAGCCAAGTAACGCCACGGGCGGTATAAATACTCTGGCACCAGGTTAGTCATAAACCACACTAGAAGATGGTGTAGATCTAAATAATATTAAATTATTTTGAATACAATATTAAATTATTTTTAATTTAATATTGTATTGGTCCACCAAAACCACGTCCTCCATCTACAATAACTAACGTAACTCTGTGCCAACCATGAGAGAGCACTGGTACCCATAACACAAGTTAAATCTTACCTTGGGTATCACACAGTTCATTATACTACTTACAAATTGGAGTTACATAAAATTTTAAGTGGAACTGTAAAATCTATCTGGAAATAAAGATCTTTTATCTTTGTCTTAGATCTCATCTTCTGAAGTTTCATCAGACATGTAAGGATGGTACCATGTGCACGTTAGTTTGATAGCTTAGACGAAGTTACGTTTATAATGTTTATTCCTTTCTAACATTCGTACATTCTAATAATAAACGAGAGTCGAGATATAATCCGTTACAGCAAGCTTATTTAAGTTGTGACATCTCATCACAGCATAACAGATGGGAATGTTCAGTCTCTGTATGTTTTTAGATTACTTTTTGAATGCCTACATGCGTATTGGGGTGTCACTTCAGTGTTTTGTCTGACACTGAATGAAAAAATGTTGGTTGTATTTCTGTGCTAGTTTGCCAGCGGCCTAGTAATAATCATTGTGCAAAAAACAATCTGTTTGATTGCGTTTTGTCCCTATAGGCAAAAAGTATCACAAGGTTATTAATAGTCGATAGTAAATAGAGTGTTAAGCGTGATCGATATAGCTCCGAAATAGAGCTTGAAGTACATTTTGTTTTCAGATTGCCTCGTTGGTTTTGTGGTTACAAGTTGCTATTGAGGTTTTGGGCTCAATTGCCGGGTCGGCCAGAGTGTTTTATTTGGAATTTCCCAGTAGCAGCCCAAAGTTTTAATTTGTTCCCGTTAGATTGCACTAAACTCGCCTTTGTTTTAGATACTATAGGGATTTAACATCACCGGGTAAACTGGAAGCCGACCCTAAGATACTTGGGAAGAGGCTAGGCAGATGATGAGGACTTAATAAAACATCACTGGCAATATATAGGTGTAAACCTTTATCTAAACAATTGGGGAAAAAGGCGGGATAGTATGTAAGTATAATGATAACGATAACTTGTTACTTTCCACTTAAGAGCAAGGGCTACTTTTCACAAATAGAAGGCACGGGCATTAGTCGCCTAGCATGCCAGGCGCTTTGGCACTGAGGAAGATTGGCGACTTTTAGACAAGGACGAGAAAAGGTCCAGCCCCCTAGCCAAGCGTGTCTCGCTAAGTCACGTGGTCAAAACAAAGGGATTTGAGCCGTTCTCGATTGTAGAAAGATAATAGATACGAATCGTTTGTAACTTGGCTAGGGGGGCAGGTTTGCTCACGATGTTTGCCTTACTAAGATAAACATAGAAAGTTATTTTTCTATTTATTTACATATTCAGCTAAGTTATGAATGTAATGGTCACAATATGTATGTATATAAGTATTGATCGTTCTCGAAACACCTGTTCGAACTAGCATGTAAAACCAATAACATTGAGCCGGTAATCGTAGGACTATAGTAGGATTAGTAACGGACAAATTTGCACCCATTGCCGAAGCTTTGACCGATGGTCAATAAAACCGGTGTAAGCTATGTGTTGTTTTTTATTCATCAAGCAAATTGTTACTTCACAAAACTCAATCAATTGTCACTTGTTTGTTGTTATTTTGGGTGGAAAGGAAATCAACCTTTAAGATTGAAAATTTCCGTGGGATTGTCATATTTCTTTCTTTTATGTTTATTTACTAGCACATTAATGTGAAGAGATCTTTATAAATCTCTACCAGCCATCCTTAGGGTGATGCATAAAAAACAGTGGTAGGTGCAGTTATGGAATGAAAATTGAAAATATATATAATAAATAATTATATAAATTCTCGGGCCACAGTGTTTGTTAATAAACTCCTCCAAAACGGCTTAACTGTATATTAATTAGGCCTGAGAATAGGTTGTAAACTATTCAAAAAAAGGTGCGACAAAGTTTGCTGGAGCAGCTACTTTTCTAACATTTAATCTCATATTACTTGCATAAATAATACACAAATAAATAAACTGAAATACATTAATAAAACTAAACAGACCAAAATGATTAGAAAACTCTGTCTGTGAAAACTGTTTTCCCAGAAAACGATAACCTTTTCGCTGTGAAAATATTACTTGCAACTTTTCAAACCTGAGTTAACTACTTGAATTGAATAGAGTTCTATATAACTATGTAATTGTTTGGACTGTTTTCGAAAACTGTTCTGACCAATCGTCAAAACCTTGATCGGTAATTTATGTTGATACACTGGTAACTACGTCACTGATTAATAATACTTTTACCGATATCTACCACCTATTTACATAGTTTATTTATAAGCATTGTCTTCTATTTTGAGCCAGACCAATGAATATTATTGCGGCGCAGCTGTTTTATACAATTTCAATACATATTGAACCCTATATCAAATTGAAAAGCTAGACCTAAATTACGTACTTAGGGCGAACCCAAAATTCTAGGACTGTGCCTAATGTAGGGTAGACCAAGTATCTTAAGATCTGCAATCAATCTTTCTGGCATCTGTCAGCAGCAGGATTCTTCAAGTAAAGTTAATCTTGTGAGAAAACGAGGCGGTTTTGTATTTAAATAAAAAATTTAATTAGACAATGTGTTGTAAAAAATTAATCATTTTCAGTGTTAGGTATGTGTTCAGATACGTATGCAAACCAATGGAAGCAATGGAGATATGGAGAACGGTGTAACCAAAGGAATGAAGTAGGGGCTTGGCGCTTGTGGCCAAAAAAAATATTAACATGCACACGAGTAGATAGCTTGCAGTAAACTACGCTTGCTGAAGTTAGTCCGTGGTTGGACGACCATAATTACGCACATAGATACCAAAACCTCTTCTTGGAAAGCAGTTTGTGCTGTTGGTATCAGCAACAGTACTTACAGATAGTTAAAAGTACGGCAGTCTACCAGCCTTATCTAAAAAGAAAAGTGGGCTGCGACTAGGCTTCACGCTTATACCTATTCTCTGAACACTTAGGCAAAGTATTACCTATTGTCAACCCCTATTTCAGCAGTAGTATTTGATTCATGGAAATTTGTATTTTTATCTTGTCTCATAAGTCTTTTAATTAACTTTTTATTTCAATGTTTGTAAACCAGACGGCTGACTGACACAGTACATTTGTTAAGTAGGTATTAGTTGTGTTCTTTAAATTGTATGTTATTGGCCGATTACTACCTCTTACGATACAGGTGAACCCTAGTTGAAAATTTAGAAAAAACCTTCGTACAGATTGCAACACGAACTCTTTTTTTTATAAATAAGTACCATGTCTAAAAACCATGTACCGATCTGTATTTCTTTGACTTAATATATATTTATTGTTATTAATATTCCTATTTAGTAAAGAGCAAGCCCATTACCTACTAGCTGTCATAAAAACAGACTGTGCTGTTACCGACTAATTCCAATAACTTCTTGCCGCGGCAGCGGCCGCCGAGCGCCAGATCTCTTCTATTGTTGGTGAATCATGTTGGTTAGGTTAGGTTGTAACGAGTATTTTCGCAAAAATCCCGACTTTGTCCAGTAAGATTTGATAATTTTTCGCCTATGTCTAATTATCCGCGTTTTCGCAAAACCCCTAGGATTTCCGCGAAGATTCGAAGTAACAAATTATCCTACGACATATACATAATCAGATTAAATGTGAGGACGATGTACCATGAGAAAAAAAAAACAGCTATCCTGAGATAGGTGATATAAAATAAGCAGCGATGCCAAGTCAGAGGCCTATGGGCGGCATTCAAACTCTGACTGCAGTGCTATTCTGTAAATGGTAAATCACTTCGAAAGTCATTTCGCAAATCATCACTAAAGTCATACTTACTACGCTTCTCATGTCGCCTGTACAAGTTTCGGTATTCACATGTCAACGTAAAAATACTCACCCGTTTTAGTTCGTCTCACTTTGATCACGACTTGGTGGCCCCAGTGTCGAAATCACTCCATTTAAGAATACGATATTTTAGTTTCACATGATTTCAATGCGGATTCAGAAGTGATTTCGCAAATAAACTTTCCAGAATAGCACTGCATGATAGTCACTAACTACACGATAAAAAGAAGAAGAACTGATAATCTGCCAGTTTTGGACGTCATAAATAACATAATACAGTACACCAAAACGCCCGCTTTTCACAATCCAGTGCAATCCAAAACAATAAATTAAATTATTGGCCACGTTTTAGCCAGAACAATCAAAATTAGGTACTTAAAAATGCATACTGATGAAAAGGGCTAAGCATATTAATTTTATTACCAAAAAATGACAATAACATAAATTGGTTTTTTACAAAAACTTTCACAGGATGAACAATCTGTCTTCTGAGTGCGTATTTAATTTTAATATAAAATAACATCATCGGCCATTTTGATATGTAGTTTACACTACGTAGATTTACTGAGGCGAATGTATAATGTAGTGCTGGTATAATGGTTGGGACTAAATTGCCAATATATCGATCTATTGATTTGGGTAGCCGCTTCTAATATTCGGTTGTTAGGTCAAGATCATGCCTCGAAGCGCACGTTCTACTATTTGTTGACGATGTTTAATGGATATTTATGATCTTGCTTTTTCGAGGATCTGCTTGATAAAAGACGATAATGGGTAGTTTAAAACTTCTTCATTTTTATTAGAATAATGAGGTTGGAACGGGCTTCAAAACATTAATCTCTGCATACTTGTATACGTCATGTCTCTTTTCAGGTTTATGGTGCACCTTACAAGTTCGATTTCATTATTTTATTCTTGCAAATAATACACAATTACTCTTAATAAAAAGACTCAATAGGTAGTGCTGTCCTCATAACTAAGAACATGAAATTTATTCCGAGACCCAATGCGTGAATGTATTTAGTTTTTTTTAAGGGACAAATATTTTACACCATCCATCCATTTGTACACAATCCATGGTCAGACATGTCCAACCAAATAATATTTTGTAACACCTGTAATAAGCATTATACCGTGTATATTATCTACACATGTTTTTGCAAATAAATGAATCTTTATCTTATCTAGCGGTTTCACCTACTTATCTTTCGACGGTTCGACCCTTTCGTAGTGCAATTAAAAAATGGGCTCTAAAATTCATAAAAGACTTTTTGAAATCCTATCCAGAGATTACCGCGATCAATCAAAAAAAAGAAACATAATATTCAATATTTATTTTAAAGTACATAATAAGGTACAAAATACTCAAGAACTAATATGAAAATGTTGAGTTCAATGTACTAGGTTTAACGATATACGAGTAAATATACCCTGAAATTGTGATTTTGTCGATGGCAGTGAAATGCGGTCGGTGGCGCTTTTTCGATAATTGGAATGTCAATTGAGCTTTAAAGCTGAAATAAGCGCATCTGTATCCACAGATAAGATAGGTAGATATACATAGGTATCTATAGCTTTATCGTCGGTAGATAACTTGATATCCATCGATATACGAATCGAATGTCGACCAAAATTTTTCGAATAATGATTAGAATAGTTGGTTGTAATAACACAATGGGAAAATTCATCAATTTTTCGGCGCAGTTCGATTGTTTTTTTTTTTGTTATTAAAAAAGAGTGTGGTGATTATCAACCTTCTTTGTACGAGAAAAATCCATTGCTCTGAAGAGGAAGAATAATGGACCGGTTTTATATTATTGTAATTGTATACTTGTAGGCGTAGTGCTGATGCTAGGGAGTTTGTTTCGTCACTTCGTACCAGCAAAAACACAAGGAAGTGGCGAAGGGCGGGCTTTTTGAGGGACTGTCTTATAAAATTTTGACGTTCAAAAAGTGCTGATCCTCAGCCGTATTTGAATAAATTACTTTTCATTTTGATTGAATCATTATAATAAAATAAAGGTTTGAAAATTACAACAGCCTAATAAATTTTATGCAGGAGGTTTTTATCATCAAAGTGATCACGTAGGTATACATAAATTACTTTGGAAAAAGCAATAAATGGGCAATAAATTTTATGTTCTGGATCGGTGTCACTTGAATATTTAAAGAACAGCTCATATCTATTAAAATCGTATACTTTTAAATGCCACATATAAAAGTACTTGACTAAAGCAACCTAACAGATTTTGATTTGATAGCCACTATTTACGAGTACATTGAACCTTTAAAAGATGTTTTTGTGATATAGTTTTGTATAAATGAGTTTGTTTTAATATTAAAGCTGTCAAACTTTCAGATTTATTCCTCAGATAAAAGCTGTCTGAAAAATCATAGACTGTTCTTCCTCTGCTTCTATTTACAGGAAAACTATAGTTGCCCCGGCAAACTTCGTACTGCCTTAGAATCAATTTATCAGTATAATGTATTTTTTATTAGATAACGTTCAATTCCCAAACCAATTGAAGATACACACAACAATTCATAAGCATCGGTCAAGCCGTTACGGAGGAGTGGTGTAGCAAACACTGGGAAACAAAATTAACTTGATGATTGAAAAATTGATTAATTTTATAGCAAAATACTTTACTAGATTATTGTACCAAAGTAATGAATATATTTCCCGGAATGAAAAATAATTAAGATTATCAAAATTAGCTTTGTGCTAATATTATGGCCAAATTATTTCTAAAGATGGCTTACATCAATTTCAGCCCTGTAGCCGGAAATTCTATTCCACTTTTAGCATATTTAACTTAAAGTATAAGTCCAACTCATTAACGTTATAATAATTTTGGAACAGATTTCTCGGAAATAGTTGTTAAATTTTTTAGAGTCCGTATCCAGAGGATGTCAGCGGAACCCTATCGCTGTCTCGTTCGTCCTTTCGTCTGTCTGTCATTGGGTTATATCCCAAGGACGGTAAAAGGTCAACAGTTGTATTTTTCATAGAACACTCTATAATATTTATGTTCACGCTGTAATAACAAATAAAAACAATACAATAAAAAAAATAGTTATAAGAATATAAACTTATTTTTTTTAATTGCATTGTTTTTCAACTACTAACATGCTACAAAACACACTGACACAGATTTTTTATACACACAAAATTGCAACCCAAACATGTTTAGAACGTGATTCTTCAACTCAAAATATCAAATTCAAATTCAAATTCTTTATTGCGAACTAAGTGTACAGAAAAATGGAGATGGATATCGCCAGAGTTTAAAATTTTACGTCCTATGGTTCACTTATTTCACTACCTATCACAAGCAGGCGGCATTCTGTATAGTTTCTGTCTACGTCCAAGGGAAAAGGGCGTGAGTTTATGTATGTTTGGCGTGGGTATGTATGTACATATTATTATACATGGAAAAAATATTTCCTAATCAATGTCGAAATATTCTAAGCCTCCATTTCAGTAATGGAATGGAAAACGTTCCGATGCCGATAACCAGTGGAGGCTATGCGTACTCATCTGTGAGTTCTGTGACGTTTAACAAAAGCCGATTCCAACAATGGCGCGTCCGAGGCGATCGGACAAATTGACATATTATTTCTATACGTTTCGTTCTGGACGTGCTGGCTGTAATTGTTCGCAATACGCATTGAAATGTTTTTATTGACTAGCACTTCGCTTGCTACTTTTTGCACGTCAAATTCATAATTTTGTCTTTAGACTATGGTATCTTCTCCCCTCGTACGTTTGAAAATAAAATATAGCACACGGTGATGGAAAACATCGTGAGGAAACCGGCAACCATATCTGCCGTTTTCCATCACTGTTTAAATCAAATGATAATTATACAGTGTACGCACATGAATCTGAAAAGTCACAGGTGTCTATGGCTTGAACTCGAGACCTATGAGTCTGATGAGATCATAATATCCTATCAAAGCTTTGCCTATGTAAGTACGAAAACTTGGTCGATTAGGACTTAATATAAAAGCGCACTGTTGGATTTATGAATATTTCTGCTGAAACAGAACATCAATAAAAGAACATTTAATTGAGTTTGAAGAACGAAAGAAAAGACAAGAAAATAACTATAAACTACGCTTACTATATAACAAGAATAAAGACGATTTGCTGAATACAATCAAAGTACCTGAGCGTTTCCAAGTATAATAATCAAACTGCGCGTAAGTACTACCTGAAAAAGAAAATATTGTGTCAATTTCATAAACTTTTTACCTTTTTTATTTTACTGAATTTAACACTAAATGTATATGCGTGGGTAAGCGTATTTAGTTAACTTGTAACAAATGAATATAAGAAGTAACAAATGCCTGTATGCCACAGGTTTTCAAAGACTCACTCTGTATATCTAAATGCCTTCCCGTCTCATCGACAGTGTAAAATTCTCAAGACAAAAAGGACAGCGACGGATAAGAATGTTTATTACAAAATTCCTAGACTTTGAGACCTAACTCTGTCCTTCGGTTACAGCGTTGCCTTCGAATATTTTCACAAGTCAACTTAGAAGTAAGTGCGGTACATCATATTGCCAATGTCACCTCGTGAACAAACAAAGAATATAAATTGGTTCACATAAACATGACGCGTCTATTTGGTCTAGCATTTATCGGCCTTGACTACTGTGCCGGAGGTCGTCGGTTCGATTCCCACCCAAGAGAGATGAGTTCTGTGTTTGAGTGTAATTCATCTATGATATGTATGTATTTAGAAATATATGTATGTTTATCAGTTAGCTAGTACTCATGGCACAAGTTCTACTTAGATGGAGTTGTTTTAAATTTGTGGAATATTAATATATTTATTTATAGGCAGAGAGGATCTGTAGTACACTCACATTTCGCCAGTTATGTGAAGGTCCAATGTAATTGCCATTAACCAGGCATGAATCCAGTCTCTAGTACGGAGTCTACTGACAAGTTCCAGATAGAAATTGATTGATCAAAGTTCGAGATGGATCGAAGACCGCAAACTGCAGCTGCAAACTGTACGGGTACTATGTATCTCTATGAAATTGACTCCAAGTGCGGCTGCACCGCGGCCGGAAGCTGCGTGCCGCGGCTACAGGCCTCTATTTCACAGAGATTCTTAGAAACACGTGCAGGTTGCGGATGCAGTTTGCGGTCTGCGGCCCATTTTGGCGGCCCTGACTTACTGTTCGTAAGTCGGGGCCACCACCACTGGGCCACCGCTGCTCTTAAAATGCACCTTTTGGGACGAGTGACGGTTGAGTAACACAATATAACATAGTACTTATAATAATATTGTACATATAAATAAAAAATGTAGATCAATCTACTAGACATGATCTGAATAAAGATAACAGATAAACAGATAATCCTCTATCTCCATCTAAGGCTTTTTTGGACTAGTCCTCCGTAAGCTACTAGTGGAATTAATAGTAGTCAATAATAATCAAACGCTTAGTTAAAATTAAACTGTTTAAGTAGGCATTAAGAACTTCGTACACCATTTACACGTACGCGTAAACTCCCTACTGAAAGTTTTTATTTTAGTGCGAAGGTAAGCTTTTACAGGGGTTTCAATGTTTTCGGTCAGATGCGATTAACTCAATCCTCTTACCTCAAGCGATCTACAATTTTGCTTTGCGAAAGAATTTAAACTAAGTAAAATGAACATTACGTTTTCTGTTCTTTGTGAAATCTACAATAATAATATGTTCAAATAAATAAATAAATAAAATCATTTCATTTTTTATGGTTTTATCGTGCAATTAGTCCATTCACTGTGACCAGATGTACTGTCAGAATAATTGTCTTACAGAGTCAGTACCCCACTGGGATCGACTCTATATAATAATATACCTAATAATGCTGAAAGAAAAATGTATGCATTAATTATAGCCCTATAAACTACGACTTAAATGTATTTAGCTCTTCTCAGTCCCTGAGCTAAAGCTGGCTTTCGCGAACAACAGGTAATTTAATTGTGTCTGGAATTCCGGTAGTTGACGAATTAAGGTAGAAAGATTCATTTACACATGTAAGTAGATATCTATCACGGTTTTTTATAAATACTTTATTGAACACTAAAAATGATTTAGTCAACCCTAGAAAAAAAAATGAAAACTCCCAACAGTTATTGACCCTAAAATTAAAAATTTAAAAAACCCCCATCGCAAAAAAGTAAAACATTTAAAAAGTTAAAAATAACACTTTAGCCATGAAATTTTACTTCACGTCGGGGTACCGCTTAAGTAAGGAATGCTCCTAGTACTTGTAGGTATGTAGGTACTTATTTTAACGGTACCCCGACGTTACGTAAAATTTCATGGCTAAAGTGTTATTTTTAACTTTTTAAATGTTTTACTTTTTTGCGATGGGGGTTTTTTAACCCCCGACGCAAAAAGAGGGGTGTTATAAGTTTCACCGCTATGTGTGTGTGTCTGTCTGTCTGTCTGTCTGTGGCACCGTAGCGCCCAAACGGGTGAACCGATTTAGATGCGGTTTTTTTTATTTGAAAGCAGGGTTTCTTGCGATGGTTCTTAGACATAATTCATCAAAATCGGTTCAGCCGTTTCAAGATTATCAGCTCTTTTGTGTTAGCTACCGTGGCTATTTTAGACGTCTATGGGTATTTACTTTACTTACAAACATATGTATGTCTTAAAATTTCAAACACTTCTGTGCGTAATATTAATAAGTAACATTATGGTGTATTTGGTCTGATGCAGCCAGGATATCTAGCAGACTAATACAATCTTGCAAAAATAACAGCAGATATGTCGTGTTTGGATTCATTTTAACCAGCATTTGATTCTGCACACAATGCACTGATGGCAACTGGATGAGCTGATGCTGCAGCCAGGCTATCCAGCACACCAGTAGGTAGTCTCTTGACAAAATAATAGCAGATATGTCGTGTTTGGATTCATTTCTACCAGCATTTGATTCTGCACACAATGCCTTGATGGTAACAGGATGACTGATGCTGCAGCCAGGCTATCCAGCACACCAGTAGGTAGATTCTTGACAAAATAATAGCAGATATGTCGTGTTTGGATTAATTTCAACCAGCATTTGATTCTAAACACAATGCACTGATGGCAACAGGGTGAGCTGATTTGTCAAGGGTCTACCTACTGGTGTGCTGGATAGCCTGGCTGCAGCATCAGCTCATCTTTTTGCCATCAGTGCATTGTGTTTAGAATCAAATGCTGGTTGAAATGAATCCAAACACGACATAGCTGCTATTATTTTGTCAAGAGTCTACCTACTGGTGTGTTGGATAGCCTGGCTGCAGCATCAGCTCATGCTGTTGCCATCAAGGCATTGTGTGCAGAATCAAATGCTGGTTAAAATGAATCCAAACACGACATATCTGCTATTATTTTGTCAAGAGTCTACCTACTGGTGTGCTGGATAGCCTGGCTGCAGCATCAGCTCATCCAGTTGCCATTAGTGCATTGTGTGCAGAATCAAACGCAGGTTAAAATGAATCCAAACACGACATATCTGCTGTTATTTTTCCAAGAGTGTATTAGTCTGCTAGATATCCTGGCTGCATCAGACCAAATACACCACAATGTTGCTTATTAATATTACACACATGGGTGTTTGAGATTTTAAGACACACATATGTTTGTAAGTAAAGTTAATACCCATAGACGTCTAAAATAGCCACGGTAGCTAACACAAAAGAGCTGATAATCTTGAAACGGCTGAACCGATTTTGATGAAATATGTCTAAGAACCATTGCAAGAAACCCTGCTTTCAAATAAAAAAAACCGCATCTAAATCGGTTCACTCGTTTGGGCGCTACGGTGCCACAGACAGACAGACAGACAGACAGACAGACAGACAGACAGACAGACAGACAGACAGACACACACACATAGCGGTGAAACTTATAACACCCCTCTTTTTGCGTCGGGGGTTAAAAATAAGGTGTCTTAAAATTCATCCATATCGCTGTCAACTGCCTCTTTAATTTATCATTTGTACATCTATTCCATTAAAAAATCTACGATTTTCAAATTTTATATTTTAAAATTACAGTAATTTAAATATTAAACCAACCCTATGCCGGTTTCTTGCCGTACGCGTACATATAAATCGTGCAAGCTCATATTTGCCATGAAACTTCGATACCAGTTATTTTATTAATTGTACCAACTTTACCGCAACTTCAAGTGTGGTTCTCGGAACTACATTGTGGCTCCCACGCATTGTAGGCATTAAGTAGGGAGGCACGTGAAACGATTCGCATTGATAACATTTAACGACTGTATCTGTCAGCTGCGACATCTTTTTACAGCCCGAAAGCTCAATATGTTACGCTTTATTTACTTTGGGTGATAAATTTACTTTTATGACTGTCTTATTTTCACAAGAAAAGTTGGTAGCACCTCCACCAGTTGGAATTTTCCCTTTTTTTTTCATTCGTAACGTTGCGTCGCCGTCAATAAACAATTTTATTGGTGTTTTGTGAGGGCGACGTGGACGCGTTCACCCGTCAAAAATCCCCATTGGGTGAATGTAGCTTTAAATTTAAAATAACGTTTTTAACTTTTAGTACACGGATTTTCACTTTTGTCTGTTGGGACAAAAAGGATGCTATTTTTGCTATCGATGCTTTTTGAGACTAAAACTAACAGCAAAACAAGCTTATGCCAATAATACTGTTATTAGTTCCAAACGTAATTTGCTTAATTAAAAATCACAAATTTAATAAAATACCATAATTTGACCAAAAAATACAAAAGGTTTCGTTTAAAATATTAAGTCGGCGAACAAAACCAGCCAATCACAGGCCGTAATAACATCGCAAAACATTTGCATTTTATTGAAATACACTCAGATTTGCATCACAAAAGATATCGATAGCCGATTATACAAACATAAGCGAAATTACATAAGTACGAGACTAGATAGGGGGATGCACACCATTGGAATCTTTCTAGACCTCGCCAAAGCCTTCGACACAATTTCTTTTTTTATATTACTGCACAAGCTTGAAACACTTGGGATAAGAGGAGTGCAACTTTCATTATTCTCCGATTATCTTAGAGAACGTAAACAATGTGTTAAAATAGGGCAGTACACAAGTTCTGAGACGGAAAACAGTTGTTTCGGAATACCGCAAGGTAGTATTTTGGGCCCTACCTTATTTTTAATTTACATTAATGACCTTTGTAATTTAATTCTTCGTAATGGGCTAATATTATCATACGCGGATGACACGGCTCTTTTGTTTTCTGCTGAATCCCGAGGTGAAGCATATGAACATGCACAAAACGGTTTTAATATTGTCTCTAATTGGCTTCATCAGAATCTCCTGACATTAAACATAGATAAAACTAAATACATTTTATTTTCAATGAGAAATATTACTCTTCCGCTTACTAACCTAAACATATTCGCACATAATTGCAAGCATGCTGACATTGCTTGTACTTGCCCTACATTAGTTAAAGCTGACCACATAAAATACCTGGGTGTTACAATTGACCCAAATCTAAATTTCCGTAAACATATTGATTTACTGTGCATAAGAGTGCGTAAATTAATTTATATTTTTAAGCACCTACGTCACATTGCCGACTATAAGTTAATTAAACAGGTTTATTTGGCTCTGTGTCAATCTGTACTTACCTACTGTATTACTTCATGGGGTGGAACTGCAAAGACTATTTTACTTCCTCTAGAACGCGCTCAAAGAGCAATTCTAAAGGTTGCAACCTTCCGACCTTTTAGATTTCCCACACATGAGTTATACACAGCATGTAAAATACTAACAGTACGTCAACTTTTTATAATGCACGTCACACTTTATCAGCACTCTGAGCTTCCTTTTGACCCAGTACCTTCAACCAGGAGGAGGAAAGACTTGGTTTGCATAAAACCACAAACGAAACATGCATTTGCTCATAGATTTTACGTGTTTTTAGGACCTTTTTTGTACAATAAGTTAAACAAGTTATTAGATATATATAGCGTAAATTATATTAAATGTAGTAAATTAATATCGGAGTATTTATTAAAGCTCAATTACACAGACACAGAGAAACTATTGGAAGTTCTTGTATGATTGTATGTAAGGTTTAGTTCGTAAGTTGTTATTCTATAATTATATAATGTAACATGCACTCGTAATAATTAGTCTTTTTAAGTGATGGCCTGAAACACAGGTTTTATTAACCTAGTTCAGGAAAGTCGCTAATATACATATAATTCTAGGTTTCAAATAAATTTTCCATAAGTCCTGGTTGTTAATATACACATAATGTAGTTATATGTTGAGTACTAGAATAATTATTTTTTAAGATTTATTTTGTGGCCTTTATATCTAACTGGGTATATCGTGTAAATTATTCAATAAATTTGATTGATTTGATTTGAGTTATTGATAGTAAAAAATATTAAAACCTTGATTTTCAAGAACGCAATTACTAAGAAGGTGTACCTAAGTAACTTTCGTAGCTATGTTAGGATTGTTGTAGGAAGAAAGACGTTCGAGGGGCTAATGGCTAATATAAACTAGGCAGATGATGATGATAAGTTATAGCAAAAATACTAGAAAGTGGCGATGGGCGGGCTTTTTGTGGACTATCTGTAAAATTGTTTTGTTTGTTATTTTTGTTAATAGTTAAAACAGTATTTCTCTTCTGTTTGATTTTTTTTAATTGTTTGTTACCTTCCATTTATAATTTTTGATTGCATGATGTGGTCTCTTATAATTGAGGGAGCACATAGATGTTTGTTCTATACTCTATAAAATAGCACGTAAGGTGTAGTCTTTGTTGGAGATCCTAATAAATAAAAAAAAATGAAACCGTCAAAGTGATTTCATATACCGTATTTATAGATCAAAAATAAATAAAATAAAAAATTATTGTTTCTTACTTCAATCTCATCTTCCAATTAAATATTCTAGAATAAAGATTCAACTTTGATCTATTATAGTACCATTAGTCAAAAGATTGGGAACATTTGGCTAGTAATCTCATTAATAAAAATATAGTATTCGTTTTTATGAGTAACCGAACGTTTCAGTATTTTTGACCTTTTTGTGTATGACAAATAAAAGTGTTCAATAAATAAATATGAACTTGGCTTTGACTTCTTATGTGGATTGTAGTCTTACGTAGACTCGTAGCGTGGGCACGCGTAGGCGTGCTACGTCAGAGCTACGAAAGCGCTACGACGACAGAAATGTAAATACATTGTATGCACAGATGTAAACAGTTCTTGCGTGGGCGCAGTTTTGCAAAGTTATTTTAATGCCATAAATCACGAATGGAAATTCTTCATGTACTTTCTAATAAGTGACGGTCAGGGTGAGTAAGAAAAGCTATGCAAATAAATAAATTAGGAAAGATGTAATGATCCGCTATACCTTAATTTAGTTTATCTATTTGATTTGTTGTTTTTCTAATGACATAGTCTGAAATACAAAAGCATAAACATTTTCATCAATACTGAACACTGGGTGTAATTTATCTATTAAATGTATGTTATGTATTTAGAAACACGAGTATGACGGCGCCGCGACATTTACAGTGTTAAGAAACTTCTAGAATAGCATCTGACATGCGCGGGTTGACGTTTCTGCACTCTGACGCAACTCCGGACTCTTTTGAAGGACCGTGGACATCACGGTGAAGCAAAATGTGTTCTGTGGAGCGTCGCCGTATTCCAATTAATTATAATGAGTTTATCGTGATTCTGTCGATATTACGTTAAAAATAGTAATACAGTACACTGCTAATATTATCTAAACACGTGGATTTATTCTCCTCGCCCGCCTACCTACGATAGCTTGACTGAAAAAATGAACCCTGAACTAATTGATAATCATCATTTGCCTTTAAGTATATAAGTATGTTTATCAGTTGTTGAATACCCATAACACAAGTTTTGCTTAGCTTGGGGCTATATATATCGATATTGATATGTCCCTAACGTACACTACACTAACGTATGGAAGTGAATGTTGGGTGTGGCAAAAGAGACATGAAAGTAGAATAAATGCTGTAGAAATGCGTTCCTTGCGAAGTATGTGTGGTGTAACAATTAATGACAGATTGAGGAATGATGATATAAAGCAACTTTGTGGTTTAAAAGAAGATGTAGTAACAAAAATTGAAAAGAGTATGCATAGATGGTTTGGTCACGTTGAAAGGATGGATGAAAGGCGACTAACGAAAGGTATTTACAAGGCAGATGTAAGTGGGAACGCCGGGAGGGGACGCCCTAGAAGGACATACATAGACCTTATTGGTGAGGTTCTTCAGAAAGGTCAGGTGCGTAGTACTCGCAACCGGCGTGTGTGTATGACAACATGTATGAATGTAAACGAAGCAAAAGAAGTATGTAAGAATCGTAGCATATGGCGCTCTGTAGTTTCTGCCTACCCCCATGGGAAAAAGGCGTGAGTTTATGTATGTATGTATGTATGTATGATATGTCCCTCTCCTTGCGAAATTAAAATGGGCATAAAATAGGGCGTAAAATAGGGCAATATCATAAAAATGTATGTGTTTTTTTAATTCTTGTCTTTTAATCTTTGTGACTTGCTCACATATAGGTTTGGACAATTGATTGCGTTATTTTTTTTCTCTTATTAACTGGCTGTCGTCGAAAAAATTGTGTGAACTAATCAATGGTATATTGCATGAATGCATCAATGAACTGTTTATGACTGTTTTGTGTACCTAAGAAGGTGTCTTTTGTTTTTGTTTAGTTTTGATTTGTAAAACTTTTTTCCTAATTTTGTAATTAACGTATGTCGTGGCAGCCTTTAATTAAGGCAACACTAGTAAATTTAAAAAAATAATGTAAACTTGTCATGTATTATGGTGTATGCTTTGTTGGTTGTCCTTAAATCAATAAATAAATAAATAAATAAATATGGCGTTGTGTGAAAGTTGTGGAATATGATTATTATTTATTATTACAAAAATTATACACCGACTAGTGAATAATACACTAGTCGGTGCAGTTAATGGCTGGCGTATCCGTATTGATGAAAGTTTCTTCAAAAACAAACAAAAATAGTAAAAACTACTATTAACTAACTTTTTGATACAATAACAAGACATATTGTATCTACTAAAGCACATATATTTATCACAAGCCAAACTCGGAGTTGCCTAAACTAGAAAATATATAAGAAGTTTCTGGAATAGTTCCTTTTTCTTGTAAAATGGACGTCGACTCTTTAAATGTCTCAAGAACTAAGCTTTCGCTGTTGGCTCGATGTCAATGCCCTAAGAATGAAGATAGAAAAATGCATTTTGCACTTATTCAGATATTAATATTGAGGTTGGGTATTACAGCAACCCAGTTCAGCTATTGTTGTGAAGTGAACTCAATTGTGGCTAGGTTCTTACCTAACTTTACATCGACTTTTGCTTGTCATTTCATTTAAAAAGTTCTTTATACATTTTTTTGTGAAATAAGAAGACCTTGTAGAAGCTCTGCTTAGTTTGGGATTAAATGGCGTTGTGAAAGTTGTGAAATATTTATTACTAGTTTTAGTGATTGCGATTAATATATTATAATAGAAAAAAAAAATAGAAAAGATTAATAGAAAAAAAATCTGTTTCAGTTCCGAATATGTTTAAATCATAGCATTTCTAAATATACAGTTATAATTTCCTTTTGGCTAAATAATAACAGCCTCACGGGTCGATCGAAGGTTAAGCTACGCTTGACAAGGTTGGTCCGAGGATGGGTGACCATTTATTACATATCAAGACTCCTCTGTGCTTCGGAAAGCACGTAAAAGCCGTTGGTACCGGCTGTCATTTGTAGATCTATGACAATCAGAAGCCCGTAAATCTGACAACGAGTTTAACAAAGGCGTTACGTGTTTCCCACTGACTGGGTTGTGGAGGTCAGACAGGCCTTCGATCTAGGCAGGCAGCCGACCCCAACATAGCTGGGAAAAGACTAGGCAAATTATGATTTACTTAAATTGAAATGAAAGAGAGTGGGCGATTTAAAGCAACAAGTTACATACTAAATCTGTACGTGCGAGTTAAACTAACGACCACGTAACAAAGCAGGACAAAGTTTTTAATCAACACTTCTCGTTACAAATTTTCAACGAGCAAAATTGTAAAACGTACAACCAACAATAAAAAAAAAACAAATAATTTACATTTATATAATAGAGAACGCACAATGAGAAGACTTGACAACCACAATCAACATATGCAAATTCTGCATTCATCGTTCTAGTACACTGTACACCAACTTCTGTAAATACTGTGGTCGCCTTGTGGTCGAGGTTCCACCGTTCTAGTTTTTAGCGCTCCATTTCCACTCTTAACTATGTTATAATAGAGCTACAATTACCATAATAAAGCGGGTTTTTCTGACGACGTGACGTGACAAATTTATCATCATCAATTGACATTTCAAAATTGACATGACCCTAAAACAAAAATACCGTTTTTTCATTTTTGTATGTCGAGTTCAAATATATTTTTAATCTTTTTTATTGCTTAATTTCTGAGAAAATAAATAAAAACCAGAAAAACATGTGATGACGTCACTTATACGGTGGAATGAGTGGTATCTAATGTCAAAAATGACATGTCTAATGTCAATCAAGACATATCTAATGTCAATGTGTCACATTGACAACTGCTAAGTGTCAGTGATATCTAAGTAGGTAACAGTTTTTTTTGACGTATCACAGTAAAGCAAAGGATGTATCGCCTTTCCACCGTATGAATGACGTCATTTGGCGCTTACGTCTTTTTAGAATGCACCGAATTTCAAAGTTAAAATTATGAATGAAACGTACATAATTTCGAAAAACCAAAAAATATGGGTCCTCTAGTTTTGGATTTACTTTTATGTAACGTAATAAAACATGCAGGTTAAAATTTTTAAATGTCGTCAATAATTGTCTGTGGATGAAATTCAACCGTCATAGCTAGAAAGCTAATTGGGCATTAGTTTAAATGAAGAAGTAGAGCAGAAGCTCTACTTCTTCCTGTAAACTAATGCCCAATTACACACTACAAATCTGCAAGTACAGACGCCAGCTCACCAGAATATCCCTAATTGTACAGACGCCAGCACATCAAGTTACCCCAATGTGTAAAATTTCTTTGATCGTTTTTCAATTTTATGTCAAACAGAATAAGGTTCATATTCAATTGGGAAAATTTGACACATTGGGGTAACTTGATGTGCTGGCGTCTGTACATTTTTTCCAAATGAACATAAACCTTATTCCATTTGCAACTAAATTGAAAAACTATCAAATAAACATTGGAGTAGAATAGAATAGAATAGAATACTCTTTATTGTACACCATAAAACTAACAAATTATAACTTTACTTTGGCTACAAACGGTGATACAATGGGCGGCCTTATCGCTAAAAGCGATCTCTTACAGACAACCTTTGGATGGACTTGATAGGGGAGGAGAAAAGATGAGTAGGCAGAGCGGTGGATGGGTAGCTTGTAGTTGTGGTCTCTGTACATCAAAATCATCGCCCGATATTGTGCAAGCCCAGCAAGCGACGGGAACGACGAATGTCGCATCATCTCACGGATACGTTAGCAATTCTAAGGAGATTCTTACTGGCTGAATAATTCTTTAGTATGTGTAATGCCACCACTATTTTTATTAACGACCACAGCTTATTAGCCACATACATATTCATGTTAAAACTACTTTTCTCAGTTCCTCTATTCAATATACAGTGGGACACTACATCAGGAGTTTCGTTTAACTACACCACCTACAAAGAGATTTAAAATTGAATGTCTTCGACCACCTAGCACTACAGATTAAAATCAAGGTGTTCTTCATAAATCATACAAAAATGAACAAATAACTAACACAATTCAAATGCAAATTCGAGTAAAATAAACCGAATATTCGTTTTACTGAATAATCGATATTGCTTTATCGAGCCCTCCTTTGTGTTCAATGATTTGACAGCTGCCATCGGGCGTATATCAAAACTCCGAACGATAACTGAGAAATAGAAAAGAAAATCTTATTACGTCGCGATAATATATTGATGGAGCTTATAACATATATGATGTTGCATTGTGTTCTAAGATTAATGGAGAAATAAGTTGAGCAAATTGTAATTTATGGAAGGTTTTTTTAAACTGCCTGACCGAGACCTTCTTACAATGTGAGCTTCTATTGATACTAATAAACATACGTGTTATAACGAATTGTTAATGTAATTAAATCCTTCTTCTTCTCTCATGTCTATAGACTATCCATTTATCTGGTTTACTCTGGGAACATCCAAATTTATACTTACCTACTTTCCTCACTTCCGGAGGTTCTTGTAACGAAATAAAATTAAATTAGTTATTAAACGATATTATGTCTGTGAGTAGCTCTTTTATAAATTTAATTGCTCGGGCATTTATAAAAAAACTGATTCTTTAGAAGTAATTCCGTAAGAAACTGGTATCTTTTATAGTCTAGGCATAAGATTATATTAATTTAACCATGCAGGGCAGAGTCCGGAAAAGTATAGACTAACTCAGCGTTTAGGATATAATATATTACGTCCCAACTCTGTACCTAAACGTACCTATGAATGTTAACTACCGCTGAGTGCTTTCGTCTATGGGCTACGGGCTCTACGAATAAATTAAATGGTTACGAATGACATTCGTTGTCTAGAGACTGTTCTAATAACGAGTACGGTACGCTGAACAAGCCAATTAACTATCAACCCCTGATGTAATTGGAGCTATTCATATTTTTTTTTACTATTGTGTTTTGTTGAAGTTGGAATTATTTCAATTCAGTTCTATTCATTACATACCGAAACCCCTCTTTCGGCGGAAAGCGTGTTAAGCAAATGATCATGGCTGCCATTCGTTGATCCTTGACAGTAGTTATGTACGACAGTGGTTTTTCTTTAAGGTTTGACTAATAGGTAGTACTACCTAATAGTATTTTGTGACACACACTCACTACATGTTAAATACTAAAACTTACTTAGGCGCACCTGATTAGGGTGGAAGCCGACCCAAACATAGTTGGCAAAAGGTTCTGATGATGTTTAGAAGTTAGAAACTAAACTTCTTTTCGTTTGCATACTTAACGATGTTGTGAAAAGAATTAATAATAACAATAATAACCACATTTTAGCCCCCCTGGCCAGTAGTCCAGTACTTTTGTTGCCAGTCTGCAATAGTCTTACACCAGCCGTAGGTTTTCCTTGGTTGCACTTGTGTAGAGCATACAGGGATAATCTGCGGTTGGGGCCCCATTTTATTAAGATGACAATGGGCCTCTGCGAGTTGGCTTCGGCCCTTCGTACGTCTTCCAAAGGTCCGGAACCCAAGGGTTCCGAGAAATGAAAACATAATAACAATAATTTATTTTATTGCCAGAAACACGGTACAAGGTTGTAAAACTAAGTTTAAAACAGTTGCAATTGTAAATTAAAAGACTGCTATTAGCTATTAGACAACAGGCTCAAAATTGTGTTGTCGTCCTATTTTCTAATAACTTACTAGCTTAATTTAAATACTTACCCCGTCATTAACAAACTAATTACTAGAATAAATTTACTCTCGCTCACGAATACACCATTTAATATTAATATTTTACAAGAGACAAAGCTTGAAGATAATACAAGTAATTTAGAACGTCGAACTTGCCCTCATAAGTAATGAAAATTATCTCATTTGACATTGTCGCCATTTTACTGAAGATAGACTCAATAATTACTAGTCTTGACAGTTGAAAACGAACTCCAAAATGGCGAAAATAAACTTAGCTGTTGAATATATTCTACTCATTTGTGGTCAATGGCCGACACAACAGTAAGACAATAGACAAAAATCTCCTGGAGATTTATCGGCAGATGGGGATATAATATAATAGTACTATAGCTATGCTTCGCGGTTTGAGCTGCATATTCGTGTGTCGCACGCCAAAATACCATGCTAAAGTGACAGAATTTTATTCGACTCCTTTATGAATTTTTGATGTATTTAGGCCAATCTTACAATACTTTTATTAATTGACTAGCAGACGTCCCGCGGTTTCACCCGCGTAGGTCCCGTTCCCGTGGGAATACAGGGATAAAAATAGCCTATGTGTTAATCCAGGGTGTCAGCTAACTCCATACCAAATTTTATTAAAATCCATTCAGTAATTTTTACGTGAAAGAGTAACAAACATCCTTCCATCCATCCTCACAAACTTTCGCGTTTATAATATTAGTAGGATAATAATATGTTATGCTGATGTAACAGTTAAATAAATGTTAAGTTTCATTCAAATCCATTCAGTACATTTTACGTAAAAGAGTAACAAACATCCACACTCACATACATCCATCATCACTTCATATTTATAGCATTAGTAGCAAGAAAGAGGTTACTCAAAAAATATATTTAATAGCTAATTCCATTTTCGCAATTTCTGGTGTTGCCCGTAGTTAAAGTTGTACAAAAACGTTTTCGAGATTTGTACAATTATACTAAAAATAATGTTGTACAGTCCAGTCTCCGATTTTATATCAGTTCAAATGAATCTGCAACTGCTGTATTAATGTTTACCGTAAGCCTGCTGTAAATATGATATCATTCCTTTCAAATACAAAATTTCCTGCGCTGGAAATAACTATTTTGTGAAAAGTAGGTGTGGCGATTATATTATACCATTCCCAAAATAAGGAGGACCATTCAATGTAGCCAGTCAGATTTAAAATTTCCTACGCTGAAAACAGGACTATTTTGTAAGTAGTATGACGTTTTGCAGCAAATGATATTCGATTAAAAGTTGGTAAAGTTTAAAACAATTACACTTACGAAATAACCCAAAAACCTTAAACAATAGCTAGGCTTATTTAATGTGTTTCAGGTATTAGCAAAACTACAGGAATAAAACAGTCTAATTGTTCTAGAAACACGATGGTGGTGACATTTACTCATTATGGAATAAGTGGAAAAAGCGCAATTTCGCGTATTTGCCAATTGTAGTGAGCATGCGAGATCTCAATAACGATTGCACATAGCATACAGTCCAATTGGAAAACGTGGGTTGGGCATTAGCACACAATTATTGATTGTTGGGATTGTCCGCCACAATGCATCACAGCGTTGTTCATTTATCATGCATGCTCATTGGCGATTAAACCTTTTAATCGGCTGATAAGTAGACATTTATGTTAAGATACGATCTTGTTCTGTTGTTAAAGTATGTATGTAGGTACTGAAGTTAGAATAGAAAAAATAAAAGTATATTGTCTTCAGTATTACAGCTAGTTGTAGTATATACTCGTACATACACAGAGCTATAATAATGATAATGGAAGCAAAAGTTTCAAGCGTCAGCATTATGCACCGTCGAGGGATGCCATGCTCTGGCGTAAAAATATGGTGTATAATTACGTACCACCATTTGCGTCGGCGCAAATATTCCAAACAACGCGCAGAGCGCACGTGCAACGGAACGTCACGAGCTACTCGTGCAGCACGCCCCACCATCGACGCCCCACCAGTAAATAATAATAATAATATAATAATAAAAATTTATTGCCTCCAAAATGAACAAAAACACTTAAATATAAACAATTGGCAGCGTTACAACTACAAAGACAAAAGTGTTTACGATGAGCTCTGGCACCCAATGTAAGATTTAACTTGTGTTTAGGGTGCCAGCGTCCTCGCCTATGACTTGAACATATCAGTAGTTGTAAGACGTAAGTACACAATCATTATTATAACTATTTACTAGCCAATGCAACTGTGATACAGCCTATTTGAAAACCTGTGTTTGTGTGTGTGTGTAGTGTGTGTGTGTGTTTTTGTGTGTGTGTATGTGCGTGTGTGTGTGAGTGAGTGTGTATGTATGTGAGAGGAGGATAAATATGGTGAAAGCTCGTGTTTATTTAAGTCTGTATACCTATATATATATATATATGTGATACCCTGTTGTCTATATTTGGTTCGATATCTGTAGTAGATCTTCAGTCTTGTCGTAATTTAATGTCAGGAGCCACTTCATGACCTCGGTTTTACATCTATTTAGACACATTGGAGCAATGGAGCAAAGTTTATTAATTTTGTTATATAAGTGGTTTGACCAGTCAAAATTAAAAGGGACAGAGCTTATAAAAGGCGTGCGCTGTGCGTTTGTGGTCAACACTCGCCGCTCGACGCTCGCCGCGAACGGACGTGCTGCGCTACGCTCCATGACTGTCCGCCGCCCGCCGTACGGCCGCTACTTCGCTCCGTTGCCGCTCGCCGCAACGATCTTCGTAGTCTCTGACTACAACCACGGATCCAAAGCCGCCTTTTTCAAGGCAGCGGTCGATCAACTCACATCGTCTAAACGTTTGACCCCCTCTGGGTAAAACCACAGTTTCGTGGTCCTCGGTGGATACCTTACGGTGCCAACGAAACCGAGTGGGGTGTTGACCCGACACACCCGCCGATCCCCTTCAGGGTGAGGCAGTCAATTGGAGTCGAGAGCTAGAACCTTGGCCTTGGGGGATCTCCTAGTCAAATCTAGTCTCTGGTTTCGTTCACAGCTACACACCTAGTGTCGGTTGGGTGTTTCAACCCCTTCGCACTAGACTGGTCAGGGCCCCGTTCGCACAATAAGATTGGCGACGGGTTACAAGCTTAGGGCTCACCATTAGGTACTCACCTCCCTGCCTACACCCGGCAGGGAGGGTTACACATCCCCGGGCAAAACCCACCCGGGGAAGTTAGGTTGTTAGGGTTAGGATTGTTAGGTTCCCACCGCAATTTTCCCCGCGTAAATACCCTATAGTCATGTCTGACGCTATTTTATTAGCGTTTTTTAAAAACGTCCTCTTAAAGGACCCCGACTTCTCGGCCAAATATGGCAAAGAATTCGACGCGTTACTGCGTCAAACCGGTTTGTCGGCTACCTGCGCCCAGGTATGCGACCGCGACGTCACTGATTTCAGTGACGTACTCGACAGCCCCTTATCGCCGCCTTTAGCCGACAAAGGCTGCATTTCTCAGAAGGCTTCGATGCCTTCTCTAGGAAATTCTCAAGAATTGTCGGTACAGTCCCTTATGCCCGCGTTCTCGGAAACACCGACTGTTTCCAAAAAGCCCCCAACCGCCAAGCCGGCTATCGCTAAGCCGGCAAAAATTCCCACGGCCCTTACTCCCGTCGCCGACCCCGATCCCTCTGAGCGCATGGACACTACCGTGCCTCGCTCTCAATCCGTTTCAGAAGCCGAGTCCGCTTCCGAATCCTCCTCTGAAGACGACTTTCAAGTCGTCGGCAAGGGAGGAAAGAGGAAAAAGACGAAAGCCTCTTCCTCTCAGGCCACTAAGGCTAAGAAATCCTCCGCCCAACCCGCGCCTTCCCCCTCCCCCGCGTCCCCGGGCCCCTCTTCTAGCCCTAGTGCTAATCCCTCTGCGTCTGCTTCTAAGAAGCAAAAACCACCGCCGCCCATTTTCATCCAAGAAAGGGCCAAGTGGAACACCGTTTCGAATTGGTGTAAAGATCAAAAGATCAATTACACCAACGCGCGTTCATGCCAACAAGGCGTTAAAGTCATTGTCCCTACGTCTAACGACTACAGGGGTCTCTCCCGTCTTCTGCGTGAAAAGGCAATTCCTTTTCACACTTACTCCCTTCCGGAGGAAAAGCCCACCCGTGTGGTTATCAGGCGCATTCCTTTTGAGATGCCCGTCCACGAAATCTATGATGATTTAGTGGCACAAAACATCCCCGTCATCTCCGTCCACCGTTTGCATAGAGCACGCGGCGGAGCAGAATACGATATGGTCCTTGTCATCTGTCATCCAACAGAAGGCCATCATCCGATCTTTGACATAAAGTCCCTCTGCAATCTCATCGGCATAACCGTAGAGAAACCCTACCGTCCCACTATAGTTGGTCAGTGTCACCGCTGTCAACTGTACGGCCACTCGCAGGCCCACTGCTATGCGAAACCCAGATGCGTCAAGTGTCTGGGTGACCATAGCACGGCTGAGTGTTCCCGTCCAAAAGACGTCTCCCTTTGCACAGAGCCGCCTTCGTGCGTCCTATGCGGTCAGTCTGGGCACCCGGCCAACTACCGTGGTTGCCCCAAAGCCCCCAAACCCTCCGCCGCGAGACTCGCTAAGCTCGCTGCCGCCAAACAGCATCGCGAAAGCCCATCCGTGAAAGTCCCCTCTTCACAGATGCCCGCTCGCCTAAGCCCCCAGAGAGCCTCCCCCTGGAATCAGCTCAACCACCAGAAGGCCTTCCCGGCCCTGGTGCCCTCTCAAACCCCCGCTTCCTCCATCCCAGCTCTGATGGAGATTCCTCTCCCTATCGCCCCTAGGGCTCCAACAGTCCCAGTGACTACCCCCTTCCCCGCATCCGCGTCGCCCTCGAGTGGCAACCCTGTCCTAGACAAGGCTTGCCACAACATGAAGGTCCTATTCGGAGCCTATAGGGTCTTTTTCACTCCCGCGGCCGATGCTATGACAGCAGAGGTCGAAATCGCGGCTAAAACCAACCCCGATGCCCTTGTAGACATATTCAAGGCTTATCCCTCCGTATCGGAAGCCATTTTCAACCTTTGCCAGAAGTAATCAATGGATACTGAAAGGCTTAGTACTCACAAACCCCGATCCCTTAAGTTAGGTTATTTCAACGCCAATGGCATTAACGGCCAACGTGATGAGATCGCTAAATTCCTACGCGACCATCGGCTCGACATCCTCCTCATACAGGAAACCTTCCTCAAACCCTACAACCGCGATCCCAAAATTGCAAATTACCGGTTAATTCGCAACGATAGGTCCCGTTGTCACAAAGGCGGCACTCTTATCTACTATAGGAAGCAACTTTATTGCACCCCTATGGACCCTCCCACCCTCACATCTCACTTGGAGTGCTCGGTATGCAGACTCGGTATGACGGGCCATCAGCCCATTACCATCATTTCCGGTTATTTCCCGCCGTCCGGTGGCGGAGAGGACCCTACCTCTATATCCCATGATCTCACAACCCTCTTCGGCTTGAGTGACTCCGTTATATTAGCGGGCGACCTCAATGCCAAACATCCCGCTTGGAATAGCAACACGACCTCTACCCGGGGTAGAATAGTGTTTAACTTAGGTTCCACCCTCAATTATGACGTCATCGCTCCGATGTCTCCCACTCATTTCCCTCACTGTCCCGATCAACGTGAGGATATTCTCGACATAGCTCTCCTTAAGAATGTAAACCTCCGTTTACAGTCAATCGAGACTATACACGAGCTCAACTCTGACCACCGCCCGGTCATTTTGTATCTAGTCCCTCGCTCGGGTCCCTTTGACCCCAGCCTGCCTCCCCCGACTAAAATAGTGACCGACTGGAGGAAAGTAAGCGAAAGTCTGAAATCCACCACGTCGTCACTCTTAGACTCTATCCCCGACCAAATAGCCTCAGTCGCTGACACGACGGGCGCGATCGACTCGTTCACAGAGCACGTACAATCAGTCTTGAACGATTGTTCACGGACAGTGCCAGCGGAGGATCACCTCCGCTGGCGACTGCCGGACGATGTACAGGCTCTGGTGACCGAGAAGAACGCGGCTATCCGTGCCTACAGTGCTTTTCCCTGTGCTGCAAACAAACGCCATATGCGCCGCTTGCAGAAAACTGCAAAGCGACGCATATTGGAATTTCGTTCTGCAACCTGGGACAAGACGCTGAGCGAACTCGAGCCCACCCACTTAGCTTTCTGGCAGCTTCAGCGGAAACTACGCTCCACTGAAGAAGCCACGATGCCCCCCCTAGTACGCCCCGATAAGAGCGTCGCCTTTGACAACACCGATAAAGCCGACTGCCTTGCGGCCAGCTTAGAGTCCCAATGCACCCCTAGCACTCAACCAGTAGACCAAAGTCACCTCTCTGAGGTCGACGCCGAAGTCGAACGTAGAGCAGCCCTGCCCCCCGTAGAAGACCCCGATGATCCTCTGCCTCCCGTCACTCCCGACGAAGTGCACGATCTCATCAAAGGTCTTAAACCTCGCAAAGCCCCCGGTTCTGACGGTATCACCAATAAGGTGTTTAAACTCCTCCCAGCCCCCCTCATCATGTTGATGACTGCCATCTTCAATGGCGCTCTATCCAACAACATGTTCCCACAAACGTGGAAAAATGCCACCGTGATAGGTATCCCTAAACCAGGCAAACCCAAGTCCGCGCCCTCCAGCTACCGCCCCATCAGTCTCCTCAACGTATTCGGCAAAATCTATGAGCGACTTATTTATAAGCGACTCAAAGATTATGTCGAAGCAAAGAGTCTCATCCCCCTCGAGCAATTTGGTTTTCGAACCCAGCACTCGTGCGTCCAACAAGTGCACCGCATAGTGGAGCACATAAGCCTCGGCTTCATGCGCTCCAGGATGACGGGAGTACTATTCTTCGATATAGCGAAAGCATTCGACAAGGTCTGGCACAACGGCTTAGTATACAAGCTGTACAAACTCGGTGTGCCGGATCGTCTCGTACTCATATTACGGGACTTTTTGTCGAATCGCTCCTTCCGCTACCGGATCGAAGGGGCGTTCTCTTCCCCCCATCCGATTTGCGCGGGTGTCCCTCAAGGCTCCGTGCTCTCCCCTCTCCTCTTCTCACTGTTCACCAGTGACATTCCCATCAGTAATAGGTCCCAGTTAGCTCTCTTCGCCGACGATACGGCAATCTACTTCACTGGCACCAATCCAGTCACGATAGCTCGCACTCTCCAATCTTCCGCAAACGCCCTAGGCGATTGGTTCCGGAAATGGAGAATAGAGGTCAACCCCGAAAAAAGCCAAGCGGTCCTCTTCACGAGACCGCGTCGCACTGTCCCAACCCCCGATCCAATTACTATGTACGACACCCCCATCCCTTGGGACTCGGAGGCAAAGTACTTAGGAGTTACTCTCGACCATCACCTTACCTTCGCGAAGCACATAAAGATGGCTCGTTCGCGAGCCGCTTTCGCTTCCAGTAGGTTTCATTTCCTCACGACCCCGAGAAGCAAATTGTCACTCAAGTGCAAATTGCGTCTCTACACCGCGGTCATTCGCCCCATCATGACCTATGCTTGCGCAGTTTTCGCACATGCGCACCCTAGGCATATCCATAGGATGCAAACCCTCCAAAACCGTTTCCTCCGTAGGATAACGGGAGCCCCCTTCTATGTCCGAAATGAGATTCTCCACGTAGATCTCAAAATCCCCACAATTCAGCAGTTCATGAAACGCCTCACCAAGCGTTTCATGGACGTAGCTGAAAAACACCCCAACCCCCTCGTGGTGTCGGCCGCCCGATACACTCCGTCCCGCATCTCTAAGATACGGCGACCGAGACACACCCTCACCGTCCCTGACGACGCTATCACCCTCCTCCAGGAGAGCGATAAGTCTACCAGCACAGTTCGCAAGAACGCAGCCCGATTCCGGCCTCGCCGTCGAGGCCCGTCGCGACGCCCCCGTTAATTACCCGTCCTCCCGTCCCTTGCTTGTGTGCCAGCCCGCGAGCTGAGCAGTAGTTATAATAAACTCGCTGCCCCCAAATAATAACCACACAGATCCAGCCGTCCCTTGCTGTCCTCTCCCAGCGACGCCCTAAGCCGAGGCTCGTACCCCGCAGGGGGTGCCCTTAGCGTAGTCGCTTAGTTTTTAAGTTTTTTTATACTCTGGCTGGAGGTCTTAACTTTTAAGATATCTCTACAGAGACGCCCGGTTAAGCTATACACGTCCTCTTCAAGGACACGATATGCGATACGCCCCTCAAATAAATGTTTGTGGTCATTCGTTCGTCGACATCCGAGTTGTTCGGACGATCTTGAGTGGATTTTATTATTAATTTCATTTCTTTTTCTTTTTAAAGTGATTTTATGACTTGATTTACCTAAATATTGGGTTAAATTACACAAAATGTGGTTTATAAATAAAAACGTAATGAGGATGCTTTTATTTGTAAAGACACCCCTTCTCTTATAAGTAAACCAAATACACACATCAAAAGTGTCTAGGGATCAACATATATTTTTGCAATAACTTTTCTCCTTATTGATATTAATTAAAATTTTCTTTAAGGATTCATCAAATAAAGTGTTTTCGTTTGTCACAGTAACGATAAACCAAGTCACCTTTGCATTAATAAAGAAATTTGCCATTTTCCTAATAAAGGGATTTTTGACATTTGAACCACTAACATTAAAGTTCGAAAAAAAGACTGAAATAACAGTTTTCTTTAAAATTTTATTGGGTAACTTAAACAATTAATAATCCGTGTTTCTACCGCGAACACTAACAACACAAGAACATCGGTTTGGCATACTCAAAATGAGTTCATCCAAATCACGCTGTGGAATGGCCGCCCATGTTCGTTGCAACAACAAAAAAAGGTCTTCTTGCGACTGGATACCCTCCATATTCGGCAGAGCTCTTCTCTGTAGCATATCCCATGCATGCTCAATCGGGTTCAAGTCTGGCGACTGAGCAGGCCAGGGCAGGACATTGATGTTAGCTGCGGCGAGAGTCTGTCTTACAACTCTTGCGGTGTGCGGTCGTGCATTATAATGCATTAACTGAAATAAGGGACCGATTTGCACTTGTAGAGGAACGATGACGTCTGATACAATCGTCTCAGCATAAATTTGAGCGTTGAGGTTGCCTCTGATCCAAATCAACTCAGTTCTTCCGCCGATCCAAATACCCGCTCATACCATGATGGTTCCACCACTATAAGGATGGACTTCCTGGCAGGATTTTAATCGCTGTTGGCGTCCAGGGGTTCTCCAGTGTCGTATACGTCTTGTATCCGGTCTCATACCAAAACGAGACTCGTCAGAAAAGCACACGAAACACCATTGTTCTTCTGCCCAATTTCTGTGTTCAAGAGCCCATTGATATCGAATCCTACGATTGTGCATTGCTATAGGTGGTACCCGTAGCGGTCTTCGGGAATGAAGGTTCACTTCATGCAAGCGGTTTCTGACTGTTTGGTCGCTAATTAAGTTCCCTGAAGAGTGATGAAGCCTCACGAGTTGTAAGACAGACTCTCGCCGCAGCTAACATCAATGTCCTGCCCTGGCCTGCTCAGTCGCCAGACTTGAACCCGATTGAGCATGCATGGGATATGCTACAGAGAAGAGCTCTGCCGAATATGGAGGGTATCCAGTCGCAAGAAGACCTTTTTTTGTTGTTGCAACGAACATGGGCGGCCATTCCACAGCGTGATTTGGATGACCTCATTTTGAGTATGCCAAACCGATGTTCTTGTGTTGTTAGTGTTCGCGGTAGAAACACGGATTATTAATTGTTTAAGTTACCCAATAAAATTTTAAAGAAAACTGTTATTTCAGTCTTTTTTTCGAACTTTAATGTTAGTGGTTCAAATGTCAAAAATCCCTTTATTAGGAAAATGGCAAATTTCTTTATTAATGCAAAGGTGACTTGGTTTATCGTTACTGTGACAAACGAAAACACTTTATTTGATGAATCCTTAAAGAAAATTTTAATTAATATCAATCAGGAGAAAAGTTATTGCAAAAATATATGTTGATCCCTAGACACTTTTGATGTGTGTAATTATACTTTAACCAGCCGCATCTTTGTTCCGCCTTTATTTAAAAAAGGATTAGAGTACGGTCTATTCTCAGACCTACTGAATATACACTCAACAATTCATCAAATTTAGTGAAACCGTTTCGGAGAAGTTATGTAACAAACACCGTGAGAATTTAGTATATTAGAAGATGCGTTTATATTTTTTGTAGAGATTACAATATGACAAAAAAAATACTGTGGACACGAAATAAAACTGCAAGGAACAATAATATAAAACTGAAATATAAATAATCAAAATGAAGCGAAATACCTACTACTTCCATATAGCTTCAAGTTTCAGAATGATACAATTTGCATAACTCCATTTAAACTAATTGAAACCCTGTAATGTCTAACAATCCACTTCAAATATCACGACACATTTCTTGTTAACAAAGCTAGGTAAAGTGATAGTTTTACAGGAACCCAGAATAAAATATACGAACGTCATTATTTTCTCCCAGTTATTCTGCTTTGTATTCTGATTTTTATGAGTATGGCACATGCAATGATTTAATTATAAAGGTAACTAAGTACGTAATTCTAGTGCTGAATCGAGTTAATGATAAGCTACAGGTGTGTTCTGACACCGTGCAATATATCAAAAGTAAACTAGATTGTAGACACGCAAGGACTGTTTGAACATACCTAATTAATATATTATTATTTTCAGTGTAATCTTATTACCATAGAATAACGCATAGAAACCTAGTACAAAAAGCGAGGCAATTAAAGCTGACCCAAAATTGGCTTATTCGCTCGGCGAGCCGTGTCAGGAGATACTAAAAGTCACGTTCCGTCAAAAACAGCTCGCCAGTAAACACATTCGGCTCGTGCACACAAAGATAATAAGGTGGACATTCGATTTCGACCGTGTTTTGTACTAAACGCGTCTTCTGTGAGTTATTATTCTAAGCTTATTACCTGTATAAGTCCCACATAGTAAGCACTCCCATATGCATCGTTAAACTAGGATTTGAAAGACGATTAATTACGATTAGTCCTAGGGTTAAGGGCACCGAAATATGTACCAGATATATTAAGAACATTATTTGTAGTATCTTGGGAATTCAGAGTATTGTGTATTAACCTTTCAATTGAGGTAATTAGAGACACACCTCAACATAGTTGAGAAAAGGCTAGGCATATGATAACATGTACCTAGATGTAATACTAAGGTGTACCCGTAAACGTCAACCAATTAGATACTATTTTTCACTCTCAATACATTTTTAAACTACTCGATTCCCAAGTCATAACTCATACTCTATCGATGCACATTAAATATGCAGACGTCGTCGTGTTGATATATTTACTAATAAAAATGAGTTATGGGCGAATCTGGTTTGCTCACTTTTGAATTATAAAAGACTGCATACCTAAATAATTATGTAAGTTAATAATAATTGATAAGGGATTCTTACAAGTCATATGCAGATAACATATTTTGCTGATAAACAATTATTAAAAAGTACATTGCCTTAATTATTAAACAAATCTCAAATACAAGATGTCAAACTAGTAAAAGAAACAAATAAATAGCAGTCAAATAAAATAAATAAATGAAAAAAACATACTATGTCCTACTGCAAGACAAAGGTCTCTTCTCATAGAGATCAGGCACGAGCATTGATCATCACGCTTGTTCCCAGGCAGATTGGTGATTTCAAATTTATGTTAAACCTTTTCCTGTCCCATGAATAAATTTTATTTAAAAATAGGTAATGTTAATGTAACGTAAGAAAGAAAGAAAGAAAGGAAAGCATTTATTTGACAAGCACATAAAACATTAAAAAAAGAACTAAAACTAAAAAAAGAAGAAACAAGGAACTTTTTTTATTTTTATTTTCATATTAAAAATAAAAAAGTTCGTTAAAGGTTACAAACAGATTTAACAATAAAATAAAAACCAAAAATCAAAAAGAAAAACCATTAAATACACCTGTGCGAGGCCAAAAAGGCCCCTATTTAGTGTTCTTTTAAATACCGCAGCTCAATTAGCTGCGATATTTAAAAGAACACTAAAAACAAGTCCCTGTTCTTTTGTTTCACCTATGGCAATGATCTCTAGAAAAACTGAATAACTTCAACCAACTGTACAGTTTATGCAGTGTTTTAGCGATTGGCTTCTGTACTGTGAGTCCCGGATTCTGCTCTCGTACGGAAAAGTATTTATTTGGTTTATTAAAGGTAGGTTCTGGGTCTGAGTGGTTCTGTGTATGTGTGTGTTCATAGGATAAATGCATAGAGTGGCGCAACGATTTAATTAATAAAGAAAAAAGATTATTTAACAGCAATCGTTACCAAAAGATGTCATATCAGTGAATGGTGGTATGGTGTCATTATGAGTAACCAACCCTCGCCCTATATTTCACATTTCACAATTCGCATTAACACAACATCACACACACACACACACACACACACACACACACACACACACACACACACACACAAACACACACACACACACACACACACACACCCACACAGGCATGCCTTGAATTGTTTTCACTTTCTTTTTATTTCGTTTTTTTTTATTATTTCGTTCTTTTAGTTATAAAGTAACATAGATGCTTATCGCTTGGTAGATCTACACAGTTCACAACTTGTATAAATCGTACTGTACCAACCCCATAGCTGAACACTGTCTTGTAAAATACAGGTAACCCTAGTTTAAGAGAGGGCTCATTAATTATTGTATACAGATTTCTACAACAGAGAGCACTTGCTTCGTACTACCACTAGTTGTAATAATTCATTTTTGTTAATTATAAAATTAAGTCTGTAACTCTTTATTTTTGGAAAATAAATTTGTTATTATTATTATTTATAATTAATAAGAGTGGTGTGATGCTATTAATTTTATATATGAAGAATAATAAATGTAATCGCTTCCAAAACTAACATTTAACATAATTATCATCATAAAAGTGCCGAAGTGGACACGGAATTGCGCCACTGGTTTCACTCTTACTTACAAATTATAATGAACTTTAATCCTTTAATATAAAGACCATAATAGAGTGTAAAACCTCTGAGAGGATTAAAAGCTTAGCAGCGCCCGTATTTGGCTGTCTCGGGAATGAAAGGGTTGAAATTTGGGCCATGACGTTTAACTTTTTTTGTACTCTCTGTTTTGGTAACATTTCCTGATTTCTGGAATGTTAAAATAATGTGATAAGTTGTCAAAAGAGCGTTAATCGCTGTGATTGGTTGGATGAATTTTCAGGAGCCAATCGCGTCAGTTGCCTTGCGTTTAATTTATTTCCAAAAACTGAGTAATACTATTTACTACCTGCGAGTAAGATGTAAACTACACTATCCCTGGGTGACATAGGCTACTTTCTATCCCTGTATTCCCACGGGAACGGGAACTACTAGGGTGAAACCGCGTGACTTCTGCAATTAACTAATAAAGCTGGTGCACTTGCCCCTTAAACTCAAATAAACACCCGAGATCATAGCTTCAATAGTTCACATCTTTTCTCCTTCACTTTCAAGTCCATCCAAAGTTTGTTTGTAAGAGATCGCTTTTGGCGATAAGGCCGCCCATTGTTCCACACTATGCAGCACTTATATTTTAGTTTGTTAATGGTGTACAATAAAGAGTATTCTATTATTTTCTATTCTATTCCGGGTATTACTATCTTCTGTCAGCCGTTTGTATAATACGAATTTGCTTATTTATAAAAAAACAGGAAACCAACTAGGGTTTCCTGTTTTTTTATAAATAAGCATATTCGTATTCTATTATTATTAAAGTAAAGTTGAATCCCAAAGTCAAAGTAACAACGTTTAATTCCAATAGGCCTTAGGCTCTTAAAAGGTCAAGTCTTACTAGGTCGAGTAATTTAATAATCACAAACTACCAGTGTTTTACATAGAGCGACTGCCTGTTGGACATCCACAACCCAGTTACTGGGTTTCACAGTACCCATTGGTTACACTGGTTGTCATATTTTCGGGCTTCTGACTATCTGTATCGACTGTCATAAATCTACAAATGACAATCGGGACCCGCGGATCTAAGAGCTTTCCGAGGCACGGAGTCACCAACCTCATCAAGCGTAACTTTCGATCAACCCGTGACGCTGTAATTATTTAGCGAGTAGCGTCTCAAATAATTAAAAGAAAAAGGCATCGACTCTTCTCTAAAACATCGGAGCCAATAAATTGATGAAATTCAATTGTACGTAAGTAGTTCTGGGATACCGCCACGGAGTGTTTGCGGCAATACTAAATAGCTACTAGTGGCTAGTGCTGGAGGCACGTTGTTGCAGCCATTGCCTCCCTGGGGAGGTTCCCATTGCTATTGGTTTATGGCCACAAGGTAAGCGGCTAGTGGCTTAGCTTATTTATTTTCTGTGTACTGGAATCAGGATGGAAGTAAGATGTAGGAGTTTGTACCTAAGGTTGTGTACAGTTGTGTTTAAATTCAAAGAATACGGTTAGTTGAGATTGTTCATTACCAAATACAATTTAATTTAGTACATACCTATGTACAAATCTGTGCATGGCTACAGAAAATGAGCAGTGACTTTTTGGCATACCTACTTATTTACTGACGGACTAGCAGACGTCACGCGGTTTCACCCGCATAGTTTCCGTTCCCGTAGGAATACAGGGATAAAAATAACCTATGTCACTCGGGAATAGTGTAGCTTCTCAATGGTGACAGAATTTTTCAAATCGGTTCAGTAGTTTTTGAGTTAATTCATTACAAACATACACACACACACACAACTACATAAATTCACGCCTTTTTCCATGAGGGTAAGCAAAAACTACAGAGCGTCGTCGGGAAATTCGCACTTTGTAACGCTTTCGCAGTTGGTCCCACTCTCACTTGGTCCCGATGGAAAAATCTGTATTTATCACATGAATATTGATAAATTATTAATCACTCTTTTGAATTTTGATTTTATTTGCGTGTGTTGTTCTTGTAGTTGTTATTATTTTTTTTTTTACGGTGCCCAATTATGAGTAGGTAATTCATATATTCTATGCAATATTTCTTTAAAAAACCTATAAAATTGTCATGAATTATAAATTTTAAACGCGATTTTTAAAGCCCCAACCGAGAGATAGGTAAGCAAAAGTTGAACGTGTGTTGCAAATACGAGTGCGACGCAGTAAGAATTGCAATGGCCACCGCGTGTGTGCCCCGATCACCTTACACTACTCTGTAGCACACACGTTGTGGTTCTAAAATAGCTTTTATATAAGGCACTTTCTATTTTTGTATTAAAATTTTAATGAAATGGCTTTAATTTATTTTTTGGATTAAAATGGCTTTTTAACCGACTTCAAAGAAAGGAGGAGGTTCTATGTTCGTGTGTATGTATTTTTTTTTTTTTTATGTATGTTACCTGATTTCTCCGCCATTTGTGGACCGATTCTCGAAATTCTTTTTTTGTTTGAAAGAGCAAACTCTTGAGGTGGTCCCATTTTAATTTGGTGAAGATCTGGTGCTGATCTTCGGAGATATACAACGGAACTCTTCAAAAATAGACGGCAAATCTATCGTGATTGCTGGAATCGCTTGGATGTTTATTGTTTATACAACATCATTACGTATCATCAAGCCTGTATGCTCAGAGGGGTAGGCAGATGTGTTCAATATACCTAGATTTCGACAGTTAGGTATGTTAAGTTTAATTTATTAGGGTTAGGAGGATAACCCTATTATAATGACATGTATTGTTAACAATTAACAATATAAAATCAATTCATGGCAAATGTTTGTATGGGAACAACTAAAAATGGAAAAATAAAAAACTTTTTTACGAAAAATAAAACCGACTTCAAAAATAACACTAAACGGTGTAAAATAACTCTAAATTCGGAAGTCAGTGGCCCATCAAGAATAAGACAAAAGTACCAAAGCCACAGACTTCCTAATTTAGAGTTATTTTACACCGTTTAGTGTTATTTTTGAAGTCGGTTTTATTTTTTGTAAAAAAGTTCTTTTTGTAAATATGCTCAATATCTTTCTTACACCCTGTTTCGAAGGCTTTTACTCTAGAAAATGAACCTTACCTTCAAGTTTTAAACGGTGTTTCTGGTAAACACCGGCCCCAATAATTAAAAACAAACGCTTGTTTGACGTGTTTGTTTCTAGATACCAAAATAAAATAAACTTTATATGTTTGTCATATTAATAACTAGCAGACGTCACGCAGTTTCACCCGCGTAGTTTCCGTTCCCGTGGGAATACGGGGATAAAAAGTAGCCTATGTCCACCGGGAATAGTGTAGCTTTCCACCAATACAATAATTTTCAAAATTGGATCATTAGTTCCGAAGATTACCCCCTACATACAAACTTACAAACTTACTAACTTAATAATATTAGTATAGACTAAGGGTGTATTGAGGACATCGAAAGCCAAATATAAAGTGAAGATAAAGAAACCATAAGAAAATGTTTTGTTGCATGAAGCAAAAGAAGTAGGTACCCATGTAAGAATCGTAGCAGCTTTCGCTCCGTAGTTTCTGCCTACTTACTGCCCCAGGAGAAAAAGGCGTGAGTTTATGGCCTGTGTATGTATGTATATTTGATTTAGACTTAGAATTATAACAGAAAAACGTAAGATCTTCCAACATTAAGTAGTTGGGAAATTAAAATTAACCACAGATTCTATAATGAAAATCATTTAGAAAATTAAGTAAAGATCCTAACTAAACAAAGCGCGGTCTTTAAGAATTTAATGAATGGTTACTTAAATAAATTACCTATTAGACAATGTAATTTAATACGAAAGTACTGAGATAAAGTTTGTTACCCGGTGTAGTATTTTAATCAGTTTGTTTTATTTTGCGTGGGTTTGTTAAAATGTACGTGAGTAATATCAAAATACCTACAAATAAAACTGGCCAAGACTTAGTCGGGCAGGCAAAATTATTGTTTCGAAACGAACTACTATTTGAAATCTATAAAATAGTCCTATTGGTCCACTGTGATACTGTTTTACGACTTATTAAACACACGCGAGTCCCGATGTTAATAACAAAAATGTCTATTATCACTTAAACTTAAATGAATTCCTAAGCAAAAGCGCACTGATTGTTTGGTGGATTTATCAACGTGCGCTTTAAAAAAAAGGAGACTAAGATGCAGATTAGTGTCTGAGATTTTCTTTTGAGGAAAGAACCACACGGAATGAGAGGACCAAATCAGTCAGTGCAAGCATTTGTCAGTAATCGTGAGCTCAACTCGGAACTTGAGGAGTGTAAAAAAAGCATGTAGATACCAATTCTTCTAAATCACCACAATAATGTCAAAAACCTGTTTACTGTAAAATATGACTCAATATATGCATTAAACCCTGCCCTTGTCAAATTAAAGTTTAAATTTGTTTACTTTCAAAGGTTTTTTGATTAAAATACAAAGCCATTTCTTAGAGACCTCTGAACCAATACTTAGATTAAACTCTTTCTATGACACTTAACATTATTTTATGTAATTGAGTAACTGTTATTTCTTTTGATAATATTATTATTATTATTATTATTTCTTTTGACGTATGTAGTGAATGCTAGGAAGTAGTTTTTCTTTTGAATAATTTCTATAGATTTTTTAGCATTGCAAACTCACAAACCACTCATTCTAATAGAAGAACTTTAAAAAACCTCAGGGAATTCACATAACACCAGCCTTCTCTAAATCGTTTTACATAGGGACACACAATTTAGCTTTTTTGCTTTTACTGTCGAGAAAATGTCTGCGTCGAAATTCGTCGCACAAAGGACTACACTTTTCGAAGTTTAGAATCTCTATTGAAACACGGCGCGTCGTGAATCGTCTGACACTTGCCGACTATGCAGATGGCAATCTAGGCTTGCCGAAAAAATGTCGATATGTTGGACCAAAAATAAAATAACCAGTACCGTAAATATCAAAAAAGCAAAACTAAATTATTCAAATGAAGCTGAGAATTAGCACTTTTTGAATGTCTAATACATAAGGCAGTGCCCCAAAAACTATTCTTATAATTTTTAAATTGATTTTTTTAAATTATTTCAAAGTGTTATTTCATTATTAAAATTACTGTATTTAAATAACGACTAAAATCTAAAACACAATAAAACTAATTAAAATAAATTAAATATGTACACTTAAACTACCTACAAATTAAATAGTAAAGAAAAAAAATTACAAAAACCCCCTTCTAGAAAAAAATAAAAAACAAAATCGGAACACTCAGGCGTCAAAGTACTCCTCCCCATCGCTGTCATCAGGAAACGTGCCTCGAAGACTGGCAGCATTATTAAAATAAATTACACTAAATGTGTTTTATTATTAAAAACATAAGTAATGAAGATGCTTTTATTCGTGATGAAGACACGTCTTCTCTGATGTAAAAGTATATTATCTAAAACCAATCGAAATTTATGCAAGCTGAACAGGCATTATTTGGCAAAAAAAAACTTTTTTGCAAAAAATAAAACCGACTTCAAAAAAAAACACTAAACGGTGTAAAATAACTCTAAATTCGGAATTCTGTGGCTTTGATGGGTTTGTCTTACTCATGATGGGCCACCGACTTCCGAATTTAGAGTTATTTTACACCGTTTAGTGTTTTTTTTGAAGTCGGTTTTATTTTTTGCAAAAAAGTTTTTTATTTTTCCATTTTTAGTTGTTGCCATAAAAATATTTGCCATGAATTTATTTTATATTCTCAATTGTTAACAATACATGTCATGATAATAGGGTTTTCCACTAATCCCTAATAAATTAAAATTAACATACCTAACTGACGAAATCTAGGTATATTTTACCCACCTGCGTACCCCTCAAAGCATACAGGCGTGATGATACGTCATAATGTTGTATAAACAATAAACATCCAAGCGATTCCAGCAATCACGACAGATTTGCCGTCTATTTTTGAAGAGTTCCGTTGTATATCTCCGAAGATCAGCACCAGATCTTCACCAAATTAAAATGGGACCACCTCAGGAGTATACTCTTTCAAACAAAAAAAGAATTTTGAGAATCGGTCCACAAATGGGGGAGAAATCAGGTAACATACATAAAAAAAAAAAAAAAAAAGAAAAAAATACATACACACGAACATAGAACCTCCTCCTTTTTTGAAAGTCGGTTAAAAATTAGAAACCTTGCGCTTTAAAAGTCAAAGTAACTGGTAAGATTTATCAAATAAATGTTATACCTACATTAGTTCTTCAGATATTTAGTTGAAGTTTAAAAATAAAAAATATATCGATCATTTTAACATTTCCGACATCCCTACAACAAACTGAGACTGGTGTTGATATATTTATTTTGAGAACAACCTACAGGGATGAATTTTCACTATTACACAAAAATAACGAAATAAATCAAAATAAATGCGTCATCTATATCATTAAATATAACTTTCACCACACTTTAACTTAAACCAAAGCTAACGCGCGCGCGCTTCGTTTTAATTTTCTCAAAAGTACAGCACATTAGTATGTAGATTGTTTTATAAAAATATCACTTTGATTTATCATCATTTTTTACAAATAAAATCTGACAAGAAGAGATGTTGTTGATATCGCCAAAATCAGGTGCAAGTGTGGTGCTCCTGCCGGTCGATTCAGTAAAGGTAAACTTGAGTGAAGTGAACTGTCAATTTAATACCTAGCATTAGTATGGATTGACAACCCAATTGTCTTTATCGTAACTACATAATGTAGTTGATTTTATCAGAATAGGAATGCTGATCAGACTATGCACGTGGAATATCCCAAATATTTGAAACATTATTCTTTGTTTATGTATTTTCTTCCTGACTACACGCCGTGATAAACAATACGTATGTCTGCCTTCAGGAAATTGTTTGAGGAACTGTGAGAACTGCAACCCGTGCAGTTAAAGTTTCAGCGTAGAATCTCGTAGTTATTTCTTTATGCACAAGTAAAATATAAGTGTGCAAAGGCGGACTTAATGTCTTAGGCGTTTACTACTAGTTTATGTAAGGATTATGCGAAGACAGAACATTTGTTAATACGCATTATTTGAATGTGAACAACGTTTTACTTAGATTTTTATTATTGAGTACTTATAAAAGTGTTCATCTTCATTTTGCTGCCCTAATCCCAATTTATTTGAGGATGTCTTACGTTTTCATACATCTCTATTAACAGTCATTTCAATAATCCCTCTTTTCTTTCGTTTTTTTGGTCTTCTTCTACTTTTTACATTTACGAGTATATTTATAATGTGGTGGAAAGCGATATACTTGAATAATAAGTTGTGATGTTGATTAAAATAGTACGGAGTCTATGGTGATCAGCGTGGCGTTACTTGTCATTTGAAATGGCGCGAATGTGTTTTTGGTAATGTCACGTGGACAGGGTCGTGCTGAGTGTGCTGGGCAGAGCTCAGGTTGACTTGAGGCACCAACGAAGACACACGTTCAGTACGAAACTATCGGTTACCTATTTGAGTTATATTTTGTGATTACGATTGTTAAATGAGGTTATAACAGCAATGAGCTATTCTAGGTTATGAACTCGGTACCACGAAACTTTTATCGGTGTCAGCTCATCGCTCAGCCATCGCTGACGCCGACATACCTTTAGCATTAGCATTTCGCTCGGGACTTCGACCACGTCTATTTCCTAGTTTAACATTTCTTCCACCCCTCTTACTTGAACTAAACTATGACCAATGACACTCACAAATAATATAGCTTTCTATTGGTAAAAGAATTTTCAAAATCAGTTCATGAGATCCAGAGATTAAACTCTACTACAACACAAACTCACAAATCATCATCATCATCTGCCTAGCCTTTTCCAAACTGTGTTCGGGTCGGCTTCCAGTTTAACCGGACGCAGCTGAATACCAGTCTTTTATATGGAGCGACTGCCTGTCAGACCTCCACAACCCAGTAACTAGGTAACATGATATCCCTTCGTAAAACAGGTTGTCAGACTTTCGGGTTTCTGACTACAAGTAACGACTGTCCGAGATCTACAAATGACAGCCGGGATCAACGGCTTAACGTGCTTTTTCGAGGCACGGAGGAGTCTTGGTATGTAATAAATGGTCACCCATCCACGGACCGACCTCGTCAAGCGTAGCTTAACCTTAGATCGACCCATGCGGCTGTTATAATTTAGCCACAAGCTCCTAACTAACAAATACCTCTTATATTGTTAGTATAGATTAGTAAAGATATAATTATTATTCAATACATTTTTCAATATATTTTTGAGGAGAGATTTTTCAGAATAATATTTCATCTTAATATTATTGTCAATTAAATATAAAAAAGCCATCCATTTTTATGACGTTGCGAGTGCATTCAGCTCTAAAATCAAAATATTTCACGTAAGTAATTCGCTTTCGACAGATTCACTCACGACAATACGAAATTGTAAAATGGCGTGTTGCAATAAAAATACCGGGAGCGTACATTTCTTTGCGTAATAAGTCTGTACAGTGGCGTTGTCGCTAGTATATGCATGCAAATAAAAAGTACAATCTCTGTCATACGTCGTCGCAGTGTAGCTTTTATGTTGCTACCATTGGCTCACTAGATCTATAGCTCTTTTGTGAACATACAGTATACAAAACGGTTCTGTATGAACACTCTACGCGTGCCTAATTAGTTTTTAGCTTTTATGGTAACAGTTGCGTTTGAATTAATTTGGAACTGGCCGTTCTTCTAAAATGTGGCCAATTGGAGAATGCATTCGAAATTTGAATGGATTCGATAATGGTAGTGCTGCATAAATGCGGCAAAGGACTTCAAACTACCTTCAACTATTGAATTGAAATTATTTACTCAAATTGTTGACTATCTCATTAGTCTGTAAGCCTTGAGCCTTGTTCCGTGATCATGACGGTCCCAGGTTCGATCGTGTCCGTGAACTTAGCAGATCATTTCCCAGCAGAGCATAAAAAAAAGGGAGTTCTATTCGCATGCAGCATAGTTCTAGAGTTCCCTATACTTTTTAGGAATAGTTCTGGCGTTTTTGCCTGAAAAAAGTAATATGAAAATATGATCTGCTAACTTCCGGTAGCAGATCATTTTTTCCAAAACTAAAATTTTAAAATTAATTTAGGAGCACAAAAACGACATAAATAGTTCCTGATAGGTTTAGGAAATAGTTCTGTTAATTTCACCACGAAAAAAAAATTAAAATGTTCATTGAAATTGAACAGAGAATTAGTCGATCATTTACGTAAATCAGCCCTCAATTGCATAATAAGTGAATGTTAATACGTGATTATGATAGAAAGTAGTAATGAAATAAAAGGACTATTGAAAAACAGCAAAAACAGGTAACTAACTCTCACACAAGTATCAGCAGAGCATGGGTGAATATTGAACATTCAACAAAAATGAAGTAAATTTAGTGTTTCAGTTATTAATACTAAAAAAATATAAAGAAAACCTTCAGAAACGAGAACTCCTCGATTTCAAATAGATATATAACAGCACTATACAAACACACGAGATTAAGACCCAGAACTCTCACTCAACTATTAGCAGAGCATGGGTGAAGATTACCAATTCTACAAAAAATGAGTAAAATTAGTGTTTCAGTCATAAATACCAAAAAAATATAAAGAAAATCATTAGGAATACAAACTCCTCGATTTCATACAGAAATATATCCGTCCTATACAAACCAAAGGTATTAAGACCCAGAACTCTCACCTAACTATCAGCAGAGCAGGGGTGAAGATTTAACATTATACAAAAATTAAGTAAAATTAGTGTTTCAGTCAAACATACCAAAAAAATATAAAAAAAATCTTCAGGAATGAGAACTCCATAATTTCTAATAAACAAATATAAGCACTATACAAAGATAAGAATTTAAAACCCAGAACTCTCACTTGACTATCAGCAGAGCATAGGTGAAGATTGAACATTGTACAAAAATTAAGTAAAATTAATGTTTCAGATAAAAATACTAAAAAAATATAAAGAAAACCTTTAGGAACGAGAACTCCTCGATTTCAAATAGATATATAACAGCACTATACAAACATAGGGTATTAAGACCCAGAACTCTCAATAAACTATTAGCAGAGCATGGGTGAAGATTACCAATTCTACAAAAATGTAGGAAAATTAGTGTTTCAGTCAAAAATACCAATAAAATATAAAGAAAATTATTAGGAATGGGAACTCCTCAATTTCTAATAGCTTTATGTCAGTACTATATAAACATATGGTTTTAAAACCCAGAACTCTCACGTAACTATCAGCAGAGCATGGGTGAAGATTGAACATTCAACAAAAATGTAGTAAAATTAGTGTTTCGGTTATTAATACTAAAAAAATATAAAAAAAACCTTCAGGAACAAGAACTCCTCGATTTCAAGTAGATATATAACAGCACTATACAAACATGGGGTATTCAGACCCAGAACTCTCACTCAACTATTAGCAGAGCATGGGTGAAGATTACCAATTCTACAAAAATGTAGGAAAATTAGTGTTTCAGTTATTAATACTAAAAAAATATAAAAAAAACTTCAGGAACGAGAACTCCTCGATTTCTAAGAGATATATAACAACACTATACAAACATAAGGTATTTAGACCCAGAACTCTCACTCAACTATTAGCAGAGCATGGGTAAAGATTGAACATTCAACAAAAATGTAGTAAAATTAGTGTTTCAGTTATTAATACTAAAAAAATATTAAAAAAACCTTCAGGAACAAGAACTCCTCGATTTCAAATAGATATGTAACAGTACTATATAAACATATGGCTTTGAAACCCAGAACTCTCACGTAACTATCAGCAGAGCATGGGTGAAGATTGAACATTCAACAAAAATGTAGTAAAATTAGTGTTTCAGTTATTAATACTAAAAAAATATAAAGAAAACCATTAGGAATAGGAACTCCTCGATTTCATACAGAAATATATAAGTTCTATACAAACAAAAGGTATTAAGACCCAGAACTCTCACCTAACTATCAGCAGAGCAGGGGTGAAGATTGAACATTCAACAAAAATATAGTAAAATTAGTGTTTCAGTTATTAATACTAAAAAAATATAAAAAAAACCTTCAGGAACAAGAACTCCTCGATTTCTGAAAGATATATAAAAGCACTACACAAACATAAGGTATTTAGACCCAGAACTCTCACTCAACTATTAGCAGAGCATGGGTGAAGATTACCAATTCTACAAAAATGTAGGAAAATTAGTGTTTCAGTCAAAAATACCAATAAAATATAAAGAAAATTATTAGGAATGAGAACTCCTCAATTACTAATAGCTTTATGTCAGTACTATATAAACATATGGTTTTGAAACCCAGAACTCTCACGTAACTATCAGCAGAGCATGGGTGAAGATTACCAATTCTACAAAAATGTAGGAAAATTAGTGTTTCAGTTATTAATACTAAAAAAATATAAAAAAAACTTCAGGAACGAGAATTCCTCGATTTCTAAGAGATATATAACAACACTATACAAACATAAGGTATTTAGACCCAGAACTCTCACTCAACTATTAGCAGAGCATGGGTGAAGATTGAACATTCAACAAAAATGTAGTAAAATTAGTGTTTCAGTTATTAATACTAAAAAAATATTAAAAAAACCTTCAGGAACAAGAACTCCTCGATTTCAAATAGATATGTAACAGTACTATATAAACATATGGCTTTGAAACCCAGAACTCTCACGTAACTATCAGCAGAGCATGGGTGAAGATTGAACATTCAACAAAAATGTAGTAAAATTAGTGTTTCAGTTATTAATACTAAAAAAATATAAAGAAAACCATTAGGAATAGGAACTCCTCGATTTCATACAGAAATATATAAATTCTATACAAACAAAAAGTAATAAGACCCAGAACTCTCACCTAACTATCAGCAGAGCAGGGGTGAAGATTTAACATTATACAAAAATTAAGTAAAATTAGTGTTTCAGTCAAACATACCAAAAAAATATAAAAAAAATCTTCAGGAATGGGAACTCCTCAATTTCTAATAGCTTTATGTCAGTACTATATAAACATATGGTTTTGAAACCCAGAACTCTCACGTAACTATCAGCAGAGCATGGGTGAAGATTAAACATTCAACAAAAATGTTTTAAAATTAGTGTTTCGGTTATTAATACTAAAAAAATATAAAAAAAACCTTCAGGAACAAGAACTCCTCGATTTCTGGAAGATATATAAAAGCACTACACAAACATAAGGTACTTAGACCCAGAACTCTCACTCAACTATTAGCAGAGCATGGGTGAAGATTACCAATTCTACAAAAATGTAGGAAAATTAGTGTTTCAGTCAAAAATACCAATAAAATATAAAGAAAATTATTAGGAATGGGAACTCCTCGATTTCTAAGAGATATATAACAGCACTATACAAACATAAGGTATTTAGACCCAGAACTCTCACGTAACTATCAGCAGAGCATGGGTGAAGATTGAACATTCAACAAAAATGTAGTAAAATTAGTGTTTCAGTTATTAATACTAAAAAAATATAAAAAAAAGATTCAGGAACGAGAACTCTTCGATTTCAAGTAGATATATAACAGCACTATACAAACACACGAGATAAGGACCCAGAACTCTCACTCAACTATTAGCAGAGCATGGGTGAAGATTACCAATTCTACAAAAATGTAGGAAAATTAGTGTTTCAGTTATTAATACTAAAAAAATATAAAAAAAACTTCAGGAACGAGAACTCCTCGATTTCTAAGAGATATATAACAACACTATACAAACATAAGGTATTTAGACCCAGAACTCTCACTCAACTATTAGCAGAGCATGGGTGAAGATTGAACATTCAACAAAAATGTAGTAAAATTAGTGTTTCAGTTATTAATACTAAAAAAATATTAAAAAAACCTTCAGGAACAAGAACTCCTCGATTTCAAATAGATATGTAACAGTACTATATAAACATATGGCTTTGAAACCCAGAACTCTCACGTAACTATCAGCAGAGCATGGGTGAAGATTGAACATTCAACAAAAATGTAGTAAAATTAGTGTTTCAGTTATTAATACTAAAAAAATATAAAGAAAACCATTAGGAATAGGAACTCCTCGATTTCATACAGAAATATATAAATTCTATACAAACAAAAGGTATTAAGACCCAGAACTCTCACCTAACTATCAGCAGAGCAGGGGTGAAGATTTAACATTATACAAAAATTAAGTAAAATTAGTGTTTCAGTCAAACATACCAAAAAAATATAAAAAAAATCTTCAGGAATGGGAACTCCTCAATTTCTAATAGCTTTATGTCAGTACTATATAAACATATGGTTTTGAAACCCAGAACTCTCACGTAACTATCAGCAGAGCATGGGTGAAGATTGAACATTCAACAAAAATGTTTTAAAATTAGTGTTTCGGTTATTAATACTAAAAAAATATAAAAAAAACCTTCAGGAACAAGAACTCCTCGATTTCTAGAAGATATATAAAAGCACTACACAAACATAAGGTATTTAGACCCAGAACTCTCACTCAACTATTAGCAGAGCATGGGTGAAGATTACCAATTCTACAAAAATTCAGGAAAATTAGTGTTTCAGTCAAAAATACCAATAAAATATAAAGAAAATTATTAGGAATGGGAACTCCTCAATTTCTAATAGCTTTATGTCAGTACTATATAAACATATGGTTTTAAAACCCAGAACTCTCACGTAACTATCAGCAGAGCATGGGTGAAGATTGAACATTCAACAAAAATGAAGTAAATTTAGTGTTTCAGTTATTAATACTAAAAAAATATAAAGAAAACCTTCAGAAACGAGAACTTCTCGATTTCAAATAGATATATAACAGCACTATACAAACACACGAGATTAAGACCCAGAAATTTCTTTCAACTATTAGCAGAGCATGGGTAAAGATTACCAATTCTACAAAAAATGGGTAAAATTAGTGTTTCAGTCATAAATTCCAAAAAAATATAAAGAAAATCATTAGGAATAGGAACTCCTCTATTTCATACAGAAATATACCAGTTCTATACAAACAAAAGGTATTAAAACCCAGAACTCTCACCTAACTATCCGCAGAGCAGGGGTGAAGATTTAACATTATACAAAAATTACGTAAAATTAGTGTTTCAGTCAAACATAACAAAAAAATTTTAAAAAAAATCTTCAGGAATGGGAACTCCTCGATTTCTAAGAGATATATAACAGCACTATACAAACATGGGGTATTCAGACCCAGAACTCTCACTCAACTATCAGCAGAGCATGGGTGAAGATTGAACATTGTACAAAAATTAAGTAAAATTAATGTTTCAGTTAAAAATACTAAAAAAATATAAAGAAAACCTTTAGGAACAAGAACTCTTCGATTTCAAATAGATATATAACAGCACTATACAAAACTAGTGTATTAAAACCCAAAACTCTCACTAAACTATTAGCAGAGCATGGGTGAAGATTACCAATTCTACAAAAATGTAGGAAAATTAGTGTTTCAGTCAAAAATACCAATAAAATATAAAGAAAATTATTAGGAATGGGAACTCCGCAATTTCTTATAGCTTTATGTCAATACTATATAAACATATGGTTTTGAAACCCAGAACTATCACGTAACTATCAGCAGAGCATGGGTGAAGATTGAACATTCAACAAAAATGTAGTAAAATTAGTGTTTCAGTTATTAATACTAAAAAAATATAAAAAAAATATTCAGGAACAAAATCTCTTCGATTTCAAATAGATATATAACAGCACTATACAAACATGGGGTATTCAGACCCAGAACTCTCACTCAACTATTAGCAGAGCATGGGTGAAGATTACCAATTCTACAAAAATGTAGGAAAATTAGTGTTTCAGTTATTAATACTAAAAAAATATAAAAAAAACTTCAGGAACGAGAACTCCTCGATTTCTAAGAGATATATAACAACACTATACAAACATAAGGTATTTAGACCCAGAACTCTCACTCAACTATTAGCAGAGCATGGGTGAAGATTGAACATTCAACAAAAATGTAGTAAAATTAGTGTTTCAGTTATTAATACTAAAAAAATATAAAAAAAAGATTCAGAACCGAGAACTCTTCGATTTAAAATAGATATATAACAGCACTATACAAACATGGGGTATTTAGACCCAGAACTCTCACGTAACTATCAGCAGAGCATGGGTGAAGATTGAAGATTCAACAAAAATGTAGTAAAATTAGTGTTTCAGTTATTAATACTAAAAAAATATAAAGAAAACCATTAGGAATAGGAACTCCTCGATTTCATACAGAAATATATAAGTTCTATACAAACAAAAGGTATTAAGACCCAGAACTCTCACTTAACTATCAGCAGAGCAGGGGTGAAGATTTAACATTATACAAAAATTAAGTAAAATTAGTGTTTCAGTCAAACATACCAAAAAAATATTAAAAAAATCTTCAGGAAGCTAATAGAAATTGAGGAGTTCCCATTCCTAATAATTTACTTTATATTTTATTGGTATTTTTGACTGAAACACTAATTTTCCTACATGTTTGTAGAATTGGTAATCATCACCCATGCTCTGCTAATAGTTTAGTGAGAGTTCTGGGTCTAAATACCCTATGTTTGTATATTAACATATACCCCATGTTTGTATAGTGCTGTTATATATCTCTTAGAAATCGAGGAGTTCCCATTCCTGAAGATTTTTTTTTAAATTTTTTTGGTATGTTTGACTGAAACACTAATTTTACTACATTTTTGTTGAATGTTCAATCTTCACCCATGCTCTGCTGATAGTTAGGTGAGAGTTCTTGGTCTTAATCTCGTGTGTTTGTATAGTGTTGTTATATATCTATTTGAAATCAAGGAGTTCTCGTTCCTAAAGGTTTTCTTTATATTTTTTTAGTATTTTTAACTAAAACATTAATTTGACTTAATTTTTGTACAATGTTCAATCTTCACCCATGCTCTGCTGATAGTTACGTGAGAGTTCTGGGTCTAAATACCCTATGTTTGTATATAAACATTTACCCCATGTTTGTATAGTGCTGTTATATATCTCTATAAAATTGAGTAGTTCTTGTTTCTGAAGGTTTTCTTTATATTTTTTAGTATTTATAACTGAAACACTAATTTTACTACATTTTTGTTGAATGTTCAATCTTCACCCATGCTCTGCTGATAGTTAGGTGAGAGTTCTGGGTCTGAATACCTTATGTTTGTATAGTGCTGTTATATATCTATATAAAATTGAGTAGTTCTTGTTTCTGAAGGTTTTCTTCATATTTTTTTAGTATTTATAACTGAAACACTAATTTTACTACATTTTTGTTGAATGTTCAATCTTCACCCATGCTCTGCTGATAGTTACGTGAGAGTTCTGGGTTTTAAAGCCATATGTTTAGATAGTACTGACATAAGGCTATTAGAAGTTGAGGAGTTCCCATTTCTAATAATTTTCTTTATATTTTATTGGTATTTTTGAATGAATTACTAATTTTCCTAAATTTTTGTATAATTGGTAATCTTCACCCATGCTCTGCTAATAGTTGAGTGAGAGTTCTAGGTCCTAATCTCTTGTGTTTGTATAGTGCTGTTATATATCTCTAAGAAATCGAGGAGTTCTCGTTCCTGAAGGTTTTCTTTATATTTTTTTAATATTTATAACTGAAACACTAATTTTACTACATTTATGTTGAATGTTCAAACTTCACCCATGCTCTGCTGATAGTTAGGTGAGAGTTCTGGGTCTGAATACCTTATGTTTGTATAGTGCTGTTATATATCTCTATAAAATTGAGTAGTTCTTGTTCCTAAAGGTTTTCTTTATATTTTTTTAGTATTTTTAACTAAAACATTAATTTGACTTAATTTTTGTACAATGTTCAATCTTCACCCATGCTCTGCTGATAGTTACGTGAGAGTTCTGGGTCTAAATACCCTATGTTTGTATATAAACATTTACCCCATGTTTGTATAGTGCTGTTATATATCTCTATAAAATTGAGTAGTTCTTGTTTCTGAAGGTTTTCTTTATATTTTTTAGTATTTATAACTGAAACACTAATTTTACTACATTTTTGTTGAATGTTCAATCTTCACCCATGCTCTGCTGATAGTTAGGTGAGAGTTCTGGGTCCTAATCTCTTGTGTTTGTATAGTGCTGTTATATATCTATTTGAAATCGAGGAGTTCTTGTTTCTGAAGGTTTTCTTTATATTTTTTTAGTATTTATAACTGAAACACTAATTTTACTACATTTTTGTTGAATGTTCAATCTTCACCCATGCTCTGCTGATAGTTACGTGAGAGTTCTGGGTTTTAAAGCCATTTGTTTAGATAGTACTGACATAAGGCTATTAGTAGTTGAGGAGTTCCCATTTCTAATAATTTTCTTTATATTTTATTGGTATTTTTGAATGAATTACTAATTTTCCTAAATTTTTGTATAATTGGTAATCTTCACCCATGCTCTGCTAATAGTTGAGTGAGAGTTCTAGGTCCTAATCTCTTGTGTTTGTATAGTGCTGTTATATATCTCTAAGAAATCGAGGAGTTCTCGTTCCTGAAGGTTTTCTTTATATTTTTTTAATATTTATAACTGAAACACTAATTTTACTACATTTATGTTGAATGTTCAAACTTCACCCATGCTCTGCTGATAGTTAGGTGAGAGTTCTGGGTCTGAATACCTTATGTTTGTATAGTGCTGTTATATATCTCTATAAAATTGAGTAGTTCTTGTTTCTGAAGGTTTTCTTTATATTTTTTAGTATTTATAACTGAACACTAATTTTACTACATTTATGTTGAATGTTCAAACTTCACCCATGCTCTGCTGATAGTTAGGTGAGAGTTCTGGGTCTGAATACCTTATGTTTGTATAGTGCTGTTATATATCTCTATAAAATTGAGTAGTTCTTGTTTCTGAAGGTTTTCTTTATATTTTTTTAGTATTTATAACTGAAACACTAATTTTACTACTTTTTTGTTGAATGTTCAATCTTCACCCATGCTCTGCTAATAGTTGAGTGAGAGTTCTGGGTCCTTATCTCTTGTGTTTGTATAGTGCTGTTATATATCTCTATAAAATTGAGTAGTTCTTGTTTCTGAAGGTTTTCTTTATATTTTTTTAGTATTTATAACTGAAACACTAATTTTACTACATTTTTGTTGAATGTTCAATCTTCACCCATGCTCTGCTGATAGTTACGTGAGAGTTCTGGGTTTTAAAGCCATATGTTTAGATAGTACTGACATAAGGCTATTAGAAGTTGAGGAGTTCCCATTTCTAATAATTTTCTTTATATTTTATTGGTATTTTTGAATGAAACACTAATTTTCCTAAATTTTTGTATAATTGGTAATCTTCACCCAAACTCTGCTAATAGTTGAGTGAGAGTTCTGGGTCCTAATCTCTTGTGTTTGTATAGTGCTGTTATATATCTCTAAGAAATCGAGGAGTTCTCGTTCCTGAAGGTTTTCTTTATATTTTTTTAGTATTAATAACTGAAACACTAATTTTACTACATTTATGTTGAATGTTCAATCTTCACCCATGCTCTGCTGATAGTTAGGTGAGAGTTCTGGGTCCGAATACCTTATGTTTGTATAGTGCTGTTATATATCTCTATAAAATTGAGTAGTTCTTGTTTCTGAAGGTTTTCTTTATATTTTTTTAGTATTTATAACTGAAACACTAATTTTACTACATTTTTGTTGAATGTTCAATCTTCACCCATGCTCTGCTGATAGTTAGGTGAGAGTTCTGGGTCTGAATACCTTATGTTTGTATAGTGCTGTTATATATCTCTATAAAATTGAGTAGTTCTTGTTTCTGAAGGTTTTCTTTATATTTTTTTATGTATTTATAACTGAAACACTAATTTTACTACATTTTTGTTGAATGTTCAATCTTCACCCATGCTCTGCTAATAGTTGAGTGAGAGTTCTGGGTCAAAATACCCTATGTTTGTGTAGTGCTGTTATATATCTTCCAGAAATCGAAGAGTTCTTGTTCCTGAAGGTTTTTTTTATATTTTTTTAGTATTAATAACTGAAACACTAATTTTACTATATTTTTGTTGAATGTTCAATTTTCACCCATGCTCTGCTGATAGTTACGTGAGAGTTCTGGGTTTCAAAACCGTATGTTTATATAGTATTGACATAAAGCTATTAGAAATTGAGGAGTTTCCATTCCTGAAGATTTTTTTTATATTTTTTTAGTATTAATAACTGAAACACTAATTTTACTACATTTTTGTTGAATGTTCAATCTTCACCCATGCTCTGCTAATAGTTGAGTGAGAGTTCTGGGTCTGAATACCCCATGTTTGTATAGTGCTGTTATATATCTATTTGAAATCGAAGAGTTTTCGTTCCTGAATATTTTTTTTATATTTTTTTAGTATTAATAACTGAAACACTAATTTTACTACATTTTTGTTGAATGTTCAATCTTCACCCATGCTCTGCTGATAGTTACGTGATAGTTCTGGGTTTCAAAACCATATGTTTATATAGTATTGACATAAAGCTATTAGAAATTGAGGAGTTCCCATTCCTAATAATTTTCTTTATATTTTATTGGTATTTTTGACTGAAACACTAATTTTCCTACATTTTTGTAGAATTGGTAATCTTCACCCATGCTCTGCTAATAGTTTAGTGAGAGTTTTGGGTTTTAATACCCTAGTTTTGTATAGTGCTGTTATATATCTATTTGAAATCGAAGAGTTCTTGTTCCTAAAGGTTTTCTTTATATTTTTTTAGTATTTTTAACTGAAACATTAATTTTACTTAATTTTTGTACAATGTTCAATCTTCACCCATGCTCTGCTGATAGTTGAGTGAGAGTTCTGGGTCTGAATTCCCCATGTTTGTATAGTGCTGTTATATATCTCTTAGAAATCGAGGAGTTCCCATTCCTGAAGATTTTTTTTAAAATTTTTTTGGTATGTTTGACTGAAACACTAATTTTACGTAATTTTTGTATAATGTTAAATCTTCACCCCTGCTCTGCGGATAGTTAGGTGAGAGTTCTGGGTTTTAATACCTTTTGTTTGTATAGAACTGGTATATTTCTGTATGAAATCGAGGAGTTCCTATTCCTAATGATTTTCTTTATATTTTTTTGGTATTTATGACTGAAACACTAATTTTACTCATTTTTTGTAGAATTGGTAATCTTTACCCATGCTCTGCTAATAGTTGAAAGAAATTTCTGGGTCTTAATCTCGTGTGTTTGTATAGTGCTGTTATATATCTATTTGAAATCGAGAAGTTCTCGTTTCTGAAGGTTTTCTTTATATTTTTTTAGTATTAATAACTGAAACACTAAATTTACTTCATTTTTGTTGAATGTTCAATCTTCACCCATGCTCTGCTAATAGTTGAGTGAGAGTTCTGGGTCTAAATACCTTATGTTTGTATAGTGCTGTTATATATCTCTTTGAAATCGAGAAGTTCTCGTTCCTGAAGGTTTTCTTTATATTTTTTTAGTATTAATAACTGAAACACTAATTTTACTACATTTTTGTTGAATGTTCAATCTTCACCCATGCTCTGCTGATAGTTAGGTGAGAGTTCTGGGTTTCAAAACCATATGTTTATATAGTACTGACATAAAGCTATTAGAAATTGAGGAGTTCTCATTCCTGAAGATTTTTTTTATATTTTTTTGGTATGTTTGACTGAAACACTAATTTTACTTAATTTTTGTATAATGTTAAATCTTCACCCCTGCTCTACTGATAGTTAGGTGAGAGTTCTGGGTCTTAGTACCTTTTGTTTGTATAGATATTATATATACATACATACATATCGTCACGCCTGTAATCCCCGAAGGGCTAGGCAGAGGTTTACCTGGTAGTACACCCACATTTCGCCAGTTATGTTTAAGTCCCATGTAATAGGGGGCGAGCCTATTGCCATTGATATTATATATTTCCGTATGAAATCGAGGAGTTCCTATTCCCAATGGTTTTCTTTATATTTTTTTAGTATTAATAACTGAAACACTAATTTTACTACATTTTTGTTGAATGTTCAATCTTCACCCATGCTCTGCTGATAGTTACGTGAGAGTTCTGGGTTTCAAAGCCATATGTTTATATAGTACTGTTACATATCTATTTGAAATCGAAGAGTTCTTGTTCCTGAAGGTTTTTTTAATATTTTTTTTGTATTAATAACTGAAACACTAATTTTCCTAAATTTTTGTATAATTGGTAATCTTCACCCATGCTCTGCTAATAGTTGAGTGAGAGTTCTAGGTCCTAATCTCTTGTGTTTGTATAGTGCTGTTATATATCTCTAAGAAATCGAGGAGTTCTCGTTCCTGAAGGTTTTCTTTATATTTTTTTAATATTTATAACTGAAACACTAATTTTACTACATTTATGTTGAATGTTCAAACTTCACCCATGCTCTGCTGATAGTTAGGTGAGAGTTCTGGGTCTGAATACCTTATGTTTGTATAGTGCTGTTATATATCTCTATAAAATTGAGTAGTTCTTGTTTCTGAAGGTTTTCTTTATATTTTTTTATGTATTTATAACTGAAACACTAATTTTACTACATTTTTGTTGAATGTTCAATCTTCACCCATGCTCTGCTAATAGTTGAGTGAGAGTTCTGGGTCAAAATACCCTATGTTTGTGTAGTGCTGTTATATATCTTCCAGAAATCGAAGAGTTCTTGTTCCTGAAGGTTTTTTTTATATTTTTTTAGTATTAATAACTGAAACACTAATTTTACTATATTTTTGTTGAATGTTCAATTTTCACCCATGCTCTGCTGATAGTTACGTGAGAGTTCTGGGTTTCAAAACCGTATGTTTATATAGTATTGACATAAAGCTATTAGAAATTGAGGAGTTTCCATTCCTGAAGATTTTTTTTATATTTTTTTAGTATTAATAACTGAAACACTAATTTTACTACATTTTTGTTGAATGTTCAATCTTCACCCATGCTCTGCTAATAGTTGAGTGAGAGTTCTGGGTCTGAATACCCCATGTTTGTATAGTGCTGTTATATATCTATTTGAAATCGAAGAGTTTTCGTTCCTGAATATTTTTTTTATATTTTTTTAGTATTAATAACTGAAACACTAATTTTACTACATTTTTGTTGAATGTTCAATCTTCACCCATGCTCTGCTGATAGTTACGTGATAGTTCTGGGTTTCAAAACCATATGTTTATATAGTATTGACATAAAGCTATTAGAAATTGAGGAGTTCCCATTCCTAATAATTTTCTTTATATTTTATTGGTATTTTTGACTGAAACACTAATTTTCCTACATTTTTGTAGAATTGGTAATCTTCACCCATGCTCTGCTAATAGTTTAGTGAGAGTTTTGGGTTTTAATACCCTAGTTTTGTATAGTGCTGTTATATATCTATTTGAAATCGAAGAGTTCTTGTTCCTAAAGGTTTTCTTTATATTTTTTTAGTATTTTTAACTGAAACATTAATTTTACTTAATTTTTGTACAATGTTCAATCTTCACCCATGCTCTGCTGATAGTTGAGTGAGAGTTCTGGGTCTGAATTCCCCATGTTTGTATAGTGCTGTTATATATCTCTTAGAAATCGAGGAGTTCCCATTCCTGAAGATTTTTTTTAAAATTTTTTTGGTATGTTTGACTGAAACACTAATTTTACGTAATTTTTGTATAATGTTAAATCTTCACCCCTGCTCTGCGGATAGTTAGGTGAGAGTTCTGGGTTTTAATACCTTTTGTTTGTATAGAACTGGTATATTTCTGTATGAAATCGAGGAGTTCCTATTCCTAATGATTTTCTTTATATTTTTTTGGTATTTATGACTGAAACACTAATTTTACTCATTTTTTGTAGAATTGGTAATCTTTACCCATGCTCTGCTAATAGTTGAAAGAAATTTCTGGGTCTTAATCTCGTGTGTTTGTATAGTGCTGTTATATATCTATTTGAAATCGAGAAGTTCTCGTTTCTGAAGGTTTTCTTTATATTTTTTTAGTATTAATAACTGAAACACTAAATTTACTTCATTTTTGTTGAATGTTCAATCTTCACCCATGCTCTGCTAATAGTTGAGTGAGAGTTCTGGGTCTAAATACCTTATGTTTGTATAGTGCTGTTATATATCTCTTTGAAATCGAGAAGTTCTCGTTCCTGAAGGTTTTCTTTATATTTTTTTAGTATTAATAACTGAAACACTAATTTTACTACATTTTTGTTGAATGTTCAATCTTCACCCATGCTCTGCTGATAGTTAGGTGAGAGTTCTGGGTTTCAAAACCATATGTTTATATAGTACTGACATAAAGCTATTAGAAATTGAGGAGTTCTCATTCCTGAAGATTTTTTTTATATTTTTTTGGTATGTTTGACTGAAACACTAATTTTACTTAATTTTTGTATAATGTTAAATCTTCACCCCTGCTCTACTGATAGTTAGGTGAGAGTTCTGGGTCTTAGTACCTTTTGTTTGTATAGATATTATATATACATACATACATATCGTCACGCCTGTAATCCCCGAAGGGCTAGGCAGAGGTTTACCTGGTAGTACACCCACATTTCGCCAGTTATGTTTAAGTCCCATGTAATAGGGGGCGAGCCTATTGCCATTGATATTATATATTTCCGTATGAAATCGAGGAGTTCCTATTCCCAATGGTTTTCTTTATATTTTTTTAGTATTAATAACTGAAACACTAATTTTACTACATTTTTGTTGAATGTTCAATCTTCACCCATGCTCTGCTGATAGTTACGTGAGAGTTCTGGGTTTCAAAGCCATATGTTTATATAGTACTGTTACATATCTATTTGAAATCGAAGAGTTCTTGTTCCTGAAGGTTTTTTTAATATTTTTTTTGTATTAATAACTGAAACACTAATTTTACTACATTTTTGTTGAATGTTCAATCTTCACCCATGCTTTGCTAATAGTTGAGTGAGAGTTCTGGGTCTAAATACCTTATGTTTGTATAGTGTTGTTATATATCTCTTAGAAATCGAGGAGTTCTTGTTCCTGAAGTTTTTTTTATATTTTTTTAGTATTAATAACTGAAACACTAATTTTCCTACATTTTTGTAGAATTGGTAATCTTCACCCATGCTCTGCTAATAGTTGAGTGAGAGTTCTGGGTTTGAATACGCCATGCTTGTATAGTGCTGTTATATATCTATTTGAAATCGAGGAGTTCTCGTTTCTGAAGGTTTTCTTTATATTTTTTTAGTTTAATAACTGAAACACTAAATTTACTTCATTTTTGTTGAATGTTCAATCTTCACCCATGCTCTGCTAATAGTTGAGTGAGAGTTCTGGGTCTAAATACCTTATGTTTGTATAGTGCTGTTATATATCTCTTAGAAATCGAGGAGTTCTTGTTCCTGAAGGTTTTCTTTATATTTTTTTAGTATTAATAACTGAAACACTAATTTTACTACATTTTTGTTGAATGTTCAATCTTCACCCATGCTCTGCTGATAGTTAGGTGAGAGTTCTGGGTCCTAATCTCTTGTGTTTGTATAGTGCTGTTATATATCTCTTTGAAATCGAGTAGTTCTCGTTCCTGAAGGTTTTCTTTATATTTTTTTAGTATTAATAACTGAAACACTAATTTTACTACATTTTTGTTGAATGTTCAATCTTCACCCATGCTCTGCTGATAGTTAGGTGAAAGTTCTGGGTCCTTATCTCGTGTGTTTGTATAGTGCTGTTATATATCTATTTGAAAATGAGGAGTTCTCGTTCGTAAAGGTTTTCTTTATATTTTTTTAGTATTTTTAACTGAAACATTAATTTGACTTAATTTTTGTACAATGTTCAATCTTCACCCATGCTCTGCCAATAGTTGAGTGAGAGTTCTGGATCTGAATACCCCATGTTTGTATAGTGCTATTACATATCTATTTGAAATCGAGGAGTTCCTATTCCTAATGGTTTTCTTTATATTTTTTTAGTATTAATAACCGAAACACTAATTTTACTACATTTTTGTTGAATGTTTAATCTTCACCCATGCTCTGCTGATAGTTACGTGAGAGTTCTGGGTTTCAAAGCCATATGTTTATATAGTACTGTTACATATCTATTTGAAATCGAGGATTTCTTGTTCCTGAAGGTTTTTTTAATATTTTTTTAGTATTAATAACTGAAACACTAATTTTACTACATTTTTGTTGAATGTTCAATCTTCACCCATGCTCTGCTAATAGTTGAGTGAGAGTTCTGGGTCTAAATACCTTATGTTTGTATAGTGTTGTTATATATCTCTTAGAAATCGAGGAGTTCTCGTTCCTGAAGTTTTTTTTATATTTTTTTAGTATTAATAACTGAAACACTAATTTTCCTACATTTTTGTAGAATTGGTAATCTTCACCCATGCTCTGCTAATAGTTGAGTGAGAGTTCTGGGTCTGAATACCCCATGTTTGTATAGTGCTGTTATATATCTACTTGAAATCGAAGAGTTCTCGTTCCTGAATCTTTTTTTTATATTTTTTTAGTATTAATAACTGAAACACTAATTTTACTACATTTTTGTTGAATGTTCAATCTTCACCCATGCTCTGCTGATAGTTACGTAAGAGTTCTGGGTTTCAAAACCATATGTTTATATAGTATTGACATAAAGCTATTAGAAATTGAGGAGTTCCCATTCCTAATAATTTTCTTTATATTTTATTGGTATTTTTGACTGAAACACAAATTTTCCTACATTTTTGTAGAATTGGTAATCTTCACCCATGCTCTGCTAATAGTTTAGTGAGAGTTCTGGGTCTTAATACCCTATGTTTGTATAGTGCTGTTATATATCTATTTGAAATCGAGGAGTTCTCGTTCCTAAAGGTTTTCTTTATATTTTTTTAGTATTTTTAACTGAAACATTAATTTTACTTAATTTTTGTACAATGTTCAATCTTCACCTATGCTCTGCTGATAGTCAAGTGAGAGTTCTGGGTTTCAAATTCTTATCTTTGTATAGTGCTTATATTTGTTTATTAGAAATTATGGAGTTCTCATTCTTGAAGATTTTTTTTATATTTTTTTGGTATGTTTGACTGAAACACTAATTTTACTTAATTTTTGTATAATGTTAAATCTTCACCCCTGCTCTGCTGATAGTTAGGTGAGAGTTCTGTGTCTTAATACCTTTGGTTTGTATAGGACGGATATATTTCTGTATGAAATCGAGGAGTTTGTATTCCTAATGATTTTCTTTATATTTTTTTGGTATTTATGACTGAAACACTAATTTTACTCATTTTTTGTAGAATTGGTAATCTTCACCCATGCTCTGCTAATAGTTGAGTGAGAGTTCTGGGTCTTAATCTCGTGTGTTTGTATAGTGCTGTTATACATTTGTTATGTTATTGTTATCTATTTGAAATCGAGGAGTTCTCGTTTCTGAAGGTTTTCTTTATATTTTTTTAGTATTAATAACTGAAACACTAAATTTACTTCATTTTTGTTGAATGTTCAATATTCACCCATGCTCTGCTGATACTTGTGTGAGAGTTAGTTACCTGTTTTTGCTGTTTTTCAATAGTCCTTTTATTTCATTACTACTTTCTATCATAATCACGTATTAACATTCACTTATTATGCAATTGAGGGCTGATTTACGTAAATGATCGACTAATTCTCTGTTCAATTTCAATGAACATTTTAATTTTTTTTCGTGGTGAAATTAACAGAACTATTTCCTAAACCTATCAGGAACTATTTATGTCGTTTTTGTGCTCCTAAATTAATTTTAAAATTTTAGTTTTGGAAAAAATGATCTGCTACCGGAAGTTAGCAGATCATATTTTCATATTACTTTTTTCAGGCAAAAACGCCAGAACTATTCCTGAAAAGTATAGGGAACTCTAGAACTATGCTGCATGCGAATAGAACTCCCTTTTTTTTATGCTCTGCTGGGAAATGATCTGCTAAGTTCACGGACACGGTTCGATCCTCGGGTCGGATAAAGCGTGAATGAGTTTTTCGAGCTAGATTTTTTAGTAGTAGCTAGGAGTCTAGTTTTTTTTTCCATTTGTTAGCGGCAATAGGCTTGCTTCCTATTTCATGAGACTTAAACATAACTGGCAAAGTACTACAGGTAGGTATATCTATGCCTAATCCTTCGGGAATTACATGCAGTTATGTTCTAATCAAGATTTTAACACTTACATTGTCCACAATAGTTAAACAATCAACATGAACCGTACCAGTAGCTCATAAGAGAAGGAATTGGTTAATGCTGTCCCCATTTCAAAGTTCCGCAGACAAGGCATCAAGGAAAAGTTCAATACTTAACAAAATGCAGTAGACGCACTGCATTACCTCAATCCAAAACGCATAAAAACTTTTTTACAAAAAATACAACCGACTTCAAAAAACACTAACCGGTGTAAAATAACTCTAAATTAGGAAGTCTGTGGCTTTGGTGGTTTTGTCTCATTCATGATTGGCCACCGACTTCCGAATTTAGAGTTATTTTACACCGGTTAGTGTTTTTTGAAGTCGGTTGTATTTTTTGTAAAAAAGTTTTTATTTAACAATTTTTAGTTTTTTATTTTTATATACCTAGATGATAATTTTTATCCATTTCTACAACACATATTTACATATTACAATCAAACAAATAAACAACAACTGTTCGCGATGAAATCAAAAAGTAAAATTCATGAACAAAAATTTTCATAAAATGAAAACTACCAGACCAAACTATGTAATTTTTTTATGAGACCAAAAAGGAATTAGTCCGCATCAAACTAAAAAAGAATCACGTAAATCGGTACATAAATCTCAGCGTAATCGGTGAACATACATACAAAAAAGTGTTCAAAAATAAATTAAATTTTCATAAAATTATTCATAAAATGAAAACTACCGGGTCAAACTATGTTATATTTTTATGGGACCAAATGGCAGCTATTCCGCATCGAAATCAAAAAGAATCACGTAAATCGGATCATTAATCTCGGAGTAATCGAAAAAAAATACCGATCGAATTGAGAACCTCCTCCTGAAGTCGGTTAAAAACCGCAACGTCTACTTCAAAATTAATTATCTTGTAAAGGAAAAAAAAAACAAAACGTGACCCAGTTAATTTCAATTTGTTCCAACAGAATCATTTGTAATATTTTTTTTTAAATATGTCACGCAACAAAAGGGGAGAAACAATAGCACGATACAGATAGCCGAGGATGGTTTTACCGCGATTAATTTCAGCCTGTATAAATCACGAATATCAAGCGGAGGCGGCGCGTTCAAATTAATTCATAAAATTTCGTTATTATGTCTGTTTGTTCCGTGTTTAGGTTTTCTGGGAAGCATTTATTCGGTTGAATCAGCTTATTTGTCTGACTTTGTTACAGTAACGTTATTAGAACCTGCAATGATACTCTAACTTCGCGAGGATATTGAAAAATCTAATGTTATTGCTGAATTAGCCCTCTTTCTCTCTTCTAAGTTTTTGCTGTGCCCGACAGGGTCCATAATGATTCTGTACCTTTATATTCTTAAGACCATTTATGTGCAGACGCCAGCACATCAAGTTACCCCAATGTGTTAAATTTCTTTGATCGTTTTTCAACTTTATGACAAACAATATAAGGTTCATATTCGATTGGGATTTTTTTTGACACATTGGGGTAACTTGATGTGCTGGCGTCTGTACATTGTGGAACGCAATAGATATTGAGTATTGAGTATTGAGGAAGGTTTACATCAGAAACGTTTTTCATTCATTTCATTCATGGCATTCGAAATGAACTTCATAATAATATTAAATGAATACTCTACAACCTTCACACAACGTGACCTAGTCCCAAACTAAGCACAGCTTGTGCTATGAGTGAGACAACTGAAAAACATACATACTTGTATATTTCTGAATACATTATATATTATAGATAAATAACACCCAGACACAGAACAAATTTCGTGCTCATCACACAAATAAAATTTGTCTTAGCAAGGGAATCAAACCCACGACCTCCGGCATTGCAGTCAGGGCCACTATCCACTTAACCATCAGGCCAGTCAAAATTTCAGTTTAAGACCTACTTATTATAAACCTACCTATTATCTACAAATGTACTAATAAATTAAAATCAATGCACAAGCAAATGTCAACGTCCTCTACATCGAAGTTATTAAGTTCCAGTTAAGTTAGTAATTGACTTACCACTTACCACTTTTCATTGAACAGACTTAAGCCTGAATAAGCTAAGTTTAAGCTTCAAACTTACCTCGTGAACGAGGAACACTGACGTTATGATATCAAGACAAGAGTGATGTAAGTTATTCATATAAGTATTAAGTAGCATATTCTTTTCGTGTTGTTAGGATCAACTCGAAAGAGTCGCGCAGATGCCCGCAGCACCGCGGGATATTAGGCGAATTCTATAAACGGAGTTCCTCATTCGATAAAAAGTATTATAGGGTATCCATTTATTCTTATATAAATCCATAAAATACATTAAATTACATTAAAATAGCATTTTAAACACATTATATAAAATATGATATAATATTAATTATTTCGACGTATTCTTGAGGTTTGTCGGCCGCATCCACATTAGTCTTGTCTAGGTAGAGCTGCTCCATCATCGAAGCCAAATAATTTGGCTAATGGTTTAAATTTATGTCTTGTGCCGCGAATGCACATGCTAGTGGCTCGGATTATTGAGATGATGGTTCTTGATCTTAACCAACCCATCACTACGCTAAAGGACCTGTTCCAGCGGTCAGCGATTGCAGCTCCAAGATGTTTTACGAACGTAGACATTTGTGCAGCGAAGACTCCGTCAACGGATGTCACAAGTGGGGTCTATGTAGCATGTCGCAATTCACAAGCGTTTGAATATTTTTTTATTTTTAACCGACTTTCAAAAAAGGAGGAGGTTCTATGTTCGTGTGTATGTATTTTTTTTTTTTTTTTTTACTTATGTTACCTTATTTCTCCCCCATTTGTGGACCGATTCTCAAAATTCTTTTTTTGTTTGAAAGAGTATACTCCTGAGGTGGTCCCATTTAAATTTGGTGAAGATCTGGTGCTGATCTTCGGAGATATACAACGGAACTCTTCAAAAATAAACGGCAAATCTGTCGTGATTGCTGGAATCGCTTGGATGTTTATTGTTTATACAACATAATGACGTATCATCACGCCTGTATGCTCTGAGGGGTACGCAGGTGGGTACAATATACCTAGATTTCGTCAGTTAAGTATGTTAATTTTAATTTATTAGGGATTAGTGGAAAACCCTTTTATGATGACATGTATTGTTAACAATTAACAATATAAAATAAATTCATGGCAAATATTTTTATGGTAACAACTAAAAATGGAAAAATAAAAAACTTTTTTGCAAAAAATAAAACCGACTTAAAAAAAAACACTAAACGGTGTAAAATAACTCTAAATTCGGAAGTCGGTGGCCCGTCATGAGTAAGACAAACCCACCAAAGCCACAGACTTCCGAATTTAGAGTTATTTTACACCGTTTAGTGTTTTTTTTTAAGTCGGTTTTATTTTTTGCAAAAAAGTTTTTTTTTAAGTATTGTAGTAATGAAAATAAAGTTAAAATTCAACGTGCTCCGCTTCGCTGCGCTTCGACGCTCTTTTGGCGTGAGTTGAGCCTTAGTGGCTGGTGACAGAGTGCTTATGCCGCCCTATGGGCCCTATGGGACTTAGTTTCACATGCCGTCGAGAAATATTTTGTAGGCATGCCGGTTTGGTTTCCTCACGGTGTCTTCCTGCTCCGTTTTTGAAGCAAGTGATAATTAAGAAATAAATAATATTTATTGGCAACAAATAAAACTTTAAAACTAACAAAAAAATTATAATTAAAAAATAAATGGCACAGGTATCACACCGCTGCGCCAGAAGGGTCAGTTCAGCGGTAACACCAGACAGATTCTGTCTGATGCGGATATTATGCATAATGAATCCATAAAGTCAGAGGTGCGTGCCTTGAACACGAGACCCTAGGCCATGAGACCCTAGGCCTCGAAACTCTAGGTCACGAGACCCTAGGCTTCGACCAAGAGAAAATCCGCCGGGAAAAAAACTCGCCTCTGCACTCCATTTACAATAGCATTACTCAGAAGTTAATAATAATAATAATAATAAAATAAATAATACCAGCCTGTTACTGACCCACAGCAGGGCAAAGGCCTCTTCTCATACAGAGAAGGCTAGTGCATTTATCACTACGCTTGCTCAAGGCGGATTCGCGATTTCAAACTTATATTAAGTCCAAGTTTCCTCACGATGTTTTTCCTTCACCGATGTCAATGATGTCTAAGATAAACTTAGAAAGTACATGTGAATTGAAAAAGTCACATTGGTACTTGCCCGAATTTGAACCACAACCTCGTGCATCAGAGGTAGGCGTCTTACCCTCTGGGCTATCACAACGCCTCAGAAACGACGCTTCAGAAGTTAATAAAGGTTAATTTTATTGCACACATTATACGCCGAATTTATTATAATCTATTTTCACAGCATATTTTCATAACATTTTCATATTTTAGCAGTTGCCACACTTAATTTGTAACCATTGCTACAATTAATTAAAAAAAATATGTGGATTTCATTCAGGTACTAATATTATTTCATTTTAGTGAAAAAATTGTGTCAATGATATAAAACTAAAAGAAGCAGGGGTGAACAACACACACATACGGACACACACACATGGACACTTCTTCGTTTCACTTTTATTCTTCTAAATTAAAATTAAAATAATTTTAATGAATTTTGTTCCACTTGACTGATTCTATGACTGGCCTGTTGGTCTAGTAGTTAGTGACCCTGACTGCTATGCCGGAGGTCGATTCCCATCCAGGACAAATGTTTGTACGATGAGCACGATCATTTGTTCTGTGTCTGGGTGTAATTTATCTATAATATGTATGTATTTAGAAATATATAAGTATGTTTATCAGCTGTTTAGTACCCATAACACAAGCTCTAAATATATCTTTAAAACTAAATGCTCTGCGTTCCTGCTTCTATGAGCCTCTTATTTTCTAATTTTTATAAATGGTGTAAAAGTGACAATAGATTATTGTTCTTGTGATCTTTGTAATACAGACATTGCACATTAGAAGTGGCAGTGCAATGTTAAATGTATAAAAAAGTCTTTCAAAACTTGAAAGAATCATTGAAATCGGTTAACAATTGCTAAAGAAGTTCTTTCTAAACATTAATCTGTATATATCTGCCGGGCCCTTTTTAAAATAGACAGGCGTAATGTTATGTTATGTAAATCCAAAAAAAGCCTATGCAAACACGTACTGGTTTTTTACATTTTTAGTAACAAATCAAGCATTTTCATTTAGAAAGTATCATTTTGTGAAGAAAAACTGATGAAGAAGACATGCGACGGAAGACTTCAAAGCATAACAGGAAATTATGAGCGATTGCGTATATAGTCAGATGCCTATGCAGAGTTTTTGTATTTCCATAACATAACATTACGCCCTTCTATTTTAAAAAGGGCTCGTCAGAGATGTACAGATTAATGTTTAGAAAGAACTTTTTTAGCAATCGTTAACCAATTTCAATGAATGTGAAGTTTTAAATGACCTTCTTTACATACAAAGAAACTAAAAATTGCAGTATAAAAACTTTTTTGTAAATAGTTTTTTGAAGTCGGTTAAAAACGTCTACCAGTAGTTGTAAAGCTGCACATTCTGTATTATGGTCTTCTGATGCAGGCACTCCATGTAAAATAATTGGTACTCAACTGCATTGAACAAGGCCGAAAGCCGACCCCAATATAGTTAGGAGAAGTTGAGTTTATTTTTTTATGTGAGGTTCAGGATAAGCCACTTTTTTTTAGGTGTACGTACCTGATAAAAATTTGGAAAGTCTACCGGACAAGTTTGAAATGCGATCCCTATTTTTCTTGGTCACGGCATCACGCACGAACGGCTGGATCAATTTAGCTTATTCTTTTTTGTTGTGTTTGTTAATGTCAAACGAAGGATATTATGAAAGAAAAAGTTAAGAAAGTTGAGCAAAACCTTTGAAAGTTTAAGAAAACTTGACAACAGTTACACATTCTAAAATGCAGCGCCATCTTTGATGACATGCCAGGTCACAGGTGACAATTGTCTTCCCGATCCATTTTTACACGACATAAATTGATTTTAAACATGAAATTAACCTCCAAATACCGTCATTATATTATCTGTCGTTTATTAAATATTGAACAACATGATCGTTATCCAAAAATAGGTATAATAAAATCGATCCGAGCTTTAAGGCCGTACTATATTTATGAGCCTTAAAATTTCACTCCGGTTCGCCGGATCCGGCCCCACTTTGTACAAAGTAGATTCGATGACTCGCTATTGATTTGATTGGCAATCCCGTTTCAACTTTAGCTATGAAATATCATTTACTGCCGGCCAAGAATTTATAAAGGAACTCTGGCATTTGAAAAGGGAACGACTGTTTTTTTTTAAATTTATTATTGGTTTTATCGGTTTGTAAAGCCAGGGAAAATAATAAGCTTATGATAACAGTTATTTATTGAATTGTGTTCTAAAATCAAATTAGATGGAAAAGCTAAACAGCCCTTAATGGGCGATTGAAGTGTACGATACGAAAAACAAACAATTAAGTACATAATAATGATTAACACACAGGTATTGGAGATCACCTTTTAAGCAAAGAAATGCTTGTGTTAGATGACTCCGCTCTTCCACATTATGTCGAATGCTATACTCTAAATTTTCATTCATCCGGTCGTTAACTTGAGTCCTACTTGAGGCTTCTGGTCAATTACGGTTACGAAGCCACTGTGTGTACCTAACATGTAATACATTTCATTTTCATTTTTTCCTTTTAGTTACTTTTCTTACATTGTACAGTTTGGAGTTCACAGCTTCACTATTACTCGTATACCTACTATATTTTAATATGTTATAAAATTGTATGCCATTACACTAAACGAATATTTTTTTTCATAAAACAAATGTAGTGAAAACAAAGAGATTTTAAAGTACTATAGAGCGGACATAAGAGGAAATGTCATAGAAAAACTTTGAACCTATGTCTCAGTAACGCCATCAATAATAAACCCACCAAAACATTACATGTAAAATGTTGCCAAGACGACCACATAAGGTTTGCCCTGTGAAAATGATATCAGATCTCATGTAGAGCCAAGCTTCTGAATCTACACGGCCTAACCACAGTCTAAAAACATACAGTCATCCGACGAAGCTGCCTAGACAGGGCAATCGTGCGGGGTGTGAGGGGCGAGACGCGGGAAAGCCGCTCCCGCACTGCGAACAAACCGATGTTCGTAGTGCGGGAGGTATTATTCAAGTCTAACGCGTGTAGAAGTTGTCGTTGTTTTCCAGAGATCAAAGGCGTCGTCCTACTGTATTAATATTTATACTGTGGCCTAACCTACCGACCCTAACTTCACAAATTCTACCTATCAGTAAAAATGTATGGCTTCCAATTGATGATTAGAGCTATTCAATTAAGACTTTGTTTGTTTAATAAGTCTATTAATGACGTCATATCCTGAGAATGTGAACTCTCTGGTACATCGGAAACCAACTCTATGAGGGTTCAAAAAAACGACAAAACACTTCGAAAAAAGGTAGGAAGTGTACCCTTGAGCTTCGCTTGGCTCGTCGTGGCGTGGGCACTCCCGTGCTCCCAGATGAATATTGGAGCGGCAGCGGAGAGTACTAAAAAGAATTCATAGACTTGTGTTCAGCAGGACACAAGTTTGGATGAAAATTTTGTTCGTGATGTCCGGTCAATAGGTATTGAATGTCTTTGAGTGAAAACCATTTAGTTTATTGCCGCTGTCATGTAGATAGCTTATATCAATTAGTATTGATTTATTTCCTGCAAAATATTGCAGAGAGTTTTAGTTTGGTTTATAGTGTAAAACGTCAACACTCTGGCATGGACCTGACATCATTGGCACTTAGTAAAGTAAACAAAATAAATCAATAAATAAATATTCCACAACTTTTTCACACAACGCCATCTAGTCCCAAGCTAAGAGCTTGTGTTATGGGTACTAAACAGCTGATAAACATACTTACACAAATATTTATAAATTCATACATATTATAGATAAATTACACCCAGACACAGAACAAATGATCGTGCTCATCACACAAACATTTATCTTGGGTGGGAATCGAACCCACGACCTCCGGCATAGCAGTCAGGGTCACTAACTACTAGACCAACAGGCCAGTCAAAGTGCTCAGTTATTAAATGTAGCTCCCGAGGGTCCAAGACTAAACTACCTTGCGTACTTATATATTTTTGTAAAATAACTGCCTGTTTCAAAAGCACATAACATAAGGAATCAGACATTAGTGAAATTAAATTCCTACGTATTTACTTGAAAAAAGTATTCGCTTGGCATAGACATCTGTTTATCATTCGATATTTGAAAGAGTGCTGTGAAAATATGGAGCCCCGGGGTGTGTTGACTTTCGTAGACGGGGCAAAGTGAACTTATCAAAATATTATTTTAGTCACGTAGGACTGCCGATGCATTGGTGCTTGTAAATTATGCTGCAAATATGTGCTGTTGAATAAACTTGATCAAATAAAAATCTAAGATTTTGAATGTAGAACACGGCAAGGTTTGCAACGTTAACTACGTTCATTCTTTTTTCAAAAAGTTGCCATATTTCTGAATTGACTAAAGAGATCCGGAACTCTTCTAAATTCAAATCATTTATCTTTCAAATCCCTATGCTCTTTAAAAAACAATCAGACAGACACCATAAACTTTGTCGTCCCATCCCTATTTTGTAAAAGTAAAAGAAAACGTAAAAATAGCTCACCAATTGACATGGGGTCCTGAACTAATTGGGGAAGGAAATAAATAGCCCCCGCGCCCCATAGAGCGTCGGACAAAAACGAATGACCCCATATGAGAACATCCCCGAAGGGTCGACATTCGGAGGATGTGCAAGTATCTATACCTAACTCTGAAAATAGGTAGGCCTAAAGATGTTCAATACTTAATTACTTACTATAAACGTAACATCACGAACAAGGTTCCAAACCACCTCTAAACTAAATAAAACAAAACTTTAAATTCGCAATCAACTCATTCAACAGTGCATTTAATTTTCGCAAAACTTCCGAAACTCACTATGATGCTGTTTCTAATTCGCCTCATCGTTGAAGGGTAATTCTGTTTATTAATTTAATGTTTCTGCATTACTGTTAGAATTAAATGGTTGGTTAAAACGTTGTTGCTGATAATGTGGATATATGTGAGCTTTGTCTCGGTCATTTTAGGTGAAATTTAGAGGTACATTGGGAGCGGTAATGGTGGGTGAATTAAATTGATAAATAGAGATTTAGATGGGCTGTGTGTTGTTCAGTGGTTTGAGTTGTACAAAATAATATTTATCAAATGTACACGCATTTACGCACTAGCGTTTCACTCACGAATTAGCCCGCGTGAATTGTGTACTTTTTCCTTTGAAATTTAACATTCGCCTCGCCCCGTCTTAGTTTTGAAAATAAAATAAATGTACCATTTGTTTCTCGGTGTAACTATACTTTTCTAAAATAACAAAACAACTTTTAAAGATTAAAAAAAAAAAAAAAAATTAAGATTTTATAAGACCAAATAAATTTAGAGTATTTTTCATTCATTTCTTGATGACACAGTGCTTAAGTCCTATCCTCTTAGTCACGCGGTTGTGGAATAAAATCTGGTAAAATATGAAACCTAAACGTATAAATCAATCTTTAATGGTCAACCTTTGCTTCTCTGTATGAGAAATTTTACTGCAATGGGACAGTAATAGGCTAGTATTATTAACATAAGAATCATAAAAAATCATAATATTGGGGTGGCTTGATGTGCTGGCCTCTGTACTTAAGTTAAGTTATACCTATATGTAAAGTTAGTGCGCACCTGAGGTGCGTCGGCTAAATGTTTGTTATTATTATGATCTCGGCAGCGCGGGCCGCCGACCGGCATGTGTGCCGGGCGACGGTGCGCGCTGCCACAGTTCATAGCTATGCATATATAATTTTAAGTAAGTGCCTAGATAATTATTATAGTAACTATTGTCATTTATATATATATAAGACGAGCGCTAATCCCACCGACAAACTGTTACGCAGTTTGGTGGGTGTAATTTATGTACTATAAGTTTGGTCCAGAATAAAATTATTATTATTATTATAAATCATTTATTCATTTGCGAATATGGGTACAAAAGAAAAAGGTCTTATATAACTATAGTGTCCATTAGCCAAAACCCACCATAAGGCATGCAAATTTACAAAATACACGTTAATTAAAATTTGACATAAAAGAAAACACCAATAACAATATCGCATACAGGCAGTAGCATTACATAGGTTTATCCTCTAAATATTCAGCAACAGAGTAATATGCTTTTCCTAATAGAAGTGTTTTGATATTGTTTTTTTTTTGAGAATTTATTATAACGAGCATAGCTGATTACACTAATGCCTGTGTATATTTATAACTACTGTTAGAGCATAAACATGGATCACGTCAAGCCATCAACGTAATTTAGCTTGCCAGACAGACTATTAAATTTGAAGTGTGTACTTACTCGCGTAATAATATCAGTAGATTTTGGAATAGGCACTTGAACTTGAACTCAATTTTATGGCCCTTATTTGTGAACGTTTATCGATGTAAAGATGATACACTGTTCAAGGCACTGTGAAATACAAAGCTATACTCTGCTATCTCTCAACGTTACAAAGGTATTAAGAGGGTAAGAGTACATACAGACGCCAGCACATCAAGTTACCCCATTGTGTCAAATTTCTTTGATCGTTATTCAACTTTATGTCAAACAGAATAAGGTTCATATTCAATTGAGAAAATTTGACACATTGGGGTAACTTAATGTGCTGGCGTCTGTACAAAGACGGGAAATATATCACCAACATAACTACCTATCATACTTTTGAATGATTAACTAATATTTAAATAGTCGTGTTTTTTTTTTATTTTTAGTACAAAATTAAACAGACGATTAAGACGTCATGTATGAAGACAGAAAAGTGAGAAGAAGAAGAAGATAGGTTTATACAAACAATTTATAAGTAAATTTTTAACTAGAAAGTGAGGTCGGTGTTTCACTATCTTACTAATCTGAGAAGAAACCTTACTTACAAACCTTCCAAAAAAATAAATTTAATCCTTTTATCATATTTATATTAAACTACTTACAGATACAAACATTTAATATCTTAAATAATTCACATATTCTTTTAAATTGTATTGAGATAATCGCTAATAATGAAAAGAAACAAGGACGAAAAATTCAGACGGTGTTGGACCCTATTAATATAACAAAGAGTTATTTTATTAAAATATATAACCTAGTAAGTACCTTATTTTGTACTTGTATATAATAGGTATTTCGAGGGTGTATGAATATAAAAATTATGTAACAATATGAAATAATTAATAATATATTTTGATTACGAGAAACAAGGAAAAATATGTGCCTTATATTTTCTAGTAATCTAGGTGAGGGGCTAAAAACCAAAATTTAATGAATTAGCCTATTCTGTAATTTAACTTTGTAATACGCTACATACTTTAATTAGCAATAATATTCTATGAAATGTAAATACAGTGGTATTTCAATAAATTGTTTACATGGTACAGAGGCCAGCACATCAAGTTACCCCAATTTGTCAAATTTCTTTGATGGTTTTTCAACTTTGTTTCAAACAGAATAAGGTTCATACTCGATTCGAAAACTTTTTATCGATTGTCGTGCCCCCAGCTCTCAAATTATAAATCAAAATCAAATCAAATTTATTAAATCTTTTACACAATATACCCAGTTACATAATAATGTGAAGGCCACAAAATAAATCTTAAATAAATAATTATTCTAGTACCCAACAAATTACTACATTATGTGTATATTAACCAAATTAACAATCAGGACTTATGAAAAATTCATTTTAGACCTAGAATTATATATAATATATATATTATATCCGGCCTGTTGTGCCGGATCTTTAATATGTGTTGGAGATATGGCCGAGTCCCAGATGACTGGTGCAAGGCTGTAATCGTGCCACTGTATAAAGGAAAAGGCTCACAGCAGGAGTGTAAAAACTACCGCGGCATTAGCCTTTTAAGCGTAGTTGGTAAACTGTATGCAAAGGTTTTGATTAAAAGAGTGATCAGACTGACAGACGAGAAATTATGGGACGTGCAGGCAGGGTTTAGAGAGGGAATGGGATGTATGGATCAGATCTTCTCCTTGAGGTGCATAGCCGAAAAATATCTGGCTAAGCACAAGAAAGTTTACTGTCCTTTCGTAGACTTGGAGAAGGCCTATGATAGTGTGTGGAGGGATGAGCTGTGGTCGACACTATCCATGTATGGTGTGGACTGGTGCTTGGTACGGGCACTGAAATCTTTATATAGGGATTCCAGTGCCTGTGTCAGGATAAACGGGGCATACACAGACTGGTTTAACATCTCTAGGGGAGTTAGACAGGGCTGTGTAGCGTCACCTTGGCTGTTCAACTTATACATGGATAGTTGTCTGACAGATTTAAAAGAGAGTGAGTGTGGATTAAGGATGAATGAGTTGCCTGTCAAATGCCTCCTCTACGCAGACGATCAAGTTCTTCTTGCATCGTCAGCGGAACAGTTGCAAGACATGGTGACCAAGATGAATGAAGCATATAAGATGAAAGGGATGAACATTAATGTGAATAAGACGAAAGTAATGGTGTTTGAAAGAGACGAAAACGTGTCGTTGTGCAATGTGAAAATAAACGATATGAGTGTGGAACAAGTGAATGACTTTGTATATCTGGGAAGTCTGTTTACAAGGGATGGAAAGATTGATGCGGATGTGGAAAGGAGAGTAAATGCAGGAAATAAAGTGAATGGCGCTATACATGGCGTTGTGACCAGCCAGTCTATGTCCGAAAAGGCACGACTGGCTGTTCACAATGGTGTGCTAGTGCCTACACTAACGTATGGAAGTGAATGTTGGGTGTGGCAAAAGAGACATGAAAGTAGAATAAATGCTGTAGAAATGCGTTCCTTGCGAAGTATGTGTGGAGTAACAATTAATGACAGATTGAGGAATGATGATATAAAGCAACGTTGTGGTTTAAAAGAAGATGTAGTAACAAAAATTGAAAAGAGTATGCTTAGATGGTTTGGTCACGTTGAAAGGATGGATGAAAGGCGACTAACGAAAGGTATTTACAAGGCAGAAGTAAGTGGGAACGCCGGGAGGGGACGCCCTAGAAGGACATACAAAGACCTTATTGGTGAGGTTCTTCAGAAAGGTCAGGTGCGTAGTACTCGCAACCGGCGTGTGTGTATGACAACATGTATGAATGTAAACGAAGCAAAAGAAGTATGTAAGAATCGTAGCATATGGCGCTCTGTAGTTTCTGCCTACCCCCATGGGAAAAAGGCGTGAGTTTATGTATGTATGTATGTATGTATGTAATTATATATAATTAGCGACTTTCCTGAACTAGGTTAATAAAACCTGTGTTTCAGGGAAATCGTCAATACATTTATCATGTTGCCTGAATTAGCCTATTTTTGGGAAGAATGTAAAGAAGATCCAAAAAATTAAAATTGGATAAACTTTTTTTTTGTCGCATTATTACAAGTCAGGCGGAATGGGCCCGAAAATAGTTGTCGGATAAATCCAACTTAGGCGGTTAAAGGGTTAAAGTTATTAGTTATTTGTAAGGTTTAATGCTGTACAATAAAAAGTATTATAATCTTTTTGAAACAAACACATAATTATGTAGATACAAAGTAAACTTAATGCTATTGGCATTTTCTATCATTCTACCTTTGGGTGATACGGAGAGAAACAGTGGTAGTTGCAATTTTCCTTAATCATCGAATGGAGTAATCTGACTATACCTACAGGAAACTTATACGCAAGATACATTAATTAGATTAAAAAAAGCACACAAAAAAGCCCTAAAAAAATCCCTAGAGCCCTTAAAAATTGTTGTTGTTTCTTGTAATTGTTGTTGTTGTTGTTTGTTTTCTTTGTTTATTCACTCTTTCTTATTTTTGTACCTAGCTGTAAGTTTTCCGAACAAACAAAAAAATAAAAATAAATAAGCACAGAATATTAACGTACTACAAGAGTTTAAAGGCAAACAAAGCATTCATTCATTTAAATAACGGATTACTTTTCTTATTCAGGAAAAAATTGAATTGTCTAGATATCAATCTACGTAAGTTAGATAGACGGTTTCAATAAGCTCGAAAATATTTTTTCAATTGAGGTCTGTAAGAAGGTTTCCTAATAAAATGGCGGCGGTATTATACAAATGATTGAAGAAACCATAAACCTTGGGCACGATATCAGCATGACTGTTGAAAATAAGCCGCGAATTCTATTTCTGTACTACAAATTCATTTTAGGGTTATGTAGGAACCAAACTTCTTTTTTTAATAATTATTTAAGTAATTTTATTTAACTTTGTTTGTAGCTTGTTATTATTTGCCAAGTCATTTTGTGCCGTAAATCTTCTATCAAACTGTTACTGCCCGCTCGCCGGTAACAACAATTGCCTACACCAAAATATACACCACACTTTGATAATAATAATTTATTTATTTATCAAGCGACAAGGACTCATTAATTCACAATAAAATTAAAACACAGAAATTAAACATAATAGCACACATTACATAAAACACATTCTGAAAACATTACAATACGTACAACACAAAACAAAACAAAAAAAAAAGAACATTATCTCCCCCACGCCCTAAATATGGGTGCATGTAGGGTCAACCAATGCCGCAAGAATGGCCCGTCTAACCTGTTAGCGACGACGGCGAGGAGACTGTTACCGCTGGCCCTCACTCTGCCCGCTATCGAGGCCGCCCTCCTGCGCATAGTGGCATAAAAACAGTCTACGCGCACACCGGCGAACATTCCCGACGCGCTGCAGATGCGAGGCAGCCGCAGCAATGCCCTCAGCGCATTATTATATTGAACTCGGAGGGCTCCGTAGGCTTTCTGCGTGTATGACACCCAAAGGCTGCTCGTATAAAATGAGGTACAGTAGGCTCGAAACAAGGTGACTTTGACTTCCTTGGAACTACGAGCAAACCTGCGAGCTATCATGTTCGCCCTCACCGACAGCGCCCTCCGCTCTCGTTCAATATCGTCGTCATCTCTCAAGTCAAACGTCACAATATGGCCCAAGTATTTAAAAGATTGCACGCGCTCCAAGGGCACGCCGCACAACTTGACCGGAGGAGCGTCCATCAGACCTTTGGTCCCCGCTTGGAAGATCATAAGCACACTCTTTGCGACATTATATTTGAGACCATGTGAGTGAGCGTACGTCTCGCATATGCTTATGAGCTCCCAGAGACCACCCACAGACGCACTCAGCAGCACCATATCGTCCGCATAGCTGATGTTATTAAAACAGACATCATCGACATGGCAACCAATATGGCGGCTGCTGAGCGCGCCAATGAGCTCATTCATGTACAAATTGAAGAGCGTAGGTGAGCTCAGGCCACCCTGCCTCACCCCGCACTCCAACCTGTACGAGTCGGACAGAGCTCCCGCCCATTTCACGTTATTGACCTGGTTGCCGTACCAGTGCCTGAAGATGGTAACTATTTCCGGTGCAATTTTATGGTCACGTAGCTTTTGCCACAGCACTTCGTACGAAACCAGGTCAAAAGCTCTGGACTCTCTAATGGCTTATAGAAATTGATCATAACTTATTTAAAGTTCGTATAGACTACCAAGTTGCTACGCCGTAGCTGATATGACGTCACGGCTACACCGCTAAGTTATAAGTAATAAAGTCGTAGCAGACCACGGATTTGCTACGCTCCGGCTCATTTCCTCGACTCCTACAAATGTCAAAGCCAGGAATTTATTTTTCTTTGAAAGCTTAATCTTTGAACTCAGGACATTTATTGATAAATTTTAAAGATAAAAAAACAAATATTAAATCAGTTATGTAATTCTTAATATTTAAGTTCATAATCAGAAAGCTACAATTTAAATATAAAACCATTTCGATTCCGAATAAATCAAATCTGTTTCGTTGTAAAAATATTTGACCCTCCATAATTTATATCAAATCAAATACTTGAGGACAAACTTTTTAACTTTGTGATTTCAGCACAATATTACAAAAAAAAATATCGTTAGACGGGAGAAACATTGCAGGTGTTATATGAAATATTTTTAAGCGCAAGATAAAATGATAAAAATCGTTTGTTGGTTTGTATACCAGTACCAGTCGATGCAACGAACCATATTATATAGTTCAAAGTTTAATGTAGCATTGAAGCTTGCATTTACAGCACTACTAGTTGTAAATTACCTCATGTAATTGACACTTACGGCTTCTCCGAGAAAATGCAAGTACAGTAGCAATCCTAACTTATTGTTATTAGGAAATCTTAATACAATTATTTATAAAGCTAGCTTTGCTTGTGTTGATCTTAGCACCCAAAGAGACCAGTTATTGCATTAAATGTAGTGTTTTCTCAAAGCATTTACTAAAATAATAACAATAGCAGTTTGTTAGTTTCCCACTGCAGTGCGAAGGTACGTACTTGTATGCACCACGCTAGCTTAAGTCGGGTATGCGATTAATACCTTTGTTAATTACTAGCAGATTTTTTGGAAAAAATCCTGTTTTTTTTCATGAATATACATCACTAATTTTTAATTAACACAAAAAATATATGGGCGTTACCCGTACCCGTTACTCAAACACTGACCGTTTGACTGGCCTGTTGGTCTAGTAGTTAGTGACCCTGACTGCTATGCTGGAGGTCGTGGGTTTGATTCCCACCCAGGACAAATGTTTGTGTGACGAACACGATAATTTGTTCTGTGTCTGGGCGTAATTTATCTGTAATATGTATGTATTTAGAAATATATAAGTATGTTTATCAGCTATTTAGTACCCATAACACAAGCTCTCGAGCTTAACTTGGGACTAAATGACGTTTTGTGAAAAGTTGTGGAATATTTATTTATTTAATTACTAGCAGAATTTTTGGTAAAAATCCTATGTTTTTTTCCTAAATATACACCACTAATTTTTAATTAACACAAAAAATATATGGGCGTTGTCCGTACCCGTTACTCAAACAACATAACATCAAAACATAACTTAACGCCTGTAATTTCTGAGGGGTATGGCAGAGGTGTACCTGTAGCACACCCACATTACGCCATTTATGTTAAAGTCCCATGTAAAGGCCTATTCAAACCTGAGCGATATTCACTGCCGCTGTGGGTAGAGGTTCATACCGCGCGGGTTTCGCTCAGGTATTTAGTATCAAATACTGCGGCTAGAGCGACCTGAGCGATATTCACTGCCGCTGTGGGTAGAGGTACATACCGCGCGGGTTTCGCTCAAGTATTTAGTATCAATTTCGCTACCGTCTGCCGCAGACGGTAGCGAATACCGCTTTGGTCTAAACAGTAAAATTACCGCATACCCACTGGGTTTTCTCTGCCGAAGACGGTAGCGAATACCGCTTAGGTCTGAATAGGCCTTAATAGGGGGCGAGCCTATTGCCATCAATCCAGCACGGCATGGAACAAATTCCATTATTTCAATTTTTATACAAAGTTAGTGTTATTTCTACCAAAACACAGATTGGTTGAATAGACACTGACGATTTTGATTTTACAGTCACGAAATGAGACAAAGAGCAAATCAACGCAACGAACTCTTTGATGTAACTTTACGAATAAATATTATATCAATGAATTTTTGAATCAGACCACAAAGGGCATATATAAACAAGCATTCAAATAAACACAGGTTTATTTGAATGCTTGTTTACGGGCCCGGAATTTGTGCGGACACCGAGAGTGCATAGTAGTGATGTACAGACGCCAGCACATAAACCTACACGAGAATGTCAAATTTTCCCAATTGATAATTAACCTTATTCTGTTTTAAAAAAGTTGAAAAACGTTCAAAGAAACTTGACACATTGGGGTAACTTGATGTGCTGGCGTCTGTACCTATTTATTTAGTATTTAGTAACATTTAATGGCGGTAATTTATAAGTCGTGATCGCCCAGAGGTTAAGGCGCCTACCTCTCATGCACGAGGTTGTGGTTCAAATCCCGACCGTCCGTTGTGGTTCGTCAGTACCAATTTGACTTTTCAACATTCATATGTACTTTCTAAGTTTATCTTAGACATCATTGACATCGGTGAAGGAAAACATCGTGAGAAAACCTGGACTTATAGTTAATATAAGTTTAAAATCGCCAATCCGCCTTGAGCAAGCGTGGTGATCAATGCTCGAGCCTTATCTGTATGAGAAGAGGCCTTTGCCCTGCAGTGGGATAGTAACAGGCTGGTATTATTATACGCTTATATTTCTCGGAACCCTTGGGTTCCGGACCGTTGAAAGGCGTACGAGGGGCCGAACCAACTCGCAGAGGCCCATTGTCGACTTTAATGAAATAAGGGACCAATCGCAGATTTTCCCTACATGCACTAGACAAGTGCACCCAAGGAAAACCTACGACTGGAGTAAGACTATTGCAGAATATGGTAACAAAAGTACTGGACTATAAGTTAGAGTAGCTAAAATGGACTGGATACCTAGAACTATGAAAGACTATGGCCCCTGCCTTATCAATGTTACATATACACAGATGGATCTTAAACATAACTGCCGAATATGATGTGTTCTACCCACCGCTGCCATTCCTTCGGGAAATACAGGCGTGATGTCCTTTCACAGATCGTAAATCACGATCGACCCTTATAACGTGACGTCACAATTTTTACTATACGGTGTTAGAAGAGACTCAAGCGAAGAGAAGGTTGAATTCCTTATAAGTTCGGGGTTATGTGGACAAAGGGTTTCAATAACCAGCGTTGCTTTTCTGCAAAAAAATCCCCTTGAAAATGTTAGTGATGACAAACTGAGTTGTCATCAATCTACATTTACACTAATATTACAAAAAGGAAAAATTTATATTTTTGTATGTATGTTTGTAATGAATGAACACAAAAACTACCATGCCGATTTCTAGTAGCTTTCCAATGGTGAAATTCTTTCAACATTGGAAAGCTACATTTAAAGATATTAAATTTAATTAAGTTATGACACAAAGATTGACAGCTAGTTCACTTCACACTCATTTCATCTACCCTTCCGCGGGGATACACACATAGGTGGCCAGTTTCAGAAACAGGATTTTTAATAAATGTGATATAATAGTAAATGTTGTTTTTATTAAGTTAGTTAAGCAAATCATTTTTTACCTACATGCTTTGTGGCTATAATTTCTGATTTACGTGTAAATGAAAGTCCCTTAACTTTACTTAATTAAAATCTGCGATAGTGAAGTATTTTTTTTGTTATATGTCAATCCATACTGAATTCTTATTCCGATAGTCCCACAGACGCATTAAACAGAATATATTCCTTTAGTAACGCTAAAAACTAGTCAAACTTAATTACATCACTGGCAAATATGATCAAAGTCAGCACTATCTTCAAACCTAACTCTTTATTTTCAATTGACGATACGATTTCCTCTAAATCCCTCAACAATAAAGTCCTGCTTCCAATACTTTTGACAGATTAAAAGAGTTAATAATGTGCCCTTTGTGGTCTGATTCAAATATTCATTGATAATATTTATTCGTAAAGTTACATCAAAGAGTTCGTTGCGTTGATTTGCTCTTTGTCTCATTTCGTGACTGTAAAATCAAAACCGTCAGTGTCTATTCAACCAATTTGTGTTTTGGTAGAAATAACACTAATTTTGTATAAAAATTGAAAGAAAGTTGTATGAAATTAAACATCATGGATTCAACGTAAGGTGAAGATGATGATAGCTTATAGTACACCCATATTTTGACTGTTATGTTTAAGTCTTATATCGTTACCTGCTTACTCAACAAGTAAGAGGTCCTGGGCTCGATATTAATTATTAGGTTTGGATTCTGGGTTTCCGAAAAGTCGAAGACATGTGACACTTTCAAAAGTCTTTATCAATCAAAGGTCTTTATTCAAACTAGGCTGAGAATCAGCACTTTTTGAACGTCAAAAAAAATACATGAAAGACAGTCCCCCAAAAACGGCGCCACCCTTCGCTTCGCTTTCCAACCCGCACTCGACTACGGACCCGCATGGTAGACTACGGTCCACTCCTTTTTCACATAGAGAAAGCCTGTGTCCCAGCAGTGGGAACATATAAAGATAATAAAATTTATTAATTTAATTTAGTTCGAGTACCTGTGACTGCTCTAGAAAGGATAAAAGTAGAAAGACTGCAAGAAGTCAAAGTAAAAGAGGAATATAAGAGGGAAGTAAAAGAAGAGACGGATAAATTATTTGATGAGATGAATGATTATAGTTTAGAAGAAGTATGGGATATAATGAAAGATAGTATGGTGCAAGCGGCTACAAAAGTATGTGGCCTAGCACGAAGGAAATGTGGTAGTAAAACGAATGATTCTTGGGTAGATGGTGAAGTTAAAGAGGTTGTGAGAAAGAAGAAAGAGGCCTGGCTTAACGTGCTAGCCTGTAAGGCCCAAAATAGAGTGAATCTGGCAACAAATGTAAATAGAATAGATGATTTAGAGAGAGTGAAGAAAAGTTACACCGAAATGAAAGCGAGAGTGAAAGAAGTGGTAAAAAAGAAGAAGGATGAAAAAGATGAAGAGTATAACAGGAAGTTCTCGGATAACTTCAGGGCCAATGTTAAGATGTTTTGGAAACAGGTAAGATTGGCTCGTGGAGTGACAAAGACTTCGAGTATGAATGTTATAAGAGCAGAGGATGGTTGTTTGATAAGCAAAGAATGTGATGTCTTGGAACGCTGGAAAGGATATTTTGAAAGTTTATTTAGTTTTCAGGATAGTGTGCAAGGAGTGGGTAACTGGGCAGAGGAGAGTGGTGAAAACCCAAACCCGGATGTAGATGAAGAGAATGAAATAGGAATGGATGAGATCGTAAGATCATTAAGAGAAATGAAAGTTGGAAAAGCTGCAGGGTATGATAGATTGTCCGCTGAAATGCTGAAGGGCGGTGACGGGGTAGTAGCAAGCCTGTTGTGCCGGATCTTTAATATGTGTTGGAGATATGGCCGAGTCCCAGATGACTGGTGCAAGGCTGTAATCGTACCACTGTATAAAGGAAAAGGCTCACAGCAGGAGTGTAAAAACTACCGCGGCATTAGCCTTTTAAGCGTAGTTGGTAAACTGTATGCAAAGGTTTTGATTAAAAGAGTGATCAGACTGACAGACGAGAAATTATGGGACGTGCAGGCAGGGTTTAGAGAGGGAATGGGATGTATGGATCAGATCTTCTCCTTGAGGTGCATAGCCGAAAAATATCTGGCTAAGCACAAGAAAGTTTACTGTGCTTTCGTTGACTTGGAGAAGGCCTATGATAGTGTGTGGAGGGATGAGCTGTGGTCGACACTATCCATGTATGGTGTGGACTGGTGCTTGGTACGGGCACTGAAATCTTTATATAGGGATTCCAGTGCCTGTGTCAGGATAAACGGGGCATACACAGACTGGTTTAACATCTCTAGGGGAGTTAGACAGGGCTGTGTAGCGTCACCTTGGCTGTTCAACTTATACATGGATAGTTGTCTGACAGATTTAAAAGAGAGTGAGTGTGGATTGAGGATGAATGAGTTGCCTGTCAAATGCCTCCTCTACGCAGACGATCAAGTTCTTCTTGCATCGTCAGCGGAACAGTTGCAAGACATGGTGACCAAGATGAATGAAGCATATAAGATGAAAGGGATGAACATCAATGTGAATAAGACGAAAGTCATGGTGTTTGAAAGAGACGAAAACGTGTCGTTGTGCAATGTGAAAATAAACGATATGAGTGTAGAACAAGTGAATGACTTTGTATATCTGGGAAGTCTGTTTACAAGGGATGGAAAGATTGAGGCGGATGTGGAAAGGAGAGTGAATGCAGGAAATAAAGTGAATGGCGCTATACATGGCGTTGTGACCAGCCAGTCTATGTCCGAAAAGGCACGACTGGCTGTTCACAATGGTGTGCTGGTGCCTACACTAACGTATGGAAGTGAATGTTGGGTGTGGCAAAAGAGACATGAAAGTAGAATAAATGCTGTAGAAATGCGTTCCTTGCGAAGTATGTGTGGTGTAACAATTAATGACAGATTGAGGAATGATGATATAAAGCAACGTTGTGGTTTAAAAGAAGATGTAGTAACAAAAATTGAAAAGAGTATGCTTAGATGGTTTGGTCACGTTGAAAGGATGAATGAAAGGCGACTAACGAAAGGTATTTACAAGGCAGATGTAAGTGGGAACGCCGGGAGGGGACGCCCAAGAAGGACATACATAGACCTTATTGGTGATGTTCTTCAGAAAGGTCAGGTGCGTAGTACTCGCAACCGGCGTGTGTGTATGACAACATGTATGAATGTAAACGAAGCAAAAGAAGTATGTAAGAATCGTAGCATATGGCGCTCTGTAGTTTCTGCCTACCCCCATGGGAAAAAGGCGTGAGTTTATGTATGTATGTAAAATTTATCTTTTGCTTGCTTTTCTGTAACATGGGACTTAAAGGTAACTGGCAAAAAGTTGGTGTGCTTAACGTACACCTCTGCCTAACCCTTCACGGAATACAGACGTGATGTTATATCACCAGGTAGATAAGTCACGTTCAGCATCAGTAAAAGCACACATCTCACACAGTATGCACTTGAAAAAAAAGCAAACATACACAAGAAACTTTTTTTAAATCGTAAAATTAGCATAATTTGCACCTCAGTAAGTAAAAACTCGAGCAAACGTTGAATGTACTAGAGACGTTAATTATTTTTCCTTAATTAGCAATGCAATGAAATCTGCTTTCAGCATCAAATGCAGGAGGTGCTTCACAGATTTTTCAAGAGCAAAAGTTGAGCCTCCAAAAGTGGTGAAAAGGTTTTCGTAAAGTAAATTGGATGTTTTAAATGAAAATGCTGGGCTTGTGAACCATGTACCTACTCTTAAGTACCTACAACATACAAATAAGCCTTTAGTCTACGGTTGATTAAGCTTTAATACCTGTTAAATTAGAAAAGCATTTTAGTTCCAATCTGTCGAAAATACGTCTACTTATATTTCTATTTTTGTTATGGCAAACAAACCGACTATTCATCTCTTAAAGTGAATTGGAAAGCAAGTGCCTAAAAAAAGAAAAATCATCAATTGATACAGTTGTACCTATTCAGTGAAGATCTTCATGAGTTAGTATGAAACTTAAAAAAATACCTCGCCGTATCTTGCCAAGCCATAGACATTGATAGTCGCTGAGATGGCATGGCGATCGTTTTTTAATTACAAAACTTTTTTTCAAAAAAATTAAACCGACTTCAAAAAAATCACTAAACGGTGTAAAATAACTCTAAATTAGGAAGTCTGTGGCTTTGGTGGTTTTGTCTTATTCATGATGGGCCACCGACTTCCGAATTTAGAGTTATTTTACACCGTTTAGTGATTTTTTTGAAGTCGGTTTAATTTTTTTGAAAAAAAGTTTTTTATTTTTCCATTTTTAGTGGTTCCCATACAAATATTTGCTATATATATTGTTAATTGTAACAGTACATGTCATGATATTAGGGTTATCCACTTAACCCTAATAAATGAAAATTAACATACCTAACTGTCGAAATCTAGGTATATTGTACACATCTGCGTACCCCTCAGAGCATACCAGGCGTGATGATACGTAATGATGTTGTATAAACAATAAACATCCAAGCGATTCCAGCAATCACGACAGATTTGCCGTCTATTTTTGAAGAGTTCCGTTGCATATCTCCGAAGATCAGCACCAGATCTTCACCAAATTAAAATGGGACCACCTCGGGAGTATACTCTTTCGAATAAAAAAAGAATTTCGAGAATCGGTCCACAAATGGGCGAGAAATCAGGTAACATACATAAAAAAAAAAAAAAAAAAAAAAAAAAAAAAAAATACATACACACGAACATAGAACCTCCTCCTTTTTTGAAAGTCGGTTAAAAAGTAGGCCTTTAGCCTTTAGATTCAATAAGTCAGTAACTTTATATTTATTACAAAGAGCGAAGTAAAAATGTATATATTATACAAAAAACGCTTTTTATTGTTTTATTCTTAAAGCAGACAGTTGCGTAAGCTAATCTAATGAGCCTAGCTGTCTATTGTATGATCAGCTTTAATGTGTTAAACAAAAGAGCCTACATTTTTATACGACCATAATCATATAACATTCACACAATGCCTAAAACCCCTTTTGTCTTTTCACGAAGGTTTTATTACAAAAACCCAACTTTGAAGTTACTACCATAAAATATGAGATGAATACGTAAAGACTTCAAAACTTTCAAATTAAGTTTTTTAACTAAAACAGAAAGTACAGACAAGAAGAATTTCTTTACAACTGCATTTTCTCTACAAGCCTTTCTTTCCCGTTATTCCACAATTCTTCATTGTTCGCATTTGAGTCGTCTAATTGAAATCTTCCATCCACTATTATCATTTAGGTACGTACTTTTTCCGAGTTGTTTTTGTTTGATTTCTATTGAATTCCCTCTTGCCCAAATTGGAAAGTAACGACTGTCGGTCTCACAATGGCTAATCATGGTTAAAATTGAAAGTGGATATTTGGTCGAATAATTCGGATTTAGAGACTCGATTTTCTTTTGTTGATTTTGTTCTGATCTTTGCGATCAAGAGAGCAATGAAATTTTCCTGGTTATAATACAATGTGGAAAAGGATTTTGATGCGTGGGATACTTACGTAAATGAAATACAACAAAATACAGATATTTCTGTTCGAACAATGGTTTTCAAAGAAACAAAATAACTCTGTGTGGGCAGTACCCGCTTAAGTTTAGTACGTCTTCATGATACCTTTTATGTTATAAACAAAATGAATGACTATTTTCATAACTCAATTGAAACGGGCGATACTTAATTGATACCCACCATTGTGTCAAGTTAGACTAATAATTAATTATCAATTATCAGAGGCATCTACTTTAATATATTTGATAGAAATTCGATTTAATATATTTACTTTGGAATCGTCGAAATTTACTCGGATCGAGTATTATGAATCCTAAATGATAGTCAGGAAACTCATTACAAACCAGGACTTTTGACACTGGCCTATAAAACTAAGTACTACACATTATTTATTTTTTCTAAACTTTATTTATGTTAGAGATTTAAAATAATAAACGTTTTAGCAAATTATAACAACTAATCATTAGTAACACAACATAACATTTTTATTTCGAAAGTATTTCTTATGTACAGATGCCAGCCCTTCAAGTTACCCCAATGTGTCAAATTTCTATGGTCGTTTTTCAACTTTATGACAATCAGAATAAGGTTCATATTCAATTGGAAAAATTTGACACATCGGGGTAACTTAAAGTGCTATGATACTTAATTTTGTAGGCCAGTGTATTTTCTAACCACATTTTACCTAACTTATAAAATAACTCGACAAGCATGTTGACTATGTCAACAGCTATGAAGCCTAAGGAAGCTTGTTAGCTGACGTAAGGCACTCCGAACTACCAGTTTAAGGGGTGTTAACATTCAGCCAGCCATAAACATTTCGCTTTTCTGAACATTATACGTAGGAAAAAGCTGTCCGCCTAGCGAAAACATCTCTCTTGTATTGTGTTGGGTCGTTTCGACAGACATTAACTGAAATTTACGGCCAGCCAATTTTAGACGGATTTAAGTACTTGCCCTTAATGTGGATGCTACTATAGATGCTATCGATATTGTAATCGAGACTATAATATATAGAATAAAAAAATCCACAACTTACACAGAACGCCATCTAGTCCTAAGGAAATCAGAGCTTGTAAATTGGGTACTAAACAACTGATATACATACTGATAAAATTACACCCAGACACAACAAATGATCGTGCTCATCACACATATAGTTCCCTTATTCGTTTAAGGACAGATTCTGGTTTGGGAAGATTCTTTTTTTCGGCAGATTCTTTATTTGGCAGATTCTATACACCACTATTGTTTAATTAGAACAAAAAAAATGGGCTGTATCCGTACCTGTTACTGATCATATTTGCGTAATCAAAAGTAAAAAAAAACTAAATTATTTTTTTATAGTATATTCGCTATTTAGTTAAACTTAAATAACGAAAACAGCTGTTGGAGGCGGGGCATGCTTGGGTGAGATCACGCCAACGAGAGCGAGAGTTGACGATTAATGAATACTACTATGTCATAAATAGCCTGTACCTACAATATTTCCATAAATTGGGTGACATTTTGGGATATAAACAAACACTATTAACTTTGCTGTTTAAGAATATTATTAATTAATACTTTTCAAATGTAATGAAAAGACCGTATAGAATAAGCCTTTTAAGTATTTGTACTAATTAAAAATTAGTGGTAATTTAAATGCAGAAAAAACATCACAAACATAAACCTCTCAATTTATGTAAACCTATATTAAAAGCCAAGCTCGAACTAAAAACTTTACTATCACAAATGTAACAAAATTACAGCAAAAAGTTAACCTCTGCTCTTAAAACTGCTCGGTGGACGATAAATGATGTTTGTGTTACAAAAAGGTTTTAAAATCACACTTTTAGACGTCAACTGTTTTCGTTAATTTAGGTGAAGGCTGTGTTTCCTAGCTGAGAAGAAACATCGATACCAACTCTGGGGCGAATGTCCTTTTTAAAGTCCATACAGTCGGTAAACATGGACGCGTGCGTGGGCACTTACAATACGTCACTTGCTAGTGCACGGTACCAAATTGGCCGATTTCTATAGAGAAGAACCGGCACGAAACTTTATGGCTATATTTTTTAATTCTTCAATATTAGTGATTAATTTTACCTACAGTATTAATAGATAAGAAAGGACGGTGTTGACCGGTCAATATTGTACCCAAAAGCACAATTTAAGATTTATGAATTCGCGAAGTCTACAGTGTTAATAAAAATCTCAAATAATGTTTCTGTGGATGACTGTACAATATCGGTCTCAGGAAGAATCTGCCTTATCAAGAATCTGCCGTAACAAGAATCTGCCCAAACCAGAATCTGTCCTTAACCGAATAACCAAAACAATTATCGTAGGTGGCAATCGAACCCACTACCTCCGACATAGCAGTCAGGGCCACTAACTACTAGACCTACAGGCCAGTCGACAATAGCACATTTAAATGCGACAAGTTTGTCACTGCACTCTAGGCAACTAGGCAACCCAAGCCGCTAGCGAGTATTACCCCCAAGTGTATTGAACATTTTTTTACTGTAGCGCCATCTCGAAACCAACGCAATGCTGTCGACTCGGAAAACAATTTAAATTCGAAATTAAAATATTTCGCCAGGCGGTTGTAGCATTTAATTTAAAAAAAATTAAAATCCGAGTACTGAATATTCACTTCGTACTTTAAAATGCATGATATTCGTCCCAGGTTTCATTTTTTTTTATTATTTTAGACAGAAATCTTCACATAAGTTAAAAAGTGATAAAATTCAAACTGCGGTCGAATAAAAAAAAAAAAATCAAATAACATTCCACAACTTTTTCACACAACGCCATTTAGTCCCAAGCTAAGCATGTGAGAGCTTGTGTTATGGGTACTAAACAGCTAATAAATATACTTATATATTTCTAAATACATACATAGGTATTATAGATAAATTACACCCAGACACAGAACAAATGATCGTGCACAACACACAAACATTTGTTCTGGGTGGGTATCAAACCCACGACCTCCGGCATAGCAGTCAGGGTCACTAACTACTAGACCAACAGGCCAGAAACCATGTAATTAAAAACCACCAAAAACCATACCACCATGGAATACCATTATAATTTTGCTGGTGTTTCTGGCACTCAAATGTAGGCATGCGATTTAGGCTTTAAACATATTAAACGCATCTAGAGTGCGATTCCGTGCGGTGCTAAGGACTTAGCAAGTGCCAGTCACAACAAACAGATTTTCGACCGCGACAGTAATTGTCTGGGACAAAGAAGTGAACTATCATTGCAAGAATGTCAGACGCATCAACAGTATCATGAATCGTCTGGCAGGCTACCGTGACCTGATCTCGTACTAGCCTTACCTCTAGGTACTGAGTGGTCCAAAGCAACTGAGTAGAAAGTTTGTCGAACTCAATCATCTGTCTACAAAACATTTGTTTTCAGAACCCATTAATTAATCTAATAAAATATTTTAGCGTAATCTATCTAATATCTTTAACATAACTGTTGAAATGTGGGTGTAATACACCTCTGTGTTACCCTCTGAGCATAACATAACGCCTGTAATAGGAGTGACGTTACGTTATGTTAATTATCTACTGGCATTTACTGTCTGTATGTGGGTGTCTATTTATCTTATTTTCACCATAATGATGTTTTAGCTTAACCTTTTACATTCCTTATAGGTTACGGAGACCTTTAATCGCCCCACACTTGGTTTAAGAATTCATTTAACTTTTGTTCAGGGCACTTGACTCCCGGTGGGTCTTGCCCTTCGCCAAAATTAGCTGGTAAATGATCCGTGAAAACCTATATTAATGTAGGTAATTTTCACATAAATATCACAATATATACCTGTAATTAATAACAATATTAAACAAGTGAATGGGTACCTACTGAACCTAAGATAGGCTCTCTCCTTTTTGGCTTCGTACTGGTTTTCAGTTTTAGGTTCTTCTTTTTCTATTATCTCATTTATTTATTTAATATAACGGCACGTAATAACCATCTATCAGTTCTAGGTTCATTGTTTTAGCCGAGCTATCGTGAATAGGCGGGCGAGGAGAATTAAACCACGTGTTCGAGATCATTAATAATGCACAATTATTATTTTATCGAAATATCGGCTGAATCATAATCAACACGTTATTATAATTAGTTAGAATACGGCGACGCTCCACCGAACGCGTTTTGCTTCACCGTAATGCGAACGGTAATCCAAAAAGAGCCCGGAGTTGCGTCAGAGTGCAGAAACGTCAACCCGCACATGTGTGATGTCAGCTGTCATTCTTGACGTTTCTTGACAGTCTAAATATCGCGGTACCGTCAAATATTTATCCAGCAATAATGGCATTGTTTATAATAATTGCATGGCATTGTGTTACTGGTATATCACTATACAGGACGGAAAAACATCGTTCCTCATGAAGATACCATGAGTCGTTTTCCAAGATTTTCCTCATGTATTTTTACTTTCAACTTTACAGAAAACATGATTTCTCTCTAATACAATGAGATTTTATATGAAAGACTTAACTTCTATACTTTTGAAGTAACAACCTTATTAAATTCGACGAAAGGCTAAATGGTGAGCAAACACTAAGAAGTTTACAGCATTAATATGCGGTGAGGTGTTTACTTTTAGAAACGTGAAATTTGCCGTTTTATTTTATTCACTGGCCGCACGTCAGTGGTAACACCCAATAAATGCCGGCCTCGTATATTAAAACTCTTCAAATCGCTATCCTAATCAAGGTATCACCACTGTGTTGCCTTTTGTACTGTACCTATCTACTAAATATGGCTTTAAATTCCACAGTTTTTAAATTGCTTTTGGAATACCAATAAAACTTTAGGTATAAGGTAAAAATCGTTTTGCACATATTGTATCTATAACTCACTCATTTATCATAATTTTACAATAAGAAATACGAATGTACCTTTCAATTGATCTGTTTATATCTCCAGAGATACAGTCTGAGCGTCGTCGTCTGCCAGTCAGCAAGTCAGTCCCGGTATTGTTTTAGGTATTTGCATAGAAAGTAAACCAACATTATAAATGTCACATGTATTTAGTATAAAGAGTTATTAATATTATAAGAAAACGGCACGTGTATCTAGTTTGTAGACTTAATAATATTCCGAACGAAGACGATGTAGTTCTAACGCCCACGGTTTCTGCTTTCAATTTATTACAATTTCGTATCAGTAGAAGTTCTGAAAAACTCGCTTTCTTCGAAGGAAAGTAAAAACGACTACTGAGGTTCTTAGAACTATGAATATAATTGAAATAGTCGTCGAAATAAGTGTATTAAGTTGGCTTAAACATTGATTTTAATATATTACCATATTTCCAACAACTCGGGTCGGCTTCGAGTGTAAATGGAAACAGCTGTATAACTATCTGACCCCCACAACCCATTTATTGGGTCTCACGATGTATTTAAATAAGACTGGTTGTTAGACTGCCGAGCTTCTCACTTATTGGTATGGACTGTCCAAGATCAGCTAATGACGGCCGGCATGGGATCAAATTTTTAAAGTGTTGATGTGTACTGTTTTGACGGTTAGAAATGTGGTGTTAGAGAAGACTGCTAAATGTATCATAGACGGGATTCTGTACCAATGAGTCTATGCTCCGGTAACTCGGAGTTAAGCAGCGTATGCCTTCTGTTTTGCAGTCCCATATCCTTAACCTTTTCGACCACGTATGTCGTCGTTAGATGTTTCAATTGAGCGTCTTGTAGTCCAAGCAATGTTCGAAGGGGTACGATCCCCTATGAGATGAGATATCCCCGATGAGATGGACTGGTCAGCTTAAGGCTGAAGTAGATGGTCCCTTGCTCGAATGCACAAGAAAGACAGCTAGCTGTGAGGGAGGAATGTAGTTGTGTTTTAAGGCGTACCACCAACACAAAAGTGATGACCACGGTCTCTCTGACAAAAGTGATAATGGAGAAGAAGAAGGGACTGCTTTCCGAGACACCACGGGATCTTGGTAAGTAATGGACGGTCACCTATCAAAGTACCGATTTCATTAAGCACAGCTTAACCTTTTTATTTAGCCACTCCTAATTTGATTTATAATAAACAAATTACATTGATTTGTTCTGTCAAAAGGATATTGTGTTTATAAGTTTGTATAGTGCTTGTCGTAGGGCTGGCAGAGAGTAGGAAATTGTAGGAAGTTTAGGAATATTGATGGTTTTGTCATGCCTAATTTATGTCCGTTGTTTATTTCCGGCAAGAAAGGCGCACGGGGCAGGAAGGAAAATTATGACTTATTAAGACTGTCAAGGTTTATCTTTACTTGTACTTTATGTGGTCGAAACACAGGGATCTTACACCGCGCGGGATTCATACCTCTGAATAGAAAAACCAAACTCTTATAGGTTAACTCGTGTGTCTGTCATACCATGAAAAAATTTAAAATCAAAAAAATAAATAAATAAAATACCAATCGAATTGAGAACCTCCTCCTGAAGTTGGTTAAAATTACATTTTTAAAAGCAACACTATCCCATTAAATTAGAATTAAGTAAGTACCTTACCTGTAAAACTTTTAAGACCAACATTTGAAAAACAAATACCAATGGAATATTCTTTATAAGTTAAAGATTACGGAAAAACCTAGAAGAAGTCTGATGATCTCATGACAACAGGTATATCTCTCCAGTCGCAGTAATTTAAAGGATAACATTCAATGACTATTATTCCTGGGATTTTAAAAGCGTCTTATAGGTATAACATATTCACAGAACGGAAACCTCTCCACGCGAGTTCAACTCGCACGTGTCTGGCTTTATGTCATTGGTGACAGCAACTTTTCGTCACAATAAATCTCTAACTTTTACTAAAACCATGAATGAAACAAATGTGTAGTTGAATAAAATTTTTGAGAAAGAAAATAAGAATGGAAACATAAAAGTTACACACACGGATGACATAAAAAAACTGAACTAAAAATCCATACAAGGCCAAAAATAAATATCTGTCGCGACCGTGTCGCAACAATGCACCGGACATCACGAACAAAATTTTCGTCCGAAAAAGTGTGTCCTGCTTTTTGTAGTACGCTCCGCTGCCGCTCCAATATTCATATATTATTCTAGATGGAGTTACTGAGACAAGGGATCAAAGTTTTTCTATGACATTTCCTTGACATGCCCGCTCTATAGTATTTTAAATCTCTTTGGTTCATACAAGCACTTTTACATGTTATTTTTTAACTAGAAGGTGAGGCACCACCACCACACAAATGCAGCATTATATTTTATTTTGTTTGTTAAAAACAGAACCCCATCAAGCCACCGCCGTCCGTCCTTCTGTTAACGGACTGTATCTCATGAACTATAATGAACCATAAGAAACCTTTTGTGTGCGATTCCAACACGCACTTGTCAAATTTGTTCATATCGAGTTAACATGAGTGGATTAATATTTTTTCTAAATAAATAATATGAAAGAAAAGAAAGCAAGAAAAAATGTTCATTGGCAACAGGTAAAACATAAACGCACTCACGCTCATTTCAGCGGTAATGCTAGACAGGTGCTGTCTGACGCTGGTTTTCAAAAACAAATACATAGGTACTAATATTATTACCAATTACAGCTAGACAAAGCCGGTTCATCATACCCAGTTGGTTTCAGTTTCCACCCTAATATAATAACAGGCAGGAACAACAATAATAACTTCAATATTTTCCGATATACTTACGGACAGGGTAACAAATTTTAGAATCGTCTGCAGGCGACATTTGGCGAAGCCTTTTGCCTCTGTCACTTTATTGGCAATTCATGGCGGCCCGATGAAAAACACACGCTCTCAGGCTACAAGCGAAATCTGATAAATGAAATGCGCCATTTTGCCCGTTCGACCGGCAACTGGAATCGGCAAAAACGTCTACCATCATGCATGTGTTTTATTTTACTGTTTTTGCGGATGCCACGTTTGTGTTTTTGGAGACTGTGAAACATTTGAGAGTGTGAGTATGTATGGGAAGCAACTTCTCATGCAAAGCTGTGTTGAAAGGTTTCTGATTGGAAACTTTTAATCGTTCTAAGATTATCATAAGTACTAACTTCTATTTGCCTTCATAATAAATTAAACTGTATGTTTAAGATGTTGAACAATTTAACGAACATCCAGAAACTCGCGCCTGAAATCCCATACGGTCAGGGAGTCAGCAGAACGCCACTTGCTACGATCCTAACATACTCTCTTTGTTTCATTTACGTTCATATACGCACGTCGGTAGCAAGTAGGTAAGTCTACTTGTTGGTACTTGTTTTATGTACCTATACTAATAATAAATGTTGCAAATGACCTTTATGAACAAAGCAATGACTTCTTAACTAATCAAAAAAGAATCGTTTGGTTCCTGCAACCTCTCCGATGGCAATTAGTATCAAATTACCAAGGTGGTTAAATTTAATGACCGGCTTTTACAGGGCTCAATTATTCACGTCACAGAAAGATCCCTCGTATCGCATATAACATTCATTTTAAAAGTACACTCACTAAAGCTCCTCAAATATTACTGAACCACGTAAACTCAGCGCTTACAAGGCGTCCTTAAAACCATGAAAGGAAATTTTAATGGCAACCAGGTGACTTTGCGTTTATTCGACAAGGAAATAATGGAGAAACGCGATAAACGTAAGTAAGTCTTCGTCGAGCCGTTTTACACGTATGCCGTCAATTTAGAGCAGCGTTATGGCATATAATAGCCCATTAACGTCTTAGAACGGAGAAGGCAGGCTATGAAAAACTATGTAGTAATTCGAGTGAGCTTAGAGTAAACAGAGTGATGTATGTCTGGCAGACCCTCGCATTGTAAAGCTTCGGATACACAATCATTTATCTTGTGCGGTGTCCTAAAGTGGACATACCCGATGCGTTGTTTAGAATGGTGCGATTTTAAGTCGCGTGTCATTGTGATTCATGTTGGCCGTTGGGGTTGTACAAAGAGTTGAATTGTTTGCTGTAAATAAAAGAATGGGCAGCTGATTCGTCTACTAGTTACAATAGCATACGAACGTCTGCTTACTCTCCAAAGTCTCATAATACAAAAAAATAATAATAATAAAATCTTTATTTTATTATAATAATAATACTAGTATGTTACTGTCCCACTACAGAGCAAAGACCTGTTTTTACATTTCCTGCATATTTTACCAGTTGCCATTTTTTTCTTTCTTTTATCAAGGGAAGGCACGAGCATTAATCACCACGCTTGCTCAAGGCGATTGGCGATTCCAAACGAAAAGTTTTCCTTCACCGATGTCAATGAAGTCTTAGATGAGCTTAGAAAGTACGTTTGAAATGAAAAAGTCAGTTTGATTCTTGCCCGGATTTGAACCACAACCTCGTACATGAGAGTTAGACGCCTTAACCTATGGGCCATCACGACTACAGTACCTCTACCATGAGTTGCCATCTAAAAATTACTCGCCTGCGTTGAAGTCGCTAGCGTGCTAACGTGGATCGAATAGATTTCGATAATGCTTGCACCATGAGATTTACGGCTTCTTACGCAGGCGCTAAAGTAAGCTCGATAGATCGTGTCGTCTAGCTAACTTCACTCTGCTCATAAAATACTTTCGTCTATGCTTCATTACTTATGTTTTGTTTCTTTCTTTCCCACGAATCAGAAGAGAGAACGGCTCTTAAAAGCTCAAAATGTCTGTTATCGCTATGCTAAAAATGTGACGACAGTCAATATCACAAATAAACCGACCGTTTGTTTATGTTGTGTGTTGTGTACTTGAGTCACAGAGCTGCGCGGTGTTGTTTATAAGTTTAAAAGATTATTTAATACAATGAGGAACACAATGTCACAGTGTCTCACAGTTTCAATTATTGGTGGAGTTCATGGAAAGGTATGTTTCAACTTTCTATTCAATGTATTGTATGGATTGATAATCATACGTTTAGTGAAGTTTGATGATTGTCCCATGGGATCTTACTACCGGGATAAAAAGTATTCAAATGATTCTTTATAGAGCCGTAAACTTTATTTCACTTATATTTTCCATTTGGTGTCCAATATGAATTCTCATTTTCGCTTGAAATTCACGTTGTTCACGTCGTTGGTCTTCGAATACAGCGGCCACTAACATATTTCATGCTAAATAAGCTCTTGCAGACATTATTTTGACTGGTATTACTTGTTTTATACTCAAAAACGTATACGATTTTAGTGTAAACATATGTTTCACACGTCAAAATGCTAGTGAGCTACGTAACTACTATCGTAAGCGTATTATTCGATAGCGTCAGTGAAATTAGTGACTCATGGTGCCGTTTTGTATGGTGACAGCTGTAAAACGTTAGTGACTATCGAATAGATTACGTTAGGTTTTTAACCTATCGAAATCTATAGTGCTCATGGTACGAATTTTAATTCTATCTGTGACCGCTAGGGGCGCTGTTACAATATGTCATACAAATAATTTACGGAGACGCTAGCGAGTTTTGACGGTGTAAACTCATGGTAGAGGTACAGCTGTCTATTATGAAACTTGTAACATTTCAGGTAAGGCTGGTGAATTTGGTGGACAATTATTAATATTTAATTAACAAGGTAATATCTAGGCAGAGACATTATTCCAGATAGAAGTACATATTTTTATCCTTACGCTTCAACTATCCCGAATCTCTCCATCCGAGATTACGAAGCAATCTTCATTCACAACTTTATATGAAAAAGACTCGAAACAGAATAATGATAAAAGTATCTCAACTTACATCGTCGCAATAACTGTATAATATTATTATCTTACCAGGGATAGTCGAGGTTCTCTTGAATATTGTCCATTTTATGACATTCTTGGTGTCCCTTTAGATAATTTTAGCTTTACAACGATCCGCTATACAGCTTATATGTTATGATAGCTTTTGTTATTACGCTTACTTAAACTTTGCAAAAGGTATACATAACTCAAGTAACGTTACATCAAAGGTAATATTGGACACCTACATTTTGCCTGTAATGTTTTAGTTTCACGTAATCAAGCAAACAATGAAAGAAATGTGATGCAACCAACCGCGACCAATTTCCATCAAACAGGCAAAAAATCAAACTTATACAATGAAATTCTTGATAAAAAAAAAACCCAATAATACTATTCCCATCCCGCCAATTGGACCCAGAATCTCCTTACTACTCGGTGTTAGTGCTTACGACTACTGGACCAACTACTTAGTCAAATATGTCTAGTTTTTTTTTTAAACTGGCAGACGTCCCGCTGTTTCACAAGCGTAGGTCCCGTTCCCGTAAGAATACAGGGATAAAAAGTAGCCTATGTGTTAATCCCGGGTGTCAGTTAACTCCATGCCAAATTTGATTAAAATCCATTCAGTAGTTTTTTACGTGAAAGAGTAACAAACATCCATCCATCCATCTATCCATCCATACTCATAAACTTTCGCGTTTATTATATTAGTAGGATAGGATATTGAAACAAACATTTACAAACGAAATTAATTTATCTTTATTTTGAAACATTTTACTTAATATTTAAGTAAAACCTAGCAGCGATCGTGTGTTGAGTGAACAATAGGTCCTTTTACTCCAATAGTACATTATTCTCTTTTTTTTTGTTACCAGAGAACTGAAAAAAACACTTGTACCCAGTGATTAACGACTTGAGCAAGACCCGTGGCCACATTTATTGGCTTAAAACGTCAACGTAATTCTGACCTTAAATCTAAAAGGAACGACTTGTAATTTACAACATTACTTACCTAATACTAGCCTTCAAAAAGGCTTATAGTATGAACAGGCTTTAATGTTGATCATTGGTGGGTACTACTTATATTAATGCTCAACTATAAGAACACAATTTAATCGGTAAACACACCGGTAACATTGGAAATCATATCAAATCAACAGCATGAGCGAGCCATTTGCGATACATATTATTGCTCGTTAAATTTGCCCACCGATTTTGTTTATAAAATTACCTCGTGAAGATATAGGTGTAGTAAAGACAATGTAAGCAGTCATCCTATAGGATCGTACGGGAACGTATCAACTGCCAAGCACTGCTTGGCAGTTGATAAGTTTAACTTTTCGCAGGTTGTTTTTTTTTACAAAATCGACTGGCAAGCAACAAGATTCAAAATCAAAAGTCTTTATTCAAACTAGGCTGAGAATCAGCACTTTTTGAACGTCAAAAAAATACATAAAGACAGTCCCCCAAAAACGGCCCACCCTTCGCCACTTCCTAGTGTTTTCGCTGGGAAGAAGAAGTGGCGGAACAAACTCCCCAGCAACACATCTGTCTGATTCGTTTGATGAACGAGGTATACAAAGAATCTATACAATGAAATGCTCAATAAATAGCACTAATGTTTATACACATTGTAAAACTTTACATTTCAGAATGATTGTCACGTTTTTGTCACGATTCTGGTAAAAATCGTAATATTTATAAATATCTATTAGAAAAAAGAGCTCTTTATTTTATTTGCCCCCTGCATAGTTTTTTTATGGAGAAGAATGGGAAAGAAAGAGATCATACTTACTAACTCGTTTTAAATAAAATAATATAATTTATATTTTTGCATTATTTGTTTTGCATAAAATAAGACAGGTAATCATAAAAATGTGGAAACGATTTTCCTAGAGTAAAATAACACACCAAAATAATAACTACAATAGATTTTTCAAAATACATTTTGATAATGTTGTATCTTGATCGCATCATTTAAAATTGACAAGTATTGTGAGATTGTATCCATTTCCAAAACATGAACGTTTGGAGCTTCCTATTCCTCTGTAATTAGATTGATGTTGAAACATTTATTATTCTTGATATATTTGGGACACAATCGTTTCGTATCCAGAGGTACAAAAGCAAAATGATATAAAAATAAACCACATTCATCATTCCAAATCACGGAAATGTTTTCGTATCAATAATGCAATAATGTAATATTTTCCTTTTTCTTAAAACTCGGCTATAATAACATTTGTTTGTGTCCTTGCAGCACATGTCTGTAATATCATAAATTATAATTTACCCGAATTCGACAAAACTCGCTTTCTGGGATACCAAATCGGATTGCAATATATTTTTTGCAAATAATTTTCGCCTTTCGCATATTTATGTACAGACGCCAGCACATCAAGTTACCTCAATGTGTCAAATTTTCCCATTTGAATATGAACCTTATAATGTTTGACATAAAGTTAAAAAACGATCAAAGTAATTTGACACATTGGGGTAACTTGATGTGCTGGCGTCTGTACATGTGACACGTATTAAACCTTTCGAAAGTCTGTTTATTGAATGAGAAAAGGGCTGGTGAAATTTGTTTGTATAATGATGGGTGAACTAAAAATGAACTATTTGATAAAATTTTAGTTTTTAGTTCCTCATCTAGATTACTAGAAAATATTCGACACGTATTTTTTCTTTTTTCACGTGATCAAAAAATAACGGCGACACATCGAGTTAAAATGTCGCATGACGTCACTGGCCAGTACAGTTTATGCTAGCTAATGACGTTACAAGCCCCCACTTCTCAACTTAAATGCGCTTAATCTAAGCAGTTTTCCATAAATTGGAAAAAGAAAAAAATATGTGTCGAATATTTTCTTGTTATCTAGATAAAATTTTGTCAAATAGCCCATTGATCTTGATAAAAATCTTCATATTGTCTGTAAAGAGTTTGAGCATGGACTCATTTCCTTCAAACAGGATAAAAGTTTGGGCTCAGTTCCTGGAACGAAAATGATCGCTAAATGAATACCTATTCCAAATCGTCAAACACACGTTAACTGTTATGATTGGTTGAATGAATTTTCTGCAGCCAATCGCATAAGTTGACTTGCGTCTAATTTGTGTCGCGTCAATAATGTCTTTCCCAAAACCAGGTGTAGGTTGTTTTTATTTATTTAATACTTCTAGCACACTAATGTACAAAGGCGGACTTAATGCCATAGGCTTAGGTACGTTTCTACATTTTGATTGAAGATAATATTCTATAAGAACCTTAAGCCATTGTTAAAATTGCTTAAACTTCGAAGAAGATGAATTTTTAATATTATAAATATTGATGAATGATATGAATATTAAATATGAGCTCAAATTAATAACATAACCTTAACCTCCCAACCGCCGCCGCCTCTTAAAACTTCAAATACAAAATTAAACCGTAAACAAACATCGGTAGAGTGTAAAACAGTTTGGGGCGCGTGTACCCGCAGAATTTGAGACGTAAGGCAGTATCCGAAATCTCATTTACCGAGAAAAATGATAAGTGAAAAGATTCCAACAGACGTCACATTACAAAAAATCGATATGAAAGTACACACTGTCACCCTTACGTGTGGGATTAAAAGTTCGAGCGCGGTGTAATGGCGCTTCCTAATCCCGGCCGACGACGTCTGCTTCTGAAGACTTACCATTATGAACTTTGTGATACTACGTCATTATACAGATTACAATAATTATGAGGTGTCTCTGGAAGTTACAGAAGGGTGGTGGAACCCGCAAATGAGTGATGTTAACTCAGGTTTCTCCATGTACGTGGGGGGCGGCAGACGTCAGATACGTATATCTGACGTCTGCCGCCCCCCACGTACATGGACCCGAGGTGGCGGCGCGTCATGATCACGCACGACCCTCTTAGACGTCGCCAGGGGAGTCTGACACCTCACTCCCCTCGCTGACTTGGCGAGGCCCGCGGGGCCGGCACCAGTCGGGGGTCGCGGAAGTATCTTGTGTTCCCGTGACCCCCGGCGCAGGTGTAGCACGGAGTAATTTTTAGTCAGTAAGAGTCTGACAGACCCCTTTCCCCGGGGCGAGGGACATCCATGAGGATTTTCCACCCCTCAAAAAAAAAAAGTTTACATATCCATAATGTAACCTTACTTGTGTAAATTTCATGTGACGGGAAACACATTCCGAAAATTTTATTTTAAAAGTTTTATACTTTAGGGGATAGATTTAAAATTAAACTACGCTTGCCAAGGTCGGTCTGAAGATGACCAATCATTACCTACATATTAAGACTCCTCTGTACTTCAGAAAGCACGTTAAGCCACTGGTACTCTGAGCCTCGAAGGTTTCATCCTGCTTAATCGAGGTGTATGATGTTAAATAAATAAATATTCCACAACTTTTCACACAACGCCATTTAGTCCCAAGTTAAGCTTGAGAGCTTGTGTTATGGGTACTAAACAGCTGATAAACATTCTTAAATATTTCTAAATACATACATATTATAGGTTACCACACCCAAACACAGAACAAATGATCGTGCTCATCACACAAACATTTGTCCTGGGTGGGAATCGAACCCACGACCTCTGGCATAGCAGTCACTGTCACTAACTACTACACCAACAGGCCAGTCAAACTGTGTGTTTACTGTGTTACTCAGTCACTGGTTTGTGCAGATTAGGTAGGAAGGCACTCCATGTAAAATTTTGGTACTCAGCTAGGCACGGCTAGGCAGATGATATATTACAGTTACACAAAGGTTCATTTTGCTTTCGAAAGCTCAAAAAACCTCGTAATATATGAAAATGTTCGCCAGTAAAACAGATTCTTATAACGATCTCATTTTACGCCTAATTTAATAAAAATGTAATTAGGGAAAATTCTTCGAAAAGTTCCATGATTAAAATAAGTTTTATTCGGTATCCATAACTACGTAGAATCTTCTCGAATGAGCGAATCCAACTGAAATCCATTTCTCTGGGAATGCGTAAAACAATTATCTTTCCCCCGCACCATGATAGATGCCGATGATGTTTTTAGGAATTTCTGCTATTCTATTCTTCTTAATTTCTTTGCAATTTTGTTTAATTCTTCCTTCAATATTGTTGAATATATATGTTTCTGGAAATCTTTGGGACATTACAACTATCTCACAGTCAAGCTCACAGTATTCTGCAAGAAAAATCATTTTGATTCCGATACATAGATAGATATAAAGTAATTTAAGTGGAAACGCCGGGAGTCACCCTAGAAAGACATACACAGACCTTTTTGGTGATGTTCTTCCATAGATATCCGTGGCGCTCTGTAGTTCCTACCTACCCCCAAATCTACCTGTAGTTACAAAGTATTTGTGAAATGAATAATATTCTAATATAATTATGTCAAAAAATTGTATACTTAGTCATAATTTAATAAAGTTCGTGAACATATGCATAAGATGTTGGCAGATTCATCGCAGAGTTGATCGTTATTCAGAATTGCTTTTTTTTATTTATTTCCAAAACACTTAGCCTAATTCACATTTGGTTTTAGCCATACAGCGAAAACCTCTGAGGGTTTATCTGTGTGCTGGCGAGCCGTTTATTTGAATTTGACAATAATATTAATATGCTTTTCTTTATAAACGTATTTTATCTCTCTTGACTATGTATTTATTTTGATTTAAGTATGTATGTATCTGTGTATTTATTTTTTGTGCCACTTATTTGTCCTTTTTTTACTCTGTTGCACCTACCTTGATCCATCTCTGCACCACCTTAAGGTAGACTGGTAGAAAATGCCTAAGGCATTAAGTCCGCCGTTGTACAGTTTTTTTTTACTTGTGCATAAAGCTTTAATAAATAAATAAATAATCCTAGGTCAGTCTTAAATGCTTTAATCGGTGGTAACCAAAGACTTTTCTTTACTGTACCTAAGTCCTTTCAAAGTTTCTCAAAAACATCAATGTTCGTCAAACTTTTCTCAATCTAAACACTACTACGACAACAAAGGGTCGTATCTCACTCGCGCTCAGCGTCAATCATTTTTATCGCGTCGATCAGTGCCCAGTGGGCAATACCTACAGCACTATTCCCAATGGTGGACTACTGATAGAGTTGTATTCTCAAAGTAACGAGGGTCGGTTCTGGTCCGTATTTATTCGTGGCTACTTTTCACATTTGATACAAGAAAATTGGCATATTGGGACGGTTTGTATGGAAGTATTTAGTGTGAATCCTGTCAGTGGCAGTAGTTGTGTTATTATATATCAAAGTAACGATATACATTTTGTAACCACCGGGTACAATAATAATACTCATATTCCGATTTACAAGACATTTCGGGAAACTATTCAGAAATAACTTGAAACATCGTAATAGGTACGCGTAGGTAGTGAGATTTTAAGCAATTATAATTTTATATACTTCTTGAAAAGTTCATAGGGTTCGTGGGCGTCTCCGTGGCATTAAAGCGGGCAATGTCAGAATTACAGCGTTGCGGTATTTATTGTTTTTTGTAGCAACATGCTGAGATTGGATGGACCCTTTTGGCCTTACACGGATTTTTTAGTGTATTAATTTTTTGGTAATCATTTTTACCTTTACCTGTTAGAGTTAGTTAAGGAGAAAGAGGAGGCCTTTAACCAAGAAAGGGATTCAGACCCCAGAAAGAAAAACAACTAAGCAACAATAGGTTAGAAGTTAAATGTACCACGACTAACAGACATTAGTTATTGACACATGGAAATAATGAAAGGCTTATCATTATACGCTAACCTAAAACCTTTGAATCCTTTTTTAAGAATATTACGCGCACGGAGGAGTACTGACCTGGAGGATTGGCCTTTTGGTCTAGTAGTTAGTGACCCTGACTGCTATGCCGGAGGTCGTGGGTTCGATTCTAACCCAGGACAAATGTTTGAGTGTTGTGCACGATCATTTTTTCTGTGTCTGGGTGTAATTTAACTGTACCTAATATGTATGTTATTATCTAGAAATATATAAGTATGTTTATCAGCTGTTTAGTAACCATAACACAAGCTCTCAAGCTTAGCTTGGGACTAAATGGCGTTGTGTAAAAAGTTGTGGAATATTATTTATTTATTTATTGGATTTGGACTCAAAAACCATACAAAAACTATAAAGTGCAGAAAGAGAAAGTTAATTTATACGGTACGAAATTTCGAATACCTACAAGGGGCTAAATCGCCAAGATTGATTTTGTTATTACCTATGTTTCGTGAGCGCACCAAAATAAATGTTGTCCTCTTATTATTTTTTCTCGGTTTAATAACTTGTCCTATCTTTTCAAATGCTGAAGACTATTTTTCTTTCTTTCAAATTACATAGCAAAAGCGTAATGTCTATTTATTACGAACAACTTAACACTCAATTTTTTTTAATGATTATGTTACCATTAATTGAATTATTTATTATTTTGTTGGTGACTGTTTTGATTCCATGTATAATTATTAAATTTTTCATGAATAATTTTATTTAAATTTTAGTATTCTACGACTTAGATTTTAAGTAATTGCTATGTAATTAAACGCTATTTTGCTGTGCCCTTACAGGGTCTACAACGGCTCTTAGCTCTAAGCCCTATGTTAACATCTTTTTTATCCTTGTAGAACGCAAATAAATGAATATGAATATGAACTTTAATTTTCCTACTAACAAGCAGGACACACAAATGTGTCGCCCGCCCACAGACAACAGTTACAATGGATATATAGCGACAGGTCGACAGCAAATACCCCATACACACCATATTAATACGTTTCGCTTCCCTGGACCATAGCGACAATTTCCTAATATAATGTACACATAAATGTCCATGTCTATATACATAAATCGTCACTGAGCATTGTCGAAAGGACGATACCACTAACGAACTTAGGTACAAACGGCTTCACATCTAGCTATATATTTCCAGCATAAGCTGATCTCACATTGTATAGGATTTCCTTACATTGCGAGGTCAGTGTAAATTAGAAATGTATAGCTAGATGTGTAGCCTGAATTTACATTGTTTGTGTTTTAAGTATTTTGTTTAATTCTCTGGGCTTCTTTGTATGAGAATAGGCTTTTGTTCTGTTGTGAGATAATAACAGGCTGGCATTTTTATTTAAATTATTTTTTGATCAAGTAGTAATTAAAAACTCAAGTTACCATATTCTCAGGGCAAGGTTCGTATTTAAGATTTATTTTGGAAACCACCGAAGAAGTCAAGAACGGAGTCATATTTTGAAATAAAATAAAAATTACCCTAATATTGAACCCAGGGTGGGTCGCTAGTACCAAAACCACAAAAGAAGTAACTTTGTTACGGGTAATGCCTCATAAATTAGAAGCATACAGCATTACATAATTATATTATGCTAACTCTAATAAGTTTGCGCAAGGTTACATCTGCACGATTGGACTTGCACAGCGTTCTGCAAGTTTCGTTAACTAATACTGTCAAAAAGTCAAGTCTTGTTATAGAACTAGCTATTGGACATCCGAAATACAATTTACATAAGTATTCCGATCAGTTATTCGGTTGATTTTGCCAAACGCTGAATTTATGGTTATGTATAACTTTTGAGAGGATTATGTAAGTTATACATATCGGGTTGACATGATAATATTCAAGCGACAACCGCTATAAATAAAAAGTCACATGAACCCGAATCCAACGTCAAAATCCAGCGCATAATCTATCTGTGTGCGAATATTATCCAAAGGATAATAAAAACACCACACACTCTTACACTTATAATGGGTAAGTAAACGTCCCAGTCTGTTCTCTTACGTAAACGAATACATTTCTCCCTTAGGCCATATCCATCTATAAAGGAAAATGCTACCTAAATCGATTCTTGATGCGTTTTAACTGACAAAAGGCAACATTCAACAACCATCTCAAAACCTCCAACCATTCCTGTCTCGGTAGGAAGATTGTTTCCCCTACAAACTTTGTGACAGCAAGATGAATATCGAACTTAAGATTCCCCAGTTTACTTATAATTGGTTTTACTTACATTCTATTAGTATAAATTAACACGACAGTTGAAAAGAAAACTTTAATTAGTACTTCAGAGTTTGTTAAGAGCGCCTATAACTTTGACTCGCTATCTGCGTCCTATGCACAATTGCGTCCGAGATAATAATTTTCTTTCCGTTCTCATTTACTTCACACAATGAGTTGCAGAATGTCGTTTTTTTAAATAACCCGAGTTAACATAGCGGGGTGAATGAGATAAGCTGGCAATTGTAAACTAAAAGAAAGCTTTGTCTTTAGTCAGACTAAGATTTCATCACCACACTTAAGCAAACAAAGACTTCTCAGAAAACCGATGCAATAAGCGGTTCTAAAGGAAATTACACTTGCAAAATGTATGTCTTTAAAAGCATTAAGAATGCCGTTAGTTTTTACATGCGAAAAAGAACGGTTTCCCTGTTTCAAAGGATCTTTTTTTTGCAAAAAATCGCTCTTTTACTTAACGTCAAAAGTGATAAGGTAAACGCAGCTATCAACGACCCATCGAAAATCTGCAGGTATTACCGACCTATAAAAGTAACTTGAATTTTTTACGTTTCCAGAACAATTCTAGCTATAGATAGGCACAGTTACACACGCGTTTATTCCTTGAGCATCGTATACTTTTATGTTAGAGTGAGTAGCTGTGCAAAGAAGAGATAAAATACGTCAGTTACTGCGAAGCAGCGTGGACGCAGGACTTGTCGTACTGTTCCCTTGTTCCTTCAAGTAAGTACGTGACTTTTCTATTTAAGACATTTATACAAACAAATGACGTCTATACTTTATCTTATATTACTAAATGTATTCATTTAAGTGTCAACTCTTGATTTATCATGACATTTTATTAATGAAAAGTAATTTGAAACGATAAAACTGTAAATTAAAATGGGACGGTGTTAGCTGCATCAGTTTTAGTCGTGGCAGCTATCAACGACCCTTAAGTCGGCAATGGCAGCAACGTAACTTTTAGTTTTATTTTTCTTTTATGTCATTAAATCACTCTAACACAGGTATTTTTATGGACCAGTTTAAATCTAAGCTATCAGACTTTATAAAAATCTATTAACGACTAATCTATTTTGTCTAGTTGTTACCTTTTAGCGTTGTTAATATAACCAAAGTTTTGATATTTTTCGAGGATCGATATTGAATAGTTACAATAATAAATCATTGTTTTTGTGTTTAAACCGTGTGCATAATGTTCATATTTTTTGTGATATTAAACAATTATAATCTATTTTATAGTCCGAAGGTCAATTGAATTAAAATAACTATTTTTTTATGAGTCGGTAATACAATTTATGTTTATACTTCCATACTTTATTACCGACCCACTAGGGTCGGTTATAGCAAGTATAAGAAGCTATTACCGATCGTATAAAGATTATTTACTTTCTCACCTACTTTTACCCATCAATAAATGCTACTTCTTGGCTAAAACAACATAAAACATACAGTTATATTTTTTTCCAGAAGTATGGAGCCACAAAAGTACTACCTAATTTGTTTTATTAAAAATAACGATAATAATATAATAATAATAAACCTATCTGAGCCAGACACACGTCGATAAAATTAAGTCGAAAGAATTACTCCGACCGAATCAACAGACTGACTTATGCAGACACTGCAATAATGCCTCCGAAACCATCCAACTCTACGCGCCTTCCTGAGGACGTGTATGGGGCAGTGGAGGACGGTTTTTCGCTATCCAGGATGTCAACAGATTTAGAGGAACAGCGAGCCGATTGGGATTGAGCGAGGCATATTCCAGGGTGGCAGTTTGAGTCCACTTTGGTTCTGCTTAGCCTTGAATCCTCTAAGCACACTTCTGGAGAATTCAGGTCTAGGCTATCGATTGAAAAGAGGAGGTCAGGTTCTTCTTTACATGGATGATCTAAAGCTCTTTGCCCCCAACAATTTAAAACTGATGGAGCTACTAAAGGTAACTGAAACCTTCAGTAGCGCTATCAGGATGGATTTTGGTGTGGACAAATTTATATTCGGATTCCATAAACCGTAGAGCCCTCTCTCCAATCGAAACCTAGATGTATTTGGGAATGTCAGAGGCGTTGGACATTAACACTGCTGATGTGAAGCAATCGTTGAGGGAGCGTTTCTTTGGCCACCTGAAAAAAGTATTCAATAGTCTTTTGTCGGGCGGGAACAAGGTGCGCGCCTTCAACGGTTGGGCCATGCCAGTCTTGATGTACTCCTTCGGCATACTCAAATGGACTCAAACAGAGCTTGACACCCTGGATAGGAGGGTTCGCACACTGCTGACCGCATATCGAATGCATCACCCACGATCGTCGGTTATGAGACTGTATATCCCGCGAAAATGTGGAGGTCGAGGCTTTTTAAATGGCAAGTCTCTCCACAATCGCGAGATATATAGTCCCAGATAATATTTCCTAAAAGCCGACGTGGGGATGCATCGAGATGTGGTTGCGGTTTGCAAAGGCCTCACACCGCTCTCTTTGGCGAAAGAGAACTAGCGCAAACCTGTAGTGCTTGACACTAACGATCGCAAGGAAGTGTGGCAGAGCAAGGAGCTTCACGGACGCTTTCTCCGGGCCCTTCATGGGCCTGATGTAGACCAGTTAGCGTCCGTGTCCTGGCTACGTTTCGGTTACCTCGAAGGTTTTGTCTGTGCAATTATGGATGAAGTTATTATGACGAGAAACTACTGGAGATTTATTGTGAAGGATGGCACGGTTGACATCTGTCGGGCATGCCACCGTCCAGGAGAGTCAATCCGACACATAATTTCTGGGTGTTCTCGCTTAGCTAACGAAGAGTACACAACCTTGTGACCAGGGTTATCCATCAGCAACTTGCACTAAAATACAACCTCGTGGAATCGGAAGTGCTGTACTACAGGTATGTGCCCGACCCAGTTCTCGAAAATGGTCATATTACATTGTATTGGGATCGATCCATCATCACTGAAAGGACTATCATGGCTAATAAGCCTGATATAGTGGTGATGGATCGAACCGAGAGGCGCGCAATGCTTGTTGACATAACGGTCCCACATGACGGGAACCTCGTGAAAGCCGAACCAGATAAGAAAATCAAGTATCTTTACTTGGCTCGCGAGGTTGTCGACATGTGGGATGTGGACTAAGAAATCATTGTGCCGATAGTCGAGTCTGCCAATGGCTTATTAGCAAAGAGCCTCGACTAATACCTAAAGAGGCTCTCGTTAGGCAGCTGGATCAAGGGTTTGATTCAGAAAGCAGTACTTCTGGACACGGCGCGCATTTTTAGGCGATTCCTCTCCCTGGAGCCCTGACCCTTAGACCCTGTTCCCGATACCGGTGGGCTACTATTTTTTTTATGTTTAAATGTTTTTTTTTATGTTTAAATATTTAAAAATGTATTTAATAAGAAATGAAAATGAACGATAATAAAAAAAAAAGGAATAAGTATCTGCATTTTTACTTTGTTCTATTTTATTAAGATCAATCATCATCATCACTAGCTTAAATACATTCCATTGCTGGAAAAAGGCCACCTCTCATACACGATCGGGAATAGCTGCATAAAAATCGTTAATAGCTTCACAGCCGTTTTTATGGGTCGGTAATGGCAACAATCGACTAAGTCACTTTAAAAATTATTTTTTACAAGATAATCCTTTATTTAAATGTATTTGATTAAGTAAATACATTTTTTATACATAACACTAGCATATAAAATTAAACTATTCATGTTTAGAGGAACCAGTATACTAAAAAAAAATGGTTGATTTTAAAATTGCCTTAAGGGGGTCGTTAATACCTGCGTTTACCTTACTGATTCTTAATCCGCTCACACTCCGTCGTGTTTATAAAGGATATCCCTCGTCCCTATATGCAGTGTGACTTGTTATACGACGGACATATTTAAATAATGATGTCCCTTGGTTTTCTTGGAGAATAATTATGAACTTTAGCATGTGAAATTAAGATTAAAAATCCTGATTCAAATTATGCTGAGAATCAGCACTTTTTGAACCTCAAAAAAATGAATAAAACAGTCCCCCAAAACCCTTTACCACTTCCTAGTTTTTTGCTGGGAAGACAAACTCCCCAACAACACATCTGTCTGATTTAATATCCAGTAGCGTATTTAATATTGTTGATACATGTCATTTAGTCAAGTTCAACCCATTCCGGTATGACGAGTGATAGGAAAGCGTAACCACTCTTTGAATAAAATATTAAAACTGTATTATCATCATCTGCCTAGCCTTTTCCTTACTATTTAAGGGCTGGCTTCTAGTCTAACCAGAACACCAGTGTTTAACATGGAACGACTGCCCATCTCACCTTCACAACCCAGTGAATGGATCCAATTACTAAATCCAGTAACTTATAAAATATTGTTCGTTCATGTAATTTAGTCGCAAAATACCTACCCATTTCAGGAGTGTGATAGGTATCTAAACCAACCACCACAGAAAGTAACCATTCTTTAATAAAATTTAATAAAAACATTGAGGCTTCCTTCACTAGTTTTTTTTTAATTCACTATATATTAATTATCAAGTCCTTGAGTTCGTCCCTCGTATCACCAATCAAACTGTACACTACTATAGTAGATTATAGGCTCCTCTGTCGCCTTCACTCGTCTCATCCAATTTATCGCGAGCATTTCTGAGGGACCATTCGTATATCTCAAGTGATAACGCCCCCTGTTAAATTGGGATCGAGGGCTGATAGATGTTGTATTGGATTTATACTTATCTGTGAATTAGTACGTATAGAAACATTTACTTATTAAAAATATAGACAGGATTGTCTGAATTCTGGCAAAATATATTTCCCGTAAAACGTCAAAAAAATTCTGTTAATTTATTGATTAAAAAACTGTACAAAGGCGGGCTTAATATTGCTTTAGGCATTTTCTACCAGTCTACCTTAAGGTGAAGCAGAGATGGAACAACTTAGGTGCAAGTGGGTAAAAATTAAGGACGAATAAGTGACAGTGTTTATTGTATTGACAACCCTTTGTCTCCCAAAAATATTTTGTCTTGTTCCTATAACAATAACTTAGAAGCCCTATTAGTTTAGCTCTTTCATTACTGGCTTTAAGCCTTTTCATTTTCACAAATAAAAGTCATTTGTTCGGAAAAAGTCGGGACGCTGTAAAAACTTGGCAGCATCTAAAGGGTTGGGTTTAACCGCCCAGGGGTCTAAGGGCTGAAATCTGTATCGCCCACACGCCTCCCACGACTTAGGACTTTTATACTAATGTTTTTATAACTCTAACTTCCATTTATACCCTAATAATAGGTATGTAAAACTCCGGAAGAATCAGACTTAGTCATAAATATTTATGAATATAATAGTAGATTATTAACCAAGGGGATAAAGCAGTGTCTTCTGTCGCGGGTGACGATTTAAATCGCGAGCGTAACGAAGGACTCGAGGTTTACTCCCGAGCGTAGCGAGGGTGTTAAAAACTTAAATCACGAGCGAAGCGAGGGATTTAAGACGAGTCCAGAGTGTAGCGAGGGATTTAAGTTCACCCAAGACTAAGACAGCTTTATCACCGAGGAAAATACTCTACTTTTCGTACCATTTGCGAAAAAAATAACACAATAATAATATGAGATAAGCATTTATTAAAAATAATGACAATTAAAAGTAAACGTATTTTAGAACATTAACTTATTTATAAAAATAAATTAAAATAAACTTAACGTTTATATATTTGAAGAAAACAAAAACGCGGCAAATTCCTAAATTAATATTTTTTGTCGGAAAAGCAAAGGCATCAAGCTCATACGTCCTCGTCAGATTTCGTAATTTTATTTAATTAATAATCATAACTGCATAATAAACGCGTAAGTATTCCTTTTTCAAAAAGATGTATAATGCTATAAATACAAACTCAATGGTGTAGGTAAACACAGATGTAGTTCAGTACAAATTTCGGTAAGTATTCCAAATTTAAATCACATTCTCTCCCTAGGGGATGAATGAAATCCAGTACAATTTTCTTTCCCTGTTTTTAACAGATTAAAAATGACTATTGTTATGTTCGCTTTTTGTGGCATAGAATGTCACTTTTTTGAGCAAGTGGTACGAAAAATAGATGTCATGAGAGCTATTGTCTAAAATAGTTTTAAAAAAATTAAAGGTTTTGATCTTCATTTGTTTTACCTATTAAAGATAGCTATTAAAGAAGTATAAAGATAATACAATAAATGCCGCATTTGTTTATAACATTTATAAACTACTAGCAGACGTTATGGGTTACATTGAATCACTTCGGGTTTAGTGCATCAATCTCTTACAGGTAAGCACATCATGCACTACATATTGATTAAGTATACTTAAAACTACAGGATATTTGATGCACACAGAACAATCGGGCTCCTCGGGCCAAATTAAAACTAAAAATTGAAATAAAAATATTAAAGCCACAGGCAGAAATAAAATTGAGACTGAAATAAAATTATAATCGAAAACCTAAATAAGTTAAAATCATAGTAAAATTAAAGTTAAATAAATTCAAAATAGTAATTAAAATTAAACACAAAATCAAAATTAATATTCAACAGAACATAATCAGAATAAATTAAACAGAATCATAATTAAAAACAAAAAATAACGGACAACGTAATTAAACTAAATTCATATGGATATCATATTTAACCAAATTAAATTAAAATCCCAATCAAAAGTAAAATCAGACAGAAACAATCAAAATTAAATTAAACAGAATTATAATTACAATTAAAAATTACATACAGGTTTTAAAATTAAATTATGTTAAAATGCAAACAAAATTAAAATCGAAATTATAAAAAGGATTAAAAAATAAGTAAGATTCTTGCTCTAATTATTGAGATCGATTAAAATCTTACCCGTGCAACATTACCAAGTCTGCTATAAATCTAGGGTTTTGGAATAACATCTTATAGCCATGAAAAACTAAAAAATAGTTTAGAAACCCAACGTCATCATACACAAACATAACATCACACCGGTAATCCCCAAAGGGGTAGTTAGATGTGATGTGTTAGTGCTCTTACATTTCACCAGTTATAAGCTTATTATAAACTAGGTACGACAGTGTCTTGTAAAATCTGGTCTCGGCACTGAAGTTATTCATCTTAATTTCTTTGTCCAGTTGGATTTAGTTTATTACGTCATGAAACAAGTTTACATTTTAATTCAAAATCGTCGTTTGCTCGGTTCTAAGTATGAAAAGATAGCAAGTGAATAACCGTCTGATAAGTATTGTAATGGACTTCCCCGAGGAAATTACTAACGATTTTCAACTGCCGTGAAAAGGGATTGTTTAGGCGTATTCAGTATTCACATCTAACTCCCCGGAGGCGGCGTGAAAACAATTCATTTTTGTACGAGGATGCCCATTCCGGTTATTATAATTTATTGTCTTAAATTATATCCGCAATTTGTTAGTACCTTTATATTAAGCCATAAAGGTCACGATCAAACGCATTATTTTTATTTGTGAGCTTTTCAACATTTTAGGTAAGTAAAAAATCAGTACAAAAACAGACTTAATCATTTGGGCAATCTGGTGATGCAGAATCAAAACGTGGTAATGCAACCAGGTAAGCAATTTCTTAAAATAAAATAACTACGATACACAATACACAAACCATTTTAAACACGAAAAAAGTATTAGACATAAAAATATGGCAATGCAGAAAACCTAATCTGACAAATAAACTCGGAAATGAAACTGACAACTTTTTGCTTCTGCGTTTTCATGCTTTCAGTTTCAATGTGAACCGACCAGTTGCCATCCAACTGGATGGCAGCTTGTCCTATGTCCTTTACCGGTCAAGGCCCGGGTAATTAAAAAACAATAGTCGAGGCCCAACCGGTTTAACACAAGTGTGTGTATAGACATCATGATACAGTGATAGAAAATAGTAATACCGTATTCACACCATTCACATTTTAATAAAACTACTAAAACTTTACTAAATCCTACTAACATTTTTAAACGCGAAAGTTTGTGAGGATAGATGGATGGATGGATGTTTGTTACTCTTTCACGTAAAAACTACTGAGTGGATTTTAATAAAATTTGGTATGGAGTTAGCTGACACCCTGGATTAGCACATAGGCTAGGTTTTTATCCCTGTATTCCCACGGGAACGTGTGTTATAATAGAATAGAATACTCTTTATTGTACACCATAAAAACTTACAAATAATAACTAAATAAAAAAAAAAACAAAAAAATAAAAATAAAAAATGAAAAAAAAATGTACAAATTAATGTATTTTTTACATACGATAAAATTCCATGTAATAAGTCGATATGTAGTAATATAAATGTTTAGAAACTAAATGCTTGTTCATGAAAGCTTTGCTTAATGCCCAAGGAAATCTACAAGATTTACAGTTAAATATTTATCATACAAATCTTTACCATCTAAGTAAGGACAAGGGCACAAAACATCTTAGGCTGGTACACGAGTGTGGCTTCCAAATCCTTAGAGTATTTGTCACGAGGTAAACTGCCATTAGGTTCAAAGAGACCCGTATCATTTTATAGCCATTTGTAACGGGAAAGAGGCAATGTTAAATTATTTCTTGTCTATTCTGAGTATTATCTTTATTATACCTAATATTACTGTCTGGTTTAATGGCGGGCAAAAATGTTTACATGGCGGCATCGTATACGTCGTGGCTGAGTCAAGCGCAGACTGATTTATGGTATGACCTTAAAGACTAAAATTCTCTTTGAACGCCTTGAGCTGTTAAGAACTAAAAGAACTAAAAACATAGTAAGTATTTGTGACCCAGTTCTATGATTTTTTTGATATGGCAAACAAAGCCAATTTCATAATGAGTTTATGTCTATGCTAGTTCAGAACCCGCTGTTGAATCTGTCAGAACACTATTGTGTAAGCTAATAAATGAATATAAGTATATGTGTAATCGTGTATTATCAAAAAACGATAATAATAAAATAACAATATTATCTGTAGGCATCAATAAAAAATCTTCAGAAAAGATTTTTTTTTTTGGGTAAGTACTTAATTTGCATATCACACGGCAAATTATTTCTATGGTGCTTAAAAGAGGGTCAATGTTATTTCTAAATAAAAGAGTTCTTTTTTGCTTTACGCAACAGTCCTGTTGCAATAATATTTAGGCAAGTGTAGAGTGGCAAAAAAAATATACAAGATGGAAGGGGCACCTGCAAAAGAGAATAAAGCAAATAAATGTACTCTATTCTTTTTAGTATTCTATTCGATTCATCGTCAAACATACTGATACCACAGTCTAAAAATTAAATTAAAAATTTAAAAAACCCCCACCGCAAAAAAGTAAAACATTTAAAAAGTTAAAAATAACACTTTAGCCATGAAATTTTACTTCACGTCGGGGAACCTCTTAAGTAAGGAATGTTCCTAGTACTTGTAGATATGTAGATACTTATTTTAACGGTTCCCCGACGTTACGTAAAATTTCATGGCTAAAGTGTTATTTTTAACTTTTTAAATGTTTTACTTTTTTGCGGTGGGGGTTTTTTAAATTTTTAATTTAATTTTTTATTTTAATATTTTTAAAGGCATTCGTTTTAATTTGTAGAGTATACAGTTATGAGAATTGTTCAGTGCATTGTATGTAGAGTCAAATGCTGGTTAAAACGAATCCAAACACGACAAATCTGCTATTATTTTGTCAAGAGTCTACCTACTGGTGTGCTGGATCGCCTGGCTGCAGCATCAGCTCATCCTGTTGCCATCAGTGCATTGTGTTTAGAATCAAATGCTGGTTGAAATGAATCCAAACACGACATATCTGCTATTATTTTGTCAAGAGTCTACCTACTGGTGTGCTGGATAGCCTGGCTGCAGCATCAGCTCATCCTGTTGCCATCAGTGCATTGTGTTTAGAATCAAATGCTGGTTGAAATGAATCCAAACACGACATATCTGCTATTATTTTGTCAAGAGTCTACCTACTGGTGTGCGTGATAGCCTGGCTGCAGCATAAGCTCACCCTGATGCCATCAGTGCATTGTGTTTAGAATCAAATGCTGGTTGAAATTAATCCAAACACGACATGTCTGCTATTATCTTGTCAAGAGTCTACCTACTGGTGTGCTGGATAGCCTGGCTGCAGCATCAGCTCATCCTGTTGCCATCAATGCATTGTGTGCAGAATCAAATGCTGGTTAAAATGAATCCAAACACGACATATCTGCTGTTATTTTCCCAAGAGTGTATTAGTCTGCTAGATATTCTGGCTGCATCAGACCAAATACACCATAATGTTGCTTATTAATATAATACACATGGGTGTTTGAAATTTTAAGACACACATAATGTTTTTAACCCCCGACGCAAAAAGAGGGGTGTTATAAGTTTCACCGCTATGTGTGTGTGTCTGTCTGTCTGTCTGTCTGTCTGTCTGTCTGTCTGTCTGTCTGTCTGTCTGTTTGTCTGTGGCACCGTAGCGCCCAAACGGGTGAACCGATTTAGATGCGGTTTTTTTTATTTAAAAGCAGGGTTTCTTGCGATGGTTCTTAGACATATTTCATCAAAATCGGTTCAGCCGTTTCAAGATTATCAGCTCTTTTGTGTTAGCTTCCGTTGCTATTTTAGACGTCTATGGGTATTAACTTTACTTACAAACATATGTGTGTCTTAAAATTTCAAACACCCATGTGTGTAATATTAATAAGCAACATTGTGGTGTATTTGGTCTAATGCAGCCAGGATATCTAGCAGACTAATACACTCTTGGAAAAATAACAGCAGATATGTCGTGTTTGGATTCATTTTAACCTGCATTTGATTCTGCACACAATGCACTGATGGCAACTGGATGAGCTGATGCTGCAGCCAGGCTATCCAGCACACCAGTAGGTAGACTCTTGACAAAATAATAGCAGATATGTCGTGTTTGGATTCATTTTAACCAGCATTTGATTCTGCACACAATGCCTTGATGGCAACAGCATGAGCTGATGCTGCAGCCAGGCTATTCAACACACCAGTAGGTAGACTCTTGACAAAATAATAGCAAATATGTCGTGTTTGGATTCATTTCAACCAGCATTTGATTCTAAACACAATGCACTGATGGCAAAAGGATGAGCTGATGCTGCAGCCAGGCTATCCAGCACACCAGTAGGTAGACCCTTGACAAAATAATAGCAGATATGTCGTGTTTGGATTCGTTTTAACCAGCATTTGACTCTACATACAATACACTGAAAAATTCTCAGAACTGTAAACTCTATAAAACAAAATTAATGCGTTTAAAAAAGATAAAATAAAAATTAAATTAAAAATTTAAAAAACCCCCATCGCAAAAAAGTAAAACATTTAAAAAGTTAAAAATAACACTTTAGCCATGAAATTTTACGTAACGTCGGGGTACCGTTAAAATAAGTACCTACAAGTACTAGGAGCATTCCTTACTTAAGCGGTACCCCGACGTGAAGTAAAATTTCATGGCTAAAGTGTTATTTTTAACTTTTTAAATGTTTTACTTTTTTGCGATGGGGGTTTTTTAAATTTTTAATTTAATTTTTATTTAAAAGTTTTTAAAAGCATTAATTTTGTTTTATACAGATTATACAGTTATGAGAATTTTTCATTAAGTAAAGTTAATACCCATAGACGTCTAAAATAGCAACGGTAGCTAACACAAAAGAGCTGATAACCTTGAAACGGCTGAACCGATTTTGATGAATTATGTCTAAGAACCATCGCAAGAAACCCTGCTTTCAAATAAAAAAAACCGCATCTAAATCGGTTCACCCGTTTGGGCGCTACGATGCCACAGACAGACAGACAGACAGACAGACAGACAGACAGACACACACACATAGCGGTGAAACTTATAACACCCCTCTTTTTGCGTCGGGGGTTAAAAACATACAGTCGTCCGACGAAGCCGTCTGGACAGGACAATCGTGCGGGGTGTGAGGGGCGAGACGCGGGAAAGCCGCTCCCGCACTTCGAACAGAATGATGTTCGTGGTGCGGGAGGTATTATTCAAGTCTAACGCGCGTAGAAGTTGTCGGCATTTTTCCATTTTTGCGTCGTTCTACTGTATTAATATTTATACTGTGCTGATACCATAAAATCTTTACATGATTCTGGATCCTTCTTACTTTTTACGACTAATTCTGACGATATTTTTTGCTGAAAACTGTCAAGAACCACAAAGAAAACCTCATGCCTTCATCATTCATCTAACCCTATGAGATTATGCCCTATAAAGTGAATTCGTTTTTAATGCATTATTAATATCATAAGTTTGGAAAAAATGTCAATTTTATCATATTTTAAAGCAGAAAGAATATCCAGAAAAACTTGGAAATTAGGGAAAACCGGCGACGAATTCCAGCGGCAGAGAGTCTATGATCTTGCCCTGAACTTATATATATGGTGTCCTGAACTTACTATATCCCTTCCATCTTTTATACAATATTTTATAAAGTTTACTTACTTATAAAAAAAACAGCCGTAGAATAAATTTCAAGTAAATCCTAAAATACTACGCATCTCTATCATACACGAGAAATAAATACAACTTAGCATAACTTTTCCCCGGAGATAATCTGAGATTTGTTTCATTATTTAGCTGAACCTACCTACCCACATTAATAAGGAATAAACTGGCATCATGAATAAACAAGATAACTGGATGCTACAAAGTCTTGTGGGTAGAATACTTTAGGGCTCTAATTATGCTTTCCTTGGCATAAGTAGGTAGCTTAAGGGAATGTACGAGTACTTAATTTCATATCTACTCGTAAACATTATGTCCCGAACAGTGGTTACAGTATCTACTTTTATTAGAAATCTGGGGAAATTCAAGGCAAGGCATGTAATTATTGTTTGCTATTGTACAGACACCAGCACATAAGTAAATTTTCCCAATTGAATATGAACCTTATTGCGTTTAACATAAAATTGAAAAACGATCAAAGAAATTTGACACATTGGTGTAACTTGATGTGCTGGCGTCTGTACTTCTTGTGGTGGACAATCGCCCGCTTTACCTAAATCAATCAAAATCAATTCATATATTTAAATTATGCTGAGAATTAGTATCTACTTTTGAACGTCAAAATTACATAAGACTACCTGCCTTTCGCCACTTCCTAGTGGTTTACCTATTTGTACCACCTCTCTACTCTCTATTATGTTAGTATAGAGATAGGATCGCCATAAACCAAAAAAGAGTCTTTTTTCAACCAAGGCGAGGAATATCATTTTCAGTGGTCAGTCGAAATGCAACCGTGTTTGCTTTACTCCCTCCTTCACTCTTTATTAAATTGGTTTAGAGCTACGATTACCGAGCCCATAAGGTCTCAAATGGCACGTATATCATCACCAGTGGTCGCTCCTCCTTCTTTATCTAAACTATGCTAAAATTCACAATTTGACGTGCGCGCAATGATTTTAAAAGGATTCCCAAGTAATTGCTTGACGCATTGATAATTATGCCGATTATTTGTAATTGCTTCGCCTTTCTTTCTCAAAAAAATAATCACCGCCTTCCTTTTTGCTTTGCTGTATAGTCATGTAAAAAGCAGGGAAACGACATTACCGTCTACTTAATAAACTTGACAAAAAATTGCGGGGATGTATCCATCTGGCAAAGTTATTAAAGTCTGTTGATCAATCCAACAGTGTGTGCAACGAAGCACATCACCTTACGACAAATAGGTAAGTATCTTGAGTGTGAAAGTTTATTGGCGTCACAGACTCACAGCTTTCAAACAAATACTTTAATAAATCTTAAAGTTGCGTCGTCGTAGTATCATTATACTGTGGAGCTATAAAACTAGCGAGCAATGTACCTATATATTGTATTTTATGCCCAATCCATACACAGTATGGAATGTAACAATAAAGTTTTATCATGACTATATAAATGTACTTTTGTGAAATTATTCAACGATTATTTCATTTTGCTTATGGGTATTGTTGTTTACTAACTGTGCTCACGACTTCGTCCACGTGTAAACAAAGTAGCTTAAGTTACGTCTTTTACATTTAGCTGTCTGACAATAAAAATCCTTCGGTTGAATCAGTCCAGCTATTTTGGAGATTATCACAAACAAACAGGCCGACAAATATTTAATTTCTTGGCATAAGTTCGTAAATGCATTATATTAAGTAAAAACTAGACAATTCATTTTTGTTTTACATGTATTAAAAAGAAAACAAAGTTAATTCAAACATAAAAATATACTTTTCGTTAAAGGTTCAAATTTCAATAGAAAAAGCACAGCATAATGCTGTCATATGACGCCCAATATACTCGCTGTTTTAAAGGCCCGAAACTAGATTATATCCAACTATCAGATCACAGCGCTAACCTAACTAATAAAATCTGCTAACTACTTGTACTTCAAATATAATTAATATTAATAACCTAGCTTTTCAGGCGATTATCAGCTATGTTCCGGGCAATGATAGTCTGAAACTTCGTCAATTTATTATGATAGAAAAAGTCGTTGAAACAAGGAAAGTTGCGCAAGCGGCAACTTAGAACACTTTTAGTTGACTGCGAGAGGCCCATTAATAGGACCCTACCGCGGAATTTTAGTAGCAAAACTTGGAAGAAGAAAAAACGTGATGGAGCCAAATAAACAGAACATTTAGTCTATATTTAAGTCTTCTAAGCTTTATTGGCTGCTTCTAAGAGTGTGATATAAAGAGTGCATACAAATCCTGTGTGAGTCTGACTCGCACTTGGGCAGACTTTTACTTATAATGTTGGGATCAGAAGATTGATTACAATATTGCTCGAATATCGCAAAAAGTAATAGTCTTAATTGATTAAAACCCTCCCCAACATTATAATTTTGTCCCTTCCAAATATTAAATATTTAATCAACCAATAGAAGAGCACTGATTTGCAGCATTAGAAAAATCCTTAAATCTTAAAACTACCACTATGCATGGGCACCCACTGCACCTAAGTACAATTTTAAGATGAGCTGATAGGCCGGTTATCCTCCTCTAAGCCCCAGTCAATAGGGAATACGGTTACTTCCAACAGTCTTCTAATTCCCTAAACCACCCACCCTTCCCCTTTGTTCGTCCGAAACTACCAATATCTAATGAACTGCCAAAACAATCAGATATCACATAATAAATACACCATAAAGAAATATTTATACGCAATAAAATGTCACAAATATTGTTGTTAGATGGCCACAGTTTATTGGTTGCCGAGCTGTTTGTTATAGCAACATTATTACTGGCATTGTTGTTACAGAACGCGAGACATTGGTTAACACGGACTTGGATGAAAAATTAATTGGTATTATTAAAGTTAGTAATGTGTTTGCACGAGACAGTAGTAGCGACGAAGTAGGTTTTACGTTCTGGTTAACCAAATCCAAAATATTGCACAGATTTTTATGTTTCCTGGAAAAATAAACATGATATACCATCACGCCTGTAGTTCCCGATGAGTAAGGCAAAGGTATATCTATCGTACACATACATTTCGCCAACTATTTTTAATTACTATGTAATAAGGGGCGAGACTTTTGCCATCGATCGGTTAAAAATCCGAACTTTGGGCTGCTACTTAGTCCTGATGAAACAATCCAATATCGATTGCACGACCAGAGAATCGAACCCAGGACTGTTCCAGTGAAAATGTTATTTAAAAATCACATGTGAAGGCTTTTAAACCTATTCGGCAGCATTTCTAGACTGAAACAACTACAAAATTGCGGCACAAAATAGTCTAGAGTAAAAAATCACAAATCAAAATAAATGACCGCGCCAACGTTGGTCGTTTATTCGTCTATTCACACTGAAAACTCTCCCGTTACACTATTTTATTTAGGTTTTTCACAAAACCACACTTTCATTTGTTTGTCAACTACTTTTAGTACCTACTGACATTACAAAAAATAACCCGACCCATTCAATCAATAGATTTGAAACGATATAGTTTTATGTTTTTCGACACAAGGGAACCGATTCAGTTCTTATACATTGCCGGGTTAGTAGACGGAACGTATATTTTCGCTAAGACTATTAACCTTGATCAAAGAAAGGACAAAAGTCGTTCAGTATCCGTGTACGTGAGCAAAACTGTGTCGTTCCACGGTAATGGAGTTTTGTGTTGCATTCCGTCCCAAACAACGAGTTTTCCTCTACAGCACCCGAAGTACGCACTTACAATATATAAAAGCATAAAATACTACAAAGCAACAACGTCTCAAAATCATTTATTCGAGCGTTGTGCTAAATATTTTCGTACATTCCTTTTAATTAAATTCCTAACGGGACTTACATGGATTTTCCGATTTTCCTTTGCTTATGTTTACTAAAAATGATGAGAGCGTGGTTTTCTCTTTACACACTGCAAGAAGCCAATTTAATTTACAATCACCAGCATTATGCTGGTCACGTTCGAATATTAATTTCCTTTATTTTCCTCTAAACTCATTTTAAAGTTCCGCAACTACAGTCGTGGTCGTAAATAAATGTGAAATATGCCATACAAGTTTGTTCTCGTTTTAAAGTAAAGCAAGTCCGGTTGAACGTTCCATATATCATAGTGTCTGACTTTATGGTTGTTTGGTAGCGATGCTATAATCACAATGTTACAGGGAAGGTAGACAGAAAGATTTCTGGGCGGAAAAGCCATTAATTAAAATGGAAACTTGGTTTGTGCAGGATCCCAAACACTGACAAAACGCCCGCTCCAAGCATTGCAAATAAATTGATAAAAAGAAAAGGCTATAAATCAGTTCCAAAAATACACAAGCCGCAGTTACTTACATTGCTTTAAATAAATAATAAAGCAGTATCTTGTATGTAGGTATCTGCCATGCGTGGAGTAAAACCATTAATCTGCTAATAATAATTACATTAACCGGGAACTCGTATGAAGCTCCAAAGATTCCACGAAGCGAATGAATATTACATAATATTATTATAATTTATCAATCTTTTACCCCACGCAGATTACGAGTAGGCGTACAAAAATAACATACCCACGTTCTCATACACAGTTTAATACCACGTAATTCTTGAGGCTGCTAAATCTTTGCGGATGAATGAATGTAGGTACCTATGCATCTTTCAGGATCTAAAAGACGCAAATGTATTGATCACTTAGTTTATAAAATAAAATAAAAGGACACTACGACGTGGTGCCAACTTTTCACAGCCATCTTTCCGTCACTGCGCGAGCTCATTGGTCAAATCAAATAGCGCGCGTTTCTCTGGATTACGGTAACATTATTTCCATCCCTTTTACAAAATTACTCGAGAGATTAAGTATGTCATTTGACGCGAAAATAAAAAATCCTGCTGAAGTTGTACAGACGCCAGCACATCCAGTTACCCCAATGTGTCAAATTTTCTCAATTGAATATGAACCTTATTGCGTTTGAAATAAAGTTGAAAAACGATCAAAGAAATTTGACACATTGGGGTAACTTGATGTGCTGGCGTCTGTACATCGAATCTTACCATAGTTAAAACTGATCATATTCATGATTTCAATAAATTTTTATGCCAACAAATGCATCAAAAGTTGGAGAAGAATCTGCTCCTTCCGAAACTCGGATACTTACTTTATTTATTAAAACTTTATGCACAAGTAAAAAAAACTGTACAAAGGCGGACTTAATGCCTTAGGCATTTTCTACCAGTCTACCTTAAGGTGGTGCAGAGATGGAACAAGGTAGGTGTAACTGGGCAAAAATTAAGGACAAGGTGACTCTAGAAAAAAAGAAAGAAATATAAAATACACAGATACATACATACTGAAACAAAATAAATACACAGATACATACATAATTAATCAAAATAAATATATAGTCAACAGAGAGAAAAATAGGTACGTTTTTAAAGAACAACCAATCTGAGTGCCAATCAACTCGGTGATGAACCTGCCAACATCTTATGCAAATGTTCTCGAACTTTTATTTTAAATGTAAACCGACTGGTTGCCATCCTGATGTTCAGAGGGAGCGCATTCCAAAGGAAAACCGCCTGGACGAAGAAGGAAGAGTGAATAAAACCAGCGCGGTGAGAAGGACATCGAAGACGATTATTCGTGGACCGAAGATTCAAAGCGTGCGCAGAGCATAAATATTGAAAGTGACTGGTTAGATAAGAGGGAGAAGTGGGATTGTTAAGTAACGAGAAAAGGGTTGTCAAAGCCCTCAAGGCTCTGCGCTGACGGATAGGTAGCCATTTTAAAATTGCCCTATGCGCGGAAACGTGGTCATACTTACGAAGGTTGAAAACGAATCGAATGCAGTTATTTAGAAGCCGGTCAAGTTTATTGAGAAGGTCTGCATTCAGGTCATAGTAGCACACATCACCATAGTCAATTATGGGAAAGATAAGGGTTTGTACAAGCAGTGCCTTAATGTGAGGCGGGAGAAGATTTTTTAATCGGTATAGCGACCGCAACGTTCCAGTGACCTTTTGACTGACAGTCGCAACCTGCTTATGCCAGTCCAGGCAACTGTCAACATGAAGACCAAGATCCTTGACGTCAGAGCGGAACGGAATGATTAGATTATTAAAGAAGACCGGTGGCACAGACTTACCTTTCAGCCTCCTTATGCTATGGCAGCTCCCCAAGATGATAGCTTGGTTATTATTTGTAAGTTTTTATGGTGTACAATAAAGAGTATTCTATTCTATTCTATTCTATTCTTGGCACTTGGAAGGGTTAACCGCCACCCCGAATCGATTAGACCAGTCCTTAATGATATCTAAATCCCGGTTCAGCTCATCTTCCGCCAAGGAAATGTTGTCAACACTTGCCTGACAGTAGAGCTGTAGATCATCAGCGTAAAGATGATACGCACACTGAAGCTCAGTGGTTATAAGATTAATAAAAAATGGAGAATAACAGTGGAGATAAAATGCCGCCTTGAGGGACGCCAATTTCGAGGTCACACCAAGCGGAGGAAGAGTCCCCAACATGAACTGACTGCTGACGCCCCTGAAGATATGATGCAAACCATTTAACCGACTCGGAAGAGACCATGAGATAGGAAAGGATGGATAAAAGGACTTCGTGACTGACGGTATTAAAAGCGTTAGAGAAGTCGATCGACTTTAGGTGCATATCCTGGGTGAAATCATTAAAGAATGGTTCATTCCTTTTACATTTATTATACATAAACCAGCTTAGTTAAAACACTTAAAAGTGATAAAAGGCTCTTGTTTTGGGTTGCTGACTTAGAATAATGTTTTTTTTTACGTTGACCTTCAAGAAGAAGTTTTCCGATACTATCTGTATTGCCGAAAGTTGCGAAGGTCAAATGTCAATAACTTAAAAGAAAGCCAGATACAGATTTATCGCATAAATCAATCTCTATCGGAAAATACTTGCTTAATAAAGTAACTGGAAATATTATTGTGCGTGTGTTGTTCTGTGCGTCCAAATAAACGATTTTCTATTTATTTATTTATCTTTATTTCTTTTCTTTCTTCATTGAGATATCTTTATATAGATAGGACTGGACTGCACACTACACCCACGTTAAACGTTTTTTTTATTGTGTCAAGCGCCCACTCTGTTTCCAAATCACTGCAATACTGTAGCGACCGTGTTGAAAGATAGAATAGAATAGAATAGATTACTCTTTATTGTACACCATAAAGAAAAGAAAAGATAAAGATCTCTAAGCTAAACTAGGAACAAGTATCTAGACTTAGCATAGAGACCTAAATGTAGGACATATTTCTGGTGTCTACCAAGCTTGAATTACAACAATCACACACACACACACACACACGCTCACACTGACGCACACACACACACTATTTTGACACAAATTGAATGTCTCTTTATATTTTTTCTATTCAGTTATAATTGAAATTTGTTTATTTTACTTGAAATTTTGTGAGATTTACTGAGCGGGACTCTCCAAGCACAGGTCTTTCCTCAGGATCGTTTACTTATAAGGAGGTCCCTTGGTAAGAGTTACTATAAAAGTTTGTACAAGGTACTGCAATAAACTGTTTTTTTTTTCGGAACATGTTTCTGAGTTCTCTAACAATGGACATTTCCACCACCTTTTTCCAATTCGTCATTTAACTCAAAAATATATTTATTTAAAAAGTAAATTATAACAGAAGAGTAAGGGCGCGGGCGCATACACAAGACACGGGGAGCGCGCGCAAGGCGGATCGCCGACTAACTGCGCGCGCGCGCGGCGAAGGACACAGCGGGTTGCGGGGTATCGATCGACGGGGTGAGAGGGGTACCAGGGACGCACTTCTAGCAGGACCGTACTCAGGGACTCGTTATACTCTCCCCCTTTTGACCAAGAGGGGAAGCCTCATTGGTCAAACTCCTAACTAAATTAAATAGCGAACCTACGATTGGACTTTCCGAGGGCGACCTCTGCCGCGTTTCGGAACAATAGGCTCCGGACACTCTCCACCTCTGTCATGGTATCTACGCAGATCCGACATGTGATACTTACCCACAACTGCACCAGTCTTCTGCGAGGTAGGAACATAGGTAGTAGGACTCACCTTCCTGGAGACTACATACGGACCATCCTGTTTAGGAATAAACTTAGAAGTAACACCTTTGGAAGCATTACTTAAGACATGGGTCTTCATTAGCACAAGATCCCCTTGTACGAAAGAATCCGAGGTACGGCGGCTACAATCAGCTTGGTGCTTGTGAAGATCCTGCTGATGCTCAATATTCTCTTTAGCTTGAGAGAGAGAATCGACAAGCTTCAAGAGGTACGGTGTGATCTGAGGGACTAAGTTCTCAGATTCGATGACTGCTCGTAAATCAGCCTGAACAGAGAGAGGAGAACGAAGCTCGCGACCAAATGTCAAATAAGCTGGAGTGGACCCGGTGGAAATGGTAAATGAGCTGTTGAGAGCAAATCGGACGAACGGCAAAACCTCAGGCCACTGTTTGTGATTGCCCTCTACAAGAATAGCAAGGTGAGCCTTCAAGTCCCGATTCTTGCGCTCGACCGGGTTGGCCTCGGGATGATATAACGGTATCAGATTCTGTTTCACCCCTAAGACAAACAGCGCCTTCTGCATGACATCAGCGACGAATTGAACTCCGTTGTCTGAGATCATACGCCTAGGGAGTCCATACCTCATAAAAATCTCACCCACTAAGGTTTTCGCACAGATCTCGGCTGTGGCCTCGGTGAGGGCAAAAAGTTCCACCCACTTGGTGGCGGTATCCTCTACGATTAACACCCACCTTTCGCCCTGAGAACCTTTGGGTAACGGTCCGAAGAGATCTACGGCAATGATCTCGAACCTCTGAGCGGGTACCGGAGTCTGGAGTAAGCCAGGTGGCTTCAGGTTTGAGGACTTGTACCGCTGACACTCCGTACAGGTCTTGAGGTAGTCGGTAATATACTTCCTCATACCTGGGAAGTAAAACTGCTGCGATATGCGATGAAGGGTTTTCTGGATACCCCCATGAGCGGCGGTTGGTGAGTCATGACACTCGTGCATGACTTTGCTTCGCAGGCTCTCCGGGATCACCAACTGAGGCTCTTCAGCATCAGAATCCTCTACATACCTGTACAATACTCCCTGATTGATAAGGTACCCTCTATCCGACCAACGATGCACTGACAGTTCATCCGAACTTTCCAGGTCAGTGAGAATCTTAGCTACTTCTGGGTCGGACATTTGAGCTTCACGGGTAGATGTGGCGTCCCATCGTGGAATATCCACAGTAACAGGACAGACACCACATTCCGCTGTACTATCTATGACTGGGCGGCTGAGTGTGTCAGCTACCACATTAGCCTTCCCAGGAGTATATTCGATTTGTAAATTGAAAGACTGCAACTTCAATGCCCAACGAACAAGCCTACCCGTAGGTGATTTAAGCGTAAACAGCCACTTTAGGGGTTGATGATCACTCCTGACACATACCTGATGACCATCAATGTAGCCGCGGAATCTCTCCACTGCCCAGACAACGGCTAATGCCTCCCTCTCTGTGGTGGAGTAATTCCGTTCTGCTGGTGTGAGGAGACGGCTAGCGTACTCGATGGGGTGTTCATCTTAAGGTGTCTCCCCCTGGAGTAAGGCTGCACCCAAAGCGAAATCGCTGGCGTCCGTTCTAAGAATGAAAGGGTTTGAGTAATCTGGTTGGGTCAAAATGGGGGGTGAAGCTAAAAGAGCCTTAAGCTGTTTAAAAGCGTTAGCTTGATCCTTACCCCATTTCCAGGTCTGTGACTTCCTAGTCAGACGTGTAAGTGGTTCAGCAACTTTGGCGAACTCTGGGATAAACTTTCGGAACCATGAGCCTGTTTGAAGGAAGGTGCGAAGTTGCTGGAGAGTTGTCGGTTCCTTCATCTCTAAAACAGCGCTTACCTTCTCTTCGTCTGGAGATATACCATTAGAAGATATTACGTGGCCAAGGTAATTGAGCCGGTCTCTGGCAAACACACACTTTTCTCGGTTTGCTCGAAGCTTGAACATACGGAGACGCTCGAATACCGCACGCAGATCTGCTAGATGGGACTCCAGGTCCTCCGAAATAACCAACAGGTCATCCAAATATCCTAGAATAGTCTTACCGCCAAGTGTAGACCCTGATCTGAAACGGTCTGAAGTGTATAGAGCAAAATGGCGAAATGAAACGGTGGTTTGAACGTTATCCTTGTATAATTAATTTCTCAACACTTCTGAGTCGCTTAAGGCTACAATTAAGTTAAGACGACAGCGGGGAAATTACTGGACACAGACAAAAAGCTAAGAAGACGATATCGAGTCAACTAGCAGAACTTAGGTCTACGAGCAAGTCTAGATTTGGTTGTAAGTTCAAGCGTGTACTGTTCGGGAGGTCAAAACGAGTACTGATCTACATGACGATGCTTTATCGCTATTAGGCAAGTCATATGCTCCGATGAAAGCCGAGCTTTGCCGAACGCGCCCGAAGTTGCGTTCGGAAAGGCAGCGACCAGAACATTACAATTTTAAGCCTATATTTTGTATAGTGTAAATAATTATGCGTATTGTTAAATTTGTAAATAAATATTATGTGTGATGTAAATATAGCAACTAAATAAATATGTAAATATACTTCTAATAAAATATGTTAGTTTTCACCCACAGACAATGATCGTGTTTTGTGTTTGAAGTTTTTTGGTCTTTGGTTTGACGTTTGTTCAAATTTGACAGTTCGGTGTAACGGGACAATAAGGAAAAGTTTTGTATTGTGGAGTGTTTACAATTATAAAAAGTTTAAATTAATATTACGAATTCATACGAATTCCGGTGTAGCTGTGACCGCTACACTACTCCCCCCCTGAGACCGTGGCTACTTAGCTACGGGTGATAGTAGTCCGGGAAGCGAACGGTGCGGCCGGAGCGTGTTTTCTTCTCGACGGTGGGCTGCGGTGGCGTTGGTGCTGTGTTTGCGACCGTTGGTGCGCTGGTTACACCGGAGGGACTGTAGTCTGCGTTATTGAGGTAAGCGGGTTTCAACCGATCTACGGTTACTGTGGTTTCCTTTCCGTTTACCTCAATACGGTACGTTTTGTCGCCTCTTTGCAGGACTCTGTAGGGGCCGGTGTACGGCGGGTCTAGCGGTCGGCGAACGGCGTCATGTCGCAAGAATACATGAGACGAAGTTGACAAGCTGTCGGGCACGTAGAACGGCTTGTTGCCGTGTCGACTCGCCGGTTCTGGAGACAGCTTCGCCATGTGATGCCGGAGTCTTGACGCGAAGTCGGTGTAGTCGACTGTGCTGGTGAGTGTGGGGGCGATGAACTCGCCTGGGAGTCTTAGGGGCTCGCCGTAAACGAGCTCTGCCGCTGATGCTTTGACGTCTTCCTTCCAGGCGCTGCGGATGCCGAGCAGCACCAGGGGTAGTGCTTCGGTCCAGTTGGTGTCTGTGTGGCAGCGGATGGCTGCCTTCAGCTGGCGGTGTAGGCGTTCCACCATGCCATTACAGGCTGGGTGGTATGCTGTGGTTGGGCGGTGCTGGCTACCGAGGGTCTCCGTGATGGTGTGGAACAGCTTGCTCTCAAACTGCCTGCCCCTGTCGGTAGTGATGCGCTGGGGGCAGCCAAAGCGGGACACCCAGCCGGTGATGAAAGTGCGGGCGCATGTCTCCGCTGTGATGTCCGCGATGGGGTACGCCTCAGGCCAGCGGGTGAAGCGGTCGACCACAGTTAGTATGTACCTGTAATTTGATGACACGGTCAGTGGCCCTACTATGTCCATGTGGACATGGGAGAAGCGTTGGGAAGGGACAGGGAAAGCGGAGGTGGGACTGGTTGTGTGCCGCGAGATTTTGTTCTTCTGGCACTCTACGCACTCTCTGGTCCAGGCCCTGCAGTCCTTCTTTAGGCCAGGCCAAACGAAACGCTCAGAAATCAGTTTGACTGTGGCCTGTCTGCCGGGATGGCTCAGCTGGTGTAGTTTTTGGAACACCTGCCTCCTGAAGGGTTCTGTAACATAAGGGCGGGTGTTACCAGTGGAGACATCACAATATAGTTCAGTGCCTGAGTCCGTGAAATGCACTTTACACAGCTTGAGTGACGTGCTGTTGTTATTTAAGAGCCCCTGCAGCTCGTGGTCTGTTTCTTGGGACTGTGCAAGAGCTGTGTAATTACACGCCGGTACTGCCACCGACTCCACACGCGACAGCGCGTCTGCCACAATGTTGTCCCTGCCTGCGACAAACCTGATATCCGTGGTGAATTGAGCAATGTAGTCCAGGTACCGGTATTGCCTCGGTGAACAGTTGTCACGGTTGTGTGCGTACACATATGACAGGGGTTTGTGATCCGTGTAAATGGTGAAGTGCCTACCTTCAACCATGTGGCGGAAGTATCTGACTGCGTCGTAGATGGCTAAGAGCTCCCTGTCATAAGGGCTATACTTTTTCTGTGAAGCTGACAGTCGCCTAGAGAAAAATGCTAGTGGGTTCCATGTGACACCTGCCTTCTGCTGTAATACTGCACCCATAGAAGTGTCTGAAGCGTCTGTAAATATCGCGAGTTCGGCGTTGGGCTCTGGGTGAGCGAGCAGAGCTGCCCTAGATAAGCCACTTTTACAAGCGTTAAAAGCGTCTAGCATTTCTTGCGATAGATTAATTGTTTGTGTTCTCTTTGTTTTAGGTCCTGCCAGAACTACGTTGAGTGGCGCTTGTAAGCGAGCGGCATCTGGGACAAAGCGGCGGTAAAAATTGAACATACCCAGGAAGCGACGCATCTCCTTGACAGTCTTGGGAGCTGGGAAGTCCTGGATTGCCTGCACCTTCTCCTGCAGCGGGCGAACACCTTCTTCGGATACTTCGTGTCCTAGGAAAGTTATGGTGGTACGGCCAAACTCACACTTTGCCGAGTTAATAATAATTCCATACTGGGATAACCGCTTCAGAAGCTGATGCAGGTGCTCGGTGTGCTGGGCTGCTGTCTCTGAGAACAAGAGAATATCGTCTAAATAACAGTAGCAGAACGGCAGCCCGCGCAGCACCTCGTCCATGAACCGTTGGAACGTTTGAGCGGCATTCCTGAGGCCAAAGGTCATGAATGGAAATTCGTACAGTCCGAAAGGTGTTGTGATCGCTGTCTTGTGAACGTCGGCTGGCTGGACTGGTATCTGATTGTATGCTTTAATGAGATCGATTTTGCTATATATTCGGCTGCCAGCCAGCTGATGTGAGAAGTCCTGTATATGCGGGATGGGGTATCTGTCCGGAACAGTACGGGCATTGAGTGCCCTGTAGTCACCGCATGGCCGCCAGCTGTTGTCCTTCTTAGGAGCGAGGTGAAGTGGGGACGACCACGGACTCTCTGACGGCCGTGCTGTGCCGTTAGCCAGCATAGCCTCGAACTCCCTCTGTGCTGCCTTCAGTTTGTCTGGTGCAAGACGGCGAGGTCGTCCAGTGATAGGCGGACCTGGTGTAGTGCGGATGTGATGTTCGGTACCGTGACTGACCTGTTTCTGTGTTCCAGCAGGCCGCGTGACTTCCGGGTACTGGCGAAGTATCTCGTGGTACTCCGTGTTGCCTCCTACGGACTTCACTGAGGCGATCATTGCTGCTGATTCGGCCGCTGGCGACGCCGGCGAAGACAGTTGGGTCAGCCCATCGATTAGCCGGTGACTTTTGAGGTCTACCAAGATGTTATAATGCGCCAAGAAGTCGGCGCCTATGATTGCCTTGGTGACGTCTGCAACCACGAACTTCCACGTGTACACGCGGCGAAGCCCTAAATTCAAGTGGAGCTCCACCCAACCGTACGTGTCGATGGCAGTTCCGTTTGCCGCGTATAACTGGTACGCCGTCCTGCTGCGCTGCTGTCGTAGGGCTGCACGTGGGTATACGCACAGATCGGACCCTGTGTCTACTAAAAACGTGGTTTTAGAGTCCCGATCTGTTACGAATAGGCGGCGTGGTTTGTGAGGGCAGCCATTTGCCGCTATTTCCGGCTGCCGACGGCGTTTCCCGCGTACGTACATGGCGACCTGCACCGCGTGGCCCTGTCACCGAAACTGTTGTGGTACCAGCAGTGAGCGTCGTTCCACGCGCTGCTGGAGCGCGAGCGACTGCGGCGTCGGCTTGGGGTCGGTTCTCTGTCACCACGCCGGTACCTATCTGTGGAGCGCGATCGATGGTGTACCTGACCTTGCTTTTGTAGAGCCGCCACCTGTAGACATAACTCCGCCATGCACTGTTTCAGCTCCGCGATGTCACTGCTGGTGCTCGTGCTCGCCACGGCGGGAGGTGTCGTGAGCGCTGGCCGCGTTGGCGCGATCTCGTGCACGCGGTCGGCCAAATCTGCGACAGACTGAAGCGGAAGGTTAGGCTGGGAAGCTATTACCGTCTGTATGTTCGTCGGCAACCTGCTCGCCCACAACGTGGCTAGGAATGTGTCTGGAACATGTGGTCCGGCCAAAGTCTGCAGGTGCCGCAAGAACTGTGATGGCTTCCGGTCGCCGAGCTCCTCTTGAGTGAGGATTTGCTGAACCCTTTTTTCACGCGAGTCGGATAGTCGACGTATGAGCTCAGCCTTCAGCTTGGCGTACTTGTCCTGTGCTGGTGGGTTCTCTATTATGTCCCGAGCTTCTACCATGTAGCGATGGTCTAGCTGACCCACGACCGTGTAGAATTTTGTGGTGTCGGCGGTAATGCCGGCTATTGTAAACTGACCTTCTACTTGTGCAAACCAAAGTGTCGGCTCCTCAGGCCAGAATGGCGGCAACTTCACGCTGACTCTGCACACGTCCTGCTTGACCATTGCTGCGTCCGCCTGCGCTCCCTGCTCTGCTCCGGTAGGCATCTTTGCTCCGCGTGGCTACTGTGCTCTTTGACGGGGTCACCAATGAAGTGTATAGAGCAAAATGGCGAAATGAAACGGTGGTTTGAACGTTATCCTTGTATAATTAATTTCTCAACACTTCTGAGTCGCTTAAGGCTACAATTGAGTTAAGACGACAGCGGGGAAATTACTGGACACAGACAAAAAGCTAAGAAGACGATATCGAGTCAACTAGCAGAACTTAGGTCTACGAGCAAGTCTAGATTTGGTTGTAAGTTCAAGCGTGTACTGTTCGGGAGGTCAAAACGAGTACTGATCTACATGACGATGCTTTATCGCTATTAGGCAAGTCATATGCTCCGATGAAAGCCGAGCTTTGCCGAACGCGCCCGAAGTTGCGTTCGGAAAGGCAGCGACCAGAACATTACAATTTTAAGCCTATATTTTGTATAGTGTAAATAATTATGCGTATTGTTAAATTTGTAAATAAATATTATGTGTGATGTAAATATAGCAACTAAATAAATATGTAAATATACTTCTAATAAAATATGTTAGTTTTCACCCACAGACAATGATCGTGTTTTGTGTTTGAAGTTTTTTGGTCTTTGGTTTGACGTTTGTTCAAATTTGACAGTTCGGTGTAACGGGACAATAAGGAAAAGTTTTGTATTGTGGAGTGTTTACAATTATAAAAAGTTTAAATTAATATTACGAATTCATACGAATTCCGGTGTAGCTGTGACCGCTACAGGTCCATGAGCCTTTGAAACGTCGCTGGTGAATTCTTAAGGCCAAACGGCATGCGTTTGAACCTAAATGTACCGAAAGGCGTGACGAAGGCCGTCTTATCGCGATCAGCGGTACTTACCTGCCAGTACCCACTGCGAAGATCTAGAGAGCTCATTACACAACCCTTCTTAGTCGACTGTAACAGCTCGTCAATACGCGGCATGGGGTATGCATCTGTCTTAGTGACCGCGTTCAGCTTTCGATAATCGACACAAAATCTATACGTACCGTTACGTTTCGGCACCAAGACGCACGGTGCTGACCAGGCAGACTCACACTCTTCGATCACGTCCTCCGTTAACATCTTGTCTAACTCGGCGCGCATAATTTGCTTCTTGGCAGGCGTAACGCGATACGGGGGCAAAGCAATGGGCGGGTGGTCGCCGGTATCTATGTGGTGTTCCGCAAATGGTGTAGGCTCTCCGACTACATTGAAAATATCAGAGTACTCACATAAAAGTTTCTCCAACGTTGACCTCTCCGACTCTGATAGCATAGCGCCCTCGTCCGTCCTCAATACGTTCACGGAAGCACACTGAATCGACTCGCGTTCAGATTCCCATGACAAAGTGTGAAGTGTCCGAGGCTGGTCCATTGTACGCCAAGTCCAATTGGAAAAATCTATAACCATCTTAGCTTTGGTAATAAAGTCAATGCCTAACAGAGTATCGTTGTTAACAGCATCAGGTAAAATAATGAACTCAATAGGTATCGATAATGAAGCAAGTTGAACATTAACTATCGTCAATAGCACATCACTATTCCTAACAATACCATCCGCAAGCTTCAACGACATCGTTTCGGCGCGAAAGTCTGAACCAATACGTTTCAGTAAAGAATAAAGTGAATAACTCGCAATACTACGACGCGCAGCGGTATCTAACAACGCGGTACCCTGATATCCCTCCACACACACGCGGACGATAGGCCGCCCCTGCTTATTATTATCGTTAACAAACTCCAAGCATAATTTCTTACTATCTACAGTATCTACATACACAGAAGAAAACACATTTTCTATCTTAACGTCTGGCTTACTATCTCCAGTACTATTTTGTTTACCTTTAGGACAATTAACTCTAATGTGGCCTTTTTCACCACAATTATAGCAAGATGTACCGGAGCTAGTAGGAGAACGTTTACTTAGCTTATCACAGGAGTCCCGTACGTGTCCTCGCGTTTTACAATATACGCAGAACAACTTCTTATCACTGTTATCACTTTTGCTCACACATTGATCACTACGCGGCGACTGCGCTCGTTCACGCGCGGACTTCGCCGTAGGGGCGCGGTCAGCGCGCACGGGCGGCGGCAGCGTTGAACTCGATCCCGGAGCGACGTGTTGATGCGCGCTCTCGCTGAGCGCGCGGGCAGACCCCGTAGGTAAACACGACGACGACGACGAGTTCTCCGACAACGATTCTTCTATGCTGCGAGATTTTGCTATAAGCGATTCAATGTCACTCACAGCGTCTCTTGGTAACCGCTTCCTGATTCTCTTGTGAAGTAGACCATAAATCATATCTAGTCTCGCTTCCTCTGGTAATTGATAAGGTAGTTTCGACAACAGAGATCGTACTCTTACGATAAAAACGTCGGCGCGTTCCAAACCTTGCTCGGCGGCGAAAACATCTCTATACAGTTTGTACGGTGGCCGTGGTATACCATACATCGAACGCAGGCGCTTGACTGCCTCTGACCATGACGTAACTTCATGACGGATGCCACGCCACCAAACTGCTGCTTGGCCATGAAGTAACATGGGGAGTCCACGAAGTGCCATCTCGTCGCTGACCGAAGCACAATCCATAAACATCTCGACGGCGTCTATAAATGCCTCGACCGCCTCCGGATACTCCGACGTCCCATCGAAGCGCGAGGTGCATTTGACGAGATTCCCAGCATACGATGACGGTGTGGCGCCGGAGGTCACACTAGGCGGCGTCCCTGAGTGCGATGTCAGCAGAGACTCGACGAGCTTCCGGTTCGCCTCGGCCTGCGCCGAAGAGAAGGCGGCCAGGAGCGACGATAGCTGAGTTTCCGACATAAGCACTGGAGCTGCAGGTGTCTCCGTCACAGACACAGGTTCATCGTCCGAACTGGAATCGTTCTTAGGAACTTTACGCGGCGGCATGATTGTTTTCCACTAAAATCCCGTGCACGTGTATCGAACAGTCTAGAATATCGATCGGCCAATACGTTGGGAGCCAGTATAACAGAAGAGTAAGGGCGCGGGCGCATACACAAGACACGGGGAGCGCGCGCAAGGCGGATCGCCGACTAACTGCGCGCGCGCGCGGCGAAGGACACAGCGGGTTGCGGGGTATCGATCGACGGGGTGAGAGGGGTACCAGGGACGCACTTCTAGCAGGACCGTACTCAGGGACTCGTTATAAAATCATTTATTTGTTTCATTAAATAAACTCATTTTATTAGATTGAAATCATGGTGAATCGAAGAAAAAACATAAGGAAAAAACGTCTAAATCTATCGTCTTTATCCGGGTCAGAGCGTGTTTGTGAATGTAAATAATTTGTCTCTACGTATATTATAATAAAATACTTGTAGGCAAAATCCTTGTGCAAGTTTTTTTAATAAAGGTATATTAATATTTTCACACAGATACTAGTGAGATATGTAGTATTAATATTTCACGCAGATTCTATATTACTCAGATAGGCAGTCGATCGCAGCATTCAAAACATTGATGTTTAGTCTGCTGTACATAAGAACAAAGAAACAAATAAAGACCACCATAAAAGTCAACAAATAATAATTAAAATACCAACATAGGGTGTTAAAATTGGTGGCCTTATCACTTAAAGCGATATTTTACAGACAACCTTTGAATGGACTTGATAAAGAACATATATATGGGTTTTTATATATCAATGGGATTTTGTTTAAGACTGGAAGCCGGCCCCAACGTACATAATATTAATACCAGCCTGTTTCTTTTCCACTCAGGGCAAATACCTCTTCACATACAGAAGAGGCAAAAGCATTGATCACCAGGCATATATTAACTTTAAGTCCAGTTTTTCTTACTATGCCTTCCTCCGCCGGAGTCAGTGATGTCTAACGATTCACTTAGAAAGTGCATGTGATTATATAAAGTCACATTGGCAACGATGATAAACCCAATGTCTTAACCTAGGCAAAATTTATTCTACGCCTTATTCTAACTGGCATAAAACAACCAACAGAACGTGGAAAAAATCGCGACGATAAAACAAGCCAATAATCTATTTATTACATGAAACAGCACTTAGCTAAGCCACTTTTATGGTAGACACCCGCTTTACCTTCGATGGAACATAAATCAATCAATTACCTTTTGTTTTGGACACTGAAATATTAGAACCTAGGTATATTGGTTACTATTTTCGCCATACGTACAGGTATAAAACGGAGATAGCTACGAACTTACAATAAAATAATGATTGATTAAAAGTTGAACTGATAAAATAGGAAAAAAACACATTTGCTACTTCCTTGTTTTGAAATTCAAATACCTTTATGAATCTTTTTTTGTAAACCATGTAGAACAGGCCACAATTTGTAAAAAAAATGAAGAAAATACTGTAAAAACTTCAGCCATATTTTTTCCAACAAACAAGGCTATATTTGCGAACCCTAAGACTGGTAAAAACAAAATTTAGGCGTCCTTAACGATCCTATAAAGAAAGTTGGGGACTCCAAACTTATATCAACAACTGCCAAAACAGGATTTGTGAAAAAAACCACAGACAAATCCCTTGAGCACAGACATAATATTATTTAATGGCTAAACCTCCTTTTAATATTACTAGATACCATGAAAACTTAGTGCTAGTGCTTGTTCTTCGTTGAAATATTAATATTGGTAATATTGTTCATGGTACTTTGTGGTTACAATGCGTGTTGTTTGTAATAAAAGTAATCCCTTATGAGTTACAACTACAAGTATTTTGTTGTTCAGAGATATTGTAACACAAATAACTTAACCTTAATCCTTTTGCATGAAACCAAGCCAATTTAAAAAAATACACATCACGCCTGTATTTACCGAATAGTAAGGCAGAGGTGTGCCTATAGTCACCGTTATGGTAAGTAAATATTGATTATTAGATGCATCTGGTCCATGGAAGGGTTCATTGTGGTTCTGTTTTACTCGTAGACAGACTAAAAACTCCATAACTCGAAAAGCTCGAACAGCAAGTCGCGGCCGACATTCTTAGAACTTTGACACTCGTTATGGGAAGTCAGAAGCACGAAAGTCTTACCAAGGGGTATCATCCTGTTTCCAGTTATTCGGTTATACAAGCCAGATAGGTAATCGCTTTTCCCTAAATACTGGTCTTCAACTGTATCAGCGTACAAACAGAAAATCGAGGTATTCCTCGAAGCGCTACTATTTTGAGGCGCTCCTAATGAGGCGCTCCTATTTTATTCCTCGGAGCGCTCCTAATAAAAGATTAAGATTTTTCCAGAAAAAAAAATATTTTTTTAATTTCTAACGGGAACGCTCCTAAAAGGTGCGCTCCGAGGAATAAAATAGGAGCGCCTCATTAGGAGCACCTCAAAATAGTAGCGCTTCGAGGAATACCTCAGAAAATCGGCTAGGTAATCGCAATCCTGAATTTAGCTTTTATTTCTACAACTTCATATAAAGACGTTAGGCTTATTTAGTTGTCGCTGAAACGTATATTGTGCGTGGAATTTTGTCATATTAACAGAAGAGAAGCGATTGGGATCACGTGTGGGTTAGGCAATTAGGTTGCTGGTAAAAAAATATGTTGTAAGATAAAGTTGGTTGGCACTTAGGTACACGTGTTCCGATTTATTATCCCAGGGGCATACTACAAGAGACCGGAGCGCTTATACGAGGACTAACGAGGCTATAGGATCGGATTTTATTTTAGTACAGCCAATGTAAAAAGGGTCTTGCTCAAAGGTCCCGTTAAAACACAATAAATTAGTAAATATACCTACGTCTCTTACTTATTTGCTATAACTATACATTTAATAAATCTTGATGTCACTAGCCATTGAGATGATACCCTTCAGTGAACATTTACCAGTGGTTGTGAAAGTAGCAGTGTCTTCCTAGTGTACACCTACTTGTGTCTTAGAGGACAAGTACGCTGCTCTGCCGCTCCAATATTACTAATTATACGAGTATTATTCTACTACTGAGACATGGGATCAAATTTTCTCTATGATATTTCTTCACATGTCCTCTCATGTAAAGTTGCTAATATTACCGTTACCGGTACCGAGTTTATCACTTAACTCGGTACCAAAAATATTCTAAAATCTATATCTACTCTATAGTAGCCTATAGTAGTAGTAGTATAGTAGTCTTTTTGATACCGGATTTATTGGTAAACTCGGTACCAGTATCGGTAATTTAGCAACTTTAGTTAGATATTTATTCGAATAAAGTATATAATATTTTGTTTCATATTTCACCAATGTAACTGAGACTACTTATTAGCACATGTTTTAAATGTTTTTATAATTATGTAATTTATGTATTACGGCATTCCCCGCACCTGTTATACTTTATGATCTTTTAATTACATACTTGTAATTGAAACAATAATATAGTACAGTCTACATGTGTAAAATTAAGTTTATTGTAATTTATTTTCTAGTGAATCTGGCTAAAAGAATTCAATTTTAGTATAAAACACTTTTTTAGCCTTTGACAAGATTTTTTTCCTACTAAAAAGACGAATTTAAAATGAGCTTAGTCTTCAAAGTTGAGTTGAGAAACCTTAAAATTTTTAAAATTGTGTTGTAGTATAATTATTTTTTAGAACTTCATTCGACTTTCATAAAATGTTTAAAACTAACAATAGCGATGCCACAAAGTAACCTATTTTTTTTTAAATAATATTAACGTGAATAATAAAAACAAAAAATCAAACAAATATATGATTAAGCTAGAGTTGTCTGACGGTGTGCAGTTGAAAATATGACAGTCGAGAACCACACAAGCAACCTATCGACACATAGGTGTTATTGACTTACCGTAAACAAATCAATAGCCTAGTGCTGCACCGCTAATATTTCAATCAAACACATAACACTAAGCTCGATCGATACTTAGTACACTCATAAGTCGAGTAATCATATCGGTATGTCGAATATCTCAAACCTAAAAATCTATTGTAGTACTTTTAAAAGCGTGTGCAGACTGTGCAGTGACGACACAAGTCATTCGTTCGCTGGCATTTGAGCTTAATTTTGTATTTTGGTTTTATTGAAAACTAGCAGACGTCACGCGGTTTGACCCGCGTAGTTCCCGTTCCCGTGAAAAAAGTAGCCTATGTCACTCAGGGATAGTGTAGCTTCTTAACGGTGAAAGATTTTTTCAAATCGGTTCAGTAGTTTCGGAGCCTATTCAATGCAAACAAACCAACAATCAAACCTTTCCTCTTCATAATATTAGTATAGATGATATTCACTAGCAGACTTCACGCGGTTTTACAAGCGTAGTTCCCGTTCCCGTGGGTATGCAGGGATAAAAAGTAGCCTAATTCACCCGGGGGTAGTGTGTAGCTTCTTAAGGGTAAAATATTTTTTCAAATAGGTCCTGTTGTTTTTAAGTTTATTCGTTACATACAAAAGTACAAATATTTCCTTTTCGTAATATTAGCATAGACGTAAAGAATAAAAGTAGCTTGAATTGTAGCGTTTTTTTAATTAATTAATACTGATTAGTTTTTGTATTCGAAGTAAATAATTTATAGATAAAATGTGATGAAAAACCGATACTATCATTGACAAAAACATCCTGCTTCCTCATACAACAAAAACGTGATGAAACCTAAAAGATATTTCTCAACGGCTTGTGAAGCTAAGTCTAAGCCTGTGGGTGGCACAAAAGATGAAGAAAACATTCATAAGTCTTGAAATGTTGCTTATTTAAGACCCAGGCGCCTATTGTTCTTAAATAATATGTAAAAAATAATGTACACGTTTTCATTATCATCCATTCCACATCAACGAGTTTGTGAAGTGGTGTGATTCTTTCGGCTCAGGTATTGTACAGCGAGTCATTGTTTTTTCACAGGCACAATAGATAGGCGCTGAGACAATGAAGGTTATTAATAAAGAAAAAGAAAACTCGCGATGCTTTTCTGAAGAAAACTTTGATCCTTAGTATAATTAAATTGAAAATGAAACCCCACAATGAAGTGTTTAACATAGTAGTTTAAAAAATGAATGCGATTTTTCTATCTTGATAGAATTAAGTAATAATAAAATGCAAGACGTGATGACCCCATAGGTTAGGAGCCTAAAATCCGGACAAGTACAAATTTGACTTTTTCAATTCATATGTAGGTACATTTTAAGTTTATCTTAGACATCATTGTCTACGGTAAAGGAAAACATCGCGAGGAAACCTGACTTAAAGTTAATATTTAAGTTTGAAATCACCAATCCGCCTTGAGCAAGCTTGGTGATCAATGTGCTTACTCGATTTGAGATGGAGATTTTGCTATACAGTGGGAAATTAACAGTTTGGTATAATATTTACACTATTAAATAATAAAATATTAAACTGCAAAAACTAGTTAACGCGTTGCGGGTAGCCTGAAGAGAACAAAGGCTGAAACACTCACAGAGGAGGTAATTAATGAGGGCTTTGAGGACTCGCGTTTAATCTAACTAAATCATCATTGCCATAATCATATTTGGTAAAGCTTTTCATTCTACTATCTAAGTAATAACATTATTCATATGCAGATTTGGACGTTTCTGATTGCTACATTTGTATATCTCAATTATACCTTGCAGTTTTCCCAATGTGATTATTCATTGAAGATGTAAATACATGTTATTTAACGAACGAAAAAACAAATACAAACAAACACGAAGCACGAAGTACAGACGCCAGCACAACGACCTACCCCAATGTGTCAAATTTCATTGATTGGTTTTCAACTTTATTCAAAACACAATAAGGTACATATTCAATTGGCAGAATTTGACAGTTTGGGGTAGGTTGATGTGCTGGCGTCTGTACAAATTATTTATAGAACGTACTCTTAAAACATAGTTCAGACAGTAAGAACTACATTATAGTATAAATGTCACTTACTAAAAATGTAAACAATAATTGTAAATTAATAAAGTAAATATAAAACCAGCAACACTGCCAACAATTAGGCGTCAAAGTACTCCTTCGCATCGCTGTTGTCATTAATTTTTTTTTTTAAATAGGTAATATTAACATCACTTAAAAATGAAGTAGTTAAATGCTTTCGTGAACACCTTGGCCTTCAGAATCAGGTACAAACGCCAGCACATCAAACTTTCTTAAACTGACAAATTTCCCCAATTAAACATAAACCGTACTTTATTTGTAATAAAGTTTAAAAACTATCGAAGAAATTTGACACATTTTCTCTGTACTTACTCAATTCATGGTTTCCGATTGTGCTTGATTGTGCCTACATATTCCTCCTATTTAGAAGAAAAGCTAGAAGAAAATTGCCGTGCAATTTAATAGCCAACAGATACGAAAATGAACTCGTGTATTAATTATATTGATTATAGGATATTGAAGAACGTGTTCGCAGTTCGTTACATGTGCTATTAGATGATGGATCGTCTTTAATGGGCATATTATTAGTCGAACAACGATCACGTAGGGTTTAGCACCTTTACTCGAACATTTTGCGTACCTATGCAATTACTGGTTATCTAGCGGAGTATTAAATTCTCATAAATGAGAGAAGACGGGATAGAAGCCTGTTATAGTTCTCAAATCTCAAATCTTTACTGCAATCCATAATGTTAGCAGGTAGTAGGTGTTGATCTGTCCGTGCTAAATCCATACTTATATTTTTAATTTTTACTATCTTTCTGTCTCATTTTCACTATAAAATACTGAACCGATTTAAATAAATGAGCCTGAGAAAGGCATAGGGGGAAAAGGGGGGGATGAATGGTTGTATGAAAGTATAATTTTCAAAGTTAAAGCATCTTATATTTTAGGCTGTTGATTAGATGTAAATAAGTATGGCATTCAAAGAATAAAAAAATGTTACCAGGGTGTAAAATAAATACGGACAACATTTTATACTAAAAAAAACGTTATTTTCTACCCAAACACTCATTACCACGCGGACAAAGTCGCGGGCACAGCTTTACTTAAGTAAGACAGAGAGGACGAGCGCTTCAATAATATTTTTTAAAGCTTACGTACACCTTTCATAATATGAGAATTAATAAAAAGTGATAAAGATATTATAAATAGTTATTATAAACATTAAAACATTGCTATTTTATAATATCTACGTAAGTTTTAAATTTTACCTCTTTAGAACTAAAATTGAATACAGTAAAAATAGAGCAAACCACTTATATATAATATGGTTTTAATAAAAAATCTTATACGACATGGAAAGCGAATTTATGTCTTTAAAAAATGGCGTGTCTGCTGCATATACAAGACCTTTTGCATAATCTTTCAACATGATTGGATATGTTAAAGCCTGTAAAGGGACCAAGGGTGACCGCGTCAGTGTTGCCATAGAGATAATAAGTTATCTCTCAAACCGGAAATTCAAAAATGGTTGCGTTTTTTTAAACATGGCTGTGAAAAATCCAGTAAAGTGCGACTTGGAACCAAATGATTAGTGTTTGAAACAAGATTTATCTATCAGACGGCCATTTTAAATTGAAAAGCCTCTTGAAAGGGTACTGATAAATCTCCACTAGGCAATAGGGATTTCAATTTTATGACCATTGACTAAAATCCCAAATTCTACCGTTTTTTGTTTAATTTAATAGTTTGGAACTACAAAGACTTTCACTTTATTTTTAAAATGAGCTCTTCTTTTTAAAATATCGATTGTGTACGTTGACCAGCTGGCTTATTCACAACCATTCGACTAGATTCCGCACCGAATCGAACGGCTAAGATGTCGAAGATGTCATCCAAACGCAATTCACAAATCCGAAACCGATTTTTTTTGACAAGCCAAATTCGATAAGAAGACTCAAATCTTTCCGACAGCTGTTTGCTATCGGGAGCCATACCGAGCAAAATTTAAACGATTTGATTTTCATAAATCCAGGTTATTTCAGAGAAATATAAACACTGTAAACCTTTAAAACACTGCACATTTAAGTAAATGAAGTTTTATTATTGTATGTATTGACCGTCTTTCATTGATACTTTCGCATTTACTTATATTCAAAGTGTAATTATGTAGAACTACTTAGTTACACTTTGAATTACTTTATTGGTATAGTTGTACATGTAATAGGGTATATGCATGTATTTTTTTTATATTTTTAATTCACTGTTTACAACGTTTTAACATAGTAAAAAAATAGAAACCTATTAAAAAATGCAGTAATGAAGCTTAAAAAAATATTTAAAATACAGAATAAATTTGAGCTGTTTAAACGCCGCCATTTTCGCGCGCCATCTCGATTACGTCATTTACTATGATCCTGCTACTATTACTTAGGGTGTTTTCGTTCTTCTAACCATTTCACCATGAAAAAAGCTCAAAAACCAGTTTACCGGTATTGCTTGTACCCGAATGCAATAAACATTATTAGATTGTGCTTTTACAAAACCACTTTCAGTAATTTTTCTTAAATGTTAAATAACCCCACTATGAAGCTAAAATTACACTTGAACATTAAATTAGTTCACAACACACACGGCAATAATTATGTTTTCGAATAAAAAGTCCATTCTAATACTTAATGTCATACTTACACATTGTATGTTTTGTAGACGTTGAGTTGTTGTCGTAGTATTTGACGTCAATTTTCGTTATAACCAATGGTGATGCGTTTCACAAATTTGAATTTCCCGCGCTTAATTCGCACTTTTATTTTTAATTTTAAATAATTGTGACGCTATTAAAAAGTAAAATAATGATTTAGTTCATATTTTCTGCCGTTAAAGATCCGGAAAAAAAATATTCGAACCATATTTAAATTACATGCATATTCCCTATTGTTTGACAATGAGCAAATAGCAATATTTGTGTATTGATATCAAATACTTACAGTCATTTAGCCTTTTTTAAGCAAAGTTATAATAAAAAAAATAATCCATAGTTTTATTTCAAATAAAAACTTTTTCCGCATTGCCAGACTGGCAATGTTTAAAAAGTAAAAAAAGTTTAAAAAGTAAAAAAGTCTGTCAAACTGGCAATGCCAATTTGACAGACGGCTGTTTACAAAGCAAGTTTATTTGAAATAAAGTTTGTTTGATTAATAATAAAATCATTTTGTACCGTTTGCTGTCTATTAAATTACTAGCTGTATATTCTATAATTAAACGGATCGAAACATTCAAATAAACCAATTTTATTTACTACTTTAAATTTTCTACCACGCTGATCTTTTTACTACCATTTTGTAGCGTTCCCCATAAATACAATGATCAATCGTATAGAAAAAAAAACGTATCCGTTCGGATCTGTGAATAGCGTTTTGGCAGTTCTTCGGCTCGGAAATGAGATTGTCGAAAACGGTTCCTTACCGACACGGAAACCAATCGAACGGTTTAGAATAAGGCAGCAGGTTTACTTACAATGGCACCTCCCTACCGCATACAAGCTTTATATCAACAGGCTGCCTATGAATATTTCTTTTTTGTCACGAATAAAATTGACTGTAGTGACAAGTATTGAATTATTGCGTGTTATAAATCGCACCGCGCGCTGTCACAAAGAGACTATGGCTTCCGTAAATTATTGCACATAATTTATACCTATACGCCTTTTAGCGAACCACTTTATTTTTCTTTTACTACATTTAAATAAATACTGTGCTAAGCTTATTTATTTTAAAGAGTTGTATCGTGACTAGCAGATGTCACGCGGTCTCACCCGCGTTTTTGAGGGTGGGAATCGTGGGAATACAGGGATCACAAATAGCCTATGTCACCCGGGGATAGTGCAGCTTCCCAACGGTGAAAGATTTTTTAAATCAGTCTAGTAGATTCGGAGCCTATTCAATGCAAACAGTCAAACTACTATTATAATAATAAGTATACATAATATTAGTACCTATTTATAGATAATTATCTATCTTAGCAACTGGAGAGATGAATTACTAAACGAATACTTATCATATGCTAAAGGACTGATCATTTTATGTACCTATTAGGTACTCTTGAACAATATACAATTGAAGAAACACACAACCTTGACACTGCTATTATTGGTATTAAAAATGTGTGAACCTAGGCAACAGCAACGACAGTTTGTATGAACACTATGAAAACAAACATGAATCAGTCATGGAAGTCAGATGGGAATGAACAGCCGACACAAGATAAAGTGGACCGAACACCGCTACGTATAGGGTGTGTTTTGTGTGTAAGTGTAGTTTCACCACGTCAGCTGTACGGTTCATTTGTTTGCCAGGGACGCATCCATGCGCGCAATTACCTTATAGGTTGATGCGGACGGTGGCATTTACATTTTTTGTAAGCTACTGAAGATCAGCACCATAAAGATCTATTTAATGCATCAAAAAAGCAAACAAGGGACTTACAGCCAAATAATAAAAGCTGCACGGGCTGATCGTAGGTAAGAGTAAGTAGCTTAGCGCGTTAGTTTGTGGATCGGTGACCGACCATACATTCCATTCATATCAAACTCCTGCTGTCAGCTGTGCTCCGGCTGTCATTTGTAGATCTTTGACAGTCGTTTCGAGGAGATAGAAGTCCTAAAGCTAAAACTTTGAATTTCTTGACAGAAAGTTTAAAAAGCTGTTGCTACTAGACTGCTATGTTGGTCTACTAATTTAACGCGCTACTGCTGAGTTGAATGTCTCTATTATTATATTAAAAGCTCTATATTGAAGGAGTTAACTGACTTAATGTGGATGTACTATAATTAAATACACCTTTCCCTAATCATTTAAAGAACATGCTATGTTTTGTTAAAGTTTTTTCTTTTTTTAGCCGATTTTTTTCTTTTCTTCTTGTTTGACTATGTTTACCTTGAGGCCGAGACAAAGTCACATTTTCATGACCGATTACGAAGTTCGATAAATCCAACACATATGGATTTTGCATATGCTTTCGAAATACAAAATAGGTACGGGGGTACGCGCCATAGTAGCCGTCACCACAGATAACACAAGAATAATAATTAAAAAAAGTAATTATAAAACATTAATTTCTCGAGGAACATTACAACAGAGAGAGACATGTTAATATTTTTTTTAAATCAATCAAGAAATGGCATTAGTTGTGTAAGTTATTTCGTATTATTTCGGATTAACCAAACTTCATTATCGTTAATGAAAATATAACTTTATTCATGCCACGTGCTTGCTAGACTTTTGAAGTTGGTAGGTGATTTATGACCAAACGTCATCATTGACTCCTGTCGATCAGAAGTCAGAACGCGTCGTATTCCACATTACAGGAACTTAATTTATATTCAGCGCCGTCATAAAAATGTTCCCGCATAATAAATAAAGCGTGTACCCTGATATTGGAAATCCCACCCTTTTCGTTGTCAGATTATGTAAAATTCTATATTCATTCACCTACATCTTTTTACATACATTTATTTTTATTAATCTTTTTTTTGTAATATAGGTTACCTGCATGTTTATCAGCTTGTAAATCGACTTAATTGGTCCATGTCCATTTTTGGCTATGTTTTTCCCATCTATGTAATAAATACTTAAAATATAGGGTGCAAGAAGACCGATCACATAGCCGATAACTACACATTCTGTATATATAATTAAGTAAGTAACTTTAACAAAAAAATATTGCTGGGAAAATACTTTTTTTTTTCATTAAAAAAGAGATGCTTTTTATTGCTCGCAATGAAAGCGCGACAACGCAACGCCACTTTCGATCAGCTGAGCGTACGGCCGGCTGCGGCCACTAGCGCCTGGTTGTTGACCAGACCGGCCCGCTTGTGTTTAGTATCTATTGCATTTTTTGTAACTTTAAATGCGTAATTTGTTTTGAAAAATCGATAATTTTGATAATGTTTGTTTACTGATGATACTAGGAATACGATTTTGAAAAAAATACGAAAAAATATATTGCACTTTGACCTTCAATATCTCCAAAACCAGTGATGTTTCAGGTATGTTTCAGAAGAAAAAAACTATTCCAGTGATGGGTAGAATACATTTAGAATATGTAGTATTCGTTTACGTTACACCCTGTATACTAATTTTGTAATTAACTTAAATAATGCTATTACCAATTTTATTCGCAATGAGTACAAATGTATCAAAAGTCGATTTTCATTATGACACTCAATTGTTTATTGTATTCTTATATTTCTGTTCGGTACTTACTACTGTCAAAGTAGGGATTGCAATTCTTAATAAAAACAAAACCCACCAAGTTTAGCCACTCTGTAAATCCTAATGCTTTTCATTTGTTTTCTCCATGTGCATCACATGGCCAAAGTTTCCTCAGCAAATGGACACCAGGATAAGGATAAAGGGCAGCCTTTAGAAGAAAATATAGAAGCGTGTATCTTTACCGGTTGTGATTTGCCGGTTGCTGTTATCATTTTGATACCGAAAAGCAACGATACCGAAAAGCAAACGAAAGAATAAATTACGTATATATATAGCCAAGGTCAACTGTATTGGAAGTTCACATCATTACCAAAACAAAATATCAATGGGAAAACCACAAGCAGGCATCGATAGCAAAACTAGCGAAAGGCGAATATTCTCAGAATCGCCATTAGTCTTGCAGGCGCCCGGCGACTTCGATCGATTTTATCATTTCCAACGGCCCGCTTACAACCGGCTTCTGAAACGAGATTATCGACTCCCAATAATAATTAATCGTAAATCAAATGATGCCATTGACTGTTAATTAGTTTTATATTAACGCGTGGTTAATCTAACATTTTTAATTTACATTTGCGATAATTTTCATTTCAGAAACAGATGTGATGGTCCAGTGGTTGAAGATACAAATCCGGGTAAGTAACATTGCAATTTTTAGATTACCTTAAATCTACTTTTTAATTAATGTTAAACCTACTATTAATTTAAGTCTGAAAACTCCAATCCATCCTCCTGAACTGACATGCTGATTAATATTCGTGTCTTTTCAGTGCGAAAAGGACTCTTTGCTTTCTACACTGGAATAGTAACAAGCTCGTGTAATTATAAATGTACGAGAAGTTTTGTAAAATAATAGTTCAAGACCAACTATGATTAAAATACAAGCAATTTCTTGTGATGAAACTTTACATGTACAATTGTACAACCACATAAAACTTCCATCTTGTCGAAATATTAATTTGTGTAAAAGTCAGACAGCTTGGTTAGTGTTGATTGAAATAGTGTTTTGAATTAATTTTGATGAAGTTTAATTCATTTATTTTCGTCAATGGGTGTACGTACCTCAAATAATTGAATTCATTATTATTATTAAAAATACTGCACAGGTTCTTTTTTCGTAGATCTAAAAAAGGCTTTGTTTTAGACAGTACGACACTTATTAAATTAATCAAAACAAAACTACGGCGACCAACAAATGTCGGTCAACACATTATGGTAACCTCCCAACTTTTGTAATAACACATTCGCTGAATAGTTGGCCTGAAACTGAAAGGCATATTTCTATAAATACGGCTCTATTGTGTTCAAATATAACCACACAAGATGGAGCCAGACGAATGTCCATTAAAGGAGCTTAATAAGATTTAATACAGCTGGTGCCTTTTAATATTAGTTTCTCTCAAAGGTGTTTATTCGACAATACAATAACTAACCTAATAGGTCAGTAAAAAGGTAATATGAGTCGTAACACGTCATAAAGATTTACTTTGGTCTATAAAGTCAAAAGACTATTCTTTCTAATACTTATTTACGTCATTTTATATTATTCTGAAGAATGTGGATACGTTATTATGTAACTGTTTAATATTATAAGTGTTAAGAGTATCGAACAAGAAATAACGACTGAATTTTAAACTACATGGCAATATACTCACGTCAATTGCCATGGGACCTCAAACGTTTTAGTACGATTTACGACGAATGTCGAAGAATTTCGTATTCAAGCAGAGGATAATACGCCATTCCTACCTTTTGGGTATTTCAAATTTATGTACAAATTATCACTGGCTCATACAAGACACAGCAGAGCTATTCTGTCAAAAATCACGCCGTGAAAATATAAAAAGTGAAGGCGGATTTAGCTGTCATTCTATGCCAATACAAGGCATTGACAACACTTCAGTCTTAGATTTCACAGGGTGTACGTTTTCAGTGTGTGTCATAGACGTACTCGGTCGTGAGTGAGTGAGTCTATGACACACTGAAAATTTCATACACATTTTTTGAACTTTTCATATGACAACACTCCCGGTTTTATTTTTATTTTTTGTTTTGTTCGACGTTCGTTACTTTCTTATTTCCTGTCTAATCTCGAAAATATCACTTTCAAGTTTTATGTGTGTAAGCTGTGTCTAAATTAGTCATGTGCAAACTGAAATCACGAAATGCAAGAAAACATGGCGCGTAGAAGAAATTAAATGAAATGAAACGAAATGATATTTATTTCTGTAAGTAGATCTTCCCAGATACTTTTACATGTCATTTTTTTTTTAAACTAAATGGCATTTCTAAAGTGACTGATCCCTGATGTTGTGTCCCTTTTAGGATCTATAGGCTAGTTCACTTGAGGATGAAGATTCCTTGGATAGAATGTTACATCTGGACTGGACATTAAATTATTTTATTTGTATAATTAACAAGGTAAAAAATTGCAAGTGTGGCTGCTGACGCCACCGTACGAGAGCGACAAAAAAACAAAAGAAAATCGTCATAGATAACTTTCTACAACCAATGTTGCCCGACATAAAACTTATTATCTGCCAACACCTGAGAAGAAATGCCGAAAGAAACTCAGGGGTTATGGTCTCTTAAAGTCTAGACATAAGATTGTATTAATTTAATTTGCGAGTCTCACGATGCAGGGCAATGTCTGGAAAAGTCTTTTGAAGAAAGAATCAATTCAGCTTTAAGTTGACCTGTTCCGACAGACTGCATGCATGCTTCAGTCATCGTAATCGAAGTCATTATTGAAAACGTTTTCTGCAACTTTTTGCATACCTACCAAACCTTATGATTGATGCTTCCTAAACTCATCAATGTTTTAACTCTTGTTTTGATAGTATTCACATAGTTATATAATTCAAAAGCCGGATACAGTGAAAACTTTCCTTTTAGAGCACTCGTACCTGCCTACTTAAATGTTTAACTATGTTTTGCTTCTAATTCCGACCGCGTGGTAGGTAAGTGGTTGGACCTCTATCCTTGCCAAGACTCACTGCTGCCCCATATACATTTTGGCAAGTTTTCAAGTTTGTAATACAAACCTATGTGTCAGAATTACAAGCCTCCCGAAATAAAACATACTTGGAATGTAGAAGATAGGTACCTACAGGCTGTCTTTTCATAAGTCTGAGGTTGTATTTTATTTTTTTTCGCTGAAAACTTTTGATGTCAATAGTGTCCTCGCCGAAAAAGAAGCGTGATAAAATTCAGGCGGGTTTTTTTTAAACATAATTCAGGTGTTCGTAATGTTCATGTTTTTTTTCTTTTTAAGGGTTGTCATCTTTTTGCTTACAGAATAAAATTTGTCTAAAGAATGAATGGAGTCCATTGCTCTGGCATTTTTTTAAGGTGACGCGGTTTTAGTAGACTATACACATAATAGTATATAAGGGAATGCATGTTTTGTTTGGTATACATGTCTCCAACTATTAGGTATGTATAAACTTTGCTTGGAATTATAACTGCCGAACTACGTAGAACCGAATATGGCTTAAAGAGTAATTTATTATTTTGATCACGTTCAACCTACGTTGATTGGAGAATAAAAATAAAAGGTATCTTTTTAATAGGTATTTTAAACGTCTCTTGTCATCATAAAAATTCACAAAAAGTTTCAGAAAAAAAGATTCGTCGATGAGGAGAAATCGATGAATCTTTTTGTCAACCTTTTTGTAACTATTAGACTTGGTGGCCTACCACTCTTATTCATCTGCCTAGCCTTTTTCCAACTACCTACTTATTTCGGGTGCAGCTGAATACCATTGCTTTAAAACATCGAATGACTGCTTATCTGACATTCAAAACACAATTGCTGGGTAGCTCGACATTCAACTTTAAATGGTTGTCAGACTTTTGAATTTCTGAGTACTTGTATTGATTCTCATAGATCTACAGTAATGATCTCTGGGATCAACGTCTTAACGTGCTTTCTGAGGCACGGAGAAGTCTTGATATGTATGCTGCATTCGGTTAGACTGGAAATCGACCGCAACAAAGTTGGAAAAGGCTCGGCCGATGATGGGAGAATTTGTGTTTTCTCAAATACAAATACACAGCTTGTATCTTCATGGAATCTATCCCGTTACGTGATTAACAAGTTTGCAATGCTTATAACTGAATCAATATTGTTGCCTGATGGTCAGGTCCGCTATGCTGGGTCACCGCCAATAACCCGATAGCTTTATCAACTAGATATCAAATTAATAAACTTCTATAATCTGCGCTTTAGCATCAGCCTGTATTATTTTGCATGGCTAAGGACAAACAAGTGTTATCAAACTATGTAGTGTGTAGGCATTATAAAATCATCTCGACAATGCATCCCGTGGTAGCAGTTAATATAACGGTTTACAACAAAAGACAATTTATATGCACAATACGTTTAGAGTTTGCTATCGGCTCTCACTTCAAGTTATAATAAATACTATAAACTAAACGTTACAGCATTTAGAGCAGGGAACTAACGAAATAGCGGCTACGTCACACTAGTTTTTATTACAACGCGTTATAATGCTATATCGTAAAAAACCGTGTTATAAACATGTAGTTTATAGTTTTTAACGCGTATGTATCATATGACGTGTGTAAAATGCACACGAATTTGTGCATCACTTTCCACGAGCGATGATACCTACATAGAATAGAATACGGCCTTCATGGCATACTTAATTGTACGAAAATATTATGTCTTATACAATTACATCAAAAAAATACGTAAAAACTAAGTTTAAAATTCATGGAAGAACATACCTATGTCCTAGCAAGTACCTACAGAAATATTTATGTACATAGAGTAGATACTGTCATAGATGGCTGCTCCTCTGACCTTTTTGGTATTGACGCCGGAGTTCCTCAGGGGTCTGTTCTCTCCGCGACACTTTTCCTGCTACACATCAATGACCTCCTTGTTCCTGGTATTGTTGGGTATGCAGACGACAGCACTGTCATGGAGAGTTACACATGTAGCGCAAGAGCCAGTGGTGATGAACTTCGGTCTTTGAGAGAGGCCATGGTAGAGCGAACGAATTCAACCTTAAGTCTTGTCTCCAAGTGGGGTGACGAAAATCTGGTTGTTTTCAACGCCACTAAAACACAAGTGTGCCTGTTCACCGCCAAAAGGAGCCCCTTCAATCTGGCTCCTACTTTCCGAGGTGCATCTGTACCAGTTACCGACGGCCTCGAGCTTCTTGGCACGAAGTTAAGTGCAAATCTTAACTTTGGTGCCTACATTGAGTCGAAAGCTCAAACTGCGGCAAAAAAGCTGGGCATCCTAAATAAAGTTAAGCGGTACTTCAAAGCTGACCAGCTTTTAGTTCTTTATAAAGCTCAAATCCGGTCCGGCATGGAGTATTGCTGTCACCTTTGGGATGGCTCAGCCAAATACCAACTAGCCACACTCGACTCAGTAGAGCGCAGAGCCAAGAGGCTCATTGGTGACGAAAAGCTGGTGGGTACCAAGCTTCATACCCTGGCCCACCGCCGCAAAGTTGCATGTCTGTCGGTCTTTTACAGACTGTATTTCGGTGAGTGTGCTCTTGAGCTCCACGAGCTCATTCCACCATCTCCTTTCCTCCATCGGGAATCCAGACGTACTGCAGGTTATCACCCATTCCTTGTAGATGTTCCACACATTCGCACGAAGCGCTTTGCCTGTTCCTTCATTATGCGCACAGCCAAGGAGTGGAATTCCCTGCCTGCATCAGTGTTCCCGAGTTCATATGACCCCAATCTGTTTAAGTCGCGAGTTAATAGGCTTCTTATGGGTAAGCTCGTTCCATCGTCGACCTCATCTCTGACCGCAGGACAAGATTGAGGTCAAGAGTAGACCCATTATATATAAAAAAAAAAAAAAAAAAAAAAAATACTCGAGTGGGAGCCTGTGGGTGTACCTTCGTAAATGTAGGTACACACTCCACATCCCCCGAGAACCTTTAGATCCTCGGATCTTTACAATATTTGCTTGAGGACTGTTTATACGCCACCATTTTGACAAGCAGTTGTGTATACTTATGTTTAGACAAACAAGGAAGAAAGGAGTTTTAAGAAATATTTAATGATAGAGAAAATATTAAAGGTTTGTTTAGCCTAGTCAAAAGGATCTTAATGTGTTTGATACGCTTTCAAGAACGGGAATTAAAAGGCCTCAGGCTGACTAAAATATAATTGGAAATCTTTCAGTATATGGATATTTTTATAAGTAATCATGACTGTTAAAACCTATTGACAGACACAATGAATAGGTGTAAAATATTTCTAGTTTCGGAACTATACATTTGGTTTTTCATTCACTGCTGCCATATCGTGTTTCACACAATCCATCCATCTTTTGTCTGATTGAGGCTCAACGCAATTTGTTGTTTATAATTAATTTAAGTACCTAATATCACGCCGAGCTAGATTGCCTATAAATAAAATAGCAACTTGAAGCTATTATTTTAGGAAAACTGGAAGAAATCTAAGGTTTAAGTTTATGTTTCAATGTTAATTTAAATATTAAATTATGTGTTTTAATGTAACACGACAGGACACGACAAATTCCCCGGCAAAGATGTCAAGGACTATATAGTTTCGTAGACATGCCTATATTTTCCCGATCAGTGAAATTGGCTACAAACTTAGAGAATTTTAAATGGCTTAATTTTGATGAAATCTATCGCTAATGATAATCGCTTTAAAACTACAATTATTTACTTTCCTCGCTTCAACACGTTTCCAAATACAAAAGTTATGAACAAAACTATTGACGCTGCCGTAAAAAACTCTAATTATTGTAACAACGATGAATTGTTCGAAGATACTTTAGTCCTTCCTAATGTATTTAAAATATTATATTCTATAAAAGAAACATAAAGTGCTTTGTTGGCAATATTCGAAACCAGATATTTTTTTTATTTGTTTTAAAGTAAACTAATCCTGAGGTTATTAAGTACCCTTTTGACCTTGTGATTACTCATTTTAGGCTACTTTGAATTTACAACAAAATAGGCATTATATTTGAAATTAAGTCGTTTTTTCCATATTGTTATGGTATAAGTACCTATAACTACGAAATGCCATTGCTTATACAACGCATTAACAAATTATCTAAATATTCTTCATTATATAAGATTTGAATGAATGTCGTGTCGTGAACTCCTAGAAACAAAAGAAGTACCTTTTGTTTCTAGGAGTTCACGACACGACATTGGTGCCTGGAAACAAAAGCATTGTTACCGAACCGCATAAGTTAATTTCTTACATTCTGTTGTGATACATTATGAAAATTATTTTTCCGTAATGTAATTCATAAATATTTATGAAAAAAGTGGTACATACATTATAAGAAATGGGCAAGTACGTAAACAACAAATTATAATATTTTATTTTCACATCAGCAAAGGCCTCATAATACTTAACAGCCATTAAGAACATAATTACCGAATCTTTTAATCCTAAATTCTTTAATAAGCACAAAATGGTAGGTATTGTGCAAAGCTGTAAAACGAAAAGAAAAGACAATTTATCAATTTCGCTTAATCTCATAACAACTTGGAAATGAACTAAACGAGTTATGGAGGTCAGGCGACAGTCGTTTCATAAAACCATTAGCATTCTATAAAACCATAATGTCTTTAATTATAGAGCTCCTAATGACTGCACGATCAATCTTTCTTTCAGTGAAGGAGTATTTTTGGCAGTGGATGTTTACCTTTGCCGAATGTAGGCCAACCATGTACCTGACAAGTCAGGTAAATGGTTGACTGCAGGACATTTTTAATGAAAAAAAAATAATGGTCTTGTAGGTACTTAAGCACGAAAAAGTCCCGCTCACAAACGAATTAAGTTCTATCTACCAATACACAAACCATATTATAATACCCACTTCCGGCTCCTTACAAGCAGTACAGCGTAAAATTACAGAATTATAATTTTATACAAGGGAGCCGTCGACCTTCGTCGAATTTATTTGTTAGTACGATTCTCGCAGATTTGGCAAAAAATAATTTGGCTTAAAGCCAGTGAAGCGGGCACGCATGGCTCCATCAAGAACAGTAAATCTTCCAGTGACGTTACATCCACGACCTTCTCCAGTATCTATTGTGGATATAGATAAGATTAACAACAATTACTTTTATGTACAGATTTGTTTAGTATGCATTTTATATGTCAAGGATCATTATCATATCTCGGTGTCAAGGATGTGTTCAATGTAACTCAGTATAGCTTACTAACCCATGAATGGGATCCATATAGACTACAATACCTTTTCGAAACCGAATACTTCTATTCAACGCTTCGTCGAAATCGATGGACGGTATCTTAATATGCCCTTAGTATAGGAACAGGAGCTAATTTTAAAATTAACTTGCCCTATAAAATATCTCCTAAACCATCAAATTACAGTTAAAGAGATTTTTTTTTGTACATCGTAAATCGGGATTGCGGTCAGAAAAACAAAATGAAATAATAATCTCGTAAAAATAATCAATGGTGGAAATCGAGAAGAAAAATTAACTCTCCTTGTTACGAAGCGAAAATTGTAACACGCCCCGAAGGGATGAGAGATCGGCTACTTACCATTCAATGGCACCTGCAACACGAAGATTACCAATACGTTACCAAAGTTGTAAGATCTTTTTCATGTTTCTATTTAAAAATCGTATTGCAACACCGGTCATTGACAACCAGAGTTTGAGACATATAAATCGCATTTGTTCGTCTTTTATTAGTGTGAGTCACTCTATGGCTACTTTAAAAGTATTGCCAGACAATTTAATGTTAATGACATGGCCGAGACTAGAAGTAGAATTGGTTTTATTTTTTGTTTTTTTATACAATGTTATTAAAGCTGAGGTTTACTTGTACTTATATTTGGGTTCCAAAAAATTAAAAAGACATAACATGGGTCGATTTTTTAAACTAAACAAATATCGTGCAAGTCCAATACCAAATGAGTGAATAAAGGAATTTAGCGAGCTTTTAAAAAACAGAATGAACTACGAATAAAACCATTTCGAACGAAAATATTTGCAAAACAGTGCTATACGTAGCAGTAAACCGAGGCAAGACCTTTTTAAAAATGTAGATCACGTCGAGAGATGAAACGTAATTGAACAAGAATACCTAATAAACTGCTCATTTTAACACGTCTACCTACCACAATACATTAATTAAGATATAGATTAAAAGCCTCGAGCAACTCCCAGGTGTCCAACTAAAGCAATTTGTCAAGCAATCGCACTTCGAAATAATTTGAGTCGCGGTCGGGATGACGGGATGGACGTGGTCTAAATTATAGTTACCTAACTGCAATACAATTGCCCGTTTAACTTGCTCCTAAACTCCCCAACTTTAACCATTAGAACGCCATAACTCAGTCGTGTTTTCATTGTTCTAGTTTTCATTTCAGCAACCATTGGTCGTCTAATTACAAACTGTAAATTCACTCAGGTTTAAATGTGCTTCATCATCGCGTTTTAAACTGTACTCAGTGTACCCCACGGCATTCGTTAAAACTTTTTTTGGTTCTTTACCGCTTCATTTGTCGGTTTTCTTAATTGATTAATTGCTACAGAAATTAATATTAATTTTATTCATCTTGTTTTCTTTTTTCTAACGATAATAATTTTCACTTTATGTCGTCTCGTATAAATTACATTTGACATAGACTAAATTGCTTTGCAAATGCGTTTTTTTATGGAGATCGTTGCATAAATTATTTATTTCATTCTATTGTATGTACATTTATTATAATTAAAAATTTAAGTACTTATCGTCTTTTCTTCGTTATCATTTTAGTGCACTCAAAGGGTATTGCAAAGTTTAGTGTGTAATAATTCATATAATAAATCTCAAACGCCCTTATTAATATACGTGGAGTAAAGTTATGCCAATCTATATTCTCGAAAAAAATATGGTAAATCCGGAGATCATACTAGTAGTAATGTTACTCCAAGTTTATTTATAAGGGGGATAGAGGTTAACTTGAAATTAAATGACAATAATGTCGTAGGTACGTACCGTATTCCACAAATAAATTAAAATCGATATCATTACAATAAAAATGTGTGCTACATTTTACACATAAGTACACCTATACTTCTCCAACTTTTTCATTTCGACAAAACTGGAAAAATTAAAGGCTACGTCGAACTTACCTGTTACGACATTTTGTTGCTATTTTCCATTTTTTTCATAACATTCACTAGTCCGAAACACAAAAACTGCTAAACCAAAAATCATCTTTAATTATTTTCACTTGTTTCGTAATATTTTCAGAATTACTTTCTATTTTTCACAAATAATATTCAACCCATACTTTGGAACCGTTTTAGAACGTAACAAAAAATATATTCAACCAGTACGCATTTTTCTGTTTTAATTTTTCAAATAAATACTGCGTTTATATTTTTAATGCTTGTATATAGTCTATGATAAGTTTTTCGCGGGAAATCTCGGCAATGGCGGCAAACGGTAGCGTGGGGACAGCACCCGCGCTTTCCTCGAGGCTACTAGCGGTTGGAGCGGAGGCAGCCCGCTTCGCTTGTGCGCAGCCCGATGCGCGGGTTCGCATTACATTTGCACTTTTGCTACATTTTACAACGCATTTCGGAGTTTTCTTTTCAACTGTAATCGTCGGTAACGAAAAATTTTAATGACACTGAGAGGAGGAATATCATTAGGTAACCTTATTGGGAATTTATAAAATACTTAGTTGCTTATTTGGAATTTTGTTATTGGTTATGTTCAGATAAGTACCTAAGTAAATATACAGTTTTTATCATACTGAAATAATATTCCAATGTTGTTATATTTCGTGCTTATTATTGCTTTCTCTTATAAGAATAGTAGCCTCTACTACCTTTTGATATTCAAAACTCCGGCTTAGTTAACGTCGCAATTTGAATTATTTTTAATCACCGGGAGTTTGACACTGGCATGATTATAATTTAATCAACGTTACCTGTTGCGTATTTAATACTTACAAGCGTTGTTCGGAAGTTAGACCATTAATTAATTTCTTTCTAAAAATAACGTTGACATGATATTCGTCTAGTTATTATTTACTATTTTACTAACATTACATCACGCCTGTATCTCGCAAAGGGTTCAACAGAGGTTTTGGCAGTTTTTTTTTATATTCCTTGTAATAGAATACGAGACTATTAAGCAGGCATAGACCTAGGCTCCGGGCTGCTACTAAGAAACTCCAGGTAGAAACCCAATACTATTTGCCCATCTCGGGAATTAGTAACGTCCACTAGACCTACGAGACAGTCAGTATATTAAAACTGTTCCAGAAAACAGTATTTTCTATTATCTTCCATTTTAATGTTTAACATATTGTTTGAAGGCCGTAGACGTATTATGTCGTACATAGAACTAATTCCACTGACTATAACACGACTACTGCGAACTTGGCCGTCAGTGTAAACTCTGCTGCATAAATATAATGTTCGGTTTTATTGATTACTTAGAACGGCTTAGCTAGATATGAAACTATCAGTTGTTTTAGTGCGAGCTGATATGCGTACGTTCGTACTTAAGCTGAGTAGGTATTATGAATTTCAGGCAAATATAAATCATTCGATCATTTGGTTTTGTCCCCAAACCAGAACTCACACATTCCTTATACTTCAATTTGATAAGGTGATGACTATTTTACTTCCATTCCTCTCATTATTTAGCTTATTTTAAAAAATGTTAATAAAGTCTTTAAATGCTTTAAGAAATGTTGCGTGCAAGGATCAGTATTCGCACGCAAAATTTAAAAAAAAATGAGTCTGGTAAAAAGGAAAACAAAAATTCTCTTTTGTTCATTAGTCAAATTTTTCTTATACATAAATGGTACATTCTAGCAGAATATATTTCGAATTCTCTTGAGATGCAAGTTCCTAGTGGAACAGGACTTAAATCATTTGTTTATACTCCAACTTCCAATAAATTATTAAGAATATTTTTTATCCCAATCATGTTGGTACCTAGTGGAAGCACCACAGCAACAAGATGTCATTCATGGTGATAATGTTTCTACATGTTTAGGGTATCATAAAGATAAAACATTTATTTGCAAAAGCATGTGTAGGTAGACATTAATGAATAGGTGTGACTCCGCATGTTTGACCAATCTTTGATGTACAAATTTATAATAACAAAACATCAGCGTAGGTACTAGTATTAATAAACAGAACACAAATTTAAATGGTAATCTTTGGTCATTACATTCAAAATTAAAAAAAAAAACATAAAGGATTATTCTAGTGACCCACCCCGGCTTTCCACGGAGGCAATGTAGATATAAACCTTTCTCTTGAATCTCTCTGTCTATTGATAAAACTACATTAAAATCTGTGGCTTGCCTTGTTTTAAAGATAGCGTACAGACAGCGAAAAACAACTTTGATTTAGACTAAAAATGTTTAGATTCAAATCCGTCATAGAGATTTAGTTACGAAAATCGCTAATATTAATAGCATTTTTTAGTCAATATAATCTGTAAAGTTTTATAACAAGATAGAATTAAGTCTAAATAATCTAGCGTCAGGTTTTTAGTAGTTATGCTATATATAAAATACATACTCACTCCAACAAGCCTTTATAATATCAAAACTTTCGCCTGAATTTTCTCGATGACGAATCGTGTCCGCCATTATGCTGACGTCGCACGTCACTAAGGCCACATTGACGTCGTGGCTATAATGAACACCAACTTCAGCAGTGATTCGAGTGAATTTAGTGGTAACAACAACTTTTAGAAGTTCTACATAGTCATGACTAGGCTCGGCCTTACATATTCGCCTCTCAGATTTGCGGCAGAAATTCATGTGATTTTATTAGAAACTGGCTTTTCGTTCAATATTTTTTTTAAAGCTTACCAACAATAATAATTAATATTCTTATTAAAGATTAAAAAAAAGACACGAGCATTTTAGCTTATTGGAGGGTCCAACTAAGCTAAAATGCTTGTGTCTGCAGTGTAGTGCAATGGGTGGAGATTAAACTCACGACCTCTGATCGCCAGGCCGACGTCTTAGCCATTTGGTTATTGCCGCTTAACTAATCATCATAAGACTAAATAATAAATCATTTGGAAAGACTGCCTTGTTGTTCTAGTCGTGGTAAAGGCTATTAACGAACATTTAAATTAGGTTTTTCTATCGGAAATTTCTCAGTAGCAACCTGGTGTCTAGATCTGTGCTCGTTTAATAGCAATAGGCTAGTCCTCTATTACATGGGGCCTAAACATAACTGGTCAAATGTGGGTACACTATAGGTAGTTATACATCTGTTGAACTCTTCGGGGAATACATACGTGCTGTTATATCTTTTGGAAAGATTGGCTTTGTGACCGTTTTCGGCACAGAGCGTGAGTGAATGACTGACGGGCGCAGTGGGCGTAATGCAACGACGTGGACACGTCAAGCTGGGAGAGAACGTGACTGCCGGGTATATCAGATTCAATTAAAAAAAACATCTATGTCACAGATTCCTCAAACAAAAAAACACGTTACGATAAAAAATATAATCGACTTCATAAAAAAACTTTAAAGTTTAATTATATATCTAGTTTCGGAAGTCTTTGGCTTTGGTGGTTTTGTTCCGGCCTCCGAAACTTGTTAAAGATTAAAGATTAAAGATACCGGGCTGGTATCCGCAACTCCACGTCTAAGCGCGTATTTTGCGTATGGGCTATAATCTACCACGCGGGCCCAGTGCGAATTGGTAGATGTCACATGTCTTCGATTTTTTTTTTTTTTTTTTTTTTTTTTTGGTTCTAGGACATGCCGGTTTCCTCACGATGTTTTCCTTCACCGTTTTTGAGAGCAGTGGTGATGAAATAAATTACACAAAGTAATGCGCCTGCCTGGGTTTGAACCCACGACTTACTGTTCGTAAGTCGGGGCCGCCACCACTGGGCCACCGCTGCTCTCGAAACTTGTTATAAAGTTGTTATTTTGCAATTTTTTGTTTTTTGTTTATTTAAATGATTTATTTATTTTACCATGTATAGATTTGTTTTGATAATACAACCAAAGTACACAACCAAATTCAATGAAATTGAAATGGGACCACACAGAAAGTATCTATACCATCTCAAGCAAAAAAGTAAAAAATGCTCCAAAATCGAGAACCTCCCCCATTTTTGTAACTTAGTTGAAAATACTTTGTCTGGTAGGTACCAAACCACAACAAAAAAATCCTACCAGAACCTTTCAGCGGATTTAGTATCAAGTATCCGTATGGATATTCAATACAATCAACTTTATCCAATAATTTAGATAACACCAATATATAACATGTACGAAAATATTTCCCTATACTATCTAATGCTTGTACCTACAAAACTCATTGACAAGGTTGATAAGGTATAACATTCGGAACACACCGATAAATCGACCATAACCCCATGATTATGATTCGGCACTCTATTGTCACCTTTACTGCCTTACAATACTGGTGAAAATAGCATTCCTAAGAAAAGTGACCAGTTATCGTTTTGAATTTCGACCTCATTAAAACCTCTTTAATAAATTACCTACTTTTCTACGTCAAAGTGTAAAGAAATGAACCACAAACACATGTAGAGGTTCTGTTCCTTTTTCAAATATTCAATGAATATTAATTGGTACTTGATAGGCTCGGTCGACGAGCACGGCGATTCCTTTGACAGACCTAGGCGAAGCTCATAGCCTTTTCTAATAAAAATAATTAATGAAAGCAAGTCAGCTGGTAATTTACCGTGAATATTATCTATAGCTTATGTACGTAGGTTATTAATTGTTAGTAATAAACACTAACTATTAAATAAGATTATATTTTAATAGAAGTTCGATTCAACTCATTGGCAATGCCAAAAGCATAGCAATTTGCGACACAATGCGTAGTACGTATTAGGTACGTCATCGTCATAATTAAAAGAAGAATGGATTATTAAGTTTACGTTTAAAGACTGAAAAATAAATAAGTCAATTGTAGAAAACACAACTGGCTCCTACTTAGGTACATGATGACTATTGATTTCCTTACTAATGTTATATCCTTACTAACATTATACTCGGTTAAATTTAAGTCGTTTTAATCCTCTTCTGGGGTCATTGTACTCATCATTGTAAACAACTTTTACTATGGGACCAAACCCGAAATCACGGAAAAAAATGACAACGACAAAAACGACTTAAATTTAACCGTGTATAGGTACTTATAATTATTATTCTAATGCATATTTAGTAGTAACCTAGACCTGTAACGCCTTCACTACTAAACCGCAGGACCAATTTCGATAAATTTTGGTATAAAAATAACCTGGAAAAGAAAATAAGCCACCGCAGTACTAATCCTGCGCAGATGAAGTCACGGGAACCAGCTAGTCCTCAATAAAATGCTGTACTATATGCTGTATATATATGACGGCTAAACTTTCCAGAACTTTCCAATAGTTTTAGGAAGAAATTTTAAATAACATTTCTTTTAATAAATAGTTTTCTGTCAGTGATTGAAGAACGATGCTATTCCATTTATGCGCGTAAACGTGCGAGATACGCATTCCGTGCCGCGGTGAGAATTTTATCACATCGCAGTTCCGGTATTGGATGATGGGTGCGGTTAGATAACTACCCAACCACGTGTGGGCGTACCTTTCTCTATTTAAACAGTGTAATGTTCGTTCGTCTAAGCTAAACCACTATTTCAACCAGTTAGTCAGCTGGCTCGTTGGTCTAGGGGTATGATTTTCGCTTAGGGTGCGAGAGGTCCCGGGTTCAAATCCCGGACGAGCCCAATTTTTTTATTTATTTTAAGGTAAATGGTGATTTTTTCATCACACTACGGCCTTTTAAACATTTTATTTTACGCAATATTTGACATTCTACATTTTTTTTTAAGATACAAATGGTATAAGTACCAAAAAACACTTTGTTCTGTAAATAAAACATAACGGTAAATATTAACAGCGTAGTGGGTTTACTAAAACGCGCTTACCGATACGATAACTCAAAGCAAAAACATAAAATCACATTGATAACGTGTGTAGGTAGCTGTTCTAGTATGAATGGCAAATTTATTTATCATTAAATAGCAGTACCACTAACCTGCTTAGCTAATGATTTATTTACCTACTGTATTTACTTGAAGAAGGTAAATAAATCACAAACAAGTTAACCTATTTCGTCTTTCATTAGATACCTATAGATTGACAAAATATGTAGAAAATTCAAGTCGGCGGACTACGTACATTGACATTCAACATTTGATAACAATAACTTCAAAATCAAAGTATACAGACTTAACATAATATCACCCACACGAGATACCAAGGTTATCGTCGTGATGGCTCAGGGGCTTAGGCATCTACCTCACACTCACAACGTTGTGGTTCAAATCCGGGCAAGTGCCAATGTGACTTTTTCAATTAATTTTCAGAAATGATATGATATTCATTCATATTCAAGTAGATCTTGCAGATAGAATAAAATACTCTTTTCATCCCACCATCTCGGAAAGAGTATTTTTAATCTTCAATATCTGAGTGGAAAAGCCGTTTTTATTCTCTAGAGGATAAAGTAAATTGAATTTAGAACATCGTGTGCACTAAGTTTGGGAATAAAAAAAACATTAAACCTGTTTACTGCTACCTCTATGGTGCCGAATATTATCATACAACTTTTTTTTAATTTGTTAAAAACTCAGACTCGGAACCTTCTTGGTATTCTTTTTTCAATTTGCTTTGTACGCGGTTCTTTACGCGGCATTTTTTCACGTCGTTGTTAAACCTGATGTTAAAAACAAGAAACTTGAAAACAAGTGAAAAAACTAAAATGAGTGATGAGGAAGTTTGTTTGACGCCAACAGAATTGGCTGATACTGTTAATAATGCGCAAATGAGCTTTCTTCCTCAACAATCACGCGAGAAGTATTTAAAACAGTACGATATGTTCAACACGTGGCGACTAGCAAAAGGAGAAGTTTTTTTTGCATTTAGTCATTTACTCGCTGAGGTGGAATGAAAAGTTACGTGTTGCACTCGAGTGCAAAGATTTTTCACCTCGTGCTCTTTTGATTCCCTCGCTAACGCTCAGGATTCTAATTTTGAATCACTCGCTGCGCTCGTGATTCAATTTTAGAATCCTTCGCTTGCTCGGTCATCAAAACCGAACACGCGGTTAAAAAGCAACTTTGCACTCTTGTATAACAAATAACTATTATTGCACACCATAAATACCTACAATTTATTACATTAAGGGCTACTGTGTACCTACATAGGGTGTTACAATGGAAGGCGATTGATATTAGCGATCTCTTAGAGACAATCTTTAAAATAAATTGACATGTAAAACATACTTATTGTTAAAATCTTTCCAATGGTTTATTAGTTTCAAAGAAAAGTTTTTTATTTTAAATCTGTAACTTCTATAGTTTAGACAAAAAAAATATTAAAGAGTAGTGCCTACTTAGTTTTGCAGGCCAGTGTATTTGCCCTTCTAAATCCAGAACCAATGATATTATAATATTAACGAACTAAGCTTAAAATAACGTTAGGTAGTTAGGTACTCACATACATAACAAAACGCGCCTTTGTAACGAATTAATTAATGCTTAACGAGCTGTTAAACTCTGGTTCGCTTTAACGAGCTGCTAAAAACTTTGAAGCTGTGGGTGTTCGAAGATGTAATCAAGTGGCAGACATCTATCCTTTTGCTGTCTTATATGTATATACATACAACTAAGATTTTACACCTTATCAGCCTGTGTGTGGGATTTATTTGACTGGCCTGTAATTAGCCCGGCCTAGTTAGTTAGTAGTTTGGCCTGGTGACTAGTTGTTAGTGGTCCTGTCTGCTATGCCGGAAGTCGTGGGTTCGATTCGAAAATTTTTATGTTGGAGACTAATGCCATCCTTGCCCTTTGTCGAATCAGGCCAGAATCCCTTTGAAAGCTGGCATTTTTTGTTGTTAAAATAGACATTACAGACGATGTGTCGATTAGTCTAGTTTAGTACGCTCCGCTGTCGCTGTAATATTATTATATTATACTAGATAGAGTCCTCTCTATTACAGTGTCTTAAATCTCCTAATAAAATATGTAGATACATTTAAATTGTAAGTATTGTGTAAGTAACGGTATTTACATACTTACTAAAGTACTAATGCAGTGCTACCATTTACCTACCTATCAAATTACATTAATGCACTTCTGCGCACAAAATTGCACGTGTAAGATTGATGCAGCCACGTTACATGTGCACATTTTCATATTACCCTAGGTTTCTTGTTGTATTCATTTCATTAATGTTCGTTCTAAAGTTATGAACGAACGACGCCGCAGCCAGCCACTCCACAGCACTGCAGCACTCCGACTCACTGGAGCATATGCAGCAACACCCCGACTCACTGGGGCATCAGCAGCAACACCCCGACTCACTGGGGCATCACCGCAGACAGTTCCGACCCACTGTGAACTATGCGGCATCGGGTTCCGATTCCGACTCACTGGAACACCTCACTGGCCTGGCAAGCACTCCAAGACTCAACCTGCTATCGACCTCCGGTCTCGGAGGGGAGTGATGTAGCGACATCTATCTCGCCACATACGGACTATCCTACATCGCGCATTTAAAGTTATCCGCGCAGTTTGAACGTATACAAGTTCCCGACAACAACCGTCGGGCAGTAGTTAGCCCACCAGATACAACACCCGTCTGGTCGGAGGATCCTCCCTTTTCAATGGTGGATGAGGAACTTTACACCCTGTTCCTCATACCTCCAAACATACATAAACTCAAGCTTTTTTCCCGTGGGGGTAGGCAGAAACTACAAAGCGCCATCTGCTTCGATTTTTACATACTTACTTCGTTTACATTCACATAATATTTAGTCATAGGTATGTACACACACATGTATAAATTTAATCTAACTTAAACTCTTTTTAACCGACTTCAAAAAAGGAGGAGGTTCTATGTTCGAGTGTATTTTTTTTTTTTTATCTATGTTACCTGATTTCTCCCCCATTTGTTAACTGATTCTTAAAATTCTTCTTTTATTTGAAAGAGTATACTCCTGAGGTGATCACATTTTAATTTGGTGAAGATCTGGTGCTGATCTTCGGAGATATACAATGGAACTCTTCAAAAAAAGACGGCAAATCTGTCATGATTGCTGGAATCGCTTGGATGTTTATTTGTTTATACAACATCATGACGTATCATCACGCCTGTATGCTCTGAAGGGTACGCAGATGTGTACAATATACCAAGATTTTGAAAGTTAGGTATGTTAAGTTTCATTTATTAGGGATAAGTGGACAACCCTATTACCATGACATGTATTGTTAACAATCAACAATGTAAAATAAATTCTTGGCAAATATTTGTATGGGAACAACTAAAAATGGAAAACTAAAAAACTTTTTTGCAAAAAATAAAACCGACTTACGTAAAATAAAAACGACGACGTTTTTTATTATTATCTTCATATTGTCTGAAGTCCGTCTGCATGGAAACCTAATATTAGCCCTGTAAAACTGTTGTTTTATATTATTTATAATATTTTATAAGTATCGTTGTTGATTTTCTGAATAATGAAAAGAAAATGAATAACTTTTGTTTTCGATGGCACTGTTCTTCTATTTCAAGTTACACAATTTCTCGGTACCAACCCTTAAACAAAAGTTTTACTCCGTAACGTCGCGCACCTTTCAGATCCGCCCACGTGATTAATTACGATCATATTGCATTCATTAATAAAAGTATGAAGGCAATTTCCACGACATTCAAAGGTCAAGTAAAAATAATCATACCTGCATCCCCGTGAATGCGGGTTTAATTAAACTTTTATTATTTAAACTATTGTTGACTCAAAAACAAATTATTTTATTGAGTCCGATTACGTCTCCGTCACTGTTACGCTGGTCGCTAGCGCTACTGCTCAGCATTGAGGTCCCGGGTTTGATCCCCTGGTCGGGAAAAGTGTTATTGTGTGTTTATCCAGATTGTGATTGTTAAAATTAACTCCTTCGACTATGTAAGACTTCATGGTCAAAGGAGTACCTGACTAATAAATAGTATTATTATTAATTGACTTCATTTAAATTTCTGTTTTGTTGACATTGTCTATTTACATAGATACATACATACATAAACTCACGCCTTTTTCCCATGGGGGTAGGCAGAAACCACAGAGCCCCATAATGCTACGATTCTTACATACTTCTGTTGCTTCGTTTACATTCATACGTGTTGACATACACACACGCCGGTTGCGAGTACTACGCACCTGACCTTTCTGAAGAACCTCACCAATAAGGTCTATGTATGTCCTTCTAGGGCGTCCCCTCCCGGCGTTCCCACTTATTTTATTTATTTTTATTTATTTCTTTGGCTCACCAACAATTGAGTACACTCAAACAATTATGGGTTACATCTATCACTTCGGGTCTAGTGCATCAATCTCTTACAGGTAAGCACATCATGCACTACATATTGATTAAGTATACTTACTTGAAATTACAGGATATTTGATACAAACAGAACGGCTCCTCGGGCCAAATTAAAACTAAAAATTGAAATAAAAACATTAAAATCACAGGCAGAAATAAACATATAAACACTTACATCTGCCTTGTAAATACCTTTCGTTAGTCGCCTTTCATCCATCCTTTCAACGTGACCAAACCATCTAAGCATACTCTTTTCAATTTTTGTTACTACATCTTCTTTTAAACCACAACGTTGCTTTATCACATCATTCCTCAATCTGTCATTCATTGTCTATTTTAACTTATTTAATCATTTGCACACCCGCTGTAAGGTAGACTGTAGCTGATCTAATTAATTTGTGAAACTACAACATCTTATACCCATACCTACATTTACAGCAAATCAAGTTCGGATTCTGATTCTGAGTTTTTCCAGCAATAAATAAATAATTATTCCACAACTTTCACACAACGCTATCTAGTCTTGGGACTAGATGGCGTTGTGCTGTTTCGTACCCACAGATATAGATAGACCTAGATAACGCAAGTATCACGATCTGTATGAAAACTAAGCGTGCCATTTTTTGTCTGTACGCAATCTGATACGAATGTTTTGTTTTTCTCAAATTTAGTATTACCAGGTATTACTGAGGATATAAGATTAAAAATAATTGTTTTTTAAATTAATTACGCATACTATTAATCACAAAATGACAAACCGATGTAAGGAAATGGAGCGCGAAAGTATAGCCACTTACGATTTTTGTACGTAAGCTAGGCACGCAAAGTGGCACGCGAAGTAGTTGCTCTTGCATTATCTGGGTCTAAGTATCTATATCTGTGTTAGTACCCATAACACAAGTGCTACTTAGCTTGGGCTAAGCAGCACTTGTGTTATGGGTACAAAACTGCTGATAAACATACCTACGTATATATTTCTAAATACATACATATTATGGATAAACTACACTGAACAAATGATCGTGCTGATCATACAAACATTAGTCCCGGGTAGGAATCGAACCCACAACCTCTAGCATAGCAATCATGACCAATGACTGCTAGACCAACAGGCCAGTTAAATAAATCTGGACCACTAATTTTTCAATGTATGACACGTATTCCACAACCACTTCATTAACAACTAGTAGACGTCCCGCGGTTTCACCCGCGTAGTTCCTGTTCCCGTGGGATTCCAGGGATAGGAAAAGTCTGTGTCATCCGGGAATAGTGTAGATTTCCACCAGTGCAATAATTTTTAAAATTTGATCATTAGTTCCGAAGATTACCCCCTACATACAAACGTACAAATTTACAAACTTACAAACAAACAAACACAAATTTTACTTCTTTATTAGGTATATAATATTAGTATAGATTAAGTAACTACCGATTGTGTAAAATATCCTTTTGCTCGTATACGTTTTTTATTAAATCATTAGTGAATAATTAAATGTGACGTAATTTTCTGTGGGAGAGTAAAATCAAAATGGGAAAGCAAAATAACGTTAATTAAAAACGTATTCATTCGCTTATTATAATTGGCTGCTTGGCACATTTTCTCCCGACAAAGTCAGAACTTTGAATGAAGTAATTAATAGTTTCTGCAAAATTAAACAAAAATATTTTGCCATCATTTATCACGTTGAACATAAATTGACGGCGTGGCACCATCAGATTCCAATTAACTACTTACATTCTTCTCTTTATTTTACACAATAAAATTAATTTGTTTCTATGTTTAGCACTACCAAAATTCCACTGTGTCACAATCATAATTTTCTATCAAACTATACTCCATTTACCTAGAAGCATTAGAAAAATGAGGCTCGTAGAAGCAGGAATGCAGAATATTTTATTTTAAAGAAAGTTAAAACAATTCTAATTACAATTGTTTTATTTTAAATTTAGAACCGTAAAAGTAAAACGAAGCAGGTTCATATGTATTGTACATCCCTGCTTCAACCAAAAGAAACAATATCATTAACTAAATGAAATGCACATCATTTCCTAAAATAAATTGTTGCAATGGTTACAACTAAGTGTGAAAAGAAGAGAGAGAGAGAAAAGAGAAGAGTGAGAGTGTGGGAAAAGATTATAAAAAAATCGGCGCCTATCGTTTGTAACATGCTTATTGTACCTTCGTAACACATTAAAAATATCCTAATTTAACTTCTGTCTTTAATACTATTGTAAATAGAGTATACTAGAATGAAGCACTAAATTGATTATATAACTGATAACTGAACTCGCTAAACGAGAATATCCGCATTACATTCTAAGGGAATATCCATGCTAACCCTCCCAAAAAAATACAATTACACGTGATTTAACCGCTAAACAAGACAGTTTTTTCGTGATTCTGAACACGTTTTCTGTTACGGAAAAGCGCCTGATTATTTTAACCGAGCAATGTGATACAATACAAGGTTATTTGCATCGAAGTTTTTTTTTTACCCTGTTGATCTTATAAAGCTATTTTAATAAGGATATGTAGGCTTTTCATTGATTTATAAATGGTTGTTTTATTTTTGAATTCTCATGAAGACATTGTATCTGAATAAAAATTGGGATCACTACAATTTTTTATTAATTGCTAAACTTTTAAAAAAAATCATGAATGAAGGTACATTTTAAAGTTGCTTTATCATAAAACAAAAGCCACGCCACCGTCTGGATAGCTCAGCTTAAGTTGTATTTTATACCAGAAGTTTCTTGTGCAATCAAAGATCCCAATCTAATCCCTAAGAACTCGGGATTATGCAAATGTCGACAGTCTAATTTAATCCGATAATATAAACAACAAAAGTTTCAGGGGTTAACAACAAAAACTCAGGCAGATTTTTACCATAATTTATTGTCTTAAAATTATTAAAATAAATAAATTAAGCTAAGAGTGGTTAAGCAAGCGACCACCCGCGACAAGTGCTCGGGAAATTCATTTAAATCCTTAAGCCGGGAGTTGTCTAATTGGCTTACGAAGTCGAAACAAAATTTATAAAATAAATACAATTTCTGCCCTAACTTCATAACAGCTGAATAGAGTTATCGGCGGAAACTGCAAGTTCTTAACTAGACTGAGCAAAATAAAAGTGTTCGTGTTTTCGCAACATAGATAAATCTTTTTTGTTCTCTGTACTTTATAAAAAGTAAAACATAGATCATATTATTCATAAAACGCTAAGAGTTATAGATATAGTAAATATTGATTCTTATTTTAAATTATTTCTAATCGATGCAGTCTTGTACACTATCTTAAGGCAGTGGTACACTATAATCTCAAGGGGTTTTTTTTTACTTTTGTTTGGTTTCTTACCGAATAATGTTTTAATTAGGAATGATTAAGTCAAATAAATATTAATGATATTCCCAGTTAAAACGTGTATGTATTCAAGTAAGAAACTCACTATTTACAATAGTAAATAGGTATCTATTCTAAACATCACAATAAGCCTATGCACTTATAATATAGAGACGCGAGAAAACATTGGCGTATTATGTTGCGACATGATAACAAAATACGACAATATTGTTCAGTAACCTAAAACTTCGTAAATACGACCATTATTATGATTCATTGCGTAGAGAAGGGACACCATTCTATCAAAATCAAGGCACCGACCAGCGAGACCACAAAAAGGCTTCTTCGAAACCTATTTTTTGTTTTATATTCAATATCATAAACGCATAAAATCAACAGCAAACTTCTAAAATTTGAGTCTTGCTATCCACATGTAGCTATCCAATACACTTCCTAAAACGTTTTAGTAATGGTTTCATGGTCTAAATTCTCATTTGCTAATTGCCCTTTAATTGAAAGCCTTCGTGGAACTATATGCATCCCAATACCCAGTCCATTCCAGATTGAACTGAGATGCAACTCGCAACGGAGCAACATAATTTATCAACTGTCTTGCTAGGCGAATACGATTTCGATCAAACGGTATCTCTACAATGACCACTAAGGAGTCCTGTTCATGCACGACTAGTCTAGGGCTCGCAGTCGGCGCGGTTGGCGTTGTCGGGCCAATCGCAAACGTTCAATTTAACGTTGAACACTGTTCCCGGTTGGCAGGTGAATTGCATTCCTTCGCCGTTGACGCAGCGCCAGTACTGTAAAAAGATTGCTTATTTTTCATTAATTTAGAAGAACAAGTTGCCTGCAAGTCACAGACTTCGAGAATAGGCCATTTTATTACTTGCTCAGGTAGCGCGACACAGTCTTCTATTTTATTTAAATCATCATTTTCAAGCACAATCACTGTCTCTCAAGATACAGGTTACCGAATTTGGAATGGCAGTGTTTTTCATATTGTACATTTTCAGATTTCAATACTTAGATTGTATTGCATTGTGTCACTCCCAAAGCTCATGTAAATTGTGTTTATATAAAACATGTTGATATAATTATTTAAACAAGTAACCAAAAAGATTAACAAATGCTTCGACAAAAAAAAAGGGTTATCGTAAGCAATTAACGAAATTTCAAACATTTTTTTTGCAAACTTTACCTTATTGCACTTCTTTTTGTCAGGCACATAATCGTCTTCAGAGCTGCACACGTCGTGGTTATCAATCTCGTTCTCCTGCAAAATTGCAAATTGTTTTATTAAAAAAAAAAAAACACCAAACAGATGTTTCTTAAATATTTTAAATACAGTCAGTGCCTTACAGTGGGTGGTTCAGGTGCTGAAGGCACATCTGCAGGCTTCTCAGGAGCCTCAGGGGCCTTAGGAGGTCTCACAGCAATATCGTTCTCATCATCCTCTACATGGACGACTTGAGGTGCCTTCGTCGTGGTCGCAGGCTTGGCTGTGCTTGTCTTAGTAGTAGTGGCCGGCTTTGCAGTCGTGGCTATCGGCTCTCCCTCGGCCGGGTCGGACGTCGTCGATGGCGGGCGCGCCCATTCAGGCTAAGATTTATATCAATATGAGTAATGGTCTATCCATTTGTTTCTGTTGCGATTAATCGCACGTGTCTACTTCGTTCAAACGTTGGGAAAGTTTATTAGTCAACTGTATTTATTGTTTCCAGTTAGGAAAAGCAAAGGGATAAAAATCGTAATTTATTATGACGAATCGGTTTCGAATATTTGGCAACAATGAAATACTCGTGTGTTATATTTGTAATGCTCACATGGGTATTTTTTTGTTAAATAACTGCCGGGAAAATTGAATTACATAACGTTTTTTTTATCAAGCGACAAATTTGCACAGGGTGTTCAATAACTGGGAAATCTAGCAAAAAAGCTGCTGTTTCATACACGGTCAGGCAGGGATCAAACTTTTGTATGCATCGGTTGTTTTTTTTCGAGATTTCCGAGTTGGTACCAGTGTGAAAGTTATTAATTTTCTGGTTCACATCCATGTGGAAACATGTCACGTGATGAAATATCGCTCTGTAGGTATTCATTGCTACTGTGTGATTTACGTATTTTTCTTTAAACAGAATAAAGAACTAGAATTCATACTGGAAGTCAACCCTAGCATAGTGTTGAAAAAAGGCATATGATGATGACCTTGCACAAGACAATCAACATAATTTATCATAAACACTTACCGTGGGTGTGGTGTTTCCTGCACGAGGCGGTGGGACGGTGTAAGTGCTCATATGCTTATGAAGAAGCTTGATCAGTGGGTTCTCAGCTCCACAAAGACCCTTAAAGTCGTCCATGTCAATGGCCCAGGTCATGGCTCCGAGGTAGCCCTTCTGCTTGATCCAGTTCATCTTGATCTCCACACTGCGGGGGTCTTCGTAGCCGACCCACTGGGTTCCCTTGTAGGCGTAGGGGCACTTGCCATGCTCGTCCCATTTCTTGGTCCAGCCTGAGCCTTCTACGTCGACTTCGGTACAGATCTAGAAGAAAAAATCTTGAGTTAATATTCAACAAAACTTATTACTGGCAAAACATTTGTAGATTCAGAAATTTGTCCAAAAAATTATAACTCTTTAGTTAGGTACTAGTTCCAAACATAAATGACATGGCCGGAATTTGTATAGAGCTGTGCCCTTACAAAAAATATTCATGTACATTGACATACAATACGTTAAAGTAAAGCTTACAGGTGTGTAATCATAATAGTTTAAGTTTTATGATCAGAGAAGAAGCGAGAGATACTATAAATAGGTTACAAAAAATGTGCCTAAACATTTTGAATAGCAATGATCATGCGAGATATACTTTAAATAGGACATCATAAGCGTCAGAATCCAAATCGTAAGGAAACAAGTCCAATAAGCACAACAGAATATAACATTAGAAGCGTACACGAAAGTCCGATAAACGACTAACAAAAAGACAACACAAGTGTTACGTGATAAGATCAACGCAAGTCTGCACAGTGATAGTTTTGAGTGTAGTGTGTAAACGTCAAAATAACTCTAGGATGTTTGGTTACGCTCTTCAAAATAAATATTTGAATATATTATTCATCAAGACGCGCGGCAGGTCGAAAAGTGGTGTCTGCGATAATCGTGAAACCGTTAACTTTTTAAGGTACCCTAGCAATACAATTCTGGCAGTCACGGGTGTTTTTATACATTTTAATCTAACCTTAAGGCGTACTACAGATAGATACAGTGTTTGTGTTATGCGTGTATCGAAACGTAGATGCATTTTGTAGGTATTGCATTCAATGAAACATAACCACAAAAACAATTAACACACATATTATTTTGAGATTTTTTGTCGCCTGTTCTAGAGAAATGTAATTGTTGCGATTAATTTTTATTTATTTTAGAAGTCATTTTAATATTTTAATAATTAGTGTACATTACGAATTATGAATTGATTCTGAGGGCAGGATTCGGCCATGTCTTTTCTTCTTACTTACAAACAAACAGAGACATCGATTTCAATCTGTTACATGTGTTTGCAGGTTTAAGTTCGATGAATAGAGTTAAATTGAGCAAAAAATTAAAAGATGAACTACGCGTTAAAAGAACATTGCCGTGTTCTAATTTAAGGAGTAAGTAATGGGTGATATTACAGGCACATGTGACTTTTTAGTATTATTGCTGCTATATGTCTGCAGTTTTGCAAATTAATGTCCTTAATCAATAACGATGACCAACACTAGAATGCGTGATGTAAGTGTATATAGGTGAATTCGATTTTTGAATCGGCAACATCTGATAGAGAATTCTGTATTTTTTTGCAACCAGTATCAATAGAGTATCGCACATAGATATTAACGAAGTTATAAAACTAAATACATTGTTTTCGCGACGCCGCGCCGCGCCAGTATTTTTCTATTTTTTTAAATGGTTCGAATTTACATTACGTTCACAGCGCACGTTTGCCAACGGCCCACAGGTGGGTCGTTGGCTTGTTTGCCACCTAATCATAACAAGGACGGAAAAGAGCGATTCGTACGTATACGGTGAGGATTCTGTACCTTAGCCAGATTTTCGACCGCATTACTAATAACAATTGAGTTTATGTTGTTGTTGTGTTTAAAAACTTGGCTAGTAAGACGTTAACTGTTTACCTAAACCTCCATCTAATTGATTGATTCAGATTTTCGCTTGGCAAACTTTTGAAACAATAGGGAAAGTGCTTACTTCTGTGAACATAATTATTTTAGCACTACATTACCCTTTTGCTGTGCCCTATAGGGTCCATAATGTTCTCATTCATATACCTACCACCTAAGAATACATAATGGAAAGCAATGAAGATTTTAAGTATTGAGTATAAGTCAAAAACTGCGAAATAAAGGAAAATAGAATAAATTTGTAATGGCAAAAAAATGCTTTTTTGCTTTATTCCGACTTGAAAAAGTAACTCACTTTAAATAACCCCTTTTACCCTATAAAAATAAATCACTTGCAATACTTTGGCAAACATTAATTAAAAATTTCAAACTTTAAAACGATATTAGGAAAAATAATTAATATAGTTCCCAAAACATGCAGCTATGTCAGGTAGACGTACTGACAAAGTCGCACTATAAGGACTTATTTGACAAAATCGAATTTCTGTACGAACCCTAAAATAAAACCTTGTTAGCAGAAGAAAGTCTAAATTACCTCATAATAAGCCCAAAATCCAGTGGCATTAGTGAAGGGGGCAGGGTCGCCGCCTCCAGCCTCCTTATTAATGTAGGTGCCAAGACCGTAGTTGTTGTTGCCAGCTGACAGAGTGAACGAACGACCGTAGAACGGAATGCCGACTACCAGTTTGTTGCTGGGACAACCCTTCTCCTCCCAGAGCGCTAAACCATCGTTCTGAAAAGAAATAAAAATAGCAAATTAAAGAAAAAAAATATTTTGTTTCGACCAATGAATGATATTATAAGTAGAAAGGTGTAGATTTTGAAGATCGAATGTTGTTTAGGTAACCTTACCTAAACAACATTCGATTAAAAACGGCACACTAACGCACGCACGCGTCCGTTGTCGGTGCGACGCGACACTGACGTCAAGTGTGGCTAGTTAGCCAAATTTTAACGTGTCGCTTGCTGAGCGCTTTTAACCAATTTTTACCAAAGTAAAAAGGTGTAGCCTTTATACTTATAATAATATCATTGGTCTCGACAGTCATGGTTTGCAATTTAGGTATTGGTATTAAAACCATAACCGATGTAACTCATTAAAGTCGCCTTTTTATCTTTTCTAATTTCCTTTGATTCCTAGTCCCTACAATAACGTTATGGCCAAGTAATTAGTACGTCGTGTCTAATGCACAGTTTGACAGACTAAAATCTTGGCGAATAATATCACATTTTAAAAGTTAAAAACTTATATCTTGCTGACATCGGTGAAAGAAAACGTCATAAGAAAACCCGAATTTTATTATGAAAAGTCTGGACCCGCAAACCTTCATTATATGGGATGAGGAATTTATCTTTCAGTGGGACGAAAATAGGGTGAAATCAAAAGCTAAATCTTAAAGGTACTCACAACATTAAGTTTTTCATAAGCAAACTGGTCATGAGGACGTTTGTACAAAGGCGAGTGCACATCGGCGAACCCGGCCCAGTTTCCTCGCAGATCGTACGACATCACGTGAATGGCATCCAGTTCCCTGCAACACACGTAAATCTTAGCACACTCTGAAACTACAAGTTTTAAAGCACTCCAGACTTCAGAACAATGTTTGTTTTCTTTTCGGTCCGCCTCCCACTGTTATTTATATATAAAGCTCCAGCAACTTTGTAGCGATAAAAGTGTTTCAAACTATTAAACTGTAACAAACTTTTTCGTCGTTGGAAAATAATGGAGTTAATTGTTCAAGAAACATAGTTGAACTGGGTTGTTTTAATAAAGATCTTGTTGTAGACCGATTAATTTAAGACCCTTTTTGAATTATATTGTAACATAAAGTAGAAAAGCTATAAAAACTCTTATGGTGCTAAAAGTCGTACGAAACTCTTCTTTTAAAAACTAAAAACCACCAATTAAGAGCACTTACTGGCAAAGATCCGGTACATGGTATCCCTCCATCAGTCTGAAATTGGCGAGAGGCACAGCAGCAGTCAGTTCCCAGCCCTTTTTCTCCCTGATAAAAGCCCTCTTCAGCTCCTGCACGAAATAAAGGAACCGGTCCTTGTCGGAGAAGGAACCTCCACGGTCGGCTGCGCCAGGGTACTCCCAGTCCAGGTCCAATCCGTCGAAGTTGTATTTCCTCATGAACTCTGCGGAAGAAAATGGGAAAACAGTTTATAATAAGCTACTAAGAAGTCCAACTTTTAATATCTACTCATTAATTCAGCTAGGGTCGTCCGTCCTACAATTGAGCTTTCATTTTACTAGGGTTTTACAAGTTACTCGTCCATTATATAGAGGTTTTATTTTCTCTAATAAATTCTGCGATAACAGCTGAAACTCTCACTTGACTAATTAAGGAGTCAAAGCTTGGAACTAAGATGTCTAGACGATAATGACTAACCTAATATAAAGAAAACAGCGAGATACAATTTCAGTTTCAAGTTAGGATAACCTTTTCTCGCATCGAAATAATAGTTATTGTGACAAATATTATATTTGCACACTCCACATTCGCGAATATTAATAATTATTGTATTTGTTTGCTTACTTTTGGGAGATGTAACGCGAAAATTGAAAGATAGATCGAATACGTCCCTTGATACAATTTGCGTCTCTGTTATTTAATAAGACAATCTCAGTAAGTCTTAAGTAAATGAGAATTAAGATTAAACATATTTTACAATTGCTCTGTTTCATAAACTTCGGCACTCTATGACTGTTTTTACTCAGGAATTAAACAATCGATGGCTGTGTTTGCTAGCGCTTTATTCTGACTTGTAGTTTGGATTTGTGTCTGGTTGTTAGATTGCTCCCGATGCCATGGTATTTTACATTACTGGGGAAATGCACTTTAAGATACACCCTTGCCTAACCTTTCGAAGGAAACAAGTGTGATGTTCTTTTTTTTTTCTTACCGGAATAAAGCCATTGGAAAATTTTATATGAAAGATGATAATGAGAGATGATGATGAAGATGATGATGATATGATTTTTTTTTCGTATAAGTTTTAATATGTTTTAGATATTTCTGTGTAGCTAAACATTTTAAACGTTTCACTAGCTACGATTTTCATAGCACAGAAATATCAAGTCTGCAAACAAATTCCACACTTTTGCTATATCTTTTATTGTCGTAGTGAGAGTCGCTACATGAAACTATGTTAACAATAAAAGAAGGAATCTTGGTAACGTATAAGGAAATATATTCCAAAACACACAACAGTGCATAATTTACGGCTAGCTTGTGAGTCACAACCGCACTTGATATATTTTATTTGCCGAACGTCCTTGTTTTGTGGGAAGCCTATATTGTCTTCTTTATCCAAAATATTACGCAGGTTGATTCATGGTGCGTGTACTGCTGACTAAGACTTTCGAGTGAACAATGCATAGGTAAACCTAACATGAATTCCCTTCTCCAACCTACTTCGACTTTCATGATTAAAATTTACGCAAAAATAAGTTGTTTGAATTTGCCTGTTATTAAAGAAATGCAGCAGGCCAAAACTTTCTCAAATGTGATCACTTATGTAGGTCATCATCAACAATATATATTTAAAAATTAAGTTCATTTTTTTGGCCACGCGTCCCTTAAACTATTTGTATTTTTGCGATGAAACTTAAGGAAGTGACGATTACACACTCGTGATTGTTTAAGACCAATAGTGATACAAGCCTGTTAATGTCACAAAACACGGCAAAAACTTTTTCTCATACAAATCACGAGCATATTCGTGCCTTGTCAGTATGTGCGTGGTGACCACGCCATGACTACGACTACGACAAATAACCAAATAAATTTCCAAATCTCGCAGTTAGTTTTGCTTTATCTTTCCCTCTTACTCACCAACAACACTCCTGATGAAGGTCATCCTTGTTTGTTTCTGCGCAACCATGTGTGAGTACTTGGAGCCGCCCTCGGCCCAACCTCCCACTGCCACCATAAACTTGATGTCAGGATGAGACTTGCGGAGAGCCGTGAAGTTTCTGAAGCCACTTTTCTCTACGTCCAGCTGCACAACGTAAATTTAATTAACATCAATGAAATGACTGACAGGGATGGATGGAAAAACATTTAGGCCCAAGATACCATAGGAAACCTCAGTTGGCTAAGAAATATTGTGCATTTCTGTATGTATTTAACGTATATTGAAAATGTTGAATTATATTATGGAATTTAATCCATATTTTCGGGGCCTTAATTCTAACTATTGCTTTTACACAAAAATCTCATAAAAACTATTTTTGATCAAATCATGTTTCTATCAAAGTGTCTTGAATGAATCATAATATTGTTCCTTACCTCAGGATCAATAATAAGGACTTCATTGCTCTTCTCGGTGACTCCGATGAAGGAGTAGATGATATGTGTGCAGAGGTCCACGGGGATGTCCTCGATCCCGTAGCGACCCACTCCAGGCCGGTACACCGCCCAGTTGCTGAAGTAGCATACTATGCGCGCTTTGCTGTCCGCTATTGGTACAAAAAATAAGAATTAAGAACTGATAGGTATAAGTGTCCATAATTCTTAATAGGTAGATACTTTTAAAGCAGACGTCTGAGAATGTTAAGGAGCTAAAACGAGAAACCAACAACTTAATGATTTCAATCCGGCTTCGGGCCATAGTATGACAGAATTAATGCTATCATGATCCAAATGAGAAAAAGGAGGGTGCTATCGGCCATGACGCGTATAGCTCCTTTTTTGTCCAATAGCAACTAATAAAGAAAGCTCATAATTAAAAAGTAGTTCTTCCTTCGACATGGACGAATTTTATTAGTCCTTAAAAAGCAAACTGAAGACTACTTAAATAAATTATTCAAGCAGACAATTGGAGCGTCAACACAAACAATTCTACCGTCAATACAACGACAAAATATAGTAAGTTAGTATAATAGTTGCAACACGAGATAAGCGGGGTTAAGCCCAACTTAGTCGGCAGTTAACCTGGAGATTGATTTATGTCGCCTTACCCTTTGTTATGAAGAGCCCGTTAATCCATCGGTCGTTGAGCTACCAATGGTAAGCTTTAGTGTCAGATAAGGCACCTCAATTCGTGAGGAGGGACATTAATTAGTCTAGTCTGGTAGATAAGATGGTTTAGTTTGACTTACATTATTTCTCGTCTTTGAATCTCTTACTGCATTTCAAAGTTTTCTTTGAAGTTTTCCTACAACGCTAACTGATAACCTTATTGCGAGTTATATTTTTGAACTGCTTCGGGTTAAAGCACTTGGGCAATGGGGCTCGAATGTCCATCTAGTTTTTCGGAACAGCACCTAACGGTTGGTCGACTGTCTACTGTTTTATGGTCAACAACGCTTGGATTATTCTCATTTTATTTATGCAACTATGCAACAGTTATCTGCTTTTCTGCATTCAGCGTCTTTAATTTGTATTAAATCATAATTCGTTCTTACCTTCAATTGCAGTCGTTGCGACCGCCAGGACGGCCAACGTCGCTAGTATTGCTCTCATGTTGAACCTGTCGACAATAAAAAACAGTGTGTGTTTATTGTGAAATTAATACTTATTAATATTAAGCATCATATATTATACAAGTTACAGGGGGTTTTTGAAAATTTTCGGTAGTTTTTTCTAATTTCCAAGTTTTGAAAGTTATTCATATAAAAAAAAAATATTCCACAACTTTCACACAACGCCATTTAGTCCCAAGTTAAGCTTGAGAGCTTGTGTTATGGGTACTAAACAGCTGATAAACATACTTGTATATTTCTAAATACATACATATTATAGATAAATTACACCCAGACACAGAACAAATAATCGTGCTCATCACACAAACATTTGCCTAGGGTGGGAATCGAACCCACGACCTCCGGCATAGCAGTCAGGGTCACTACTAGACCAACAGGCCAGTCAAAAAACTATATAAAAGCTTGATTCAACATTCCTATCATATGAAGTGACTTGTTTACTTTTGTAGGAAAAGTATCATTGGTTAATATTTGAATGATGATTTATTTTATGGTTCTTTACAGTTTTTAGCAAAACTAATTACAGATTTATGTTCAGAACACATGATTTCTGGATTTGCATTGATGTCTCTTCTGCTCTGTACCTATACTAGGAAAACATGATAATAAAAGGCTGATTCTATTCCAGGAAAACGTAAAGCTGTATTGCCTGTGGATAACACTTTTGTCTATTGCGGTCCAAGTCTTGAGTCGTATGATACTAAAACTCACCTTACTTTAAAGATCTTTTGCAACAAGTATCGATTAGAATTTTGCATTTTCAACCCGATATTTAAAATCGATATTCACTAAGTCTAAATCGGATTATAAAACGACATCTACAGATACAGGTTATTCCATCTTCAAACCTGGAGCTTAAAACAGGTTGTTATATCATCTGGCATTTCCTTATTACGTATCTACAAAGTAAAATTAATTATCTAGCTGTATTAGTAACCAGTAAGTCAGTACAGTTACACATTTCCCATGGTACTTTGGTGTCAGGGTGTGTACGGTAAACGTATAACGGATACTATTGGCTGACGCCAGTTCCACATTCCATGGCCTATTAAATAGTCTACTTATCAGAAATATTATGGAGGTATGTGTATCTTGGAACTTGCTGGTTATCTGAGAGGTACAAGGTATGTGGATAGTCTTACTTTTATTGCCTTGCTAATCTAGTAAATACCCCAAGAACGAATTTCTTATGGAAAGTATTTGAATAGTAATCGGCAACTATCTGTTTTTCTTTTACGCAAAACAGAGGCGCTGTTACAATCTTAGCACCTACAAGTTGTTGCCGATCGCTATTCGAATACTTTCCGCAAAACACCGTGCTAGGGGTACAAGTGATCCACGACTATTTAATTAAATTTAAATCATTTTATTTTTAATTGGAGTAATTTAAAAGACGTACAGAATATTTTATAGTCTAAGGACATTCAAAAGATCTGACTAAAACTTTACACAATAAATAGCAGACAAATAAACACTAGACTTTTATTAGGTACACGTTTATTATAATTATATGCTTATGTAAAGAAAAACAGGTTGGAACATAGTTTGATATTTTGTTGCCGTTAACCTACATCGAAATACTTTTTTTATTTATTAAAAAATAAATCATGTTTTAAACAAATTACAAATGACTTTGACAAATGTTCCTTGCGTGTATGACAATAAACACAAAACTCGTTAAAAAAAGAAGTTCTTGTTTTTAAATAAATAAATACATTCGTTGCTAATTCATAGATCAGAGTAAGGCTATGTCATTACCGCAACAAAACGTCAACAAAAAAACGTCCCAACACGCCAATAAGAGACTGTAATGATCAGGTAATAAACAACATTATTACTCGAGAGCTGCGTACGCGCAGTCGCGGTACCCGCGACGGCAGTAACGGTACAGGCGCTCCAGATTTGTCACCATCACCCACTGACCTCTCATTGTGATAAACTAGGCTTCTTCTTATACCTACTTAACCGTTCACAATAGATTGTCATCAAATAAACGTGATCAACTCTCATTTTTTCTACAAACTATCACTTTTACTGTCCTTTTCAAAAAGTAGATCATCAGTAAAGAAAATTGATAGGAATTTAAAAATGGTTTGGCATTTCATGAGATAATTGAATTCAGATCTGTTAAGTGTAATAAAATAAAAAAAACATCTGATTCAAGGGTGAATCAAATTGAGGTGATTATATCTACATGCAGGTAACTATACCTGGTATTTTTCATAAACAAGGGCACAGTACAGATTGCCTTGGATACTAACTTGAAATGAACAGCTATTTATTGCTGTTCATATCATATAATATATAAAACACAAAACTAATTTTAAATTAAATGTAATAAGTTAATCACCTCTAAATGGTAATTAATGCCCAATGTATGCAAAACATGCTAAGTTCTAAACGAAAAACGAAAACTAAAAATCAAAAGATTAAAAAATAAAGCTCAAGAAACTGATACTAATCCCAGGCACTCTATTCCGTAACAGTTCCAAACCATTACAATAAGACAGTGACTAGCTAAACCTCCTAATGGCTTAGCGGAAAATAGCTTTTCCCATTCGGCTAAGTTCAAATCTGTTTGATCGTTTGTAACAATAGCCAAGGAACGCCACTTAATTCCCTAGATGCCTTCATATTGAGTTTAAATGACCGTGCTTTGTAAACACGATTCTAAACTGAAATTTAAACTGCATCGGCATTTTCGTATCTAATTGCCTGCCTTTTTTTAAGTTAAATAATTTATTATGAGCCATATTAAAATAAATACTTAACTTTATACACTAGAAATAAAAACTAATAACTAACTCTAAAATATGTCCTCAAATAACACATCCGCAACGCTGTCCACTGGAAGTGAACCTAAAAGACTGGCGGCAATGCCATGTTGTATAGCAATGCTTATCCTTCGGCCAAGGTAAAAGCACAGTTAATATTTATACTGTGGTAAAAGGCAGCCTTTAGGTCACGCGAAGTGTCAACTAAACGTCTTGAAAGATCTTTGTACAAGCTATGAGCACTCTGACCCTACCACCCGAGAGTTTCAAACCCAAACGATTTGAAAATAATATAATTTTATGGTTCATAATTATATTCTTATTCCTGCCTTATATTATAATTAAAATTGAATTTTGATTTATTCTAGTTAAGTAGGTAGTTAGTAAGTAGGTATGTAAGTACATCATTTAAAGTAAGTGCCCAACAATAGTTCAAACATCGTTTGCTATATCACAATAAACTAAAAGCCGTACAGCCTTGATATTATTTGAGAATCCTCGTTCACGATCCTCGCCCGAAGTATTTCATGTAAAATGTCGTTAAACATACTCTCGTTAAATGTTTTTGAACAATGCTGGAGCTTCTTTACCGCTTTACATAAACTTGATTAAAATTATTGTAGTGAAATTAGTATTCAATGCATCTTCGTAGTTGTTGAGTTGAATATTATTACGGTCTCATGTGGGGCCATTAAAAGCCATCGTGCAGACATGCGTAGCTTCTATTCCGCAATAAAGTAAGATAAACCTAATAAAGCAGTGTACAGACATTCATAAACAACTGCGCTTTATTGTATTCACGTGCATATCACTATAAAGCATTCAGAAGTTATCTATACAAAGGAAAACTTTCCCGACTTGAAAAGCTACAAAGGACGATAAATTAATCGTGCACATGATATAACCACGCTTCTATTAATAACCCTCACAGTTGTTTGTCAAGTTTGAGAAACATTTTTAATTCTATGATTTTAAATTTTTACACTCTTTAAATAACTCTGGCAGTTTAAACCACATTATTAATATTTATTGTTTGCTGACATCAAACACCTGTGCCAATTTTCGGAACAATAAGAAACCGGTTGTACATCTGGAGTCCATCAGCAATGCAAATTAGGAATCGGAGCCTGAGTCAGCAGAGGACAAATGTTTAGGTAGCGCCAGTAAAGGGAACTGACACCCAGTGTTGAGGATTCTAATGATTAGGAAATCACAGAGCTATTCGCGCCAGTTTGAGCACCTCGATTCTATACAAGTTGTTGAGTGAACGAATTTCATCCCGCATCCAGCCCGGGGTTCGGCTCATTTCGTAATAGCTTAACTAGCTGTTGTGGCGAGTATTTTTTTCTTTCTTTGATTTGTATCGATATGGACTGTAATAGCTTATATTGTCGCTATCCAGACTGGATATGTGAGAATGAAAAGGTTAAAAGCGAACCACATTCCATCCCATGCTACAAATTAAAGAAGAAAAGTAAACTATTTTCCCAAAATATATTAGAACAGTTTATTATCACATTATTGTTTTGATTATTATATGTGTGTATCAAAAACGATTCAGCTTCGTATTATAAAACCTTTTTATTAAGAACTCTGTTACGATCCATCTTGGAAACAAAATACATTAAACAGGACAACATTCGATTTCCTACTGATGATGAATAATTTATATAAAATCCAGGGAAATACACGGTTTGTGTTCCAAAATGAAATGCTTGCCAAAACATTGACATAACACATTACCTATATTTATTTACTTGGCCCGAGAGTAATGTCTCCTAATATTTACTGTATGCCCATGATACGTATTTTATTCGAATATTCGAAATCCTTGCTTGGATTATGTTTGCAACGAAATCTGATACATAAAATAATGCATTTTTAAAATCAATAGGATTCATTTTTTCATATGATTAAAGTAGGTAGGTACTTTATAGAATTTAAACATTATGATTTTTAAGTTTAAATCGAATTTAAGTGAAGGTTATTCTACAATAAAGAAAACCTTCACGAGATAATTATGTAACATATCTACAATGGTAACACCAATTTTCACATTTATTGTGAACTAACAGAATAAAACCACTCATTTCCACTATTTTAGCTTGTCGAGTAGATTACTTTTTCAAACACAATTTTGAAGGATTGGTGAATGAAATTTCCTCTGAAATTCTTCCGAATATAACTACATGTTTTTACGCGTTATGCTACGAAGAACGTAGATCTAAGATTTTTAGGTTCCAAGTGTCATCACAAAATCTAGGCTGCTATTGTTACATACACAGTCCACATAACAATACAAGGATCTATAGCGGAACCGTCACACTTCCCTTCTCTATAATCACTATACAGTACATCACTAGTACATGCAGGAAAACAGTTTGCTTTGCAGACACGAATGCAATTATTATGCACTCCGAAAATACTGACTAACAAATTCCAAAATCACATCTTAAAAATTCACTCTGTAATTTGAAACAAAAATGCATTTTATGTTCCTTTTATTGCCATGAAAGGAATATATTATATTAAATATTTTAATATTTAATCTATACTAATATATAAAGAGGAAATGTTTGATTGTTTGTTTGCATTGGAAAAGGCTCCGAAACTACTGGACTGATTTGGAAAATTCTTTCACTGTTGGGAAGCTACACTATCCCCGGGTGACATGGGTTACTTTTAATCCCTGTATTACCACGGGAACAGGAACTACGCAGGTGAAGCCGCTTCACGTCTGCTAGTTTCATATTAAGATGATTGGGTTTGTATGTCAAAGCACAGCAGTCAACAACACGGGTCACTAACATAACTGAAATTAGCTGGTTGAATACTTATCCGTTCTGTTGACTGTACACAATTGGCAGTCGCATCGAAGCTCCACACTCTATTACTAAGACGAAGTAATAAACTGCCAAAGGCTTGAGCACTAAATGTCAGGAATGTCTCAGCCCTTCCAATAGGTTCAACTGCATTGTTGTGGAATTTATTAGTCTTATGCGACATTTAATTTAATAATACTGGCATTGGCCTAAATCATAAGAAAATTAAGTATAATTAGTGGCGCATCAAGTCATGTTATTACGATTCATAGAGTTGCTCAAGACGTGTGTAAGTGAGGTATCGAGTTACCCAGTAATTGGGTGTAAGGGTTCCAACAGGCGTTGTTCCCTGTATAAATACCATCATCAGTTAAACTGGAAGCTGACCCCAACATAGTTGGGAAAAGGCTAGGCAGATGATGATGAGAGCTGCTCAAGTGTTAGGAAAAAATTAAAAGCATGTTACTATACAAACACATGCGAAACTGTAATTATCTTCGCTTCCTTACAAATTTCCCATGATTAATAAATGAGGAGTAAAGTTAAGCTAAAATCAAACTAAACTACCTAAACCTATAGTTTGTCACCTAACTTCTTGATGATCTTAACTAATCAGCATCAATAAGGTACTAAAAAGAATTACATTAAAAGCATACAAATAAAACTGAAAATATTTGTTTCCCACTTCAAATGTCAACTCAAATATTTTAGAAACGTTTTTAAAACTCTTTACCCGGACTCGCTACCGCAAACAATTCGTCAGTAATGTCAATAGCATCAAGCTTTATATATTGGATGCAATTCCGTGTGTCACAACTCACATCAACGAATCACCGAGCACCTACGCGTATTGATACGATGGACACCACTCTTGAATACTAAAGACTTGATGAGTTCACTAGTGTCGTTATCCTGCCGGTAAGGTTACCGGCCGAAAGTGAAAAGTCTTTGTCCAGCTACGGCGCTTCACTCCTATTAAAAGGCCTATTTCCGTGGCTAGAGTCCTAAGGTGCGATTATGGCGCGTTTCATAATACATATTACATGCGAATACTGAGTGCGAATAGGTTACATAGAAATATAATAAGATACTTATCAAAAATAATGACGATCGATACAGCTAGAATTTAAACACGCAAAACTCGCTGTTTTTAAATTAAAAATCTTTTCTTTTTAGCACAGTTTTGTTGAATTTCTAAATTATTCATTAATTAAACAATAAATTCAGGAGTTACAGTGATATCGTGACAGATCTGCTGTATCTCAACGCCGAAACTGTAATATTAATGAATGATTACATCGTCAAGTAATTAAAAAAGTGAATAATTGCACAATTCTTTACTTCTATTTTTCTTTTAAAAACTTTTTCTAATTAACAATACGGTTTTAATAAAATTTGTTCATAGTGTTTCATAGAAATAGGTACTAAGCAGTTTTGACTTTCTTTCAGCATATAAAATAAGCGTATTGAATAACAAAAAACTGTCTCAACAAGACTAAATAGGTGGGTGCATGTTTACTACAAAATATAAATTGAAATATGGGAACAATTAGGTAAATAAGTAAGAACTTGTTCTTCAAATGAGCTGTACAACTTATTAACCCCAAACTTGTATTCAATATAAAACTCGCTTGCAGACCCGTTTTTAATTTGTTATTCTCCCTTTCTCATCCTATCTGTATGTAATGTTTTTTTTTTTAATGTACTATTTATGATCACAGAGTTTGTTTGTAAAATAAACTGTCGAAAGTCAATAAAATTATCATCAAGCAGTCATAATATTTAACACTTTCACTAAACAGGAGTCAAGTTTAAAAGAAACATAATGCCATGAATATTTATGTGAATTGCAAAAATATTATTATTATTTTATAAATAAATATACCCATTAAAAGTCGCGTGTTTAACTTTCTTCGCGATGCACAAGGCTTTGTTTACTTGTTATTATTTTTCAAAAATAAATTTTATAAAACAGTTTTCTTTCAAGTAAGTACCTACAGTAATATAAAATTTATGTTATAAGAAATTATTTCAACAGGTAACTATTTAATAAAAAAAAATACTAATATAAAAATGTATTTTAAAAATAGTCGTCCGTAGGTGCTAGCTAAACTGGTAAGACCAAAGCTTACATTGTGGTTAAGTGACTTATTTTATTATTAATTTCCATAAGTTTTTTTTAGGACTTGTATTATTTGTTGAAGCACTGTAAAGGCGCTTAGACAAACTATTCTTAAGTACTTACTGTTTAAAGTGACAAAAGGCTACAAATCGATTAAAGAAAATTGAATTTTCTGAAATTTTCAAGCGTGTTTTTTTGCGTGTACCAAAGTGTTTTGGTTTTACTCACAGTTGCGGTGATGCGGCGGGCGGCCGGCGTGTGATTGTGTGTCGTTGGTCGCTGCACCGCGGTTATATGCGCACACGCGACACCACGCCGCCTCCACAGGGTGTAAACAAATGCTAATTTTTTCCTGTTTCTTTTTTATTTTTTGCTTCAGTGACAAAATCATAAAACGGGCGGTACGAGCATGCAATGAATAAGGTATTAATGTTGACTAATTCCTTTTGGGTTCTTCTGCAACTTTGATTTTTCACTTATTGTTAAATTATTTTTTTCGGAGTACAAAGAAAATTCAGCTACATATATATAGTTGTTTATAAAAAAAAACATGTAGGTATGACATCGCACGTCTAATGCTTGTACTTTAAGCATTTGGATGGTTCTTGTATTTGTGGATTGATAGACCCTTGTCATTTAAGTTGATCCCTAAATGTGTTTTAACTTTCTTTTGGGTGTTTTTCGTCGACGTTTAATAAATATAAACAATTAAAATGAAATAAAAAAAAGCAAAAACTATTTTAAAATGTTTAGCCTGTGTAAGAAAAAAAACTTAACTGTAAATCAGATCAGACAGTGAATTCTACAGCCTGTATAATGGTTGATCGATGATGGTGCGCAAGCGACGCTCCCCAAAAGTGCAATGTATCAAACAATGAGATCAATGGTGGGTGCCCGGGTCGACCAACGGTCCCCAAACCAGTATCCAAGGGAAAGGCTCTAAATACCTTATTACATTTAATTTATACGAATGATAAAAATATCCCGTTCACTATACACTCCCGAATTTAATCGTCCCTTTACTCAAGAATCACTAATGAAGCAGAATTAATACAACCGTCTTGGTACTTGTAACTGTACAGTGGTTGAAATTATATGACTACAATTTTTGCAGCCGATTTTATTACTTTTTATACACGAAAAATATATTTTTATGTTGTTAAAATCATGTCAGTTCAATGTACCGGCTTTACAAGTTTCTTACCCCCCAACTTGGTATCAAACTTTGTAACTACAGTATGGATGTTAAGCAACAAAAACACATCAGTAAGGCTCGCTAAATCTTTATCTATACTTCCATAAATATTTATTAGACTTTAGTACTTTTGTTGGTGAGATTCTTCAGAAAGGTCAGGTGCGTAGTACTCGCAACCGGCGTGTGTGTATGACAACATGTATGAATGTAAACGAAGCAAAAGAAATATGTAAGAATCGTAGCATATGGCGCTCTGTAGTTTCTGCCTACCTCCATGGGAAAATGGCGACAGTTTATGTACGTATACTTTTGTCTAAACTAATATTTTATAGAGGAAAGATTGATTGTAAGTAACGAATTAACTTAAAAACTACTGGACCGATTTGAAATAATCTTTCACCGTTGAGAAGCTACTAGGTATATCCCCGGGTGACATAGACTTTTTATCCCTGTATTCCCACGGGAACGGGAACGGGAACTACGCTGGTGAAAGCCCGCGACGTTCGCTAGTAGGTACTTACTATAATATTCTAAACAGATTATATTTGTTTTTTTTTATTTGTTGGAATTTAAGTCAAAAACTACTCAACCGATGTCAAAATGTTTTTCACTATTAGAGAGCTATATAATTACCAAGTAACAAAAGCTACATTTTGTATTCAGAACTAAGAGGGGTGGTGGGATTGTTGTGAGATATTGAAAGAAATAAAGAAAGAAAGTAAGAAAAGCATTTAATTTATTTGGACGCACAGGACAACATTTTAAACCAAAAAACAAACAATAAAAAGAATAAAAATTTAGTAAAAACTCAAGTAAAACATAAAAAGACCTGTGCGGGGCCTTGTTTTGGTCACGCCAAAACGAGCCCCCGCACAAAAAAAGTATAGAAGAAGAAGGAGTGTAGTGGAGTATAGTATATCGGGAAGTTCCAAGTGAAGATCACGATATTCAGGCTGACAAAGTCGGGAGCAAAGTGCTAATAAAGTAATAAAGTGACACACAGCTCTACTTAAGGATAGGACGTTAGAATAACACCCACCCACGCCACATGCCTAACTCCACACAAGTACTAAAAACTTAGTAGAAGCTTTCCCTTTTAGCTTAATATCGGCTAACACCACCTACTTGCATCCACAAAGTAGTCTCAAAGTGAAAATATTTATGCGAAAAACAAGTATTATAATGACCTAGTGGTTGGAGACGTTCTAATAGTCCCATTTATAATGTTTTTGCCTTCTCTCAGATCATAACAACGACTCTCCCCGCCCGTACAATTAGGATATGAATTATTATGATTACTTTTGTTAAGCTTATCCTAATTTTGACTTAATGAGACCCTGTTTAGTGGGTGACGGGGCTAAGTAAGTGTTTCCAAAGAGTGAGTTTAATTCATAACGACTGTTGTTCCTAATATATTAAAACATGTTTAGTAGTGCGGAATTATGGGAAGAATTATATGTACACTAGCAGACATCCCGCGGTTTACCAGCGTAGGTCCCGTTCCCGTGGGAATACAGGGAAAATAAGTAGCCTATGTGTTAATCCAGGGTGTCAACTAACTCCATACCAAATTTTATTAAAATCCATTCAGTAGTTTTTACGTGAAAGAGTAACAAACATCCTCACAAACTTTCGCGTTTATAATATTATTATAGTAGGATAGTAGGATATTAAACATATTATGGTTTTATTAAAGGTTATATTTTTAATGTCAACCTAGTATCTTGTGTACAAATAATCAGTTACTCAAACAATAGTTAATGCGCTATTGACCTACTCTGATTACAGTTACCATAACTTTTCAAGGGTAATAAAATGATGTCTCCTAATTTTGTTTGTTTATGTATTTTGTTTGTCATATTTAGCGTTTAAAAACAGCTCTGTCCTAAGTCAATTATAAACTTTACCTTCAATGAACTGAAAAAAAAACATAAAAAAATTATAAGTAGACTTACGATGCCATTAAGAAAATGCTTTCTCATGTATCATAAGTTATTTTACAAACAATTAAACTCACTACATACACAAACAGCCAGAGGTTTGTAACAACTACCTTTACGCCGTACAATCATTTATTCCGTTGGAGAATCAAACCCAAGACATGTAAAACAGCAACTAATTCCTCAGCTACTGCGCCAACCATACCATCAATTCATAAAAATTGTTTCCCTCGCGGTTAACTTCGTTTACATTTTCTCATGGCACCGAGTCAAAAGAATAAGTAAAGATAAATCATCCTGACGTACCTATTTATTAACAAAACATTACATTGAATACGCATCAACAAATCTATCTATGATGTGAAAAATGCACCCAGCGATTACTACAGACTATGTAAGTACCTATTAAAAAGTTGTGTTATTTGTTTTGTGTCCTAAATAATTGAAAAACCGAACCATTATACCGTATGATACTTAGTACGAGGGCTTGGACACTCAATCGCTCATACAACTCTTAGAATTAGCATTCTATTGGTCTATTGACATTTAAGATGAATCGTCGCACGCGCCGATTGTCTCCGGAGTCGAGAAATAACGGAAGGAAGATACGCGGCATTGAACTGCATCCACGTAGCGCCCGCGCCTCTGTGCGTACGCGCAGGGAATCACAATCACTTCGTTGGAAACAAAGAGTTGAAGTCCAAGTGTTTGTCGGTACTCACCTCGTGAAATTATCAGGAAATTGACAGAAATTTGAATTTAAACAGTCTCTAACGGTTAATTTTAAATTCACGAGTTTATTTTTATTTAACGGTAAGTTATGATTTATAAAGATTAATAATTATTAAGTTATTTAATTTAATATTAATTTAAGTTAATAAATAAATGAAAACGTCACTACATAGCTACACGCACTTTTGCACTAGGCGAAAAAATCTAAGCAACTGACTGCGTGTTGTAAAGTGCTGTAAATGGGGGAAGAGTTAAAAACGGAAGTAGTAATATTACTGTTTTACATCTGATTGAACACATTGAGATTATATAAACTAGATTGTACCTACTTAAATTGTTCTTGTTTCGTTTACTAACCAATTACTTACACCTTTGTTATTTTTATTTTTGTTTGTATGAATGACTAACAACCCTACTAACGCTGTTTTTTGTAAAATCATAATTTGACGAGTGTATAAAGATAAATTAATATTATTAAATTGTAAAAATAACAATGCTCTACGGGCATCATTTAGTTTAACTGATGGTAGGTACTCGTACGACATAATATACAGCATAAAAAAGATTGGATACAATTGACTTTTTGAACCTCCGCATCGATATTCATTATTAATATTAATATTATTAATGCTTGGTTAAGAAATAAACACTTATTTACATTTAGAATCACAAGAGAGTGACGTAAAAAGTTTTATCAAAATCAAAATTAAAATTACAGTCAAAAATAAATTTCAAATCTAAAACAAAATCAAAATAAAAATTAAAATGTAAAACAAAATTAATTTCGTATCGTCGCATTTATAAAATATGCAGCTTTATAAACCTATCATTAAGTATCTTAATTCCATTTCTTCTTTATGAGTTGCTTATTACGCGTACTGTAAAGATTCTAGAACAAATGTTGGTACATAATTGGTCTAACTAAATATTCAAATATTTTAGCGCGCCAGAATGTATGTACTTACCTACGTATAGTAAAATTGTAACTATATTATGTACGTAGAACTGTAGACGTCGTAAAAACAAAACACATTCGGACTCCAATTTTTCATGAACTGTCAAATCACACTGCTTTATTTTTATTCTATTGGATCATAAATATTTCATAGACAGTTGATAAAAGACAGTGCCTTCGCCCTCTTTTTAAATAAGAAAAGGAATATATTGAACTTTGATTTATTGTAAAACAATATAATTGCAAGATTTATTTATTAAGCTGTAGTCCTCGCAGCATTTATGGATTTATTGTTTTCCGCGGAACCCTCATTATTTCCCTAAAATAAAACTTTGTACAAATAACTCCTTAACATCTGCTATCTGTTAGCAAAGTTCCCTTGAAAATTATCCCAGCTGTTTCGTAGATTACTTCAAATAAACAGACAGGCAAAAAAGTAAAAATGAATTTTCTTTATTGGTATATCGACTAAAATACCGTTTTTTTTTAATTAGCAAAAATCGTGAGATGACAAAAGTTTTTATTGTAAAATCACAAACACATATTTAAATTATATTATATTTATTAGTAAATCTTGCTGAATTACTCAAGTAATTGCAAGTGAAAAAAACAGATATGTTTACGAACGGAGGTTTTTCTGCGATGTGCAATCAATCACGTTCGTAAACCATTCAATAAACGGCGTTAACGGCGTCTTAACGATCATTAGCGGCCTAATACGTAAAGATTACGGCATTTTTTTCATCAATCTTCAAGACAGATAAACATGGATGTTTTATAAAATTTTATGTTCGTAATATTTTTAGTAGTGGACTGCCTAGCTAATGTAATAATAGCACAGTCTAAAAACATACAGTCGTCCGACGAAGCTGTCTAACGCGTGTAGAAGTTGTCGGCATTTTTCCAGAGATCAAAAGCGTCGTCCTATTGTATTAATATTTATACTGTGGTAATAGTGGGAAGTGCTACTGCCGAGTGTGAGGTCCTGAATCCAATTCCCGGTTTATCCGTCTAGCATTTCTTAGAAGCAACCCGGAGTCTTGATTTTTTGACAGTTATAGGCTTGGCTCTCACGGCATAGGACTTAAAATAAAACTGCCCAAATATTTGTGTACTGCAGGTACTCCTCTGCCTAACCCATCCTTAGGACGCGTAATACAGGCGTGATGTTTATATATACCTTAAGTATTAAGTAAATGAGCAAACCCGTAGTATAATCAACGCTGCTGACCGCAGCTCACAGCGTTTCGCCACAACTCAAGATTAGTGCTTTCATAAAGTTTCTACTTATACTTAATTATTCTTCACTTTTTAATTTCATTTTTCGTTAAGTAATATAATTATTTATTTATCATTAATATTTAGTCAAAAGTTGATCGTATAGGTATCTAGTTGTTCGCTAACCGTCTTACTTATTTTAGTCAAGTAATTAAGGGACCAACCTCTGCACATTATCAATGCTATGTTCGTCGTAATTGTCATGTAATTCGTATTCTAGCCTAAGTTTAATATACAAAGGCCCACACATCAAGCTACCCCAATGTGTCAAATTTCTTTGATGGTTCTTCAAATTTATGACAAATAAAATAAGGTTCATATTCAATTAATAAAACTTGATGTGCTGGCATCATAAATGGATCTGTTTTCAATCTCCTTTGTTTTTTTTCAGTATCACATATAGGTAAAAGTAAATAAATAAATATTCCACAACTTTTTCACACAACGCCATTTAGTCCCAAGTTGAGCTGCTTAAAGTTAAAGTGCTTTAATTCTGTGTCTATCTAGTTAACCACCATGTCATACTTCTGAATCAATTACAAAGACTGAGAGATAAATTTTACGAAATAAATGTTCGTATAATTAAATAACAGAAAAAATCTAGTCACACTAAGTCTTTCATTAATTTTAATTTTAACATCGTCATGACAATCCATCTTTCAACTGAGCTTATCGCAGTCAAATGCTGGTCATAGGCTTCTCCTAAGTTTCAGATTTAAGATAAATTAACTATTGTATTTGTTCTCAGACCTGTATCTGAAAAATATTGTAGTGGTAGTGTAAAAAAACTTTATTGCAAAAAAAAACCGACTTAAAAAAAAACACAAACAAAAAAAACTAAAAGAAAAGTGAAAAATAAATAGCTTCAGAAGCCGGTGACAAAAACACCAAATGTTTTTGTCCGGCTTCTGAAGAATTTTTTTTTGTCTCTTCTATACCTATGTAAAAAAAAAAATTCATTCGCGATGCGGGACTAGGACAACAGCCCCCTGCATCAAAGATAGGTAGTCCTAATACGCCGACAGCATAGTTTGTGACGTTATTATGTCATAGTGTTCTGTTATTTATTTTTATCTATGTGAGCTACATCTTTATTCATTTACTTGGATATGAATCTAGTAATTAACAATTTCATTTGCACCACTCTGCAAGGAAATATTTAGAATTTGCCCACAGGTGTGACATCGGACAATTTTCTATGTAGGTATGTCAAGAAGCGGGTCATTCCACCGCAAGGGCTCAGTCAGCGGATAGGTACCGTAAATGCATCATTGTAAATCCCAAAGCACAGACCTCTAACTTTTCGGAATCATGTGCGTGTTGTATAATACCACTTGTTTTAAAACTGATGAAGGAAGACATCGTAAGGAAACCGGCATACCTGAAATATTTCTCGACGTCATGTCAAGCATAAAAAAACCCTGGTAAGTACCTGATTAATATGTCCGTTTGAATCACGTGGTCAACTCATAAAATTTGATAAAAGTTTAACAGGAATTAGTATTAATAGTCAGTAGACACACGAATAAAAGAAAAAAGGAAATCAAAATCAAAACTCATCTCTCAACTCAGTCCCCCCAAAACGCCCATCCTTCGCCACATCTTAGTGTTCTCTCTGTCTGATTCGTTTGAAATACTTGAATCTATACAACAAAATGCTCAGTAAATAGTATAAAGATTTATAAATTTTGTAAATCATTACATTTTTAAAGTGATTGAGATGAAGTCTGTCAATCTCAAAACACAGTTGATTTTTCAGATCTCTAATGTTTTCAGCCCATAAAATTAGTAACAAATATTGCTTAATCCTCTAGACTTATTTTCTACCAGTGTCGCTAAACTGAAACATCTTTTTATCCCCCGACGCAAAAAGGGGGTGTTATAAGTTTGACCGCTATGTGTGTGTGTCTGTCTGTCTGTCTGTGGCACCGTAGCGCCTAAACGTGTGAACCGATTTAGATGCAGTTTTTTTTATTTGAAAGCAGGGTTTCTTGCAATAGTTCTTAGACGTGATTCATCAAAATCGGTTCTGCTGTTTCAAAGTTATCAGCTCTTTTGTGTTAGCTACCTTTGCTATTTAAGACGTCTTTTAACTTTACTTACACACATATGTGTCACTTAAAATTTCAAACACCCATGTGTGTTATATTAATAAGCATGATTATGATAAATTTGGTCTGATGCAGCCAGGATATCTAGCAAACTAATACACTCTTGGGAAAATAATAGCAGATATGTCGTGTTTGGATTCATTTTAACCAGCATTTCAAGAATGAAGCAGAGCCATTAGTGCATTGTGTGCAGAAGCACACAATGCACTAATGGCAACAGGATGAGCTGATGCTGCAGCCAGGCTACCCAGCACACCAGTAGGTAGACTCCTGACAAAATAATAGCAGATATTATGTCGTGTTTGGATTCATTTTAACCAGCATTTGATTCTGCACACAATGACCTGTTGGAAACAGGATGAGCTGATGCTGCAGCCAGGCTATCCAGTACACCAGTAGGTAGACTCATAACAAAATAATAGCAGATATGTCGTGTTTGGATTCGTTTTAACCAGCATTTAACCTTACATACAATGCACTGAAAAAATCTCATGACTGTAAACTCTACAAAACAAAATTGAACTTTTAATTTTTTTTAAATAAAAATTAAATTTAAAATTGAAATTTTAAGTAACGTCGGGGTACCGCTAAAATAAGTACCTACATACATACGAGTACTAGATACATTTCTTACTTAAGTGGTACCCCGACGTGAAGTAAAATTTCATGGCTCAACGTTAGGAAAGTATTATTTTTAACTTTTTAAAAATGTTTTACTTTTTTTGCGGTGGGGGTTTTTTATGTAACAACTTCTTCGAAAATACTGTCACCACACAAAATTTTCTTAGAATGCTTTTTCCTTTCCGTCCGCTTTCCGTTTTAACATAATAAAGCAACAGAGATTAGACAGGTAACGGAAAGGAAAAAGCATTCTAAGAAAATTATGACATTACGCCTGTATTCCCTTTAGGAAGGACTTCTGCTTAACCCTTTAGGGTTAAGCAGAAGTCTAATGTCTAGCACACCTACATTCATTTCACCATTAATATTTGAGTCTCGTAGCCAAATCCTGACTCCGGATGCCAGTGAGAAATTGGAAGTCAAAACCAGATCTACGTCAAACTGATTTTTTTTCCCAATTGAACATAAACCTTAATCTGTTTGTAATAAAGTTAAAAAACTATCAAAGAAATTCAACTCTGTGCATAGGTACTGTTCTTGAAAGTAGTGGCGCTATCTGTTAGAGTTCCAGTGTACTTACACGATGGTGAGACTAAGCTTTGAGTTTTTTCGAAATCTCGTTGTAAGATAATGTTACATGTGTTTGCATAGAGAGATTTGTTTGGTTTTTTTAAATATTTCTACTGGGGTTGGGATTTCTGTTGAGTTACGGAATAGTCTCGCCTTCTATTAGTTACATAAATAAAATTACTAATTCAAAGAGTTGTAATTTATAATAGATAGCCAAATTTTAATTATCATATTTTATCAATGGACTACGATCCCTAAACGGTCTAGTCGAACTACAATGATTATTTTGCTGTGTCTCTGTTGTTTTTATTTCTCTAATATAGTAGTGTAACATAGTTGTAAGTCATTATGTTCTGTTATATTACTAAAAGTAAAGAATTAATAATTATTATTATTTGTTACAATAGATACTGACAATTTATTTATGAGACGCCTATCAATCTGCTCAATACTTGTGTAATAATAATAATAATAATAGTTTATTAGCAAAAAAGTTACATTTCTCGATACACAGGTAAGGGAATAATTAAACACTTCTCGAATACAGAAATACAAAATTAGAGCCCTGACTCCTAAACTAGGAAGATCCTGTATCTTAGGAGGCAGTGTCTTCGCATTATTTACAGTGCAGTAACGGTTAAGCGAATTGTGAGCAAATAAGCTGATGTATCACAAAACTAATCATGAAAATTAAGTTATTTTCTAACATCAAACAGAGTAATCGCTTAATTAACGGAAATATAAACAGGTTAAGAGGGTAGGAGTTGGGATATAATTACTTAGGGTGTTGAGTATTCAGAGTGTGAAGTGTGTAGAGTATTTGTGTAGGGTGTGGTATGATGTGGATAATATGTGTATATGTAAGGGAGATGGATGGGGCGTGAGGTGTGGTGTGAGGCCATGAGTGATGTTGAGTGTGGTGGGTAGGGTGTACGCTGTGTGGGGTGTGAGGTGTGGCTTAGGTGACTGTGCTTATTCGTTAATGGGTGGTGCTAAATGGGGGCTACAGGAGACGTTCTGATGTGAATTAGGAGATCCAAGTTAGTAAATTTTCCGTTGCCTCATAGTCTTGATCCTTTATCCACTTCTCAATTTCAGCTTTTGCTCTATAGGTATCAAGACTGATTATGTTTATTTTTTTATTTATTATTGTGTATAAGTGTGGGCTTAGGACATAATGCTGGCGTCTTGCGAAAGCGGTCTTATGAGTGACCGTGAAAAGAAGGGGCTTTTTCTTACGATGGGTTGTGTCTGGAGGGGGGACCCTGGAGTGTTTTTTCAGTACGGTTTTTAGCACAAACAGTTGTCTCACGGTAAGTACGTTTACATCTTTGTACAATTGAGTGGTTGGATACCTAAAGTGCCTCTTTGACATCACCTTGAGAACAGCTCTCTGCGCTCGTTCTAGTAATGTTTAATTGCCGGCTTGTACATTTTGACGGGAATTAAGAATAAATAAAACACAGATACATGTAATACAGCATATTATTTATTTTTAGATGTGAACAACATACGCGCTATAATTACAAGGACTGATGTAAAGTTGGATAGAGACAATAATATAAAACAATATGCACAATTCCCTGTAGGTATTTACACAACAACTCATTTTAAGGCAGTCAAAATAGTACTTCTAATATGGGGGCTTTTGTTAGGCTACGTTCGAAGCAAGCAGTTAGTAAAATCAACGACTTTTGGTAAATATTAGAAACCCAATTTAAAGAAATGGAAACTCAATATTAATTTAAAATACTACATAATAATAATAATAAGTTATAAAGGAGTGATACTGAATCCCGCACTAGGATATCCCTGTGTTGCAGGATCCAGTCTCTTTCGACGGACATGTTAAGGATAATTGCGAAAATTTTAGTAAGTGGGTACAACCACAATTTTCAGAATTATCCTTAATTTTGTAATAAAATTAAAAACTATATATGTATAGTATTAGTTACAGCTACTACGCTTGTTTTACTACTTGCTTCTTAATAGGATCTATTAAAATGTTCAACAGTCAATTCATAAGCTTTAGCAAACTGCTAAATATATAGTTTATATATTCAGAATCATTCGTTGAATATTAGAGGCTACAGTTCTAACATCTACATCTAATACATAAATATTGAAATAGAAATCATTGTCAAATACGGGCAGTCTACTAATAAGGCAATATATATAATATATATGTGTATATTATTAATTTTGGGGAATAGCAAATACTAACATATGTTCCCTTTATATTTATATATATATATGTGTTACTTTTGTTATTTTAAAGCTTATTGCGCCTAAAAGGTATACTTTATACGTTTTATATATTTATAGTATTTTTTAGGAATCGTTTCTACTGGTTTTTAAATATCATTTGAGTTCATGAGGAATATATTTAGTCACACTTTAAAATAGGTGAGTGAGGAAGTTACCATATTTTTAATTTCAACGGTATTCATTATAATAAATAACTCCTACGATACAATAATTCGGAAAGCTCCAGTATTTCAAAATCAAAGTATTCTTTGTTGAAAACCACTACTAAATATATTTTTGGAAGTTTATAGGGTTTCACCATAGAATAAAGTTTTTTAGGAATAGAAGGTACTTAAATATAAAATACCGTAAAAACAGATTAATTTTGATATATATAAGATACAGTCTTTGGAGCTATAAGGGAGTAATAATTATGTAAATATGGTCAAAAACTAATAGAAAAGGGGCAAAATGGCAAGGTTTCCTACAAATAACTCTATGAGCCCTTATTGTAAGATTATATTTTCTAACACACATTGTCATAGGCAAAAAAATACTGGCAGTCTATCGAGCTATAAAAATACCAATAAAAAAAATTTGAAATGCGAAACCATGGCACTAAATTTTACATCATTTTCAACTTTGTACAAACATAATCTATTTCTCATAAACACATCAAAACAATTTGATGATACTATAAAAAGTAAAGGCTTACAAATAATTGTATCTTTGAACAGAACTAAGAAGCTAGAAACGATGGTAGGCAGGAATATTTAAAGCTTTTAAGATATTGTTAACATTGATTCAGTTACTACTAGATAAACATTTGGAACAGTTAACTTGTTCATAAAGTGTTTGATGGAAGTGTAGTGTTGCATGCCCACAGCAAGACTGCATACTGCATTAAATACTCTTTACGTTTTCCTACTGAACATCCACTAACAACAGACATAGCCCATAAACTGCAATTCATAAAATAAAACTGTTGCAAAGAGTCCCCTCGCCATTCATGCTGTTCTTAAATTTCTCAAATGTTCGTTATACATAGTTCAAAACGATGACCAATAATAAATTGTCGATATTTGAACTGTATTTGTTTATAATTAAGAAAGATTAATTATTTAAGTGAGTTATTAGCATTCATACAAATTTTAAAATAGCGTATATTTGAATCACAAAATGATTCGTTGCTTCAGCTACCAAATTACACGAAGCAGGTTAGATATAATTATTTGATATATAAACATTTCAGTTAAGTTGATACAATACTAAGTATAAAATTAATTGACAAGCTACATAATATGTGCACACAATAAACTAAATAAAGAAGTGTTGTACTCAAAAAATTAATAAAACTTAATGCATTACTTTTATTTACACTAAAATACAGAAAACATAAACGAAATAATACTAAAACGCATTGTCATTCGTTATCTAAGGTTATATTATAAATATAAATCTGCACTTTTTATTCAATGAACATGGCAACTGTATACATTATAACGTCATCTAGGTACATTTCGCTATTTATCTTAAATCTAAAGTAACAATTCAAGGCCTTTTACATAGAAGACTTGTAATATATACCAAAAATAATCTTTAATAACCACATACCGCTTTATTCAATACAATGAAGGGCTGTGAGGAATTTTTTTTAAACATCTGAACATAGCAGAAGTTATGTCTCGATAAAGTATTGATTCTGACGGTATGCCAATACTTATGGGCCAAAACAACATTTAAAGTATCTTTTTCTTAGTAATTTGTACATCTACAAAATAAAACATCGCTAAGGAATGTCCACAAGATTGAGCAAGTGCTACAAAATATACCAATTCCTATTTATCTCCTAGCAGTAAGTTACATATTCATGTAAATGATATTGTGAGAGATATGTGGAACGCACAATGCAAGTCAAATTTATTCCAAGAAAATACATTTAAATATCTAGTTTCTAGTACACATATAAAGATGGAGATCCTCAAAATATCAAAGTTTTCTGGTACACCCTTTTTCCATTGAAATGTGTGATACAGTTTCGTAAGCAGCCAAATGATCGTTCGAGCCTTTCTTATTTTCACACGAATAAATTATTGAAACATTTACTTGACCAAACACCACATAACTTCACTAATTAAAAAAGTAGATTCTATTCTACCACTATTCTTCTGGTTTTTTTTATATATTCACCTATAAACATACGAAAAACGATTACAATAACATTTTAATGTCTATTAATTGAACATCTACATTGACCGCTTATATTTTATTTAAAGCCCAGCTTGGTTACATTTTTTTGTAAAGGTGTTAATTATTTATCAATATGTATTCTTATGGTACCTTAGTACCATTTTATTCACCAAAGATTTACCAGGCCAATTAGTGAGTATAGTATAGTGTTAGTGTCAGTATTTTGCAGTGATTACAATTATCTTAGAGCCCTAATACATATTCGATTTAGCCAGGTTTTTAAATTCTTTCAAGCTATTCTTGTTATCAGTGATTCGTAACTTCGTATTATACGGTTGGTTTCAAGATTTTCCAAAATTCTAGGTAAAGAAGTTGTCTCTTTGTTGGTAGATGGGCAGCTCCACATCTGGTGACCGATCGTCCAAGTCGTCAGCGTTGCCATTGTAAGGCAGTTCTTCTAACGCTTTAACTGATAAAATAAGAAACTATTACTTATCATATAACAAAAAGAAGTTTATGTTAACTCAAATCACCAGTCACACACCAAAAATGCAAAAAAAAACAATGCAACTATTAATGAAATACAACTAAAAATAAATATTTAAGTGAACTACTCACAACAAAATGCAAAAAACGAAACCATGCCGCAACACTGGGTAGTGGGTATCTTCTAAGAACCGTCCGTGTCAGCCAATTTACTTACATAACTTATTTTTGAGGGAATGGAAGCGATTTATTGATTAGTACGAATGGGCACAGAGCATCTTTTAGCAGCCATCACCATTGAGTAGTTATTTTCATGGACAGATGTGTTTTGCAGACAGATGGTACTATACCCATTGATCGTTAAATTATTGGAAGTGGATAAATTGGAGGTGTGAAAGGTGCAGGTGTAAATGTAAGTGTCTGGCTATCAGTGGTTGGATGCGGACGGTCCTTGCTCAGTGTTGGTTCCTGCACAAAACGGGACAAACAACATCAAGCAAACGGTTACAGGCGTGACACACACGTGTTTAGGTTAGTCACATCAAACACACAATAATTGTTACTTTTAATTGGCTAACAGACAAAAGACAAAGAAATAGCAATTACATTATGTGATAAAACTAAGAGATACAACAAAATTTGAAACATTTAATCGATGGTTGGAGTCTACATGAACATTTAGTGTCGCATTGCAAAAGGGGTTTTTATTAAAAATTATTTGCTGTTACGAGTAGGTACAAATATAAAGCGTGTGTGTACACTAAATCGGCTAAACTGATTGATGAAGATTTAAAAAACATATTTCTTTTGATGTCTAATAAACATACAATTAGTGAACAATTCAAACGTACATAAAATCAAAAACCTACTCCATAAATCCATTATTCCTATTTTTCTACACCATGAAAAATTTTATGCATCCATAATTAGTGAGATGAAATAAAATTATGCTAAAAGAATCATAGATTTACGGAAACCTTGAGACAGTTCAACAAACAGTAACTAAATACATAACAGTAAGTATACCTACATGTAACAAACGATGGGAGGCAAAACTAAAATGAAGCAACGTCCTTACCGGCGATGATTTTGCTCATCTCAGTGACCTGCTTGGCGAGTATCTGGTTCATTTGTAGCAAGTGCTCCCGTTGCCGCTTCTCGCCAGCGTCCGGACTCTAACGGTCATCATACAAGCACACACATGTAGGACTGTGCCGGTTTACATATTTACAGCCAACATTCTAAGCGGCTATTCAAGCTTTTGTGGTGTTTCCAGACAGAATATAAGTAACATAAAATATTTGGCACCAAGTTAAATCAATGTTGTCTTCGTTTACATTTCGAAATATAACATCAGTTTACTATACCATCAATGACCAGAATGTAAATTTGATGGAACAATTTTATCTGCAAACACCTAACTATTGACTATACATTATTTTCAGGTTTTAGGTCTAAGACTCTAGAACTCTAGGTAATAGTGAAGAATAGAATGAACATGCAAAAAGTATAAAAAGTTCATTCCAACAACAATGAAAGCAGAGCGAGCGAATTTAGAGTGCATTGTTAAATATAGTGAAAGTAAATGAGAGCTGAATGTATTAGATGTACAGAATGTACAATATCAACTCTATATGAAGTAAATAACCATGTGGATGATAAACTATTTCCAACTGAGAGGGATGAAGAAAGACTATGAAGAAGCGTTGCTCAAGAACTTGAAACAATGCCGAGTATAACAAATTTTGATACACATGGTAACTATGTATCAGTCCAGCTCATTAATGTAAGAACATTTGAAGTAGTAATCGGAAATAGTCATAATTCATACATTCATAGAATGTATAGCTCGTTATTAATAAAACTTCAGGAAGTTACGCATCGTAAATCTACATCGGAAGTAAATTGGAAGTGATGTAACAGGCGTGTTATGCGTACCTTGCTGGGGTCAGCCGATGTGCCTGTCAACATTTTCTTTATGGACTCCACTTTCTCTTGCCGTTTCTGTTGTTCCTCTGGCGACAGTTCTGGGGGCTGTGAATAAACACTAATATTAATACTGATATTATCGTTACTTGATCACGGGTCTGTATCTCTGCTTCTTCTTTCTTTGTCTATATGACAAATAGTAAGCGATCTGTTGTAGGACGCAGGGTTCCTTAGACCCGTTGTTGTTGTTGAATGTTTTTTTTTCCTATTGTGTGTTTTCATTAGCAATATTAATGTAGGTACTTTAGAATAATTTGGTACTTAGATGTAGTTGCACAATGCTACTGGTAGTTTCGCAATCATTATTCCGGAACAATACAATCACTCTAATTTCTAATCCAAAATAAAACATGTATTCGAAAGTATGTTGGTCTTTTTTTACTCAATCGTGCTTCAATGAATCGATTAACTAACTGCGTAGCATGAACACATTGAACACCGTAGAAACGGCCTTTGTCTACAGACGAATCGGCAAAGTGACAGATTATATAGACAGGAACCTCAATCTGTCAAATTTCTTTCAATACACCTGCCTGCGTAGCATGAACACTTAATTTCTTTTCTTCCGAGACACGACAAAGACCGTTTCTTCGGTGTTCATGCTACGCAGGCTGTAGTTAATTTGTACATGAAACAATAAATTTCTAAATTTCCCAAGAGCACCAACTCTTTATAAATGCTCTGATGACAGTTCTTAATAAACAAAACTGTTCATACCTATTACTTACAAATTCCTTACATGTTTAACCGTACTACTATAAAACTTACCTTCTCCGGAATATATCTCTCGGGAATCAGAATCTTCTGTGGAGCTGCGAGTAGCTGATCGATGGTGTTATCAGCCAATCTGAGCGCGTGTGGTGGTAGCGCAGACCGCACCACGTCCGGTGCTGCGCCGCGTAACGCACGCTCCATATCGGCATCGTCTACTGATCGACCCATCTTCTGGACAAAAGGTTCGCTTAATTACTAGGTTTTGTTTTCGGTTACTATTCTCCCCTTTTTTTTTGTAAACATTCTTCAAAAGATCACACCATTATACAGTTTCATGATTTCATAGGCTTCGGAAAAGAAGCTAATAAAATATAATACAAAATATTGCAGCTGATGCAACTGCAATATTTTGTATGCGTAACGGACTAGATAAACTGACTTTCTAGGTAGCTTAAGGCTTGATTAACTTTGAGAATAAAGTTAACAGTTGCAAAATCACTATGAGTGAAATTTATACTTACATCTTGATTGTACGTGTCTTTAGGCATTTCATTTAATGTCTTGGCACTAAGGTGATGGGGTGCCGTGTAATGCCTCCTTTTCTCCTTGGGAACTTGCCTCCTATGTAAGGAACTATTCTTTGGGGCATCGCCCGACATTTCCGTAATGATCTGCTTGGCTGCCTCACTCTTAAATATTGGAGACAACTCCATATGCGACCTTGTCAGACTTACAACACTGCTAGTCTTTGATAAAGGATCATTCGTCAAAGTCCTGGAGCTATCCGTTGGACTATTCAAGTATTGTGTCGATAAAGACATCGTACGATCATATCCAGACCTATCGTAGCTTTTATTATAGCTACTACTAAGAGAAGACATATTTTGGGAGTAATCGTAATTCGAGAGAGATGGACTCGACACATATTTGGGACTGAGGTCCATATTTGGTTGTAAGTAATTATTATCACGTCTTATGCCGTATACTTGTTCGTATTGTTCATTTCGGGGTAATGACGTTGATCTCGAGTAATTGAGGGATTGTACGAGTTCCTCCTCCAGGAATTGGTCTAAGTTAGCAGTTATGTTGTTTGTAGGCCAGTCAGACATGGGCTGGAGGGAACGTTCCCGGTCTCTCTGACGTCTTTCACTTTCACGCTTTACTATGCGGACTGTTTTGATTTCTTGTTTTTCGACATTGGTGAGGTTATCTGCAAATAAATATCTTAAAGTTAATTAAGGGTTATGAATTCACTTTCACCAGGATAGTGACTAAAAAGTAAGAAGGCATGATCAATGTAAAGATATAAATAAATTCTGGCATAGTACATTTTTTTTATATCCTTATATTTCATTATGTGACAGACACGTTAATATTTGCCTGATTGGTCCACATATTCGAAATATATAGGGAAAGCAAAGTAATGACAGTCTCTGTAACGATAATGCAGCTCATCCCAAAAATTGAAAAAAGTATTCTATTTATTGTAACTTGTTTTAGTTTTTTTTTTTTGGTGAGCGTAGTAACTAGTTACTCCGTTTAGCCTTTGAACAAAAAACGTCTACTCACTGAATCCAGCATGTTGCAAGTCCTCGCTGTTTAGCGGCGAAGTGACGTCAGCACCAGGTCCTCTTGTATCCACATACAAGGGCGTCTCAACGTTGGATGGCTCGTAGTGACCCGGAGGCATCAGAGGGCCTACGTCATAATCGTAGTCAGAGTGACCGTGATCGATCGTATGACCCGTGTCTAGATTAGTTTCTTGCCAGGATGACATGGGGCGACGTTTACCTAAATAAATGTTAATGGTTATGATTATTGTTATACTCCACTCATGGAAAACCCTTTCTCCCTTTTCGGCTTAAAGCTCTTTAAATTGTAACTTGTAATTGTAATTGTAATGTAACAAGTAAATTCTTGTTATGCTATTAATCTATAAGAAGAACCGACTTGTTTGAAGTTGAAAAAAAAACATATTTCTCTGTCAACAAAGATGGAATGACAACAAAACCTATTCGGTTCTGCTGCCATCTGTAATCAAACGAAATGTCTATTGTATGAAAGTTCACGAACCAGGCATGGAATCATGGGTATTTTGCAACGCGTGTGACTGTTGAGTCAGGTGCCTGACAGCGCGGCTCAGCTCCTGACGTTGACGCTGCAACGCTGTCACCAGCTGCTGAACCCGCGACACCTCTGTAATCAAGCAGAAATTGACATGTAGGTATAAACAGAATTTGGTGTTTCGTTTTGTTTGTTTGAGATTAAACAAGCTACACAAATCCCTCTCGTTCTTCGCAAAAGCCAGCACGAAATCTTGGCGATCAGTTTTCCCATTTGTATACTCCCCTGCATCACTCTTTTTTTTGCAATTAGGGTTGTTTTGACTTGTCACTATCCGGCCTCTTTCGTAATCGGTTGCTAGTCGGTCACTAATAGGCAAATAGAGACAACTGTGATTGACTTGGCTGAATAGTCGTCCGATTTGTCGGCTTGTTTACAACCGACTAATCGGCTATTTGGCCAAGGTTGTAGTTGGCACATGTCTACTCATTATGTTACACTGACCATCCTCCAGCATGGCGGTGGGGTTGGTGGCATGATGCTGGTGTCCGGCTGCGCGCCTCGCTTGCAGCGCGCGTCTTAGTTGCTGCAGCTCGCGCTCTAGACGAGCGTTGTCGGCTACTGTTTGCTCCAATTTCTGTTAAATATGACATTATTTTTAGGTTATCAAAGTGCTTTTTTTATCTTAATTTCATGCGTTGTACTTACAATACGACACAACAATATCCACTTGTAAAACATGCAGTTATGTACAGACGCCAGCACATCAACCTACTCCAATGTGTCAAATTTCTTTAGTAGGTTTTCAACTTTATTCTAAACACAATAAGGTTCATTTTCAATTGGGAAAATTTGACAGTTTGGGGTAGGTTAATGTGCTGGCGTCTGTACGTTGGTATGTACATGTGCACGGTTTAAATATTTGCAATACACACACCAACCACAGAATTCAAATATGAGTACAATACATTGATGTTCAATATCTAGAAGTCCATACTGGTGCCAGAAGGTATATCATAAATTATAGACAAAAATATAAATAAACAAAAAATAAAAGTGCATGATATAGACGAAAACCTTATAAACCTTAGAATTGTGCGCCAACATTTGTTGAACGCGCGCCAGTTCCTCCTCAAGGCCACCTCCTACTGGATTATTTGTCGTAGCCGCCCTTCGAGTGGGAGCAGGGTTACCATCTAGATTAAGCTCTCCTTTGTGGACACTATCCAGTTTACCGCGTACACCTGGAAATAATCAACTGGGCTATCAATACTGTTTATCTAAGTCTGTATTAATTTTAATTTAGTTATTTGGGACAAACAAACAGTTATACGATACAGCATTGTTAAAATATAATCTACACTAATATTATAAAAAGGATACAATTTGTGTGTGTGTATGTTTGTAATGAATAAATTAAAGAACTCCTGTGCTGATTTCAAATAAACTTTCACCATTGAAAAGCTACATTCACTCTGAGTAACATGGGCTACTTTTTATCCCTGAATTCCTACTAACCGCGTGATGTCTATTAGTGATATATAAAAGTAAAAAACGCATAACCCACACAAAATAATCGGAATTGGAAGTTACTAGAAAACAGAATATCTAGAAAACGGAATTTAAAGTTACTAGAAAACAGAAATGATGGGCGTAATTATATCAAAATAATTAAGGAATGAAAACAAAACAATAAATAACACCTTAACGGTGCCATTCTCAATGCAATTAAAAACCACTGCGGGTTTGAGTCTCTAAAGTAACTTAAGTCACCAATTCGAGGAGAGACCCAATGCGCGAAACATTTAACTCAAGGACAATTTGCAAGATATTCATCAACCATTTTCTAAAACTTTAATTAATGCATGAATATTTCTGTAAATCGTACCAGAAAGTAAGTTCTCAATGGCATCTTTATCGGTTTTTAATCCTTGTAGTATGGCAGCTTCATCAGAGAGTTCTTGCTCCAATGCCCAAAGTTCAGCCACTCTCGCTCTAGCTGCTTCTGTTTCCAAAGATTTTCCTGCGGCTACACTTTCTAACCATCTAAAAAAACCATCCTTTTAAATTGAAGTGTATATAAATTATCTAATCATAGCATGATCCTTTTCTAGTTATAGTTACGTCCTTTTAAACAAAATATTTTTATAGACGTATCGTTTCGATTAAACTTTTATTTTTGAAGCAAAAGTGACTGACGAGTTCATCTTATGGATCGAGTCATCTTATCTTATCAAAGAAATTATAGAGTACCGAACAGAAAATAATTACAATAATTTTATCTCTCAAATAATCTTATGATATGGCAAAATTATTTATTTTAAAAGGATCATTAAATAGAAAAATAATGGGAAGAACCACACCTTTGCTGTTCCAGAGCGTGTTCAGCCAATACTTTCTGCCGTAACCTCTGGTTTCTTTCTAGCCTTTCGATGGTAGAACCAGGTCTGTTGTAAAGAGAACCTAACTTAACCATATTGTCCACTAACTGTACTAAAGGTTTGCTCTTTTCGTACTGATGCTCCAATTCCATTAATTGATTCTTGAGAAATTCAAGTCGTTGAAGACTTTCTTCGCGTTCCATGGCTTTTAGAGAACTAAGGCAGTCCTACAAAGAAATAGTATTATAAGGGGGTGAACAGTGGCTTGCGATAATAACATTATTCAAGTTTCTCCAGTTGTCGAATGATCTATTAAACTATTTAAAAACAATCAAACAAAAATAATGCAACTAAAAAAATAATAATAAAAAGCATTAACAAACACCTCAATGCTACTGATTTGAACGCAGCACTGCTCGATGGCCCGATGGGTAGCCGCATGACGTCTTCGCAATTGAATCAAAAGTAACACCAATTCTTCGTGAGTACGACCAAGAAGTTCTCCAGCAGTAGGAATCTCACCTAACTGTTCATTTTGGTTCGGCTGCTGCACACCCCGTTGCTAATATGGTAATACAAAACGTAACACAAATGATAAAGCAAAATGAACAAAATTAAATAAATATATTTTGTGCAAGCTAACTATCAAACAACACAAGAAAAGAGAACATTATTAACAAACTAGTCTACAAAGTTACATCGAAAGGCAAGTCAGCCTTGTGCAAATGAGCAAGCAAATTCATCTTTAACTACTGTAAGTGAATCTAAAAAAATAATATGACTACTTTACTCAAACATGAACTACTTCAATGTTTACATACCATATCATCAGTTTCAGTATTTCTTCGAACTCTAGGGCTTACAGCTCTTATGGGTTGCTGAGAAGCTCTAGATGGAGATCTAGTTGAAGCCCAAGAGTCTTCCGTTGTACTCATGGCATGTAACTGTAAATTAAATTAAAAACATCAAAGGTAAGTTCGAAACATTGTCTCTTTTTAGTTGATAAATGACAATATTAGATGATGTTACAGCGTATTAATTTATGAATATCTAAACGATCTTACATTTTGCTGAGACGTTGACATTTGTTGTGAGCCGTAATGATCATTAGATTGTTTATCTTCTACCCATCTGACCCTCGGGCTCACTGCACGTACCGGTATGTTGGCGTCCCGATTGTTCCTTCCAATGGACGTGTTACTTCCGAGAAAAGCTTTCTTTGACAATGCTTGCTGATTTGTCGTATTATTGTTTGTACCAGAATCCGTATGCGCGCCTGACATTGTCATAGAAGCTGCAAAAATGACTTTCGTGAGATAGGAAATACATATAATATAATCAGCACTTGTATGGGTTAATCCAATATATTGTATTTTGAAAAGTAAACATGATAAAGTGTGTATCAGTGCGCCTATTAGTAGAAATGCTGATTGCTATTTACAAAAAAAAAACACAATCCATGTTAAAGTCGCATGCTTGTTTTTCTTTACACCTTATCGTGTTTCAACCCTTCCTTGAAACCAAATCTAATTTTAAATTAAAGTGATATGAAAAACATAAAAATGCCAAATTATTTACATTTTAATTATTTAGAAACAATGACTTTGCTTTGCTTTAATATTGTAACAGAAATATAACTTACATAGGTGTACCGTACAGGACCACAGAATGTTAGAGGATACCTTCATTGCTTGCACTATCAGTTCCAGTGTCCGTACTACAGGCAGCGTCTCCCCCTACCACACTATCGCCTGAGCCCCGCACGCGTCCTACTCTGCCCTTCATTAAACCACTGGACATCAAATCCCACTGTCTTAGCTTCTCTCTATCAATTTCAAATTTCTTCTTGTTCCTTTTTTCAGCTTCGCAAGATTTTCTTTTATTTACGAAACCAATCGCGTTATTTGGTTCTACTGTTAGTTGTTCATAGACGCCTTCATCTGAGTGTTTTAATGACATTTCTGCACTCCCAGCAAGGCTTACATACACGTCGTTATCATCCAATTTTTGTTCTTCCTCTAAAAAGTTGCAAAGAAAACCAGATTTACTTTCTCTGTTTCTTAAAACTCGGCCTTGTATGTCACAATTTACATAAGTGACATTTCTGCTTATTTTGCTTGTAACATCTTTCTTAACTCTTTTGATGCTACTCATGCCACAAGCTTCATTTATCTTAGCAGATAGCGATGTACCAGCAGGCGCGGAATCTAAATCATCCATGGATCGAGCATGTCTATGAGATACACGTCTTAGATTATCTCTCCACAGGGTATCCTCGTCCCAGTGTTTATCTCCTTGGCAAACTACATTTTCATAGCCACCTGCATCTGCTTCGGCGTCATAATATACAGTGTTCGATGAATTTCCGCTACAGTGGGATGACATACTTGTGCTAGAGAGTTTTATCAAGGAATTTGCATTTGAATCTGGTGAAGAGTTTTCATGATTACTGTGACTGCTTGAATTCCTTTTACACCCAAGACCTGACAAATTCATTGATTCTGGAATTTTAGAATTTCTGCCACCAGTAGATTCGTATATATTTTTCATATCAATCTCAGGGTCCTTATCAGCTGCGCTCAAAAACTCAACTGACACACTTCTAGCTGTAGCAGCTAACTCAAAAGATGGTTCTGATAGTATAAGCTGATTATTTCGAATTGGGTTATGAATATGTGAAATATCGTTTTTCTTATGTAATGGGCCCCTTCGCCGTTGGTTATTCAGTTTTCGATGAAGGTTAGTATTTTTCAAGTAATGAGAAGTAGGTAAAACATTAATATGCTCTTGTGAAGAAAGATCAGAGTAGTAATAAGGAGCACTGTGTTCTGTAGAGCTTTCTCTGCTATGAAATCCTGTGGAGGTTGAAGAAGCATTTGTATCGTTCCCTGTGCGGAGTGCAATTTTTTCGTTTTCAAATTCTTTTACTTTATCGGAGAAATCGTCGTTGTTTAAATTTTTACTTAACAGTTTTTCCTCGTCGTAGTTTTTACAATAATAGGACATTGGTGACTTAGGTATTCCAGACGAACTGCAGGAGCTTTGTGAACCAGTGTAGCTAGAAGCTTGTTCACTTATATGTCGAAATTGTTGTCCAACAGAATTCTTGCTTCCAAAGCTGTTTAGTCTACTATTATGATGAACAGGTGTACTTGAAGAACGAGTATGGGTAGCAGTTTGTAATGCAGCTTGAATTACATTATCTTTATGATTGGACGATTCTGGAGCTGAGCTGTTCAAATTAGAATGACCTTGACTACTTGCACCATGTGTTTCACTAGTACCAGCTTGTAAATTATCTAAATATCTGTCTAAGTCAACGTACGTAGGTACACCATTATTAAATGGCAACTCGGCTTTTACTAATTCGAATAGTGATTCATCAGAAAGAGGTCTTCTTTTTATCATCATCTCTAAATCTCGATAACCAATAGGGTGTCTGTAGTCTATAGCTGATTCGCTTTCATTCAAACTGGTAACCTCAGAAGATAAATTTGACGGTACTAAATCAAACTTACTGCTAACATCAGATTCAAGGGACAATCGAGATGAGCCTCTATCTGCACTATAACTTCTTAGAGAGTCCGTTTCAATGCTGCTTGAATTATTATAATGATCGAGTAAAGTACTATTTAGTAAATTACTAGAACTACCATTCATTTTATTAATGTCGTTAGTAAGACTCGCTCTACTATTTCGAATTTTCTCTCCCCTAGAAAGTGTGTCGTGAATAGATGTTCGACTTCCGTAAATCATTAACGATGTAGTCTTTCGCTTAACTGTATTCATCTTCTGATTTTCGCACGTTAGCATTTTTAAAATAGAATTATCGTATGACATATCTGATTTGTCTAATTTCTCTAAGATATATTTGGAAAGCGCTTCGTCTGATAAATCGTCACAAGGTGGGGAAGAACTTGGAAGTGGTGGAGGAGAAGCAATTTCACTATCGGAACTATCTTGAACATCTAAAGTACTCTTGCTACTGCTTAAATAATAGGAAGCCGGTCGAAATGTATCTGATATACTAAATCTACTAAAGGGTGAATCTAAGGAAACATCTTTATTTATTTCGTCGTCAACATCTGAGCTTTCAGATTTATCTTTTGTACTCTTATCAGTTTTTATAGCTCTCTTTAACGTGTGATTTTTCGAGTCAGCAAAATTAGATGCAGTGTCCAGTAATTTAGTACCCTCAGTATCATCTTGAGGTTTTATGTCATCAGATAAAACGTTGTTAAGTTCCATATAAACAGGTTCTACTTTTCCGTTGTTAACACAAACTACCTCATATGTTTGAGTATCATCGTCTTCATTTCCTAAGTTCATTTCTACATATGGATTGTCTTCATATCCTTGTGGCATAGACTGATCAAATACACTAAAACTCTCAAATATAGCTTTATGAGGGGGCTCATTTACAGACATTTTTCTGGGACTCATAGGCAAGTAGTGATTCTCTCCAGGAACGACCACCGGGGGAGTTTCTGACTTTGCTTCGGATTCTTCTTGAACCACGTCATTGTTTTTATTTGAACTCTCTTTTTCATGTTCGTCACTATTTTGGTGTTTATTAGAATTTTCATCTTCAGAGTCTAGCAACACTTCATCTAAATCATTATCCGTGTATTCGATTTGCGTTTCCGACTCAGCTTCACTGTCTTCTGTTCCATATCCGTCTTCAGACATGGTTGGTGGAAAGATTTCTTGTTCTTTTTGTTCCAATCCGAATACCCTTTTTCCGTAATCATTATCGTTATCCTTCAAGTCAATTTTAGAAGTATATATTGTACAAATAACGTTTTGGTAAGTATTTTCTACGTTATCCGTAATGTCCACATCTTTAGTAGAAGAGTTTTCCGCTGGATCAATTTGTGCAATGGAGGCCGCGTGCGGGGTTATAGGTCGTATAATGATAGGACTTGATAGGTTCACTTTATGAGACCTTCCTGCCTGCATTTCTCTGGGTTTTTGCAGATCAGTGCCCGATGTTCCCTCTGAGGTGCAAAAGTGAAACCGATAATTACTATATCAATAGTAATTATTCAATACATAATAATGGTTCATAGTGTTCCTTATGGTCACCACAATGTTAGTATATTTGGCTTTGGGTGTTAGAGTGATGCAAACTACTCAAAATATAACCAACAAGAACTAAAATTCGTAACCCACCACCGAATAGTAAACCAGTAAAATTATGTTAGTGGCACAATGACCCCGCAGGCAGGAAGGTACCTCTCCGCAAAGCGAAGTCATCATAATTCTACTGCAAGTGTTCCATGTATATGATAATATAATACACATAAAAATAATGAATTAATCTTTAATCGTTAAATGGCATTTTCATTATTTTAAATAATAGGATTTATACGGGACATAAAATACTGTACCCGCCCAAAATAAATAAAAGAATGATTATATGATAATGATCTTAAAAAAATTATAGAATTTCGTAAATAAAGGCATGATTTTGATTGTTTGCGGAAAAAATGTTCTATTAGAATGTTAATGCTTTTACAATATTCTTTTTGGGTCGTGGTTTTTTATAACACCTAAGTTAAAAAAATACCATCTAGCCCAAAAATCGATGCACAAAACTAATTTTTAGAAACTCAGCTGGCTTCCCAATATTTCTCCATTACACTCAGTCATTGTTTTGTATAATATGATTTTAAATTTTCGAGTAATAAAATATCCTTAAATATACTCTACGATCGATAATTGCCGTACGTCCATTCATCGCCCAAAATTACTAAAACTTAGCTCAGAGATAAAGGATTTTCCATCCCTCAATAAAACATGTTTTAGGAAGCCGTCGGAGAGATTTCTAAAATACTCTTTTGCTACGATTCCTGGACGACTCTGTTTCAGTTCATGCATAATATAATAAAATTTAAATGATAATAAACAGATTCATGCTCCTTTCACACTTGCTTAGGATACCAATATTTTTCACTATTCTAATCTTGAAATATTTTAACCATGCTACACAATAATAACTACCTACAGACACATGATATACATAGGAAGATAAAAAAAAACTGTAATTAATTGCAATCGCATACCTTCATCATCAGAAGAATAGCTATTATAGGAAGCATTTGTAAATGTCTTGGGTTTATATTGATCTGATCTCAAAGACTGACGACTATGATTCAGAGATCTCGCCAAAGATATCGTAGCTGGAGTGCTTTTTCTTGTTAAAGGCGATTGTAACATCCTTTGTTTCCATTCCAACAAACGTTTCATTGATTCTTCACGCTGGAAAATGAATAAGCACTCATAAAAATATATTAATTGTACTGTAACATCTATGTGAGCACTGGCCATAACACTATTAGAAAAAAAAACGGAATTCTGTGTTTATAATTTTCTTTACCTGCTGAACTTTCTTTTCACCTTCCTTTTCTGGGGCGGTCGAAGGTAACCTCGCACTTGCAGATCTCATAAAACTATCAGCGTTGGTATCATATTTGGCTACCTCTTTAATATATCCACTAACATTAGACCCATCGCTCATCACGCTGCCACTTCTATTCATATACTCCTTTTGTATCTCCTTCTCTTTTAATGTCCAATTAGAATTCAATGCCTCTAAATCCCCATATTTTGAATTATAACTAACATTATCCCGAGCCGTGCTAAACTCTGCTTCGTAATTATTATTTGTCATTTGGGAATACGCAGTACTGAGTTGTTTCTTTGCTAAGCCGCTAGCATATTTTGCTAGAGGAATTTCCATATTTCTAGGAGCTGGACTTGGAACTAGTCCCTGTTGTAAATATTGAGCGGACTGTCGCATTTTTTCTGCATAGCTTTCTTCGGAATAGTATCTGTCAGAACTAGGATCGTAGTATGAATTGATGTCCAGACTAGACTTCGGCCGTTGGGGCGGCTCCTTGTATGTATCATAAGCAGAGCGGGTGGGAGCACTCTTGTTCAACATCTCAGATTTTGATTCATATTCAAGAAAATCAGCGCTATGAGGTCTTGGCATTGGTGGTTGGATTCCACTGGATTGCATCTTCTTTCTTCGTAATACTGACGGTCCACTGAATGTTTTCTCCGGCGGCTGAAAATAAAACCAATCAATCATATTTTAACATTTGATACGAGTATAACATGTGTCATAAGGATTTATAACTTGTAAAATTTATTTTTTACTTACATAATTTCCTGTGTTTCTTTGTTGTTGTTGATGACTAGAAATACTAACACCATCGCGGTCTTGTGATGGATTCGGAGATTTGGCATACGTTTTACCGTATTCGTTTTCAGTAGCGTATTGTGAATATATGTCTTCATAGTCACCAATCTTTCCCCTATTGTAGGCAGCCATTGTAGTAGATCTACCATACGCATCCGGTGTCCGCCTCTCAGCTAACAAGCGTTCGTTTATGGCAGTTCCCGCTCTTCCAGGCCTTGAACTTAGTTCCCCATACACATCTTTATTATAAGCATTTAAATCAATATTCGATTTAGCATTATTTCTACTTTCAGGATTCAACTCGTTATGCATCGATTCCGGCCTTTCGTCCTTCATATTATTCGATCGAGAATTTCTTTCCTTTTTCAGCATTTCCTTTCGTTCGTCTTTAGAAGAAACGTCTTGCGGGGTTGTATCTTGAAGGAAAGGATTACGTTGCGATTGCCTCTCGTATATCTGTTCCCTGTTTTCTTGGTTCACTTGCTGCTGACTTCGGTTCCTATCAAAGTAAGGCGACTGCGCATTAGATTTATACATAGATGATGTACTTGGTTGATTGTTCTCAAGTTTGTCGGTGACTGTGTTTGTTAATGGCAGAGAGAGGTGTTGCGTATCATAGGGTGGTCGTTTAGTTTGATACTGTGGTTGCTGTTGTATTGGCGGTGGAGATAGCGGACTGCGAGTGTATGTAGGCTCTTGGTTCGGACTGACTGGATAATTGGCGTGGTCTTGATATCGTGCGTGACTAGTGGCTTGGCTGTAGTGTGATGCTGGCTTTTTGAGTAAGTCATAGTTTGGATCGTACCTGTAATGTATGGAATTGGTATAGAATTAAGTTGTTTAACATATTTTTGTTGAAAATTCCATATAAACATATTATAATTCAATTATTCTTACATGTCAGGGCTTGGTGAATTGTAGCCTTCATTAGACCGCCTTGGTTTAGGTGGTGCATTAGCATAGGTTGGTATTTCGTCGCCATCCTAAAGCAACAAACAAACAAGTTTTATAATATCATGATTCATAAAGCACGCTAATTAATTGACACCAAACCAATAATTGAGATACATGAAATAAATACATTCTGAACAGGTCATTAATGTTACAATCAATTTACGACGGCGTCATCCGCACTATTATCTGCAGTTATAACGACCATGTAATGGCTGTCCTTGGTTCCGCTCTGGCAAACTAATTGTCGATCACCTGCACCGGTACATTATACGTGCTTACAATAATACCCACCTCTGTCTTCGCAGCTGTCCGATCGCTCTGTTTTTGCGGTTGTTCACTGAAAATAGAAGTTAATGGATTTTAGAATCAACACAACTGTTTCAAAACTCTAAACTCAATCATCAAGTCAACATTAATCTGTAACAGGTTTCAACAAGGCGTAACTATCTAGTGATTTGATCTGTAAGGTAATCTTACTTGGGGCTTTGCATAAGTGCGGCCATGGTCAACGCTTTCACCCACTTCATCATGGCCTCTTGGTCGGGTGCCGCGAGGATGTAAGTTCTCATGTTTGCATGCTCCAGTTTAAAAGCATACTTTCGAAGCACTTTGTCTTCTGATGTGCAACCAGATACTCTATAAGATGGTAGGAGCACTGACCCTAGTAGTTTTTCCTCGTCTTGACCTATAACATAAAAACACATACTATTACAATAAAGTCCCGAAAACCAAACAACAGATTTTTTTACTGTAATCAAGTGAATAAACTCCCATCCCAGAGTAACAATATGGTATTGTCTATTTATTAACGTCGATTGTTGTTTTTTACTTACTTTTATAGTAGAACACGCAGTACTCCGATAGGACGAACCATCGTTTCCTCCAAACTTTCAATCCATCTGAGCCTTGTTTGTAAAGTATGCCAGACATAGTAACTGGTGCTGATGGTATTCGTTGCGCTATAGGTGACCGCAGCGCTTGATTTCCACCGCTACTTCGTCTACTATCAGACGACGGAGATTTCACGCTAGGACTACTAGATTCACTAGACTTCATGGGTGATGCGACGTTCATGTTATTCTTTTGGATTTGATTATTGTAATCTGATGGAGGGGACTGACTTTTCCCCTTGTCAGCTTCAATTTGCCTTCTGTATTGTTGTTCCTGCTCTCTGTATTCGGCTTGCTGATTTTGATTCCATTGAGTTTCATATTGCCTATTTTGTTTCTCATATTCCTTATACTCATTGTTTTTAGCATAAGTATCTATGTCTTTTTGAATATCCGGGCTACTATATTCTTTGAAGTCGTTTTTACTACTATATCGATCTAAATCTCTATACGAACCATCAGAGTATATACTGTTTTGTAAATTGGGTGGTGGTTGAACTCCGTGGATTTGTTGAAGTAACAATTGCCGTTCAGCAAACTTCTGCTGTTGATGCATTTGAGCCTGATTTTGATAATGCAGTTGCTGTTGCAGCTTCATTTGCTGAATTTCACTGTACTGTCTTCGTAACAATTCAGTGTTACTCTGTGGTCCTGTTCTATTTGAATATGGTAGATATGGCTTTGATCCGTATTGATTAGGGTTAACATTAGGCCTATACATAGGTTGATGATTTTGGTATATTTGGTTGGTATCTTTCGGTGGGTTGCGTTTTAAATAATCTTGATAGACTTCTGCATTATATCCCTTAGGAATACTGTGGAGTAGCTCATGATTAACATTTTGATCTGTGTGCACTTCTGTTCTTTCGTGTCTCGGAGGTGACTGTGGATAATTATAATTATCATTTGCTCCGTAATGCCTGGCGTAATCGTGATTGTGACCAGTACCATATAAATCGTGCCTGTTTTCAAGGAGTGGAGATCGTGCATTCATGTTTGAGTGATACTGGCTCTGTAATAATTGGTGCATGACGCCATTTGGTTGTATTTGGCCTGTTTGTGAAGAACTTAGGTGGGTGAGTTGTGGGTGCTGCTGAGAGTAGATCTGCTCGGGGTGGACATGATGTGCCATGAGATGTTGCTGGGTAAGCGGCTGCTGCGTCGCTGGGGCTATCTTTTTGTTCTCCATTTGGTATTGGCTCTGTGCTGCGGGTGGATCAAGCCTGAAACAAAAAAAAACGTAAATGAAGCTATTTTATTGGTAAAAGGTTGTTCACCGTTGACATGTATGGCATAATAAAATGTTATGTAGAATGTGGTCGCGTGCTCGATACCATGAACCGAAATGATTCAATTTGAGTCGCTTAATCGAAATGTTATCATCGTAGGTTTGATAACGTGAGCTCGGTGAGGTATTGTATATGTTAAAGAAGCACATTGCGTACAATCACGTAACGCTTTGTGGCCGCCGCCGCCGCCTGAGCCGAATGCCGCACAGTAACTGCCAAGCATTCAGACACCAATACTTTTATGATGTATTTTTTTACAATGGAATTTTAATAAGAACGTAAAAGTATTTCGTTAGCGTAGAACGATTCACACTTGATATGATGTAATTTATAATAAAATTTTGTTAAATTAAGTAAGTTGAGAAAGTAAACTAACAATGTAAATATTTTCCCATTCATTTTGAATAAGACTGACAAATTGGTGGTTAGTGTTACACGAGTAAAAAATAAAAACCGTATACTACCTAATCTATCTTGGTATATCTATCTGCGTGTTAAGGTGTTATCATGCAACCCTTATTGTACAACACGTAAAAAGCCTATTTTCATGGGAGTGTTGGCAAGCAAAATAAATATGTAGGTACTTTATAGCCACTTCCCACGCAAATATAAGGCACGCTGAAAAACTTGCCGGTGTGTGAATATTATACATTAATATTCTAGTTTCTTCTGACAACTTTATAAACAACTTTTTACCATTGCTCGCTGAATGAACATAAGTTCCCAAGAAATAAAGTATCTACGATGTAAGTACTTATATTCTCCACTTGCCATCCGGTCCGGAATTACCAGTCTGTAGCGACTTCTCCCACTATAATATAAACATTTTTGCTAGAATCCTTTAGGTCATTCAAGTGTAAAGATAATATTGTCCTCAGTAACACTACATTTAAATATTGCTAGTGTCTATTGTTTAGTCAAATGTAGGTAAGCAATTTGCTGTTTCTAAGAGATTTCCATTTTTTTTTTCAAAAATGCTGCTTTTTCTAATCTCGTTAACCATCTCAGAAATTCTAACTCTTCATAATGAGTCCACAAGCCGAATAATTATGTAACTACATCTCCCGCACACTTATATTTTAACTACTTATTTCCTGCCTTTCCTTTAAAAAATATGTATTAGTTTTGATTTAGATAACAATTTATCAATTACAAACTATTAAAGTGAACACGCATTGTATAAAATAAGGGTAAACAAACCATTTTGAAGTGTCACTGACCTAATTAGATTATCTTTGATTATGATTATCTTATGCAACTGATTATGGGTATTGTAGAACGTTTTATTGAACTCATAATTGACTATTTCTGTTAATTATAATAAGGTTAACTAGAATGACATGTTCAGTTGTTAATTTAACAGAAAATACAATAAAACTAATTAAAATTTATTAAATATGTACACTTAAACTAACTACAAATAAAATGGTAAAAATCGGAACACTCAGGCGTCAAAGTACTCCTCCCCATCGCTGTCATCTGGAAACGTGCCCAGAAGACTGGCAGCATTGCCACGTTGGATGGCAATGCTAATTCTTTGGCCAAAGAATAAGCCATCCCTCTGGTCACGCGAAGTCTCGACCAGTCGGCGAGAAATCTCCTTGAAAAGGCTGCGTGCACTCGGACCCCATGACCCGAGCGTTTCGACCCCAAACGGCTCAAAACTGTAACTTCCAATGAGGTTACAGTATTTGCGCCGCTTGAGGGCCTCAGCAGCTGCAGCAGCAGCGCCAACACAGCTCGCCGTACTTGGAATATGAGATGGCGCAAGGGTATCGACACAGGTTGCGTCCCACACCAAAGGCCTACCCATCTTCCAAGGCAACAACGTCAAATAATTTTTGTACAATCATAATTGATTGTACATTTGTTTGAATTAATTTGCATGCCGTAAGGAAGAATGTAGCGAAAATTCACAACTCTGTACCATCTTATACGTATACTTCTTATGTATTTTAATTGTTAGCAAATGAATACATGAATCTGAATCAGAAATTGTATGTGTTTCTTTAAAGTTGCACGCCATACTTGATTCTAAAAATCCTGTATTTCTCATTACAAATGCGCTTTGTATTTGCTATGGAAATACTTCAGCTAAGTATGAATCTATGGTTCTCCAAAAAATATTAATACCTATTATAAGAAAATCATAAACATACACATCATAATTATCAATCTTTTTTTTCGCTACATCACTTTCATAATTTGCTACACATACCTACTCACGTTACTCTCATCCACAACCAATAATAAGCTTTGATCCATCATTCGACTCACGCGCAGCATCCGGCATGAAAGCGACCACTAGTGTGCTCTAATGACCGGAAGATGCGCGAACATCTAAGTCGGCAGTCGTTGTTGTTCATCAGTCTGTATGCGACCGCTTCCTTCACGTAACGATAATGAGTCATGTCAATCATTCGGTTTGATATTTTATTTATACATAAACTTGGTAAGTGATGTGCGCTTACGCATGCTTTAAGAGAGAGAGAGAGAGAGAGTTGAAGCATTTTCCTGTGCTTAACTATGTTTACATGATGACTTTCCATCGTATACTATTGATGAATTTCTTTACGTGGGATCAATGTTACTACATATGAGTAAATAGCATTTTAAGTGGATATAAGAACGTAATACTGCATGTTATAAGTATAAAGTAGGTAGTAGGTAATCACCCATTTAGTAAATTCACAAGAAAAATGGTATGAAAAGAAAGTTCTAAAATAATGCTAAAAAAGTAAACTAGGCGATCGTTTGTCACCGTTTACAGTCTAGACATTTCAAATATTTTCTGATGGCAATAGTTGGGGCGATGCGATGCATAATCTATTGCCTACTAATCCGTTGTACCTACCTATCTAAATTTTAACGACCATCCTATGCATTATGTATTATAGATATCTTTGCAGATATTCTGCAACATTCTTGTAAGCTCTCTAATATCCGGCTAACTAGTTAATCTGCCGATTATGACGCTTGAAAGTCGTCACGACTTCATTGCGGAAGAGAGACAGAGTGATAGCACCATCCCTTTTCCAGACCGGAATAAATATTGCTTGAATACTTCGTATTACTGCCCAGGTCTTATTAATTAAGTAATGAATGACCCAAGTAACCTAAATATACATACTTTTACTGGACGGATAAATATCACGTAGTCTAACGTGCCAACGTTACGTGCAACTCGATATTATGAAGGATAAGGCGCTGATTAAAGCTTCGGAATCTATTACGGCCTAAATGTTATAGCTGAGCCATTAACTGGATGAGAACCAACATATTGCTTAATAATAGTAGGATTTTACTATGCCTATAAAAATAACTCTGCTCATAAAAAGCGCAGCTCTTTAAGCTATCTCTCTTAAGGCGACAGCGCCAGGGTAGATCACTAACTTCAAAAATTCTGCAATTAACATTTCAAAATAAAATTGTCCTCGAGTATCATTATTAAAGAAATATTCATTGATTAATTGGGTAAATGGTAACTTTAAATTAATCAGTTGTATTGGTAATCAGTTAACACGTAGGTATTTGTCAGGGTCGCTAGTAACTTTTTTATTAACACACATATGTATCACCTGATACTGATCGGCATTTTTCAAAATCATAAGAAAAGTTGAATTACACACGCTACCATTGCGCATATCCCTTAAGTGAATTAGTTACTTTCGCTATCAATAAATTGTCATATTTGAACCACAAAAATAAATAAGCCATCTTTCTTTTCACAGCTTTGCTAATACCTGCAATCGGCGATACGACTAATTTTCAATGCGAACTGAAAACTGGACCAGGCGAGACAAACAATCTTTGGCAAATCATCAAACGCAAGCACTGAAAATAACCCAGACGTTCCCAATATTAAATTGAGTGATGCGTACACTTTTTGTCGTTCCCGAAGTGTTAATATCGAGGAATTAGTCTGGAAGCCACGGTTGTTAGTGCTAGGTCATAAATAGCGTAATTATCGGTGATATTGTTTGCACTGCGGCTAAACCGAGAGTTGGTCCACTTGGCTACGAGCCAACAATGTGGCGGGCCCGTTTACACCACGAGACGACCCGCGATTAATCTGCCGTTCAATGTCAATCCTACCTTAGGTCGACCTACATTCACTGTACGATGCTCTGATTCTTAGATAGATCAAAGGTGATATTTTGAAACGCGATTGTGATCTCGTATGCCGTCTATTGTCGTAGTAAATGGATATAGTAGATTTAATACTTAATTACTTTTCTGTAAGGTTTCAACAAAATAACAACCGGCATTGAAATTATTTGCTACTTTTTCTTTAGTACAACGAATAATTTTAACACCGCTGCGCTGGGAAGTTAACCATCAGTTACTGATCATGGCTTCTGGTGGTACAGACGCCAGCACATCAAGCTGCCCCAAACTGTCAAATTCTCCCAATTGACCATGAACCTTATTTAATTTGTCATAAAGTTGAAAAACTATCAAATAAATTTAACACATTGGGGTAGCCTCTATAGGTACGTTGATGTCCATTCCACCATGTTTATTCTTTAGATATGTATAATTATTAAATAATTTAATGACTAACACAATACTGGCAATCAAAATGAACCACTTAATATTGTCTATCAAAATTCCTACGAAAGATTTACTTAAGCCGCTTTACCCCTCATCACATCACTTCACTGATAGGACTGACAGCTGACTGTTCAAATTGTCAGTCACTGACTTGCAACAAACGATATTACACCTTTTACGAGTATGTTAAAACACCTTTTATGTAATGTAACATCTTTATTATCTTATATGCTAACAACTTCTAAAACATGAATTATAGTCAGTGAAATTCTAAAGCAATTAGGTACTTAGATACTTAATTCGTTGTTTATGTTACTTATGTAAGCGTTAATTTTAATTTTTATGGTAATGTGTGCAACATTACCTTAACTAAATGTTAATAAGCTGCGCCCAAAATGTAAAAGTGACTAAACTGACTTGTTGGTAAAGATGTCTTTAAGCGAATTTATGAAATTATATATATAAACTCGTCTTCTATCCCCATATTATATTAGACATATCTAATAACACTTAAAACCTAACTGTTGAATGGTTATTCAGCAACAAAGACTTTATATGACTCCACGACGTTTGCCTCATTACAGACTTTCGCATCAGAAATAGACAAAGTCTCCGTAATGACACCTGTATTCTTTGAAATGTTAATGCTTTTTTAATAGTTGTTATAAAATGCTTAGGCACTCAACGCTCAACCTGTACCTAACTTGCATGTAGCTTACACACGCACATCTTAGCTAAAAACTTTACGGATATTGTAATAATAAGGTTTTCTAAGAAACTCTGTGTTATAAGAATTCTGCCCTAGTAACTTAATGTTAATGAAACCACAAAGAACAAAACAAACACAGTAAGTACTCACGGCACTGCAAGAACGCATTCGGAACACGATTTTCAAATAACATGTTCATTTGTTTATTTGTTTAACACATCCGCCATTTTCATTCACAACGCACTGCTGATTGAAAGTTTAGAAATCTCTGACTCTGTTGCTTACTCATTTTACCTCTAGTGTCCGGGTTTCAACATTTAACTGCCAATTTCCCAATGAGACACCTAAGATGACTAATCGGATAACAGAATTAATTTAAAAAAAAATATGATACTAGAAACACAAAACCTTCAAATGACCTACTTTAATCGAAATGCCAGCAAATCAAATTGATTCTGTGTCTAAAACAGTATCGAATGACATCATTGATGAAGCCATATTCTTTTATAAGGCAGTCGTCACCTAAGCTTCTACTATTGGAACGATGCGTCGCGTCGTATGCAACTGTTATCGCCTGAAAGGACATAATTAACTAGACAATCATTACCCCTGCTAGTTGGAGCAGATAATGTAGTGTTTCCATTGCTTCGAGTAGCTAGAACCTTAGATTTAAAATTAACCGCATCCTGGATACCTACTTGCGGTCGCGAAATTATGCCCAAGTGCAATTATACGGGTGTCTTTGCATGTTAATTGAGTCTGTTTATAGACAAGATTGACTGTTAGTTATCGAGTCACGTTCATTATTACTGGTTTATTTGCAATGCATACCGTAGATTGAATGGGCGTCCACTTTGATGGATATGCACCATGCAGTAATAAGCCGTACTATTATAGCACATTTGCTCGTAAAGGGTCTCTTATTTCACCAATTTCAATATCGTAATGTATCTCATTACGTACTTGTGCGTTATTGTAATGTAAAACGCTCGTTTTTCTTTGTAATAAGGTAAAACGCACGTTTTATCAAGATGCTCCGTCTAAAACAAACGGTAGGTACTTTTTAATATCTTAGCAAAGAGAATTTATTTCAGAAAAGTGGACAACATGAAGACAATTTATGAATAAAATTAACTTTGTGAGATAAATTATAAAATGCGTTAAATAGTGATTAAAGATTTATTATTTTAAGAAAGTCCTAGTTTTATTTATTTCCTCGCAAATATGTTATAAAACGTCGAATGACATACGTACGATTTGATAATTATATAGGCTATATATAGGCTCGGGCTAACAATATCGCCACGGTTGTAATTTTTAACTTACCGCAATGTACAGACGCCAGCACGTCAAGTTACCCCAATGTGTCCAATTTCTTTGATCGTTTTTCAAGTTTATGACAAACAGAATAAGGTTCATATTCAATTGGGAAAATTTGACATATTGGGGTAACTTGACGTGCTGGCGTCTGTACATAATGTGTTATCATATACTATTGTATCGTAGTTTGGGGCAGAGAATTATGTTATGTACGAGAAGAGACCTTTACAAGCTTCACAACAAGTTATTACTTTAAGAAACTTATATTTAAGACGTTTGCAATTTAGCTAAGTTGTTGTTGTTGACATGCGACAAAACAGTGTAGTTAACTAAACACAATCTCTTAACTTTGATTGTTTCTCTCAAGCAGTAGGTACGTATTGTGATAACTCGGTGAATGTTACATTATTTTTTGTTTCAAAAGCAACCCTCTAAGTTTTAATTGCTTGTGAAAAAGTTTGAGGACATTTAAATGAATTTAGATTATTTACTAGGGAATGCAATTAAAAATATAATATTATGTCATAATAATTTTATTATAGATCTATGCGTCATAGATATAAAATAAAATGCAATGGGAATGGACATTATGATGCATTGTTAGATTTAGTAGGTCTAAAATATATTTTAGACAACATTTTATGCAGGAGATATAGATAAACATACAAAAGCATATCTAATATATAAAATTTTCGTGTCACAATGTTCATTCCCATACTCCTCCGAAATGGCTTGACCGATGTTTATGAAATTTTAGATGCATATTTAGTAAGTCTGAGAATCGGCTACTATCTATTTTTCATACCCCTAAGTGCAGAACTAAGTTTGCTGGGGCAGCTAGTGAATATATATTATTATCCCCATAAAAAGTGATGACATTACATTCACATTAGAAAAGTTAAATTGCAGATAATATGTCAATTTAATTTAAAAAAATGAACAGCACTTACTTTTAAAATACATAATTACATATTTATGTGGAAGAAGTTATGTAACATACCTTAGCGTCAATTTGGGTCTTATTCTCTTGGGTTTCAAATAGTTAGTGGTTATGTACATAGTTTTATGGAATATGCACAACATGAAATCAATATCACAGCATCCGATTGAAACTGATCTTGACTGACGAGATACGATACGATATATATATGTAACCTATAGTTAGTAGTCATAGATATCCTTGCCAAGCGTAAACCTAAGTTTAAATTCATAAAACATTATGTCATAGCGCTGAAAAATGATATCATTGAAATATTTTATAACCGACTTGCACTTCCGTGTCTTTCAAAAGAAAAGGCAATCATATCAAATTTCTTGGACATAATAATACCCGTAGCATAATACCAATATCATACTCATAGAATACTTGAAGTGAAACGACTAGTTCAAGTTCTATGAAACTGGTAGGCCTACTAATTCATTCATACTTAATCGAAACTTGCACTGCCTTTCAACACTAGCAGAACAAAACAAATAAAACTCTATGAATGACTTCATCCCATGAATACAGTATTTGAAACAAACAACTCACTCGAACAGAAAAAGTTTTACAAGAAAAAAAGGTGTGGGGAAGATCAAAGCTGTTACCGATGGGTGTCTGCGCCAGCGCATCCGTTTCCAACTGACAAATGTTGGCGACAACGACTGACGGTTGAGTAGTACCAGCGAAATTCCATTGACACTTGGAGTATGTAATGATATCAAGGTGTACGATTCACCGCAGTGGAATGCTAAGGTAGTGGTGATTGGTCGATCCGGTCCCGCACCGCAAGCGCTGGGTTCCCGCGGCGTTCCCGCGCATTCTTGCCGCCGAGGTGAACAACCGGCGCGCACGTCGTCGTCCTTGGAGCCGCGTGCTCCTTTCTACACAGCCTCCATCAACCCGTACCGAGGGTTGCCACATTTCCGTTGAAACTGGACGCTGGATAGGGTCCGGTTCTGTCCGGTTTTGCGACTTCCAATTAACGATGGTAATTACTGTAGATACATATATGTGAACGCTCTCAACTAATACATGGTAACGGAAACTGTTTTAATCATAGATAAGACATAGCTTATTTGTATTGTTTTTGTTATTTTTTGTTGCAACCTTTTAATTGGGTGCTTCATACGTCATAATCTATTTGAAATTAACTAAAAGCTCATTAGATCACTTTTCAATCAACTCTCGCCAAGGAGGTCAAACATTTGTTGACCACATGCGAATATTTGACAACTGGCAACCCTACTCAGCCGCTGGACCAGCGTGGTTAGATAATTCACATGGTGGTCGTAAACTGTAACCTGAGTACCGTGACCATAGAAGAGACTTTGTGCGTACAACTGTGCGGTATGAGAGAATTTCTCACTTAGCTATACAAAACAATATCCTACAAAATTTCGCAGAAATACGACAAAATTTTGCCTTAATAAAGGATTCAGATTTTTCCACACAAACCGTTCTCAAATGAGTTTATTAATCAAAGCTATTAGATACACAGCCTAACTATTTTTCTAGTTTGTAAAATTATTTGCAAGGCCACATGCCATATGAGCATTACTTTCTACTAAAATCGCAAATCACCGCATAAGTCATTACAACTTACAAATCACTGAAATTTAAATAATAGTAAAAAAATGCGAAACAATAAATCAGTCTATTAAAACAAGCAATTTAACGGATTAAACAATTATAATTTTATGCTAATATTCACGGCACACTAACCACTTTCTACTAAGAATTCAGACGGCGCAGCGTGGAAAAAATCAGCCATTCTTTAAATATTCCAAAGTAAAAATAAAAATTCATCGTGAAACCTGTGCTATTCGCAATATTCTAGAATTAATGGCAACATTTTGCAAATTCTTTTTTACAAGCTGGCTGGTTTATGTCGTTATAAATTTTCATGTTTCGAACGAAAAAAAGTAAAATGTCTATCGTCTCGGCTACACAACACTATAAAGCATTTCTGCCCGCCCAGTTACACGCGAAAATGGGTTTAGAAGTTTCTAACAGAAATCACAGACGCTCAAGTGCCATTAGGACGTCGAAATTAAGTGGTAATTAACAAATTATTCGTCTTTTACAATCTTTACGGTATTTCAGAGTAGTTTAAGAGACATTTGTAAACATGGTACCGACCGGCAGACCATGAAAACTTGACAAAGAGAGTAACCACAATAAGTTGTGTTTTTGTTGTCGCGATTGTACTCCAACCGCCTGTCGCCCGTCGGCCGCCAGTGTAGAATTACCGCGTTACAGGTCGGAACTTCAAACAAAAAAAGCCACGTTTGTCTCTGCTCTCTACCGAGTTCACTAAACCAAAAACAATGGGACAACCCAGAAATTAACGGTAAATGTTTGTTTAAGGAAAACAGAACAAAGTTACATATAGCAATTCCTTATAGTCGACCAATATTTACTTTTGTCTCAATCAGTGTTCACTCTTTTCGGTATATTATTATTTAAGTTTTATTAATAAGGTTAAAGGTATTCCAGGTTAATGACGTATTAAAAAATCGAGATACGTTTCAGATGAAGGTACCTACTTATACATTAACAAATTATGTAATTTAAAAAATATAAATCAAGCATTCATAATATCGTCTAATTATGATACATTCGGTTTTACGTTCCGTCTGTTGTAAAATTAAAAGCATTACCTACTTAAAATACTTTTAAAAGTAGATATAGGTTGTACGTCTTCACAGCAATAAATATGTTACTAATCCATAATCTATTTTAAGTAAACGTTACAGACTAATTATACTTAAGAAACCGAGATTGTTTCGTTTCGTAACTTTCTTAACTTGTAATATTTCTGTTAATCAGTTCCGTACTATTAATCAACCATTGAATCAGTTTAATTAGGAGCAAGAAGTCCACCTTGAGCTTATTAAACGTCAGGCACATTACAAAACTTAGAACCGAGTAACTGACTTTATCATATTTATTTCGACTTGATACCTAATGAAAAAAACAGCCACATAATATATGGATAAATGTTGATGCCCTTTAATTCTTTTATTTTTCTTTTTATTTCTGCTTGTCGATTGCAAGGTCAGAAGGTCATAATTATTTGTAAATTTATTTAAACATCATGAAAAGAACTAAAATTTGAGAATGAAGCACTAAAAATAATAGAAAAATATGATAAGTATATTGCGTTTTGTTCAAATAAAACAAATATTGACATTCGGCAGCCAAAAATATGACAATGATGGCATGATACTAATACATTCTGATCAAAGATTTGTATAGGTGGGTGGTGTTCTAATAATAATAATAATAATGATTTATTTCAAGTTTGCACTCATATGGGTTAGTAACAATATTTGCTTACAACTGTTAGTATATCTATAATGGTAATTGCAGAAAAAAATAATCTTTAATAATTTCTGTTCAGCAATAACTTAAAATTATTCTTCATTTTTCCTATCGCGTTAAAGGCTAAGTAATTTGTTTACTTGGATCACACTCCTGAAAATCTTGTTTTCTCTGCAACATAACACTCCCCAGAGACTATTGGATTGTATTTGTTTATACTTGTGTGTAAGGTGCAGAACTTGTTCTAATTTAATGTTCTTTATTACCGATGATAAATGTTTAAATGACCTTACGAACAGCTACTCAAAATTCTCGAGGCTTTCCTAATTTATATTTTTATTAAATACGTCTTACATGGCAAACGGTGTACATGTGTCTTATTCTTAAATTATAATTCTCGTCTCATGTTTGTCTGTCTCACGAACTTTCATAGCACTATCGATACGGATGCGCTGATGTTGATGTGGGTTTTATCATTCCCATTAACATACCGAACTAGCTACGTTTGGTAAACTGGTTCATAAGATTGAAGTCGTATTTTCTTTATATCTGCAGAACACTTTAAATTTAAAGTGACTTCTTTTGTAGCTTTCTCTATCATACGTTTAGAATGAGATTGTATTTGCTTGACTGTTAAGTATTAAAACTGTCATAATTCTGCATAAAACAATGATAAATAAGTTTTAATTTGCTCAATATTTACACAATCCTCAATTTCTTCTAGTGCAATTTGGTATATGTCAGACAAAAGCAAACAGAAGTAATCTAGATAAAAAAGAAAACTTAATATGCTACTGGCCCGAAACACTTCAGCCATCTTTGTTCATATATAAAAATATTCTTGGGACAACATCGTGTCATTTCGTAAATGAAATAACATTTCGCACCGTATCAATCTCTAAAAGGATACACAATATCGAAGAAGTTTACGACACGAATAAGGTTCAAGTATCCTCTTTGACTTTACTTGATCGTTAACACACTCATACATTTTGATATCGATATAAAAAGAATCGGTGCTAAACCCTGATTAAAATAGAAATGGAAAAAATTACCTCGATAATACTCCATTGCTTATGACGTAATCTTGGAGATGATAAAAAGATCAGCCTAAACTTTTGATTAAAATGAACGCATTGAATCTGGACGGATTATTAAGGTAACTCTATGGTATTATTATTAGCATGTTGGTATATATGACGGATATTATTTGAATAGATCTGCGTGGGATCAGCGCTTTTATACTCACGATGCAAGCACATACCAACCCCACCTGTATGATGTCACACCTCGCTGTCAACGAACATGATTGATTGAATTATCAATCACCATAGAGTAGATTATTATTAAGCCAGTATTTTAATAAATTTGAAAGTAACTAGAATTCAATTAATTCGTCGCTAAGTTATGACAGTAGAGGTTAGTAAGTGTCAATAATCTTGTTGTAAAATATAGTTCACGGATATCTTTATTCTGTTAAAGATTGAAGATTGTTATAAATTATTTGTAAACGTGGCTAGGGCATAGAATAATAAAATGCACGAACCTTCTTACGTCACGATTGAACTAGATTAAACACACCTGTCGCTTTTGTGAATAAGAAACTGTTGCTAGATGTTGAATTTGAGTATTTCAATATATGTATATCAACTATCCTCATCTTTAATAATAATAATAATAATAATATGTCTTTATTTGCTTAGAATGCAGGTACATACAAAATAAGATGGTCAATAACATAATAAGATCCGTGTACATTCTGCCTTGTTGGCATGCAAATACAATTAAATTATTATACAAAAATTAGTAGTAGGTAGGTTATTAGAATATATCATCTAGGAAATCCTGGACAGAATAATAACATTTATCTACGAGTAATTCTGTAAAACATTTTTTAAATTTCATCAATGGCAAGTCTTTCATTTCTAGCTTTTAATGTTATTCCCAACTTTGCTGGGGTCGACAACTAATTGAGACCTCAAACTCACACACAGTTCCAGAAAAGGACCAAGAACAGATACCATAGAACTAAGTAATGGGCTATTCGACAAAATTTTAATTTTTAGTCCCTCACCTAGATTACAAGAAAATAATAGACACATATTTTTTTCTTTTTCAAATTGATGGAAAACTGCTTAGATTAAGCGGATTAAAGTTGAAGAGAGGGGGCTTGTAACGTCAATATCTATAGTAGTATAAACTGTACTGGCTAGTGACGTCATGCGATATTTTGACTCGATGTATCGCCGTTATTTTTTGATTACGTAAAAAAAGTTAAAGTATGTGTCGAATATATTCTTGTAATCTAGATGAGGGACTATAAAACTAAAATTTTGTCAAATCGCCCATTGGACATCTCATATATTAAATTACTTAGTGCCTTAAACTTCGCTATGTTTTGTTGCATGGAGGCTTTCGTTGGTCAAACTTACAAGTTCTTATTAGCGTCCCTATCTTCTTTTTAAGACACAAAAATATGAGAATAGCTTTAATTAAGTTTATCCTTTAAACACTTGAATAAGCACCATTTTACATTACTAACACTATATTTCAAGCGTTTAATAAGGTTAAGGCTTGCCATTAGCCACCATAGAATTAAGAAATTGTTTGATACTATCCATTCCCAGAACATTATGCTACTTTAATCTTATCTTAATTCCGCATAGGATCATGACATGACATATATCTCCCAACATATAATATGCACATGCAATCCATTAGCCAACAGCCGTCAACATGCCACAATGCTCTGTTTAAAAATAACTATAATTACGTGATTGACTGGTTATTTACACTGGGGCTCAAATACGGGCCAGTCAAGGGATTAGTCGAAGGTGGCAATGAGTCGGTCACGAGTATTGTTGGGCCCCAATGTTCTTACTGCTACGTAAGGCTGCTGCTTTTAGGGTTGAATGATCGAGATTTTTTTTTTCAAGTTACAGATAGCGGTAAATAATAAAATGGTGTAGCATAGATTGTATGTGTAGTGTAACGAAATCGTCGCATAATATACTGATAAACATCCTTGCATTTAAATTTTAAACAGTTTTTTACTTCTTTTTTTTTCTGATGTTATTTATGATTGTGCATGTTTGTTGCGAATTCACACTGAAACGGCTGTATGGATTTAGACGGAATTCGTAAAGAAGCTGGCTGTCACCCTGAATTAACAAATAGTTAAAGTAGGTACTTTTTATCCCGAAAAAATTAAGTATTCCCGTGAGAATCTGTAATTGTCTCATGTTGACAGTCGCAGGGCACAGCTGGCTTACTTTATTTAAAACTTTGCAGACAAAATCACGTAGTGGTCCAATGTTCAATGTTCACACATGCGCAGATAAGATCTATAACACTTACGTTAAGATCTACGACAGGGCACTCCATTACTTGAACTCAGTAGCACAAATTAATTAACATAATATTATTATTATTAATCTGTCGCCTACATAAGCAAACGTTAGCGACTGGTATGCAAGGACAAGTTTGGCCATGCTCTGTAATAAATAATTCATTACAAAATGTACAGACACGCGCCTACCAGTGCGTGCTTTTTACAAACAATGATTGATTTAAAGTACCTAAGTAGGTACTTGCCTAAACGAACGTTGCCGATAACTATCGGTTGTTGGTAAAATTGTCTATTATTATCGTGTTACGTTTCAATCAATCAATCAATTTGTGCTGTCGCAGTTCACAGCTGGTCATGGGGTTTGAATTACTAATGAATTTGCCTTGCAGTCCCCGGCTAAGTATAGCGCACCCCATCTGATGCCGAAGACTGCGTTTTTGGTAGAAAGCGGAAGCGGGTGATGGGAAATATAACATTACGTAGCTGATTGTTTTACGCTTACGTTTTAGCTTTGAATTTGATCGTTTTGTTTACTATGTACTTACGTAGAGCCTCTACCCACTTTCCTCAGAATATGTGAGAGTTCGTGCATTTCAAGATATAGGTAAGTTACTTTATTTGTTTACCCCCAGATCTTTACAAACACCATTAGAAGCTCGTATTTTTCCTAGAGTAGGTACCAACGTGAATGTGGTAAATAAATAATAGTTAGATACATTCAAGCAATGATACGAGGACGCTTTATTAACATTAAGGATGAGAAATAAAAAATGTTTCAAAATCAAAAGTCTTTATTCAAACAAGACTGAGAATTAGCACTTTTTGAACGTCAAAAAAATAAATAAAAGAGTCCCCCAAAAGCGCCCACCCTTCGCCACTTCCTAGTGTTTTTGCTGGGAAGAAGAAGTGGCGCAAACTCCCCAGCAACACATCTGTCTGAAGAACTATACAAAGAATCTCAATAAATGGCACTAAGGTTTCTAGTTTCTTAAATGATAATGGAGGTAGGTGCAAACCCTCTTCTTTACTCACAAGGAAATTAATTGACAGTCATTGTTTTATATTTTACAACAAATTCAAAACAACACACAATGTTTTAGAAAAGTTTTTTGGAAAAATAAGCCCAAGTCATAAATTCGAGATGTGCAATATTCATCATAATTCCAATAGTCGTTAATATCAATATTACTTACACTCGTTACCGCGATGAGGGAATCGAATTTGTCTCGCTCGAAATGCTCGACCTATGATGAATACTATAACTGTACATACTACCACAACTTTATCGATACTTACTTTACTTAGAAGGTTAGATGATCTCATCGTAGAAATAACAGCACATAGATCTATTATATCCCGCAACAATATAATAAGAGCTAACAATGAGCAGTTCATGTTTACATTTTGCAGCCCAAATAGCATGCGGTTAATAACTATAACAGATTTACCCTACATTGTGACAAAATGCAGTTATGACCCACTTGGCAAGAGCGCTAGTTCTAATCGTGGTTTGATTTGCAGGAGTACTTTCATGACTGAAATTTTCAGGCCAGACACACTATTAATAATTTAATAATGTATGAACGTGTAACGAGCTAAGTAAGTCGGTCATAACAATTTTAGGGCTCATAATCTTAATGGATTCTAGGAACTTTGTAGACGGGCTTTATCAGACGTATACCTACATATTATATCGTATAGACGCCAGCACATCAAATTACCCCAAACCGTCAAATTTTCCCAATTGAACTTGAACCTTGTTTTGTTTCAAAATAAAGTTCAAAAACTATTAAAAAAAAATACACTATAGGGTACCTTGATAGCTTAATCTTGGCCACTGTGGCAACCACGCGTATGCATATATACCCACATTATATCTAATATACCAGAGACAAGTACTTAAAAAAATTATGTTTTTTTTTGTTTATAAATTAAGGCGAACTGACAACAAAAGATTTGCCGGTCGATTCAGTAAAAGTCAACCCGTGAGAACTTGAGTGAAGTGAACTGTCAACGCCTATCGTTAGTATGGAATGACAGCTCAATTTGCCTTTACTTCGCCTGCATTTTCACTGGGTAATTCTTACAGAATCACACTGCTGGACTCAAAAAGAATTTGTAGGTCTCATTGTATTCTCAATATTTATAAAATATAGAATCAAATCTTTCTAACGAATCTGAAAATAACTGAAAACGCGAAATTAAAAGAAAAAATAATTTTCTTCTAGATACAATGGCTTGCCTAGATTTTATTATGGGAAACTAAACGCACTATGCAGTGCCAAATACTGTAAGATTTAATTAGTACATTAGTCATAACAATAAAATAATATTTTCGGTACCTAAAATAGACTTCAACATCGAACACGATCGACGTAAATTGCAAAATCGTGACTATGTATCAAACCTACTTGTTAAGCAGCCGGCTATTCTATACCTACACACTAATAATACCTAGGTAATCATACGTGCAGGTAAATATATGTACAATGAATGGATGCTACAACTGAGTTGGTAATAACAAAGGTTTCAATTTACGTAAACAAAGATACAAATAGTAATGTGTATTCGGAGCACGTTAAAACAAGCAGAATTTCCTAATAATTCAATACGAAGTACTTAGGACTTGAAGATTATCGCCGTTGAGGCCTCTCAAGTCAAAAACACTTGACGAAACTCGCTAATCTAATGTTGAATGACAATACGAACATTTCGAGGCAATAAGGTAGTTTTACCTCATTTTTCATGACAATTCTAACCACGCGGAAAACATATACAGCTATTGTTATTACTGTGAATTTGAACAAAACGCTGTCGTCAATTTAAAGTGGCTGGAGGTACGGTTAGCACCATCATTATTATCATCACTACATAAGGAACAGAATATAAATAAAAAATAGGAGCAATTTTCTTTATACAGTCAGAACTCTAACTTTGTTTTTTACATAAGGTACAGACGCCAGCACATCAACCTACTCCAAACGGTCAAATATTCCCAATTAAACATGAACCTTATTGTGTTTTGAATAAAGTTGAAAACCTATCAAAGAAATTTGACACATTGAGGTAGGTGGATGTGCTGGCGTCTGTACATGGGGGCAAATGTGAAATAAAACCTTAATACATAAAAAAAATGAAAAAACCGACGAAAAGTTTTTACGCTGGATGGTCCAGAATTATGTACGAAACTCCTGTAATCATATTGAGCGTCGATGCCCTTTCCACCCTGTATTTAGTCATTTCAAATTTGTTTTCTGTCACTAAAGTGGTGAATTTGGACGCCACTAGTGGCCAGGATGAATTTTTACAAAGTTGATCGACAAATAATGTAAAATTGAATTGGTCTAAAATTATTTTCATTTCATCATGTCGAAATAACTTTTCTATTCCTTGGTTACAAGTTTTTTTTTTGTGGACCCAATATGGTCCTGGGGCAACATTTAGTTGTTACGTATAGAGGCCAGTGCACATCAAGCTACCACAATGTGACAAATTTCTTTGAGAGTTTTTCAACTTTATCACAAATATTCAATGTGCTGGCATCATTATTATTATTTTTGTTTTACTTCGACTTTTGATGCAGACTCTACCTCTTTAAATAGACAACCTTCACGTGCTGAGGATATTATCTTAACTGCCATTTTTATTATTACCATAGGCACCTACTTTGTTACTTTCTTACTGTACTCAATATCGCATTAGGGACACTACAGATGAATGGAGTACTTTATAAAGAAAACACCACCTGTTAGAGACTATGAGACTCATGTCTTTTTGATTTGTTCTAGAGTATTGAACAAGCTAATTAAAAACAAAAAACTGTTTTAATTTTTACATGATGGAAGGGAGATCGAACTACTAAGAACTAAAACAATGGTATCTATCAAATCCAATCAAATTTTAAATTAAAAAGTATAGTACATTTTATATCTCACATTAAAAACCTTATAGCGTTAGCAGAAATCGTGATTTTTTACAGTTTATCGTAAAAATAATACCAGATAAAAACCCAGCCAATTGCAAGTTGGACTCGCATCCTAAGGGTTGAATATTTATTTAACCAGTAGGTATTACACAAATTATTGTCATACCTAACAGCTAGGAACATACAAACCTGAAAGTTTCAAATGTCTACCTATTACAGAGATACTATTGACAGACAGACTGACGGACCGTTGGCGTCTTTTGGGCATGGAACCCTAAAACATAAAAATTTGGAAGTAGACGAAAAGTTAGAGATAGGACAAAACAAAATACCAACCTTGATAAGCAATTTAGAAACAACAATGTTGGCTTGTATAACCCAAAGCTACCGTTCACTCTATATTAGTGATCGATGCCCAAAACCTAACGAAATAAACTTCGTGTTGTATTGCAATTTGGTTTTACATTTTAATACACCATGTAGATACTATTGCAGCGACAACACCCGTCTGGTCAGATGATCCTCCCTTGTCTATGGGGATGCGGAACTTTATCACGCTGTCCCGTATACCTACGTCTAAACTATCATTTAGACTAACTAAGTCATAATTGAAATACTTTGAATCTATCTTAGTAGGTATAATAAGTATTTTTTATATTTATGTTTTTATTCTAGGTACATCGTATTCACATATAATGTATTTTTTATTTAATAGAAAATATTGTAAAAAAAACTATTTTAAAAGAGTACCTAAGTATGGAGTTTCTTGCCCATACTTCTCCATACGAAACTACTTTTTGGAAGGGGCAACTAGAATCATTATATTTTATTTGACTTGTAAGTTTGTTTGTTTTTTTTTTTTAGGTATTTAACTTGTAACTTGTTAATGAAATAAATTATTTGACTTTGACTTTGACTTCATTGGTCGCAAGGATCAGTGCTAATCAAGACATTCCCGGACCATTATTACATGGGACTTGAACTCTGTCTAACCTGTGCACTAAAGCTATAGCACAGTTCGTATTTTAGCAAAGGCTATTTATTTGACGTGCAGGCATGTGATGCGTAATTGTGTATTTAAATTAAGCAACGCGCCACGCATGCCGCGAATTGAGACACAAAAGTCGTGAGAGAAGAAAGTTATAGTCTCACTGACACAGTCGTCTCGAGATCGACCGACTTCATAAAATTTCTTGTATGCAGGTAATTATGTAGCGGGAACCTTACGTAATCAGGACTGGCATAATATTTTGTAAACTTGTGCTAGACTGGTACGAGTAAAGTAAAAAAATAATTAACTTTTACCTGCAACGATTTACTGTTTCAAAAGTTATACTTGGCTGAAATAACAGCTTTTATGTAATTTATTATCTGCCTAGCCTTTTTCCAATTATTTTGCGGACGGCTTCCAGATTGACCGGCTGCAGCTGAAACCAGTATTTTACATGGAGTGACTGCTTAACTCACCTACTCAATTGGATAAAACTAAATCTTCGGTTTCAAACTTTCGGGCTTTCGGGCGTCAATTTTAGATCTTGAACAGTCATTCCAAGTAGTCACTTGGAATGACTGTTTAAGATCTAAAATTGACAGCAATGACGTAATTCTAAGTACGGAAGGGTGGCTACCCATCTATAATGTTGTAATAATATAAAAAGAACGATTTTTATTTAATAAATTTACCATTAATTAATTCCATCGGCCAAGTAGAAAGCATTTAATTAGGTATACGACCTCTAATCTTAAAATAAAACAGAAATCTAAACTTTTTTTCGACATATACGTTTTAGTGAAACCCAACATTAAATAATAATGTATTTGAATTAGATTTTATAACCGGTAGCCTACGTGCTCTATAGATAACATCGTCACGTCAGCCAAGCGAAGTGACATAGAATCGTGAGAGATGAAAGTCATTGTCACACACAGTACTTCAAATAATAATAGCATTAGTTAGAAAGAATGTATATGCTTTTATGTGCTTTATCTTCATTTCTATGTTTTTAGTAAGCCTTCTGCTCGAATTTTTGTACTCTGACACCGCTTACGAAAAGAATTTCGAAATTGTCGTGTTCTATCTTCTGAGGACAAAGTTGATGTTTAGTAACCTGTTTCGTTTTTGTTATAATTAAGACAGGTAAGTGAACAGTAGCGAAGTGCAAATTATTTGGTGTTTGCACTCCAAACATCTGAGTACCTACTGATCAAAATTGGAATATATATTATATTAATACATTCATCCAAGTATAAATTATGCAAATCGTTAAATCACTGCAGCAGAAGTTTTTATTATTAATTATGCAGCTGCAAGAAACGTAGTGTATCCAATTGATCATAAAAAATAGTGAGATATTTCTAGTCTCCGTGTGAACTGCGGTGTTAGCAGAAGTAGGTAATAACGAACTCAATCCAAATTAATTTTAATAAGTCATAAAGATTAGGTGCATCGTCTTACTAAAATAATATCGTCAGCATTTCGTGGCTTTATCATAACAAAACCTCTCAAAGTGTTAAGTAACATAACGCCCTCTTTATTATTACAAGTAAACCGACCCTCGCAAGTTCTTCCACGAAATACTACACCATTGAATTCTTGAGTGGCATTAACTAAACGAGCGATTGCAGGTCAGGAACCAATCTTTGACACCATAACCTTTCGATTTAGCTTTATAGGTACTACAGTTGTTATTTTAGTACATTAGCCAATCCAGATGGGGTACCTAAAGGAACAGTGCTTTGTACAAACTTAATAGCAATAATACCATTTTAATTCTAATGGGTGAAATTAAAAAAAATAAGTAATTTGCCGTTTTGCGTCGTACTATTTATTTTAACCCATTTCATTTGTTTTCGTAGAACGGGCTATTAGCCTTCCTTCATTAATAAAAAGTACACGTAAACAAGAAACCATTCAAGCTAACGTACGTCATATCTTGATGCAGGTTTTTAAATCAACAACAAAGTATCCTTGTAGAAAAAAAATACTGCTACGTCATTTTGCGGTCATCGCAGGTATAAAACCTTAATCACCAACGTCATAATGATAAAACCTTCATGCAATGTTTGTAGTGGGCTGAAATTTTGTAAGCAAGTTTGAAATCCCTACAACATTCTGACACAATCCTTATCATTCACCGTCTATCACACGTGTGTGTTTTAGCAGGTTTAATGTTAGGGGCCTAGTTTATAATGTAAACAGCCTTGTCTAGTGGGGGTAAGGCAAACTTGGTAACTGTATAGTCTCGAGATAAACGGCTCTCCGGCTGTGCCCTCCCGGTCGCAGGTGTTACGTAAGTACTGCAGGCTACAGTAGGTACCTACCTATCGACCGGTCACCTAACTGCATACCACGCTGATGTTCTAAAGTCTTCTTCTTATCGTTCATATTTCATAACAAAGGTTTAGCATCAAAGCCTGTGCCAAACCATTTCGCTTTCTTGTATTTGTATATTATAATGTAATAAAATATTAACGGCAAGAAAAAAACAATTTAATCTCAGTCCGTTCAAGGGGTGTATCCCACTATTTCTATTAGATATTTCTATCGATAGAAATACTGGGCCTGATTCAGACTGATTGTCCCACTATTTCTATTGCTGTCGGCTGCGACAAAAAAACGCTGCATCACCTCTTATGACGGCGTGCACATACTATTAGCGATGAAGGAATGATGGCAATGGAAACATGTGAGGAGTACAGTCACAAACAATCATCCATACATCTGTGTAGTGACGAGGTGGCTTTGTGTGATTTGTACTGTAGAGTAAATAAATGTGATGGAGAATTATTTAAAAAAATGGCAGATTAATAATTTGTTAAAAAAAAAAAACTATTCATTAAAAGTGGTATATTTTCCAAATAACATAACTGCGTTTTTTTGTCGCAATAGAAATAATGGGATAATTTGTAAAAAACGCAGGTCGCACTTCTTCTATTTTGTATTTTCATGCAAATAGTGGGATACACCCCGTTCAAGCATATTGCGTCAACGCTGATTTAATTAAACGAAACGTTTCATACATAATGGCGCTATTAAACCACACGAAGCCTCACAGGCTCTGAAAGGTAAAGTGCACTTAGATCTCTTTTATGCCTTAACTCGTCTTCAAGTATTATTCTAAGAACATTCGATTTACAGTCCAGTTGGTTTATTCCTCTATTTTCTGAGAAAATATTAAACGATCGTAATGGAGAATGTCGTAGACGCTGTTGAATTTATAACCAAACCCGTAGTACAACCAGTAAAAGACGCAGTAAAACTATTTTGTATATGACGGGCACTAACAATTGATTTGTATAGTAGTAGGTACCTATACATAGATTTATGTGTGTAGGTCTGTGGATCTATCTGTTTATTGACTTGCCTTGCCAAGTGAAACGCTTCAACAGAGTCAAGATCACATTTCATTCTACGAAATGAAGTTTTTAATCCAACGTTAAAGCAGGAAGCTAATCTCCCGTGCCTGAGAAATAGGAAATATCTGATAGCAGTTGACCTCAAATATTGAACTTTTACTAGGAAGCCAATCAAGTACGGTTCTTCGAGCAAAAGCTAATACATAAACATGTCTTTACCGTTTATACAATCACCATTGTCATGCTTTATTAATGGGAATAATAAACTTTGCTCGGAAGTTCATTGTTTTTGTAAAACTCAAAGCTCCTTAACAAAATAATAACTTTTGAGCAATTAATCAGAATTAGACACTTTTTAATAGCTTCTAATAAATAGACAAAAATTCTTCAATGAAAGTCTTCACTGCCCAAACTTTAATGTTCTAAAGAATGAATTAATAAATTGTTTTGTTTTTTTAAATATTTCAGACAAAACAAACAACAACCCTACTAAAATTAAATAAAAGATCAAAGATATAACTCGAAACTGCAGAGATTTTGTTCGTTGATATAAAGGTTCGATGGAAGGGAAACGTCCGCTGCATTCCAACAGTCCTTTCACGCTTAGAAGTGCTTCGCAATAATCTGCGCAATGTGCCATCGGTTAAATGTCAAATAACAGATTGCTCACAGCGACCTTACAACCAATAAAGGAATGTAATATTTGCTGAGACTGCAAATAACATCCAGTTTATTTGAAACCACTTGCAGTCTATGGAAGAAGGCATATTCCCTAGCCGAGCAACCGCTGCAACTTTTTTCAATATCCGCAGTGGAACCGAGTCAATAATAATTATGTGTATAAGGCCTTCGTTTTATGCATAATATATGTATGTATGCCGTCAGTACCTACCTTAACCCTTGATGATTAATAGTGGGTACTCAAAATATGCATAATCCAATATCGTGATCCGTGAGACATGCTAAGGAAAACAAAACAACCTTTACAACTGCACCAAAAAGAGAACTTGACGCCCACAAAAAAGATGAGGATTTCGAACGGGCAAGGGCAAATCAATTTGTACCAAAAACTAATTCAAATCATTAACCAAATTGGTGGCCTGGAATTATTCAAATGACTATTGGGACAAACGCAACAAAACTGGAAAAGGAAAGAAAGTTTTTGTTGAGTTGATCGTTGTGGAGGACGGAGTGCGGGCGCGCGCGCAGGCCACTCACCCTGCGGGGTAGGATCTGAGGGGCGGGGGAAATGCCACTACAACCCATACCTTGCCTCAGCTGTGAACCACGGAAGTGCCTCCTCTGACTCTTTTTGATAAATCCTTTATCGTACGTACCGGTTGAAGGGGTTCAATGAAATTGTTTTCTCGACGGTCTAAGATTTTGTGGTATTTATTGCATTTTTGTCTAAAGCTTTAATAATTCCATCAACCGATTTCACATTTTATCTGTCTTTTTATGTGCCAGATGCCTACAGAACAGACCTGGTTTAGTTTTACTCCACCAATATTAGTTTGTTAAGTTATTCATCAATCAACCCTTTCCATTGTTATTTGTTTTCCTTGGCGCCTGTTTCCTTCCAAGGGAAGCGATGGATAGTACTACACCAAACAAGTCACTTAATTTTATGACTTGAAGTGATTTGTTTAGTAATACAAATTTTTGACTACCACTGTTCAAGTGTTATAATATGCATTTTGTGAACTTCATGTTCAAACATAGCTAAAGAGTTGCACAAATCTGTAACCTTTCTCTAACTTGCCAATTCTAGAATGAAAACATTGATTAGATCCAATCGTTAAAGGATTGCAAAAGTATAAATCTTTGTTAATATTAGATAATACTTAAGCGCCAAACTACCAATGCATTGTCTTTTACCGATTTCTCAGAAAAAACTATCACGTCATAGTCGTCATAAATGTAAATTTCGGAGTACAAGTGCTTCCTTAACAAGCTTTATGGCGTTGTTTCACCGCCATTCAATACCACACTACCGAACAAAGGTCTGGAGACAAAAAAATTCTTTGCTGCGAAAGGTCCGTTTAACTACCTGCTTCAAAGACAAACCGACACCTCCGAGGTTGGGTAGGTACTAAAAGTGATAAGTACCGTATTTTGCAGTCGGTGACACATCGCCCTGGCCCCACCATATTTGATGATGATGTGCTCAAATGTTTGCAAATTATTTCATCTACAATGTTAGCAGCTGAATTGTCATATAGAATGACTCATGATCAGAATAAAGAATTTCTATTGAATACGGGTAATGAAGCCTCACGTGTATCCGGCAGTGAAAAAGTCTGAACCTTGAAATTTGTGGCAAAAACTTATTCCATAGCGAATTGACCATGTGCTTGTGAATACTGGCCTAGCTAGTTTTGAAGTTCAGAGTGAGTATGGAAGTAAATATTCCCATTACGAATAGTTTTCTTATTTTGGATGGTTAGCTTTTTATTCTCATTTTGTTTCTGACTACGGTCATGTTCAAATTGTTGTGCCTTTAATATTGTTCTCCGGACTATAACACTTTGATAACCTTTGATATTGTGTTAACTCAAAAGTGGGTCATTCTCAAAACGTATCAGTTGCACTGAATGCTATTCAAGTGCGTGTCTGCTGTAAGTTAAATTAAGAAACGAACAGATAACGTTGAGAGCTGCAGTCAAATCCTGTGCGATCTGTGAAGGATCTTTCAAGTTCTTTATGTTAAGTTGTAATGATAAAAACAAACAAGTAAGTAAAACGTGTCCACCTGTTGACACCACACCTGGCGCTGGCACACACTGGGGTGCAGTGGCGTGCATTCGACCACCAATGTTTATCTCATCTACAAATATTTAAACAACGCGTGACTGAACTTGAGATGCATTAGAGCCGCCTCGGTGAAAATTCTTTAACGACATTACTAAGATAAAAAGTTCAAAATCCTTATTCTGAAGGCTCTTATACCGACTATAATTATTATACTAAACTAGTCAAACGACTGTCTAGTAACTAGTACAATATCCGGTTTGCCGTACCTTATTCGCTGGCGGCATCAAACACTCTTCTGCCTCGGAGGATATATTGCTTCATTTACTGCAATCTTGTAAATAACACTAAGTTATAGAAACACTACTGACACTTTTCACTAAACACAAAAACTTTAAATCTAATTGATTAGTCCTTTTACTGCAGTTCACTCATTTCCCGTTACTTCAGTTACAACTTTTAAATACTTGTCGACTACTTTTCATTTATGATTATCACTTTTATTGTTTTGTGTTACCGCATTTAGAATTAAATTAATTTCGATTAGTGATTGTATCGGAGAACGCTCGCGGCCGTCCGCCGTCGACTGTTGGAGTAGTAACGTACTAGCATCGCGCCAACCACCACGTTGAGTGGGAGGAGGACCACGAGACAGTGCTATGGACAACGCATGTGTTAGAGGGAGACGACCACAGACGTCATCACTAGCACATCTATAAAGCAACTAATGAAAACTGTCCTGCAAACAAATTAAATAACTCACGAAGTCGAGGGTCTCCATTTTTACCGTATAATACCGGTTTTACCTGTGTCCGACGGCGTGCCAATAAGGTAATTTGAATTCCAGTAGAGTGAAAAAGACGGAGATTTGTGTCGAAGGCTCTATACATATAAGTCGTAAAGGGTTACAACAGTTCGAAAGAAAATGTTAATAAATTAAATTTGAATACTGGGTTCGTTAACGGTCACAACGAGTCATCGTCGGGTGAAACGAGAGATTTTACTTAATACCGTCTAGTGTTGATAATAACAAACCGGTTGCATCTTGTTTGGTCATCATCGATTCTTAATTTGTCAGTCTTTATTTTTTTCAAAGTACAAAAGAAATCAACAATACAGTCCGTGCACTTTCTAAAGACAAGTACATTCCTACATGAAAACAAACAAAATAAGCGCTAAATCCGTTAATTCAATAATCGCGTTTCGTGTCAATAAACAGCAATTCGTTGTGCAAACCGTAGGACAACGCATTGGTTGTGCTTGGCATGATTCAAAATACGAAAATGCGGTTACTTCTCTATATATTAGCCTTCCCTTATTATTCAACAAAGAAAAGCTTCACTTTTACCAATTAGCTCGGCCGCGCATGAGCGGTGAGACGTGGCTTTATTTCCAAAAACAAGTGAAAATCTACTAAATATCGACACACTTTCGTTACACCTGCTACGGATTTCCATTGTACTACAACAACGGCATTTTAACAGTGCCTTCCTATTATTGTTCTTTGAACGCACTAATTGTTAACAAAAACGAAACTTGATCTTGCAAACAAAAACTTATGGAGTGAGAGAGAGCAAAATACAATAAACAGTGCAAAAAATTACTTGTACACAGAGTAGTTTTTTAATAGAATTAAGACTATGTTATTATAAAACTATTCTACGTACCTACAACATATTCAACTTTGCTTTCATGCTTCGCACAAGATTCAAAGACGTGTCATTTTAATCAATGAATTTTGGAACATGTTTCTAAAAAATATTTGTTTAAAGAGGGTATAAAGTAGTTAATAGCATAACATAATTAAAACTGAACACGTACTTTTTCTAACTCTTCAGTTATTGTAGAATTAGCAAAAAAAAATCGGATCAAATTTTATCAAGTCACATCTATAAAACTAACATTTTCTAATTTAGTAACTATTTGTTTTTTGTGAAGCTGTTAACAATTTCAACTAAATAGAATGGATACATTCAGCATAACTGTGCCATTAGCCATTAGGTGCGTCGCATACTTATACTGTAAGCTTTCATTGTTTCTTATAAGTAGTACATTCTAGTGCTAACACTAGCATGTTATTATTATCACTTTAACATTAATTAGCTGCCCTAGTAAGTGGGTGGTAAATGTGATAATAAGTACCTACATAAAGGTAAATGTTGATTGATTGAAAAACTTGACTGCTCTGAGAATGGTATCTAATTTGTACCTCCAACAGCGTTATTTTCTTTGAAATAGCATGGTCCTACTAATTACTGTTGGGTTTCTTTTTAGACCTTTACTACTAAGAAAAAATACTCCGTTTATGCAAACGACGTAGTTTAGGAAAAGAGAAAGTAAATCACTTTCCGATTTCTTCACATTTTTTACATGAATCAAGACAAATTACCTTGAAGAAAAACCGTCGTATCGTAAATTATTTGGACGTGCATAAAATTCCTTGTTAAAAGATTTGTTTCTTCGGTCAAAATGGAGATTAGAAAGAACCAGGATGTAAAATAATCAGTTCAACAGTCACGTCTAAAATTTTCGGAACAACGTGAAAGTGTCCTAAGTGTTGACGAAGATTTCATTAATTTGAAAGAATTTTCTGATTGTATATGCTACAATATACCTAAAGGCGAATCAAAGCAGAATACATTTGATCCAGAACACCGATAGTGTTCGTGACTTCACAAGTAATGACGGATATGATCCAAGTGAAGGGAGTGTGTCAGCTTCGAGGTACCAATTTTCGCCAGATGTCACTGCGTGATCAGCATGGTATAAGAGCTATAAGCCAATGGAAATCAAACCGACGACTGACCCCTTTCTCTGATGAATAGTAATGACCCTACTTGGATTGTTCACGGTGCGACTCATGCCAACATATCGATTATATATGCATCAGACACAACTTTTGTGGGTTGCGGCGTGCCACCAGATTCGTCATAAACGTGTCCAAGTTTAATATGGATGGTATCGAATATTACATGTGGTTCTTACGAAGCATCTTCAAGTGAGATTATAATACTTCTAAAGAAATCATAATGGCAGTTGTAATGTTTTGTATTATTTATATTTCAGTTACTGGTAATCAGATACAATCTCTAAGCCATAGGTGACCTCATCATGGCGGCTAACTGATATCCTAAGGCATGCAAACAAAACAGGGTACATCGATTTCGTAGCCAATATTTGGCTATGTAAAATTGTATCACAGCTTAGAATAGCTACTTCATTTTACTTATTTTTTTTATTATTATTATTTTAAAGTATTTAAGGTTTAATTTATTTAAGTAATTTTTACTTTTACCCTGTAGATAGTCCCTTTTCTTTATCTCCTTAAATTAATTTGCTTAATATAGCCAATTTATAATGAATTGGATCAAAAGCGTCGGGTATAAGAAAGGCTTCGACGATGAAGGCTGAGGAGCACTCAATTCATTTACCATCTTCAACACAACAGCCTTTGACCTTAAAACCGGAATTCTTAGCCGTCCTTTCTGCACGCCTTTACTTATGTTTTTATCGCATAATGAGTCTCTTATAAGGCGTAGTGCATGTATCTTACATAAGGACATGTATGTAATGAAGGGTCTAACTTGCTTGCCGTGATCCAATCTCCTAATTGGAACTCATTTCTACTGCTGTTTGCGGCTAACGTCGCGTTACATTTTCCAGCTATGTGAGTAGAACTTGTGTTTAATTCTGCTGGCAAAAGCCGAATAGTAGCGATCCAAAAATACTTTTTTAAATAATAGATTGTATTGATCGTGTGAGACAATGTACGCAGTACAATTTTATGTCTGTACCTACTATATCAAATCAGCCTAATGCAATGTAAACTAATGATATATTGATGGTGAGCGTGCCAGCAATTTGGCTTAAAAGGATTTTTTTTCTTTGTTAAACCAACATGTAAAAAGCTTTTGTTATCAAAGTAGGACAATGTCTTGGAAAATTTAATTTAACCTTTAGGGTTATGGGAGCACTCAGGATGAGTATACTGGGAATATAAGAATTTACAAGATTTTGTAACTCATCTTGCCAAAAACATCCTCATATCATACATTTATCGTCATCCCGTGTTTCTACTCTAATACCAATACATTTAAGTTCAATACGGCATGTCTTCTTCTTCCATACATTAACTGGCATATTCACCATCATCCCAATAGGTTAGCTGTGCCATCTTTCACACATAACCCATCCATCGTTTCTCATTCCCCTATTTTTGTAGCACATATCACGAATGTTAGGTAAAACAAGCGTGAAAATGAGCATAACTTAAAAACACAGACGTATAGAATTTCAAATAGATGAGAACTTAAATTGAACATGAAATTTTGAATCTCGCATTTGGGTAGGAAATGGATTCTGGTAAACGCAGACGGCCGACTTGTGAGATCGAATCGATTTGAGACCATAATTTACTTTCCCTGCCAAAAACAGCGTTTGATCTACGATAAGATGAACGACGTAGATTGTTGCAGAGTAACTGCGGTGCCTATTAAAAGATTAAAAGAAACGCTTTAAATAAACGTATAAATAGACCTGTTTTGCACAATTAACTGTGGAAATGAACGAATCACGTGAAATGGGTTTGCGTAATACATTGCGCACAATAGTGACATATTTTAATAGCTAAGTCAGGTTATAAAACAAGTACACAGTTGTATGACCTGACTTGAAATCAATTAAGTAAGCAGTTCAATAAGGGGTATAAAATATATTTGGTTTGACTTAAATCACCATATGCCTTGCTCTTTTCTAACTATTTTGGGGTTGACTAGTTTAACCGGATGCACCTCAATACCGTCACTCCGTAGTTTACCCGAAACCGATTTCAATGTAAATGAAAATGTGATTGAAAGAAGTACTTTAATATGTTACTGTTATGTATTTTTTATGTGTGGTTTTCTTCTTGCGACACAGCAATCTGATACTATTTTCAGAGTTCCGTGCCAAAACGTTAAAAAGGTGTTCAAGGTGCGACGTCTGTCTGTTTATCTGTTGACTTTTGACATGATTTGAGATTAAGTGAGTCAACTGGGTCCAGTGAGGTATTATAATAATACGGAAGGACTTTAGTGGCACATTAGATATTCAATTAGTTTGCCTTTATTTTTGCTGTAGGTACGCTCTTTACCGGTTAATCATAGTTGATATTATAAATGTTATTGTAAATCCAAAAACTCGTTACTTTTGATATGCGCCATCCGGTACAAATGTAAACTTGGCACAGCGGCACACATCGACACACTGCCTACGTAAAGACTACTATTTTCTAACAATACGTCTAGACTTTTCATTACCGGGAGTTGCACTGATGCCAGACGTCGCGACACCATGGAACTGAAGCTAACGGCCGCACAATGGAAATGCTGAAATAGTACACCGGAATTGGAAGTTTTATTTTAGGAAACCTTCGAAAATGGATGAACTTTGTCTTACGTTGCACTAAAATAGTCACGATCCAGACTACTATCGCAAACTATATTACATTTGCATCGTCTGAGTATCGAAGATAAATTACGACTTGAACTAGCTAAGCTTTTACGGTCGGAAAATGCAATTTTCGTTTGATTCATTAGTCATTTTGCTTGTTTGAATTTGTTCGACGTAATAACAAACATTCTGACAGTGTTCATTTAGCATCAAGCCTTTTGTTTCTACAATTATTAAAGTTTACTCAACACACAGAAATTAATTAAAAGCCAAAGCGAACACGTAACTAACCAAACAGACGTATTGTGAGTTCTATTTACTGTAGTTCTGAGAGATACGGCTTTGTTGTGAAGTAAGCACGCGACAGCCGACAGTTTCCGTAGCACAAGTAGTGGGTACACTAGAGAGTCAACTGTCACCGACTGCTAGTTCACAGCCACATGAAACGAAGGCGGAACCACTTTAATATTTCATACAGTGAAGCTACGACGGCGGTCACTTTGTTTTCCATAGACATGAAAATAACTCACAGAGACCACGATCGATATTTACGTCTGAGCGTTTTAAGCTTTCGAAAACAGTAACTTATAGCACTGGTTACTGTGAATTATTTCATCACCACTGTTGTCAAAACGATGAAGGAAAACATCGTGAGAAAACCGGCCGGCATGTCTAAGACCGAACAATTCGAAGACTTGTGAAATCTGCCAGCCCGCATAGACTAGGCGTGCGTGGTAGTTAACAGCCCCCTTCTTCTTATAGAGAAAAGACCTCTATTCCAGTAGTGGGGTCATTTATGCTTATGCCTTATAGCACTTATTTTCACAGCCTTCGTCGACATGAAAAAAACCGACTCATGACAAATGTTTACATGTAGAAAGTAACGGAAAAGCGTATGAAATATTTACATGAGCGAGCTTTTTTGTGTGCTTTCGACGTATCATGTTGTTGATGTAAGTACGGTCGACCACACCTTGTTAGTGACAATTTGACCTCAAACCGATTAGCTTAGTACGAAGCTTCAATAGAATAAGGCTCAATTTACATAACCGCGCAATGGAATGGAAGCGACTTTTTGCAACTAAGTTGTTCAGGGAATGATAAACTTTATGTCAATTGTATAAATTTGTAACAAAAAAGATCATGCGTCTTCCGGGGAATCCTCGCGCATTCTCGAGAATTCCCCTCTCGAATTTGCACGCCTTTTCGTATCGTAAGGCAAAATTGACGCTTCCGTTCCATTCCACTCACCGCGGCGCGGTGTGAATTGAGCCTAAGGGGCCAGCTTAAACTGACTTCATTGCCATTGATCAATAGCCAAATGTACCACGTAAGTGAGATATCAAAAAGGAAACATTCATGTCATTTTTCATAAAACCACATCGTTTATAAGCAGTTTTCATTCTCAGTAGAAACCGTTTCTACCGACTCTTTTTAATGATACAAAACTCCACGTATAAACAAGGAAAAGTAAGTTTGCAGTCATTTTAGTAGAAAACTAATAGCATGCATTAAAAACTTGGTTTGTACATATGGGTTATAATTTGACTTTAAATGACTGCGGCAGGCGTAGACACTTTTGTTGAGACTTATCAGCTGGTAAATTGAACAAAAAAAAAACAAAACTACAATTACTACCGTGCGTAAAGAACTATTAAATGTCAATTAGGAGACTTGATCAAGTTCCTTAATGATACATAATGACTCATACTCAACACTATTTGGTTTTTACACAAGCTCTTTTATTAACCACAACCATTTATTTAATTTTGATAAGCAGATCTGTTAAACGCGCCCGTAATAATTATTTTGTTTTATTAGTAGTACCTAGCATTAGAGTTATATCGAACTGGTCACAAATAGTCACAATAGTGTTATGATAATTTCACATATTTTGCTTTTGAAACGCTGAGCATGATTTATATACAATATCGATTATTTACACGTGGGGTGTTTCCATAAATGTTTGGAACATTGGAGCCTTTTGTCATGAACACTAATATTTAATAATTAATTTTCTGTTCATAATTTTACTAAAAGACAACGCACAGCCTGAATGGGTGGGCAATGGGTCTAAAAAGCATTCAAAAGTCTTGAACAGTTCTTTAGGAGTTTAAAAAAAATGTGCACCACGAAATAATTCTTAAAAGTTTATTTAAAGAGGTTTATATAAAGTAAATCGTACGTAAGTTCGAAATTCTTGAATTTACAAACATGGAAGTTTATAGGTATTTAGACTACTTTGACTAATTTAAAATTAATTTGGGTAGGTAATTAACCCCCGTCTACCATAATTTATCGGAAATCCTTTATTTTCAACTCGCATTTCGTATAAAACTACTGACTACTGGTTGACTGGTAGATAATGCCTAAGGCATTAAGTCCGCCTATGTACATTTGTGTGCTTGAAGTATTAAAAAAATAAACTATTTCAATATTTTACTACAACTAAGCAGGGTCTAAAAGTATCACATCTAGACATCTAAAATCTGTACATTCTATACATCTTCATTCTTCATTAGTTTCATAACAAGCAATTTAAATAACGGAAGTTTATTTAAATGAAGGCGGATATTACAATGAACACCCTCATTCTCCAAATTCCATTTCTTTCTGTTTCACTTCTAAAAATACAGAAAAATACGGAAAATCCAAAACTGTATTAAAACTAACACTTACCATTCCCAAAGATGCACGAGGCAGTCGAACATGACGCAGCCATGTTCTGTGCTCATGCACGACGCTGCCGGGGCCGCGGTCGCCATCTTGAATCCAGTACTAAACTCCAACTACCCTCTCATTTATAATTTCACTTGCATACAAGTCAGTACCGAAACAATCCGATGGTGGCGACGCCTAGCAATTTTGTGAAGGTAATCTCTGGAAAGAGAAAAGTGCCAATTAGACTTGATAAGGTCGTGAACATTGTGATGAAATGAGATGAAAGTGAAATTATAGGCGGTATCAATGGTGGCGAGATTATTTGGTAGTGACGGTACTTTTGAGTGTCAGTTGATACGAAATGCCCCGAATATAAAATGATACCTTATTTAGAGAAAAAGTCTTAAAAGTCTCCTTTAAGTTTTTTCGTTCTTGCAGTAATATATTATAATTTATTGATATTAAACAGAATCTAAAGATAAGTTTGATTTTCGTGTTTTCTAATGATAATTTCTAAAATACTTGATTTGAACGTTTTCGGGTACAATTTACGCTCAATTAACCGAAATAAGTACCTATTTAAATCACCGGTATCGGATAGATAACAATGCTTTGTTATAGAATACATAATAGTATTCAATAAGCGTCTAATTACGTTAGTAATATTTGATTACAGCTCTATCTATCAACGTGTAAACTGTAACAGAAATAGGTAATTGTATGTAGATAATGTTACTGGCTACTAAAGTTAATAAGGCGAAACTGGCCAAAACGATTCAATACAAAACAGTATATACTAATTTTAAAAGACATAACGGATAGTATTTGTCTATACAGTACATTTTTGTACCGATATTATTTGCATTCCTATCATACACAATACTCCTAAGTCAAAATCGATCATATAACAAGGTACCAAGGTAGTGTCATCTATAGATAGACGGACCCCATTTCTACTAAAAGCTCTACGTTTTGAACAACCGCAAGAATACCTCAGAAACGAACAGGTATTTGTGGCAAAATAACGGTAAGTATTTTATCGTTTTATTCGTAGTATAAAATACTAGCATTAAGTCCATGGTTGTAGCTTTTATAGAAAAGTGCACTACCTGCAATGGTGGCATTTGGGTCATAGTTAATAACCCCAACTAAACTTGCCACGAAGAAATTAAATCCTGCAGTAGTCGTAAATATTCATTAGTGCACATAAACACGTTTCTAACTGGCTGATTATATTCGCACAAGTATTAATTTTATTTAAATGAATAACGTCATTAAAATAAATATTTTTCTGGCTACCTATACTGTTCATTTCACTTTGAATAGATGACTTTAAATTTGTGAACGTTTGTCCGTGATCAACATGCAAAAATTTACGAGCACATTATTGAAGCACAGCACAAGATTACCAATAATGCGCTTGGTAAGTTTAGCATCCAGATTCTAGAACATTCACTGGATCCTATTCTAACTCTGCATATTTTCCGACATACTGTAAGCTTCAGTACCCATCCAACACAAATACTGTTCACTGAGCTCCATCTACCAGCAGTATCGACTCAAACGCAAAGCACTGCCGTGGTATTAATCAGTTTAAGACCAGCTGACTGTAGGTACCTAATCGAAAACTTTTAAACAAAACAATACAACCGACTTTATAAAAAACTCTAACAAGTGTAAAATATCTTGAGTTTCGGCTGAAGTCTGTGGCTGTTGTAATTTTTTGTAAAACAGTTTTTATTTTGGCATTTTTTGTTTCTTCTTATGTAGATGAATTAACATTTTGCATTTGTTTTGATATTACAACCGAACTACTGAACCGATTTCAAAATAGGACCACAAGAGGAAGTATAAGGCTCTCAATTTTTTTTTTCAAATGGGCCCATAAACGACTGAGTTACACAAAAAAAAGTAAAAAAAATACTTTCGAATTGAGAAACTCCTCCTTTTCTGTTAGTCGTTTACAAAAGCAAACACTGCGTTAGGTACTTATAGTAAAACAAAGCCATCTCAAAAGTAACCGCAAACCCAATTCAAAATTCTACGGGGTGGTTTGACGCCACATTCACTAATGACCACATTATAAATAAAGGTCTTACTTGATAGACCCTCTGTAATAATATGCTTTCATTTCCATAAAACACTATTACAGTATTACCGTACACGCAGTCAATGTAATCTATGCCGCGGTACAACATGTACCATAGACAGGCCCAGAGATTGTGGGACACTTAATAATTCACAATGGGCCGTGTAGCGGTCGCCGACCGACGCGATCTGCTCTATTTCCATTACCTTGTACGCAGTACCTTTGAAAATTAATGAGTTAAAAGCCTTATTAGAAAATTCATGAGCTCTGTAAGTTAGCACCACAGCAAACTAAGAAGAGTTCAGTGGTCGGCTCACAATCTTATGGATGAACGTCATACTAGTTTGGAGGTATGAGTGGGTGTAAAGTTCCTCATCCGCCATTGAAAAAGGAGGATCCTCCGACCAGAGGGATGTTATGTCTGGTGGGCTAACTACTGCCCGACGATTGTTTGTCGGGAACTTGTTACATACATTCAAACTGCGCGGTTAACTTTAATAGCGCGAAGTAGGATAGTTCGTATGTGGCGAGATAGATGTCGCTACACTAGAAGATACAAACATACAATAAACAGCCCATGTTTGACCACCTAACAGCAGGGATCTTGGCTATCCTTTCATTGCCTGATTGATAAAGTAGGTAACTGAGAATTTATTAAAAAATAGTACTTATTGCACTTTAAGTGGACTTCAATTTACGGCGACAATCAGACGGGGTACCTACGGTGCGCTTCGCCACATCACACACTGATGTTAGCCAATACGAAACTGTTTGACGGTTAATCGTTGAACACTTTGCCCAGTGATCATCACTATGAACTGTCAACGGAGATACGAAATAGCCCTGCAGGTCAGACAACTATCTGTTACTTACTAAAAGAAGTAAAACTGTAGCGCAAAAACTCTAAACTCTTCGTAGGTGCCGCATAGGTAAACATTGTATCATGAAAACCAATGAAAACTGGTTGACACGACATACTTAAAACAGGGGGCCGAGTCTGCTATTGCAATCGTGTCTCAATGACCGGTCAATGATCGATTTTTGACGTATAACGTGAAACTTATGACACGTATTTCCCATACAAAAACTGTCAAAGTTGTCAAATATTCGATCAATGACCGGTCATTGAGACACGATTGCAATAGCAGACTCGAGCCTCGTGTGTTGTAGGCAGTATTTAGATGTTATTGGAATCTTGAAATCTAACAATTTATGGTTGGCTTTGACTTTATGTGACACCTCGTTTTGTTAGCGAATGGGACTTTACAGTTTTTAAACTTTACGCACGAACTTTAGCTCTAACTATCCCGTTACTGCAGCAGTTAAGAAAATTTCACAAGAGTCCATTCATAAGATTTTCTGTTCTTCAGCATCCTCGAATGACAGTACCGTCGCGCTACACTTTGACCGACAAGATAAGAGTTTTGTCTATTGTCACTAAAAGAAGAGGAGCTTAATTTATCAATAAAGATAATTTAATTGTGTCTGGAATTTCGGTACTTGATGAGTTAAGGGAATTTCAGTTTCTAAAAATTTCTATCACCATACAAAATAAAAATATGCCCCAGAGGGTAAACCGTATCCAATAAAGTGCACCCTTATCTGTTAGAAGGGAAAATTTGCGCCCCCTTAGGAAAATTTGCGAATTCGGATGCAAACAGAAATAGGGAGCCATCGCCTCCGGCAAGTATTTTATAAAATGTGTAGTTGAACCACGTACCCTATCTGTATTCATGAAAAAATACAATACATCGAGTTTTCCTATAAAATCAAACGGCTTGTGTTTAAACACCGCCCAAAAAAGTACCTATTTTACTACCAAAAAAATTCCAAACGGTTACCAAAATGGATAAATGGTCACCAAATAACGTTTCCTAAAATATTATGAAATAAATCCATTTTTTCGTATTATTGACTGCCATAAAAATGGACGCCTTTAAAATATACCGACTAAATATTATATATTGTCACTACTTAGATGTTACCAATAACCTCGTCTAACCCAAATGATTCACCAACAATAGAAGGGATCTGGCGCTTGGCAGCAATTTGGTGACCGTTGATCCATTTAAGGCACCAAAAATAATGTTTGCGATTTTTCTGATGTTATTTCATTTATTTTGGATCATAATATTATATTCTTTAGCGCCCTTTCAATAAAGTCAATTGATTTTTCTGGAGTTGTTTATTTTATTTGGTGCCTGGGCTTAGAGTCTTAAAAATATTTTTGGTGAGCGTCTAAATTATACCCAAATCAAACATTGCAATGTATGCAGCTCTGAGTTATTCAACAGTTCCTGCATGATATGTCTTCCAAACGTAACCACTTATATTGTAGTCAACAATTTCACATTGTATGCACTCCCCTTTTACCCTATTATTCTATCAGGAGTTCCAAATATTGTAAAACTGGGCCTAATCTAATTAACATAAGAATTATTGATATAGTTCTCACATTTCATTGTCATTTCTTGAACCCTGAAAATTAGTGTGTGTCGTTGATTACAGGATTAATACGCTTGACTGATTATAAGTAACGCCAATAACACGTAGAACGTAAGCAATTGACAACACAAAGTTTTTCCCAAACATGGCGTAGTTGATAAACAAATCTATTACCAAAAACACCAGCTTTCGCTAAAGAATAATGTATGTAAGAATCGTAGCAGATAGAGCTCTATACTTTCTGCTACCTTGGGATTAATGCGTGAGTTTTTATACGTATGAATATATGAGCTTTTGCATCTATCACGCAATTTTGGCATAAACGTCTAAACTGTACGAAATTAAAAACTGCATCAATTCACACAATAAGTGAAGTCAAGAAAATTATACTATACATATAATACTCGTGTCTTGTATATTTGTGTCAAAACTGACAGCTATTAGATGATCGGGGCTTGGGGCGTGCAGCCAGATAGTGAAAGTGTCCCTACCGATCGGTTAGCGGTACTTTAGTTAAGTACCTTCAGGCTGAAGGGACCAACTGTCTGGTTTTATGGAGACCTTTATAGCTGGCTGTAGGGCTATATTTTACATTTTATCAAAGAGGATACGGTATTCGAAAAAGGACTTAAGAAACTCCGTTACATACATCTTTGAACATTCAGACATTCTTTAAACGTTGAAACACCTCTGAAACACTCAACACTTGATACTGACGCTTTATTAATTCTATTAATATGATATCACAACTTTCAGCCTCATTTATCTAATCGTAAACGTCTTTAGGAAACCCAAAGTTTACGATGACAGCGTTAAAATCTACGCAGTAGTTATAAAACTGTCTTTTACAACGCATTTAAACGATTGACATCTATAAATTTCTGTTCGTCAACCTTTCGCTCTTCCGTTAGTAATACAAATGGTTGCTGGTCACCCTACACAAGCTTTTCTCTCGTGGTCGTCACACTCGAGTCTATCGATGTTTGACTGGTTGTCGACTTACAGTCGTCCGTCGGTAAACAGCTTTCCTCGCGAAGGGCCGCTGACTTTCGACCATTCGTGAGGTACAACCAGTCCCATATGTTAAAATAAACGAACAATATTGTCAAGAGTGAAAGCAAAAATGTAAGCGCTTTAACCAGTGAGCTGTTTCAGATCGAAAGTAAATCAACTCGTTGAACTGGGATGTTATGAAATTGAGAAATTCTGCGAAACCTACCTCCCACAGCTGGCTTCCCATGTATGGCGCTGCTAATTAATATTGAGTAATATTCATCAGGCACGAAAAAAGAGCTTCCAAGAAAGTGTAACTTGGATAGGGATACTTTATGAAAATTCCTCAAGATAACAACTAAATATATAACACGTAGTGCTTCCACATTTCCCATCATTGATGTGCAGAAAACACGGTAGGTACTTTTCAAGAACTAGACTGAACCAGTCGCTTAGGAAATGAAGAAATACCTTGAGTGAGCCCATTTTATGGTATATCTCCTGAACTGTAGTGTCTGCAGTCGTTTGGCATCGCGCCCCCAGCCCCTAAAAGTTGGAGGTGACGGATTTGGCACGCATCGAGACGATAAGGGCGGCAGTGGCACCGTGCCACAGACTCACGGTCAATGACACTCACGATTTCAGAACCTATTTCAAGGGGTGGACATCACGGGAACGGCTGATTGGACTACCTATGCGGAATTACGAAATTTACCTCATCTAAGTGATGGGGAAAAAACATATTTTGAAGAATAAATAACTGAAGAAACGAGTATCTAAAATAATAACTGTAGAGTGTAGGTACCAAATGACATTTTGGTTCCTACCAAACCATGCTTACCTAAGGCGGAGTTATTTTGATGACTCGTAAAAAATGTGCGACACCAAAACAAATCGTAAGTGTAAAAGCTCGCAGCGTTGTTTTTGAAAGTACGAGTGTGATTAAGTGATTAATTCATATTAAGTAGGTACTTACTTCTCACCATGAAATTTTATTCACCGGTAATTTCATAAATATTTTATGGGATTAGTATGCGTATTGCTTAGAAATTACAAACAGAGTTTTAATCCAATACCGACCACAACAATTAACTTTACAAGATAGTACGACCCAAGCATAGGTCCTACACGATGGCGATAACTAGGTCATCTCGACGTGCCAATAATTATTACTTACCTAGACTGAAGCGGTTTTGCGACGCACTTGTTTATGGTTCTGAACACATCGTGGATACTTCACGAAATCACTAGCACAGCAAATAATACTTCTAACAAAAATCATAAGGAACTGTTTTGGTGAATTTATGATATTTTGTAGGTGAAAATTGTAGATTTTGTCGTACAAAAGCGATGTATCGATTGAGCGGCGCCTCACCACGGAATGAGCCCGGCCCGCCACCCCATGCGCGCGTTTTCCTCGCTTTCCCGCCACCGGCTCTGTACCGGGGTGGTTTGAAAACTCTCGCCGCGCGACAGCAGTACTGCGCATTTAGTTTGTTTTATATTAACCTATAACATCATCTGATCTTGTTACATTTATTGCGTATCATACAGGCGGATACATCGTATTGTATAAGTATAACTGATAAGTTTTGAAAAGCTCTTGTACAGTGTTTTCAGGAGAAAATTGGATAGGAAGGTAATTATTTCATTATAGGTATACTTGTCTACTCGTAGATTGAATTCGAAGATTTTTCCAAGATTTGTTTTTAGTTCTCTTGATTTTATTGATTTTGAAAACCCATTAAATTCCGGAAAATACCAGGGGTCTTGTAAATACAAGTTATTAGTAGATAATCCACGGAAGTGGAAAGCCAAAACCAATCTCCCAATAAGTGCCGAAGTGTCTTGGCTTGCCGAAGTATGTACTATGTCACTATGGAAGCTAAGGTCGGGAATCTGTGGTTTTGAGACTTTAGAAGCAGAAAATAAATAATTTAAAAGTTATCTAGTGAATGATTTAATACTTAACAAACTGTACACGATGAACTACACTAGAAATGAAAAATATCGCTACAAGATTTTGTTAACACAAACCCAAAAACAAATACCTAGGTACATTCGCTTTGAAGAGAAATCAAATAACCAAAAGTAAATAGAATCACAGCTTATTTTTTCTAGACCGCCTACTAAACCAAATAGGTATACCTAGAGGAAGTAATAAGTTTCCATAACATCACGAAAATCTCCAAAAATCCACGGTCAAAAGCATCACGCTTTTGACCACAGGTATGGAAACTTATTACTTAAAACATTTGCCATCTGTTGATGTGTAAAGCTTCGTTGCCTTTGAAAATAAACAGATCTAGTAGGTAATGGGGGTTGAGCTCGTTAACGTTGGGGTGGGTTAGGGAGCGCCATCACCCCGCACCCCGCACTCCCCCTGTTCCTTCTCCCCCGCTATCCCCACGGGCCCCGCTGTCCCCCTGCCAACGAGTGTTTTCACAACAACGCACCTACGCTGCACTAACCTCCTCTTGGCAACTAAGTACATCCTTTAACTTCACTTGAGCATCATAATTACAGCGTCGGGGTTTTTCAGTGGTTAGGTTTTATTTTTCTTTCAAAATGATCGTTATTTTTTCTATTTTTTTAAGAGGCTGCAAGTTACCTGCTGAGTTAAGAATTTGTGGCAATATTTATTATTACAGTCACACAGGGCGATCGACGGTTAAGATCCGCTTGCTAAGGTTGGTTTGTGGATGGATGAATGTTGAAGCTTTTCTCTAAAAGGATCTAAAGGCGATGACGGAATATAGGAAACTGGCGAAGAAAACGTGAAGATTGATTTGTAATTTTAGTTCAGAATTTACGTGTCATTTTAGTTTTTTTTACTTTGGCCATGGAAACTTAATTTGAATTGGAATTCTAAATAGAATAAAGATAATTAATCTGCACACTAGCACATGAGTGGGACACTAGCCAGTATCAATATCGACAATTTCATAGGTGACCCAAGATTTACAAAAAACTGGACAGATTCATATATAATACTTAAGTACCTATTTTTATGTGCATTAAACGTGGTACAATCATTTGTTGTTTTTAGTATTAAGATATACATGTCTCGCCTTATACTGGCTGTCATATTTTTTTTATAGAGAAAACTGCCAAACAGCTTAGAATTATGTAGAATGAATGGTGTAACAGTTTTACTATTTAAACAGTCATTCGAATCATTCATTTTATCTACTAGCAGACGTCACGCGGTTTCACCCGCGTAGTTCCTGTTCCCGTGGGATTACAGGGATAAAAAGTAGCCTAGATGTCACTCGGGAATAGTGTAGCTTTCCACCAGTGCAATAATTTTTAAAATTGGATCATGAGTTCCGAAGATTACCCCCTACATACAAACTTACAAACATACAAACAAATTTTACCCCCTAGAAACTACAGAGCGCCTTAAGCAACGATTCTTACATACCTACTTATTTTGCTTCACTTACATTCATGCATGTTGTCATACACACACGCCGTTTTAATTATCAGTAAAAATATTAAAGTATACCTAACTAAGTAATTTTACAAAATCAAATCATCATCAGCATCCTCTAAAAAGTTATTAAAATCTAACTTAACTATCAAATTATAGGTGCCTTGTTACCTACGTGTCTACTCCGAGGATCACACAATACTGAAGCTAGTAGGTAGGTACCTACTTAAGGTAGAAAAGGTTTGATTATATCACAACTGGTACTTAGAATACTTCGCGGCAAATAGGTACATATTCATTACTATACCTAGGTATTAGTAGCAAATGAGCCAGAAGCACTCAACTTGGCAATTTGCAAAGACAAAGCATCTACGATCGTGATAAGCGAGTCCTTCCCCCACAAGCGTTTCAGTTACATCGAGGGAGATCAGAAACGCACAGATAAGGTAGTACCAACATACTTGCGAAGACATTTCACGCTGATCAGTCACGTATTTGAAGTGAATAAGCTCCACAAGTATCTAATCTGGGAGGTTTGAAGCTCCAGAGTGGAGCAACATAAATATATTAAGCCTCTTATTAATAAATCGCGAATTTACCTAGGTATATCATACTATACAGGGTGTCTCATTCAAATGGGTCAGTATGGGAAAATCTGAAAGTATAAGACATTCGAAGATCTGTTCTGAGGAACCATGTCATCGATTTTAATAACAAGAAAAACTGCATTCATACATTTTAAAAAACATCAGTTTCAGACTTTCCCATACTATTACTGACCCATTTGAATGAGACACCCTGTATTTGTTTCGTGGATTCGGTTTGGCATAGTTTTATTACCCCATCCACGGTTTTTAAAAAGGAAGATAGAGAGTATGGTTAACATAACCTGGCATCATCGCCGCAAAAGTGGAACTTCCGCAAGAAATCATACCTACTTACCTCCGCTTCCGCTACCACGCCACCAACAGAGTCAGAATAGGGATTTTGGGGGAAAACTTACTTAGTTGAAGCATTAAATTTATTTTTTAAGCCTATGATACCAACTTGTTAGGTACGCGAAGGTAGATACTATACTCTATACTTATAACTTTCCTCTATGCTATACTCCATTTACAATAGCATTATTAGGCAGAAGCTAATAAAGGTTATGTTTAACCGACTTCAAAAAAGGAGGAGGTAATATGTTCGTGTGTAAGTATTTTTTTTTATGTATGTTACCCGATTTCTCCCGCATTTGTAGATCGATTCTTAAAATTCTTTTTTTATTTAAAAGAGTATACTCCTGGGGTGGTCCCATTTTAATTTGGTGAAGATCTGGTGCTGATCTTCGGAGATATACAATGGAACTCTTCAAAAATAGACGGCAAATCTGTCGTGATTGCTGGAATCGCTTGGATGTTTATTGTTTATACAACATCATGACGTATCATCACGCCTGTATGCTCTGAGGGGTACGCAGATGTGCACAGTTTAACTAGATTTCGAAAGTTAAGTATGATAAGTTTCATTTATTAGGGATAAGTGGATAACCCTATTACCATGACATGTATTGTTAACAATTAACAATATAAAATAAATTCATGGCAAATATTTGTATGGAAACAACTAAAAATTGAAACTTTTTTGCAAAAAGTAAAACCGACTTAAAAAAAACACTAACCAGTGTAAAATAACTCTAAATTCGGAAGTCGGTGGCCCATTATGAATAAGACAACACCACCAAAGCCACCGACTTCCTAATTTAGATTTATTTTAGTGTTTTTTTTAAGTCGGGTTTATTTTTTATTGAAAGACTTTCGGCTCAGTTTTCCTTTGACGTCGGTGGAGTTGGAGGTTGATATTTTTTTTACAGAAAGGTTATATTATTTTAAGCACACACGCAAAGTTTCAACATGCGGAGACACGTACTTTTTGAGAAAAAAATTATTGAAAATCAAATATTTTTGCACTATTTATATCAGTTCCCACCACAGATTAAATAGAATTCTCGCCAATGAACGTTTCGTTTTACCTACGGTTAAGTTTTCATACGTTCGGTAACATTTTATTTTACGTAAATAATTATATTTTGTACTCATTTCATTAGTTTTCATGCACACATACAGCTTGGCAAAAAAGAGTCTGACGCGGTGACAGTTGAAACTAAAAGTGGATGATTGTGGCAACAATGATTTATTTGTCTAGTGCTAGTACATCATGTGTCAAAAGTGCTTAAATCCTCGTCGTTTTTCATAGATTTAACAAAATTATTAAGTTTCGTTGCAAAATTAACGATAAAAAATTAATAAAACCATTCGTAGTTGTATCAGAGCAGTGATTCACCACGTCTTTTTGTGTTGTTTGGCCAAATCTGACGCTGGACAAGTTTTGTCCGATATCGGCAATGTTTATCGAAGAACTGCCGCTAGGACAGGTATTTATCTACTCTAATTAAATCATTGTTCATTAAATAAGTTTTTCTAAATGTATTCAATGCGTAGTTTTGTTGATACACAGATTTAAGTAACTATTTGTCTTGTTTACAGAAATTGAAATTTAAGGTTATGTTTAGTAGTTTGAAGAGCCTCGTATACCCATATTTGATACTTGAAGACAAAGAATAGGGAATTAATAATAAAGTACATTATCTTTTTTTGTTATAAGTAAATCTGTCAACACAGTAAGAACAATGTTTATGGAAGATAAAAATTAAGATATTTTTTCAACACCGGGAAAACATTTCAAAGGTCGCCCGAAGAAAGTTACCACCTTATCATTGTGACGTGAATCCAATTGAATTAATATGGGGAATTGCAAAACATTAAATTGCTTCAGTCAATGTTTGATCCATTGATATAAAGGTATGTAGCCTAGTTTATATGTGCATATTTAAAGTTGCTATGTTAGAACCATTGTTTGTGATTATTTTTTGTTTTTAAAGGTGGATGCAGAACAATTATTTGCAAACATTACTAAGATAGGAAAAAATCATGCAAGGATATTGTAAAGAAAATAGAAAAGTAATATCATGACAGTAATAAATCTCACAGCTGACAGTAGCAGTGATTTATCAGAATTAGAAAATACTAGTGTTTCAGAAGTTGCAGGAAGCTCTAGCGAACATGTGAGCTTTTCCGGGATCGAATATTTGATGGTAGTGTGTTCGATTCGTCTGATTAAAGTTTTGGTACTAATAATAAAACTTAAAAAAAAAAACGTGTTCTTTCATTATCCCTGTAAACAAACTATTGTCGTTAATTCCTAACCATCTTACGGTTGAACTGCTTTCGAGGGCATGATTATATCTGTCTGTGGATATCTAATGCACCACTTTCGTGCAAGGTTTCAGTGCCCACTATATATAATCCCCTCCATACCGTTTCCGGCTACGGCGACCGTATCTTCCTTACTGGCGTCTATCATGGGCTCTCATGTGGCTAGCAAAACCACCTTTGTTTACAAACACTCTTGCACAGATTGGACACATGAGAGCACCATTTACATAATTGTAATTTATTGCCGCAGGTGGTCGGGCTTTTAGTTCGTCACGCTTAGAGTCTAGCTTTGAAAGCCGACGAGTTTCAAAGTCAAAAACTTTCTCTTTCACCAGTGACCTCCACTCTCCGCGGCAAGACGCAAGGTCCTCCCACCGAGAAGGATCTACGTCACAACCCTTCATGTGCCGTTTAAGCACATCCTTAAATCTCAAGAGTTGACCGCCATGCCTTCGCTTGCCCTCCCGAAGTTCTGAATAAAGGATGCGCTTCGCCACTCTCTGCTCCGACATGCGTGCCAAATGGCCGCACCACCGAAGTTGCCTCCTCATGAGGTATGCCTCAATGCCTCCCACATTGGCTCGTCTCAATACTTCAGTGTTGCGCACACGATCAGACCAATGAATTTTAAGAATTGAACGGAGGCATTTGAGATGAAATCGGTCCAATTGCTGAATGTGACGACGATACGGTGTCCATGTCTCGGCAGAGTATAGAATATTAGGTAGCACCACAGCCATATACACTGATATTTTTGTGGCGCGCTTTAAGTCGTGTGAGCAGAAGACCCTGGCATCTAATTTACCGAAGGCTGCAGCAGCAGCACTGATTCTGCTGTTGATTTCGGCGTCAAGGTCACACTTTGATGTTAATGTGCTCCCCAGGTATCGAAACTTATCAACCTGCTTTAGTACGTCCTCTCCGAGCTTAATAGTCAGCGTCTCTTGACCTTGAACATCCAGAGACATAACTTCCGTCTTCTTGACGCTGATCTTTAGGCCAAATTTAGCACACTGCTCGTGAAGGTTCATTACAAGCTGTTGAAGCCCTTCCGGGGATTCCGCCACAAAACACAAGTCATCTGCGTACATAATTTCCTCAATATGTGCAAGAGACACTTTAGAGCTTGCCTTTAATCTCGACAAATTGAAAAGTCTGCCGTCTGTTCGGAAACGCAGCCGGACACCCTCTGAAGATATCGCGAGGACTTCACGAATGACCACCGCAAAATAAAGGGCGAACAGAGTGGGGGCCAAGACGCAGCCTTGCTTCACGCCACAGGTAACAGGGAAAAACTGCGACTGTTCATCTTCCGCCACCACACAACACTCCAAGTCGTCATGCAAAAGCCGCACAAGTCTTACGAACTTTTCCGTACATCCCAGTTTTTCCAGTACCATCCAAAGGGCCTCACGAGGAACGCTGTCAAACGCTTTTTCCAGATCGACAAAGCAGAGATATAAGCGTCTACCCTGCTCCCTACTCTTCTCCTGCAGCTGTCGAACTGCAAAGATTGCCTCGCAAGTACCCCTATCCGGTCGGAAACCGAACTGCGTTTCTGGCAAGATCTTTTCTGATAATTTTCTCAGGCGGTTAAGTAATACTCTGGCGAAAACCTTTCCGGGGACTGAAAGGAGTGAAATGCCGCGGTAAGAATTGCAATCCGCTCGATCACCCTTGTTCTTGTAAAGGGCCCTAATGCGCGAGAGTTTAAATGTCTTAGGAACTTGTTCCTCCTCCCACATGCGGACAAATAATTCCCAGACCAGCGTGTGCAACTCACTACCACCGCATTTTAACAGCTCACCTGGTATGAGGTCCAAACCAACCGCACGTTTATTTTGCTGCTGTTTTATCGCACAGACAACTTCGTCCAGAGACAAGGGATCATCTAGCTCTGTCTCAGTTTGGAGTTGAGGTAGATCGCCAATGTAAGTTAGATCTACAGTTCGATCCACGTTAAGTAGATTGTCAAAGTGTTCTGACCAACGCCTAAGAACTTCATCCTTGCTTTTCAGAAGACAACCTCCATCAAGGGACTTCAGAGGCACCTTGACAAAATTGGAGTTACCTAGGAGTTTGCGAACCTCGTTATAGAATTCTCCAAGTTGATGACTGTCAGAAAGCCATTGCATATACTGCGCCTTATCCCTCCACCACTTGTCTTTAGTGTCTCTCGTGAGTTTGCGCAACTCCCTGTCACTAGCTTTTATTGTCGCACTGTTTTCCTTGCTCCTAAGCAAAGCTCGGTGTTTAGCAATTGCATCCGTCAGGAACTTGTCATTTTCGTCAAACCAGTCTTCACGTTGCTGAGATTTTACACCTATACATACAGTTGCAGCATCCAGTATTGACGACGACAGAAATTCCCAAACAGAATCAATATCAGGAGATTCGGGGATCGTCGGCACAACATTTTTAGCTACAGTCTCCGCAAAAGCCCTCCTCGTTTCGAAGTCAGCTAGCTTGTCTACGTTTAACCGTTTAGCTTTACTCTGGCTGGCTCGGCAAGGGCGACGAAGGCGGAGACGCAACCTAGCAATGACAAGTCTATGGTCCGTCCAGCAATGTGCACCACGCATAACACGGGTGACTAGGACCTGGGACACGTCTCTTTGTCGTACAATAGCATAATCAATTAGGTGCCAGTGCCTGGATCTTGGGTGCATCCATGTCGTTTTGTGCTTAGCAGAAAGGCAGAACATGGTATTTGTTATAGCGAGTTGAAACTGAGCACATAGACTTAGCAGCAACTGGCCGTTGGAATTCATGTTTCCAACTCCATGCCTCCCTACAACCTTAGGCCAGGCTTCGTAGTCTCGCCCTACCCTTGCATTAAAGTCTCCCAGAATCAAAATGCTCTCTCTTGGATGTATCTTTTGAAGGCACTGTGATAGTTCCTCATAAAATTTGCTCTTAATGTCGTCAGCACTATCCAGAGTCGGTGCATAACTACTGACCACATTAAGGTAGTAACGGTCACTTAAGTGAAGTCGCAAGGTAGTAATGCGGTCCGAAATGTGAACAGGACATTCCTGAAGACTCATGGCGATGTGATTTTTGACCGCAAATCCGACTCCCGACCGCCTCGGATCAGAAGCAGGGGTTCCTTTCCAGTAAAAAGTATAGCCACCGCCATGTTCGATTAGTACACCTTCGTCGGCCAGATGTGTTTCACTGATAGCAGCCACATCAACATTATAGCGACGAAGTTCCCGAGCTACGATGGCAGATTTCCGTTCGGGACAGGCATTAACATCCCGGTCAAGCAGAGTCCGCACATTCCATGCGCCAAATGTCAAATTATGTGATAAAGTTGGTGTAGTATATTTATTTTTGTTATTGCTGCGTCGACCACGAGTTTCGAGGATGCGGAAGCAGCCGTGGTTACTGCTATCCTTGGGTTTTAGGGTGAGCAATTTTTAGGGCACCTTTTCTAGCCCCCTCCCCGGCTGAGCGGGGAAAGCAGTGCTTCCCTAAATAGGGCTGCTTTGTCACTCTGGGTGCTGCCGAATTTACCCTGTCCCCCAGTTCAGAGTAAAAGCGACCACGGTGTGTACTCACACCCCCAGAACCGCTGGTGTGCAGGCCTTGAACAAAGCTCAGTTTGCATCCAACCGAACCTCTCTACCTTAGCCCATCGCCACCAGACTTTGCCAGATCGGAATCCATTAACAGAAACGGTCAGATGCGCAGGATATATTAAAGTGCTCAAACGTTCGCGCTAACACAGGAGCACTCTCTCGTCCGTGCCCCCCTGGTTCCAGTGGAACGGAAGACCGTTACGACCGGAGGGGAGCTGGATGCAGTAGACTAGCAAGCAATAACAAGGCCCTTATTGCCGCCTTAAGGCCTTCCTACAATTGCCTAGGTGTCTTGCCACCGGCGGCGGACTGCTATAGTCATAGGCATAGCCAAGACACAACTCGGAGGGCAACCGAGTAACTCGGGAAATGTATTTCCCGAGCCCCTCCTCCAGGTTTAGCCCACGAGCCGACGTGGTTTCCGGGATGTGGCACTGGGAGCCACTGGAGGAGAGTTTGTGGACTGTCGACGGGTTACTTGAACTACGACACCTGTACACAGGTCGGCTGACGTAGAACAACGCAGAAAACCCACTACATCCCTGCCCACTATAACATACATAGGTACATTAACTTACGCCTCTTTCCCACGCTGGTAGGCAGTAACTACAGAGCGCTATATGCTACGATTCTTACATAACTACTTCTTTTGCTTCGTATACATTTTTACATGTTGTTATACACATTTGCCCACTATTAATAGTGTTAATACTGGACATTGAAGCCTTCCATGGCGTAGCATCCGACAGACAGAACCACCCACTTAACTTTGGGATTATATAAGTACTAAAAAATAACAAGTATCAAACCTGTTAAGTCGTTGTATTCAGGGTGGCCACATGCGCGATACTAGCGACCTCATTTATTCCACACTCTTTTTTGCCAAGCTGTAATTATATTGAATTTATGCAAAATATATATACTATTGTATTTATGCAAAACGGAACGTTATTTTTATGCTTTAGTACTAGGGCTTGCAAATATTCGACAATTTTGCAATTCGAATATTCGATTTTTTTTTGGGGTATATTCGAATAATTCGAATATTGTTCGAATATTAAATAAAAAAAAATAAGTTTCATAGAAATCATGTCCTTTAATTTCTAAAATGTCTTTATTCTCTAAATCAAAATAATACTAGCTAAAGCTAACGCAGTGTTACAAAAACAATTAAAATAAAATAAAAATCTGTTAGAAGAACACGAAGGATTAGAATTATAGCTAACATTACTAATTAACATCCAACACTGCACATTGGATGCCGTGTGCAAAACATAATTGATGGTACGACGGCAATTGTCGACCCATAGCACACATCACACTTGCTCCGTCAGTTACCACACATGCTATGTCCACTTCTAGAGAAAGATTATAGGATGCTAGTTTGTCCTTCAAAATATTGGCACAACGTTCTGCTGTTCCCCGGCCAGTTATTCTTGCTAGTCCCAGATTCCTGAAGCTCTTGCCTACAAAGTTTGGACAATGAATGTTGACGTTCATGTACCGTCGGTTACGGGTTGAAGTCCATTCGTCTAAAGAGACGGAAAACTTCTGTCCTTTGACTTTCAATTTCTGCAATGTTTCCTTAAGTTCGCCTTTTAATTGCTTAAGTACTCTTTTCTACCACGATCTTTTTAATAGATTTGGTGACTTCGGTAAATCTTCATAGCCACTTTTTTTTAAAAGATTTAGCAAGGAATCAGATGTACAGAACAAACTAAATGGAAGACCATCACAAGCAGTCATTTTTGCAACTATATTTTTCACATTATCAGATTTTTTCAATTTCACTTTAACTTTCTTCTTCTTTTACTCATTTTCCTGTAGGTTCGTGTGTGTGCCTGATGTTCCTGGCGCCGAAAGTTCATCAACAGTAACCCTAGTACTCTCAACAGGGTGAAGTTTCATAATTATGGTTATGCAGACATGTAGTTGTTTCGGCATTTAATCACTTTCTTGCACTTTTTACATTGCGCATGAACTCCATCTGAAGTTCCATACTCACGACTTATTTCGCGTACCTTTGGCGTACTCTTTAAATTCTAATTTGTTTTGCAGTTGCTCCATGTTTTAATGTTAAAACTAATACCTGAAATGCCGAAAAATTAACCGTCAACACACACTTTATAGTGTTTAAACAAATCTTAAGAGAACACAAATGAGAAGTAAACGAGTTCACAAAATAAAAGCTTTGGCTAAGTTAACTCGTAGAAAAGCTGCATTTTAGAGGTTAGAATTAGTATTATAATAAAATCACTATCACAAGTCAGAAATGCAATTATAGTAGCTTTTTACATTAAAGCACGTAACTGATTCACTGAATTGTCGTTGGGTATACAACTATACATTAAATAAAACAACGGGCACACTAAACAAAATAAAAACGTCTAACACAAAATAATAACAACCAAACACATCATCTTCCGAATGTTCCCGATCGTTGCCGAATCCTTTCGTAGCACTCGTAACGCCCGCACGTCGAACGATATTACTTTGTTTGAACGGCGTGCATGAACGTTGTTTTTTTTGTGCACATCAGATTGTCGAGTTTTGTTTTCTAGGAATATATCGAATTTTCGAATGTCGTAAAATTTCTATTCGAATATTTGAAACAGTTGATTATTCGAATAATTCGAATATTCGAATATTCGAATGCAAGCCCTATTTAGTACAGTGTTTTCGACCCCGAAGCGGGGGGAGTGGGGGGGCGCAGCCCCCCCACTAGAGGGGGTTCGACGGGCGCAGCCCCCCGTATTAAAAAAAACTACTAGAGCAAAACCGACTCAGTAGGTTAGGTTAGGTTAGAACTGTGACCAACTACGCGCGAGCCGAGCGAGCGGAGCGAGCGGTGCCGCGGCAGCGGCCGGCGAGCGCCACCTCGAAATTGGTTACGAAAAAAAAATGTATTTTTTTCATAGTCTCTGAACCTACTTGGGGTATCCCAATCACAGTTGGGTACAAAAATACACCAACCTAACCTCAAACTTAAAAAAATCATATTTCAAAAACGGGGGGCGTCCGCAACTTTTCCTTCACAGGGGGGGTAGTACCCCTCCCCCCCCCCCTCCCACCCCACCCCCCTCCCCCCTAAATTCGACCGACGTCAATGGAAATTCGTACCAGACTTTCTTTGCATAGGTACGAAAAAACTATAAAATTGCGAAATTTAGAAAAACTTACAAAAAAAAACAACTGACTTTTGAAATAAACACTAACAGGTGAAACATAACTCTTGTTTCGGAGGTCTGTGGCTTTGGTGGTTCATTATTGGTCGGTTGTTTTTTGTCGTAAAAAGTTTTTCTAGAATAAAACAATATGAATAGAAATTGTTTCCTCTTAGCTTAAAAAAAAATCTGCATTGCTGCTTCTATGAGCCTCTTTTTCTAAAGCTATTCTATAGGGAGCATAGAAGACTATTATAATAGCTACCATGCGGGCGGTCTTTTGTTCAACATACAGACAGTCTGACGATAAAACAAGTTGTAAAAAACACAAGATAATTTGCATTTCGCGGGTTACCTTGATGTGATGCATGACAGTACGACGTGGTACCAACCTCTCGCAAAATCAGCTGATGTCTTAGACTATATACCTCTAGACGTAGCCCAATTTACAGTGTGAAGTGTGGAAGTGAGACGCATTAATACAAAGTTCGTAGGAAAATTGAGACAAAGCATCGTATCTTCTGTCCCTTACGGTGTGCCATATTTTTGCATGGTTAACTTTTGAATGTTAGCCAAACAAAGTGCTGTCACTGTCACGTATATTATTATGGTCGATTTAATTTAAGTTTTCGGATGGTTTTTGCAATTGTTGTAATAGTTTGAGTAATTTAATGAGAAATGTACTCCATTAGTTAAGTGTTTAATGTATGGTGTATGCTCTACGATGGGGGGATGCAGTATAATAGGCTGTAAAAGCCGCACAGAAAAGGATATTAACGAAATCACTTTTCATTCGAAAGTTTTCAATACTGTTAGTGTTATAGTGCGATTATTGAATTTATACATTTGTGCGCTTTTATTGTCATGGGTTTCAGACCAAAATATGGAAGATTTCTTAAAGTAAACTTGATTTCTTATATCACATAACCTAGAAATACTTACTTACAGTGTTGCTACACGTTTCAAATCTTTTCCCTTAACTGTCAGGCCTAATGTTCAAAAGGTGGGCATAATAATCAAATAAATCTATGGTGGCTAAACACACACAAATTTGTGGGCGAACCCTTACGAACGAACAGAGCCCTTTCGACAATCATTAAGTTTTACTCTTGAAGGCAATCGCGTAGGTACTTATAGATATTTGGAAGTAAGAATTCATTTTATAAATAAATGTTAAGTAACAATAAAGATTTAGAATTTAGAAATCAGAAATTTTCATAATAAGATGATTTTGTTTAAAGGACAATAATTATTATACCTACAGCAATTTCAATGTCACACTGGATGTCAGCCATACCTAAGTATATTTTAATGATACATAAAACGCGAAAAAATAATGTTGTTTTCTTTTAAAGAGTTCCTTCTATGTACACCCATCAAGCTTCACTTGGTAGTACCTACCTAGTGTATATTATTTGTGAGAATCAAGGTAAGATTGAAAGTAGGTTTTTTACGTGAAATGATATTTTCCCACACATTGATACTTCTACACTCATATTACCACGTTGAATACGTAAATTATAATTTATAATAGTGCTAAAATTGGAACCTGCAGTTAAGTAGAATTTTGGTCGTATTTTGGGACTTTTTAAAGGAATAGCAACACTGAACTTTTATATTGCTGTCTCATGTGCGGCCACGCGGTGGCTCGATCTAGAGGTATATTATCTAAGGCTGATGTTTATGAGTGGGCTAGATAGAAAAAAATACTTTTAGTTTTTTCTAAAAAGAAACCTACAAAAAAAAACATTGACAAAAATATTTGTAAAAACATTAGCTTGCTTTCAATACAATGTTCATTTTAGTTCTTTGTCAAAAGTGTTGGGGTAAATTAATTGGTAACCCTAAACCTATTTACGTCGAAGTTTTCAAAAACGCAACGGACGACGAACAGACGTTCATTCATTGCATTGTTTGTTGTTCATCAAAATAATTTGATTGAAAAGCGCTACGGAAGTATCGAAAATTTATGAAAATGAAGAGTGATGTGTTAGAATTGGAGACTAAAATAATAAACCACGAAGCTTATGGAACTTCGTAAGTAACTGAAAAATAAAAAAAGTAATTTTGAAACGAGAATTTTGTTTACATTATTTACGTATTTCAGGTATAAATGGGCTCCAAGGGACTTCGAACTCGGTTCAGCCTTAGGCCAAGGCAAATTCGGACACGTCCACGTCGCCAGAGAGAAGAAAACTGGCTATTTAGTAGCCATCAAAACATTGTTCAAATCTCAGATTGTGAGGTCCAAATGTGAACGACAAGTGATGCGAGAGATTGAAATCCAGTCGCATTTGAAGTAAGTATTTCGGCTATTTAAAAGTCCTCTACCCTATATACTAGTGTTTCTATGTAAAGGTGTATTTTTAACATATTTTAGAGAACCGTTTCTGTAACGCTTGTTCCTTTTCAGACATTCAAACATATTACGCCTGCTTACCTGGTTCCATGATGAGCGTCGCATTTACTTAGTGGTGGAGTTTGCAGCTGGAGGAGAGCTGTATAAACATCTCACCAACTCTCCCAAAGGGCGGTTCCCTGAACCCAAAGCTGCTAGATACATATACCAGGTAATAATCTAGGCAATCTTGCTATTATAAATAAAAATACATGAGCCCTAGTTTAGAAGTGAAGCACCACAGAGAAGGAATGAGTTTGACCTGACTTTAACAATAGTGTAGACTTCCTCAATGTTTTCCTTTACTGATGACTTGCCCAGATTGGACCCACATTTGCTCATGAGCTGACGGCTGAACTACCAGGCTTACATTGACTAACATTCTTATTAGACCTTGGTGTTCATTTAGTATTTAACATTAATAATAAAGCTTTATTTATTCCAAAGTTTACAAGTTATTAATTTTTAAACATGTTAACTATTAACAGCTTTAGTCTATGTGGATCCCTTTTGGGTAAAAGCCCATCATTCCGTACCATTGCTCTCTGTCCCGAGCCATCTTCATCCAGTTTGTCCCAGCCACCTGCATCATAATTATCATCTGCCCTTTGTTTAACGCAGTCTCCCTTTGCTTCTTTTGCCTTCAGGTCCTGACCATTTTGTTGTCTCTGTTGTCCACCTTTTATCGGTATACCTTGAAATGTAGCCTACCCATTTCCATTTCAGTTGTAGAGCATGTTTCACAGCATCTGTAAGTTTAGTATTTTTTTTCCTTATCTTCATTTTGGATCTTCTGTATTCTCCTGAGTTTTAATAAGCTCCTCTCCATAGAATGTTGATATGAAGCAATTTTGTGTACCTGGAAGAAACTTTGGAACCAAAAAGAAGTCCTTAAAGGAGCATTCCACATAAAGTAAAGTTTAAAAGGATAATAATGGTGACCTGCATTCTACCAAGTTTGATATATGAAAGTCAAACATGGATACAATATGCAAACAAAATTTAACATTAGTATTTATTATTTAACATATCAGACAGACATGCTACTGGGGAGTTTCTTCTCCCATTTCTACTTCCCAGTAAAAACAATAAGAAGTGGAGAAGGGCGAGCTGTTAGGGGGACTGTCTTACGTAATTTAGACTGATATACTGAATAAAAGTGCTGATTCTCAGCTTAATTTGAATAAATGACTTGATTTTGATTTAGATTTTTGATTTGCAGGTTGAACTTTCCTTAGTTCAGAGTATTCTTACTATATCTGTATAGTTGAGTTTTATAACAGCAATAAGATGATGTCTCTTCTTCTAGGTTGCAGACGCTGTTGAGTACTGTCACCAGCACCATGTAATCCATAGAGACATCAAGCCAGAGAACATACTGGTGGCGTTCAGTGGAGACCTCAAACTTGCAGATTTTGGCTGGTCTGTGCACGCTCCTTCTGAGAGGTAAGCTTGTGGGCCATGTCTTTAATGAATCGAATTATTTTTACTTCCAATGGCAACAAAAATGGGAAGGTATCTATCCACGAGCATGTCACAGTGGTGTAAATGACATCCAAGCAATAGCTTACAATTGAACCTACAACCTTAGTTAACATGTATTGAGTATGAAATTAATTGAGGAATCTTTTGAACCATTTCATCACTTCAGTCATGTATAGATGACAAACCAAAATGTGCCCAGCATGCCACATATCACAAATAAATGACGAATTTAATTTTAATAATAGGATGCTTCTAGCTATAGACTTTTTGCGCAGCATGTATGGTTATAGACAATGTTTGACGAACTTGGCCATTCTCAGACCATCCAGGACATTATTATGCTTTTGTTTACACTACTTAATGGATTAATTCGAAAGAGTCATGTCTTGCTTTTATTTAATGGAATAATCTGGTATTTACATCAACAACTAGTGAATCCTTACATTATCCTTGTTATAGGCGTAAAACCATGTGTGGTACACTTGACTACCTGCCTCCTGAGATGATCAAGCGTGAAGTTTATGATGTATCCGTTGACCACTGGTGTATTGGAGTGCTACTGTATGAGTTCCTTGTAGGCAAGCCACCATTTGAGAGTGAAGGACAAGACAAAACTTATGCCAGGATCCTTGCTTTGGACATGGTATATCCTAATTATGTGCCTGAAGGAGCTAAGGATCTTATTTCAAAGGTATTTATTTTAACTAGAAAAAAGGCCTTTTCATTTTGAACCTTGTATGAAAGTGCACAAGCTCTGCTTAGTTTGGGACTAGATGGCGTTAGTTGTGGAATATTATATTATATATTTAAAGTATAGAATCTTTTATGAACGATTCTGATGATTAGTTAGCTGGCTTCTTATATTTCAACATGTCAGTAATAGATGATGGTTTCATATTTATTTCTGATATTTCTTCCAGCTCCTAAGACATTCAAGCAAAGATAGATTATCACTGGATGCTGTGAAAAAACACTACTGGGTGCAACAGTTCTAGACTAACGGCGCATAGTATCCATAGCAGTTGTTAAGTTAGTATTAATTAATTAATTATTATTTTAATCATAGTAATAAATGTTTTATATTTCAACAACAACATTTTATTTTTATAAATATAATAATTCGATTTAATTGAGAATTTTTAAAGAAATTTTCGCCCAGATATCATCAAAGTTAGTTACGGTTTTTATTTACAAATTTTACTTTTAACTACTTCAGTTTCTTTCAGTTGATTTCAAGTTCAAAACGGTTTGATACTGCAATCACTTGTAGACTTTGGGATAAAAAATATCTCATATCCTACTTGTTTAAAATATATCTCATATTTATTTATCACATTTACGCAATAAACTTTCTAGCTTTTGTATCACCATTTTGAACATATCACAGACTATAACCATAGTTCTTGACCCAAACAAGTCCTTCCTTAGAATTCTTCAGTGGTTTGTACTCAAGACCAATCCAATCATTGTAGCCATTGTTTTCTAACTGGTTGAGGACATACTTGTAGTTTATCTCTCCTTCTGTGTCTGGTTCATTGCGGTTTGGCACTTGAGCTATCTGCAATCAAATAACTTGTTTGTTAGGCATAGGCATACACAACACATAGATAAAGACTACACAGACAATATAATTATGAACAAAACTAAAAAACAATGTTATCACCAGCCTAAAAGATACATTATATATAAAACACTTGATCCAAGTGGCGTTCTGTAGTTTTGCCTGTCCCCATGAGGTAAAAAGGCTTGAGTCTATGTATGCAAGTGTGCTTATGTAAAAAAAAACACTTATAACAAGTGACTTTAGTAAGCATAACACTTGAAATTCAAAAATCTGGTATTTTCTTGAATGTGAGACTCCTACTAAATATAATTATTCAATTATTATATCTACTGTCATGATGACTGCTTGTATCACAATTTATTTATTTAACCTTTCAATTGTGTCAATTTGAGACACAATAGAAAGACAATGACAGAGTGGACACCGTTGTCCTCTTGGGGTTTAATGAATTAAACTGTATAGGTAGTCAAGGTTGTACACAAGTGAGGCATTTACTCTCTCCCTGCCCATAATATTACACAGCATTTTGGCTAATGAATCAGCTGATATACAATTATACATACTAGGAAAGGACCAATATCATTAGGTTTATACTTCACAATCAAAATGTAGAAAATAAACCTAATTATCCCCCTCCTAGGCCAAAGCTGTATCAAAATATATAACCATGGACACCATTATATGATCAATTGTTTTACCTGCACATGACCAACATAGGGCATAAACTTGGTGATGCTATGAGAAATATCACCACATATTTGTTGTAAGTGGAACACATCCAGCATCAGTTTCAGGTTGGGACTGTTTATCCGCTTGATGATGTCCAATGCTGAAAGACAAAATTTCCATTATGGTTACTGAAAGAAATACTGTCAAAGTAAAACTTTGTTATTCTATTTAGATAGTTGAAATAAGGTTTATGTTTGAGAGTTTCCATCTGGAATTACTCAGTAGCAGCCCGGAGTCTGGATGTGTACCCAATCAACATAACTGACGAAATGTGGGTGTACTACAATTACACCCCTGCCCAACCTTTCGTGGATCACAGGTGTGATGATATGTATGTAATCAAGTTTATAAGTATTTTTATTTAACCCAAATTAAAAGTTTTCTAACAAACCTTTGTCAAAATCACTCAAAAAGTAATTAGGCACAGAATATTGATTTATAGGTTCAATTACTCCAAGGAGGTTCTCATTCTTCAGTATGTCAGCTGCATACTTTAAATTCTGTTCATAAGTGTCCCAGTTTTGTGATGTGGCATTCTGTAGTTTTCCTACCATTATGTGTATTTTCCTGGCATTCAGGGCTTTGGCATAGTTGACTGTTGTATTGAAGTTTTCTTTGAATTCGTTTTCTTTTCCGGGTACTGCTGTTATACCCAGTTCTCCTTTAGTTACATCTCCTATAAAACGACATGGTTAAGATAAAATTAATAAACAATCACTAGAGATGCAGAATTATCTTAGTTTAAAGTACAGGGGTCTTACTTAGCTATTTGTAATAGCCTAAATATTATAGACTAATGACAACATTGTGTCATTACCTAGGCTAAGCTTTTTTTCAAAAATAAATGATTACCTACTTACTTACTAAATGGGTTCGTAATTTTTGGTAGGGAGTCATAATCCACACAAAAAAAAAAGGAGAATTTCTCATTTGCATACCTGTCTTCAAATTAATCAACACTTGTTCTACGCCGGCTTTTTCCTTAGCGTCCTTTACTTGGTCGACTGTCAAACCAAAAGGGAATCCGCTTTCCACAGCCTTGAACCCAGCGTCCTTAGCCAGAGCATATCGCTCCAGCATCGAGGAAGCCTCGGTAAACATAAAAGATAAGTTGGCACAGAACTTCATCTTTCAAAACAACTAAAGTTAGAGGTTATAGATGTTGTCTGATAGACAGCCAATGTAATTATGTGCGTTTAGTTATTGTTTTGTTCAAGAGGACGATTTCATACAAATATACTGATAACCTATCTCACCGCAAGTTGGTGCAAAACCTCAGTTTGTTATCTTTTGTTTGTCGTGTAGGTATAAATAGTTATTTATACTTATATTATCGTCAGCAATCGTAATAAACCGCAATCAATTATTTTGGAGACCTCAAAATTTAACCTATAGGTACTATCAGTTTTTTACCAAGTGGTAGGTATTCCAAGACTGTCCAGGAGGCTAGGTGTAGTAACTGGTACACCTTGCCTCCTGCAGTTACCTGGGAGGATTCATACGCCCACAAGCTCATAAATAATAGACTACTCAGCTCCGCAACCTAAAGAAAACGGTTTGGGCTACATGTATCAAAATCGTGAATGGCACAATTGAAATTACCGTATTATGAGCTTTGGTTCAACTAAAACCTAAGATTATGTAGCGACATCTATATCGCCACACACGAACTAACAGACATCCTTCATCGCGGTATTAAAGTTATCCGCGCGATTTAAGTATACAAGTTCCCGACAACAACCGTCGGGCAGTAGTTAGCCCACCAGACGACACCCGTCTGATGGGAGGATCCTCCCTTTTCTATGGAAGATGAGAAATTTTAAACCCTGTTCCTCATGCCTCTAAAATTACTAGCAAGTTCGCTAAGACAGGGTAGATTGGCAAATGATCATGATTGTTAAACCCCTGATAGCTTTAAATGAGCAAACTTATTCTACACAGCAGGTTGCCCATCAGAATACATAAACAAAGTCAAGTACCTATATGAAACAGTGGAGTGACACGACCTGCCGGTTGATTCTGTCAAAATCACCCCTTGAAAACATTCATGAAGTGAGTTGTCAATGCCCAGCATTAGCATGGAATGACAGCTCAATTCAACTTTACTTCACCTTTTCATGAAGTGATTTTATTAGAATCGCGCTGCTGGTGGTTTGGTAAAGTGAAATTATGTAAGTAGATATGTTGCGTTTTAACTACACACTAGAACAATGTTGTTGCAGGCTGCAGCTATTTCGAAACTTAGATTACGCCCAAGTACACCATTCAAGAGGCGGGAGTGACCTCAGCCACTATTGGGGAGAGGGCATAGTTAAACAAATAGCTGCCTTCCATTATTTTAATCAGTTTCTTAAATTTTTTTTTAAGAAGGTCCTAAAAATAGATATTTGTGAATGTGATGTTTGGGGGGTCGAGTCATGAGCCCCTCCCCTACTCGCTCCGCTACTGTCAAGAGGTAGCAGGTTCAGTCATTGTTAACACAAGTAAAACATGGTTATTTACGTTCAGTTTATTATTTCAAAATAATATATTTGATAACATGTGTGTTTCGTATGTAATGATGAACAAAATAATTCATTTAAATAAAGGCTAACATGAATGGAAACATCCATGTTTTTGCCATACAAACTACCGTCAACATAAAAATATTACATTATAAAATAATCATAGGAAATGGCCACTTCTAATTTATTTATGATTTTATTATAAATATTGAAGGTGGTATTACCAAAAACTTATTTTAAAATGGAATGATAATGCTAAACTTAAATGTTTACACTTAGATTAAAAATTGCATTAAAATCCTGACAAACGCATGTGCTGGCAGTACACAGTCTTATAACATGAGGTATTTGCGGTTATAACATTTTATATAAATATGTTTTTGATATTAACACAGCCATATTTTAATGATATTGTGTAGCTATAAACTATATCAGTATTCTACGTAAATATTACACGTACATTACGTTCTTATACAATAATTTGTGAACAGTTCTTTCAACATTAGAAAGAAGTGTGCGATTTGAGCAGATTTTGCCAATACCCTGTAACGCACCCTACACTGAGCTGTCATGGCAACTGAGTTACAATTAGTTAGAGAAATTAAAGACAACCGGATCAACATAATTATAAGACTTACATTCTACTTAAATGGAAGCATATAATTAGACAACTGTTATCTGAGCAACTGCACACGTAGCATGAACACCGTAGATATCCACCGAGTATGCCCGCGGAAGAATCGACAAACTGACAGCTATGATGGAAACATTTCTGCCGATTATAGAAGAAACAATGCTTGATATTGTAGACTACTAAGCGTTTCAAATAAGAATAGGAACGCCAATGACCTCTATCTGTCAAATGTCGCTTAAAAAGTACGGCCTGCAACGAAACCTTAATCGCGTACTTATCAATTAATTTCGTTTTTTGTTTTAGTGAGTCAAAGTAATTCAAAATGAAAAAACGACTTAAATTAATTAGTCTTGTGGAGTGCTCACGTTTTATTTATTAATTCTGTTTGTTACACGGTTGTTTGTTGTTGATATTCGTTTTTGTTTTCATCTCCCTCACTGCTCGAAAATGTGTGAACGAGGCGCTGTTTTGCATGGGAGGGCTCGAGAGATTATCTCAAATGTAAATAAATACTTTGACAGTACAATTTAGAAAATTATTCATTCGTAATTCTTAAATAAATTATATTTAGAAAAAACCTTGTTTTGCTGATCTTACCCAATTTATTCGAATTGACAGCTATGACGTCACAACATGGCGCAGTCATTCCTGTTCTCATTTGAAACGCATAATACTGTCTGAAGAATGTACACAAATACACATTCCTTCTCTTTATTATTTTTATAGTCGTGTTCAAAACAAAAGAGATGCTTCTACAATTTGTCACATTGTCGATTCTTCCGTAGACGAAATCCGTTTCTACAGTGGTCATGCTGATCGTGCTGGAAGACATTCCGAGCACTCGGTGTAAATTTATAAGTATAGCAAGATATAAGACTGACTTCATTACAGTCATTTAAAATTAAATAGTCAATAAGTATATAAGTTAATGGCAATCTTAAGTTTTTATAAAGCTAGCTTTGATTATACAATCACCATATAGTGTACTACATGTTCATCAACAAAATCTCAGACGAGGGTATGAACTGGTCTTAAATATGCCAAAAGTTAAAGGCGCATAATAATATATTCTCATCATATCGATTCAAAGACAACTTTGATCTAAGAAGCAGAAGAACAAAGTATAGCTCTTTTCTGTCAATGAGTGTGCGATTACCACTCGACCAATCGCAGAGACACTGGTGACTTAGGTGCCAACAGGAAGTCGAACTGAATGTCCAACTCGCCATCAAACTCCACGCGCCATCTTTGCATTATCTGTAAATTAAAAATGGTTACCGTACCTATAGAACAATTTTGTCTGACCTAAAATATATCAGTCACTATGTATACTGCTCAAAGGCAGACCGATCAGAGGTACAGACGCCAGCACGTCAGGTTACCCCAATGTGTCAAATTTTCCCAATTGAATACGAACCTTATTCTGTTTGACATAAAGTTGTAAAACGATTAAAGAAATTTGACACATTGGGGTAACTTGATGTGCTGGCGTCTGTACAAAGAGAAGAGAAAAAAATCTGCAGGCCTAGCCATATTACAAATTCTATTTCTATTATCGTAATCGGGCGACAACAGAAAGAAAATGGCGTATATGGAATCAGCTGTTTGTCAACTGTATTTCATTTTCAGCCATGCCATATTACAAATTCTACTCGTTAACAATTGACAAACAGCTGATTTCATATACGCCATTTTCTTTCTATTATTGCCTTATCGATAACGATAATCAGCTGTTTGTCAATTGTTAACGAGTAGAATTTGTAATATGGCATGGCTGAAAATGAAATACACTTGACAGTTGACAAACAGCTGATTCCATATACGCCATTTTCTTTCTGTTGTCGCCCGATTACGATAATAGAAATAGATTTTGTAATATGGCTAGGCCTGCTGGACACACAATTTGATCCAAATATATATTTGGATCAAATATGCCGAGGATCGTCACTTTTTGACCTCAAAAGAGAGCTCCCTAAACGCCCAATTCAGTGTGTTAGCAATGCTTCTTGCATAGCAAAACTAATAGAGGGATGGGCCTGTTTCGACCAACGAGGTACAAGAATTTGAAGAATTATGTTTGTCATACCTTTGCCAGCAGCAAATGTAACTCAAGATCCACAAAGCGTTTTCCTGGGCACATGCGTCGTCCTCGTCCAAAAGGCGCCACCAACGTGGCAGCATGTGGTGCTGTGGGCTTAACCCAACGTTCTGGAATGAACTCGCCCGCACGCCAGAAGTTCTCCTCTCGGCGGCATGCTGCGCCAGTGTGGGCCAGGATAAACGTCTATAAAATAAAGACACGTCTCAATAAGTTTTAAAACAAATATGTAGCTAAAGGCTAAGTAGTCAGGACGAGCTAAGACAAGCTATCAATGGTTTAATATAGTGGTTTTGATCACAGAGCAAAATCGGGCAACATTAAAGAACAGAAGCTATTTAGTTCCTTCTTTGTTACCGGTCAGAGTTGGACAAAGAAAATCACACGCCTTCATAAATTTTCCACGCGGTATGCTCCTAAGGCATTATTTGGGATTAACGAAACAATAAAGGCGGTTCGCGCAGCATGATTAAAAATCAAAACTGAAGCGCAAAGTTAAGTATGAATATTACATCAACTAACTCACCCCAGCAGGCAATTTATGTCCAGCGATAGTCATAGGAGCATCCAGAAGCCTGGCCAAGAAAGGCGCAGTTGGCAACAGTCTAAATGCTTCATAGATCGCAGCTCGAACTGATGGAGCGGCTACAAGATCCTCGGCTGTCAGGGTACTGCATGAGGGCAGTTCAGATCGAATCGTGCGCTGCCAATCAGGTCGCCCGCTCAGCAAGTATAACAGAAACACCAGGCTATTTGCAAGCTGTTGACAATACATGAGTTTGCAGTTATTAGTATTGGCCATTGTCAAATCAATAGTATAATTATGTAGTTTTAAATTGAAACAGCAGCTAATTTGGTATGTCAAAATATCCTCAAATTATTAAAAGCGTACCGTCTCAATGCCAGCTGTAATAAAGTCAATAACTGCAGCTTTCTTGTCTCTCATATCAAGAGCAGGGTTTTCCAAAATCCTCAGGAAGATCTCCTGCATGGCGTCATCGTTGGCAGTGCCTTGTGTCCTGCTTCTCGCTTCCTCCATCAGCTCCGATACTATCCTGCCAATAATTTGGTTTATTATTGCTTGACTGTTAGCGTAACTAGTCGTTGCAGAGGCTTGTTTTTTTAGTGTTTTAAAGCTATTCTTCTCAGACCCCGGGCGCTTTCGCGAACAATAGGTAATTTCATTTTGTCTGGAATTCCGGTAGTTGACGAGTTGAATTAACGAAACGTATAAAAACTTCTCTAAAAAGGTTTACTTTGGACTAGACCCAGAATAATAATAGTCTAGACGGTCAAGGCTAAAAGTTTTTTAGGCAGTTGTAGCGCTTTTGCCGTTGACTCATCACTGCGCCAACACTGCTTGACGAATTGAACTGCCACAAAAAGGTTCCTAACCTTAATAATAATCGGTCAAGGCTAAGAGGATCGATTAAGGAAAAACCTAACTTTTTCTCAGTCATAGACCACGATGTTAAAGCTTGATTGAGTTCAAGGACACAGTCATGAAGCATGAAGGTACCCTAACATATGCGTCATGTTAAATTCAAAGGGGTGATTAATATTAAAGCGTGAACGCTTAAATGCCTAAAGCCATCATTATGAAACTTACTCACTAATGATACCTAGGCATTCAATTTGAACTTGAACGATCGGTAAACAATAAGTGCTGTGTACCTATACTTATCTGTAGGTCCTCATCGTTCAATGTCACAATGTATAACAGTCCTGTATCTTATAAAAAAAACACTGTCCACGCATTGTGAGTAATATAGCCCATCGCTCACAAAGTCAATAAAGTACTTCTACTATGTTTACACATTGCTTCATTATTTAGATAAGGAAACTATCTTACGTATGAATGGTTTCCTCGCTCTTGACGAATGTCCTGTAGAGTGTGGTGGGTGCGAACTTCCATAGCGGTGCGCCGTAGTAGGAGTCTCGTTGAGCCCTGAAGTGGGCCTTGACGGCTGCTGCAAGGGTAGCTGCGCGACCCGACATCCAACGCTCCAGGAAGCCCAATCTTGAACCCAGCATTAGGCCACAAACCGCTGTAACAGCATGATTGAACGTTACGCCCGAGTTTTTGAACTGAGATACGTGTATCAATATTTAACTTTGGAAATCCCTATGGGTGTATTGATATGATATGGATGATATGAACCTTGGAGTAGGCAAAGGGGTCTGTTGTGGAAATTATCTTCGGTTTCCGTGACCTCTGGCGCAGGTATGAGACGGAACAACGGGGTGATTTTTAGTCAGTAAGAGTCTAACAGACCTCTCCGCCCTGCTCGGGGACATCGATATCGGGGATATCCATTAGCCGACCCGCAAAAATACTGCGAAGGGGTCTGCCAGACTTCTTCTGACTAAAACCACGCGATGTTTCTTATCGTAACATGACTTGATGCGGAGAGTATAGAGTGGAAATATTTATTTATATCCTCATTAAAACGTCTGTTTTTTTAGTTATTTAAGCCCGTATCCTATTAGAACGAATTTCTGTTTGAAACTATACCAAAAAAAAATATATAGGGGATATAGGGATTCGTTTTATATATTCCAATCTAACGTTTAAAGTTTTACTTCGTAAAATAAAGGCTGCAACATATTTGAGCAATTTGTACATACACCGTTAGGATTAGAAATAGGGCCATAGCCCGGCTTGCTTGATAGCAAGAATGAATGTGAGCACAAGTAACATTTGGAGTGATATACCCGACATAGCTTCCGGTCGTTAGCTGATAACATTGAAAACTGCAGAGAATGGTTCTATGTAATTCGGTGTAGTGTACAATTTCATAATGCATTTCTGATGTTGATTGTTGCATTCCTCGCGACGCACGCACGCGAGTACGTTGGCCGTCTAACGCTATTTTCTTCCACATATGACCCACATTCTTATCTCGACGAACGTCATTTTCTCGTCACTATTATCGCAACCCTCTGTATGAATCTATTTAAGACCCACTGACTTTAGCATTTGAACTACACGCGACAGCCATCGATATTGATTTATTTAATAAAGACAATTCTCATTCACACATTCATCTGTCTAATTCTCTCACACCCTTTTTAGGCTAGGTCATAATTTCATTGTCGCCATTTATGTAAGTATCCCCTTGTTTTAGGCCTCTCTCAGAATATTATACCTACCAGCGACATATTTTTGGAGTACCTACCAGCATGTTTGCAATTTGATCAGTTTCATTAGTTTCGATTGATTCTGGCAAGGTACAGCTCATAAACATTAATTTGAACTTTTAATTTGCATGATGCGACCTAATAATTTGTGTTTTTTTTTTTTTTAAGTCCTGTATTTTTTTTTGTATTAGGTACCTATGAATGTGATGTAATTATTATTATTCTTGTTTATTTATTTTTTTATCTAGTGGCACTCATTATCATATTCTTCACGATAATATGCGGATAATGTAGTGGGCTGCAATATTGTTAATATTCTGTATTATCTGTACTCTATTTAAACTCATATTGTAGCTGTTTATTATCCCTAAATAAATAAAATAAAGGATTCTTACGACTTGAAGATATTGTTTTGTTAATAAATCTGCCTTAACTCGCCCTTTCGAAAAAGGAATGTTTAGGAATCGTTCCTCATAATGAGCTAGCTATGGTAAACGTCGTCGGCTGTCACTAACGCAACTTTTATCTTAAATTCCAACGCACGTCTGACTCATGCTTACTCAATGTCTACACATAAGACGACAGACGATCAAATTATCTAGTAGGGTCAACACCAATTTACTATGATTCTTTCCCAACTCTATTTAAAATTGCATCAATTGAGAAATTGAAAGTAGAGTAACTCGATTACACCAATTGTTTGCTATGACAGTGCGATAATATCTCTCCATCAGCCACTGCCTGCCTACCTAGTTGGCTTCCACGGAAGGATTCTGACAGTGGGTAGTACACAAACTATTTTACTTACACTCCAGCCCCATCCTGTTCGTTAGTTGATCAAAACCTGCGACGGTTCCGTCGCTCCGGCGACTAGAGTCCAAAAGAATGAGAAAGTCGTCACAAATGTTGTTCAGCTCGGGAAGGAAGCCCTGCATTGTGTTGGGACTTGTCAGCTCCGCAGTCAAGTGGCGACGAAGATGATGCCATTTCTCGCCTTGTCTGAAAACGATTTGAGGAATTAAGCCACGGTAAGTAGAATTTTTCATTAAGGAATAGAGAATTCAGTGGTGTAGAGTCATTTTGGAAGCAATGTCCTGCATTCTTATATACCCACGAAAAATCGTCGCTATTACTGTCTACCAGCTTAATTCTAATCAATTACTTTTATAAGCGGTTAAAACACATTTTTACGAAAAATTATAAAATGTTCTTGTCTGTTTACCTGAAATGGCACCATTTCAAAACTATTAACGCCTATTACAAAACTCACGAAATCTCATAAAATGCCAACCTTGACCGTGGAACGTCTTACGACTATGATTGCCTTTATTACGTTTAACCTAGACAGATCTTTAACAGTGGGTAGGTATACAAGTTCACTTAGGCCTTGAAAGCTTTACCTGCCGAATATACCTACGTGATCGTTTTATAAGTTACACGCTAGCGATTTGGGCAATAATAGTTAGGCACACTCTGTTATTCTCTGACAATTCCATTTTCTTTTTTATCTATTTGTAACCTTGTTCAATTGTTTAATATATACATAATTTGCCTGGGTGGAGATTTTGATTTAGCGTTTTTAGCTAATAAAAGTTTTATTGAGAATCTATCAATAATTCAAGAATTATTCCCGGGATGACTAATAAAATAAGTTTTGAATCATTATGTTTCTTTCAAACAAATCTTGTCAGACTTCAACTTATGACTGTTGGAATATTGAACCCAGCTATGTATCGGTACACCATTCAACTTGTCTATGAGACTGAGATTATGGTAAGGAGGTATATTATCTAAGGGTAAGGGTTTATGATTAAATCTATGCCATAGATCTGTCAATGTTGTCTCGATGACACTGACAGTACTAGACTCTCAAAACGGTTCTTTTGTCTATTGCAACGTCTGAACGAACGTCCATATTTGTTTGTAATACTCTCTGATTCTGTATAGCCCATGCATCATGTCTGCTTAGCTGTTTTTCTGCATCTTTAAATTTAATGCTAATCATATTGTGTAAATGTGTTTTTCTTCACTGGACAATAATAACTATTGTACTACGTGATTGAGTTAGTTTCATTTCGCTCGACGCCTGCAACGTGCCAACCTAACCTGTGCATCCACTGCGTAAGACATAGCAAAAGCTAGGCCTCCACCGTCTGGCTGACTCTCTGCTCTACAGGTTATGGGCCCAGGCCCAGTATTATGTTCTACTGATTACGGGCACAGTATTGCGGTGCAGGCGAAAACACGAACACGAAGAAGCGGATTTTATGTCGTGTGCAATGTCACAGCAGCCGCAAGAAGCTACCGTTGGCGGGCACACGCCTCATGTGTCGTCAGCAGGTTTGTACACTTTTGATAAATTGGATGGAATTGGCTCGTATCACAACTGGAAGTTCCAGATGCGAATGGCGCTTATCATGGAAGGCTTATGGTCATGTATTGATGGTTCTGAGACTAGCAGCAGCATGGATCAAAGAGCTTTGGCTAGAATATGCTTGGCAGTAAAGCCGAATTGCATTCAGTATTTGCGCAATGCTACAAGCGCAAAGCAAGCTTGGAAAAAGCTGCAGGATGTGTTTGAGGATAAAGGACTTTATCGGAGGGTTGTGCTTTTAAGAAAACTTCATAGATCTGACTACCATGATTATAATTCAATGGGTGCTTACATCGAAGGTATAATGACCCTAGTACAACAACTTGCAGACATCGGAAGAGTCATCGATGATAAAGAAGTTGCAGAAATTTTACTTAGTGGTCTACCACAGGATTTTGATGTTTTGGTTTCTGGTCTAGAAACAGCAAACCTCTCTGAAACTCTCACGAGTGAAGCAGTGCGAGCTCGACTACTTCAAGAGGAGTTCCGGAAATCCACTAATAATGGCAAATCAAATGATGATGTGGTTTTATTTACAAAGAGGAAGCCACTTAAGTGCCATTACTGCCAGAAGCAAGGGCATATCAAATCAAAATGTTTCAAGTTGAAGAATGATTTGAAGAAGCAAGGCAATAGCGATCATAACTTAGCTGCGGGGTCTGCAGACACACTGTTGGTGTCAGTGTCACTCTTATCTGTTTACGGAAGCGTGGACTGGATTGTGGACTCCGGGTGTACTTCGCACATGTGCTGTGATATGGACCTTTTTAGAGACATTGACATGAATTTTAAGTCAAAAGTGACAGTTGCTAATGGAGAAGTTTTAAAATGTCAAGGTCTTGGTGCCGTCTCTTTGAATCTCAATAATAATAGTGATCTAAAGATTTTGCCAAAAGTAATGTTTGTTCCTAAATTGACTACTAATCTTATATCAGTTAGTCAACTGACTAAGTCAGGTTTTAGTGTAGTATTCAAACAAGATAATTGCAAAATAATTGATCCTCAAGGCCAGCCTTTTGCTAATGCAACATGTTTCAGGGGTATTTATAAACTTGATTGTTTTTCTAGCCTAAATTGTATTTCAGAATGTAATGTTGCTACCACAAGTGCTAATAAGCAAGCACAACAAAGTTCTTTAGCAGCTACTTCTAGTGTGCCATTGGAAGTATGGCACAAGCGACTTGGGCATTTGAGCTTGCATGGTATGTATGGGATACGGAGCCTTGCAGATGATGTTGTTTTTGAAGATGACTGTCATGGTAAGTTGAAAAATTGTATCTCATGTATTAAGGGGAAGCTTACAGTGAAATCTTTCCCTAAGGGCCAAGCAAAAAGAGCTCATGATCTTTTAGAGTTAATACACTCAGATGTTTGTGGGCCTATGTCAATTAATAGCTGGGGTGGTGCACATTATTTAGTTACATTTACCGATGACTTCTCTAGAAAAAGTTTTGGTTATCTTATGTGTCATAAGAATGAAGTCATGAAATGTTTTATACAATTTAAAAATTTAGTTGAGAAACAGGTGGGTAAAACAATCAAGCGTTTCAGAACAGATAATGGAGGGGAATACTGTAGTAAAATCTTTGAAAAGTTTCTGTCTAGTGAGGGCATTATTCATGAAACTAGTATTCCCTACAGTCCTCAGCAGAACGGCGTATCTGAACGCCTTAATAGAACCCTTATGGAAAAAGCCAGATGTATGCTCTCTGAGGCCTGCCTCGACAAGCGTTTTTGGGGAGAGGCTATTGCTACTGCAATATATCTAAAGAATCGAAGCCCCACGGCAGCTTTGTCCGGCGGTATTCCTGAACAGGTGTGGACAGGATCCAAAGTGACCCTAAGCCACTTGAGAATATTTGGTTGTAAAGCTTTTTCATTGATTCCAGAACATAACCGTCACAAGCTTGATGCAAAGTCAAAGGAGTGTATTTTTGTGGGTTATTGTGAAATGTCCAAGGGTTATAGACTAGTAGATCCAACTGAACCAAAGAAAATAATTAAGTCTAGAAATGTCCATTTTATTGAATTGACAGACTCTAATATAAAATCTAATATGATAAACTGTGATATTAATTGTAATAAGTTGGATTGTGACATAAATACTAATAATTCCAAAATGATAAATAATAATAATTTTAATATGAATGACATTGTTTGTGTTCCAATGTTGAACTGTAACAATAATAGTTCTAGTGAATTGATACCTCCTTCTGCAATTTCAGGTGGTGAAATGGAGAGTGAAAGTGTTGGGACTGAGGCCCCCAGCACAAACACGTCTTCCAATGCTGGTGGACCAGCATCACCATCTATATTCGTCGACTGCGACCAGGTGGAAGAAAATGAGCAGTCTTGGGCAGAGGAGAGCGACCCTATGGTAGAGTCTGAGGGCAACTCTATGCTAGATACTGAACGCAGACCTAGCAATAATGAGTTGCCAAGTCAACGTCCTGTACGGAGTACAAGGGGTATCCCACCTAAAAGGTATGGTGACTGCGAATATGATTATTCTCTCTACTCTCATGGGCAGATTGCGTTTGATGAACCTTTGTCATATGAGGATGCAATGGCCAGTCCTTTTCGCGTGAAGTGGCAGGCAGCCATGCAAGCCGAGTATGACTCTTTGTTACGCAATGGTGTCTGGATCTTAGTCGAGAGACCACTGGATAAAAACGTAGTTAAATGTAAGTGGGTATATAAAATCAAGCAAGATACTTCCGGAAATTTTGACAAGTATAAGGCTCGCCTAGTGGCTCGTGGTTTTAGTCAAAAACCTGGTATTGATTTTAATGAAACTTTTTCACCAGTAGTCAGACACTCAACAATGCGTATATTGATTAATTTGGCAAATGAGTTAGACATGGACATCGAGCACATAGATGTAACTACTGCTTTCCTTCATAGTCCACTAAAGGAGGAAATATTTATGGAACAACCTATGGGTTATAAAAATGATAGTAATAAGGTGTGTTTATTACAGAAAAGCATCTATGGATTAAAACAAGCAAGTAGGGTGTGGAATAATACTGTAAATAAATTGCTACTTACTAATGGTTATTCTCAAACAAAATGTGAACCTTGTGTGTATGTTAAGAGAAACTCTAGCAATTTAACTATATTAGCTGTATATGTTGATGATTTTTTTTTATTCACTAACGATAATGTAGAGAAAAAGCAATTATTGTCCAATCTAAGTAATAAATTTAATATTAAAAATTTAGGGTCAATTAAAAATTGTCTTGGAATAAACATTGTTAGAAATAGAGAAAAGGGTACTATATTGTTGAGTCAAAAAGATTATATTAAAAGACTGCTATGTCGTTTTGGAATGTCAGACTGCAAAGGTATTTCAACACCAATGCAATTAAATGAAAAATTTTATAAATGTGATAATAATGTATCTGATAACGATTATAATTTTAGAGAATTGATAGGTAGTTTAATGTACCTGAGTGTCTGTACTAGGCCAGATATAACATATGCATGTAATATTTTAAGTCAATTTAATAATTGTTATGAAAGGGCTCATTGGTTAGCAGGAAAAAGGATCCTACGCTATTTAGCTAAAACTATTGATTATGGTTTAGTTTTCATTAAATGTAACAATTTAGATCTTGTAGCTTATGCTGATGCTGATTGGGCGAATGATCCTATTGACCGAAAATCTTATACTGGTTTTGTAATTAAGTTAGGGTCTAATACTGTTAATTGGGAGAGCAGAAAGCAGCGCTGCGTCGCTATGTCAAGTACTGAAGCAGAGTACCTAGCCATTAGTGACGCCTGTAAAGACATTCTGTTTATCAAACAGTTTTGGTTTGAGATAATGAATAGGAATATTGTGTGTAAACTATTTAATGATAATCAGAGTGCCCAGAAGATTTTGAAATCTATTCAATGTCATAAGAGGACAAAGCACATTGATATACGCTATCACTTTGTAAGAGATTTGATTTCTAAAAACTGTATTTCTGTTTCATACATGCCTACTACAGAAATGATAGCTGACATTCTAACAAAAGCTTTGTCTTCCTGTAAACATAATGAGTTTAGGTTTCATTTAAATGTAAGAACTCCATGAAGTTGTATAACTGTAATGAGTGTTGGAGTTCCGTTGTATGGTGTAAGGGGAAGTGTTGGAATATTGAACCCAGCTATGTATCGGTACACCATTCAACTTGTCTATGAGACTGAGATTATGGTAAGGGTTTATGATTAAATCTATGCCATAGATCTGTCAATGTTGTCTCGATGACACTGACAGTACTAGACTCTCAAAACGGTTCTTTTGTCTATTGCAACGTCTGAACGAACGTCCATATTTGTTTGTAATACTCTCTGATTCTGTATAGCCCATGCATCATGTCTGCTTAGCTGTTTTTCTGCATCTTTAAATTTAATGCTAATCATATTGTGTAAATGTGTTTTTCTTCACTGGACAATAATAACTATTGTACTACGTGATTGAGTTAGTTTCATTTCGCTCGACGCCTGCAACGTGCCAACCTAACCTGTGCATCCACTGCGTAAGACATAGCAAAAGCTAGGCCTCCACCGTCTGGCTGACTCTCTGCTCTACAATGACTAGCTTAAATTTGGGTCGAAAACGCACGATACCTACGTTGAGCTTTATTGCTAACGATCGGATCGATTCTATGGTTTATGATCTAACATTTGTTTTAAACGATGTAGATCATATCATTTACTGCCATTAAGTACCAACAGTTTAAAAAGGAACTACAAATAAGATTGTTATCGAGACTGATGAGGCTTTAATGAACATCATGTTGAAACTGTCTGTAGTATCGACACAGACTTCATATACAGGAAATGGCAACATCGCAACGTCTTTGAACAATAGTATCTACCAATGTAACTGCGCCATTACAGTTGAAATCTACGTGACTAGAAGTACAAAACCTTGCCAAAATATCACGAGCATTGGACACAATGATACTTATTTTAGCCCCGAGAGTACCCGAGGTCAAGTCACCCGCTGTGAATGAATGCTTGCTTAAAAGATAACCTAGTCTAACTAGGTATCTATGTCAATTACTCTCGACTTGAAATACAAGATGATTGGCGTTATCTACAATCGGGCCGTCAACTTATTTGTAACCTTCTCGGACATCTAAATAAGGCTATGTACAGTAAGAACCTTGAGATTAAAGGTGTTGTAAACTAAGACAGGCACTGACACGTGGTCATGCTAACATTATAATTACCTGGTTTTAAAGCTACTTTATAAACACTAAACTATACAATCTAGTTATATAGTTTAGTGTTTATAAAGTCGAATTTAAAGACAAATATGTCCAGTCCAGTTGATTAGGAAAACTTATTTATGCTGCACGTTCGAGCGTATCTGTAAAAACCTGTGTGTCAGGTTTTAAGGTTAAAATTTCCGGCTTAATTTGTATCTGTAGGAGGCTTTTCAATATTGGGTCTGGTAACCCTTCGAGTTGTTGCAGCTAAAAATCAGGGTAAGGTGGCGACACCAAGTTCTAGAACCTGATAGGTACCTATAGTTCCTTTTGGCAAATCAATCAATACAATTCAAATGATTTTATTCGCATAATACGTTTTACAAAAGATCTTACATTGTTTGTGGTTTCACCATAATCAGCCTAAGTATATTAAGCATGCAAAATTTGGTTAAAATTACACATGTTAGATAATTAATCAATTCAAACAAATCATCAATTGAATTGGAATAATAAGATTAAAATAAATTAAATTATGAGTTCTTCATTGAATTTACTGTCATTACGTTTAAATGATTTTATCACACATAATATATATTCATTTAGAGTACCTATAATATGCTTTATTTATAAGAAAACACTGTAATTTCTTCTTGAATAGCGTTACCTGATTGATATTGCCGATGTCTAGGGGTTTTTTGTTATAAATTTTTGGTCCCATACAAATAAAACTTTTGTGTTAGAGCGCTGTTTTGGAAGGTAGAGTGCACAACTGATCTGCATGACGACACAATCATACGTTTATCTTATTTAATGTTGTGCCAATAAAGGCATTCTTTTTTTATATAGACGGAAACGCTTACACACAAATACAAAACATAAGTCCTGTTTTCACATTAATTTATTGCTGTTGGATACTGGTATTTTCCCTGTTAATTATGAGGTCGGCATCGACCCTAACGTATCAACTAGCCTTTTCCTTGAAACTCCCTCTTCTACCACACAGTAGAAGACACGAGTCTTAAAGATCCAATAAGTCCATATAACATCCTAACTGATTTGACCAAAATCCTACTTACTCATTAACAAGCCCAGTTGAGGCATATCTATCTGGTCTGCTTCTTCGGTAGACCTGCACGATCTCGGTAGGGGGGCGGTAGGGTCGCTTGGCCGGCGCTCGCAGCACTGCTTCCAAAGCTGCACGCTCTGCGATGGACACCACGGATGCGCCCCCAGGAGTCGTCTCCACGAATACTGGCCCGTAACGCCTGAACATGTCTGTGTGCAAATCTCTCATTGTGATCGTAAACTAGCTTTTACATAATTATTATAAACACATTAATACCGAATTCTAAGCAAAACTTTTTGAAAATTGTGACAAAGACCAGAAACCCAATTCGTTATGAAAACGTTCAAAATTTAGTAGCAATCTCAATTCTCAACTCAGCGCAAATCAATGTCAAGGGGAAAATATTTTTTTTATTGAGACAAATAATAGAATGCAAAAGTTTAAAATAAAAACGATATTTTTCCTTCAGCTCTTTTCGCACTTGTGACATGTCAGTCTATCGTTGTGCTTTGCCCGTGATTCTGGTTATTTCTCTTAAAATATCGACGTTTCAGGAAGAAGTATAAATTAATTTGTTATGAATTTGAGTTGGTTACTCGATCTCAGTGCTGTTTTGATCTTCATCTTAATTGTGTCAACTGTAATGTTATCGAGTCGGAACAGTGAACTATAAATAAATCTTCTTAAACTAGATCAGGTTATTCATAGCTGACATCGAAATTACTTATTAGTGTCGAAACCTAATTATGTTTGTTCCATGATCTAGATTACACAATCTTGACGAATATGTCCACAACACAACGTGAAAAGATTCCTCATCAGTTGGCACTGGCACTCATCTGAGAGAACATCTTCATTCGCAGACCTACATATATATTCTGCATTCGGCTGATCACAATGCATGAGAGGAAAGTGAATCCCTCAGCTAAAGTCTAAATAGTTAACTTGTGCTTTTATTTAATTAAAGCTTTGGAACAAATGCGTATTGTTGCTTGTAAGTTGTATGCCGTTTGATTTTAACATTTTGTTGCTTGATTATAATTAAAAATAAACCTGCTATCTGCTTTGTCTATCTAAACACCATTGCATTAATAATCTTACCTTCGTAAGCTTCATGTAGCTTGTTCATCCTATATCTACTCCAGAACAACCACCGAGTGCCGAGGAACGGGAGTGCCTGCGGCCCGGGGAGACGCGTGGACTGCTTGCCATCCACCGCGCGCGCAGCCAACGCAGTCGCCGCCACTAACACCAGAATCACCGCTAGCACCAGCGTCGGGACGTACGACCAGTCCACCAGTGGAGGCGGCGTGCTCTGGATAAACAAAATAAAATTACCATGTAAGTAAAGATCACTAAGGATAATGAAAATGCTAATTATTTAATGAAAGGTCATAATCCCAAGACATTTTTAGTGAAGTTTCCCAAACTGGTAAACAAATGATATAAGCGTAGGCAGGTGACCAGATCGAACATCGAGAAACGAACGCTAGGATTTTGATTTTAGGATTATTCGAAATTTCTCATTTTTACTTATCCTATTATAATCTTTTTTCGTTATTACTGTAAACCACACGATTGGTTTTACCTATCTAATAATAACAGTCCACAAGATAAGTTTATTGACCGCTCTCGAACATTTGTGCCCCTACGTCGATTCTTTTAAAACTTTTTGCCAATATCAGCATCCCAAATCTTTGTTCAAGTTCAAGTTTTGGCTTTAAGATTTTGTTTGGTATCGTGGACGATGACCCCGCGTGTGGCCGTGCTGTGCGGCGCGTGCGTCGGGTGTGCGGTCTCGACGCCCGTGCCCGCGCCGATGGCACAACGTTGACGCGGCGCTCTTGACATTGGCTTTGCGTAACTGTCTCTCGTTACGTAACATTACGCGGCCGCAGGCACCGGACACGACGTCAACGGCCGACCATCTCACAGCTCACTACCTAACTGCACTCAGTGACAGCTTAATATCCGAGATATTTTCTCGCCACTATCGAGTGATGCTGGTGGCACAAGTTTTTATTGCTATTTTAACGGATCCTGCATTTCACAAGAAATTCTTAACTGGCACTGGAATTTAACGGGAGTTCGACTTTCGCAAACCTGTTGCGAATTGTCAATGACTGTACAAGTAATACCTATTGCATAGCAGTACAAAAAAAATGCACTAGTTACGACAATTGGTATTGAACGCAATCCAATTCTCCTCACTGTGGGGACGCGGCTGGCGTACATGCATCAAATAGGTACATTAGTAAAATAAGTAAACAGTTGCAGATAGGAGATTTATGTACTTTTTCATCTTTTTAGTTTAACCCTCGTAAAAAAAGAGTGTCAAACAAAATTTAATAAACAACTTTAATATTTATAATTTTATATTTATACTACAAAGTAATATTTATTACCGTTCATATACATGAGGCGCATGCATGACTGCCGTATGCTCCTGCATAACTAGTCCGCTATAATGCAGATACACATATTAATACATACATATATTTAAAGCGCAGTTTACGTTCTTGTTGAAAATCACTCTTATCCCTTGTAGGTATTTAAGTGCAGTAATTAATGAAGGTTTGCTCAGTTCATGGTTGACTAAGATAAATTAAGATATTTACTAATTTGAACCGGAGACTCAACAAACGAGATAGGACGTTGTTGACAATTTCTTAACTGAAGCTCGATAGCTCGGGAAATTATAGATATTATTATTTTTGCCTCGCTACCCTAACACGATCACATTGGAAATGAGATAAACTTGGTAAATTCGGCATTTCTAGATGTTGCTCTCTGCAACATTCAATCGGTCCAATTCATCTGGTAGACATTTTAATAACATTTAATGTGTTCAACTAGTGCCTGAACTTCGAAAGTTTTCTATGCATTGATCCAAAGCTTACTTTTGATTTTTAGTATAGTGTAGATCGATAACGTATTTAGCGAACTACATAATATTTCAGCTGATGCAAGAGGTTTCGTATTCTTAGACTTATTAAGCGAAGAAAAAAAACCTTAACAAATGTGTATGTTCCCTCTGATCGGTGAAATATATTCAAAATTCATACATGATACCTATTATTTAGGTCGTTTGTCTGTTGCTTTAATTTATTTTTGTCTGTGGAAACTTGTAATTGGCCTTCCTTCACTAACGTTTTTACTCTATACTGTAAGTTTTCCTAAGAAAGAAGTATGCATATTTTTTTCAGTGCGCGGTGTGACTCGCCTCTATCATCGTTATAAGAAAGAAATCACGAGCCCTGGTAATACAAAATAGTCTGTAATTGAACATCGGCGTCGACGTGGGGATGTTTTTCATAGCGAGCACTACTTAATGCTAATTATACCTTGCCTCGGCGTAAGTACATAGAACCACTGGGCCTGCCAACGTGGCCCACATACAAGAAAATGCTTACAAAGTTAGTAAGTAGGTATGTTTTGATTGCGCCAGTTTTTCGCATGGTTGCTTTACACTCTTTAGTCTTCGATTGTCTTGCTTCCTCTGGAGAATGCCAACAAACTGCTGATTATATACCTAGGTATATTCACTTATTAATTATTTCGCAAAAAACTACAATCACGCCACAAAACAAATTTAATTACGAAAGCTTCCTTATCAATATTATTTATCTTGTTTTTAGATTTTTCTAAATCGTTCTAAATTATTCTAAATCGAATAAGAACAGGTCCGTTCGTGTGTGGAGTACTGCAGCCACATATGGGCTGGTGCTGCCAGATGTCATCTAGCAGCTTTGGAATCAGTGGAGAGGCGTGCGAAGAGGCTTATTGGTGACCCAGATTTGGTTAGAACCAATCTGCAAAGCCTTGAGCATAGGCGTAGGATAGCTAGCCTTTCGGTTTACTATAGGATACATTTTGGAGAGTATATATATATCGTGTACGGTGCAGATGTAGGTTGCTGAGAACACGCCTACGGGATGACGAACCGCATCACATTAAAACCTTTTACTTCATTAGAAAAAAGTAAAGCCTACTTGCTTCTCTTATACCTACATGTTAGGTACGTCACTTTCTCCACAAATACACTCTCTAAAAAGTAATAAAAGTGATTAAAGTAATGAGCAGCAAACAGACGCAACCCCAGACAGTGACTGTTCTTAATCGCATCGAGTACCTAGTGATTTTTTATCGGTTTACTGGAGCATACACTAAATAGCATTTGAATTACAAATAAGTTGTTCATGTGAGTAATACGAATCAGTTCGTTCAGGTGCTAAGTGTTGTGGAATGAACTTAATGCAAGTTGAAGGACAGTTCAGTTTCAACAAAGACGCTAGCGCACCTTTTGGTTACGCGTCGTAAGGAGAACGAGATAAGATAAAATGGTTAGTACCTAGTCAAATAAATAAACAGTGGATTCCCTGTGTTTACTATCTCTCCATCTTAAAGTCCTCTACATTCGGTAATCCGAATCGTTCTCTAAAGGGCGCCTGACCTCTTGTCTCTTAAGCTCACCAAAATCGGTACCTATTGTAGTAAATTCCGCTAATTAAGGTGAATAACGAAATCTAGGGAGTTCTTCTTCTTTTTTTGTCAATGCCAAGGAAAAATATTAAAATTCACTAAATTTTTAATTAATCTTGATAAGAATTATAGAGAGTACCTTCGAATGGATAAAACGGAATATTGTGGTACTTAAGGGAGCCCCAGTGGGGATTTCGGGATTTACTCCAGCGCGGCAGATTAATATAATACAGGGAGATACCTTGTACCTGGTTAAGTACCCCCACCAAATATGAGCCCCATATACCGCCCATCAAGGTTATGGATCAGATTATTAAAAAAAAAATGATGTTCAGAAATCCTCGAGTGCCTCAGATTAAGGTAGGGTGAGTTTATTACATGCTTGAAAGTGTATATTCCACTAATCTGACAATTTGAGAGTGACGTAAAGAAAGTGGAGGGCTACAAAGTTGTAAAAAAACGTCATCTCGACATTCTCGAGCGTGGCTAATTTTTTTTTATTTAGAAGGAAATAATTCAAGGATAACGAAAAATATATAATTTGACGATTTACATAAGCCGAAGTAGCAAAAATTCGTCGATAAGTTTATTGCGTCCAGCTACGTGATGCCTATGCCTATATTACTCTCTCTGCGCTTAGAAATTCATATCTCACTCTCTCTCTATCTATTACTCTCTCACTCAGTCCCCACTCTGGTTTCTGTTGCCATGACGCCATCACCGCTGATCACACAGACCTTAGATAATATACCTCTAGATCGAGCTACCGCGTGGCCGCACATGCGACAGCAATATAAAAGTTCAGTGTTGCTATTCCTTAAAAAAGTCCCAAAATACGACCAAAATTCTACTTATCTGCGGGTTCCAATTTTAGCACTATTGTAAATTATAATTTACGTATTCAACGTGTTATTAAGAGTGTAGAAGTATCCATGTGTGAGAAAATATAATTTCACGTAAAATACCTACTTTCAATCTTACCTTGATTCTCACAAATAAAATACACTACTACCAGGTGAAGCTTGATGTGTGTACATAGAAGTAACTCTTTAGAAGAACACTACATTATTTTTTCGCGTGTTATTTATCATTAAAATATATTGAGGTATGGCTGACATCCAGTGTGACATTGACATTGCTGTATAATAACTATTGTCCTTTAGACAAAACCAACTTATTTTGAAAATATCTAATTTTTTGTTTATACTTAACATTTATTTATAAAATGAATTCTTACTTCCAAATATCTTTAAGTACCTACCTACGCGATTGCCTTCAAGAGTAAAACTTAATGATTGTCGAAAGGGCTCTGTTCGTTCGTACACATGTTCACTTTAACTTAAAAATAAGGGTTCGCCCACAAATTTGTGTGTTTAGCCACCATAGATTTATTTGATTATTATGCCTACCTTTTGAACATTAGGCCTGACAGTTAAGGGAAAAGATTTGAAACGTGTAGCAACACTGTAAGTAAGTATTCCTAGGTTATGTGATTTAAGAAATCAAGTTTACTTTAAGAAATCTTCCATATTTTGGTCTGAAAGCCATGACAATAAAAGCGCACAAATGTATAAATTCAATAATCATACAATAACACAAACAGTATTGAATACTTACGAATGAAAAGAGATTTTGTTATTGGCCTTTTCTGAGCGGCTTTTACAGCCTATTATACTGCATCCTCCCATCGTAGCGCATTCACCATACACTAAACACTTATCTAATGGAGTCTATTTCTCATTAAATGACTTAAACTATTACAAAAATTGCAAAAACCATCCGAAAACTTAAATTAAATCGAGCATAATAATATACGTGACAGTGACAGCACTTTGTTTGGCTAACATTCAAAAGTTAGCCATGCAAAAATCCGGCACGCCGTAAGGGACAGAAGATACGATGCTTTGTCTCAATTTTCCTACGAACTTTGTATTATTGCGTCTCACTTCCACACTTGACACTGTAAATTGGGCTACGTCTAGAGGTATATAGTCTAAGACACAGACTCATTCGGGGCATGATATTATTGAGAACCAGAAGAGGAAGATGATTCTACTGATGAAAATAATGATTACCTAACTAATCAATTTTTATATAGAAATATAATTAAGCATTTATTATTAGAATTGTTTTCTTTTAAATACAAGTAGATATTCTACTTAAAAAACATACACGCTTTTTTATTTGCATGCTATTTCATGAGCTTTTCAATTAATTAAGTTCAATGATTAACAAAAAATAAGATAAAAGTTTGATTTTTTGTCAGATTAGGCGAATCCCTCTAGATAATCGTCAGATCATGAGACAACACGTCTAGGACATTAAGATGAACCATATACAAAGCTTGGCAAAAAAGTGTAGAAACGGAACTAAATTTTTGACTGTTGGCAACATTTCCAAAATAATGACATTTCATAATAAACAAAGTTCACGATTTCGCAAAATTTTAATTTCGACCACCAAACGTTGATTAATAAACGTAAAAAGTGAAGAATAATGAATAAAACCATTCGGAGTGCTGGCAGGGAGGTTATTTATAAGGTGTACAGGCGATGTATGGCGGAACATGAGGCCCAAACGATTCTTTCTGAATTTCACAATGTTTACCAAAGAACCGCTGATAAGACAGGTATGTAAGAGTTTGTTTTGTTGATTTTAGTTGAATCAAGTGTTAATTGATGAATACAAAGCTATATTAATTTGCTTGCATAAGGAATAACTAGAAATTTGAAACAATAAATGTCGAGCACATAGGTTATGTTTACATTTTTTCTGCATAACTCTGGTATAGCGCGCTGAGATAAATTGATACTTTGGTGACTTGACTTTTAACTGAATGAAAATTCAATTTCTAGGTACGTAAATTATACTTTAAGTGCGATATCAAGGGAGAGAATTATTGGTTCTAGCGTTTGCATTAGAAATGTAAAAGAAATTGTCGTGCCATAGTCTAAATCTATTAATTAATTCAGGGAAATCTGTTATCGTTCTAAGCAAAATCGTGCTGGAAGGAGACAAACAAAAGGATATTTTCTACATCCGGCTTATTAACAGGATGTGTTAAAAATGTTTTACTTTTAATATTATTAGGGATAAATGAAATATTTCGTCTTTACAGGAAGCAGCTAAACGTGCATCCCAAGCTATTACCGAGGAGGATTGGAAGAACTCGTGCTAACATGTAATAAAAATAGAAAAGGATTACTGGAAAAAAAATACTATGAACGAAGAAATGGAGCGTTTAGTAATAAATCTAGAAGATGATAGCAGCATCACCTCTGAACCCGAACATGACTCAGATGAGTTTGCGTCCTACGTGTTCGGGGTAGGATATGTTGAGGAAGATTTACTAGAATAAAATATAGAAATTATGATAATGTAATGTTTTCTTTTTTTATAATTCCTAAACAATGTTGTGAACTCAGGAGTATTTACCCAATTTGTTATTCTTAGGTAAGTAATCAGTTGCGTGTCGAGAACACGTCCTTGTTCAATTAATTCATTACACCCCAAGAGGACACCGGTGTCCACACTGTCATTGTCTTTCTATTGTGTCTCTAATTGACACGATTAAAAGTGGTAATCACTTTTAATCGTGTCAATTAGTAATTACTGATTTTAAAAAATAATACATAATTAGATTAATTTGTCTAAAAAGCAGCTAAGTATCAAGACTACAGCTTGGCAAAAAAGTGTAGAAACGGAACTAAATTTTTGTCCGTTGGCAACATTTTCAAAATAATGACATCTCATAATAAACAAAGTTCACGATTTCGTAAAATTTTAATTTCGACCACCAAACGTTGATTAATAAACGTAAAAAGTGATTAAAAATGAATAAAACGATTCGGAGTGGTGGCAGGGAGGTTATTTATAACGTGTACAGGCGATGTCTGGCGGAACATGAGGCCCAAACTATTCCTGCTGAACTTGACAATGTTTTCTAAAGATCCGCTTATAATACAGGTATGTAAGAGTTTGTTTTGTTTGTTTAGGTAAATCAAGTGTTAATTGATGAATACAAAGCTATATTAATTTGCTTGCATAAGGAATAACTAGATATTTGAAACAATAAATGTCGAGCACATAGGTTATGTTTACATTTTTTCTGCATTTCTCTGGTATAGCGCGCCAAGATTAATTGATACTTTCGTGACTTGAAATTCAAGTGGATTAAAATTCAATTTCTACTTAACTTATACTTTACGTGTGATATCAAGGTATAGAATTGTTTGTTTTATCGTTTGCATTAGAAATGTAAAATAAATTATCGTGTCATAGTCTAAAAAAGGAATCTAAATCTATTATTTAATTTAAGGAAATCTGTTAGCGTTCTAAGAAAAATTGTGCTGGAAATAGATAAACAAAAGGGTACTTTCTACATCTGGCTTATTGACAGTATGTGAAAAAATGTTTTACTTTTAATATTGTTAGACATAAATGAAATATTTCGTCTTTACAGGAAGCAGCTAAACATGCATTCCAAGCTGTTACCGAATAGGATCGGAACAACTCGTGCTAACATGTAATAAAAATAGAAAAGGATTAAGTACTGGAAAAAAACTAACTATGAACGAGGAAATTGAGCGATTAGTCATAAATCTAGAAAATGATAGAAGCAGCACCTCTGAACCCGAACATGACTCAGATGAGTTTGCGGCCAGCTCTAACCATGACATGGATGTGGTCAGGGTGGAATAGTTGGAGGACGATTTACTAGATTAAAATATGGAATAAAGAATTTGGTTAAACAATATGATGTTTTATTTTTATAATTCCTAAACAATGTTGTAAACTTAGGAGTATTTACCCTAATATTTATTTTTAAGTAAGTAATCAGTTGCCAGTCAAGAACACGCCCTTTTTCAATGAAACTACTACTAATTACTTACTGATTTAAAAAATAATACTTATAAAGGTTACTATTACATTGTTACTTTACCTATGTCTAAAAAAAAGTTGCTAAGTATCAAAATTAGGTCAGTATGCTATTCGGTTTTAAACGGGTTGCCATACGAACAGCACAGTGGCGCCTCCATTATTTTCTACTCTTTTTTGCCAAGCTGTAGGTTGGTACAGCTTGGCAAAAAAGAGTCTGACGCGGTGACAGTTGAAACTAAAACTGGATGATTGTGGCAACATTGTTTTATTCGTCAACTGCTAGTACATCATGTGTCAAAAGTGCGTAAATCCTCGTCGTTTTTAATAGATTTAACAAAATTATTAAGTTTCGTTGCAAAAAAACTTAATAAAACCATTTGTAGTTGTATCAGAGCAGTGATTTACCTCGTCTTTTTGTGGTGTTTGGCCAAATCTGAAGCAAGACAAGTTTTGTCCGATATCGGGAATGTTTATCGAAGAACTGCCGCTAGGACAGGTATTTATCTACCCTAATTAAATCATTGTACATTAAATAAGTTTTTCTAAATGTATTCAATGCGTAGTTTAGTTGATATACAGATTTAAGTAACTATTTGTCTTGTTTACAAAAGTGGAAATTTAAGGTTATGTTTTGTAGTTTGAAGAGCCTCGTATACCCATATTTGATACTTGAAGATAAAGAATAGGGAATTAATAATAAAGTACCGTATTTTTTGTTGTTTTAGGTAAATCTGTCAACGCAGTAAGAAAAATGTTTAAAAGGAAGGTAAAAAATAAGATATATTTTCAACACCGGGAAAACATTTCAAAGGTCGCCCGAAGAAAGTTACCACCTTATCATTGTGACGTGAATCCAATTGAATTAATATCGGGGAATCGCAAAACATTAAATTACTTCAGTCAATGTTGGATCCATTGATGTAAAGGTATGTAGCCTAGTTTATTTGTGCATATTTAAAGTTGCTACGTTAGAACCATTGTTTATGATTATTTTTTGTTTTTAAAGGTGGCTGCTGAACAAGCATTTGCAAACATTACTAAGATTGGAAAAATTCAAGCAAGGATATTGTAATTAAAATATGAAAATAATATCATGACAGTAATAAATCTCACAGATGACAGATAACGAAATACTAGTGTTTCAGAAGTTGCAGGAAGCTCTAGCCAACATGTGAGCTTTTTTGGGATCGAATATTTGATGGTAGTGTGTTCAATTCGTCTGATAAAATTTTTGGTATTAAAATAAAACTTAAAAAAAAACGTGTTCTTTCATTATCCGTGTAAACATTCTATTGTCGTTAATTCCTAACAATCTTACGGTTAGACTGCTCTCGAGGGCATGATTATATCTGTCTGTGGATACGTAATGCACCACTTTCGTGCAAGGCTTCAGTGTCCACTATAACATTCATGGGTAAGGTACATCTCACGCCTCTTTCACACGCTGGTAGGCAGAAACTACAGAGCGCCATATGCTACGACTTTTACATCCTTCTTTTGCTTCGTATACATTTTTACATGTTGTTATACACATTTGCCCACTATTAATAGTGTTAATACTGGACATTGAAGCCTTCTATGGTGTTTGCGTAGCATCCGACAGACAGAACCCCCATGATTTAGCTTTGGAATTAAATAGGTACTAAAAATAACAAGTATCAAACCTGTTAAGTCGTAGAATTCAGGGTGGCCATATGCGCGATACTAGCGACCTCATTTATTCCACACTCTTTTTTGCCAAGCTGTACGCTATGCGGTTGCCACGGGTTGCCATACGAAGAGCACAGTGGCGCCTCCATTATTTTCTACTCTTTTTTGCCAAGCTGTACCTATAACTTAATCGGACGCGCTTGAGTATTTCAAAATGGCGATTTTTTGTTTGCAAATTATAATAATGACTATGTGAGTTTGCGTCACATCCAAATCGTCAGATTATTGAATGAGAGCTTCTTTTTAGGTTAACATAGCACCCGCTTAGAAAATCTGACGTGCGTGATTAAGTTTTTTTATTTCTCATTTTCAACCCTTACGTATAACCACACTCATCATGCAAATGATCAGGTTAACGGTAACGTATACTCGTACGCACATTATTAAAAATACGTACATTGACGCTATCAATATCTGAGGCGCTCGAGTACCTATGTCCATGCAACAGTATTTTTTGCATATTTGAAAATCTACCGCTACCGATGAAAAGGTATACATTAGATAACATTTTCGTACCACTTGATCAAAAAAGTGACATTCTATGCCACAAAAAGCGTACATAACAATAGTCATTTTTAATCTGTTAAAAACAGGGAAAGAAAATTGTACTGGATTTCATTCATCCCCTTGGGAGAGAATGTGATTTAAATTTGGAATACTTACCGAAATTTATACTGAACTACATCTGTGTTTACACCATTGAGTTTGTATATTTTATAGCATTATACATCTTTTTGAAAAAGGAATACGCGTTTATTATGCAGTTGTGATTATCTATATATATAAAAGAAAGTCGTGTTAGTTACTTCGCTTATAACTCAAGAACGGCTGAACCGATTTAGCTGAAAAATGGCAGGGAGGTAGTTTAGAGCCAGGAGAAGGACATAGGATACTTTTTATCCCGTTCGACATCATAAAAATAAATATCAAGAATATCGGTTGTCTCAAACATTTTTCAAACGCAGCGCCATCTTGGATGACATGACAGGAGTCAAACTTCCCAGTTCATTATCAGGTGACAATTTGAAATTGACAAGTCTTAAGCTAAACCCAAGAAGGTAAGGTTGTCAATTTATAATACGCACCTACGTTCTGAAATTTATTTTGTTACTAAACTAAGAGGTTTTATGTAGCATAAAAAAGTCTTATAAGTATTTCAAAAATCAATTTACGTAATTAACAATGACGACAGAGATGAACTTTAATAATTCTTTGCAAATAGAACTTATTTTACTGTTAGGACTTTAATTAAAGTAGACCGGGAAAACTATAGGTATAAGTTGTATGTAACATAGAGTTCTATTGTTCTTTTTATTGATATAATAGTAATTAAAAATACAGAAAACACAATAAAACTAATTTAAATATGTACACTTAAACTAACTACAAATAAAATAGTAAAAAATCGGAACACTTAGGCGTCAAAGTACTCCTCCCCATCGCTGTCATCTGGAAACGTGCCCAGAAGACTGGCAGCATTGCCACGTTGGATGGCAATGCTAATTCTTTGGCCAAAGAATAAGCCAGCCCTCTGGTCACGCGAAGTGTCGACCAGTCGGCGAGAAATCTCCTTAAAAAGGCTGCGTGCACTCGGACCCCATGACCCGAGCGTTTCGACCCCAAACGGCTCAAAACCGTAACTTCCAATGAGGTTACAGTATTTGCGCCGCTTGAGGGCCTCAGCAGCTGCAGCAGCAGCGCCAACACAACTCGCCGTACTTGGAATATGAGATGGCGCAAGGGTATCGACACAGGTTGCGTCCCACACCAAAGGCCTACCCATCTTCCAAGGCAACAACGTCATTCCATCTGGTCTCTTTCCATCGTCTCGTACCAAGCCGTTAGGTTCCAAAATTGCTGGTACGCCGGCGGTGACAAGAGCACGACGAATAATATCGTTAATGCTGGCGTGTCGTGCTATGCGACCTGCACTCCTGCAACAAGACAGGCCATGGTGCCCGGAGCTGTCGACAGCTTCACCACAGTGACACCGATGAGGAGCAACACAAGGAGCACCCAAGCGTAGACACGTAGCGAGCCGAAATGAAGTGTCATCCATCAAAGTGCCTATGGTGGCTGACGGAAGTGCCTGAAGCCACAAACCCGACTCCCATTCTCCCACGGCCAGCAGACGGGCACGTTCAGCAGCACTATATGACGTATTTAAAAGGGAATTCCGAATAGCACTGCAAAGCGGCCCGTCCCACCGACCCTGGGAAGACAAGTTGTCGGGTAAATCCGTATTGGGACAAGTCATTTTCCAAGCGTTCAACGCATCGGTCAAACATGGTACCTCAAAATCAACCAGTGACGCAGGTAAAATATTCCTGGTTAATTTAGCGGTACTATGGACCGAGGAGAGGAAGGCCGGTAAACTTAAACTTGAAATTTTGCGGACGCCGAGACCACCCAAGCGAATGGGAAGTGTGGCTTGCTGCCACGCTCGGTCGTCCAAGGCCACATTTAATATCGATGTAAGAGTAGTTCTAATAATTTGGTCGACTTTTTCTAAAAGTTTTGGGTACTTCCAGAGATGAGAGGAGCGAAGGCTATAAGTAAATTTTGGTCCAAAACAACAGTATCGAATAAGTGTGAATGCCGAATGAATGTTTATTTTGAAAAGTCTTTCCGAAACATCATTAAAATTTTGTATTTTTTCTACAATAAACGTTGGAAAGGATTCGTCGAAAATTGGGGACCCCAGGAGGTGAAGGGAATTCCTTTCTGTAATTGATATTTTGGGTGCTATTGAATTAAATTTTGCAATGGTGGTCTGTCTGTCAGTGGTTTGGGGGATATATAGTTCGCATTTTGAAATGTTAAGCTCAAGTCCAATAGAATGAAATTTTTCTTTTAAAAAGGTTAGGTCTTTCAAAACAGTGTCTACTTCACCTCCTAAGGTACCGTCATCCAAATACCAAACGTTGAATTTTGAATTTAGTTGTCGAATAATTGGATTTATTGCCAAACTAAAAATGACAGGCCCAAGAGGGTCACCTTGTTGACATCCCACGGCTGAATCCAAAAGGTTGGCCTGATAAAGTAATTTAGAGGGGTGTCTGTAACATTGATAAAGAAAACTATAAATTTTGGGTATTTCTTTTTGAGCCTCTGTCAACAAGGTGTCCCTGTTTACGGAATTAAAGGCATTCTTAATGTCAACCTTAAGGATGACCTCACCTTCATTGCTATTTAAATACGTTGTTAAACCATGTACCGCAGCCTCACAGCCCCCTTTAGACCCGAAACCTAGCTGAAGGGGTTGAAATTTGCTTGCCAGCGACTCGCTGTAATAGGCACAGCAAATTTTAGCTGCGGTACGACGGTAAACGGAACCTACGGCAATGGGACGAATGCCACCATCCTTCTTGCGCAGGGCACATAAATTTGCCCCGTACAAAATATCAATGATGGCTTCGTTCACATTGCCGGAGAGCATTAGATTAATGAGGGCCGTAAGCTCCTTCAAAAGGGACTCACCAGCTTCCCCGGCACCTGAACACATTAGGTCCTTCAGATGTTGAGGCGACAAGCCGTCGTGTCCACCGGCGGAGCCACATCGAAATGAGCTCACGGCCGCACTCACTTGGTGCGCTGTAACTACAAGTGAGTTGGTTAACGGATCGGGGGGGTCAGGGAAGACGAGGTCATCCGCAGGGGCGGGGTGTTTGCTCTCCAGAGCTGTAAGTGTCTCTGGAGAGTACGGCGCAACCACATCGCTGCTGAAAATGATCCTAGCTGCACCTCTGATGTCACCTTCACTCAGTTTAGACTCTACATAGTGCAATAAACTTCTTTGTGTAGGGTGCGTTGTTAATTTTGGTTCAAAATTTTGGGCCGAAAAGTTACAGTTCTCTTTAATTTGGGCTGTCAAAGTTTTTTTACTAGCCAAATTTTTTTGCACATGCAGAACTCTAAACGGAAAGGTGAGTAGTTGCTCCCATGCACTTATAGAGTTCTCTCGGACGGCGAGGCGAATACAGCGCGCTAAACTTGATGCCACGGATGGCCTCGCGCCGCGAGGGACTCTCTTTAAAACTGGGGTAGATGTTTTTAATTTTGATAGCGTTTTCCAAAGGGGTTGAGTGGGTGAATCAGGTGTAAGAGCTGTTGGTAACGTGGGGCAAGTTGAAGGTACATTGTGTTGCTTGTGTTTTTTACCCAAATGTACCTTCAAACCTCGTTCACCCTTAAAAAAGCGTGCTTGGGTACATAGAGGACAACTCACAAAACCATCCAGCGATGTGGAAGGTTGACTGGCACTTGGTCCGGCATCGCTACTGTCGTCATTACTTTTCATAAAAAAGAGAAAATATACAACTTACAAGTAAACTCACTTATAAATAAATTAAACTAAAACACAGATGAAAAACATAAAAAGCAAAGAAAATTGACACAGTTTTTGACACTTGTTTTGAATGAAGTCGCGCTGACAGGGCACCTCGTTGGCATTTCGGCGCAGCCCCGGCAACCGTTGCCGAGAGACAGGCCCAAAGCGTCGCGTAGAAAATGCACGTTTTGCCGCTCAGTAGTGAATAAGATTTGCGCTCGATGACTCCACTCTGCTAATGCTTTTGGTTTGCAAAGTCGATTAGGCTCAGACTAGCCGTCTGTCGTGGCTGTTTATTTCAATAAATTTTAGAGGCATGGAATGTCCCTTGTTATGAAAACGGAAGTATTCCGACGTTGCTCACGGCTGAACACCATAAAACTGTTGAAAAATGATACAAATAACGATTTATTGTATTTTTTCATAGAGTTAGTTAGTTATTGACTAGTTAAGATTAAAATGATGAATTTAGTATTTTTTAAATCAATGCATTTTAGTAAGGTAGTTAAGTTAGCTATAGGATAGGTATGGTCATTTATGTTGTAATTTTAATTCTATCGAACACAAAATGTTGAAATAAGATCACAGTAGAGACTTGCTACTTAAAAAATAGTAGTAGTTATTATTGGTTTGGATCTATTTGTTGTCGTCTTATTAAACGTATGTACCTATATCTAATACAAAAAAAAATGATAAGAGCAATAAATTGACTCTAAGGCACAACGAAGTTTGCCGGGGCAGCTAGTTAATTAATAAAATTACGAAAACCGACGAGGCCGTATGAGCTTGATGCCTTTGCTTTTCCGACAAAAAAATATTAATCTAGGAATTTGCCGCGTTTTTGTTTTCTTCAAATCATGGAGCAAACAACCGGGTTGTTTGCTTCATGCTTCAAATATTTAAACGTAAAGTTTATTTTAATTTATTTTTATAAATAAGTTAATGTTCTAAAAGTACGTCTACTTTTAATTGTCATTATTTTTAATAACTGCTTATCTCATATTATTAGTGTGTTATTTTTTTCGTAAATGGTACGAAAAGTAGAGTATTTTCCTCGGTGATAAAGCTGTCTTAGTCTTGGGTGAAATTAAATCCCTCGCTACACTCAGGACTCGTATTAAATCCCTCGCTTCGCTCGTGATTTAAGTTTTTAACACCCTCGCTACGCTCGGGAGTAAACCTCGAGTCCTTCGTTACGCTCGCGATTTAAATCGTCACCCGCGACAGAAGACACTGCTTTATCCCCTTGGTTAATAATCTACTATTTTTTCTTATCATCTAAGCTTTGCAATCCAATAGGTCTCTATGACGCTAGAGCAAATCCCCATTTAGCATCATGGCCTCCCCTACCATTGAGGTTAAGTTGATGAGACAAAAATTGTTGTTTTTATTTGGTAACTTGCTATCTTGGGCTCTCATCGCGAGCAAACGCAAAAACCAGCTTATTTCAGCTTTCTCAAAGCTTTGCAGTTATGTTGGACGTTAGAATGACGTCAGATTGTAGACAATTTTATCGACAAAACGAGTAGACTTGTCGTACGTACCATGTTAGCCCTGCTGATATTACGTCTACCCGTACCGAAAAAATGGCTGTAGATATACCTAGTTAAAATAATTTATTTTGATCTGTTTGACTGGCCTGTTGGTCCAGTATCAAGTTAGTGACCCTGACTGCTATGCCGAAAGTCGTGGGTTCGCTTCCCACCCAGGACAAATGTTTGTGTGATGTGCACGATCATTCGTTCTGTGTCTGGGTGTGATTAATGTATAATATTATGTAGTATGTATTTAGAAATATAAAGTATGTTTATCAGCTGTTTAGTACCCATAACACAAGCTCTCAAAGCTTATTTTAGGACTAAATGGCGTTGTGTGAAAAAGTTTTGGATACTTATTTATTTATTATACCGACAATGCGAATGACTCGCGAGTGATTGTCTCAAACAAGTATTGATTCAACAATGACACGTCCATTGAATCGACAGCCTCATAGTCATCATTAAGTTTTATATCAACTTGACACTTATTTCTTTTTGCAGTCTGATTGTCTGAATCTACGAGAGCTTGACTCTAGGCTATATAGATGACACCTAGTATCGAGTTCCAGATAATTTAAACTATGTAGGTACAGACGCCAGCACGTCAACCTACCCCAATGTGTCAAATTTATTTGATAGGTTTTCAACTTTAATTTAAACACAATAAGGTACAAATTGTATTGGGAAAAATTGACAGTTTGGGGTAGGTTGATGTGCTAGCGTCTGTACTTAGACAAACGCCTACTTAGGTTTGTCTAAGAAGCTCCGACACATATTCAATATGTATAACTTAAAATTTCTTAAGCCTTGCGTGTATCTTCCTCTTCTTAGCTAAGTCACAAATATCTTCCTAAAGAAATAACAAGTTAGTATTACGATATTATTATATTTGTGTAAACAAAGTATTTTCCTCAACGATATTTTTATTTTTATGTAAACAATCACTATAAACTTGAATGTTTGCAAAAAAAAATGGCAAGTTCCTACAAGGCTACAACGCAATGGGTGTGGCGGAAATGGAGTGTGTTGAAAAACTTGTAAAAGATAACATGAACACATCCTTGCGTTTTAATCCGGTGTGTGTCTGAAACCCAGCGATTTGCTTATAAATGAGAAATTAACTTAATGAAGTAGAGATAACTACACGTAGGTAGTTCGGATATGTTAAAGTCACACACACATTTGAAACATTTTAGTTTCGTTAACGTCTTCTCCCCAAATATCTCTTTACCCGAGGTTATCACAAAATAACGAATTGATAAAGTATCTTGATGGTTATGTTATCTGTAGTGTTTCTGTTTTTAACAAAGAAGTTACCTGCTGGGTCAAGAAACTCGTAGGTAATATTCGCCTCTACACTTATTTACTTATATGATTATTCCACAAATTCAATGTTGTGACTAAGTGTTAAAGGGGTTTACCAACTTTTTAAATCAACAATGAATTGGTGTTATCTTTCAAAGATGTAACTGAACTTCTTTTTAACTCAAAATCTGGCTTCTCAAGGTGTATACCTACATAAATCATAAAGTTTTTGGAGATTAGAAAAATATCTATGTTAAAAAAAAAGATAAGGATACCGGGTTGGTATCCGCAACTCCACGTCAAAGCGCGTATTTTGCGTATGGGCCATAATCTACCACGCGGGCCCTGTGCGAATTGGTAGATGTCACATGTCTTCGAATTTTTGGTTCTAGGACATGCTGGTTTCGTCACGATGTTTTCTTTCACCGTTTTATTTATGTAAAAAAAAAATCACAATAAGTTCCTGTGAAAAACGATCGAATTATTAGGTGAATACCTACTTAATGATTGTACATTCAATGAATGTATTTACATTGATCGCTACTCTATCGATGTGTAATGCTACGATATCATAATTTCATCATAGCTTGCATTTTTTCAATATCTATGAAACGTTTACAAATATTTAGGTAGGTATCTACCTATAAGTAAACACTTGACATTGAATAAGACACTATTTCTAGATGTCCTCACTGTGTACCTACGTAGTAACACACTTTCTTACCCAGGTGACGAAATCGTTCGTCTTTGCAACACAATAACAAATAGATCCATACCTAGTCAAAATTAATAGCTTATGTACTTGTATAGATAACTCCTCTCTTAATTAAAAACCTTCGCTCAAATTTTAAACAAGTTAAAGCGAGTCAAAAGGTTATCCTGTGTTAACAGAAAAGATAAACGATTAATGGTCTCTTAGTTCGTTTGAGGACAAAATACGAAAAATAAGAAATAGACAATTCAAAGAAACACCAATTTAACCTACCTAGTCCACAGTCCTTTCTTACCTTCCACCAACACCAAACAATTTAGGATAGGCGGACAGAAATATGTGGATAGGTAGGTATGGAGTTATAAGAACATGATATTGTATCTGAGAGACAGCCATTCAAGACTGAAAATTATGAAAAAAACGCACCCTAATTTGAGTAACAATAGTCTTTTCATAATCTACAGATTGAACCAACAGCTTGCTTTCTACCCAATGTATTTTTTTTTAAATGATCACTTTGGCGTTACCTTTTTACGTTAAATCCTTTTGATCCAGTAGTTGGCCAGTTAAGGAGCTAGACACCAGACTATTGCATAGGTAAGGTACAATATTAACCCGTATTATAAACAGTTGCTAAAAATGATTCTTGAAAACATTCCTAGGTTGAAACAGTAATTTCGGACCTTTGCCATTTAATTTAATCAGTCAAAGATGTCAAATTCCTGTTTTTTGTGTCTAATAAAAAAAATGCTTTTTGTCTACGTATTACATTATTATTAGTAATCACGATGATTATAGTTGTTTTTGCTAATGGTTAATTAGCAAAAACAACTATAATCATCGTGATTAAAAAGCATAAAAATAAAATTCACACAATTATATATCCTCGTCCTGCCCATTGTGATTTTAAAATCACAAAATATACTTCACGGTTCCTGCCCAGCTAAAATATTGTAAAGTTCAAAATTCCGCCCACTGTCCTTCAAAGAGCACATATTCAAATTTCGCACCTAGCATTTATATTTTCTACTCAGCCGTAGTTTTTGAAGTTTCCTGTGATTGGTTAGGTTATAACCAATCAGTGAACCTTAAATCTATTCGGGTAATAGACAGCAGATTTACGTCGGAAGCCATTTTAGTGATAAAAATGGAGTCACGTCGGAGAAGAGGTATGTTTAATCTTTTACTATCATTTAGATCGGTGGCTTTTCTTAATTAAGAATAAAGAAGATTAAAGTTAAATAATCAATACTTTGAATTTAGTAACTATTTTTGATTTTCGTTAATAATTGCATTTTTAGTAAACATAAATAATATTATGTGATCTAAAAATCACATTGGGCAGAACATTTTGGTAAATTGTGTTTTTTGTTTGCAGAATTGGACGCTTAATCCTTCGGCAATTCGTTAGAAGGTTCTGATACTGGGGACTTCAAACGAGTTATACTTGTTACCAGTAGTTATTCTTTCAAAAATGAGCCGTCGTACTTCTGAGGCAAAACAAATGCCTATATTGGAAGAGAAACAGTCCAAGTGCAGGTCCTGCCATTACAGCAAAACCCACTTCAAATGTGGTTCATGTCGTATAAACTTGTGCTTAACTAAGCAAAGAAATTGCTTTGCTGATTTGCATGCCTAACTATTTTTTTGAAAGGATTTTATTTTTTAAAGTTTTTAAAAATTAAGAGAAGGTTTCGTTTTATTTTTATTTTTTGTTTCAATTGCTTAATTATTTTTAAGTCCAAAGAATCTGTAATAAAAGTAGATACATTTTTTACTAAATACAGAGAAGAAAGTTCAAGACTGATTAACAATACATAATAAATAACATAAAAAGTAACTTTTGTTTTATTTACCCAATTGTACCCAGTGTCTTTTATGAAGGACAAATAAAGTACAGCTGATTTTGGTAATACTGCCCAATGTTCTGTAAAAAGAACAAAATGTATGATTTTAAAAATAGCGTGAATCGGTTCATTATGATCTATTTACTGCCATAAAAAAATATAAAAAATAAATATCTTATACATGACCTTTTTTTTTGTTCTACTTATTCTGGGCAGGAAGCACTTGTAAGATTTTGTACTTTGTAGAGAACAGTGGGCAGAATTACCAAACAGGTTCTAATTTGCTTGGGCAGGACGAGGATATGTAGGTATAGACTTCATTGACAAGTCGGCGTTGTAAGGTCAATGAATTAAGAATGATACACATGCCTGCAAACGATAATATCATGAAAGTAAATAATAAAAAATCTTATGTAAACTGAGTAGGCATAACGTGGGTAAATAATGTGTGTGTATAAGTTAGTATTATTATGGAATTACAGCTATTCATTTGTGTCTATATTACTACATTATTATTTTAAGCCGAATGTGGTGTTAAATTGGCACCGTCATTGTCAGCTGAACCTACGTTTAGGTATAAATCCCCTGCTATGTTACTAAATAAGCAGTCGCTTAAATCACTTAATTCTAGCATGCCAAACCGCAATCGAAGTTCGTAGGGTCATTGCGCCGGTTACGCGACCACCTCCAGTATGCGACCATTTGACGGACTAAGTTTCTTTAAATCGTGATAATAACAGTTCTAGACGAAAAATTAATTAAAAAAAAAATTCAATCGTTTGTCCAATGGCTATTCAACAAGAATTACCACAGTTTGGAACATAAGGTTTAACCCAACACTGAAGAAAAATTGCTGAATACGCGTAATAATTTAGCGGTGTGCAATTCTATGGTGATTTGAGAAAAAAATAGCACGACGCGCGGCGCTCAAACTTAAGTTTTATTACCTAAGCCATATTTTACACACAAGATATTTGTTTAATTAGAACAATAGTTAAGTTTTCGTTATTATCTAGTTGTATTTTTTACTTTTGTTTACTCAATATTATAGTAAAATCCAGTGGTCGGTAACCGAATTGTTTATTTACCAAAATCGCTAGATTGCGACCGCATGGTCGCAATGCCACCAATTCAGCACTATTTTGTTTTGCTTATTATGATCCTAATGGTTTAGACGGAACTGGCGCAATTTAAGGTATAGCATTGTTAAAGTGTAAGGATGCAATTCTTTGGTATGCGACCACCAGTTTCTATGAAGAAATTTTGAGAAATTTACCTACAAACATTGGGTGGCAAAGGTGGTCGTTAACACACTTTATCGAAAACAAAGACATTAGTTTGCGACCACCATACTTTAGCATGAGAGAAACAATAGCCGCAAACCCAAATAAGTGTGTAAGTTCATTGAGTATACGACCACGGGTGATATTTTTTTAATTTAGTTGGTTATTGAAATGCCAGTTTGATATTTTTTTTCTGTTTACTGCTTGCGGCAGTGTCGAGGGCTGGGGTTGGGTTCCCACCTTGCCTAAAATATGGCGATGGGATAGGCTTATCTTTGCGTTACCCTCGTGAACGGGTGCTGCTTGTGGTAACTGGACGTCTGATTGATTTAACTTCAATGGTCCTAGATTATGATTATGTGACATTGTGTTGCAGGACCTATGGATATAATCCAACTCCGCATAATATGTAAGCGGGCACGTCCTTTATACTTCTTTTTAGTCAGTTTAATGGTAGACTTCTGTTTAAGTTTAGCTGTCAGTGCCGGTAGCTATGCATTTTAGTACCTATATATTAAAGTGTGCTAGCTAACATCTAGCAAAATAATTTGATTTGAATTAATTGATTTACTTTTAATATGAGCTAATTCAACAACAGACGTGTTTCTAGAGAGTTTGTTCTGCCATTTCTTATTCCTAATATAAACACTGGGAAATGACATAGGGCTGGTTTTTTGGGGGGCTGTCAGGATATGTGAAACGTGTAGACTGTATCAGATCCCTCTAACTACAATTTAAGATCGGTTTAGTGGGAAGACATGTGATACTATCGAGACAAAGGGACCAGATCCTCTGCTAGCCAAAGAAGGCGAAAAGCGGGTTAGGAAATGGACTTTTGTGAACAATTATTTTTTCTATAATTATATTTAATTACAAACAAATATTAAAAACATTTTAAAATCAATTATAATTGTTTAAATGCCATATTTTTAATATTAAAATAGTGGTCGCAAACTAGCTTACTGGCGGACGTTAACTAATGAAAGTGGTCGCAAACTAACGTTTTCGCTATATTTTCACTTTTTCTGCATTTTAAAATATTTTTTGTACTAAAGTCTATTATTTTATGTTTTATATCAAAACTAGACTATATTTGGGACCAATTTTGCATTGACACATACTATGTTGCGTGTAAGTAACATTTTCTTTCACTCATCTGAAGTGGGCAACTCAGCTAACTGGTCGCTAACCGGCGCAATGACCCTATTTCCAATTTCCTCTAAAGTCCGTCCATGTTGTGTTTTGTGATATTTCAGCATTGACGTCATAGTACTTGCGTGCACTTGTAACTTGCACATAATTTACATAACGCCGCGAAGGGAGACGTCTCGTCACTTTGTCAGCTGCATCGACTCTTCCGCGTTTATTGAGGCCGGTTCACGCGGTTCATCGTCACTGTAATTGATTGCACTCCATCGCTCCTTACTCCCTGTTATTGCAAGACTAACTTGCATCCTTAATGTTCATCACTTATCGACATCAGAGCGAAATAGGTACTTTAGACCTATCCGTGGCGGTTTATGTGAAGTATGGCGCGGATTTATATGAAACCTTTTTATTCTCGTGTATGACAAGTTATCTTTTTGTCGGAGTACGCGCGTGGTTTTTGTTTCATCCAGTTTTTCTCAAGGCTGTTGAGTGTTGGTACCGAAGTAGTACAATAACTTAGCGTAATGCCCAATATTTATCCGAATATTAATATCTTTTTATAAGTGAAAATGTAACATTATCGGTAGACTATCGGTGACCTAAAGGCTAAAGGTGATTGATACCGATGATTAGACATCATCGGTATCAATCACCTTTATCGAAATATCCGTACCTACATGGCTATAATCGATACAAACAAAAAAAATGCATATTATCATAAAGCAGTCCAATTTGCCAAAACCAGATCCGTTTATCGTAGATCGTCTGTCAAGCGAATGTTGGCGTATTTTCTCCTCATTATTTATGGACGAGTAATTGCGATCGTCTTTTTTTTAATTTTAAAGATCAAAGTGTCAATTAGCCACTGGTATATTGATAAGCAAGAAACGACTTTGAATAACATGATGAAAACAAAAGAGCACAGCATACATTATCTACTAGACTAGAATAAGTTATGATAGGTACTGCCCGTCTTATTGAGGGTAAGTCTGAAAACTGATTACTTGCAAGCCTCTAAGCAGACGCTCCAAATGTATTTAACGTATAAGAGGCACTACCACTGTACTGTAGCCACAGACTGCCGACACTAGCTGGTCGAATTTCGAGACAAAAAATATAACTATATTGAACAAATGAACATAGCTTCCTTCTCTTTGAACCGACTTCTGCATCCCTTCGATCGATACACAGCGGTTATTCCATGACCTTTCACTGCCAAGCATATTATTTGCAGCTTAGAATGTAGAGTATCTCTTGGTATTCGTATACATACGAACTCTTCGTCATCAATGCCTTAATTTACATTTAAAGGCAAAATTCAAGGCTATCTAGGCTACCTAACCAATTAAAGTCATCGAACGCATTAAGGATTTTTAGATGAATAGTTTTGAAGCCACTTTTAAAACTTATTTTTATAGTGTTATGGAATAAAAATAACAGTGGTATCAACTTTAAATACAGCTTTAGCAAAAAAAAATTAATACTTTAAATCTCTTTGGGCTTTAGTGTCTGCAGGTCTATACTTAGTCGAAAACAGCTAAAATAATACAATTGTCATTGAAATACGTTGGGGTGAACCATGGATAGAGTTCACAGTGAATGACAGTTGATATGACATTCATTGATGAGTTCAATTCAAAATATCAAGACGACTGTGCGGTTAAGAACTTTCAGAACAAAATATAATTGGAGATTGTAGGTAGACTGGTATAGACAGTGTGCTTCCCTGCAGAGTGCGCGACGGCGCGGGCGGCCGAGGGCGGCGCGCGATTCGTTTTGCTCCCCGAAGGCCGACCAGTCCCGGTCGTCTCGCCGCATCGGATATGTGTCACTATAACACTATACATACGTCTGCTTCCCTTCGTGTGACTTTCACACTGAGACTTAATATTAAGACAATGATTCTGTGGACTGACCCTGAACTTGCCTATGACGTTTCGTTAAATTGAAGCAGAAAGATGATTGAACGAGAGCTTAGCTATAGTAACTCATTTAAGGACTCTCTTATCGTGGTATATGAGCGAACTCATGCTTACGGGGTGGATACAGTGGTATCTCTGCTGATAACTTGATAGCAAAATGTGTGAATTCTGTAGGTATTATGAATAATAAATGGAAGTAAAATGGTATTATTACGTAGTTATAATTAAGTAGTGTAAGGTGCAGCGGGGCAATCTCGACAGCGGGAAATTTCAACTAATCTTAATAACTTGTAGAAGTTATTAAGATTAGTTGAAATTTCCCGCTGTCGAGATTGCCCCGCTGCACTATATAATAATAAGCTGTAAGGTCAAAAGAACATAAACTACACTATTTTTGTGAACAACTTCGTATGAACGATACCAGTTGTCGCGATATTTTAAAATGTTACGAAACTACGCAGAAGATTAACTGCAATGAAATAGTCGAAGGAATCAAGACCTATTTATTACCTTCGCAGAAGTCAATCACAGTTGAAACACTAGCTTTTTTACTTCAATTGATTGAACTTGGCTACACTTTCAAACAAAGGGTGGGCACCCTTACTTCTAGGGTAACTCTACGCAGTTGGGGTGCCCACCCTAACTGCGTGGGCTTAGTAAAACGATAACAATAAAGCGCCATTATTTAGATACTTACTATAACTAAAACAATAACATTAGGTACAATACATTTAATTGAATAATAAAAACACATGTCCTTCTATGAGGTTCAAGGCGAACAGTAGGTCGATGGCAAGCGTCATCGCCGATACAAAATTTGTACCGACGATGGTTTACGACCCGTCTCGGCAATCCATTATCATACTAATAGGGTAGTTTTAGCCAACTAACCAGTTGTGGAAGGCCATCGATACCGCAAAAGTGAAGCAGTAAAAAAACAAAATCACAAAGTGCGATCATATGTAGGTGGTTTTATCGGTGATCGAAACGAAGCTGTGGATTTATTACCGGCATAATTATATAAATTAGCGGGCCCATTTAATTAGTAAGGTACGATGCGGTGATATCATTGATTTAGTTATTTACACTTCAGTAAGTATATCTGACAAACGATAAATGCTAACAATCTAAAATGCAGAAGAAAGACAAATCGAATTTGAGTACATCAAAAGATTCCAAAGTCATTCGAACTAAAACTATCTGAGACCATGTTTGGTATTGTTAAAAGTCGCAATTAAATAACAATAATGGGGCAACCTATGATGTAACACCTACTATAAATTAATTGTATCCATCAAAGTCTCTAGATATTTGAGACAGGGTAATAACGCTGATGAACATCCGGTCACGGCTCTCAACCACATGTTCCAAAACGAACTGTCGCACGTGATACAACCAAATATCGTCCGTTTTTTAGCACTAAACTATTTTAGTTCGTTATTTTTGAAAACCAAAATAATGTAGAGGTAGGTACCTACACAAAATTATTGCCAACGCATGTTCCTTATGTACCTAACCAACGAAATAAGTACAATCGCGGTTATCTGAATCTATCTTGTGCGAGGAACTAATATCGTTTAAAACATCATCGTTCGCAATTATTCTTAATTAGTACCGGGTAAAAAATTAACCTTGAATCAGAGGCAGGAGTAAGCGACCGATTGAATATTAATATATAGCGATGAGTGAACAAATGCTGAATATTCAACGTCTCGGTCAAGCAGTCTCACGCACTCCTGGAGCTATAGAGAACGCTTGTTTGGCAATAGGAAGCGACAGCAACGCACTGCACCTCTACAATAATACACTCACAGAAAAACTCATTTTCAGCTCCATAAATCGTCCTCACATTTTCCCTCACTCCGATTAAGCAATCCAAGTTCCTCCATAGCAAAAAGTAAAATAAGAATTCGACTGCGAAACGAGAGCCGTCTGCCATGTCGAATTCAATCGCATACAAAAGCTTTTGTAAAATCCCTATTCATTAAGAAAGATCTTCTGCATGTAGTTCATTCTTATTATTGAAGTAGGTAAAATGTGGGCTAACTCTAAATATAGGTCGTTATTTGCATTTTAATTATATAGTTTCTGTAAAGGTCAGAATCTATCAACCAATTACCATCACACGAAGGAAGTTGTGAACTTTACAAAAGTATTCCAACCGTAACTTTGGCTATGGATGAATTACCCAGTTTATTTAATTGTTAGCAGAAGGTCCTGCATTACGTGGATCAGGCATTGTGACGTGGTATCATAGTTCAGACTTTCTATTTAAAATGCTTACCCAAGCAAAAAATCTATAAATTAGTTGTACCTCGTAAACCAAACTACACCCATTTAGCGAGCACTTTGGTTAACTTATGCTTTTCACAACGTATAGGGCACATTTTACATGCAACAATTTAAACGTTTTTTCGCGTCATTCGTCTGAAGAAAAAACATGATCTATTAAAAATTTACTTGCAACATAACTTCTCCAAAACACGCAAGCTAGGCGTAGCGCTTCATAATTCGCAAGAAAAATGTCTGAATAATGTATATTTTCTACTTGCAGCCGTAACTTCATACACTTTATGCCTCGGCTGAATCTTTGTGTCCGGGATAAAGCAGAGAAGACTAGACACATAAATAAAATAAATAACATTATTTATAGTGTTATATTGCTGAATAAAACCCGTTCATATTATGATAGGTGAGCTGAGTGCTTTCAATCTAGTCTGGATCATGCACTCATGTTACCCATTTCATACGCAGTCTATGAATTAAGTGCAAAAAAATAATTACCTACGTGCTTGCTCGCTTGGTACGACGCTTTTTTAAAAATTAAAAACATTAAACAACGACCATAAATAAAATAGGGAACCGTGAGTAGAGGCAATAAAATTTTATTTTCTATGATGATAGGTAATAAACTTACCCAAAAGCTTTCTACGTAGTGTGAAAAGAGGAAAACTCCCGGAAGAGACATCGTAGCCAGCTTAACTTCACAACTAGACTGACAGAGGGAACACGCCGCGCTTTTTATTTATACACTTTTTGTTTACTAACATCACATAGGAATTCCTTTATCTCTGTGTCGATAGGTAGCTCACACACGAGGTTGCTCACGGGAGTCGCCCGGCAGCCCGCGAGCCTCGTCACTAACGACTGAGAATCCGCCAACACGTTGCGCCCCTATATACCTACTTACTTCTTGTTTTGCCTGAATGCTTTATTTCACGCTCTATATCCACGAATTAATAATTGTGTATTGTGGATATCGAACAGCAAGTGTTCGTTGCATACGCGGTGGTGCACTGACTAACAATCATCTTGTTCGACTTTCTTTCCGTCCACGACTATTTTTATATTGTATTGACCTAATACAGTTATCTATCGGGAAGGGCACGATTGTGAATTAGTTCAAGGCTTATTGAGTTAGGTACTGTTTTACTTTAAGAGCAGGCCAAAACCGCAATTCATGGTTATAAACGTATAGGGATCAGGAAAATACAATACAAAATCTTCTTAAACAATCCGCTATAAAGTATTATGTACCTAGTTAAATAAGAGTGCAAATATGATAGTAAAAATATTTTTACCACCTTGATAAATTACTAAAAGGGTGAATGTCCCAAAAGGTTCTCTACAAGGTCATTATTCATTTCTCGGCGAAATATCAATAAAACTTGAAACTGATAGCAATATTGTTTTTGTTTTTCAATTTGTTAATCCATAAGACTTTCTAGACACAAAAGTAGGTATAAAAATAACGCTTTTAGTTCGTGTTAGCAAAACAAGCATAAGAAATGATGAGGCTAAACGCAGGATAAGGCAAAGCAAAACAAAAAGGAAGGAGACGAAATTAGACCTTGCCAAATATACTAAGGTCACCTTGTTTCCAGCTCCCGGCAAAAGTATGAAGGACGCCCGGATAGTTGGGCTATAGCTACCTACAACCTACAGCTGCCATGAATGAACCTTCTTTTAATGTAAACCATCTTTCAGCTTTTTGTAGAGTAATTTTAAACACTGTCTAAAAAAATCTTACTTTTTTAGACAATGATCTAAAAATAATCTTGTCTTGCAACATTCACGTTTCTGTAAATTGTAACACACCAAAGAGATTTAAAAACTATAGAGGGGGCATGCGAAGAAATGTCATACAAAAACTGTGATCCCATCTCTCAGTAACGCCATCTAGCATTAAATAGCGATATTAGAACGGCAACGGCAAACTCAAGAATGAAATTGACTAAAATAATAATTCTGGTTGGTGGCCACCAAGCGAGCTATAGCCGAATTAAATTTTAGTGTTGTCAGATCAAAGGAAAATGCCGGAAAAATAAAAAATGTTTCAAATCAGTTAAATAAATAGGTATTAAAACTAAACAAATTAAGCCAGGCATAAAAAAAGAAATACATTTGTAACTGAAATTAAAAGAGGACCGTAATGAGAAAGTGATTATCGTCTTACCTTAGGTACTAATTACAAAACTATTGACTTAGAAAATAAATCCAGTTTCATTATTATGCTTATAATAATTAATATGGTCTGCTTACTATTACGACCTTGTGTTTGGTTCAGCGCTGGCGCCGTATATTGTAGAAAAATATCAAAACTTCCTACTTAATAGCGCAGTATTCCTTACGTATGTTCTATTAAAAAATAAACCAAGAAAATATTGATTATGAATCTTATACGTATACGTTTATGATATATCTGAAGCAAGGTCGAAAATACGTAGATAAACGGATAAATCGTAAGTCTGGCAGTACCACGTGCCGTAAAGTAGAAAGTAGAAACTTGTGATAGGGATGTTACCATCTAGATTAAGGTATCGATAATATTGATAAAAGTTATAATATTTTTTTCACTTCAGTAGCTCAAACATGTAGGTTTTGCTGCCTGAAATCAGTGAGTAACTTTTTAATTTTTGTTTTAGAGCCGCAAATATCTTAATCAGCCTCGGGTTAATCATACTATTTGAAACATTCACACTCTATCTCTTTCCCGCCATTAGAAAGAGAGAGAAAGAGACAAAGACCAGCCCTTTCTAAGTTCTGATTTTGAATTCGACCTCAAAGACAAACACGTTCGGAATTTCGTACTACCTAAAGAAATTTTGCAAAAAGATTATTATGTCTTGTAATGTAATTTATAGAATTATTATCTTATTGTTGTATTTAAGCGAAAATAAGTATCTAATGCAAATAAAACTGATATTTAACCTGTAAATATTATTTCTAGTTTCAATAATGTTACGTAATATATTTTGAGTACTTAATAAAATATCATGGGTGCTATTTCCAAACACGTCTTAATTTAAATAAAAGAGCGGGAATAAAATTTCTTGGCTGGCGAAAAGAGTTGAATAAGTTAAAAAATATTAAAATAATCGTAAATATAAGTGAAACTAGCGACGAGAACAGTATTATAACACCGGAAGAGTTGAAACAACAAGTTATTAATGCAGAATTAAGTTTCCTACCTGAGAAATATCTGAAAGCATACCATGTCTTCAATGAATGGAGACTTACAAAGGGTGCAAGCAGTTTTTAGGAGACTGTGTTGCTATCTTATTTTTTAGATTTATCACAGACGAGGCGATCATCTGCAATGTGGAGTATTTACCCAATTTTTGAAAGCTACTTTAAAAATAAAACATAACGTGCATATTGAAACATACGCAAAACTCGTATCTTTACTAAAATTAATGCATAGAAATAAGAACATAGAAAAAAATTCTAATGAAGCTCCGGACTGCAATTTTCTTGCCGCTAAAGTAAGTGGTGCCTATGAATGTTTGTTGTTAGTTATTAAAATTTGTGTGTAGACTGTTATGTATAAAAATACTTACTGCCTTCTACTAATTACATCAAAACCACGTCCTCCATCTAATATTTAATGTAACTCTGTGCAAACCATGAGAGAGCACTGGTATCCATAACACAAGTTAAATCTTACCTTGGGTACCAGAGTTCATTATACTTTTTACAAATTTGAGTTATATAAATTTAATAGATTATATTATTAGTCTGTAAGTGGAACTGTACAACCTATCTGGAAATAAATATCTTTTATCTTTTAATTTTTTGAGGTGAAATGAATCCTAGTCTGGCTTAGCAATACTGTTAAAATATTTAATACGATATGTAAAAGATGATGAGAAATGTTAAATTATGCATATTAATTCACACAAAAAACCGAATCCAAGTCTCGTGTTCACAACAATTTTCTTTAGGAAACCTTAAAAACCAGAAACCTATTTGAAATGTTCATACAGTATAATATTTTAATAAATTTAATTTAATATTGTAATATTTTGTTGAGTTATCTATTTATTATTATTTTGACATTTATCGATAACAGAATCGATGAACTTTATCCCATCTCTACAAAACAGTACTTTAGCTACTCAACACAAGAGGGCGTTAAATACAGAATTGCCAAATGTTCTAGAACAATCTATGAAAATGATTTAATTCTAATTACTAAATAAATACAAAGAATACCTACGAAAATAAAGCGTAGCGACGTCCATTATTTTTGTCGTAACGGGATTTGCAATAACGTAAGGCGCAACCATGCATGTTTTCGTGGAAAATAATATTTTTAAACTTTCCACAAAGTTGACACAAATGCGTCTTGACAGGCAGATGTCCTACGTAAGACTATGTGTCATCTGTCCGTTCGGACAGAAGTTACGGATGAAAATTTTGTTCGTGATGTCCGGTCTATAGTTTATTGAATGTCTTTGGTCCCAGTCTGGGTCGGCTCCAAGATGACCTTTCTAACGACTGTGCGAAATATTTCATGGGGCTGGCACTAATAATATCGAAGAATTAAATAGAGCATTGATAACCGAAATTTCAACGTTTTATTGCATACAAATTTATTGAATGGGTAGAGAGAAATTAAAGTTAAATAATTATATGCTATCTTTGTAAGTGAGTTTATTTATAAAATGGGTTATAATGATATTTAGGACATAATGAGTATATTTGACCGATGTCATTAAATTAAAACCGGCAACATTTATAAGTATTTGAAATATTACTAAACTACGATAGACATACCTAGAAAAATTAAATAGATAAAATAAAAATAGCCATAAAAGTAAGTAAATTAAAAGAATTAATAGGTATTAAAGTGAAAGTATTTAAATAGGACAACATAAAACGAAAAGATGCATTGTTAGATTGAATTAAAAACATAGAAACAAAACAATAGCCACATCTCTCCACAAATTATAATTAAATTAAAACAGCATCTAAAATATAAAACGGAACATAAGGTCGTCTCTGATTAGGTACGTGTTGGAGTGGGTTTGACATTAGGATTTAAAAAAATAAAAGAGCACTGAAGAGAAGAGGCGAATATGTTCGAATCTCACATAGATTTATTTACTGTGTAAGGTAGAAGTGTATTTATGGTGCGTTGTCACTTGTCATCGAGCTGTCTTACCATGTAGACGTGAATTAAATACAGTCCTTGAAAATTCTTCATGTTCATTTTTTATTCTGCACCAGCACCCGAACATGAAAAGCGAACTTGTGAAAGCATATTTTCGCATATCATAGAAGCTGAGTCGCGAACTTGCAAGGGTTCGTATTACGGTTTACAGGACAAGCTTTTAACCAAATACAATCCCAAATTATTTTAAAATTCGTACCCGCAACGCTGTAATTATATAATTGAATTCAATGATATATTCGAATAGAACTCTTCGAGTTTTGTAGTAGATCTAACTGCCTGTGTCAGTCATTGCAAATTGGCAGGCATTGGCTAGGACTGATGCTGATTAGACAGATATTATATGTATTATGACATATTGACGAGCTATAAAATTGTTAATTTATGTGTAACTTTTAATTTAATTTTGTTATATAGTCCTCTTATTACACTGTTTTTTTTTATAATAAGTTGTATTAAATGTGGTGAACCTGCAACCTCGACGATTTATTTTAATTATGTTTTTTTCTTATTTTGAGTAAACGGTAGCAAGTTCGTCATGCTCCTTTAGACGCCACTGCTTGCGGAAGCGTCGAGGACCGGGTTACACCCTTCCCTAAAATATGGCGAGGATAGTAATAGCTAATCTTTACGTTATGCCCATGAACGGGTGCTGCTTGTGGTGACTAGGCGACTTGCTGACCATGGCTTTTTTATTATTATAAGAATTAACTGCTTATTGGTTTTACTTCGATGGTCCAAGATTATCATTTTAAACTTCGAGTCACAGCCTTATAGTCATGCCAGGCCATCAGGCCATGGTGCTAAATGGGGATTTGCTCGAGCGTCATAGAGACCTATTGGGTTGCAAAGTTTCGATGACAAGAAGAAAAAAATGTTGTCTAATGTATAGGTACCTTTTAATCGGTGGGAGTAGCAGCTATAGGTTACAAATATTTAAAAAAATACTGTTGCATGGATATACTCGAGCGAGTCAGATTTTCTAACTGTACACTTTGAGAATAAATTATTTTTTAGCGCCCTATTTTTTCACCTACTTAAAAACCACTATAACTTCAAATTAAGAGTGCGCCCTGGGAAGCGTTGGCCACTTTTGAAAATACTCCAAAGTTCGGTTACTTTTTCGGTTATTAAATACACAACATACTTCTCAAAAAGTTGCAAATTCCTAGTATTCTTAAAAAGATTTTTTTTGTTAATAAACATCATCGGTGTCGCTAGTAGACGCCAGCGCTATACCAAGGCACACTCTTAAATTAATTAATTATTGTGAGCTATATTATCGGAGATTAAACATTAATTAGAGAGAGAGAGGAACGCTACTGTGCGTAAACAAACATCTGTTCCGTGTATTCTAAAGTTTCAAAAATAGTTTTAGTGACAAAACAGTCACCCCCCAAGCCTCTACGCAACGCCCCCATTTTTCTGGGTCTCTTACCGCTCCCCTTTAGGCCTGCAGCGCCCACACGGGGGCGTTATCGCCCACTTTGGGAAAGGCTGATCTAAAGGGATTCGCCTAATATTAGAAAAAAAAAATATCGTATTTTTTAAATCAATGAACTTAATTAATTGAAAAGCTCAGGAAAAAGTGTGTATTATTGTACCTCCACTGACATATGTTTGCAATGTGTGCCTCGATTCTGGTGTCTTTCCTGACTGGTTTAAGAAGGCCATTCTTCACCCTATTTTTAAGTCTGGTGATCGTGACCGTGTCGAAAACTATAGGCCTATATCAGTTCTGCCCGCTATGTCGAAGGTACTGGAAAACAATAATAAATGCAAGGCTAGTTGCATACCTAGAGGCGCGCAATCTTTTATCGGTTAACCAATTCGGAAAAATCTATCCACTGCTGATGCCGTTCACAAATTGGTTAGTTATATAGCTCAGGAACTTGACAACGGTAAGAAATGTATTGCATTGTTGACCTCGCGAGGGCATTCGACACGGTCTCGATTCCCATCTTACTATCTAAGCTCGAATGCCTGGGAATACGGGGCGCCCAGCTGCCCCTGTTTCGGAGCTATCTAACAAATAGAACACATGGCGCCAAAATTGGAGCCTACTTAGCTCGGATTTTAATGAAGCTTTCGGTGTGCCGCAGGGCAGTATTCTTGGCCCCAGTCTATTCTTAATCTACATGAATGATCTGTGTAGCCTCAGTCATATACGAAAATATTGTATGCGACACAATATTTTCGTATGCAGATGATACAGCACTTGTGTTTGCCTCGGACAGCTGGGAAGATGCATATCGCCTTGCTCAGAGGAGTTTTGATACGGTCAGCGAATGGCTTAAGAACAATCTGCTTACCCTGAAAGTATCGAAAACGAAAATAATATTTTTTTCTATTAGAAATACCAATGTGTCTGCTACAATATCACTGAACGTTACCACCTAGTCGACACCGTCATTTGATTGCAGCGTCGGCAGTCGCACCCATGTTCGCTGTGACATTGAACGTGTCACTTCGATAAAGTATCTTGGCATCGTCATTGACTGCAACCTTACATTTAAAGAGTACATAACACACTTATCAAATAGGGTGCGCAAACTAATGTACATCTTTAAACAACTACGCAGTTCTGCAGATGCTGGTGTCATGAAAATGACTTACCAGGCACTGTGTCAGTCAATTTTAGTTTATTGCATCTCTTCCTGGGGCGGTACAGCCAAATCTATCTATTTTATCCAGATCGAACGAGCACAGAGAGCGATCCTTAAAGTATGCTGTTCCAAGCCAAGACTTTATCCCACCGTAAAGGTCTACGAATATTGTCAAGTCCTCACGGTTAGGCAATTGTTTGTTCTGGCCACTGCCATTAAACAACACGCCATTTTCAACTATTCCCAGCAAATAAATCGCTGTAACCATATACCTAGTTGCTCTAAATACGCCTCTTTAAACTTCCTTTAGTCATAGATCCTTTATTTTCCTTGTTCCGTACCTTTACAATAAATTAAACCAAATTCTTTCCCTGCACCTATTGAACAAACATAATTTTAAAGTCACTTTAAAAGCCTGGCTACAAGGCCAAACATATACTGCCACAGGAGCTCTCTTTGACGTATTCGTCTAGTTATTTTATGCACTAACACACACATCATCACAAACACACACCTTCACAAACATTATAACATTTAAAATTTAATCTCAATATAATTCTAAAATGAATAAAATTTGTTATTAACTCACTAATTGCTTGAAACTGCTATTTGCTATGATATCAGATATAAGCTATCAAATGTGTTAATCTATGACCGGTCGGGGACCTGGTGACCTGTATTACAGGTGTTACTAACTTACTACCTACCACAGGCACCAGTGATCCATAACCAAAAATTATTAGCATTTTCTCGTGTGTAAATTTTGTTTGTATTTTTTGGCTTGTGATAAGAAATAAACAATTTTTATTTATTAATTATTTTTATTCTAATAATAAGTGCTATTTTTTTATATAATTAATTGATTAATTAGGATTATTTGTAATCATCATCTTCATCAGTAGAATCATCTTCCTCTTCTGGTTCTCAATAATATCATGCCACGAATTAGTCTGTGTGATCAGCTGTGATGGCGTCATGGCAACAGAAACCAGAGTGGGGACTGAGTGAGAAGGTAATAGATAGAGAGAGAGTGAGAGATGAATAGAAGCGCGGAGAGGGTAATATAGGCATAGGCATCACGTAGCTGAACGCATTAATTAAACTTTATCGACGAATTTTGGTTACTTCGGCTTATGTAAATCGTCAGATTACACATTTTTCGTTATCCTTGAATAATTTCCTTCAAAATAAAAAAAAAATTGCCACGCTCGAGAATGACGAGATGACATATGTTTACAACTTTGTAGCCCTCCCCTTTCTTTACGTCACTCTCAAATTGCCGGATTAGTGGAATATACACTTTAAGCATGTAATTAACTCACCTTAATCTGACGCCCTCAAGATTTTTTTTTTTTTACTAATCTGTTCCTTTATCCTTGATGGGCGGCCTTATATGGGACTCATATTTGGAGGGGGTACTTAACTAGGTACAAGGTATCTCCCTGTATATTAATCTGCCGCGCTGGAGTTAATTCCAAAATCCCCGTTTGGGCTCCCCTACCATTATGAATTTAAGCTAGCGTGAACACGTCAGTGAACCCTTTATACATGGAGGCTGTTATTATTTAATGGGCAAACGTTTTCAATGTTAATATAAATATTTGCCTCGTTGGTCTAGTGGCCGCAAGCGCTACTGCTGAGCATGAGGTCCCGGGATCGATCACCAGGTCGGGCAAAGTGTTATTGAGTTTTTCCATCTGGAATTTCTCAGTAGCAACCCGAAGTCTGGATTTGCGCCCGATCGATGTCATTAGGTTCGCCCCCTATTACATGGGACTTAAACATAACTGGCGAAATGTGGGTGTGGATTACCGGCGTGACGTTATGTTATGTATAAATATTTTTTTCTTGTAAAATTGGAGTGCGCTAGATTACACGTGACAATAATTTTAATATGTTACTGAGTATTTCATTGTACTATAATTCAAGTTCTTCAAACGAATCAGGCAGATCTGTTGCTGGGGAGTTTGTTCCGCCACTTCTTTTTTTGTGAGGACCCCGAATTCTCTTACGTTAGCCCATAAAGCAACTTCTATCTGGCAGTGCCAAATAAAATATTTATTTCTCCTCACAAAAACAAGCTTTTACTTTATTTGACAGTTATCATGTAGATATCTGGGTGTAATAATTTATCTATAATATGTATGTATTTAGAAATTTATAAGTATGTTTATCGCCTGTTTAGTTCCCATAACACAAGCTCCTAAATGGCGTTGTGTGAAAAGTTGTGGAATATTTATCAAATCAAATTTATTTATTTTAGGACAACTAAAAAATCCAAAGGTTAGTATACAAACAACTTAAAAAAACTAAGTATTGTTAGTCCATACACATACAAATAGACAATCACATACATCTAATCCTCTAAGTACAATGTTAAATTTATGTTTATTTATAAATAATTTATTTATTTATTTACTTATTTATAAAAAAAAAGATAAGTACCTTTTTTTATTTTTTTTGAGGGGTGTAAAATCCTCATGGATGTCCCCCGCCCCGGGGAGGGCGGAGGGGTCTGTCAGACTCTTACTGACTAAAAACCACCCCGTGTTCCTGCTCACACCTGCGCCGGGGGTCACGGGAACAGAAAATACTTCCGCGACCCCCGACTGGTGCCGGCCCCGCGGGCCTCGCCAAGTCAGTGAGGGGAGTGAGGTGTTAGACTCCCCTCGCGACGTCTAAGAATGGCGCGCGTGAACACGACACGCCGCCACCTAGGGTCCATGTACGTGGGGGGCGGCGGACATCCCCGTGTCCATCGCCCCTGGGTCCAAGGGGGACAGACACAGGGGGGCTGGAAGAGGGCGTTTTCCGGCCCTCCGCCTGCGCCCGGTGCGTCTGCTGCGGGCCGGGTGAGTGGAGTTCATCCTCCCTCTCCCTTTCCGCAGCCTCCTTCTGCGAAATGACCGTTTCACAGAAGGACACCACCGCGTCCCAGGACTCGACGCTGCCGACCATCCTCTCGACCACGACCGGCAGCGACAAGTCACTGCCTACTCTAGAGACGAGGGCACGGCGCGGCTCCTCCCAAGCGGCACACTCTGCCAGCGTATGCCGCGCTGTGTCCTCCGGCAGTCGACGCAGTGGTGACACCGGGCGTCCGGCTGTTTACGCGACACAGGTACTTCCCGAAGCAACCGTGCCCAGTAAGCACCTGATCATGTAGATACCCAACTCAACTAGGTTATGGTTACCAGACTTATACAATATAAGTACATGCTAAATATCGATGATAGGTATACAGGCTAAATATCGTCTAAACAGCATATCACATGTTGATATTGTTATACGTGCCGCTGGTGCCACACCCGGAATATTAATTAAGTTCGAATATTAAACCAACCGAGGCATAAATATACCCTACGTTCTATTGATAAAGTCTGCGACGGCCTTCTAAGGACCACATTCGAAAAAACAAGGTAGGTATGGGATTTTTGAGGTATGATTACTTTGCAACAGCAGAAGGAACTAAAAACATATCTCAGGATCGCCACTAACGAAGTATACAAAATGAGGGTAAAAAGAAATTATTGTCACCCTACTCACATAAACAATTCGTACCTACCTATCTACGTATCGATTAAGATTTGTAGTTTTATCATAATTCTAATTTGTAACAAATGACACCAATTTGTTGCACATTTTTTTCTCACAAAAAGAGACAATTTTCTAATCTTTAATCTATACATATAATAAGACTGTAAAAAAACTGTGTCTGTACATTGAATATATTTAAAAAATAATAATTGAGGGGGGTTTAGAAACAGTAATAGAGCACAAATCCAAAAAAAAAAATCTGTCTGTTTGTCTGTTTGTCTGTTTGTCTGTTTGTCTGTTTGTTTGCACACGCTAATCTTCGGAACTACTGGACGGATTTGAATGATTTTTTTTTTGTTGTATAGATATTAAGTCTGGTCAACACATAGGCTATAATTTATCTTGGAAACTGGAACACCTGATGCAGAACCGCAACAGACCAGCTAAACTATAGGCGATACAAAAATGGTCCCACAGCAAAAATTGTTCCAGGTGATGAGCATTTTCTGCTGAGAGAATAAATTTGAAGATCCGGAACACCTGATGCAGAACCGCAACAGACCAGCTAAACTATAGGAGATAGAAAAATGGTTCCATAGCAAAAATTGTTCCACGTGATGAGCATTTTTTGCTGAGAGAATAAATTTGAAGATCCGGAACACCTGATGCAGAACCGCAACAGACCAGCTAAACTATAGGAGATACAAAAATGGTCCCATAGCAAAAATTGTTCCACGTGATGAGCATTTTCTGCTGAGAGAATAAATTTGAAGATCCGGAACACCTGATGCAGAACCGCAACAGACCAGCTAAACTATAGGAGATACAAAAATGGTCCCATAGCAAAAATTGTTCCACGTGATGAGCATTTTCTGCTGAGAGAATAAATTTGAAGATCCGGAACACCTGATGCAGAACCGCAACAGACCATCTAAACTATAGGAGATACAAAAATGGTACCATAGCAAAAATTGTTCCAAGTTATGAGCATTTTCTGCTGAGAGAATAAATTTGAAGATCCGGAACACCTGATGTGGAACTTCAAGAGCCCAGCTACACTACAACATATATTGGAATGACGTCTTAGCAAGAGTTGTTCAGCCTTATGAGCACTCGCTGTTGACGTATAAAAATCGAAGATCTGGAACACCTGTTGTGGAACTCCAAGAGCCCAGCTACACCATAACTCAAATAGGAATGACGTCTTAGCAAAAGTTGTTTACAACTTTATTTCATACTAAACCACACCAAAGTTACTTTTCATTGAAAGAAAAACTTTCCAAAGAGAAATCTTTTCAGATAATATCTGTAATCTATACATATAATAAGACTGTAAAAAAACTGTGTCTGTACATTGAATATATTTAAAAAATAATAATTGAGGGGGGTTTAGAAACAGTAATAGAGCACAAATCCAAAAAAAAAAATCTGTCTGTTTGTCTGTTTGTCTGTTTGTCTGTTTGTTTGCACACGCTAATCTTCGGAACTACTGGACGGATTTGAATGATTTTTTTTTTGTTGTATAGATATTAAGTCTGGTCAACACATAGGCTATAATTTATCTTGGAAACTGGAACACCTGATGCAGAACCGCAACAGACCAGCTAAACTATAGGCGATACAAAAATGGTCCCACAGCAAAAATTGTTCCACGTGATGAGCATTTTCTGCTGAGAGAATAAATTTGAAGATCCGGAACACCTGATGCAGAACCGCAACAGACCAGCTAAACTATAGGAGATACAAAAATGGTTCCATAGCAAAATTTGTTCCACGTGATGAGCATTTTTTGCTGAGAGAATAAATTTGAAGATCCGGAACACCTGATGCAGAACCGCAACAGACCAGCTAAACTATAGGAGATACAAAAATGGTCCCATAGCAAAAATTGTTCCACGTGATGAGCATTTTCTGCTGAGAGAATAAATTTGAAGATCCGGAACACCTGATGCAGAACCGCAACAGACCATCTAAACTATAGGAGATACAAAAATGGTACCATAGCAAAAATTGTTCCAAGTTATGAGCATTTTCTGCTGAGAGAATAAATTTGAAGATCCGGAACACCTGATGTGGAACTTCAAGAGCCCAGCTACACTACAACATATATTGGAATGACGTCTTAGCAAGAGTTGTTCAGCCTTATGAGCACTCGCTGTTGACGTATAAAAATCGAAGATCTGGAACACCTGTTGTGGAACTCCAAGAGCCCAGCTACACCATAACTCAAATAGGAATGACGTCTTAGCAAAAGTTGTTCAGTCTGATAGGCATTTCCTGTTGACTTATAAAAATCGATGATTAGAAACATTTGGTATAGAAATTAAAGCTATCGCTAACTTCATTGCATAATTATAAAATAACATAAGTAGTACTACGCGGTGAAGGCGGGAACAGTTCGGGACTGATTTTCGATGACGATGGTATATCGTTGAAAATTAGACTCTACTGGCTAAAACTCCCATTTTTTTTATCGTATGCCTTCGGGCTTATGTTATTTGAGTGTTTAATTTCCTTTTCCATTTATCTTCGTTACACGGTAGCTTACACGGTAGCTTACCCGGTAACGCAGGGGAGCAGCCACTTAGATTTTAATTGATCAGGTATCATCACAATAAAACTATAACCATGCCTGGAAAGAGGTCAAATTTTTCCCAATGTTCCAAAGGTGCTAAATGATTAAAGACCATAAGATCCCAACAATCTACCGAAGAGCGTTAGGAGAGACTTGATGCTGTTCGAGAACATGAGGCTGCAACTTGCTCCGTGGAAACTTCTTGGGATCGCGAAGCACGCCTGCATTCTCAGCGTATTTACGCATCTACATCCAGGTATCTAGAGACCAGTGAAGAATATGTGCGCGACTGACCGCTGATCGTGAACATCATGCACTGTCTCGCGAGTTGGAGACGTTCACGGAAAAAGCATGACGCTTGAGTTTTCAGCGTATATACGCATCGACTCTAGAGATAAGTGGGGGAAGGAGATGCGCGACTGACCGCTGATCGTGAACGTCACGCAACATATTATAGGCTATAATTTATTTTGGAAAATGGAACACCTAAAGTGAAAGAGATATAAAAATGGTGCCATTGCAAAAACTATTCCACGTGAAGAGTGTTTTCTGCTGTGAGACTAAATTTGAAGATCTGGAGCACCTGTAGGGGAACTCCAAAGCCCAGAGACAATATAACATATACATAATAGTAATGGCGTCTTAGCAAAAGTTGTTAAGTCTGATGGCATTTCCTGTTGACCAACAAAAATAAAAAATCTGGAACATCTTGAATCGTCTCGCGCATCCCATTGATTTCCCGTCCCCGGGCTTATAGAATTCGACATCAGATGTTTCAGATCTTCGATTTTGACGACCCCGTTGTCGCTGGCATAAGCAACAGGATCCGCGTACGAAGTCGCGGGCAGAAGCTAGTAAGCGTAATAAAATAAAAAACAAAAAAAAATGGAGGACTGCTGAGGGCTCGAATTTTATTAAGTTAACACAACTTTCAAGAAACAAGAAGTGGTGTCCTTTTCTTGCTTTCACAAATTTCCACAAATTATTTATTAGCATATAGGCTTCCAAACAGTAGCTGTAAGTGAATGATTTCATTTTATTTGCGTCTTAATAAATTTCTACGTGTGAATTGAGGGCCATTTTGTACGAAGATATACGAAGTAGGACAGTGTTTTGCTATAATATCTTGTTTTCACAAATTTTGTTTGGCATTAGCTTAGATATTGGCATAAAGACTTTTTCTGTAGTGTCCATAGTTTATCAGGTTCAGGTGGGCCCTCAATCCTGTATGTGAGAACTGAGGGCCCAACTTTACAGTCCATAACTCGGTTATTTAATGCTTTCACAAAATCTGATTCCAACTTTCACAATTCTTTTGGAATGTTCACTTACTCCTAAGCATATTTTCAAAGAGTTTTAACAAAGTGGCCCTCACACCACACGCACATAAACTCATGAAAAGTGATCCAACACGGTGTTGATCAGTCTATTCTATTTTTTAATAAGACAATCTAAGTCAATGTCGACATTTTTCTACCAATGGCAACAGAGAATTGGAAAGCAAGTGCGTAAAAAAAAGAAACAACTGTGAAAAAATAACTAGGGACTAAAACAAACAAAAAATGTAATAAAATATATTATTACGAATGTTAGTATATTTAATAAAAATTATACCACATTCAGACAGACAGAGATTTAGGGAGACATCTCACAACTTTACATTATTGAGACGGATAAAAACTTTCAGCGCCACAAGCAGGTCTGGGGAGGAATATGTCAGAAGGAAGGAAAAGTTAATTGGAAGAAAGAGTGTTGATCAGTCTTCAATTCACAGCAGTTGTTTTTACAGAGTTCGTTTGTGTTTTTTTTTTGGGACGGGTATGGTTCTGGTTGTAGAAGTTGATTAAAAATCCAACCCTTAGCTTATAGGAAAACAGAGGATGATTGATTTTACTGAATTTTAAACTGTGAACCAACTCTGTTGATACTTGGATGTTGAAACAATTATGTCTTAATTTACTTCAGGTGACAGAATAACTTAATGGAGACCTTGTCATGTGCAGACAGAAGACAGTCGAAGGAACTCCTCTACGGTTTAAAGTACAGTAGCTAACTCGTCCTCGTGCTATATTATATATTTATATTGATATAACTGGATATAACTAAAAAAATATAAATAAATAAGTACATTTTCCAAAAAAAAATTGTAAAAAGTTTTTATTTTTCATTACATTTTTACAACTGCGACTGCGGTTTTTTTTAAAAAAAAAGTGTAAAATAACTGAGCATAGATTCGAAGTCGGTGGCAACAATCTTTTTTCTAAATACTTAATTCAATTTATAAATTATTATTGTGAGGTAGCGATAAGCGTAATAGTAAATTAAAATTATTTCGGGCATGCGTATAATACTATTCGGATGAACTACGTACCTACGAGTTAAGACGGAACATTTCACTGTGCGTGGTCCGACACGCACTATGGTTCTTGGCGAAACTGGATAGGAACCTATCCTACTACAACTTTGTATGTCTGTCTGTCAGTTGTAGCTCCTTACGTTTGGTACTACTAATGCTTACGGTAGATAGTTTTTTTTTTATTATCTTATATATAAAATTCTCGTGTCACAATGTTCGTTCCCATACTCCTCCGAAACGGCTTGACCGATTCTCATGAAATTTTTTATGCATTTTCAGTAAGCCTGAGAATCGGCTACTATCTATTTTTCTAACGTCTAAGTGATAAGGGGTGTTCACCCCAAATTTTTTTTTAATAATTTTTTTGATATTTTTTTTATTTTTTTATTATGTGGCATCAAAAAATACATACAACTCTAAATTTGCACTTTTTTATCACCAACCCTTGCTTTTTAATAGTCATAGCAGAACTTTAAACGACTTTTTGAAATATCACGAGGAGAGGGAAGAGGGAGGGAGTGGGAGGGGGAGAGGGGGAGGGAAGTCGGAGTGGGGATCGTGAGAAGGGGAGGGGAGAGATTGTGAGAGGGGAGGGGGGAGATTGTGAGAGGGGAGGGGGGAGATTGTGTGAGGGAGGTGCAGTGGAGGGAGGGGCAGGGGTAGCGGGAGGGATAGGGAGGGGAGTGGGGGAGGGATGGGGAGTGGGAGAGGAGGGAGGTCAGGACAAAAAGAGGGGGTGGAGAAGGAGGGAATGAGAGGGGGAGGAGAGGGGTGGGGTAGGGGAAGGGTGAGGTGAGAGGGGAAAGGAAAGGGGGAGAGGAAGAGGCAAGAGCCGGGAGGGGAGGGAGGGAAAAGTGAGGGGAGGGGGATGGAGGGGCGTGGGAGGTGTGGGGGAGAGGGAGGGAGAGGGGGGTGGGGAGGGGGAGAGGAGTTGATAAAAAATGCTATACAGTAGCTTTACCGCAGCAGGTTCCGAGTGCCACACGTCATTTTCTCTTTTTTTTTAACCATTCAATCACAATGTGCCACAGCGAAGCGTGGCAGGGTACAGCTAGTTTTACTTTAAATACTTAGAACGCGAAATGGGGAATTTAAATTTAATACTAACGCCTAATTGGGTTAACTAACAGTTAAGCTTATCATGAACAATAAGTATGATCATTGAAAGCCTGCCATTTCCTTCAACCTATGTTTCTGCTGTTTGCTGAGTGAAAAAAACAGAAAAAAAACATTGTTTTTGGAGATAAGGTACCTACGGTTTATTTTAAGTACACGAAAAACAATGTCTCTGAACTATTATAGGACCCATCTTATGTAGGATCTTATTGAGCGGTAAAACAAACAATTTCACGTTAAAACTAGAAAAAAACGTTTCCTGCCTTAACCTTAGTAGAATCCCACTATTTACACCATCCACCAGAATTCGTAATTTCGCCATTTCGCACCTCTACGTGCGATATTTTTAAATCTTCCCGCGATTAAGGGTATGTTTTACTATTTAGTGAATAGTAAGTTACTAAACTAAAAATTAACCAACGCAGCTGATACAAAAATGTCTACTAAAACTTATTTGAGTTAACACACGGTACTTACAACGCAGCAGTCGTGTATTTTAGTTTCAGTTCATTTACTTGGATAAGATATTCAAGATTTATTTAAACTAGTTTAACTTTACTATTTATAATATTAGTTCAAAGTGTATTTTTTAAATAATGTATGTACCATGCATTTGTTCTTGGTTCAGTATCTAATTTCAAAAAAGCAAACAACAATAAAAATTGGTGTAATGGAACGTACCAGCTAACAAGAAAACGTCGGTCGGGCGATGGGGCGATTATTCCACATTTCCACAATAATGTTTTAAACTGACATATTCAACAGTAAAAAAAAAAAAAATTGAAAAATGTTTAGTTAGGAATTACTTTAACTATGATTACTGAATAAGGCCATATATAATTCAGACACAGTATTGTCATCAATTTGAAAGCTAAAGCCAAAGGTTAACAATCACTGTCAAAATCCAAAACGAAACTACTGTAGGCGACGAATGTTGTAAAATAAAATAAAATAAATAAGTGAAAAGGATAAGACTAAATATTCTTATACACATATATTTTAGAGAAATATTTTAAAATGCAATTCAAAAATGTAACTCACGTATTATTCGATTTAGACGGACTACTTCTGGGTAAGTTCTTCATAGTGTTGCATGAGATTGGATAAGAATGGGTGATGAAAACTCCGGTTAAATTATGGCCAATTAATGTTTCAGATTCTGAAATCTTATATACAGAAGCCTTTACTGCTGTATGTGCAAAATATGGAAAAACCTTCACCTGGGAAGTCAAAGCCAGTCTTTTGGGATTCCAAGGTCACGAATGTGCAGAAAAAATAATAAAGACGTTGGACTTACCTATTTCCAAGGAGGATTTTATGAAGGCGAGTTTCGAATATTATGAGGTACTGTTCCCTAAAGTGCAGCTTATGCCAGGTAAAATTAAATTTGGTTATCAAAATGTAATTCAACTGCATGATATGTGTGTATTCTCTTAAATTAACAATATTTTAGCAAGGATTTTTTAAGTTACTTAAATTAAATAATTTTCACTAATGCTGTCACCTCCATAATAACACATTTAAAACAACATTTACATGCAGGCAACGATACAGCGCATATTATGTTAGCCGTTTGATTGTGTCTGCATTCCACCAAAAACAGTTGAAAATTAATTTGATTGTACCACTTTCAAAAATGGAATCATTGGGTTTTCTCTAAACGGTAAACACTGAAAATTATACTGCAACTCATACTAATTACAGAAAATCAATTACAGGCGCACAAAAGCTAGTGGAGCATTTGCACAAAAAAGGAGTACCAATAGCTCTAGCTACGAGCTCAAGTAAGGATAGTGTTGATATGAAGATGGTGAACCACCAAGACTTCTTAAGTCTCTTCCATCATCTCACCATGGGGTCAACAGACCCAGAAGTCACAAAGGGGAAGCCTGACCCAGCAATATTCCTTGTCTGTGCTTCTCGATTTCAAGAAAAGCCAAAGCCAGAAGATGTGAGTAGATAGTGTGGATTTTAGAGTGGTGACTGTCCTTCCAATCCTTCAATTCTAATTATAGCTAAAATACAACACAAATCAAATGTTAATTTTATGAAGAATTGAAGAAACATTATAATCTTTATAAAATTAACATTTGATTTGTGTTTATTGTATTTTAGCTCTACTTAGTTTGGGACTAGATGTGTTGTGTGAAAGTTGTTGAATATTTATTTATTTTCTCATGACCTGCATATTTTCAGTGCCTTGTTTTTGAAGATGCTGTGAATGGTATAAAAGCAGCAAATGCAGCCAACATGCAAGTAGTAGCAGTGCCTGATCCGCGCATAGAGGCTGATCAATTACAGACTGCTACATTGGTCCTGAAGTCCTTGGAGGATTTCAAACCTGAGTTATTTGGTCTTCCAGCTTATGATAATTAAGGCAAACTGTTATTATAAGTATTTGTTGGTGCTTATATTTATAATATTGTCAATTGTCAATCATCACATGATCACTACTTATTATTTTTGTATCCACTACTTAAGTAGTAATTTAGTTAATATAGTTTTTTGGTGTTAAGCAAAACTTTGACAAACATTTAATGTTTTTCAAATGATCTGAATAACAATTACACTACAATATTGCAGACAGTATTACACCACTTTAAGTACCTGAATGTGTTAAACATTGACCTCTTATGTCTAGTCATATTTAAATAAAAATACAAAACTTCACAGCACCATTATGTAGTTTTATTACTATTGACAGTAAGAATGCACTATTTACAATACACAAATTATGTACACTACTTGACTTGTTTATAACACCATCTTCGCCCTATTTCATTCCAAACTTTACATAACTTTCAGCAATACTACCTGTACATGAGCTAGGCTAAATTAAGTAATCATAATAGTTTAAATGACATAGTTTGATTTTAATGAACCTTCTACATTCAAATCAATGCAATCAATAAATAAATAACTTAGTTTTGTCATCAATATCTAATCATTTTTCTTATAAGGTGGTAATCCAAACAGTTCTGGCCTGAAGTGTTCAACAGAATCCAGTACGAGTGTGGCCTCAGTGGTTCGTGAGCGATCTAGGCGGGGGTCGGGCACCATGACGACTTGCATGCCGGCCGCTCGAGCAGCTCTCACACCGTTAATGGAATCCTCGAACACCACACACTAGAAAATAAAAAGGCTTTCATTAATTTCAAAATCAAACTTATCTTTATTTAACCTTTACATTCCTGACCTAAGAAATGGAGTTTTTAAGTTCTAAATCCCATAAATTACTTCTTGGTATTGACGCACTCAGCCCATGTATTGCAAATAACGGTCTTACTGCTACGAAATAAAAGCGCTGTCTATGTCACAGTTCTACCTAAGGGGTACGTTGGTAGCTTCTTTCATTCCTGTAATCTATAAAAAATCCCCAAAATGTTATGAAAAATAACAATAGGTACCTTCTCAGGAGCAGGCTTATCAGGGAACTTGTTGGCTGCAACAAAGAAAATGTCTGGATATGGTTTGCCTTTCTTCACGTCGGGATCTGACGTCCCCCAAGTTTTGCATGGGAACAGATCAAATAGCTCCTGATGGTTGACAGTCTTCAAATCGTAGGACTCCTTGCTACTGCTTGTCGCTAATCCTATGCTGACATTATTGTTATGCAGATGACGTAGAAGTTTTTCGACTCCTGTAAACAAAAGATGAGAAGAAGGTACATTTTTAAAAGTTGTACAGACGCCAGCACATCAAGTTACCCCAATGTGTCAAGTTTTTCCATTTGAATATGAACCTTATTCTGTTTAAACATAAAGTTGAAAAACGATCAAAGAAATTTGAAACATTGGGGTAACTTGATGTGCTGGCGTGTGTACATTTTCTGACAAAAGATTGATTAAAGTTTAATTATATAGGTTATCTAGTTACAGTGAAATGGGTGTTAATGACACATAAGAAAGCTGCACATGTTTTTAAAATTACTACGAAACCTAAATGATGATAGTTTTTAATTGCCTGAACTAACTTGATGTGCTGGCGTCTGTACATAGAGGCATGGCACGTGAAATGCGTATTTTTGTTTGCTTAGGTTTTGGACAGGCTAATAAAAAACATTGTAAATACCTACATAGGTAGGTACAGACACCAGCTCGTCAAGCTACCCCAAGCTGTCAAATATCCCAATTTAATGTGAACCTTATTCTGTTTGTAATAAAGATAAAACCGAATAAATTTGACACATTGGGGTAACTTCATGTGCTGGACACTGTACAGACGCCAGCACATCAAGTTACCCCAATGTGTCAAATTTTCCTAATTGAATATGAACCTTATTCTGTTTGGCATAAAGTTGCAAAACGATCAAAGAAATTTGACACATTGGGGTAACTTGATGTGCTGGCGTCTGTACATACATTGCTTGTGACATAATGAATGTAAACAGTAAAACTCATTAGAATGGTTAGATAAGTTAAAAAAGGCATGCAATCATTATTGCATGCCAATAAGTAGGTAGGTATGCAAATTATATTGTATTTATTGTGATCAGAAAATATAGTCCAGTCAAATTAGGTCATTTTTTGATAAAGATTGGAATAAATTCTCTGGAGAGACAAAAACGGTTCTGATGGTTTTGTATGAGTGGAAAATCGAGTATGAAAACAAAAAAACATTTACTACCCCTACGGAAGGGGGTGAAAATTGTTTATTGGCCATAACTAACTAGATAATACAGGTGTACTCTGCGTAATTTTTTGTATGCTGTATTACACCTTAATCTACATTATTACATTTTATTTATTTTATTCTGACTATCGCAGCGTGAGAAAAAAAATAAAATCATTATTTTTTTCTTTTTTGGTCATTGCAGCTTTGGGGAAAACTGTGTAGTTGTGCAAATTGAGGAAAGGGTTATACATTTTGACCTAAATACATTATTGATTTTGCACCCTAGTTTGACATATGGAAATTAGCTTTTTACGATTTTCTGCCGCTGTACTTCGGGGGAAATTTTGGTTGTTTTGAAATTAATACAGTCATATTAACTTGGTTTCCTTTATATTTGCACCCTATAAAAAATTGGCATTTCTTAAGGGAACATATAATTTTCTTGTATTACAGTAATTGCCAAAGAGCTATTACGCCATGGAAGTGACAAGCGACATGCGCTTGTCACTTCCATAGAATATTGTTAGTCACGTATGACGTAACCCATTTTTATTCCAAACATACTCATTTATTATTTAACTAGCTGATGGCTGCGGCTTCGCCCGCATGGATTTATTTTTAAAGGTTTTAGAAGGTTTATTTTTAACCTCCAACAAATACAATTACATTTTTGCCAAATTATATACTAATAATTTCCTTGAGAAAAACACTATCTACAGGTAAAAACAGCATTGGCGTAGTCATGTCTGAGTTCATCGCAAACAGACAGACAGACGACCGCGACGCAAGTGCGGATCCACTCGATCAACCAGTCAAAGTAATATTTATGTATGGATGATACCAATCGAGTTAAATTATTACCTCCTACTACTACTACTTCAAATAATACTTACTACCTTCTCTAGTATTGTATAATAATAATAATAATAATAAGCGTTAGGCAGCATCAATGCTGCTGACATGAGGCAATCGTTGAAGGAGCGCTTCTTTGGCCGCCTGAAGAAGGTTTTAAATAGCCTTTTGTCAGGCGGAAACAAGGTGCGCGCCTTCAATAGTTGGGTCATGCCAGTGTTGATGTACTCTTTCGGCATACTCAAATGGACTCAAACGGAACTTGACGCCCTGGATAGGAGAGTTCGTACACTGATGACCGCAAACCGGATGCATCACCCACCCGGTTATGAGACTGTGCATCCCGCGGACGTGCGGGGGTCGAGGCTTCCTGAATGCTAAGACCCTCCATAACCGTGAGGTGTACAGCCTCCGAAAATACTTTCTGAAAACCGACGTGGGGATGCATCGGGATGTGGTCGCAGTGGACAAGGGCCTTACCCCGCTATCCATGGCTAACGAGAACTGGCGCAAACCTATAGTACTGAGTACTGATGACCGCAGACAGGTATGGCAAAGCAAAGAGCTTCACGGGCGCTTCTACCGGGCTCTTCATGGGCCCGATGTAGACTTCTTAGCGTCCGTATCCTGGCTACGATTCAGTAACCTCTTCGGAGAAACTGAAGGGTTCGTCTGTGCAATTATGGACGAAGTTATCTTGACGAATAACTATCGGAGATATATTATGAAGGACGGGACAGTTGACGTGTGTCGGGCATGTCACTGTCCGGGTGAATCTATCAGACATATTATCATCTCTGGTTGTTCTCGTCTGGCTAATAGTGAGTACTTGCACAGACATAACCAAGTGGCCAGGATTATCCATCAGCAACTTGCTTTGAAATACCAGCTTGTGGATTCTGAAGTACAGTATTACAGGTATGTGCCTGACCCAGTTCTCGAGAATGACCATGTTACACTGTACTGGGATCGATCTATCATCACTGACAGGACTATTGTTGCCAATAAGCCTGATATAGTGGTGATAGATCGATTAGCGCGCCGCACAATGATAATCGATGTTACCATCCCTCATGACGAGAACCTCGTGAAAGCTGAGAAAGAGAAAAAAATCAAATATCTCGACTTAGCACGCGAGGTTGTCGACATGTGGGATGTGGACTCGGCTGTCATTGTGCCGATAGCCGTAACAGCCAATGGCCTTATGGCTGCCCGCGGGGCCGGCACCAGTCGGGGGTCGCGGAAGTATCATCTGTTCCCGTGACCCCCGGCGCAGGTGTGAAAAGGAACACGGGATGGTTTCTAGTCAGTAAGAGTCTGACAGACCCCTCCGCCCTCCCTGGGGCGGGGGACATCCATGAGGATGGTAAGGTTAGGTTATATGTATATATACTAAAATACCTCTTATTTTTTTTTGCCCCCTAAGGGATTGAATTCACAAAAGTTTAAAAACCCTAATACTTCATTTTATCGAAATAATTTTGAAAATCAGAGAACTTTCACACTAACTTTGCACTCCCCATTTACCCCCTTAAAAAATGATTTACGAAAAAATATTTGTTACGACGTGTTTCACGACTTTCAATGAAAAACCTTCATACTGAATTTCTTTGGAACAATTTCAAAAACGACAAAGTTTTATACAAGTACTTACTTTGCACCCACGTTTTACCCCCTTAGGGGATGATTTTCAAAATGTATCGCGCTCCTGATTGTTCTCGAGGGACCGAGCAGTCTCAGAGCAAATATTCTGAATATTCAACCTCTGATCCCTCTCTGTAAACGTTTCGGATGCGCGAGACCAAGAATGACGATCCCGGTCGATAGCTAAACGCATTTCTTGTTGTTTCACACTTTCCTGAGATAGAGAAGAGTCGGGCTCGTTTAAATTTTAGTCGTAATTGTCGCTGCGTGCTAGTTTCTGCGGACAAACTTAGCGCATTACGCTCACGGTTAGAACCCAGCCGTTGTACACGCTCTGCGTTGGTTTCGAGAGATCGAACTAACCTGCATATCTTAGAAACCCTTAAGTTTCGAGACAGATTTGATGTTTTTCTAAAAGGCATACTTAGCTAAAATTTCTTCTTAATCCGATACTAACGATATTCAAATCAGCACGTAATAAGCACGTAAGAATTGCTAGTAGGTAAGTAAGTAGAAAAATAAGGTCAGAGTGTCGTCTTGGGGGCACTATGAAAAAGATACTTAAAAAAAAACATTTATTTAGGAAAAAAACAGTACAGTCATGAAAAATAAAAACGATGATAACTGCAAAAGTTAATAACTATGGCGCAGCTAACTTGGAAAAATTTCGCAACCAATTTCGAGGTAGTTGGTCACAGTTCTAACCTAACCTAACCTAATGGATACCCTTCCACATCGTTTTTACGACAAACGGTAAGTCAGAGACAAAAAGCACCAAGATACTTTTAGCCTTAAATTTAGGTGTTTTATACGATAGAATCGAGAAAATAAACGATTTGCAAAAATAACACTTTTTTGGCTAAATTTTTTAAGTCCTTGCTCCATAGTGCCCCTTACATGGCTACACTCCAACCAAAAATAATAATTATTCGCAGGAAAATTAAACACTTCAACCAACACAAACAACAAAGGTATCCCCCGTTTATATAGGATGAGAGCGTCACATCGGCACCTATAACATCACTTTTTGGGAACGAAACCATAGCGCGATCTAACTCGAGGCCAATGCAGCCATCTAGTTAGAAAACGGAAACTACATATTATTTACCCATATTAAATTAAGAATAAAACTAAATTGTCGTTAATTTAACAGACAAAGTAACTACATTATTTTTGATTTTCAAAAAATATGTTAACCGCAGCAAGGAACAAAACTACGAATTATAAACTTAAATCAATTACCAATTACAACAAATTTTAATGTGCTTGGTAAGTAAAAACTTAGACTGACTTGATTTCATGATAGTGTAGCTTGTTGTACCACCAATCAATCAGTTTAGTAATATTGGTGTAAAACTCTCCATACAATTAGATAGGACATGTATAGTTCTCAGATTTTATAACAGTATCGTAACGTAACTAACACATAAACTAACAAAAAAAAAATACGATTTTTCTAAAACAGTATTATAGGGTTTGAACTTGAACTCGCACCATTTAGTGAGGTAAACGGTCGCTTGACCTCTCCGCTAAATTCCCCGTTGACATATTGTTGAATAGCTGTTCCCCTGCAATTTATAATTTTAATATTAATGCCCCGCTCCTTAATAAAAATAGCGTGATTTTTATGTTCCCAGAGTTATTATTTTATTACCTAATAACATGTCATTTGTGCATTCAATTACGAAAAAAACCTTTTAAAATCAATATGTAGCCTAAAGCCTACCTTGGTTTACATAGAACATTTTTGATCATAGAATTTCAATTCATTCTATCCAATAGTTTTCGCGTGAAGCGTACCATACACACAGACAAACAGACAAACATTCTAAAAAGTATTTTTTGTCATTAGTTACGTTTTTCTAACAAATCCCACTTATTTTTTTAGAAAATTCTCAATGTACAGTTTTTCTTGCGTGACTGTTTTATTATAATTATGTACAGATAAATTTGTTATTACTGTTATGTGTATTTCTAACAATACACTGTCACTTTGCGTAAGTAAATATAATCCGATATTTATTTTTTTAATTTAGCTAAAAGTAAATTTGTGTAACGCGCGGATCGCTTCTTGCCGCAACAAAGATGTAAACGCATCTTCTATTATCATGGCATGCACGTTTTTGTTCTGGCCCCGCCGGTCGCGCTCGCCCCGCGTCCCGCTTCGACCCCGCGCGCGCCCTGCGAACGCCACGAGGCGCGATATATATCCACGTTAATTTTACATAAACTTCCAGTCATATATTTCTTATTTTTATTAGGTGCGAATATAGTACATTTAGAATACATCATGTATAAAAAAAACCACGACTACACTAATTTGCCCCGAAGTACAATTTACAAATATTGTAAAATGCTGGTTTCCAAGGGGTGCAAAAGGGTGCAAATTTAACTGGGTGTTTATGATGCTATAAAAAGCTTAATATAAGTTTGCACCAACAGACAAAATTTCCCTTAAGCCGCAAATCAAAAATATTAATTTATTAATGTTTTTTACACCTCACACTTTTTTCGTGACCAGTAATTATACACCAAAGGGGTATCTACATATTTGCATACTTAGCACAATTAGTTACTAATGAAATTTCAAAATTTTGGGACTTTCAAGTTTTTACCTAATATTAAACGATGTTCCGTAAATAATAGGAATGGTGCAAACTCAGAGAAAACTTATTTTTATGTCTTCTAATGATTCCACAAAAAATTACAACTACACGAATTACGTCCAATCTTTTTGCTAATTTGACTGTACTAAATATAACAAAGCACCTAAATATTTCTTACCAGGCATAATTTTGCACTGCGGAAATAGCTCGTCAAATATTGCGCGTGTTTCAGTCAAGAACTCTTCAACACTGAGTGGTAAGTCAAGGTCGTTGATAATGGTTCCTGCAAATTCTTTACTCTGCTGGCCCATGATCTTGCTTTTCAACGCAAATGTAAATTCTTTTCCGAATCGAGATGCAACTTGTTGAAAACCCACAGTATACAGGTCTTCCGTATCTGAAGATATATTATATCAATGGTTAAACATCTGTGATGTGAATAGTTGAAAGATGAAATTGATGTTCAAATTTAAAACTTACTTAGTAATAAACCGTCCATATCAAACAAAACATGTGTCACTGGTTTAAACATTTTATATTAATATTATGCTTTTCTTGGTACAAAATTTAATATAATCACAATTTATTGCAGTACTAATAAATATAAATCTTAGTTTTATTTTATTACAATCTACACTTTATGGCTTCATTGGCAATGCTATATTACTGGGATATGTTGTTATGTCAATTTATATCTTATCTTCAGAGTATGTCTAACTCTTTATATAACTAAGATGTGTAGGTAATTAAATCAGTTACAGTATTGTATGGTTTCCGATACTATTTATATACCTACAGATGTTGATAAGGAAGTGCTTTATATGTTTAAAGTTGGGCCACAATTATTTAACAATGTAACTCTTTTATTACCTCAGATTATTAGAAAAATCTTGCATTAAATGCACCTTGTTCTTAATTTGTCAAACTGGATTTCCAGACACAATAATTAAATATAAAAATATCAATATTTGACTACTTTTCACAAAACGTCATCTAGTCCCAAGCTAAGCTATGAGCTTGTGTTATGGGTACTAAATAGCTGATAAACATACTTATATATATCTAAATATATACATATTATAGATAAATTACCTATTTTTATCAGAAGCCGGCTTCCTCTTGGGGCTTGGTAAATTAAATCTTATTTATGAGGTAGACAAACAATTCAAATGAATGATAATAATATTTAAGTTTTGTGATAGCCTAGGACTTGAATGGTGGTAAGCCGAAGAGCTCTGGTTTAAAGTCTAATAAAGAGTTGATCACAAGAGTAGCATCAGCTGTTAAATTCTTGGGTACCCTTGGGTCTGGTACCATCACAACTTGCATGCCAGCAGCCTTGGCTGCCAACACTCCATTTACAGCATCCTCAAAGACGAGACACTAAAAATAATCAAGAGATTTAATTTTTTCTGAATAAATATTACTTCAAGCAAATAAAGTATTTTTATTGTTTATTAGCGTCTACAAAAAACTTATTCACTTTTTTAATATTTAGCCAAGTGCTTAATAGGTTAAAAACAAAGTTTTACCTGTTCTGGTTTTGGTTCATCAGGGAATCGTTTAGCAGATACCAAAAATATATCTGGATGTGGCTTCCCATGCTTAACTTCAGGATCTGATGAGCCAAAAGTCTTGTATGGAAACAGAGCAAATAATTCTTGGTGATGTTTATTTACTTTTAAATCATAGCTTTCTTTACTTGAACTTGTTGCAAGTCCAATGGGGACATTATTGTTGTGTAAATGTTCAATTAGCCGCTTTGCACCTATAAATTTTATAATTATAATGTCATGAAGCTGCTAAATAAAACTATTTGTAGTGATGTTTAACATCTATCAATTTACCTGGCAAAACTTGAGTATCAGGAAATAAAACTTCAAATTGCTTTTTAGACTCCTCGAGGAATGTTTCAATGCTCATTGGTAACTCAAGCTCAGATATGACCATTTTGGCTGTCTCAAGTGATTGCAACCCCATAAGCTTGAGTTTCAAGTCAAAAGTATAATCTTTCCCAAATTGGGACACAATATTTTGAAATGCCACTGTGTACAACTCTTCTGTGTCTATAAATAAAATAAAGTGTGATTGTTTTGTCTAGCTCACAAATTAATTAATTGTATTATATGCATGCATCGTCACAATGTCTGAAATGTTTATCAGTCTATTTAATGGATCTCACATTCAAATACCCAAACCAGAGATAATGATCTTATGTTACAAAGATGTTTAGGAACTTGAGTGAGAATGACACCGGCATTAAGCAGTTATTAAGCACAGCAAAGGTCGCGGTAATTTAATGCAAATTACTTATTTTTGTAAGTTGCCTGTAAGGTTCTTGGTAGTTATATTGCTATTGACTATTCCTATTAGAAAAACCCAAAGTTCGGAGCTAGAATGAGTACAAGTATGAATACACACACAAATAAGAAGTAAGTGGGTTGGTGGTGATGGCAAGTCAGTAGGTACTGCAATAAACATTACTAGAACTTAACTTACTCAATATTAAGCCATCCATATCGAAAAGTACGTGTGTCACTGGTTGGAACGCCATTTTAAATAAAAGAGATTGTTTGTTATTTTTAATACAAACTTACAATATCTGTGAAATCTGTTTACGTATAATTTTGCTATTATTTTTAATTGTTAACCTAAAAGTCACAACAAACACATAATAAAATTATACAACAAGATTGACAGAACAGGTTAGTGTTGTCAACTATGGTAACAGGAACTCCCGGATTCTCGATAACAATTTGTGGTTAAAGGTGAAATAATAAATTCATGAAATACTATTTAAACTTGCGTGTGTTATTAATTTATTAGACTAAAGGAAACATCAATGTCTTTACATTTTCATTCGACAAGAAACGGTTAAACACTTAACGAAGCGGAAATATTGTATTTATCAAATCAAAGAAATTCCCCTTTTCAAAGTTATTGACAATAACTTCTAGGTGATTTCTAGGTGTTGGCAACCCAGCTACGTGTCAAACCATCAATGTGCCATATAATGTTGCCAAGTTTTGACGAATTAAGTACAGACTCGTAGTAGAAATTAAAAATGCTGTGTTTTCTAAGTACAAATATTTCATAAAATGGTATTGACGACATTAGCCCAACGAAAACCCGAACGAGAAGTCGTGAGTCTGATACCCACCCATCACACTACGGGCTTGAACTAACTCCGGGCACAAGCTTAGTAAGCTAAAGCTTGAGGGGCAAAACAGCTCACATTGATTAAAAGCTTTTAAAAAAAAGAAAAACTCGAAACCTGGGGTTTCATTGTATACAATGCATGGCGTCGAGGCATAGATTATAGTATTGATATTGAGTATTACGTTGTCATTTTCAACTGCTTTTGTATGGACCATCCAAACAAATAGTAGAAAAACCCTGTTAATAATTAGAGAGTTTCTACCCTATGCATTAAGGACTGGTAACATTGGTGAACGATTTTCAAAAACTTGTTTTGGTTATTAATTTACAAAAAATCTACGTAACACACGCTGACTGAAGGAAGTATATTGTAAAGATTGTTTATTTTATAGCAATAAACTTTAGTTTTATGTGTTTTAGTGGTAATTGTGCAGTGCCTCGTCTTTTAAGACGCTAAATATCCGATATGGATGGTCCCGGAATGAGTTTGTTTCAAGGCGCCGCGAGTATTCACATAAATAATAGTGCTCAAGACAGGCTTGAAGAACAAGAGGAACTTGAAGACCAGAAACGTCGGAATGAGGAGGTAAATATGGATTTGTGAAAATGTTTACCTGTCTAGAACTCAGAATATCTTAACCACAGAAAATAAGTTCTCATGACAAAAACATTGCGTTTTCTGTTACAAATAGAATTGTTTTTGTTACAGTTGAAGCACAAGCTTGCTAATGCGTTCGACGATCTGTTGGATGATGATGAAGCTAGCTCAGTGAACAGCAGTGGCAACTATACATTGGACCCAGGTCAGAGTAATGGAGGTATATAACGTTTTTTCATGCTCTATGTTTTGTTACTCTATTCTATTGTTGAGGAGACACACATATATTTTTGTTACCTTTAGTATTCGTTAATTTATTGCCAGTATTTTGCCTGGTTAGACATATAAACACTCATAAGATTAAAAAATCTGTTTTTAACTTTGTCTTTATGTTTACATTTATGTTTTTTTTCTACTAAAGGACAACTAACTCATTAATTGTATTTCTATCTCTGCAGTTCAACAAGGAAGGACAGGCTTGCCTCCAACATATGTGGAGTCTTTAAATCACTTGAAAGAGAATCAACATGGTTCTGAGTCCCCGAAGCTGTATTGTGAGACTCCTAAAAACCATGTAGGTCACATGAGACACCAGGAGGAAGTCTTGAAGGCACAATTCAGTCCTTATGGTGCTGGTGATGGACAGAACCATTATTTTCAGCAAGATTATAGAGGTATATTTGCTTTTACTAAAATACAAAGACAAATTATTGTAACTAAAAAGAGTATGCTTAGATGGTTTGATCACTTTGAAAAGATGAATGAAAGGCAACTAACTAAAGTATGCAAGAATCATAGCAAATGGCGCTCGGTAGTTTCTCAGTGGCAAAAAGGCGTGAGTTTATGTATGTATAAAGACAAATTAATAGTAGAGTGGAGATGGTCTACCTATCTATAAGATTTGTTTTTGCACTCATAGTCCTTGATTTTATTTCTTTTTTTGTACCACAACGGTGGCAAACAAGCTAACGGCCTGCCTGATGGTAAGCGGTTACCGTAGCCTATGGACACTTGAGACACCAGGGGCGTCACACGCGCGTTGCCGACCCTTTAAAAACCTATTTAGAAGGCTACAGTATGGGGTTCTTCAAAAGGGGACCCTTTTGAAGAACCCCATACTGTAGCCTTCTGAGAAAACCTCGGCAGGGAGCTCATTCCACAATCCAAGTGTACGCGGGAGGAAATTCCTCTGAAACCGCACTGCGCGGACCATTTCAGCTCCAGTGTGTGAGCATGAACTCCCTGTTAACGGCGAGCGGTGCGATGATAGAAAGTTGATGTGGACCTTCATATGTCAGCCATGTTGGCTACCCCTACTTAACCTTTCAATCTTGTCAATTATAGACACAATAGAAAGACAATGACAGCGCGGGCACCGGTGTCCTCTTGGGTTTAATTAATTAATTTCGATCAGCTCACCTCTGTCCAGTATCAGCCAGTGTTTTATGCAAAATCACTTCATGTTTTGACTGGCCTGTTGGTCTAGTAGTTAGTGGCCCTGACTGCTATGCGTCGTGGCTTCGATTCCCACCCAGGTCAGGTGATGACAAATGTGTGATGAGCACAATCATTTGTTCTGTGTCTGGGTGTAGTATATGTATAATTTATCTATAAAAGTTGTGGAATATTTATTTATATTTTATATTTATTTATTTGTTCTGCCTCATTGGTCTAGTGGTTGAAAGAGCTACTGCTGCGCATGAAGTCCCGGGTTCGATCCCTGGGTGCGAGTAAGGTGATATTATTTTTTTCATCTCAAATTTCTGATTAGCAGCCCGGAGTCTAGATTTATACCTGATTGATGGAAAGAAATGTGTGTGTACTACAGGTACATGTCTGCCTAACCCTTCAGGGATTACAGGCGTGATGTTATGTTATGTTATATTCGTTTTTACAATAATTAGTGCTGCAGGATATGTTTTCCCAACAACACAGAGAGCATCAACAAGAGATTTTGGTGATCCAAGTATCTTCTCCCTCATGGACAAGGTAGTACAATACCTGAATAAATATCAGAATATTGTAATTTTCAGGTCACATGAATGGTATCAACAACTGTGACAGACAAGAATTTATGAACAATGAGCAACTGAAAGTTATGTATGATGTAAGTGTCTAATTTCATTCCATTACAAGTGGTAACAAAACTAGTATAAGCTGGCTTTGCATTCTATTGGACCTCTAAATTTATTATGCTATGCCAACACACAAGTTTGTAGTTGTCATTCATGGTCACCTTAATGAAATACTGCCACTTTGGTCTATTGTTTGCAAGTACTAAACACGAAGTCTTAAAAAAACCCTCAATAGGTTAGGTTAGGTTTAACGGGCAGGTGCCCGCAACTCCACGACCGCGTTTTTTGCGTACAAATACCTAAAACCTCAATAATATTTATTTCATCAAAGGTTGTGTCACACATGAATTGAATCTGCCCCAGTTTGCCCCTGCCCCTGATTCAGTTCATGTATGATTCAATTTGACAATAGTGTCGGGGTTATCTCACTCCTCACTAAAGACCACTCACTCACTGCTTACCATCAGCTGGAATTGCAGTTAAGCACTAGTTTATACTCACAATTAGAGCTGAACCCTTGGGTTCGATTCCCGTCAGGCAAAGTGTTATTGGGTTTTGCCATCTGAAAGTTCTCAGTAACTGGCCAGAATTTGGATTCGTGCCCAGTTAGTGGGAATAGGCTCGCCCTCCGTTACATATGACTTAAACATACCGCAACAGTGGTGTATACTGTACGCTTCTGCATAAACAGGCATAATGTTATTATGGATGTTTAAATAAGCAAATAATTGTGATAAACTATTTGTTGAACAGATCCGGGTAAAAGAATGTCAGCAGTTAGCAGGTCAGATGCAAAAGTTAGACACAGAAATAGACAGCCTGCGCGCTCGCCTCGCCGCTGCTATTAACGACAGAGACAAGGCAGAACTGTCCCTGCAAGAAGCTCATCACTTGCTTGGTAACATACCAATAGAAAATTTACCTTTTTCCGTGCTGTATAGGTGTTATTTTACCATACCAAATGGCATGCTACAGAAAGTCGTATGATTGTTAAAGTTAAATTTGACTTTAATCCCGGATTGTTACAGATATTTCGTATATTATTGTATACAATACAAATTGAATTATAATCTTAAATTCTTTTGCTAAGCGTTGTGTTCACTAGTTAGGGCTTCGAGTTTATAATTTAAACAACCAAAATATCAGTAAGCACACTACGACTCAACGGGAACGTCTAGCCGCCACCAGGATTAGAACGGGACTTCCCTGCGGTGCAACCATTCAGTCGCGTGGTACATTTATTATACATAGTACATCACACTAAGCATTGGATCATAGCACTGTCTGCAAAGTGCATTGCTCAATTTCTGCAAATGGTTTTTTCGAAAGTCAACAAACATTGTTTTTTTTAAGCATAAAGGTTAGGGGCTAGGTCAAGTTTATCGGGCAGGTGCCCGACTGCCCGCATCTCCACGTCTGAACGCTTATTTTGTGGAGTTGTACCTAATTCGATCCATCCTGACTTTTCAGCGTCAAGCAAGCACAAGCTGATAGAGTTGGAGCAGCAAGTAACGAATCTGACCGATAAGTTGGTTGAAAGTGATCAGGAAAAGGAGCAACTCAAACTGGAACTCCGCTCTGCTAATATTAGCTTGCAGGATGTACAACAAAGACTTCACACTTTACAGGTAGATAAAACTTCTTCCCTACTTTCCTTCCACCTCTCTCTGTCATGGGTTTTTTGGGACCAGTTCTTATCGAAGGAGACCCGTCGTCTTCGCATTTTTAACCGACTTCAAAAAAAGGAGGAGGTTCTCAATTCGACGGTATGTTTTTTTTTTTTTTTTTTGTGTGTTTGTTACGCGATTTCTCCCCCATTTGTGGACCGATTCTCAAAATTCTTTTTTTATGTGAAAGAGTATACTCCCGAGGTGGTCCCATTTTAATTTGGTGAAGATCTGGTGCTGATCTTCGGAGATATACAATGGAACTCTTCAAAAATAGACGGCAAATCTGTCGTGATTGCTGGAATCGCTTGGATATTTATTGTTTATACAACATCATGACGTATCATCACGCCTGTATGCTCTGAGGAGTACGCAGATGTGTACAATATACCTAGATTTCGACAGTTAGGTATGTTACGTTTAATTTATTAGGGATAAGTGGATAACCCTATTACCATGGCATGTATTGTTAACAACTAAAAATGGAAAAATAAAAACTTTTTTCCAAAAAATAAAACCGACTTAAAAAAAACACCAACCGGTGTAAAATAACTCTAAATTCGGAAGTCGGTGGCCCATCATGAAAAAGACAAAACCACCAAAGCCACAGACTTCCTAATTTAGAGTTATTTTACACCGGTTGGTGTTCTTTTTAAGTCGGTTTTATTTTTTGTCGCTTTTAGGATAAAACTTATGATTACTTTTTATCTTTCATAGTAAAAAAATCTCTGCTTCGTCGAAGGTTGCTTGTCAATATTTAATTGTGAAATTAAAATAAAACTTCTGTGTTACTTACAGGTTGCACACACACATGATACTGATGCCATATTTAGGGAACAGCAAGATAGGTTGGTTTTTTTATATTTTTGCACTGATTTTATCATACCTAACAGTGTGTGTTTTAATAAAGTCTGTGATTTTCAGGCATCGCGACGAAATGGAGAGATTGCATAATGATTTGACCAAAGCCAGAAGTAGACTTGACGATAAAGTAAGTACATTCATTATCACCAAAGACATTCAATACTTACTATAGACTTTTCATCCGATACTTGTGTCCTAGTAGCGGACACAAGTCGATTAGTATAGTTTACTACGCTCCGCTGACTAGACATGGGTAGCTCCCGAATGAGAGATAAAATTGAACTAGCTTTTTAATTACAATCTAGCTCTCAGTCGTTCAATCGTTCACGGAATAGCTCACTAGTTAATTTAGCTCAATGGCTCATTGACTCTATCTATACTGTACTATACTCTGTGGCTTTGCGAGTTACGAGTGATACCGACGAAACACCGACAGCGGCCCGGCATCCGACAATAATAATAATAATAATTTATTGAAACAAGTAACAGGACTCACAGTGTTAGTAACAATACACTTACAAACTAAGTTAGTAACAATCAAAGACTATACATAAACGGAATGTGACTTCATTGCCGCAAGGTGACAAGCAATGGTTCACAAACAATGCCAAACAAACAAAAACATGGTAGTTCCATGGTGGTTTGGTTCAATGCCTAAACAGGGTCCGAATTTCCCCGACGAACAGGGGGTCGAGTCTGCTATTGCAATCGTGTCTCAATGTCAATGTCAATGATCAATGAATGAATGGTCAATGATCGATTTTTGACGTTTAACGTCAAACTTACACATTTCCTATACAAAAACTGTCAAAGTTGTCAAATATTCGATCAATGACCGGTCATTGAGGCACGATTGCAATAGCAGACTCGAGCCCCTGGTGAACGATTTCGTATGTCGCTCACTGACCGTCTCTTCGGCTCAATACGTCATTGTAAAATAACTCTTATCGTTATTGTTTTTATAGAAAAAATGCTTTATCACTTTTAAAAAGAGCCATTGAGCTAATTATCTCGTTTGACTTGCGTAAAGTTGCGCGACTCAATTTGATCTGTAGCTCGCAAGTAAATCAATTGAGGTCAAGATTTAAGAGAGTTATTCGGTGAGCTAAAGAGTAATAGTGATACAGCTCTTTTAATCAAAAGAGCTGTATCTCTCTTTTCTTTTCAGTGAGCTACATTTCGCATGTCTACCGCTGACGCTCCAATATTGCTATATTATGCTAGATGACGTTACTTAGACATGGGATGGGACAGTTTTTCTATGACATTTTATCGCAAGTGTCTATAGTATCTGATGATCACCCTCTTTACATATAAAAAAACTAAAAATTGTTTATGTTGTTAATGTAAATGTTGTTAATATAATAAATGTTTTATCTATCTATCTATCTATATACTTATGTCTTTAATCTTAAAATGGTAAATTAATTCAAATTTTATAATCTAAAGGACAACGAAATAAAGACATTAGAACGACGGTGTATGGAAAAGGACAGAGAAAAGGAAGAGATATTGGTAGAAAAAGGTGCGACCATAAATAGATTAGCCGGTGAGCTAGAGGCGGCTCAGAGTCGGTTGGTAAATGGAGAGACTACACGGCTCAAAGAAAAGGTGTCTCAACTGACTTCAGAGAGAAACGCAGCCAGGGAACAAGTGAAAGAGCTGGGGGTAAGTTGACCAATTATGAGAATGATAGGATAATATAGCAATCTCATTTAAGTTAATTAATAATCAATTAATAGATAAGAGAATTGCTTTGGTTTGACTTACTAAAACCTTTGGATGGTTATATTTGCGAAGGTGTTTTCATAAATATGATATTAATCCTTATCTACATAAATACGTCATGATCACATTAATTTAATTTGAAAATCGCCCTGTCAAATCTCAACCAAATCATCCAAATCTCAATCTATCTATCAATCAATAAAGAATTGACAGGGCGATTTTGTTCCACAGTTTTAAGAGAACTAACACAGAGAAATAATAATAATCAAGTACCGCGTGCACATTTAAATAAATTGGAATAATATGTGTAGCGGTTGGTCATGTGGGTGAAAGCGCGTATTCCACGCGGACGGAATCCCGGTCGAACTGCTCGTCGGCTATTTACAAGTTTATATTAAGTTTCCGCAATAAAGTAAACTATTTTATTACAGTCCAAGCTAGAACTAACGGCGCACGAATTAGTTCTATTCAGGAACAAATTGGCCGGCACTCAGAAGGAATATGAACATTGGAGAACAACACTACATCAGATTTTAATGGAGTCGTTACCTGAAAATACGTATCTTGGTAAGTTATAAAAATATTTATTTAGGCATTTTAATAAGTTATGGTGGCAGTCCCTAAAACTATTTAATCTTTTGTAGGCGAACCTCCTTCTCCGGGAAAGTTGTCAACACTAAAAGAAGTTTTAAGTCGATACAAAATACAGATGCAAAAGTTATCGTCGTTACAGGAAGAAATAAGTAAAAGGTAACAAAACACAATCGAAACTAACATGAATAGGTAGACGGTAAAATCTTCCTTGTCTAATATCATCTTTCGTCAGCATGTATTAGTTCGCGACAGAGCATTTGACTGGCCTGTTGGTCTAGTAGTTACTGGCCTTATATCAAAATATTTATAAATTTACAGGGTTATTTGTAAAACACCAACAACCTCGCAGGAGTAGATTACTAACATCATAAACCACAACATTTGTTCTACGACTTTTTCGAAAACAGACAAAAAAAAATCAACTCTCCATACAAAACTCGATCAACTATTCGGATATACCTATGTATGGAGAGTTAAACCCTGTATAGGTATGTTTATCAGTTGTTCAGTACCCATAACACATGCTCTGCTTAGCTCGGGACTGGATGGCGTTGTGTGATAGTGGTGGAATATTTATTTATTTATAGACCTCTTCAATTGCCATTTCACGCGGTCCTCGTCTTCGACCCCTCTCGTAAAACTGCAACCAACCGCGTTACTTAACCTAGAGTGAGCGCGTTTTACCTTACGCTTTTTTAAACCTCCACTGATGTAATTACCTTATTTTACTTCAGGGACAAAAAAATAGAACAGCACCGCAAACAAGAACTAGACCTTCGAGCAAAACTGGAAGAGAGGAAAGGTCTGGAGATGCAACTGAACTCCCGCATGGCAGTACTTCAGAACAAACTGGAACTGCTCGGCAGTAACTCTGACAGCGAGCTGTTGGAGAGCTATAAACAACAGAACGAGGCTCTGCAAGCGGAGCTGGAGGAAGTCAGACGGGAATTGAAAAATGTAAGTTTCAATCGAGGATGCTACAGTTTCTTTTGCTGCCATTTCTAAAGAGGTCTAGTTCATCCCATATGTACTTTGGTACTTACAAGCCCATTTTTTAATCAAAAACAAACTACTTACACATTTGAATAGGTAAACATTATTTAAAGTAACTATGTTCGCCATTTTGTCTGTGTCCCTTTTTCTGTTTCGTAAAGAGTTGCCTAACTTACTCCTGAACATCTATCAGCTGTCTGTTAATGTAAGCCCCATCTAAACCGCTCCAGACGGTTTAAAGATTTTAAAAAGAAATGCAAAAATATGATTTTTGGCAATGATATTATAAGTAAAAGGGTATAGATGGCTAACTAGCCACACTTTACCTCAGTGTGGCGTCGCGACCCAACCGGCGCGTGCGTGCGTCAGTGTTCCGTTTTTGAAGATCGAATGTTGTTTAAGTAACCTATCAACACCTTTTTACGTATAATATCATTGATTTTTGGTATAACTACCGTATAATAAAGTAAGTAAACTGTAATTTTGACACTACAAACAGATTTCTTTAATTTTATTTAAACTTATGGATGTACAGATAGACAATAATATTATATTCTGCATTACATTCTCGTTCCACAGTTGGACCTCAAACATACTCAACTGGAGTTAGACTACGACAAGCTTAAGTCTGAGAAAGGAAGTCGCGCGTCCATCGTCCAGGAAGCGAATGCAGACTTGTTGCGTGAACTGGAACGTTACAGCGGGCAGCTCAAGGACACGCTCAAAGAGAACGGAGAGCTCAAGACTTTGTATCTGCAGGTATGAAGTACATATTTTTTTTTTGTAAGTTGATAGTGATAAATATTACTATAGCCTACAAACTGTACTATAGCGTTGGAGACCAGCTATGCTATTCTGTAAATGGTAAATCACTTCAAAGTCATACTTAGGTACTACGCTTCTCATGTCGCCTGTACAAGTTTCGGTATTAGTGTAGTCGGTTATTAGTGAATAACCTGGTTTCAGAGTTTTAATGCCGCCCATGGGCCTCTGACTTGGCTTCACACGATGTTTTCCAAATGATTATACAATACGCACATTCGAAAAGTCACGAGTTTTAGAGCCTTGGGTTCGAACTCGAGACCTATGATTTGGCAATCCGCCGGTCACACCACTCGGCTATCACTACACACTACTACACACGCGTCATCATGACGTTCCTTTTGTAGTAGACAATAATGTTACTGGTCATGGCACATTATACTGGCGCGGCACCGGCACCGCTCTAAACCAGCAATTGACTTCTCATTAAATTTAGAGCCTCAAATCGTGGGTAGTATAATATATTTCACAATCTCAAAGTGAAAAAGCCAAGGGCGAGCAGTCAGCGCGCTTGCCACTACCATACAACTCGACTAGCAGCCCGCGTGCCGATAGCGAGCGGACCATGTGCTTACAGCGCGTCCGCACGCTTATACAGCACGCCGACTCCGAGTCGCCAGCAAAACGTCATTGCGCCGTCGTAAACCTAGACGTAATGAAAACGTGCAAGTCATAGGCGTGTTCAATTATAAATGCCATATAACAATTGTGTTCGTGGTGACAGCTAGCTTGCACGGTAGCACGTCGCGGCCAGCGCGCGGGCGGTGTGCGGACTGCAAGCTGGCACCCTGCCGACGATGCGTAGTAAGCACACTGGCAGCTGGCCGTAGCCTAAATTCGTGGCTACGCCGTGCGGCTGCTGTGCAGTTGCGGTGCCGTTATAATGTGCCATGACCTTTATCTATCCCGACCTTTTCCCTGAGGTTTTGCGGTGCGTTGCCACACGTCCCATATTTCCAACAGCTTTGCTTAAAACACACATGATTGGAGTCTAATAATAAATCCTCCGTATAAACGCTAAATGAAAGTTTTCGAATTGAGTAATGCTAATTATGGAAAAAAATATTAAGATGGATATGTAAATATATTATGCTTATGCGATGATGAGACAATAAATTGACCTTGGTTAAAACCTACTTGCTGTTACTGTTGGTGGACATTGACAGAAAAATCTTTTAGAAACTATCTCGTGCACAGCTTGACAAAATTCTCACCGCAACTGTCTCTGCACAAGAGAATTTAAAATTTCGTAGCCTACCCTGGCACGTCCACCTTAAGTGCCGAGCTGCATTTATTTATTTGTGATCTATTCTACCATCAGGCTAAAGTACAGTCATTTTAATTCAGTTATAAATGATTCTGATCCTGGCAAGTACCAATGTGACTTGTTCATTCATACTTTCTATGTTGACATCATTAACATTGGTGAAGGAAAATATCGTGGGAAAACCTGGACTTTTTTTTATAAATATAATGGGTCTACTCTTGACCTCAATCTAGTCCTGCGGCCACAGATGAGGTCGACGACTTACAAGTTTATAATTATAAGTTTGACGTCGCTAATTCATCTGGAGCAAGCGTGGATATCAATGCTCGTCCCTTCTCTGTTTGAGAAGAGGTCTTTACATAATATGGAACAGTAACTGGCTGGTATTATCATTATTATAATAAATCGTTTATTTACAGGCATGTAGCTCTCGCGATACAGTATCAAGAGAACTAAAAGACATTCAATCAAAAGTACAAAAAGAGAAGGATCTTTACAAATCACATGAGACAGAGTATGTAGAGAGGTTAGAGAAACAAAAGCAGCAGATTGAGAAGTTGACGTCAGACTTGAGTAACTCCAAAGAAGAGTTGGAAAGAGCTAACAAGAGAATATCGGAGTTGCAAAGAGAGTTTACTGATAAGCAGAGAGAGTTTACGGAGAAGCTTGACAAGTACTTACAAGGTTTGTTTTATAACTTAAAATAAAATAAGGGTTAATTTTTCGTAATTCCAGGATTCATCACTCTGTAAAAGTATACAACGTGTAAAATAACACCTTTAATAGTTTTCAATATATTTCACGTTTTTTATATTAAAAGTTGTGCCCTTGATAAGAATTTCTCCTTTAGGTGTTCTTTTTATAGTTCCTTCGTGTTACCTAACCATTAAAAGAAAAACTCTAGTGCAACCCAGCACTAGGAATCCCCTGCGTCGTGGTTGTGTGCGTTTACATATATTTAAACACACATAAAAACCAGTTCCAAAACAACTATCTGTTGGCCATACAAATGTTTATTCTGTGCGGAATCGAACCCGAAACACGCGTACTTTTTTTTTATGGTAATAAGCATTCATGAAGATTAATTTAAAACGCTTTCTGAAAATATGGCTGAAATTATTAAAATAGCATGATTTTAGTACTATGGTAGGGACAATGCATTTAAATAATGTTATTTCATGGTTCTATTATTGCGATCTTGAGCCTGTAATATCTCGGGAACGTGACACCTCAGAGTGCCATATTACTTGCCTTTTTTCTGTAATCATGAGCGAAAGCTTAGAAAATAAAATTACTGCCAACCCCTTTGTAGATAGATATAGTAGATAATATTACTATCAAAGGAATGCTATGGAAATAGAAATAACATTTATTTATTTAAAACTCAAGCACGCTATACAAAGGCGCCTTAATGCCATAGGTATTTAATAACATTTTTCTGTATTTTAATTTGGCAGATGAAAAGACTGCGATGCGTAAAGAGAGGGAGCCGTGTGCACAATGTGAAAAGAATATCAAACATATCAAATACTTGGATGATCAACTGAGCAAGTGTACTATTAGGTTAGGTAAGTTGACCGATGTTTAACTACTTAGCCCAGTCGAATTAGATCAAAAATGGTGTTGTAGGGAATTAGATGTAATTGAAACGACTGAAGCCGATCGGTTACCATTTATTACTACCTGATCATTTCATCTGATCTGACCCGTTGACCTCTCCTGGCCCGACTGGGACCTTTGGTTACATTGGGTGTATTTATAATGTGCATTAATAATAAAAATATATTCCACAACTTTCACACAACGTCATCTAAGCAGATCTCGTATTATGGGTACTAAACAATTGATAAAACATACAACCAACCAACCAAACCAAACACACAACGTATATTTCTAAATACATACATATTAAAGATAAATTACACCTTGACACAGAACAAATGATCGTGCTCATCACGCAAAAAATTGTCCTGGGTGGGAATCGAAACCACGTGCTTCGGCGTAACAGTCAGGGCCACTAACTACTAGACCAACAGGCCAGTCAATCATAAAAATTATATTCTTGATTTGTCATTTTAGCATCACAAGAAAGCAACGAAACTTTAATGAAAGAATTGAAGACCAAAGCGGAGTTCTTCCAGCAATACATCATAGACCGTTTTAACAAACTGCGGGAACAACGTAGCATAGGAACTAACACGGAGGAGACTACGGAACGGATTCCCACGCCGACCTCGGAACAGTCCAGCATCGAGCAGCTCGTACAGAACTGTGATGACGCGCTAGCTGCTAAGGTTTGAGACAGCCTGAATCTTCTTTCTCTTTAACTTAACTTTAATTAACTGCCTCGTGGGTCTAGTGGTTGCAAGCGCTACTGCTGAGCTTAAGGTCTCGGGATCAAGCCCCGGGTCTGGCTAAGCGTTATTGAGTTTTTCCATCTGAAATTCTCAATAGCAGCCCGGAGTCTGGAACTTTGCCCGATTGATGGCAATAGGCTCGCTCCCTATTACGTGGTTAAACATAACTGGCGAAATGTGGGTGAACTACTGCCTAACCCTTCGGAGATAACAGTTGTAATGTTTTGTTGTGTTAATTTTAATTGGTGTTCCCATTAAAATTAATATAACATAACATCACGTAGGTTAATGTTATGTTATTTTAATTTTAATGAGTGTCCCACACGCACAATGGTCCAATCTAGGATTAAGTGCGGAAACCAATCCTGATAGATAGATAGATGGGTGTTCCCATTTTAATCATAATCATACTAGATCATGTTTTGTGTAATTTTTTATTCACACTACTGTCTGCAACGTTTTATGAGAATGAATCCATTTGTACTCTATTACAGACTGCTCTTATGGTGAAAGAGAAAGCGATTAGGGACCAGATAGCCGAAAAGTTTACGCTAGAAATAAAAACAGTGGAAATGAACTGCGCGAGAAAAATTAAAGAGATCGAGAAGGAACAAATCGAAACTGTCACAAAGATAAAAGAACTCCTCGAGAGAAAAGCAAAGGAAGTTGATGCTTTGAAAGATTTCATACTAGACGAGAGAGCGAAAGTAACGCAAATACTAGAATCGAAAGAGAATGAAATATCTGAACTTATCAAAGAACATAATGTGTTACGAGAAGAATGTCAAAGAGCTAAAGACCAGTACAAAACGCTTTTGGAGCAGTCCAAAACTATGTTGGATTGGAAACAAAAATCCGAGAAGTACAAAGAAAAAGCTTTGCGACTTGAGTCGTTAGAAGAAGTCTTGAAGTCCGAAAGGGACAATTTTAAACTAAGAAGTAGTTCGACTACTAAAGAATATATGACGGTGAAAGCGAAGGTAGCAGAACTACAAAACAACCTAGCTGAACTCGAACAGAAATATGAGAAAATGCAGTTGGAACACAAAATAATTCAAGACAAGTATAAGAATGCAAAGAAGACCATTCTAACTTATAAGGTACACAATTTATATGAAAAAAAAGGCTCTTTTCAGCAATCAATAAAACGGTGCACAGAGATAAAATAATACCTTGGCTGCCACTTTGGTCATGCGTATTAGGTCCCCGGTTCGATCCTCGGGTTGGGCAAAGTGTTATTGAGTTTTTCCATCTAAAATTTCTCAGTAGCAGCCCGGATTCTAGATCTGTGCCCGATTGATGGCAATAGGCTCGGCCCCTATTACATAGTGCTTAAACATAACTGGCGAAATGTGGGTGTACTACCAGGTACGCCTCTGCCTGACCCTTCGGAGATTACAGGCGTGACGTTATGTTATGTTTATAACCTTGTTTGATGTTTCTTTTTTCAGGATTACGTGTCGAAAAAAGATTGTCATGTGAACAATGAAATGAATAGGATACAAGATGAGTACAGGAAGATATTCGTCAAGTTGCAGAATCAGTTAACTCACTACATGAACCTCAGGCTGGAGGACGAAAGGAAAGGCAAACGAGCGCAAGCGCAGACCTCGCAACAGACCGATGTAAGTTGCAGCAAAATGTGTTCTATGATGTGAGCTTAGAATGTATTTTGGTTAGTTTGTATCAAAATTTTATTCTATCGGTTACGTAACTTTCTCTCCAAGGGTCGTGTTTTTTTACTATTAAAGGTAAACAATGATAGTTTTGTTGGTAAGAAACTCTCAAGACCAATTTGAACTTATCGGTTGTTCTTTTATTAGTACATATATATCAGAAGGGCTAATGAAAACAAAAATAGTTTGGATGATGGTCCGGTTCCTTCTAAACATGTTTTTTCTTCATTTGTAAAAAGAAAGCTGTTCTTGAATGCAAAGATGCAACCTGTGCTTAATGTAGGAATATATTGGCTAAAATAGGTGACTAATCAATGTATTCTTTTACTTTCAGTTTACAGATAAGATAAATAAGCTGAACGAAGATTTTACACGATTGACACAGTCCAACTTTAGAGACTATTTAAAAGACTACAAATGATGGCGGACTGCACCGCGACGACTGCACGTAACTGTCACAATTAAACGACTAGTTAAAAGTAAGACATTCAAAGGCCCCAGTGTTCGTACTTAATGTAGAATGTATGTAAATAATAATTAAAGTATTAAAAAAAAGTTTTAAAAAAGGGGACATGCAAGGCATATCTCTCACGGAGAACTGATATGTAACATTAAGACTGCGTAAACTATGACAATCGCTCAAGCCCCAAATAGAATAATATTTCATAGAATATTTTTATCAATTAATTATATTTAGATAACCAGATCATTCCATTAACCATTTAGTGAATTGTTCCTGTGATAGTTAAGTACATTGTAGAATAATGAAATGAGAAACAGTATTACATAATAAAGTGCAAAAATATCTCACATTCCCTGTGACATATCCAGTTTTACTTGTATGTTTATGCGAACACTTCTGGTAAGTAGGTGTATAGCCGACGGTCGAATTGCGTTACTATCCTAAGGTTGAAAGTCACTGGTACTAAGGTTAAAAGTCATTTAACAACTAGATCTATTTTACCAACACTTGTCATGATGAAACTTTTGTCAAAGTTACCCGCGTAGTTCCTGTTCCCGTGGGACTTCAGGGATAAAAAGTAGCCTATAGTATAGTAGTATCACAGTCTAAAAACATACAGTCGTCCGACGAAGCTGTGTAGACAGGGCAATCGTGCGGGGTGTGAGGGGCGAGACGCGGGAAAGCCGCTCCCGCACTGCGAACAAAACGATGTTCGTAGTGCGGGAGGTATTATTCAAGTCTAACGCGTGTAGAAGATATCGGCATTTTTCCAAAGATCAAAGGCGTCGTCCTACTTAACTGTATTAATATTTATACTGTGGTAGTATAAACGGTGAAAGAATTTTTCAAATCGGTTCAGTAGTTTCGGAGCCTATTCAATTCAAACAAACCATCAATACCCAAAAGGCTTATAATGCTCTGCGCGTTCAATATAATAATGCGTTCAGGATATTGATACGACTGCCACGCTTCTGTAGTGCGTCAACAATATATGTTTACCAACGCACGCACTGACGGTTTTGATGCGTTGTGGCGTAAAAAATCTGCCTCGCTACTCCTCAGGCTGCGTGGCAGTCCCAACAGTATCCTGCAATCGATAGCTGCTCAAGCAGATAGCCCGCTAGTGTGGGCGCAAACGAATCGCACCCGATCTGTTTTAGTTATTAAGTACTAACATAGGCTAAGTTATATTGTTACTAACAAAATGGACTCTTTTGTTGTCTGATTAATAAATATAATAATAATAATAATCAATCAAATCTATCCTTGATATTATTATTAATATAGATTTTTAGAATTACGTTAAAGCAGACTTGTGAACACTTTCCATGAATGACAAGGGAGCAAGGGCTTGCAGAAAATCAAAATGAATAATTATTATTTCCATTATGCAACTCGTTCCACGTTACTATAAAATGAGAAAAAGTACAATCAGTAGCAAAAGTGTTTGTGCCCTTTCCGTCAAAGAGACTCAATCGCAACCAACAAGTGATACGGTGATAGCTCGGTGGCGCTAGGCTCGTTTGGTGGGGGGACGGGTTTGGCCATGTCTCGCCGCACCACCCATCGCGAAAACAGTACCACGAGTAGGTGCCACCGCCGATAAACTACCCCATACCGGGAACCTTATTTTTGGTAGGTAAACAAACCTTTCCGAAGCGTCATTTTTGCTGGCCAGTGGCCTGTTGGTCTAATGGTTAGTGGGCCAGACTGCTATGCCAGAGGTCGTGGGTCGATTCCCCACCCAAAACAAATGATTGTGTGATGAGCACGATCATTTGTTGTATCTAGAAATATATAAGTAAGTATGTTTATCAGTTGTTTAGTACTCATAGGACAAGCTCTGCCTAGTTTGAGCCTGTGAGCCTTGATGGCGTTGTGTAATACTATTTTAATTTCAACTTGATGCCTCCACGCGTTTCCGAGATAATGGGCCTTAACAGACAAACTAACAACAATGTGGTACTATAGGTGTTCCGATTTTTCCTTTTGAGGGACGGAACCTTAAAAACTAGTAAGTTTCAACCTTAGTAAAGTTGCAGTTTATTGAAAATTGTGGTAAAGCAATTAGTCGACTATACCTGTTTATATAATATAAGCTATGGCCTACATAAAAGACTTGTTATATTAAAATGAATGTTTATTTCAATAATTTTATTATAATTGTTTTAAATGGTAGTAGTAATTAGAATTGTTTTCGTTAAAAGCTGAAAGTAAGATGAGTAACGGAATTATATTTTATGTTAATGGAGCAATATACTTATCTGTTATGTAAAAAGTTAGTTTTGTAAATAGAAGTATCATTTTGTAAATGGGCTGTTTTATTTAGTAAGTATTTAGATGGAACAAACGACATTTTAACGACAACACAAGAAATCAAGGAATTTAATATATTTTTGAGAGAACTCGCGAAGAAATGTCATAGAAAATCTTTGATCCCATGTCTTATTAACACCAAATAAAAAACTTTTTTCCAAAAAAAAAAAACAACCGAATTTTTAAGAAAAAACAGGTGAAAAATAACTCCTGTTTCGGAAGTCGATGACTTTGGTGGTTTTGTTTTGTTCATTATTGGCCACCTACTTCCGAAGCTGGAGTTATTAGTTTTTTTGTATGTAAAGAAAGTCTTTCAAAACTTGAAATTGGATAACAATTGCTAAAGAAGTTCTATCTAAACATTAATCTGTACATCTCTGCCGGGCCCCTTTTAAAATAGAAGGACGTAATGTTATGTTATGGAAATACAAAAGCTCAGCATAGACATCTGACTCTACAATCGCGAATAATTCGCTGTTATGCGTTGAAGAGTTCCGTAGTTGCCTGTTTTCTTCACCAAATGACACTTTCTAAATGAAAATGCTTGATTTGTTACTAAAAATGTTAAAATCTGTGCGTGTGTACCTATATTTTTTGAGAAGTTCCCTCTATTCCTCGAGTATCCCTCATCAGATTATGAGTTTTGATAGAAATGGGACCAATCAGTTAGTATACCCTATCAAATAAAAAAATAATTTTGAAAATTGGTCCTTAAATGACGTAGTACTGAGGTAACATCCCTAAAAAAAAAATAAGTATACAATCGAATTGAGTCCTACTCCTTTTTTTTAAGTCGGTTAAAAATAAGGTTAGAGTGGCAGCGGAGCGTACTAAATTAAACCCTTAGACTTGTGTCCACTCAAGCTAATTGGTCTGTGCCACTCAGACAAAAGTATCAGATGAAAATTTTGTTAGTGATGTCCCTCTATATACAACACTTACTATAGTAATTAGTAAGTGTTGAATGTCTATGATAGCATATGAACAGTTCAGTGCCTGCTATCTACCTACAGCCAGACAGAGGACAGCCACTAAAGGCAGAGGAGGAGGCGAGTCACACCGGAATGGCAACGGAGCGGCGAGCAGTTTCGGTGTCAAATATTTTTTAGCCTTATCTTCGTTGCTATAGTACCTACAGAGTATTGCTTGAGAAAATATTACGGACAAAAAAATCTCTGGAGAATCTTTGGAGTGCTCACGGCGGGCGGCGCGGGCGGCCGCGCGACTTTCAATTTTCTCAATCGATACTATGTTTTATAGTAATGATGATAAAGTTTAAAATTATTTTACACTGAAACTGCTCGCCGCTTCACTGCCATTCCGGTGTGGCCACACTTTAATGGTACCTACTCTGTTTTTTTTTTATTTTTAGGTAAAACACTGCTATTTTATTTGATAACTAAAAAGTTAAGTAGTTCTGTAAATAAAAGTACCTGACGTTTTGTAAGATGGTTACTTTATTTCTTTATGTAGTATTTAGAAGGAACAAATGGCATTTTGGCGACAACACAAGGGATATCTTTGCCTCTTATATTCACTAACAGTTCAGAGCCAGCTTTCTTCAGAGCTTCACTGACGTAACCCATGGCCACATTACCGCCAAGTGATGGAGCTGGACAGCCGCTAGTTACAACACCCACAGTATCAAAGGTTTTCGCGTCTTTCAATTCTGCGCCCTTCCTTGCCGGTGGTCCGGTTTCCAATCGGATACCCACTCGCCTTTTAGCTACACCCTCCTTAATTTGACGTAGTATTATTGATGATCCCGGAAAGTTATCATCGGAGCGTCTTCGTTTGGCGATCAGCCAGGTTAAATTAGCCTCAACAGGAGTTACACTCTCGTCGATATCATTACCGTAAAGACATAGTCCAGCTTCTAGCCGCAGTGAGTCTCTTGCACCAAGGCCTGCTAGTTTTACGTCACTGGATTGCAGTAAAGCCTCAGTAACATCTTCTGCCTTGGCCGCCGGTATTGATATCTCTACGCCATCTTCTCCTGTATATCCGCATCGAGTAACACGACAATCAACTCCTGCAACTTTGCCCAATCTGGATGTCATGAATGTTAAATCCTCAACTGATATGTCGCTAAGATTCTGTAGAACTGACGCTGCTTTAGGCCCTTGTAACGCAATCAGGGCTCTCTGGCTAGTCTCAAAGAACTCGACATTCACATCATTGCCTTGTTTTCTGTATAATTCTGATGTTTCTTTCATGTGCTGCTTATCTACTTCCAATCGCCCGGCGTTAGAGACCACATATAACGTCTCTTCATTCACTTTTGTCACAATCAAGTCGTCTATTATTCCACCTTTGTCGTTCAAAAACACAGTGAGGGAACTCGAACCATCTTTCATGCCTTTCAAATCAACTGGACATATCGACTCGAACCAGGACAAACAATCCTTTCCACGCACGTTTGTCTGTAGCATGTGAGACACGTCAAAAATCGAAGCACTTTTTCTTGTGAACAAGTGTGATTCAGATAGACTCAGATCTGAATATTGCACTGGCAGGAGAAAACCGGCGAAATCAACCACTTTACCTCCATATTTCGTGTGTAAATTATACAGTGGCGTCTTTGTCGCTTTGGACTCATCACTATACCACCGCAATGATACTGTTCCGGGCACTATTTGCTTAGGAACCACTCTTGGTACAATCAGGACACGGCTAACTGCTATTGAACACATTTTTAACCTACTTCTCACAGCTCAAACTCTTTCAATATGATTACAACATCTAGTCAAACAATATCTAGTGGTTATAAGAAAAGGTCAGCGGTCAATCGGTAAAGTCCTGATAAGTAATTATAGTTACATTCCGTCGGTAGTGGGGGTATCTAAGCGTTTATTGGGAATAATTTACGCTATCGAAAAATAAATATTTAGTGAGTACTTAAATGATAATAGCTTGCTTCATTAAAAGGTTGTTTGTCGCATGCCGTTTTTATACAAACTCACGTATATACCTACCTTCCTATATGTTTACCTAGACCAGAAAATAATTATTTAGCAGCAATTTCCCTTCGGAAATCGCTAGTGGAATCGGTAGTGTACAGTCAGCCTCATAAGTCGATGAACATATCCATATTTTCTAAACTCATGAACACCTTAGCTTACACAAATTGCTAAACAAGACTTGTGCATTTTGAACCTTTAAGACGTTAAATTAAATCCTGGCACTAGTCTTGTTTAGCATTGTGTGTTTAGTAAGCTAAGGTGTTCATGAGTTTAGGAAATATGAATATGTTTATCGACTTATGAGGTTGACTGTACATTTCGGGACTAGCATCTTCGTCAAGTCTTCATCATGAATTTGAGGGTTAATTTCTTTTTTATTGAATACCTCAACATAACTGTGATCTCGTCTCAGTAACGCCATCTAGAATAATATAGCAATATTGGTGCGGCAGCAGAGCGGACTAAATTAAACTCTGACTTTCATCCTGAACTTGTGTCCACTAGGACACAAGTTTCGGATGAAAACTGTTCGTGTAAAAAAACTGCTATTTCACGCATTTTGATCGAGTAGGTATTAAACTTTTGTATGCAACAGTAGAATAAAAAGTTTTTTTGCATTTTACTGACGCGACATTCTGCCAAAGCGGCATTAGTTTTACGATCAGCAGACATTTCGCGAAACAGACGATGATCCAGCCTGCCGATATTATTATAAAATGTATAGGTAATTATTGCATTTTTTATTGGTAATGGGTATTTATGCGTGCACGATTGTCACTGGCTACAAGCTAAAAAAAACCTAAATTCGTAAATAAAACAAGAGTATTAATTGTAACTTGTCTATTCTAATCATTTATTTCACAACTATCCAATACTTTTAAATACTCTTCATGAGTTAACAATTCACTCTTAGTGGCTTCAGAAATAGCAATACTTGATAAAATAATGGCAATATAACCGTCAGCATCAGGTAATTCTTTCAGGAGCTTGGGCTGATTCACTAACTCTTCATTAACTTCAATTAAGGTCCCTTTCATGCAGCAAGGTATCTCAAAACCAGTGCCGTCATTAAACTCTACTTTGCAAATAACAGACTTGGGGCCTAATTGTTGACCACCCTTCTTACTCTTGCCCCTGACAGAATTCCTCAACCGGTCTACTTTTCCTACAGTATAATTCACTTTGTACTCTTCATTTTTACTGAAAAAGTAATGACTTGGTGCGAGGCTCAAGAGAGCAATCCTGTTAGAGTGGAACATTATCATAATGTCATTATTCTTTACTCCATCAACGTCTGTAATGTATCTCTTACTAAAATATCTCTCTGTGAATGTCTTAAGGTTGTTTAGGTCTGGTATTGAATCTAGTATGTTTGCCTCCATTGTAACAAAAATAAATGCTATGTGTTATGTTCAGTGTTTGGTTATTCTAACTAGCTTAGTTGGCTTGCTGCTGTGCTAGTATTCGAGCCCGTATTTCTGCGTGGCGTCTACGGGAATCCTCCAAGTTCGATGTTTGTCGTGCAATACGCTCTGCTTTCAAACACTTTCTCATATCCCGGTCGTAATCGTTGCAATATCCCATAAACTTTCTAAATGGATGCTGGAACAAAAAGTGTATGTATACTGAATAAAATACTTGTTCTAGGTTATTCAATGAAAATTCAAGACCAAATCATTCTATAATCAAAATAACGGGAATTACTGACAAAAACGCGGGCGATAGTTTAAGAATGCATAATAAAATAAAAAAAACATCCGGCGTGCTACGAAAGATTGAGGTTATTTCATTTTAACCGATGTCAGTAACCACGAAAGACATTTTATACGTGTAATTGTGACAAATGCGTCCATTGTTAGAAATATGGTAAATAATTCGTTATGCAATTAAGTTTTTTACTTCTTACCTACCTCGGAGTGACAGTCCATTAACCTTCGTATGATAACATTACATTCATCGGTATGTAAATGGGGTGCCAAGTCTGTGTGCATAACTAGGTATTTGTAAAGAACTCTCGAAAAGATTTAAGTACGAACTCAAACGCTGATAACTTTTACCAAACTTTTACAGTGTACAAATTAATAAATATAACGGCCCAACAAAACCTGTATTCGACAGATTTGAGATTTCGTACAACTTTTGACGTTTATGATTGATGATTGACATTGACAATGACAGCACAGTTGATATAAAGAACCAAAGACATGAAACCTTAGACTATATACCTCTAGACGTAGCCCAATTTACAGTGTCAAGTGTGGAAGTGAGACGCAATAATACAAAGTTCGTAGGAAAATTGAGACAAAGCATCGTATCTTCTGTCCCTTACGGCGTGCCGGATTTTTGCATGGCTAACTTTTGAATGTTAGCCAAACAAAGTGCTGTCACTGTCACGTATATTATTATGCTCGATTTAATTTAAGTTTTCGGATGGTTTTTGCAATTTTTGTAATAGTTTAAGTCATTTAATGAGAAATAGACTCCATTAGATAAGTGTTTAGTGTATGGTGAATGCGCTACGATGGGAGGATGCAGTATAATAGGCTGTAAAAGCCGCTCAGAAAAGGCCAATAACAAAATCTCTTTTCATTCGTAAGTATTCAATACTGTTTGTGTTATTGTATGATTATTGAATTTATACATTTGTGCGCTTTTATGGTCATGGCTTTCAGACCAAAATATGGAAGATTTCTTAAAGTAAACTTGATTTCTTAAATCACATAACCTAGGAATACTTACTTACAGTGTTGCTACACGTTTCAAATCTTTTCCCTTAACTGTCAGGCCTAATGTTCAAAAGGTAGGCATAATAATCAAATAAATCTATGGTGGCGAACCCTTATTTTTAAGTTTAAGTGAACATGTGTACGAACGAACAGAGCCCTTTCGACAATCATTAAGTTTTACTCTTGAAGGCAATCGCGTAGGTACTTAAAGATATTTGGAAGTAAGAATTAATTTTATAAATAAATGTTAAGTATAAACAAAAAATTAGATATTTTCAAAATAAGTTGGTTTTGTCTAAAGGACAATAGTTATTATACAGCAATGTCAATGTCACACTGGATGTCAGCCATACCTCAATATATTTTAATGATAAATAACACGCGAAAAAATAATGTAGTGTTCTTCTAAAGAGTTACTTCTATGTACACACATCAAGCTTCACCTGGTAGTAGTGTATTTTATTTGTGAGAATCAAGGTAAGATTGAAAGTAGGTATTTTACGTGAAATTATATTTTCTCACACATGGATACTTCTACACTCTTATTACCACGTTGAATACGTAAATTATTATTTACAATAGTGCTAAAATTGGAACCCGTAGTTAAGTAGAATTTTGGTCGTATTTTGGGACTTTTTTAAGGAATAGCAACACTGAACTTTTATATTGCTGTCGCATGTGCGGCCACGCGGTAGCTCGATCTAGAGGTATATTATCTAAGCATGAAACCCTTGCATGGAGCCAAAAGACAAAAATCCTGGTCGAATGAGCTTATTCTCTCTAATGCTGCGTACTCACCGGGTGACCGGGCTAAAACTCGCCAACGAAGAGGTTTAACGCTGCATTACATTTTCTCTTTAACAGAAGGCACGCTTTCTAATCAATTAAGTGACCTATGAACGCGAAGATACCATAGCGTGCGACCGGGCGCATTGGCTAGGACGCAGATTCAGACAAATACGAATTACGTATACCTTATTTACTTAATGTTATTTTTATTAATTTCCACACTGTAACAGGTAATGCCATGGTAAATCATTTCGGCGGCAAAAGTAACTTGGGTTAAATTTACTCAATCAATGAATACTATGGACCATGGACCATCCCACCACTTTGACACATTCATGGTGAAAAAGTACTTTACAATATAGGTACTGTAGATAAGTGTAGATAAAAAGTTTTACTGTATGAAGACTTGAATTTTATTTTAAAGACCATTAGAAGTGTGAAAATTCGCTTGCTACACTCAGGAATCGAATTCCCTAAAATCCGACAAAATATATTTTTTACTTTTATGGCACCAATTGTACGGATCAAATCTTACTAACAAACATGATAGGTAGGTACTTTAAATGAAGCTTTTAGTCTAAACTTACGCCTAAACCAGAATTTGGTAAAAGACTTAAATTCATTTCATTGCTATTTATTCCGAAACGATTCTGAAGGTCATGTTTATTTCTTTTTATGTAAGTAATACCAGAGATGTTCGAAATGGTTTAAAAAAAAGCATTAAAATTACAAAATGCAAAATACTTTTCAAATTTACTATTTCAAATGCAAAATACCAAATAGTTTTGGGTTTTGTATTTCAAATGCTAAATGCAATATAAGTATTTTCGAAATACTATTTCAAAATAAAATAACCTTGCATTTTGAAATAAATATTAAAAAATCGAAAGGTATGTCAAATAAAATACAAAATGATTTTTAATAAAAGGCATTTAAATGCAAAATACAAAATGGGTACCTATTTTGCATTTTGTATTTGCATTTTAAATACTAGTAGGTACCTATTTCAAATAAATCGCATCTCTGGGTAATACCGTGTTTTGGTGTTTTTTCTGTCATCCACCAACATTTCACAAATCAAATGTTTTACTATGACTGATCGATAAACCTGAACGGTTCAGAACCTGTTAGGTGACCTGCCTGGTTGGTCTAGCGGTTGCAATCGCTACTGCTATGCATGTCGTTCCTTCCGGGTTCGATTCGCGGGTAGGGGAAAATGTACCCGATTGATAGGCTCACTCGCCCCCCTATTGCATGGGACTTAAACATAACTGGCGAAATGTGGGTTTACTACAGATTACAGGCGTGATGTTACATGTTAAATTAGTTTGGTAAATCAGCTAATTTACCTACAGTAAATAAAAATAAGGCTTTTGACGAAAAAATAAAACACTAATGATTTTTATTTATTTTTTACTTAAATACATAGTCACATTGTGTCTCATTAATAACTAACAAAGAAATAATAACGGCAATCACCGCTCAAGTACGGGATTTATTAGACCTAGTAGTAGGAATACCTACATTTACATACCTTAGAATAGACAAGAGTAACTAACAAACTTCATCATGAATGACTAGTAATTTATTGCATTTTTGAGACATGTATAAAAACACCTTGATAATTGTATTAGGATTGGAAGTTGTCTTGCGTTTTCTATTACCACACATAATAAACGCACGAAGAAAATCACAATAAAACATACCACACGACTCCATTCATCTCAAAAACAGGAACAAGCGAGTATTAAGCAAAATAAATTACAGAAATGCGATGTAACGAAAAATAACTAGTGATTTGATGCCCGATTTGATGAAGAAATGCAAAATGTGCCCAAAATAAAGGTCCAATCCAATTGGCTAAAATTAAAAAGCGGGTGTTTAGCGTGGTGTGGGGTTCGTTCGTTCGGGGAGGCATCAACTCTTGGGCATGCCCTGGGGCGTGGCGGTCTCCACCATCTTCTTGTACTTGCCGACGAGCTCAGGCAGATCGTAAGCGATGGCGACATCAAGCCGCGTGATTGGGCAGCCGCGGAAATACGTGCACGTCGCCGACAGCTGCTGGAACTCGAACAGGGGATTCAACCGGAAGAAGTCCCGGTACGTCTCGGGGTCGGGCAGGTCGTACCTAGAAACATAATATATTTTATACTAGCTTCTGCCCGCGACTTCGTACGCGGATCCTGTTGCTTATGCCAGCGACAACGGGGTCGTCAAAATCGAAGATCTGAAACATCTGATGTCGAATTATATAAGCCCGGGGACGGGAAATCAATGGGATGCGCGAGACGATTCAAGATGTTCCAGATTTTTTATTTTTGTTGGTCAACAGGAAATGCCATCAGACTTTTGCTAAGACGCCATTTCTATTATGTATATGTTATATTGTCTCTGGGCTTTGGAGTTCCCCTACAGGTGCTCCAGATCTTCAAATTTAGTCTCACAGCAGAAAACACTCTTCACGTGGAATAGTTTTTGCAATGGCACCATTTTTATATCTCTTTTACTTTAGGTCATCATAATATGTTGCGTGACGTTCACGATCAGCGGTCAGTCGCGCATCTCCTTCCCCCACTTATCTCTAGAGTCGATGCGTATATACGCTGAAAACTCATGCTTTTTCCGTGAACGTCTCCAACTCGCGAGACAGTGCATGATGTTCACGATCAGCGGTCAGTCGCGCACATATTCTTCACTGGTCTCTAGAGACCTGGATGTAGATGCGTAAATACGCTGAGAATGCAGGCGTGCTTCGCGATCCCAAGAAGTTTCCACGGAGCGAGTTGCAGCCTCATGTTCTCGAACAGCATCAAGTCTCTCCTAACGCTCTTCGGTAGATTGTTGGGATCTTATGGTCTTTAATCATTTAGCACCTTTGGAACATTGGGAAAAATTTGACCTCTTTCTAGGCATGGTTATAGTTTTATTGTGATGATACCTGATCAATTAAAATCTAAGTGGCTGCTCCCCTGCGTTACCGGGTAAGCTACCGTGTAACGAAGATAAATGGAAAAGGAAATTGAACACTCAAATAACATAAGCCCGAAGGGATACGATAAAAAAAATGGGAGTTTTAGCCAGTAGAGTCTAATTTTCAACGATATACCATCGTCATCGAAAATCAGTCCTGAACTGTTCCCGCCTTCACCGCGTAGTACCTCCTACTTATGTTATTTTATAATTATGCAATGAAATTAGTGATAGTTTTAATTTCTATATCAAATGTTTCTGATCTTCGATTTTTATAAGTCAACAGGAAATGCCTATCAGACCGAACAACTTTTGCTAAGACGTCATTCCTATTTGAGTTATGGTGTAGCTGGGCTCTTGGAGTTCCACAACAGGTGTTCCAGATCTTCGATTTTTATACGTCAACAGCGAGTGCTCATAAGGCTGAACAACTCTTGCTAAGACGTCATTCCAATATATGTTATAGTGTAGCTGGGCTCCTGAAGTTCCACATCAGGTGTTCCGGATCTTCAAATTTATTCTCTCAGCAGAAAATGCTCATAACGTGGAACAATTTTTGCTATGGTACCATTTTTGTATCTCCTATAGTTTAGATGGTCTGTTGCGGTTCTGCATCAGGTGTTCCGGATCTTCAAATTTATTCTCTCAGCAGAAAATGCTCATCACGTGGAACAATTTTTGCTATGGGACCATTTTTGTATCTCCTATAGTTTAGCTGGTCTGTTGCGGTTCTGCATCAGGTGTTCCGGATCTTCAAATTTATTCTCTCAGCAGAAAATGCTCATCACGTGGAACAATTTTTGCTATGGGACCATTTTTGTATCTCCTATAGTTTAGCTGGTCTGTTGCGGTTCTGCATCAGGTGTTCCGGATCTTCAAATTTATTCTCTCAGCAGAAAATGCTCATCACGTGGAACAATTTTTGCTATGGGGCCATTTTTGTATCGCCTATAGTTTAGCTTGTCTGTTGCGGTTCTGCATCAGGTGTTCCGGATCTTCAAATTTATTCTCTCAGCAGAAAATGCTCATCACGTGGAACATTTTTGCTATAGGACCATTTTTGTATCTCCTATAGTTTAGCTGGTCTGTTGCGGTTCTGCATCAGGTGTTCCGGATCTTCAAATTTATTCTCTCAGCAGAAAATGCTCATCACGTGGAACAATTTTTGCTATGGGGCCATTTTTGTATCGCCTATAGTTTAGCTGGTCTGTTGCGGTTCTGCATCAGGTGTTCCAGTTTCCAAGATAAATTATAGCCTATGTGTTGACCAGACTTAATATCTATACAACAAAAAAAAATCATTCAAATCCGTCTAGTAGTTTCGAAGATTAGCGTGTGCAAACAAACAGACAAACAGACAAACAGACAAACAGACAAACAGACAAACAGACAGACTTTTTTTTTTGGATTCGTGCTCTATTACTGTTTCTAAACCCCCCTCAATTATTATTTTTTAAATATATTCAATGTACAGACACAGTTTTTTTACAGTCTTATTATATGTATATAGATGAGCTTATTAGGTCACAAAAATCTTTTAACTTCATAGTTCGCTGGTTTCAATGAAGTGAATTGAGTGATTTGTAGAGCACCAATGAAACATGGTTAAAACATTATTATAATATGTAAGTACATCTAGTTTTTTATAGGGAGGATGAGGTTTTTCAGTCTCGGCACTGGCTATAAGCTGAAGAAGAACGGACTTAAAGCAGAAACATACCAATGAGTCGAACTGGTTAATGGAGTAACATACCTGGAAATATTCGTGAGTGTGCTTAGACCCTCATAGATGTGATAGTTCTGGGGGTTTTCAATGATGGCGTCAGCAATGATCTTCCTGTTGCCGAATATCGTCTTATGATTGTAATACGTTGTCAGGTAGCAGTCAACCATCTTCGCGTGGTTCCTCACGCGAACCTGTTAGGTACATACATTGCAAATATGAGAAATCATATTTAAGAGAAATAGACGATGTTATTTAAAGTTTTTTTTATATGTATTTCCTTGTCCGGATTAAATTTAGCTACGGTCTACATTATTCTATAGTTGTAAATAACTTTTAAATCGCCATAACGAATCGCAACAGCAAGAATCGGATGTAGCATATATTTTCTGTAATTTCAGGTATCTATCTTCTTGTGTGTCTTCTATGTTACCTTTGAATAATTAATTAATTTCTTAATAGCTTTTTTAAACCTTCATAGCAAATAATTATGTCTATTGACTACTTACAGCAAATCTCCTAGCGCTTGAAATCTTGTTCTCAATGCGCTTGTCAATGGCATGCCGCAAGTCTCTCAGGAGCTCTCTCTCCTGGGCTTGCAGCAGTCGCACGGGTGCGCCCGCCTCATATGGCATCGACCAAAGCGACACGGTGTACATGACCGGTGGCTGTGCAGAACTCATCAGTGGCGAAATGTTCCATATGAGCGCGGACTGTACGCGCATCAGCTCCTCCGGCTTTACCGTGTCTGCCTTATTCAGCACGATGCGAGTCTGAGAGAAGATAAAATAAGAAAGTAATTAAAATGGTAACTACTTCAATATTCTAATGCTAATCTTCTATTTATCTTCTATAGTACCTATACTGTATATAAATAAAAATTAGTCGCAGTGTATGTATAACTTCCGAACAGCTGCATCAAATTGGTTAATTCTTTTTTATTGCATTTGCGGTCGTTTCTGGATGGTTTGGATAGGTAAGAAGCGCTGCGATCGGATTCGAAACCAACGGTTCGGTAGCACAACGTGTGTCTGGTCCGCTAGTTTCATATTTTGTCCCACCGTGCCGTCGTCATTATCAACTTAGGGAGATTTTTATTTAGATTGTTATTTAGATCTTATCATATGCTATTTATAAACGTTACTTAAACGCTTCAGATGCATCATGTACAATGAATTCCTTTGTCGCTGAAAATATAACTGGCATCTGAGCCGAACTGATCATCAAGTACTTACGTGGTGACAGATAAAGTACCCACTCATGCACATTGCTATGGGACGTATGCTGGCATGGCATGCAGATGATGCAGACGTATTTCCTCTTGCTATTGCACATAGCATTAGATCGATATAGACAATAGCTTCTTCTGCCACTGTTTTTACGCGTCCCTAAATTGACGCAATTTTAAGTATATGAATAATCATTTACCTGAGACTCCCTGCCTTTGAGTTGGTCGAGTATAGCTTCTGTCTCGGGACCCACGTCCAGTTTGGAAGGATCGTAAACAAGGAAGATTATGTCAGCGCGGTCAATGAACCACTGGCAGGCATCGTTGAAGGGGAACACTCGAGACACCTGCTTCCTTACTTCTAGTATTCCGGGAATTTCTACTATGTTCACCTGGGAATAATAATAAAAAAGTTAAATAATTTAAAAGTTGTTTCTGATACGACAAAAAGCCGGTAAAGATAATTTTCTGTCTCGAAGTATCTTAATTGTGTTTGTGCGTACCTTTTCCAATATTTTGCTGGGATATTTTAAGCCCCTTAGACGCTCTTCCAGACCTTGACCGAACTTCTGAAGTCCCGAGAATGTCCAGTCAGCTGCCAACTGAGTTCCATCCAACACCTGTGGTTCTTTACCGTGCATAAGAATGTTGAAATATGCAGGTGATGGTTCCGCCCCTATAAAAAGGAAATTATTGTTGCATAAAACGATATTTTCTTCAAAGTTTGTTAGTTACTTATCAAATCAAATACTTTACCAGTTCTAAGAGACCATTCGGTGAATTCAAGCCCCGTCAAGTAGTTCAAGATGCTAGATTTTCCACCGCTCCAGGGACCCATGAAGAGTACCAAAGGCTTAGAGAAGATCTCAGGGTCGCCGAAATGTCTGTTACTTAGATCCCTGTACTTGTAAAGACCTTCTAATGGTTTGATGGACCCCTCGTATAACCTCTTCAAATCTCTGAGTACAATATCGGCAGATTTGTCAACGGTTAACTCGTCTTCACTCGCTTCTTCATCTAGTCTTAGGATTTTGGTAATATGGTCGCGTGGTCTTAAATTTTCAGGAATATCAATGGTCTGAAATTACGAAAATGATAATGTTAATTAAATCTTAAAAAAAGGAACTTTTATTAGAACAAAAAATGTTGAAAGTAATTAAATAAAGTAAAGTTCAATAGTATTGAACTTTACTTTATTTAATTACTTTCAAAATCGCTAACCGTTATCTAAATCACTACACGGCACGATAAAGGTTAGCGATTTTTCTAAGAAAAATGAAAATCATTGCGTTCAGCAGCAGTCCTATTAATTTTTGCTTATTGCATTCGGAAATCACTATAATATATTATTAACAAAACTTTTACTCCGTTGGGATGAAATTAGTTTTGAGAATTTTTCACCCCGAAAAAGTGAATTCTTCCCATGGAAAGATCGAATCGTCAAGTTTACATTTTAACTACGGATGCCGCTAGGCGCACGTAGACCAACAACAGTGACTGATAAACTTGATTTTAATGTCACCGTGTTTAGATTTTGTAACAACATGTTAGAATAGCGTATAAAATATGTTCGTAGTTTCCTCACAAACAATGAACATTTTTCTGAAGCGTGTGTAGTGTGTACCATCCGTTTGGTAGGTACATCCATCACTTGCTAATCGGGATTTTGTTTTAATTATAAAGAAGCCTTAGGAGTGCAGCCACGGCCCTAGGGTACATATATCATAAATAGTTAAAACTCGCTAAGGGCTGATGATTAAACCTTTCATTTTCTATTATTTAGAATCAATTTAGAGCTATTTCGGCTTCATTGTTATCTAGTTTCAAGTACATTCCGAAATTGAGTAAGGATTTGGGACAGCCATCACTTAGTAGTAGAACTTACAATTAATAAATCTTCCTCGGGTGCTCCTTCTTCTTCTGAAGCTTCTTCATCAGTAGCCTCAGATTCCTCCTCACCAGCCTCTGAGGTCTCCTCGGACTTGTCCCCGTCTTCTTGCTCTTTGCTATCTGCAGCAGACTCCTCTTCTTCTTGTGACTTTTCTTCTACCCCTCCTGCAGCTGCTTCGGCAGATGCTTCTTCTTTTTCCTCAGATTCACTTTTCTCTTCTGCTGATTCCTTGTCATCTGTTGTTTCTTCAGTTCCTTCTCCAGAATCATCTTTATCTTCTCCAGAATCGGCTTTCTCTTCTCCAGATTTTTCTTCTGAGTCATCTTTGTCTTCGGCAGTTTCGTCCTTTTCTTCTTTAGAGTCATCTTTGTCTTCTACCGATGATTCTTGTTCTCCGGACTCATTGTCAGCTTTGTCTTCTCCAGATTCATCATCTTTACCTTCTTTAGAGTCTTCTTGTTTACTGTCTGTATCTTCTTGAGATTCATCAGCCTTTTCTTGAGATCCATCGTCGTCTTCTTTTGTCTTGTTATCGTCGTCTTTATTTTCATCGGACGCGTCTGCGGCTTCAGCAGACTTGTCATCATCATCTGCTGATTCTTGACTAGCATCGGTTTCCTCTTCCTTTTCTTCTTTGCTGTCTTCTTCGGATCCTTCTTGGGATTTTTCGTTACTGTCATCTTTGGCCTCGTCTTCAGCTTCTCCACTCTCTAAAGATATAAATTTTGTCAATATTAATACTTGCTATTAATGTTGTAATTTGTTAGTTTTAACTAGGTACTTTCTTAGTCAGTCTGTGTGATATATGTAGGTATACGAGACAATGTCTAAAGCTATGCTCACCTTGGTTAGCTGCTTCTTCTTCAGCAGATGCTTCTTTGCTGTCTGCATCACCAGCTTGTTGTTCGTTGCTGTCTCCATCGGTATTTTCTGCCGTGACTTCGCTTGAGTCAGCGTCTTCAGACCCAGTTTGTAAGTCTTCAACGGATGCTTGGGGCACGTAGGGTTCGTCTGCTATCTCTACTGATGGCGCATCGTCTTCTCCACTATCAGCTGCTTCACCACTCTTTTCTGCTGAATCTTCTTCCTTGGTATTGTCCCCGTCATCGACACTTACTTCATTACTGTCGTTTTTTTCGGCAGAATCTGTAAACATGATGTATTGTTCTTATAAGAAAACCTTTTAAGACGTAATTATCCACTAAAGTTTTCTCTTTATATAATTGTTTTTTTTTATATTAATTTTATGTAATATTGATAACATATCCCTAAGCAATTACCTCCACTTTTTTATTTCAAATGCATAGGCACATTAGGTATAAATATATCGAAAAACATTATTCTATAATAGCGTAACGTCAAGTGAGAGAGCTATCTACTAGTATATGCGTGATATACACTACTCTTATTCTTCTTTCTCTCTTATATCTTCACTACTCTTGATTTGTTTTGCTTGGATTGTGGCTCACATCGTAAAGAATATTCGATGAAAAAACCTAGTTCCTGAAAGATATTGCTTTACGTCCACCAGTTCTTGGAATTCATTGTAATTTTCCTCCGAAACACTGTTGCGAGTTTCTCTAGCACTAGGCTTACGTAAAGATTCATCCGTTATGTCAGTCCTTGACTAGCTGTGCAGTCGTTTCAAAGTCATAATTTCTTATTAACAGTCCGTCACATCTCTAGTTTGACGCTCTCAAGTGAATTTCTACGTTGCGCGGTTATAAATATAAGTTTAATTTTAGATGGCCCAGCCTCAATACGTTTTAGAGGACAATGACTATAAAACAACGTTACAATATTCCAGCACATGTCTGGAATACAATACCTTTGATAATAATCCTAGATATATATCACTCTCAATAATACTTTTATTGTCTAACGACAACTTCGCTACTATGTTCAATCAATATTAACGGCCGTTTGTCCGAAGTAGTCTTTTTTTACTTGTGTAATATTTCTTTTTTTCTTGAGGAATTGTAGATATTTCAATATACACCTGTGATCACTGTTTAAACTTTTAATTTTATCAAGAACTCTCCACAGACTGATTTACCTTATAATAATTTCGTAACCTGCAATTAATAAGAATGATTAAAATGGAAAAACTTATCTGGATGATTTAGTACCGTCTATTATTTAACCGACGGCGATGTTAATATCGATGATGCGCCGACGACGTCCGCGCAATTAAAATAGATCCGACATCTCAACACCAGCAAACTTGTGTCAATCCGAGATTATTCCTGGTTCCGCTGAGGTCACATTTAATAGCGTTTACTCTAAAACTAACGTAAATCTTACTGTAACCGTTCGGAAAATGTTCTGATATGCAATGGAACGGGATATTTTAGACGAATGTAATACAAATCATGCCCTTGGTACCAATAAATGTTTCAGGGTTTTATGCTTGCTCATAGGTACTCATCGGGGTTGACTACATTTCGTTTCGTTCTGGCTTTCTTTTTAATATAACTAAACTGTGGAATATAAGAAACTGTGGTAAAGATTCTGGGGTTGGAGTAGGTAGTTTTCATTCAAAAACTTTCGTCTATTAAATTGTATATCATTAGATCTTTTGCCAAATGTTTCTATTTTATTAAGACGTTTAAGAGGAACTAGTGTACTTTAAATAACTAGGTACATAGTTAATTACTGACAAGCCATTAAAATGCTTTTACCTGGTTCCACATCTCCTGACTCGAGCTCTTTAAGAGCTTTTTCGATGTATGGCCGGCATTGTGACTCAGATGGTATTTCGTCGTCAGCTGAAAATAATTTACAATATTACGTAAAATACACTTTGAACACCTTAAATATTCGGTTCTATTCAATAAATAAGATAAGAGATCCAAATATCGATCAGCAGGTTGCTTTGCAATTCATCGTTCATTATGAATTAGAGATTTATCTCGACGAAGATATCTTTTAAGATTTGAGCGTCCCATATACTGGCTGGCTAAATATACATTTCTAGCCTATTCAGATAAGTACCTAAGCTCATATGTAGTCAATCTAATACTCTAGATTAGAGAAGGAACGTGAGTTAACCTTGTGCATCCACGTTGCGTCTAAAATGTATTCAAGATCTAGTCCGTCCGTACCGTAGTAGTCTAATTATCTTCGCTTTTACTTCTTTTTGTTTTTAATGATATGGACGGTTTTTGTTAGAATAGTATTTATTTCATCGTTAACAGCTTCACTCAGTTTATCGCAAAGTATTTCTGAACATAGGAGCTCTCCTAGTTAGCGCCGCTACAATATTCTGCTCATCAAATTCGTTCCAGTCTTCTTAAAGTCGAAAAATACTCACGTAGGACAAAAAACGTTTTAGTTCCCTCATTGAATGTTTGATGATCATCTATACCTACTCATAATTTTATCATCGCGTGCTCTTGCGTCATTACCAGCTGTAGATACGTAAAATTGTGAATCACCTCCATTTCTCACCGAACTTGTCATACTTCTATCTATCCCGCTTTTTATATTAGCCTTTTCTGTCACATTATTGTTCAAATACATTTCCATTTATTTAACTTCGCACTATTCCATATTGTTGCTTTTATTTTCTATGTTTTAATCCATCCATTAATTTGCTCTAATTATGCAAAAAGTTATTAGGTATCGATTGATTTTTAGTGCTATCGATTACATTCATCTCATTATTAAATTTCATAGCTTTTGATGCTCTTCACGTTATAACATGCGGATAGACCGTAGGTTTACAAAAAGAATTTACCAGTTCAATAATATTTGGAAGCCTTTTCCTACATTTATAACATTTATGAAGGTATAAAATAGAATACTGTTTATTACAGCAAATTAATACAGGAAATGACAGATTAGAAATATTCTCTCGAGACGTCTTATATTTTCTCATGTGTAGTATTTTCACCGCGCAGTTTACTGCCGACCTTGGTGCGTCGCTCTACAAAGTAGAGCTGTTCGTGTTTTATGTTGCATGCTATGCTAGCTGACATTGACTTACATGTGGACCTGGCGGTCTCTACTAAAAGTCTCTTTAGTAAACACACTTGAATGCCATGCCATACCATCACATCTTCTGTTGGCAGAAATCTTATGTTCTTTTAATATGAATTTATGCACTTTTTGTAAATGGATTTATTTAATAATTAAACTAATTAAAATGAATTAGGTAAATATGTTCACTTAAACAACAAATAAACTAGTACCTAACAAAAAAAAACCCCTAGGAAATGCAACTTTTTTGCTTATAAGAAGCAGATTCTCTATATTATAGGTCACACAGATAGATTACTTTTAATCAAAAAGTCATTTTGTTCGGTCAAATATGTGTTCACTGTGTGACCACATAATTTAAATTTAACGGCAACACTTTGGTGATCTAGTTGGACGCAAACCAATTATTGGTTTAGAGACTGTCCACAAGTGTAAACCAAAGAGAGACTTAGTTCTTAACTTTAGAATTACGCTGACGATGAAGGGCAACATGCAGTTATGACGTGACCTAGATCCGTGTCATACTTTTATAATGTCGTCACGATCCTATCGTTTTTCACAAGATGGCGACGCACAACGACAAATCCCTGTATTTCTATTTACGTATCTAGCTTTGCGATGTAACGACCGGCGGCCAGCGCTCTACCTTCTCTCAACTCTGCCTGATAAACACAGCAGAGAACACAAAACCTGTTAATAACTCGGTCACTAGATCATTTTGTCATACAAAACTTCACCTAAGGTTATCGCCAAAAATAGAGCACATACGTGAGCTTTTTACATAATTTCAGCGCAAGTTACGCCGAAAATAGCAACGATGTAGTGACGCAGAGTGGGAGCGAAGATCTGCCGCCGGCTCCCACTCGGCGAGCGGCCTGGACTCACCTCGCACCGCCGCGGCGCACGCCGACGCCACCAACAACATGCACAACATTATCCTCCATAGCGTCAATCCTTTGCTCCACATGTTGTTTTAGTTAAGCCCGCTACGCTGGGCTATCAGTCATTTGCACACACACTCGCGCACCTGGTCGGCCGATCTAAGGACGTTGTACACATCTACACTGAATGAGCGAATCCACTTAATACGACGGCTCAACTCGACTCGCATCCCCTCAGGAATGCAACTCGGGTCAAAACCGTTGCCATTAAATCGCGGTTGGAAATGATCAAACCGAAAGGTGAAGCGAAATAAATCTTATACGAAACCAATAAATTATTAAACGACAACTCTATTATTAACCGCGATTCAATGGCTACAATGTTGGCTGCAGCGGCAAGCGGTACGCGACACTGCACGTAAAGACGACGGACGTACTCTATTTCCGGAGACAGCACAGCATCGCTGGTCGGAGGGGTACTGGCGTGAGCGCGAGGCTCTCCCCGCGCCGGAGCTTTCAGCGATATTCAGCGCGGTGCGCGTGCCAAGCGCAGCCCACGGCGACGCGCGGCGCCCGCACACCAACCTGCTTCACATCACAACCTGGACGCCTCAATAAAGATTATTTTGTTTATAATCCACGTGTTTTATGTATTATTCTAACCTACAGTTTTTCTAATATACGTAACGTCTTGACTATCATAACGAGGCTAAAAGAAACAAACGCTTAAGAATGTGAGACTGATTTATTATAACGGACTATCTATGCATATGAAGTTCTGTGGAATATGAGTCAGCCAGTACATTAAATCACCTGTTAGAAACAGGTGGTGCCTGTTAATATGAGAAAGATTTTAAGAAGGTATGTAGGTACCTACCTCAGCTGTTACCCCGTAGGACAGGGCTAGAGGGGACTATTGGGAATAATTCATAATGAACACCCTCGGGTTCCTATTACCTAAAACTCGTCAAATCCAAAACTGACTCAAACATTTCTAATTTGTTCCGAACTACAGCTCAAGGCTGGTCAACGTATTTTTGGGGAACTATATCCCAGTCTTCTATGACGTCTTCCCACTTTAATTGTGGTTTAATTTCGTCCAAGATTAGATAATAAATATAATAGGAACGCGCCAAATGGCTTTGAATAACGTAAGAAGACAAGCGAGATGTTGGTGTATCGTTCACATAGCATTAATACTTGTCGTCATACCAGATCTCTTGGCAGGAGAGTGCTGCTGCTGGTGTGACCGGCCGCTTTAATACATCAGCATGTCGCTTTGAAATTACTGCACTTGGTGCAGTGACATCCTCAAAGCCAGTGCCTACGCAAATATAGTTTTCATTCGCAGCTATTTACAGATAGTCCTTGTGCCGACGTGTCATAACAAAGCATTCAGGTAGGTATGTAGGTACCTATACATGTATAGGTACTTTTCTATTACGAGGAAAGAGGAAAGTAAATGTTTTCTGTTAAAACCAAGAAGGGAATAAAATACCAATGTACCTAACTCCCAATAATTGATATTAAAAATAAAGAAGATAGCGGACCCCAGAAAAAACTGAGACTTTTAGAACTCTTAGTTTCAGACGAATTAAAACCCACAGCCCAACATCAATTAAAATCAATCCATACATGATAATTATAGTCGTCTGTCTTTGAGATAAACGTACAGACTGTCTTTCATTATTTTAGGTTTTGGCAACATTTGAACCATGGTTTGTAAATTGAAAATAATACGAGTCTTCAGAAACAATTTTTCCGAAGTAGGTAGTAACTTATAAGAAGTCATATCTCAAAGTTGTAGGTACCTAAGTACATAAGGTTGTTCACGAGATAGGCTTTTGAGATTTGCCAAGGTATAGTTCGGATCATCGTTACTGTACCTAGGTACTTAATACGAACATAGTGTACAAAACCACACGCCTAGGTAGATATATAGGTACCTACTCCTAAAGTTCTAAAGCAATCATATTTTAATAACGCTATAAAATTACGGGACGCGACAGCTACCAATCTATAGGTGCAATAAATACCTGGCTAGTACATCAAGTCCAAACTATTGACTGTGCTATTGAGTACGAGTAGTAGGTACCTAGCTACGACTCTCGATACCTACTAGTCTTCGATATACTCTACACCAAGCGGTAGATCGGATTATGTGTCTTCGAGTGTAGTTATCTGCAGTCAACTCTTACTGCGTGGTGGTGTTCACGACCCTCAGCATTGACAAAACGTATAGTCCAGGCAAATTAGGGTTTCACTTCGGAATGAGAGATTAGAGAGAGCGCTGGATGCGGGGCGGGGGCGCGTTGAGGGTAGAGCGCGTGCTCTACCGTCCACCTCGAAAATGGTTCAAGGTATATAAGAGTTGTGAGATGGCTATCGATGATTTCAGCCGTCAGATCATTGGCTTAACTTTGATCGACTATTAACAGCTGAGTCCATATTATTATATTCCATATACGAGTACCTACCTCCTATTATTGACAACCTCGTTTAGGAACATAATAAGTAGAGATAAGTACTTGATCTGTTTCTCTTTCTGTGTGTTCCTGGGGAGTTTGTTCCACCACTTCTTCTTCCCAGCAACAACATTAGGAAGTGGTGAATGAAGGGCGTTTTGGGGAACTGTCTTATGTATGTCTTGACGTTCAAAAAGTGCTGTTTTTCAGCCTAATTTGAATAAAGACTTTTGATTTTCTCAGTTTTTCATAAGGTTCTTGTCATGCGGGATGGTATAATATCGACTATAATTATTGCGCGGCGCGCTATTCGATCTATCACCAGCGTACCACGCTTATTGACGACAATAGACCAGTCAGTAACGATAGCCCAATCGCAATAGGTACAACCTGCAATTGGTCTAAGAACTGGATCGGGCACTTATTGCAGGAACTTCTCGATGCGCCGTGCCCTCGTCTCTGGAGTAGGCAGTGACTTGTCGATGCCGGCCGTGGTCGGCAGCGTCGAGTCCTGGGAGGCGGTGGTGTCTTTCTGCGAAACGGTCGTCTCGCAGAAGGAGGCTGCGGAAAGGGAGAGGGAGATCAACTCTACTCACTCAGCCCGCAGCAGACGCACCGGGCGCAGGCGGAGGGCAGACCACGCCCTCGTCCAGCCCCATTTAGGGGGGCTAGAAGAGGACGTGGTCCGCCCTCCGCCTCTTCCAGGGGCGACGGACACGGGGACGTCCGCAGCCCCCCACGTACATGGACCCGAGGAGGCGGCGCGTCCTGCTCACGCGCGCCCCTCTTCGACGTCGCGAGGGGAGTCTAACACCTCACTCCCCTCGCTGACTTGGCGAAGTCCGCGGGCCAGCACCAGTCGGGGGTCGCGGAAGTATCTTCCGTTCCCGTGACCCCCGGCGCAGGTGTGAGAAGGAACACGGGGTGATTTTTAGTCAGTAAGAGTCTGATAGACCCCTCCGCCCTCCCCGGGACGGAGACATTCAATGAGGATTTTACACCCCTAAAAAAAAAAGGATCTTCTCGATAAACATTCAATCAAGTTCGGCCGCCGAGCTGGTGACACTGGTGAGTTCCGGCGACGGCAGTGATTAGCAGCTGAGTGATTATTCCGGGGCGTGCTCATAGTCCGACACTCGTCAACTTACTATTTCATATTAATTTCCATCTTTTCGTGTTGTATCCAACACGAAAAGATACAAAATGCTATTGTAAGATCGTTACCTAAACGTGTTGAATATTGTATTGAAAAAGGCGGTGGTCACTTCGAACACCTACTAAAATAAATTAAAGTATGTGGAAACAATGCATTTTATTCATTTTAGACATCATGTTTCATACAGACATTTACTGCTTAAGACCTACACAATCGATATCTAAATAGAAATAGTGTAGGTTTTTTTTTTCAAAATAACCGGGTTCGATTCCCGAACGGAGTACAGATGTTTTTTAAAATGTATGAATGCAGTTTTTCTTTTTATTAAAATCGATGACATGGTTCCCCAGAACAGATCTTCGTATGTCTTATAGTTTCAGACTTTCCCATACGGACCCATTTGAATGAGACACCCTGTATATTGGAGATTCTCAATTCGGTTATTTTTTTTTTCTTTTAATTTCTATCTAGGAATTTGTTTTCTCAGAGAATTGGTTGTCTTTTGATATAAGTTTTTAGAGTGTGGCAACAAACTAAAAAAAAAGGTAATTGATGTTAACACCTGGTATTGCCCAATTATCAGTTAGTGGGATTTCTCCCACAGTGACTGCTAATATTCTGTTTAGGTGCAGTCTAAGGCCCTTTGCAATATCTATATTTTGTCAATTGTCTTGTACTTGTTGTATGTATTGTATGCATTTACTATGGTAGCTGTAGTATTATGGCTATTTATGTGATATTAAACAACCATTCTTTAATGAAATAATAAAATAATACATTGAGGTATTTCTTTAACAAATGAAATAAATAATCATGTATAAAATCTTATTTAATTTCTTATAACTATTAACTTACAATTCTATAACATCCATTATGTATGTATTTATGACCAAAATAATATTCATGAAGAGGTTCAAATGTTTGTGGTATAATGTTATGCTATGAATCATTCTATAGCAACTGTCAACATAGCCTTTGACATTTCAAATTCGGAGAAAATCATTCAATACCTATAGACCGGACATCACAAACAAAATTTTCATCCAAAACTTGTGTCCTGCTGGACTCAAGTCAAGTTGTTTTTAGCATGCTCCGCTGCCACTTCAATATTCATATATATTATTCTAGATGGCGTTACTGAGACATGGCATCAAAGTTTTTCTATGACATTTGCTTGTCCGCTCTATAGTATTTTAAATCTTTTGCAATCGGGCCTATTCAGAAAACTATTCTTATGGCCAAATTTCGCTTCCAGAAAAGCCAACAAAAAGGCTAAAGGTGTGTTGTTCTAATGATCTATGATAATAAGTTCATCTATACTCCAGTCTTCATAGGAATGGTCAGGTAAGTATCTCCTGATGATAATTGGAATCTTGCCGTGCTTCAGTTCCTTCATAGCTATTTGTAGAGGGTCAGTTTCGCCTTCCAGCTCTACCATTACTGGGGCACACATGGCTATTTGTAATGCTCTTGTACCTGAAATATTAGAAAACTCATGTTATTAACATAAAATAAAATAATTTACTACAAAACAGTATGTCTATTATGAGCTGCCTGTGATATTTACAGGACTTTTATATAGTCATGCACTACTTTATATCAGAAAAATAATACAGGTTTCGAAAAACATTGCATTTTGGAAGACCACAGAACATAACCTTACCTAGAACTCTCGCTCGTTCGTATTTGGTCATGTAGCGCGTAGTGATGCGTTTTGTCTTGTCAACTCCTCCACCAGCCTGCCCAGGCGCGAGGCACTGCACATTATATCCTTCCTCTTCCTGTTCCTCTGTCTCCTCAATGTTGTCATCATCCTCGGCGATATCATCGTAGTCTGCTCCCGCATCTTCGGCTTCGTATTCTTCGTCCGCCATTATTACAAAAGATGTTAAAAATACAAACTAATTGCTGCTCAAGCTACGACAGGTACAGATAATCTGCGTATTTATCTAAATAAATTGGAAATGTAGCGATAAAACAGGGTTAGCTTGCTGTTACTATTTATTTGACAAAAAATGTCAAATGCGACAAATTGACATTGACACTAGCACAGACTAAAATATCCGTGCTATTATCACGAAGGATACATAGACCTTTTCGACTATGGCACAGTGGTGTTTGGCTTAGATCGCTAAAATGTGCACAATAATATTGTATTACTCATAATTATATTATTATCATAATTATATCCAGACTATATATAATTCAATAACCCTGGCTAGAACACGTCATGTGAGCTCATTTGATGCAAACAAGAAACTGAATAAAACTGTTGTTTCGTTTCCGGGAGCTGCCCGTGGTCCACACTCCACCAACGACGACTACGTTACTTTACCTGGATGTAAGTACCACGAGTATTGTTTATTTGCTATTTATCCACCTTTAGTAATAATTATAATAAACCAAGATGATTGATACGTGTGTTAGGTAATCTTGCTATTCTGAATTTGAGATTAATGTCGAATGAAAACGCGGAAAAATCACATTTCATCACCGCGTAAAGCTGAGAAAAAAATTACCCATGGTATGACGAACTAACGTAGGTGGACCACGGACAACTGCCGTTCGTTTCATTTTAATTTGATCCCGGCACTTTTCATGCAGATCCTCCAGTTTGAAGCCCATAGTAACTATTAGTTAGTTTAGTTATGCACTATTTTCGACAACATTTCCATCATAGAAATAATTTAATTTGTTGTATGAACGCACCCGTTTTCTTTTTGCCTATGGATATAAGAGACATTTTTCCTTGTCGTTGGCAATTGGCAGCCTTTCCTTTTCCGGTTCTGCATCAAAGCTGTAACCATGCCGGTGTGTATTTTTATTTATCTGAGTAAAATATCTCGCTGTTATCAATGATATAACAAGTTTTCTGTGTTCGTTATTGTTTTCTGATATTTCTGGTAGTTTGTAATAGTGCCTTCCGACATCAAAATGGAAACTCGGTATCGTCCAAACAAGCGGATACACATGGCAGTACCTGACATGTCAGATGAATAACTAACAAAAAACTTGAAGATTAAGCCAAATTTTTAATAGTTTTGAACGGAATGAGTCGGCTACAGTTGAATCAGTGCTTTAAAAGTTTCTACATCCTTACATTATTAGTACTGCGAAGTGACCAAATAACCTAAATGTGCGTCTTCGGGATTTCAGCTCGCAATTGATTTACTGCATCCTTCTCCCGCGTCGGAGAAAAGGAAACACAAGTTGAAGAGGCTGGTGCCACATCCGAACTCGTACTTCATGGATGTCAAGTGCCCTGGCTGCTACAAAATCACAACTGTTTTCAGTCACGCGCAAAGGGTAGTCGTATGTGCAGGATGCTCAACGATCCTTTGCCAGCCCACCGGTGGTCGCGCAAGATTAACGGAGGGTAAGAAATTCATTTTCTTTTATAAAATACTCACTTGAAAGTCCCATAATTTAGTAACTTGACAGTTTTGTAGCCTTTATAGTTTCACCACATTGCCCAACTCAGCAGTAACCGCCTATGACTCAATAAAAACCGCCCAGTTTGTCTAATCCTTTGATACTGAGTTTGAACTAAAAGCATTTATAATTAAAACCTTTGTAAAGTGTACCAGAACAGTTTCATCATACCAATAATAGGTTTTCTACAAACACTTCAGCAAGCTGTCTATAATCACCCTGTAACAAACTCCTTTCTATGCTCTATTGTATTGGGGACTAGTTTTCACACTTACTTCTTTAAGTGGAACATTGTGTGTAATAACTGTCATTTAGAAACCCAGCAAAATATTAATCTGTATGATTTATGTTTTCAAGTTTATTTATATAATTGTTCAAGAGACACTTCTGTGACTAGCTAACCTAACCCTGCTCCTATGGGATCCACCTCTATGGCTCCCATCCACCTATGGGCCAATTTAATTGGCATGGTACAACATTGTGCTGTCTGACGATACTAACCAAATCCACTAACTTATCTCCTAAGTATGTCAGTGTATTGTGAAAACATGTTTATATACGCTAGATGTTTGTTTGATGCTTATCTACAATCGCTCATTTTCAAAGTTGAAATGACATGAAATAACAATTGGTAATAAAGTTTAGATGATCAAATATTTCCTAAGCTGAAATGGTTGCCTATCATTAAATAAATGTGTGCGCCCTAAATAAGACCTACTGCATTAATATTTGGGTTGTTTTAAAGGAATTACTGATGTTGTTTTAAATGCTGAGTGTAAATTGTGCAACATTGCAATTTTATTTGCATTACACCTATTGTGCAATAATTATTGATTATTATTGATCCTTTGTTGATGCTCTTATCACACTTACTGATATGCCTTTATATTTGTTTTGTTGTTCATTATTTCACTGGACAGTTATTGTAGAAACTATAAACTTTAGCTTCCTTTGGAAACCAGGAGTAAAGTTGCAACCAGTATAACTTTTACATTACCCATACATTTTACAAAGATTTGTTTGCTTTACTATCTAATTATTATTGTAAACAAACTAAATTCTGTGGTACAAGACACTTTTCAGATCAGTGTGCAGTCAGAGAGCTGTGTTACCTGATCCATCTTAGAAAAAAAAAGGGGAAGATTGGTCAGGGCATGCAGCTCACTGACTGTACATTTAAATATGTAAGGAATGTACAGCCCACATGGTTTTGGTTACTAACCAATTTTATTATGTTTTCAATTCATGGATGTTAGTTTAAAGTGGTTTATTTGCTACTATATTTCAAACTGATTATCTCCTTTACTACTGAAGTTTTATACCAAGATGCTTTCGAGCCTCTGAAAGTATTTGAAGCTATTGGGGGACAGTTTTTACAGTTGGTCAGAAAATCGAAAGTCTGACTTCTACAACAACCCATATCATGTTGGTGTAATACTGTGTTTTATCTAGAAATTTTTCCCAAAGTAACTTGGAAATACACTAATTAATTACTTTCTTTGTAAACCACTTGCTTGCAACGTTTTTACTGATACCAACATTTTTCTGTTTCAGGATGTTCATTTAGAAGAAAACAACATTAATTATCCTGGAGAGAGAGCCCTATTAATTTAAGATTCTTTTATTTCCAACGTAAGAAGGAGAGATATTTTGCAAAAGTTTGTTAAAATGGATCCAGACAAGCACTACCAATAAAAGGCTTTTTCAAAGGGAATGTTGTGGTTTGATTCTTTAAAATAAATTGAAAAACTTTTATTGTAAATATGTTTATTTTCTTAAAACTAACTTCATTGCACATTTTTATCAAAAATATCACATAGTCAAGGAATAACCCTCATATATTTGCTTGAATAATTATCAGATTATTAATTCAGGCTATATTAGTATTTTATGTTCAAAGGGATAACTTTCTATTTGCAAACCTAGCTTTTTATCACACATAAAACCAATGTTTAAAATAATACACTGTCTCTCATATCAAATATGCAGAGTAAAGTTATGTTAACACAATCTCAAATGTTTCATGGTAATTTTGAAGGTAATATACCTGTTGTAACTTTGCATTTAGTAATATGGGAGTTATGCAAACTGCCAAAATCCAGTCTTTATGGTTCTATTACAAAAATAATTAATTTGATATAAACAAATACAGTAAAACTTCAAAGAGAAAAATTAAAACTAGATAATTCTATAAAAATAACAAATTTTCATTACTGAAATTAAATAAACAACAATGTCAACACAACTTTGCAACAGATTGTAGTATAAATACTACAATAAAATGGTCTAAAATGGCAACTAAGTTAAAAATACACTTAGGTTTCTAAAAACTTTGCCCTTACTAGTTGTGCTTCAGACAGCTCCAAAAGTTCTTCTGCTTTCTTTATATCTTGTTTAATTTGATCTATGAGGTCATCTAAAGATTTAAAATTCATTTCTCCTCTCAAATATCCGACTAAGCTCACTTTTAATTGTGATCCATAGAAGTCTTTGTCAAATTTGTGCATGACATGGGTTTCCTGAAAAAATTAATGTATTTATTATATGAACACAAATAGGTAAGAAAAATGTATAAAATATAATAATAAAATCATAAGACACAGCGCCTGTAATCCCTGAAGGGTAAGGCAGAGGTGGTGCACCCACATGTTGCCACATAATATGTTAATTTTCATATAAATAAATAAATATTCCACAACTTTTCACACAACGCCATTTAGTCCCAAGTTAAGCTTGAGAGCTTGTGTTATGGGTACTGAACAGCTGATAAACATACTTATATATTTCTATATACATTCATATTATATATAAATTACACCTCTAAGCGAGCCTATTCCCATCAATATGGCACAAATCCAGACTCCGGGCTGCTACTGAGAAATTCCAGATGAAAAAACTCGAAAGAAAAAGTGAAAAGAAACTACTACTAGGCCCAGGCTCTTTAGTTGTTGTTGTATATATTGTTGTGCAAATCTACTGGAATATACCATTTCTAAGAGACTTTCTAGCTGGTATTAGAATAGACAACACGAAGGGCAGCTGTTATCCGTAATATCGACGAAGTTGCTGCGAAAGAAGTCTATGCAATAACTGTTTGACAGTAACTAGATACGGAAGTTTGGGATCAGGGGGTCGCCTATCAGGATTAAATCGACCACTGGTTCAAAAGATATAAGGGTTTATAGGTGGCCAATCTGGAGAGCCCAAGCCTGCACATTTACATTATCTCAAAGACAAGAGCACCTAGCAAAGATCTGTTCTGTCTGATCCTTGTGTTATCTAAATTAATATCCCTCTGTGTCCAAGCCAGTGTCAGCCACACTAAATATTACATGTAATATTTAGTGTGGCTGACACTGGTTTTCATGTATGAAAAATGTGAAACAGCGACACCTATGGTTCGGAAACAGCAACGGTTTGGTTCTATTGATTGAATTGTTAGGTGGCGACATCTTTGAAGGGAAAAGAAACGAACATTGCGATCGATGAATTAATGAATACAAATCCTATGGTTAAAATGTTAAAAATGAAAATTCACTTCTAATTGTACTAGAAAAGATTACATATTGATATTGTTTTGAAAATATGCTGCACCACATTAGGAATTTCTCCAATAACGTGGGTGCGTTTACAAACATTTAAATTCACATATATTAACAGCCAGACCTGAAACAACCACCTGTTGGTCATACAAATATTTGTACCGCGCGGGCATCGAACACGCGACACGCAGCGCGGCAGGCAATCGCTTTACTACTGCGCCAACCGTGCCGCGTTCGCGATTTAATAATTCAATGCCTGTCACCGAAATTAATTGCACTATTTTGTTTTTAACCCCGAACACAAAAAGAGGGATGTTATACTTATAAGTTTGACGTCGATGCATGTCTGTTTTTTCTTGCAGTCCCAAAAAAGCGAGATAGATAATAATTAGAAATATAACGGAGGAGCGCATCCTTGGTCCCTATGGCATTGCCAATAGCATCCTGTCTATGATAGCAGGCAAGCTTGACTGTGTGTTTCTGAACCAGCAATGGTTTCGGACGGGCCTGTGACCTTGCAGCAATGTGATGTCACAACCTGTTTTTGCCGTTGTAAGAGCACTACTAACATAGTGTATATATTGTGATCACTCCCCGAGAGTCTTGTTGCTTGAATTAAATTAATTTTATTATACGGCAAAGTCTACCCTCATTCAGGAGTATAGTTCCATGAACTGACTTAGGACATAGCCTTGCCTGTTGGCCAATGGCCTCAAATGATGTAAGTTTTTAATTCGTCTTCCGAAATCGATCTGGCTACCCGTAACTGCCCAGCTGAGCCATTGCGTATACCTTTAAAAGTCCCTAGTACCTATTTTTGTTTTTGGATAGTGTGTGCGTGTGTGTATAAATTCTCCAAGTAAGATTTTGTATCCGTACGTTCAAAACATTTTCGTTCTAGAGTAAGTTTGATAACAGTTATACAACATAGGTACATACTTAACATTTTTTACCTAATCACATTAACCTTGTTGTTTAAAAAAAATCAGATAAGTCTTAATTTAATGGGCACCTATCCCATCTTAGTCCATTCGGCGGTAAACATTTATAATTGTCTTGCTATAACTTCGGTTGGTACACAATTTATTGTAGATAAGCAGTATCGGACTAGTGTATTACAAAACAATGGAATCGATTTATTGGTGTAGCTGAATAGTTTTGCCCGCAAAATTTGTATCAAAGCCAAACAAAGATACTGAGATAATTAACTCCTAAATGTTCACGACCGATTCTTTCTTCCTTCATTATTTGGGAATGTCTTTTTGCAGGCTTAACCGAAATATCTTGTGGTGCCTTCATAAATGTGGCCCTCCAGCCAGGGCAAACAAAATTATTAACTAAACTAAGCTAGCTTAGCTTCGCTGGTTAATGTAGGTACCGCAAAGGACTGATTATTAAATTCATTATCTTCTCAACTACCGGAATTTAAGGCATAATTAAATTACATTTCTATTGTTGAAGTATGCTTCCGCTCGGGGCCTGTTAACAAGATCAAATCTTACTGAATCTTTTAAAAACCTTTGCGGTTTAAATGCTAAGGAGTGTTACGTAGAGACAAAAATGTAAAACATAACATCACGTCTGTAGGTAAACCTCGAAAGGCTAGGCAGAGGTGTACCTGGTAGTAGGTAGGTATAGGTATACACCCACATTTCACCAATTATGTTTCCAGTCCCAAGTAATAGGGGGCCAGCCTATTGCCATCAACTGGGCACCAATCCAGACTCCGAGCTGCTGATGAGAAATTCTAGATGGAAAAACTCAATGACACTTTCCCAACCCGGGGGTCGAACCCGGAACTTGATGCTCAGCAGTAGCGCTTGCGACCACTAGACCAACGAAAAACGAAAACAAAAATATTATGATTATTAACTAATTATTTAATGAACAGATAACATTTATAGTATTTATTACATGTCGCACCGTGATGTTTCGAGTATAATGTCGAGATAAGCTTGAGAAAGAAATGCTGAAAATATTGTCGGCCGTTGTTTTTATGGTATGTCTTGAATTGTCGACAAAGATAGGTATAATTTTAGGTACTTAGGTACCGATTAAAACTTATCATTGTAGGCATGTCGAAAATTGTCGTTTGCCGGTTCATTTCTATAATTTCATTGTAATTTCCGCTGGTTTGATAACGGTAATACTGTAATTAGTTTTGTGTTCCGATTTAATTTTAAATACCTACGACGTCTTATTTTATACTAATGATCGCCTAGTGAACGCGAATTTCGAGCGTGTTAGCTTTGCGCACTTCTTCTCCATGTAAATTATAGCAAATAACACACTCCTTCGTGCCTTCAATATTCTTTAATGAAAAGGTTGCGTATTATAAGTGGCTGGACGATCGGCTGCTGCGCTGCGTGTCGCGGGTTCGATTACCGCATGGATAGAATATTTGTATGACATAGAGGTAATTGTACCGGGTCAGGCTGCTTGGGTGGTGACTTTAAATGTTTGTGTGTTTTTACAAACATTTATTTAAAGTCATTCATCCCACTGTAAAGGCAAAATTCTAGTGTGTAGAAACGTTTTTTTTAATGTAGTTTTCACACCACCTGCTTGATAAGGTCAAATTATATATCTTAAGAAAGCCAGATCGAAAAGAACTTGTTTCAAAATTATTTGCTTTTTTTTAATCTCATAGATGGTGTGTTGCATCCCACTCTGACTGTAACTATTATTACTAATAATTGTTGACTCTGGTTGTGTGTGTTATAGTGGCTGATAAATTGTATAGTAAAACAAATTCAATCAATTTTATTGCTTAATATTCAGTTAAATGTTATCTATTTAAGTATGTCAAAAAGAGCTTAATTTCTTTATGTACATCCTTGATGACTTGATGTAGATATTTAACAGATGTTGAAAAGCTGAATAAATAAACCATTATGAGCAAACAACATTATGCAGAGAGATAACAAATGAGCCATACATAACTAGTTCCTGAAATTTAAACCTACTAATAATACCTTATCAGTTCATTAAGTCTGAGACTGACTGTTGCCCACAACTCAGCATATTTTTGGATGTCATCATTTTTTTTTTATAAGTATACAAATATAAAGAATACTAGCTGCTCTGGCAAACTTTTTTTCCACCTTGGAAGTCAATCTATTACTTTTTATTATTTTCCGTCCTATTCTCAGACCTGAATGTACAGACGCCAGCACATCAAGTTACCCCAATGTGTCAAATTATCCCAATTGAATATGAACCTTATTCTGTTTGGCATTAAGTTGAAAAACAATCAAAGAAATTTGAATTGGGGTAACTTGATGTGCTGGCATCTGTACACAGAAAATTTCTTAAGAAAAGGTCACACTGTTTCAGAGTTCTTTTGTTACAAACACTTTGCCACAAGAATTTTATATTTTAAAGATTAAATTGATTATATCTTTCCCCAGGGTCCAGTCTACTTATCTATCAAATTTCATACGATAACCAGTTCAATGGTCTTGGAATGTAAAGATTACAGACAGACGGTTGGGTTTACATAATAAAGTACTATTGGTTACTTAAACTTAAGAACCTAGTATTAAAATATCAAGGAGGCAGTGTGTAATTTTCTTGCTTCAATAGCAAATTGGCATAATTATTAAATAATAGATATTTATTTGTACTTACTACAGACATTTGCTTGTTTTGGTAAAATGGGCACCAGCCTATGTTTGCAACCATTTCATAGACATCACCCTTGTCAATTTGTGCCCATCCATAGTACACTCCTGGGTGCAGGTCTTCAGGCAGTGACTGGACCACTTCCAGAGGGTAGTTTGCTGTTGAATAATATAATATTCAACAATTTTTCACACAACGCCATCTAGTCCCAAGCTAAGCAGAGCTTGAGTTATGGGTACTAGACAACTGATAAACATACTTATATATTTCTAAATACAAACATATTATAGATAAATTACACCCAGACACAGAACAAATGATCATGCTCATCACACAAATATTTGTCCTGAGTGGGAATCAAACCTACAATCTCCGGTATAGCAGTCAGAGTCACTAACTACTAAACCATTGGGCCAGTCATAATGATTAGAAATGAAGAAAACTATTCTTTCTTAGCTTTCTCATAACTTTGCTGTGGACACTGTTGTAGTATTTTTACACAATCTGGGAATATAATAAGATCTATGCCCTGCCCTACATAGAGGAAGTCAGGTAGTAGAAGATGATGGATAAGTACTATGCACTAATTAAAAATGCAGTAAGGAAGTGTTTAAGAAAAATTTAGTTACTCATAGATTTGGATTTCTCATAATGAGCTTTTTGTAGTTATTAAATCCTTATTTTCATAGGATAGCTATCCTATCAGTTTTTAATTAGTGCGGCAGGATATAGGTCTATAAAATAGCAAACAAATTGACTACTTACACTGCTTCCAAATGAAAAAATAAAGTAAAAACTATTCCCGAATAAAAACATGGAAGAACTTTATATAAATAGAAACATTAATATTTTACTTTAAATAAAATGGAGATTACCAACTAAGTACTGTGCTGTTCTGCCTTACTTCTAAAATAATCACTGAGAAACTGACTTCTTATGACACAGACAAATATAAATAGAGATATATTACCTGTAGGACATCCAAGTTCCTTAGATCCTCTACCAAAGCCTTTTACAACTTCTCCTTCAAGAAATAGTGGCAAGTGTTTTAGTGACATATTTATTCGCTGTATCGCCGTGGATGATATAAAAGACAAACAACGTTTTGTGCTCAAGTTTACCATCCAATAAATTAACAGTAAAATCCCTGAAAATGTATTATACAGCTAATTACTCCACAATAAAGGTTGACAAGAAAAAGATAAGTTTGAATAAACGCCAAAAATATACTTACTTCTCACTGTTATAAGCAAGTTCACCAAATTTATATGTCTTTACCATCCAAAGTCTGATCAAGACTGAAATAATATTGGATGGATTGCTTTACTTTATTGACTGTGTTGACTATCGACGAACTGACGTGTTTTCATTGAAATCATGGAAGTGAATTGACGTATTTTTTGACGTATAATCTGACATCTGTCTGTGGAAGCACAGAGCATGTAATTTGAAGTGGAAGTGTAGATCTGTGAGTCACCAGATTTGATGTGTCACTTTTTTGATCCTTTCCTTTCATAGTTTGGCGATTTACAGGCCTATATTGCTGTCAGAAACGTAAAGTCACAAGATTTTGTATTATGTATACAATTAATTTGATTAGGTCTGGCCTTAGATAATATACCTCTAATGGCTATAGTCTAAGGGTCTGGCTTTGTGTTCCGTATTTTTCGTCATCTTACATAAGAGTCAGAGCGTGTGGACAATCGCCAAGAAAACTACTAAAAATTGCCCCCACCTACACGATTAAGCCGACGGAAAAAGATACACTGCGCTTCAACGTGCGCAATAATTAAGCTTTATTTAAACTAGCTAAGCAGCGCAAAATATCCATCCATGTTTCTTGAATTAAAATTCAACAGTACTTAGAAAGTACGTGAAGCAGGTTTATTTGTTACGTAAAATTGATATTTTAAATTTCCATGAGTAAAATCAAAATGGCAATAGGCTCGCCCCCTATTACATGGGACTTAAAAACATAACTGGCGAAATGTGGGTGTACTACCAGGTACCTACGTGTACCTGGTAGTACACCTCTGCCTAGCCCTTCGGGGATTACAGGCGTGACGTTATGTAATGTTATGTTTAAAATCAAAACGATTATGTGCCAATACACACACGTACAAAGCGCTTTTAGGTATGTACATAGTCACTTAAACAGATTTCGACAGCATATTTGACGCCAGCGCCAGTGATATTAATAATTATGTGAATGTGGCATGTGGCCGTCAGTTTATCACAGCAGCGATTTGATGTTAATGAAGTGATTTTAATGAAGTCGCTGTGTGTGTACCCAGGTTGACATTAATATTTAATCGACTAAAACAACTCAGTTTTAGTCGATTTGGGTAACGAAAAAGTACAGAATAAGTCAAACTTGTATTTGTCACTCACTCGTACTAGAAAATAAAAAAAATATCGTAGGTATTTTATTGATACGATACAGACAGACTATTCAGGAGAAGTTTTATTTCTGCTTTTGTATTAGATTTTTCTCGCAGCATTCATGTAGTCAGAACAATTATATTTATGTGCTCTTTATTTAATTAGAAATTATTATAAACATGGTTAAAATTAAGTGAATATGACTTACTTCATGTCGGATGTTGAGTGTTGACAAAAGCAAGAGTTACTAAGTTACCTTGTACGTTTAATCTTAGTTGGAACGAAATGAAACGGTATTATTGTCAATAAAATGACCGAGAAAGGCTACGAGGGTGAGCAGTTGTCGCCGTCTTGGGATATCGCTGGTCCATCATCTCTGGCAGCCATCCTGGATACTGTGTTTACATCTACAACTTCTGACAATCAACAGAGGAATGGTACGTACAAAACTATTTTCTAGCTTTATTCCATTCCTAGTCGCCGGTGGGTTTTTTTATAATAACTAGTTCACTCATTGATGGGTTATACTATACTTCCTTTCTAATATTTGATCACAGTTAGTTTACTGATTATGTTCTACCAGTACTTTTATATTTGGTTACTGAATGCATTATAGTAATGCTTATTCCACTGGTTTGTTATAGAAATGTACTTAATTATTTATCGAGTTGTGGGGTCAGAGTGCTCAATGATTGTACAATGATCTTTCAAGACTGTTAGTTGACAATGAATAACCCTAGGGCTGGCTTTTACCTTGGTCAATGGATAAGCATTGCCATAAAACATGCTAATGCCGCCAGTCTGGGTTATTTCCAGTTTGGGTACACTTCCAGTGTGGACAGCGATGCAGTTGAGTTGTTTGACCTCATATTAGTTACTATTTTGAGTTCTAGTTAAAAGTGTTTATTTTAACTGAGCAATTTTAATTTTTATTAATTTATCTGTGGTACCCGTCCCAAATGTTTGTGAATGTAATATTTCAATAGTCAGGTCATTGTTTCAGTAGGTAATATAAATAAGAGATTAATTATTCACACAATATTATGTTTTTATTAAAAGGTAAAAGCGAACTGTAAGTACCTATCTGTAATGATAAGAGATTTGAGTTTAGTGAAGACAAAATAATGTTTTGTTAAAACTGTTGTAGAATTGATTGTAATGTACAGATCAAGTTATATTATTATGTATGTGAAGTATTTCTACCTGTAGGCTATTTTCTTTTATGCCCTGTTTGGCAAGTCTATAAGCTTTTATGTCACCATTCATATTTTTTGTGACAACTTACTGAGTTACAGACACTAATAAAATCTAGTCTGCTGCTGCTTTTACTTCTGCATGATTGGGATATCTTACTGATCTTCAAACACATTGAGATTAATGGTATATGGAGGAGCTTGTGGCTAAATAATAACAGCTGCACGGGTCGATCGAAGGTTAAGCTACGGTTGACGAGGTTGGTCCGTGGATGGGTGACCATTTATTACCTACTAAGACTGTTCCGTGCCTCGGAAATCACATTAAGCCGTCGGTCCCGGCTGTCATTTCAAGATCTTTGACAGTCTTTAAATGTAGTCAGATGCCCGAAAGTCTGACAACCAGTTTAACCAAAGGGTATTTATTTATTTAATACTTCAAGCACACAAATGTACATAGGGCGACTTAATGCCTTAGGCATTTTCTACCAGTCAACCTTTAGGTCATGCAGAGACAAACAGTGGTAGGTGCAATTCCGTAAGAAATTTGAAGAGAAGTAAATTTAATTTATTTATATACATATATGTATACAATAAATATTAATATCATAAAATATAATATAATGTAATAAATATATACATATTTTTGGGTATTGTGTTACCCTGTTACGGGGTTGTTGAGGTCCGACGGGCAGTCGCTCCATGGTAATGATGAAATGATGATGATATGAATTGATATTTATTTCTGTAAGTAGATCTTCCCATATACTTTTTTTTTTAAACTAAATGGCATTTCTAAAGTGAGTGATCCCTGAGAAGAAATGCTGAAAGAAACTCAGGGGTCATGGTCTCTTTAAAAGTCCAAACATAAGATGGTATTTATTATTCGAGTCTCACAATGCAGGGCAAAGTAAGAAATAATCAATTCAGGTTTGAGTTGACCTGTCCCGACAGATGGTTAAACACTGGTATCCAGCTGCAACCGGGTAAACTGGAAGCCGACCCTAAACATAGCTGGGAAAAGGCTAGGCAGATGTTGTTGATGACCTACATACATAAACTCACGCCTTTTTCCATGATGGTATGCAAAAATTACAGAGCACCATCTGTGTAGCATTCTTTTCCTTCTTCTTTTTTTCCAATAATCGTAGTGGAACCCCTAATGCACTGTAGAGTCATAGCGCAAGTTCAGCAGTATTCTGTGTTCATTTTGTATTTGGTGGAAGGGGCATAGATGAAAATCTGGAAAGCCCTCTCCTTACCTCCTTTTCCAGTTGTGTCTCCAAGATAATGTCCAGAATAATGCACCGAGCTCATGGTACTAATTAATACACATCAATCTCTCTTCCATCCTATGGGATGATAAGATTCTATGGGATGGTAAGATTAAGACTGCTGTGTGAACCTACAGATAATAGGCAGACTAACTCACAGTTTGTGGAACATTAATTATATCAAGATGTATGTGACAAATTGTCATGCATGCATTAATTTATTTGATTGGTTGAATGAATAATCAACAGCCAATCATATCACTTAACTCTGACTTGTTTAATTTGTGACGCATTGATTATTACATTCCAAAAGAGTGTGTTAGAGACAGAAGACAGTGCACCTTCAAGAGCTGCAGTTTTTTTTTAATAAATGATTTGTACTTCTTTAAAAAGTGAAATATTCAATATAAAAACTAGATAGGGCTGAGCTGACTACTGTAAGAAGAAACACTGAAGCAAATCTAGAAGTCAGAATCTCTTAAAGTCCAGTATCTTGATCAGACCCATTCAGTTTATGAGTGACCTTGTCCGGTTAGTGCATGCATTAGTCAGCAAACATGGAGACATGTTCATAACTTCATGGACCTTAACAAACAAAAACAAAAATGAAAATCAAACAGGGGGATAAACATTAATCATTATGTTATGTTTGTTATTTGTATGTTTTAGCTGTTTGTTATCCCTAAATAAATAAAATACAAATAAATAAATGCTTACTTAAAAAACTATAAATACCTATAATGTTATGTTACCAAAAATATTTCTCTCAAATATAGGGATACCAATGACGATAACATTTAACAGGAAATATTCTATTATTAGATAGTAAGTGGTAAAAGGAAACAATATTATTATCTGGGATAAGAGTATAACGAGTACCCTCGAAATAATTAGAAATAAGCTGCCCTTTATTATAAGATGACAAATACCACAAAAATATTTAATGAATAATTATTTGGTTAAAAAGGAACATCCTGAAAAAAACATTCAAAGGAACATTCACAATTCTAGCGAATTCACAAAGTTGTTAAAAGATTTTTATGGCATGTGGCACATCATTAGCAAGAGGATAGACTTTTGTAGCCATATAAACAGCTTCAATTTAAGTTTTACCTTTGCGAGTGAATTAAACAAAAAAACTAGGTTACTATAATGTCACTAATTTTGTATTTAAAAGTACTCAGAAACAATACGCAGCGACATAAAATTAAAATTCAGAGTCTACGCCTTATATTTTTTTATAAATTTATTTTTGAATATTTTTTGGGTCTTTTTTTAGTAAAACAATAAAAAGACTCACAAAAAAATCCACAGGGCATGAGGGGTGTTAAGGGGTCTGAAAGGCTAGCAAATGACCCCTTTAGTCGACCATTTCAATTTGGCACACGATGCACCAAACGACCTGTATAATATATGTGTGATACTAAAAAATATAGCTTATTTGATTACAGAACAAATGGAGTGTGATGCCCTATTTGCTGAAAGTGACGATGAAGTAGAAGTTATGGCGGCAACATCTGAAACAGTTGAAAGCGTATCCACTGGAACTGAAACAAATACTAATGAACAAACTCCAAAACCTGTCTCTTCGAACTATGTTAACTCTACAACTCCAAACCAACCTTATGAAGTAAACCTGTCCTCACTCTCCCACCCTGCTGACTCACACACGCCTGTCCCAGAAGAATATCAACCCTTACCAGATAGCTCCAGCTCACTCGACTACTCTTTTGGTACAAATAATCCTGACAGCACTGATGGCACTGGTCAGAGGAGAATACCCGATATAAACATCCGTTATCAGCCAAAACCGCATTCACTTAACCAACATGGCTACTACTTCCCAAACTATGCACATTATCCAGGCATTCAACCACCAAGAGGATATGGAACTGCTTACCACAACAACGTTATTGTCCTTAGTGACGGCAGAAACTTTATGCCTCATTCAATGCCATACTCAATGTCCAATGGAATGCAAATATCTGAAAATCAGCCAGAATACGAATATTTACCCTCAAGGTCAAATGCGTACAATCAAAGTCCTGCCACAGGAGATACTGCCAATCAACCGAATGGCTTAGAACGGCCTAGTCGCAAGCTCAACATCTCCCCTCGGAGGCGGCATTCGAAGGAGAATGAAGTACCAAATTTAATAGAAGTAAGTTCAGAAGAAGAAGATAATGTGGCTTCACCAAGAAAGAAACAATGTGACAATGGTGCTGGCCACGTGGCTGCGAATGGCAATGGAAGTGACGCAGGTAATGGAAATAGCAGTCAGTCTGGAGAGCTGCCGAGAGTGGAGATCAAAGGCGAGCCTGGCACCCAACCAGCAAGAAACACAAATGCTACTGTACCAAATGTTAGCAATCTACTTTTGCAAACTGTGGACCAACGAAGACTAATCAGCCTAAACAACAACTCGCAAACCCCAAATGTACCTTCAGTAAAGGTTCAAGTAAAGCAAGAAAACACAAGTTGTGGATCTCAAAGTAATTGTGGATGCAAAGTGAATTTCCACAGTGATTTGTCACAGCCCGCTCATAATCACAGTGAAGAGTGTCGCAGTCCAAATCTAAACCGACAAAATGGATCTCAAACAAGCAGAGTACCTAAACAGAGTACTAGCAACGCAAGTATCGGTGGCGAAGCATCAGGATTTGTAGTAAAAGTGAAGGAAGAACCTGGAACACAACAGCCAGTTGTTAAACAAGAGCCAACGAAATACGAAAATATGCCGTCAGTAAGTGCAATCAAAACAGAAGTTGTGGAGCCTTGTCAAGTTAAAATAGAGCCTGGTACTGCGATTGGAAACGTCACAGAAAACGTTGATGTGAAGCAAGAACTTGACAACGCAAGGCGATGCTGTAAAGTAGATGGTAGCGGCGACAGAAGACCGAAGGAAACATCTCCACAGCCAGGGACTAGTTCGGGAAGGCAAGCAACTGAAAACAGGCCTACAAATAATTTGGTATGTGAACCTAGACAGCAGATTACTGGCATGATGGACTGAATATGACTTACTTACGTATTGTTTTTGTACCTTAGGAAACGCAAGCTACCGAGCCATCAGGAGCGCCTGGTAACGTACTGTCAGCTCCTGATTTGCAACTGGATTGGGTCTCAGACTCCAGCTCAGATGATGGCGTTATGCTTGTAGGAGATGACTCAAATGCTGTAAGTTTTCAAAGAATTTAACCAGATTGCCTGATTAATTTCATTTTTACTTTATATTTCATAGTTGGGACTATTGGGAGGTAATGAACGGTAAAAAGGCACTGTATGTGAATGTAACATTTAAAGTACAAATAGATAGATGTGGAGTACTCATAAGTGCCATGTTTTACCCTACCTAGAGCAATCGTCAATATCATCCTAAATTAAATGTTGATTGCTTTTCTTTACTATACTTTTGAATTATCCGCCGCTAATTGTCAGACGATTCCATCAGCCTTGGAGGTGTACCTTGTCGCATTAGTAATGGTTGATGCGAGAAAGAGGCTGATAAAAGCGGCCATTATTTGTTAAAAGGTTATTTAAATAAAATTTAGTAATAAATATAATCCACCTTGAGAAAGCTAGGTGCATTCTCTGTATGTGAAAAGGCCTGTGCTCTGCAGTGGGGCAGTATCAGGCTGGTGTTATCATTTATTATGAAAACGTTTTTTACAAAAAAAAAAAACAACCGACTTCTTAAAAAAAACACTAACAGGTGAAAAATAACTCCAGTTTCGGAAGTCTGTGGCTTTGGTGGTTTTATTTCGTTCATTATTGGCCACCGACTTCAGAAACTGGAGTTATTTTTCACCTGTTAGTGTTTTTTTAAGAAGTCGGTTGTTTTTTTTTTGTAAAAAAGTTTTTATTTTGCTATTTTTAGTTTCTTCGTTTGTAAAGAAAGTCTTTCAAAACTTGAAAGAATCATTGAAATCTGTTAACAATTGCAAAATAAGTTCTTTCTAAACATTAATCTGTACATGTCTGCCGTGCCCCTTTTAAAATAGACAGGCGTAATGTTATGTTATGGAAATACATAAACCATGCACAGACATGTGACTGTAGAAATCGCGAGTAATGTGCTGTTATGCGTTGAAGAGTTCGGTTGCCTGTCTTCTTCATCAGTTTTTCTTCACCAAATGATGCTTGCTAAATGAAAATGCTTGATTTGTTACCAAAAATGTAAAAATCGTACAAGTGTACCTATATTATTTGAGGAGTTCCCTCAATTCTTCGAGGATCCCATCATCAGATCTGAGGTTTGATACAAATGGGACCAACCTGGTAGTATACCCTATCAAATAAAAGAAGAATTTTGAACATCGGACCATAAATGGCGGAGTAATCGCGTAACAAACACAAAAAAAAAAAAACACCGTCGAATTGATAACCTCCTCCTAAAGAGGATTTAAATGTACACGTAACTTATATTTATAGCAACAAGAGGTGATAGACCTGACGGGATCCCCGGGGCGCGCGCTGTACGCGGTGGAGGAGCCCGCGGCCCCCGAGGCCCCTGGGGCCCCGGGCGCGGCCTGGGTGGGCAGCACGCGCACGATGCTGGGCATGCCGCGCCGGGCCGGCTACCCATCACATCTCACGCACAACGAGATACCGCCGCATGCACATCTCGTACGAACCAGGTGAGTGGTGGTAATTTGCCACAGTTGTTGCACGGCTCACATACGGGTATTTGATACAAAAAACTGGCCAAAACCTTTTTTTGGTAATTTTGGGTCAATTGTGCCTCCTAATTATTTTTCATATTAATTTTAGTATAACCCAATCATTTCTATACCCTTTTCTCCAAAGGGACTTACGTGTGAAATAAAATCGAAATAAAATAAAACATTATTTTCTATTTCAAGCATTATGGTGATTTATTTGTACAATAACTAATAAAAAAAGCATTTAAAAATACACAATGATTTAAAAATAACGCTTACTTTTTACATAACCTTACAAAATACATAAATGAAAAGCTATGTACAAACTGTAATTTACATCGAAATAAAAGTTAAATATACATTTTCTTGTAATATTTACAGAGAAACTTATACAGCTAATATTCGTCAGACTCGCTATCGCTATCTGCTTGATCAGTACTAGTGCCCGGGTCAGCATTATCAGTGTCAGTGTCCGCGGGACACTCGTATTCAACTTTAAGAAATTGTAGAATTTCTTGCGATAGTGGTTTCCTGTTCCTTTTGAATTGCATTCTGCTGCTGCTACTAAGAAAGACATCAGAGGTCAGAAGAAGGCGGTTCATGACATCTTGGAGGCAATTCTTTCGCGAAAACTTTCTTGCAAAGTTTTGCCTGTATAGGCGGAAATGTTTATTCCGCGACTCAGCTGCCTCCTCTGATAATTGTCCAATCGGCAAAAGAGCATGTTTGATTACCAAAGCCCCATGACACAAAACTTTATGCAAAGTTGGCGTCATGAGGTGCCAGTTGTATAACTGCACATATAGTTCGGCTGTTGACTTCAGAAACACCGAAAATTTTTCCGTGTCAATAGAGAACCCACTCGAAATAACTTCTAGAATCAACTTGAGGTTTTTAAGGAAGTTTATATCAATCCCTGTTATTGAGGCAGTTGTTACAGGATCGGCAAAGAATCTCCTAGAAGTATTTCCATCGTTAGTATTTCCAAAGCCAGCTTTCGGCACGTCTACAAGCAAGCCCATTTGCTCTCGAAAGGCCTCTTGAATCTCTTTCTTTTTATCTGCCGAAAGCTGCTTTTCCTCCTTGTTAAGCCTCCATTTTTTGATAGGTAGTTTGTAGGCTATATGGAGACATGTTTCGAGAAATCTAATCCGAGCGTGCAATATTGATAGTCCAAATTTGAGCGAGTTCGAATCTATCAAACTTTCGTCGGTTTTAAGATTGTTGAAATCTTTGCTGGTCTGCTTGCATATGTAGCACTTCATTGTTGACGTGGTATTAGTTGCGGCGTTGCACACTTTACCATCTACCATTGTAAGCACAAGTGTGTGCGACACCTTTATGACTTTATTGTCAGCCTCAACTTCAGTGGGGTTTATGTTTTGTGCCTGGTTTTCAATGTGTGCTATTTCGGATCGAGTCACTTCATTATTTTCATGCACAAACTGAATCCTTATAGGACGGCAAAATCGGCAAGATGAAGGAGCTGGATTCTGCCACCAAATCTTCAGTTGGCCATTCACATTACTTGTCAGTCGTAGGGGTACTAATGAGCTTATAAAAACATGGGCATCGGAGCCTGACTCATCTTGGAATTTTTGTTTAAATTCTTGTGCTTTCGAGCCATCACATCCCCATTTGCAAATGAGTTCCATATTCTGCCCTTCAATTTCTGTTGCTGTCATTAACACTTTCTGGAGGTACAGGCAAAGGCGTTGAGTGGTGTGGTCAAGAAGATCTTGTAAAGTAATTTCTGCTATCGATTCGGAGACAATAGATTTAGGATAGCACTCCGTTTTCGCTCTCTGTAGGAGAGAATAACAGGGGTATATATCCTCCTGCCCATCTCTTATCACATTATATTGTTTGCGCGTTAGGTCGGCTTCCACGTATTTAATCAGTGCTTGTGTTATCGTTAACTTGCCGCTTTTTGAACTTTTGTCGGCTGAACTTATGATTTTGCGGAATCTAGTGGCTCGTCTCGGAGTCGCTGAAGCCTGTTTTATTATTTGAGACAAATCATTGTTGCCTGCGGCTCGTTCACTCATCACAGCAGCATACGTCAACTCTTCATGCGATATTTCTGATCTCACTTTCTCTGTTTTGCGCCTTTTGCTTCTTTCACTACATTCTTGGAATTCCTTAAGAGGTCGGCCGGGTTTATTGTGTCGCCAAACAGGTAGAGAAATTTTTTCTTTAAGCCATTGTTCATTCGTTTTTCGGAAACGACATTCTTTGTAGCTTGCTGAGGTCCATTTTAGCTTGTAATGATGTTTAAATGATTTTAAGCAATGGCGGAGTACTTTAGTTTTGTCCTCGGGGCATTTGGTCATTTCAATTAGTTTATGCTCAAGAAAGTCCAGTTTTTTATCTAAATTTTTGTAGTCGCACTGTTTTATTACGTTAAACATATCCTCTCTTGTTATTGTCATCGATGACTCATCATAAGGACCTGCCAACAAGAAAAAATCTATGTTAAAATCAAAGAAACACAAAGTGTTGTTTTTTTTTCGAAAAAAACCTATTTTTGTTCAGAGGCTATAATTCATAGGGGCGGAAAGAGGCGGAAGGTTTTTCTCTTGATATGAAATCTAGAAGGTTCAAAGAACACGATTATGTATAAACTTTAGCTTAACTATGTTTATCTGATACTTAATTTGACGAAGGAAACCTATTTTACGTGTTTTTTTTTGCATAAAAATACTCATGACTTTATGGTACAATTAAAGAATGAAAAAGTGATCCTAACAGTAGCACAATAGATTCAAAATAAAGTTCATACCTGTGCCTGAAGATTCCATGATGGTTTTTGGGGTTTGCACTAAACACAACAGTATGATTAGTCTTAAACAGCAATTGAAATTTGCGAGCGCCGAGAAAACAAACGTGTCACTAGCACAACAGATGAGTTCCGACTGACGTTGAGGGCGCATGGAGCGCTCTAGCCCCTTCTGGGTACCGGTTTCTTAATGAATAGAGTGTCCCATTGTTAAAACATAACAAAGGATAGCTGCGCGGTTACTATTGTAAAAATGACTTTTGGCCAGTTTTTTGTATCAAATACCCGTATGTGCGGCTGTCGGCTAAGTTTTGCTGAATTACCTGCGGAAGCTAACTTATCGCACTTTAATTCCGATCTGCGTGTTGGTTTTTACCTAATTGTGTCGTATTTAGCTTATCCGTTGTTAAGAAACACCTCTCTACCAATCTTAAATGCGGCTATAACTTTGCTCATCTTAAGATATTACTCCTAACCATGAAAGGTTGGAAAATGGAGGGCTTGTTTTTCCAATTACAAAAGTTTTATCTGATCGACAAACTTTCAGCTTTATCTACGGATAGATTTTGTTAACACATAATTAATACTATTAAATGCACATATTTTCTTCGGAACATTGATTATTATGAGTTTCATAGCAAGCGAAGATAATCGATTTCATCGATATCGTTCGGACCGCACTGGATATGGTACATTACTACATTGTGATGTATTCACGTCCGTGTAGTAGTAGTAGGGCATGCTATCCAGATATCCGAATTATCCGGATATCCGCCAAATAAAATATCCGGATATCAATTGCATTACTATTCGGATAATACGAATAAAATGGATAATTTTTGGTTTATTATTTTTACGTATTTGAACATATAATAATTATATTTTGCACAATATTATTGGAGTATTTTTGGTAATTGGCAACATTTAACTGCATACCACTGCTTTGTCCGCCATTGCGCGCGGCTCTTCTAAGTGAAACTTGTACTGCCGTGTTCGTTTATGTTGTGTCGTTGTGTGTGGACTTGTGGTCTTACAGTTTGCTGATGTATATGGGCTGGATTTTGAAAGAGACGTGGTAGTCCTACAACATTGCACAACAAACAAATACCTTGCCAATTATTAAAATGAGGTTACAGTTTGGTTACCTTAAAATATTAATTTTAAAAACATAGAGGTTACTGAAACAGATCCGATCTCATTATGACGATAGCCATTAATTATTAGTTTGATTTTTTTTTTTACTAACGAGTACACAAAGTTTATAAAAAATTTGCCTACAAAAATTATGTTCAATTTTATGATTTGTTTTTTTGCCTAGTTAGGTTGATTATTTTATTTTGCCAAGATTCGTTAAGACTGATTGTGATTACTGATAAATGATGATATTGTGGTTAATTAGTTTTAAATATTACTTTGAAACACTGAGGTTATTTATATAGATTTGATCACATTATGATGACAGTCATTTATTATTTCATAGTTTTACTTATAAATAAGATTTTTTACTAATGAAAGTACTTTAACAAAAAACGTTTCTTTAAAAATTAATACAAGATGTTATATTGTGTAAAATTTTATGACTTGTTTCGGTGCCTAATTAGGTTGTCATTTTATTTTGTCATGCATGGTTCGTTATACTGATAATATAAATGATGATTGATGATATTCTGGTCAAATTTTATTTTTTTCTTTCCTATCCAAATTATCCGTACTATCCGGATTTATCCGGATAACGTTATTCAAGTATCCAAATTATCCGAATACTAAAATGAGCGGATAATTGCATGCCCTAAGTAGTAGCCACTGAGTTTTTAGTAGACTATGTATGTACCGACTACAAGATTTTGCGCAAAATATTTTAGCTGTGGCGGTTTTAAGGTGTTTATAAGTCCCTTTCCTGTGAAAAAGTTCGTAGATAGTGGTACAATTCCTTGTATAGTGCCACCAAGTTTTTAGCGTGTGGTATGTGGGTCAGGGTTCGTGTGGGCTCCTGCGGGGGCTGCCGGCGCTGTTGCTGCGGCCACGCAGGCTGCGCGTGCTGCGGGGCGCCGCCGCACGCGCCGCATCACGCGCACCAGCCGCCGCACGCGCACCCCGCGCACCCCGCCCACCCCGCGCACCACCACCACCACCACGCGCCGCCCGCACACAGTGAGTACACCCCACGTCCTACCTTACAAATGTAACCACACGGGCTGCGCGTGCTGCGGGGCGCCGCCGCACGCGCCGCATCACGCGCACCAGCCGCCGCACGCGCACCCCGCGCACCCCGCCCACCCCGCGCACCACCACCACCACCACGCGCCGCCCGCACACAGTGAGTACACCCCACGTCCTACCTTACAAATGTAACCACACGGGCTGCGCGTGCTGCGGGGCGCCGCCGCACGCGCCGCATCACGCGCACCAGCCGCCGCACGCGCACCCCGCGCACCCCGCCCACCCCCACCACCACCACGCGCCGCCCGCACACAGTGAGTACACCCCACGTCCTCCCTTAAAAATACCACCTTGTTCAGAAAGTGTTTAACCCTAACAAAACCCTTTCAGCATATACTAAAAATAAACTTAAAATGCATTTCAAAGAGGATTAATTTACTTTGCGGTGGAAGAGAAGTTAGAAATTCTGTATGTGTAAATTGATAACTTAACATTTCTCATGAATAGTGGGTGAACGGCGTCGGGACGGCATGTCGGTAGCTCCGCCTTACCTCGTCCACGAGCGGCTCTGGCAACGACAACATCACATGTTGGTAAGTGCACATAAAAAACTCAAACATTCGCTCATGTATTCTATCTTCACTATAATCTCTGACTTTAACGAGTCTTGCTAGGATTCACAAGAAGTTTTCTCGAAAATCTGAACAGTAAACGGTTTAATCCGCTTTTCGCCATATCAAAATACTTATCTGTCGTAAAATAATATAACACTGACAATAAAACGCCTGTATTTGCCTGTTTTTTAGACATGTCTAAAGCTTTCGACATATGGTTTCCTATAACAAGCTGTGGTCTAAACTAAACTTAAGCATTGATATTCCACCTTTGTTATTATGGAGTTAGACAGGGTGGGTTACCCTCCCCTACCTTATTTATCTTTTATATGAATGACCTGATTGTCGAGCTCAGGAGCTCATGCTGGCTGTTACATGGATGGGGTAGCGTTTAATGACATAAGTAACGCTGATGTTATGGCGCTGCTGAGTCCGTCTATGGCAGGTCTTTTTAAACTAAATCTAAACTTTATACCATAAGATCAATCAAATGGATCAAAACTTTAAGTTTGACTATAGTTAGAGAGAGACCGCGCAATCTACGCTCGTTGTTAAAGCCTGTGTTTGTATATTTACGTTTTCTTTCCAGGAGTTACAACGTCGCAGCATGATGGGTGACGGTTTTGGACAAGGCTTCGGTCAGTTCCCGCCCGTGCCGCTCCCGCCAACAACAGTGCTCGCTGTATACCTTTTGTTTATTTTTTGGTGTTACTTTATGAAAATGTTAATACCCCCTTTTGCCTCAAGCCTGTGCGTTTTGAGGTTCCAAGTCAGGCTGGAAGTTTACTGTTTAAAAATCTGTGCTTGGGATTTTAGGATAGTGCTCCAAACCACTAGTTCTAAGGCTTAGAGATACTTAACTCATTCGAAGTGTTGAATAAGGTGAAATGGTTCATCTGCCCTGTCATATATCCTTCTAGTAGCTAATGCACAATGGTATTGCTCTGTTTATTTCAGTTCCCCGATGAGCTGGAACAACGTGATATCGGAGGAGCCCCGCCGCCGCCCATGATGCTGTAAGTAGTTTTATGTTTTAAAGTATTCAATTTGTTTATCTTATATCAAGATGCAATAAATCTTCCATAATCTATATTATTCAATCTGCTACTTGCCTTATTGATATTTCGGTGGCGAGCATGGTGAACTTGATGAAAATCTATGATCGCAAGAACTTACAAAACTCATACAAGCCGATACTGATGTTGGGCCCAAATATCGATAGACTCGTACTGTCTAATACTGTTGACCAAAATCCGCGCGGCGAGAACAAATGTATTCGCTTCTAGGCGGCGACGACTGGCGAGCCGGGTGATTGCAGCGATTCGAGGGCAAAGACCCGTCACCACGAGGTATCGTCAGCCTTTATAAGTTCACAGGCGAAGTGTAGATCTTACCAATTTACTCTGCTCAAATCAGTCGCTTCGTCTACTTTGTTCAACTATTTACTACTCAAATCAGTCGCTTCGTCTACTTTGTTCTACTATCTACTCTACGATTGCACAATCCGCATTATAAAATTAACATTATTGACATAAATATTATTCCTTCAGACTACAGTTTTACAGCATTACGATTTTTTGATTCAGACTACTTTTTGTAGTTGTTATTTCAAAGTGTCTTATAAAAAGTATGTTGTTTCCAGTGACAGACAACATATCCATCATCACATGCATCATTACATGCAGATGCATCCCTCACCGCCGCACCTTCACATCAGCATCCAGCCGTCATTTATGGTAAGAAAATTGAACCCTGAATTATATTTTGAGGGCTCTTTTATGCAAAGGCAGCTCCTTCTCATTGGAGAGGAGAGATTTTCAAGTCAGGACGCATAAAAATACCTTTTGGAGCTTTAAAATTCGGTAGACTTATTTACACTTCCTTCATTGGTAACTCCTTTGAAGCTTGAGGTCGGGTTGATGCTGTTTACGCGGACTTTGCATAAATAAGCCTTTGATCGTGTTTATTATTTAATTCTTTCTATGAAATTTAATTGCGCTGGCATTCATGGCTCGCTGCTGCGGTGGTTTGAGAGTTATTAAATTAATCGTTCTCAAACAGTTGCCTTATTTGGATATAAATCTGTGCCTTTTTCTCCTAGCTATGGAGTTCCTCAGGGCTCTAAGTTAGGCCCTTTGCTTTTTAACCGACTTCAAAAAAGGAGGAGGTTCTCAATTCGGTTGTATTTTTTTTTTAAATGATCTTTTAGACTTAATAAAATAGCTTTTTACAAAAGATACAACCACTGGAAATACACTAAAAGGGTTAAATAACTAATTATGATGTAGATTCAGAAGTCGGTGGCAAAAAATAAATTCACCACACCATACTTACCATCAGGTGAGATAGTGGACAAACGAGAGGCTATCGATAAAAAAGGTATTTTACACTTTTTGGTGTTTTTCTGTATATTTTTTGTTTTTATCAATTCGATTTGGTTCCATCGTACCTTATCTATAACAATTAGTTATGTAACTTGGCAAACTTTGACACCCTCACCATGGTTTTTGGAAACTTTAGTTTCGTGATGTTGTAATATGTTGCGTTCCGTTGCAGGGCACGGGCGCCATGGCGGCGGCGATGGTGTACGCGGCGGAGGCGGCCGAGGAGGCGGAGTCGCGCGCCTGGCGCGGCCGCGGCGCCTCCAGCGCAGTCATCGAGTCCAACACCTACCGCCACGCCTACCGCCCCGCGCCCAGCCATCAGGACGAGAAGTGCACCATCTGTCTCTCGCTGTTCGAAGTTGATTCTGATTGCAGGTCTGTCATAATTATACAGTCAACCACAGAGATAAGATACCAGGGTCGTCAGACATAATCACAGTTTTGTTACAAACCAATAGAAGTGTTTAATCGAAATTGAATTTTTTAACATAACTGTTTTTTTTTTCTATTATTTAAATTATTTTTGAATCCGGGAATATAATTTCTAAGATAAAATTAAATATATCAGATGGCCATGGTAACCTAAATCTTTTGTTGACTATACAATGCTTTGTCGTAATCGTCCTTTGCTTTTGGTCTGTAAAAGTCCTTGTATGTATCTTGTATCGTCAAGGGGTGATAATTGGAAGTTGCTGCTTGATCCCACTAAACACAGCAGCTTGTAGAGTGCATAACTGCATGTTACATCAGTTTTTGTAGGGACCAGAGAGAAACAACGCACCGCTTCCGTGATCTCTTATAAGTTATAACCCTTCGCCAACTAACTTGGTGGTGCCAAAATGAAAAGGTAGGATAGTATTGTGATTTTCGTTTGGCAGTATATCTATAAAAAATAAATAAAATTTAAGTGACTATTTGTAATATTAAAATAACAACTTTTCAGTAAATGCATTTGAAAGTTTGTTTGGTAAAACCAGACTTTTCAGATTGGACCACTTTGATTGGTCTTTTACTGTCAGATTGCTGATGTTATCAGAAGTAACTTAGGGATAATTTTATTTTCGAAAAAAGAATAAGGGATTCGTGCAAAATCCATATTCCATGCGGACGTACTATTAGTAATACTATGTACTATGCGGCAACTCGACTCATCTATTTACTTTAGGCAGTTCAAGAAACAAAAACATTATCCTAATACGTCTCATTCCAGACGGTTACCATGCATGCACTTGTTCCACATGGAGTGCGTGGACCAGTGGCTCAGCACCAACAAGCACTGCCCGATCTGCCGCGTCGACATCGAGACACATCTCAACAAAGATGCCACGTTTTAAACAAGGTATGTCACTCAGTTTTAATTAAGTCTCTTGAATAATACGAAGAAATAATATATTATTAACCTTATAGACGCATATTTTCTATATCTAGGCTTCTTATGAGTAAGCTCGTTCCATCGTCGACCTCATCTCTGACCGCAGGACAAGATTGAGGTCAAGAGTAGACCCATTATATATATAAAAAAAACAAAAAAAAGCGTAATTAGCCTGAATCTGTACATAAGTGTGCTGGAATTATTAAATAAATAATCTCACTGGTTTGTACACCAGTGAGATTATTTATATGCTTCGGCACTGTAGTACCGAAGCATATACGACAATGTTAGAAAAATAAAATGTTATGTACCTATTCAAAAAATAATTCATACAAAGTACAAAATTAAAAACTTAATATAAAGAAAAACAACAATAATGTAGTTTCAAAGTATCTTATTATCTATCACATGCATAACAATTATATACAGTCAATTTAGTTAGCAGGTTTCCTATTGATGTTTTACACTCTTGAATAAATAATCTCCTTTTGAATAAAATTTGAATTCTGATTATAAATTCATACCATTCTAATTTCTTATTTTTTCAAGCTTAGTTTTTGTTTCTCATTACTCCTTAGGTAATTTTACAAATCATTAGGAACAACTATCATAATGGTATCAACCCTGAAATTACAAAGTATCCATAGCTGATTACTCGAAAACCCAGTTTTTTTTGGTTTATGTTATATCTGTCATAACTGGTTATTTCAGAAACTGCCAGCTAACCTATAAACCTATGAGGTGTGGTGCTAAAATGATCAAGCTCACTTCCTTTGTTCTCATATACCAAAGATCTGCAGTCAAAGTAACTCCTAATTTTATAGGAATTATCCTAAGTGGATCATTCATACAGAATTAGAGACGATGAATTTGTGTGGTGGTTTGTGTTTCCAGCTGACTTCGCTTTCTATTCCACCTTTTTACTAAAAATTGTTTGATTTCAGGCTATTTACGAGCTCTCTGAGGCAAAAAGTAATTTGTAGCTTCATAAAATGTACCATGAAAACATACAATTTTAGCCTTGCCCCTCCACTAAATATTTATTAAGTTTATTTTATTAGTGTATTTTCCATATTTATGACAACTCTGGTGAACAGTAACTCACGCGAATTCATTTGGTATCGTCATTTTTTGCTATTTTTACACAGCATTGGAAGCACATATTTTTTCATACTGGCACCTTAAACTTCTTATTTTCTAATTTAATTGCTAGATCTCAGTGCCCATGTTAACACATCTTAAGTCTTCGATTTGCTTTTCCGATCATTCTTGGTATCTAGTTTCAGTTTGTCCTGCAGCTGTGGGGAGCTGAGGATGGCCTGCTGCTGCAGTTCCAAGCTCTCTTGCTGCAACTCGTGTGTCAGCTGTTTCTGCGTGTTGCAAGTCCTGCAATACACACACTACTGCCACTATATGTATATACACAGAATATCAATTAAGGATAAGAGTATTTTGTTTTATAAAATTTTGTTATATTATCATTATTACAATGTTAGAAGTCAAAAGAAGTGACTATTGTTGTTTTACATATTATTAATGTGCATATGAAATATCAAATATATGTATTAAATTTAATTTAAAAAAAGCAATCTGTTAATTTTGAGCACTCCTATAAAATATAAAAGAGGAAAAAATGAAAACTTTGTAAAATATTTGTCTAAAAACATAACATGCTTTAATAAACTCATTTTTTTGTACTTTTTAGTTTATTTACCTGCATGCATGATCAATTCGCTCACAAATCGCATCTGATGCAGCAATGTTTCCAGATAGGTATGATATCTCTGCTGCAACTGTTGCTATTTTTTCTGCATAATCCATATAACCTGAAAATTTATCAAATATATTGAACTGATGGGGGCTTCAATAGTATAACTGAGTGATAAAAATATCCTTGTTGCTACAATTTACTACAAGGCATGGAGGGTTCTCTGTATGCAAAGAACCCATTGAGAGACCAAACTTTGTGAGTTTAGCATAACCTGTGATTGACTCATGTTATTGTGATAATTTAGCTACACACCGCAGTATTTACATTTAAATAAATCTTGTTTTAATATTGACTTTATTATAAGCTAAAGGTAGACTGGTAGAAAATGCCTATGGCATAGTCCACCCCTGTACCTTAGTGTGCTTAAAGTATTAAATAAAAAAAAAAAATAGTAGCTTACTAAATAAAGTATGAAGATTGTGAGTTAAGTCACACAATGTTCCTCTCACGGCAACAAGCTGGTCCCAATGCTGTGGTGGAGTGCTGTCATCACCCCACTCCAGAGCTTGTCTTACCAGGCTGATCTCTCGCGACAGTGCTTCTCGTAGCCTATTTTATTAGGGCAGTTATATAAATTAGATCAATGAAAACAATCCTTATTTGATGCACACCATATAACCACCAGCCACCCAGCTGACGCGTAAGTGACGTGATCGTTCATCAACCTGTAGCAGTGTTTTACAGCCTGTAGAATAACATTAAATCCCTGGCTTGGAATTCGGCAAAGCTTAAAATCTGATAGTCTGATGGTAATGAAGCATACATTTTACTTTGGTATTAAAGTGTTTATAAGACAAATAAGTATGATGATTACCTTTCACTGGTATCTTGGATAGCGACTAACGTAACTGTCAGAAGTTGCGAAGCCGCATTTACATTGATGGTCGTGGCTTGACGGATCAAAAAGTCGTGTTCTAGACTATCTGCATCCCAAATTACATCTAATTCTTTCTGTTTGTCTTCACAATATGCCATGGTTAATAGTCCCATAGTTGCAGGAGCAAAATTTCGAATCTTTGTGACAATCGTCCTGTTGTGAGTTCGGTAAGCAGCTTTAGCAGTATTGATAAAAGTTAATAGTACGTTTCTATACATAGTGTGAATGGTATGAACAAGGATAGGCCGGTGAAATATTAGTTACATCATTTTTCTGATTTATTGAAAAGAATATTGATGACAGTTTGACGATTAGTTTTTTTTTTTTTTTTTTTTATTTGCCCAGTGGGCAGGCTAAAGTCTTTCGACCATACCGCCTAGTCTTTCGTATGTGTTTGACGATTAGTAATTTTTTTTTTTTTTTTTTAAATTGCCCAGTGGGCAGGCTAAAGTCTTTCGACCATACCGCCTAGTCTTCCGTATGTTTGACGATTAGTAAAGTGATTTTTAGGTTAACTTTATGTTTAGATTTTTTTTAAACTCTGACGAGCTGCTGTCAATGTCAGCGTCAAGTCAATATGTTTTTTTTTTAACCTAAATCGGCTTTACTGTTTTTGGGACGGTAAAAAATCGTAACAAAATGGCCAGAGAAACATTTTGTCTGTTGGGACTCGTCCAAAAATTTCAATATTTTGATCTTATTTACTAAACAAAGACGACAAAACATCTTGTAAAAGTCCCTCATGTGATGATCATTATGGTGGAACCGCCAGGGTGGGTAGTGGTGGCTGGTGTGGGGTGGGTAGTGTAGTGGTGGCGAGTAGTCCGCGAAAAGCAAATTATGTTTTTTGCAGCTTGCCGTTCAGTGTCAGGATTAATGCTGAACAAAATATGATTCGCGACCGTAACACCTATGTGTGTAGGTGCAGAATATTAATCATTAAGACAACTTTTAAGTTCAATAATCCCATTTTGTGATTATTTCATAAAAATTCCATTTAATTACCATAGTTAGCCTTTTTAGACATAATTCCATTATTAAATAATTCATATAAAAAAGCAAAAAAAAGAGGCTCCCTTTTTTGCTTTTTTATTATTTTTATATCATCCAAATGACTGACTAAATAGAACTACCCGGCAACTAAACTATTTGAATAAGTTAAACACTACTTATATCAATTAAGCATGCTGAATAATATATTAATTTAATCTTCTTCTTAATAAAACACTTGGGAATAATCTTTCTGTTGTTGTGAAGCAGCGACTACATTGAAGTTCAATACGGCGACTCCCCGGTCCACAGCCGTAATAAGACGGTAGGGGTCGAAATCTAAACTGTACACAGGCGAAGCCTTTCGTTGCGTGAAATACATCTGAAATTTTACAAAAAACAGCGTTAAATAGCTATTTATCATATTGTGCCATATTAATTCAAGCTAATGTTTATTGACCTGAACATGACTAGTTTGATTGCGTGAATCGAATAACACGCATCGTGAATACTCAGCCGTTCCTGCAACGATGCCGCATCGACCATCAGATTTCACACAATAAAAGGTACATTCAAAAGGATCCTTAATATTGTACACCTGAAAAAAAAAGAATATTATTATTTGCTTCATCATTCCCGGTCCATAGGGGGGGTACCTACTTGGTGCGGTTCTTCAGAAAGGTGCTTAGTACTTGCAACTAGAGATGGGTAATCACCCAGGTTAAAACCCAGTAGTGGGTTATAACCCAGTTATCACCCGTTTCATTCCACCCACTGGGTGGTTTGGCCGGGTGAAAACTAAATATTTCTGATTCTTAAATATTTACGCATGTAGGGCGTGTATTCGCTTAGTTTTTAACCTTTTTAATAATAATAATAATAACCCTGGCTGGAGGTTTTAATTTTATGACACTTACAGGAAAATCAGGTTAAATAGTGATACAACCACATAAGAATGGGCCGGTTTTGATAGGTGACATCACTTAATAGGACTGTGGTAGGGGGGTGGGGCAAAATTACAATAAAAATACGTAACTATACTGTGACAGACAAGTTACATACAGTGTCCCACGTAAGTGACTACTGTAAAACCTACTTGGTTAATATTATTGATGTGATTATTGATCTTTTTATTATATGATTGTGTGTATTTTCTTAATATGGGTTGTATCTGAAATAAATTAATTTTATTTTATTATTTTTATTTATAAATATTTACTAAGCTTAATTATTTCTCAGCTATTAATGTAACTGTACAGTCTAATTTAAGACACTTCATATCCAATTATTTTGTTTGCGCTATGTGTACGTAACTTATCAAGCTAACCTACTTGTTTTAGGGCAACAGACGAAAAAATCAACTGAAATGGAAACATTTCGAGAAAGTGCAAACATATTGGCTGTAGCTATTGCTTCGCAATACTTATACTTGCAACAAAATAACTAAGTATTTGCAAAAATGGCCCCGAAAACTGCAAGTTACAGGCAGTTAAAGTTTGTCAATAAAAGGCAGTCTGACAACGAACGTAAATAAAAAAAAAAGTTAAATATTACGCTTCTTACGTCTCGGAAATACCCATTTCGATCGTAGAACACACTCTTTTAATATCAACTTTTGATAAAGTTCAGCCATTGTGCAAATGGCCTACCAGAAAACTATTTCTACCACTTTTTTTTACAAAACATATAGGTAGGGAAATGCATTGCGATTTAAAAGAAGACAAGAAATCACAAACATGTTTGCTGTGCTATTTGGTTGGTCAAATTGTACGAATGAAAGAATAATTAATATAATGATAGTACAACCAGAACTCGTCTTAATCTAAAGTATTGAGACGGGAGAAAATCTGTTTTTAAGTCATTAGATATGTGAAAAAAATATAAAAGTATTATGTAAATATAGATCAGGCAGGTTTGCTACAATGATCGGATATAATGCAATTAATATGCAGAAAGTTTCCCGTCTCATGAACGACGATCATCCAAACATTACTTATATAAAATGTGTAGCTCACGTTCAATTTACTCTGCATTCAATGATAAAAATAAGTTTTAACATCTTTACTTGCAGAAATAGTTAGGGTATAAAAAGCTTGTGAAACTTTGACATTGCCCTGCGATACGCAATGAGGCAGTTTTTACACCAGCTTTAAAAGTACCGAAAACACTAAGAAAAAGAAGTGGCTTAACAGACTCCCCAGCAACACGTTTGTCTAATATGTTAGAAGAACTTGAATTTATCAGTACAATCAGTTATCACTATAAATCAATCCCGTTAAAATATTTACTACTAGCCACCGACATTAACCCTACCAAAACTCAAGCAAATGTAAACTTATTGAAAAATAACCAGGCTCCCGGTATACAGAGCGTACCTGCTTACACGTGTAGTGTTGGATGATATCTAGAAGTCTGCGACACAATGTCACAAAATGATAATCTAGGACCATCAAAGTTAAATAAATCAATAAAAAGCTAATAGTTAAAATAATAACAAAACCAAGGCCAGCCAGACGACCAGTTACCACAAGCAGCAGCCGTTCACAGCATAATGCAAAGATCAGCCACTACCCCCCTCGCCATATTTCAAGGAAGTTGGTAACCCTACCTTCGACGCCACAGCAAGCAGTAACATCGGGAGCATGACAAACTTGCTACAGATTATTTACGTAAAAAATAACCAATAAAGAGTCTAAGTTACTAGTTCTCCATAAAATGCAATACACTTAATTACGGAACAACTTATTGTGGAAAAAAATTCTGTGTTTTTGATGCAAGTGATGATGTCAATTCGTTGATTTTTTTCAAGTAAATAATAAAAGTGCCTGATTTTGTGTGCAGGCTTTTAGTTTAGACAAGCTAGTAGTGCGTGTAGCTACTAGTAGTACTTAAAACAATTAAAAACATATCAATATGCATTTCCACCCAGTAAAATGGGTGATTATGGGTTAAAACTGGGTGATTTGGGTTATAACCCAGTTTTAACCCGGGTGGAATGATTGGGTTTTAACCCACTACCCATCTCTACTTGCAACCGGGCGTGTGTATGAATGACACTCAGTAGTTTCTGCCTATCCCCATGGGAAAATCACCTCCTTAGTTAAATAACACTGTTGATTATAGGCCTTCCTCAAATATCACTGGTCCTGTGCCTCTAGCTTGCAGTGGATTCGACCATCTATTTAATGGATCATGAGTAAAAACTATTTTAATCTATGGTTCACTCCTTTTACAATAATTAACATTTTTTGCAGTTATACTTCTTTTGGCGCGTTACGGGAAAATGATGAGAGTACACTTTTACGCTGTGAGCGCACACTGTCACAATAAACCGATGTTAGTTACTCAGACCAATTAAAAAGTATACCTTTTTATTGGGCTGAGGCTATAGTCAACATTTTAGTTTTTTTTTTATTATTACGCCAAAGAAGTATAACTTCTAACGCATGTAGGTACTACATAAGTACACACACACTTTTTTTTTCATTTTGCTAACTTTGTGACATGTCTTTATGTTACAAAGCTGTAAAAATATTTTACCACTTCATGTGTTCTGATGTCTATCATTTGCAGGACTCCAGAGTGTGTGACATATAATATAGTGTTCTCATCATGCCATTGTATGTCACGCACAGCTTGTTTAGGATTCTTGGTCGCATCAGCAGTCATCAGGAATCTGGGGCTAAAATAACACTGTTGTTGATTTCTAATATTATTAAAACTTTTTTTTTAAATATCTTTTATTCGGATTCTGCCTTGCCTTTTACCATTTATGATAGGGTCGGCTTTTAGTCTAACTGAAAGCAGCTTAAGCAGCTGAGTACTAATGTTTTACATGGACCGACTGCCTATCTGACTTCCACAACCCAGTGACTCTCCTGTGTCGTCAGTGCGTTTTCAAACATTTAAACACACATATAAACAGCCAGACCAGGACCAATATTGTGTAACTGAAGGTCACACAATATTGGTCCGTGCGGAAATCGAACCTGCGACACACAGTGCTCCAGCCAATCACTTAGCCACTGCACCAATCAAGGTCACGAATTGACTAATATCTACTCATAACAGCCGAGACCATTCTATTATAATTTTTACACATAAAAGAAAATGATGGATCTCATTAAAAACTATCCCGGTCCTCGTACGTAGTGCGTAGCAATATGCGCGTGCGTACGTATGGTCAGTCGATTACTGGCACAACTTGTGAATTTTCATATAAATTACAAGTGCGATTGACATACGCACCGACGACAGTCGGTACCGCACTAAAACCGGCCTGAACAACGAATTACATTTGAATATAAATACTTTTTACTACATAAAGTTTGATAAAAACATAAAATAATACCTACTTATTTACATCAAGCAAAAGAGGCTTACTGTTTCCATTGAGACCTATTGCTAATTTGTGTGCAGTTTTATCAAGAGCCAAACATTTTGTGCCAGCATTCTCATACATGGAGATATTAAATATATCTGGAATAAATCAATAAAAGGGTTAGCGCTAGTGTATCTTATACAGGTAACATTCTCTTATAAACCATTCACACATTTACAAGTTCTATCCATAATGGTGTCAACGGAACCCTAAGCCTCTGATTGTCAGTGCATATCCTTGGGCTCATCAGTGGTCCGTCTCTCATGATAAAGACATTTGAATTTTTCGGTGTGTATTTTTACAGCTGTTAGTTTTTTGGATGGTATACTGTTAGAATTGGTCCCACAACAAGCGAATTATTATTAAGTTTTCCCATTTGACATATCCCAGTAGCAGCCTGGAATAGGGAATTATGCATGTGTAATTTAAATATGGTTCGAATATTTTTTTTCTGAATCTTTAATGGCAGAAAATATGAACTAAATAATTATTTTACTTTTTATTAGAGTCATAATTATTTAAAATTAAAAATAAAAGTGCGAATAAAGCGCGGGAAATCCAAATTTGTGAAACGCATCACCGTTGGTTATAACGAAAAATGACGCCTAATACTACGACAACAACTCAACGTCTACAAAACATACAATGTGTAAGTATGACATTATGTATTGACTTTTTATTCGAAAACATAATTATTGCCGTCTGTGTTGTGAACTAATTTAATGTTGAAGTGTAATTTTAGCTTCATAGTGAGGTTATTTAACATTGAAGAAAAATTACTGAAAGTGGTTTTGTAAAAGCACAATCTGATAATGTTTATTGCATTCGGGTACAAGCAATACCGGTAAACTAGTTTTTGAGCTTTTTTCATGGTGAAATGGTTAGAAGAACGAAAACACCCTAAGTAATAGTAATAGGATCATAGTAAATGACGTAATCGAAATCGAGGCGGCGTTTAAACAGCTCAAATTTATTCTGTATTTTAAATATTTTTTTAAGCTTCACTACTGCATTTTTAAATACGTTTGTATTTTTTTACTATGTTAAAACGTTGTAAACAGTGCATTAAAAATATAAAAAAAATACATGCATATACCCTATTGTCGTCGTTTAATAGCAATAGAGTTGCCACCTATAAAATGGGACTGAAACATAACTGGCGAAATGTGTGTGTATTACAGATATACCATGTTTGTACCATCTGACTCACATTTAGCCAGTTAATAAAGATCCCGCAAAAAAAAGAACTTACTTGTTTCATTCCCTCTTAAAATGTATGTTGTATTTCCATTGTCTTCTTTCTTTAGGCTACAGAATCTTAGTTCAGAGCTGTTATTAGACCCTGTCACAACCATTACTTTATTTCTGCTATCTATCACTTCCACTGCAGATACTTCCTTTTGACCATTGGCGTGACAATCTTGTATGTGATACTGCAACCATGGCCTCTTTTTCATATTGCGTACTTGGTATACAGCTAAACAACCATCTCTGAAAAATTGTAGATTAAATTATGAATAATCTGTTGCAATTTTATTTTTAGAAAAGAGGTTTTAGTCACTGTTAACACCTGCCTCTCTGTCGCATATTGGGCTTCTTGGGTTTTGAGCAAAATAAAGCTTAACCCTATTTTAAGTTCTCTCTGGTTTGTTGAAACCACATTAACAGTAGCAATAGAAAAAGTATTTGTGCCTTTTAGCATTTGTTCAGCTCATAAAAAAGATACAGACCTGTTTCCACAAGCAAGGTAATTGTTTTTTATCACAAATCGAGAGATGTCATTGGTCCTCACATCATGTCTTTGTATTTTAGGAACATCTATTTTCCACAATGCTTCTTTACAGTTTGGAAATCCTTTCTTATTTGCTGCGTAACAGTACAGTTCAGAGCCCACTGATACAAGTAAGATTTCCGAGTTGTGGAATGTTAACCATGGCATGTAGTTGGTGTAGTGATTGATAACTACCTGAGAACAACATTTTATCATAATCTCGGTATTATTTATTTACTTATTTATTAAAACTTTATGCACTTTATATTTAGTAAAATAAACTGTACAAAGGCGGACTTAATACCTTTGGCATTTTCTACCAGTCTACCTTAAGGTGATGCAGAGACAGAACATGGTAGGCGCAAGAAGAGGTATAGAGGTATATAGGTATAGAGGTATTGATGATTAACATTTCAGTTGTTCTTAAGTATTGTATGACATGCATAGTTAACCAGTATGTGCCTTTACCTTACTTTTGTAATACCCATTACACCAGTTGTGTGAGGTTCTGCATCGATGGTACCATAATTCATTTGATTCACTAAAACATAGGCAAAATAATAGTAATTAAAATAGAGTAACAGACTAGTGTCTGTGTGTGGTAGTCCATCAGACACTAATTAATTAGAATTAAAATCAGAATACCTGCTGTCTGACAAATCCATCATTAGTTTGTTTCGGGCAAGGGGTCTCCAAATTGTATTATCATTCCTAATTAGATCATTGAAAGTCTTACAGGACAGAATTACATTGTGAAGATCTGATAAGTTCAACCTCTTAAAAATATTTACTAATATATCAACAGGTAATAACAATATATTATCAGTCGGCATTGTACTTTTTTCTCTCTGTCATAATGTTAATGTTTCAGAATTTATCATTATTTGAGTAATAATAATAATTATCTTGATTTTTGTATCAATAACCTCGACAGAGACGCATGACAGCCAATGACAGCCATCACAGACTATCACAACCTTAGACTATATACCTTATCTAAGATCACAACATATTATCATTTTATGTCTGTATAATAAGTCAAAAAGAAAAATGACATTAGAATCGCAAATTCACAAGTTGCAATGTTCGCAAAAATACTTTATTACTAATTTTATCTCCAGCATTTGATGGCATAACTACGTGTTATTGGCCAAATTGTGGCGTCTCTTCCACAAACGCCATTATGGAAGAGTTGAAATTGAAGACTTCACATTTTTGAGAAAAAGGTGCATAATGCTTAGGGGTTGGTTCACACACTACACACGCAAACTCGTTTAAAACATGGCTAGGCTTAGGCTTGTAAAACATGAGTATCATGGTTAACATTAATATCATGATTTATCACTTCACTTCACAGAACACAGTCTCTGGCGAGGCAATGCAACTTCGCGTAATTTATGGGAGATTTAGATTTAAAATAAATTATCTATACCTTCATGTATAAATCGCCGTCGATTTGTCGCTAGACTCGCTAATGAATAAAGTCGCTGACCCGGCTTAATGATATTCTTTATTTTGTGTAAAGATTTTCAGATCAACTCGGGAACATTACACACATTACATTACTTTGAGAAAATGGAGGACCGGAGGAAGTTTTAATTGTATTTGTTTATTTCTAAAATAAAGGTTTAATAGTGCGACTGTGGCGCGGCATCCCGCCCGAGAAAGTTTGTGGCACTGTGTATGTACATTTGGCAATCTGTATTATCTGTATTTTAACTGATCATGACAGCAGGACAACACTAGAAAATCATGTAGGTGTAAAAGAGATGTAGAATGTAAAAGCGTAACGTTTTCTCAATCTCAATGTCTTTCGTTGTAGTTGTAGGGTCAAGAAAATACTAAAAACACTGAACGGAAACGATTACAAAATTAAATGTGATAAAAGAATTTGTGTAGCGTTTGTGTTTATGCTTGTTTAATTATTCAAGGAAAATTTACGTAAACGAGCTTTTCGATGGTTTTGCGAAAACGTAATTGATTTGTTATTGTCTCGTAAATGACGTCTAAATAAACCATTGTCTTTCTATGCTTGCTCTGCAGCAGTGGCCGTGGCTCCTATGGATTTATTTAAAGGTACTTAGTAGCTTTAATTTTATTGTTAATTTTTGAGCAAAGTCGCAGCCGTTACATAGAAGTAAACGTCAGTAATTAATCCTTGCGATTACGTCGAACTCTATCAAGGCCGCGGACCGTGCTGTCCCGTACCTGGCACGCGATACTGAGTTCAGAGTTGGAGCCACTGCGAAGTGGTGTGCATTAGTGTTCAGTGGGTGGATCTCGATATCAAAATATTTTTATCGCGGGTTGAGTAGCGGCTAGTCGCGCGGTACATCTGTCAAACAATAATTGTTTGCAGGACGAGCTGTGCGCAGTGTATTACGATCTTTGCCCTTGCCTTGCTGCATTCGTGTTCGGAACTACGATTTACTAAGGCAGTATCATAGTCGAAGAATATTGTGAATAAGTGATGTTTTTGATACTGTTTTAAGTGTTTCCAATAAGATTTACCTAATGAGTAAGTTTTTGTGCAACTTGTTGTTTCCCATTTTAAGTGTGTGTGAATTGATGTGTTCTATGAGTCATTTCTGTTGTACTAGAATCTTCAAACAAGTTTTGTGAAAAGTATTTTTTTGTTCTAATGAGTTAATAACTGGAAACACCACAATTTATTAGCATTTTATTGTAGTTTTCAAACTTACTTAATCAGCTGTCCCTAAAGAAGTTGGTACTTACCAATTTTCTGAAAACAAGAATATATCCTTTTCTTATCAACTTGAACATTATTACATTTTCAGTAGTTCTATTTTCATATTTACACATTAAACTTGTTGTTCCACTTTAATTAAATACATATATGAAGTTAGTTACAATTGAGTCTGAGTAGTTTTAAAAAATCTACTTAATTCTAATCTAATTATGAAATAGCATAGCAAAACAGTATGTTGTTAATATTCAAGGCTAAAGGATTATGAATTATTTATTGAATTATTGTAGAGATAATTTTGCTTCTAATTTTTTACTTTGACAAAGATTTGAGGGAGAGAGATTTATTATTTACCCTGCAGTAGAAAAACTATTATCTTCTCACAACAAAACCTATTAGGTATTTAGTTTTAATGTGGTCAGAAATTACTTTTTATAAATCAACCCGTAAATTTCAATTCTAATTAGGAAGACAATAGTATACTTAGCATGCTGAATAATTATAATTTAATTTATCCCCAGATATGAAGGGTCCAGTACGGCCAGCACCAAGTGTTCCTGGGATGGCAGTGAACAGATACTCTCCTGTAACAAATTGGGATGACGACCCATTTGGTGCAGATGTCTTTGAGCCATCCCCACAGTTCACACAGAAGAAAAAACCACCACCTCGTCCACCACCACCAAAGGTCAACAAACAACCTGATATTCCTCCAAAGCCCACACATTTTATAAGAAAGCCAACAGTACTCACTTCCTTATTATCTCGTAAATCTAAAACCGTAGTCAATAATCAAAATGTGAATATTGTACAGCAAAGTATGATAAAAGATGTAAGCAGTGATGTGGACACTCATAAAATGTTTCCTAAATGTGAGCCAAAGAATGTACAGACAGGTGCTTTGATAGATTTCTCGTCACCTCCCAGTTCACCGACATTCACCACCAGGTCAAGCAGTGATGGTCTGAGTGTAGACAGCTTTGGTTCAGATGCCACTACATCTACCAACCATCACAATGCTCACAATGGTGGCAATGCGTCACAAGCTGAGAGTGGTTTTGAAGATGATTTTGATCTATTCCTTCACTCAAGGAAACCTGTGAAGGAGGATACAATGGAAGATTTCACTGCTGTTGACCCATTTTCACCACAACCAATTACAAACTTGAAAAGAAAACCTGCCTTGAAGAAGAAACCTTCTTTAAGTAAAGAAAATGTTTATGAAGTATCAAATAATTTTACGAGCCACGTATCAGCTCCGATGCTCAAGGGGCCGACGATAATCCGAGCGAAGCCAGCCAGGCCTAAGCCTCCAGATAATTCGGCTTTATTGAAGACTACGTTTGGAAGTAGTTTCCCTGTGACTACCATGACTGTGAACACCACCACACCTATACAAAAAGTCGCCAATGGATTTGGCGATAGTTTCGTAAGTACATTTACATACTCTAGCTTGATTTCTCTTTAGTTTTGTAAAACAAAATACTTTTACATTTACAATAAATATTATTGCCCATTGTTAAACGCCTATGGATTGCCGAAATTTTTGTCATCCACATCACTAACATTTATTAAGGAAAACATCGTTTTCCTCTATGTCTCAAATCGCCGATCTGCTTGCTCGAATCAGTTAAATGATGAATAAGCAGTTTCGTTCATTTTAATTATCTGTTATCACAAATAATTTACACATGATAAGATTTATAACGGATATCTCTTATTAGTCAGCAATGATGTGTCAGGGGAGCTTTTTGAATTAATTAAATTTACGTGAGACTGCAGATAAGACCTTTAAGTGTAAAACCTTTATAATATAATAAAAAGCGGAGGTATGATGTAGATAGGAAGTCGTGTCGCAGCACTACAGACCATAATGCCCGCCATGCATGCATGCTATTTGTGTACATGACCATAACATTAATTAAGGTGCTTTAAAATTTGCACGATAATTATCACTATGTCCGTGAGCTCTTTGTTTAAAATGTGAGTTTTCATTAAAACGGTATGAAATAAGCAACGCAGCAGACAAGATAGCTATCAAGTGATATCTTTTGGAAACGTTGACTTGTAATACGTACATGCTATTTATAAAGTCATTCACTTAGATTACGATTAATATGTCTGGTCTAGGTGTCTACTGACACCAATATGTAATGACGGGAATAAACAATGTGTACCACCTGGCACCTACATTATTTGTAGACAGCTACAAGAATGCAAACAATCGTAACTTTTTATCAGCAGAAAATATGGCTCATGCTTACATCTAGTTTTTTTGCAAACGCGGCTGCTGACCGTACCCAATTCCTAATGCATATGTACGAATTCTACATAATTATTATAATGGTTACAAGATACACACAAGACAATGCTATGTAAAATTTCATTATCAGCTAGTAACCTGTTTATCTCGAATATCTCACATCCATCAATATAAAGACAAGTGCTTGAGATTCGTGTCTAAAATCGATCCTAAATCTAGAATCATCCTACCGATGTTTAAAGTCATTACGCAATGACGCGTCAACAAAATTGTTTAACTTTGGAGATCAGCAAAAACAGCTCTTATCTCCTATTAACGACTATATCAACAACCAAAGGTGCTCATGACCCTGACTCGCCCGGAATATTAACTAAGAAGAAATATTTTTGATTCACACTGTAATCTAAGCACATACTTAGCATGCTCCAACTCAGATGTTTTTGCGTAGAAATACGGAACTTTAAATATTTCGCTAATTAAATACTTGTGTTGCTAAAAACATCGCTTACAGAAAATAGTACCTGTACGTGTTCAAATAAAAATAGCTTAGCGTTAGTATTTCCATTTTTATAATAGCTATATAACCTTCAACTATTTTATATAACGCTCCATACCGAGAAGCGTTTAAAATTTGTGTTGAGAATCGTTTCTCACACGCTATAGAATACATTTAGACCTAGATTGTGGACTTATGTACAGCAATTTCCTACAGGAATCGAAACCGTTCAGCTGGGATGATGCTGACGAGGAATATTCTCCGGAGAGGGAACTGTCGCCGCCCATGCCAACGATCCCGCCTCCCCCGCCCCCAGTCGTTGCTGATGATGATGTGACGAGCTCCTGGACCAGTGACATCCCAGACTTTGCGCCCGATCAACTTGCCAACTATGATGAAGATGAAGAGCCCTACGCGATTGCTCTTTTCGACTACTTTACTGATCATCCGGACGATTTATGCTTTTCGGTAAGTGCATCCACGACTGCTGAGAACTTCACTTAGCTCTAAAGCTTGATTTATTGACAGATGAGTTACAGATAATTCGTTTACTCCGTATCATTTTATCTCTCAGAGTGGAAGAGCCAACTAAATTCGCAAGTAGCGACGCCTTAATACAATTTGCAAATTTTAGGCGATTTTGTTTGTTTACATCTCGTGGCTTGTGGCCAAAACACCTGCGTATTTTTAGAAATTGTTATGTAGGTGTAAGTCTTAGTATCATCATTGGTTAAAAAGTCTCTCTACGAGGCAAGTTTAAGGTCAATATGTATTTAGGCACTTTCAATACATCTATTTTTTATTCAAGACGTCATTTCTGAGGTTGTATTCGATAAGTTTGGGAATTTTACTAAAACGGCTGATAATTGTTTTACTGCACTCATTACATACTGATTTCTGATACAAACTGAAATATTCATTTCGAGGTCGTCGACATTTGAATGAAAATAAATCAGTCTTAGCCAGGTCTCTGTCTTTACTTGGCCCAAAGTAACGATCGCTTATCTTGTAGAGACTTATCGGTAGGGTAGAGGTGACTCCTAGGTAGAGTAGGCCGTTTTTAAAATGAAACAGAATTTTATAGAAATAAATATCCATTGTTTTATCAACATGTTTACTTGATTAGTAGTATAGAAAAATCAATAAGCAAAAATGAATTCTTGATTCCTGATTTGATTTGCAACAAAAGCATTCTAGATTGTTTGTTTTCTTTATAGTCGATGATCACGTAGTGCAAGCGTTGCGAAAACGAGGAATTAACACATTTTTCTTCTATGTTTTATTATTAATTAAAAACAAAATAGTCTTCATTATATGGACTTATTTAGTCTGTTAATTATATTGCCACATTGAACATTCCAGTAATGGAACATTTGAATAAATGTTTTTATTTTTCTTTTATAAGAATGAATCGTCTGTAAGGAAATTGCAAGCAGTTTTGATTAATCAAAGCCTGATATGGAAAAACTAGGTGATATTAATCTCCATTTAAATATCTTTGTTCGCAGACTAGACCTAATCTATTCTTTACATGTATTCAAGATAATAGTAGTACTTATAAACGTACAACCAAAGGGTTTAATATAAGAAGACAACAGTAATTAAAGTGATATCATGGGCGAGCAAGACGCGTTAAGTTTTCGCATTGCACTACTTTCGAATTCATACAAGTTGCGTATTTATAGTATGAACATTATGGAAGCGGTTTATCGCTGGAACATTTATTAGGCAACGACTGTGGACCTCAATAATCTGGCCTATACTTCATTCTATAGATTTTGTTGTTAGAAATTGTTGTTACATGTAATGGCATTTCGTTAATTTCGTATAGGTAATTGGGCAATGCCTATAGCGACACCTATAACTTTATCGTACCATTGTTGCTATACTAATTTGAATGTAGAATGGGTTAATGTCCTAATAAACACAGTTCTACAGATGATTGTATGGGCGTTAAATTTATACAAATATGCTGTCTGTATCCTTTGAGCGGATATCAGAAATGAATGTTAATCGTTTCGTTAATCCTGGTTTACCCAACATTCGATTCCCGCTCACAATATTCGAGCTGTTTGATTATTTTAATATAATATGTATAAGTGAACAAAAAGTAGATCAACACAAAAATCCATGTACCTAACAGATGTGTTTTTAGATAACCATTTGCTCTGTAGGCGTTGTACAATTGAAAGGCAAAAGTCTATGACGTTACGAACGCTGGCTCACAATGCTAACCAATTGTACAAATTTGCACCGATAAATTTTATTGGTTGTTTTTCCGCATTACCATATGCATTGCTATTCTACATTGGAACACATGTAGTGACGTCAGCAGCCCACAATGAGCCGCGTGGTATCCGTTACGTTAAAAAACGTGGCTGGAAGATGTAATACGTTCAGACTTTCCAGGAATTGTTTGGGGCGTATACCGTGTCTGTTTTCAGTACCTAATCGCAAATTGTTTATATTATATTCTGACGTTTCACGCTTGTTGGCAATTTTATTGATAAAACGTTTCGCATTGAGCGCGGCATTATCACTCGGACAGGAACTTGTTATCATCGCCGCTTCCCATAATTATTGTGTTGATCGTTTCAGATTTTATTGACGCCATTACTGTAGAGGAAACTCCTCACATTTAAACTATAATACGGCATAGTTATGTTCCAAATGTTAGACTATTATTGCAAATTTTAAATACCTTCCTTGTTTGCGGTTTAAAATACCTTGATTTAGACAGTAGCCTACTAGTCGGTTTAGCACTTTAGCGGATAAAAACGTTGGCATTAGGTACGTGAAGCCACATGGAAAAATCCAATTAAACCAATTAAGTTTATTAAACTGTATTGCTGTACCGACGTATTTGGCGCAACTTCCACGTGGATTTAGAAGGTATTACGAAATGTAAGTTAATGCAGTCATTGGAACTAATAAAACCTCTGCTCAGACTGATGAGAATCAAGATTGATGTACAAGGCAGTTTTACTCATTGCAAGTTTAAACAGTGAAGAATAACTCTTTGATGTTAAAAAACAAACATTAGGAATCGCCAGATTGTTCCAAATTCGACTCTAAACATGTTAAGATCTTTGGTCTATCTGATCTGTCTATACTGCACACAATTGAGTAATTTCAGCCCAGTTTGAACTCGTCTTTGCTTCGAAAAATTTATACTTACTCGTGCCTCAACAGTTCAAAGATATGAGGCAATATTGCTATAATTATCACGTTTGACGAACGCGTCGGTGGTCACAGTATGTTACAAGTGGCACTCCTCACAGTGTAAAGAACATTACTTTCATTTGCATTGCCCATAAGTAAAAGTAAGCAATTAATAGTTTCTCTCGACTACAGACTGTTCGCGCACACCTAGTCATACAAAGTTTCATGGAAATCTGTTCATCAATTCCCGAGAAATCCAGCTATACACATGCATACGCATTTCAAATTAGGTTCAATGGCTTAGGTAGACTCGAGAGAGGCTTCGTCATTATTTTGTATCTACCTACCTACAATGTATTAGCAGTATAGCACTTAGGTTGTCGCAACCATACATAAATAATATGTAGGTACATAAGGTTTCTTTTTAATTTGATTAAAAGGATTTCACGGTTCGGGGAATATTAACAAAAAGTAGGATAGATATACTGAATACCTACACAGCATTCAATCCCAAATTGCAAATATAACGCTAAGTGATGTTTACAAAACAAATTTGCTGAATGAAAACGAACGACGCACATTCGCGGATATTTATTAGATAGCTATAGATGATATAATTAATTATTATCATTTGTTTTGATGATGACAGTACTTCATATTTGTGTCGCAGAAAATAATGACGACGCGGATAAATATAAACTTGTGTTTTCTTTGTGTTTATGTACTCCAGTGACAGTTTTAAGTGATATCTTAACAGATAAGATATCACAGATTAGGTAACTAATGTGTGTATTGGGGTATATAACTCTGAGTCGTTCGCAATACTTAGAACCTCCTCCTTTTTTGAGGTCGGTTAAAAAGATTGGCTAAGTTGGATATTTCATAGTAAAACTATTTAAGGTGTACCTTCACAATGATTAATAAGATTTTTTTTATCGATTTCATGGGATTAGTGTTAGAAAGACACTAACCAGCTTCCATATTGAGAATGAGTTTAAATATGCCAGTTTAATAACAATCTACGTGTGCAATTAATTTTGCACACTTAGTAAGTTTACTTAGTAAGTTATACGTGCTAATTGGTTGCATAAACCTACATATTATAATCTCGATAATACTATATCCCTACTTATTAGGTTTTCTTAGGGCGGAAATAAATACTATTGCATTGTTGGATTTTCGATTCTCAGCGCTGCTGACCCGATATCAGTGCGCTTTTTTAATATTCATTTAGGTTATTCGTCTAGTGTTAGTGAACACGACGTCATAGAGCATCGTTCTGATTATAACTACTTACAGGGAAAGTTAATAAAGTCAATTCCTCCTCCTACTGATGTCTATAACCTGTATAATGCGTAGTATGCAATTCGCAAGTGATTAAACTAAAAGACAAACACGCAACGTTTCGTAATTATGATGATTAGTGAATCAGAGCGGGTCATGAGTTCATTGCAGTTATAAATCTCGAAACAATTGCAGCTTACTGGCAACAAGAATAAGATCTTCGCTTCTCGCAGAAGGCTGTATCCCACTTGAGAGGATGTACTTATCGCGTGAGCACCATTTTATTAGGTCACTAATTACGCTTGATCAATTGAATTCACGTCCTCTGTACCGATTGATCATTCATTAGGCACTAGGCGGTTGTGAATAAATTGCTGACACCAATGTCAGCTACTACACTTCGTTTTTATTCACTTTTGTTCGTTATTACATACATATTTACCAGTTATTGACGTCAGTAATTGTGACGTGGTTTGTTGGCAAAGTCTGTTTTCCAACGAAAGGCCTGAGAGGTTTACAAACTCATAAATACATAACTCATAACTCATAAATAGGGGAGACAGTTTTATGAATATCGTGTAATGTAAAATATTATCTGGCGCGATAATTGTGTCTCCTCTGAATTGAGGCTAGAATAGATAAGTACATACAAGGTTCAATGTCTCAAGATTTATTTTAATAATTTGCAGGCCAACTCGAGGATACGGTTGATACGGCGAGTGGACCACGAATGGCTGTTTGGGAGCTTGAGGAGCGGTGCTCAGGGCCTGTTTCCGTCCAACTATGTGGAGATCAAGGTGCCTCTACCGAACGAGTCTGCGCCGCCGTCCCCGCTCATCGGTATCGCAGTCGCTCTGTACGACTTCGAGCCCGTACAGCCCGGCGACCTACGTTTCGTCACCGGTGACACAATACAAGTTAGATACAAAATTAACGAAGAGTGGTACTTCGGCGGATGCAACGGGCTGAAAGGACAATTCCCTATTAACTATGTTCAGATGAGTTAAACAAGGAGTGTCATGAGCGGAACAGCCCGCGCCTCATCCCCTGGTGGTTCTTTTGCTATTGCTAGTAACATGTGATACTGATAGACCAAGACTGACGTCTACCATATTGTCATGATGTCACTATTTTATAGAAGGTATGTTAACACTTCCTAATGAGATATGGCAGACTATGAACAGTCTATGTTTGATGGAGATTTGTTTTTCCTTGGTGCAATACGATTTTCTGTAAAAGGAGAACAAGATCCGTCCAAGTTATTACTGATGAAATTATAGCCATGGATTTGTACAATAATAATGATTTATTTGCGTTTTCGCACTAATGTTGCCATAATATCGTAATGCCTATTTGCTGTATTACCATTTCGGGCTTTTATGAAATTAATATATCGAGTACCTAGTAACGTTCCAACGACTGAATGTAAATAATAAGAGCTTGTTTGTAATAATGTCCCTAAATTAGATATTGTAGATATTATTTTGTAATGGTTGTGTAGTCTCTTTTCGATCTGATTCTTCGTTTTAATTTAATTGATTATGAATTCTTTATTTTATTTTAAATTAAGACATCTGGTAATGGTACCCCATGTAAGTTCTTGACACAAAGTGCGTCATGGTACAAAGACTTTTGTATTTTGTCAGAGAAATTACTAACACTAATCGGGTGAAGTTTATGCAATACATAGTTATTCTTAAATTAATTATTTATGTTGCAACATTAAAAATCTGTATTTAGCCTATTGATGTATAAATAGTATTTTGAATTACAAATATTGTCGTAAAACGTAGTATTTACAAGTTCTTTAGCTTATGAACGTGAAATTACAGTATATTTTTGTTTAGAAGATTCTGTTAGGTGTCAGTTTTGTACATTTTTTTATTGTTCTGTTTGTGTCATAACTTTTAAGTGTATTATTTGAAGGGACCATAATGATAAGTGCCTTGAGTATTTACTTATGTGTATATGATGAAGTAATTTATAACTAAAATAAATGTAATAATTCCAATTAAAATCCTCTTTTAATTAGTGTCTTATCACCTGTCTGATTTCTCTCAGCTAAGCTAAAACCAAGAAAGTTTGTCATCTAGTAACATAATACCAAAAACATAATATTACACGTTAAATATCAAAACTTCGCAACATCAACGCTGGAAAAAAAATAGGTTAAATGCATAGTAATTACCGAATACTGTGTACACGTTATTTTTGTGCCCAAACACATTAACAAGTGTTCTAGTTTTTACCTGACTGCACCAGGAAAGAGGAAATAAATAAAAGACACTTCTGCTTAGGAGAAGGAGTATTGGATCGTCATTTTTGAGAAGTATAAGTCAGGCTGCAACATAAGACAATCATAATAATTTAAGCATAACCACAAGCGTAACCTCCTAAAGCCTGCACCAAATTGGATAATTCTCGGTTTCACTACATATGTCCAATAAGATTCCCAATTTTATTTGAATCCATTAGTGGGTCTAAGTAGTAGGATCTATAAATTCCGATGGTTCCATTTATATAGTGGAGTCAAACATCTAAATTTTAACAAGTAGGTACAGATTCTAAATATTCCGATTTATATGAGGAGTTAAAAAATACTTACAAATCCTAATAGTTAACAATGGAGACATGACTGTGTATCGTCAAAGTTCTGTTGGACACACTTATACTACATAGTGGAAACATAATGGACTCGGAAATCCTATTGGATAATATCAATGGAACTATTTAGTGGCCCTGGATAGAATAGTTAAGATAGTTAGACCCGGTAGGTGGCGCTCTGCGATATCGGGTTCGAAACCAGCGTTCGAAAAGGACAACGTCTGTCCGGTCCGAGGTAAGTCATAAATGTGTCGTTTTGTGTATATGTCTATGGCGTCGTAACTACCAAAAGAATGGTTTGATTTCAATGCTAGTTAATATTGGGGTATTACAAGAAGACTGGTCGCATTGGCTATGGTTTATGAAAATCTGTTTGGCCATTTTGAAGATGCCAGTGTTTTTTCACGTATGTACCTATGAAATTACTTAGGTACCTACATTTAATTACTTTGAGTTGATAATCTCGTACAAATGTTTAATATTTGTAACTGTGTAATTGATTACTTAATCGATAATCTCACGAAAACTGTCTTTCTCATATTTCTTCGCTTCCAGATTAAGAATTGAGGTGATATTTCATATTATAAAATAAAAAATACCTATGTAATTTTTTTAGATCATATAAGTATTTCAACTAATTGTGAATATATTACATTTGAGCCCACCGCTTTCCATCTCCTTTGACAGGCCTGTAATTGGTCTAGTGGTTATTGGCTCTGACTGCTATGCCGGAGGTCGCGGGTTCGATTCTCACCCGAAAACAAATCTTTGTGTGATGAGCACGATCTGTGTCTGGGAGTAATCTACCTATACCATGTATATATTAGGAAGTATACAAGTATATTTATCAGTTATCTAGCAGTTGTATTGTAATACAGGTTTACTTTGGGTTACATGTGCCAATTTAATACTGGTACATTCAAAGTTCAACTCCTGTACGAGAAGTATGGTAAGGTTCTAGTAATGAAAGATGTGTAAGTTCATCACATGTAGTGAGTTTATTATTTGAACAAAAATAATCTATAAGTTCTTAAAATATTTACAATTCCTTAACTTACAACTTACTGTCAACATACCCTGTTCGCTTTTCAACCGTTGCGTTCAAACACTATTTAATAACTAAAACGTTTAGGTGGCAAGAGAACATTCCGAGCGTTCAAGTTTCAATGAAAATCTTATAAGTAAATACGGATAAGTTTAGTAGCGATGATAAGTCATATCGGCCCTTCACGATAACATTCACAACATGTTGAAAAGAGAAAAGAGGGCGGGGATTCTCCTTATGTTACATAACAATATTTATTCTAATCGTCTAATAACACAGTCCCAAACATTACCCTAGCATATACTTTAGAACCGGCTCCGCGATACGTTACTGTCGCGATGCTGTTTCAGTTTCTATTCGTTCCTACAGAACTAACGTGGACATTCAGGTACATAACATACATAAAGCAATATAAGTAAGTATACGCTTTAAAAAAAATATAAACGAATATTTATGAACAGATGACAAAACAATTGCGGTGATGAGAATGAATTGGAGGAATAATGGCCACTGACACAATTAGGTTTAATAAATTTGAATAAAAATAGCGGTGACATGAACAATCCCGCGCGGTTTTTTAGGAGAATGACTATTTTGTTACATTTACACACTGCAGCAATTTGTACTAGAACTATTAACCATTATATTAACATAGATAACATCATCAACGTAGGTAATTATGTTTCCTTTCCTATTCGCAAACCGGAACATTAAGAATATTTTGTAGTAACCAAAAAGGAAACGAAACTAAAATAAGTTAAAATTACTGTATTCAAACGTGGTTGGCTAGAATGGAGTGCTTGGGTTACGAAATACGATAATGAATATTATGTTAATTATGAATAAGTACATAAAGCATTTGAAACACTAATGCCCGTTTTCACTAACACGAGGCAACACCTACATTAATGAGGTTAGTGATAGGCAAGTAGGTAGTATGTTATTGATGGTCCTTTAGCATTATTGGGTCTTTAAACACGTCAGCTAAGGCAACATCACGAAACACACAGACAAAACTGTTGACCATTCAGTATTTGTCAGACCTTCGAATATATTTGTACCGAGCAGCCGTCGTATGTATGACAATCATCAGAAAGCAATACATGCACAACAGTACACAACACTACACAGCCCGATACTAACAGTAACTACCTTTACATAACATTGTAAGTATAAAAAGTGCGTTGATAACATAAACTTTCAGATATAAAGGTATCTGAAGTAATGTTCTAAGACGAAATTTGTAGTAAGTTCATATAAAGATACAATTGTGTAAATTCGAGTATTGATGCAGTACAATTGCACACTGAACAAAAAACTAAGACATTTCATACAATATGTTCTGTTGCTAGCACTTATAGTCATCTAAAATACTAGTTATAGTACTTATTATTAGAAGTTCGATAACATATTTTGCAGCTTCCAAAAGCTTTTACATCAATGTAAACTTCAAAAAAATATATATACAATGCGATAACATTTGCAGTCTAAGCTTGCGATATAATGCGACACCTATACACAAAAAGCGTTTAACAGTAGCACTTATTTGTCCTTGTTTGTGTGCCGTTTGCTTATATTTACATAAACAGCACTATGTCAGGAACGACACCGCTAACATGCCTCCAACACTGTTATTCTAATTATACCAAATCGTGCTCGCTACGCGACGGTAACAATGTGTAAATTTCGCAAGATTTGGACGATCAGTTTCTACTTAGGCTGTTCCTCAAATATGTTCTAGCTTACAGATTCATTGGCTTGGCCATGCAAATTGGTTGTTATCTTGGAGATGCAATGACGTACGGCATTATGATTATGACGTGTTATATTTACAGTACAGTTAGTCTACGAAGCTGGGTTGTGGGACCCTTAGTCGGGTCTGTATATGGGTATTTTGGGAATAAACTCTATGAGAAGTACATATTCCATCATGGAGGAGGAGTCACAGTGTTGTTTCGTGAGTCGCCAGCGCAAGCCTAGCTTGCTGTACAGTCGACTGTTTTCCCATTCTAACAGCTTATTCAGAGAGTGTTGCGTCTGGAAAGAAAATAATAAGATTATTACGTTGCTTCAATCAAGCCATCTATTTATACATCCACAAACCATAAATAATTCAAAGTTGGAACGTAGTATCTGCTAGCCATTGATCGACAAGTTTATGGGCGTAAACAACAAATTTAATATTTATGTGCAATTATGTAGGTGTAGGATGTTAATAAATAATATTGCTCGAAGATTGTGAGCTATTTGAACAAGTAGTAAGGATATTCTTTGTTGGTAAGATTTCCAGTCCAACAAACCACAATCCTCAGTAAAAACTAAAGGGTAATTAAATACCTATTGTCCTTTTACCAAAAATAGCGAAGATTATAATATAGGTACTTAGTGAAAAATATTTAAATAAATAATAAAAAAACAAAGGAATACAATTCACCGATAAAATTGCTTGTGTAAATGAAACGTGAATTCCTAATAGCCCGACGTTCTACGTGTTAGTACCTATAGCAATTCGCAATACATTATAGAGCTAAATAATTCAAATATTATGCACCCTATATTTTCCCGTCGAAGATATAAAACATTGAAGTGAAATCGAAATAATACGCGCAAGTTTTTGAATTTAATGAATAGGTTTGCATTAAGTAGGTATGTTTTTCAAGGTTTGTTTTTGTATACTTAAATTATACTTTGGGTAGGCGTATAAAATACTTAAAACACAAACTGAAAGAGTTCTAGGGACTTATAACCCAATAGTCTTTCGCAGTAACTAGTTTATTATAATAGTACTCGACAATGAAAATATTTGTATGTCATTAATTGTGTTTACATATTCGTATAGTGTAAGTAGGTATACCGACATACCTATAACATAATAAAATAAGTGAAATAACAATGATTCCAATCATTAGTGCACAATTAGTAGGTACTAGGCAGTTCATCCATATCTATAAATTTTACAGATAAATAGCTTCAAACTCTCAGACCAATAAAAAAGTATTTATTGGTCTGAGTTCAAACTACCTACCTACTTATAAAAAATAATTTGTATCGTTTAACACAACTACTGGTATAATTTGCAAAGGCTGTCTGTAAGAGATCTCTTTAGCGATAATACCGCCCATTGTTGTAACACCCTATGTAGCAGTTAGTTTGTTAATAGTGAACAATAAAAGTATACTATTCTACTCTGCTGGCTCGGCTTTGCTCGTGTATAACTTTGAAGATTATCTATGAATGACAAGTACCCACCTATATTCATAGGTACTTTTGGTAGATAAGATTATATTTTTAGGTTACATGCAATTTGTTCCCTATAGATAAGTAGTGCATACCTAAGTCCTAAGTTTTCTTACATTGATTTATCTTTATCACTTTATGTGGTAATAGTAATGATTACTAATCTATACCTATTATTATAAAATGCGAAAGTAGGTACCTAACTGTTCATCACCTAGTCTGTCTGTTACCTTTTTTAGCACGATAATTTGTTCTGTGTCTAGGTGTTATTTATCTATTAAGTATGTATTTAGAAATATATAAGTATGTTTTTCAGCTGTTTCGTACCCATAACACAAGCTCTGCTTAGCTCGGGACTAGGGACTAGATGGCGTTGTGTGAAAGTTGTGGAATATTTATTTATTACTAGTTTCTGCCCGCGACTTCGTACGCGGATCCTGTTGCTTATGCCAGCGACAACGGGGTCGTCAAAATCGAAGATCTGAAACGTCTGACGTCGAATTGTAAAAGCCCGGGGACGGCAAAACAATGGAATGCGCGAGACGATCCAAGACGTTCCAGATTTTTTATTTTTGTTGGTCAACAGGAAATGCCATCAGACTTAACAACTTCTGCTAAGACGCCATTTTTTTATGTATATGCTATATTGTCGCTGGGCTTTAGAGTTCCACTACAGGTGCTCCAGATCTTCAAATTTAGTTTCACAGCAGAAAACACTCTTCACGTGGAATAGTTTTAGCAATGGCACCATTTTTATATCTCTTTTACTTTAGGTGTTCCATTTTCCAAAATAAATTATAGCCTATATGTTGCGTGACGTTCACGCTCAGCGGTCAGTCGCGCATCTCCTTCCCCCACTTATCTCTAGAGTAGATGCGTATTTACGCTGAAAACTCAAGCGTCATGCTTTTTCCGTGAACGTCTCCAACTCGCGAGACAGTGCATGATGTTCATGATCAGCGGTCAGTCATATATTCTTCACTGGTGTCTAGAGACCTGGATACCTGGTAGATGCGTAAATACGCTGAGAATGCAGGCGTGCTACGCGATCCCAAGAAGTTTCCACGGAGTGAGTTGCAACCTCATGTTGTCGAACAGCATCAAGTCCCTCCTAACGCTCTTCGGTAGATTGTTGGGATCTTATGATCTTTAATCATTTAGCACTTTTGGAACATTGAGAAAGATTTGACCTCTTTCTAGGTATGGTTATAGTTTTATTGTGATGATACCTGATCAATTAAAATCTAAGTGGCTGTTCCCCAGCGTTACCGGGAGGCAACCATGTAACAAAGATAAATAGAAAAGGAAATTAAACACTCAAATAACATAAGCCCGAAGGCATATTTATACGATAAAAAAAAATGGAAGTTTTGGCCAGTAGAGTCTAATTTTCAATGATATACCATCGTCATCGAAAATCAGGCCTGAACTGTTCCCGCCTTCACCGCGTGGAGGTACTTATGTTATTTTATAAATATGCAATGAAATTAGTGATAGCTTTAATTTCTATATCAAATGTATCTGATCTTCGATTTTTATAAGTCAACAGGAAATGCCTATCAGACCGAACAACTTTTGCTAAGATGTCATTCCTATGTGAGTTATGGTGTAGCTGGGCTCTTGGAGTTCCACAACAGGTGTTCCAGATCTTCGATATTTATACGTCAACAGCGAGTGCTCATAAGGCTGAACAACTCTTGCTAAGACGCCATTCCAATATATGTTATAGTGTAGCTGGGCTCTTGAACTTCCACATCAGGTGTTCCGGATCTTCAAATTTATTGTCTCAGCAGAAAATGCTCATCACGTGGAACAATTTTTGCTATGGTACCATTTTTGTATCTCCTATAGTTTAGCTGGTCTGTTGCGGTTCTGCATCAGGTGTTCCGGATCTTCAAATTTATTCTCTCAGCAAAAAATGCTCATCACGTGGAACAATTTTTGCTATGGTACCATTTTTGTATCTGATATAGTTTAGCTGGTCTGTTGCGGTTCTGCATCAGGTGTTCCAGTTTCCAGGATAAATTATAGCCTATGTGTTGCCCAGACTTAATATCTATACAACAAAAAAAAAAACATTCAAATCCGTCCAGTAGTTCCGAAGATTAGCGTGTGCAAACAAACAGACAAACAGACAGACTTTTTTTTTGGATTCGTGCTCTATTACTGTTTGTAAACCCCCCTCAATGATTATTTTTTAAATATATTCAATGTACAGACACAGTTTTTTTACAGTCTTATTATATGTATAGATTTTCGCGGTTAAACCACTGTGAACTAATTTGTGGTTGGGGAGCTCTTAAAAGTTATTATTTGTGAGTTGTTATGGTGTAAAACAAAGACTATTCTATCTAGCAGGATTTAAAAGAGTAAGTAAGAGTAATTACCAATTACCAAAGCGATAAGTATAATTTATTACGAAATAAAAAGACGAATGAAAGCCATGAAAGGCGACTAACGAAAGGTTTAAGATTTATAAGGCAAATGTTAGTGAAAACGCACGGAGGGGACGCTCTAAAAGGACATACCCTACATAAACCTTATAGGTGAGGTTCTTCAGAAAGGTCAGGTGCGTAGTACTCGCAACCGGCGCGGCGTGTTTGTATGACAACATGTATGAATGTAAACTAAGAAAAAAGATGTATGTAAGAAATAGTAGCAGCAGATGGCGGTCTGTAGTTTCTGCTTACCCCCATGGGAAAAAGACGTGACTTTATGTAAAATGTAGGTACCTACCTAACAGTAATAAATTATAGGTATTCTTGAAAGCCAATTATAGAAACCATGCCATGATGGCGTCTACATATATGCACATATTACTGTGCATAGCCAATATAACGTTACTCGGGTAATAGACAGCGGACACAAAAACGTGACCAAGTGTCGAAGGCGCAGCATGTTAAACTAAATGATCTCGCTAATTCCCGTTGATGTTAGAGGTACGGTTCGCAACGAAATGAAGAAACTCATTTTCCTGTACAAAATATATAGATATTACATTATTTAAACGAGTATGGAAACGACATTTTTATTCCTATCGAAAAAAACATCGTCCTTCCTAGCTCAACTCACAGGATCTCAGATCTGTAAAGGAAACAACTGCATCTATAACTAAACTTGTTATGTTAACTATGTCTCAATACAGCGATCCTATTCGACATTTCTTACATCCCTAGGATTTAATTAACTACGACGAATAAAAGACAGCGTTGGTCATTTACGCACGCTAAAATAAATATGATTGAAATTAACTGAAGTATCATTAATTTTATTTATTACTATTTGCTTTGTTTATGTTCATACATCTGGTCATCAAGAAAATCAAGCATGTATAAGTTAGCATTAAGTAGGTAAATTTTTTGATTACCTACCTACTTGGAAGTGTTTATCGTATACATTTGTCGCCAACTGCTGCGTCAACCGCAGTTATATTACGCGAGGTGCCCATAATACTAAATCAATAAGGCAGAGCTTAGGTTTAAAAATACACTCAGTGTTATTTAATCGTTCGATCGAAGTAAAGTTGAAGGTTGAGGCGACGCGGTATAAAGGTGGTATGCATGTTATTAAATATGTAACTGTGTGCGACTTTTCAGGTGGAAACCCTAAGTCAACATGTAGGTATTTTAAAAAGGAAGTTCTACAATTGTAGATTTTGATGAGTGGATATTCCCCATTCTTCCAAATCCTCAATAGTTATAGACTTGCATTTAGTAACTACTTTTCCTCCTTTCTCATTTTATAAGGTGTTTAGGTAATGGAGATTTCTACCTCTGCTTCTTTTTATATGAATTATTATTATGGAGTATAATTCTCTATTCAACTAATAGAGAATTACTCTGAATTAGCTATTAGTATCAAGCCAAATATAATGTTCCTTGATACTAATACTTCATATTCATTATCAGTCTAATTTGTTTCTACTATGTTATTAAGTATAAGGTTCAATTAGTTATTTTTAATAATGTATTTTTATTCTTGGTATCAATGATTACTTAACACTACATACCCTTTTACTTAGACAAATAACGGGCCAGAGAGAGCATCCTAATGTGCAGCAGCAGCACACGCAGCCACAGAATAACCACTTGACGTTGACAGGCAGGGTCTTCTTAAGCACGCTGTTAATGCGAGCCACCGTGGCTTGGTACTCCTCCGGCGCGACTCGGGACTGCAGGCCTGAAGGAAACTCGCCATTGAAGCGGTTGCTCAGACCAAAACTGGAATGTTAATGGTAGTGGTTAAGTATGAAAATAGAGTGTTTATCTAAACAAATTGATTCTGTTTATCTAAACCATATACTGTCAATTAAAGACGAAATACAAGCTATATTATTATTTAGGTATTTGAGAAAGGTTAACTAACAAATTTTATCTTTCAAAAGTAGGTTTAACATAGATAAAGATTGTTACATCTTGTTTGTTATGTAGGTAAATAAGTAAATAAAGCCTGATAAGAAATAATTACAAACATTGTGTAATGTGTAACTGTATACAGGTCACAATAATGCCTATTATATTGTGTGCAGAACACAATGCAGTATTAATTAAGTAAAATGATTACTAAACCACAAGCCACAAACTAATATATCTTACAGTTACTGTTAGTTATTAAAATAAAACCAGTGTCTGCTAGTGCATCACCCAAAGGTTGACAGGTAAAAAATGCCTATGGCATTACATATGCCTCTGCATGTTTTGGTCTCTAAAGCATTCTATAAATAAATAAAACACATACAATATCATGATGATATTTCAAGTAACTTACACAAACAAAACACAATAAAACTAAAGTCAGCTATTATTATTCAGCTTGTATTAACAACTTCAAAGCAGTTTGAATAAAAAAACAATTTAGTTCTCCAAGTTGAGGAAAATATTTTATAAAACTATGCAGAAATAAAATACATACAATAATATTATGATAGGTGATGTAAATACTTATTAAACTTAAATGAAAATAATGGATGTTTCATCTCATATTGATGTACAAAGGAACATCATTTCTTTGTTAAGTCATTTCAGGGAATGTGAAAATAAATGTGAACACAGCTTTACACCAACAAAAACAATCACAAACAATGTTGTTTGAGTACTTAAATGTGTAATGGTTTTCATTATCTGTGTACATAAAGCTCTTTGTCCTGGCTCAGTGACTGACTCATCTTTGCCTCATTTCTTGTGTGTTAAGAAATGAGTCTCTGGTACATTAATAATAAATTATTAGTCTATTAAGAGTTATTAAACACTTTTAGATTGAAAATTATTTCTTGAATACGATACAAATAGATTATTTATACAGAAATTCTAATTTCCTGTTCAATTTAACTACCTACTTTATAAATCTTCAAAGAAATTTGGCCAGTGGGTTGTCTTAGGGGTTTATCTTCTTCAGGGAATTAGTAAAATTGGCAATAAAGAGAAATTTAGTACATACTATGTTAGTCAAAACATTTCAAATCACACAAAAAACTGGGTCATGGTTTTAACACTTTTAGTTTTATTTTTTTAAATAAATCAGTGTTCAATTAATTGTTATTTTTATTAATATGATTATGTCTTGACAAACAACACAAGGACGATCACACAAGTTTATGTCAATATTTTAAATGGAAAGTTTAAGAAACACTAATAATGATTACAAGTGATGTTTCTTTATTAAATTAACCTCTGTAAGGGTATTCAAATGATTGGACAGCAGTAAAGATGGTAATCTAATCTAATTAAAAGTACCTATAACACATTGAAAATTGGCGCTTGGTCAATAATAAGCAAAAAGAAATAGTCCTTCAATGCCACAGGTCGAGTGAAGTAGAGTCGAGAATAACCGTTTAGCGCGCGACCCACGGTGCTGGCAGGTCTTTGATACCAAACTAGGAAGCTAATATAGACCTAACAGCTGATGTTGTTAAACAAATAGCACAAATAAAAGCTTACACTGTCATGTTCCCTGCACCTCGAATCACGATCGGATCAGGCACTAGCGTCACATGTGTCTCTTCTATATTCTCCTCGAGTTCCGTCTCATCAGGGTATATTGCATCAAAGTCTGCCATTGTCCTTAACACTAACTAAAAATCAATTCCGTATATTATAAACACATAACAAAGCACAGTGTTTGCTGGATTTTACACATTCACGAAAAAAGGAATACAGAAAGTCAAAAGTGACGTTTTCTTTCATAAACAGAAATGTATAATGTTGCTATACTTAGAATTGAAAGTTTTTCGATTTGAATTATTCTGAATTTATTTCTTTGTGTTTCCTAACAAAACCCTGTACTAAGTATTTGTTAAGTAAGAATTAAGTACAGCAAATTTTTTTTCAGTACTCAAAATATTTCTTTAGCTGACTTCACGTAATATTTAGTAGTTCCGATTTTTGTTATTATTTTTATGTGTTGTAACATTCTTCAAAAGTAAAGCTAGTCAATTGGTAGAAGTAGTTGTACTGATTAATGCAAGATGGCGCTGCAATACCCTTTTGTTTAGATTGGAAGAGTTTACTATGAATCGAACAAAAATAGAATATCACGAGAGATCCACTTAATTTTATGGGTACCTACCTAAGTAATAGATGAAATAACAACAAAATCTCTAATATTAACAAAATATTGCAACGGAACCTATAATTTTATTTAAAATAGCGATTAAATAATTGAACGATTGATAGGTATAATTTTAAAATAACTATTTTTTACATGCTTATCATACATTAAATATAACATCGTTTGACATACCTACCACCCCAAAAGATATAGGTACTTAAAACTTATTTGGTCTATTATGATGAAAACGCCTAAGTAAATACCTAGGTACCTAGATATTAATCATCCATTATTTCTCTATCAATAATCACGACAAGTAATCTTTTTTTTTTTTGTTAGGTACAACTTTCACACAGCGCCATCTAGTCCCAAGCTAAGCAGAGCTTGTGTTATGGGTACTAAACAGCTGATAAACATACTTTTATATTTCTAAATACATACATATCATAGATAAATTACACCCAGACACAGGACAAATGATCATGCTCATCATACAATCATTTGTCCTGGGTGGGAATCGAACCCACGACCTCCGGCATAGCAGTCAGGGAGGGGCACTAACTACTAGACCAACAGGCCAGTCAAATCAAGTCAATCATTTGGATTGTTTCTCTTTTTCAGCGTTCACGAGGTTCTCATTATGTGCGATGATGGTAACAGCAAATAATAATAATAATAATTAATCATTTTATTCAATATGCACTCATTTTATGTGTTAACAATATTTGCTACTACAACTAGTATAACTAAAATGTAGATTTAGTGGCTCTGACTGCTATGCCGAAGGTCGTGGATTCGATTCCAAACAATGTTTGTGTGATGAGCACGATCATTTTTGTTCTGTGTCTGGGTGTAAGTTATCTAGAATAAAACGTAATCGTATTTAGAAATATAAAAGTATGAATATCACTCGTCTAGTACTCATAGCACAAGCTCTGCTTAGTTTGGGACTAGATGGCATTGTGTGAAAGTTGTGAAAAAGTTACTAATTTATTAGGTAAATGAACACGATGGTCGAGCGTTCGCACAACGATCGTTTTCAACGGTATTTCGGCCGGCACTAAGCTATAATATTAGCTTTGATCCTTAATTGACAGTCAATCTTATGTTTTTGAACCGAGATTACCGACATAAAAATATTCGACACATATTTTTTTCTTTTTCAAATTAGTGGAAAATTGCTTGGAATAAGCGCATTAAAGTAAGGTACCTACAGACGCCAGCAAGTCAAGTTACCCCAATGTGTCAAATTTCTTTGATCGTTTCCCAAGTTTATGTCAAACAGTATTCAATTGGGAAAATTTGACACATTGGGGTAACTTGATGTGCTGGCGTCTGTACATATTATGGTATCACATCAGCTATATACTTGATGGACCATTTAATGACCTCACGAATTTTATAGGGTAACTTGGGACAAACCTAACTACATGCAATATAACCATAGTGCAAAACTACTGGATTGCTATTCAATGGGCTACTTATTTATTTCAAATTGATGGAAAACTGCTTATATTAAGCGCATTAAAGTTGAGGAGAGGAGGCTTGTAACGTCATTAACTAGTATAAACTGTACTGGCTAGTGACGTCATCCGACATTTTGACTGGATGCATCGCCGTTGTTTTTAGATTATTTACGTGAAAAAAGAAAAAATATGTGTCAAATATTTTCTTGTAATCAAGATGAGGTACTAAAAAATAAAAAAAATGTTAGGTAAACTGAGTAAGTTGTACCGCAGTTTTTAAATTTAATCTATTTCTTAATAAGATAAAGGTGAACAGCATAGTGCAATAACTAGTTCAAATAATAAGCGTTTTAGTTTAGGCACGGATCGATTGTCCGTACAAGGCGCGACCATTATGAATTATCTCACGACTTACTTGTATGACCACTATCACACATGTATGTTGTACATTGATAACGTGCAGCTGTGACCCAAAAACTTACCGCCTTGTTATACCGCCTCCCTGCTGCATATTATAAATGCGAACTTACGAAACTACCTCAAAAGGAGAAGGCATCTCAAACGCGAAGAGCCATTAATCAAATCCAATTATTTTCATGATTTTTGAGTGTTGAATGCGTTTAACTTGAATTTTAAATGATTTCAAACGGTAATTAAAATAAAGAGGCTTGGTGCTTGAATATCGAATGAAGAATTTGTCTCGTCATGACTGGCTTCTGCGAGTCGTTGGTCTTCTACGAAGGTTCGGCTTGTATGAAGAATTTCCTTTATAGTAGGTAATTAAAGTTTAGACTTTTAAAAGCTGCTGATTTATCGGATATATTATTATAGGACCGTCGATGGGCTGCTTTTCTTTCAAGTTATCGCTTTCCCTAAGTCTTCATATAAAATAAAAAATAAAATCAACCATCGCCAGGCATGAAAATGTAAAGATTCATCTTGCGTGGTTTTTGTACTTGTATAGTGTCATGGGTAGGTACCTATTTCGATAATTATTAGCTAGGTACGCTGCTGTAGAAATCGTTGCCCAACTCTAGTGTGGGCCAACTCCCCACAAGCGTAGCACCATCACCATAGAAACGGATTTTGTCTTCAGAAGAATCGTCAAAGTGCCAAATTGTAGAAACATTTATTTTATGCACGACAAAGTCAAGAATGAAGAGAAGAAATGTGCCGTTTCTTCAGTCGACAATAGTCGACAATAGTCGAGCATTATTAAAAATTCTTCTAATAATAGGCTGAAATGTTTCTATAATCTTCCATCAACATAACCCTTTCAACGGTGATCATGCTACTCGTGTGGATTTGGTTGATGTTATATTTAACCCCCGACGCAAAAAAAGGGGTGTTATAAGTTTGACCGCCATGTGTCACTGTGTGTGTGTCTGTCTGTCCGTCTGTCAATCTGTCTGTCTGTCTGTGGCACTGTAGCGCTTAAACTGCTGTTTCAATGTTAGCTGCCGCTACGATTTTAGACGTCTAAGGGTGTTAACTTTACAAACACGTGTGACTTAAAATTTAAAATCGCAAGTTTAAAAACTTTGCAATAAAATTTTTATTTAAAAACTTCCAACGCCAAAAAGTAAAGCTCACATTTAAAACAGTTAGGAATATGTAATTTTTAACTTTTTTAAATGCGAGCTTTACTTGTTGACGTTGGGGGTTTTTTTGAATTTTAATTTATTTTTTAAGATAACTTGACAGTGGGCGAGATTTACGATTTCTTGAGCCTTTTTACTTATAGAATATAGGACCTCTGAAATTTACTTTCAGGCATCCGAGCCAGTTGATCAGTTTCAAATAATAGATATTAATTCAACCAGTATGGTAAAGGGTATAGGGCCGGCCGTGACAGATCAAACGTTTTTCTAGGCGGGTGCATTAAGCGGTGCAAGTGCACATGCGTATAAAAGCGACGTGTGTGCAACCCTCATCGTCACAGCGAGTCAGAGCGCCCACCAAAGGTACTCAAGCAACATGAAGGTAGGTTTTCTAAGCTTTTCTGTTTGGTTTAAATTGAAATAATATTCTTATAATAAAAATACTAAAACACTGCTGTTTTGGCACGCAGTTAATGTCTCGCCTGAAATTTTATTTCGTTAATTAGAAGGACTATTGTGATCGTCCAACTAGAGAAGTAGAAGACCTTTTTTTCTTATCCTATTAAAAATGACTTTATAAAGTAATGGTCCGCACGTCACTTTTGGTTCACTTTGCACCATGGTTATAATTTCAAGAGGAGGAGGGATTTTACTTCTGAAATTAGAAGTAGGGAATGTCAAGGTGGGTAATAGCTGGATAATTTTGTATGTTTTTCCATTTCCAGGTCATAATCGTAGCAGCTATCCTGGCGGTGTACAAACGAGCGGCTGGAGGCCTGCTGCCCGCGGTAGCACCCTACGCATACGGTCGCCCCCTGGGGTACCCAGCACCCCTTGCGGTCGCCCGACCAGCATACGCACATCCCCTTGCTGCACCACTCCTGGGTCATGCCGTTGCGAAGGTTGCCCCCGTCGAGGACTACGACCCCAACCCACAGTACTCCTACGCTTATGACATTCAAGATGCTCTAACTGGTAAGTGTTAAAATTGGTTTCTCAAGAAAAATGGGGAAACAAAAAGATTGTATCCTCTATTATTTTATTACTTTTTTTTTGTTTCATACGACACAAATTGATTGTTTGAAAAAAATCCCTAAAAATAAAATAAAAGTGATCGCCTCCTAAACCGTCTCGTTACAATGGCCCAATTAAGTAAGGCTGAAGTTTCTAATTTACATCCTAGATACATACTGGTTTTTTTCATTACTGCAATATTTATAGCTCTGTTTTAAATGAATTTACACCCCAATTATTGGCCAATATTGTAGTAAATGTATCTTTCACAGGTGACTCAAAGAACCAGCAAGAGTCTCGTAACGGTGACGTAGTCCAGGGCTCTTACTCTCTGGTGGAACCCGACGGCACGCGGCGCACCGTTGAGTACACTGCTGATCCCCACAATGGTTTCAACGCAGTCGTGCACAAGGAGCCCCTCGGAGGTCACGTCGTCAAGGCAGTAGCTGCCCCTGTTGCAGCACATGCCTTTTACCACTAGTCTCATCTAAACCTTTCCTTGGTTAGACGGATCCAGCTTATGTTAGGCACCAGACTATCGGTATATAGGGTAAGCCCATATATTGCTGAATGCATGGCCAACTTATATCATAAGATATCGTCGTATACATCATAAATATAAACACACTAACTAATTTGGGCTGATCAGCTTACTAGATAGTAAGCTATCTCAACAGGAGCTCCTAATGAGTATAACCCTGCTCGTATTTGTCACTACGAATTGCCTGCTACGCCAAGTTCAGAATCAGATACAGACAAGTTACATTAAGGACCTGTTGTATTTGGTATGCTCGTAATTGTCAAGTTTTACTTATTTTAATATACCCACGTCTCTTGATAAACATCTGTATCAATCATGGACAGCAAGATCTAATGCCAGCATTTTATAAGTAACCTAGATCCGTCTAAACGAGCATGTGCCCGTCGAAGTGACCTGAACCGTATTACATTATTAGATTATGCTTATTGTAGAGTATTGTTAATTGATGTGTTAAAGCTGAGGTAATAAATAAGAGGAATCGAAAACTTGTTGCTATTTTATTTTTGGTCTGATCGTAACTTGAATGAAATATAAAGCTTTTACGCGACAAATGTGTGCCATTATCGTTTTTTATAGAGTGATTTTATTGTGAGTGAACCAGTTATATTACTTATGTGCGTAAAATAATGACATACGTGAATGTGTGTCAGCCGCGCCCGGCTATTATGTGCGAGCCTGCGCGGGCGCCGCCGCGTTGTTGTCGCAGAGCGCGACGCGACATACGACACTTTGCTGTTTCCCAATCTAGACCTAGCAGCAAAAATTAGTTGTGACCTGCTCTATTTAGACTGGTTCTAATAAATGTCAATCTCAAAACTGGTACCCGTCTAGTATCAATTATCAAGGTTTGCATTTACTTGCGACCTTTCTTTTATTTCGTATCGCACTTATTATAAAATGTATTGCACAAATAAGCTTCATACATGTACCTACATAGGTATTATGTAGGTACAGTGCTTCGTGGATTTCATTACACACTTAGACATCCAGTCTAGCGTAATGTACAGATGCAATTAAAGAATTTCGTTCATGTGGATGCCTGCATTATGTACGCACATATTATTATGCACAAAATATCTAGTAATTGATCCATGCTTGCATGTATGTACTTATAAATATAAATAAAATTACTCGTTAAACCGATCGTACAATTACATCGTACATTAACTGAGCTTTAAGAATATCGGTACAAAATTGACTGCGCACTGCCCGAGTGCCCGCTACGCTACGGACTAAGGAACGTGCTACGCTTTGTGTGTTCTATAAACACTTATTTGACCATACAATATTTCTGAAACTCACTACATCATGTTATGCGAGTCAAATAAATTTTAATCATGCCTTTATACTTCGAAGGGGTAGGCCAGAGCTAAAAAAAAAAAAAAAATCTTTCTTTATTTGTAAAATTAACTGAACTCATAGCGGAAAGTAATACCTATAGGTGAACCTATTGTTAACTATTATTATACCACACAATACACCCACAATTCGCCATTTATTTTAAGTCTTATGTAATAGGTGGCGATTCTATTGCAGTCAGCCGGTCATAAATCCAGACTCCAGGCTACTATATAGTTTAAATAATCTTAAAACTTTAGCAGTCCTTTATCTTTTAATAATCATAAATACTAATTACAAAAACTTTGGATTCCTTTTTAAGTATAGGTAGGTACTGCGCGCATGGATAAGTGAGATTCAGCATATTATGTTAAGTTTACATTGAGAAGAAGTGTAGAAAGCTACACGAACTGAAATCATAGAAAAGCTCTTCGGTTTTGTAATAGAAAATAAAAGCTTGGTGCTCACTATTACCTATCTATACTTAACTTTAATATAATAAAGAGAAAAAAATGATTGCTTGTTTGCATTGAATAGGCTCCGAAACTACAGGACCGATTTGAAAAAATCTTTCAACGTTGGAAAGCTACACTATCCCCGGGTGACATAGGCTATTTTTATCCTTGTATTCCTACTTTTTATCCTTCTATTCACGTGGGTGAAACCACGTGACGTCTGCTTGTATTATATACGCGAGATATTTTTTACGATACGAAATATACGGAAGGATTTAACTGAAGTTAAGTACATATTAAATAACTTGTAATTTAATACAAAAAAAAACATTTAAGTTACTTAAAAATAAATATGATGTTCGTGAGGTTTGTTCTCAAAGTAACTTCCAGGTGTGTGCCCTTGTTAACTTTAGTGGCTTGTGCGATTACCTCAGTCAGCGTGACTAACACCAAACTATTTATATACCTGCACTTGTAAGAAGGTAATTTTGGTAAAAGCCAAGCATTAATAGCACTATAATTTATTTATATCGATATCATTAAGCAAATTAAATGTGAGTAGGAAAAGAAAAGGAAAATTAAAGGAAAGAAAAGTTTGGCAAATAAAGTGGCTGCTTTTATGTTTCGCAGCAATGATATTATAATTAAAAAGGTGAAGATAGGTTACCTAAACAACATTCGATTTTCAAAAACGGCACACTAACGCACGCACGAGGTCAAGTGTGGCTAGTTAGCCATATTTTTACGTGTCGCTTGCTGATCGCGTAAAACCTATCTACACATTTTTACTTATAATATCAGTTTTTATGTGATGCTTTACGAACAAGTTATTATTCCATTGTTGGGTAAATACCTACTTCTTTTGAAATCGAGAGGCAGGCCCGGTCGGCACTCTGCATGTTTTTCAGGACTCTTGGCCTATCTTCCATTATCAGCTTAGCGTTTTTCAAACAATATATTTCAGAATATCAGTGCAGAGAAATTCAGTGTTCAGCACTTACCTACGTAATTCATTACGGAATTCAATTTATTCAATGCTTTTAAATTCAGGAATTCTAAATTAGTTGCGTCCGAATTCAGTGCTTATAAAATTTTAAAGATATAATTGCTCCGGAATTCACTGTTTCAGAGTTCAGTATGTAGGACTACGGAATTTAAGGTTTTGGAATTCGTTTCTTAGGGGCATTTTTTCTTCTGCTTATACCTACTCGTAAGTCACTGACTGGCTGCACGTATGACTAACTTACTAATAACGATGTTCATGATAAATCTTTGTTTTTCAAAAGCAAGGTTAAGTAGTCCTTTAATATCCGGAACTTAAGCTGCGTGCAGTCGGCTGACTACATTACTTTAATCAATACAATACAATGAATATTATGATACCTAGGTGACAAAGCTTTGCTTAGTGAAAGTAAGGTCTTGCGTTAAGGCTCTATGTCTACTATTTAGATACAAGTCGCTTAGGTCGCTGAGACGTATTTGCATTGTTTATATCCATATAACAGAATACCCGAAGATTTAAAATTGAAAGATTATTCTCAGCGATCCAGTAGTTTTACACTATGGTTATTTCACTCTTATTACATGTAGTTAGGTTTGTCCCAATTTACCCTATAAAATTCATGAGGTCATTAAATGGCCCATTAAGTAAGGTAAAAGCACCTATTACGGAGGTATTTCGCATCATTTGAAAGTAAGAAACAAAAATAAGCATTTGTAGGTATTTCTAAAGGTGGAAAAAAATTCTATCGTTAAAAGTGGAATTTATATTTTGTATTGCTGTTGAGACTATGTTTCTGTTGATGATATTTCTTATTTTAAAGAAATATTTAAATAGTCTGGTCGATTTTCCCTAATACGGAGGTACAATTTTGGTCTGATCCTATTACTGCTGTAGACGGCTCCTAATACGGAGGGTCAGAAATTATATTAATTAAAGTTCCGTACAAATAATATTTATTAAATAATAATAATGTGTTAGTAACGTAATTCGTAAGTTTTTCATTTATTGACCATTGATTTTATTACATTGCGTAATCAAATTAATGGTGAATAATTTTTTTTTAGAATTACTTTAATCACATTTATATTATTTAATAAATATTATTTGTACGAACTTCAATAAAATTAAAAAAAAACTTTACGTTGTGAAAAACAAAAAGTAAAATTAAAAAAATGAGCGAAAGAAGTCGGTCTGTATAGAAAAATCTTTCCGTACAGACCGAAATCGCTTCGCTCATTTTTTCTGTATTGTATTATTAGATTAATTCACATGAGAATCCCCTATGAGAGAATCCCTTTGGATTCTGGATTCTCTCATGTTAAACTAAAATAATTTTTATTCCCAAATTCCAACGGATTCCGAAGGAATTAAAGAATAAATAAGGAGGTATGTTCACTGGTTTTATAGAATTAAAAATACAATTATTAAGGAATCAACTAGTTATTCGTATGTATAATATTATATATATATAATAGTTAGTTGTATGAATAGAGCCGTAATAGGAGATCTTAGAACCCTACACGGAGTTACCTGGAAATAATTACCGCCGTAATAGGAAAACTACTCATGTTTTCGATAATCCTAATTCTGACCCATAAATATTTCGATAAACAATAGAGTAAAAATGCCTAATCAAACATTAACAGTTTTTTGGCTCAGATTTGTACAACTCAAGTCAAAATTTTTACAAAATAAATGTTTTGTGATAAATTAAAATACACCTTCCCATATTTACCTCTTCTAAGAAACTAACATTCTGTTCTCGACAGTTTTCATATTTAACTACATTTATAATTAAGAACACATACCACAGAATATGGATTCTAAGTTATGTGATTAATAATTATTTCAACTAAACTTGAAACTAATTCAATAAGTTAATCAATTGAAAGTTATAAACAATTAAACATGTCCAGTACTTTTCCTATTTCGGAGTCATACCACCGTATTAGGATTAATCTACAAAATTTGTATCGTATTACGGCGGTATTTTATTTTTTATTTTTTTGGTAAAAAATGACTTACAAATATAAAAAAAGCTATTTAAATAGTGAGTGTAATAATAAGAAAATGCTATAAATAACACATGAACAAACTCGAACGGCATCTTAATACGAAAAACTTAGTTTCTAAATATTTGTGTACTTACTTTTGTTGTTCCGCGTTTGTATGGAAACACCTCTCACGTCGATGACGTTACACAGACTGATTGATCTTGTTGTGTTGTCTATGTGCTATACTTGCAAACGTCAGTTAAGTCATAAAGTAATAGATTTAGAATAAATAGTTTCGGTTTTGGTGTACCTACACTGAATAAAACGGGAATAAAACGCGAAAATAGAAATACCACCGTAATAGGAAGCGATTTTGACTACCGCCGTAATAGGTGCTTTTACCTTAGTTGATGTGATTTATTTTTTTATTTATTTGGTTTACCAACGACTGTTTACACTTATAATATTCTTAAAAACTATTTTGACTTAAAGTAATAGTGTAACACTCACTTGATACCATAATATGTACCTACTTATGTATTGCTATTAATGTGTCAATTACCAGACCCGCGGGTATCAATTATTATTGCTCTATTCTCAGACCAATAAAAAAGTCTATTAAAATCATTTGTCAAACAACAATAATCTTGGAGAGTCCGTGACCTCAAAGGAGCCATAATATATCAAAGAAACTAATATCATTACTGCGATTGTAATGCGATATTAATTCAAGATCTATGTTAGGTTCATGTAATCAAGATCATGGCTAATGGCATGAATAACGTATTCTAAAAATGGTAATAAAAACTGATAAGTCTGTGCGTTTCCATAATAAACTACTTAATGCACACTATCTAAATACAAATTAGAACTTTACCGAGAAGGCGTTTAAATCCTTTAAATCACTTGATTCAAGTAAATACATATATTAGTAACATGTTTTATGTTGCATGTGAAACAACGTTTAATGCATACAGCACCTTTTTATGCCTCGTCATATCTGTATTAATTAGAGCGGCTCCAATAAGTAACCACTAAGCACGATAAAATCAGATTGTAAGAGGAACATGGCTACCGTATTTATGAATCACGGAGAATCAGACAGCAGTAAAAGTTTCATCGGGCAACAGTGAACCTAATAATCGTAGGCTATAACGTAACAATTAGGTAAGAAAGCTCTTATTGCGAGTTGATGTTAGTTAGAGAGAGACTCGTAACGGTCGAGGCTCGAGCGCCTGTTGCCAATAAGGAACATTCGAGTGAATGCAAGCCGTGATGCCGGCCCCGCATCTATAAATACGACAGCGGTCGCCGCGCGTGTGTACTATTTACTTCAAACCCTATTGTTGAACAAGTCCGCATCATGTTAAGGGTAAATGTCTTTTATTGATTCCTATAAATTACCCTGTGTTTTGTGAAACGCTGCAAGTGTTAATTTTGTAGTGATAATTAGGAGGTTGTTTGGTTTTAAATTTGTTTATTCTAGTGTATAGAGACCTTGTGTGCTTTCAAGACTTGCGAAAGACATTTTGTAAATTAAAAAGTTTATCTTCGATTCCATTGCAACGTTTGTTTTCGATTTTCAGGTGGCATTTGTGCTTTGTGTAGCGCCGGCAATCCTCGGTATTATAGTACGGGATCCACCGCCTTCTCCAAATGATTACAAATATTCGTACAACATTGAGGACCCGACGACTGGTGACAGCAAGAGTCAACACGAGGTGAGGCAAGGTGATGTGGTTACTGGAGCTTACACGGTGCTGGGGCCTGATGGGACCAAGCGCACTGTGGAGTACACTGCTGACGCGAAGCACGGCTTCAAAGCTGTTGTGCGAGAAAATCCTGTGAGCCCGCCAGTGACTCAGCCCCCTGTCCCTCTTCACAACTACAATACGATTAACGCTATACAATATCAACCTACACCTAAACCTGTGTACGTCCAATATCAGACAGGGCAAGTATACCCCAGACCAGAGTATGTCCAATACCAGACTCCTACTACCAGACCTGTGTACGAGCCAGTGATGCACCCTGAGCCTCAGGGAAACTATGTCGAAGAACAGCCTACGGTATACTTTACTCCCCAAAACGAGGTAGAGCCCAGGTTACCTTTTGATGGACAGTATTTTGTACCGGCGACGGTGAACAACAAGTATTAGATTTAGACTTTATATAAATTATATTATTCTTATCCTAAACTTGTGATATTAAGATAAGTATGTAAAATGAGATCTGTAAAATAATATGCTGTGAATAATGTACCTAATTAGAGATATTATAAAACGAAGATAAACATTGTACCTAGTTGTAATTATTGGTTCGTTAACTGGGGACTGTTCTTGAGCAAAGTCTACTTATGAAAAGTAAATATAAAACATTAGCAAGCGGTCGCTTGAGATTAATAGAATGACAAATAAAAAGCATAGCAAGGCTAAAGAAACGCGTCGCTATACCTACCTACTTTGACTAGTGTTACATTTTTTTTTTTGAGCTTTATTTTACCTATCACTTCCTTCTTGCACACGAGGAAACGCAACAACTTTGAAATAGATTTGCATTAAAGATTAATTTACACGTGTCACTGAAAGAGCCAGTGCAGTTCCGGGAGTTCTGAGCACCGGATCAGCTGGTTCAAGGGCGTAGCGCGGGAAGTGGGTCGCCGAGCGAGCGGGCTGGCCTTACAAGCTCAGGCTTCGAAACCAGCGATAATATTCAGCGTTCCAGCGAGTTCCATACGAACGAGCGAGCGATGACGCCAACACAACCGGCACTAATGCATTAACACGCAGACGCGTGCCAGTTGAGCAAATACACTTCAGTTAATGGAATACTCGTTACAGTTACTCAGGCTCTTTTTATTTGCTCTAACCCTCACTTAGAACTAATGGAAGTTAGGCAATGCGATGCATTGGTCGTGATTATTTAATTAGGAAATCTGAATGAGGAGAACTAAAACCGAATTCCAGAACTTTCTTGACTTTAACTTTTGCTCAAGTGACGAATGATTTGTATATTGAATGGTATGGTAGAAAAACTGGCAGAGAAAAGCAATCTGATGGGGAATGTCTTCTTTGAACGATGAACATCTACAAATTACTTTATTGAATAAACAATATTTTAGTCGCCTTTTCTAAAGCCCCACCATTTTTTAACGACTCGTACTTAATGAATTTATTCACTCAATATATATAATTACTAGCAGACATCACGCGGTTTCACCCGCGTAGTTCCTGTTCCCGTGGGATTACAGGGATAAAAAGTAGCCTAAGTCATCCGAGAATAGTGTAACTTTCCACCAGTGCAATCATTTTTAAAATTGGATCATCAGTTCCGAGGATTACCCCCTACATACAAACTTACAAACACATTTTACTTCTTTATAATGTTAAGTATAGCCTTCATTAACTGATGTTTCGATATAATAGATAATGAAAATTGACAGACCTACGTGTCGTCATCGATAACGAAGCCTGTGTCATCTCTCGGAAGTTATATTGCAAATTCTGAGGTATATAAGAATAGAAATAGAATTTGCTTAGATAATAATTATCTAAGCAAATTCTATTTCTATTCTATTTCTTTTATAGAAAGAAAATGGCGTATATGGAATCAGCTGATTGATAACTGTCAAGTGTATTTCATTTTCAAATTCTACTCGTTAACACTTGACGGTAGACAAACAGCTGATTCCATATTACGCCATTTTCTTTCTTATGTCGCCTTAAGCCTCGTCCCCACTAGGAACATTTATGTCGAGCAACATGTGTCCCCGGAGACATCGCCCCACGTCGCCTGATGTCTCGTCTCCGTCCACATCAGCAGTCGAACCTCTACTCTTCATCGACTGTGCGACAAGGAACAGTTTCAACAATGTCACGGCGATGTCGTCCGACGTCGCCCGACATCGCTCGATGTCACAGGGGACACATGTCGCTCGACAAATGTTTCTAGTGGGGACGAGGCTTTATTGATTACGATAATAGAAATAGGCATTGTCATATGGCTAGGCCTGCTGACCGGCGCCGCAGACCGGTTTTATTTACAATGCTGACCGTGGAATCCTGAGTTTGATCCCCAGCACGCGTAGCATCATCACCGTTGCAACAGGTATTGTCGACGCAAGAATCCACAAAGGGACAGATGGTAGAAACATTTCTGTCGATTATACAAAAAATAATGGTCGATACTGTATTAAACTATAATTGTCGACTGAAGTATCTGCACGTTTCTTCTCTTCATTCTTGACATTGTCGTGCTCAAAACAAAATAAATCTACGGTGGTCATCTATATCTATACATATAATAAAATTGTAGAAAAGTGGTGTCTGTACAATGGAAATATATAAAAAAAAAGTAGCAGGGGTTGTTATTATATCGGTGCCGAACCCGAAATTGTAATTTTTTTTTTTTTTGTCTGTTTGTCGGTATGTTTGTGCACGCTAATATCAGAAACGGCTCATTCGATTTAGTTGCGGTTTTCACTAATATATTGTTGTAAGCTTCACTTAACATTTAGTGTTTATTTCATGTTGATCGGTTCATAAATAAAAAAGTTATGTCAATTTAAAGAATCACGGCGAACATTTGTTAAGGTATTCTATCAGAGTACGTAAACGCCTCGCGCCTGCTGTTCCGTGGCTATATAAAGCGCGCTGAGAGCCGCGCCGCCGCGCCGCTGCCATTGGCTGGAGGTCTTAATTTTTTAAGTCATCTCCACAGGAATGCCTGGTTAAGCTGTACACGTCCTCTTCTACGACTCGACAGCGAGATGCCCCTCAAATAAAAAAATAAAAAAAAAAACGCGCCGCTGCCATTAGGATTCAGTTATTCGTAGCGAACGCACGTATCCTGGAGACTATTATCATCTATGTATGGAAACGCAACGCAAATACCAACTTGCGAAAGTCCAAGCAGCAACAATAAACGCTGAAATTTTGAGCTATGTTCCGGGGGATTATGTTGAGTAAATCTCCATCCAACAGAGTCATGGAAGAAGGAGAATTTACGAGCTACCCAGTAGAATTTTTAGAATCCCTCAATGCTCCTGGACTACCAGCAAATAAAATAAAATTAAAAGTAGGCGTACCCATAATGCTTCTTAGAAATTTAAGTCCCCCAAAACTTTGCAATGGCACCAGGTTAAAAGTGACCAATTTACAACGAAATCTGATAGAAGCAGAGATTTTAACAGGGTGGGGAAAAGGTGAAAATGTTTTCATTCCTCGGATTCCTCTCATTCCAAACAATTTTCCTTTTAGTTTTAAACGAGTCCAGTTTCCAGTCAGCCTTTGTTTTGCGATAACAATTAATAAAGCCTAAGGTCAGACGCTGAAAGTTGTGGGTGTAGATCTAAGTATCAGCTGTTTCTCGCACGATCAGTTGTACAGACGCCAGCACATCAAGTTACCCCAATGTGTCAAATTTTCCCAATTGAATATGAACCTTATTCTGTTTGACATAAAGTTGAAAAACGATCAAAGAAATTTGACACATTGGTGTAACTTGATGTGCTGGCGTCTGTACGTAGCTCTGTCACGGGTTAGCAATCCAAGGAGCCTGTATGATTTCATCCCCGATGGCCATACGTCAAATATCATGTACAGAGAAGCATTACTGTAAAGTAAATTTTTAGCTACCCAAACGACGGTCTATGTAATTCAAAATATGCTGCCCGAAAAGTCACTATTCCACGTGGACGAAGTCGCGGGCACAGCTAGTAATAAATAATATTAATAATAAATAATAATATTCGACAACTTTTCACACAACGCCGTTTAGTCCCAAGTACCTAAAGCTTGAGAGCTTGTGATATCGGCACTAACTATGCTACCTATCTACGTGTGCAGGTCAGACAAAGTGTTCTCATCTTGAGCATTTCTTCAGCAGCAGCCCATACTGCATTTCAGTGTTATACAGTTTGCTCAAATCTATCTGGCGAAGACTTCTTTGCACACCCAGATGCGAGATGTTTTGATATTATAAGTGCGGGAACTTTACATCATAAATTGTAAAGCCAATTACCACTTATTTGTGAATTTAAAGTCATTACGCACATATTTGTTAATGTGATAAAATGAACTGAAGCAGGTAACAGGCCATTATGTGTTGGCTTTATTATGTCAAACGCGTGGGATTCAAGGTCTTTAACAAAGATATATAACAATGTTATCATTGTATCGGTTAAACCTACGAGCTACGTCTTGTGCAAATCGTACAGGCACTCCCCTTGAAATACTCTTATTAACACTGATACAAAAAAGAGAGTTGGGATAACATCGCTAATGGACCACCAGTGGGGTGGGCTGCAGGCATATAATATACCAGTTTATTCATTAAACAAACTTACGTATATAAGATAAAGATAATGTACGCTATATTATGTACCCACTTATTATTTGCAGCAACTTGAAACCAGAGCAGACGCTGAAAGAAAGCCGTTCGGATTATTTCGCGAAGCTAAATAAATTAACAATCGTAAAATTTTGTATTTTCAGAAGGCAGCCAATTTTTTTTTTTAATAAAAACGCTGAATGAAGTTTTCCGAAGCAGCTAGTACTACTATACCTACTTATAACGAAAAGTTTAAACATATATGGAGACAGAGTGCAGAAAGCAAAATCCAAATTTGTACCACTGACCGACCAGTTTCAATAACATATTAAAGTAGCACGACAAAAACGAATATAAAGTGGGATTGTTTTGATAATTTATTGATGCTGCTTTAAATTCAGTGCTGCCTATTATTTCTAATTGCAAAAGTTTAAAACAACAAAATACGGTAGAAATACTTTAATATTCAATATTGAAATAAATGTAAAATAAGACTAAAGTGGAGCCACGGGGCACAGTAGGAACCAGTATCCGCAGCCACATCGCGTGAGACAGCCCATGTGCAGCCACATGAACTCTAAGTGGTTGTCGTGGATGCAGCAGCTGCAAGCCAGCAGTCGCTGACAAAAAGCGCTCGGGATCAGGTTGGGGCGCTCACGGGTACCAGGACCTATAATAATTGAGTTGTAGTCACGATTGAGAACGAACCAATCACATCTGATCAGATCATGAAAGGTCTAAGCGATGCCCTAATCCTTTCTTAAAATAGGCTAAATTAATGAATTAAACGCTTCCTAATTGAAAGAAATCAAAATCAAAAGTCGTTTATTCAAATTAGGCTGAGGATCAGCACTTTTTGAACGTCGAAATTACATAAGACAGTCCCCCAATAAGCCCACCCTTCGCCACTTCCTAGTGTTTTTGCTGGAAAGAAGAAGTGGCGGAACAAACTCCAAAAAAGCAGGATAACTATGATGTTTTTTACTACATAATTATTATTTTCTCACTCTAAGTACCTAAAAAACATACGACATATTTTACAATTATTTTGTTCATGTGCAAAAAAAGCCTACATTTAATACCTACAAACTTTCATATATTTTGGTGGTTTTTATTAATGTTATAAACTAGTGCTTGACTGAAATCCCAATTTATGGTAAGCAGTGATGCAATCAATGATAATGAAGCGCACTAGTTTATTAAGAGCCTATTCACTCTAGCCTTGAAGACATCTAAAAATCGGACGGGAAGTCTGCAGCAGGCAAGTTGTTCTAGTCCTTCGATGTACGCGGTAAATACGACGAGGCGAAATGCTTTGTCCGGATCGCTGAGATTATAATTATAATATATTAGCAGCATAGTATACCTTTCTTGATGGGCATTATGCGGAAGGGGTCGCAGTCTCCAGCCATATGTGCAAGCAGTTCTCTCTTCTCGAGGCCAGTCACATGGTCCAGGGGATTGTGCATTCCCGACCCGTAGACCCGAGTGCCCACTGACCGTAGGCACCGCGTCGTACTACGTAAACTCAACATCTTGAACCTATTGGGAATTATTACGTCACGGCTCTAAAGTACAAATTGTTGTTAAAGTAGCCACAAAGAGCAAGAGTAAGGACATACATTATATAACTAATGCAAGCTTTTAAGATGAAATAACTCATGCATAACTCTATGGTTCTTTAACGATGCTGATTCTGTGGTTTAAAAGGTTAGTGAGTCAGCAAGTTTTGTAACTAGGTACCTTGAGGGATATAGGTAAATAGGTAATGGATCTGTCACTGGAGAAAGTCCTATTTATTTCTCTTGTATCAATACACGCGATACAGGGGCTAAATGTGTTAAGCTTAGCTCATGCATGAAATTATACGTTGGTTATAAACACGGCTAACGAAATAGTATGGCCTGGACAAACGTTTACAATGTTGTTGATGTTGTTTACAATGGTTGATGATACATTTGTTAATTAACTTACTAATCAGATTGTTTCGCAAATTCTCTTAGATGCGCAGAGAAAGCCTACAGCATCGTAGCCAAAATAAATTGTGCAGAAATGTGCTTACGTTTACTTTGAAAATTGAGTGACAACGTCAAACGTTCATTTTGATTTCAGAATTGTGGCTACTCAAAAAAAAAGAAAAAATCTGGCATTGCGAGTATTATTCGCGTCGTATGGGTTCCGTCCATAGATATCCGGTTCCGTCTGTGTCATAGAGTTGCCGGTCGATTTAGTAAAAGTCACGCCGTGAAAACTTGAATGAAGTGAACTGTCAATGCCTTGCATTAGAATTGAATGCCAGGTCAATTCACCCTCACTACACCTCAATTTTCACGCGGTGATTTGACCAAAATCGCACTGCTGCTCGGCTGCCTACTGCTTCATTAAAGATCTATGAATAAAATTTTCAACTCCAGATCGAAGGATCGACATTACTGCTTTCTATTATAATTCGTCAACTACCGGAATTCCAGACACAATAAAATTAAGTAGGTACCTAGTTACATATTGTTCGTGAAAGCCGGCTTTCGTTCGGGGCCTGAGAGGCAAAAAAAAAACAAATACTTCGTTCTACATCACATCATATCATGTTTATAATGGTAAAAGCAGTTTTTTATGTGATAGATGTTTTCTTTACTTCAGTAATTTCGCAAGAAGAAACGCTTCTCTTCTCTTGCGAATTATCCATATTAGAGGCACTTACCTACTACCGTTTCGTCGATATTTTTTTTATTAAAACTACTAGGTACTGTTACCCAAATGACAACTTAAATGGGAGTAAGTTACATTAGGACAGCGCTTCAGTGTGCAGTGTATGGACCCCATACCAATAAAAGGACAGTGCTGCTATTAAATCGAAGAGCTTTAAGTTTTAAACTCTCGTAACCATTGTTTAGTGGGAAAAAAATAAAATAATAATAAGAATCAAAGAAAAGCAAACAAGGGGTTTTTTATATGTCAATGGTTTTTTTATTTACGATGAAACCGTACCTTTCGCTAATGAACAATTTTAGCCAAGTGGTTTGTAAATTGTGCGATTGTATGCCATTTGTCAATATGAATGCAGGAGTTAGTGCTCCAAAATTGCAATTGACGGACCCAGCTCACTAGTTATTTTAGCAAATAATAATATGTACCTGCATGTCCCGCGTCGCAAGGACAGGCCACCAAATATTTAAAACATGCGTCGCCCAAAAAGTCAACCATAAGCATTACTATGCAAGTGCTCTTTACGTCCGAGATCAATCATAGCCCACTTGTTCTTATTAACATATTATTATACGCACTAATTCGGTAGACACCTGTCCTTAAATGTAGCATTTCGAATTGTGAAACACTCCAAAGCGACCGGTTCATAAGAACTTACTCACGCCGGTGGTAATGCAATGCTGAGCCAGCTGGGAGGCATATAAAAAGTCGAAGAGATACCACTACGGCATATTCAACTTGAGATCTCCTCATAGTGAAGTCACTCACATCAATCAACAATGGCTTTCAAGGTAGGAAGCCGATTTATTTGATATAATATTTGATAACAGTTGATGAAAATATTAAAATAGTGTTAAATCTGCATAGCTTCACTGGCCTAAATGTTATAAAGTATCTATGTTTTGCTCATAAGATTATTGGCATATGCACTTAGACAATAATTTGTGCCGATTGTCGTGTCAGTAATGTTCTGATAGCGAACAGTTTCAACCAACATTAAAGTCAGCTATAGAAGGTGGTCTTGGACACGGCACGCATTGCGAGGAAGTTCCTCACTCTGGACCATCTATCTCGCTGTGGGCTGAGCACTATATATGTTTAAAAAACTTTTTGAAATATCAGAAACAAATTGAATCTGTATTTATTTTTCAGCTGGTAGTCCTAGTCTGCGCTTTCGCTGCCGCCAATGCAGGAATCATCGCCCCTGCGGCATACACTGCTCACCCCGCACCGCTCGCATACGCGGCTGCTCCCGCTGCGCACGTCGTGCATGCAGCTCCCGTGGCGTACGCCGCCCCCGTCGCTAAAGTGGTGGAGGAGTACAACGCACACCCCCAGTACAGTTTCGCGTACGACGTGCAAGACGGACTCACCGGCGACTCCAAGAGCCAGCACGAGAGCCGCGACGGTGACGTCGTGCAGGGCTCCTACTCCGTGGTGGACCCCGACGGCACCAAGCGCACCGTGGACTACACCGCCGACCCCCACAACGGCTTCAACGCCGTCGTGCGCAAGGAGGCTCTCGGCCATGTAGCTAAGGTCGCTGTCGCCCCCGTCGCCAAAGTGGCGCCAGTGGCGTACCAGGCTGCTCCCGTCGCGTACCACTCCGCTCCTGTGGTGCACGCAGCTGCCCCTGTCTACCATTCCGGCCCTGTGGTGCACGCCGCTGCCCCTGTCTACCACTCCGCCCCTGTTGCCTACTCAGCTCCCGTCTACCACCACTGAAAAACAAACCTAGTCGTGCCTTGAACTGAGGTTCAATATTATTTATTACATTAGACTTACGATCATGAGCAAATAAATTTGTTTTTTACGAATATGAATACAGTTTACCATTTTATTCAAAAGAACAAATCATCCTGACTCCTGTCATCCTATTACGGAAGAGCTATTAAAGACGGCGTAAAGTGTGGGGCAGGCAAGTCCTATAGTTTAGATCGATCCTTAGTACTCGTAGGTCTTCTGTTGTAAATCTATTTACTGATGAAGTTATTTGCCATTGTGAACACAGAACATATTGGTTTGAAGCGAGGGTCAACATTAGGGAGGGACGTCATTTTAAGTATATTGTCACAGATAGGGCAACAAGATGAAAGTTTGTGACGCCAAAAAAGTGATGATTTTAAACGAAATTACCTCGATAATGTTAAGTAGGACTGATTAATAAAAAAAAGCTTGTGTAAAAACGAACTTGAAAGTAAACGTTGTTTTTCCACCGATTGCTCAGTCAATAAAACACCAATTTTGAAAAATCTTTTTTCCTTGAAAGGTAGCTCGCAAGGTGTTTCCCATCCACTTTTTCACTGGTAAGTATTGAACTTTGAACTCCATAGTTACACCAGGGTTCTCCTCGAAATCAAAATAGAAAATGTGCAGTCACCTTGACATTCTAAGGTTTATGACGGAATGACGGATTGATCTTAAGTATATTCACACAAACGAGTAGTAGATATCTGCCTAAACGTGATCAAAAACGTGCTGTACTGTACTGGACTAGCCTCTGAACGCATACAATGCAATTTCTTAACGACAATCAGCACGATTGAGTTGTGTGTGTAACTATATTTATTGTTTCATGGCAAATGAAATTAACAATTTTTTGGCAGTATTAAACCGATAGAACTAATAAGAGGTACTGTGTCTGACACTGGTCTGAAAAACCAAATAATTTCTTTAGTGATAGATGGGATCTCGAAGGTGTACTTTAAAACCTTACCTATTTTTAACCGACTTCAAAAAAAGGAGGAGGTTCTATGCTCGTGTGTATGTATTTTTTTTTTTTATGTATGTTACCTGATTTCTCCGCCATTTGTGGACCGATTCTCGAAATTCTTTTTTTGTTTGAAAGAGTAGACTCCTGAGGTGGTCCCATTTAATATTAATTTAGTGAAGATCTGGTGCTGATCTTCGGAGATATACAACGGAACTCTTCGAAAATAGACGGCAAATCTATCGTGATTGCTGGAATCGCTTGGATGTTTATTGTTTATTCAACATCATGACGTATCATCAAGCCTGTATGCTCAGAGGGGTAGGCAGATGTGTTCAATATACCTAGATTTCGACAGTTAGGTATGTTAAGTTTCATTTATTAGGGTTAGGTGGATAACCCTATTATAATGGCATGTATTGTTAACAATTAACAATATAAAATGAATTCATGGCAAATGTTTGTATGGGAACAACTAAAAATGGAAAAATAAAAAACTTTTTTACAAAAAATAAAACCGACTTCAAAAATATCACTAAACGGTGTAAAATAACTCTAAATTCGGAAGTCGGTGGCCCATCAAGAATAAGACAAAAGTACCAAAGCCACAGACTTCCTAATTTAGAGTTATTTTACACCGTTTAGTGATATTTTTGAAGTCGGTTTTATTTTTTGTAAAAAAGTTTTTTATATATCTTGTACTCCTCTTTTTGTTTTTTTTTTTCATTTGCTTTAGTGTTCGTATACCCATAGTTAATAGTATTTTATAATTATATTTTCAAAAAAATATACAATGATGATTGTTATTATTTACATTATATTATTATATTATGTCGCGTACGTATCAAAATCCCGAAAGTTCATACCTATGATTGAAATACCAACGTCCAAAACACCGAAAGTCTTATAGATAGTCGTTATATCGAAACACAAAATACCGATGTTCAAATGCTCGAAAGGACGAAATTGCAAATGGACGTAATACCGAATGGATGAAATACCGATGGATGAAATCATATAAGTAGATAGTTAGAAAATGGTAAAATAAAATCTGCGAGCAACGTTTACGCGGGAGATTGAAGGTATGATTCATCATTTTGAACTGGGTGAAATAGGTTACGTTAGGGCTTCTCAAACTTTTAAGTGTTTTGAGGTTAGGTTTACAAAAATCGTTTTTCTCGGAATTTTGGGATTTTGTACTTCGGGATTTTAAACTTCGGTATTTTAAACGTCGGGATTTTAAACTTTCGACCAAACAACCATTCGGCGTTTCCATTATAGGGATTTACTCCATCGGTACTTTAAAATACAGTCTTCTAAGATTCGAGATTTTGATACGTACCCATTATGTCATAAGTAAAAGAAATATGTACCTAAAAAGAAATAAATCCCTATGTAAGAATCATAACAAATGCGCTCAGTAGTTTCTGTCTGCCTACTCCCATGGGAAAAAGGCGTGACATTACATAAGTATGTACGGGTAAAAGGCATAGAAGAAAGATACATATTTTTTCAACAATTTAGCTGTTTATTTTTAGTTCATAATATAACTCTATACATATATCACACTAAGTATTCACAAAATAACAATCAGTTAATGGTGGTAGACGGGAGCAGAGTAAGCAACAGGCGCGGAGTGGTAGACGGGGGCGGAGTGGTAGACAGGGGCAGCGGCGTGCACCACAGGAGCGGAGTGGTACGCTACAGGAGAGGCGTGGTACGCGACAGGAGCAGCCTGGTACGCTACAGGAGCCACTTTGGCAACAGGGGCGACGGCGACCTTAGCTACATGACCGAGGGCCTCCTTGCGCACAACGGCGTTGAAACCATTGTGAGGGTCAGCGGTATAATCCACGGTGCGTTTGGTGCCATCAGGGTCTACTACGGAGTAGGAGCCCTGCACGACGTCACCATCGCGGCTCTCATGCTGGCTCTTGGAGTCACCGGTGAGGCCATCCTGCACGTCGTACGCGAAGCTGTACTGGGGGTGCGCGTTGTACTCCTCCACCACCTTAGCGGCGGGCGCGGCGTACGCTACGGGAGCAGCGTGCACGACATGCGCCGGCGCTGCGGCGTACGTGACGTGCGAAGCCGGCACCAATCCTGCGCTTACCGCAGCCACCAAGCACGTGAATGCGATAAACTGAGAAAAGACAAGAGTTTATTATTCATATTGACATTGTATGTTGGTAGCTGATGACTCTAATGAGATAAATTGTACATGCACGGATGCACCATACTAAACAATTTGATGGCTTACGATCATTAATAAAATGATAAAGAGCTTGATCTCAAAAATGCTCCTTGTTTCAAACTTTGCTAATTACCTTGAATGCCATGGTAGAAGAAGTGTAGTAGTGGAGTGGTATTGAAAGAATGATATTAATTTTGAATCACGCGTGGTATTATATACGAATGCCGTTGCCCCGAGGCAAAAGCTGTGCAGTGTCAAAACTGGTACTCTTGTACTGCGAGGATCACATAATGAATTCTTGAATAGTGTTCTGAAATAGCAAATGAAAAACATATTTAATGTCATATTTAATTTAATAAAATAAAATAAACTTAAAAAAAAAATAGTTTCAGAACTGGTTTATTTGAAAATTTAGGAAATGCTTGCAGTCGTATAATTTTTCAATTGCGTATTAATATATCTAAGTGAGTCCACCGCTATGTATGAGCTATAGAAGCATTTATAACTTAAGGAAATGTTTTCATATATTTTTGTCACCAAATTAACATTAAATTGTGCTAACAAACCGACATTAATACGATTAACAAAAAAAAAACAGAACATGTATACAGGGTGTCTCATTCAAATGGGTCAGTATGGGAAAGTCTGAAACTATAAGACATACGAAGATCTGTTCTGAGGAACCATGTCATCGATTTTAATAAAAAGAGAAACTGCATTCATACATTTTAAAAAACATCTGTACTCCGTTCGGGAATCGAACCCGGTTATTTTGAAAAAAAAAACCTACACTTTTTCTATTTAGATATCGATTGTGTAGGTCTTAAGCAGTAAATGTCTGTATCATGATGTCTAAAATGAATAAAATGCATTGTTTCCACATACTTTAATTTACTTTAGTAGGTGCTCGAAGTGACCACCGCCTTTTTCAATACCGCCTCTGGACTATTTCTTGTGGGGTTACGTTAAGGATGAAGTTTACAAAACAAGCTATGACACAGTTGTAGACTAAAAGTAGCCATAGAGACAATTTTAACGCAAATTCACCACATGAAGATACAAAATGCAATTGTAAGATTGTTACCTAAACGTGTTGAATATTGTATTGAAAAAGGCGGTGGTCACTTTGAGCACCTACTAAAGTAAATGAAAGTATGTGGAAACAATGCATTTTATTCATTTTAGACATCATGTTTCATACAGACATTTACTGCTTAAGACCTACACAATCGATACCTAAATAGAAAAAGTGTAGGTTTTTTTTTTCAAAATAACCGGGTTCGATTCCCGAACGGAGTACAGGTGTTTTTTAAAATGTATGAATGCAGTTTCTCTTTTTATTAAAATCGATGACATGGTTCCTCAAAACAGATCTTCGTATGTCTTAGTTTCAGACTTTCCCATACTGACCCATTTGAATGAGACACCCTGTATATTCAATAATGTTCCTGTAAGGTTCCTCTTCTTGGAACAGCCAAAACACGGCGCGCAGAAAGATTATTGCATAATCTCCATGCGCACCTTAGCAGTTTTTCATTGTTTTAACAAAAGATTCGATTTTTTTTTTAATATGTTTTTCGTAAATTATACCATAAGATTGGACTAAGTCAAAATATAATTTACCACATGTACCTAGTAGTTTTCTTAAAAGTGAACAGTAATTTAATAACAATATTACGTCGCGGACTGAGAAGCACCCCAGGCTATTACGTAACCGTCACTCGCGTACTCGGCAACACGTGCGCTGTCGATACTAAACATGGTCTTGAACTTGCCACGATGAGTCATTCATAAAATGCTTGTAAGTAGTAGAATTGCGATCACTATGGAATGGAGTAAGATTATGTTAGGATTTGGGGGCACGGTAGTTCACCTGTCAAGACGAGCCAAGCGAAGTGCAAGGGCACTACCTACCTTTTCTCGAAGTGTTTCGTCGTATTTTTTTAACCCTCTTAGAGTTTGTTTCCGATGTACCAGATAGTTCATATTCTCAGAATATGATGTCAATAATAGACTAATTAAACACACAAAGTTTCAATTGAATAGTTCTAATACTCTAGATTTTAAATTAAATTAAATCAATAATTGATTTAGAAATTAAATTAAATTAAATCAATAATTGTTTAATAATCTTAGTAATGAATTAATTAATTTACTTGTTTTAATTAATATAATCCTCTTTTTATTATTTTGTTAATTAAGTATTTATTATTTTTCCTGTTGTCTTTAAAATGTTTTTGTACTATTTAACTTAAAATCGTTTATTATTTCATGTTAACCGTCTTTTGTGTGCATGTTGTGTTAGCCAGTAAGTAGTTATTACACTTACAAATGTATTTATTGTAAAATTTGTACTTAATCCATAAATGTATTAGTGTACATAACTGTTGGCTAACCTAATAAATAAATAAATAAATAAATTTTATTGAAATCTAAAATACACCGATTTCGTCACTGACACTGATGATCATCAAAATGTTTGGCTACTTCCTGAAGTGCTAGAAAGCTGAAATATGGTATGTAATCTAAGTTTAGTATACAACATAACTTTCGCCCCCCATCCCCTAAAATGGGGAGTGGAAGGTTGTATGAGATCATTTTAATCGCTTAAGAGCAAAATATACGCTTATTGTAATCAGTAAACCATCAAAGAAAAAAGGCAAATACTGAGAATGAGCTATGAAAACCGGCACTGCTGATGTGCAAGAAATACACCCCAAAAAAAGAAGAAAAAAATAAACACTAAAAAGACTGCCTAGCAACTTACAAAAAGAAATGAAATCCCACCAAAAACATTTCATGTAAAATGTTGCCAAGACGACCACATAAGGTTTGCCCTATGAAAAAGAAAGCAGTTCTCATACAATGTAGAGCCAAGCTTCTGAATCTACACGGCCTAACTCTACCGACCCTAACTTCACAAATTCTACCTATCAGTAAAAATGTATAGCTTTGCCGTTTCGCTACCGTCGTTGAGGTGATGCGAATATTTAGTTCCTTAAGTAAGTAACGAAACAGCCAATAACAGCTTATTACTGCCAGTAACAGCAGGTATCAGGAAATGAAGGAGACAAAATGATTGGAGAGTCGTCTATGTTTCAATACTTAAACATAGACGACTCTCTAAAGGTCAAAGTCATCTACGAAATAGTTAAACACAATTTGCCTAGTAGTCCTTGTAACAAAACAAGGTATATTGTATTAATTGATCGGAGCGTGTCATCGACCGGTAAGGTGGGTGTCAGTGCAGTGTCACTTTAGCCTTAGGCTTTATCTTAACCATATATAATAGCTGCGGCTGATACTAATTCATATTATATGTTCTTTAGAACTGTATCAATACACTTCTTCTACAATGGCGGTTAAGGTAATTAAACTTAATAAAATTCTTGAATTAAGTAATTTATTTGTTCACCAAAAGATAGCGAAGAACTTGAACCACAGGGTCTAGAATCGTTAAATATACACTGGAGTATATTATGGACACTTATGAACATTTAACAATGTGGAATGTTGCGGGATTATTCTTAAATTTTAATACCCTATAAGTATAAATAAAGGATGGAAGTTTGTGTAAAAGTTCTCAATTTATGTATGAGGGATAGTCCATAGCCACACGGCTTGTAGCAATAAAATCGTTTTGTTGGTTGTTTAAAGCGGACCATTACTAGAAAATCAATAACGACTGTGGTTTGACTCCTTTGGGTAAATATTCAAGCGTTTCAAATGCCATTACCTTCTTCAAATGTTGATGAAAGAGACATACATTCAATGCAATATTTCAGCGATTCTCAGAATCTGCTAAGGTACCAGAATCTGGAAATGTCTGAAATATTCCATTAAATACGTTATATTCCCTTAACATTTAGGGGAAGGTAATGACGGCGGTTGAAACGCACGAATATTTACCCGTTTAGTATTAAACTAACTAAAAGCACGCGACTCTCAAAATGGTAGTGCAGTGGTATTGTAAAACTAAGTTTATTGTATTCAATGAAATGAATGTTCTTAAATCCACATTGACTTTTTTGGTCTCTTTTGTTTCAGTTTGTAGTGTTCGCGTGCTTGGTGGCTGCGGTGAGCGCAGGAGTGCCGGCTGCGCACGTCACGTACGCCGCGGCGCCGGCGCATGTCGTGCACGCTGCTCCCGTGGTGTATGCCGCGCCTGTCGCTAAAGTGGTGGAGGAATATAACGCTCACCCTCAGTACAGCTTTGCATACGACGTTCAGGATGGCGTCACCGGTGACTCTAAGAGTCAGCACGAGAGCCGCGACGGTGACGTCGTGCAGGGCTCCTACTCTGTAGTGGACCCCGACGGCACCAGGCGTACCGTAGACTACACTGCCGATCCTCACAATGGTTTCAACGCCGTCGTGCGCAAGGAGGCCCTCGGTCATGTAGCTAAGGTCGCAGTCGCTCCTGTTGCCAAAGTGGCTCCTGTAGCGTACCAGGCTGCTCCTGTCGCATACCACGCTTCTCCTGTTGCGTACCACTCCGCACCTGTGGTGCACGCCGCTGCCCCTGTCTACCACTCCGCCCCTGTTGCCTACTCTGCGCCCGTCTACCACCATTAATCGATTGTACCAACACCAAATGTGAAACCATGAACTGAAAATAAAATACTAAATTATTGAAATAATTTTGTGTTTGCTTATTAGGTACCTATATCATTACTAGTTCATTTAGTTTTATTGATATAACTTAAATCCATACTACTTAACTCCATTTTTGGACACTGATGCTGGACTACATATTAACAGATGTTACAATGTTAACAAGCCAGTATCATAAATTCATAATTATTGTGGTGCCTACCTAAACGCTAAACCCAGATCTTACACCATTTACACTCTGTTGCCTATAAACTACTTACGTGTTTAAAATGCACAGTTTTGAAGATGATCATCAATCGTTTCACAATTATTCTAAGTTTCAACGATGTAATGAACTGTCATTCAAACCAATTATTGAATACTAGCTTCTGCCCGCGACTTCGTACGCGGATCCTGTTGCTTATGCCAGCGACAACGGGGTCGTCAAAATTGAAGATCTGAAACGTCTGATGTCGAATTCTAAAAGCCCGGGGACGGAAAAACAATGAGATACGCGAGACGATTCAAGACGTTCCAGATTTTTTATTTTTGTTGGTCAACAGGAAATGCCATATGGCAGTTTTTCTTTGATTTAGTGTCATTGACATTCCCTAGAGTTATGGGATGTAAAAAATAACCTTGTATACACATATTTATGACCAAGCAGTCAGTAAACGATATTCGCTTCTTAACTTTGGCTTCGCCAAACGGGAGCAAAGTGGCCGGGAACTCTAGAGTTGCCAAAAATATTACTTAGGTACCTTAACTTGCGATACCGGGTATTGCTGTAAAGAGAGATATTTATTTTTGTCTTCAACACGGTGAGAAGACTAAAATTTTGATACGATATTTTAAATTTCATAATAGTTGGCCAAAAGTCAAGAACGCGCTCGAATTTTCCGCCATTGACAAATTGTAGCTCATTTCCAATTGCGTGCACATCCATAGTAATGCGCACACATATTACAAAGCGCGAACTTGAGCCGGGATGTCACAACCTGCGGCTACTATATATACCTCGCCGGAGACAACAGGAGCATAGTCAGACAACACATCCATCCACAACTCCTTCTCAACAACAAAAATGGCCTTTAAGGTAATCTGTCTCCGCAATTTTGATAAAATTAGCATCAAAGTTCAGCAAAAAGCGAAATCTTTCTCTGTTTGCAATTACAACTATTTCATATTAGATTAAAATAATTGTTTATTTATGCTTCTTTTTTGTGTATTTTCCACAATCCTGCTTTTACGCTTAAAAAATAAGAATTAAGCAGGTACTAGGAGTTGAACTAATCAGTATTGATAAGCATATTTTTTTAGGATTGTCGACCGTGGTGCGGAGGAACTTTTCAACGCCTTATTACAATTTGTTGTTAGGCGTTACATAGTTAGGATATTTTTTTCAATTTGTGGATACAGCATAATACACAAATTAAAAAATCGATTTAACTATTTTCCAACCTTAATTTAAATTTGCAATTATTGTTACTATATTTCATTGTTTTTTTAATATGTGGATGTCGATAGCATTACTTACCGTTAACTATATCGACCCTAACATTTTTATGTTGTAGACCACAACTATCTTCCCATGTTTATCATAACCAATTAAAAAACTACTTAACAAAAGCGAAGAGTCTCACTCATCGCTGCTCAACGCTCATTGTCATGCGAGAGGCGACACCTTGTGTGTCCTTGACGAACGAGCTATCCTCGGCTTGTTAGTAATTTCTCCGCGCATGCGCTTACGCAACTGCACTAGTCTCGCCCTCGTAAAACCGTGTCACTGTTTCAAGTACAACTTACGTGTCGCACGTTAAATGAGACTAGTGCCTTCAGATGACCACGCGTTGACGAAGTTTAACGAATCGATTTGTTTCAGTTTGTCATCCTCGCATGCTTGGTGGCTGTGGCACGCAGCAGCGTGGCCCCCGTGGTTGCTGCCCCTCTCGTTGCGGCGCCGGTCGTAGCAGCCGCGCCGGTTGCCGCCAGGCTGGAAGAATTTGATCCTCTTCCGAGTTACAACTTTGGATACAATGTGGCGGACTCTCTTACAGGCGACTACAAGAGTCAGACGGAGCAGCGCAGTGGAGACCTGGTGCAGGGACAGTACTCCCTGGTGGAGCCTGATGGCACGCGTCGTATCGTGGACTACTCTGCCGATTCAGTAAACGGTTTCAACGCGGTGGTGCGCAAGGAGCCACTGGTGGCCCCCGCCGCCGTCGTCGCTGAGCCTGCGGTGGTTCCAGCCCGCTTAGCTGCGGCTCCGGTTGCTGCTGCCCCAGTCCTCGCGGCAAGATACACTGCTCCGGTAGCTTACTCAGCAGCATACACAGCTCCCGCGGCTAGGTTCGCGTATTCGGCGCCTGTGGCGGCCGCGTACACAGCTCCATTCGCTCGGTACGCTGCGTCACCCTACGCCTACCCTGCCGCTGCTCCTATTGTAGCTGTCTAAATACTTATTTTCCAGTTTCTGACTGACAACCATGGCTAATTAAATTTTTTATGACACAAATTATTTTATTTATTTAGTACCTAAATATACTTACGCATAATAAATAGCATTAGACCCAAAAATATGCAACAGGTGGCGAAGGTCTACAGGTTCTTTAAAATAAACAATGTGACAATTGTTTTTTTTTAATATTTGTGAGAGTTTCAAGGTATTGAATATGGAAGGGGATTGAATATTACATATAGAGACCAAAAAATATACCTATATAACATAGACATAAAATAAAAGGACTAATATCGTATCTTGTTGTGTGTGTATCGTATGTATCGTTGTTCGAGTATACATATACAACGGCCTACCCGTTGTATATGTATACTCGAACAACAGAGATTAGTCCTTTTATATTATCAAATGGTCGTTTCTGTACATCCTATAAATCTTTAACAATTATAAACATTATGGTTAACGACAACCATACTTCAACAGTATTACTTCTGTATAACAATATGATGACAATAGAATTATGCTTCGTAAAATGTGCTATTGGCTTTTTCAGAGATACTGAAAAAATATTGTTATGGAAATTATTACTGAGATATTTTAACAGATTTCTTAGCCACTGTACGTGGTCGAGCATAGAAAAAATACTAAAAAGAAAGTTACTTGTAGTGTGTAACAATTTAAGTAATTCAGGAACAACTTGGGTAAACTATTCTTTATTGCAAGATCATTGCTTGGTTTATGGTTCTGAATATCGAACGTACTATAGTTCTCTATGATAGAACGTCATTGGAGATGCTGAGCGTAGAGCGAAATACTCTTTGACAGGATAGAGCCATCACGTAATTTTTTCATGAAGTAAGTAAACTAATAAAAGTAATAAATCGTAATCGACTAAAAGTCAGGTACCCATAAGTGATGCCCTAGCTACAGGTAGTAATCCTTTTCTATCTTTACTTGCTTTGTTTAAATCTATGTAAATCAAGTATTCTTAGATTCTATCAGTGATAAAACGTTTCGCTTCTATCATGCGCCGCACTCGCGTCCCACCCAACACCATCCTGCGCGCGCTGGTGGACCGGTGGGACACTCCGATTCAGGTTCGATGGATACAGTGGCATGCCATCGTATGGAGATGAGTCGTCATCGGGGAATCGGGGAGTCCACCAGGATCTGCCAATTTGGTGTTGTACGTTTTTTATACTTATTGTTATTACTAAAACTACTTTGTAAGCCCGTAAATGTACTAACAAATATGGACTTAATGGTAATCCGAAATAAATATTAAATTATCTACTATATAAAAATAAGTCGGGTTTTCCTTCCTGACGATATAACTCCAGAACGCACGAACCGATTTGCACGGTTTTGCATTCGTTGGAAAGGTCTCGGGCTCCGCGAGGTTTATAGCAAAGAAAATTCAGGAAAAATAACAATAAATTACATTATTAGAGCTAATAAAAATAAATTAAATTACGTAAATCAGATGCAACCTTCATAGTCACTATGAAAAACTAAGACACAAAAAGAAAAAAGTAAATGACAGATTGACAACTGACATAATGTCAGGCAAAAAGTAAATATTGAAAGGTATTGTGTTCACTGTGAAATTGTGAAAAAAAAGTAAAAAAAAATAAGTTTTTCGTTTCCTAACATTTAAATTGGAAACCATCAAATCAATAACGTGTATTGTGCAAATTTTTATTGAATTTCAACAGCAGGCATTTGTCTTTAAGGTGGTAAGTTGAACTGTGTAAATTATGTGGATCGTGCATAGTTAGGTTATAAAATTTTCGTGTCACAATGTTCGTTCCCATGCTCCTCCGAAACGGCTTGACCGATTCTCATGAATTTTTTTATGCATATTCAGTAAGCCTGAGAATCGGCTACTATCTATTTTTCTAACCTCTAAGTGATAAGGGGGTGTTCACCCCAAATTTTTATTTTTTTGACATGTTTATTTTTTTTAACCGACTTCAAAAAAAGGAGGAGGTTCTCGATTCGGTTGTATTTTTTTTTTTTTTAGTGTTTGTTACCTCAGTTCTGCGTCATTTATGGACCGATTTTCAAAATTCTTTTTTTGTTTGATAGGGTATACTAACAGATTGGTTCCATTTGTATCAAAACTTATACCTGATGAGGGATCTTCGAGGAATTGAGGAAATTCCTCAAAAAATATAGGCACACATGCACCAATTTCAACATTTTTAGTAACAAATCAAGCATTTTCATTTAGAAAGTATCATTTGGTGAAGAAAAACTGATGAAGAAGACAGGCAACGGAACTCTTCAACGCATAACAGCAAATTATTCGCAATTGCTATAGTCAGATGTCTATGCTGAGCTTTTGCATTTCCACAACATAACATTACTTACGCCATTCTATTTTAAAAGGGGCCGGCAGAGATGTATGATTAATGTTTAGAGATAGAACTTCTTTAGCAACTGTTATTTAATTTCAATGATTCTTTCAAGTTTTGAAAGACTTTCTTTACATACAAAGAAACTAAAAACTACAAAATAAAAACTTTTTACAAAAAAAACAAGCGACTTCTTAAAAAAAAAACTAACAGGTGAAAAATAACTCCAGTTTCGGAAGTCGGTGGCCAATAATGAACAAAACAAAACCACCAAAGCCACAGACTTCCGAAACTGGAGTTATTTTTCGCCTGTTAGTTTTTTTTTAAGAAGTCGGTTGTTTTTTTTTTGTAAAAAAGTTTTTTATTTTTTTATTATGTGGCATCAAAAAATACATACAACTCTATATTTGCACTTTTTTATCACCAACCCTTGCTTTTTAATAGTCCCGCTCGATAACATCAATTATTATCACTTGGTAAATTATCCCCTCCATGTGTCTACCGGTGTCACTTCTCACCCTGTAAACAGCAAGCAGTAGGGATGTTACCTCTACAGTTTTCGGCTATTATTAGTGTTTATGCTTCAAGCGTAGTAGTTAATCATTTTTACTATCTCAGTGTAACTCTCATATCAAATATATTCTCGAGTAACTTTATTATTTATTTATTAATCTATAATATAAAAATGAATCGCAAAATGTGTTGGTAAGCGCAAAACTCAACAACGCCTGGACAAATTTGGCCAATTCTTTTTTTTAAATGTTCGTTGAAGTTCAAAGATGGTTTTTACGGCGAGAAAAATTCGAATAGTTGCCGGAAAACCCCTAAAGAGATTTTCGTCAAACATTGCCAGCTGATGAACTCAATGCATGTCTAAAGTCCTCCAATTGTGGAAACATGTCAAAGTACTTCATTTAAGCAAGAATATGCATGTCAAATTGCAAAATGACCAATCTGGAAACATATTCTCTAAACAACTCATTGACATTGGTAGTGGCAAATTTCCTATAGACATGTTGACTGGCTGCATTAACATTTCTCAAAGTTTTTGTCAGTTAACTCGATCAAAAGATGAACTTATCCAGAAGGTGTTTCCAGATGTTTCTCAAAATTACAGGAACCATGATTGGTTGAGCGAACGAGCTATATTGGCTGCAAAAAACATAGATGTAAATGAATTAAATTTAAAAATGCAAGTGCAATGTAAAACAAATTACAGGCGAATCGAGGATATATAAATCAGTTGATTGATGATATATACCAGAATTTTTAAACTCGCTGGATTTGCCAGGATTGCCATCTCAATCTTCAATTAAAGGTTGGATCGGTAGTTATAATGTTGCGAAATATCAACCAACCGCGTCTTTGCAACGGCACACGGTTAGCGATAAAAATTACTAAACAACGTGATAGAAGCAACTATACTGAAAGGAAAGTATAAAGAAGAAGACGTTCTCATACCGCACATCTCAATTTTTCCGAATGATGTGCCGTTTGACTCTAAACGACTACAATTTGCAGTTCGGCTTGCTTTTGCTATGACCATAAACAAGTCCCAGGGGCAATCATTAAGTGTTTGTGGTATTAATCTGGAAAACCCATGTTTCTCACTGTGCTCAATTGTATGTTGCCTGTGCCGGTGTTGGAAAACCATCAGATTTGTTTGTCTATATGCGCCAGATATCAAACAAAAAACATCGTATATCACAAAGCACTACAATGAAAATAAAACTGATTTTTGTTACTTAATAATTATGATTCACATGATTAACAATAAAGGGATTACTTATTTTTAAATGCTTATATATGTTTTATTTAATTATATTTCTTATTCACAACGCCCTATCACCAGGGTGACGGTTCTGTTCAGGAGGTTTTTTTGCCCCGACTATAAAATATGTAGGAACAAAAAAATGTCACATTACAAATCATTTTGACAGGAATTTATTGCAATTTAATTAGGCAGTACGAAGTCTGCCGGGTCAGCTAGTGTTATTATAAATCAAAGATAACGGTGGTCTGTGGTCTACAGAACAGTCTTTTTTATCTTCTGTTTTCTATTCTGTCAAAAGCGTATCAGACGTTTGAAATTCACAAAGGCTTATTAATATTGCACTAAAATGGAAGAAAAGCAACTATATGGTGCCCTTACGGTGTACCGTGAACGAGGAGCTTATTTACGTCGACTCGAACAGTTCGAGAAGGCAAAAGCTTCGTACGACGAAGCGTTCAAAAGCAATGCTGAGGATGTCCGCACACTGACGGGGCGCAGTCAAGTTTGTGCGGACGCCGTGCGGCCTGTGCAGGCGTACGCCGACGCCGAGCTGGCGCTCAAGCTATCACCGGGTAACATGAACGCGCGCAACATGCAGGCGCGCGCCATGTACACCATGACCGACTTTGAGCGCTCCGTCGTCATGAACTACCGTGGGCTACGCCAGCGCCGCCAACCCCCATACTTTATGGAAGGCATTAACCAAGGTGTCGAAACCATCCAAGACTGTATAGGGGCGAACGCCGGAAATGTTATGTTGGACTTTCTACCACTCATTAAACAATTAGAAGCTGCACGAGCTGACGACAATGAGCCTCAAAGAAAATTGCATGTTAACCGGATTCCTAAAGAGGAGCGTAAACACAAACTGACTCAAATGGAAGCTCGCAAGCACAGCACCTTATCTCGCGTACTTGCTATGAAATATCTTGGGCCAATGGCTTACGATAAATTTTTTCTTCAAGAGCTCTTAGAGAACCCACGAATTAAATCTGCGAATTCAGCTGGAAGCAAGGAATTGATAGAAATTGCAAAAGAAGCTTTACGATCTCTCAGTGAAAGACAGGAGATGCTGCGCGCGCAAAGGCCTTACTACACCATAAAATTAACTGAAAAAGCAGAATCTAAACACCAGACTACATACAGGGAGGCTGTATTGTTGAGGGAACGTGAAATTGGAGCTAGGACCGCGGAGCGCTTATTGAAACAGATTGAAAAGAGCATGCGCGAGCATCGTGTAATGGATTTGATGGCGCAGGCTGAACGTATGCAGATGTTCCTTGATGTAAAAACTCAGAGAACATTACCGGACAAAGAGTTATACTTAGATCGGTTATACAGAGCGGTTGGAGAGGGATACTTGTCACAGCACCGTCTATCTTATACTCTCAGCGAGCGTGGCAATCGACGTCGCATCGCTTTCCTCATGGGTTTGCCTGTCGGCCGTCCTACTTCTTTCGATTCCGTTATGGCAAATTATCCGTACAAGTTTATTGATATCCAATATGCCACGCAAAAAGTTATGCAGACTCTCGAAATGTGTGAAAACTCAACTATGAAGTGTTGGTTAATGTATGAATTAGCTCGGTTACTTTCGAAGCAGAAAAATTACGCCCTTGCTAAATTTTATGCGAAACGATGCCAGAGAGAGGCTCAAGACTTGGGAAATATCACGTGGTGGTTAAATGGCTGCTTTGTTTTAATGAGTGGCGATATGCAACAAGGTAACGCAAATGAAGTACGCATAGAAGTGGAAGAAGCCTTCGAGTGGCTGAAAAAATTGCAGGATCCAGAGAGAGTACAGGCCTTCCTGACCAAATGTGCAGAAATGTCTGCAGAAACGGTAACTGGAGACGATCGTAAGGCAATATTGACGCGTGAGCGACAGATCATGGGAGTAATGGATCCGGAGACACGCGTGGAGACTCAGGTGTTGTTCAAGCGCATGTCGACGGTACCGGCGGGCCGACGCTTTTCCGTGCTACCACGCAAGGCGGACCAGACCATGGGAGATGCGTACTACGAGCGCAGAAAGCGGCTCCAGCGTGGCCTCTCCGTCGTCCCCGGCCCTGAGCAAGAGCTACCGGCACCGCCCAAGTCCGGTGTTGCTGGATATCAATTGTTTAATATTTGATTTAAATGAATACTTTTTATCGTTTTACCATTTACTAAATATATTATTGTAATTAACTTGTGACGTTCAAAAATCTCAGAATTCTTTATATATTTATTTGGTAAATTGTTTAAAAATATTTGATAAATTAATAAATTACACAATGTTTTTGTATGCACTTATAATACGTAATTGTTTTCATAACAAAAATTAGGAGTTTTAGGATTCGATAAAATGGCGGAGTAATCAAACGAGTTGGGTATAATAAATACATAATTTATTTACATTATATAGGTTGTCACTCACTTCACTTAATGATGGTAGTAGGGAGCAGACGAGTATGCTACAGGGGCTGCGTGCACCACAGGGGCGGACTGGTAGCTTACGGGAGCAGCGTACTTCACGGGAGCGGCGTATGCGACGGGAGCGGAGTGGTAGGCTACAGGGGCAACCACCTTCGCAACAGGAGCGACGACCTTAGCAACGTGACCGACAGGCTCCCTGTGCACGACGGCGTTGAAACCGTTATGGGGGTCAGCAGTGTACTCGACTGTACGCTTGATACCGTCAGGGTCTACCACAGAGTAGGAACCGTGCACAACATCACCGTCCCGAGTTTCGTGCTGGCTCTTGGAGTCGCCAGTGTGTCCATCTTGCACGTCGTAGGAGAAGCTGTACTGGGGGTTGGTGTCGTATGCCTCAACCTTGGCAACGGGGGCAGCGTATGCCACTGGGGCAGCGATCTTGGGGGCTGCAGCGTAGTAGGCGGGAGCGGCTTCAACGGCATGGCTTGTGTAGGCAAGAGGGGCTGAATAGGACACCTGGGCAGCGGGCAGGAGACCAGCGGTGGCCACAGCCATTAGGCAGGAGAGGACGACAAACTGTAAAACATAATTTTAGTTAACACATAATATAAAAGTTGTAATAAATTATAAGATATCGGTTTATTAAAGTACCTTGAATGCCATTTTCGGTAGTGATAATGTTCAACAGTGGGGTAGAACTGCCGCTTACAGCGCATGGTCTCGTTTTATATTCCGTGCGCGTCCACTCATGCTGAGATATATGACGTCACAAGCCCGATCCGGTAATCGAGCCTCGTACATTATGACAGTTTATTGAAACTTTCGCTTTTAATTGAGGTGGTTAACCAAGGCAAGGTCGCGATCTTCACTGGAATGCGAGCGACCGCGTCCTGCGCCAGCGCAGCGCAACGAGCCGTTATCGTTGCTCGTACAGTCAACCGCACGTCCATTATTATCTGACTTTGGATATTTTAAATAAGGGCCCAGATAACATTATATTGGTATTGCCAATAATGTGCGGCCTAAGGAACGTTAGAAAACCTTTTAGCCTACTTCCTACCAGTTGTTCATAAACTTGCACTTTACCATCATTTAGCTTTTACGATAAATGCTTGTTTCAAGCTTGTTAAACACAATTGCTTTAGAATCCGTGATATCATGAATAGTTTGCCATAGCTAGAAACAAAGTTTTTGAGAGCAGCAGTGCGGCTCTGGTAAAATCACCGCGTGAAAATGTAGGCATAGTGAGGGCGAATTCAGCTGTCATTCGATACTAATGCTAGACATTGACAGTTAACATCACTCAAGTTTTCAGGGCGTGCCTTTTACTGAATCGACCGGCTGATCATGAAAACAATAGATAAGATAAGGTATCAAAATGCGTTTATTTACATAAATAACAATAGTATAAAAAAGGTCCTAATAGTAAATAAAGATATCAACAACAAAATTGTAATAATTCATCTAAAAGTAGTATGGGTGTGGTAGCCTGGGAGCGAAGAGCGGCGCGGGCGCGGGGGCGAGGATGGGCGCGGGGGCTCGCGCAAGGATGGGGGCTGGAGCGACCACTCGAGCGGGGGCTGCGACCACCAGTGGCTCGCGGCGTACGACCGCGTTAAAGCCATTTAGGGGGTCAGCTGTGTAGTCTACAATCCTCCTGGTACCATCGGGGTCCACAACTGAGTAGGAACCGGTGACGAGGTCGCCGTTCCTGTGCTCTTGGTGGCCCTTATAGTCGCCGGTGAGGGCGTCTTGCACGTCGTACCCGTAGGAGTACTGCGGCAGAGGGTCGAGCCGGGCGAGGGGCACCGCGGGGGCTAGGACGCTCGCGCTCGCAACGCCCACCACGCAGATGAATACTACAATCTGGAACAAACAAACAAGTGTGAAGATAAAGTCTGGGTTTATTGGCATTACATGGTTATAAAGAAAAGTTATATAACATATTAAAAGTCTTAGTTACTGCCGTTGCACAATAATATTCGATTTAATTTCAGCAACGATCAAAGTTATTAAAATGTAAGTTTCGTGGCTACAAAGGAGAAGGGGCGGTCTAGGCTTAGAACCAATAACAAGATGCGATATAATATCCGTCATAACGATAGTTGAAGTACATAAAAAAACATTTCCAATGATATATCGCGGTTCCTAGGCTCATTACGACACATTTTTGCCCGTCCTCTTTTACCAAATAATTTCTCCTAGACGAGACGTCTTCAGAATAAACATAACGTATCAATAATGCAAAATCTATTACACAATAATAAATAATAGGATTGCGACATTATATCAGTGTCACATTGTACACAAGAGCGGCGCGCGACGTCCACTACCTTGCGACATGCTTTAAACCCTTTCTTCGTAACTAAACGCGACTGGAATGACAATAGTATCAATGTATGCGCGGTCGTACGCTTGCATTTTGACTGCATGTTAATTAAGTATGTGATGCGATTTTACAAGCTTAACTATTAGTCTAGATAAAATTACCTATCTCTACATGTCTAAAACTGTGGATAATCTATATTTTCTCTGCATGGGTGTGGTATATCATATTTACATCACACAATTCTCTATATTCGGTTTCAAACAATTGCTTTATAATACAGATGTTAAATACGCAATCAAAGAAGTTTTGAATGTTCATTAGAAAGATATGCAATAAAAAAACTTTGAAGTATGCGCGCGCGTTGAAGTCTTTTCAATTAAGACCGCGATTATAATAGTGACGACCTAAATTCGTCTTCTTTTCGAACTTGCGGACAAAAACTTGAGATCCCATTCTGGCTCTTCTCAGCATAGCCGAAAAACTGATTCGATTTCAAAGCATTACTGGGATTAAGTATTAAATTTCCTTTTATTTGATCAAATATTAACAATGACTTTACGTTATGTTTGAAAGTAACGCACATTTATTTATTATTATTTATTTATTTATTCACAAAAAACATGTTTTCTTTGCCATTACAGATTAAATCTAATGTTTGTCGCATTAGATTTAATCTGTAATGGCAAAGAAAACATGTTTTTTAACTTAAAATAAACTTATTTACCTATAGGTACATGCTACACAGTATACGCAGCCCTTGTGAACTCACCCAGTGTACAGGTGAATAGGTCAATGGTATCCGCCACCGTGTTAAGAGAGCCTAGCGCGCGAGTCAGGGTTATCTATAGGAGTCGAAGATCGGAGTCCCAATGGAGCAAGGTCGTTTTTGCGTAAGTTATTAATATCAGAATAATTCAATGCCACTAAAATAAAATTACTTGATTTGTTGACTTTTAAAATAATTATTTTATATTCGAACTTGACATTGCTGTGAGTTTTACTTCCTGTTTTATTTAAAATTAATTAAAAATTTACTGAGTGTATCAATTCATTGTTATGTGCAGGGGCGAGTCGAATCGAAAGCGCCAGAAAGAAGGCAGTGTCGCAAAGCATCCCGATATGGATCTCATTGGTCAATATGCGCGCACGCACGAGTACGGACCACGACCTATCGGCGCAACACAATACTAGACTGAGATGATCGTGATAAACAGCACACTGATACACAAAAATCCAACCCCTACTTATGCTTAATCTTAGGTAGAGAAAATCACTATCATAGATCTGCGATACTTTCATGTTGGTTGCTGCAAAATGCAAGCAATTCTAATCTTTTTCATAATTTAAGTTTACAATCTACAGGAGTTAAGAAACGAATTGGTATTTTTTAACACTTTTTAAAGCATTAGTTAACTTTTTTTGAAAAATGGAAAGAAATAAACTGAAAACTCGTCGTTTCTTGTTAGATGGAAGTAAAGTATCCTTGAAAATTATTGTGAATAAACAAACATCCATATTTAGCAAATTGATTGAAATCCCTCCAAGATTTGAGTTCGAGCTGCATTGCAATACTGTTGGAGTTCAATTATTTTAATTAATAGTAAAACTATTCTAAGAGGTAATAACAAGTATTAGTTAAATATGATTTTTTTTGGTTCTTTTTTTTTATTACCGTCATTTATTCAAATAAAGTCACCAAAAAATCAATGGGTATCATTGATTTTTTGGTGACTGAAAAACATTTTCTATTAGAATCTAAGTGAACATCAAAAAAGAAAAAGATAACTCAGAAACAATTGATTATGCTTAATTTGTAACTACTAGTTTTAAAAAGTGATTTAATCGCAAAACAAGAAACTTAACAAAACAAATAGACCGTATTAATTAGTTTTCATTTTAGAAAAATCCAAAATGGAATTTTCTAAAACAAATATTAATAATTTTTAAGTTATCTCACCTTGGAGTCCATGTCTGTTTGTGTGGGATAGGTTGGTCACAGTCCTCGATGTGGAATGTGATTCCTGTCGGTCGCCCCCGCGTTATATATCGAGCACAACGTAACTCGGGACGTGAGGTCCATACGCACGGCTCATTGAAGAAAGTGCTTGAATTACGCGACATCGATGACTCTTGCGATACATGTTACGTTTCACGAACTCTATGCTTTCATTGATTCTACAGGCTTCCGGGTTTGACTCATTTTTGAATATTGCGGTGTTCGAATCTCTTTCGTTTGTCGTTTGGATTCGTCCATCTTTGTCATAGTCTAAACAGTCTAAACAGTAACATAGTCTAAATAGTACTTTTGGGAGGTACCCAAATCCTGTAATTTGCACTGCATAATTAAATAAATAAATATTCCACAACTTTCACACAACGACATCTAGTCCCAAGCTAAGCCAGAGCTTGTGTTATGGGTACTAAACAGCTGATAAACATACTTATATATTTCTAAATACATACATATTATAGATAAATTACACCCAGACACAGAACAAATGATCGTGCTCATCACACAAACATTAGTCCTGGGTGGGAATCGAACCCACGACCTCCGGCATAGCAGTCAGGGCCACTAACTACTAGAACAACAGGCCAGTCAATTTTAAAGATATGGTAAATGTCCGAGGGTCCAAATACTTTATTCCTTGTAGTCCTAACAACAATCAAACAGTACTGTAGAAAGTAATTCTGACTAAGGTGTAGCGAGCGGTCAGTCAAAGAGTTTCATGGTTCGATTTAAATAATATAATTATGTACCAGAATGTTATTTTTTTCTCTATGTACAAATATCGCTCAATCTTGCTAGGTTTCATTCCATAAAACTGTGTGTGGAGAGGGTTTTTTACGGTACATTGGTTGAACTTGTTTGTTTCCTTGTTTCTTGGCAATGTCCTTTCGATATCCGTGTTTCATACCCATCAAAAGCAAAAGAAGTATTAATTCCACAGTGTCAAGTGAACTATAATAATAAGTACGTTATGTTTTCCAAACATCCATCGCATTGATTTGTCCGATTATGCGGTTTCAGGTATAATCATTATTTTATCGTTTATTATTACTTTGATTCTGTTGTCGGACAAAATGTTTTTGCTTTAATATACAACAATAAAATCTTAGTGACAACCTGGAGTCTGGATTTTACTTGCAAAATCGAGTGTACCACCTTTGCTGCAGCCTTACCGAAATTCAGGTGCAATGTTATGTAATTCATACGTAAGTAGTGACACAATGACGTACTGGTGCTTTGTTTTTTATCGTTCCTTCAGTGCCAAAAATCGCAAGATACAAGTGATTGGTGATAGTTGAAATGGTTTTGTTTGTATAATAGGTCAAGGAGGGTGTTATATCTACTATTATTCATGGACAGAATATAAAACCATGAATATTTATGGCACACCGATGGTCGTCAATCGATACTAAATGGTCGACATGATTAATGACCTTTACCATTTGATTACATAACGAATGGGAAAACCAAGTGTGACAACCACACAGACACACAGTACAAAATCACCGCACCGGTGGCGACTAGAGACGCCAATACTTATAATATTACTAGCTACTTGCAGTTTAAGCTGTCACAGGTATAGAATTGTCACGAGACGAGATTGTCACTTAATAATAATAATACCAGTCTGTTACTGTCACACTGCAGGGCAAAGGCCTCTTCTCACGCAGAGAAGGAATGAGCATTGATCACCACGCTTGCTCAAGGTGGATTGGCGATTTCAAACTTATATAAACTATAAGTCCTGGTTTCCTCACGATGTTTTCGATGAATGATGTCTAAGATAAACTTAGGAAGACTGACAAACATGTAAATTGAAAAAGTCTCATTGGTAATTGGCCAGATGGCTCAGATTTTAACCACAACCTCGTGCATGAGAGGTAGGCGCTTTAACCTCTGGGACATCATGACATTACACTGATTACACAACCCCTTGACATTTACTTCCACGAAATTGTTGTAAATAAACGATATCTTTCACGAATACTTTGTTTGGAAGGACTCTGAATCAAAGTTGCGACAAACAAATACGTGGCAAATGTTAGGGCGATTATTGCGATATGTAGACCATCAGTGATGGGTGCGACAGCACATCAGCTCGATGTAAACAGTCAGCGGTCAGTGCGACTAGTTACGTTTTCACGTCAAGCGAAGCAACGGCGCAACTTTTGTTCGACGTAAGATAGAGCGACATAATGTAACTTCTAGCTCGATGAACTAAAAAACTACAAACGTTTCTATAACAATTATAAAAGGAGATTTAAAAAAACTTAGTAGGTACTTACTTACTAAAAAATATTTAAGTAATTATTATTACTTTATGTAGGAATAAAAGGATGGTTTTAATCACGACTATTTCAATACAGTTAGTCGTTTAATCATAAATTAACAAGACCCGTTTCTTTGCATTTGCTTTTCGTGCATAGTGATAGAATGTCGCACACGCGCGGTTGCGTTGCGCCACATTTGTTTTCGACAGAAAGAAAAAAAAGCGTTTAAAATATTTTTTACCGGTATGTATTTTCCCTTAAAAGTTCTGAACTGCTGATCATAATTTGACAAATGAGTATCGTTGGAGAGTATCGATGGAAGCATGAATCATCCGCTGGTTATGGGAGCATATTACATCATGACGTCACATGAAATGTAACAGTAATTAGCGATCAAAGCTTTAGATTTAAGTGGCAAATATCCACGGCTATACTTGACTGGCTTGGAGGTTTAGTAGTTAGCGGCCCTGGCTGCTATGCCGGAGGTCGTGGATTCGATTCCCACCCAGGACAAATGTTTGTGTGATGTGCACGATCATTTGTTCTGTGTCTGGGTGTACTTTATCTATTAAGAAATATATAAATACATTTATCAGCTGTTTAGTACCCTTAACACAAGCAGAAGCTCTGCTTAGCTTGGGACCAGATGGCGTGTACAACGTGTAGGTAAGGTGTTTGTTTATTCAACAGACGGTAAACAGTATGCTTATCACCTTTTCAAATAAGAATATTTTCTTGTTTCATACTTTTCGGTACCTACATGATGTTTCAATACTCGGACATAAGTTTTTGGTGTTACTTTTTATTAAACAAAGTGAAGCTGCTCAAGTTCGCAGCTTAGCTGTGGGCAACTGTAGAGCGCTGCCTTTATTTTATAAACAAGAAACATTTTCAGTGAGCCAGTGATCCATTGAATAGAATCTGATATATTGCCAATCTGCCTGCTTCTTCGATTCAAAATATACCAACCAGGTTTGAATAGAACTGGACGGTGTATTCGTTTAAGATTATTGCCCAAATTGCCGTTGAGCTTGTAAATTCATTTCACACTTGTCACCGAATACTTCAGTTTTAATGTATCTTATTTATCACGAGTTAGATGAGGGCATGCAAATCTCACAATTGCTGACTTGCATCATGACTCTTAAAAAGAGGAAAACAAGGATATTAACAATTAGCATTTTCTTGTCATATACTGCTTAATTTGATTTTCAAGGCATGAAGGGGTGTCGGTGTCAGTATGCAATAGATTGTCCGTCATCACGAACCAACCTGCTTATTTTCTTGTTTAGGGTGTATGTTTTAAAATGCTGCACGAAAAGTACAATCAATCCTAATTTGTCGCTTACTGTTTATATTATATTTATTTTGAGTGTCAAATCTGTCGCCACTTACTGGTTTATTATTATTTAGTTAAGCACGAAAGGAACAACACTTTTTGTTAATATTGTTGACAGATCACAATTTAAAATACTAAAATAAATGGTTTATAAAATAAATGGTAATAAACGACTTAATAATTAAATCTCAAACATTTATTTCATTTTGTAAAAAGTAACAAAACTAACTATAACTAGTAGTATGTACAAATCAAGTCTTTAATGGTTTGCTAGCGTCCGTTTGTTAGAGTGGTGCTTGCAGAGACGATCTACCAGGCAGCAGTGTACGCGGCAGGCACTGGGGCACGGTAGGCGCTGTACGCGGCCGCCACTGGGGCAGGATAGGCGGAGTATGCAGCTGCCACTGGAGCAGGATAGGCAGAGTATGCGGCAGCCACTGGGGCGGGGTAGGCAGAGTATGCAGCCGCCACTGGAGCGTTGTACGCGGCTCTGTATGCAGCCGCTACAGGGGCAGCAGCGTAGCGAGCAGCAGCAATCGGAGCAGCGGCGGCGTAGCGGGCAGCTACAACGGGAGCGGCCACGGGGGCAGCTGCATAGCGAGCATAAACTGGAGCAGGGGCAGCAACCGCTGCGGCTACGGGAGCGGCGGCGTAGCGAGCGTAAATTGGAGCCGGGGCGGCGACTGGAGCAGCCGCGTATCTAGCAGCGGTGATGACTGGAGCTGGCTGTGCGACAGCCACGGGAGCTGCCGCGTAGCGGGCGGGCACTACTGCTGGCTCGGCTACGACGGCAGGCGCGGCTACTAGTGGCTCCTTGCGCACCACCGCGTTGAATCCATTCACAGAGTCAGCGGCGTAGTCCACGACACGGCGCGTGCCGTCAGGCTCCACCAAGGAGTACTGTCCCTGCACCAGGTCTCCATTGCGTTGTTCCGTCTGACTCTTATAGTCACCGGTGAGAGAGTCCGCCACATTGTAACCGAAGTTGTACTGTGGCAGAGGGTCAAATTCTTCCAGCCTGGCGGCAACGGGACCGGCAGTGTAGGCGACGGGGGCAGCGGCGATGGCCGCGGGCACTGCGCTACCGTAAGCGACGGCCAGGATGCAAGATAAAACTACCAACTGAAAAGAAAAACGCATGTAAACTTTGGAACTCCTGCACGTGTTGGAGATAGATGTCTCTAGTGAGTCATACTATCCCATTGTACTTTCGTTCGATATTGCTTGTTAACAAAAAAATGTTAATTGTTGAGTGTTAGTTCTGTAGAGCATATGCTAGATAGCTTGTTAGATTTATTTTTCACATATTTTCACTGTTTAAATTATTTTCACTGTTTCACGATCACTATTATTGCACTTCACAGATTGCACTGCGCTCCGTACCTTGAATGCCATGTCTGCTGGTTGTTGCTGAGATGTGTTCAGGGATGCTTAGAGCTGTGAACTGTACCCTTAGTTTGACTCTAACGGTATTTATAGTAGCCGGTGGAACGCTTGCCTCATCCTGGTGGCATCTCCAAATTTGAATATACTCAAGTACGCACGTACGAGCCGGCCCTAGTGCGCGACGTGGGGACAGTGATGGTGGAACAATGTCACGGTGTGTGAGGGAAAATTGTAAAAAGTAATTGCTCTAAATTTCAGTAAATCTTGACATTTAAGGTAGACACCTTACAGACGTATTATCATGGTATTATCGCTATGATAAATAACCTAGTCAATTTGTGGAATTTCTTTTTAGGGCGTAATGTGCAATGGTACCTACCCCGCCAACAAGCTGGGTCGAAACAATTACCTACTAACCGACTTCAAAAAAGAGTTGTATTTTTTTTTTGTTATCTTTTAAGGGTTTGTTGTTGTACCTCAGGACTCCGTCATTTATGGACCGATTTTCAAAATCCTTTCTTTATTTGATAGGGTATAATAGCAAATTGGTCCCATTTGTAACAAAACTCATATCTGATGAGGGGTCCTCGAGGAATTGAGGGAACTAGACTAGACTAGACTTCCGAAACTGGAGTTATTTTTCACCTGTTAGTGTTTTTTTAACTCGGTTGTTTTTTTGACAAACAAGAACTATGATTTATTAAATACCTGCATAAATCAATTATGCATTAAGTACCAACTTGAAACACACTTGCTGCTGGAAAATATAGTTTTCCATCTGGAATGCGCTGTATTACATCTAACTTTAACGTGACCGGTGGAATCTCGTGGTATTTACAACAGGTATACCTGGATCTAACCCTTCGGTACAAGAGATATCATGCATGCATTCCCGGCGGAAGGGGCTGGAAGGGTGCACTTACTTCTCCTTATTCTAAAAAAAAGAAGAAGAATGGTGAACTTAAGTTTCGAGTTAGTGCCATTGAAAGAATGAATGATTAATTTTCATATTTATTTAAAAAAAAAGAATATATTATAAAGAAGAATGGTGAACTTAAGTTAAAACTAAGAGTTGTAACTCGTTTTAAAAGGAAACGTAGGTATGAGCTTCTTATAAATGTTGCAAGATTAAAATCTCTCGATAAACTGCGAAGCTGTGAACATTTCATTTAATTTGAATTAAGCCAGCCTGTATTAGATTGAGAGATAGTAAATAAATGCGATAAATGTGTAAATGTCAATATGGCGTCCCAATTACCAACCTTAAAGTTGGCCTGTCGCTTTAAAACTTACTGTAAGTATTTGGAGGATATTTTAATGCTTTTTTCTAAATTACATGGTGCCCCGATTGTATTTATTTATCAGTAACCTACATAATATTTCAAGGTTAGGTTCTAGGCTCTAGAAGACGTGCCGTTATGTCTCGCTCATGCATGCATGACGTGAAGCGCGATTGTTACCACAAGCTGTTTTATAAATTAAAAACGTAGGTTTTTAATTATATTTTTAACAACCTGCTTCTGTCTTCGTTTGCCTCCACCTGAACATTAAAATCTTAACGCAAGTTTCATCATTAAAACTGGCAGTGATCAGTTTCTTTAATGGTAGAAAAATTAAATTTAAAAATTAAAATCTGACCAAATTCTTACAAATATTTCCCTCTTCTATTGAATTCTGGAAAACGCCAAATCCCATGTTTATAAGTAGGTAAACGCGTACAAACATAATGAAACCTGCAGTACCTATTAAGTGATATTTTTAGCTTCTTTTGCTTTTATTATTAACCTTTCATATGAATGACGTAAAAATTATATAAAAAAAGTACTTCAAACCAATTTCACCCTTATATGTATAAAATGAAATAGGTAATCCTAACATGGAAACGCCTGATCTCTGAAATGACGTGTCACGTGACTCAAGAGCGGTATTCGTCAATGAATCGTAATTTAAGCTTTACCTACACTACAGCTGATTGAATTTTTAACAGCTGATTAGCCCATTTGATAGATTAGCCCAAATAGTTCAACAGCTCAAAGATCAGTCGAAAATATGTCAATGTGTGTACGTGCTTCGTTGCAATAACGTGGTTTGACTGCTTGAAACAAATTAATTTAGTATGGCAGATTGGCGATGGATTCACGGCCATTAGCTAAAGGAGCTTGTTTAATCATCCGTCAAACAAAGCTGCATTCCAGAGCGGTCGCAGTACTCGCAGTTTTAGGCAAAGCCCTTTAGTTATTATACAGACAGGTATGTATATTTGACATAGCAACCCCGAACATACTTAATGTTCAGTGAGACGGTTTAAATTGCCAGATGTCAACATTTATTTAAATAAAAATGATTTTTTTTGCATTTCTTGTAAAAACTTGCAATCAATCGCCTGTACAATCGTATGGTTGTTGGTTCTGCGACACTTGATAAAAGATGCTAGCACTAGACAGCAAGAGACTAGCATTAGACATTAGAAATAATATTAATAAATATGAAACGTTAAAAAGTACCAGGCTGGCAAGTACACTTCGTGCAATAAGCCATAGGACGGCTTTGTTTGATAAGAGTGCATTTTGTATGGGCCCTAAAATTTATAACAAATTACCAAAGAACATAAAGGACGCTGAGAATTAAATGTCATTTAAAAATAAATTGAAGACGTATCTAATCAATAAAGCCTATTATAATGTAAATGATTATTTAAATGAAAAAATATAATAAATATGTACTAACTAGATGACTACTAATTTTAAAATTTGAAAGGGATAATTAATAATTAATAACGAATAAATAAAATAACATTTGACATTTTGCATGTATTAGTATTTAATATATATTTGCACGCCTGTTGAGGTAAAGTATGGCAATAAGAACTTTTTTGTTTGTAATATCTCATGTACCCATATTCCAGCAAATAAATTATTTTGATTTGATGACTTTTTTGTTAAACGTCCTTTGTAAGTACTTTAAAAAAACCTTACTGAAAAATCACCTCCTAAAAGTATGAAACAAGGAAATATTCCCCTATGGGGTTTTTCTCTTAGAGGATGGCTGTGTAGTCCCCTTTGCCCTAAAGCCTATGATCGCTTACTAGAATGTATTGGTTTGTTAGGGCAGGTGGCTAACGACCACGTCTACACATTAAGAGAACATATTCATAACTGAATATTTTCTTCTTTCATTCGTTTTAGAGCGCCGCGTGAGCGTGGTTTATCAGCGGTTGGGTTTCTGTTTTTCCTGAACTTATTTACCTGACTAAAGCAAAGCAAACCAGATTTATGTTTGTTTCTATGTATATTGTTCATTTGTTCCCTCATTATTTCTAAACTGCTTTTCATAATTGACAAAATAATGAGGTATTGTTAGAAGCGTCTTAACTTATTCAGTTATTTATTAAACTTACACGCATTTTCTTTGCAGGATGACTCCAATACAATAGTCGTTTACACACAAGTAACAAATACCTAAACTCACAAATCAACTTGAGGTTCGTTTGTGGCATCACATACAATAGAATATGGCGCCCTCCAGAGAACATTGAGTTAATAAACTATAAGAAAAAGTAACGATGTCATGTTGGGTACTAAATAAAAGGGCTTAATTAATTTACAATGCATTTGTAAAATGCATTGTAAATTAATCTACACCCTCCATCATATTTTGTGTAAGAATGAAATCATAGCGAAGTCAAACTGTACATTCAATACTTACGAAAAGAAGCACGAAGTGAGGCAATTCTAGTACATTTAATTGCTACTGTTTGTATGTGACTACATGTTTGGTAGAAAGATTCATTCAATGGTTTACGTTACGAATGATGTCCAGGACCAACGGTTGAAGGTGCATTCCGAGGCACGGTGTGGTCTCTCGTCAATCGATGATCGGTTCATCGATTACATACTGAGACCAGCTGGCTTATTCACAACCATTCGACTAGATTCCGTACCGAATCGAACGTCTAAGATGTCGAAGATGTCATCCAAACGCAATTCACAAATCCGAAACCGATTTTTTCGACAGTTCAAATTCGATAAGAAGACTCAAATCTTTCCGACAGCTGTTTGCTATCGGGAGCCATACCGAAAAAAATTTAAACGATTTATTTTGCATAAATCCAGGTTTTTTCAGAGAAATATAAACACTGTAAACCTTTAAAACACTGCACTTTTATGTAAATGAAGTTTTATTATTGTATTAACCGTATTTCAATGATACTTTCGCATTTACTTCTATTCAAAGTGTAATTATGTAGAACTGCATAATTTGAATTACTTTGAATTACTTTATTCGTATAGTTGTACATGTAATTGTTTGACAATGAGCAAATAGCAAGATTTGTGTATTGATATCAAATACTTATAACAGTCATTTAGCCTTTTTCAAGCAAAGTTATAATAAAAAAAATAATACAGAGTTTTATTTTAAATAAAAACTTTTTCCGCATTGCCAGACTGGCAATGTTAAAAAGTAAAAAAAGAAAAAAAAGTAAAAAAGTCTGTCAAACTGGCAATGCCAATTTGACAGACGGCTGTTTACAAAGCAAGTTTATTTGAAATAAAGTTTGTTTGATTAATAATAAAATCATTTTGTACCGTTTGCTGTCTATTAAATTACTAGCTGTATATTCTATAATTAAACGGATCGAAACATTCAAATAAACCAATTTTATTTACTACTTTAAATTTTCTACCACGCTGATCTTTTTACTACCATTTTGTAGCGTTCCCCATAAATACAATGATCAATCGTATAGAAAAAAAAACGTATCCGTTCGGATCTGTGAATAGCGTTTTGGCAGTTCTTCGGCTCGGAAATGAGATTGTCGAAAACGGTTCCTTACCGACACGGAAACCAATCGAACGGTTTAGAATAAGGCAGCAGCTGCCTTATTCTAAACCGTTCGATTGGTTAGTAGTAAATAAAATTGGTTTATTTGAATGTTTCGATCCGTTTAATTATAGAATATACAGCTAGTAATTTAATAGACAGCAAACGGTACAAAATGATTTTATTATTAATCAAACAAACTTTATTTCGAATATACTTGCTTTGTAAACAGCCGTTTGTCAAACTGGCATTGCCAGTTTGACAGACCTTTTTACTTTTTAAACATTGCCAGTCTGGCAATGCGGAAAAAGTTTTTATTTGAAATAAAACTATGGATTTCTTTTTATTATAACTTTGCTTAAAAAAGGCTAAATGACTGTAAGTATTTGATATCAATACACAAATCTTGCTATTTGCTCATTGTCAAACAATAACACGTACAACTATACGAATAACTACATAATTACACTTTGAATTTATGTAAATGCGAAAGTATTAATGAAAACGGTCAATACAATAATAAAACTTCATTTACTTAAAAGTGCAGTGTTTTAAAGGTTTACAGTGTTTATATTTCTCTGAAATAAATCGTTTAAATGTTGTTCGGTAAGGCTCCCGATAGCAAACAGCTGTCGGAAAGATTTGAGTCTTCTTATCGAATTTGAACTGTCAAAAAAAAAACGTTTTCGGATTTGTGAATTGCGTTTGGATGACATCTTCGACATCTTAGACGTTCGATTCGGTACGGAATCTAGTCGAATGGTTCTGAATAAGCCAGCTGGACCATGATACATATTGGACCGATTTCGGCAAGCATTGCTTAACTTTGACAATCGGCCTTTGTGGCTATTATTATTTTGTCACACCTTCCCAAAATTAAATTCTGATACTGTAACTTTTAGCAGTGGTTTCGTTGGTCATGCTTATAATAAATGCTCAATCTGCTGTCGCTCGATCCACCTTCACCAGACCGTGTTTGTTGATGAAGCTCAACTCGCTCGTGGAACTCAATCCTGGAACAGACCTTTTTGGTGATAACTCAAAGACAATTAATTATGTCTTCTATCAGAATCGCAGGATGATCTTTAATTTATTTTTATTGCTCTGAATGTTAAATATTTAATTAATTAATTAATTAAATCTTGTAATTGACGAAATAATAATAATAATAATGTTGTTGTTGTTGTTAATGTTGTATGTGTTGTTGTAATTTTAATATTTTTTTGTGTTTTCTCGAATTCAAACAATTTTTATTCTCGGGGCTCGGTAGAAATCGAGAACGCCTATTGATTGAAAAAATAAGGTGTCTATTAGACATGCCGTGGCGTTATTAGAACAATTTGCAAGTGGTAATGGTTGTTGATATGCAAACCGCTCTGAGCCAGTTTGTTACGGGTTTACGGCTCATTCCCTTTCCCAGAAGGTTGATTAAGATGAATAGAATGAAAAATACTATATTATTATCTATGACAATAGACATTTTTTTGAAGAATGTAATCAAGTCCAGGATTTTAAAAAGAGGCTTATAAAAACGGTTTTTTTTTAATTACATCAATTTATTTCGTTTCGTAAAAAAGAAGAATATTTAGAACTAGTCGTATTTACAAATCGAGTCTTTAGAGGTATACCGGCGGTATCATAATTTGGTTAGATTATGGCATTCAAGGGTATCGGTATCCGGCGGCGGTGGATTCTACAATCTTGGCGGGAGCCGCGCGTACGGTGGTGACCACGGGGGCGACTGCTGTGGGTGTGGGCGCTGCATACGCTGCAGCCACGGGGGCTGTGTATGCAGCCGCCACGGGTGCGCTGTATGCGGCTATCGGTGCTGTGTAGGCACTAGCTACTTGTGTGGCGTACGGGGTAGAGTAGGCGGCATAAGGCGCGGCGTATGTGGCGAACGGAGAAGTGTATGCGGCTCTGTAAGCAGCCTGCACGGCCGGAGCGGCGTAGCGCGGTGCTACGACTGGAGCAGCCGCGTAGCGGGCGTACACAGGGGCGGCGGCTACGGGAGCGGCTGCTACAGGAGCTGTGTAGCGAGCGAAAACTGGGGCAGGAGCAGCAACGGGAGCAGCGGCTACGGGTGCAGCGGTGTAGCGGGCTAAGGCAGGAGCAGCCGCAAACCTCGCAGCGGTGACTACAGGTGCAGCTTGGGCAACAGCGACTGCTGCGGGCTGAGCAACAGCTATGGGAGCGGCAGCATACCGGGCGGGTACCACCGCGGGCTCGGCCACGACAGCGGGTGCTGCCACAAGGGGCTCATTACGCACCACCGCATTAAAACCGTTCACTGAATCGGCAAAGTAGTCCACGACTCGGCGCGTGCCGTCAGACTCAACCAGAGAGTACTGTCCCTGAACTAGGTCTCCACTGCGCTGCTCCGTCTGACTCTTGTAGTCACCGGTGAGAGAGTCTGCCACATTGTATCCAAAGTTGTACTGTGGGAATGGGTCAAACTCTTCGAGCCTGGCGGCGACTGGGGCGGGCGCCGCATATGCGACTGCGGGCACTGCGCTGCCGTGAGCGATAGCCAGAAGGCAGGAGAAGACCACCAACTGTAATAGAAATTGACAAGTTATTGTATGATTTCTTGGTTAATTTTGCACTAAAGTAACTTGGATATACTATTGATTTTATAGAATTTTTTCACTGTTCTGTTCTTTTGATCATGTTTTTCTTATCACTTTTTAGAATTATTTATCACTGTTTCACGATCACTAGTCACTTCACAGATTGCACTGCGCTCCATACCTTGAATGCCATATCTGCTGTTTGTTGCTGAGACGTGTTCGGGGATGCTTAAAGCTGTGAACTGTACCCTCAGTTTGACACTAACGGCATTTATAGTAGTTGGTGGAATGCTTGCCTCATCCTGGTGGCATCTCCAAATTTAAATATATTCAAGTACGCACGTACGAGCGGCCCGATGGGACGACTGGACAATGCCACGTAAACAATGCGGCTGCTTGCAACACACTTGGCCTATGAAACATCGCGGTCACACCGATTCTTCGCTCAATTAACGAAATAACGTGTTTTTCAGGATTTGTGTTTGCCGATCTTCACGGTTAACATACCGCTAAAAGAGATCATATTCTCAAGTAAGTAAGTGGAAACACGGTTGCTTAACAAAGGGGGATTTCAATATTTTCGCATGAATGAAGTGATCGAAGCTCAAGGCAGCCAGTGTATATTGAACATGTATTGACACTTGTTCATTGTACCGTAATTAGTCACGGTGTGTAATAGTGATGACAGTAACAGTGATTAACGAGTTTAGTGCTGAATGCGTTTGGAGATTTTCACTTGCATATCTTACTTACGGACGCTAGTTATCCTTGGTGTCATTAAGCCCACTAAAAGAGTGTTTGACGGATATCGGCTGGGCTGGGAATAAGCGGTCACAAAACGTCATGGACTCGATATGTTTATACATACTCATGGGAGCAAATAAATGGAGCCACTTGCTTATTTGACGCATTATGATAATTATTTTTTATTGTAATACAATGCAATGCATCGATTCGAAACATGATAACATGTCGTCTAAAAGGTTATTTAATAGCCTTTAATAAATAAGTTTTAACGCCATATAAGGCTCAAATTGAGATGTTCCATATTACTAACGAACCCTCTTTTTGCGTCGGGGGCTAAAAATATGGTCTATTATTATGTGTTAAAAGAAAGTGGCTCGATTTGTTTACTGCTGAGTGTAGTTTAACTTTGTTATGATCTGAAACATTCTGAAACATTTTATAAACTGATATTCTATGTATTTACGCTATTTCTATTTGATGATACTCTCGTCCTTTTCCAAAATTAACAAGTCATAGCATAGACACTATTTCATCACTCGTTACAAATCACTCTAAGAGTTGGTACAGTTTAGTACAGCGGATAGTCGCCGACATCGACATTCAAACAGGCTCGTCGGACATAAAACTTGTTATGTTACAATTATGAAATTACATGTGTACATAAATAAATTCCATCCTTTGCAATGAAAAAACTAGTCTGTTGTAGCTTGTTCTGATGGTTTTATTTCTGTGAACTATATTTTTATGAAGGTTTCGGATAAACAAGCTTGACCGACTCCAGATTGACCTATTGTGTATAACAATTTGAAAATAGTGTTTCGTAAAAGGTTATTGAATATTTGTTTACAGACCCGGTCTTAAAATACAAACAAATATGTAATGATTTCCTAAACCAAATGCAGTTTGCAAACAATTTTCAGGCAGCTGAAAATGTATACAGACAGATACAAATACGGTTAACATGTTTCAACTGCAACAGTTAGTAAGATTCTCTCATTATCGTCTGTCTATCTCATTTGCATGACAACGGCCACTTTTCTCAGGTGAATGTATTCGCAAGGACGCAGGTCGTGCACTATTTTGACTGACGGCTAATGGTACGTCGTTAACCCACGACAAGGTGTGCACACCATATTAATCTTTGTTTTGTGTTCCGAAGCTAGTCTGTGCCAACTAAACATATTTCATAGGGTTAGCTTGCTGTCTGCTTGCCACAGTAGACGTTGGCAATATCAGCCACTGACATAATGTATCTAACAATCTTGTAAGTAATAAAGATAATTAATAATTATTATAGAAGTCGTTAGTACGGACACTGACTTCTTTTTTTTTATTTTTGTTTTATTTGCTATGAATTTAGTTACAGACAAAAGATGTTGTAGGTAAATTAAAGAGATCAGCTACAGTCTACCTTATGGCGCGCGGCGTGCAAATAATTAAATAAGTTAAAATAAACAATATCAACAAAACAAAAACAGAAATGTAAATCAAGTCAATTAAAAATAATACTATAGTCAGATACATGATCAGAGAAGTTAGTTTTAACAATCTCAATTTTGATAACACAATCTCCAGAACTAATAATCTTCAGAACTTGGATCTTAAGATTTAACCAAACGTAGCCGGCTTTGTCTCGTATGTCAATCATTATCCACACCAAAATAGTAACTCTGTCTGGCGGCGATCTGGCTTAAGATATAAAATACGATATAATTTCCCGCTAATACCTTTCCGTGGGATAATAGCTAAAGCGCGATTAAGTACACAAATTAAGGTTTCATTTTAGGAAAAATATTTTATGCATTTATAATTCTCAAAACCAGATCAGATCTGCATCTCTGAAGATATACAATATCTTCACATTATTTTTATAGTGCAGAAACCGAAGGCAACCTAAATCTTTCCACCCTTGAACTACCCTCGGCCTGGCAGCTCATGAAAATGCATGCGACAACAGTGGCGTCCATTTTCCTGGCGAGCGCACGCGCGTCCTTCACAAGGTTGCCAATTGTTGCGCAACGCAGAGGCGCGTGCGCAGCGTGGCTTGCCAACGTACGCGGTCCGACACTCATAAGTTGTCGGTGAGAGATGGCTGGCGAATTGCAGATTGTGACCAAAAAGATTGTTGGCTGTCAACAATCTTTTTATTTATCATTATTCTAGCGAACTGCAACAAATTGTCTCATATTAATGCTCATCTTATTGTGTGATGGGGGCAGCAACCCTAAACATAACCCTTAAAAAATTTAATAAAAAATTTAAAAAACCCCCATCGCAAAAAAGTAAAACATTTAAAAAGTAAAAAATAACACTTTAGCCATGAAATTTTACGTAACGTCGGAGTACCGCTTAAGTAAGAAATGTTCCTAGTACTTTAGATATGTAGGTACCTACTTATTTTAACGGTACCCCGACGTTACGTAAAATTTCATGGCTAAAGTGTTATTTTTTACTTTTTAAATGTTTTACTTTTTTGCGATGGGGGTTTTTTAAATTTTTAATTAAATTTTTATTTTATATTTTTTAAACGCATTAATTTTGTTTTATAGAGTTTACAGTTATGAGAATTTTACAGTGCATTGTATGTAGAGTCAAATGCTGGTTAAAATGAATCCAAACACGACATATCTGCTATTGTTTTGTCAAGGGTCTACCTACTGGTGTGCTGGATAGCCTGGCTGCAGCATCAGCTCATCCTGTTGCCATCAGTGCATTGTGTTTAGAATCAAATGCTGGTTGAAATGAATCCAAACACGACATATCTGCTATTATTTTGTCAAGAGTCTACCTACTGGTGTGCTGGATAGCCTGGCTGCAGCATCAGCTCATCGTGTTGTCATCAAGGTATTGTATGCAGAATCAAATGCTGGTTGAAATGAATCCAAACACGACATATCTGCTATTATTTTGTCAAGAGTCTACCTACTGGTGTGCTGGATAGCCTGGCTGCAGCATCAGCTCATCGTGTTGTCATCAAGGTATTGTATGCAGAATCAAATGCTGGTTGAAATGAATCCAAACACGACATATCTGCTATTATTTTGTCAAGAGTCTACCTACTGGTGTGCTGGATAGCCTGGCTGCAGCATCAGCTCATCCAGTTGCCATCAGTGCATTGTGTGCAGAACCAAATGCAGGTTAAAATGAATCCAGACACGACATATCTGCTGTTTTTTTCCAAGAGTGGATTAGTCTGCTAGATATCCTGGCTGCATCAGACCAAATACACCACAATGTTGCTTATTAATATTACACACATGGATGTTTGAAATTTTAAGACACAAATATGTTTGTAAGTAAAGTTAATACCCATACAACGGTAGCTTACACAAAAGAGCTGATAACCATGAAACGGCTGAACCGATTTTAATGAATTATATTTAAGAACCATTGCAAGAAACCCTGCTTTCAAATAAAAAAACCGCATCTATATCGGTTCACCCGTTTGGGCGCTACGTTGCCACAGACAGACAGACAGACAGACAGACAGACAGACAGACAGACAGACAGACAGACACACACACATAGCGGTGAAACTTATAACACCCCTCTTTTTGCGTCGGGGTTTAAAAATAGATGGAACTTATAAAACAGCAAGGAACAAGTCTGGCTGGAAGGTTACGTAGCTTGCAACATTGTTTGTTTATGGTTTTGTTGACTACCTACTTAAAACAGTGTTAGTTGGAGTTATTGTTAATTTTTTCCTCAAATATTTACGAATTTTCCAATAACGAGACTTATTTTTAACCGACTTCAAAAAAAGGAGAAGGTTCTCAATTACGTTTTTTTTTTTCTTTAGGGTTTGTTATCTCGTTTCTCCGTCATTTATGGACCGATTTTTAAATGATTTTTTTATTATATTTATTTCTCAAAAGACTTACAAATTCACAGAGAAAACATAAATAGGTGTAATAACAATGTTATCTGCCAGCAAACGATAGCGATATATTTGATAGGGTATACTAACATATTGGTCCCATTTGTATCAAAACTCAAATCTGATGACGGATCCTCGAGGAATTGAGGGAACTTCTCAAAAAATCCAGGTACACACGCACTTACAGATTTTTACATTTTTAGTAACATATCAAGCGTTTTCATTTAGAAAGTATCATTTTGTAAAGAAAAACTGATGAAGAAGACATGCGACGGAACTTTACAACGCATAACAGCAAATTATTCGAGATTGCTAGTCAGATAGACATCTGACTAGCAATCTCGAATAATTTGCTGTGCAGAGTTTTTGTATTTCCATAACATAACATTACGCCTGTCTATTTTAAAAGGGGCCCCGAAGAGATGAGCAGATTAATGTTTAGAAAGAACTTCTTTTGCAATTGTTAACCGATTTCAATAATTCTTTTAAGTTTTGAAACACTTTCTTTTATACGAAGCAACTAAAAATTGCAAAATACAAACTTTTTTACAAAAAAACAACCGACAAAAATAACTGCAGTTTCGGAAGTCGGTGGCCAATAATGAAATAAACAAAACCACCAAAAGAATAGTACTTAAGTTATTCCGCTTAGTTTGGGACTAGATGGAGTTACGTGAAAGTTGTGGTATATTTTTTTTATTCATCTTTGAACACGTCATAGTCCAAAAACACACACACACACACACACACAAGCACACCAACCAACACATGCACATGCGGACCAAGATTTTTCGTACTGTATGAAAGTACCAGTTACCTTTACACTTCGATAGATAATATGCGGATCAAAACCAGTCACGTCTTTCTACACATCACACGTAGTGACAAGTTACGTTTCAAGATCACAGCTCTGAATAAATAACTTACTAGCTATGGCGAAACATGGGAAATCCTTTTGTCCAGCAGTATGTAGTATTTAACTGTACCTACTTTAGTGTATTCTGTTGCATTGTTTATATGGTTTGTCTTTCAAATGTCGTAGCACCCTACATAAACTTTTCCATTATTAATAGGCTCGCGTTTTATCACTATCTCACCTGATGGTAAGCAATGATCGACCATGAAGCACGCTTACCTAGAAGTAACCTATACAGTCTGGATTCAAAGACCTCTAGGTTGTAGCTAGCAAGAAACACCGACTCCGGCAGGGAATTCCACTCTTTAGCAGTACGCACAGTGAAAGTGTTCCCAAAACGTGTAAAACTGTGGGATTTCTACCATGTAGCGGTGGAGCATCGCCGTACGTTTAGTGGTCTGTTGATGGAAAGGGCTTGGCGAAATTCCGATGCACACTCCTCAAAATGAAAACGATAGAAAACCGAAAGACTAGCAACTCTGCGTCGATGCTCAAGACTTAGGATTAATCAAATGCAAAGGTTTCTAAAGCTTCATAACTTGCACAGGTTGCACTAGAATCTAGCAAAATAAACTTGCCCTATCGTCTGATCACACGTTTTCTACTATTTCAGTGCGTACCAGTCATTTGACACTAAAAACTTACAAGGACGGCAAGTGGTTTTTGTATAATTTACGCCTGTAACATTGATATTACGGTTATTACGTAAATTATAAGATAAGCAGTCATCATAAATAAGTCGTCTGAAGCAATAATGTTTGTTACTGCGTTCATTTATTATAATTAATTCGATTTGTTATCGACAGTGTGTGGGACTCCTTGCGTATGACCTTTTCAGAGTGTGCGTTGAATTTACGTGGCTATTTACAAGTGTCGTACAAACTATATTGTGACATCTTTTAGTGCATCGATGGTGACTCATAATCACCGTTGATGGTGTTAACTTTTTGAAACCCCAGTCACCCATCACAGTTTGTCGACAAAACGCTTATTTAAAATAAGTCGTGGAAAACTTGATATGAGAACGGTAATCTAAGAAATAATATTTTCAAAGACAGTTAGTCTCCACATGATCTTTCTCCAAATAAACTTTAACTATTACTTTAATATTATTATCGCAATAATATGCTTTAAAAGTTGTTTCTACACGTTTCAAAAATGTTCTTTTACGAAACACAGCGCTCGTTGATGTCTTTTCAATGAACGCATAACAGGAAAATAATGATTAATTATTATAATTCGTTATCGAATCTAAATTATTTACGGCCTGCATATTGGATTTGTATTGTGGTCACAAGTTCTACTGCTGAGAATGAGGTTCCAGGATCGATACCCGAGTCGGACGAAACTATATTGAGTTTTTCTAATTCAAATTTCTCAGTAGCTGCCCGGAGTCTGGAATTGTGCAATATGCTTGTCTATTACATGAGACTGAGACATAACTGACGAAATGTGGTGCATTTCACGTACACTTCTCTACTTAGGATGATGTTTAGTGGTTTCAATTCCTATAGGTAGACATTGCAGAGATTTCTAAACTTTGTTTAGAAAACATTCCGAGTTCTAAATCGTTGATTTTGTTACACGAAAAGACGTTATTACCCATTTTGTATTGATTTACTCTTATTTCGTTCCAAATCGACCTCTGCGATGGCCGCGTCAACCGGTAGCAAATCCAGAAATCTTAATTTAATGGGCAACCTACAAATTGTCATTACACTCTTTTCACGAGGTTTTATTAAAATGTTGGCCTCGATTGGCTATTCAAAATGTGTACAGCGTTCGTTCTGCAACAGCCGTTTAAAGAGAAGCATTCATGTCTCTTTTGATATTTTTCTGATGTAACTCCACACAGTTCTTTGAAATGTGAAAAGTCCTTGGTTCAACATGGCCTCAGATATTTTTGCGAGCTAAGTGTTGTTCCGCAAAAACGAAGTAAATAAAACAAAAGTAAAGGTCAGTGTTATTTTGACCCTTTGTATTGGACAGGAAACAACCGCTCTCCCATAATTATTACAGTTCATTTAATTAATGCTGAACAGGTTAAGGCTGTGCAAAAATAACGCTCGTTAAATCACTGCAATTTACTAATTGCTTAGTATTTGCCGAGGTAATTGGCAATCAGATTAATTTAGTGGTCGATCTCATGAAAATAAATCCCCTTACTAGTTACTGGCGTTGTTTATAAACATAACATAAACTCACGCCTGTAATCCCCGAAAGGTTAGGCCTGTAGTAGGTAATACAAATACCTACACCCACACATCACCAGTTGTATTTAAGTCCCATGTTATAGGAGGCGAGCCTATTGCCATAAATCGGGCACAAATTCAGACATCGAGCTGCTTTTGAGAAATTCCACATAAAAAAAATCTAATACTTTTGCCCGACCCGGGAATTGAACCCGGGACCTTGGCAGTAGCGCTTGCGACCACTAGACCAACGAGACGTTGTTTTTTTGTAAATTGAATGGTCTCTCATATGGATCACAAGAAAATATTTGACACATATTTTTTTCTTTTTCAAATTGATGGAAAACTGCTTAGTAATAAGTAAGGCATATTAAAGTTGAGGAGAGGGGGCTTGTTACGTCATTATCTAGTAAAAACTGTACTGGCTATGACGTCATGCGACATTTTGACTCGATATATCTTCGTTTTATTTTGATTAAGTGAAAAAAGAAAAAATATGTGTCGTAACTTAACTTTTCTGAAGTAGCCCATTATATCAACAAGTAAAAAATGGATTTGTGCCTGCTACCTGACATAGAACTTTTCAATGCCCGTGATCAGCGAAAAACTAAAAAACAGTCACTCAATCGTCAACTCTTATCAAAATTCAAATGCAGCGCAAAACACTCTTGTACCTAAAATGTAGTGCACATACCTTGACTTAAATTATTGACCTCATTGCTGTTAGGAATGCGTCACACTGTGCGACTTGCGTCAGGCGTAGTCGCAGCTCTGCTTTATATTCCGTCGCCAAACTCGCGACGAACCTAAACACTTTCCTTGAAAATAATTCTAAGAAACAGTGCAAGAGCTGTACCACTAGCATATTGGGACTGGGTTCCGAGTAACTTAATCGGAACGTGTTATACACAATAAACAGTTTTCGGAAAGCTAGATCCCCTGCAGGCCTAGCCATATTACATATTATTATATTTCTATTATCGTAATCGTTATGGCGACAATAGAAAGAAAATGTAGAATTTGTAATATGGCTGAAAATTACATATACGCCATTTTCTTTCTCTAATAGAAATGTAATGGAAATAGCATTTGTAATAATTATGACTAGGCCTGCTGGTTACTAATGCTATTAGGATTTGTCGATTTACGACGTATGTGTAATTTATGCATAATAATTAATATTGTTTAATATTATCCATTCATATGTAACTTTGATTTTAATTTGAAATTGAATGATATTTTATTTACATTTATATTTTAGTTGCATTTTAATTTAATTTGTATGATGTTCAAAGATGTTGTTTTTTATAATGTGTAATGTTCTTTCGACAAATAAATAATGCATGAAATGCTTACAGGTAAGACATTTGGTACTCTAGTCTTTAAACCTATTGGATGTATATCATATCATTGTATTTTGGTTTTGGTGGTATTCAGTTGTTGCCAAATAAATAAATAATAAGTAAATAGAGTACATCTAAAAATTATCGGCTGAGTAGATATCAAATACATCAATATCAATTAGAATATGTATCCTAAATTAATTATGATCTGTCTTATTTTTGTCAGGGCGCCCCGGGCAGAAGAATATCATGGTCTAAATGTAGTAATCTAAGTATAGCTTACCCAGCTAGTACTTAGATACCTAAGCTTTAAAACTAAAGACTCTTTGTTCCTTTTTTCTTCCTTTTTTCTTTTTTTATATCTATCGTCGTGTCGGATTACCATTCCATCGAATTTTTAGAGCGAGAAAACAGGAGTACTGCTTTACCACCAGACTGAAATTTGGCGTGTGTGTATGACAACACGTATGAATGTAAACGGAGCAAAAGAAGTTACATGTCCAAATCGTAGCAGATGCTTTTGCATTTTTGTTCAGCTTTTTATTGTGTGAGTATGTAACTCCATTGATATGTCCCTTATTTTAATTTTATACATTTACGTAAATTGTCTAAGTATTTCATTGCCCATGTGACGGCAACATGTGGAGAACCTTTTATAGAACACATTACCAATGTTTGAAAAGTAATAAATGATTTGATTTAGATTTTTTTGATTTGATGGCGCTTTGTGGTTTCTGCCTTTCCCAATGGGAAAAAGGCATGAGTTTATGTGTGTATGTATGTATGAAATTTGATCTGGGGGACTACATATGTTATCTTTAATACAAAACGTAGACAGCTCTAAAGAAATTGCTGTACGTGAACATAATCTCTTGCAAATAAATTGCATTACACTGGTGAGATCACTACACCGGCCGCGCCGCTCGCTGTCACGGGTTGATACCAATTACAAATAGAGCAGTACGCAAATGTATTTAGTGAACAGAATCGAATCAAGCGGTTTGCTTCACGTATGTAAGCGCTGTAGCGACAATTGCACCATTTACCGCGTGGATACAATACGAAAAGATGTTCCGGGCATTGCCGACAATGCTGCGTAGTTGTGTCACTCTGCTTGTTACTCACTCGATGGTATCAGTTACCTACTAGACGAACGCATACAAAGTAAAAATAACACAACACATTTCACACCAAACAATTTCGGGTTAAAAAGTAAATAAATCGCGTGACTTAGGTGCAAGTAAGAAGATGATTTATATCGACAGAATAACAAACCAGTTGCAGGACTCGCGCAATTGCATATTTATTATTTCGATGAAAATACAGAAATAAATTGCTACTAATACAACTCGTAAAAATTATAAATCAATGCCATAAAAAAACTGAAACTGCTGCCAATAAATGTTTTTTCTTTCTTTTTATCAAAACTAAACCGTATCGGAAGAAGAATCTAGTTCTTCTAATAGGTAGGTACTTATGTGGCAGGTTGATAGGTTTAGACAGTAATTTAGCTTCCTTTTGAATTGGTACATAATGAATGCTCACTTTGTGACAAGTGTTAATCGTCATCAGTCGTGCTGGTAAGTGAATCATTAATAAGCTTTCTCTGCTTACGCACCTGCAGTCTTATGAATGCAACGCACTACTGTTACAGATACAACGTGTCTACGCATCGAGCATATATTTCTCCATTGATGCTAAGAAGTCAGTGGAACCTATGAGATCATTCGCGAATATGTATTAGTTGGATTCATTTATATTTATTTGTCTATACTAATATTATTAACAGGAAAGATTGTATTTTTGTATGTTATGTTACGAATAAACTTAAAAAATTCTGGACCCGTTTGAAAAATTCTTTTATAACACATTTGCTCGTAAAGGGTATCTTATTCCGCCAAACTCAGTATCGTAATGTATCTCATTACGCACTAGTGCGTAATGGTAAAGTAAAACGCACGGTTCGCAAGTTGCTCCGACTTCATACGAACGGTTCCTTTTTTAAAATCTTAGCAATGAGTTTCTATGTCAGAAAAGTGGTCTACATTTTATTAATAAAATTAACTTTGGCAGATAAAATATAAAAAATAAACATTTAATTCGTTAATTTAATTAATTTTGACAATAAATTACGACCATTAGTAACCAAAACTAAAAAAATATTATTTTTTTTCCTTTATTTATATTTACTTTAAGTATATACTGGCTGTGTGTGTTTATGTGCCTTTGACAGAAAAAAAAAACTGAAGCGCGCGCATCGCCAATTTGTGATCCAGTTGATTGTGATTTCGCGCGCTTTTTCTTTTCGCTATTGTTTTTATTCGAAAATGTCAGTCTGAGTTTTATTTATTTCCTCGCAAATATGTTATAAAACGTCATATGACATACGTGCGCTTTGATAATTACAGCCTCTGCTTTCTTGCAGCAATATTGCCTCGGCTGTAATTATCAACCTACCGCACTTATTTTTTTTTTCTTCCTTATGGCAACTGAGCCGATGTCGACTATTCTGCCAGCGTCACGTGTTGACGGCAAGTTATAGTGGAGGGCCGTCGAACTATTCACTTTGTGGTAGTTATGTTAGTAGCTGAAAAGACAATACAATTGTTGTTAGTAAACATGTATTTTTTTTTGTGTATAATAAAAATACATAATATAGTTATATATATATATATACATATTAATATATTTACAATAATAATTAATAATTATTACACACCGGATCATAATTTGATTTCGTTATCGTTTAAAAATTTTGACAATATTTGTACAAGTTTTGGAGAGAAGTTAGTCAGAAGGGAATGGAAGTTAATGGGGAGGGTGATTTTTATTTCAGGAAGCATACGGTACAAGTCAAAGGATTGGGAGTTTAAAGGACATGAAAAAAATATATGTTCCAGGGTACCATCATCAAGGCCGCATTCACATAAAGAACTGTCACGGATATGAATTTTGTTGAGAAATACTGGGCTGCAGCAGTGACCAAGTCTCAGTCTACACAAAGACGAAACAGTTCTCTTGGACAATTTAACACATTTGAAGAACCAAGGTTTCCGTTGGATGTCGGGTTGGATGCTAGCATAATACGCTCCTTTGAGTTTCGAACTTACCTGCCACGTTGCTGACCACGAATTAGACAGTTTAACTCTGGTGTCTGTCCGCAAATCGTAACTGTGGACAGCATAGTGCTTGCGGTCCACAGGGTTAGACGTTGCGAATTTAGCCAGAGCATCAGCACACTCGTTGCCACCTATACCCGAGTGACTTGGCACCCAAACTATTTCAATGTTTAAATTGGTGTTAGAACAAGAAAGGAGTAGGTTTTGGATATCTGTAATAATTTTGCTATTGAGTTTTGATTTTAATTGGTTTTGAACTAAAGCCTGAATACAACTACGAGAATCTGAAAAAATGACAGAATTTTGGATATTATGTGATTTAATGTAATTAATTGCTTCTAAAATGCCAATACATTCCCCCGTAAATACCGAAACCTCTGGCGGGCACTGAAATAACAGACCAATCCTGGAGTTCTGGAAGTAAGTTGCAATTCCAGTGCAGCCTGTTGGTGAAAATTTAGACGCGTCGGTGTAAAAAAAGTTCCAACCATTCCAGAACCTCTCAATGGCTCGACCAAGGTCACCAGCAGCATCTACAGAACCCTTTGTTATGCCAAGCTCTAAGACGACTTTTGGCCTAAAATGTATCACCTCGTATGCAGAAGAAAATACAGGGAGGGTGGGATATTGACAAATCGGCGAAGAGAGGTTTTTAAGCTCTCTATACCTATTCATCAATGGGGGAAACGTTTTATGTTTCCAATAGGGAGATACTTCTAAAGAGAGGTCGATTTGCTCTAAAATGGGAAGCAAGGGATGGGACGAAAGGGCGAAAACTTTTGACATAAAACGATCTGCTAAATATTGTCTGCGAAGGTTAAGGGGGGGCTCTGCACATTCCACCTGCAGAGCGTTTATAGGAGAGGATTTCATTGCTCCAACTACAATCCTAAGGCACTTTGTTTGAATGGCATCTAACTTTCTAAGTGCCGCTTTGTTGCAGGGTTCAAATAAAAAGCAACAGTAGTCCATCACACTTCTGATCAGTGCATTGTACACTAGTTTTAGCGTGTACGGGTGTGCTCCCCACCATACTCCAGAAAGGGCTTTCAGAACTGACATAGAGCGTTCGCATTTTTTAACAACATTATTGATGTGATGTACTCCGGACAACTTGGAATCGAGCGTTACACCCAGGAACCTGGCTTTATCCTTTATTGGGACAGTTTGACCGTCTATAGTAATATTTACCTGAGGGGTACGGCGTTTGCGCGTAAAAATAACTGCAGTGCTCTTAGGAGCGCTCAAAGATAACCCGTGATCGAGTAACCATTGGTTTAATGAAGCTAAAGAAACATTCAGAGAAAGGGCGGCATCCTCTATGGATCTACGAGAGACTAGTAAAGCAATATCGTCAGCATACTGTAGAATTTTGCAATCATAATTAAGGCAGGAAGGGAGATCCGAAGTGTATATATTGTATAAAATTGGACTTATTACGGATCCCTGCGGTAATCCCCTCCAGGCCACCCTCCGATCAGAGTTTTCTCCTGGAATTCTCAGATGCAGAGTGCGATCGGAAAGAATAGTGCTGATGACCTGGATAATCCTAGCCGGTATTCTCAGCTCTTGCATCTTGTGCCTGAGAACTGGGAGGAGAACTGAGTCATAAGCAGCTGATATGTCTAAGAAAACGGCAACCACAGACTCATCTCTACTCAGAGCCAGTCGGATATCTGATGTGAGGATACCCACACTATCAGTTGTACCCAGACCTTTCCTGGAGCCGAATTGAGTCACTGGTAGCAGTCTTCTGTGTTCAACTACCCATTCCAAACGATTTTTTATTAAGTGTTCAAAAAGTTTGATAAGTATGGACGATAAAGCTATAGGTCGGTAGGAGTGATGATCACTAGGATCTTTGCCGGGTTTTAATAGAGGGATGACCACTTGAACTTTCCAAGCTGGAGGAATATACCCAGAGAAGAAGCAGAAATTGACCAAGTCCAAGTAATATTGCCGGCATTTTGCACCAGATTTTGCAATGAAAGAGTAGGGGAATCCATCCACTCCAGGTGCGGAGTCCCTAACATACATAAGCACTGTTTCAAGTTCCTGAGAAGAGAATGGTTTGTCGAGTGGGTCGTCGGAATTTATGGAGCCAGCAAAATTAAGTTCATCTTCTCCAGGAACATAGACCGGGGCAACCTTAGAGAAAAACAGGTACCCTAACTCTTCAGATAAAATGATTGAACAGGGCGGCTTAAAGGAGCTTCTAAAACTCCTTAGCCTTTGCCATACCACCGACGCTGGAGTGGATGGACTCAGGGAAGTACAAAATGATACCCATCCTGTTCTTTTCTTCCTTCTACATAATTTCCTGAACTTCGCCAATATCCGCTTGAAGGTAATAAAATTTTCCAAGTTCATTTCATGGTTAAAGGTCTCTTCAGCAACATTCCTGGCTCTAACCATGGTAGTGCATTCCCTATCCCACCACGGCGGAGAGGGAACTTTGCCATTAGGAGGTTTTTTGGAATTAAAACAATCATCAGCTGTAGTGGATATGGTGTTGGAGAAAGCAGAAAAACATTCCTGAGGATTCTGAGTGTTTATAATAGGAAGGGATGAGATGCGGAGGTCTAATATTTTTGAGTAAAGATCCCAATCCGCTGAACTAAGCTGGTACTTTAATAGAGGGGGAGGGGGTTATCTGGGATAGTTTTAGATGGGATTTTAACCGTGATGGGGTAGTGATCGCTTCCATAGGTCATATTTAACCGACTCCAAATAAGAAGGCTGGCTATGCTCGACGAACAGAATGTAAGATCAACACAGCTATTACCTTGCTCCAAACCTGACCTACGTGTGGCACTGCCATTGTTGATAACACACAGGTCAAGTTCGTCCAGCATATCCACCATGGCAACGCCGGTATTGTCACAGTAATCCGAACCCCATCGGTAATGATGACTATTAAAATCCCCCATGACTAGTATTGGTCCATTCAAATTACTAAGCAGGTTTTTTATTAGGGCAATATCTTCAAAGTGTGGGTGGGCAATATAGAAAGAAAAAATATTTATACCCTCAACCTTAACAGCAACAACATTTATGTTGTCACCAATGAAGGGTAGAGGGATCTGGGAGAATGGTACTTTGCTATTGATGAACAAAGCACATCCTCCATATCCATCTAATCTATCTTGGCGGACACCACTGAAACACGGCAACCTGAAATTACTCTCAGAACGAAGCCATGTCTCAGCAATGCCGCAGACTGATGGTTTAAATTTATTAATTAAAAAGAGCAGGTCAGGTTTCCTGGGTGTAATACTCCTCACGTTCCATTGAAGGAATGTCAGGGGATGGAACATTACTGATGTACCGAAGAATGGATGACAATTTGTTGGCAACGTGGTCAGGTAGTGAATGATCAGGGTTAGCTAATACCATTGTTAGCATATTGGTAATGACGTTCAGGATGGTTTCAGATGTCATTGTATCAGGGCGACCTGCACCTTCCCTTGGGAAAGCACAGCCATTTTGGGAAGGAGAGAAAGAGTGTTCTTGAATAAGCGCTTGATGAGCTTGCTTATCATAGCTAGGGGAGAGGGGGGCGTGGGATTTAGGTTTCAAGAACACTGTTTTGCGGTAAGATTTAGGAGGTTGAGAGGTTGGACTGTTGAATTGGGTTGAACCAGGTAGACTATTGTATTTTTGGGATGATCTTGAGACTTCAGCATATGATTTATTAACTTGAGGAAAAACCTGACTTGCTTCTGCATAAGAGACTGATTTTTCCGCCATTACTACTTTTATACCTTTTTGACGACCCAATTCAGGGCAAGCCTTATCATTAGCATAATGGTTTCCAGTACATGATATGCAGTAGGAGTTTTCAACTGAAACTTGGCATCCATCACCTGGGTGATCCTGGCCACACTTATAACAGCGGGGTTTTGAGCGACATACAGTGCGAGTGTGACCGAAACGACAACAATTAAAACATTGAATAGTCGGGTACATGTATCTTTCAACTGAAAGGGCAGTGTAAAAACAGTATACACGTTTCGGTAGTACCTGACCATCAAAAGTAAGAATAACTGTTTGTGTGGGTTTCCATTCAGTAACACCAAGAGAAGTCACCTTCCGGTTCATTCTCCTAGCTCTAATAACAGGGCCGCATCCAACAGGAACCTTGATGTTTTCAATAACTTCATCCTCTGTCCATTCAGAGGGTACGTCTCTGACGAGCCCCAAACGTGTGACATTAAACTGGGGAATTGATGCAATGAAGCCATTTTGGATTAGTGTACGACTGATCAAAAAGCTGTTCGCATCTTGGTGTGACTTAAATTCTACTGACACTCGGTTTCTGCCGAGACGTTTAACACTACCCAAGAGAATGTTACTGTAATTGTTTTTAGTAAGAAACATACCAAACTTTACGGGGTGTAAAACAGTACCTGCAGTCTGCCCATCTTTTAATGATATGTGAACTACATATGGCGGATTATCTTTAACAGTGTATGTCTGCCTACCGATTTCTTTTTTGGGTATTTTCGGAGGGTTTGTTATGGAAGTCGGGGGAGAAGTGGCTAGTCTTTTCCTACTTGCCGATTCGGAGTCCATTATTTCTGTCACATTGTCGTCGGGAAGAGAAACTGTTAGGATTGGAGAATATGTAAAGGGATCGGGAGGGTCAGGGGGTTTTTTAGTTTCCATGACAAATAGGGTCAAATACTGACTAAAAACTGGACCAATTTACATATAGTACAAACCTCACAACACAGGACAGGCACAAGAACAGATGTGATTCAAATTAACACCGATAGAACCAATAAAAATAATAAAATTCGTAACACAAACAGAAGCTCGTGTTTAACCTTCACCACTACCAACGAAAGTCCTACCGCACTTATATCATAATGTGCTATATTACCGTTGGGAAGTTACTCTATCCCCGGGTATGATAGGTTTTTTATCCCTGTAACTCCACTAGGAAGAGAAACGAAATACGTGGATGACACCGCGTGGCGACTGCTGATTAACTAATAAAACAATTTTCAATAGAAAGTAAGAAAACATGTTTATTTAGGACACGCACAGGAATTTAAAACTAAATCTAACATATTATTAACAAAAAGATCTGTGCGAGGCCAAAAGGCCCCTTTCTCAGCACGATGCCTCGTCAATCAACTTACTTTAAACACTATGTAGGTATTAGAAATCTAGTAAATATTTGGTAAAACTAATATTTGACTTTTTGTCACAAAATACGCCATATTGCAATATGTTGTAATGTATTGTCGCGTTGAGTTATAAGTTGTTGTTAAGCTTCCTGCTCTAAGCTTTTTTTTACTTTATTAGTAAGAACCACATTTCTAACTATTTAATTACGATCCAGCCTAAAAGACCAATTAGCAATTTAACTTTTACTTATTATGTTGTTATAGATTATAATAAAAACTAAGAATAGTGTCCATTTGTTTTTTTACACAAGTCCTTACACGGATATCTATGAGTTTCTTAGAGTCTGGTATAATTTATGATAAAAAATAAAATAAATAAACTAATATTCCACAACTTTATTTCACAACGCAATCCAGTCCCAAATCAAGCAGAGCTTGTGCTAGCTTGTGAGTACTAGACATACTTAATTCATTAATCCCCAAGCGACTCGCGCGTTTGCGCTGTCGTCATTGTCTTTCTATTGGGTCTCTAATTGAAACGATTGAAAGGTTAATAAATTTCTGAATACATACATACTATAAAAAAAAATTAAGTACACTCAGACACAGAACAAATGATCGTGCTCATCACACAAACATTTTTTTGTCTTGTGTGGTAATCGAGCCCATGACCTCCAGCATAGCAGCACTGCATTGCACACATCACACACACACATTAATCCCTTTTTTATATTATCTAGGAAGAAGAAAGTCTGCATATCTGACTTGACCAATGTCGTTCAACCCGCCTTAACCTTATCCATTTTGCCTACTAAGTTTATTATCAACCAAGGCATAATTAAACTCTTAAATATTGATACCTATTATACGAGTACATATTCGTGGGGTCGTGCTCCTGATATTACATCACATTCGTGACATGCCCGACAAAGCTTGAGGAATGAAATAAGTAGACCCGAGTAGCGCAGCCGTGCAGCTATGTGGATCACGAAGTTGGAGCAAACGAACACATAAGGCCTAGCTCTGTATGTACCTAATATGCGCGTCTTGGTAACTAATAAAGTACGAATCTTTTCATGAAGCTTTTATCGCACACGGAATTTTGTTTAGTGCGCAATTTGCAATTACTTACCTACTACTTCTATTTCTTTGAATACAGTTTACAGTTTATTTCAGCTTTTTCCTAATAAAGGAGCTTCATTGAATATTGTAATACGAAACTTGTCTCAGAGTCGCACTTATATTTCTTATAATTTTGCCAAGTTTTCGATTGATTAGTGGTTTAGATGTGAACTGCATAGGGAACGATATGGGATTTGATTGGGATAAATTTTCTACTGATCCATATTTGTGTCTGCATCATATTCCACACATAAATGACTTGCTGAATAAAACAACTTATGTTCCTCCGAGTACGTACTCGATATTATTATTATGCTATGATGAAAAAATAAATAAAGTTTGGTGGCGAATGAAGATACGTATCTTCAATCGCCATCAAACTTATTGCAAATCAAAGGGTCATTAATCTTTGTTAACACTGATGAACTTCCCCTGCAATTACTTCGTTCGACAACCAAAATGCACACACCTTAATCCAATAATCACCGTTAACAGATTAGTTGGTTACTTAACCCTGCACCGATAGCATCTCAAATAGCCCAAATCTCGGCCAGCAGTCAGGGGCGGATACCATCGTTACACGACGCGACGCGCCTCGGTATAATGTCAAGGTAAAACTCTACTATTGTCTCTGTCTCAAACGATACGGAGCGCGAATCATAATTAACAATTAATGAATAGCCATTCATCGCGCTGTCGATACCAGTGAAAGATTACAGCAATGGGCGTGATTGTTGTAATGTATGCGCATTTTTATTAAATGTGGGCATTGTGTTCATGAGGTTACATCGTAAATGGTATAAACAAACAGCTCAGTTTGGAGGTAATCAAAATTGAGTGCAGCGATTACTTCAAGAGGTCCTGAATTAATAAAGGTGGCTCTACTGTTTTGCCATAGTATATATATATCTGTGATAATATAGTGTACTCTCAGTACCTGTCACTGTCAGACAGGTTTGACGAAACTTGAGAGAAATCGATCACTTACTAAATGATCATTAAAACACCAATACTCTGTAGTAATTTTTTGCTCTGATTAATAAATATTAGCTCGGCAACCTACAATTTATTCACATCGCTGATTTATTGCCCATTTCATCAACTACTGCATAATTGAATCATCTTGATTTTATTTTCGTATTGCAGCTGTAGATACTTACATTGCAGCATATTATCGATGAAAGAACGTTTATCAAAATCTCATTTTCTTTTATGATCGTTTACCGATATTTTTGTATCCCGTCGACGTTTATTGAGTGATAACTTCATTTTACCTCGTCAACGCGACGACACGCTACCATTTCAAGACGTGATACCGTAGAACTGTCAAAGAAGTCGAATAATCATAACCTTGGACCACATTATGATAAAAACAAGTTGGCACTTAGTGTTACGTAGTGTAAAATACCGGTAATTACGTACTGTGACCAAGTAACGTAGGAATGGTAACAGATGTTCGCAAATTGCGACGATGAACTTTAAGTCCGATATCGTCAACGAGCACTCACAGGCCTCAAATGAAAATATCAGTAGCTTATAATTCAGAACAAGGACAACAATATGTGCCTACAAATACGTGTATGGTCGACAAGTTAGTGTATAATTTACTATATGCACGCAAATCAGTTTAAAAGCACCAGCAAACAAAATAGGGACAATAGGGAATATTTAAGAATTTTTTGATTTGTCAAACAAGCAGTCATTATTACAATTTACTTATAGAGAACTTATAAAAACATCGGGCACCGCAGGCAGGAATCCAGGTTTAAAAAAATTAAAACGCATGTTAGTAATATATAAGCTTTTGATAATGAGATCAGACGTCTAAATAATTGAGATTCACATAATTATTATGTGTAATGTAAAGTTTAAGCAAACAAACTACACATGTAAACTATAATGATAAATAGAGTAAAAAGGTGGACATTATAAAAAAAAAAACAACCGACTTCTTAAAAAAACTAACAGGTGAAAAATACCTCCAGTTTCGGAAGTCTGTGGCTTTGGTGGTTTTGTTTTGTTCATTATTGGCCACCGACTTCCGAAACTGGAGGTATTTTTGTAAAAAAGTTTTTATTTTGTAATTTTTATTTTATTTGTATGTAAAGAAAGTCTTTCAAAACTTGAAAGAATCATTGAAATTGGATAACAATTGCTAAAGAAGTTCTATCTCTAAACATGAATCTGTACATCTCTGCCGGCCCCTTTTAAAATAGAATGGCGTAATGTTATGTTGTAGAAATACAAAAGCTCAGCATAGACATCTGACTATAGCAATCGCGAATAATTTGCTGTTATGCGTTGAAGAGTTCCGTTGCCTGTCTTCTTCATCAGTTTTTCCACACCAAATGATACTTTCTAAATGAAAATGCTTGATTTGTTACTAAAAATGTTGAAATCGGTGCATGTGTGCCTATATTTTTTGAGGAGTTCCCTCAATTCCTCGAAGACCCCTCATCAGGTATGAGTTTTGATACAAATGGGACCAATCTGTTAGTATACCCTATCAAACAAAAAAAGAATTTTGAAAATCGGTCCATAAATGACTGAGTACTGAGGTAACAAACCCTAAAAAAAAAAAGAAAAAAAAAAAAAATATACAACCGAATATGAGAACCTCCTCCTTTTTTTGAAGTCGGTTAAAAAATTAAAAACCCCCACCGCAAAAAGTAAAAGATTTAAAATGTTGAAAATAATACTTTCCTATCGTTGAGCCATGTAATTTTTACCGACTTCAAAAAAAGGAGGAGGTTCTATGTTCGTGTGTATGTATTTTTTTTTTTTTTTTTTTTTTTTATGTATGTTACCTGATTTCTCCGCCATTTGTGGACCGATTCTCGAAATTCTTTTTTCGTTTGAAAGAGTAGACTCCTGAGGTGGTCCCATTTTAATTTGGTGAAGATCTGGTGCTGATCTTCGGAGATATACAACGGAACTCTTCAAAAATAGACGGCAAATCTATCGTGATTGCTGGAATCGCTTGGATGTTTATTGTTTATACAACATCATGACGTATCATCAAGCCTGTATGCTCAGAGGGGTAGGCAGATGTGTTCAATATACCTAGATTTCGACAGTTAGGTATGTTAAGTTTCATTTATTAGGGTTAGGTGGATAACCCTATTATAATGACATGTATTGTTAACAATTAATAACAATATAAAATGAATTCATGGCAAATGTTTGTATGGGAACAACTAAAAATGGAAAAATAAAAACTTTTTTACAAAAAATAAAACCGACTTCAAAAATAACATTCGGAAGTCGGTGGCCCATCAAGAATAAGACAAAAGTACCAAAGCCACAGACTTCCTAATTTAGAGTTATTTTACACCGTTTAGTGTTATTTTTGAAGTCGGTTTTATTTTTTGTAAAAAAGTTTTTTATTTATTCGTGTTAAAAGCTTTCTTTGCTTTAAAATAAATAACCTTCGAACTTCACAGGAACATATATGAATGATGACGAGAAACAGCCTCATCAAGATAGCTACCGACACTAAACGACAGGCACTGCCATTCAGCGCCACCACACCCAACCGGCTACTTTTGTTTTCATCACACGAGGACCTCAACAATCGATAGAACCATGGCCACTGACCTCCACTATTCAATCTCTGAAATAAGTAGGTATCAAGTTTATCTATTAATCTTAAAATTGACGACACGGAGGAGTGCATGCAATTGGAGTGGTTAAGCGATTGGCTGATGTGAAGCTTGTCATGGTTTCGATGCCAGCACGGAACAAATATTTGTTTGGATGGCCTACAAGTAGTAATTAGAAACTTTTTTAGGGAAAATACTCGTAAGGTCTTCATATAAAATGAAAAAATATAAATTTACGAAGTCATTTAAGAAGAATCAAGAATCTGATATACAGTGGGACTCCTGGATAACGAATAGTACCAATACCAACCTAATTAAAACTGCTGGTTACATATCTGTGGCCAAGCAATCATTGATAAAGAACGCCTAACAAACATGGACCTTATCGAACTCTACATACTTACTTCATTTAGCAAATGTCATAGATAGTAGAAAAACACAATAGCTTCACGTTAGGTACCTTAGGAAGGTTTCTTGAAACTCACGCTAGGTCAGGTCGTCTATATGTACAATGTCGTGATTTTCTCAAAAGATTATGCATAGTGAGTAGAGGCACCTACATGTTCCTATGTAGTTTCAAATTAATATCGTAAAATTTAGAATAAATACGTGACTAAAAAAATTGCCTCGCCAAACATCTAAAACGAGATAATTAAAATGTAATAAACAAATAACATTGTGTAGTAGTGGGCGAGTCATCCTTGAGCGCGCGGGTGGAGTCGCTTGCGCAACAACACATTACACGCTGTAACAAGAGCACACGTCGCGGCGGTAAATGTCGCTCCTGCTTTTTATGGCGGCCTCATTTCTTCCTTTTAGTACTAAGTAAGCACTGCGTGATATACTTAGGACTGATAAGAATCTATTTGAAATAAATGCAGTACGCGCAACTAAAACGAAAAGCTGCATTTGTGACTTGTGCTTTGAATCTGTTATAAATATCAAAGGACGACTTATGTTATTATGTCTTTAGCAGCTGAATATAGCTCAAAAAACACTCGTTATCCTCTGTCAATGTCCATTTAATGCAAAAATCCGATACTTACACCATAGCATTTTCAGTTTTCCCGAAACACCTTTACAGTCGGGATTCGGGCGTGATTAAAACAACAACTACTTTCACTAAAAAAACTTTTTTGCAAAAAATAAAACCGACTTCAAAAAAGCACTAAACGGTGAAAAATAACTCTAAATTAGGAAGTCTGTGGCTTTGGTGGTTTTGTCTTATTCATGATGGGCCACCGACTTCCTAATTTAGAGTTATTTTTCACCGTTTAGTGCTTTTTTGAAGTCGGTTTTATTTTTTGCAAAAAAGTTTTTTATTTTTCTATTTTTAGTTGTTCCCATACAAATGTTTGATGAATGAATTGATTAAAACATGAGTTTATTTTATACTTATTGTTAACATTACATGTCATGATAAATAGATCCACTTATCCCTAATAAATGAAAATTAACATACCTAACTGTCGAAATCTAGGTATATTGTACACATCTGCGTACCCCATCAGAACATACAGGCGTGATAATACGTCATGATGTTGTATAAACAAAAAACATCCAAGCGATTCCAGCAATCACGACGGATTTGCCGTCTATTTTTGAAGAGTTCCGTTGTATATCTCCGAAGATCAGCACCAGATCTTCACCAAATTAAAATGGGACCACCTCGGGAGTCTACTCTTTCAAACAAAAAAAGAATTTCGAGAATCGGTCCACAAATGGCGGAGAAATCAGGTAACATACATAAAAAAAAAAAAAAAAAAAAAAAAAAAAAAAAAAAAATACATACACACGAACATATAACCTCCTCCTTTTTTGAAAGTCGGTTAAAAAAGTAATCCCACGAAAACTAGAGTGAAGTGAACTGTCAACGCATGGCGTTAGTATGGAATTACAGCTCAGTTCACCTCCACCTCACCTTAATGACTTAATGACTGGCCTGTTGGTCTAGTAGTTAGTGACCCTGACTGCTATGCCGGAGGTCGTGGGTTCGATTCCCACCCAGGACAAATGTTTGTGTGATGAGCATGATCATTTGTTCTGTGTCTGGGTGTAATTTATCTATAATATGTATGTATTTAAAAATATATAAGTATGTTTATTAGCTGTTTAGTACCCATAACACAAGCTCTTAGCTTAGCTTGGGACTAGATGGCGTTGTGTGAAAAAGTTGTGGAATATTTATTTAAAAATTTGCAGGGTTGATTATTACAGAATAGTGCTGTGCTCTGGTACTTTAACTATCTTAACGATTGTGTCACTGCTTGTGAATCACACTATAAGTATCATTTGCAGACGGTTCCTAATAATGAGTAGGTAGTACTCTATTCATTTGTTTGTCTCACAAATGTCCGTTTTAATTAACGCTAATTAGCAAAGCAACATCTAGTTTGGTAACACTGAACATCAGCAATCCTCCAAGCAAAAGTTCTTGTTTTAATGTTCCTTTATACATTTTCGTCAATGGCACACAAAAAAAAATAAGTTGGCAAAAATTTCGAACAATACAACAGGCACCAAACTTGCTCTAAACAACCACTACACCATTGTTGATTTCGAATTTCCTCGTAAGAAACGAATGGTAAAACGAGAACGGCTGCTTAGGGAGTTGCTAATGTTTAGAATTAGGTACCTACCTGACTAGGCGTTGGCGTTGCTTTGCTTAGCTTTAATCAAAACTGTCATTATAGTCAGTCAAGCAAATAATTCGAGCAAGTACTCCTATTACCTACTTATTATTAGGAAACGTCTGCAAATGAGATAATATTCACAAGCAGTGACACAATCGTTAAGCTAGTTAACGTTCTGAACAGTTTTTTTGTGAAGTAGAATATAATAGGATAACTTACTAATTTTAACTTTATGGGCTGCATACTCCAGACTCAGATACTGATCCTCGTAAAAATCCTAATAGATAACAAAAAGTAACAAAACCTATTATTTCGTTAGTAATCAATTTTAATAAAGATAACACTCGAATAAATTACCAATTATTATAAATTAAATAGCATAAATTGAGCTTCACACTTGATAATAAAAACAAAAGTACGTTAACAATCAATCAATCTTTCTTATAGAGGACCAAGTTAAATTATAGGTTACCTTTAAAAGTTTTTTGGGACTTGTATTCATAGCTATCAGAATAATAATTTTTATTTATTTTTTTATATAAACTCTAATATGCACGCTTAGCTGAAAACGCAATGAAAAGTTAAATAAGTACAGTAATTCGTGTAAACGCAAAACCAGCAGCTGTTTCGATTATGTCGACCTTGATCTGCGCCGAGTGCTGACAGAGGGCCGCGTCTGTAGTTTCCTTACAGGAAATTAAACGTATGTGAAATTGTATAGCCGTACCTATATATGCGAAGAGGGCGGAACTGGTTAAGAAATTTGAGATGCTGAGCAAACAATCAATATCGATCATTAATTTAAAATATCTGTATTGCAATCTAATCAAAATCATAAACATGAAAACATTTACACGTCTGAATAGACAGACTCTTAACATAAAAAAACAATTTGCAAAAAAGTAAACCGACTTCAAAAAAAAACGTGTAAAATAACTCTAAATTAGGAAGTCTATGGCTTTGGTGGTTTTGACTTATTCATGATGGGCCACCGACTTCCGAATTTAGAGCAATTTTACGCGTTTTTTTTTTAAGTCGGTTTAATTTTTTGCAAAAAAAGTTTTTTATTTTTCCATTTTTAGTTGTTCCCATACAAATGTTTACCATGAATTTATTTTATATTGTCAATTGTTAACAAAACATGTCATGATAATAGGGTTATCCACTTATCTCTAATAAATGAAAATTAACATACCAAACTGTCGAAATCTAGGTATATTGTACACATCTGCGTACCCCTCAGAGCATACAGGCGTGATGATACGTCATGATGTTGTATAAACAATAAACACCCCAGCGATTCCAGCAATCACGACAGATTTGCCGTCTATTTTTGAAGAGTTCCGTTGTATATCTCCGAAGATCAGCACCAGATCTTCACCAAATTATAATGGGACCACCTCAGGAGTATACTCTTTCAAATAAAAAAAGAATTTTGAGAATCAGTCTTCAAATGGGGGAGAAATCAGGTAACATACATAAAAAAAAATATACATACACACGAACATAGAACCTCCTCCTTTTTTGAAGTCGGTTAATAACATCACACCTGTAACCCTCGAAGGGATAGGTACCTAGAGCTGTACCTGTGGTACACCAAATGGTACACCCACATTTCGCCAGTTATGTTTAAGTCCCACGTTATAGGGGGCAAGTCTATTGCCATCAATCGGGCACAAATCTAAAATCCGGACCTGGCGGACCTGAGGATCGGACATGGGACCACAAGGATGACAGAATTTTATATTCATAGACAATACTAGCTTCTGACCGACCGAAAGCAATATCGTGAAAGAGACCTAACTTCTATAATCCAATAGCACTCGGCAATAGTGTAGCTTTCGTCAGTGAAAGAATTTTAAAATCCAGGTGTTTAGATTCGGAGATTAACCCCTACATACAAACTAACAAATACATCTTTATAATACAAGTAGGTATACATTAGTAGGATGTGTATTTATGTATCTACCTTATAGGTTATTTTTCAACGGAAACTATTTTTTGATGGATGTGACAAACATAACATCTATTTAGATCATAGGAGTAGGAGTGTCTGAGATGATATATAATTTGGACAAAAATTTGAATAAACGCAAGAATATTAATACATAGCGGATATAGAATTGATAGAGTGTTTTCTACTAATCTGCTGTTACAGACTTTGTGGGTAAACCTATGTGCACATTATATATTATTATTATTTTATATTTATTTTATGTACATACTTGGACTCACCAACCACGAAACTTACCTACTCACTCTTAGAATAAAAAATTGTTATCATAATGTGATCAGCTTCCGAAAAAAAAAGGGATCATTAATAGCGCCCTGGGGCTCTAACTCACGGCCATGCAACTTACGCACGACATCGCGCGGTGAAAGGGTGCGCCCCCGCCAGCCATATAAAAGCTCCAAGCACTCCTCGTCAGACATCATTCAACATCCTCGATCAACTCACATACCACACAATGGCATTCAAGGTACTACAAAGTTACATCCCAGAACTAGCTGAGCAGGTTTCTAAAGCAAGAACCTAACACATTGACTGAATTAGTGAAAAGTGGATCCTTGTTACAAAACTAATTACCTAATTTATTGTTCACAGTTTGTAGTGTTCGCATGCTTGGTGGCTGCGGCCAGTGCTGGTGTCTACCCGGCTGCTCCAGTGGCTTACGCCGCTGCCCCCGCCTATGCTGGTCATCAGGCATACGCCGCTGGTCCGGTTGTACACTCCGCTCCTGTGGCGTACGCCCCTGTCGCCAAAGTCGCCGTCAACGAATACGACGCGCACCCTCAATACAGCTTCGCGTACGACGTGCAGGACAGTCTCACTGGCGACTCCAAGAGCCAGCATGAGAGCCGCGACGGTGACGTCGTCCAGGGCTCATACTCCGTGGTGGACCCTGATGGCACCAAGCGCACCGTGGACTACACCGCCGACCCCCACAACGGATTCAACGCTGTCGTGCGCAAGGAGGCCCTCGGTCATGTCGCTAAGGTCGTCGCCCCTGTCGCCAAGGTTGCCCCTGTTGCTTATCACTCTGCCCCAGTCGCCTACCAGGCTGCCCCTGTCGCCTACCAGTCTGCCCCTGTGTACCACTCTGCCCCCGTGTACCACTCCGGCCCCGTCGCCAAGCTGGCGTACGCCGCCACCCCCGTGGTTCACGCTGCCCCAGTGGCCAAGTTCGCCGCTCCCGTCGCCTACTCTTCTCCCCTCTACCACCATTAAATTGATGCCAAACCTAGGAATCTAATTGTACAGTACTAATAGCGTATTATTTTTCAATATGTTTATACTATTATGTTTTACGTTAATTAGGACATACCTATTTAATTAAATTAATATTTTTTACTGGATTTTTTTGTATTACTTTCTTCTAACTTGTTTTTACACTTAATAAAAGTTTAAATAACGGCATCTTAACAGTAAGGTGAATACGGTGCACAAACAAATATGTTACTAAACTAAACATTGAATTACGTCTCCACGGATTACAAAGTTCACGCTCAAAAGGCCTGCGACTGAAATTATCCTACTGACATTTTAGTTTACCTATAGTACATCCTTATACCTATAACATAACTGATGCTAAGTGGACTTAGTAAGGATGTGAAGTGTCGTAGGTGTGGGTCATAAACATTAGGTAGGTAGCCATTGCCACCATGTGTCGTTATGGCTCAGTGGTTAAGGCTTCGCCTCTTATGTACGACATTGTGAGTTCAAATCCAATGCGCCTTTTTAAATTCAAATGTCAGTGATGTCTCAAAAAAACATAGAAAGCAGATTTTTTAGTCTATCGTAACCATCACTTTATCATATAGTTTAGAAGTTTCTATGACCACACTGACTTTCCAACATCTATCAATAATTCCGTGGTATTAATAAGGCAAATCAAAATAGCTTATACGCGAATTCATTGTATGTACTTAGGAGGTACCTATAGTAGATCAGGAGTTCATAGATAGCCACCTTCCGCCTAATTCCATGATACTATAAAATTTAAATTGTCATTACCCTTCACAACAAAATTCTATACCAAGATTCGTAAGTATGCAAAACAGCTCAATCTTCAAAGGAAAGGAGATCTCCCATTCCGTTTGGCGATTTGGCCAGAATTTGTTTTTGGCTTGCGGCCAATAATTGGTTAGGTACATTTTATAAGTATGGAGGTCCTAGTAGTAGAAATATCCATTTGGCGAAAAGCCGACAAAGCTAAAATATTTTTTAAACGAATACATGACAGTCTTATTTATAGAACTCATACTCTTCTTTAAATGTTGGTTACCATAATCCTCCGAAATGGCTTGACCACGGATATGTATATGGGCTTGACCTTGATGATTTTATATGCATATTCAGTAAGTCTGGGAATCGGCTACTGTCAATTTTTCATACCCCTAAGTGATAAGGGTTCTCCACAATGTCCACCCTTAACATTTATTTTTTATTATTTGGACAAAAAATATTTTTGTATATTGAACCCTAAATTTTCAACCTTCTATCACCAACCCCTATTTTAAATAGTTTTTAAGTAATTAAATTTTAGTAGTCAAAACAGTGGTCAACATTTTATGAATAAAATTAACTTTGGGACATAAAATATAAAAAATAAATAACGAATTCGTTAATTTAATTAATTTTTTCAATAAATTAGTAACCAAAACAAAAAAACATTAATTAATTTACTTTACGTTAATACTGGCTGTTTTTGTGCCTTTGACTTAAAAAAAACAGAAGCGCGCGCATCACTAATTTGTGAACAAGTAAAATTTACAACGGAAAAAAAAAGCGCGGGAATCATCGAATTTGGCGGGCGTGATTTTTCTTTCCTTTTCACAAAAATATTAAAAAACGTTGGCTATTGGAGATAAGTTGTGTAGATATATGTAAATATTCATTAAATTAGTTGATATAATTGTTTATAGATATAGTTCTTCATTTAGGGTAAGTTTTTTCTATTTTATTTTTCTGGCCAGTGGCCACAATGGACAATGAACCGCCTGATCCGGGGGGCACAGTTCCCTCGGTCGGGCATAATATTACTATTTACGAATCCAGTATGGATACGGACTCGTCCTTAAACCGATCGGAGCGGAAAAGGGCTAGAGCGCCTCGTAAAGTATGTAAAAATTGTAATAAAAGAAGGCGAAATGGGCGCTCATCAGGAACAAATAATGAAACAAATTGTCATTGTGATAATGACTCAGTTCAACTTCAACTTCATAGTTCAAAAATAACGACTAACGTACCGGTTCAGGCAATTTTATTTCAACAAGAAGCCACTCCACGTTCTGTGGATGGTCCCCAGACTGTGCTAATCCAGAACTCAGATCTTCCCCAGAAGGCGCCACAGGTTGCTAGGGCTTTGTACGAAGCCACAGACCTGTCGCCATACGTTGTACATATTCAAAAAAATGTTGATACAAATAACTCGGCTCAAACATTACACCCAATAACTTTAGGGCACTTTTTAAAAAAACGCAGATTTAACCACATCATTAACGGTTCACTAAAACGCATTGGTCGCAACCGAATTTCACTAAGCTTCTCCCATTACGTAGATGCAAACTCTTTTATAAATGACCCAAGTTTGGCCAAAGAAAACTTGAGGGCATTTGTTCCATCTTTTAATGTGTGTCGGATTGGAATTATAAAAGGCGTACCTACCGAATGGTCTCCGGAGGAAGTCATTGAAAATATATCCGTCCCCGCTGGATGCGGGAATGTCATAAAGGCTAGACGTCTTAATTATAAAGTACACGAACCGACCCCTGTGTGGAAACCATCCCAAACAGTCGTGCTCACCTTTGATGGACAAATTCTACCAAAACGTGTGTTTTGTTGTTACAATTCCATGCCAGTGGAATTGTATACATTCCCTACAATTCAATGTTTTAATTGTTGTCGATTTGGCCATACAAAGGTACAATGTAGGTCGAACCCTCAGTGCTTCAAGTGTGGGGAGAAACATTCTGCTGACACTTGCAGTATTGAAGACGAGAGCAATAGTAAATGCTGTCATTGCGGTGGCATTCATTACGCCATCAATAAAAAATGCCCAGAATTTGAGAGACAAAAATCAATTAAGCATTACATGTCCCATAGCTGCGTGTCGTATGCTGAAGCGTCGCAACTACATCCACCAATCTTAAAATTGTATGCAGATGTGGTAACATCTGCCCCATCACATACCACTAAAAATACTTTTTATACACAATCTTCGCCCCAGTCACGTAACACATCTATTGTCTCCTCTCAAAGAAAAACGGTATTCCTCAAACCTCGGGATCCCCCAAAAACAACTAAGGGGTATGACCGGGCAGCTCATCAGGCATTGATCAGTAATGAAGTTTCTGTATCAGGGAATGGTGTTGCATTCCAAAATAAAACAACAAATAATAATGAGACTCAAATTTTAAATTTAATAATCCTGTTAATTAATACCTTGTCTAAAAATAATAATATTGAACCGTCCAACGTTGCCACAGTAATTGACACTCTGTCTAACTTATTTAACCTTAATCATAATGGATCCAAATCTACCCAAGATTGTCCAGTGGAACAGTCGCAGTATAGTGAATAAAAAATCTGATCTGTCCTACATATTGAACAAATACGATCCCTTTGCAGTCGCTCTCTGTGAGACATGGCTTAAACCAGGGTTCTCTTTTAGAATTCCTGGTTATGCGTGTCTAAGAACAGACAGAAGCGATGGGTATGGCGGTGTCGCCATACTTATTAAAAATAACTTGTCTTTTCATAGTTTTCCTCTTCCAAGCCTCAGCGACGATATTTCTGCTGTAGCTGCTATTGTAAATAAAATCTGTTTAGTATGTATATATTATTCTCGTCCCACTGTAAATATTCTTTCTGAAATAAGTAATCTCCTTTCAGTTTTACCTAAACCATTTTTGATAATGGGCGACTTTAATACTCAACATCAGTCCTGGGGTAGTTCTAGTTCCAATTACTATGGGGAAAAGTTATTGGAAATCCTAGACTCTAATAATTTGTGTATTTTAAATACATGTCTCCCAACACGCCAAACGAATCCAGATGAGGGAGTAAGTGCCCCTGACCTCTCAATCTGCACACCTGATTTAGCATCGACATTGTCCTGGTCTCCTTTAGAGTCTTCTTATGGTAGTGATCATTACCCTTTAATAATTTCTTTTCCACATAAAAAACCGGCTGTTTGTAATCCAACTCCACGTTTAAAGTATAGACTTCAAAATGCAGATTGGAATACATACAAAAATTGTGTAGAAGAAAGAATCCTTGCTATATCTAATTCCTTACAAATACATGATCCTCAATTATTATCTAATCAAATAACAAACATTTTAATAGAGGTGGCAGATAATACATTCCCTATTAAGAATGGTGCTTCAGGCAAAATTCCTTCACCACCTTGGTGGGATGCTGAGTGCACTCAGGCCATTAAAAAAAGAAAAGAAGCCGAGAAAAATTATAGTCATGCTATGACTCGTCATAATTTTGAAATCTACCAAGAAGCTGCACGTACAACTCGCAAACTCCTTAGAAAAAAGAAATTTGAAGGTTGGCAAAGATTCTGTGCATCCATCTCGCCAGAAGTTAACGCATCCCTAGTATGGCAAAATATTAGGCGATTCAGGTCAGCATTCAGTGACACAACAGCTTCAAAACTACCACTAGAATTAGCCAATCAGTTTATGGATCATTTAGCCCCTCCTTCAGCCCCAGAACAGAGATCTTTACATTTCCTCTACGTCCCTATTCCCAATTCTGAAATGAATTCTCTCTTCACACTAAGTGAATTGAAAGGAGTCCTTTCACATGTTAAGGATTCAGCTCCTGGTGAAGATGGTATACCATATTCATTTATAGCTAATCTGTCTGACTATGTTCTATTAATATATTTAAACCTCATCAATACAGCTTTGATATCTGGTAACATTCCATCAAGTTGGAAGTCTCAAATAATTATTCCCATTCTGAAACCGAACAAACCTTCTTCTAATGTTACTTCTTATCGACCAATCGCACTCTCTACAGTTCTGGTAAAAATCGTTGAACATCTTATTAAGAATCGTTTGGAGTGGTATTTGGAAAGCAAAAACTTGCTAGCCACATCACAGTTTGGTTTTAGAAAGGGTAAAAGTACGATGGACAGCCTTAGTGTGTTCACAACTGATATTCGCTTAGCCTTCTCTTCTAATAATTCTGTAATTGCTGCTTTCCTCGATATTAGCTCAGCTTACGATAATGTCCTGGTATCAATCCTAGAACAAAAGCTGAATTTATTACAAGTTCCAAAAATGCTGTCTAACTTCATAATTAATATGCTTTCAGAGAGATCTTTAAATCTTCATATGGAAGGGTGTACATTTACCCGGTTAGTATGGAAAGGTCTCCCTCAAGGTTCAGTACTAAGTCCGATTCTTTACAATATTTACACTTACGATTTGGAACCCTCTCTAAATAAGTCAGTACAAGTCCTTCAATATGCAGATGATTTACTTCTTTATTTATCTGGTCATTCTGTTGAAAATATTTGTACCTCCTTAACCTCTTCTTTAAGCTTACTGAAGACTTGGCTGGAAACCAATGGTCTACACCTGTCAATTGATAAAAGCAACATTGTATTGTTTACTAGAATGCGTAAGCCTCCTAATGTCACAGTAAGTTATAATGACATTCCCATGCCCGTTAAAAAACAGGTTAAATTTTTAGGCCTTATTTTGGATTCACATCTTACTGGTATACCACACTGTGATTATATAGCTGCTAAATGTGAACGTCATATTAACATAATTAGATGTCTTGCTGGTGTTTGGTGGGGAGCACATCCTTTTTCATTGAAACTACTTTACAACACCTTGATAAGAAGCGTATTGGACTATGGGACTTTTTTGCTAGAACCTGCAAATGTTGCTGGTCTTAAAAAACTGGACAGTGTTCAGTCTAAAGCACTTAGAGTGGTTTCAGGTGCAATGAAAAGTAGTCCTATTAATTGTCTTCAGGTGGAATGTGGAGACCCTCCACTACATTTACGACGTAAATTTCTATCTGATAGATTTATGGCTCGGTGTTTACAATTTACACATCATCCTTTGCGGAATAAACTTTCCATTCTCTCTGAAGAAGTTATTTCATCCAGTTACTGGAGGCACAAAGATACTCCGTGTTTAGTTAAAAGCTTCAGAAAATACAATTTAATTGAAGCTCCCTGTCACCAATCTCAATTCCTTTCAATATTTCACTGTAATTACAGTTCATTAATTATGTCACCAAATATACATTATAACCTTAACATTTATCGAGATGACGTATGTCATAACCTTAACTTCAACTTTACTATGGATAGAGACTGGAAGGGCTGTCAGCTCTTGTTTACAGATGCTTCGAAGCATGGAAGAGACTCATGTGTGGGAGTAGGTGTGTACCACTCCCAATTTAATATCGTCCAAAAAATAAAGCTCCCGCCCGAATCATCTGTATTTACGGGAGAATGTTACGGTCTATTCAAAGCTGTCGAATATATACTGATGATGGGCTTACGGAATTCACTAATTTTGACTGATGCAAAGAGTGCCTTACAATCTTTGGCCAAATTCCCTTTTTATTCTCATAATCCTTATATTATATTTGAAACTCGTGAACTCCTTTATAAGTGTTCTATTAAGGGGTATTCAGTACATTTTGCATGGATACCCTCGCATTGTGGCATTCTAGGTAATGAGAGAGCTGATCAGTTAGCTAATGATGCCGTATTTTGTGGAGACGTTTTTCCGTACAAAAATAACTCCCAAGATCTGGCAGCTCTGCCCAAAGTTTATCTACAGGAATCCTGGGGTCAGCTTTGGTCCGAGCAATCAGTGAAAGGGAAATTTTATCGTACTATTCAACCATCCATTTTTGTTAAACCTTGGTTTAGCAAGTACAAGCTAAGCAAAAAAATTACTTCTATATTAATACGTATGCGATTGGGTCACGTATGCACTCCTGCTCATCTTGCCAGGCTTGGTATTGTGCAAAACCCTGCGTGTGAATGTGGCGCTGAAGTGGGAGATCTGAACCACCTTATTTTTTCCTGCCCCTTATATGACCATTCCTTACTTTTTCAAAGTCTTGTTTCCCTCCGAGTGCCTTTTCCCACTTCTATCTCATGTATTTTATCTAATTTTAATGTAGATATTTATAAAACCTTAGCTCTATTCCTTGTAAATAATGATATAGCTATTTAAACATTAATTTATAAACAGTAAATAAGTACTTTAATTTACCATGTAGTTTTTAGTTTACGCACCAAGTTGGCCTTTTTGTTAGGCTCATGGTGGCGTTATATGGTTAGTTTTCTGTTGTATTATAATTCTGTACTGTTACCTTGTTTTAATTTTTTATTATTTTTATACATAACAACTAATCTCCTTTCCATTTCCAAATTTCCCGTTGTAATATTTTATCATTTCGCGAGTACTTGATTCTTACGTTTTGTTATCAAATAAAGTATTGTCAGTGGCAATAAGCACGAATAGTGCAACGCCAAAACAAAAAAAAAAAAAAAAAAAAATTTACAACGCGCGGTTTTTCTTTTCGCTCTATTGTTTTTATTTGAGAAATTCAGTCCGTGTTTTATTTATTTCCTCGCAAATCTATAAGTACTAATACAAGCAGACGTCCCGCGGTTTCACCCGCGTAGGTACCGTTCCCGTGGGAATACAGGGATAAAAAGTAGCCTATGTGTTAATCCAGGGTCTCGGCTAACTCCATACCAAATTTTATTGAAATCCATTCAGTAGTTTTTACGTGAAAGAGTAACAAACATCCTCACAAGCTTGCGCGTTTATAATATTAGTAGGATTATAAAGAGAAATTGAAATTAAAATAAAAGGATTGTTTGTGTGTTTGCATTGAATAGGCTCCGAAACTGTTGGACCTATTTGAAAAATTCTTTCACCGTTGGGAAGCTACACTATCCACGGGTGACATAGGCTACTTTTTATCCCTGTATTCCCACGGGAACGGGAACTACGCGGGTGAAACCGCGTGACATTTGCTATATGTTATAAAACGAAGAGATTTAAAATACTATAGAGCGGGCATGTCATGGAAATGTCATAGAAAAACTTTGATCCTATGTCTCACTAACGCCATCTACAATAATATATGAATATTGGAGCGGCAGCGGAGCGTACTAAAAAAAACTCATAGACGTGTCCAAGCAGGACGCAAGTATCGGACAAAATTTTTGATCGTGATTTATAAAGCGTCGTATGAACTCGTATGACATACGTGCGCTTTGATAATTACAGCCTCTGCTTTCTTGTAGCAATATCGCCTCGGCTGTAACTATCAACTTACCGCACTTATATCATTTTAATGTAAACCTACATTTATTTTTTAAACATTAATAAGATAAATCAAATAAAAACTAAACCAAAACCAGCCAATTCCGAGTTAGAATCTACCACTACACTGTACTTACTTAATATTAGGTAGTTACATTACGTTGTTATATTTGCCCCAAAACCCAGCAAACGTACCTATTCTGTGTTTAACGAGCTATTTGAGATGGATATAGATTCAGCTCTGCGGCAAACAGACAGACGGCATCGATCGTCGCATGTTCAGTAAAGACACCAACACTAAATGCTCATTTTCGCAACTGCTGTAATAACTTAACTTGAACCGTCGCAGTTGCCCTAAAAAAGTGAAGACTGAAATAAATGAAAGCATCAAACAAAATAATAAACGAACACATTTATTACTTTGTGAACGTAACCCACGTTAATGATGCCTTCCAACTTCCCCAACCAAGGGCGTAGCGAGGCAACCGGGATCAAAGGTCAATGGCACCCCGGTAACCTTTGTTCCCGAGTTAGAATAATCGAAATTGATATTTTAAACGGCGCCTACTAAAAAGCATATAGCAAAGCCTCCCGAGCACTGTTTTTTTTCATTACACTTTATCGGTAATAAGGCTTAGTTGTTATTTATGTAACCCCAAAGACATTAAATACAATCTTTTTGATCAACCCCTACCTACTCCACGATGTTATCAAACCGTATGGTTTGCTATGTAAGAAAAGGACAGTTTGTTTAGCAAGCCATTACGTCATGCAAAATAAGAATATTTTTTTTTTTTTTGATGGGCTTTCTATTATGTTCTAAGGTATTTTTTAAACAGAAACATATATATATATATAAATAAATAATAAATAAAATAAATAAATATTCCACAACTTTTCACACAACGCCATCTAGTCCCAAGCTAAGCTAAGAGCTTGTGTTATGGGTACTAAACAGCTGATAAACATACTTAAATACTTCTAAATACATACATATTATAGATAAATTACACCCAGACACAGAACAAATGATCGTGCTCATCACTCAAACATTTGTCCTGGGTGGGAATCGAACCCACGATCTCCGGCATAGCAGTCAGGGTCACTAACTACTAGACCAACAGGCCAGTCAAAATATATATTTAAATAAATGAGAACACCAAAAAACAAATGAAGACCATGGGTCTGTTCCAAAAAGGGCTAATTCACTATCTGCACTAAAACTTGCTTTCTAACTATTATGATGTTCACTAGGCATACGGGCATAAAAACGTGTTACTGGCTAGGCTTTGTTCCTGTTCCTTGCCAACGCCCTTGGTTACTTGTTCCCACATTGCTTCGTTCGCCACACCCTGCCTACGCCCAAGTCCTTATGTAAATAGCACTGAGTGCGTATAGAACACGTCTGGGAGGGAATACGTCAACGCCCTTGCCAGATTAAAGTACGGCATTTATTTTATAATACTATGTTTCAAGTTATTTTTACCATATTAAAATAAATCGCAAATGATTGTATTTGTGTGTTAATCATAAAATCAACGGTGTCCTCCTATCCTGTTGAAATTATTATTTTCTTCATTTGACTCATTTGTTTACTTTATTATCATTCTTCGACCATTTCAATTATCTTTTCATAATAACACTGTATTGTTAACAAAATACATCAATTTAATTCACATAGAAGCTGCAATTTTATGCTTTTATAATATTTTTTAACTTTATGAAGACATCGTACTACTAGCGCCGTAGTCATTTTTGTGTTGCCAGTTAAAAAAAATAACGTAGTGCTATTGTATATTTTGGGTTTGACACTTGACAGCTGAAATCAAAATAAACATCGGCCGACGCCCAAACAAAACATTATTTTTGTGAAATAGGCGTGTCGCACACACCCGGCTGCAGTGTTCGCTGACGCTAAATAAGAAATACTTTTAAAATCATATCAGTTAAAATTTTAAATAATCAAGCAATCAGCGCGTAAAATATTATTTTGTGGTTTTGTATTTTCTGTAAATTAATTTAACTTATAATCACACCGATTAAATTACATAACTTTTACTATCGAAAAATTTATTAATTCTTGCTACTGGGGAACCAAAACCGGCAATGGTTTCTACAAGGGGGGTTCGTTATAAATTCGGTGAAGGCGAGCGTGTTTTGTGTTACGAACCGGATCCTACAAAAGCCAAGGTGCTCTACGACTCTAAGGTAAGGACCGCAGAGCTAGGTCTAACCACGCCCTATACCAACTCTTTTTTATGAACTCTAGTAATTATAATAGTCCAAAAACATCTCTACCAACAATAGCTAGGTTATAATTACATAAAACTTTTTTACTAGCTATTTTTCACTTTTTGATAGAAAATTAGTCAAAAGAGCCCCTAAACTTTACATAACTAACTTCTATATGAACTTACAGGTCTTCCACATAGTTCAGTTTGTAAAATACTATTCCAAAATAATTTATAAATATTCCACAAAACATAGTATTTTGTGTGCTAGAATATTCTGCAAGTTTTTTAATACTTAATTTAAATAACTTTGAGCCTGTGTTACCTTGGTGGTTACCATGGTCCTACTTTGCATGGTTATTTTACTGATAAACTAAAATAAAGTTTGTGCCTAATTTTAGATCTTGCTGCAGTAAGGGTGGGGCAAGACCTCATGTTGTCTTTGTTTATTTTACATTGTAATTTATATTAAATCTGCTGCTTGTCCACTACTACCTACTACAATATAGTTTTGAGGTAGGACCCCAACTTCATCAATTTTGTTAAGTGAACTGAAGCCATACAAAGAGTGGAGGGTGGAGCAAAAGCAGTGGTTATAAGTCAATTAAGAGGTTTGATGTATTATTCTTTCGAGCAATCATGATTTCATTTTTAATAATAGTAATATTCATGTTTGCAAATTCTATTACAAAGTAATCCAGTTCATTTTATTATATTTTCTTTGTAAACAGGTATTGGAAGTCATAGAGAGTAAAGATAAACGTGGTCGCCGGACCGTGGAATACTTGATACACTTCCAGGGTTGGAACTCTTCTTGGGACCGCTGCGTTAGTGAAGATTTTGTATTGAAAGACACAGAAGAAAACCGACAGCTACAAAGAGATCTTGCTGAGAAGTCACAACTACAACTGTATGTGTTTTTTTTTGCACCCATGTTCTAGTAGTATAAATAACTATGTACATTATTTTACATTTTCATGCTGGCCATATCAAAAAAGTCTCTACCAAATATTGTAAGGTACAGACGCCAGCACGTCAAGTTACCCCAATGTGTCAAATTTCTTTGATCGTTTTTCAACTTTATGTCAAACAGAATAAGGTTAATATTCAATTGGGAAAATTTGACACATTGGGGTAACTTGATGTGCTGTCGTCTGTACATGTGCTGTGATTTGTTTTTATTAATATTATAGGGGTGCATATCTGTATCGCCGAGAACGCAAGAAGGGTGGCAGCACCTCTAACGCGGGAGCGGGCCCCGCCAAGCGTCCCCGACATGGGTTCTCTGATGACGGCTCTTCTAGTAGCACCCAGCCAGATGGTAAGTTTTTAAATTTTAGCTCTTGCAGTTTTAATATTCTGATATGTCCTACTTTAAGTGTTACGTGTTCATGTGCTTATAAAATTAAGTAAAAAAAATCGAAGCTATCAGTAACCATCCACTTAGCAACAAAAGGTACAAAAAGAACTGCATTTTTACAGCATTTGCTAATTCTGTAATGCTATCATTACTCTGTGATTAAATCAATTAATATCCAGTGTGGGTTCAAAAAACAAGTTATAAAATGTATTGCATTGTACTCTAAGGAATTGATACAAACAAGTTATATACGTGGCTAACGTGGCTATAGTTTCGAAAAGCGCGCCACCCGACACACCCAAGTACGTCAAAGATGGCCGCGCCATTTACGCGGTAACGCCCAGACATGCGCACTTACGCTCTTCGCATTGGCGCTTTACTTTGTTATTGTGTTTAAAAATATTTATAAAGCTAAAAAGTTTTACGTTCTCTAGCTGAATTATTAGAAGATAATCCTACTTGAAAGTTGTACACAATATTTATTCAGCACTTTTACAGCTGAAAATTAAAATAACATTCTTGAATAATTTTAGATCTCTAGTAATCTGTAGCCGGCATAATGATTCTGTAGGCTATTAATAAGACCTTACTTATCTAGGTCGCACTTCAATTAAGGGCGTATCTAAAGTAGCAGATACCTATAACTGCTTTAGATACGAACATGTCGAATGAGGGCGACATAGTTTAGAACCCCACTTCAATGCAATTTCCCATTGTTTGGTCGTTCGCGCCTGCTACACCGGAAATGTGCGAAGCTGTTAAAAGCCGGTCAATTTCCTTTTATTTTATAGCAAGCATTTTCAGGATCCCTATATGTTTTATGCAAACGTTACTTAGGTTTTGTAGATGTAGTTAGCAGCTCACAGCAGACACGCTCTACATAGTAGAGTATTCAGGGCATATCCATAACACTAAAACGAGGATGTAACATGTGAACATAGGCGAATGATCTCTACACAATATGTGGCATTATTCTTGAATACTTATTGTATCTACAATATATAGTGAAGGTACACTATTGTCCTTGATCAGATAACGTTGAGGAAGGGGTGGAGACGGCTGACACGGATTCTTCCTCGGCGTCTAGGTCTGGGAGCTCGCAGCCACGCTCGCCGCCGCCCAACGTGCATGTGGGTCGGGCACACATCGCACTACCGTCTGCTTTACGGTAAATAACGATCAAGTTACTACGCGTTATCATTGTAAGGGTAGGTACTACGATATTAATTTAATTGAATCTTCTCTATTTATTTTTAATCTTTTCTGTTCCTTTTTTTTTGCAGAGGAGAATTGAATAGCCTGCTTTCTTTAGATAGAACGACGAGGTTTTCGGTTTCTCAGATTCTTCATTTTCGACTCAATAAATTCAACACAGATTCGATGGTTTGGTGTCAGATATCCTTGTAGCTATAATACTCGGTTTCTTTATTTTCTCGTTGACATCTTCCAGTGATCGCCTGACATTCGACTACCACTTGGTAGTGAAGCGTGGTCGTCTGTCGCAGCTGCCGGCGACTCCGTGCGCGGCTCAGATCCTGGAGTCGTTCGTGAAATGGTTCGCGCGCGCGGGCGCCTGGCACCCCACTCGCGCACGACACGACCCGCCGCAGAAACCAGACATGCTTGACGTGTCTTGCAGGTACGATTGTGTTGACTACGCCTGCTTGTATACCACAGGATGGCTTGTTGAACTAAACAAGTAATTTTTTTCATGTAGCTCTGTTTTAGAAATAACATCAATGAAAAAATAGTCTGTTCAACCAAAATTGAAAACAAATAAATTCAATCTTTGTTAGTAGACGATCCCACCCATAATCCCACCCAAATCTCAACCTCATTCGGCAGTCGGCTCAAACTTATTCTAACGTGAAAGTGTGTGTGTGTGTGTGTTTTTTAAATACTTATCTCCAGCCATGCAGAATAATTTTATGAACTTTTAAAGCAGCTGTGCTCTTCTGTAAATCGTAACTCACTTCGAAAGTCATTTCGCAAATCATCTCGAAAGTCACACTCACTACGCTTCTCATGTCGCCTGTACAAACTTCGGTATTCACATGTCAACGTCAAAATAAATACTCACCCGTTTTAGTTCCACTCACTTTGGTCTGCACCTGGTGGCGCCAGTGTCGAAATCACTCCATCTAAGGATACGTAAGAATAATATATTTGAATTTCACATTATTTCACTGCGGATTCAGAAGTGATTTCGCAAATAAACGTTTCAGAATAGCACTGCAGTGTCCAAGATAACTAATAAAGTATCTTATATTATTCTAAGCAAAGTTGTCTTACTACAAACTAGTGCGAATGCCACACATTTTCGCCTTTTAAATTACAGGTTGAACTTAGTCCGCGAGGTGGCAGATGGCCTTCGCGTATACTTCGACTTTATCTTGCGCGGGCATCTGCTGTACAAGCAGGAACTGCCTCAGTATCATGAGATCTGCGGACAATTCATCGACGAGTAAGTGATGACTTGACTTTCTTCAATAGGCATTTAACAGTATAGTTTTTTGTGAAGATGCTCGTCAGGGGAAATACTACCCTACATTTATCTATTTCCGCTGTTATGTAGTTCGCGTAATTTGTCAGTGTGAAGGGATTTTTGGCGCCAGAGACATTTAAGCTTTGTCTCTGATCTGGCAACACGACCGATTCCTTTGTTGTAGAAACCACTTCCCAGTTAGTAGTTTGTATGCCACTCAGTAAAATATCCTCGTAAATACAGGCAAGAGGAATGCAAGAAGCTAGAGCTTGAAGGAGAGGAAGAGTACGAAGATGAACCGATGGGCAATGAGGAAGAAGTGCTGACGGCTGTCGAGGAAGATCTCAAGAGTCCCAAGATCCCGGAGTACTCGCATCTGCCACCCGATCCTATGGATGCTGATAAGAGCGAAGGTAAACTAAACAATGAAAAATACCAGTTCTATTTATCATGTTCCATCCTTTTACGAATTTAAATAATATATTCGTGATATTATCAAGCTTATTTTACAAGCCCTTCTGTTCCACTGCTAGACAAAAGGGTTACCACTAATTCTTGCTTTATCAGTCTCGACTACGCACTTAATATGGTACCAGCACTTTGCTCGCGACTACTCTTAGTTTTGAAAATAAAATATCATCCCTTGACAATCACTCAATATGGCTTTATATTGGTAATTTTTTTATCAAAATCAGTTCAGTAGATCAAGAGATTACCCCCTACAACGTCACAAACTAAACCTTTATAATAATAATAGTATAGATTTTCTAGAAGTGCATGTGTGTGTGTGAGAGTGGTGGGAAGGAAAATATCGAAATTGTCCCACCATCATTTCCGTGTTCAACACTTAAATACTTCAACCCTTTCTCACCAGGTGAATCCAACAACCATGATGATGTGATCGCATCAAAGAGCGACTCGAATGATAAGACTGCTGCTATCAGTGACTCGACCACTGATGACAACCATGTCAGTGGATCTGGCAAGACTCGCGAAGGTCGATCTGCTACTCGCAGTGGCAACGTGGCAAGGAGGTTGGTAATCGAATGACTTACCTAATCGAATTAAACTGAAATCAAAATACTAATAGTGTTGGGGCAGTGAGCGAATTTCCAAAAAGGGTGATTAATATAGGTTTTAAGGAGAGTAAAGAATGGAATACCTACGATTGAAAGTCTAAGCTAACCACTTATTCTTAGGGAAACTTCTTCGTGTGTACGAAATACGTAATCGTTAAATTGTGATTGAGTATTTTTTTTTATATTATAAATTACTGACATTTACGCATTTTTTAGGCTCCGCTCTCACAAGTCAGTCGTGTCTCAGTCGGAAAACGAGGAACCGGCTCCTTCAACTTCAACCGGTGAGCCGAGGCTGTTCGAAACCATGTCGTCCAGGTAAAATATTGTTCTTAATAATCTATCAGTTATTAATGCATAGATACGGGCTGTGGACTTCTAGAGCAGAAGAGCGGTGGCAAAAAAAGTGTTTTTTTTTTGTGGTTTTAATCAAAATACAGACTCATTTTCCTCGATTTCTCCCCAAAAATCTATTCAACATTATTTATATAATTAACTTATTTAAATGATATGGAGGACTTACAGCTAAAACAAATCAGGTAAGAAACAGTAAGTTAAACTGACAGCCAATAACAAGTCCTCACTTTTAAAGGTTAGGATATTACAAAATTCCTTGGACACCAGGTGCAGAAAAAGAACAAATAGTAGCTATTAATAGCAACATGAACCTTAATATTAAGTTTACTTAATAAAAAATTTACAACTTAAGCACTTCTTGACCGAGGACACACTAGATATACACACACATTATAGACAATTTCTCGGTCATTCCCATTATCCATAAAGAGTTTACTTCCCAAAGCCTTCCCTTCGTATACGTGGTAAATTACAAGGTTGCCTACGCGTATTTTACTAACTAAAGCTTTCTCAGACTTTCGCTTACTCTACATCACATAGTCTTCCTAACTGTTGTCATTCAGGTATACATTGTTTCAGCGTCGGCAGCAGTGGCTCGTCCCTGAGCGAGTGCTGGGCGCGCCCCACGCAGGCTACTCCTGCGCCTACCACCACGCGCACGCCGCTGTCACTGCTGCTTGATAAGGTAGGATCCAGAACCGTAATATTGTCCACCTCAAAATTAATACTATTAATAACGTATATGTAAATTTCAGATAGCATGATCCAATTTGTTAGTATTAAAAATAAAAAAAAACTTATAACTAGTGTTAGTGAGACAATCTTACTTAATTAATCTACTCGTCCTGCGCCAGACCCATGAATCGAGGTATCAATACTTATGTGAATATTAATACATCGATTCATGTACGCACAGCCAAGACTACGTCCTATCATATTCAGAACGCTGAATTGCGACTAGCCCGTACTCTGCTAAAGGACTTATTTCACTATCTGATTTGTAGCATCCTAACTAGAATCCTAGTTAGGAAGCAATCAAGCGGTCGGTAATATTAATCGGAACCAATCTGTGCTAACTGCGATCACACCTTCCGATTTCCTAGTTAGGTTTCCTACAAATCAGATAGTGTAATAAGCCCTTAAGCATTGACACTATATTAATATCAGCGGGCATTCAACCTACAAACTAATAATACTTAAGCCTATATTCAATCTTAGGAATGCCATCAAAATTTTGGATGCTGTAACTGGTTATTTACCTACTATTTATATTTCAGATTTTATACATGCTAGAATTTTTCCCTCAGGTGGCGAAGTGGCAGATCATTCCCCGCGAGGGAACAGAACACTTGCCGTGCCGTGTGTATGGTGCCATTCATCTTGCCAGACTTTTCGGTAATGTAGTTATTTAGCTGCATTTAATCAACCAAACTTTGAAGATAAGTAAACAAACGAAAATAATTATGTTTTATTTATTACAGTGAAATTGCCCGACTTTTTGAACGCGACTCAGATGCCCGACTTCAAACTGAAGCTGATTCTCAAGCACATTGATATGTTCGTGCAGTAAGTTAACAGGCACATCTTTGTAAAACTTTATCTTAATCTTTAAAAATCTCGCGGAACTACTTAACTAATTTTTATAAAATTTGGGTTACAGTGTGTAATTTGGTCAAACTTACACGAATAATAGGATATTTATATCTCAATAATATTGTTCTTAATATTTTTATAGCAAATAAGATTATTTCCATAATAAATTCTATAACTTTCTAACAGATAGCAGTGTAAGTTAACTTCTGAGTCCCACCCAGGCGTGGCCGGGTCAAATTGTTGTATAATTTTAAACTAATTGATATATTTCATTTGTTAAAGATCTCTTCTGATTTAAGCTAAATAAGTAGAAAGCTTAAGTAGTATAGATAACCAGATTTTACTTTATAAAATGTCATTATGTGTTTATTTCACAGGTATTTGGACGAGCATAGCGAATGGTTCGGCGAGGTGTACTACGTCGCAGACAGCATGTCGCGCTCGCATTAAACTATTAGGATACGGATACTCATCACAACAACTATTTGCTCTCTATTGAGATACTTTACATTCCAAAATGTTTAAAACTAAACGCTGAATATTTTTACCAGTCGAAATTAATTCAAAAGAAAATTGTTTAATCGCCACCGTCCAAAATTGAAACAAAACACAAATATGTCAGCGGTGTTTAGGAATAGCTAATATATTATCAAAAATATGATCACGCTTTCCTCTTGAATCTCTTTCTTCTAATAAATATATTTTGATAATATAGCAGCTGCATTTCGTACTATCTGCTAGTAATGTTAAGATTACTAGCAAACAATCAATATTGTAAACGAGTGACTTATTGTAACGCCTTCATTAGGAGACATAATGTTGAAATAATGTATTTCAAAGTTTTCATGTTGAATACACGCCTGAACTCGGACACTACTTTTGGTACTGGATCTCCAAAGAGAGAAAGAAAGTTTTTTGATCCAGAATGCCTTAAAGACCAATCTTCGTTAAAACAAACTATAAAAAAATGCTGTCAAACACCCTTGTTTGACAGCATTTTTTTATAAAAATATGACAATGTTCGAAAGTAGTGTCCGAGTGAAGAGTAAGTAGGGTACTATTTTCTTGTAGGAAACATTTATCAGTATTATGTAGTGGTTGTAATTGGGACCTTGTTAATTATTAGCACTGGCCTATTAATGCACGATAGGGAACCCGGTATGATTATTCTAAATAGGTAGGGGGTAGTCGTTATAGTTGGAGTAGCCACATTTATACTAGCTTTCACTAGCACTAAGCGACACCTAAATATAGTATCACTGTTGCGCAGTTCACAAACAGTGCAGCTAGATATTACAGTTAGATGTCGCCTAGTGTTAGTGAAAAACGGCATTACCTATCAACTTTGTTCTGTATCTATTAGCCTGTCTGTGGTCTATCTAACCATAAAAAACAACATCGAACGTGTCATTTTGTGATCGTTAGTTAATTAATGATAGTCGTAGCGGAGCTGTCTCTGAATGGTAGCTCTTGTGTTAGAATGCAGTCGACTATTTTTTAATTAATATAAAAATCTGTTAAATAAGGCAATGTACATCTGATTGGAATAGATCTTACACTGAGGCAATAGTTTAATGCTCTTTTTAACTACGCGACACTTAAATGTATTGACTAAATATTTTTGCTCTGTACCACAGTGCAAAGTGTTCATGAAAACGAGACCTTATCCCATTCTTACTTCAATGTTTCAGCTAACTGTTTAACGTTTATTGTACATGTTGTGCTGCGCATTATGCAGAATGGCGATTGTTCTAGCGCTTTAAAGCTATTCTCTGTCATTCTGACGCAACTTGCACATTGTTACTAATTACACCAATATTACAAGTAGTTAGAATGCGATGCTTCGATCAGTGTGTCTAGCACAAACATTTGACGTGCAAAGGTAAAGTTCATTCCAACGAATTGTGAAAAATTAAAATTCAGAATGTGTGTGTGTTGAATGACTTCACATCTATGATCACATCTATCTTGTCGCATAAATTTAAACAAACCTAATTGTTGTATTTTCGATGAATAAAATATTCTTCGAATTTACGCTACGTCAACGCGACGTCAGTTCTAGGCCTTTGTGCTGCCGCTAGTACGCTGATCAATGTTTCGGATACATAGATATTATCATTACGATGATTATTGTTAAGTACAGCGTAGTTTGACACTAGACAAATAGCCAGCATTCTATAATTATAATGATGTAATTTTAGATACTAGGATTCTTATACACGAGTGACATTTAGTAATCATATAACGATGCAATATACAATGTTTAACCCGCATATTTATTAATAGTACTGCATTATATTTTAGTGGACAACCATAAAAAGAAATACATATTATTTCAAATCGAGTGTTTTATTATGAAAAATTACATTCCAACTTCAATAACAAAATCATTTTTGAGACATTTAGGTCGTGAATTAGACAGTATTGAAAACTAAAAGTAATAAAACATAATTCACCTTAACAACAAAATTATGTGTTGTGTTCATAAGGCACACAAGAAACATTAAATTGTTTTCACAAACATAATATTATTATCGACTTTGAACAAAACACCTTATTCACAATTGGTTTTTAACCAGGTGTTACCATAGCTCAGCCCACCATATTTTGTGAATGTTTGCTTAAAAGATTTAGTAATACATATTTCAATTTTCATTACTCACTAACATAAGCATGATCTGGTTGATAATGGTAAAAAAAGCAACCCGAGATCAAAGTAACTAAGTAATTTGACAATAGTATTGAGATAAATATCAATAAAAATAATAATTTAAAGGATTAAATTACAATTATGGGAAATGACATAAAACTAGAACCTTAAACTGAGCAAGACCAGGTCTTTATCACCAACGATTTAACACCTTGACTGCGGGAGACACAAACGCTGTGTTATTACCGACGGAACGCCAGTGCGGCTCGCTCACAGCGCTTGTGTTTTCATATTTTCTGATACGGCTGTGCGGCAAGTCACGCCCAGCGTGTTAAAAAAAGTCGTACCGGCAGTGCGGCTCTCGCAGCCGTTGTGTTTTGGCCGACCGCAACGCCAGTGCGGCTCTCGCGCTAGGTGTGTTTTACTACGACAGTGCTGAAACTCACAGCTGGTGTGTTTTCTTGTCGCTACGGCAGTGCGGCTAACACACTGCTTGTGTTTTTAATATTATTATTTGCCGTGCGCGGCAATCGACCGTTAGTCGTGCGTAAGCGCTGCAACGGGAGGGCTGTGTCGCTCGCTGCTCCGTTCGTAACATCGATCGACTACGGACGTACATAAATGTGAAAGAGCAAAATAGTCAGGAGAACATAAATACTACTATGGAAGCAAAGAGATTTAAAATACCATGTCTTTGTATGGAAGTGAATAAAAGTGTACCGATTTATAGAAGTAAATGTTGTTTATAATACATAATTATTATTCATTAATATTTGAAATACACATCCAGTTTCCTATAATGGTTCAAAACACCGAACGAAAAGAAAGTATTATTTGAGGAACCTTTATAATAAATTTCGTTTAAATTTATTTAATTATTAATTGTTGTTATAGCAGCTATAGAATACTATGTTCTTGGGCTCCGCCTTATTATTACATTTGACTTGAATAAAAATAACTAGTGTACAACAACTAACTATAGGTTCACCTCTGGTTATCCATTCAGAGAACAAAGGCGGATGTTGTGTAGTAATCATAAATAAAATATGAAACTGAAATTTTGCTAAATATTCATAAATAATTCTTAATTCTAAAACCAAATATGGATAAGCTTAGCCTTCAGAAAAGGGAACAGAAGAATGAAACAAGTTATTTTTTTTAAAAGTTCATTGTATTTAGGGGAGCCCTGGTGAAGGTTTTTCAACAGGGCTCCCAATAATCAAATCTTTCCTGTAGCCAGGCCAAAAACGGATCCGCTGCAGCTGGCCCCAATCCACACCTGCAAAAAAGAGTATAAGATTCTACATAGGTAACAATAATTTATAACTCTTGGACAAAAAAGAGAGATATTTATTATTTTATCCACACGTCATGTTTATCAAAACGTGAGTGTACTGTAGGTACACCTCTGCCTACACTTCGGGGAATAAGGACGTGATGTTACGTTATGTTATATTTAGTGTTTTTATCACGGGACAAATTTTCACAAAAGAAATCAGCTGTTGGATACAAAAGTAAAATGTAGTTTAGAGTAGTCAAAAATGTATGAAACAGTAGATTTTTTTCCAGATTTCAGAGTTAGCCCCATAGTGAAAGTTCATGGGGATTCACATCCTGTGAAAGTTTGTCCCATGATAAAAAAAAACACTATAAAACTAAGTCCGGTATAACATACATACTTCTTGAGTTATAAATGGTATTACATAGATACTATTTATAACTCAAGAACAGCTTCATAGATTATTTTAATTTGATTTTATACATCCAAACCAAAAGGTTTATTTACCTCATGTCCACATATTCCTCATGTGGTATGCAGAGGGGACAGGGGTGGCAGCGGTGGACTGTGCTCGTCTCCACCCTTAGTTGGATTAGAGCACGAGTGTTCTGTAAAAAAATTAAAAAACAAGTAAGTCACAAGTGCAATACAATACAACTTTACTTTCATATCCATCTAGGATGCTGATTATTAACCCAATTGAATAATAATATACATTGAGGGGTGACTGCAAAAACTAGCTACTGCGCTGAGGCTAATTTGAAATAATAAGTTACAAATATAAATTATGTTGCAGCCAGCCATTTTGAAAAAAAAATACCCAATTGAGGAATAATATATATAATATACATTGAGGGGTGACTGCAAAAACTGGCTACTGCGCTGAGGGTAATTTGAAATAATAAGTTACAAAAATAAATTATATCGTACCTAACCATTTTGGAAAATATAAACCCAATTGAACAATAATAAAACATACATTGAGAGGTGACTGCAAAATCTTGCTACTGCGCTGAGGTTGATTTGAAATAATAGGTTACAAATACAAATTTCATCGTAGCCAGTAATTTTTAGTAGACATAAACCATACATAATGTGGTGTATAAGGTATTTCACTAACATACGTAAATCATCACATTTTGCTACTAAAAATGGGGTGTTATGCACATACCTCCTCCACCGCTGCCTTGACCTGCTGCAGCAGATCCTTTTCAGACCCGGTATGGGGCAGCTTTTGAGCATGAGGCTGCTCTATTATTTGTTCGTAAATACTACAAGAGAAACAAAACACCAATGAATTCATGCACAAAAGGCAATAATAATACATATACCTACATTGGTAGGTACATATTTCTATCAGTTCTATGTCGATAAATGCTTACTGTTCCGAGTGGGCTTCGCTGGTGCCGTGAGCGGCGGCGACGCACAACAACGAACGCCACCACCGTCTCCATGTGGGCGTACTGTAATTGGTACTTCTTGGTCGATTCCTGAAAAAGGGAATTCATGTTACACCACGGAACATCTTATTAAAATTTATACTTAGGCATACTTATATGATATGTAGAAATTATTATTTGCCCGTCTTGCTACTTTAGGCAAAGGCATCCCTATCCCGTTTCAATTCCTTGTTATTCAAGACTGGTTCTTGCTAATCCTTACAAACAAAGTTACAAACAAGCCGTCCTCGTCCAACGAGCTTCGTCTACGGCCCTGCATTATGCAAAACTGACTCTACGTTTATAGCTTACGCCTTTACACATGTTGACGACGTATGTCATGGAATTAGTATAAGAATATGCCAGTTCCATTTCGAGGTAGAAGCTTCTTTGCAAATGCCGGCCATGCTGGGCAATTTGTACTTTCGACGAACACACTACTACGCCATTTACTCCTAAAATATAAACTCAGCTAGCGTTCTAACTTTTCTGGATATATAAAATAACAAATGGTTTTTAAAACTGACATAGGTACTTACATTTTTCTTCAATTCCTTACGACTGGAGTCAGTCCGAGCGCACTTGCTAGTTGCTTGAGCAATAGAAATAGAAACAGAAAACTGTGGAAACGCGCGTATTATGAAATTATGAATGAATCTGGAAATATGTTACCACTTTATAAAATGGCGTTTTGTTTTCACTATAAAATTATGTTTTATTAGTTAAAGAAATTGTACTTACAAATAATTTATCTCTGATTTATTACTATTCATTCGTAAAAATAGACTAAAGATAGGTTTGACTAAAGATAAACGGGGATTTTTTCACCGTTTTGTTTGTGAACTTTTATTGCGAACCCCTTAAACTTACTGGCAACACCTTGTCACGTTCAATTCATTTATTTTTCTTGAATACATGCATCCGTTTCCAGTGATGTGTGTGTGAAAAGAAATTTTCGAACTATGTCTTAGTTTACTAAGATGGACGTTATGACAATGATTATTTTTTTTTTTTTTTCTGCAAAGGTGTACCTAATGTATGGAATGAAGCGGTTACGTAGGTTTACGTTAGGTAGGTACCATTATTATAAAAATTTAGAAAATGGAAACTGAACAAAGTATTCTGTTTCGGTTTTTTTTAAAACCTTCGTTTTATAAATACACACATGAACACATCATAGAGTGCATCAGAGATTGATTTGATCACTACAGTACTGCCAACAATAAATAATCAAATTTGTACTGAAACCTAATGACATTGGTGGCGCTATTAGTTCCGAGATTAGTACCTACTATCTGACCAAACCTTTTTTTCATAAACCCGTTTTATTTATATTTACTCATTAAAGTTAAAGATTTTTGTGAATACAAAAATTAAACTTTTATTTTGTTATTGTAGGTTCACCTATTTAGTATCTAATATGACTGACGGTAAAAAGTCAATGTGGCTATTACATTTATGTTTTCTTTAGTTTAAACGCAAGTTGGATTACTGCAGTACTAACTAAAATGTTACAAATATTAGAAACAAAAAAAATATTTATAATTATCTTTTTAATTTTATCATTGATACCTATTACTAAGATTGTTCTTAGTAATAGCAAGGTAAATACCTACTTCCGATTTTCCGGTGAAATTGTAGGTACGTGACGGCCGTCCGTGTCGTCCTTCGTTACAATCCTAAACCCAGTCTGAGTCTGCGTGAATCATGGTGACAAATACTGTAAGTGATTATTTTGGTTTGTAGTTAGTGTATCAATTGCATAGGTACCTACTTCCTAAAATAAATTTTATATTTATATAAAATAGATCATTAAAAAACCGACTTCAGTGCCGGATTGAGACTACTTGATGCCCCCTAAGCAATGCAAAGCCGCAGGTCCATCCGGTAGTAAACTAGTATCTTGAGCTCGTGGACAATTGTTTTTAATTAAGTTCGAAATCCATAGATTATATTATAGGTGTTAAAAAAATCAAAGATTTTCGAAACTTGCTGCACTCTGGAATTCAAACGGCTAAAATATTATTTAGAATTTTTATGGCGTCGCCGTCGATCGATACCTACCTACAGTCCAATCATAAGAATCAAAAGTCTATTCAACAAATTTCTTGTTTTCACTTTGATCGAATTTTTAAGAACTAAGTATAATTGATAGATGATTCGACCCTGAATAATCCTGACATAGGTAGGTATAACAGCTGATTCACTCGCCAAAATTATGTAAACAGGGCGGGACTTAGGAATGTTGATTTAGGGAGGTATACCTACATACCTACACGGCAAAGACTTTCAATAGGTACATAAAGACCGGACATCACGAACAAAATTGTCGTCCGAAAAAGTCTGAGTTTTTTTAGTACGCTCCACTGCCGCTCCAATATTCGAATATTATTCTAGATAGCGTTACTGAGACATGGGATCAAAGTTTTCTATGACATTTCCTCGCATGTCAGCTCTATAGTAGGTAGGTATTTTAGATGTCTTTGCTACACGGTTACTTTCACGTCGTTCTGGAGTCGAAAAACAGTTATAGTTACAGTAATAGTTACGTTGTTAATATTAGAGTTAAATAAATCTTAGCGCTGCCACTATTTAATTCATAACCGCAGGATCGGTACTTACGGCACAGCTGATCGCGCGCTCGCGGTGGGTCTACGGACTTGGACGAATAACCTCCCAGCGAGCGGTGGCTTTTAGAAAGGCAGGCAAGTCTAGTTGACTAAATTTTAAGTTTTAGTCCCTCATCTAGAATACCTACCCACTAGAAAATATTCGACACATATTTTTTCTTTTTTTCACGTAAGTAATCATAAAAAAGCGGCGATACATAGAGTCTAAATGTCGCATGACGTCACTATCCCGTACAGTATCGACTGCATTATGACGTCACACGCCCCCTCTCCTTGATTTTAATACGTTAATCCAAGTAGGTTTCCATCAATTTGAAAAAGCCATAAAAATAAAATAGGTAGGTAGTTTTTTTTTGTTATAACTGTGTCTAAATATAATTTTGATATTCTTACACCGTTCACATATCTATTCAAGCAGAATCGTGAATCGCGTTTCATCTATCGAATAATAATAAATAAGTAACAATAATATTCCACAACTTTCACACGACGACCGACGCCATCTAGTCCCAACTGATATGGATAAATTACACCCAGACACAACAAATCAACGTGCTTATCATACGAACATTTGTCTTAGGTGGGAATAAAACCCACGATCTCCGGCATAGCACTCAGGGCCACTAAATGCTAGCTCAACTGGCCAGGTAATTAGAGTTCATTATTATTTGAAAGACCTGACATGAAAATATTGCACAGAATCATTATTTTATTTTTATTACGAAAACTGTGTAATTCCGTTGTGCAACTTGTGCATTCTTAAAGTTTGGTCGGACAGGAGACAATTTTTTAAATTTGAACGTTCATGGTTAAGAAATAAAGTCTGAATTCGCTTTTCGTATTTTATAAGTATGTGTGCCTATTTTCTTTTTTGTTTGTATTTTAACGCGTTGTCAAAGGCAGCGGCCAAACTTTGAGAACTATAAAACCTACAGATAGAATAACGTACGGATCACAATTTCAAATCGATGAATGCACAGAACAGGATGAATAAGTTTTTAATGGGCGTCGTTCACATTACATGTATGTTTACCGCAAGAAAGCGTTACTTTGAGTTCGCGTTGTTTCACATAAAAACAAGAATTGAATTTATCTTGTTTTTACTATTGTTAGAAAATAGTAGTCTCAAATATCTCGAGTTCAATGATAAGTAGGTAGGTAGGTAGGTATGCGGCTTTCGGTTTTTACTATTTGCTTGTATGCTGATCCGGCACTGAGTGAGTTTATGGCTTTTTGTTGTCATACAAATACCTATTACAAGTAGCTTTGTAACAAAGCGATGGGGTAACATTTCAATGTCATTGTATACAGCCAACATCGGAAACGGATTCGGGAGAGTCGTCGTCGGCGAGCGAGGGCGATTTTTCGCCTGAAATGTTGCCCCGGCGACGACCCCCGCCGCCGCCGCAGCCATGCCGAGCCCGCCGTCGGTGTTCGGATGGGCACTGCCACAACCCGGCAGTGTGCTGGAGGCACCGATGCGGTCGTCGGCGTTGTGCTCGGCGTAGGCTAAATTTTATGTAAAATATATACATTTCGGTTTTAAATATATAAATTTCTCATGTCACAGTGTTTGTAACAAAACTCCTCCGAAATAGCTTTACCAATCCTTATGCAATTTTATGTGTATATTCAGTAGGTCCCAAAAGAAGACAAACAATTTTTTTTAAATAAAGGGAGAACTAAGTTTGAATAAATAAATTTCTTTACAAATTAGAAATTGATAAGAAAAGCGTATGCTTCGATGGTTTTGTCACGTTGAAAGGATTAATGAAAGGCGACTAACAAAAGGTATTTTACATGTCAAGACTCCTCCGTGCTTTGGAAAGCACGTCAAGCCGTTGGTCCCGGCTGTCATTTGTAGATCCTAGAAGCCCAAAAGTCTCACAACCAGTTAACAAAGGGGTATAGTGTTACCTAGTAGTAACTGAATTGTGAAGGTTAGACGGAGACTCGCTCCATAATAAACACTGGTATTCAGCTGTCTGTATCCGGTAAATCTGCAAGCCGACTCCAACAAAGTTGGAATAAGGCTAGGTGATGACCTGACAAACAACTAAGGTCACACGAAAAAAATTTAGACATTTTTATTGCACTTTAATGCATTTTCTACAACTTATTTACGTACCTTTTGTTGTATATCCAAAAAATAAATATATATAATACAACAGGTAATATCTAAATATGGATGAGCGCCTTCAGCAGAGCTATTCTATAAGAAACCCCCCGTGAAAATGTAGGTAAAGTGGAACGAATGGATTAGCAGTTCACTTCACTCGCACTGACTTTTCTCCACTCGGACAGTCAGTTCATGAAGTGCTTATTACTAAATCATCTGGCATCTCTAGACAGCGAACGGGTCATGCGAAATTTTCTAAAGCTAATATAGGACTGCACTCAGTAAACGTTTTCTTGTCCAAAATAGATTTTTAAGCAAGCACAGATTTAATTATACCAACTGCAAAAGTAAGTTTGTTTTTTATAGTGTATCTAATACATGTATAATATGAAAAACAAGGTTATTCTTGCTGTTGACACCTCGAACCTACAAAGTCATACATAGAATACATACTAACTTACCATAGGGTTCCGTTTAAAAGTTTCGTCAAGAATATCAAATAAATGCGTATCAAAATCAAGAATACGCACGGTACAGACTTCCAAAGTCGGTCTCAATATTTATGCATACCCAGTATTGATTCAAAGAATTGTAAAAATAAGTTTGTATTTCTTAACATTCCTCAGAGAATGTATAGAAAACCATGTTAATTTTACATTTACGACTTTCAGAGCGCATTTGTCAGCGAATTTTGACGTAAACAAAAAATCCGGTTCAGCCAGGTCCGATAATAAAATTGTACCCGCCACACTCACCACACATTTTAGTAAGCACCCTTAATGCATGAGGCTGCGTTGCGGGTTCCAAGTCAACCTGGGCATGAACCAATGTGACTTCCTATTCATAATTGTACTTTTTAAGTTTATCTTAGACATCATTGATATCGGTGAACAAAAACACACCGTGAGAAAACCTGGACTCATAGTTAATAAAAGTTGAAATTTGCAATCCGCCTTGACTCCTTGAGCAAGCGTGGCAATCAGTGCAGAAGTTACGCTTCTCTATACATAATATTGAAAGCGGCATTTGCCCTGTAGTGGGACAGTAACAGGCTGGTAAAACACACTATTGGTTAAACGACTGTAAAAATAAGTTTGCATTTCATAACATTTATCGGGGAAACTATAAGATTACAAAGTTATTTCTACAGTTGTTCAGATTCAGACATAAAGAAGAAAACAAAGGTCTTCTAATTATAACTCTTTACTTATTTAGTAAATATCTTCACTTAAAATTTCATTACGTCACTATCTTCTGCCATCACTCACAAGCTCCTCTTCCGGCTCCGCGTCGGAGATCGTATTTTCCTAGATAAAAAACACTCAGAAAATGTTATCCAGTCCGACATGCTGGCATAAACTAACTTTTTACTGTTATGAAAGCAAAGTGAGTGCATATTCTTTCGGCAATAATAATAAATATAATAGCAAGTGCGCGCGAAATATTTTTAGACCTATTGTAAGCTTTGTTTTTTTTTTTTTTTTTTTTCGCAAGGGGAAACCTTCAAAAGGTACCAGACCTCTTAGGGGAGAGGCCGGGGTATGTGGGATTCTTACCCACTAAAACCACCTTGGTGGTCACCTATGCACACGCGGCCCGAGAGAATCTACCCAATTACCCTTGACTGTTCACGACAGCACATGACCACAATGTGCTTTCGTTCAATACATGGCCGCTTGTTGGGCACCCAGAACCCCCTGTTCTGAGCACCCGCGGCGCTATTCAGAGAAAAAGCCACAGAGGAGCCAAGCTCCTCTGCGACTTTTTCAATGAATAGATAACAATATAAAAGCTAATTAAACATTTAAAAAATAATCAAAAACTATGCAAAAATCAACAGGTTGATGCATGCAAAATCAACAATACAAGTACCTAATAATAAAAAAAATCAACAGTGACAACAATTGTAAATCAACCTTAACCTAATAAAAAATCAACAAGCAATAAGTGGAGGCCCTCGGATACGAAGGCGCCAAGGGTACACCACAACAACCGCTTGTTCGCGTTCGTCTCCAAGTAGAATCGGCCAAGTAAGACTTGCTGGGCGGCCTTCTTCTGAGCGTGACTAGATAGGTGAGGTCTCAGAAAAAGGCCACTTCGCAGTTCTCGAATAAACCACATATTTACAATTACAACAAAATCAAAAACAGAAAACATTAAAAGTAGCATACAAACATAACACAGTCATGAAATGAAATTTAACATAGTAATACGAGCAAAATCAACAATTGGTGTATAAAACAATATGTTTGTGTGTCATGCTACTCACACTTACGGATACAAACCAAAGCATAAAGAGTTTAGGCATGAAACTTTAAAAAAACTAAGTAAGTATTATTATAGTTGCCAACGGAAGGATACCTATCTCCTATACCTATCAGTTACCAATTACGTTTTATAAGAGATTCAGTGTTTTTAAATTTAAAATCTCTATTTTAGTAATAAAAATTGGATGAATACTGACCAAAACTGTTACTGAAATATACCTTACGTAGTTACGACGAACGACAATGACAGAAGACACCAAACAGAAAGAAAAAAGTGAAGGAAAAAAGTAAAGAAAGAAAAGAAGATGAAGACGTAAAGAAAGAAAAGAAGATAAAGTAGAAAATAAGTCGAAAAGGAATGGAAAAGCAAAAGAAAAGAAAAGAATGAAGAAGAAGAAGAAGAAGAAGAAAAGAAAGAGAGGCGAGGTGGCGATAGAAAAATAATTAATAGTTGTGGTAACTACGGAAACAGTTTAAGCATAGTCCCGGCTTTTTAGGGCAAAGCGGACAGTGGAATAATGATGCCTTGCGGACATTTCTAAATTCTAAACAATAACGGCAGTCTTTTCTTTTTGTTTTGCCGTTGTTATTCTTTGGTAATTCTACTGGCAAATGAATATCCTCCCCGGTAGAGGTTTTTTTTATAATCGATCCAACTGAAGTGGTAGGCCTAGGCGTACTCTCTCTTATATTTAGCAATTTTTTAACTATATCCAAACGAAATTCATAGAACGACAGTGTTGAGTTTGTATTGCCGTTTATTTCTTTATACATCATGAATGCATTTAACATCATTACTTGAATGACGTGCAATATTATTTTTTTATACCACCTCGTCGATTTGGTGTAACTAGGATAGTAGGAAAGCATTTGATCTTTCCTGTCAACGCCTTTCATGTTCTTGTTATACTGTACAACGACATTTGGTTTTCTTTTAATCTGTCCGTACGTATTTTCACAATTAATAAAATCGGAATTATGTTCTGTGCTAATCATCAGAACATTGCGTTTATCCCTATAATTGGTAACGCATACTCCTTGAGGATTATATTTAGAAACCAGAGTACCGTTTGGAACTCTGGCTCTAACTATATCTGGATTACGGGATCTAGTAGCCCTAAGGGTACCGGTGACGTAAGTGCGTTTGGACAGAAGGTCTTCCGCAAGCGATACGCTATTATAAAAATTATCCATGTAAAGCGAATGCCCTAAGTACAGGTAATCCTCCATTAACAACATAACAACCTTATCGGCATGACCTTTCCCTCGCAGTACTTCGTCATGGATTCCACAATACATATGCATTTTCTGCGTTATGCCGTTTGTATCAGTAAGGACATATAATTTAACACCATATTTATGCCGTTTGCCTTGGATGTACTGCCTAATTTTCAAACGACCACGCCAAAGGACAAGACTTTCATCTATAGTCATGTTCTTTGGTGGAATAACCAAGGTCTTCATTAAGCTATTGAAAAAATTTAAAATTGGTCCGACAAATCTATTTGGATCACTGACATTAAAAGTTAAAGTGGGGTCTGTGAAACAAAAATTACGAAGTATTAGCAAAAATCTATCGCGGCTCATGAATTTTCTAAATGGCAAATCAAACAAAGTGTCTGTTTTCCAATAATCATTAATTCTATTTAACTTTATGTGCCCCATGTGAAAAAGTAAACCTAGAAAAATACGCAGTTCATCAACATCGATAGCCTTCCAATTTAAAATCCTACTGTGGGGATGCGAGCTCTCCAAGAGGAGGCGCATGGCTAGGGTATTGATGCTAGAGACAAGCATCGACATAAATGTGGCGTTAAACACAACATTGAAGAAATCGAACATAGTTTCGACAGACGGATCTGTCCTAATATGTCCGATTTCTTCAAATGGAAAAGAAGGTAGTGGGCCCGTGGAGGCCCATTCAGCGTTGCCGACGGAGCTACCAGAGGCTTCTTCTTCTTCTTCTTCCTCTGAGGATTCAGAGGAAGAATACGTCTCGTCCCTTTAGAAGCACGTAAAACAGAGATTGCTGTTAGGAGGTGTAACAGGGGAAAAGTCTACTTTGCCTATCTTTTTAGCTACCTAACTAGGTTCTGGAAGAGTTCCAAAATTTTACGACTATTCACTGTAAGCACAAAATCGAGAAAAAGAACAAACTAAATTAACGAAAAATAGGAAACTTACCCATCAGATTCTCCAAACAATTCCAACAGGGCACGATCAACATCATCGTTGGCAGACATCGTATCGTCTACAGCAGCTAACACGACACAGCACAGCAAGGGAACTTCACAACACGAAGTTTGAAATAAGACTGACTCTAACAGGTAGGTACTGTGATTTTTTTCGTCCCTTCCATCCACCTAAGAAACTAACAATAATGAATTCAATGGAAGATACCTTTTTGGAGCACACCTGAACGAACAAAAGCCGACCTCTTTTGTTTTTGGTACTTATACTACATACAATAGAGTCGGCACACCGCAAATATTCCTATTGTTTCGGTAAATATACCTGGCGGTGTATTACTATATTTTGCTATAATGACTTCTATATCTATGCAAATGAATAAATTTTAATAGTCTGGTTAAGAATTTGTTAATTTTGTTTGGTTTGATATCCTTAAAATTATGTTGTTAGAAACATACATCATCATGTTATGTACAGACGCCAGCACATCAAGTTACTCCAATGAGTCAAATTTTCACAATTGAATATGAACCTTATGTAGTTTGACATAAAGTTGAAGAACGATCAAAGAAATTTGACACATTGGGGTAACTTGATGTGCTGGCGTCTGTACATTATAATATAAGTAAGTGGTAAGTTGATAATAAAATTACAGCCGAGGCGAGATTGCTAGCCGAGGCGAGAGGCGAGATAGCTTTTTGTAGCCCTCGCCTACAAAAAAGCTGAGGCGGTAAAGCGCACATAACGTCATACGATGTTTTATAACATAATATTTTCGAGGAAATAAATAAAACTAGGACTGAAATTTTTAAATTAAAACAATACAACGAAAAGAAAAAGCTCGAGGAATAATTTTAACTTGTTGGCAAATTAGCGATGCGCGCGCGTCCGCATTTTATAGTTTAAGTCAAGGGCACGTAAACAGCCCGTATTACTTACTATAATAAAGTACATAATAATAGTTATTTGTTATACAAGAGTGCGAAGTTGCTTTTTAACCGCGTGTTCAATTTTGATGACCGAGCAAGCGAAGGATTCTAAAATTGAATCACGAGCGCAGCGAGTGATTCAAAATTAGAATCCTAAGCGTTAGCGAGGGAATCAAAAGAGCACGAGGTGAAAAATCTTTGCACTCGAGTGCAACACGTAACTTTTCATTCCACCTCAGCGAGGAAATGACTAAATGCAAAAAAAAAACTTTTTCTGAGAAAGTCTTGGCTCCTTTTGCTAGTCGCCACGTGTTGAACATATCGTACTGTTTTAAATACTTCTCGCGTGATTGAGTCTGAGTTTTTAACAAATTTAAAAAAAGTTGTACTTATGATATATTCGGCACCATAGAGGTAGCAGTAAATAGGTTTAATGTTTTTTTTAATTCACAAACTTAGTGCACACAATGTTCTAAATTCAATTTACTTTATCCTCTAGAGAATAAAAACGGCTTTTCCACTCAGATATTGAAGATTAAAAATACTCTTTCCGAGATGGTGGGATGAAAAAAGCTATCTCGCCTCTCGCCTCGGCTGTAATTTTATTATCAACTTACCACTTACTTATATTATAATGTACAGACGCCAGCACATCAAGTTACCCCAATGTGTCAAATTTCTTTGATCGTTCTTCAACTTTATGTCAAACTACATAAGGTTCATATTCAATTGTGAAAATTTGACTCATTGGAGTAACTTGATGTGCTGGCGTCTGTACATAACATGATGATGTATGTTTCTAACAACATAATTTTAAGGATATCAAACCAAACAAAATTAACAAATTCTTAACCAGACTATTAAAATTTATTCATTTGCATAGATATAGAAGTCATTATAGCAAAATATAGTAATACACCGCCAGGTATATTTACCGAAACAATAGGAATATTTGCGGTGTGCCGACTCTATTGTATGTAGTATAAGTACCAAAAACAAAAGAGGTCGGCTTTTGTTCGTTCAGGTGTGCTCCAAAAAGGTATCTTCCATTGAATTCATTATTGTTAGTTTCTTAGGTGGATGGAAGGGACGAAAAAAATCACAGTACCTACCTGTTAGAGTCAGTCTTATTTCAAACTTCGTGTTGTGAAGTTCCCTTGCTGTGCTGTGTCGTGTTAGCTGCTGTAGACGATACGATGTCTGCCAACGATGATGTTGATCGTGCCCTGTTGGAATTGTTTGGAGAATCTGATGGGTAAGTTTCCTATTTTTCGTTAATTTAGTTTGTTCTTTTTCTCGATTTTGTGCTTACAGTGAATAGTCGTAAAATTTTGGAACTCTTCCAGAACCTAGTTAGGTAGCTAAAAAGATAGGCAAAGTAGACTTTTCCCCTGTTACACCTCCTAACAGCAATCTCTGTTTTACGTGCTTCTAAAGGGACGAGACGTATTCTTCCTCTGAATCCTCAGAGGAAGAAGAAGAAGAAGAAGCCTCTGGTAGCTCCGTCGGCAACGCCGAATGGGCCTCCACGGGCCCACTACCTTCTTTTCCATTTGAAGAAATCGGACATATTAGGACAGATCCGTCTGTCGAAACTATGTTCGATTTCTTCAATGTTGTGTTTAACGCCACATTTATGTCGATGCTTGTCTCTAGCATCAATACCCTAGCCATGCGCCTCCTCTTGGAGAGCTCGCATCCCCACAGTAGGATTTTAAATTGGAAGGCTATCGATGTTGATGAACTGCGTATTTTTCTAGGTTTACTTTTTCACATGGGGCACATAAAGTTAAATAGAATTAATGATTATTGGAAAACAGACACTTTGTTTGATTTGCCATTTAGAAAATTCATGAGCCGCGATAGATTTTTGCTAATACTTCGTAATTTTTGTTTCACAGACCCCACTTTAACTTTTAATGTCAGTGATCCAAATAGATTTGTCGGACCAATTTTAAATTTTTTCAATAGCTTAATGAAGACCTTGGTTATTCCACCAAAGAACATGACTATAGATGAAAGTCTTGTCCTTTGGCGTGGTCGTTTGAAAATTAGGCAGTACATCCAAGGCAAACGGCATAAATATGGTGTTAAATTATATGTCCTTACTGATACAAACGGCATAACGCAGAAAATGCATATGTATTGTGGAATCCATGACGAAGTACTGCGAGGGAAAGGTCATGCCGATAAGGTTGTTATGTTGTTAATGGAGGATTACCTGTACTTAGGGCATTCGCTTTACATGGATAATTTTTATAATAGCGTATCGCTTGCGGAAGACCTTCTGTCCAAACGCACTTACGTCACCGGTACCCTTAGGGCTACTAGATCCCGTAATCCAGATATAGTTAGAGCCAGAGTTCCAAACGGTACTCTGGTTTCTAAATATAATCCTCAAGGAGTATGCGTTACCAATTATAGGGATAAACGCAATGTTCTGATGATTAGCACAGAACATAATTCCGATTTTATTAATTGTGAAAATACGTACGGACAGATTAAAAGAAAACCAAATGTCGTTGTACAGTATAACAAGAACATGAAAGGCGTTGACAGGAAAGATCAAATGCTTTCCTACTATCCTAGTTACACCAAATCGACGAGGTGGTATAAAAAAATAATATTGCACGTCATTCAAGTAATGATGTTAAATGCATTCATGATGTATAAAGAAATAAACGGCAATACAAACTCAACACTGTCGTTCTATGAATTTCGTTTGGATATAGTTAAAAAATTGCTAAATATAAGAGAGAGTACGCCTAGGCCTACCACTTCAGTTGGATCGATTATAAAAAAAACCTCTACCGGGGAGGATATTCATTTGCCAGTAGAATTACCAAAGAATAACAACGGCAAAACAAAAAGAAAAGACTGCCGTTATTGTTTAGAATTTAGAAATGTCCGCAAGGCATCATTATTCCACTGTCCGCTTTGCCCTAAAAAGCCGGGACTATGCTTAAACTGTTTCCGTAGTTACCACAACTATTAATTATTTTTCTATCGCCACCTCGCCTCTCTTTCTTTTCTTCTTCTTCTTCTTCTTCTTCATTCTTTTCTTTTCTTTTGCTTTTCCATTCCTTTTCGACTTATTTTCTACTTTATCTTCTTTTCTTTCTTTACGTCTTCATCTTCTTTTCTTTCTTTACTTTTTTCCTTCACTTTTTTCTTTCTGTTTGGTGTCTTCTGTCATTGTCGTTCGTCGTAACTACGTAAGGTATATTTCAGTAACAGTTTTGGTCAGTATTCATCCAATTTTTATTACTAAAATAGAGATTTTAAATTTAAAAACACTGAATCTCTTATAAAACGTAATTGGTAACTGATAGGTATAGGAGATAGGTATCCTTCCGTTGGCAACTATAATAATACTTACTTAGTTTTTTTAAAGTTTCATGCCTAAACTCTTTATGCTTTGGTTTGTATCCGTAAGTGTGAGTAGCATGACACACAAACATATTGTTTTATACACCAATTGTTGATTTTGCTCGTATTACTATGTTAAATTTCATTTCATGACTGTGTTATGTTTGTATGCTACTTTTAATGTTTTCTGTTTTTGATTTTGTTGTAATTGTAAATATGTGGTTTATTCGAGAACTGCGAAGTGGCCTTTTTCTGAGACCTCACCTATCTAGTCACGCTCAGAAGAAGGCCGCCCAGCAAGTCTTACTTGGCCGATTCTACTTGGAGACGAACGCGAACAAGCGGTTGTTGTGGTGTACCCTTGGCGCCTTCGTATCCGAGGGCCTCCACTTATTGCTTGTTGATTTTTTATTAGGTTAAGGTTGATTTACAATTGTTGTCACTGTTGATTTTTTTTATTATTAGGTACTTGTATTGTTGATTTTGCATGCATCAACCTGTTGATTTTTGCATAGTTTTTGATTATTTTTTAAATGTTTAATTAGCTTTTATATTGTTATCTATTCATTGAAAAAGTCGCAGAGGAGCTTGGCTCCTCTGTGGCTTTTTCTCTGAATAGCGCCGCGGGTGCTCAGAACAGGGGGTTCTGGGTGCCCAACAAGCGGCCATGTATTGAACGAAAGCACATTGTGGTCATGTGCTGTCGTGAACAGTCAAGGGTAATTGGGTAGATTCTCTCGGGCCGCGTGTGCATAGGTGACCACCAAGGTGGTTTTAGTGGGTAAGAATCCCACATACCCCGGCCTCTCCCCTAAGAGGTCTGGTACCTTTTGAAGGTTTCCCCTTGCGAAAAAAAAAAAAAAAAAAAAACAAAGCTTACAATAGGTCTAAAAATATTTCGCGCGCACTTGCTATTATATTTATTATTATTGCCGAAAGAATATGCACTCACTTTGCTTTCATAACAGTAAAAAGTTAGTTTATGCCAGCATGTCGGACTGGATAACATTTTCTGAGTGTTTTTTATCTAGGAAAATACGATCTCCGACGCGGAGCCGGAAGAGGAGCTTGTGAGTGATGGCAGAAGATAGTGACGTAATGAAATTTTAAGTGAAGATATTTACTAAATAAGTAAAGAGTTATAATTAGAAGACCTTTGTTTTCTTCTTTATGTCTGAATCTGAACAACTGTAGAAATAACTTTGTAATCTTATAGTTTCCCCGATAAATGTTATGAAATGCAAACTTATTTTTACAGTCGTTTAACCAATAGTGTGTTTTACCAGCCTGTTACTGTCCCACTACAGGGCAAATGCCGCTTTCAATATTATGTATAGAGAAGCGTAACTTCTGCACTGATTGCCACGCTTGCTCAAGGAGTCAAGGCGGATTGCAAATTTCAACTTTTATTAACTATGAGTCCAGGTTTTCTCACGGTGTGTTTTTGTTCACCGATATCAATGATGTCTAAGATAAACTTAAAAAGTACAATTATGAATAGGAAGTCACATTGGTTCATGCCCAGGTTGACTTGGAACCCGCAACGCAGCCTCATGCATTAAGGGTGCTTACTAAAATGTGTGGTGAGTGTGGCGGGTACAATTTTATTATCGGACCTGGCTGAACCGGATTTTTTGTTTACGTCAAAATTCGCTGACAAATGCGCTCTGAAAGTCGTAAATGTAAAATTAACATGGTTTTCTATACATTCTCTGAGGAATGTTAAGAAATACAAACTTATTTTTACAATTCTTTGAATCAATACTGGGTATGCATAAATGTTGAGCATTTATTGCAGATTAATGTTAGTAAGTGGGTAAAAATTATGCCATCTCCGAGCTTTTTAAGCGTCCGCTGCAAAAATCGTCGATTTTTTTTTTTAAATATAAACCAGTGCTTGACTGCAATCCCACCTGATGGTAAGCAGTGATGCAATCAGTGATGGTGAAGCGCACTAGTTTATTAAGAGCCTATTCACTCTAGCCTCGAAGACACCTAAATTATAATCGGACGGGAAAACAGCAGCAGGCAAGTTGTTCCAGTCCTTTGATGTACGCGGTATAAACGACGAAGCGAAACGCTTTGTCCGAATAGTGGGAGTGCCAACGATGACGAAATTTGCACGAATTATTAATTACCTACTAAGTATAAAATTTTCCAATTTCGTTTTTTTTAATATGAAGGAGTAAATGAGCTAGGTACTCGAAGTACTAATTCTGCACGAGCAGAGTCGCGGGAACCGCTAGTCGAGCTAATAGTTGCAGCAGCAGGTATTAAATTGATTTCAATACCTACGAACTTACTTAGAATAAAACTAGTAGGAAGTACGGTCTGATTACTGTTACCTGCCCTTAGTTTAAAAAAAATAAGGAATGGTACATCTCTAATCAAATAAGTCAACTTGTCAAAAAAAGTTTGCGTTTGTGTCAAAATACGGGCGGAAGAAAAAGAAAAAGCAAAGCTTATGTAAGTGTAATTATTTTTACCAGAGACTGCCAGAAAGAGCTACAATATACCTATCTATTTTTTTTTATTTACTAAAAATTACTAGTTTATTAGCTATCTGTATGAAGTTGACCGGTGCGTGTAGTTGAATAAAATGATTTTTTTACTTTTGCTGCCCAGTTCAAAACCGCAAATTTAGAGGTAGGTATTCCTCGAAGCGCTACGAGCGCCTCATTAGGAGCGCCTCAAAATAGTAGCGCTTCGAGGAATAGGTACCTCCAAATTTACTCACATGACACGATCCGACAGTCGGGTGACGGGTCCATTGGCGCGATAACGACGTAACGGTAGCTTTAGTAGGTAGGTATTCAGATCCGAGTTTACCTAAGGATACGCCCACCGGTTGTGGGTGTCGACAATAGTTTAGATCGAAACAAATAGGTAATTGTGTTGCCTTTTTTTTTTTTATTAGGTAATCGTTTTTATTGTGATGCATACCTATATACCTACTAAGATCTTTTCAATTAATGTGATTTCTCACTTATTTGCATTATGTTCATATTATATTATCGGGATAATAGAACATAACCTCTTTTTACTTCGAAATACAATTTCAAACAAAGGAAATAGTTAGCTACCTACCTACTATTCTAAACCATCACTTTTTATAAAACTTCGTCGTCAAAAAGTTATTTTTTTTGTGGCTTTCTATTGTTTTAAAACTACGTAAAATATGATTACGAGTTGGTCGAAGTTATAATTTTGAATTGTTTTGCTTTTGCGTGCTAAATAAAGTTCAGCTCATTCGATATTGATTTGCACTTTCACATTTTAGCTTGCGTAATTCCACATTGTGTAGGTATTTTTGACAACCCTGAAAGCGTGTTTTTTATTAGGTTTGGACTCGCTAGTCGGGTCGTGGGCATGGGCAGACGTCATTCATAGCATCATGACGTCAAGTAGGTATAGCGTCCGGATTGTGGGCACACAAACGAGTTTTTTTAGGACCCGTACGCTGGGCGCTGGGCACTAAGAGGTAGGCAAGTTTTATCAATGGGGTCTGTATACGAGATATTATACTTATTTGTTTACCTACAACTTAGCCTTTTATTCTTGGCTGACTGTCAACATTTTAAATACTATTCAAATTACGTTTAGTTTCTATTGCTACAAATTATACGATTTCTCTTTTCTTATCTTTCTCTATTGTTAGGGATGAAGATGACACCTCACCCAGCGAATGGGTCCCATCGAAGGGAATGGAGACCGAGGCTGAAAGTAAGGCTCACCTGAGCCTGTCGGACTTGCTGCGGGCCGCCAAGTGCTCGGCAACCATAATTGATGCCAGGCCAGCCAAAAGGCAGTGTATTCGAGAGGAGCCGCAGCAAACCGATCAGCCACCAGCCCAGCAACCAAAACCCGGTCCCACGCCCAAAGGAAAGGGTGTGGGTAAAAAAACAAAAAAAATAACCCCTAGCCCTTAGTAATTAAAATCAATAAAAAACAGTCTTTTTTATATTTTTTTTATTAAACAGTTCATAAGTGGGAGCTCTATACGAGTCCAATTTCCTTGAAATTGATTATAGGTACTGTCACACCATGATTATCCTATCGACGATACTGACTAATGCAGTACCGTCCACAGAATGACCAGCGAGATTGACAATACCTATAACCAGGAGCTCGTATAGAGCTCCCTAGTTGGTATTTAGACCACGAAAGCGGCGGGCCTCTCCCACCGCCACTGCTGCCCGCCAGCGGGCAGCCATCGCGGCCAGCTCCTCCTGGTGTAGGCGCCTACGCTCCTCGTGTAGCTCTGGCAAGCCGAATCGCCGGTATAGGCGCAGCTGCCCCGCACGCAGGGCGCTCCTCTGCTGGAACTCCTGTGACTGTGTGCTGTAAAACATTATTTTATTGTTTAGTACATTCTCTATGGCAGTAATCAGTATTATTAGACAAACAACCAGTTTACCCCGAATATTAAATTACCCAGTACTGGAATGTGGAGCTCAGACATGCAGTCACTCCTTGTAAAAACTTATTTTCCATTGCATCTGATGCTGGAACCCAACACACAGGCTAGACAGATGATGGATGACAACAACTTTTGTTACTCTTACCTATTTCCAATGCATATAACATCACATTGAATATTTAATACTTCAATGCAATTTGAAATTTTGGATGATGTATTATTTCAGGTAGTGGTAAGCTACCTACCTACTCTTTAAGAAATTAGAATGTCATTTTACCATAAAAAATATTTTAAGAAAATATTATAAAGTTATTGTTGTTCCCTTGTTACTGTGCTATTGTTAACCCTGGTAGGGTTTCAGTTATTTACTGTTAATTTATCAAACACTACTTACTCTGCATGTCTGTCCTCATGTAGGAGCGGCCTGGTTCTGAAAAAAACAATGCATGTTACTTATACCATAACAATATCACATTTTCTTGCATGAGTGCAATAAAATCAATCATATAATAACATAGGTTTAAAATAGAATCTCAAAATCTACACCATACCTATCATGTTGTTAAAACATCTCACCATAAAATCAGTGCAATATGAAATTAATAATTAGCTTTATATTGTTGCCATAAACACAAAAAAAAAATGAAGATTGATTCAGTGGTACTTACTCATTGTCATTGGCGTCAGTATAGGCAGCGTCGATGCCACCACCACCACCACAATCACCACCACCGCCGCCACCACCATAACCACCGTGGCAGCAATAAGCGATGCTGAAAACGCAGATTAGTTACATAAACCATGCAAGAATAAACCATAATTATCATCACAATAGCAGGTTACTGCAATTACAACACAAAAATATCAATAAACCAAAGCAGTTTAGCATGCCCACAAACCCTCAAAAATATTCCATAGTAGCTGCATGCCATGTTAGTAACGCTTTCCCATTTCATAAGCCTTCAATCATAGTCATACCTGACTATCCTTCATCATAGTGCAAGCTTTAGGTAAGGTAGGTACCTACCTAGATCATAAAGCGACTTTGTATAATTATTTCATTTACACGTAAAACGTAGAAAAAACACCGATTTGCGACTCATAATTTGAGATTGTTATAGAATTTTAAGAAGCAATAATTAAAATTCACTTACCGACATAATAATGAGCCCATTTTTGGAAAACAATAAATTCTAACACACGAGGCGGAGGCACAAAGTTTCGTTCATTTATTCAAACTTTTTGACAGAGCGAGACAGACGCAAAACTTTATTTCCGAAGTAGGTACCTACCAACACAGCATAGGACTGTTTCATTCTACGCATTTACATTATATTATTTTATTCGTACTATCCGGATAATAAAGTAGTTTCAAGTTAATTTTTAATTAAAATAGTATGTCTCGTAATTCGAATAATTATTTAGTTAATAGCTTTACAGTTTATTGACAAAACTATATTTTATCAGTACCTATTCTTTCATTTTACTCTTTACTCATGAACCCTATTGTGTTGGGCATTGGAATTTACACTGTTGTTGTATTTTACATGTGTTGACAAAGGACCATAAATAATAATATTTATGGGTTCATTCGTAGTTTTGTTTCATTCCACTTACACTATCAAGATGAGCCAGGTGTTCACAATGGATCCTAAACCCTATTGTGTAGGTGTGTCATTTGCGTTACTGCTTAATTCTACTTACACTATTAAGAAGCCAGGTGTACACAAAGGATCCTAAACCCTATTGTGTAGGTGCTTGTCATTTGCGTTATTGTTTCATTCCACTTATACTATCAAGATGCCAGGTGTCCACAAAGGATCTAAAATCCTATTGTGTACGTCCGTGGATCTCGCGTTGTTGTTTTATTTCACTCTGTAAAGAAGCCATGTATTGACAAAGGATTCTAAATCCAACTATCTAGTATGTAGTTTCATTCGTAGTATTTATTGTTTTAATTTACTTTTATAACCATGTTCGCAGTGGACTCTAAATACAATTATGTTAAGGCTTGATATTCGAAAAAATAAAGCAGTCTAAATAAGACTTTGAATTACTTGCAGTCTAACCAAGTTAGCAGCATGTAATAAGACTCCTAGATTGTTGTGATGGCTCCCACACTGAATACCTTCAAGAATCGAATACACAGATTAAATATCTCCAAGGTATTTGATCCATACATACATACGCTTTAGCTAATCAGCTGCTAGTATGTCGTAACGAAATAATAAACATAATAATATTTCACAACTATTAACACAACACCATCTAGTCCCAAGCTAAGCAAAGCTTATGTTATGGGTACTAAACCACTGATAAACGTACTCATATATTTCTGAATACATACAGATCGTATCTATACTTGTCTATACTAATATTATAAAGCAGAAGAGTTTGTTTGAACGCGCTAATCTCTACCGACTCGAATTAAAAAAATCTTTTTGCGTTAGGTAGTCCATTTATTGAGAAAAGCTATAGGTCATATTATAACATCACGTTATGACCAGTAGGACCGGAGCAGCAATAAGAAATTTTGCAAGCGGGAAAAAAGCTCCCGTTTGCGTGCGCTGCGAAAACGGTTAAAATTATGCAAAATCAAGTATAACGAAATTATTCCTCTTTAAACGAACAAAGTCGCGGACAGAAGCTAGTTATAGATAAATTGCACCCAGACACAAAACAAATGATCATGCTCATCACACAAAATTTGGCGTGGATGGGAATCGAACCCACGACCTCCGGCATAGCAGTCAGGGCCACAAACTACTAGATAATTAGACCAACTTCAGGCCAGTCAAATAAACCTTTTCTCAGAATTATTTCGTTCCTGTCTAGATGCCAAATGTTTACAAACCATATTGTGTAAGGGGCTAAGGGTTGTGCATTCGCATTTTTGTTGTTTTTATTTTTAAAGACTGTAAGTATTTTAATAAATATTTCCATGATTTGTCCTTCCGTAGCTAAGGTTACAACCGCAGGAATAACTTTGTTTTTAATAGTTTCTTTAGGAAATACTATGTAATACAAACTTAATTTTACAGTCTGAGAAATTAATACTGCACATCATTTCATTACACTTTCACTATCAAGCAAGATGTGCCAGGTGTTCACAAAGGATCCTAAACCTTGTTGTGTAGGTGCTTGTCATTTGCGTTATTGTTTCATTCCGCTTACACTATTAAGATGTCAGGCGTTTACAAAGGAACCTAAACCCTATTGTGTAGGTGCTTGTATTTGCATTATTGTTTAATTCTACTAACACTATTAAAATGCTAAATATTCACAAGGGATCCTAAACCCTATTGTGTAGGTGCTTTTCATTTGCGTTATTGTTTCATTCCACTTACACTATCAAGATGCCAGGTGTTCACAATGGATCCTAAACCCTATTGTGTAGGAGTGACATTTGCGTTACTGTTTAATTCTACTTACACTATTAAGATGCCAGGTGTACACAAAGGATCCTAAACCCTATTGTGTAGGTGCTTGTCATTTGCGTTATTGTTTCATTTCACTTATACTATCAAGATGCCAGGTGTCCACAAAGGATCTAAAATCCTATTGTGTACGTCCGTGGATCTCGCGTTGTTGTTATATTTCACTCTGTAAAGAAGCCATGTATTGACAAAGGATTCTAAATCCAACTATCTAGTATGTAGTTTTATTCGTAGTATTGTTTTAATTTACTTTTATAATCATGTTTGCAGTGGACTCTAAATAGAATTATGTTAAGGCTTGATATTCGAAAGAATAAAACAGTCTAAAAAGCCTTTGAATTACTTGTTGTCTAACCAAGTTAGCAACATGAAATAAAACTCCTAGATTGTTGTGATGGCTCACACACTGAATACCTCAAGAATCAAAAAGACAGATTAAATATCTCCAAGGTATTTGAAACATGTACGCATTAGCTAATTAGCTGCTAGTATTTATTAGCGAAATAATAGTCTTTTCTCAGAATCATTTAGTTTCTTTTCCTCCCTAGATGCTAAGTATTTTCAAAACTTAGTATTTCAATAAATAATTCAATTTTTCCTTACGTATCTAAGGATGCAACCGCAGGAATAACTTTGTTTTTCATAGTTTCTTTGTTGAATACTATGAAATACAAACTTATTTTTACAGTTTGAGAAATCAATTCAAGCTTATATTCAGCCCTAGTTTCTGCTCGCGACTTCGTTTGCGTGAGGTTTTGATATCCTACATCGCCCGCTTATTTTTGCCTATAAATTGTGATAGCTCGACTAATATGCATGGTATAAAAATAATTTATAATACATTTGCTCGTAAAGATTCTCTTATTCCGTCAAATTCAGTATCGTAATGTATCTCATTACGCACTAGTGCGTAATGGTAATGTAAAACGCACGGTTTGCAAAATGCTCCGACTGAAAACGAACAGTTCCTTTTTCAAAATTTTAGCAAAGAGTTTTTATGCCAGATAAGTGATCAACATTTTATGAATTAAAATTAACGTAAGGACATAAATATAAAAAATAAACATTTAGTTCGTTAATTTAATTAATTTTAACAATAAATTACAACCATAAGTAACCAAAACAAAAAAATATTACATAATTTACTTTATTAGTTATACTGGTTGGTTTTGTTCATTTGACCTAAAAAAAACTGATCCGCGCGCCGTCGCCAATTTGTGATCCAGTTAAAATTATTCCGCGCGCTTTTTTTTTCGCTGTATTGTTTTTATTTGAAAATTTCAGTCCGAGTTTTATTTATTTCCTCGCAAATATGTTATAAAACGTCGTATGACATACATGCGCTTTGATAATTGCAGCCTCTGCTTTCTTGTAGCCCTCGCCTGCGGCTAGGGCTAGCAATATTGCCTCGCCTGTATTTATCAACCTACCGCACTTATATCATAATGTACTATTATGTGATAAGCAATGAGTGGAACTAAAAATGTCACGGGAACAGAAATAATAATGAAGAAGTACTCGGTAAAAGTACTCGAAGTCTTATACGAATATGTGGAATTATGTAATAATATTTTGTAGACTGCGTGTAGCGCCCACGACTTCGTGGTACCTCGCAGAGCACTGTTCCATACATTTTGTCGAGCTGCGCTTACATAAATGTACTACACAGCTGTTCTGTTTTCGCGATTCCAGAGTTCGTTAGTAAAAGTTGTCCATAAGGTTTCGCGTAAACTGAAAAAAAGCTTGTATATAATAGTACTACATTATGATATAAGTGTGGTAAGTTGATAATTACAGCTGGGGCAATAATATTGCAGAGGCTGTAATTATCAAAGCACCCGTATGTCATACGACGTTTTAGAACATATTTGCGAGGAAATTAACATAACTTGGACTGAAATTTTCAAATAAAAAAAACAAAAGAAAAAGCGCGCGGAATAATTTTTAAGAATTTGTTCTCAAATTAGCGATGTCATAACGCACAAGTGCGTAATGAGATACATTACGATACTGAATTTGGCAGAATAAGAGACCTTTTACGAGCAAATGTGTTATAAATAAAATATAAGATACTGACTGAAAACAATAATCGAAATATAAGATACTGATTGAATAAAATAATCGAAATATAAAGAATATATAAATTGATGTGTAGCCGTGTGTACCTACCTGTGTATCACACGGCTACACATCAATTTATATATTCTCAGTCCACACTGACCTGCTGTGTGTGCACTATCTAAGTATATTTTTAAAAACAGTTTACATTTGAATGTGCTAAAAGGCACTGTTCCGAAACAGCTACTTCACAAATTTGTTAAATTCTCATTGGCCATCATGAACTGAATGAATGACTTACAAAATAAATGTAGGTAGGTAGGTAGGTACCTACTTACTCAGGAAGTCAGGATATAACAATCGTGTTTTGAGTAAATAAAACCACATTTTTAAAAGTTCATTGATATTTATTATGGCGGGGTGTGACTGAAAATGATGGAGGTAGGTAATTAATTAGTCACAACCCCGCCAATTTTCGTGGCAGCGGTGATGCCGCCACATTGGTGAAGGCACCGGGATGTCTTTAGGCGGCGAAGAACGTAGTGGCCCCCGCGCGAGTATTGGCAGTGGCGACTTTCCAATACGCCCGCGCCATTGTGACTCCCAAAGGCGACGCTCGTTCCGCGCTTTCCGCCAAAGCACCACCCGATGCTCTTCTCTTCTTATTTTTCTGAAAGAAAAAAAGTAGTGACACTATCAATAACGTACGTTACGTAAATATAGGTCTACACAGTTAAAATGACAAGACATCATGTACTTAGGTACCTAGCTAATGAAATAAAATTTAATAAGTAACTACGTTTATGAAAACAAGGAGAATAATAGGTACCTATCTTCTTTGGATAACACGCAAAGCTGTCATGTACTTGTAGGTACGTAATAATAAAATCTTCTAGAAGTAGACAGCCCATAGTACCAAATTGGTTTTCTTTTTATATTCATAAAACTGAAAACACGTAGGTACCTACTAAGTTCGGTCTAGCTAATGAAATAAAATTTAATAACTACGTTTATGAAAACAAGGAGATAATAGGTACCTATCTTCTTTGGATAACACGCAAAGCTGTCATGTACTTGTACGTAATAATAATATCTTCTAGAAGTAGACAGCCCATAGTACCAAATTGGTTTTCTTTTTATATTCATAAAACTGAAAACACGTAGGTACTTACCTACTAAGTTCTCGTTCGTGAATATTATTTCCTATTGAATACGATACCAATACTACTCACAAGAATGACTATCTAAACTATATCAAATAAAGAATAGAACAAAGAATAGGTACTTACTGTGATATAATCGTCACGACACTCCAAACAATGAAGAACAGCATTTTTTTTTTCTTTCGACACTTCAACGACAATTCAAATAAAATACTGACAAATTAAAAAGTTGTAATTTCATAAAGTTTTTGACAAGCGGCTGTCAAAAACTTTTGTGGAAACGTCAAACCCTCATAAAGTCAGTAATGCAGATTTAAAACCCTCTCAGTCGTCTTCAAAAATATCAGTGACAGCGATAGAAACTTAATATTATGTATTATTAAAATCGTAGCTAGCTTCCCAACCGTGAAAGCATTTTTTAATCGGTCCAGTAGTTTTTTTAAGTTTATTCGTTAAATACAATAATACAAATTTTTACTCTTTATAATTCGATAAGAAAAGAAGATAGGATTTTACGCTTGGCAAAAAAGTCTAGAAACAGAATTAATTTATTGTCTGATGGCAACATTTGCAAAATAATGACAAACAAAGTTCACGACTGGTCTGATGCAACGAGGATTTAAAATAGGTACTTTATAGCGGGCATGCGAGGAAATGACATTGAAAAACTTTGATCCCCTGTCCCAGTAACGCCATCTAGAATAATATAAATGAATATTGGAGCGGCAGCGGAGCGTACTAAAAAAAAGTCTTAGACTTGTATCCAGCAGGACACAAGTTTCGGATAAAATTTCTTTATATTTTTCGTCTATAGATATTGAATGTAAATTATATAACTACAGAGGTCAAAATGAAAAATTTCAGATGATAATATATTTTGCTGCACATTCTAATAGGAATCTAGCTGACCCGGCCACGCGTTGTTAACGGTCTGTATTAGCTAAAGTTGTAGAAGTGGATTGCACTGCCATCTGTTGGAAACTAATTGAACGTATTATACAAAGCCATTTGGATATGAAAACAAATATTTTTAGTTTGACCTAATTACAAATAATTAAGGTAGTTCCGACGTTGATTCCTAACAAACATCGTGTCGCGAGATTTGAATATAATTAAAGATAATCAAAACGCAAGCGTATGTGAGTAACCGCACTCGCGTTACGTTTGTAAAAAATCACAACCGTATGTGAGTGCCCGCACTCGCGTTCCTTACGTAAAAATCACAAAGGTTTGTGTCTTGCCGCACTCGAGGATAAAAACACGCCTGGCGCGTAATCCGCACTGGCGTTACGTCCGGCCAAAACACGCAGAGCGTGATTTGCCGCACTGCCGTTTTGTTTTCGATCATCCGTTACGACTGTGCGGCTCTCACACCAGGTGTGCGGCTGGCCGCACTGGCGGCCTGGCGTAGGCGTAGCGCCCGCAGTCAAGGTGTTAAACAATTGCATTTCTTACTACGAACATAGAAAAAAGTTTTATAATATTATCAAGTTCAGTTCATTATAAACCTTGACACTCAAGCATAAAGTTTAATTACAATTGCAAAATATTTATGCCTAAATTCTTCTGTCGTCGGAGAAAAGTAAACGGAATAAATTTGAAATGTGACTTAAAAATAAAAGCCATTTTTATAATAAGTACAAAAATATTTATTCTAAAATGAAACTTAAGGCGTAGAAAATAAGGTTAAAAACGTTTTGTTCACAAATCGTCTTTACTCTATTTTGGAACTAGACGTAGTTCTTGGGATGACATTTCAATGCTCAGAACACAGTAAGAATTGAAAGATAGAGTTGCAGAATAATAATTTATATTTCTTATGTTTTGTTTTATATGGTAGCAAATAATTACAATAGCTATTTTATTAAGACATTGCTATTTAATTGTCTGCGGGTTGGCTCATTATAATCAAATAAACCTACAAAAAAAATTAATGCATCTACTTTTGTATGCGATTTAGAAGTTTTCACATTAATATTATAAAGGCAAAAGTTTCTGAGTGTGAGTGTGTGTGTGTGTGTTTGTATGTTTGTTACTTCTTTACGCTCAAACGGCTGAACAGATTTGGATGAAATTTAGTATGTAAGTAGCTTATATCCTGGATTAACACATAGGCTAAGGCTACTTTTAACTACTCCTGGTTTACGCGGGTTAAACCACGGGGCGCAGCTGGTTAAAAATCATTGCATGAAATCAAATTATTTTAACCGACTTCTAAAAATGGAGGAGGTTATCAATTCGGTTGTATTTTGTTTTTAGGTTTTGTGACCTCCGTCATTTAAAGACGATTTTCAAAATTCTTTTTGTATTTGTATCAGATTGGTCCCATTTGTATAAAAACTCATATCTAATGAGGGGCCCTTGAGGAATTGAGGGAACTTTAAAAAAAATATAGGTACACACGTACCGATTTTTACATTTTAGCAACAAATCAAGCATTTTCATTTAGCAAGTAACATTTTGTGAAAAAAACTGATGAAAAAGACAGGCGACGGAACTCTTCAAGACATAACACCAAATTGTTCGCGATTGCTACAGTGAGATGTCTATGCAGAGTTCTTATATTTGCGTAACATAACATTACGCCTGTCTATATTAAAAGGGGCCCGGCAGAGATGTACAGATTAATGTTTAGATAGAACTTCTTTAGCAATATTGTTAAGCGATTTCAATGATTCTTTGAAGTTTTTAAAGACTTTCTTGACACACTAAGAAACTAAAAATGGCGAAACAAAAACTTAATTACAAAAAAATAAACCTTCTTAAAACAACACCAACATGTGAAAAATAACTCCAGTTTCGAAAGTCCATGGCCAATAATGAACGAAACAAAACCTCTTCTTTCTCTGGCGACAATCGAGATCCATTCTGCACACGTAAATGGATTGCTAGGAAAGCTAAAATAAAAAAGAAAAGCTAAGTACCTAATAAGAGTCCAACAAACTAAAGTAGCATTAACCGATTTTAACCAACAAATTTTTAAGTATTAGTAACAAATCATTAAAATGATTACAATACAAATCTACTCCATGCATCTGCTGTTCAGTTAAACAAAAGTTTGTGCAAATGTTGGCGAGCATTGGTCAAACATTTGTAGCGGTGTTTTAAAATCAGTAATTTTGTTATAAAATTGATATTATTTGTTAAATTATAGTTTAAAATATAACTTATTCTTCACGTCCTTACTGAAAGTAAAATACTCCGGCCGAATAATTACGTTTTCGGGGATTATTTTTGCAACTGTTGAATACACACTGCGGCATTGTTGGACGTGCTTACATTGGCCGTGTTTCAAGTAAACTAAACAAAATAACCACACACGTCTTTAGTGAGCTTATATTTACCGAGACGGATTTTTGACGCCGACCCGACATCTAGTGCTATTATTGATCGAAGATTTACTA